>OU744343.1:26209757-31209757 GCA_916610135.2 Macropis europaea
ATACTTGTTACTTTGATTTTCTTATACGAATAACGAAAATTTATGTTTATCTCAAACAGCAATAACTGTTAAGAACGTATGTCAAATTAGTACTTTATGCTTTCATGTTCTCGACGAAGTCTTTCATTTGTATAATTCAGTCATGCAATCTTTTCAAAATTGAATTTTGGTCTTAGTTAAAAATATACTGTTTAGGGTATAGTGAAAATATACGCCACGTGTAGGCTGTTAAGTACATATTTCAGTCACTCTGTTAGACTCTTTGTTAGATACTCTATTAGACACTGTGTGTCACCTATATCTCTCACTTGTCAATTGTAATTCTAACAAACTTAACATATTCAGCCTAACTGAGTCAGACTCGTAGTACATGACCTGGACCAAAACGATGGACCAAAAGATAGTATTTCTTTCCTATTGTGCCGTTCTCGACCTGTAATTCATTCCAGATATACACCGTACCGTCTAAACATATTCTACTCGTAGAAATCAGACGTCGCAGTTCGTTCACATGACACGCGAATCGAATGTCGGAGTATATCCACATTAAGCGCTAAACAAATGTCGCAGTTCGTCCACACGAATCGCAAAATAAATGAAGGGTGAATGGGTTAAGTAACCACAAAACCATGAAGGCACCTGTGTACATTGTTAAACTCCAAGCCAAGAATCGAGAACAAATTTCGCTGCTCTTGAAAGAAGCAAGCTCTTGCTTCTTTCGCGCCCAAACTCTTCTAGATGATACTTTGTCAGCGATGGCGGAGCAAGCAAAAACGTAAGATTCACTTCGTGGAGCGAGTTTGTTCGCAAGCTGCTTGACGATCGCAACGTAATTAGCGAGCCGGGCGATCTTCGTTCTTCCTTTTCCTTCCCGGTCGCTTCTAATCTTTCTAGGAAATAACGAGGAACCTGGTATCCGGTCGGATGAAAAATGCTCCTTGAAACACGAAGTGGGCGACACCGGCAGATGCCGGTTAGAACGACTCTTGAGGCAGAAGACAGATGTCAAGCCGTTACGTGAGGTCCCGCTAACTACGTAATTACATCATTCCCGCTTGCTGGACTACTGTCTCCCTTTTGTCTTCCCATCCCCCGGAGCGCTGCTAAAATTACCAAATATTCACCCTGGAAGCGCTGACGTGCCTTTTGCAGCGCACACGCTTTTTTCGGACGTGCCACGGTCGGTCTCATTGTACCCTGGACAGTTGAATCGATTATGTAATTTCAAACGGGCGGTTTAAAGACGATTATTTCATTTCAAACGGAACGATTTTTGTTCGAACCACTGAATGACATCGTTAATTCTGTCCCCACGATCTTGATTTTGGTCGGCCACTTGAAAGTGCTTTCGACTGAATGAAGGGTATCAAAATATTGTGATTCAAAGTTGAATTATATTTCTGTCCCTGTGTTGTCTTTCCTCATTATATTTGTTATTCTAGAATGTTTGTTTGTTTAAAGATAATAAGCAAGTTTCAGCAATAGTCACATTGATGCGAATTTGACATAGTCTGTTCACATTAGTTTAAACCAGCGTGAAATACCCTGTGAGAAAAACACCATAATAATTGTTCCTTTTGCAAACCATAGGGGGTGCTTCAGAACTGGCCCTCACTGATGTTAGATCTGGGTTAGCTCTCGGTTAGGCGAAACCATTTAATTGAATTACATTTCATACACAGGTCATAGGTTTCGCTACAGTTAGATGCGTCTTATATTTAAATTTAGCTTTGATGTGATTTAAAGTTATGTCTGTTTTAAGCACGAGGTAAAACCTGTCGTATAGGAGTAATTTGAATAATGGAGCAGTGTCCAGGGCATGTTAGTAGAGAGTAAAGTTAATTGGTGTTCAGGTAATTGAGGTTCTATTGTGTTTTAATATTGAATATCATACACGTTTTAAATTTCACTTGTTGCTTACAATTAGAAGCATATATTCATAATAAAACGTGTGATGGAAACTGAATTTCCACAGTGCAATACATATAATTAAATGAATTGCTTTTTACATAACTCTTATTTTGTTGAAGATTAAAATAATTTTGTTATAGGTCCCTTCTTGACAGCAATCAAGATAATTTTTTTCGTAAGTTTTATTTTCTTGAAAATTAATTAAAAAATTGTTTACACTTGAATTAGGTTGTTATGAACCAGTATTCCTTCATTTTTCTAACTTCTGGTCTCTGATTAGAAGAAGAAGAATCTCGCTTGTGTCACCAAACAAGGTACCGGTCGAGACCGTAATTCAGACCCACATTTATTTCAGATCAGACTGTAATTCAGTCCGAAAATCTGGAATTATGATCTCCGCTCAGCAATTGGAATATAAAGTGGTCTGAAGTTCGGTTCGCTCAGAATTATGGTCCCTAAGAAGAAAACGAAATTTGACCGGTTTGAATTTCAGTTTCGATTCCGTGGTTGAGACATTAACACTGTTGCCGGCCCGTCACCTGCGAAAGATCGGCCAATTAGGCTATCGATAAGATGACGTACGCACTGATTGAAGTTGACTATGAGGCCATTTTATATTTGGTACCCCAGCTAATTACTGTATGCTTCTGTTGCTGCGTGTCTGCATGGCTTGGTGTTTTTGACGGTGCTAATCAACGTCCGCTAATTCAAATTTTTAATAGTTTCTACTGCTAATCGTTCACTGTCTAATGAATAGCTAAAAAGTGTGTCTCCTTACGTGAACCGCATGCATTTTTTTCCTGTTATACGTGCTATACATAATTCTGATCTTCTATTCATTTATTGACCTAATCTCTACTTTACAGTTGCTGTCTACATGATTCGTTCCATCTATTGTAATTATCTGTAACTATTACTGACCACTCTGTTCGAACTAACAAACATATTTGTTAATAAACACTTTCTCAGCGTTATACATTACTTTTTTGAGTTGTACCATAAGGAGCTCATCAGCCCACACCATCTACTGCCATAATGTTTTCTTCTTTACTCAAATAGTTCTTCATGATATTATTTCATGCTTCATCGTGACAGATTTTGTGCGCTGCTTCTCTCACGTCCATTCGCCGCCATAAATTGCCTCAGCGTTCAATTGAAATTGATTGCCTTAAGAATGCATTTTCACAAGAACGTTTGCACGGATCGCTCGTAATTAATATCAGGCCATCGCGCCGCATTACCTTCGGCGACGGTAAAAGGTTAATTCGAGTTAAGTTATTACGAGGAAGCACGAATTTCTAATTTACGTCGACCGTGTAGACGCGATCGACACCGCTACACGGTTGCCCCTTTGCTCGATGACGTTAGTTTTTACCGTGTCGTTGTCGGGCCGTTCTGCGATCGAACAATTACGTATGATTACTTGTCAGTGACTCATGCATACATGCATGAAGTGGCTAAGAGCTGGTCGTATAATCATTAGCATAATGATTAGCATAATTAATGCCGCTGGGGGTTAGTTTACCGCGTTATCGTCAATAATTAATGCTGACTTATCTCCGGCACGCTGATAATATAGCGCACATTAGATATAGCCTTAGGAGCATTAGGAACTTGGCTGGTTTACAGGATGGTACAGGATGTTGTAAAATTAGTTCCCTTGATCCATATTTGCACTTCCCTATGACTTTGTCTATTAGGTTGCCACAAAATGTTTGTCCCTCTTCTATGAATCTGTAAATTTAGCTTCTAAAATTTTGTAAATTTGCTTTCGTATATGTACTTTTAACTCATTGACTGCAAAGGAGTGAAATACCGCCCCACAGTTTTCTAAGCATCATTACATTTAATTCTATTTCTAATAAAAGACTTCGAATTTAATCTACAAACTTTGTGGAAATATAAATTGTCGCCTGTAACCATAGTATTTACGCATAAAATTTTCTGGCATTTTCCACATATATAGGGTGTCCCATCTGACCCTGTCACCCTTAACTATTTCCTTATTTGTAAAGATACAAAAAGATGCTTCGAAAGGAAGTTATTATACTGCTGTGGGGAAGTTGGACTACGGGGCTGAAGGTCATCCCGGGATTATATCTTCCGAGATTTTACTAATAGTAACATTTTTTTAATGGAATAACCTCTGTTCTGTTCTCCATGAGAAAGGTGGCATCGAAACGCATTAAACCATGTATCACAACATGACCCTGAAATGACATTCAGTGGAAAATTTATCGAATAAATGATTAAGGTGAAATCTCACGGAGAATGAATTGTAGGAAGAAAATAGCTACCAAATATTTTTCACGATTTCCTATATATTTAAATGTCCATTGGAACTAAAAGCATTAATAAAAGCACTTACAATTAGAAATACATATATGTGGAAAGTAAATGGTACAAAAGTGATACATTTTATCAAATAAGGATCCATGAAAAACTTCAAACGTTAAGCGTTCTGGTAAATTCAACAATTCATTTGGTATTTCATGGATAAAGAACTTTATGAGATTTTCAGTCTCTGTATGATTATTTCCTTTATGTCTTTAGCTTTTACTCTTCTCTCTATGTCTTTAATTATACTCTGTTTTCAGTTTTCTTCTATTAAAAAGAGCTTTCCACTTTCCTCTTCCTCATTTTGTTATTTTGTGTTACCCCTTTCCTACATGTTTCTTTTAATTCTCTCATTCTCTCACATCCCCATTCTCATTTTTCTTTCCTTTTACATTGTGCTGGCTTCACGGAATTATAAATGCTTTTATCATCAGCTGCAGCATGTTACGAGCAGCAAAAATAATTTCTAAATGTTTTAAGGTGTTCAATTTAACACATTCCGACCACAGCAGAAAATTCCTTAATAATCAGATGTACGAAAAGAATTTATTACAAAGTATGGTCTAAGATACGAATATTTATCTATTTGACGATGCTCTTTCTTTTACATAATGTCATAAGAACGTGGACATATGTCTGAATTTTACGCGGATTAACGCTTATTTGGTAAAATTAAAATTTATATTTTGATCACTGATACCCCAAGGGATATGAAACATGTTAATGAACCATTAATAACTTTTGTGATCGGCATTGTCTGCATTTCATGTAGCTCACCTGATATTATTTGAAATTTTCAATAATTTTCATAATTTGTGTTAATAATTTTTTTCCAAGATACATGATACAGTTGCAGTATTTGTTAAATACGACAGAAAATGCGTCGATTCAGCTACGTCCTAGTTGAACAAATTTTTTAAATCTGGCATAATTCGAAAATGTACATTATACAATTACATACTTACGTGTTGTTAATTATGATCAAATATAAAAGTTTTAATTTGTATACTTTGACATATTATGATACACTAATTAAATTTCTTTGTGGTGAAGACTAAGAGTTAAACGATTTTTGGACTCAAAAAATGTGCTATTAGCGATTCAAGATATCAAATGAAAATGTTCATTATAATTAAGAATTTTACACTAAAATTATTCGTCAAGCTAAATTACCGTTTTAATATAGATTCATACACATGGTAGAATTTTGCAAACTGAAAAGGCTGTTAAACTTACGAAAAAGCTGCATCGCTATGAATCAGAACCTCAAAACTCGTTATACAAATTTAAAAACTAGATTAAAAAATTAGTTACAGAGAAACGGTATGTATAAAGAATAGCAAGAAGGGAAATACCGCAAAGTGTCCATTCATTAAAAAGCCTACCAAATTTATCAGAATATTATCGAGGTAAATTCAAGTAATTTCAATACGACTTGGAATTGGGCTAAAAATTTCCTCTCTCCGACTTATTCAAAGAGAAGAGATTAAACTCTGCAATTCTATTCACGTTATATGATATGTTCTTATTAACTACCTATCTATTAAACAATTCTCGAAGGATACGAAATACTCTTAACACGTTGAATGCTCTGGGGGTCACTGGTGACTGTTACCTAAAATGTAATTTAATTAAATAATTATTGCTTGTCACAAAATTCTAAGCAAACTTCATACTGAAACAATAATGTAGGAACAAAAGAACACGATTTAGTATTCAAATCATTTGTTCTTTGCGATTTATATAAAAAACAGTAAACTCTATCGTGTCTGATTAGATATGGCTGTTTTCACTGTGGCACTCAAGGTGTTAACGATTTTCTCCTCAGTCTTATGGCCCGTGTAGGCCACATGTATGCGATAATTATTCCATCTGTATAAGCATTCTTTAGCCTTTTGCTGTCTTATATTTTTATCATTGTTCACCTTCTTGGCGCACCAATAATAATAATGTAAAGGTTTCAAATTGTAGGAATTATTAAGCCGTGAATAATTTACAGGAGTAATCGTAAGGCAATGGAAATATGAAAGTAATACAGCTTAAAGTGAAATAAAGGAATGAGAATAACGCTCTAAATGTTCACGAGATTTCGCTACGTAAAAAGATTCATACTGTAACGGATTAAAAAAAATTGCAGTAACCGCAGAACAACTTGGTCGCCGTGATTTCAGGATAATGCAAAAGTTTTTAAAGCTTGAATATCATTTGTGCATTATGATGCGGCTGGATGTAATTTCCGAGATGGCGAGGATGCGTCTTGCTTGTCTCGCATTCTAAGAAGTTGCAAATGGTACAAATTCTCGGTGGATTTCAGGAACCTGAATGATGAAAATCTTTCAGTATTTGAATACTTCATGGTCGTATTATCATATTCAAATACTAACGGTACCACCCGACGAGCGTTTGTATTTGAAAAATCAATTGTACTAATTGATACGAATTAAAAAAATTTATTATTCGTTACGACATACTCTTTTGAAGAAATTTGTAGGAGGCATCATGTTCGATATTATTAGACCTAAACGCATTTACATTACCGTCCATAAGTATTAGGACTTTTGCATCAACCTCGCGTCTCTTCTTTTTTTATATGTATGCCCCATTTAAGTTTGGAATCTAAGTACATTTGCAAAATTCAAAAAAATGTACTGGCTACTAAACAGAAAATCACAACTATCTTTATACAGTACTTATATTATTATTATTATTATTATAGATACTCCTGTACAAAACAGCCATAAAATCCATATGGACACATGGTATCCAATTATGAGTCTGTGCAAGCAAATCAAACCTTAAAATACTACAACAATTCGAAAATAAAATACTACGAATAATTGCAAATGCACCATGGTATGAAAGAAACGATTGTATCCATCGAGATCTAGGAATGAATGAAATCAGACACGAAGTCAAAAAATACGCCAGAAATCACAGGACACGCATACGACAACAGCCCAATGAGGAAGTAGCACAACTAATGCAGAATACGGACTTCCGTAGATTGAAAAGAAGAAAATCTCAAGACATCATTAGAAACGACATTGTTCCCATTCCAGTGGGAAGCAATGTCACTCTCGCCAACCACACACAAACAAACTGCTGATTAATCTCGAAAGAAGATTAGATTGTAGTTCATAGCATATGCAGGAAAAAAAAGAATTAGGACACTTTCTTTGTCTGAGGATGAGGGTTGGGTCCTGTGGAGTTTCTGGGTAATCGAACAGAAATGCATCTTATTGAGTTGTTGGGTGGTCCAGCAACCTATCCCGCCTAACAGAACGAAAGAAACATCCTAATTAGTCGCATTGATCATTAAACTACTGGAACTGTTGTTGGAATATTGTATAGGGCGCTATCGAATTATACGTACAATGTAACTGTACCAACAAATTGCACTGGTAGAGTACAGTTTATAGAGTTCATTATCCTTTTCAATGCTTTGAGCCCGTACATGAGTGATTACCTACCCGTGCTACATGCAATTGTATGTTATTAATCTATATACACATCTCCTATTTCAATTAAATGTTACCAGCACGCAACGTTTGGTAAATACAGCAAAATGAAGTATTCTGTATCTAATAATTATTTAAACGTTCCCTCTTACTAATCATGACAGTTTAGGATCAAGTTTTCTGAAAAAACAAAATAAGTTGGAAAATATTATACAAACTATTAGGTCATCCCATATGTAATATCGTTTTTAAATGAGACTTCAAGATGTGTGGAGTTTCTGCGTAATCGAAGAGGAATGCATCTTATCGGGTCGCTGGCTGGCCCGGCAGCCTATCTCGCCTAACATTACGGCCACCGTAGTATATGTTGTATCATACATTATCTCCATCTCCTGACGCGACGTCTTGACAAGGAGACCACAAAGAAGGGCACCGGCGCGACAGGTGTGCCCGGTGGTTACAGAAGATTCGTCAGAGAGGTAGGGCAGCGTCCAATGGCGGAGGTGAGTGTAGCCGAACCACGACGTCTCGCAGTAATTAGGCAGGCTAATCACCTCTGGGCATGTTATCTTAATGGCCGCCGTTATGCCATGACATCACAACTACCCCTGTCTGCCGGTAGTTTAATTGCTCCGATAGGTTCGTACGCCATTCCACTGTAGAATATTAGGCCAATGTCGATAGGTCTCCTACAATGGGCAACCGGTACGCTCTTCCGGTTCCGTATCAACTGCGAAAACGTTCTGCTACGGGAATTAGGATTTAGCCCGTAGGTAATGCAAGAAGAGCCTCGTAACTGGCCCCGATAGTTCCTCGACTGCTTTGTCAAGTGTTTGACTTTCTGGATAGACATTATGTGCGATGAAATCGGTCTGTGGCAGTTAAGACTTCTGATGGTTTGAGTTTAAAATGCGTTCGCCAGAACGTTACTACTTTTAACACGTTGAACGTCACAGTGAAAACGGCCATGCCTAATCAGACACGATATAATTTACTAATTTTTATATAAATCGTAAAGAAGAGAAAAGATTCGAGTATTCGGTTGGGTTCTTCTGTTCCTGCCTTATTGTTTCAATATACAGTTCCCTGAGAATTTTACTACAATGAATAATTATTGAATTAAATTAAATTTAATGTGTCGGCCACCGGTGACCGCCATTACGTTCAACGTGTTCACACGTTTCGTACCACAGTGGAAAATTTCGCACCTAGTCAGACACAGCAAAAGGGGTTTTCTTAATATATATGATTAAATATAGAAATATTTACCTATTTGATACTACACATATTTATGCAATAATTGTAACACAGATGAAATTGAAAACGTCATGAGCATTGGTAGTTGTTTGATGAAATTAAAATTGATGCATGTGCCACCCATTCGTGGAGTTTTCTTCGTCCACGGAAGAAATAAACAAGTAATTTGTAGGATGACTTTTGTTTTAAAAATAACACACAATTTTTGCAAAATATTGTATACTCCTTTGCTGAGGTTATAACCAGCTTTTAGAATTGTTAAAATGATACTTAGAATGCATGTTCTTTCTAATCGAGCTACTTGTGTGCAGCACTGTTTCGTTTGTAATTATTTAACATGTGAAAAATTGGTAAATTTTTATTCCACAAAGTATTGAGTATGTATACATAAGACGTATATTGCCAACATTTCGTCATTTTCAAAATTCCCAGATCGGAGGTGTTCTCTTATTAAAATTTACGTTATTTTATCCAATATGTAACCATGTTGGTTTGTCTTTCCTACGTATGTTTCTTTAAGCAGAAATTATTCCGTAATGCTTTTAGCTTCCGGAGTACGTCGCTATCTGCAGAAAATGTAGTGAATAGGACTGAGCAGAGTTGAACAACAAACATGTATTAGAAAATACGGAGGTATGTAACAGGTCACGGAGAAATGACGAGGGAAGCGAGATCCCTCGTGACTTACCTTCTTCTTCATTCTGAGGGAAGCAGTGTAAACGACAATTCCTTTCCTTGACCTTAAATCCTGCTTCTGTGCTTCGTACTATGTACTCTTACATCAGCATTAATTTTCTGGAGAACAAAAATTTCGTATCACGGTGCGTACAGTACTGTGGAAAAGTTTCAGGCCACAATGTCAGGCTCGTGTTTCATTTAAATAAATCTATATTAATGTTTTCCCTGAGATTTTGCAGCACTAATTGGTAATAAATTTGTCTTCCAACATGACAGTGACCCCAAGCATACTGCCGGAATTGTAAAAACAATTTAGAAGATTTAGAGGACAATCAAACATTAAAAGTTATGAATTAGCTATCTCAAAGTTCCGATATAAATATTATCGAAAACGTTTGGGATTATTTGGATAGAGCTCGAAGAAAAAGTGAACCAAAAAATGCAAATGAACTTGAGGTATTGAGAACAGAATAGCAAAAAAAATCCGACTGAAATTATTACAAAAAGACAAAAGAAGGCCACACAAAGTCTGAAATTTTTCTTCGAATTTATAACATGTTTATAAAATTTTTAACAGTACATTATATAATAATATTGGTAAGATAAAATTATATATGCTAAACCTTTGTGTACTTTCTTTAGTGGCAAAAATGAAAAGTTGTAATATAACGTAGGTAGCCTAAGACTTTTGCACAGTACTGTATATTCAACTACCAAAGGCACACTGTTTTTATATTACTTGTACGGTTTTTTGCTAAACCATAGAAAAATATTCATTGTTGTCTATATATTACATTAACATTTAACACTGTCAGAACGATGAACGCCTGTATCGTTTCCGAAAAATCGTTAACTGTGTGCTATGGACCACCGTATTGGCCTAGGTACAATTCTTTATTGCAAGCTGTAAACCTATATATTCGGACGAATTATTATCAACTTGTTTACGCGAAACTTTCCAAATCGAACACTGTGTCCAAACGAACGCTACCCTTAGTCATTAAGGGCCAAGTTCGTCAAGGCTGGTCACCCATACACCTTCCCTTTCCCTAAGATACTATATATCTGCCTAGGAATTTGTGAATTCGGTCAAATTCTTGTGCAACGTATAGCAGAATAAACCTTTTTTCCAATTTTAAAATTTCGAGTGCCACGCTCCATTAGCTGAAAATGGCCGATTTCCTCAATTTTTATACAAAATGAATGTAACCTTGAATTCTGTCCTTTTTAGTCAATAATATCAGTAAATACATCATTGTTTTACTGCTTCTATCAGCGCTGATTAGGTATATTTTTAATACTTTATATAATCAAATAAATAATGATTGAATCTATATGTCACCCACATATGGGTGACGCGGCACTGAAAGTGTTAACAGTGTTCTACTCGCCTCCACGACTCGGAATCCAACACCTGAATACACGTAATGCGGCGAGAACGAGTTAACATTTTGTCGCGATAATATCATCGCACCCGCTGCGTTATTGTTCTCCTTTCGTTGTTCTCGCGGTGCGGATTTTGTATTTTCTACTTTTCGAATCAGACGGTCCACAGAGGGAGCGCGGATTTTAGATAAAGCTCATGACATCGTTTCTTTCTCGTCAGGATAATTCCGTGCACGGGGGGCGCAACGATGAGAAAAACCGACCGCAAAACGTCGCGACAAGAATGCAAATAACAAGCTAGGTGAAACGAGTCGGGCGTTATCCAGCGTTGCATTAGCGGGGCCATGCTCGTTGCCGGACGAAAGATAAATCGCCGTGGCCCGGGCCAAATGAGTACACGTGGGAAAGCAATTCCGTGTCTGAAGTTGTCTCTGAAGGATGCCGGCTTGTACGCCGCGTTTTCTGGCTGCCGCCGCGGTTAATCCGGAGTCATTGAATTCCAGCGGATTTTACAGGACATTAAGACGTATCCGTCGACACGTAAAAACGACCCCTCGCTTCGCGCTCGACGACTCGGCTACACGTAAACGCAATTAACTCGAAACTAGAGGAAACCAGGTCGAACGTAACGGCACGGAACTGAGAAACGCAGCCCCGAAACGCTGAACGAATTCCCGCCTGGTAAGGACTGATCGTTAGACGCTGCGGAATTGTTTACACAGTCAGCTACCGTTGGTACCGCCGCCGTTGAAACGTACAGACTACTTTTGATTCGGGTTCAACCGTAAGCTGATACCATTTCTAACTCGACTAGTGTAAATTGGGCAGAAAGTACAGCGAATTGAGTTAATATTTGAACACTATGCTACTCCGGACTATTGCCCTGCACAGCTCTTCAGACTCGAGAGAACGAATTTACTGTCTTTTGATACGGTAAAACACTTATTGTATCTGACAGAAACACAAGGTTTACTTGTTTAAAGCATTCTGTTTACACGTAACGATTCTTACATCGCAAAAATATTCCGACATTCAATACGCTTCAGAGTTTATTCGTTATATCACATCAGTTATTTCGGTGGTATAATATCGCGTATGAACAGATTATGTGAATTCATTGGTTACTGTACGAACTATTTGCGAAAGTAGGATGAGAATTATTAAGTCGAGTAACCGTGTCATGAATTAATCCTTCAGAACGGAGGATGAAAAATTATTGACGCGTGCGGTAAACGTATTATTTTCCATTAAGTAAAAAATGATCCTGGATTAAGAGCTTTTAAGTTAAGTAACGAGTTATTTAAAGAGACAGGAAGGAACTTTTATCCAAAAACAGTACGTTGGCCGCTGAAAGAACGAATATAACGACAGGGTAATCTTAAAGGATTAATTTTTGTAAAAGAATTTGTTTGCAAGATTCATTTTATCCTCGGAAATGAAAGTAAATTTAACATTCGCGGATTCGATACACGAAAAGTGGAATGACGAAAAACGAGAGAAAAATTTTAATTAAAAAACCTTCAACCAATAATGAAATATTGCGGTGACTGTTCGATGGTTTGGAGTTTTATCTCAACCGCAGGAATCGGTGAACTAGATGCTATGAACGGTATTTTAGATAAAAATATATGATTGGACACTTTAAACCAACATTTCAGAAAAAGTGCAACTACTATGTATGCTGAAAACAGTTTTAAATTTTCTGCAGTCCGTGATCCGAAACATGTAGCCAGAATAATTCTGGGGTAGTTTATTATACAGGGTGATAAAAAAAGGGGTTCAGAACTTTTAGAACAGGTAGTACTCCCCAAATGGAGGACAAAATCCTAATTAACATGGGTCGAAAAATTAATATTTTAGAAGTTATAAACAATTTTTCATTTCGCTTAAAGCGACTGGCTTATTCTATAGCACTGCATACACGCGTATCATAACAGTGAATTATCTTATGATTAAGCTTCATCAGGGAAATGTTACTTACACATCCTCGCGATCAGTGAACAGTTACAGAGAGCTAATATTAAATTTTCACAGTACGATAAAAATGACATCGTATTACTCGAATCAAGAAATGACAGAAATGCATTTCATGTATGGACGTGCCAATGCAAGCACTGCTGCAACAGGAAACCTTTACGCGAAAAAGTACAATAGAACCTCAATTATTCGAACATCTGGCATCTGAAAATTGGTCATCCTGTGTCTGCTACAAGCTAAAGTAATCAGGAGTGACACTGTGTACCTAATTTCACAGTAGTGGATATTTTATATTCTGAATAAAATTATGATTTTTTATGCGAAATGTAGTTACAATTTCATCCATCCTGCTACTAATTACAGTTCGGATAATCCAGATCCTACTGGATTACTAAAGCCGATTCACTTGAAACACGACATGCTGATTCGGGAAGATCGAAGTCTGTTTCGATTCTCATTTCTGTGGTACGAAGATGTGAAGCGTATGTGAAAATAGGAGAAGACGTAGAAAATCTTCTGTAATCACGAAAAGAAGAAATTGTAAGATAATTTATTGTTTTGCTGCAGCACGATAGGTCTCGAAGCCAGTATAGTACTTTCTTTAACCGAAACGAAAAATTGTTTATAACTTGGAAAGTACTAATTTTTCTACCCATGTTTATTAGGACCTTTTTCCTCCAACTTGGCGAGTACTATCTATCCTTAAAGTTCTAAACCCCTTTTACTCAGCCTGTATTGGAAGCGTAGAGAGGTCGAGAACTTGCGAGAAAGTTATGCGCCGATGATCCCTCTGTTGGTGAGTACGGGAAGTACCGCCACAATGGGAAGCCTTGCTATTATCGGTACATCCAGCTTAGAAACCTTTATTCGGCATTTTCTTTAAACTTTTAAGTCGAGTTTGGATACGAAATTTTGCCATAAACCTCTTATACATCAATTTTATTGCCTACCGATTATAATTTTTATTAAACAGGCAGGAATCAAGAATGTTTAAAAAGGCAGGGTGTATCTGCTGTAACACGGTTAACAAAAATATTTATAATTAAGTGGAGCTTTTTTTTTATGACAAAAGTAACTTCTTCTAAAAACATGGCAGTCAAATAATTGTCGTACGAACCGGACATTTCGTATGCACCTACCTAATATTTTATTAGGTTATTACATAAATAAAACAGTTTTTCCAGACTGTGAAATAAAGCAATAAATCTGTAAACGTTGATGAAATATCCACGTGGTATAAAACTTAATGTATAAACAGATTTTTTTTAATATCGGACCAAACATTAATCAGTCTTAAAGATATTAAAATCTTGACAAGTTATAAGCAATTGTCTAATCTCTCAACTGGGTCCACATATGAATAGATATCTATTATATTTCATCTTAATTTTATTACTCCTAAACAATAGGAAATGTACAAAAATTCGTAGAGAAAAATGATGTCTTAACCGGAACTAATGCTTTATTAAAAGTTACGTAGATTAAACAGTTCGTAAACAAAAGTGAAAAATGTGCAGAATAATCGCTTTAATTGATTGATGCTCGCGTGGGTCTTTGATAGTTTCGTTTTAATGGATATTAACGCGAATAAGAGCTGCTCGGTGTTCGTCAAAGGAGCCATATCGAGATGAATTTTCTTGGGTTTACTGGGAGTGAAGGTTGTAGTGAGATCACAATGAATATTAATGCGAGCAAGTTTTAGGAGAATATAAATATCGACGTCAGTCTTTGGCAACTGTGAGCTGATTTGAATTGAACTAACACCGGCTGGAACTTGAGGAATATAAATCGAGCGGCCCGAAGAAGTGAATATGGAAAATGTTTCTCGATACTCTGCGTCGCTGATATTCGCTGGAAATACAGACGGAATTGATATTGATATCCATCCTTGAACGTGCCTCGGACTATACTCTTTGAAATTATACGTAAATAACACACTCTGAACCGTACACGAAAATCAAATTTCGTTAATTAAAATGGTTGCACAATAATCGTTTGAACGCCCCGTAAAATAGAAAATTAATTTCGCGGAAAATCACAGGGAAGCGTGATTTTCAGAAAACAATGTAGGGTGTATAAAGAAATGATTCAGAACTTCTATAGCATCTGTACTCAGTGAATTGAACAGAAAATGTTTGCTAAACGCAAGTCAAAAAATAAAACTGCACTGAATCGTTTCTTGTTTGAAGGGTAAGGGGAAAGAACACGGTATGTTCTGCAGTGTTCAACTTGAAAGAAAAATTAAAATAATGTGGTACAATTATATTTTCGCTCTTTTTTTTTCTGTCGCCTAATTAGAGTATAGCTTGATATCACGAACAACACAGTTACATTCATTAAACCTTGTTTCTTTACTGATGCACTGAAGTATTAAAAATTGACTTTCTCAATGAATCTATTTTAAGACATTCCTTGTTTCTTCCCTTAACTCTTAATTTTGGAATGCTTTTTTTGAAGACCGTATACATGCAAAGAACATCACTATGTTCATCGGTCTACCGTTGATAACAAACATGATTGTAAAATTAACATGTTAACTGAAAAGTTAGTGTGGAGGGCGGCACAGGGGTAACAAGGGTACTTTGCTTGCTCCGCCTTTGATGCTTCCGAAACACGCTGCTGTATAATCCCTATTAGTAGATGTGACTATTTCGGCCAATAAAGAAAATCCGTGTGCTCTGTTTTTATGGTTGTGTCTGATTTGGTGGACTTATTTATGTTTTAATCAATCAGACCTGCATTCCTTTCGCACTCCTTCCGTACGCCAACTTTCCAGCTCTGCACAGTAGCTATGGAGGGGGCATTTCTCCTACGGTTCAGCAGAGCAGGCCAGTAGGGGAATGAGCCACGTGCGGCTCGCGAGCCGCCTGTTAGTCACTCCTGTCCTACATTATGTAAAGTTCAGGATATATATTAATTTTAGTAAGTGATCGTTGTTAATATACTTTTTGATACGAAAATTGGTTAGAACCAATTAATTATCTATTAATAAGCATTGCCATATAAATGGAGTGATCGCTTTACCATCCATATGGAGTGGATGTTTCACAAAGGAATTGAATGAACCATGCTGACGTTCGTAAAACGTAGTTCAGTAAGAGTTAATTAATATTAATAATTATCTGTAAAATCTGAAGTTCCATCCAGTAAGTGAATCTTTGACATGGTCTTATTTTCAATGATTTGAAATGGAGGGCATTTAATCAGTAATAATCGTCACCATAAAAAGTTTTGTAGCTAGTTCATCTTTAAAATCATTTTCGGTCTGTGAAATTGCAAAAGACAAAAGAGAATAGTAATGTTTATGTCGTAGTAGTAAAATCGTTTTTTGAAATATTAGCAACATTATGAAATTAAATTATTACAATAACCGCAATGAAGAACTGGTGTTCTGAAAGTTGAAAGTTATTTAGTCTGTAATTAATTTATTCTATCCAAATTTGATAGCTTAGTTAATTGTAAGTTAAAACTGTTTGGAAACGAATAACTATTTAACATAATTTAAGGCTTAATCGAAATATTTTTGTATTGATAATAGGGCCAACTGGTGTTTTAATTTTCCTGTATTTAATATTACACTTTACATTGTAATAATAAATATAATTAATTCAATTCCTCTCTTTGTTTCAGGTAAGACACGTTTTTCGAAAATTGTTATACAATTAGCTAAACCAAACAATTGGTAAGTTATGCTTAATTGTTACTATTATACTGTCAGAATGAAAACATACAGAAAATATTAATTATTCAAATTTATAGACATTATTAAAATTTATATAAAAGCCACTAAATTTCAATTAAGTTTAAATAGAAGTTCCTACTTTTTCATTCGATTTAAATTAAGTGAAAATTAAATTAATTCAGAATTCTTAAATATTTAATTTAATGGTAACCTTAACCCTGCACTTTAATACAACTTGGTCTTAATATTTACTAATAGAAATATATTTGATCGTTTACCTGTAAACTGAAGTAACCAATTTTATTTTGCATGTTAACGTAAATAAAGAACTTCTAGCAACGGGTAACCTGCAAAAAGCTTCAATTTTTTCGTTCTGCGACATCGGAGATATTTATGTATGTATGTACGTACGCACCTGTTAACTGTGGCTTGTGATATCGTCAATTATATTCGTAAAAATTTCGCGAGCATTAAAAATCGTGATGCACGGCGTCGAAACTACGACGGAAATTCAACGAACTGTTCCAGCACGTTTTAATCAGAATGAATAATTAATGAACTTTGGCGGTCGGACGACGAGGATGCATTATATCGTGACCCCGTACGGTCGTTATTAAAACGCATACGACGAATTTCACTTACAAAGTTGAATATCCAACTGATGCGAACCGTAAATTTTCCCGAGAATCATTATTAAATTCCTGCAACGCCGCTCTAGGTCGTCGAAATCGATGATTGAAAATTGATAGTCACGCTGAATTTCGAATGTGCCGATATTTGCTTTACTGGCTAATATTGACAGAATAATCGTCAGATCTGTCCATGAGTGACGGGCTTTCCGCTTGAGGCTGAGAGAGAAAAAAACAGCAAACCAAGTGCATATAGCGGTTTGCAGAGATGCCACGGTTTTTCCGAGTAACATTTACGTTCTGATGTCCGTCATAACTCGAGCCGTACGTGACATTTTTCAGCAGCATCACGCCACGGTGCCTCGTAATAATTCAGCGAAATTTAAACGGGAAATTTTATTTTCATTATTCCGCGTCAGCTGAAGGCTCGCTTAAAACGGAACACGAGCTACTGTGTTTTATGAATATTAACACCGATGCTGTGTTCTGTCCACGATGACGATCACTCCGTTGTCAGTTGTTTTTTAATCGGGATTCTTCGCTTTGAAAAAGGTTTGGAACAATTTCTGCCTGGTTGAATATACTATAATCCTCGTGCTCCGTTCAAAACGACAATTCAGTGTTTAGTACTTTTTCAATAAAATATCCAATTTACATGAACTTTACTTACTTTTATTAAAAGTACTTGCAGATTGTATTCTTTGAGTAAGATTTCGTTTGATAGTATTCTTTGTGAAATACATTTTTGTTATACCGGTACCGTTCGTATCAATTTGACCCAAATGAGAGTCTTGTCTTTTGAAAGAAGGTAATGTTTATTTCCTTTGTCTTTGCTCTAACTGAACCACTTCTAGTTCTTCTGTCTTTGAATTTACATACATGTAACGTAACATTAGCTTCTTACTTTGTTAGTCATGTATAATAATAGAAAACTTTCTGATAAATCAGAGTCGAAACCAGAAATTATCAGTTGCAGTAACAGTACGATGGAGAGTTTAAACCCATTAGTCATAACACACAATTGTTATCGACGAATAAATTGTGGATCTACGAAATTAGTTTACCAAATGCTTAATATTTCTGCACTTCATGCATTTATTATACGGAAAGATGTACATACATTCCAATTGAAACAGTAGAAAAAATATGAATGACGATTATTCTAAAAAATATTAAAAAAAAGAAACTAATACAACACCGAAACAAATCTATCAGAACGATGAAAAAGATTTGTCATTTCTCAATAAAGCTGCAATTTATATAGAATTATGGAATCTTAGTCGTTGAAGAGATATAGCATAATTTTCCTATATAAACTGTGATACATTCCTTTTTTGTTATTGCTAAGAATTGTAGCTTTTTTGTTATATACAAGAATTACTGTATATTCTTCTCATATTACACATGGTTTTTCGTAATAGTCGGCACAGGGAGCAGAATGGCGTTCTGTCGACAGAAAACGAAATCGAAAAAGTAGAATCAAATTTTTCATACGAGATTTCTTTTACGAGAAAATCAATTTTTAAAACATGCGAAAAGCGTGAATGTTTTTTATTCTGCGCTCGCCTTTAACGAATACAATAAATAGGAACAAAAATACACGAATATTTATTAAATAAAACTGTAGTAAAATGCACGTGTCCCGCGGCAAGTTTCAAAAATCGATTTTCTCCGAGCGGGAGGTTCGTATGAAAAAATTTCTCCCACATTTACAACTTACTGTTCCATGTAGAGTCACCATCTTTCTGCTAGTACCGACTATTGTGAAACACCCGGCATATATGAGTGCTCTTTCATGTTACTCTCAGGTAATTTCATGTGTTTTGAGTTCCATCGATATTTTAATTCATAATCAGTCAAGTACTTCGAAAGTTCTATCAATAATTTGGTTGATCGATGGGGGCAAGTATGAAAAGATGAAAATTCTGTACATGGTTAGTCTCTTTTGCTTCCAAAATCAATTTCTTAATGATGGTCGTAACTAGACTGCGGATGTTTATGCAAATATACATTTTCAGAATGCAATATTCTTTACATTAATCGAGTCATAGAAATGAAACTTCGAGAAAACTGTATTCTGTTCTATGAATGTTTAAAAATTGTATATTTTACTTTTTTCACGATTTTACCTGTGCGTTTTTCAGATATTTGGGTATGTGAAATTGCATAAACATCCGCAGTCTAGTCATAACAAATACGTAAAGACATACGAAATGATTGAATATCTCTTTTCAAGGAAATCTTCCGGGTGGTCTTTGTCAGATGAACCGTTAGTGTTCTCCGTCGATAGTCAAACGGCATCGTTTCACAGTAGATAATCACCTCGGTTTTCCATTTTATTAAAATTCGAACGACAAAGGTGCATTTGCGTTGGCGCGACTGTTTGCCAGGAAATCGCATCGCGTGTAATTGCAAAATGGATGCGGATTGACTGAGAATCCGACTTTTCAACAGAGCGTCGCTTTCAATTAAGTGACTTCGTAGCTGGGACCGATTCTCATTTCGGCTAATTACTACGACTACCGTATATAAATTCGCGAAATTTTCGCTCGCCAACGAGCTCCGTGGGGGAAGGCAAACAGTGTCGAGGTTCTTTCGATCGGTTTGATGAGAAGCCTTCGTCCCGGCTTCGTCCCTCTTCTCGTTTTCTTCCTCCTCCGTTCGTTTCTTTCTCCCTGTATTTGTCTTTTATCATTGGCCCGTTTCTTTGTTTCATTCTAGACTCCCTATAAAACGAGATAATATCGAGAAGTCCTGGCTGTGTGTTCCCCGAGTTTCCCATCCCCGTGCCCCGTTGATTCCGCTATTTAAATATTTTTCTCTTCTTCGTGAAGTTAAATTGATGGTGTAAATTAGACACGTTTTTCTTGTTTCCGCGAAGTTAATTTCAGCGGCACAGAAAATTTCCATTTACAGGTCTGGAAAATATGACCCTTTAAAAATACGAATGCTGTAAAAACAAGGAAAATTGGAGGGAATGTGTTTAAAACGCACGGATTTTGTGTATCCCGCGTAATGCTGTTTTGAGTAAATGTAAAATTTTTCATAATGCCGGCCTCTGTTATAAGGATTATCGCCATTTTTGCTACATGCTTTTTATTCGTACTTTACGTGCCATTAAAATGTTGTAACGTGTGGTATTGTGCTCCAACGACTGAGTGGAATAAAATAGCGTGCAGCCAGACGCTGAGAGTAATCAATTAAAAAGTTACTTGTGGAATAATAATTGACTAAAATTGCTTTTAATACCACTCTTTCGAATGCGATGTATATTGTATAAATAAAATATTTTCAATACCTTTGATAATGTTATTGTCTTTTTATTTAACACTGCCCATGAGTTTATCTTTTGAATTAATTTTAACTTATCTGCATTAATAAAAATGATACAATTAAAGTGATGTAAGAAAATCCTAATGAGTGTTCTGATTAGTACTAATTTATATTGAGTGTCGTAGTTTATTAAGAGCGCACAGTGTAGTATTTTACAACCAGCAGAAACATTTTAACTTTAAAGAAATTGAAAATATTAACTTGTTAGTTGTTTGTTCCCTTTAATATTCCAGAACTATTATCTGTACGTGTTCTACTACTTACGTGTACTGTATTGACATTTTCAAGAAACTCATTTTCATCGAATTTTTTAGGAATCATTAATTATTTAAATAAATAAAATCTAAGCAAAAAATCTCAGTCAATATATTAATTACGTATTAAATGTAGTCCATGCCTACATACAATTGTTTGCATACAAATGTTTTGTATCTTTCTAATTTACCCGTACTTTTGATATTAGTCCATAATTCACATGTATAAATTTTCGTAACCATAAACCAATGTTTTATAACAAAATCTGCAAAAAATTCTAATTTTTAATATATATTTCAAACAATTGATGTTGTTTGAAGTCTCTTTACAGAGACGAATTTAGCATTCAGAAGTACACAAATTGTACTCTTAAATACTTTGTGTAGAACGCATAGTTTTCGAGATAAATGACTAAATATGGCTTGCAATCCTAATTTTAACACTTTAAGCGCCACGTACCAATTTTAATTTCGTCAAATAACTGTTTACCCCAATGAAATTTTGAGTCACATTTATGGTACAATGATAGTACAAAACAAGAAGTATATTATCAAATAAATAAATATTTATACATTCAACGGTACATGATAATAAAAAGGTATTTTCGCGTGTCCAACTAGTTGCGGGATTTTCCGCTGCGGCGCTGAACGTGTTAACACGTTGAACGCCACAGTGAAAACGGCCATACCTAATCAGACACGATATAATTTACTATTTTTTATATAAACCGCAGAGAAGACAAAGATTTGAGTACTCAGTCGTGTTCATATGTTTCTGAATTATTGCTTCATTATGAAATCTGCTCAGAATTTTGCGACAATCAATAATTATTCAATTTAATTAAATTTGAAGCGTCGGTCTCTGGTTCAACGTGTTAAGGACCATTTTCACCCTTTCAGTATGAGTGATTGCCGATACAAAGATTCCTGTCAAATATTTCTTCGAATTCTACATTGTACCAAAGTTTCATCGAAATCAGCGTGTGCCATTTGGGTAACGTCCCTTGTTAGGAGAAAAAGTAACAGGATTAGTCGCAAACGTAGGCCGTGTTTCCTGTTTCTTCCATACAAATGGTCGTACTTCTCCGAATTTCGAAGTTCACCTGGGAGCAGTACGGTGCCGCTAAGTAAAAAAGTAGAATACCTCTTCACTGATTTTCACGCTATTCATTTGGCAAAGTTTTCTACGCGTTTCCGCATTGGAAGGGAAACAGGAAAGCGGAGCCATTTCAAACAGCTCAACAGAACCGCGTTTTCTCGCCACCGGAGTTAAATCTTCTTTTTTACTCCCCTAGTTCTTTCGAGCTATCCTTATGTTCCGCTTCCCTCGCCCCAGACTTCTGTGCCTCTCTGTCGGAGCTATTTTAATGGCAGAAATAATGATTGAACATTACGGTAACGGTATTTAACTTCTCCCGCGCAGCGACCGCCACTGGGAGCGAGTCGTTAGAGATGAGAAAAGTTGAAATGGGAAATGGAATTGGATGCATAACCCGTCTGGGTGGGGATGGAAGGAAAACCTGAACCATGCTGGTTCACTTTTCCACCCTCTCTCCTTCTCTCTTCATTCTTATCTGTCACCTTGCATCTTCCCCGGATCTTTCTCGCTTGATCCTTTTTCCTTCCCTCGTAATTTCTCTCGATCCTGTTCTGTGCTCGATATGGTTCTTTTGACTTCCACGAACGCTGATTGAAGATGTCGATTGAACGAGTCGAAGGCTTTTCTGGAGGCGGGATAAATTGTCTGGATACTTTGCGCTTCTAAGCAAAGTTATATACGTTCCTCTGTAGCGGTTCGTATGATGGATTCGTAATTAACGGGGTACGCTACCCTGAGGCGTCTAAAAACAGGTAAAATTGGAAACTTCTTTCCATAGGTAATTACTGAATGAAAAGTTTAGATTTTTCCAGGGAATATAAATGTACCTTCGAGCTTTACGTTACAATTTTGAAAAAGCAAAAATGTTACAAAATGGCGGAGGTATTTGTTAATTCCGAAACCTCTTCTGTTAGAACGTTGATTGTGGGTCGGCATCCTTTTGATCCATGACTAAGAATCTATTATCCTACAATGTAGCGTACGATTTAAAAATTTTTTTAGTAATTATAGAAATGGTCGCAGATTAAAGGAAAAGAGTCCTTTTTACTCAAAAAATGTCAACTGAAACGTTTCTAGAAAAATCAAATAATTGAGGTATCGATAAAATCGTACGGTACATTGTAGAATACTTTATGCAAAATATTTCCACAAAATGTGAAGAAAATCGGATGTGTAGTTTTGGACATTTCGTGGCGGCAGGGGCAAAAACGTAGTTTCGAGAGAAACGTAAGAGGTTCCAGTATAACATTTTTTCTTCATAAAGAATGATTTTTTAAATTTTGCTTTCGATAGCATTCAATCTTCGAAATTCATTAGAAAAAAATTTTATTGAAGACGATGACACTATTTCTGTGATTATCAGTGTGAATTGTATCGTGTCTAATTTATAATTTGTCAGAATTATATTATAAGGCATACAAATTTTATTAAACAATAATTTTTTTTTAATAAACATATTAACAAACTTAATAAAACTTTCTTCAATTATTGGATCGTAAATGAAAAGGACGTGTTGCCCACGTGTTTAAGAGAACGTGGTCGCCCCTTTTCCGTGCAGTAGCCAGTCGTGTACTTTTTCGCGGCCTCGCACGGTCGTATTTCAATGAATACTGTTTGATGGGTTGTTTAAAGGTGTATATTAAACGAAATTATAAATTCACATACTTATTGTTAATACGAAAACGTTTGAGCTACGTCACGCGCAAAAATCGCGCACAGCTCGCAAAACGCTTATTTCATGACACGGCCAACGCGCCAAAAATAAAATTCCGTACAATTATGAAGAAATTCGAAAATTCCGTTTCTGTTGTATAGCGAAATTTTCTGTGTACATTTTAAACATGCACAAATAGTTGAATGCTGTCTTCTGTAGGCAGTGTCAACAAATTCTTTTCACGACGGAAACGTTTTATCGAAATTTCATTATTTGGACATTAAAATTTCCATTTACGTACAAGAAATTTTAGAGTGAAGAGTTGTTCAAAAACGATTATTGACATGTTTACAACAAATACATCGGTGAATAAGATTTTTCTTGACGTCCATTTACTTTACAGTACCGCCAATACTTACTTTCTTGTTCCTGCACTGTCAGGCATAAGCAATAAATTCTTTAAAGTTATTCTGAAATACAGTTATTATTTCAGTCTGGTCATACTCATATACAGGGTAGCTCAGCTAAATGGGATCACCTAAATATCAGCCTTGTTGTATAAAAAAAACTTTTCAGGACAAAGTTACACTATTTCAAGGGGCACATGTAATGGTGGAAATGGTTTTTTCTCATGGTCATTTTTTTTACGAGATTTCAAGGTCACCAGTATTTTTTTAAATGGAACCCCATATTTATTTTTCAATGGGCTTGTAGAGCGTGAAAAACAAATTCAACGACCTTAATAACCATACCGTCCCCATCATTCCATTTCGAGATATTTGCGTCTGAAAATAATTAAATTTTCCTAAGGATTCACGCGGCACACTAATTCACACATTCGTATCCGTACATAAGCATTACCTTTTACTGGAAGCGACAACAGAAGACGCTTTTAAAATTCATTGTCGGTTCCAAAGGTTAGAGATGCCCAAAAGGGTGGCCAACATTCAAAATACTTCACAATAGAGTACATGCTTAAGTTCAATATATTCAACAATAATTATTTTTTTTTCAGAATTTTAATCGGACTGGTTAGCAAAATAAATACACAAAGTATGATATGGTGGACACAAAGTATCCCCATCGTTGGTAGTGCGAGGGTTAATATCTATCACCGTGCACCTTCTCCGCACAACAATTTTAATTATCGTGTAATTATCGGGCGTATTGAGTCGGAATTAACTTACTATTTTTTCTTTCAGGTTTCTCCTTTCTATTTTTCGTTTCTCCTTGCTGGTTAAACTTTTATCGATAATCCAGACTGCTGTCTACACCCTCCGGGTAGTAGTACTTTCAAGTTTAACGAAGGTTAATTGAAAGTACTGGCAGCCGCGGAAGAAGTTATTTACTTGATTTTTCCTTGCGATTTCGTTCAAGAATCTTGATTCGCCGCGGATAATATCCAATTTTAAGGAATGACGGATAAATTAGCAATGTCTAATTTCAGATTTCTTCTTCTGCCGTGCCGGAAAACCCGGCTAGAGAGGGAAATATGAATGCAGTTTAATTATACCTCGAAAGTCTTCTGCTCTTTTAAAAAGTTTATAGGAATTTTGTCCCCTTAATTAATGCCACTGCATTGGTGTAAGGAAAATTAGTTTATTAAGAGTATTCAAGTTTTCAGAGTTTTTTCAAAAAAGTTGGGAGCGAAATTTTTAACTACGCTCGCGAATAAAAAACTTTTACAAGTCACTTTTTAGAGGCTGAGCATCAGGTCAGACTTTGTTCAGAGGTTTTTATTTCGCTGATACTTTATATTTCATTATTGTGAATTCTGTAATCTGAAAATATAACTAATTCATGCAATCGTGAATATAAAATATTATGATTAAAAAGTCAGACGTTTTGCAGAATTAATTTTATTATGACGTTGAGTACGTATTTATGCGTTGTTAATTATGAATACAAAAAATTATTTATATTCAATTTTAGCACTTGCACTTAACTCTTTGTGTGGATTTGACGTTCTGATTGTACGTGTATGTTATAAATACATTCATTATTAATTAATTATGATTCGGAACCATCTATACTTAAGTAACAATCTTTCATAACAATACGTATAATATAAGCACTTCTATTTAACTACTGAAATAAATACTTAGAAATATTGTCAGAACCCGTTTTAGAGCCTTCTTCAGTACCTTACTGCTTATTTTATTATTTTGATTAATTCCTTACTATTAAATAATTTACAGTAATTATTAAAATTAGTAAAGTTATCAGTAGTGTAATCGTTATAAGTATTTTTCACACGTCCAAAATTATTAAGACAGCGGTTTTGCATGTTTTGTCTTACCTGTACGTCCACCTTTTCATTAAATAACTATGCGATTTTGATTAATGCTTGTGTAGCCTAGCCGATTGTCATCTCACTCTGCGAACCTCTTCGGAACCTTTGAGCAAGAAACTCCTTCATGAGCGACGCTTAATATATCGTCGCAAAAACCGTAATTGCGATCACAGTCGACAAGAACTGAAGAATAAATTGGATACGGTATTTCATACTGCAAATTCAGGTGGTCAAACGTTCGAGAATAGCAATTTGGAAAGTTGAACGATATGTTCCACATATTGCCTGAGAACTTTTTGTGCTGTTCTCCGCAAACCAATTAGTTCGTGTCCTTATAGGTACGTTTTTATGAGAAAGAAATTAGACAAATACTTTAAAAACTAATTGTGAAATGAACGTATACAATTTGGAGTAATATGGAAAAGTAATTATCATTGTGTTTGTTACGGATTTTATATTGGAAGCTTTCAATGCATCCACTTTGTAAATGAGAATATTGTACAAATTAAACAATGCATTTCTAAGAATTTTTTTTTAATGGCTCATTAGTGACATATGATTTTTTTTAATCCTTATAGTCCCTCGCAGAATGGGATACATAAAATAACAAAAATTGTGTTTTCATTTTCAAAGTCAGAATAAATTTTGCAGAAAATTTACATGGTAACCATAATATTACCGTCTGAGTAATGAGTATGATAATCAAAGTTTAGAATTTGTGAATATCACAAGGAACTGCCTTTATTTAGATTATCCCACGAATTCAGCCGCATGCTATAGTGTTCAATGATCTTTGAAGGCTATTTGAAATGTGATAGATTTATAGTAACATCCCAATGAAAACAGAATTTGCTTTCATGCTCAGGCGTTACACTTTAATACGTTCCCTGCCACGTGTACCGTTCTTGGTACACGCATCAATTTTAATTTGATCACATAATTACCAACCCTTATGAAAGTTTGAGTAACATTCTTGTTAAAATGATAGTAGAAATAGAAAATGTAATATCAAATAGATAAATATTTGTACAGTCAACCACGTGTAGCAATAAATACCCATTTTCGAGTGTCTGTCTAGTTACGGATTTTTCTACTGTGGCAGGGAATGTGTTAACTGTTATGCATATCATGCAATTTTCTTACTGCATTCACAAAGGGAATTTCACGCTTGTCGCGACGAAGAATACAATCGTAGAGGATCATGCTTATCGTGGAGAAAGAACAAGTTGCCTGAAAGTAATTAATCCTCAAAGTCCTAGCCTAGATTTCCACTCATGAACTTCAGCGAAAGTTCTATTCAGCAAGTTCCTTAGTCGAGCTTATACACGCTCGAGGCAGCCGGCCCTTACAAATCCCCTTCACACGGACTCGTATTAATTACATACACGCGCCACGGAGGATCATTACCTGCTGATATCTTCAGACAACACCGAGAAGGTCCTCGAACTGTACAATTGGCCTGGAAAGCTGGCGAAGATCAGTTTAAACTCTCTTCCAATTCCCAATTTCTGACCTAGTCTAAATGTTCTGGGCCTGCCATATCAATTATAATACTTTTGTTTTGCGTCACAGCGTCGACGGTTATATTTCTCGATGATCGAATGATGCGGACTTCGTTGTTACATTTAAATCTGGTGAAGCCTTTCGAAATTTGTATCAAAGTGAACTGTATTAAATTGTAGAGTTACACACCTTGTCGAGAAAGATGTATATTACTTATAACTAGACAGGGTTGGGCACTTTTTATATAAAATGAAAATAACAAATAAAAAGGACTCCGAATAAAATTACTCCGAATAAAATAATATATATGTTTATTTGAAAAGAAGGTCCTCGGGGTCCCTTAATATTTACGTTCTTATAAAATTACAGTGATTCGAAACATTCAAACTCGTTTTCCCTAAAATCCTTCTTTTTGAGTTGCGCCGTTGTCGCAGCAAATGAGAGATTTTGTAGAAATGCAGGCGAAATTAAAAAAAGATCTTCTGAACGAGATGTTTAAAGAGAGCTTGTACCGATTTCTCCCTGACGAATTGTAACTGATTGCATTTTTCTTGATCCAATTAAAACTCGTTTCGACTATTTCCCAGTATTAATTTTCCACCACATTTCCGTCATGGATTTGAGTACGGTTGGCTCGTAAGCTGCGGGACATGATCGTAAATTCGTGAGAATTCTGGCGCCCTTGCGAGAACATCGCAGAACCGTTCGTACCAGCGTTTTATCGCCCCAGGGATGAGATAAGAGATAGCTGGAGATTATGTATTTCACAGCCTCTGGCCTTTCCAGAAAATGTTGCCGTTTCTCGAAATCTTTTTCCACCCTCGTGCTAGTCTGTTTACAGTCGACGTCGCTTCTCGTTTACGCACCCGTAAAAAATAGTTGCTCTTTTAGCGAATGATGTACAGCATCTATTACACTTTCACAATCGCCATTGCTGACAGGTTGATCATCACAGCGGAGTATACCGTATGGATGCTTCTTTCAGCCTATATTTCATTATTGACCCTTTGTACTCCTAATTTTTTTTTAATTTCCTTTTCAATAACTCCCTATTATTTTAAGTGTTTTATTTGAAATGTACCTCAAAAGACAGTTGGTTGACAGGAACCAATTTAAACAATTTTGTTTACTAATTATATTGAAAATAGAATTTTTTGTTACAAAAAAGGGTTATATATATGTAATATTGCTGATCTAGGTAAAAAATACTGCGAAATGTAATACATGTTTAAACTGGCAATTTAAAAATGTCGAGTGTCACTCGACAAAGAAGTTCAAAGAGTTAATATAAACATTTATTTAACTGTGAAGCAGTATATAATTAGTCATAAAAGTATTCAGCCACTATTAGTAGTTGTACTGGAATCAGTCTATACAGTGAGTGTTATTTTGTAATACAGGGTGAGTCACTTACCTTGACCATCTGAAATGATTCTTAAATCATCCATTACACGGCAAAATGTTTGAAACAAAAGTTGCGTGTTATTGAGGAGGACATATGATACGACATATGATATCACAGTTACCTTCGATTTTTTACATGGAATTTCGCACTTTCTATTTCACAGTTCGAACGAGTATCAAATTCCGAATAAAAAAGTATGAAAGTAAGTACATATAGGCTACAGCTAACAGCTGCTGAGGAATTAATGAATTAAGTTTCGTCTGTGTGAAAGTATGTTCAATTTACGTTATCATAATGGATATGCAAAGAACAGTTGTATTTATCAGATTGATGTTCGTTAACGTAGTAACTCAATGTATTTTTGACTCGGTTTCTTTGAAACTGCAATCGCCGAGATTATACAAAATTAAAACTTCTCCTCCCATCTATGTCGATAAGTTGATCCTTGATACATGCCAGCGTCGGCTAACTTCTGCTACGTATGTATATATTTCTTCCTTTTTTCCTTGTCGGCCACGGCTGAAGAGACTATCGAAAGTTTCTATAAATTTCTCAAGGCAATACGTAGCCTGCATATCGCGAGATACAACGATCCGCGTTTTCTCCAAGAATATTTTAGTTCCCGTTGGAGCTTCAGGCGGAGAAAGGTTTTATGTGAAACTTTTTCCAAAAAGAATTCGAGCTATTTTGAGGGCGATAAAAGCTACTATTAAGCTTTCGAAAAGCATACCCTTACGGTGCATATGGCAAAACGTTGCTAGTTTTTCGAAGTATCGAGAAATCCACGTTATAAGGAAATAAATTTGGAATTTTGTCATTGACAAGGAATTCTTCTGTAGCTTCTATGTTGATCATACAGTCGCTCAGAAAAGTTTTTGGACACGCATTAGCATTACAGTAAATTATACTGCTAGTCTGCTTATACCTTTTTTGTGCTACCGTTCTTTACTCTAAACTATAGTCCATACTGCACTACTTCAACACTTTTTTACTGTCACCTACGTACAGGTGACCCTCAAAGTCTATTATTATTTAATTGATTGTGTATAGTATTAATAAATATATGTAAAAAGGTCTAATAGAATCAGTAAGAAAATTATGAAAGTTATTAATATTATCGATGAAAAAGTGTTGAACTTGTGGTTATATTTATTTTTTAGCAGATTTGAGAATATTTATCATTTTCAGCTAATACAGCGTAGCAATCAAATTGCTAATACATAATTAATCTGTTCGTATAGTATACGGGGCGTCCCAACATAAGTCTCGTTTGCAACAGCACCGAAACTATTGATTTTTTCGAGTAAGGGTACAGAACATAGTTTTTCTGCTTTTAATATAAATTGTAAGATATAAAAATTAAACTTCTTAAATCATCTTTCAAAAATTATTCCAAGGTACACTTATTTTTTTCTTAATGGACTCACTTATAGTATGAACTTTTTGTTTGATTGCTGATGCGACACCCTATATATTGTCTTCTTTTATCTTATCCGAATACTTCCATGAGTGACTGTACGTCGAATTTGATTCTGTATATTATTATAATTTTATTATCTTCAAATTAATATTATACTATAGATTTTCGGGCATTAAATATTGCATAGTAAAGTTATAATATCCAGAAACTGAATAATTGAGGGCAATTATTTATGTTCCATCGGTAACTCTACAAAGATTACATAAATTGTTAAAATTTACATCTTGACCCCACAACAACAAATTCAACAAATTCCAACTACTAATATCCATTTCATATATTAATAACGCATATTTACATTCCCTGCATAAGTAATATAAGGTCATTCAAATATTGTATACCACATGAAAATTGTTTGAGTCTCCTTTTTGTTTTATTTCTATGCAATTAAGCGAAATCTACGTTAAACCATAGAAAGTAAAACCACCGATGCTGATGATGATAGGTCTAATGACACTTTGGGAGATTTTAATCCCCGGTGGAATTCGAGAAAGATTTTCGGAGCAATTTACACGTATCGAATGGTCATAAATTACAGACAGGGGAAGAGAAACGATAATCGCATCGTCGTAAATCCAGCGCACCTTATTTCCCAGGTACTTATCTCTGTCACCTAATACATTTTACCACGGCCATTAACGTGCTTTTCTATGATTGGTAGCATACATTACCATGGGATGATGCATGAATAAACGTTTTATCTCAGCAGAAGCCATTTATAAACTATAAAAATTATTAAGTAATTCTTATATAATATTCTATAAGGTCAGTTCAAATTTAAATAAAATCTGTATAAAGTAAATCATTCAAGTAATGGAACTTCCGCTGCGTTTGAAATTTAATTCACATAGATTCTTCGTACGTAGGACACACGTTATCTTGTTTCCAAGCTTAACACTTTGAGTGCCACGCTGCACTAGCTGAAAATGAGAAACTTTCTAAATTTTTGTACAAAATTAATATAACTATAAATTGTATCTTTTTTAATCAATAATATCAATAATTTCCATCATTTTTTTACTGCTACTATTAAACCTTATTAAATATATTCATTAATACTACACATGATCAAATAAATAATGATTGAATTTTCTTGTCGCCCAAACATGTGTGATCCGGCGCTCAGACTGTTAAAGTTGTCAACAAATCCTGAAATTATTGGTCGTGGCAATATTTATTATGCGCCGGCGGATCTTTTGCACAGTTTGCAAACTCGATGCAAAGCAACAAAGCTTTCATAGTTTGATAAAAAAGAAAAAGAGAAAAAGTTCGGTTTGCACGTATTAAAAAAGGAACCAGCAGATGTAGAACATAGAAATGAGCATAAGCGGGTGCACGCGGAAAACTCCCGGCATCGCTGGAATCCGATTTGATGCTTGAAAATGCGCGTCTGCCGTTGCATGTGTAGGCACGTAAGCCGGCTATATCACCGCCGCTTTCAAGAGGATCTTTTGAAATTTACATCGACGTATTAAATCATATTGAATTATGCCGTATCACGTAATTCTGCGCGATCGTTCTGGGTCACCGTCGTCGCTCCCGTGCCCGGCTGCGTTTGCATAAATGGAGCGTGAAATGGACGCGTTGCACGTGGATGGTTTCGGAATGTTTCGGACGAAAGAGCGCTAGAAGGCTGAAGTGGCTCGGCTGACATCTACTGCACTGGGACGCGCGTTGTATCGAAATCAGGAAGCATAACTTTAACAATAGATTCAGCGTACAGAATGATAGAAAAAATTTGCCTGTTAACTGCTCAGTATCGATACCATTTTGAAACAGCGTTATCACATAGCACAGTGGACTGAGAAGATTTAAGCCACCAGACCTGCAGAAACGATCTGACTAGAGTAAATCAAATTTGAAGAGGAACAAATCCAGAGAACAAAGCATCAATGGATGCTTACTCTGAATCGTATGTTATTGCTCTGTTCCTTCCTGTTAACACGTTTCATGCCACAGTGAAAAATTCCATAACTAGTCAGACGCGCGAAAATAAGTTTCTATAAATACATAACGTTAAAAACACAAACATTGAATTATGATGTACCATTCATTTGGTACTATTATTGTGGCGTTCGTTTTAATTGGAATATAAAGAATATCACCATTTATTTAGAATAATCGAATTTGGTGCGTGGGACGCATACGACCCACGCGGCACGGAACGTGTTAACATAAAAATTATTTATTGTTATTTTTGATAACAGATTATAATTTAACAGTGTATGTCATTAATAAAAAATATATAGCCCCGTATAAATATATACATTACATAGTTCTTTTTACAATAGGTCGTGAAAAATCGTTACCTGGTACTTGAAAGTCAATTTCTACATTTTTGAAAAAATAATATCTGTGAAAGTGAGTGAAGTTAAAGAGAACGAAGTTTCGTAAGATAAAATTCGTCGTATGTATCCGATTTATTTTTATATGAGGAATTATCCTGTTTGCAGTTGTAGCTAATGTATGCAGAACAAAAGGTACCGTAAACACGGCACCACCATTGTTTATTAAAAAACTCAATTCAGGTCTTGCATGCTATTTAATTTCGAAAAAGGAAACAGGGAAAAATCAGAATATAAAGTGCTGGCTTGATTTCGCGATGTAGGTTTAAAACCAATTAAAATTTGAAATCCTTTAATCCACGTACGATTCGAACGTAGCAAAAAATGTTCATTCACCGATAAGGGAATCTCGAAATCGGTGTTATTAAAATTCAAATTTAATTTAACCCTATGAAATCGTTGAAGGCAGAGCTGCATAAAAGTCTAATATCGCGTCCGTTCGAAGTCGCCGATTTAATCTAGAGTTTCACACAAGAATTAACAGTGCTGATACGCGTAAATGGAAGCGAGCTGATACCGTATAGCACATGGCTGCATGAAAAAAACGAGCGGCATAGAAGTTGTTACTTTATAATTGAATTCTACAGTGATTTCATTAGATCAGAAGGAAAAGCGTGTTATAAAAAACCAAAGTATATTCGTTGAGGTAACTAATACACTGATGATCGAATGAGTTTTCTTTGCATCAGACGTAGTTGCAACCAAAGATAATTAACACGTTTCTGGTGGCCACCGATAACCGATAGCTCAATTTAATTTAATTAAATAATTACTAATTCATATACAGTTTTCAGTGACGTCAACATAGCAGTAATAATATGAAATAACAATTATGTGATAAAATATCAGGTTATCTTATAAAAATAAGGAATACTGAAAGATTAAACTTGATAAAAGATTTTAAAATTATTCTTTTAAAGTTTGACCAACGAAAAAGCATACAAAATTTGAAGTTATAATTGTAGAATGTCTAAGAGAATTTATCGGTGGAATCATGAAGTTGATTCAACAGTGAAAGAATTAATAATACAGAATCATTGATAAAATCTTCCTGTTTTTTTTCTAAATACAAAAAAATGTCTGTAGGTGAGAGCAGAACGAACTCTGTAGCTGCAGAATTTCCAAGAGTTTCAGTTGTTCGATGGGTCGCAGCCAACATCTATTTTTTTCTTCTTATTTAACCGAAGAATGTTCATTCTTGAGCAAGGATTCGGCGCCACGCATAAACTCCCCTTTACGTACGTTTACTCGCTGAGAGGAACGCTGTTGCAGTTACAGACCAAATGCATTCGTTTCCTTGAAACATGACTTCGACCAAGCCACGAAATGCTTCGATTCTTTGTTACTTATTGTCGGTGTTTTCGTTTGTACGTATTTTCTCTGTGAAACATGCGAGACGTCTTGAAATCACGAAAATTGGATTCCACTCGAAGTATCTTCCAAAGATCTTGAATCGCGCCCGATTTGTGAATTTTTTTTGTATCTATTTATTCGAATGTTCTGTAATCAAATATGACTGCTTCTTTTTAAGTTACTCTGTTAAACCACTGTTTTACAGAGTGATGCGCGTACAGTGTGTCATGTGAACATCTGCACAAATATTCATAGTATTAAAAAGGGTTGTTATATACAGTTGGAGTGTTTAATTGGGCATACTTCTTGGATAAATTAATTTTTTTAACTAAATGAGGGTTAAGAAGGTTTAAAGCTCATGGAATTTTTTCTTAAATACTTAGTTAATTACATTAATTTATCCAAAAGATATTCCCCATCAAACATTTCAACTTTGGGTAGTAACTGTTTTTTACACGTTGAGTGTCACAGTGAAAACAGCCATACCTGATCAGACACGATATAATTTTCTATTTTTTATATAAATTGTAAACGAAAACAAGATTTCAGTACTCACTCGTGTTGTTCTGTTCCTACAGTATTGTTTCAGTATGAAGTTTGCTCAGAATTTTGTGACGATCCTTGAATTACTTATCTTACATGATTTACGTATGAATTTACGAAGTATACGTTATTTAAATCGGTTTAAGTCTTCAGTTTTAATAAAATGTTAATTTTGAAAATGGCTTCAGATGTTTTACTATTTTGCAAATCAGTTAATTCGTTAACATCTCTTGAAAAATAATTATAATATGCATTATAAATTGGAGAGTTGTAAGTACTTACTCGAGATAACAAATGTAAAATGAATGTCTCCATAGTCATATCTTTAAAAATATTAAAATGCAAAGACTTAAATATTTCAGAATAACACAAAGGTGACTTATGCCACTCTCAAAAGAAGAGGCTCGTATAAAATAATAATATTCCATGGCAAGCGGATAAGAAATATTTGAAAAATCGCAGAAATTGACAATAATATTTTATGCTTTAATAACCTTTAAAGAATATCATTGCTAACATTTCTATAGTACATCTAAACGTTTAAAGTTCTATTTGTTTAAATCATTACTACGTTTGTTTCAGCAAAATAGGAAAAACGTAATAACACCTTTACCGTTGACATTTTTCATTTGCACGTGGTTGAAATTGTTTTCAAGTAATTCGCAAACGCTATTTCATTATTGAAACGTTATTATCGGCAGCTTCCAAACAACGGCAATATCATATTTCACTCCTGATATATTATAAATTATAATATATGATTGATGGATATGAATTATAATTAGTGCGCGCGAAATTACTAATATCGCCGAATGGCTTCCTTAAATTTCGAGCTGTATAGGTGCAGAATTTAACTAGAATATCAGTGAGAATCGTTGCACAGAAATCATGATCAAACATGAATAACACATCGGACATCTCTTGGTATCACTGCACGTATTTCTACGTCTTTTAATTCCCAGCCGAACTTTTCGCACGTAGCCAGAGAACGTAATCCACTTACTTCGGTATCCGATCAAAATTTAAACACGAACGGTCGTAAAAACTGAATTTATACCTGTTCCGGAAATACAGCGTTACCGGAAGTTGGCTGATTTAACGCCCGAGTCTTGGCTGGCCGTTACCTTTGTTCTTGTACGAGAACTTCGACCCTTGAAGATCTATGTTGTCCTGCAGCCCTTCGAGCATGCTCCGTTCGAGCGGCACTAAAATGTTTTACTGCACGCCCCGACTTGTAAAATAAATCGAGAAATTTTTCGAAAGCGTCGATGCATCTTACCATCACACTCTACATCTTTTAAGAAATTCCTTGCATGTCCACCCTTTTCCACTTTGCTTGGTATTCTTAGATAAATGTGAATTGTTTCCTGTCTCTCCTCTTCAGAATTCCGCTTCGATACGTAGACATTTCCTGAATTTGAATTCCATTCGTTGTTTGTTCAGGAGTTCAGAGTATTCTACAAGTCTGAGAATAAAGAAGATAGTGCAATAAAGATGCATTTAATATTAAATCTACCAAGAATTTATACGTACCTACTTCTACCGAACCGGTGAAATGACCGGTTTTTAAATAAAAGTTATACTTTCTGTAACTGAGTGCAGGTAATAGTCAATTTGGTACAGGCAAAAATTAATGATATGTATGTATATTATAGGAAAAGTCGTGATGTCAAGTGATGAAAGCGATAACAATGAATGCAGAATTTTTAATCAAAAGTTTAAAGACGGTCATTTGACCGGTCGTGTTAGCTTTAATGTTAAGGAAATAAGAAGAAAACATCTAGTAACTTAAATTAAAGCGATAGATCAGATATGACTTCTATTTTTCTATGTTATGTAGTTATTTCAGACGTTTCATCAGTGATGCCTAATCAGGAACACATCTCAATATTCGTACCCTAGCTTTGGTCGCAGCATGTCTCAGAAACTTATGTTGCTTTCGCCCGATCTTCAACTTATACAGAATTTAAAAAAAAAGAGTTTAAGATTTCGGAAGTATATAATATTTACAAAGAGAAACGAAAAATGTCTAATCAACATCAGTTCTAAAATATAACTTTAAATATTATGCTGTATATGACTACGCTCAGCGGCAAAATTAAGGGATCTCGAAATTTTCGCCGAAAAATTGTCGATCTTTGAACTGTTATAACTTCGTGAAAAAAAATCGTACAATAATCCGCTTAGGGTCATTGCGAAGGACAAAGGTTCTGCTTTTACTTCTCTAAGATGATTTTTCTCGAATATGCTTTTACACTAATAGGAAACGTGGCAGGAAATTAAAGATGTTTTTTTTCCTAAAAATTTTACAAAATCCAACAACTCTGCATAGCTTAAACAATTTTTTTCCCAGGTCAAATCATCATGTATTTGAAGATTGTGGCCTCCCCTTTACATGAACCCCCTAAAGGTTGATATCCGATTTTTTGTCGCCGTTTTATCGCATTTTGAATGAAAAGTGCGCATTAGAATAACCCAACATAAGTGTATAATTTTTCACGTTATTTTTCGTGATTAAATGATAACATAAATTCATTTTCAATTTTCTCCTTGCACATCTTTAGTATATTACATTATGAAGATTAATTTCGTTCCTCTATTTTTAGATATTTCTCATGATGCTTACTAAATATAGGTTCATTAACACAGTAAACATACTTAATGAATCTTCATTGTTATGCCATACTACATATTATATCATGTAGTACGTGTAATGTCACGCACATCGTTACACGTTTCGTATAATAATATTACCTGTCCTTATCTTTTCAATGTAAAATTCGCCCACACATTCTCATTTTCTTTCAGAATACTATTCACAACATCTACGTCAATTCTTGATACCATCATTATTCAATAAAATTTCTATCATGAAGCGGCGAAATTTCTATCAAAGTTAAAAATGAAATCAAACGAAACAAGATCTCCCAGAGTTCCTGGCAACATATTCTAGAATCACATGTTGATCAGGGTATAAGTAAACGTGTCGGTAAATGAATCTGATTGAAGATGAAAAAGGAATGGAATAGCGAAGCCCAAATAGAACTGAAAGCGTAAGAAAAGGAAGGAATCAAACGATCAGGTCCAACGTAAAGCAGGAATTCGGAGTGATAAAGTACACAAAAGATACAAGTCAGCAGATAAAATTAATAACGAGGAAGCACAAAAGGAATCGAAGGATTCTGTGGAAGATGTTTTAGAGGAAAGTACGATCACGTGGACGAGATCGAGATATACGGAGAATGAAGAACTGAAACGGAGATAGAGCTGGCTGATGGTAGCTTTGTCTTCGATGAACGGTAACTGGGGAAACGTTGGAGGGACAACAATGGCTTATTGTGTACAGGTAGGTACGTGCTCTAGCATCTCGACTGATATACAACCGTGCTGACTACGTGGCAATGTCCAAACTCAGAGCAGATCGCTTGCTGGGACTAAACCGGACTTCTCGACGCAGGAGCCCTAATTAGCATGTTACACCGTTAATCTTGGAGAAACAGAGCGACCGTAAGATGCAGCACAATGCTCCCTTTCAGTCTTGTGATATCAAAGGAATTATTGCTGCGTTACATCGAATCCGTTCCACGTTTCGATACCTATGCTTTGTTGTTTTGCATTGTTTAAAACGTATGAAACGTCGCTTTTCTATATGGTATATTAAATCCAATCAATTTTTCACAATTCTTCGAAGGATAAGATAGTTTCAGTACTATGTTCTGATACAATTAAGAGTTTTCAAATGTCAAACACTCACATTAAGCTATCTTTTTCTCTATAGGAAATTTGTAACTCATTCAGTGGCAAATTCGTAAATATTTGTACAGCAACCTACCTAATATTATAAAATTTTATATTGCAAGCTTTTCGTCTTATTTAATGCCAACTCTCAGTACACTGCAGCGTAGACACATCCAACATATTTTGCGCAAGAAGAAGTGAGATTTCTCCCACAACTAGTTGCAGGCAACAATTTGCGCAAAAAATTGCCGTAGTGTAGACATCCATCCAAGTTTATTGCACAATAAATGAATCGTTTATTATTAAAAGGTGTTACGTCCATTTTTTAAAATTTGACATCAGGCAATAAAAACTTTACCGAATTCTCTTTGAAATAAATGTTTATTCAGTTTTTTTTTCAATCGGAATTGATAGGAATATCAAAAGACACTTCTGATGATTTTTTGGCTGAAATTTGGGTTACCTACAACATTTTAAGCGCATAACTTAATTTTCTCCAAAATATGGACATATGCCCTTTCAGTAATAAAGGATTAAAATGTCACAAGTTTTTGCTAGTGTAGACGGGGGCTCTAGACACGGGATACTGAGGATCAGGGCGAAGTACGTACTAGGAGGATGTATTAGAATCGAAGGGTGGTCGAGGACTTACGAGAAAGTCGTGCGCTGTTGATCCCTCTGCTGGCGAATGCGGAAACTGCCGCCACAGTAGCAAATTCAATCGTTCATCCAGAAAAAGAATAACTCATTATATTGAATGTTTTACTCAATTTAAAATAATCATGATACATAAAATTAATTTAAATCCAAAGAAATTGGCTCATATTAAATCTGGAGACGCTTGAAAATAATTAATTTTCAGTATAGTAATCAATACTTCTGGTGCATGGCAAGTTAGGCAGTTACAGGTACAATCGCTGTCGGTAATTATTTTATTGTCGACACTACTATAACTACGGTTATTTCGAGTCTATCCTCTTCACGAACGAATTTATTCAAATTGAAATGAATGATTTAATACAGTTTCATTTATATTTATTCAGTATGCCAGAAGTATGAGACTTGTCAATCATATAAGGTTTCTCTTTCTTATTTTGTTGGGAATGATTCAACGGAATCATGATTTTATTGGCGACAAGTAACATATGTAATTTGTAAACTTCCACCACCAAGTAGTGTAAGAGGAACAGCCCGAATCGCCTCACTATTATGTTTTCATGCCAGGTTTAGTGTATATGATGTCAAGTAAACAATAAACAAAGAAAAATATAATTTTTTTCGTTTCCTTGGATAGCAATGCATGTTTTGTTTAAATATGTAACTAACAAAATATTCTCGTTACTTATGATTGTACCTCCATATATTTGTTTAAATTGTGCAAACAAAAAAGTTAGCAAACGTAACATGAAAACTGGTCCGAGGTACAACACCTTCCCCTACATTATTTGGAATTTTACGAAAATTAATAAGCATTTAATTTTGATTGAGTGCGTTTCGCTCGCAATATAGAATCTCATACACCGTAATATTTATCAATACCTGTTAATAATTCCATAATTTGTTTTCGCTACCTCGATTTTTAATACAGTTAGTGATGCATCCCGCGGTCTTCGTCGTGATCGTGAAGATCACTCTATCGTGAATAGTGGATTTATTTGACATGAGAGTTGCTGAAACAAGAACTCGAAACCCTCACGCATAGTTTTATGTTTGATTTGACCTTAAAAAGATTTTCTGCGGATGCTGATATTAATTTTCGTAGGTATGGGTAGCGAATCAGTATTCAAAATGGTTGAAAAAACAATGGGCGGTAAATTTCGCTAGTACTGGATACGTGGTCACCTGTATAGCGGTAATTAAGACACTACGTCAGTGATGGCCACCGGAGCTGCAGCCTTCCCCCACTCTATGTCGATTCTCCTAGTTTCAGTTCCCTCCAGTTCGCTCCTCGTTCCTTCTCGGTCCATCATCGTCCCATATCACAGCCTATATGAGCGGAATGGACCAAGAGTGGGAGAATGCAGCAGCTCCGGTGACCATCACTGCTTTACGGCCAGGTATCTCCGGTTCATGTTGGATGCTTAATTGTAGGAGTTTATAATACGCCATTTGGTGGAATTTATAGTGTGAAAAGTAATTAAGTTAAACGTTACTGAAGATTCTCAAGCACAGCGAACAGTCTCCGCCCGTATCGCAGATTCACAATTCCTATCTATTTTCCGTTTATCGAACATTTATTTCTGCTACAATATTTTCAAAAAATAACAAATAGCAATATTTTAGGTATGCGTAGAATACATTCCAACTATATCACAAAGTTTACATCGATGGAAAGTAGAAATTCTTCTGTAATTACTGTATCATTGGATATTTTTCAGTTATCTTTGTTTGTGTTCTAAGACTTCAGAGAAATAACGCATTTATTTATATATTCACTGAATGGAAACAAATAACGAGTTTTATTCTTGAAATAATTTTGTTGAATATTTTAGAGCACACATGCAGTGACCTTTTTTGATTTTTCATATGATGAGTCGTTTGGTTCGAAAATCGGTACGCTTTGATCGACGTCCTTGTGGAATCGTTTCATTGTCAGTATGGTTTTTGCGTTTGTGTCCCTTAACAATATTTGACAGAGTACTTATTTAAATTAAGCAAATCTTCAAGTTCTCGATAAAGTTTATTTTTGTCATAACTAAAAATAATTAACTGTTGAATGCCAAGAGAGCTATTTTTACTTTCTCCTTACATTTTAGGAAACTTTGGTATACTTTACGTTTGTTACGTGCAAGTTATACGCGTTTCTCCGATCATGCCGGGTCCGAAAAAATCGCAACAAATTCTATTACCAAAAATACAAACAAACTCTGTCTCGTTATTATAAAAGTAAAATAGTAACATAGATATACAGTTTCTTTCGGATTCACTAGTGCTAGCTAGTTTTGCCACAGAGTCTGCTTCTTCATTTCCTTTGAGGCCGGCATGTGAGGGAATCCAAGTATACAAAATACCTTTCTCTGGACCTTTGAAATATTGCAGTCATTTCTATGTTACCATGGATCATTGGATTCTCAGTTTCCGAATTTTCTATCGCCAGCGCAACACTTTTGGAATCAGTCAAAACAATGTATTTGTTGTGGCTCGTTTTCTCAATGTATTTCACCGTGCATTATTGTTCGCAGTATGGTCGCTCATATTTTAAATGGACACATTGGTGTCGTGGCGTGATTCGTTCGTCAAGAATCAATTTGCACGACGCGCAGATTTCCGTGGATGATAAATAACGCCGGTGTCTCGTGTCAAGCGAAACGTAACCATCGCTCAGCAATAATGCCGTTCCGCGTAAGTAGGATATAACGATTTCATAAAAGCGAAGGGCCGAGATATGAAAGCACGATGATGCGCAAAATTCAAGTTACTACGATCTATCACTGTGCTGGCCATGAATACCGTATCGCCACAACGAGGATGTTCATACAAAAACAACATCAATCTTCAATATGCTACGCCGATATCGAATTCCCCGTGTGATTGCGGCCTCGCGAAAGAATATGTCCTGTACTATGTAACGATTCGGAATCGATATACTACGCGTCCTTGGAATATCGTGTAAATAGTGCATAAAGGGAACCATAGAAAATGGAACACATTCTGTATGAATAAAATAGGGACTTTATGCGAAATCCTGCCGCGTGCCAGTTGCATCTGATTCGCTAGGGAAAGTTACGTCCTGTCCAAAATCTAAACAGGAAATTACCGACCTCGAAATGTGAAATGATTAATATACCACTCCTTTTATACTAACAATCTCTCTAGGACATGATAAAGTGAATTTTTGAAAGTTGTGTTACTTCTTTGAACGAAGGAACTACTATTAGGTAAACGTCCACATTAGCGAACAATTCTTTTTATCTTTATAACAAAAGCGACGAATAAATATATCTAGTGATTGAAACGGTGCAAAATCAAAATAGAAAATGTTTTCTTTTATAATCTGTGTCTTATTTTAATTATTATCAAACACAGAGTCAACTTTAATCAATATAATGCTGTGGTGTCTGTCACTGCAACAGTAGTAGTATTCAATATCAGAAATCGATTACTATGTCAGATAATCTACTGAAGATAATACAAAAGTTCAACTAACAGTTTAGTTGACAAAAATATTACCTTTTATCGACAGAACCAAAACCTTGGTCATACTACTCAGGGCTTGAATATCGTTTGTACACGTTGATAACAATTCAGTCACGTTTGGGTTTCCATTGACATTTTCTACGAAGCTCTTGAATAGGGTGTAATTGGCGAAGTATTTCTGAGTAGAAGCATTGAGTAGTTTCTTCACAGAGCTGATCTTCTCTTCGATAATTTTTGTGTCTAACTCGTCAATGGACCTTACCTTCGTTTTCTTTTTTGTTGGTTGTCGCAATTTTGATAGAAGCGATTTGTTTTCACCTGAGGATTCTGCCACGTCCATTAAGGATGAGTCTGTGGCTTGCTCCTCCAGTAATGGTTTTTGTACACCCTGTGAGCTTGATTCGGGTATCTGTCTTTTGACACTACCGTAACGTAGGGTCTTTTCTATTGGCGTGTCTTCGCTCAGTCTTTGAGATAAGCGTGTTATTCCGTCTTTTGTATTCTTAACAGTAGTGCGGCTATGTACCGTTGTTTGTTGAATTCGTTTTGGTAATGCTGGAGTATCAGCTGAAGTGTGATTTCTTTATTTGTTGCGTATTTTGTCAGATGTCCTACCATTTTACATAAGTAGCAATTTATATTATTTCCTTGTACATGAATCCAATAGTTGGTGTCCTCGTAGAAAATATTCAGAAATAGTGGAAGCTTGTCAGCATGTTTCCGTTTTACAAACACTTGACGTCGGAAACTCTACATATGTGCAAACCTCGGTTCAGATAGTTCGGGCTTGAGGAATGATATTTGGAAGGTTGCTTTTACATTTAACTTTGCGAGTTCTTTTTAATAGCTTCGTGTGTTATAACGGGACAAACATTTGAAAGTATAATCCCCTTATGACTGCTAATTAGTGGACGTAAACACACAGAATTATTTTTTACAGCAATCTTAGGATGTCTGTCAGCGATGCTTTAAACTATTTAGTTGTTTACTTGCAAAGAATACACGTACATGAGAATTTGAAATTTTTGACATAAATCTAATATTCGCTGGATCAATTATTTTCCCTGTAGTACTTATACATGTATATTCTTGTTTGGCCAATGACCAAAGCAGCCGAGGCATCAAACAGTCAAGCATCATCATATTCTTATTGTGTATTCTTTTCGTGGAATACCATCAAAAGAATCGAGAACAATTGTTGATTTTTTGTGGGAAAACAGGATTTTTTATAGCTGATGCGTAACTTCATCTTTGTGGCATGCTGGTGTTTCTATTAGCAAAGTCTGTCAATATGTTCTTGCAGGAGCTTCTGTAGTCAGGAGCTATCATTTTTATTTATGTGGAAATGCAGTGACTGTAGTATTACACCACTTAACTTTTTCACTTCACACAATTTTTGTGTTTTCCGTTATTCACTCATTTCAGTGTTTCGTGTTTGTGTACACCTGCGACAACGCCCTAAACACGTCTTGCCGCATCCAGAGTCGGTAGACAACGTTAACGACATGTTGTTTACACATTTTCAGACTGAATGTTTTCTGGTGTGGACACGCTTCTGTTTCTCAAAATCGAAAAACTTGTGCTTGGTTAAGCACGAAAAACATTCCGTATACATTTCTTTTGTTTTAAACGTTTTTCAACGAATGTTTACAAAGAGTTTTTATACTATTTTTACACAGCTTTTGTACTGTTTTTACAAAGTTTTTATACTGTTTTTATACTGTCTTTATACTGTTTTTATACTGTTTTTATACTGTTTTTACACAGTTTCTATACTGTATTCAATTCATTATTTGCGAGAGAAAGTATGAAAGTGTGGACCCGACCTAATATTTAAAACTAGTCAATTTAAGATGTTTTATAGTTATGACATGCAGTGTAGTAGGAATTCGAACTAGACCATCAGTCTAAATTTTAATTAGCTTATGTAAAAGTATGCAGTTGCCTTGCAAGGATACTCCGATCGGAAATAAGTTTTACTTTGGTCGAACATGCACGCAACACCGTCACAATTAACGGGTATTACTACTAGCCGTTATTATGTTGAAAACGCTGCCCTGTTTCGCGCACGCGGAACCAAAATGGTTTGAATTTATTTCTTACGTGTCCTTCGCATAAATGTATACGCGAGAGGCGGGCGCAGTGTCGGCGGTGTTACGAAATGCCTACAGCCGAATTTGAAATTCAGCGACGTAATACAAATTTATGGAATACAGTGACAAAGAGATGATGTATCAGCACGCAATAGCTGCGACACAGATCCATATTTAGCGTGGCGGATATGCATCGAGGCTTCGGCGTTGCACGCGTCACAAATACACGTCACCCATCCGTCATGTTTGCAAGATTCTACAGGCAATTTGCGAATTAAATCGTCGCGAACTATCATATTTTCTGGATGAAGGAAATACGTTATCGTTTCGATCTGCAAACGTTTCACGAAAATGAATGATACTGTGCTGACACTGTGGTTGTGCATACAGGCACATGGAACACAAATATGCGAAAGCATTGCAACAACAATGTGTTCACAACTAAAGTGGAAATAAATTAGCGTTATAAGCTATTTTCTCAGAATATACTAAATATGAGACAGAATCTTTTTTTGAGTTTTTAAGGCTCAAAGGGATCTTTTTTGTAACATGTGAAATGCGACCGTCGCGCCCTCCAGGAGAGGGTAGTAGGTAACACCTAAATTTTTGTAAACTGAATACATGTAGTATTTTGCATTCTCGTGTAGCTTATTGAAAGATTAGTAACATTCATTTGAAATATTGTTTTTTTTGTGCATTATTTAGAACTTATGACATTAAAGTATTATTTCTTGATTCCACATTATTAATCTGTTATAAATGTTTATCATAAGACGGCACAAAGAACTAAACATTTGCCCGAAAAAGCGTTTACTCTTGTTTTTTTTGCGGGGACTTTATTTGCATTAGAAACATGTTTTCTATCCTCAATGGAAAACAAAAAAAACGGACGTATTTGTTTCAACATTCTTAAATGAACGTTTACAAATAGTTTTTTCACACTTTTTATACTATCTTTGCACAGTTTCACGAAGCATTTTGTTTGTATCTTTTGAAATAACGAAATAATTAAGAGTGACAGAGTTAGGTGAGGCACCTTGTACATGTACATCGATATACACTCATATTTTTACTCACATTTCTAGGCACATACTTACACTTTCACGACTTGCAGTGACACTTACATACTATTACATTACGCGTTCACATCGTCAACTTATGTATACACATCGTGATTATACTCACACGTTAATCAGTTAGTTTTGCATCAAGTTACAAAAAACAACTAGTTATCAACAGTTCAGCGTGGGTCATTTTCAAAGCAGCTCCAACACATTGAGTCAGTGATGCTCACGGGAGCTCTAGCCTTCCCCCACTCTGGGTCCATTCCCCTCCCATACGTTGCGACCTATGACGACGAAGGAGCGTGGGGAAACGAGGAGCGAACTGGAACGAGAGGAATAGACCTAGAGTGGGGGAAGGCAGCAGCTCCTATGGCAATCACTGAATTAAGTTGTCTTTGAGTTTTTTTTGCATACTCCAAACGGTGCTCAACAACTTTAATATCAGAAATGCATTGTTGTCGTTTGTATTTCGAAAAGGAAACATTTCGAAACAAATGTTTATACAACCGGTTTTCATTTTTAAAGAGTTTAGAACGCACTTCTAAAATTCGACCAACTGTTTTTGGAATATCCTATATAACCTCCGCAATTCTGATAACAATGTGTAACACTGTTAACCAGTATGCTGTACAATGTTACACTGAGTTTTCAATAAATATAAGTAAATATATAAGTATGACACAATAAACTTGAGTAAGTAAGTATTATGACCATTTGAAATTGCAGGTTTTGAAGCTCATAAGAAGTCAATTTTTAAAGTGAATTTTTTACACTCAAGATTAAATCGCAGAAATTAAAATTCAAGAACATTTATTTAGAATTGATTTGTAATTACAAAATCTTTTTATTGTAAAACAGCAACATTGATTTAAGATTATAAATAAATACACGATATGATATATAACTAATGTGGAATATATTATGTAAGAGTCGTGATCTACAAAGATGTTTTTAATCAAATTATTGTGTAATATTACGTTAAAATAATTTCGCGTCATACTGTCCTATATTCATAACTGGAAATAATGTTTTATTACAGTACGGATGATAACAGGAAACAGAACGACGTGTGTACTGGTTCTAGTGTGTCATAAATATTTGAAATTTCGTATTATTGTGCTATACGTATTATCCATGTTATACCTACTTTATCGGTTTTCGTTTTAAACGTAAATAAATTACAGATTTCAAACAAAGGAGTTTATCGCGTCGCGAGAACGAAACATAATACATAAATTTGTTCACATTATGATTTAAATTGTAGTGTGATTGCGGTCTAAGAATTATAAACATCGTACACAATGTATTGTGTCAAGTCTCACGCCAGATTTATGATGTGGTCGCTGATGGTGCTACTTTTGAGTGGCACTCTTAAGCTATTGTGTAGACTCTACACTGTAAGTGCCAATCCTGTTTGTTCCTAGACAACTTGTATACATAGAAAACCCAAAGTATATTTTTTCATTCTGTTCTTTTTATTTTCTAATATAATGTATTACAAAAGCATATTTTATTTTACATTTTATTGGCCCTTGCATTCAGACTCCCCTTCTCTTAAATCAAATGGAGTTCGATTTAATTCAATTAATATACTAGTTAAAAATATAAAATAAATTGGTATTAAAATTATAAAAAAATTTAGATTAATTTGATATTTTATTATAAAAATAAATCTATAACTTTCACTTAACATTATTAAACTAACTATTATTAAAAATAATCTTACTTCATAAGATAATCTTTGAGCAATAGCTCGAACACTACCAATTAACGCATAAATTGAATTAGAAGCTCATCCTCCTACTATTAATGGATAAACTCTAAAAGATAAAATTATAAATAAATAAATTACCCCATACTTTATTCTAAATAAATTATAATAAAAAGGATATAAAAATCATAAAAAAAAAAGAAAAAATTAACATTATTATTGGTCTAATAAAATAATATAATAAATAAATATCAGAAATTAAAAATATCTCTTTATTCAGAAAAAAACAAAATTTTTCAATTTTGGCACTTACAGTGTTTTCTACAAACACTTTTCAATTATTGCTAGAAGAAACTCGTTTCATGGGAGTCGTGTGGCGGATCAAAGGATTCGCCACTTTTAGCGACGGAAGTTGTCGGTTTTCTAACCGAATTCGCTAACAAAAGGGTCAATCGGTGCGAGACATCCCGATCGGTCGAATTCACTCAGGTCACGATTGCCAGGTTAATGGCGCGTCTGCCCGTAAATGGTAATCGCGGAGACCTGTCGACAAGATCGGGTCGCGCGTGCTTCCGTCGCTTATCGAAGGGGCCTATCGAAAGGTATTGGTTGATCATAAAACCGGCGACGGTCAGGGTGTTTTCGTTAGAACACGCGTGGCCACCAAAGTTCATGCGCCATTTCGCGGCTTCCTCCGTACCATATCCCTGACAGCCCTTTTCCGTTTCGGTGACATCCGAAATCTCGCAGTATCGAGCCCTCGAGAAAACTTACTCCACTGCCTGTCGTACGGTTATCACGTTTGCTCAGCCAGTACGCCGAGATATTAAATGTATCGGAACGATTTATGCACCTGGCTCCGTTTCTACGTTTCCGCGTGACCCCCGCTGCTCTTCGAAAAGGCGATTGCGACGGACCGTTGGAGTCGTTGCGGATTCCTTTTGCGATCGATCCACCGATCGGTACGGTGCAGAAGTTAAGAAAAATTCTGCACGACGCACTGTAGGGCAGAATCTCGAAAACATGGTACAAATTGAAAGATGCTGTTTTTTCAATAAATTTACACAAGATTAGTTAAAAAGAGTAATTAACCTCTTAGCTGTGAATGACGAGTATACTTGTCACGACGAAATGGCAATTTTTGGCGAGAAAAGTAATTACCATTTGTTATTTGAGTATAAATAAATTTAAACAATAAAATTATTGATCTTTCACAAAAAAAACAAGTGCTATTTCCTTATAATTTAATTTAATTTTACAGCAGCTGCACATACTCTGTGTTTGACGTGTATACTCGTCATCGCGTCGTTCTAGCGACACAACGTAGATATACACTTTTAAAAAGCGGCACCACAGCTAAGAGGTTAAAGAAACAAAAAATTAGCGAAGTATAAGTTTTATTACTTCATCAACAGTGTCGTTAATTTTCATCCGAAGAAGTCAAGGTCTTTGGGTCAAAAATGGCCCAGATGTATGGAGCTCATATAAGAGAACTAAGGAACTTAGAAAAAACCAGTCGCATGTATTATAATGTCATCATTGCAAAAGTTTTTTAAATAAATGAAGCACAAAAAGATCCGAAGCCCGCAGCAGGGTTAAGGATTTATAAATCCGTGATGTACATACGAACAATTTTCAAATGCAAAGTAAAATATAACAATAAGGAGTACGTGCTTTGGTGTGCATTAGAAAGATAATTAATTCATGTACAGTTTTGTATATGTATACTTTTGACGCCGCTACACATACATAAATATTTGAACATTCGAATACTTGTTATTACATAAATTACAGTTTTATCAGAGAAAGTAATACAGATAATATTTGATACCCCTGATTTGTATACATATATTATAATTTCGTTTTTACAGGTATACAGAATAAATTTGAAGTTTCCAAAATTATGCTCTAGAAAGTACGTAAGTACGTAATATGTAATATAGTTTGAGGCGAACGATTTATCATGAACCATACTATGTTGAACTTCTATACGCTGCGAATGCCAAACTGCCATTAAATGTTCAATAGTCAGTTGTACATGTGCCTCGAAATGGTCAATAGACCTGTTTAATATGTAGCCATTTTAATAACTGGACCTGTATAATTACAAGCAATGTACATAGTGCAAATCATGCGGCTCGTGTGTTTATCACTGTTGGATATCGTTCGTTCGACGAAATTAACCAACATTTTCAATTGCAAATTTTATTCTCGTACTTGCTATGTTATAGCAGCACCGACGAAATAATTTAAAATATTACAAATCAAAGACATCTGTAGAGAACGCGAATTAGAAAGACAGTGCATTAAAAGAAATTACTCTCATAACAGATATTGAAACTTTTCATTTTCAGGCTTCCAATTTGCTTACTAGTCATTTCCACTTGCATGAATAATGTTCAACAGAATTTCAAAGAAAAATTGTTGGTTGTCCAGATATCAAACACATAACATAAAAAGTACAATAACAATTTTATTCTTTAATTTAATCCATTGGAATTGCAACAGAATTCTGCTTTGTTGGCGTTACATTTTCAAATCATATTTAAAAACTGCATTCGCGTCGCAGTATCAAAGCGACTATATTTTTGTTTGTAACATTTCATTTACATCCTTTACACCGCAAAATTCGCATTCTCAAAGATGCGTTTTTAGACATTTAAGATACATGATGTATGTGCGAAGAAATTGATAAATCGTGTCAGCTACACATAGTTGTTTCATTTCATTATCATACACAGTATGCCTTTTTGTTATATTTTTCTTGTCCTATCCGAGTTACGAAATATTTAAAATACTTATCAAATTCAAGATATTAGACGTCGCATTTGATCACAAAAGACTGAAGAAATATATTTTTTAACGACGACAGTGAAATGTATCTATATTTCTTGCATTCTCACAGCAATTTAGAAGTATGACTTTTATCTATTATTTAAAACAATAGCTAAAATTTGGTTGCACGCTCAGTACCTTTTCTTACCGTTACAATACTAGAAAAAGTCATTTCCAACTGACGGAACAACGAACGTCACGGATAAGCTTCCCTCCTTAATCAGTGACAAAAGACCGCATAACAAATCTCCCCTATGGCTGTGCACGCTTGTCAAAAATCGCAACTCAATCCCTTATCTCTACGAATGGTCCAACTTCCGCTCGATTCCACCGTGCCCGAGCATCTCCGCACGCTCATTAAAAGGAATTGTGTCGGCTCATCCGTGACGCAAGAGCCAAACACGAGTTCCAGTAATTCGATCAATTCAATTTGCCAAAGTTCGGGGAGAATCGAGGCAGGGTCTCATAACGGCCGGCTCGGTTCTCCATTTCGCGCAATTACTTTTCATTCCCACCGACGAGCAGCCCCGTAGATCTCCCCTCAGGTGGTGCAGCAGCAGCAGCAGCAGCCAGGGCGTGTTCCCTCGATGCAAGAAAGAAGGCCACAGAAACGAACGACGAACTGAGAAAGAGAGACTTCATCCCGATAAGTGAGATAGGAGCGAGTTTCTCTTTGCTCGGCAAGTTTTTCCCGCGCCAAAGCAGATTCCGTGGCCAAGCCTTTGCACTTCCATCCGAAAGCACCGTATAAAATTAGGCCCCCCTTTTTCCTCTCTCCTCTCCGTCTGTCTCTGTCCGCCTCCGTGTCGATCACCGATCGCCATCGCTCTCCCTCCGTCACCGATCACCCATCTTCCCCCCCAACTTGACGTATCCCCTTTCTTCGTCTACACCTTGTCTTCGAACGGGTCACCGTCTCTTTTTCCCTATCATCGAATTCGTTCTTTGATCCTTTGATGGGGCGCGTATTATCGGGTCGATCGATCTTCCCGTTCCTTGGCTCGTGGGGCCCAGCGACAAGTAACGAGCCCGGGGGAACAACCGGAAGCCCAGGAAACGATATTCCTGAGGAACCGGCTGACAAATTCATTCCATCTCGCGGGAGACGCGACATCACCATACATTTATATCGCTACGCTGGGAAGATACGTTGCCGGATATCGAGGCTTCGCGTGAAAAACTGCCGATGGATGTGTCTTTGGCCCTTCTTTCTCTAACCCCGCTCGTCTCACCGCCTCTAACCCCCTCTCATCCCCTATCCTCCACCCCGTAGTTTCTTCTATTTCACGAGATAGCGACGCCACTTTCGTAGACAGTCTCTGGAGCCTGGCATATTAATGCTTTATGGTAATACTGTCGGTGGCGAGGACGCTTATATCGGTGTTTCGGTGAGACGAAAGCCAGGGGCATTTATCATTTTTGCTGCGAATTCGGTAGCCAGCCCGTCGCCGACGCGTTTAATTATTTTTTTCGGGCGCATCACCGAAGAAATGAGACGGGGAAATATTAAGGAACGCCGACGTCGTGAATTTATGAGGAATCTCTGGCGTTGAAGTGGCTCATTCTAAAATGAATCTGATAATTTGCGCTCGTTGGTGTCCCTGCGTTGCACGTGGGCGCCCGTTAGCGCACTTTCGGGGAATTACGCCAACTTGAAAATTACAGGAAATTTCTTTGGGAGCTTGTGAAATTATTCTGATAAATTGATCACAACATTTAAGTTACAAAAATTAATTTTGCGTGCTGTATCCTAATTTTTTATGCTTGAAAGTTTTTAAAACTGAACACCAGGCATATTTAAATATGTTACGCCAAGTGATGAGTTAACTGTACGGAGTGAATTGTCAAATATTTCAGAAAATTGTTAAGTAAAAAATGGTTTCATATTGTTTTCGTTGAACTGATAGGATTGTTGACTTTTTTTTTAATGGGACAGCATCTTAAACATATAATGCTTCCGAACCCTTAATGTTAAATTACAGTTATCATTCAAAAGAACAGTTTCAGGAAAGACTTTAATGTACCATTTAATTGTTTAAAAATTCCGGATCTGTGTACTCCTAGAAACAGTAAAGAATTTGTGCGTAAATAAGAAACAAGATAATGCCGCTTATTTTGAAAATGGCGTAAGTCCAATTTCTGAAAACGATAATATAATTGTTATGCTTACAAATAAATGTAAAGTTCCTGTTTGAAACAAGTTGACACTTTCGTCAGGGAAAAATATCTTTATTAGTGTTAAAAGCAATTTAGTTCATATAAGAAACAAAATATACATTGAAAAGTGAAGTAAAGCCTGTAATTTGAATGATTTAATTTTTTTTAAATTGTGACAAGAATAAATATACTATTCTAAGAAGTTTTCAGTACGTGAAACCAAACGTGCAGATTTTTTACATGAAACCTTTAGAAAAGGCTATTGTAAAGAGATTGAAAAATACTCATGAAACAGATGTAAATTACGTGGGAGTATACTGGATACGATGTTTGAAAAAAGAGTACATTATGAAATGTTTTTTGAAATATAAATGGAAGTGGGTTCGAAATTTAAAATTTTTAATTGATTATCGAGCCGACAAAGACGAACAATTTTTTGACATGTTCTTTAACATTATATGCAAATTATTGAGCAAATCAAAAGATCTAGCGTAAAAATAATATAGCAGTTAATAAAATATAGATTACTTTTTTTATAATAAACGTTTGTATGTATTTGTTCACTACCTTTTCAGCAAAATGTTTTAGCTAAAATTTAATTAAATATACTTTACTGGTGATACCAGCTGACTAAACCGCAGAAATAACCAAACCGTGCAACTATATGACAAGATTTCCTCGGTATGCCACTTAATATCGTCCACTCGTGTTATCTTTAATTACTATCAACTAATCCGTGCATGGGTATGGGAAATTAAAAGATTACCCGGAATGTTGAGGGGCAGCATTCATTTATACAGCAGCGTTCACTGTATGCCTGTAACTTTGGCACACCATTACATTTAATTGAACGAACAAACATGGCTTTCCCAAATGTTGGCGAGTACTCCCTTCTCTAATCCCGATCTTTCAGAAGATGGCCCAAATGTTTCCTTACGATAAGCGAAATATCACACGTTAGATGCGTTTTGTTTAATAACAACGTTAGGAAGACTCTTGAAGATATTTTGGATAGTAAAACAAATGAATCATTTGTTACTCAACGAAAACAGCCTCGATGACAAATATTTCTGATAAAAAGACCTCATTTATCATCACCCCTCGTACCGTCCCTAATGATTCACAAATGGGCATACAACCCTTGTTCTGCAACTTTCGCACAGATACTTTGATCTAGACAGTTTCTGTGGGCCAGAATTTGTACTATCAGTAATAAATTAATTTTAGCACATCGATTGTTTCTCATGAAACTATTCCACTACCCAGCAACGTGAATTCTGAAATAAATTGAAATAATTCAAACAGCAGCAGAAGCGTGGATGAGAATTTAATTGCTCAGAAACGGGGGCAATTTGTTCTATTTCGCACAACACTTTTGATTCGAGATACGGTGGGAATGTTTTCGATGGGTCATGCGTGAATACAATTTCCTGCCGCCCGTTATCGTCGCGCCATCAATCACCGAAACTTTGAATCGACTTTCTGAAGCCTCGGAATTCTTTCGAGCAATTCTCAGCTTCACCCTCTAGTAGTAATAAAAGAAAATATCGTTCACAGACTCCCTTCGGCACGCGGAATCACGCATTAAAACGATCCGGCGCGGCGCGTGGCTTTCCCCCGACAGGAACGTCGGGTACCCGGTTTCTTCCACTTTTGAGAGCCGAAGGGTAAGCAACCCTCGGAAGATGAAAATCCGTAATGTCTCCGAAAGCAGCCCCGCGACCATTATCGTGCGTGAGCAACGCGAGCGAGACTTCACGAAATTAGCCAGTGCGTTATTATCATGCCAGCCAGTGCCAAGTTCGTCGCCGGTAATAGGGTTGCCATTGCGGGCTTTTGAGCCGATGGAGAGGCCCACCCCCGTGTTAGCGGTGTTTTAATCCCTGCTGAGCCAGTCGGTAAGTCGAGAGAGAGGAAGCTCGGCATAACTCTTCATTCGCGAGGTTACCCGGTATAACTGTAACTTACTTCCTCCAACTTTATCACGTGTGCGCCACTGTTTGCCTATATACAACTCAGACGTCCCAGCATCCGTGACCTCTTGCACCCTACCAACCCCTCGGACCGTTCCATTCCTCCGAATTCGCCCCTCGTCCCCGGGCATGCCGGAGGAACAAGAAGGAACGATAGCGACGCCGGTGGTTCGCAACTCTACTTGTTTGAATAATTACTCACTCGGTGCAGGAGTCGTTTGGACCTGGACGGTGCTCCGCAAAAAATAAGATAAATAGGAGGAGAACGGGGGTTGGGGGACGGGGCTGGCGTGCATGCTACGAGCCCGCGATTATCGTGGAAACTCTTTAAAGGGGAACGAGCTGGATTCCAGAAGGATGCAATGGCCGCTCTTGGAAATTTGTACGTACAGTTCGTCTAGGAAAATCGTGGTTATCTACACCTCAGTCGAGGTGCACAGTGTCACTTATAAAAGTATTTGGACAAATTTTGACGTAACAATAAATTCTACCTATTTTAGTGTACCTATCTTGTACTGCTATTCATTATTCTAAATGATAGTCTATATTCTACTATTTTAATACGTAGTTATATAAATGTATATTATACAGGGCAGGGCAAGTAACTGGTAGCTTCAACAACTCCATTAATAGCGATTTTAAAGCATTGTCGCTAAAGCAATGAATAAAAAACCCAAGGTTTATAAACGTAAATACAAATAGAAATTTATTGTTTATTTCACGGTTTATTAACAATACAGTTTACGTTTCCGCCAAAAAATTAGTTGGCCTTTAATTCGCTTTAGAAAATAATAATTTATACATCATTTGATTGTACATTACGACAACAAGGAATTATTCCTCTTCCATTATTTTTTTATATCTAGTAGTTTAGACTTTCTTGTATTAAACGATCCTGTAACAAGTCGGCGAATGTTGCTGTCATGAAATCACAATTTCAGTTTTATAAATTTACTCGCCACGGGGGCATCAAGAACTTACCTACAAATTTTCTCAATGATTAGTGTATAAAGGAATCTTTAACCGAAGAAAATTACGACGAAACCCATTAGTTAAGTAAATTGCGCCGATTGCGATGTCTACGTGTAGTTTTCACAACTACTCCATTAGATGGCGGCTAAATAATTATATTTTTTTAATCCCTTAGAACCTATGAATATTATATAAAAATTGTACATTCACGGCGAAGTTAAAAATCGGTCATTTTCTACATCCTTGTTCTTTCTAAGTAACTTTGTTTAGTTTTGTAATACTGTGCAAATGAAACAATCATAGAGCAAACAATTAAATGTCTAGAGAAGGCCATTTATCGTAGAATATTCTAAATGTTAACTGCACCTTACTTTCATCAGGCAGAATTGTGGGTAGCTAGTATCACATGCGTAAAATATGTGCCCTATTTTCGAATTTTCATCCGGTGATTAAGATTGCAGAAATTCCCGCATTTATATTCAAAAGAGTACAACAATCGTCAGGAGAGGTAATCAGCAAAAACCAAGCCGCTTGCTGATCAAAATCCACGATCCTGAAGCTTCTTTCAGTAGTAGGCTGTTTAGTTTGGAAATGAAACGGCGCTGCAGTTGAGACTGGAAACGAGAGATGATTTAATTGACAGTTTTATGCAAGATGTGTGATGGGGACTACGGAGATAAGTAGGGCATGGATGAAAAGAAGCCTACGTGTGGCCTAACAAATAAAGCTCGTGGTGTACCGAGAAACGTTACTTCTGCTGAGGTTGATGAATTTACTTGCTGCGCGTCGACTTGGCATTTCCTTACATGCTTAGCTTGCTTGCTGGTATCTCGCTTCGCTTGTTTCGAAATGCTGTATTCTCGCGATGCGGATCACTGCTCAAGCAATCGCAAACGTCAGGACGAACATTTTCGAAGCACGCTGCAACCATTTCGAAGACACTTTCTATTGTAGAGACTTCCAGAATGTTGTATGATCAGCCTTCTGTTAGGCTGCGTTTACATTGATAAGTTACTTGTACCAGTCAGTGGTACAAGTAGCTAGCCTAGGTAGTCCACTTACGAGTTACTGGCACAAGATTTTTACCAAGGTAAATACCTACTTGCCCCGAGGTTTATGTCTGGCTAGCTACTTGTACCAGTTACTGGTGCAAATAACTTACCAATATAAACCCAGCCTTACCTTAATACGTTGACTGCCACGCAAGTTTTATATGTTTTGCCCTGGGGGCCACAATAGAATCTTCATAGTTCTAAGTATACAATGATAAAATATTAAGTAATATGGTTAAATACGATCATATCCTTATCGATAGCGCGTTTATCTCGCTGGTTGTAATGGGCATTTACGATGTTCAAAAGTTTTTAGTTGATGATATTCATTTTATTTTATTCATTCTAAAAGATGTAGTAACGCTGGTCACGGATGACCACCAGGGCCCTACTGAGAAGAGAAGCGCCGGCCACGGGTGATCACCATGGCAGTCAACGTGTTAATCTCTGTTCATAATGTCTACCTAGCTCTTTGCATGTATACACTACAGCATCGACTGCTGTTTGTCATTTATCCGGAGAGCCTGCAGTTTTAGATGGCTTCGAAACCATCATGTGTCAACAGCAATACGAAAGCACAGAGAAAACTAGCGGCCACCCATCTTGTTGTTAGTGCTAACCGTGGCTAGCGCAGCTTACCTTCGTAGTACTTTAGCACTTAAATGCGTAGTTCTATCTTTTGCCTCGCATACATACACTTGTGTGCAGTTTCCTTTTCCAAAATCTCGACTTTTTAAAAAAGCCACGTGTTAACTCGTTAATAACTAAGGATTAACCCTTTGCACTCCAAGTATACCTGTCAAGCACTGACAGGGTCAAGCGATCCACTTCAAGTATGTCTCTCAGGCACTCCGGTGGTTTATCAATTTTATCAACTAATTTTTGTATAACACGACAAAATTGAAGTATTTTTTAATACGTAAAACTCAGTAAAGCGGAAATATCTTATCTCGATGAAGTTTTCTTGGAATGCAAATCAGTGAAAATTACCATTGATTGCAGTAGCTCGCAACCATATCGGTTGCATCATCACATCAGTTATGTTTCAGTTGCTGGTCTATCGTATCAAAAGGTGCTTGGACTGCAAAGGGTTAATAAGGTTGTGAAGCCATCCACAATCACCATTAAATTCAGTAGTGTTCAGCTTGGATCACGAAAAATAAGGCATCCAAATATCTTCGTTGGACTTGGAAACAAAAGAATGGGCAGAGGAGAATAATTGCAGTGTTCAAGGGTGCAAATACGATAGTACATATAAAAGAAGTTCTCCTTCGCGGTCATTGTATGAATCACGTCAGAATTAGCGGTGTTTATTTTAAATAAACGCATGTATTTGTTACTTAATAGCCGGCGTCAAGACGAGTTCTGTCATCTGTAATATCATCACCTGCAAACGATGTGGAACGCTTTGGAGCTGTCTGGAACTGAGAATATGAGAGAATGATTTACTGGGGCACGTGGATCCGTTTATGTATTGGATCGATACCGTTGACATGATCTATACGGTGTGAAATCATCTCCAAATCCAACGAATATATTTCGGTGTTCTCCTTCTCGTAACTCGCCCCGATAATCTGTCGTAAAGTTGTATAAGAAGCTTAGTTTCTGCTCTGCTATGGTCAAGTGCAGCTCTTCATAGTGTATGTCCTGATTATAAGAATTTTTGATGAAATTGTTGTAAGGATATCTGGTGTTAATACTATTAGCCGCAATGAACAGTATGGTAGAGATCAACTGAGAAGGCACATTTATAATTTTTCATGTGCTTGTTGATGTGATACGTCTGAGTAATTTCAAGTAATAGAATGACGGTACAGTTAAATTTAAGTAATCAAATCATATAATAGGGTAAGCGTTAATGGCCTTGAGTGGTCAGTATCACTTATGGCTATTGCAGAAATAAATACTACATCCCACTCTGAATCTGAAAATTTGAAATCTATCTTTCTATATTGCATTTTCCAGGTGCACCAATGCATAAAAATGCATAAAATTATTTCCAAATTATGCACTATTTGAGACCATCTAATTTTGACTTATAGCATTTTCATCCATCTCCAACCGTTTGGAAGATACAGCTTGTCCCAGTTGCGTGGAACACCCTGTACAGCACACGTCATCCATTTTTCAACTGCTTGCTTTACGATTTCCCTGCAGACTATCTGTATTGAAGTTATTATCAGATAATCAAGGGTGCTGTAATAAAAAATTGTTAACAATTCATATTCAAGTGAAACTCATATTTATAAAATACATATAAACGAAACATCTGCATCATGAGTGTTGACGCTCGACTGAGGGTCGTTAATCTTATTCATTAATTTTATATCCGCCTCGTAAACTCATTTGTGAGAGAATATTGCCCAGCTGGAGGGGACGTCGCCAATAAATCGGTAATTTTCAAACTCGGGGCCACCTGGAAAGGTTCATGCAGAGCAAAATGCAGATGTCGTTCGCGCCATACTCCCCGCTTGGGTACTCTGTACCTTCCTTCCCGAATTCTGGTACATCTCTCTAGCCAATCACTAATTGGACATAATTTTCTAATACCAAAACTCCATTCATGTCGATTAAGAAAATGTATAGGAACCAGCAGACACAACAGTTGCGTCCGAACCACCAACAAATAAACATCCAAAAACTACAGCACTCCTACGTACCTTCTTTATACTTTTAGCAGTTAAAATAAAACCAGTCTACCACAATTCAAGTGATATTTTTGCCTTCATAACGTACAATTTCAACGTGGCTCTAACACATTAGTTTACGTTAGAGATAATGCAATTGTTCGACAACAATTGAGGGGTAAGAGGAACAAACAAAGAATATTACAAAATAGATTTATTGAGGAAATCAATTTTTAATACTTTAGTCCACTAGTGAAGAGACAGGGTTCAAGTAATTGAACTGTATTGTTTATAGCATGAGGTTATACTCTAATTAAGCAGCAGCAGAAAAATCAGCATACAAATAATTGTTTTACATTATTCTAATTTTTCTTTCAAGTTTAAAACTGTAGAATAAAAATGGACGTTCCCTGTTTTTTCTCCTTACCCTTCAGTTGTACTATGGGAGTGTCCCAGATACTTTCCTATTCGACCGGATTTTTTCTTCCGTTGAAAAGCAGTAAATTTGTAAGCGCAATATATCGAAAACCACTAAAAATCGGGTGTATACATTAAGGCTCAGTGAATTCGTCTTGAAAATCACTATCAAATGATCTGAAAAAACCGAACTTGACCTTCACATCTCTTAAAATAATAACGTAGAAAAAAATTCACCTTCGCCGAAAGACGTGCCCCCTCATACCATGCAACTTCCATATAAAAAATTTTCTCTACCTTCAATAAGTTAGGAAATATGAGTTTGTAACAGATAACCTGGAACACCCTGTATACTCCATGAAATATTTAGACACAGAAAGTGAATGTAGTTTAAATAATTATTTTTTTAGTTTTAAACATTTACATCTGATTTCTGGTACGTATTTATTATACCAGTGCGGTCTTTCGCGGTGTTATTGCTATAAGCCTTTTAAAATCGTTTCAAACGAACCCCTAAAATAATTATACTCCTTCAAGTCGATCTTTCCTCTCGATTTGACTGTCAGAGATTGGTGCTGCGGGATTTAACGAATGTCCTCGGTAAGAAACGACGAAACTGCTCCATGGGATCCTTCGTTTGGCCTAGGTATCGCTAATGAAAATTAGCCACAAGCGCCGGCTAATTACGCGAGACGGGCGGACGCTCGTTAAACGGCACCCGCCTTAAAAATGTTCCGTTAAATGGCACGTGGCCGAGAAAGAGAGGCGAGTGCCGTGGCATCGGGACTGCTTGGAAACACGTCGGATTTATGAGGGCAGACGAGTTAATTACCTAACGGTACAGCGAAGCGCAAAATAATTACTTACCCGACTATGCCGAAGGGTTTCTTGCTGTGAATCAAGGGCGAGAAGATCAGAAAGCTCGATTAAATATCGAGACGTTTTGCGTTCGATGAGCGGCCACTCGTGATAAGGCGAAACTAATCTCTCCTCCAAGAGAATACCCACTTTCGTGATATCATAGAATCGTTTAATTAAATGATTTAAAGACCTACAAGAAATTACTGAGTCGCGTCTACCTACTAGCGCGCCGGTTATTTTCATGTAAGCTAGAAGGCCCCATTATGGCCCACCTAAAGTTTGACTGTTTTTTTTTCGCCAATTACAAAATGTTTTTCTGAGAATTTATTCAGCTATCGAATGGAAGTCTTATCTGTGCAGATAGTTGTAAGAAAAAATACCTAGTTCTTGTGAATATTATGTGAAAAGTGCAATAAACTCAAAGTTGAAAAGTGACATGCGGGTCATATTAGGATCAGGGCGCGTCTCATATGATTCACTGTGTAAATTATGGAAAAATTGCGAAGAATCTCCCGGACGTAATAAAAAGATACAAAAAATCTTTTTGACTCAAACTATGAAACACATGAGTTGAAAACTCAAAGTGAAAGAAATGTAAATTCCCAAAAAATTTTAATTAAGAAATTGGGCAGTCTATCTTACTCTTTATAATCTATACAACTTAAATTAAGTTATTACACACGTCAAAAGAAGTATGGTACCGTACATCTGCGTTCCTCAAAATGAAGCAGAGAGAACTAACAATAAAAAAATATTTTTGCGGTAGAAAGGTACTAAATGTGTACAGTATACGGAATCGTATATACCTGTATTGCAGCAGGTGTTAAATATCACGCCAAGTTATAACATAACGATAAAAAATCGAACCATCTTCATTGTTATAATATTTGAAGCCTCAATAAATTATGCTCCATCTCCTTCCATCAGCGGGTTAAGACGGAACAAATGACTTAATATTCATTTACATTAATCCGAGTACTAAAAAATTATATTTTTAATTTTCAGGGATAAAAACCATTTCATAATAATTCCACTTCTCTAGTTAATTATTCTTTTGACGTAAGTGAAACCTGGCAGATCTTGTTGAGCTTAACCGCCCTCTACGAGCAAATTATAGTAAACTGTAACCGACCCGTTAAAGTGGTAACAAGTTAAATCAATTTCTAATTCCTGCCGCGACAATCGAACATGTACTACCAATGATTCACGGTAATCGGCGAGTAGCAGCTTTAATCCCAACCAAGGGTCAATAGGTGGCATTCATTTGTATCTAACGAACATATGTACGGGAAGCGCCAAGATGGATGTTCTCGTTTATGCATCCTTCGAATAGTTGATTTGGCACAACAGACCCATAAAACGGGCGATTAAGTGAAGATTAACTCCTCGGGCTGTAGTGCGCCGGGAGACCAAAAACCACCCCCTACCCCTCCATCACCACCTGACACCCTAGCCTTCTCATACAACTAGGCTTCTGGTCGATATCGTTCTAACCATCTCTGCGGATTCCAGAAGCACGAGCACCCTGGAACGCCCTCATGGGCAACGGGATTTAAAGGATTCCGTTAATGGGGTTACTCTGCCTCGCCGTTATGGGGTCGTAACGGCTTCCTACCCGAGTCCAGCTCGTGGAACCTGGTCGGGTCTGATCAATGCTGAATTTCTCGTTTCTGGGATCCTCTTGGCGCGATGCATTTCATTAGCACGTTGCAGATTACGCGAATTTTGGCGGGGATAACTACTTTTGATCCGCTTCGTTGTGTTTCGCGTGTGGGTAGGCAACGTTTGAAGCAGCTGCGGTGGATTTCGGAATTTCGTTCTCGGTCTCGTTATTCTGCCGACAGCGGCAGAAACGGTGCTACTTGATTGCGGTATTTGTACTGTAAAGCTTTCTCATCGTCGTAGAATAATTCAAAAAATCTCATTTCTAGCTGTTGAGTCACATGGTTAGAATACAGTGTACTCCACATAAAATAGGACACCTAATTATTTATTTTCCGCAGTGTTTACGATACGGAGACTGATGCATGAGTAATTTGAATGATTTCAAATAGCGAATGCACTGCAGTGAGATTTTCTTTTTAGATTTTTATAGGTTATCCGTGTTTTTTCATAAACAAGAGTATATTTGAATCGGTGAGTTGAAGAACAGTACAAGTCCAAAAATCACATTCTGAAATATTTGAAATAATAGTGTCATTTTTCGTGTATCATCAACACCATTGATTTTATGGTGCTGTTCCAATTTAAACACGGTTATGCTAACGCAGATGTACGTTCATATGTGTCTAACTATGGTTAAACTTTGTTCATTAATTGTCAATAATTAGAATAAAATAAAACCATTGGACTTGTACTGTTTTTCAACTCGTCACTGTTTAATCAGGAAATTTAAAAAATGATACAGTACTAAACAAATATTTATTAACTTGCTTTAAACTTGATTGAAGTAGAAATTTTTCCATGAAAAGTGATTGTTAAACAGATTGTTGAAACAGTACAAATCCATAACAGATACTGTTTTTACACTCGTTAAACTGAAGGGACTACTAACACGAGTGTAACGTGCTTTTTTGCACTGTTTTTTACCCCAACATATACTTCTATACATTTTACATTTAGTTTTGAGATTCCTTGAAAATGGCTACTTTCGGACTTGTACTGTTCTTCAACTCATCGATTCATTCGTTTCTTCTGTATTTTACAGTTGACGCGAACATGCATTCAGACGTGCATAGTAAAATGGCCTTAAAATGACTTTACACTTTAAAATTTGTGTCCAAATAAGAAACTTATTTACTTCGTGACCCCAGGTTTCAGTTATATAGCAGATCTCGCCGCTGTCAGATTTCTAAGGTAATCTATCAGAGCAACTACCCTCAGGAAATCTTTCTCTGTACAGTTGAACCGCTTCCCCTGGGCACTGTCGACTTTCACCGTAAATGAAAATCATAGTAATTTTCTTTTCCTTTGAGTACGCATTGTGAAACATTTATTGATACACTGATAGATTACTTTACAATCTGATAATTGTCCGATCGTCTAAACATCTTTAGTGCAATACTGAATGTATTTATTTAAATTCATAAGTTGCCTTCCGCTATCGATGGTGCCTACAAAAAAATTGTAGACTCCCCATTACGCCGTCTTTAAAATCATTCAACTTTTGTTTCAAATGATTATTCGATATCATTAACTGGTTCGAAGATATTCGTGTAGGAAGATTAAAATGAGACACCATGTATACTCAGACGTTCTTAGCAAAATGAAAGATAAAAATGTTAAATTATTATACAATAGAAGAATGAAAACAATGCGAAGACCGTAAGCAGAAGCCACAATGCGGTAGAGTGTATTCTTAGAAGATATAATAATGATCATTTGTTGCAAAGAAAACAAGGAAAAGCGAGAAGGAAATTTTAAACGACCGCGATGAGAGATATAGACTCTGACAAATAAAAATAAATCGGAAGAAAAATGTATTAAGCTTGTGACAGATGTAAAATAATAGCTGAATAAGAAAGTTCGTCCAGGAAATATTGGAAGTATAATACGAAAAACTAATTATCATAACCGCGCACGTGAAGACCATTTGTTAGTGCAAAGAACAAAATTAAAACATTTCAATTTAACAGAAAACATGGGGACAATGAATTGTTGTTTCGGGAAACTAATTTTTACACATAAAAGCAAATTTCACGTGTTTCGTTCACATGAAAGAGTCATATTAGTCAAAAATTTAATGAACAATTATACAGAAATGTATAAGAGCGCCGTGATAAATTTTAGTATAAGTAGCTGTGTTAAATGATTTAACAATATTAAAGACTCCATCCTGACCGAGGGCTTATTTTGTAGGTAAAATTTTAAGGAATATTGTCATACTTCTTTTTAAGTTTAAAACCTGGTGGTCTTCAAGGAGAAATTTACGAAATAACAATTTGTTTATAATTTTTAATATTACAGAACTATTTTTTGAATTCAACAAAATATTATTACAATACGCCAAACCTTCTTGATTAAAATAAAAAAGAAACGAACTCAATCCGACAAATAGTTTCCGAGATAAAAATTCATAAGTACAGCCTGTTTTCATGAAAATAGGCAAAAATTGCAAAATTCAAAGGTTCGTATTTTTCAAACTAATTCTTGCATCGACTTTCTGGCTTCGACGTCAAAAAGTGGTCGATTTGGCGTGGAATGATCCTATACTAATTTTACTATAATTATCGTACGATCAGTTACCAATGCGAATACCCATTGACCAAAAATGGTTGTACCGTGTATTTGTGGCCATTACATGGCCGAAAGTAGTACAATTACATTTTCGATGTACCATTTTGTATCAGTGCCTAATTCCAGTACATGTTTGGTTATATCGTTGAAATTCTCGTTTAAATCTCAAAAATATTTGTTGTTTAAAATAAGCTCCTATAAACTTGGTCCATGCTTTTGTCAAATACAATAATTACTTGTTTTCTTACCAGTTGTATGCTAAGCTCTGATTGCAAGGATGTGGAAAGTTATCAAAAATTCGCACATTTACGTATGATCCTTAAATTAAACAACGCAACGAAGAAGTAAAGAGTAGTGTACAATGATGCAAACATAACCCACGCTGAAACAGGTTCATTCATTATAATGAAAGTAACCTAAGAATGCTCAGTATTTCGGATTAAATTAGACAATGATCACAAATGGTACTATCGGTGCTATATTTTTCCATTCCATTTTCCATATCATGTTTAGTTTCTTGAAGGTGCATTCTTGTAGGTGGGATAGGGATAAGGGGGATTTGTGTTTCAGCTATATTTTGTATAATGTTGGTAGCCTCTTTTGCTGCTATATCTGCTATTTTATTACCAGTTATACTAGTTTGTGACACGACCCGTACGAGGATTACGTTTATTCCTTTCCTGCTTGCTTCGAAGTGGGTTTCCAGGCTGCCGAGTATCCTGCCGTCAGTGGATAGTGGACTGTAGGTTTTGCAAACTGTATTTATTGACTCGGTGAAGATAGTTCTTATCTTGTTCTTTGTATACTAATTGGACAGCCCTCTGTATGGCAATTAATTCTACTGATGTTACGTAGGTTTCTTCCAAGTAACATCGCCTGTATATTTAATATGCAAATTACTTTTGGATACTACCGTCTCAGTGGCAGCAGTTCGGCATAAAGTGAAGTACGGATGAACTGCTCTTACACGTATATTTTACGAGCAATATTTTTTCCTGACTCAATAACCCACTTTTTAAAGTTTTTATGAGTCAGAATGGTGTATCGCATGTCGAACGGCATGTGAGACGTTCGCAAAGAGGCGCGGAAAAAGATGAGCGCCGATGCAATTCGTCCTGGAGCAATTCTTTCTCCAGGTTGGAGCTCCTTCTTCCCGGTGGAGGAGCTACGCTGCAGTAGACACATAAATTTCTCTATCTCCGCGCTCATTACAATTTTATCTTCGCCCCGTTTGATTTATTCCGAAAGTTCAGTAACTTCGCCATTGTGCCCGCGGACCAGGGAAGATTGCATTGTGCGCTGCACCTAGGAGTAAAGAGACCAAGTTTCGAGCGCGATATGCTAGCAACCTGAGTCGTAGGAATATTCCTCTTCACCTTGCCCCTTCTTGCTCTCACTCTCTCTTTCTCTCTCTATCTCTGTTCCTCTTTTGGATGCCCAGCATGCTGGTCCAGAGAATTTTCTTCCAGTGTTTGGTGGATTATTCCAGCTCCGGTTTAATTAAAATTTTAGGTAAAGCGTGTTTGTAAGCCATAAGTCGGCGATGCTCGTTAAGCGACACCGGGCGTACCATTAGTTATTGTTACAGGTGTTTGCTATTAGTGATGCAAAGTTAATTTCAAGGTGGAGACGACGCGGTCCAGCCGCTTCGTGCGCGGCATCGACGTAAATAATTGAAGGCCTGCTCGGCGAGTGCTTAATTTATGTCAGTAAGGCGGATTCTGCTTTGGCACTGACCCTGCGTCTCGCTAATTGAAGTAGTAACGCGAGTTTCATTCCGAGCGATCATTTTTTAACGGCCCCCAGCGAAATTCGCCCAGTGTAATTAGAATCGTCGACGTGCTACCTCCGCGAATCGCGAAATTAGTTTTTAAATGACCGCGAGACCGCTGGATTTTTCTACGAACTCGCTTGCTATCTCCGCGGGATGGCACTGAACCGGCACTACAAGATTTATTCGAAATCCCAGGGATAGGGAAGAGGTGTTTGTATGATACGGCCACTTGGAGTTTATGTTTGTGTTTACCAGCGTCGACTGCTGTATGCCAGTAGCCAGAAACGTATTCTATAAGGTGGGTTCGTTTAAAGTATTAGTTCTTGAGGTTCAGAGCTAAAAAATTTCGACATCGGAAGTCAAGGACTAGGATTTATTCTCATAGAGGAGTTCTTGAGAACGAAGTGGTAGATCAGGAAACAAGACACAATAGAAGCAACTGACGAAACCGGCGAATGGAATTTAAAAAAAACAAAGATTCGAAGGAAGACTAAATGATAGTATCTGAACCAAGTGATATGCAAGAATACTGAATGACTGTATTCGAAACGATATTTGACAAAGCTATTCCAACATAATTCTGAATAGGACAAATCAGTTTCATCTACATGTGCTTGTTCCATACCATATACTTCACTGCCGACAACTTGTTATAACCATCGTCAAAGTATAGAATGGACCTGTCATCTTATGAGACTTCATGTCACGTGGTTTGAAATACTGACTTTTCGAAAAACCACAGGTTTTCGTGCACCCTGTGTGTTTAGGAGCGGTGATTTTGGCAATCAAATACAATTCAACGACCAAAGACGGTAACACGTCAGTAAAATCGTACGCTCGAACTTGTAGTAGCGAATGATTCCTTTCCAAGCTTGATTCTTCTGAAGTTGTTTCTAATTTTCAAAGTGTTTGTTCTTATTTTAAGTTTGAGACATGGCATGTAAAAAAACAAAGAAGAAGAACAGCAGCTGGTGCTTACTTCTTGTCTTCTCAAATTTCTTGTCCAATGCACAACTTTTTCATTGAAATCTTTGTTCTCATCTTTTTGTTCCATGTTTCTAAAAAGCAAATAAGATGACTCATATGAAAATTCATTTAAGTGAACTGTTTACTCAAAACGATTTCAAACAAGTAATAGTAATACAGTAGTGATAATAGACTCTGATCCTACCATATCAAAATAATAGTGTCTTATATTCGATTTAATATAGTTAGCCAATATAGTTGTGGAGTATAAAAGATGAATTGCCTGTTCGTGTTCCTTATAATACAATGATTATTTCTATGTAAGGAAAGGACTTTTATTGATCGTGAACAGAGACGTAGTTTTACAGCTGCGAAAATACTGCGCTATTGCAATTCTCGGGAAAATATTTAAAGTGGGTCTGCTGTGTTTGTAGGCAAAACACGATTCCTATGAAATAACAGTGCGGGCACAGAAGATAAATAGAACGTTATTACTCGAGGAGAATGCATTCCATAAGTGAAGACTGATTTTTTCTTTGTAATGTTACTTTGTAATTTTAAACTACCTTATTCTTTTATATTATTAAACATTTTATACGACTCAAATATTGAAAAGGTAAACTTTCAATTATATTCTTCTACACTGGTGCCAGTGGTACATAGCGTTCTCATTTTTACATTCCTATCACACCAGAAATCTTATGAACGTCTTTTTAGCAGTACGTCCAATGTTTATCAATTAGCGTTTCAAGAAGTGTTCTAAATGTGTTACACAATGACAAATTAAAAATTATACAAGCCACTAAACGAATATTTGTATATAAACACCACATTTTATATTATAAATATTATTATTGGTGCTAGGTAAAATCTGAAGTACTGCAATAAAACTTCGCAATATTATAAAATATTCTGCATCCACTTGACACGTGCAAGAAAGATTAAGTAAACAGACTATTATAACACTATTTTCTAGTTATTTATTGTTTATGCATTCAATAAATATCTTAATGATAATTAGACTGACCGACGTGTTCTTCATTGGATTGCGGGCGTATTAAATACCGAAATTCATGCGGAATAGCTAAAAAAACGCGAAAAATAGTTCGTACCGTAAGAGATGAAAAACTTATAGTCAATATATCGCAGAACTGTAACAGATGAGAGAATCATGTCGATGATGGAGCATAAAGCGGGCCAGTTCACGCGGCATGTACTCGAACTGAACCAACACGTCATCTTTAACGACCCTGCAGTCGTAAAAGCGTGTCACTGTTACTTTCCACCTAGCTTCAGGTATAGTGAAACAATTCCTGAGCCCCTAACCACCTTGTCCGAGCCCCTTCTCGGCTATCCGTACAGCAAAGCGCTCCGAGTCGAGCACAATACATCGTGAAATATGAATGCAGCCTGTGCAGAAAGAGGAACACAGTTGGAGAGGGTTGAAACTTGATAGTTGCGAGGGTAGCTGACGGATCGCTGTAACCTATTAATTATTAGAGCGAACCGAGCGGTTGATCCCTTCGGTTCTCCCCGTTAGTTTCACCATTAGACTCGACATCTTGTTGTTAATTGTTCGCACCCTGACACTCGTAACCGCTGTCGTTCTAACGAAATTCATTTTTTTTTGTTGTAGGTAAGTGATCGATAAAGGCTTCATTTTCTGGTGTCACGTGATGCAGGGGTGGCCATGCAAGTGAGTACATTTGTAAATTTTACAGTTGACGTGTTATCTCTCCAGGATAATTGCGCAATGAATTTAATTCCTTAACACTCATATTTATTTTTACTTAATCGACAAAAAATGATCAGTTTTTTTGAGTGGAAGTGTTTCTTGGGTATACAGTAACATGTTTCTTCTGAATTATAATGTTGTACCCTACACTTTTAACATAATAGAGTGGAAAACACAACGTAAGAAGTGAAAGAAAACAAGTGTTTTCATGTATGCAAAAAATATATCATTTGCGAAAAATCACTTGTCTTACCACCATGCTGATTGGCATATCTAGAGGTTTCAATTATTAGCAAGTTTATGAAAAGATGATAAAAAATAATCGAACATACTCTAACGTGATTATCTGATATTGTAAAATTCCTCTCAGGAGTTCCAATAAACAGAATTCATTATTTATGTATTGTATAATTCAATGGGAAGTGTGGGGAGCCTAAAGTGGAGCTCTAGTATCTCAGATACCTTATACATTGCTCACTTTACCGGCTAGAATAAATAAATCGGCAAAAAAAGCGTACCGATTGCTGCCTTTGTCTCACATGGACGTGAACGTTTCGGACGGTTGTCCGTGCCCGTGTTAGACAGGGGCATGAGTGTTAAGGGGTTAATTTAATCAAATATGTAATTGTTACTCTTATTTGTGAAATTCTGAATATATCCTGAGACATGGCAAGTGTATTATCAAACAATTAAACATTTCGGTTTTCAGTGGTTTACATTATTGTAAATGGAACGTGCTCGTGTATTGGATAAAATACCGTAGCCTACGGTGCACGCGAGGGCGCTACGATTCCTTAGGTATTTTTTTCGGTGATTGCCAGATATATATGGTCGACTCAGGCGTTGCTCAGGGCTGGCTATTATTTTAGTATTATTGTCACCTGGAACAGCACAGGAATCTGAAAGCACGTGCAGTGCAGTTATCCGAGCTCGAGAACTCTTGTCTCCTGAGCATGGATTTTTCCATACTCCGATATTCTTTGTAAATGACGGGGAATTCTATTCCGCGAATGTACGCAACGTGTAACACGCAAATCGTAATTGTTTTACAACGATTTACATTTTCCCTGGAGCGATTAATCAATTCGAAACACAGGAACATCTACCTATGCATGTAATTACAGTTTCCAATCATCTAGTCAAACGTAGAAGCGTTCGTTTATGAGGAAACGCATCTCGAGGGTACGAGGAACGAGGTAGTTAAACAGTCTGCAGAATCGAGCGAAGCTGATTGGAATCGTGGAACACACCCGGGTTTCGTATGATTTTCAGGAAGTTTCAGACGAATTTCGATACCTGTCTAACAGTAATTCGCGAGACGCAAGAAAACTTCGGTTCGCCTCGTTTTAAATTTATGTAAAGCGTCGCAAAATTCCGACAGAATTATTTTCGTGCTTGACCTGAATCTAACTTTGTTTCTTTTTCGGGCCATAGCTCTGCATTTCAGCATTTAAAAATATTCTAGCCCTTCGAAATGAATTTTAAGGTGATTCTGTCTTCTTCATGCATAAAGAAACTACTGACTGCACCTGGCCGGCGAAAACAGATTATCACTAATAGCTTCGAAGATATTCGCGGGAAAGATTAAAATGAGGCACCGTGTATACTTAGGTGTTCTTAGCAAAATGGAAGATAAGAAAGACAAACTACAATAAAAATGCGCAAATTAGTGATTTGCCACACTTCTGAGGGAAATGTCAACATCAAAATACTGAGACCATAAACAGAAGCTGCAGCGCAGCAAAGTGCATTGTTAGAACATAATGATCATCATATTTCAGATAAAACAAGGAAAAGCGAGAAGAAAATTTTATGAAATATAGTTAGCACTTAGTAACTGTTTATACTGTAGAGAAAATGTAATTCAAACCATGTGTTAAAGATCTTACCAAAAATGAGTAATTAATCTTATATTTTCTTCTCACTAGTGTGTTCTCCTCGCGTGGATATGACTGCTTCAATCAATATTCGGCATTCTTTTGATTAAAAGTTTTAATACTTCGGACTAATTTCTTTCCAGCCTTCTTCTACTTTTCTTGACTTTTGATAAAACTTCCAAAGCAAACGAAAAGTGTGCACAGACTATTATTTGGTCGAGTAGGTGATGTGTTAGAAACATACTTACAGTCTTGTGTTTTAAATATTTATTTAAATTATACGGACATATTATTAATATCATACTCAGCTATCATATTAACGTAAAATAGATAAATATAACAATATAAATTGTTAAAATCAAGCCAAAAAATTGTATCCGCGTTCTAATAATCATTTTGCTCAAAATGAGCAAGTGTCCGGTGACTTATGGACGGGAGTGTACACGAATTGCAGGAAGGTCGAGGAGTTGTGGGCAAATTATGCGCTGCTGATCCCTCTGCTGACGAGTGTGGGAAGTAACAGTATTGGTAGATCTTTCAAAAGCTCTGAAGTGACATTTTAACGATTTTTGTTGGAAATTGTGTTATCAACGCACTGAATTAGGTTTTATTTTCTTGAAATCAAACGAGCATTTCCCCATGCTTCATATCTTCTAATATACAGCCCAATGGCGGCCGTCAGTACGAACTATAAGCGTTCGAAGTAGCAGGATGATACTTACAATTAGTCACGGTCTGTCGGAATTCCTCGGCTTCCTTTGCGCGTAGTTTCCGCGAAATTGGAAAACCGTTTTACGCGTGATATACTGCACGTGATATTCAATATAATCTACCGAAATATCGAACCGAATGTGGGATTTTTAATTTTGCCACGTAGCACGGGTACATGAACGGCGTTGATTAAAGGTTTCTATTAACGAACTGTAATTCGAGCCGAATACAATCGAAGCTCGATCAGCCGCTAAACTTCGGAAATTGGAGTCGAGCTTGAATCGTTGTTGTTATTAGACGATACTATTTACCAGCTTGTGTCTACGGGTATAAAATGTTAATACTTGTAAGTATGTTGTGTTGCATAGATATGCCTCATAAATATAAATATCGCGAGTGTTTCAGTGCCTTGGTATTTAATAGATACAGATTTCCTGTATTAATTCGAGCAAAAATCCGCAAATAACAGCAAATTAGAATTGTTTTAGACGCAACCGCGTACAGGTATACAAAGTAACGAAAAGGCGTACGTTGTAGCTAAAGAAGCAACTAAAACACAACTTGATAATTCTATTTCTATTTTCTTTACCGATTTTCGTGATTCAGTCGAATATAAATGTAATTTAGTGACCAAAAAGTTCGTTGAAGAACAAGGACAAACAAAGTGTGAAGAATATTGAGAATATTTTCAATTTTATTACAAAAATAACAGTGAACCATGGTTTGCAAATAAAGGCCTCACACAAGAAATTATTGTTACTATTAATCACTCTAGATCAGATCACTACAATCTCGCCACGTCTTTATTACGTATAGACATGATAAATGAAGCAAAATGCAACTGTAATTGTGCGAAGCAAGATTTAAACCACATAATTTGGCAAGGCCCCTTATTCAATATTTTCAGAGTAAGTTTAATCAAAAAATTAAAGGAATGTAAACTGAGTCCGACATGGAATATAAGAGATTTACTTAACACGTTGAATGTTGTAAGGGTCACCGATGACCAGCACTTCAAATTCAATTTAATTCAATAACTATTTATTATTACACAATTCTGAGCAATTTTCATATTACAACATTAATATAGGGGCATAAAAACGCCACTGAATACCCGAATATTTTTCTCCTGTACGATTTATATTAAAAACAGAAAATGATGTCATGTCTGGCCAGACACGGCTGTTTTCACTGCATCCGTCAACGTGTTAATCAATCGAATATGGAAGCACGTACGCGCATGTACTATATTTTTACAAAAAATGTAATCTACAAATATAAATATGTATAAACCATTTCGAATGTTTAAAACCTCTCGAATACCACGATGTAGAAACAAAATTCTGTGTAGCTCTCTATTTAGAGTTTCTTTTCAGCTTAAATAAGAAAGAAAAAATCTTCGGAAATTGTGTGTCCATGCGTGTGTCGAATACCATCGAAATCACTGTCATAGGAGTTCCAGGCTTTCCTTTCGCGCGATTCACCCCTCGGTTCTATAAGTTCACGTTCAGTTGAACGGTTTTTCCTTGCCGCGACGTCGTTCCACCCTTCCTTACGATGCATTTCTCAGGTATTGACCTATATGCCTGAACGAGAAGGACAGAAATGAAAAATCACCGTGGTAAGTCGCCAAGAGCAGGTTTTAACGTTGAAAAGAAGCTGGAAAATAAATCTGTCCTGATACTTCAATAATTAATAGGAGAATCTCGTTTTTCATGTAGCGCAACTGCAAATTTTTTTATTTTCCCTCTGATACGTTTTTATACAGGGTATCCTGCAATGAAAGGATTACACTGTGCCTATTTTTTACGAGTAGAGTTGAGACAAAGATGTATAAATATGGTCCAAAAGCGCTCTGTTACAGATTTACCACAAAAGGATAATGCTCTTTTGAAACTGTTATCCACTTCAAAATACATAATTTGAGCACACTTGTGCCCGAGAAATAAGATACACTTTTATTGGAGGTTCTTTTCTAATCTTCTACCATGGAAACTTAAATATTTTTGCTCCAACAACCATAAATGAGGAATACTTTTTCTTCAAGAATACCTACCCATGGCAGTTTGATAAAACGTCGTTTTATGCATTGACAATTTGGTATTAACACAAGTTATTGTATGATTTCCAGTAAGTACACAGTTCAAAGAATTGAATAGTCCCATTCAGTAAGAAATTCAATGTTTAACAAGAGTTCCCTGCAGTGTACAGTATGTATACTATTCAAGTTACATATATTAAGCAAGAGTATTGTTAAATTAAATCCTCAGTACTTCCTTCATTCCTAATGTATTGTTCATGGTTGAGCACTCTTTGCGGATTTGAACCCCCAATTGTTTTAGGCAGTATAATAAATATATCCCAAAGAAACTGTATTCTATGTATAGAACACAGTACACTGCTCTATTCTATGTATAGAACACAGTACACTGCTCTATTCTATGTATAGAACACAGTACACTGCTCTATTCTATGTATAGAACACAGTACACTGCTCTATTCTATGTATAGAACACCGTACACTGCTCTATTCTATGTATAGAACACAGTACACTGCTCTATTCTATGTATAGAACACAGTACACTGCTCTATTCTATGTATAGAACACAGTACACTGCTCTATTCTATGTATAGAACACAGTACACTGCTCTATTCTACATATGTATACATGTATGATAATGTATCAACATTGAGCCTGCCATTGCTGACTTCATATTTAATATTTCTGTTAGAATTCTGTAATAAAGTGTTTTTAAACCTATGTGGAACAGATTGGATAAAAACGAAAAATTTCAATATAATGGAAGATTTATTATCCGATCACCCGTTATCCGAAATATAATCCAGTATTCTTTTCATCGTCAGCGTCACGCGAAAATTCCCATGGAATAACATTGAAACGACGAGAGTATATTCGTCTGAGATAGTGGCAGATCGAAGCCAACAATATCCCCCGCGTAACTACTACCGCAACTATACCGAGACCCGATGAGACCTTGTCTCAGACTGGCTGATCCGATCCAGGCACATCCTTGTCCCGGTAGGACAGTAATTGTCGCTCGTTCTTGAAACACCCGCGTCAGATATTGCGTGCACTAACAACAGAGCACAATAGGAGGGTGCCGGGGCGAGGAGAATATTCCAAGGCATCCCATCTTCATCTATCTGCCTCTGCATTTACGCCTGTAATTCTCTTTCTCTATTCCTTCCATGCCCCGATTAACAGACGAGAGTTCGGGCTTCGTTATCCTGTCTACATTCCTGCCTCTGTTTCTCTGTCTCTGCATCTGACGCCGTCCCCCTTTGTTTTCCATGGGACTGCTGTTTGCTCCAGAGAACACGACGAAAATTGTAAAATTACGCTGTTAGCCAGCTGTGGTTCCTCGTGATTTCACTTTTAGCTATTTCGAGCCGATTCACACTCGATCCCCCTTTCCACTGTATTTACTACGATTGTTTCGATAAACTAAGACAAAGGGTGCACCCGGAAATGAAAGGCTCACAAGCGATTATTCTTGATTGAAGCGACGGGTTGCGTTGTCGTGAGGTTAAGGCAATTCGACAGTTATGCATCATTCTGCCAATCTCAGTTTCATAGAATGAGCAATTTGTTGAGATTTTATACAGGATGTCCTGGCAATGATGATCGCCTTAATGGAAATGATATTTATTCATTTGGTTGTTTTCTCCTTTGCAGTATGCAAGTTTTCGCTCATCACTGCCATAATTCTTCCATACTAATTTCATTAGTAATACTTCTTTAATTTGTATATTTTGATGTGCACCAAGTTTTGTTAAATGTACTATTATATTTCAAAATCTTCTCTACTTTAATTATTATTATATCTTCTATTTAGATGAGTATGTTTAACACATTTATTCATTTTTTTTAGAGTGTCTTCCAATTTATCCTAAACTTTCCTTATCTTTTATATCCAGGCGAGTTGGGGAGGGAATGAGATGTAAGAACTTTGAATCAGTGTAGCATCTAAGATTCATATTTAATGAGATGAACATTTCTAAAGAAAACTGCAAAGGTATCAGCACCTAGCATTAATAATCTTATTTAAAGTAATACATACATGTACGTAAATAAACCAAAATGTGGCCTACCTTTGAATATTTTTTTTAAGGACCGTCAACTTTATTAATTTGCTGCTTTCACTTATTTATGCGTATTAAGATCTGTGTATCCTTACATGTTCAAGAAAAAATTTCAAGAAATGTTGAAGTTAAAGAAATCCACTCTAAACATGCCTTCAGGATAGGGGTTTGCAATCGTCATGATTATGTGTATGTAAATTAATTTTACAACAGAAAAACATGTTTTATTTTGCGTTTGTCAAGCAAGCAACGTCTAATAAAGCATTTATTATTTACTGGAGGTTTTTCAAAATTCTTCCCTGCATGACCATGCTTGCTGTAACTTTTAATTTGATTATCATCATGTTACATACAGTTTACTCTATTTGTTTTAGAGTAAAGGAGGCATGTACTCCGTGCATGGCTAAAATTGCGGTGCTGTCTGCAAATATTAAAGGAGTTGTTCCAGCTCTACTCGGTTTTTTAAACTTAGTAGCTTCGTGGGATTAAGTTCTTCTTGTACTTTATAGCACCTGGCAAATGTTTCTGAACCCATGAATTCAAAACTCCTAAAAATGTTATTCGCAGAAATATCGTCCACTTCGCTCTTTTCTACATCAATTGTATCGTTCGCTTCATCATTTCCAAGCCATTCTATTATTATTATAAATATTCAGTCGCGAACGTTCGAATGATAAAATGTCGTAGGCATTACCGAATGGGAACTTGCTAATTTAACACGTGTAACAATTACACAACGCCGAGTTGTAATTGTACAGCAACTGGATGTAGTTCGAGAGATTACAGGCCGATTTCTGAAGGGCGTCTTAGGTGGCGAATTCGGGAACGCAGTTATACATTTGTGTTAGTAGTCTGTCAGCGCTGCGCAGGAAGGACTGGTACCAGCATATTTAGACCTTTGATTAGGATGGGCTTGGTCGTCAATTTGCCGTCCCGAACTCCAATACAATCACGTTGGTTATCAACCGTTAATACTAGGGATAAGTGGGTTCGAAATTCGACATGGAAATTCTGTTGAAGCGTCTCTTGAATACTAATGCGTTTTAATTAATTTCATTGCTCCTTGTACCAGTAAGGAAGGTATTTGCGGTCGTTACCGATATTGATCACGACTGTTTGATGCCAGAATGTTTGTTCTACTGGTTGCGTGCGAAATTGTTGTCTTTGACTACTGCAATGCTTGGTTAACCGAACGTGCAGCGTTCATAGTCGATGCCATGGCCTATCAAGTGAATAATAGGCTTTCTCTGTAAAGTAAATATTGCCAACGTATTACTGAAAGAATTCTTGCCACAGCGGTAAGACACAGCAAAAGAGAAATGATACTTAAATAATTCAGTTCTATTTTTCTTTCTACATACATTGTATTTTTTAGACTCTTCAATTTAATTGTGTACAGGGTCCATCGAAAATCGTGGTACAAACCGGAAGGGTGTGATTCCTCGTGCAATAGTATGTCAAAATTTAAAATGACAATTTTGGAGACGAGGCTCCGTTTTCGGAAAAATCGACTGTGAAGTTCCATCAAGTGCACGTGCACGTGCCTGGCAACTAATTTGGCTGAACAAGCCTTACAGCACATAGCTGCTCTGTTCGTATTTGTAAACAGTGTCGTGACTTGTAGCAATGGCGTGGTTTGTTTGCTACCATTTTTATTTCGCCTAACTAGCCGTTTGAATTATCAGTATTTGTGAACCTATCGCGACGGCACGTTACAGTAATCATGAACACGCGAATATGTTTCTTACATTAGGTGCTTATGGTAGCAGTGTTTCTGCTGCGGCTTTACTGTGTACAGCTGGAAAGTTGGCAAGCGGAAGGAATGCGAGTCTGATTGGTTTGGCAATTTTATGTTAATAAAATTGTTCGGAAAGTAGTTCATAACTTAATTCGAAGAATATTGAATTTCCAACCTATGTTAACTGGACATTTTTCATTCAGTTTATTGAATACTTTCTACCTTGTAACTTCTCAATAACTTTCTTTTACACCTTGTGTAAAATAAACACGGGTGCGTGTGGAACAGGTATTAAGGAAGCAACGAAAGCGGAGGGAAAAGCCGAAGTAAGGTGTTTCCTCGAGTATCGTGTTTTACTTTGTGAGACTGAATGAAATGTGTTCTTGGTTTGCGTGTCACTACAATAACACATACAGGGTGTATCCGAAATCGTAGTACATCCAAAACAGAGATGGTTTCTTGTTAAAAAATAAATTAAGAGTGAAGAATAACATATTTTGCCATGATATATACACCACTACAATTTGCATGCTTGTGAATATTGAGAGTATCATAATATGCTATAATTAAATGCAATACAACAAATATTGGCGTCGAATATACTTATTTGATCGATTTTTAATTTTTGGAAATCTTGCCCCTCTGTTGCATAGAAGTCCGTACACATCGAATCAAAGATTTATTATCTAATGTGCTTAGTATTTTTACTTTTTCGAATGCCTACATAATATTGTTTCCTAATTGCAAGCGATTTTGTTTATGTTCAAAATTAATTATTCCTTTAATGTGGCCCCGTAAGTCAGTGGTGGTCACCGGAGCAGCGACTTACCCCCACTCCATGTCCATTTCCCTCGTTTCAGTTCCCTACAGTTCGCTCCTCATCTCCCCTCGGACCATCATCGTCCTAGATCACAGCCTATATGAGGATAATGGGCCATCACTGTCGCAAATAACTAATAATAATGTGCATATGCCCTCGACGGATATTCAAAATCAATTATCTATAAATCGGAAACTCACTGCGAAAAAGTGTATTCTTCGTTTTCGACTTATTTTTGGGCGAAGGCTTACCCTACATTTGAACTATGATTTCGGACACAGCCGTAACAAAAATGCCAGCAACTGTTCTTCAGCCACGACTTGTACATGCCCTAACTATAGCGCTCGGAAACGTTAAATTTCTCTAATGAACTTGTATCGAAAAGAAGACTTCATCGTCGTATCTTGTCGTTGAAACTATAAACCGCGGAGTTAAACTAGAGTCGGGGAGTTTCATGCGACACGAGGTAAACATAGTTTATTCACAGCGTCGTGGTACCTAATTACAAGACAAAGGAGGAGACGCTATAGATTAGCTCATTGGTAGAACGGTTGTCTCGTAATACAATTAATTCGTCGTGTGGCAATGCGTCTCACGTGTACCTCGACGAGCCGGTGCACAGGGAATCTCGTCTTCCAAAGACCAGCATCAGACACCGAGGAGTCGATGAGGCAGTTGCTTTATGGTAATTCGATCGATAATCGAATTCTGGATCTCTTTGGTAAGCGGTTGTCGAATATAAAGCGTTTTATTCTCCCCGGGAATCAGAAACCCTTTCGCCCGTCTGCCTGTTAACCACTTGCTTTCAGTTAATTAGACAGTAACCATAGATATGAAATAATTATCTGCAAAGGTATACACCGCGCGCCGTTTGATGTTTCGGCAACCTAGCGGAACATAATTGAATTTCGATAATGATCCAGATTTGTAAAATTACATTATAAATACATCATGGAATATCAATTTCACCAGAAAACATAAGTATTGTTTTAAGAAATAACCTAGAATTATTAGTTAATAGAATCCAAAGATGTATTGTAGTTATCTGTGTTTGATTCTGTAGACGTGTATCATTTATTACAGTTTTTTTTTTACAAATGCATTATGCCAGTACCCTCTACTGATATTTGTGTGTATGTATTATTATCTCCCTTATTCAAGGTATGTTTCCAAGTTTTTTTCTCAAGGCCTATTTTATTAGCCCTTTAAACATTCATAACAATCAACATGTAACTTAACCAGTATTTTCGAAGCGTAGCTAGATTTTTAACATATTATAGTTTTATACAATGTTCATATTTTTTTAAATTAAAGTTGGACTCATAGGTTGTGCAAAAAATAGAAAGAGATTTTAGACAAATGATGAAATCTGATATTTTTTATTTGTTTTGAATGTGTCACGGTCGAAGGTACGGAAAGGTTTATATGTGCATATCTAAAAAATTATTAGTCCTATAAAAAAAGTTTACATGTACGGCCTGCCTATTTTTTAATGCTGAACTCGAATGTCTAATCAGTTTTTCGAAGAAGTAATTTTTTTTTAAGTATTTTGCACATTAACGTATTTTTCTAGATTTTCTTAATAAACTTTCATTAACTTTCGTATACTTAAACTCTTAATGCATGCGTGTCTTGACCAAGAATACAGATAAATAAGAATTTTCAATTTCACTTTCGCAAGAAATATTATTCCTTGCAAAAGATGCCCACATTTCGCAATCGATCATCGTGTTTATAGAGGAGTATTCCTATAAAAATATGTCTTATTTGTCTTTGCTTTCGAGCTATATAGGTATTTTCGTTTAATTGATTTTTAACAAAAAAAGTAATGTTGACAAATTTTTTGGCATGTACAATCAACTGCACGCATACCACGCTGCTTTCCAAACTTATTTTACTTCAAGACAAAGCTTCATTTGCAAAACATATTACATCATTTCGACGCATTTTAGAGCGTAGAATCATCCTTGTTTTATTTTGCCAATGATTTCGACGCATGTTGCACTTCTGAATTATGTTATAGTACAATTACCAAATGTCTATATCGCCTTTCCTAGCGATCCATCTTAATATCTTACCAACATTTTGTGGCTTTCTCTCCTAAAATTTCCCAGCATTACATACGATCATTCGCGCAGGATCCCCGATCGATAGTCGTCTTACCCTTCCGTAAATTCCAGCAAACCCTTCCGTTTGCCTTGAATTCGCTCGCTTTACTAACCAGCCATTACTAGGAATCTCTCTGCTCGGGAGGTACGCGAATTCCGACATCACTTTCAATTTGTTGCAATTGTTGGAAGAGAAATCTGCCGGATAAGCTTGCAGCCCCAATGACTTTTACCCCCGGCAACGATCGTGCCCTTAGAATTCGAGGGCCCGAAGTGCACGCGTGTGTGAAACAAACGAGACAGGCTGAAGCAGCCTGTTCCGCTGTTCCTCGACTAATGCCGTACAATTAGTCAGTGGTTGATGTACTCGCCTGGTTTAGTATTATTACGTCCCTCGTACAATATCCATGATACTCCTTCCGCGTAGTTTGCGTTCTGCCGATATTGCGTTACACAAAGCACCCGAAACTGCCAAAGTGCAGGTACCCACGCAGAAACCTTGCCTGGATTATGACCGATTAAATTTCGACCGATGTGCTTCCCCCTGGAAAATGTGACGACTTGCGTGTTCGATGCATACTGCAAGAATATAGGTACGTGTACAGTGTTTTGAAGAGAAGAATTGAGGGCTTAGAAGGTAGACAGTACTCAACAAACTGAACAAAAATCTAGTGAACATAGGTCCAAAATGGAATATTGTCGGAGTTATGAACTTGTCTCTGAATATCTTTTTCGATACAAAATTCCTTAGATCTTTGATAATTAATTTTTCGATCCGCTTTTAAGATGTTTAAAGTCTCATACGAAAAAATTTTATTCTATATTTTCGACTTACTTTTCCACGGAGAATCGCTCTTCTCCTGATTGTACCACGATGACTAGGACAGCTTATATAGCGTTAATACGGTTGCTGTCTCTTAGCCTATGCATGTTATTCAAAATAATTTTAACGTAGGAGCCTGATTGATTTTACATGTGCAGTTACTATATGTAAACCTATACATGGTGAAGTATTTTCAGAAAAATTTTAAGGCATTAGCATGAATTGAAGATTAGAAGAAAAGAAAGAATAATCACTCGGAGATAATGTAAAAATTGTCCCAAACTATATGTGAGGCAATAGACAGTGAACGTATTAAAAATGTACCAGTCATAATATAGAAATACTCAATTTATGTAGTTAATATAAAGATAATTATTTAACACGTTCCAGACAGTGGCTTTTACGAAATGGAAATACTATTCCCTGTAGCGCTTCACGAACTATCGTAAAAAACTTTTCTCGAAGAAACTGAAAGTGTTAACTTCGCAAAGTATCGTAAACATTTACTTGGTTGTTTAACGCACGTCACACTTAGATTATGGATATTTTCTTGACAGCGGGTAAATGTACTACAGTTACTTATGCGAAGCTTCCATGGTAGACTTTACGTAGCGAAAAAGGGCTAACGAGTTCTTTATACTTAATATTAATGACACTTTCTTTTGCGGCGTTACTCTCGTCGGGATATTGCTTCGTCGGCGAAGCTTTCGCAGCTATCAGAATGCGTCTCCCTGGGAAGTTCAATTGGTTTATGAACGATTAAATTTCATCAGATACCCATTACAGGATGTAATTATGCCGTGAAAAGCACTCCAGTTATCTAATATCCCCTTTGAAACATCATTTCATTAAATTATCGATGAAACTTCGAAGTTTAAAGTACATCGCCTTGGGACACTTTACGTCACCTAGGAATTTTCTCGCAAGGAATTTCCCACGGCCAGGAGAGGGTCACGACGATAAATGATTACTCAGGACTTGTGCAAAGTAGATGACTTTTTAATTTTTACATTATGAGGCAGCTGATTGCAATATCGTGATTTTTTTCTTCACTTTGTCCAGAGCAAAAGCTAGCAAGATAGAGCGAAGTCGATCCGGCATCATCGCAGTGATAACATTTTAAGCTATATTTTTGTAACAATAATCTAGCGCTAAATACCTTTTTATTAACATGTATCATTGAATATATAAATATTTATTTATTTGATAATATACTACTTATTTTGTACTATTATTCTAACATAGATGTAACTCAAAATTTCATTGGAGTATAATTAGTTTCAAGCTTGTTTAAATTAGTTGATTAAATAAGCAATTAAAACTCTGTATGTCGGTTTATTGTCAAGAAATTCGTTAAATTTCTGTAGACCACATGCGCTTCTGGAAAGTAATTGGCGTATTATAAACCCTCAATCGAGCACGTGCGATCCAACCTTAAGAGGTCACTCACCCTCAAGCTCAGTTTTTGCATCCATCTTCTTGACTAAGCTCCAAATCTTATTTGGCATGGTAGGGAGGACTCGCAAATTCAAGACTGAGTGTGAATTGTAAAATAAGAAGCTTCCCCCTCTAAGGGTTTGGTCACTGATTCGCCAAAATTAATCACGCCTTCTGAACACAGGTTTGTATTTAAGGAAACTTAAATTATAGCAACAAGGAGGTACGCCTAGACACACAAGACATAAATAGAGCCGTACAAACAAATAAACATAAAAGATACTATACAATGATAACGAGTATCAATAAAATCATATTTCATACACATCGAGTCGGTAAGTGTCGTGGAATATTCAAAACGTCAACCCGGCATTACATCAGGAAAAAAGGATTACGGGCAATACGCTAACAGTTAGACAGATCTTCTAAAAAACAGTTTGAGGCAGCAAAGGTCAATCATCCAGCAACACTGATACCGTGGTGCAACGTATCCTTGAAAACGAGTGTCTCGGAACGAGGTGGCATCGCCTTCCCGGTGAAATGCAAAAGAAAATCTCTTAATTGCGCGGGTGAGGGAGCGCATAAGAGGGATAACTTAACATTCATTTATCCGAGTCGGCGTGTGTTTTCTCACGGATCTTCGGTAAACACGGGCCGAACGGTGTTCCAGGCCGCGCGCTAAGGTTTACGATGGTTCAGGTATTCCGACCGGTACTTTTTTAAGTCCGGACATTAAAAACATTGTTAGCCCATGCCTGGAGGGAGCTGAGCGGAAGGGAACGGTCGGCTGAGAATGTAATTAAGTGCAGTCCAAGATTTACTGCTTCTGCCTCGCAGCCCGAGAAGCCGAGACTCCTCCAAGAGACTCGAGTGTCCTTTTAAGGGTCGGATTATGAATTTAGCGAAGCACGCGCGATGATAGGAATTATTCGACGAACTTCCCCTCACTCTCCACAACTTTTATTTTCCCACCAACGAAAATTTATCGGCTAGAAGGAAGGAAGGGGAGAAAGATCCACCTATGTGGAATCCGTTGTTGACTTGTTAAGTCTGTCATCAATTACAAACGGTTTTGCTTATTACTGAAGTTGATGCTAACCGGCTGTCGACGTTTTTTTCAAGAAACGAGTTACGTGTACTCAGCATTGAAGTCCTTCAGCTGAAATTTCGTATTAAAGGTGTTTTAAGGGCACTCATTGTGTTTCTCAGGATTCTCAGCTTATCTCGTGATCCCTCTTTATTCTCTACGTGTGCACGTGCTGAGACGTCGTCTATACATCGTATTTTTAAAATTTCTTTTCGCATTACTTTTTATATAGATACAATTGAAAAGAAAACAGGTTGTTATAGGGTGCTGTGTTCTTCACTGCGATTGAGAAGAGTTCACAAGTACACCCACACCCAGAATTAACTTCGTGTGAATAATTTGTACGTTCAAAGATGAGAGTGGTAAGAGTTGTACAGGGTGTAAAAAAGTTATTGGTCATGGCTTTCAGGGGTGAATCTACACCTCTGGATCGGTCGACATTTGTTAAAAAACCTCGCCGATTGAAAATGAATGTTAAATTTTTTTTACGTTAACAAATTCTGCTCGTTGGAAGGAGAAAAAGTCTAGAACGTTTTTGGTCAGGAAAAATTGTTGAAATTTTCACAACGATTTGATTGTGTAGTGTTATACGTAGTGGCATTAGCCAACTGCAACTCTGTCCCTCGTCAATAGGTAGTGGCCTGGCACGGTAGTATGCATGCCTGTACGCAAACACAACACGGCGTTTGAAGGGATTTTTACATGTAAAAGACATTATCAATGTAGAATAATATTATATTTAAGCAGAATTTTCACATTAAATTATTCGTTGCTCAGATTTCTTCAAAATTTAATTATTTATCAAATTAATATTTGATTAATATCAGCTATTGAATGTTCTTTATTATGTAACGCATTTGGTGAACCTATTCATACATTAATAGGGAAATTGAATAATTTTTATACAGTCTAATTGCGGCTGAGGCAAAATCGGAACTTTAATTATAAAAGCGAATGCATTTCATTAATATCGACAGAAGTTTAGTCATAAAGCTAGTTTAAAATTCTGCAAAAATTAATTTTTAATTTAAATTATAATTTATATACATCGTTCATATGCACGAATCACTGTAATTACATAATTGACTACTTGGAAACATGACGCTTTATTATATTTTACAATAAGAATATATGATTCCTCACTGTTCCCGCTTCAAATGATTAAAAGTACATTAAACAACTTAATGCAAGTACAAAAGGACCAGTACATTCTGTTCTGCATATTTGCAGAATTATTAACGTACGAAACGACAACAAAAATTGAGCAAGGGGTGGGGGATACTTTAGTTTAAAGGTTTAGGTGTCATAAAATTTAGCAGTGGAGTAGGAATTTCCGAGCAGGTTAACCACTTTCGTCGGAATGTCGTATTACTTTCACGATAAAAGGTGGTGGCCATTCAGATAGCGTCTAATCGTGCAGTTAATTCTCGCGAAAATTCTGTAGAAGATACGTTTTACTTTGCTGCTTTGCATTCAGTAGTTTTCCACAAAGTTATGGCCCACTGTTTTACTACTGCAGCGTACTAACTACAAATTTAGGTGGTCAATCGAGGCACGGTCGAGCATCGTTCGCATGCAAACGCAGGAAGTTAGTGCACGAAGAAATTTTGACGAACAGTCCTGTTATTTTATGGTACCTTATTACTGGACAGAATTATCTGTACTTTTGTGCTTAATGCGTATAGTTGGTTAAAAAAGCATGTATTCGGCTACTCTCCATAATTGCTAATCTTCATTTATTCAGATCTGATTTGTTTTACGTTCAACATTTAAAGATATCATTTTATATATAATATTAAAGATATAATTTGAAGGAAAATTTAAAACCTCGTATGTATGTATGCGTGTATATACATACATCTTCAGATATTTGTATACATACATATACATATCTGATACATATATGTGTATATATATATCTGCGCCCAGCATTTTCAATGGCGATAAATGATTTCTTTTATCCTGAATATTACTTAATATAAATTATCTCCTGCATAACGTCGCAAGTCACTTAATATAACCGGTATATTGCTAACATTATTAATTAAATGAAATAAAACATCCCTTTTAAATCTGTTCGCAATCAAAGGGTTAAAAGTATAATAATCGTGCAGAATGTGTCATATTTGACAACTTAATATCAGATTTGAGAAATAGGACCTTTTGAATCATCTAATACAGTTAATATGCTTAGCATTATTTCTTCGAAAGAAATAATCAGATTGTACTTCAAATAACAGCGAAATAAAGCAACATGTATTATTGAGTATATAGATATTTATTTATTTTATAATATACTTTTTATTATATACGATCGTTGTAATATAGATGTCACTCAAAATTTCGTTGAGATAATAAGTGTTTTGATGAAATTAAAATTGGTACGTGGGTCACCGATGGTACACATGGCGCTCGACGTGTTAAATACCATCTCATACAACGTTATTTTCAAAATATTTGAGTCTGATTTCAGTTGTGAAGAATAATTAAACACAGGATGCCTTCCAATCTCGTGTCTATTTAAAAATTTCATATATTCTTATAACGACCGTGCTGTTTTATTAATAAATTTTTACTGTGCTGCCTAAGTGATTTATCGTCGAAGCAAGATGCTCCGGTTATAAATTTCCAAAATAATATTTTCGGAAGAAGAGTCGCTGTTATCGGCGAAGTGTAATAAATATCTGGACGTGCTTTATGAAATATGATCAAAATCTGACGACGTAACGTTCCATAAGTTACAAATTTATTGCAACTCTGATTAAATTTCTCGTAGTCGAAGCTTTAACGTATGCTTGTCTGACACGTGGACGACACGCGCTATGATTCTCCGTTAAGCCGACTTGAAATGTTAAAAAATTCATAACGTAACGTAATTTCGATTTTTCCTTTTATTTATTGTTTCTTATTATCCGTGCCTCAACAAATGTATCTTCGTGCACATTTTGTACAGACTTTGGCAAAATATTTGCTATTTAAAAATAGGACAAAAATGTTTTATAAATGTACCTCGACACATGCTTTATTCGAAATTTATAACAAACTATACTATTTAGTTGAAATTATAAAAAAATTCGCATCTTAAAGTATTATACGTAATGCACTTTTTAATTATCTTACTTGACCTCAATCATTGGTAATATTCTTTAAGTCGATTCTCGAACTCCGTGAATACGTTGCATAATTATTGCAGTGCAATGTTGTTTGAACTGAGCATACTAATGTAATCTTGAATTTATTCAAAGAACGAGATTTTGATGGCCCCACAAAAAAGCTAATGGACTTAGATCAGATTCTTTGCATTACACTTGTGAACAGGCGTAAACAAGAATAATTTATTCAAAATTATCAATTGAAAATTGGTGCCGTTTATCCTAAAAATCCTAATGTCATGGTAGTAGGTGTCGATTATACAAGAGTGGCACCGATTTTTGAAGTTGCGGCATTGGCCAGTCGGTACAACAAAGCCACATTATGGTAGTCATAGTCTACAATGGCGAGGTTGAGCAAGTTCTAAAAAGTACTCGAGCTAATTTGTAAACAAATTCTGTATACGCAAAAAATATGCAGAATATGCAAAATATACAGAATAAAAAATATATTTTTAAGATCCTGTAATACTTTAACTGTCACGTCACCCATGTATAGGTGACATTTAAATTCGATGGTCATTTATCTGAACACGAATACCACTAGTAAAATATTTAAAAAGATCTAACAGAGCCAGTAAGGACTATAAATAATCACTAATATTATTAATTACCTGGAATATAATTTGATATTATTTTCATGTTGTATCGAAGTCCACAAAGTTGTGTCTTTTCCAGCCTACACAGTATGGCAGTCAACGTGTTAATGATGAAATATGTTCTGTCAAAGTCCCACTCGTTTAACTCATTCCTATAAAAATATGCATTTGGATAAACGTCCGCGGTCTAGTAATACGGAACATCTACAAGCGTTATTTATAATTCGTTACACGAGCAATATTCCGCTCCGATTCATTCGTAAAAGCAGTTCACCGAAGTTTCCGGTATAAGACAGTTTTCCATAAATAAAACGTTTGTATCAGCACTTACGCCCTCGGACCATGAATCACCGGCCGCGGAAGCCCGAAAGAAGAAGGGCCCCGTTATCGTTCGCCGGTATAACAAATATCCAATCTCGCTGTAAGAAATACGAGTGGAATCTGACGCGAGACGAATCTACGAGTCGCAAGTTTATCGCGAGCATGGGTCCGGAGCCCTGCTTCTCGTGCTTCGAAAGTTGTAACACATGCCAGTTTTCCGGGAACACCGGGAAGTCAGCGACGTGCTGAGCCGGTCATAAATCGCGAAAGAAATTCCGAAAGTGTCGCCGCTACTGGCAGTCGCTGTCGAGGCTTCCGGGGTCCGACGATTCGCCCTTCGCGTCCCAAGGAAAATCGGTGGCGCGGTAAATATCGAGATGCCACGCTGATAGCAACTTCGTAAATCTTACGACCCGACCGTCGTAATTGTTAGCTGATTGGAATCTTTTCAACGCGAACTGCAGACCGCTGTGCTCGGGACACTGAACGAAATTGGAGGCTACGATACGGAACGATCGAGACTGTATCGGCATTCTTGAGAAAGTTTCATTTCATTTTAACGAATTTTGCGAAATTGTACAGTTTCTTATGTACCGGATTGAACCGAAAGTTCCTCCGTTGTTATTTTGTTACATTTCGCTATATTACTTTTATAGAAACTAATTTATTTAATATATGATATAATCTCCACTAGTCCCTATTAGTATCTCCCAACGTTCCACGAGCTTTTCAATCCCATCTTTGGATGAGAAATAGGGGATTTTTAACCGCTTCATAGTTTTTGAATATTTTTCCATTCAGATAATTTTGCAACGTACTTACCACTTATTCTATAAGTGATTTTAAACAGAAAAGTTTTAGTGTACGTACACCTTCTGGCGAATAGCTTCCAAATTATGCGCATTTGACAATTGTTAGGTCAAAAAGTAAATTTAAATTCCATACATTTTTATAAAAGTACATGGATATGGTAAAGTTCATGATCACAGACAACATATTGTTTTGAGGGAAATCCGGGTCATATAGCGCGATACTATCTTTATTTCTGAAGGATTTACGACAGGGTGTGCTGCTAAACGGAGGCAGTAGATTGTGCATGTGTCTAAATGGATTGCCACCACATGACGGTAGGCAACTCGAAGTTGAACAGCTATAGGGTGGCACTTGACTCATTCTTTAGAAAATAGGACTCTTTACGAACACAAGGGAAGGTGCCATTCTTGCAAGTTCTTTTAAGGGGGCCGTGAATAAGAACATAGCATTTATTCTAGAGCCGTGAGAGAGCTAACCTTTGCTCTAAAAAATGACACATAATTTCTACCGTACATACTCTACTGGCAGTTCAGTGTATTTGCTCTCAGTAAATTCACAATGAATTTATTTTCTAGTGAAAGATACGTTGATGTACTCCGAAATAGGCTAATACTACATAAAAGTGTATTTGTATACATTTATAAAGAGGTTTAAACATTTTCTTTAAAATGCTCCAGTAGAACCTCGATTATCCATACTCGAGTCACCCAAAAATTGCTATTCTATGTCAGTAATAATCTAAAATTACCACTAATAACAATATGTACTCAACTTTGTACCATTATATATTTGTATATTCTAAAATACAATTCTCAATTTCATGCGAAACATAGTTACAATGTGCGTCATTCTGTTATTAACACGTTCCGTGCCGCGTGGGTCGTATGCGCCCCACGTACCAAATTCGATTATTCGAAATAAATGGTAATATTCTTTATATTCCAATTAAAACGAACGCCACAATAATAGTACCAAATGAATGGTATATCATAAGACAATTCAATGTTTGTGTTTTTAACGTTATGTATTTATAGAAACTTATGTTCGCGCGTCTGACTAGTTATGGAATTTTTCAATGTGGCATGGAACGTGTTAATTACAGTTCGGATAATCGAGGTCCTACCGTATATGTATTAACATAAAAAATTACAAGTCTTGTATGTAGGAAATCGTGAAAAATAGGGACTGCCGGTAACGGGAATCGAAACCGAGTCTCCTGCATTTGTAGCTAGTTATTTTGAGCAACCTGCACACGATGACACATGTTGGGATGCACGCATCGACTCCTAGGTTTGATAATGCAGATGGGTTTGAGCAGAAACAAACTATAGTTAGCATCGATGCCACGCTTTACACGTTGAAATCTGTTTGAAAATCGGGCCTTGCTCACCAGGTACGATTCCTGCAACGATGCAAGTCACTTCTGACTCCGCTACGTCGATACCAACCTACAGACATTGCAACCTGCATCATGAAACCTAGGAGTCGATGTGTGCATCGCAACATGTTTCACCGTGTGTAGGTCGCTTTACCCATTATGCCACCATCAGTCTGCTAACATCCCTACTTCCACGATTCATCTTACTATATTGGGTCTGTAGGTCCCGATCCCCCATACGCGTTGTGTTCCATTCAGAGCGGCAGCTTTATGCAATTTTCAAATGCGTATAATTTAAGAATGGTCCACCTGAGTTCACATGTTTATTAGAACTTGTATAAATTAACATTTCATAACGTTATATGAACTTAACAGCGACTAAACAGAGTTAGGAATGAAATCTTTTACATACTCTACAGACTAAGAATAATTCACTACGTTGCAACTCCGATCTTATAATTTTAAATATTAATTTGGATATTGTTATTTAGCGACAGTCTGTTGTTCAAATAAATTATATTAATTGACAAATAGTGCCTATTTGATACATCACTGAGATACACGAGCTTTGTATGCAACAAACAGTTTCTGTTTCATACGTAGTTTGAGTGGTCGTTTATGTGATGACTCAAACCCCGTTCCTCTTCGAAGACGCAGAGGGGAATCGGTGTACTGTAGTTCGGTACTACATTTATGGAGAGCTGTGCGAATTAAGCAGCCACCTCAAAGTAATTAGCTCTGGAATAACTGGCTAAAATTATTGCCGATCAGAAACGATTGCTGACTTAGAAAATAATATTATTTTACTGAATCAGTAATGAAAATATATATTCTTTACATTAATACGTGTATTAACTAAATAGATAAATAAATGGTTGATAAGGAATAAAACACGAAACAGACTTAAATGTTTAGTACAATTTTTTTAATAAAAATTCATTTTGTAATTGCAGTGGAACTACTATAATAATAAAAGCTCCTATGTCGTCAGCAATTTATACTTCGTAATAATTTTTCCTACATATCAATGAAACGTATTTCTTTTTACGTTATCGTGTTCCTACGAGTATGTATGTCCGGTAATCGGATGATTTATTTGAATTAACAAAGGAAAACGCAATCACGTTAATGAAGAAAGTTACATAAACCGAATCGGGCGTCGTTCACAATGAAATTGCTCCCCATTGTGACGACAAACACGATTTTATTGATCCATGAACAACGCATTTCTGACGTAACGGTACGTCGCAAGCCCTTATGTGGCGTCTTTGAAGGTTATACCGAGGATGAAGAAGGGCGTCGTGTTTTAAGCTGAACGAGAGGGTAACAAGACTGTTTTCGCGACCCAGTTGCAGCGATTTATGCGGATGCTTTGCGAATTTCCGTGAGCGTGCAACTTGCGCATCCGGGCTTAAGACGAACCGTGTCTGGCACCACGGACAAGAACGCTTTTCAGACGAAAGGATAGCTGCGGAGAGTGAAAGACGAAGAGACGATCGCGGTATTTGTTGATATAGGGAGGTTTTCGTTCGCTGCCACCTTCCATTCAATCCGTTGTTATGAGGAATTATACTGTTTGCTTGCACTCGTGCAACCGAAGCCGTAGCGGGGAACTTATTTTTGTTTGCTACCACATGGTTTCTACATACGTAGACTCGCGTATGTCTGAATTTATTCTTCGCGTTTCCACATTGTTGCTTTCTGTGTATGGCCGTCTGAACGAGCCTGGATGCGGATATGTAGTTGCGACCCGTATGATTCATTGTAGTATCAGAAACGTAAATAATGCAGGTGTTGACAACGCAGTTTTCTAACCCTTTGACTACTATCGGCGCCTATGGGTGTTTGACAAAGTCGCACACCGTATACTGTCGACGCCTATAGGCGTTCGCTGCATCGACTCTGTATATAGTATTGCAACTCGGCAGCACGCAACGTTCGCCTCGGTTCCAAGTAGCCCGATGTCAAAGATTTAAGGTACTTTTCCTTTGGTTCTCGAAGTAGAGGGTCTGTAGAAAAAGATCTAGTGACGGCAGAAGCGTATAGAGAGTGAATAGGAGGAGGAAGAAAGGGAAACAAAAACTGCGTAATCAGTATGGGTCCTGCAATGAAACTTTTTAAGGATGTTTCAGACTAGCCACCATTTGTGTCACAGATGTACAGAAAAGGCGGCACATACATGGTGATTCATTAGACAATCATCGTCTACGATAATTGTTCACTCTTTGGTATTAGAAAAAATTATTTAACATAGTGTGCTGTGTTTAGAATATTTTATACGATAAAACATTTTATTTTGTATTTATCTAACAATATTTTTGTAGATCCACGGTGTTTTTGAAATTTTCAAATGACAGTGTATATTTATTTTAGTAGAATTTGGTAGCAGATAAAAAACAAATTAAATGATGTTGAAGAAGTATGAGTGTACAATGGTTATTATAAGTAACCACAAGGAGTTCAGTGCGTTGGAGTATTTATTAACTTCGTGTCAGCTAAGTCGAAAGGTGTTAACTGTATGTACAAGGTATCGCAGAAGACTGATCACTGTTCTCCGCACGAACTATAGTACTACATATACCGAAGTCACATTACACTGAAATGATTAATTTTAGGACGGACGTGGATTAAGTATTTTTTGGTCTTGTTTGCGAGTATCATATAACTCAGCGGTACTGAAATTTTTTTTAACATCTCATATACAATATTCAGTTAAGAGGATTTATTTCTACAAATAAAATTTGTTTGTTACGTGAAAAAATGTGCTTTTGATAGGAGAATTACCGAAATTCACAATTTGTGGATGCATTGGGATTATCGAGTTTCAATATAGATACTGTATCGAATTTTTTAATCAAACTCCGCTGCGATTTTGCGGGTTTTAAGCAAATTGTGAAGTACACAGCGCGATGGAATTACTTTGCCATTTTTTGCCATATTTTAATTGCATGTCACTACTTTTATGATTCCTGAAACAGAAATGTATTAATACTTAAAAACTGATGTTCTGACAAAAGAATTTGTTGCTGTATTTCGAATATCATTCATTAATGCAGGCATATTATTCAGAGAATGCTGTAATGCACTATTCACTAACGGTTTGACGTTCTGACCGAAGCGGTAATACTCCCTAATACGTAGATCAAAGTGGTGTATTCAGGTATTGATCATTTATTAATATACAAGTATATTGCGGAAGGATCTTCCTTGCAGGATGAAATACCTACCGTGTCTGCCTCGAGTATCTTCTAAATTATGCGTTGTGTAAAAATACATAAGACAATGTATTCGTCTTTCGTGTGACTGATAGTGTTTCAAACATTTCAAGATCAACATTATCTTTTTTAACGATATGTTCGCCTTTTAATGACGAAATTTGAATAATTCAAATTTGGTTTAAAAACATATTATACTATATTGTGGTTAACGTAATAATTAACGAGATATTAACGAAAATATTTTTAATTTTAGTGAAGCATTTTACCTAACGTAAGTGCTCGGTATGGTGTCTGTTGAAATGAAGATATTTTTTATTTCGGCGTGTTTCAAAAACAGTTTATACGAAAAGAAAGAATTGCTCAATATAATCGGTAAAAGAGTAATTACATTAACATGTTCACAAATTTAATTGATTAAGTAACTATTAATTCTTACAAAATCTCAACGGTATTAATATTCACGATCAAATAATTAATTTATTTCCGTAATGATGTACTTTTAATGGATCAAACAATAATGTATTTTTATATACCGTTAGATATACGGTATTTTCTTCTATAGCAGCCAATGTGTTGATAAAATTTTCTGAATAATTCGTAAAACGTAATACTGATTTATTACGTTATCAGCTTGAAGAATGTATGAATCATATTTCTTCAACGAAATCCATTTGTGTCGTTCAATGATTTATATTCGGTACTTTATGCGAAACTAGTTTCTTAGATGCTGTACCACAGTGGAAAATCCTATAACTAGTCAGACACATGAACCTAACATGTTGCATGTCGCAGTAAAACCTGTAATACCTAGTCAAACACATCAATATATTTTATTTTAAATGTAAGTCACAAAGAAAAAAAAATACTTAACTATATGATTGTAAAATTGTTACACCATTCTATGGTTGTACATATTATGACAGTATTAATGTTATTCAAAATTTTTGAACATTTAGTAGTTGTTTGATGAAATTAAATTTAAGCTGTCGGTCACCAGTAATCTCACAGCAGTCAACATGGAAGCTATTTAAACACATGCAAATGTTTGCTTATTTGATAATACAGTACAAATTTCATACTACCATTATAACGTACCATCAATTTATTAAAATTATGCAGTTTCTTTCAGTATAGCTTCCTGTCTATCTTTTTATAGCTTGAGAGAGCTGAAATTTGTATGTATTTATATGATACAATAACAGTAATAAAACATGTAACATTGGCGAAAATATAATAAAACATGAGGAAATGTTATAATTTAACTTTCATACCTAAAACCGCTAAAAATATTTTCACGAGTTTAGCTTGCAGTCCGAACGACAGAGGTTAAAATTGATGCATCTTTTAATGAATATTTATTCTGCCAAATGAAAATATGTATACGGGCTGGAACAATAAACTCAAACGAATAAATAGTGTAGCACCAAAACGACATAGTATAAAAAGAACGACGGCTCCAATTATGGAGCTGGCGTAATCTTTATCACTGGAGTATTTATACATATTACAATTATTGCTAGTCTATATGTATTTGAATTGACACTAGTTCCTTATAATATGAAGTCAATTATTACATGTATAATTTTGGCAAAAGAATTTCCCAGACTAAAATAAATGTATGGCTGATCCAGGGGGTACCGAATGTTTCATTTTCATCGATCAGCACATACGAAATATAATACATGAACAAAAGCGCGTGGCAAATTTTATGTAGATGCGCGAAATTGATGCATAACTGCAGATAGTGTGTCAGATATACTATGTCCGTGTGTAATCGCACGCGTATAAAGTTTACACGTTCCGTGTAGAACGTTCAAATATACGAGGCTCCGCACGATGTAGAATTGGTGGTTTATAGCGAAAGTTTGTGGCATCGACGGCAGGAATTCTTTACACACGGCTGGCCACGTTCGTTGTTCTCTCTTTTCTATCCGTTAACTGCCATTTCAAACTGCCAGTGCCTTCGTCGCGAATTTGGTGATGTGTGTGTGCTATACAGGATGTTCAAAAAAGGGTTCGAGACTTTGGAAGCATACAGTATTTATGTCAGCAGGAGCACATAGTATTTTGTAAGCCAGTTTCGCGACCTTACAAACTTTTTTACTGCATAGATTGCACAATAACCGTAAGTCACACGGAAGATCGCTAAATTAACTGTTTCCTCCAAATACTGAAATATTTTAAAATTGAACAATACTAGCAGAAACTCTCAGTAGTCAAATTAACACGTTGAATGCCGCGGGGATCGCCGATGATCAGCACTTCAAATTCAATTTAATTAAATAACTATTTATTATTACACAATTCTGAGTAATTTTCGTATTCTAACATTAATGTAGGAACATAAAAACGCGACTGAATACACGAATATTTTTTTCCTTTACGATTTATATTAAAAGCAGTAAATTACAAGTGTGTCTGACTAGGTATGGCTGCTTTCACTGCGATATTCAACGTGTCAATGACTACAGCTGGTTCAGTGAATGAATAAATTAAAAGAATTGATATATACTCGGATCCGAATTGAGTGAGATGATCCAGATACTCAGGATTCGGGAAGCAGCAGTAACAGCCCTAGTTGAGAGTTAACACTTTGATGGCCGCAAGTAGTTAGCGAAAATGAGTTGTCGTTGGCTATTTTTGCAAGACTCTAGTTGAGTACTATCATATTCTACGTTATTCTTCTTTATGTCAATTATTTTGTCATTTCAATTTTATGAGTACATGGTTATTTACTTTTTTTCAATAATAGGTACACCAGATTATTTGTTCTACGTAAGTGTCATTCAAATGAATCAAGTCACGTGTGCGTGACAGCGACCATCAAAGTGTTAAGAGTTAGAGAAAGTATTCGACAAATTATTTTTATACACAAATATACGTAGTTTAATTAAATTGCCACTAATTAATCACCGTGTGCTCTATACTCCCAATTTGTTTTCCACACAATACACGTCCCACTACTATTTAATTTATGTCAAATAAATCCTACAATAAGAAAACACGCTGGTCCGAACGGCAGGCGAGCGGGGAAGAAGAGTCTCGTGATAACGCCATTAAACCATCCCGATCGGTCGCTGATGACTTAAGCGAATCACACGGGCTGCAGAAGTCTCCGGTGGATAAACGTAACCATTGCAGTGGCTATGTACAAGCCAGTAAATGAGAACAGGGGCCCTGGCTATATTGGCTTTGTGAAGAATCGCTCTCCAATGAAAGCGTTAACGAACCACGTCGTTCCTTCTCGTTCTGCTCAACTGCTCCATTTTCCGATGGTTTTCCCTTCTCCTCCCTTTTATCCCTTGCACCCTCGTCCGAACCGGCCAGAATTTCTCTCTTTTCTCGCTTTTCCGCTATCCCTTCCGGGACCCCCATTTTATTTCCTGCATGTGAAGGAACAGCTAACGCGCGTACCTCGAAGCGAGCCGCGCATTAATCGACTGTAGACGAAATTAAAAGCGTCGTTAATAACGCATTCAGCTCAGGAATTGCAACGTTTTTTCGTGGCTCATTCCTTTTTTGCACCTAATCGACATCGATGTTTACAATTGGCTCATTGTTGACGCGAAAGCTGCGATTATACGGCGATAAAATGCTACTGGCAATTCATCGTCTCTATATTGTTCGTAACTGACTCGAAATTACTCGTATTGAGACCATTTACGATAACAAAATAAAATTAGGAAAAAGCAACTGTCAGAACACCCCATGTTGTACGATTACGAGAAAGTTATTAAATGTAATTGAGTGGTGCTTTATAACTTTCATGAATGACAGTAAGGATCAGTAAGGATTCAGTAATTGAAATGCTACTTTTTTCGCATTTATTCCAAAACTTTTAGCAGCGTCACTGACAGTATCGTTGTTTCTTACTGTATAACAAATAATTGTATCTTTCAGTAAAAATTCGGAAAAGAATTTGAATAATAATTGCATATTAGTAGCTACTGTATATTTGAGTGCAAATACGCAAACGTGAACATGCAAATTATGACTCCCGAACGCTATCTAAATTAAAATCGCAGTGGCCACGAAGAGTATGGCATAGAAAGTAAAAGAAAAAAGAGCATGTGTGTCAGCGCTATTGAACGAATGAACCACGAAATCTTGAACAAGGTTGTCTCGAAGAACAAAACACTTTACAGAATATTTTAGTGTTTTGTTCTTCCATTTAAAATTTGTTAACTTGGAAGAATTTTACGTAAAAACCCTTCATTATATAGGTAATATGCTTAAGAAAACAAGTTTCTCGATGATTAAAAACTAGCAGAATTCAAGACAGAAAGAAAGAAAAAGCTACAAAAATATCAAGGACTATTTCGAAGAAATTTAAAAAAAATAAGCTAGTAATATTTCAACAATGAAAACGAAACGAACTGTATACGAGTTTTTTCTCGACAACAGAATAAAATTAAAATGAAAAGTATATTTAGGTAAAATAAATTTTACATTGTATATTATTGAATGGTAATTATTTGTGAGTTTTATTTGTAAAGCATGGAATTCTGGAAGTTATAAAATAATGTTTATTTCATGCGTATTGCATTCAAAAGTTACAGTTTATTGGAGTAATATTCACTGCAATATGTAAACGTAAAACTGCTAACTCACAAATTATTTATCGTGTCTGCACGTGAAAATATAAATATTGGCAGAATTAATTCAATTAGAATCAGATTGATAAAACAAGCGTATGATTTAAATGTGTGATATATTATTGAAACGAATGAAAAAATACGGTCTGAAAGTCGAAACCGTAATTTTTAATCGATTATATCTCAAAAACAAAGCCGTCATGCACGATATGGTAAAGGATTTTTCTTCAACCGTCATTATAGGGATATAATGTCCATGAGCTTCATTAATTGCAATTTCTTTAGACTTGTCAGTAAAGTGTGTGGTACATAAAACTCTGTTACAATAACGTCTTAAACAACCATTTACAAAGGTATGCTCAGTGTCAGTGTTTCACTCATTGCCAGAATTCTATTCTCTATCAGATCTTAAGTCAGCGTCTGTCTGTTTCGGATCACCCTGTATATGGAATTTTGTGACTGTGTAATGGACTGGCGATTACACAGGATAAAATTCAGACCACCAAGTTTTGACGAAGTATTTTTATTGTAAACTTAACACAAACTCATTCTGGCAGAGCTACTGCAGTACTGGGCTAACGCAATACAATGAATTCGTACAATGTGGTTACTTGGGTTTTTAAAGGAATTTCTGATTCATGCGGAGTTTCTTAAAGTTGGGAGAAAATACAGAAAAGTGCCACTACAAATGAGTCACAGGCTGACCCGTGGAGAACATTTGCCACGTGGAAAGATGTTAGTGTGTGATTCAGTTGATTTTAAATAGAGTATCAGACGCCAGTGCATTACAACTGACTTTGTATCAATTACTTTTAAAATAATTGGTAATAAGAAACATACATCAAACGCGAGCGTGTCAGAGCCGACATGAAAGTGAATTGCTGGTTTTGGGCGATTTCGACAGTCGTGAATGTGAATAGCCAATATAACTTCTCGTATGATAGGATGCTCACGTTATTGTTCCGAGCCCGTTCCCATGTAATCGGAGATAACGCGTACGCGTGTCCATTATTACGCTGGCCGTGTCGTTAACAAAGAAGCTATTCGTTACTGTTAATTGGTCTGCGGTAATTAATAGCGTATCCAGTGATACTGGGCGAAATTAATTTTCTTGTGTAACAGGTAATGGATCGACGATTTCTACTCCGTGTGATGGATTCGATTCAAAGTCATTGTTCATTCTACGCGAAATTCACCTCGATGAAGTGGCACAAATTCATATTATGAAAGTGAATCAAGTTCGAAAGTAACATTTAATAAACTTTCATATCCAAGGTTTATAGAATCATTTTCACACAAGTAAAACAGACCACAATGTTATTTTATAAATGTTGCTTCATAAGATATTTGAATGATACCAAAAGCTTAATACGCTGTAAAAAAAATTGTATGCAAAGTAATTCCTGTTTCGCAGTTTTCGAGGTCACCGCTGTCTTTTTCTACACAATAATACTATTTCCTCTGCATTGGACCCTGGAATAGGTGACTAGAATGTTAATTCAGGTATATGTACAGAGTGTTTTAGAATTATAGATCATTAGATTTCGTTGGTTCATAAAATTTACTAAAACAGATCAAAATTTGGAATGAACATAAGTTTGCACAATAATCTTTTCCCATATCCGCGAGTGTTTATTTGATGAATTAAGTTCTTCATGCGATTGTGCCAGAACTGGATACTAATTACAGAAGAAGTATTTCGAATAGCAGTTGCTTATTGTGGATTTTTTTAATAGTACGTCCACTGTAATGTGGATAATGAGGAACATCGACAAGCACAACGTTCAAGCACAATGAAAAGCAGGCAGTGTATTGAAATGAATAAAAGCACCTGTACTCAACGATGTATGTCAGAGATGACAATTTGGAATGACGTCTGGCTCCGCCCTACCCCCATTCTGCATCCATTCCCCTCATGTAATAAGAAAGCTGATTGTGAGATATAGTAGTCTCTAGATGAAACTGGTGTCATATATAAAAACATAATTATTCTTATTATGTCACTGTTTCTTGAGAAACCGTATTTACCGACAGTTATCGATATTTTTGACGTTATACCCGGACCACAACCAGCGGGCGGGTAATGAACGTAGAGTGGGGGTAGGCTCGAGCCAGGCTTTGCTCCGGATGGCCATCTCCGATCTACATATGTACATAACAGAAGTAGTATACACGGTAGCGCCAGGTGCGACAAAAAAGCTCATAGATTGGAATCTAAGAAACGGGAGCTTCGACGCTTCCCCTCAATCTGTGTTTCGTTGTTTTTAATTATAGCAAAATCTAATCTTCTCAACTGTAAACATTTTCTGTGTTTAGGATCGCTCAACCCCCTTGGTAAAATGTCGGATATTATCTCTTTGGTACACATATACTCCGTTCGAATTAACTTGTTTCTTAGGACCTCACGGACAAACTGGTGACGAATATCCACATGTTTCGTCCTTTTGTGGAATACGGGATTCTTGGCTCATTTCAAAGCCTCTTGATTATCGTTAAAAAGGAGAACAGCATCCGATCCATGAATTCCCATCTCTTCAAGAAGCCTCCGCAAATGTACTGCCTCTTTTGTGGCTTTCATCAACGCCATGTACCTGGCCTCCGTTCTCGATAGCGCAACAGTGCGCTGCTTTCGTGCTTCCCAGCATATCGCAGCATTCCCAAGGGTGGAAAGGTACCCGGTGTAGGACCGTCTATCCTCAGTGCATCCTCCTCAATTGGCATAAAAAAATCCCTTCAAATTCTTGTTCTTTTCTCTGAAAACAATACTGTAATTAACAGTCCGTTTCGGGTAATGCAATACCCGTTTAGCTGTCAGTCAATGCTCTTCTGTAATGTTGCTGCAGGATTGACCCAATGAGGTGGCAGTGTATGGTGAGAAAGTATGGAATAGACGACTCATTCAATGCTCTTTTGTGTCACTCGAATTTGGGGCTCTAGAGCCCCATTACCATTCTCGTGTCACATTCTACTGTACCGATTGTGACTGGCATTACATCATAGCGCTATTGGTGGCAGGAATCAAAATCAAAAACACCGATAGACATTTGTTATTTCAAGCAATGATTTTTCATTTTGTCTTCGAATAAAATTTTGAATACCTTTAATTCCATTAAAGTGGAGACCCATGACGCAACAGAGATTATGGATCTGACATGAGACAATTATTTCACGATGTGTTTCTTCTATAGGACAAATTTTAATGCCATCTCTTATCAACTCACATCTTACGTGAAATTTTTGACTTGCTTAAACAAGTTTGCATGTTTTAGTAGTGAATGATTCCTGCTGAAGGTGAATTCTTCTCATGTTGGTTCTTACTTTGAAGGTTTTTGTTCTTATTTTAAGTTTAATAATAATAATATCGTCTTATATTCGATGCAATATGATACTTGTAATTAAATTAACAGTACGCATCAATCAATATTACTCACCATAAAATAGATCTACACGAGATAAATATCTGTATCTGTGTCTGTAACGTATTTGTGTGGGCTTTTTGTGTAACAAATAGAGAAAACAGAAACATCGACTGCGCGAGACGTAGCGATAAAGAACGAATTCGGCTCTCAACACAACACAGATGATGTAAACAATCTATGAGGTAGACGGAACACGGGTCAAAATTGAACAACCTCGGCTGTCCGACTGTTAAAGGCCGCGAAATTCTGCGTCAGATAGGTGTACTCTGGTACCACTCTCTCTTCTACCAGAGGCAGGAAACAAAGAATTGTCGGATAAGTGGCGATTTCGGAAATGTGCCTGGCCAAGGTACCCCGTCAGTTATCTTCGATTTCTGGCTTCCCTGTTGCAGCTACGAAGATTTGAGGTATATCATCTTGAAGCTCGTGAAATTCTGCATCAGATAGGTATATTGGTACCAGTCTCTCTCTCTCTCCTACCAGAGGCAGGACACAAAAAATTGTCGGATAAGTGGCGATTTCGGAAATGTGCCTGGCCAAGGTACCCCGTCAGTTATCTTCGATTTCTGGCGTCCCTGTTGCAGCTACAAAGATTTGAGCTTACGAATTCATTTTTAATTGCCTCCTTTCACTCCATTTTGACCTCTGCGGATGGTGCCGTTTTCAGAGGAATTTCTGCCAAGTAGTCGTGTTCCTTATTCTCATTGACAATTCTGGCATGACCCGGTGGATACAATTTTCTTTAATGTTTCATTTTGAAATATAATTCTTCAACACGTTCTTTCAGGCCATGTACTCATTTCAAATTGGGTTTAAAATGTCTCATTTCAAATTGCAAAATTTTAAGGTGGTTCTATTAGTTATGAGAGCAGTACAGAATCATCTCCTTCTCGGTTGTACCATCAGTTACGAGACACCCTGTATATTCGGGTAACGATTGAACCGGTGTGCGGTTATATCGAGAGTTCTCGGGCAGAAAGACGAGGAAGTTGGTTGTTCGAAGAGCGAACGTGCAGCGTCGTTGAAACGATTAAAGTAACAAAGCAAGTTCGAGCGTGAAGCGTTAATTAAATTAGACAGAACGGGGGTAAATTCAATCGCCCGCGGCAATTACTTAAAATTCATCCGAGACCGTTCTAAATACTCGCTCGATAAACCATGATTCCCATTCGAGCGGCGAAGGGCCAGCGTTCTTGTAATAGCGGAACGTTAAACTCCGAACAGATAAAGCCGGCGCTAAACTTTCCAATGTTCTTCGTTAAAGAAACGGAAATGGCGTGGCGCGTCTGGTTAAAAACTTTTTACGGCCATTGTAGATCCACTTTCTACGACTGTACGTGACGTTTTTGTCCGGACAGCTTTCGAAGTTCGACTCTTTACGAGATGTTCCCGAGTATTTCCGCCGGCTTTTCCGGGGCACAGGATGGACCGTGATTGCGCTGATCATTCCCCGATTGATCAATCAAGTTGTCCATTCAACGAATCGCGCTCCCGTTTCCGCAGTTTCCTGCCAAATCATAACTTCCCGATTCTTCTCAGCCAACTCAACGAGCTTTTCAAAGCGCTTCCACCAGCGTCACGTGCAAATACTGCTGTTCGGTCTCAGTCGAACAATAGATCCGAAACGTTCACGTTACCGACTAGCTTTATGATAGCGACCTATCAGATCTGTTATTTTTGAGATCATCTGTAATAAACTGAAAGATGAATTTTCTTAAGAATTTGATCGAGAAATTGAGACGTTGAAGAACGGTTTAGTACAGTAAATCCTGATTACTTGGCGAATTTCTTGTAAAACCTAGTTTTCAACTTTCAATGGTGGATAATTCGTCACCCAACAGCTTCGGCAATCTGAACCTATAAATACCAAATCAAGCTGTAGCAACAATTTGTTTACATTAACATAACTGATTGTGAGCGTCACCCGCCATTTCTAACCGAACGAAACTTGTAAATATTAATGTTATCGCCCACGTTTAGGTTTCAGACTCATTGACGTTCAAATCACCCTATCCGAAGTTCTATTCCAAAAAAAAACAATTTATGAAAGAGAAAACGAGTCTAATAATGATTTAATTACTGTTGTATTGCAAATGCAACCTTACGAACCACATTATGTCTCTATTCCCCTAAATGCACAGTAAGTGACAAAATTCGAATGTGGTCAGATTCTATCTTTTATGTTATCCTGCCGTAGTCGTTTCCATGAGAACTTCCCGTTTCTCTCTGAAGTAATGTGTTGGTGTAACCATAATCGTGCTATGTATCGATACGAAACGTGCCATACTGTCGCGATCCATACTCTCTCACCGATAGCGTTATGTTACGTCACGTTGCGTTCTGATACAGAACAGCTTCGGCTGTAACATTATTCATAAGTGGAGGACTATGCACACTTCATAAACATGAGGCACGAGCAGCTATAGTCCGCGTTCTCCTGCTCTCTGTCGTTCGCTTCTCTGCCCTGGAACTGTCCATAATATCGACGGTTTCGTAATAGAACGAGAGGAAAAGAGACTGCTGATAACAAGGAGATCGATGACAACGCTGTGCGAGTGCTGACTGCTGAAGGCGATACTGATAGACGGACAATAGGAAAATCAACGGCGTCCATTGTGCCGTGCATTCGGAAATTTTATGGTCGACCGCATACGTAACAAAGAATATCTTCACGTTTTTCTTGGCAGCATTGCAGCGCGTTTCAAATTCTAACACGGAATGGAACCCGCGAGAAAAATGGAGCAATTGTAAAATCTGAAATTGTTACATCGACTGCTCTTTACAGTGAAATGTTACAATCGGGGCAAACGCTATCTTTTTTGGATGAAATCCAGCTTAAAATGTTGATACCGACAAGTATAAGAAAATCGTAGAATATTAGTCCCTAACGTTCGACCATTGCAATGGAAAATGCAATGATCGACTTCGTTTCATTCGCAGATTGTGGATCTTACTAGGAAGTGAACAGGAAAGTTTCCTGCGATATTGCTGCAGGATAAATATTTTAACTAAAAAATTAATTTTTTCGTTGCAATGTTCTCCCGAACAGCCTATGGAAAAATTTAAAGTTTAAACGGAAGTTTAAATGGAAGCTTGTACGTAAGCTATTATGGAATAACGCAAACATTTGGTTGTTCTCATTTAAATGTCCCACGCCCTAAATCGTACTATATTTTATGATTGAAATGCTCTCTGACAGTCGATACAAGTATATTTTAGTACTCTAAGAACATAATTTATTGAATCGTATTTGTTAAATACTTAGAGTACAATATTCTCTATCATAATTTTGAATGTTGTGTTTGATGAAAACATTTTGTACATTCAGGGTTCGTCTAAAATGACTGAAATTGCAAAAAGTCGTATTTAAGAAGTTGTACTTTGATGTATGATACCAAGAACTTCAGAAACATTCTCCTGTCCATACGAAAAACGACAGTTATGAATTTCTCGAATTCAAGCGCAGTGAAGCGTGTGTCATTACCATTTCATGAAGCATCAAAGCATTTCTGAAGGGGTCCATTCTGACAGAGCTTTTCGTTTACATCCGGCACTGCCAATATTTAAAAAATGCAGCACAGAAACGCAGAACACCATATTCGTGATATGGTCATAAGAAGAGGGGACTACAAGCATTTATCGACTGGCTATTTATATCTATTTAAATGCATCCAACGTGGCAACTGGTGTTCAATACAATATCAGTTGGTACAATATTTCACGTACGGCTATAAAGCAAACTATAAACGCATTCAAGTCGTATCATACAACTACCAAACTTCATTGTATGCCGGCCATAACGTTGGCCTTTGTCAAGTGTTTTCCACTGTCGTACGCGACCGTCATTTATTCTTGTCCCTCGCCCTCCTTTTCTGCAAAACAAGCCACCATTGTCTCCACACTTTTAATAAATCCGTTGTCACACAGGTCGACTTTAAATCTATATTACTTCCACGTTACAACAGGGAAGTGTTGCGCATAATACTGCTGGACGCACGATATGCTTCTCATGTGATTTATGATGCAATTATTCCAGCAAAATGGTTTCGCAAACATTGCTTGCAAACAAGTATACGATATTTGTGTCACCGTTTACAACTTAATAGTATCGAACTTTGTAGTCTACAGTTAAAGTGTTTAGTCTGATGATGACTATTATGTTGCTGAATTTTTATAATAATTTATGCCTCTGTGAAACGAGACCTTTAATCAATACGTAGTAAAAAAAGAAGTTGATGATGTGTTAAATATTAACTAACAAGGGACATTAACCAATTGACACACGCCGGTTTTGATTCGATTTTGATATGTTATAGAACTCGAAAAAAATGTTCGACACGTATTTTTTTATCAGCAATCATCCACATTGAAGGGGTAAAAACAGCCCTAGAAGTTGGGATCCAAAAACGTATTTGACCGTATATGTAAAAAACTATTGAACCTAGAAGAAAAGTTTATTTATACGATTTGCCTATTTTTTAATGCTGAATTTGGCTGTATAAACAGTAGCTCGAAGGAATAAATATTGTGTCAGAAACAGCATAGACATTTTATGTTCAAATCTGAGATCATTCACCCTGTATAATGTTCATATAATAGAACATACGACAAATTTCCAATTTTCATAAAAGTCCTGCTAATTCATTAACTGCTCAAAAGTTCAAAGCCTAGTACGAACAGTGTTTGTTTTATATACGAAATAGAAGAAAAAATAAACATATCGAGAATAACAGATTTCTGAGCAATAATGCACGCCCATCAGCGGTCGAGATGCACCGATAAAACTTGATCGATCATAATATGTGTATTGTCATTGGACGGGTTTTATTTTTCTATGTTTGTAAAGAGTACCGGGAAAAACCTCGCCTGAGACATTTTTTTAGGGGTGTGCGGAGAAACAGGCAAGTGGTTCCATAAAATCGTGTATCAGCAGGTGGAAACGTATCCATGGCACGAATGTATTTTTCCGAGGCCGCGTGCACCTAAGATTTGTGCAACACCGACTAAGAATTGCCGTTCAAGCCATTTGGGAATGAATTGTCGAGGACATTACGCCGGGAATTGTCGGCGTAACCGGTAGAAGCGTTTCTCAAAATTATGGCCGCATCCTGCGGCATACGGGCCATGTAGCTCGCCGCGTGAAGAGTTCAAATAAATTTCGCTGGCTTTAGCGAAATCCTACCGAAGAAAGTAATTCGTGTAAGGGTCGGATTGCCGGCTACCTACCTGTCTCGTTTCTTTTCGAAATTTCTGCTAAACGTCCGCCTCGCTGATATCCTTTGTCAGATAACTCTGTGAAGACATAATAGTATTTCGGAGCTGTTCATGTAGAATACACCCGTCTCTCGATTTACGCGGATTACGCGTTCCATTGTTCTTTTTTTACGCAGAAAGAAACCGCGTAAATAGAGTCTGCCAGTACGAAAAAAAAAATACTAGAGAGAAAAGCCGGTATAAGTTACATAAATATTTATTTCACATATTTTCGCAGAAAAAAATAATAATGGAAATTCAGAAAAACCCGAATAAATTTTATTCATTGTCGGTGTCGGTACTGTAATCCAAAACAATCAACCTTTTCTTTTTAATTGGCACAAAGTCGCTATCTTCATCGCTTCAAATGCAGGGTGTCTCACACAACTGGGACAAGCTATATTTTCCAAGCGGTTAGAGATGGATAAAAATGCTATAAGTCAAAATTAGATGGTATCTAATTATGCATAATCTCGAAATAATTTTATGCATTTTCATAAATTCGTGTACCTGGAAAATGCAATTGCATATTTTTTTAAATAGAATCCTATAGTTTTGAGTGGGCCATTCGACGCAATTTTTTAATCTCTACGAAAAAGTACTAGTACTTATGGCCTAAACCTGTTAGTTCAAAAGTTACCGCAGTTACAAGTTTGCTAAATTACTTTTCTGCTTATCAGCATATTTTCGCTGAGATATTCTCGTGTACTATTACGCATTTTAAACTACGCATTACAAGATCATTCCAGGGCAATATGCTGGCAAAATAGACATTGTTATATTTAGAATATTTCAACTGCGGCATCGCTGTTCTCCCTGTTATTGTCTTTATTTTATTTCATGCATTTTTTGAACGCAAACAAATAACCGTGCCAATTTCGAATGTACACATTATCGAAGTAGAAAATACGAAAATGAAAACAAACGACAAGCGGCGACAAAGTCGAGCGAAACAGGCAAATGAGCAGCAAACTTACTTAGACGTTTAGTATTAATTAATCAGTTAGTCATTAATACAGTGAAAGAATTAAGATGACGTTTTCATTTGAAGAGCAAGTGTCTATGATCCTCATTTACGGACAAACTGATCAAAATTCAATAAGAGCTCCAGCCTTGTATGCTGAACAGCATCCAACGGATTACTGCAGCATGTGCTTGAATAAATTCAGAGACGATAACACGTGCACGTGATTCAGCGATACACAGATTGCATGTTACCTGTGTTAGAGATAGTACATTTGCTCGATAACAATTTTATTACGGAAGCATTCGAAATGCCCGATCCATTTCAAGATCTGTGCTCAACATTTCGTATACAACATTTTTCCATATTATTACATATAACGGAAATATTCCAGGTGGACAAAGTTATTGCCCCACCCTATATAAGGTGGCCAAGTTAAACGGGACATTCGGTTTTTAAATTATTAAATACATATTAAAACTTGTCTGTATGATGTATACAATGTGCATGAAGGTAATAAAAAATATTCAAACTTTACACTAATGAACTATACGTACAGGGTGTCTCATCTAAATGTAGCCATCTAAATATCTTCTTCGGTGTAATGATACAAATAATATTTTATGTGCAATTTGACTGGCATCGAAGGACGAAAATGCTGCAGAGCGTTTTTGTCCCAAAGTTATTTTTTTCAGAGTTTTCAAGGTCGCCGATGTCTTTTTGAATATAAGCAGATATTTCATCCCTTGCATATTGTAACTGATATTAAAATGTATTTAGTGGTGTATAATGGCATAACTTTGAAGTGACTTTTGTTTCCCAAAATTAAAATTAAACATGAAATTTATCTCCACGACTTCAAGAAATGGACACCATTAAAATTTGGAATTTCTCGTTTTAGAAAATATGTTGCTTCTAATTTTATATTGCTGATATATTTGCGATTCGATCAATACTCTTCCACTGAAGTTTGCAAGGAACAATTTCTGAAGCAGAAAAGTTTCACGAATTCGAAGAAATTGGAATGCAACTGGCTGATAGTATTCCATAAGAATATAATGTTTCAATATACATCTGGCGAGCGAATTTAAAGTTAGCTACAACACCTGCTGGCTTTTATGAACTTACTTTTGCGACGCCGTAAGGTCAAAGACAATTTTCTGAACACTGCATGCGCCCCTCATTTACAACCTGCAATAACGAAAGTAGAACAGGAAAAATAATAAAGTAGAAAAGTAGAACAGAAATTTTGCTGACATTTCATCTGACACAAACATTTTTATTTTTCGTTGCAACATTGAGATAAGCATTTTGTGTATTATATTTTAAAGTACATGTTTCAGTCGAAGTAGATGCAATAATATCTGTTCTATATTGTGTAATACGTTCAATGTCTCCTTAATATTACTTTCAGTTTTATTTCAGTTTAATGTCTTAGGTGCGAGAGTCAATACGGGAGCTTGGGTGTTCTAACACTGCAATTTATTGGTTCATATCTACAATGTATACGTTTCTAAATGTTTAACTTACTACTTATCGTAAATTTGTTTCAGAAAGCCTGAGTAGTGAGGAGTAATTAATAATGATCATGCTAAAGCTTAGGCAGCTCCTTACTTTTACTGCAACGATTACTCCCGTATCCCATCACAGAGACCTTCTCGCACCTTCTTTTCTCGCAAGTGGTAACTACCATACTTTTTACAATAAAATGTCTCTCTGAAATAAGTGGCAAAACTTTAGGAGCGTATTATATTCATCTTCAGGACGAGGGAAGGTTGGGTAGAAATTTATCCAAAGACGCTTTCTTTTCGAGATACAAACATTTTTTGAAAAAATTTCTGATCCAATTTGAGATACAAGTATTATTATCATTATCTATGTTAATAGTGAACATAACAATGCTTGTTATAATCCACAATTTCTATAAAACAGAAGAAAGAAATTTGACCTACCATTAGCTTGCATAAACCTCTTAATTACTTTTGAAAAATTGCGCGCCATATAAAATGTGTATAACTCGGAAAGGAAGTATTTCCCTTTAAATACGGTAGACAACTGTATTGATGAATTCATCATGACAGTTCGTACCCATTTAAAATTTACAAATTTCTCTCATAATACAGTAAGGAAGGAGATTGCTTTATCATTATAATTTGGAAAATTTGAATACTGAATTTGAAGTTTAAAGCGATCAATATTAACATGTGGACATATATGGATTATGTATGTTTTATTCAGTTCAATGTGATATTTTAAGCTTGCAAACTTTTGTACCATCTTTCTGAAGCACCCTGCATAGATTACTATAAGGTATTTTCATAGAAGGTCTTCTTGGGCCCAAATGTGGCGGTAAATTAGGATCACAGGACTGCAAGCGTGTGTTGCCTTGAGTTTATGCTAGACCTGTCCAAACTCTGTTCCCGGAGCGAAGAATATTCCCCTATTACGCCTCCACTTCCATGGTACAGAAACGTTGGTACTGTCAACTAGCTTAGCAGCTGCACCGTACTTGAATATGTCTCTTTTCTGCCAAGGTATCTTAGTTTCTCTCTACCTCAGAGACGGCGATATGGGATAAAAGAGCATGAAGGGCCCGTGGACAGGGCCAGTTTAAGTAATCTCCAGAAGCATGGAGCTTCATGATGATAGAACGACTTCTAAGGACATAATACCTTGCGTATGATAAGCACTAACTAAATTATTCTATAGCGCTTCACACGCAGATGCTTTTAAAAAATTATTGGTCAATGTGCGCGTTATAAACCCAGGTAAGAAGATCCTGTTATTAATAGTATGCGGATAACGGTCAACGGTGTAAGTATAATTAACATTCGGGGTGGAAGAATTTGTATTATTCAGTACGTTCCTGAAGTTCTTCAATACATTTCAAGAATGAAAGAAAGTAAGAGTTTGCGAACGTACATAATTTTACTTCACTGATGACTACATTCCTATCAATAAGAAAGAGTTTTATATGTAACCGTGTTCAAGAATATAAAAGTAGGTGATAAAATCTAATTTTTTTACACTGTCTTATATTCGATGTCATATGCATATATGTGGTTACTAACAAAGTCGATCGTTTCTTATATCAACGTGCAGAATAATTTTCTTTCGTTGAAAGAAGTGACAAGTGACTGATACTTATGTGATTAAACTGTATTGAAAAAGTGTTAAGTAGATAACTTTTATTGTTTACTACAAAATTAGAAGACAGATCATACAATGTCACTTTTGCGGATATAAATTCCAATCTTTGCTTACGTCTGACTTTTCATGAAATCAATTTTGTGAAATCTATCTATCATTGCCGTAAAAGCTGTTGTAAGCCAATCCTATTTTGTAACGAGCAGGCAAAAATTAATAAAATATACATACCATTTCCATGAAGAAACACGACACAAGATTTAAAGTACATGTACACTTGTATCGATAGGCTGTACCGCATTCACTCGATATCATTGACATATTAAATTGAATCGCAAACAGAGGTACAAAGCTAACAAGCTAATAAAACATTTAAAAAGACCTCGGTTCCCAAAGTGGCACTGGTATCCGATAAACTTTCCTTGGAGCTTGCCGAGGCCTTGATTACGAGCGCAAAATTCAATTTATCAATTTCCCGAGCGCACGTGGCGCATACTTCAACGGAAAGATGACAGAAGGTTGTCAAGTAAAACCGGGGTATCGGTACACCGTGGAAATTATATTCGTGCCGAGAACGCTCGCACAATTTCGAATTAGTAGGAACGTGGTCTAGCATGTTCAGGAAATCCCATGATAGCTGACCTAGCTGTTAAGCTAACCATAAACCTCAATTATATGTACAAAATATGCAAGCGTCTGCATTCGTACAGCTACCCTGTAACTGTACGCATGCAGGATGTTCTAAAATTGGCGGTCTTAACTTTCAATTTGAGAGGAACCCCCTGTCCCTTCTTCTCTCATATTTTCGAAGGCCGATACGAAATGAATGGCAACATGTAAAAAAGCCGTAGGACGCATATCCCATTCGTTTCCAAGAAATTACTTTCCAGAATTCAGAATTACATTTATCACGACTACCTAATCTTTTAGGCCTAATTTCTTAATAACGCCTGTCGAGATGGACCCTATAATTTTAATACAATAACCTGTGCATTGAGTTGCATCTACTGTATGAAGTTTGGTCGACATAGGAAACCTCAAGAACTCGCAGTCCTGTTGTAAAATATTTGTGCAATCTTCGACATAGCTACTTACTATTACTGACTTTTGGGACCCATATCTATTTAGTACAATTTTGTTGTTAACGTTGAAACGTAAATAATATACAGTGGCTTAAAAAAACGTCTGCGTACAAACACGCGCAATTTAAAAAAGAATGTGAAACATGTTTAAAAAATGAAAAATTGTGGTTTATTTATAATGAAATACAGAATACGAACTGTATCTTATGCCTATCTTAAACTACAACAAGTTAAATTATTTGCAACCAAGAAGAAATTCGCACCAAAATAGTCGGCGTATGTACAAAAATTCTCTTATGTAATAATATATACCTAACGCAGTACGAACAACTAAATTAATATTTTATTGCACAGTCTTTGTTTGTTATAACATCCTGCAAACGATTGCGCGCGGAACTTACTAATTTTTCGGTATTCTCCATTGATATTTTATTCCACTATTCTTGCAATATTCTTTGTAACGCTACATTGGATGTTATGTTATATTTCCTTACGCGTCTTTCTAATAATTCGCATAAATGTTCTATGGGATTTAAATCTGGAGATTGGGAAGGTGTGCACAGTTTAGTATTTACGTTATATAACAACCATTTTGTCACCAGATATGAACAATTGTAGGGTTGTTATCCTGTTGGGACGTGTAGTCATCTTCGAATCCCAATTCTGCCACAATCCGGTGAAAATTATTTTTTATAATATTTAAATATCCATGCTTATCCATAGGTCCATTGATAAAATATAGGACCCATATCTAGTGCAATTTGTTGTTATCGTTGAAATCTAAATAATATATGCTTGCAAATTTTATGACGGCATTTCAGACTCCACTTGTATCAGATGGATTATTCGAGGTTTTTCGAAGGCAAGTGTTTTCTACTCGCGGTAGAAGTTATTTATTACTCAACTCGATGGAAAAATCACTTGCAAAATCTTGTGACGTTACGATAGTATGATTTCGAAGCGCTGTCCAATGCATACGATATATCGAGTTGTAAGGGTGAAGTACGGTGAGCGCTTTGATCTTGGTTCGCAGAGACGAGTCTTCTATAAGGAAAAGTATTGTGGTATTCGGTCTGGGTTTAAAGTTGAAGTATTGCATGTAACCGGATGAAACCGGATAAAGCTTCGAACCTCGTGTAATACTTACGAAAAAGTATAATAGTTTCTTTGTTACGAAAAATTGTTAGCTTATAAAGTATAGCTGGTCCACTGAGCAGCTTTCTGTTCTTCGAAATTATTGAAGAATTGCAAAGAGAACTTGAGGAAGTTCTGTTGGAGATAAAAGTAAAAGATTGTTTCCTGCGCTGGAGAGGAATCGGAAAAATTCATGTTATCTGAAACTTTCTTTTATAAACTGCCTCGAAGAAATTAATGGATGTGAAAATTGGTATTAAGTGCTTCTTACGTGAAGGGATGAAACTAATTACGCTATACGCGTGATTCACCGCGTAAAGAGCAGAAGAAACATTGCAAACTAGTATTTTGTTGGCAAACTATAATGTAGTATATTTTCGTGTTGTGTAGAATACATTTTTCATGAAATTTTCAGCCTTAGTGTTGGCCGAAATTTTTGTTATTGTTTGAGTACTTGTTTCAACAGTATTTCAATACGTTATTGAGTTTCTGTATAATAAAAGACCGTAGTCGCTTCTCTGGCGTCTTTTCAGGGAGCAATTTCTTTCACTACGCTAAATAAATATACGCGTCGCGTCACGAAGTTTTCTCGTGAGATGCGCCAAAACACACTGTCGAACTAATTATAAGTGCGAGGAGAGTTAGTTAGCATAAAATTGCTTCCAAGATGGAAAAACTTGTTCCCGACTGTTTGCTCCAACGATTAAACCTTAGTTCCGTGACGTTGTAACTTCAGCAAACGTAAAATATCGGGAAACATTTTAACTTTTACGTTTTTCTTTCAGAGATTCGCTTTGAAGACCGAGAATTACACCGTGAAACTATATCTGCAAATATCTTTCAGTCGATATACAAGAAAAGTTCAAAATAAGGGGCAAAGAAAATTTATTACACGAGTAAATCGTTTCGTAACGTAAACGAGATTGAAATTGAATAATTTTCATTAAATTATGTACTTTGTAATTTTTGCGCGAAAGTAAAGTCTTTAATGCAAAAACTTCAATTATGAAAGTTTTGAACCTCAGTTTTACCACTTTATACCATTTGTAAGAGATGTTGGGATAGAATAACGTCGCCTACGTATTCATTAAAATATAATATGCAATCTGTTATAAATGTAATTTTAACAGCTACAATAATTGAAAGTAAATTATTTTGAATGTGCTATGCCGGTATGGAAAAATGTAATTTATCGTAACGTAATTGTTCAGATTATTATTTGGAATCACTTATCCTTTGTTTTCCCGCAAATGAAGATTAAATAATATGTAAATCATTTAATTGATTCTTGATTTACGACAGAATTTAACGGGATTTATTGCAAATTAAAGTTTTATTACCCTCCCGTAATTTAATTACCACGCGTTAAATTCAAAATAACAAAGATCTTCTGTTTCCATTCATCCGATTTGCTGTAAAATGCTGCTGGTAAAATTGAATTATATTCTCAAAATATTATACAACCGTCATTAAAAATACAGGAAAATACTTTGAAAGAAAGAAATTAAGATAAATTAAAAGTTACACGCAGTTAAATGTTTTCGTATTTAAATTTCTGTTATTTCCAAACATTTCTTTAGTCTAAATAATTTCGTACAAATTTTGAACATTTTTTCTTCAATAAAAAAGATATCTTAAAATTTCTGGTGAAATATTCTTTTCATTTTTAGCATTTTAAAATGTTTTTTAAATTCGACACAATGCTACTTATGTATTTAAAAATTGTTATATTGAAATTATAGGACCCACTTCTAAAATACTTTGGAAAAATTACATTCTGAAAATTAAACGCCTGCGATAAACATATACAGGGTGGACCGTCTAACGTAACCACCTTAAATTATTCTGTTGTTCCTACATCCGTTGAAATTTTCTCCCCCAAATAGCATGGTTCAAAGAGGCCTTCAGGATGACTATATTACATTTTTTCTTACTTCACTTTCTTCCAAAGTTTTCAAGGTCACCTTCAGTTTTTTTATAGATAAACCTATAATTGTTTTACGTCTATCTTTTAGCTAATATTGAGACGAGTTCGCCAAGCATCATAAAATATTTTTTAATATTTGTTTCCTTTTCTTAATAACTTTTCTTTAAGAAACTGTTTACAAACGCTATGCAGAGTCACATATCAGTCAGATATTAATAAGGGACTAACATTAATGTATCAACTACGCCAGAAAGTGTACGGTAGCGTGGCATACGAGATATCCCACCTTGATAAGATGATACGAAATTCATTTCTGTTCAGATACTCTCTTTTTAATGTCTCTTTAGTTCAGATGGAAAAAATATATTTTATGATGCTTCCCATACTCGTTTTCAAATTCGTAAAAATGACTTTGATTGAAATTGTTTCAATGGCCTCGAAGTTGTGAAAAATACAAAAACAGGACTATTTTAGAATTCTGACTGGATTACAGAAATAAAGCACAAGACATAATATCGTAGTGTATACTATACAAGAATGACTTAATCATATTGCTTCGAGGGTATGCAAGAACTGTTCATATTGCAAAAACCCTTGCAAATTTCTAACATTGATTTAAATTCCTGCATTCATCAGAAAAAAACAGTGTAACATTTTTTTCTACCATGTAATTCATACACTTGTTGCTTACGAAAAAGCCGGGTAGCGATATCGCGAACACCCTGTATACGAGGCACAGGTTATCGTTAAAACTCTGCGTGCGCGCTGTAATAATGCATACATCGCGTAAATCTGAAAAATAAATTTGTACCGCAATCGTCTAGAGGAAGCGAAACGCGCGTAAATTTTCCCATTGTAGTCGCAGAAACGATTTCCCACCCCCTTTTCATTTTATCCTGTATTTTTTTTTCATTCTCCGTCTCTCTTTGTTTTTTAAATGCATTCTCGCGTGTTCTTTCATCGCGGAATATTTCTGAACCAAAATGTTTTGGCCAAATTACCTTGAAAATTTGCCGGTAACGACTCTCGCGAGAGTGCACGCTTTTCAGGGGGAAAAATACAGTTGCGTGTGTGGAACGAGCGACGATAACAAAGCAGCCGGTGGAAATTCGCGGGGCTCGTTGGTTGAAGCGCGACAGAAGTTCGCCGCTTTCCGCGGCAGCCTTCTGAAGAGTCTTTTCTGCAGGCAAATTACCGGCATTCACTGTTTGAATGCCGAAAGTTTTCATTTATGACGGATATTCATCCGAGGCGCTCGAGCCGTCGTTCATTGTCACCGTTTTCATTCGGAACTTTTAAATTATATCCAGCTCATTAATGTTGCCGGAACTTTGTACAGGGCGAGGCTCTCTATTACTCGTGTTAATATTGACCTGAAAAGACATTAGACGCAGCACGAACTCCTGCTTATCCGAGCCCAACTTCGATTCCGACAGATCTTTGAATTCCCTGAATTATGGAATTATCGTCTCGTTAGGGGAAGTTCGGCGACGTGAAATAATCGTGCTTGCCTGTAACCGTGGAAATTATCGGCACAGAGGAATTTCGAAGAGTATTTCGTGATGGAAAGAGACGCCTCGCGACGACGAGCTCGGTGCAGGATTATTCCTGAGTTGTTATTCGCGATCGAATAACAATTAAGTGAATTAATCGAGGAACAGTAAATGGAAGCGTGCTTGTAAAGGGTAGACGCTGTGGTGGTATTTATATTTTGCTGTTGTTTACCTCATTGTTTTTATTTGTATGTTATGTCAGTTTTAAGTATATGTACTTTGTTATTTTTAAACTATTGCGGATACACTAATTTTTTTGTATGAAATTGCATGGTTCGAAGAAAAATCTTATTTTAAGAAATCATGTATTTAAATAAATTTCGAAATAATTTATCCTTGAGCAATGTGAAACACTAAAGAAGTAAACGAAAAAGTTTAACTATGTTGAATATTAAAAAGAAATATTTAAAAACATAGTACCCATGGAAACGTAATCTTCACTTCGGGTCATATAGACGTCAGGAGAACAGCAGGGTTAAATCCTCTGAAGTTTATTGTCTTACAATATAATCTACATGTAACAGGATTTCAGAAAAGTTTTTAGGTTCCTTAAACAGAGTTAATGTTAATGTACGGATGAATAAAGCCCACATTATTATTATTATTATCATTGTTATATTTTATTTTGATTCCACCAGTGCGGGTAAAGTAAAGAATAATCGTGTAATGTTTGATGTTTTAAGTATGACTGATTTTTGTTTTAGTGTGTGTATGTCTATACTTAGGTCTAGTTTCTGTAGTTTTTCGTAAAATGATTTAGGTGTTATGCCTGATATTCATACGATTATTACTATTACTTTTACAGTTTTTTGGCGCCATATTTCTTGTGTTAGTGGCAAGTATTTTTCTATTTTTTCCTGGTATTTGCTTGTTATGTTACTGTCGTTGAGGGAGCTGATTTTTATTAAGTGTGTTATTTCATTCTTTTTGTCTATTAATGTTATATCTGGACTGTTGCATGTTATTATGTGATCGATTTTTATCAGTCTCCCCCAATATAATTTTATGTCGTTGTTTTCTAATATTGTTTGTGGTCTGCACGTGTAGTATGATTGATTTTCTGTTGTAAATTTGTATTTTTGTGCTACTGCTTGGAGTATAATTCCTGCTACCTGATTGTGTTTGTCTGTATAGTGTGTTGCTACCATTAATTTACAACTCCCTGCTATGGTTTCTGATGAGAGGTGACATTTCCTGCATTCTTATTATTAAATGCAGTTGATTATTCTGGAACACGAGTCTAGAAACTTTTGATTGCAATTAGAAAGGCAGTCTCCGTTGGTGATGTAAAAAGACAGCGTCGCTCCGGATTCGTTCGGTTATTTTGCTGCATCGCGGCCACGCAGAGCGGGACAAAGAACGATTGTATAATGCTAATACTAAAAAGAAGAAACACGTGCATTGGGAATCATGAGTGATTTCTCGGGGGACGGTGCGTCGTTCTTCGCATACCGGTTCCCGCGAAGAAGACGAAGATGGAAAGGGGAAGACGAAGCTGGAAGGAAATAGAGCCGGAGGAGAAGCCAGGGAAAATATGTCCTAGTTGTAGATAGGCGAGGAAAAATAGCTGAGACATCAGAGGCTCGCAGAACGACATCGTTGCCCCATGGGAAGATGAATGTACGAACCCCGATGTTGAGAGACGACATGTGAAACTTTACTTGAGCGCAGACACGTTACTTGACTCAGGAACTCGACTCGAGTAATGTGTATTTCCTTTCAGCGAGCTCGCGATACCGCTCCTCTTACGGATAGACATCGCTTCTTTAATGATTTCTTTGAGAGCATTTCGAAAGGAACATCTGTAAAACGAATGTTTATGTTAACACATTCGCTGCTGGTAGGGTAAAATTACGTTTAAGACCCGCTAAGTGTATTCGGTTTTGGGTTCATTTTCTGAGATGAAATTATTGAGGGTAAAATTCATGAAAATAAGTAAGCCGTTAGTTTTCTGATCTATTTAGATTTATTCACCATCTTCGAAAACGTTTCAAAGAGTAGATAATAAATTAGAAAATAAGCATAAAAATATATTGAGTTTGCAGGACCTATAAAAATCAAAGTCAAACTTGCTATATTTGTATATTTTGTGAAGTACCTTCACATATGGCTGAATATTTTATTCGCTGTCATACCTTAAAAAAATATGTAATAACCTTAATGCATTTTTTTTACTTGTTTAAAGACTGCTCGGTTTTAAATCAATAACACTGTTATTAAGTAAATAAAATATGAAACTTTATTCAACGGTATTCTACCCATGACGCCAAAAAAGGTGATAACGTTGATCAGCACGTGTCACATATTATTTGTTTAAAACGAAATAGAAACAGCATTCTATTAAATGCATACGTGTTTATAACCAATGTTTGTAAGGCCATTTGGAATTAATAATAACATATTTATATCCAAAGTTATCAAACCGAAAGAAATATACATTGTATTATTATAAGCGTTTTTGATAAAATTTGTAAATTCTTCTTGCTTGAAACATTTTTATTCTGAAATTTCAGTTTATTTTTACAAACTGAAGAATTATCCCATTCACTTGTATCACGAATTCTGACGTATTTCGCAAATTACAGTAACTTTATACTTTTCTCGCCACAAAGTTATTACTGTACACATTAATTCCGTACTGTATGATGCGCCAAATATGTTTTTCCATTACTTTCATTTAAAATTTGTACCATATGAAAAATAATTCACTCGCGCTCGTGGACACCTGGCATAGTATTATAGATATCTTTCTATATTAGCATTTATTACCTACAAACGAATATGTGTAGATGGTACCTGATTTTATGAGTCGACCTATATTACGTTTTCCACAACAAATTCATATGAATGGAAAAAATATTTAGGGGGTAGATAATTAATTTACAAAATAATAAATTATGAACACGGCAGGAATATATTGAATTACGAAAAACCTTTCTGCATTTACTATTGAATTTCTACGAATACTAAAAAATACACTTGTATACGTATATTTATATGGATTACTTGGAAATCGATATCTATCAGATATACAGCTAATTAAATTGTTATATTAAATGCTTAAACAACTCTGGAAGTAACGGAACACCCGTTGCGGGGTCACACAGGTGTACTTGTTAAGGGAAAAATGTTCTTCACTTTAGATTTTGTCTCACGATGTGAATGTATACGTGGACCGACAGTTTTATTGTTATTGTGGATACTTAAATATGAATCGATGACTTATCCAGAAACTCCCTTGGACCGTCGACAAATAAATCGTCGAAAGAGGTTAATACTTTCACCTGATTGTTTCCAGAGCTGTACGATCCTCATATTGGACGTTTTATATTTTTTACAATGCCACATCATTCAATATCTGGTAAGCAACTGTGAAGATTCAAGTACATACTTCGTTAAAACTGAATAAAAAGAAGCTTTACAATAAATTTAGGACTTTTTTATTATTATTCTTGCTTACAGTCGGATTATAATATCATAGATTTTGCGTATATCGTAGAATATAGAATATACTGTTCGTATATTTATTCTTTTTTTTTTGTTATAATCTTTTGAGTGATCGTTGAATTTGGAAGTTACCAAATTTTTTATACTCTGACATTCTTAAACTTGTGGTGCGTAAAATATACATGACGGCATTCCTAACACTTTGAGTGCTACGATGCACTAACTGAAAATGGCATACTTTGTAAATTTTTATACAAAATTAATATAACTACAAATTGTACCATTTTTAATCAATCGTATCAATTACATTTATAATTTTTTTACTGCTGCTATGAAACCTTATTAGATATGTGCATTAATACTATACATGATCAGATAAATAATGATTGAATTTTTGTGTCACCAAAATCTAGGTGACGTGGCACTCAAAGTGTTAACACAATAAATATTTGACGTAAGTAAATGGTGTGGTATATTTTAACTAAATTCAGTACACTTATTTATGTTTTTTTTTCACAGTTGGTAATAATACATTTTAATCAAAGGGTAATACTGCATAATTTGATTAGCCTATTGCGTTTTATGAATGAAAGTAAGAAGTTCCAGCGTAAAGTGTATCTCTGTCGTTTGTAGAGGATTTCCTGGTGCGCCTATAAATTATGTAGTTGCTAGAAAAAGGCTATTTCCAGTTTCCGCGGGCCGAACTTTCCCCATTTTGTGATATGAATTAATAAACGGCACATAAGAAGGTATACTTGAGGTAAAGAAGGATGTATCAAGAATTTCCGGAGCAAGCAATTCTCGGGAATATGAATTATGCTTCTGTCAGTATTTCTTAATAAGAAATATGAAAAGCGTTGAATTAAAAATCATATGCTTCTAAGAAGGTACAGCAGATAATTATAAACCGTTCGTTACAACAAAATTACGCAAACATCATGGAAGCACTGCTTTATGTCATGATGTTATTTAAAAATCATTTGTGTAATTGTATCACGTGATTTTGTGTATTGAATTTACTAATAAATAGAATGGGGTAGAAAATAATTTTGCCACGAGCATGCAATATGGACGAAAATATTTCTTCAATGTTAAAATCACATTATTTTTTCATGTAAGCCATTGTGATTATCAAGATATCTTTTAATTTTTATAATAAACTAGGAATAGTGTATAGTTAATGCTTACGTAATATGTCAAGATACCGATATATTATTTTTTTCTGGCAAAGCTTTTTAATAATTTCACTATAACTTTCGTCGAAGCAACAAAATTCTTTATCATATTTAAGAATTTCATATTAAACATTATCGAAATGACATAAGAATATATGCTTGATTGTTCTAAAGAAATGCTAATATTCCTTATATTCCGATTAAAAGGAACGCCAAAAGAATAGTACAAGACAAAAAGTATATCATAGAATAGTTCGTTGTTCCTATTTTTACGTTATATACTTATAAAAACTTATTTCCATGTGTCAGACTATGTATGGATTTTTCCACTGAAGCCAGGAATGTGTTAAGCAAGCCAGGTTATTCATATGGCGCTGCTTTTGTTTTCACACAGAAAAATTCTAGAAATATTCGAAATGATGGACAAGAATATAAATAATTGCTACTCGTTGATCTACATAAAGATTATTTTCACTTCATAATGTCGCACAAAATATACTTCTGCTTATTCAAAGTAACGCATTCGTAACTGAGGCTATTCAAGAGACCACCAGAGTGGATCTACAACTGAGGGAAACTTTAAATAAGAAACACAATTCAGTAACGGGGAAGTTTCGTCAATTTTTAATAGATTTCTTTCTAAAGTATTTAAACTGTTCCTACGATTTTACCATGAATTCTTAGTTAACCGCCAGGGAATAGCGAGCAAAGCTTTTAACAGAGTCGCATGCAATCTTCTTGGTGGAGTTTTTGTCAAAGGCTTCGACGAACAATTTCCTTCCCAACGGCGCGCCTCTTCCAGCAGAATTCGATTTTAATGCTCGAAGATAGAAAGGAAATTTCATATTATTTATATGCAGCCTGACAACGTATGATACACGAGGCACATCCGCAGCTCGTACGACAACGTATCTGCGAGCACATACTTCGGGATGCTATCATAGTGGGAGCATTCGAAATTCATGGAATTTCACGCGGTCCGTGTTAGCTGAAGATTGGACAGAACCTCGATGCCATAAGTTCCGCTCTGGTTGTGCTTCTTTATGAATACTTTAAAGCGATATCACGTTTCTAACCGATATTTAGATGCCGTCGTTCCCGTTGTCACGTTTAGCTTGCTTTCATCTTCAGGGACGTGCAATTTACTTTATTCGAATGATGTGCCAGCAGTTTCCAGTCGACCGTGTCGCGAATTAGAAAATTGTTTGAAACATTGAAACCAGAAATGACGAAAAATATTTTGAACATCGAACTACACGGCTGAATGTAAAAATAGAACTCGGGTAAAATCAGAGTTAGGCGAAACTTGAAACAGAAATACAAAATAATGATCTGATGTATTTTAATCCAACACAAACGCTAAATTGACGTGTTCATAAACTGTATATTGTAAACTGTAAATTGAGTGTTTATTAACTGTATATTGTAAACTGCAAACTGAGTATTCATAAACTGTATATTGTAAACTGTAAACTGAGTATTCATAAATAATAGAGATTTATTGATTCTACTTTGACAATTTCTTTCATATTTCAGATTTAATCTATTGATTTTCCTCGTTTAATCTGGACGATTGCAGCAGCCGTCGTGTTTCGATCGGTGTTTTAAAATTCGAAACGCGGCACTGATACACTACAACAACCTCGCCAAGAAACGATCAACGATAGCTGATAGTTGTTCGTACACGAACTCGAATGCACAAGGGAAATCCCGTTTTCGTGATCGCACACGAGATCGGGAGCCCAAGGGGATCCTTTGAATCGACTTCTCTGACGAGACGACGACAACGATATCCGGAGCGCGCGGATAAACATCGATTATCGCGTTTTAATTAAGGCTTTATATCTGCCGGCGAAAACTTGTTATAGGGTAATTATTCCGGCGGCAGGAAAGACTACTTAACCGGCACTCGTTGTGCCACGATAGAGTGGGTACTTAAATCTCGGTGTGGTTCGGCTGAAGGGGCGATCCGTTGTTAAAGAAGCCGCCGTCCTTCTCTGTTTCCGCTATTTCTTTCTTGTTTTCACTTCATTCGTTGTTTGACTTCAATTTTTCTCCCCTGTTCATCCACTTCTTTGCGATTCTTGATCGTTTACTGACGAGAAGTATCTGCGAATTCCTTCCTCCCGATTTTTATGAAATTCTGCAGGCTTCTAGAGCAACTGGCAGTATAAAACACGCATTCTTTTTTACCCGTTGATGCACGAGTTTACGGAGTGAAATCAGCCTTGTACTTGTAACTTGTATGTTTCCTTAGTGTGTCACATAATGTAAATGGCGAGGTGAACATTTTTTAAGTTGCAGAAATTTCTAAAAAAGTCGACATAGCTACCCTTGTATTTAAATTTATTTCTTTGATCTTCGCAAGAAAAAATAATGTGTATTTGATTCTGTGCTCATGCATGTATATTAAAACCCATGTACTACGTGTAGAAGTTCAGGTACTTACATACAGTCTCTCACGAAAGTATTCAAGGGCTTTTGAACTGAACTTCTAATGCTTAATAAATGAAATTACATTACTAATTACAAGAAACTCTTATTACTCTAGAAACATGCAATTGTAAATTTGTTTATAGTTTTTTTTCTTTTTTCTAGAAATATAAACTGAATAAATGTTACTAAAATATCTGGAAGTCTAAGTGACAACAATATATTTATAATTTCAATAGATTATTAATATGCGGTATAAAATTATTTAAGCAGCTTCTAAACACACTTACATGTTTATGCTACATCGTGAACTATTCTTACGTTTATTAAAAAACATGCAATTCCATTTAAAAAAAATGTGATGACCTTAAAATGTCCTCCACGTATTTACGTATAAGAAATTGAATTAAAAAAAGTTTGCCCCCTAAAATACTTCAATTTTTCCTAACAATATTTTTTCATATCCCAAATACTTTTGATGATATTCAATCATCACGCTTTACGTGCCACACCCTGTATAATAAAAAAAAGTATTTTATAGCTTCAGTTATACGATGTATTCAATTTTGAAATATGAATTTAATGGTTTGCAAAGGTGTATTGAGTAATTATAACACAATTTTTATCAACAAAATTGTATTAATTCGTGCTTCGAACGTTATCTGATATTAATATTAATATCCTTCCTTTCTGCTATATATGTAAATAACTTTGGCTTTGAACACTGTAGTATTATACATGTATAACACGCTGAACTTCATAAAATGATCGGTATCCTTATCGTTTATCCGTTCACTACGATTTATATGATGTAATTACGAATTTTCATGATTCTTTGAAATGCGATATGAGTGATAATTTAAAAATTTCATTAATTAATGTTCAACAACCACTGTATACATCAATTACCGTTCCATAACACCGATGCAAGTGTTTTCTGAATAATTAATATTGTCCCCGAGGAGTTATAAGATCTATGCAACGCAAATACTCGGCTTTCAGGATCGCAGTGACGACATCGGCACAGGAATATTCGCTATTACGCTAATGGAATACCCAGAACATGATAGGGTTCGCATTGGAGAGATCAACGATCAGTTATCAAATGGAATGAATGAAATTGGATTAACTCAAGTCGTCAGTTTTGTTTTCTAGTCACATGTGTCTATGTGTGATGTTCCATGGTGTCTGTTCCGATTCTAACTTAAATCTGTACACAGAGGGCTGTACAAAAGTCTTCGATCGTTTGGTATGGGAGAATTTATACGGATTTTGTTATTTTATGTGCATATTTAAAGGCATCGCAGATCTTCTTCGTTTTGTTTTTGTATCAAAAAAAATGTTTAATTTTATAAAACATTACATACATGGTCTGTCCAGGCTCTGGTGCTACTGATTTATTTTTTGCTTTTTTCCTGGAGCGCTATCTCTTAATGAATGAAAGCTTTATGAAGCTTAACATTTCAGCTACGACCACTCGACGTTTCAAGGTGCTACCGTATCTGCATCGTTAGTTTTCAGGTGAATTGTAACAGTACCTTATTCACGCTTGTCGAAAAAAACAACTTCTGCGCGATAATGCACCGGCGCACAAATTCAAAATTGTGTGCGATTTCTTGGCTAGAACAGGCATCATTTGGCTCCGTGTGGCTTCTGGCTACTTCCAGAACTCAAGTTAACAACAAAAGGACAACGTTACGATAGCATTCAGGATATCCAAACCGCTTCTATCGTAGTTTTAAAAGCGATTCCTAAAATGGAGTACAGTGAATGTTTCAGAGGACTTTTCAATCACTTTCAACGTTGTATTGACTCGGAAGTTTACTTTATTGCTTTATACACTTTATTGCTTTAACGCTTAGTACTTACCGTATATTATCAGTATGTTCATAGTTTTATTCAAAATTATGTAAGTATTAGTAGTAATTTAATTAAATAAAATTTCTGGCAACGGTCACCAGTGACCACCGCGGCAGTCAACATGTTAAAAGACTGATGCCTTGACGATTTTAGCGCCATGTTCGGTGTGTTTTGAATTAAAAATGGTTGAAGAACGCTGCAGCGTGTAATAATTTAAAGATATTGGCGCGAGTGAAAAACTAAGAAAGAGCAGATTTAATCACATGGGGTTTATCGTATAAATTGCCCCAAATATGGTATGTGGGTCAGGGGACAGCGAACGTGTTAACAGAAACACCAGAGCAGCGTAATAGAAATGTATCAGCATAAGCATGAAAGGACACGCCACGCTTAACCTATCTCCTTTTGAACCAGCCTGAAATTACCAGGGAACGTATGCAAACAACTTGAAAATGCTAATTACATTCTATCTGTAACCTAGATTTTAATGAATTATTTTACCGAGCAAAAGTCGTAGTACAAAACCCATGCCAATGTTACAGTTTTCCTCGTATCCGTGAATCAACTTCACTCAAACGAACTAACGTTGAGTGAGCCCGTAATTAATTGTCCTGTTTGGTTTAATTAATTACTGTGGTAATTAAAATATATTGATTTCTTTTAAAAAAACACTGATGGCCTTGAAGCATTTAAAGAAAGTAAGCTTCAGGAAAATTGCTGTCTTTTTATTATATTTCCCTCATGAACGGTGTAATTTCTGCTTCAAATATATTTTCGTATTATTAAAAATAATGCACTCAGGGCGTTCCTTTTGAATCGATCCACGTGAATATCTCCAAAACTGTTACTGACGTGGAGAATCATTTCTGACGAAAATTGAGTGGTTTCGAGAGGAATATATTGTAATGTGAATAGTTTTTTATAGTATGATAGTGACCTCCGTTTTTTAAAATGCAGCATATATTTTTTGTGCATTAAACGATGCAGCTCCTAGTGTAACACTTCTATTATTGGCGGCTTTTGGATTGCTCCACATTAAACTACAAGAGTGCAATAGGGAATTTATTACAAGGTACAGAAAGTATCTGAACTGTAGAGAACGATATTCAAAGATCCTATGAAATTACTCATGATAGATTTTTTTCAAAATTTGCACAACGCAGATTCAAGTATGGATCTTCGATTTCCGACATTCATTTTTCTATTGAGATGTCTGTATTTCACAATACACATGAAACGCTGTAACCTTTGGCCCAAGAAAACTTCCAAAATGAAACTATCTTCAAAGAATGAAGAAATAAGCGAAAATTATTATATAAACATACACCCCTAAATGTTTCGTTAGGAACGTATGACAAAAATATGAAATATAAACTATTTGATAATATTTACGTGATCTACTTATAAAACTGTGCTTAACACGTTCAACGTCACAGTGGAAACTGCCGTATCTAGTCAGAGTTATAATCTACTCTTTTAAGTATAAATCGTAAAGGAAGAAAATATTTGATTATTTATGCGTTTACTACCGTACAAATTTCGTGTTAAGTCTGTTTCATTCTATTCGGCGCATCATTAATTCTCTGTTTAAACGTTCAACGATGTCATGTAGTTAACATAACTCTATAAGCACATCAAATGAACATCGTTAAACTGTTTTTACCTTATTCCGTACAAGAACAGTGTTCTAGTATAAATTGCGTATGTTTATATGATATTAAATTTATATCGCTTTATTTGCATATTGTCACAGTTTGGTAAGGAAAAGTCTCGCGCACCGGTATAGTTTACAGAAACCTGATTGGGGATAATTTAATAAAATCTTTGAATATCCTCCTTTCAACTCAAACGACAAGCTAAGTTGGAATAGTGGATCATATAATTTTAACGTAATTATACATACAAGCGTAAAAATGGTTAAAATATTTAAGAAATCGTAGATCCGTGGAAAATCAGTCAAGCACCAGAGGCAAAAGCAGCCAGGCCCTTCTTTGAAAGAAATACTGAAAAGAGAATTAAAATCCCAAATAAATCAAGGAGGATCTCGAAAAAGACGCGCGCAATCGAAGGGAAGGCGAGAAAAAGGACAACAGAGAGAAAAAAAGGCTTTAGCAGGGCTTTTTAACGTTGTATAAATTGTTGCCGGCGCCCCGGCCGTATACTGCTGGACATCCCCAGGAAGTGAGACTCCAGGCGGTGCTCGGAGGCAGAAAAATAGCGGGAGATTTTATCTGTTAATTGCCCGCTCTAAATCCCCATGAAATAGTATGACCCGAAGCCGATACCGAGGCGACATAAATAAGGCGGCCATAATTACTTTTAAATCGTGGAGCCGGCCAACCAACCAGCGCCCTGGTGTCGTCCGTAATCAGGTATTATCGAGGATTGGTAACAAGCGACGGAGCATTGTCGCTTTCGGAAAACCCTCTCGCAAATGCATTGTTCCGGTAACCTTATGAAGCTCTGGCACGTCATGCCACGAATAATTGAAAATAAATTACACTGCGGCTTCCACCGGAACACTGCGAAAGAACGGTTAAAACGCAGTTGAACGTGCAGAGAATGGAAGTGAATTATCGATGGAAACCAGAAAATGGAGTTTTCTTCTGGATAAAAATATCGAGAGAACCGTAATTGGCGATATGGCCGAAAAGTTGATGATTCTTCATAAAAAAAGGAATTAAAAATAAAGCAACGTATGAAAAGTGAGAAAAGTCAGTGATTATTTACATTGCTTATTTATTGTCTCCTGATGGCGAGACTAATTAAGCGATAACAAATTTTCAGTGTAGCTGAGACATTTCTCTGATGAATTTTTAGATAGCATGAAAGAAAATACACAATACCTGCTATTCAGGAACAAGAATATATCTATATTTCTTAGGAATGCCTTTGTAAGTTACGCCTTCGGGTATCAAGCTTGAATTGTTAAGTAGTACAATGATAAAATATGTAATACAATATACATTACAACGTAATTATAAAATATTTAGAGTACAAGATAGAGAATATTAGTTGAGGCGTGCTGAATCGTCTGTATTGATCTGCAGAACAAATCAATTTTAACGTTTATATCATTTGTTGAGATACACTTACAATTAATACAATTAAATTTTCCATATGATAGGCGGAGCAGACCTCTGTGCAAACACCCTTTTCCACTTGCTACAACATAAAGAATCGTCCCAACATTTTCGATTTTATCGTGAACTTCAATCCACACTGTCTATAGAGCATGGCTCAATTGGCCTGTACTTCCATTTCATTGTTCATTCTCCATTCTTCGAAGAAAATGCCAAAGAGAAAACTTGACGAACGTCGAAATATCTATCTTCGTATGAATTAATTTTTTTTCTGCGTGCAACGATGCATCAGAAAAGTGGTGGCTACCCGAATGTCACATTACATCCCCTTAATTTTTCCTGATAAATTATTTGAAAAACAAAATACACTTACGCCCAATGTTTACATGTCTCAAACAGCATCTGAAATTTTAGCACAAGTTTAATACAGCCATGTTAATTCATAATCTCATTCCAGTCCAATTAGAAGAGTATTTTTTCACTTTCATCCGAGTATCGCTAAATCTCACAATCAGTTGTGTATAATTGAAGTAGTCAATAACATAATGCTTTCCTCGTACTGTGTAATGGTATTATGCAATTATCTATCGAGCGTCTTGTGGAACAACGCACTAATTCATGCAACAATAAACGACTGCGCTCGAGTCACTTCCATTTTCTTCTTGCAGCTTCTTTCATCGCAAACATTTCACGGAACATCCATTTCTATTTACGTTCATTATAATTATACCTCAAGTGTGTTTTCATAAGAAAGATCGCAAGTCCGTTGTCCGGGGACAGGAATAAGGTAACATGTGTAACGCATTTCGCGTGGCGCGCTTTTTCTTCTCCTTCGTTCGACTGAAGAACAGCAAGATGTCGGTGAGTTTCTCGAGTAGAAGCGCAGCCGAAACAGGCTGTAGAAGGTGCAGTTCGTTGCCACTCGAGTGTCTCATTTTTGAGCCACTAGGAGAGCTGAAGTGGCGGAAACAGCATGGATATTTCTCGAGGATTATAATGCAAAAATAGTGAGCAAACTTTCTACCCGACAAATTTTGTTCGTGTCGCTGCGATTGTTGGCATGCCGTACAACGGTTTTACCGGCGATTCTCGTGTACAGAAAACATAGGGATGGTAGTGGAGTCAAGACTACACTTCGCTTCTGCTGCAATATTTATGCATTGTCTCCATGCCTATAGAGTAAGCGTACCGAACATGTACCTAATATGAGAGCCTCTAGTATGTCCATAAGGAAGTGCTGAAATGTTATGGCAGTGATCAGAAATATTAGAACACATGGCAAGACTGCCTATATGCGATTGACATTCTCACGAAAGCAATTGTTTCGAAACGACGCCGTTGAGTTTGCTTTTTACCCTTTCTAGGTTTTTCAGTTGTGCACATTGAAACTTCGTACACCATTAACCCTTTCGCTACTACGGGCGACTATAGTCGCTCTGCATAAGATGCCGCGTATTGGATATATGACCAGCGATTAGAGTTATTTCACATCGAGTATCTTTTCCTGGAATGTATCATCAGTATTTTGTTTTTATCATTTGTTTCAAAGTTTTTTTTTTTCAATAAACACCGTCAAACCAACTCGGGTTGCAGTGAAGCGTAAACGCGGCCGCTGACGATCTTACTCGAGCACCGTGCACATTTTTGGCGCGGCGGCCCGTTCAGCGGGAGTACCGCGGCGGAGAACCCGCCCGTAGCGAAAGGGTTAAGGATCAGTTATTTAATCAATTTCATCATTAGCTTAGAGACAGTATTATCAACCAATTTTTTTATTGTTTAGATGAATCATTAGCAAGCTACTCTCAGATTAATCTGACTCTTTTGTTCGAACCGAAGATGTACCAAATATAAGACCCTACGCTGTTCAAGCAAAAATACCTTAAGAAGATTCAGAAGAGGAAAGAACTACTGACAAGGAAGAAAAACCCATTTGAGATAACTCAGGATCAGAATTCGATGACAACGACGCAGAATGTTTCTTTTGTTCCTGTCTTCATTCTAATAATCAGGGTGGTAAACCGTGGGTTCAATACACCCAGTTTTACAGATGGGCTAATGAATACTACAGGGCTATAAACCTTAATCTCGTATGTCCAAATTGCCTCAAAAAAGAAAAAAATAGGCGATTTTGAAAGACTTTTGATTTAAACTGACAGGGGCTCATATTAGTAACTTTTTTTCAAAACTACATTTGACCCGTTTCTGCCCAAGACATTGGCCTTGTTGCTAAAGAAGTATTTACTATTGAAAAACTGCACATGTAAAACAAAGTACTACTTTAATACCAATGCAGACTCTGACGTCATCTCTCGTGGTAACATTCAATAAGCATTCAACGTAATGACAATATACAAGAAAATTTTCTACCGACCAATAGTTAGAGCTAGCAGGCGAAAATGTGGGTGTACTCAACTGAGTACAGTGGGCAAAAATGGGTTAATTATGAGCGTAATAGCAAAAGTCTTTCGGTTTTGATCCTCTCTATCCCCCACTATTAAGCAAAATAAGTGGAGTCTCATATTCGGTACACTTACTCTACTGTATGTTTGAACGTAACTTCTCAAAACATCAATGAATTTTCAGAACTAACTTTTTTGAAAGCAAAGCTGCTTGTAAAAGTCTTCGTTCCTCATTTGTGATTTGCATAAACGGCAGGACTCCATTTATCCTAACCGGTTGGGGGGCAGTACGGTTCGGATAACTGGATCGGTCGGATAATAGGAGTCCATCAACTCTCCCTTCCACTACCATTTATTTTTTCACGGGTGAGAAAGATTGAATTCGACTGTTACTGATGTAAGAATACGCTATCCTTTGTTTTCTTGATACCTACATACCAGACAACATCATGAGTTCGTATAAACCGTACGTCGCGTGGCCTAGGTTCAGACAATAGAAGCTCAGCAATATGTTAGACAAACTGGGTGCTGTGGTGACATTAGTTTAGATAAATGGAGTCCTACTGTATTTATATGAAGAATCACTGTTCGTTTAATTTTACCGCAAATACATAATAACCCACTTTTTAGATGAAACGTTGAAGTTTTGCTTCTGGTTGATGGTTTTTTGATTAGCTCGTTTATATTACACATTTTATTCTGTTTACAATACAGAGAGTTCGTTAGGTGCTTCGGACGGACTGGTCAAGGCATGATGGCGGGTCATAAAAATATTTTGCTTGCTGGTTCATCGAGCAAAACGACTTATCGTATCAATGGGGATACATATATCGAACATTTTATGAGGTAGTCGCCAGCAATGAGATTTCCTGTTGTCAAAATGGATTCTTAAGACAAATGATTATTATTCCGTATCCGGGGCTATGATTCTTCAACGATTGCGACTGGACGTCATTGTTCAAAGGACATGACATAAATTTCCTTCAGAAGGAGGAAATAGCTCTCATGAGATATGCTTTGAACGAAAATATCGGGCACGTAGGAGAAATACTACTTTCTAAAGTGATCTGTCCTTTAAAATGTACTTATTGTTTATTTGAATGTATCAATAAGTACATAGATGTCAAAGTTGTTATGGTCAGGCATTTCTACTGAAACGCAGAATAACAATAAATATTTTAAACTATGCTTCATTCATCTCGACTGACTTAACATTACCTCGACAACTCAAGCTTAGTACCTGAGAATGAGATTAATTAAGCGATAACGAATTATCAGTATAGATAAAACATTTTTCTGATGAATTTTTGGGTAGTGTGAAGTAAAATAGTATTATTTGACAACGGAAATGTACCAGTAATTCTTTTTGACTATAGTAAAGTACATGTATCTTGATCTTCAAAAAAATGATGAATAATTAAAACTCTCTGGAAAAATAATAAATATACAGGGTGATGAAAAGAAAGGGTGCAGAACTTTAAGGGAAGACAGTACTCGCCAAATGGAGGAAAAAAGTTGTAATGAACAAGGGTCGAAAAATGAATATTATTTCAGTTATAAACAATTTAAATTGTATAAATTGTGCAGCAAATTGTTTGTAACTTGAACGATTCTGACCATTTGATCTATGTTTATTACACATTTTTTATTCAGTCTGTTGAGTATTATCTATCTTGCAATCCTAAATTTTTCAATATATAGTCACGAAATGAAGTAGCTAAAAATTTTCACACGTCGCTACATTTAAAAGTGCCTGGCAAAACAGCTATGGTAATTAAATATCTTGCGCATTAGGAAAAGAGTTAAGGTAAATTGAACATAATGATTCTGCTACAGTTCCTCACGGATGCCGACTGATCGATCTGGCTTGCTAAAGCCCTAAGATTTTCTGTACCTTGACAGATTACCGAACGGACTTTGGTTAATATCCATGAACTTAAGTTCTTAACTAGGGATTTTTTGTTAAGACTATTTGATTAATGAGGAGCAGGAAGTGACTCTTCCTTGAAGTATTTCCAAAAGCCCTTTCTACCTCTGGTATAGTTTAACCAAGCCGTTATTTAATAAATCAATAACTGGAATACAATTGTTTGTCAACGTATTCAGTAAAACTGATCAACATTTCGATTTTCTGGCTACAAATAAATACAAACTATACTTTATTTAGTAGTTCTGGTATTTTATAACTTTCTTTTTGCTATACGTAGCTCAACATTGAGTTTCATTCATGAAGTAATAAAAAAGATGTATTTATTTTTGCTCCCGCAACAAATAAGGTGGACTATTAGTAGGTAAAAAAGTACAATTAAATCATGCACAAAAGCTATTTAAAACTTTTAATTGGAAATACTTTCAAATATCTGCTGGTATGAAAACGTTTCCCCACTTATTAGCTAACCTAAGGGCCCTTCAACAAATTGCGTGTAACTACTGTGTACTGTGCATAGGAAGTTTCAAACGTGCATGCTTTCGCATTCGCAGCGCTACAGAATTTAATGAGTTTCAAGTATTTGTCGTGGAAGCTTGAACTTTCAACGTAATCCGATTAATCGACTGCTGCTTTACGGCGGCACGATACGAAACCACAATTTGGAAGTTTAAACGGATACTTCTTGCTCATAATGTGCTGTTAACACTATCGCATACCTTTCTAACGTGCTTTTCTCAAAACTTTCGCGTGCAAGAAATAAAATTACCACCACGCCATTATGAACACAACATTTTATCCCCTCTAATACATTGAAGATGCATGCATGTAATATTATCTATTTCTGATCTTAGTTTCTTCACTTGCAGGAGGAATTCGATACATAAAGTTACAAAAATGTTCATGAAATATTATCTGTAAATATAGTATGTGTTGTAGGTATATTCTAGATATGTAGATAGAAATAGGTAGAATGTATGTGTGTGTGTACGTGTGCGCATAGAGCGCCTCCACTAGTGTGATATGATTGCTCCTTAGATCAAGACTTACTACAGAGTAATAAAGATATACGGCAAGGAAATCAGTGTGTCCTGAATACGTCCTAGTCATAATAAAAGATCTTGACGAAACAGTATGCCTTCCTTCCAATTATTATATATGTACGAGTATAATATAAAAAGCAAAAATATTTCATAAAATCAGAGGCTAACATGAATATTTTACTATTGGGTCAAGATTGACCCGGCCACCGGCGTGCTTACGACTATCACACCATTCGCTGTCGGAGGGTTAATAATACGTAGAGGGTAAACATTTGATGAAAATCGTATTTTCAAATTAATGTAAATTATTTGTTTTTATTCTGATGCTTGCAAAGGGCACGAACTTTCCGAACGACCTGGCACATAGTAAAAAATTCAACTTATAAAGTACGAAAGTTGATGCTTCCAGAAATATGTTGTATAGGTGAAATCGAGCGTTCAAAAGCGGAAAGGGAATCACGCGATCCGTGAGAGCAAAACGATGCTGGCAGGATGATCCCGTGGAATCAGAACGAAAACGAGGATCGCCGGTGGAACGAGTTCGAGCAGTTCGTTGAACTCTGGTTGGCCGAATGCCTAACCACCGTGATGGGCGTCGATTTCAGCGATGAGACTGCGAGTAGCCCGGTCATTTCGACTGCAATTACCATGATTCCCGGGGACAAAGGGAAAAAAGTAAGCCCGCAGACTCTGGCATTGACATCTATTTGTAAACGAGGAAAAGAAGAGCACTTAAGAAAAACGTCAGAACGTCGAGCGGCATCGACGTTGTCTCAATTTTTGTTTCCCTCTTCCGGCGAAAAAACCGCGCTACCAGACACGTGTCAGCTACACACGAGCTTGCACCCTTGAACTCCACAAAAAAACAACCGAGAGATAAACATCGAGTGCCGATGTTGCTGTCCGCATTAATCCATAATACAAGTATTTTCGTGTAAACATACAGCTGCTCACAAAATTGAACGTAACTCCTGAAAGTGACAAGCGTTCAGGCACTCATCTTAGAGTATGTTCTATCAAAACAGACACTGTACAATTATATGATTCCTTTCTGTATTATATATTTCTAAATACAAGTACGTTGGACCGGCACAAAATTAAGGAAGCACATTAAGAATTTATTAAATTACTCGTTTTTATAGTATTCTGATGATGGTATCACTGTCCGAGTATTCACTTTAAATATATTCCGATTATTTATCGTTTATTGTAATTACTGCCATAACACTGTAAAATCGATAACACTTTTCTTGAAAATTTAATAAGGTTGTGTTAACTTAAGACTTCTGAAAAAGTATATTTGCATAAACATCCGTAATGTGGTTATTACGATAATTAAAAAAATGTTCACTATTAGATTTATCGTATGTTTCCACTACTATCGATTGGCTGACACAAATGTACATCTTGCCCTTTTGACAAATAAAATTTTGTTTCAGTAAATAACTAGTAATTCCTATGCGATTTTGGGCAATACTGATATAGTAGTAATAACGTAACGTAACGCCTATACGTTTCAATACTAAATGTTTCTGTTCCTTCTCGATTTATATTTAAAATAGGACATTATAATGTCTGATTAGATGTGGAAGTTTCCACTGTGGCGCTCAACGTGTTAAACAAATGAACTTTTCACTACTGTGTCCAGAACCGTTCGCTTCAAAATATAGTCTTGTTTCACACAATGAAAGACAAGTGTAACAACGTGCTTGTGCATGTGTGTAAATGTCATACGACATGCTCTCGTAAAAGTAAATAATGATATGACGACCCGTAACGACGAGAAGTGTTAAGTAAATTGCGAAAAGGTTTCAGCTAAATTACTAAAGCATAGTCGAAAGTATTCTGCTAAATCGCCCGTGCAAATATTTGTCACGAAATTATCTCTCGATTCGACGGAACTATTCTCGCATAAACGGATTTCCACTGAAATCGCTCGATAAACTGCTCTCTCCGGAGCAACCTTCATTAGTCATTCTGCTTCTACACAGAGAAAGAGGGAAGGAGAGAGACAGAGGCCGAGAAAGAGAAAGAGATGTAAAGTTTCTGAACGTACACGGACTGTCAGGCCTTCTCGGTACAAATTTAAATGAAAACATCCCCGACATCTCTTTGTCAACGATACATAGAACGTATTACCAATAACCCCCGCTGGGTGAGTCGCGAGAAAAAACGGTACACTCCAAGGAAACGATAAGCGTGCAAATATTGGCGTTCCTGAAATGGCAAACTAACAGCCATCCCGTTCGAACGAGTTCTCAGGAGTACTTTTAATTCTATGTACAGCAGGCTAGAAAATCGCTGTTTACATCGACAGTTTCGAGGGGAAAGCGTTTGTTCCATAATTGAGACCCGAGGGTACGAAATTTCGAGATTCTGAACTCTCCGGTGGCTATAAAGCTTCAACCTATCTGCGATACGAGCAACTTTATACGCAACGATATAAAAACGTACTTTTTTCATTTAAAAAAAAGAAGAATGGTTTGCATATGTATAACGCATCAGATGAAACGATTCTCAAATACAAAGACATGCATAACGTAACTTCTAATTTTTTTGCTGATTTAATGTTCAAATTGTTTTTTAGTTTGCTCTATTAACAACCTTTAGAAAATTTAAGGTTCTGTTTAATAATATCACATAATGTTGATTTTGTTAGAAATCTCTGTTTATATTTAAATTACATTAGTTTAAAATGTTCAAAATTATTTCCAACAATTTACTATTCCAATGGAAAATGTTAAAAATGATCTTAAATAGTAAATTTGTCTTAAATCTATTATTTTTCAGTATTTTATAGATTGCCGGCATATATTTCGTATTTATAAACTATTATACATTCTAATAGATATTTTTTTATTACGTTTATACGCATAATTAGAGATGGGATCCAAGTACATTGCAGGTAGGTTCGAATCTTACTGGATAGTTCCGAACAGTTCATGAATACTTCAAAAAAGAGGAGCAGTGCTTTTAAATAATAAATACGTTGAGAAAAGTAAACGGTACTCTCATGTATAATTGAACCGTGACTAACAATAAGTAGATTCTAACATTTGAGGGATGCTTTAACCAGGAGAATTCTATTCTGTGCAATTGTGTAGTAATCAAATCTCGTCAGGTGAAACTTTTGCATTGGAGTTGACTAGAATTCGTGAGTACGTACTAAACTTGATCCCATGCGTATGCATAGTATTATATTTGATTTGAAAATATAAAAAGTGCATATAAAACTGTAACAATGCATTGTTTTTTTAATTTTACAGGAAGTATGTATAATTCATTGGCTTTAGAAAAATTGCAAATCAGGCACCGACTCGATCACTGAAAACAACCTCGCAGAAATGAGAGACACGAATCTATTAGAATATTTAATTGTAAATCGTGTTCGTTAACGAGATAATATTTCGATCGTACGACAAATTCATTCCGTTTGTCATATTATTGTCGTGTTGTCTGGTGAATTAATTATTAATTCCTACTCACAATTATTGTGCTGCGTCGCGCGAATACGTAATCAGCAAATGTTTGTTGATCCTGTCCACGGTGCAGTGACATGCATTTGCATATAAAATTCAATGGCGATTTCAGTTGTAATGTTCATTTCTTCTCGTCTGGCCCGCTGCAAACTATAATTGAATGTCCAGTACGTTTGCAAAATATATTATATCTATGTTGTCTATTTGGAAGTAATGTAGCAAATTGTGCACTAAAAATTTACCACTGTCATGTACCAAAATAACTTTATTGTTCAGGTATTTGATACTTAAGAAATTCTGCATTATAGATAATTCGGAGTTGTAATACAAATTTTTAATTATTATATTCTGCAACTACTAGTTTTTAGATAGTGCGAATATATTAATTTACATAGTCATTAATATTATTCATAATATATTATGAAAAATTAATAAAGTGTTTTGACAATAGAAAGTTGTAAAATAAATTTTGTTATGAATGTTATAAATATGTTTAACAAAATTTCTATAAAGTTACTTATAAAATTCATCCAAATGTACACACATGCTTGTTCATTATCGTCTTCCGTGTCGCTGACAAATTACGAGAAGGTTTAAAATGCATGTTCCTCTGACTATTTCGCAATGTGATATTTTATCATTACTTGTCTTACGGTTATTCAATCGTGATAAAAGATGATTAAACAATGCGAGACCATAGCGTGCTACCAAAATCAGCAGAAAATTTCTTACAAATAAATCTGATCTACAATGTTGTGAACACACAATTTGCTTCTCTGCATAAAAAGCACAACTTTCTTAAATCTTTTCTCTCAGAAAATAACCCAGAAATTATTGTATTATGTCCAATATAACATTTAGTTTTAGTATATACAATGAGTGTCAGAGTGGGGCAAATTTTAATCTAGTTAAACTTTAATAATTACAACTGTTTTTATATATTAACTAAAATCAAAGAGTAAGATTTAATTTACAATGTTAGATATGATCAACAACTGAAATACATCAATTGGTTAATATTTTTATTAAGAGAAGTTAACAATTAAAAGGTTTTGATCATTAAAATCAATTACTGGTGTAAATTGATATCAAACTTGAACTCTCAAATCGATTTTAATGAATTTATAAATAAAATAACAATTGTTTATAAAGTAACAAAAGATATTAAAATAAAAATAAGAATTTATATTTCAATAAAAATTACAGTTTTAATTACAATGAAATGAAATTATCTTCTCTTATTTTAATGAATTAATTTTTCAATCCAATCATATTGTATGTACATATTCTGCTGCGTGTAATAACATGTATTCGGACAAGCAAAATAATTAACATTTTCAGAATACTCTTTATCTTTTTATTGATTATACATATAAATTCTGAAAACAGGAGAAATATTTCAGATGATAAAGTTACACGGGTTACTCTCTATATAGCACTGTTGCTTATAAATAAAAATCTAAAGTACCGTGTCGTAACTTAGTCTGAAAAGAAGGTACGTAGAAAGTGCTGGTAAAATTTATTACGACGTCCGTGGAACAACTTTACTTGGAAGATCGAAGAAGAATTCTAGGAAGTGAAAAAGGAATATGCATAAAATGCGAAACAAACGAAAGCCATTCGTATAAATAATGAAAAAGAGAAAAGCGACTAGGAGATATTTATTTCGATGTATAAAGTTTCTAAAAGTACTTCAACGGAGATGGACTTATTTAATGGAAAAAGTTTGCTTTAAGTTATATAGAAAAGCCTGACGACTTCTGTTGTTGAAGAAAAGTTATTTTATTGAAGCGTTTAGTTCCAACCTACTTAAATTAATTTGGCACAGCATGGTGGAATATCTTTTTTCATTGAGAAAATTGAAGGTGGTGATCTTAAAATCTTTGAAACGATAAGTGATACAAAAAGATTGGACAGTGCTTTATGCGACCCTTTTTGAATTATATAATATTCGTCTAACTCCATTTTTTATCACAGTTCCCGTTATTTACTCTACCCTGCACTCATAAATACACAGAATAATCTAATACTACAGTAAAATTCAAAATAATTTTCTAACCGAAATACTGCGGCATAGAACTACTTTCTGTGGCAAATAAACCTAGATATATTCAGTATTAAATTAATGATAATAATACTAGTATTTACATGTACCAGAGTGACGTCCTCAGTATTCCTATACTACGGTTTCTAAAACGATTACCCTACGTACCACCGATCTATGCACTTTTTATTTATCCAAGTATTTTCGTTAAATTTCGTGACTTTGCTACGGACTGATGAATATTCTAAAATAAAATGTTTGCGTGACAGGTAAAATTTCATATAATCAAATCACTCGACGTATGCGTTTCGTATGCGTCAAAATGAAACAAAAAAAGTGTGAAATAGGAAAAAAAGCAACGTTACTGTGACCGTTATAATAAAACTAATCTTCCTTCCATAAACTTTATCGCACGTGTTTTCCGCTGCACAATCGAGCGGAGAATCATTTTTCACTCCCGACAATAAAACAGCGCCGGCACAAAAACACGTTACAGAATAACCGCGTTAAAACGCATTTCTTTGTCATCAACGGTGGCTGGTATTGAAACTACAGCAGCATTTGTTAGGGAAGCCTGTCAAACACGTTTTTCCTTTGCGCGTCTGCGTCCATTTAATCGTTTTCCAATTTTCTGCCCCGGCCTGTGTCTCGAAAGCGCGACGCAATCAGCGTGAAAGTGCGCGCGCGCTTTCCAACGATTAATATTACATTCGTCGAAGTATTAACGGCGTCGATGCGCCTCTGTTACACGTGGTTCGTTCTATCGATCTGTATATTACACGATACGAAACCAGTTTATGTTTATCCGCGGACGCGTGCTTGCATGTAAAACCGTGCAACGATCGCAAGTTCTGGCAATGCGGATCGAGCGAAACACTGCCAAGACAATCAACACAAAATCGAAAAGCTTGGAAAATTGAAATATCGGAATAACATGTTTTATACTCGCGTGATTTACTGATGATCCACTGAACAACTTTAGTTTTCGTCAAATATTCACTGACCCTCATGACATGTTAACCTCTTCAGGGATACTAACACATATGTGTACGTCTATTTTTTTTTAAATTAAAATTATTCTCAGTGAAAGAAACATTAAAATGTGGTGGAGAACTATTCACAACAGAATCTCTCGACAGTAAAAACGAAAAACTTATCGTATGGCAGCATAGATAATATTTTATTCTACTTAACAATCACTGATTTGAAAATATTGTAAAAAATTCGTCCCTGAAGAAGTTAAGTGACATTGTCGTCGCGCTGATAGTATAAAAGAAAACGCAAATCAGTGAATAAGTAAATGTCTATAATCTCAACGATTTTTATTAATCCTTCTTGATCGGATTGCATAATTAAAGTTTATGTAAACTTAATAGCTGTTTTTATTATTTTATGAATAGGTGAACGCCCTTGGTATACGATTCAATCTTTCGGGCCTTGGCGTTTGCACGTGGTGGGCCGTCTAATTAGCCGACATAATAGATAACTGGATTGTATCAATAGTGGACAAGTATCGGAATATGAATTTTTACAAGTGTCAGTAAGTTCGAAATTTTAGCAAGATAGTTTCATTAGATTTGATAAGTTTGTAATACTGTGTCGTTTGAAATGCAGTCGTGTGACGGTTGTCGCAACACTGATTTTTGTCCCTATAAAAGATTGATTTTGGGAACTATGTTGATTAGACATTTTTTACTCCTCTCGGTCAGTACTGTAAGCATCTGAAGTCTTAATCCCTTTTTTTAGACATCCTCTATACCTATTCTATTCGTTGCCACAAAAGTAATGTGATATTAAAACTGCGAAATTGTTCTTGTTATAACTGTTGAGGACAATGATCAGTTTTGTACTCGTTGACGTGTAATGGGTCACCGGTGACCGACACCTCAAATTTAATTCAATTAAATAATTATTGATTGTCGCAAAATTCTGAGCAAACTTCATACTGAAACAATAATGTAGGAACAGAAGAACATGACCGAGTACTCAAATCTTTTTGTTCTTTACGATTTACATGAAAAGTAATAAATTACATCGTGTCTGATTAGGTATAGTCGTTTCCACTGTGGCGTTCAACGTGTTAAGAGGCACCGTATCGGACCATCGAATCGTTGATCGGTTGTCCTGGCAACGATAGCCCTTTGTTAATCTCGAGAGATCGAGAGCGTAGCGAAATTCACGGTGTGGCTCTCGCCTTCAGATTGCTAAACGAACTACACCTACACTCCCGTCCAGAAGTCAGGGGACACTTACTAATTTCAGCTTTACATTTACATTAAAATTATTAAACACCTACTCTATTGAATCATACGATTGTTTACAGATTATTTACACTGAATAGAATTTCTAAATGTTAAAATATATTGAAAATTATATATATCAAGTTTAAAATTTGCTCACTAATGTATGCTCCCTGTTTCGAGATGATAACTCGAAATAGCCTTGGCTGTCTTGCGGTGATTTTTTTGGTGTTTCTTCTTGGATTTCTGTCCAGAATCGCTTTAAATGTGTCTACAGATCACAAAATCGAAACAAATGTCGCCCAAATTTAACGCATTGAAAAACTGGTCTTGAACCGTACTATAATTGTTTCCGTTTTTTTTTATATTCATTATAACAGAATACTAACTATATTATTAAAAATATGTTGTGTAAACATAAATGTTTTTAAAAGAACCGTTCATACTGAAATAAGTAACCAAGTCTACTATATCGTAATCCAGGTTTATTCAGAAATGGTAAAGTGCCCCATGACTTATGGACGGGGCTGTATATAATCGTGACAATTTGTCACTGATAAAGATTAAGAAATTACATTTTATTGTTAAATCACATTGTAAGTGAACACTGCAAATTTATGCGACAGAAGTATTTTAATTACAAATAAACAGATTTTGTGTGCGTTTGGAAATTGGGATCTGCTAAATATTCGGCTCTTTGAGCACGTGGGAGCCATCAATAACTGCAAACAAATAAAATGGTATCGCGTCAAAGTACGCGGATGCATTTAAAATAGCATTTACTGATATTCGTTCCAAAAATGTAATTATTCTGAAAATTCAGGCGTGAATACACAAAAAGCTTGAAGCCCGCGCAACAATGGTTAATATTTCTTGTCATTATTATTTCGCTTGAACGATGTCCAGCTTTTATAAAATACGATCCGCGACAGTCAATTGCTTCCGGGGCATATTTTTCGTTTTGAAAACAGCAATTGTAATGCATACAGCACTCCAGAGAAATAACAGCTCGTACTGCATCACATTTAGCGCCACAACGATTTCGATTTTTAATCTTGTTAAAAAAGCGTTTCGACGAACCGTTAATCCTTCCTCTGGATTGAGCAATTATAGCGTTATAGTTTCTTTTTGTCTATATATTGTTATACAAATGCGATGTGTCATCGGTGTAAACGTTCGTATTACATAAGTAAGTCTAAGAAACAACTGTATAAACATGATTTGAATTTTTACGCGCTGTTCAAATATAATTATACAAGAATACCTTACAGCCTTCGACTGCTCACATAAATCATTGCCTCCGGTGTGTTGCATTAGATTTCCCGTCATTTCTGTCTTCATTTAATTATTTCATCATTGTTTGCTTTTTATACACGTGTAAATACTATTTTTATGTTTTGCATATACGTGTACATGGCATTAAAAAGCATAAAAAGAAATTAACTTTTTTCTTCTTGTAATTATTATTTCAAAGGGATGATACAGAACTATAATATAATCGACAAAGAATCAAGAATTTTATGATACCTGCAAGCAGGAAATGGGTGAAAATTCAGCTAATATTCTTGTAAGGGTTAAAAACGTTGGACGTACAGGGTGTCCAGTTTTAATCTATAAATGCGAATTACTCGTAAAGTACCTGTTGTATGAAAAAAATGGTTGACAGTGAAATTGAGTGATTTCGAGGGGGACATAATCTGGTGTAATTACTTTTTCTGTAGATGAACGAATAGAAGTCATCTGAACGTGACATACGTTTTCTTAAATGGAATCATATAATTTTTAATGCATTAGTCGATACAGTTCTTTATTTCGTATAAAAAAATATTAAGGTATTTATGTCGAAAGATCATTAGTTTAGGAGATGTTTTAGCCTCAATATTGCAAAGTAGTACTCGTCAAAGTCAGTATCACTTTCTGTCACTTCAGATCGGCAGGTATTCATATTAGTACCACTTTCCAATATTAAGACTAAAATATCTGCTAAACTAATGGTTTTTCTAACCCATGTTAACACGTTGAACGCGGCATCGGTCACCGGTGACTGACACCTCAAATTTAATTTACTTAAATAATTATTGATTGTTGCAAAATTCTGAGCAAACTTCATACTGAAATAATAATGTAGGAACAGAAGAACGGCTGTGTACTCAGATCTGTTTTGTCTTTACGATTTATATAAAAAGTAGTAAATTACATCGTGTCTGATTAGGTATGGCTGTTTTCACTGTGGCGCTCAGCTGGTTAATTTCGTCAAACAACTGATTAACCAACGAAATTTTGTGTTACATCTATCTTCCAGTGATAGTACTAAATAAGAATTATATTAACAAATACATAAATATTTATATATTGAACGATGCATGTTAATTAAAAGGCATTTTCGTGTGTCTGGCTAGTGACAGGATTTTCCACTGCGGCGCTCAACGTGTTAAGAAATAATGAACACTTCACTCTGATACGCTGTACATCTCTTTTATTTTTCGGCGTGAAACTGGTACGTTTGAACATGGATGCCCCTATCTCACCACAACGATATCCTTCTATCCAGCGATATGGTCGTCTGAAATTTATAGCTAGATAAATTGATACGCGAGATCGTTCTCACGTTTTCCGCCGCTCCACGCAATTTCCATTTCTCTCAACTGCTACCGTCACTTTCCTATTTTCCACGCGTCTACTTTCTTTCCCCCGTATCGCACTTAATTCTATTTCGCGCACTCTAAGCTACCGAGCGTTCATACGGAAGCCCGTTTCTAACCTCGTTATCGCGACGCGATTTCACCCGACGCGAAATTGTATTCGCGTTCGCGGCGGAGCATCAGAAGCCGCGAATCTTCTTTCACGATCACGTTCGAGGCACGGGAACGACGTCGAGCTCGTTTCCGGTGTCATCGTCACTGTGAAACACGTGCTGGCGGAGAAGGAGAGGAAAGAAAGGGAGCGTGCCATCCCGATGAAACGATCTCTCGAAGTAACTGCACTCCTGCGGATTAGCTGTCCGACAAGCCCTTTTCGGTGGTTTCGCGGAACGGCCCGACCGGCTGCCTTTTTTCAAATTACCTTTTTGATTTATACCCGTACAGGCATGCGTATAGCCAGTCGGTTTTCCCATTTACATGCAGATGCCCCGGCAGATCGACGTAATTGTACGTGGCGTGCTTATAGCGTGAACGCCAGACGTCCTGGCTTCTTCCAAATCCCCGTTCATTCATCGTCCTCGATTCGTTCATCTTTTTCTTCGTTCCTTTTTTTCGATGTGCACACCTCCTCGTATCGCTGCAGATAACTTTTATTGGCACGGCCCGACGTCCCGTTGGATGGAGCAGCCGTGAACCCGGTGCTCTGCGTGTCGGGAAAGGTAGAAATAGCGATTATTGCCTGACATTCAGGAAGCGGTTCGTTTTTATGCTGAACGAGTTTTGAAATTGGCTGGAACTCCTTCTCGATCTCCAAAAGTTCGCAACCTAAAAGTTCGTTTATGATTTATGGTACGAAGCTGACATGTGGGCAGATAAATTTGGTTTGCTCCTGGCACAAAATGGTAGTGTGCGTGCGCTATCGTTGTTTTTAGTTTTATATCTGTGATTCTCTTAATCTACATTATTGTAGACGACTTTGTTTTATGTTTACGTTATTTTGGTATATTATAGCCACCTGTCAATATTTACGCACGTCTTGTAGCAACATTTATTAACGTTCGTTGTATTAAAATTTGCCAGAAGCTATCATTGCATGAACGCTTTTAATATCGTGGATAATTTCATATCACGTACTTTCGAAAACATTTTTAAAGACTTTTTCACTTTCCACATTTTCAGTTTTAAATCTCTTACACTAGTTGCATAACGTGAGCTTATAACTTTAAAACGTTGCCCTGCAATATTTAGAAATGGAACCTCTCTTGTATTCATCGCTTTTCCTCTGTTCTGTATATTTTAATATTGCTGCTTTATCGCGGAAATATATTAGAACTTCATTTATCTAAAAATAGTAGAAAGAAATAGACAAAAAATTGTGTTCAGAGAAAGTGCACTACTTTGCAGTAAGTACACTTGCAGGAAGTACATATTAACTCACTGACATTTTAGGATAAATAAATTTTGAAAAATACTCAAAGACATTCATAACGGTAAAAAATAGAAAAACAGCCGCTTTTGCTATAATCGGAATTTGCGTTTTCGCTTATAAAGTATAAAACACGATACTTATTGCTAAATACGCTGCTCAAAGCAATTAGAGATCGAATTCCTAAATAATTTTGCATTATCTACCATGTACCGGAAATGAGAAAACTACACATTGACCGCACTAAATTGTTTCTGTATGATTCTGTGCCAAAATGCAGAACTGTGCAAACCTTTAAGCAATTAAAGCTTCAGGACAGCTTAGAAACAGTTAATCATTTTCTCATCCGTTCAGCGAAAATTGGTATAATTGTTGACAACTCCTTGCGACTTCTTCTTGAACTTTTAATTTAAATTCAAGGATGGTGTGTGGAAATCAGTATACATCTTGTTTTTGAAATATTCCCAAAGAAAATAGTCACATACTGATAAATCGGGCGATCTTGCCGACCAAACAACATCCCCATTTTTGAAAATGATATGAATTGAAAAGAGCACTCATAAAATTTTCGATTAATATTAAATGAATGCGTGGATCGAAATGGTGCTCACCTGTCAAGCGTCATTTTTAAAAAATAAAATGGCATATTACATCTAACAAAGATATATAACCAAATTTATGTTAAAATAAAAATTCATTGAATAATCGCGTTGTGAAAATTTCCCACTTCACTGATACACCCTGTACACATACCAGTTTGAACAGTTCATATTCTTTACCAACCATAAACCAAGAAAACATAGCACCATCTACGAACGGTGGTTTCATACGCACCAACCCATATTTTTCGGTACCCAACCTATCTGCGAAGTTTCAGTGAAATCGATGCGCAACGCCTCATGCGGCCCTTGTAAATGGAAACTCGAAATGCACGCTTCGGACACATCGTCGTATTTTAATATCCGCTCACGTCGGTGCGCCGTGTAAGAACACGAACCCCCGAATTCTGGCAATTTCACATCGGTTAGAAGTTCCAGCAATTTCAAGACCTCTTGCGAGCACAACTCGATACACCGGAAGAACAACGTGGCCGCCGGCCGAGTTACAACGGCGCACAATGTAACGGAAATTGTGGGAGCACCAGCTCCGAAACGCAATTATCACTCAGCGGCGGCTATATTTTCGCACAGTCGGTTCGGTCGATGCTGCATCCTGCATTAGCCGCGAGCTCGGTTACAATAATTATTATTTATCGCCCTCCATTATATTAGTTCGCGCTACTCCGGCTACTACCGTGCTTCGCAAATCGAATTGATTTCCGGAATTTATCGCGCGGCAGATTTTCCCTTTGTCTCCGCTCTTGCCCCCGCCCCCCGGCCGTTCATTCGTACGCGGAAAACGCGCGACCGTGTTACGTACACGGGCTCGGCAATGGCCGCGGGTAGGTGCAAATAATAAATTTCCTACGAATAATAAATCAGCACGGTTGACCGATTTACACGCGAGCGCAAACAGCCGTGGAATCGCGCATTATATCCGCGAGCTGCAATGACGCGGACGAGCGGCTTCTCCTCGGCGTTGTTTTTGGTCGAATTAAATGAAATTCAACTGCTGTCGCATGTGACCCAACGAGTTCCACCGCAGTGCATCGACGTCGATTGTTCCCGTTGGCTTTTTTTTTCTGGTCTTTTGATTTTGTCTTTGATGCCGAAGTCGTGGTCAGGACATAGCAGCTGTTCCATTTTATTCGCGTTAGTCAGTACTCTGCACTCGGTGCTGGCGATTCTCGGGTAGGTGTGGGTACATTAAAGAAGGCTAGAGGATTCATTTCGAACATTTTAATTTGTGTTGTATTACGAACAAGGTCGGAGTGACAGAGTTTTTAAAAGAGATGATCCGGGTTCCTGTTTATTTTTGGAACGTTTCCGAATTCTTGCTTGAGTTCTTTGTAACCTTGATACGACTAATGACGTTTGGATTGATGCTTTAATAATTTGATGCCGTCTGATTGTGTTTTCTTTGTGGTTCTTCTTTTATGCTGTTTACTGTACGATATCGGTATCTGTGACAATATTGTAGGGTAGGAGTGAAACGGGTTATTTAAAAAATACTAGATCTCCGAAAATGGAATGTAATTAGGAAAACGCTTTTGTCGCCGATTACGCTCATTCAGTCGCTTGCTCACAAAAATGATCCCGCTCCACCTTTTCTCGCACCTTATGTACATACGCTCCACTTTCTCTCTCTCACTCTACCACGCCCTTGGTCTATCGCACCCGTTGCTCGCATTCGCATAGTTACGCTCGTCACTTGTCTGTTGTCAACAAATTCGGCCTTCCGAGTTTGTTGCCCTCGCTTCTCGCAGTTTTTCACGGCCTTAGCCATATGATCGGCCTGCTCCGGTCATTGACTCCTACAATATCTACTATTATTTTGACTCAATGGGGACCCCCGAGATGTAGAGCAAACCAATGGGCGTTTTCAGAAATAAACCAAGTAATTACAAAATGATAAACAGTTTTATATGATTAATGCTACTGTCCTCTTCTTTAGCTATTTTTATATCATTCACTTGCAATCATTAAAAATAAAGACTCAATGCATCCACAGCCAACTTGATGTTTTTTAAATTACCTGCTTTTTAATAGAAACTCATGTGGGGTGTTTCAGAACTACAGATCGAAGGTTAAATAACTGATAGACCACGAAAAAATACGTGAAAAATAAACATATGTCCAAAAACAAATGGTTTTTGCGATGTTAAATTTCTTGTGTTGCAAGCTAAGTTCTTTATAGCTCATCAACGTTTCAAATGAGTCTTGATTCCACTGGAAACGAACATACAATTTTTTAACTACTTTTAACTATGCGTTTTTTAAATCGTTTGCTTAAAATTATTTATCATATACAATTAATTCATTTACAGGATGTTTCGTTTATCCTATCCGTCTTAATATCTCAAGTTATTGTTGCCAGTACGGAAAAATGTGTTAGGACCTAATTGTACAGTTCAAAAGGACAAATATTTTGATTCAGAATTTTTACCTTCAGGATTACCTTTCTTTAGTTCTCAAAGTTATCGATATTTTTCCCATTTCGTGCGATCAAGATCACTATTCAGGTCCTAGACTGCCCTGATAAATGAAGAGCGCCTCTCAACACACATAACGCGCTTTGAACAGTCCCGAGAACGTCAAATATGCCGTAGTGCAAATCTCTAAAGACTTGGTACACAGGTGGGACTGGAATTTGTAACATACTAATCATACTCTGTACCACGAGCTGCGTTACACTCTCGTTATATTAAGGCGGGGGGTTAACGCACGCAGCGTATATAGCTAATTGAAACTCGATTCTTTATACCGTGCCGCGAACGCGGATGAATAAAAGCGGTCTGCGACAGCCGTTTCGCGAGATCCCGAAACAGAAGTAAAATACAATTAACAGTGGTGCATCGGGTCCGTAATTAGCCCGAAGACGGGCTAGGAAGCTCGCTTCCAGCAGCCGGCGTCACGGCAACACGCGCTGAATTTAACGAACCGTGCGTCGGGCAATAAAGTTTTGTTGGCCGAGAACGGAATAACAAGTTCATCCTCGCGGTCGGAGCAGAAAATCTGGCCCGCGAATATTACCCGCGAGGCGGACCGTAAGCGAGCAAAGAATATCGTTTCATTTCGCTAAGGTACAGCGTGTTCGTAAATCGTATGCGGTCGCGTAACGACGAGAGGAAAAGCGTGGAAAAACCGGTCTCGGGGAGAGACTGAGGGCGGAAGAGACGGTGGACGTTGTACGGCGGAGGAACGTGCTCGAAAGATAATTAAAATGTCTTGGGTTCCTGCGTCGGCCGCGAATTATGGCCCGAAGTTGCCGCTGCGGCGTAAGCGAACCTTCCAACAGCTTTCGCTCCACCGTCGCGGCGCCACCACTTAACGATCTGTGAACTCGTGAATCCCGTGTACTCTTTGTATCGGGGAAACGCCAGTTCCTCAAGATCGGTACCGGGGAGGGTGGAAAGTGTTCCTTGCCAACAGCCAACGATCGGGTGGATCAAAGCGATCGCTGCTTTCGTCGATTGAAATGTGGGAATCTCGCCGAACGTGAGAATCCTGCCACGTGGAGTGATAATGGCTCGTCGATTCTCTTGATCTCCGCACCGAAGTTGATTAGCAGCGTTAAGGAACAAAGGTCTTGTGAACACGCGTCACATCGATGCTTTCAGTCGTGTGCCGGTGTTTAACTTGCCGTGCCTGTGTTCTCTTTTAGACTTTCTTTGCTTACGATATTTCTGCTTGACTGTTCTGACCTGTTGGTACGGTTACGTTTATATTAGGTTGGGCAGTGGCTCAGTTGCTTAGAAAGTGTTGAGCTGAAGAGATTAACACATTGCATGCTGGTCTTATGCGCGTAGCCACTTTTAAGGCAGTGCGCCCTCGAATCAGATGTTCGAATTGGGTATAAAACGTGGATTTACGACAACAAAATTATCTTTTTTAAATTTTATATCAAATGGCAACTCTCGTTCTCTGCATATGATGTGTTAAATAAATAATCGTAAATTTTATGAAGTCTTTGGACTTACCCTGTATAATAAATGATTCATAAAGCAAATCTTCCCTTGAACAAATCAACTATAAGTTAAACAACTTTAACATAAACAAACTGAAAATAAAAAATAAACACTATTCATTTGCAGGTTTCGTCAAATTAGAGGCATAATTAACTTTCTATTGCTCCTGATATGTTATTATCGTTTCGCAGTTGTCACAGGCACACGATAAATTACAGTTCATGGTCTGAGTCAGTTATATTGTTAACATATATTTGTTAAAATTGTTATCCATATTGCCGTTTGCAAAGCACACAATGAGGTGTTAATTATAATATCACGTGGAACGAGAGTTTTGAAAAGACTTATCCGGTGAACGTTTCGTGCACGCCGGGAGAGGAACGGTGTCATAATAATACAGAGGAGCGAATTACGAATTCTGAAATTCAGCTCGCGAACTGCCGCAATTCTGGCAGCGTGGCGAGTTAACGAACTGTAAATTCGCGAACTCCGCGTATCCTTTTGAAAGAGAGGGAGCGCCGAAAGTCCGCGGAGTTGTAGGAAGCTGGCGGTAAAATGCTGGTCTACTGAACGCAATCGTGAGCACGAAATCGATGAATAAGAATATCGGTAATGAGTATGAATTAACGATTAAATATTTGACTTGTTTTCAACAGTTTTCCGCTTTGTTGGTCACGTTTAATTCCGTGAACGTTCTGTCGAACATTTCGTTTGTACTGCACGAAGGCGTATTCATTGCCTAACTGCGTTAAGCTGTACCGAAGAACTTCCACGATTCGAAATTAGGAATCTTTTCATAACTGAAACCTCTGCCAATCTGGAATAGTTAACGTTAATAGAAAAAGTAAAACACAAAGAAGAAACGTATTTATTTAGTGATTCCCTAAATTAAATTATTATTATTATTAATATAGGATAGGAGGAAGGCAAAACACACACACGTCCCTGTCATGGCTGTGCTTTGTCTTATGTCAATTCCCAGTTTTACAATTGATGCTTATTTGTTTGTTTTTTTAAATTTATTTATTTACGAGGAGTGTTTTATGAAACTTCGATATGATATAGATCTCGAAAATATATTAGACACGTATTTTTTTTATATCGGCCGTCGTTCACTTTGAAGGTGTTAAAACTCTTAGTACTATGATAAAGAGGCGCGTTATTGTAAATAACACCTTCTAATGCAATGTAACACAAATCACTGTTATTACTGCGATGCTACAAACAAACGTATACAAGCTAATAATTATTGCGATACTACAAGCAAACGTATACAAACTAATAATTAACACCTTCTAATACAATGTAACACAAGTCACTGTTACTATTGAGATACTAGAAGCAAACGTATACAGGCTAATAATTATTGCGATGCTACAAACAAACATATACAAGCTAATAGTTATCGCGATGCTACAAGCAGACGTATAAAAACTAATAATTATTAGCTTGTATACGTTTGCTTGTAGCATCGCAGTAATAACATTTAGTTGTGTTACATTGCATTAGAAGGTGTTAATTTAAGGTGTTAATTACAATAACGCCCCTGCATATTCTTGTTGCTTCGCATATTTTTCCAAAAAACATATGGCAAAGAACGCACAGTATCCTTTCGCCCATTTGAAACATCTACTGAAGTTGGGGAAGGATTGCACTATCAAATGAAACCTGTGATAGCCTTACAGTATTTCCAATTCTCTATATAAAAGTTCAGTCCTATTATTTTTTAATCCAACCACGTATGAAGCTTCGAAGATTCGAATAATATTTGAAGCGATTCAAAACAACAGTTACGAAATTGATTGAATATTTACAAGAACAGCAGATGAGTGTTGCACACCCATGACTACCGTGTAAAATCTGAGTTAGCCTTCTACAAAGCATAACGGACAAAGCTTCCACGTAGTATCCGACTGGACAATGGACCATCTCGTCCTTTAGAAAAATCTTGTATTTTTAGAGGAAACTAATCTGTAGGTTCCATTTATTCAAAGACAACAATATAACCCTGTAGGTGCTAGAATGTAGGTCTTGTGTGACCTTCCGGGATGACCCACCTTCCGGAAATATAAAATTTTTATACAAAAATATGCAATATACTGATATAAAAAAAATGTCGGCATATAAACATTAATTGAAGCTCTGTACTGGAATTTCATTTTCAACCAGGCGAGACACACGCATTCATTTAAATTGGAATCTAAAGAGGTCGGACATATACACCTGTGTCCATATGTACTAGGGCACTTACGGAAAATTAAGAAAACCGAAAACATTATTAGTTAATTACTAAAATCTTTAAGAATTATTATGTAGTTTGATACCTTAGACTATAAAGAATTCGCATATTCAATATTACAACAGAGATCTCACCAGTTATTTCTAATAAAATTAAATTTTCTTCTCGCCTATACATACATGTATCCGCCGCGTGCCTGGATCACTGCCTTAACCAATTTTGGCATTCGTATTAATAGATTTCCTATTAAATCACTTATCATCTACTCTCATGCGCCATGTAAATAATTCCATAAGTCAAATTCCGAATTTGAACAGACCTCTCGGATTCCCCGATCTAATTCATCCTATTTTTGTAACTCAGATGCAATGAATGTGAAAACCAATTATGCATATAAATAGTAAATATATGTACCTGAATATATGTTTTTGCTAATATAATCTTATAAGACTAGTGAAAGTTCTAGAATCTGGATCAAATACACATTTTCTGTTGCATCAGCAGTTGTTTTAATACTTGTGGACGGAGATGTAGATGCAGCCAATTTCAATTTCAAAAGATTCAAATATTGATCGTAAACAAGTCATTTGTGCAAAGAATGTTCGTTTCTAGAAATGAAATGAAAGCGTCTCAATTTTCATGTCGTTAGAGATACTTCTGGAAATATTTACCAAGCGCTGCTTCTTATTCTTCTCGACGTTTCCGAAGAAATCTCTGACAGTGATGAATGCACTGCGAGTATCGGGCATCTGTGTCCTTTCGCGAAGAATCTCAAGTAAAAAATATGACTGTCTTCGAGGGAAAATGCAATGGTAGGAAAAAATAGAGTCATTTGTTACGTTGACACAGTTTGTCGCAAATGCACTTCCAATTTGCGTCACATCTCTCGCTATCTCAAAAGTCAGGTTCTTTTACTTCGCTTCATCTTATTCTCCTCATTTTCGCCTTCTTGTTATTTCAAGCTGCATGCGTATAATTATTTTTTCATATTTCTTTCTATTAGATGTTTAAGCTAAATTTTGTTCAACAGCTATTCAGTACGTACAGTTTCACAGATATTTGTTCAAAACACTTTATACATGTAAATTCTAATTTTCTACGTTTCTTTCTATTCCGCTAATGATTTGACAGTTTTGTATTAATTCTGAATTTGATTCTGTACTTTAGAAATACTCACAGAACTGCCTTTTTTTAATGGAATAAATAAATGAATATTATTTTAGCATAAAAGATGGCACAGTATAGGCGTACGAATTTGTACATTATAGTAATAATCATAGAGTATGAACATTTTTTAAATACTACTAACGTAGATACCATACAATACAGAACAGTCTCAATTCACTCAAATGTGCAGTATAACACTTTATAATTTTCGAACGTCCTATTATCCAAATATTATACTTCCTTTTAAAACGTGGTAATACATTGTACATGCACATTTCCTGTCTTGTCCAAATACGTATTAACGTTACATTTACTTGATTTCCGGACACTTAAAATGAATTTTGTTTGCAACGCAGTTAAGAAAAATGGTAATAATCATTACACTGTTGGACCTACAACAATATTGTATTAGACTTTGTTTCGTTTGCAAAATCAGAATCTGCAACTTGCAAAGACCGAAGTCAATGCCGACAACTTCTACATTTTAATGTTTAAAGCCATTATTCAGAGGACTTATCGAATGTTATAGTCTCTTCTATTGAGATCTTTTGAACTACAAGAATAGCAATAAACTGTACAGCTAGATACTCTAATCAATTTGTGCAAAATAGCATTTAAAAAAATGTGGTACTCTAAAATTATACAAAAAATAGTTTCTTTACATAATGTCTTCGTTTCTGTTATCGATACTTACATGATACTTAAATGATCAATAAGAAGAAACTGAATATTCCATTCTGTAAAGTTTCTCTTATTCGCGCAGTTATGTCTCCCTGTTACCTCTAGTAACTACATACTGAAAGTTGTACCATGTACAAAAAAACAACCCTCTCGTCGTACGTGATGTATTCAACTTGTACTTATCAATTAATCATGATTACTGAATACCTGAAAAATGAAATTGTTTCATAACATTCGGTCGAAGCATAAATGCGTTACAGTTTTGTCGTGAAGCGTATACTCGAGGGCAACAAAACTTCTCTAACGACCCACCGTAATTATTCGTTACCATCCATAAGCCTGGGACAGTAACCAGGACCACCACTGACCATTACCATCGCTGCAAAGATAGATCCTATGATGGACGAAGATTGGAGCCACCGTTTGTGGCTGGAAGTTGCCCGAAGGACATTGCCGAGTTATCGTTTCATGCAGAATTTCCACAACAACCCGGGTTAACGAGCTGTGAACTCGTGAACACACCTTGGAAGTGTTACGAAGTGGCACAGGGAACAGAGTAGGAAGTGAACTGTGTGGTAAATTGCGCGTGTATAATGATAATGGCGGGAGACAAGGAATCCATCTGCGGTGACGTGTCTCTTCTGCGAGTGTCAGGCCGTTAATAGGCGATTCGTGATTGCGAATTGGGAGTACGCGTTGAGGCGTGTTCCAGAAGGCTTGTCGTTCCACGAAAGTTACGTGAAATACCCGTGATAGCTTTAACAATACCCTCGGTTTGCAGGATAAATCAACAATTTACCAATAATAACAAATATTCGCAAAATTTTCAAAAAACGTATCCTGGACAGACGAAAAAATCAACCCGAGAGACCTCACATCATTAATCGTGCTATGGGAAGTCATAGAAATACATAGAACTATAAAAGTATACGTAAAAAGAGTATCTGGAAATAATAAAACGTAACCATCGCATCGTTTATAATCAAATACGAGTATTATACCGAATGTATTATTATCATTCGAAAGTCACAAGGGATACAAATATTCAACAGCACAAGAAAATTCTTCGACAGGTACAGAATTTATATTAGAAGCGTACAATATTGCATACGCAGTTCTGAACAGACATATTTTATAATACTTCTGTACTGTCTGTTGTAATGTAATTAATATGTCAAAAATTGAATCTCTGTGTTCAGGAATTTGAAAGCCTGGGTTTATGATGCGTTCGCTAGAATCTTGATAATATTGAAAATCCTCTGTATTACGACACGAGGTAGAAATAAAATTGGCATTTTCACTGAGGACGAGGAACTAAGACCAAACGGGGATTTATTGTTACTAAATAATTTCTCCGTACATCTAAAAGCCAAATGTGCTGGCAGGTTCTTCTTCCTGTGCGCACTAAACCCCTAGGGCTACAGTCAGTGCAAGTGGCTACTGGCAACTCCTGAACTTGGCGCCCTCGCCACAGCTCTGAGGTGCAAACCTACTAAAATCTAGATCATGGTTTCCAGGGTGGACAGCAGTTGCGAAATGGAAAATAATTGATTTTTGTACATTTCGAATTGAGCTAGCCTACATCGCCTTGCTTACTCATTTGCCCAACTAGTGACGCTCCGTCTAGGGGTTAAAGACATTGTTAAGTATTCAAGACACATATTGCATGCTCTGTTAGACATTCTGTTAGACTCTATGCCAATAATATCTCCCACTTGTCAATTGTAATTGTAATAAAATTAAATGAACTCAAACTATTAAGGGCACCTTGGTGCAAATTTTGAAATACCCACCCAACAATCAAGGACAAATTTCATATTCGTAACAATAATGAAAATGGTAATACTGATAATAAGTAATATTAATGAAAATCTTGAAATATTTCTAATTGTTTTAATGTGCTCCTGAAAGTGTCCCCCATCAACCAGGTCGATTTTATCTTTGCTCCAAGTACAGTACTGTACATAAAAATGAGTTTTTATAAATATACAAGGCGAGGCGCATAAAATATGTTGTGCAAATATCTTCACAAATATTTATATCCACATTTTTGTAGAATAATAAACTGGACAGTAGTGAGTGGATTTTCTACGTTATAAACTTTCTGAATTATTGGAAGGTGTAAACTTATAATAATTTCCAAACATTTAGGTTTCCGAGATTTCTATATTGCGATTGTACTTGAAATATAATTAAACAAGTCCGAAATAAACAAAATTATTCTCCAATTACATTGATTATGTATTACCTTAATTATCCTATTTTATTATATACTCACGATATTCTATTTACTTTGTTTCAGGTAAGACGCTGATATTAGTGTTAAGACGAAAGTCAAAATGCAATCACTGAGGTTGAGAGACGGTGAGTGTTTCTGCATGAAATTGAATTTCCGACGGTGAGATTGAATTTTAACATATTATACTCTGACATTTTAATTTTACACACTTCATTATGCTGGTGCACTCCCTTTGCCGCGGAACTAGTAATAACATCTCATTAATTTGAGTTTCCGTTAAAACGAATTAAATAGTTCACTGGATTTGTAAAGCGCTTTCCGTACCGTGGATACCTTGTTTAACGAAATTTAGTACCGAGTTTACGGCTACTTTTCCCAAGCCACTTGAGACGCAAGCGCATAATTACGTTTAGTGGTGGAAATCGCAGTCTAATTTTTTTAAGTCATCCGAATCGATTAGGTAAACAAATGTATTGTTCATTCGACATACATGAAATTCTGTTTTGTCTAAAAAACAGTATTCCGTAGGTTTAGTGCAACGCTATCATAAAAATATAATTTAATTATGCCGTTGAGAACATAAAATTTATTTTATTTCGCTCGGTTATTTTTAAACGAAGCATAGAACTGTCTGAGTGGCAAAGGAAATATTTCACTACTGTAGTTTCGACATATTAATGTTGTTGCGCGTCAGCGTTGAATATACAATATATTTAAAAATTTATGGAGCGATTTCAGTAAAAGTAAAAAGATCTACGGTGTTTTTATACAAGATTTTAGAATACCGCGCCTGGTGCTGGCGAAACAGAGATAAATTTCATTTAGTGCCGCGTGTTTTCAATATAGCAATCGAATGCAGCGACAGAAATATTTTATTGCTCGGGACAGGCGGTATTTTAAATTCACTAAATAGATGATGTCGTGGAAGTTTTAATTGCAGCGCACCGATTGCATTATTTCTATCGGATGCGGAGTCGCGTAAAACGCATGATTAAAACGGCGTGGCCGGCCTACGAAATTTTCGGTGTTAACGAGCTGAATTTTGGCAAACACACGCATGCAAAAATCACGTGGTTAATTACTGTTCTACAGCCTCAGTTTAAAATAACTGCAATCTCTACACTTTATCCGCTTATAATTTAATTAACTGTCTGAAATAGTTCTTATGTGGCTTCAAAGTGCGAAATGTTAATTTGTTATTTGTAATTAGACAAGAAATCGAGTAAAAGATAATTATGTTTATTCTTCAGTGACAAAGGTATATTATTATTAATGTAATAAAAGTTTCCTTATTCGTGAGATCACGGATGAACGAATTTATTTGAAGTAGAATAACATACAAGTAAAATAATAAAATATATCTTTGACAGATACAAATGATTTTATTAGAACAATCTTTACGTCAAAACAAGCCTACGTTCTTTTATTTTTACCTATATCGTTACTCAAAATTAACAGTATTATTAATAAAAATTAATAATTCATTTTTAAAAAGTCAAAGGGTCTCGTTTTTTTCTTTAGAAAAAACAACAACTTTGAAATGGGTAATGCCGCTATTTATTCCTCGTTTTAGAATTTAGAAAAAGTATCAACTTTTTAAGTATAATTATAAATTATTTATTATGAAATTATACATCCTATATTTACATGTACGACACAAAAATGATGTGAAATGATGTAACATTACCTGTACGTTTTTTAAAAAAGTAATTCAAGGTTAAGTTATATCTTCAGCTGTCTACTTGTATGTCTTGTCTTAAGACTTAATCGACGGTGCACGACCTTTTTCTTCGAAAGCACAATGCTTATTCGTGAGTGTAATCATTATCTACCATAATGTTTTTCTATTGTTAATTAAAAAAGTAATCCGAAAACAGCGTTGAATGTATAATGCAATTGCAATTTATAATCTGCTATGTTCAGAATACATTTTTATGTATTTTATTCTATGTAGATAAAACTTGCATTAGTTTTTTAACACGTTGAGTGCCAAAGTGAAAACAGCCATACCTAATCAGACACGGTATAATTTACTATTTCTTATATAAATCGTAAAGAAAAAGAAAATTTGAGTATTCATTCGTGTTCTTCTGTTCCTACATTATTGTTTCGGTATGAAGTTTACTTAGAATTTTGTGACAATTAACAATTATTTAATTAAATTAAATTAGGGTTGCCGATTAGCGGTTACCCCTACGACATTCAGCATGTTAAAGTAGGTACACAGAATCAAATTAACATGCGAAATAAAAAAGCTGAATATCTGGAAAACGATTAGTGAAAGCGTTGTAATAGTTTTTAGTTCTGAAACAGTCTGCAGGGTATTATGATGTCCATCCTTGTGAAATGTCTCTTTCATCGACACATTGGCCAGCGTAGATAAACACGTCGTTGTCACCGCGAATTTACCATGCATGGGAAGGATCTTTTTTTGAAAGAGTGTACCTTCCGAGGCTAGGCGAGAGTTGCGAGCGATCCGCAGGATCGGCAGGTGCATCCCGACTGATTTATCGCTCGCCTTATCGCCGCCGGCTACAGGCCTTCGATACCAGTGATCGTTTCCTATATTTTACAGCGACCGTGATTTATCGTACGTTTCGCGAGTTCCCTGCTGCAATTATCAGTAACTCGGTCCCGCTGGGCTAGAGATTAGAAGCCGATCTCGTTGTCCGGCACTAGCACAGTTTTATCAGCTTCAGCTGACGATGTAGCTGCTTTGTTTATAGGGCGCCCCGCAGGAACGTGTGCGACTCGGCTAGCTGATCAACCGAGTGTTACGCGAGTTACGTGGCTCTCTTCTTCTGTGACAATCGAAGGATTACTCATTGTCAATGAAATCACATCTGGACACCTTTGAAATGTTGTTCGTTCAATATTGAACCTTTGACTACGGACTACTTGGAAACGAGGCGAACGCTGCGTGCGGCCAAGGTGCAACAGTACGTAATGAGCGATTACAGCGAACGCCTATAGGCGTCGACGGTACACGGTGAGCAGCTTCGTTAAGCGCCTATAGGCGTCGATCGCAGTCAATGCTCATCAGCGAGTGTAATAAATCAGAGTTGATCATTACTCGAATTAATTCGAACAAATACTCGTGTAAGGTATATTGTCCGAACGAATTCTTATGAGTCAAATATTTAATTCGTATAGTAATTATTCCATATACGGTTTCTTTATTCGTCAGGTCACGGATGATCAAATAACTGTTAATAATGTAAGTAATTGTTGATAGTTTTTGTTTCAATTTATTAGTTTTATTACGAACTTTTGTCAGATCGTTTGCATACGTGTAAGTACGACGCGTACATCTGAACATAACAATTGAGTTTTTGATAATGTAGAATTGAAATATATAATCTGTTTCTTAGGTAAACGATGTGATCTATAAATTTTAAACGAGTGCCCACTGATTAGACGATTACTTTTTCGATATGACACGCAGTTAATTGCCTTTGCCCCCGTGGACTGGTTATAGAGTAATAAACTTTGAGATGCATTTGAAAATGTGGGGTTTTTATAGTTCATCATTCTTATACACGATTTAGTTCCTCTACCGCATAATGTGTGCTTCTAAACATTTTCGTATTTTGTTTCTATTTGATGTTTGCACCGATACGAATGTTTCTTTGATAATGCTAGAATCTAGTTAGCGTGTTCTCACTTGTATGTGAACAAATAAAATACAAAAGCAGAATAGAAGAAAATACACACTCGTGCGTGCATACACGCACAGATTCATGCGAGTTTACGATCCAACAACATGTTATTTAAATTATTCCAACAGATATCTACACGACGTCTTTAAATAATATATTCAAGACTTAGGAAGTTCTGTAATTTTAATAACGATAAAATGTAAGAATTTAGAACATTAGCCACTACTAGTTTAACAAATTTGAAGTTTAATTGTAAGATTAGTAGGGGGTAGTAAGTGAAGTGCAAGATACGGAGTATAGAGTTTAAGGGTGGAGTACACATGAGGTATACATACATACCACATACATATACACGCGAAATGCTGGAGTGTTCATAGAATTTTGATACTATGTCCAAGTTCTGTAATAATCTTATATAGCTCTATCTAATTCCGCATAACTTCAGAGTTAATCTTGTTGTAATAAGGCCAGCAACACTTAGAATTTGGAGCTTTCCTAACTATAAATGAGTAAATCGGAATTATTACAGTGAACACGCAGAAAGATTGTAGAAATAGTATTAAACGTAATTAAACATGCATGTTGTAAACTCTGTTCATGTGAATACTCTACAAACCGTCGAAGACAGTTTGTGTAATTTGATGGAAGGGTACCAAAATTTCATGTACTGTGAAAGATTGTTGAAAATTTCAAATCCATTTTATAGGAATAAAATATCAATTTTCTAATTAATCAACCTTGAAAGTACAGAGATCAATCATCGAACCACTTTAGACACGTGTACTCAATTGGATAGAAAGTGGTTGATAAATAATTTTTTCGTCTTGGCAATAAAGCAATTCTGGAGCAGTGTACGTATTTGTAGATATGTATTTTGCCCTACTTTTTCTAGTACTATTGTTTAAAGCGCAATAAAGGCAAGCACATGTGCGCAAGTATTAAGAACAAAGGCATCTGACAAAAGCATTTGTTTTTTAATAGCATTCAGTCCAAACTTCCATAAACATCTCATAGTTTCAAAATATCTTTAGGAACCGACCAATGACCTACAAGCTTTTTGTTGCATCATTGCGTTTGGTTATTTTAATTTTGAACAGATAAAAACAAGTTTGAAATCGTGATTCGTGAAGATTTTGAAAAATTCTTTAACAGATTCTGTGGAAACGACTTATACCTCTGTAACAATATTTGATATAACGTTGGATGCTGCGGAAGTCCCAAATTGCGTTTAAAAGCTAAGATTTCTTGTGAAAGTTAAAGCTTTCCTGTACGTTGGTACTCTTGTTACTCTTTTTCTTTCAACTTTGTTTTAGTTCTTTAAGACAGTTCATTCTTTTTGGCTGGAAAAGTTCTGTTGAAAATACGTAGCTATTTTGTCGCGAAACAATATTCGAACAGATTTGATAACATTTTGGAAGCAAACAAAGAAAATTGTTTTTGTTGTTCTCTATAAAAATTTCCATTTTGGAGATATGAACGACTGAGTTTATCTAATGGCGAAATATAACAGGAAACAAATTTTGTTCTTTAAATCCTCATTTTGCATCTTCGTTCTTTTTGTCGTTGGGCTCCAAATTTTGTGCAATTCATCTCGATATCATATGCATAAACATTTGTACTAATTCGGTTGATAGTATATTTTAAATATTATTTTAATGCAAAATGTGATAACAAAAAAAACAAGTTTCCATTTAGAAAATCTTCGTTCTGTGTCTTCAATTTATTTTTACGCAAGGAATTAACCTACTTGTCAATAATAATGAAGAAGGTACAAATCCTGAAATAATGATCTTTTTCATTCCCTGCTTATAATCGTGCTGCCTTTACTTCAATAGCTACGGAACTACGGAATAACAGAGATACTCGATGTTATTAAGTTATATACCGCGTATGATAATATAGGAAACATCGCTAATAAGCATAATATGAATGCGTACTTTCAGATCTGACTCCAATTTGTTTTGTCACAATATCGCATAATCTTCTTGGATTATGCGGAGGCACGTTATGCTTTATATTTTACCCGCGATGTGGCGGAATATAAACGGTATAACAATACGGCAATTAGTACTTGGCTATAATTAAGCCAATAATTAAACTATAGTGTGATTAGTTTTAATTAAAGTCTACGTTCATAGCTGGACTTTTCGTTGCGATAAACAAGATCACGTTATCATGATATTTCAATCACGTTCAAATAATGATTGCCTACGCTCAAACAATTATTGAATGCAGTAAGTTTCGTCTATAACGTGTGAAAATGTTACAATTATTCTGGCTGTAATTTATAAACCATTTTGACTGTCTTCTTCATTATTGCATAAAACATTTCGTGTTTCTTATTTTTAAAAACTCAGTCTGTTTTTAAGCTATCGATTAATGCATAAATTGTATTTTGTTACAATACAGTGAATTTTTTATTTAATAAAGTGTTTCAAAAAGTCATATAGCGGCATCCATCAATTTCCAGACAGTGAATTGTGCAGTGTTATTTTCCAAAAGGAAAATTATTTCGAATTTTAAGCGATATAAAATTATAAAATAATTCACAGGGAAGATAAAACTGAGAGCTATGATCCTGCATGTCATTTTGGAGAATATTAATAAATCTGATTTTGTCATAAACTTTCCAAAGGACGGTTGCAAAATAGAGTGTCCGAAAACTTTTGCATGCCACTGCATTTTTTTACAAGATAATACAAATAGTCTGATTTTCTTTTTATTTCATTGATTGTTATGTAGCATAATATTTTAATAGATTATTATTTCTCAGTTAAAATTTGTTTGAGTGTACCCACCATAAATTATAACGACTTTTGTAACCTTTCCAATAGAAATATCATATTTAAAACATACTTAGTGAAAAACTTCGTTTGTCGGTAGTGTTTACACTTCATCCGAAAAGAAGCAGTTCTTAATAAAAATGTGTACGAAGAAATTTCAAATTGAAGATCTACAAAACACTGATGCAAACAGGATTTCTAACAAATGGCGGTTTAAACAATAATTCCCTATAAAATAAATTATTTCCAACATCTCTCGTTGTTTCTAATGTCACCATGCATATGATTAATATGGCATTTACTATCCTTTAGCCCACACTCAATTCTGAACAGTATTGTCGTGGAACCACGAATGATTCAAACTATCCAATTGTTCTGTACAAATCAACATATAATAACATAAGTATATATATCCAAAATTACCGTAAAATTGTCCCAAACCGGAGTTGGATCAGGGAGCAGCGAACAGGTTAATTTCATTTAACAATCTTTTTAATAATTGAATCATGAAATAAAAATAAATCCCCAAGGATTGGCGTAAAATTGTTCTAATTCAGATTTGAGTTAAAGGGCAGTGAACGCGTTAATTTTACTTAATAAAGTGTTCAATTGCTATTGGAAATGTGTAACACATTGTTTTCTTCCTGCCTAAGAAGCTCTCACTCGGTGCGCTATTGTTAAAAGTTTAACGCGCTTATGACACATGTAATCAAGCACTTCTCGGATCACAGAATTACGGTTAATTAATGTGATCGGACATGAAATTCAGTTTACTTTTACAGAAGTGCGTTCCTTTCATGTCTGGTGAGCGTTTACCGTGCCTTCCTTCGTGCGCATCCTTCCGCGTCCTTCGCAAATGCACTGTTGCTAAACGCAGCTGTTGCTAAACACAGCTGTTGCATCCGTGACTGCGATGCTGCTACATTACGTGTCCTATTTGTTCAAAAGCTAACGTTCATTCGGTGTACAAATATAGTTAACCGTGTAGCATTATCTGAAGTGAATGCGGTGTATAATCAACGACGGAATTGTCTTGCTATTTGCTGTTTCAGGGAATCGAATGATACCGCGTGCAATAAGGCGTGTCTCGAACAAGTGAACACGCGGCATTCGTATCAGTGATCCTTTGCCAGGATGTTTAATTACGAGCCCGGCAACGATGAAACTATGCTGCACGAAGTCTGAAATTTCATTCCGGGCCAATTTTCGTAAATCCTTGAACTTATTAGGCTTTCACGCATGGAAAGTTAAATTTCGTAGGTGTAAACCTACACAAGCGTTAACTGCTTGACAGAATAAGATTTATTAATTGAAATGTTCTCCATTTGAATCGAAGCACTCTTGCTAAAGTAAAAAGCATACACTGCCATAAATAGCAGATTATCTATTCTCCTTCCATTTATACACACAACATTTTGTATTCTATTAAGATAAAATACTTAGACTCTAGATTAAATGAATTTCTGAAAGTATTTTTCGCAAGCTCCTTCGTAATTTGTATTGTGACTTCTCACAGAAGTGGTAGTGCGTTGAACAGGAAGCTTATGAATCTGGAGGATGTGTTAGGATTTCATATTTTAATTGAAGTAAAACTCAAGGTGACTTTGAAATCTGAAAAAAGCACTACTTTTTACAAAATGTATATGAGACATGATGCTTTCGTTTTTATCATTGAACTGTATATGAAATGTATTATGAGCTGTATGCATCCTATATTATATAAAATGTCACATAGGGAAATTCCTCTATATTGTTTCTTAACGATTCTATAGATTTAAACTTCTAAAGATTGTATTAAAAGTGGATAATCGTTTTGCAGTCAATGGTACGACCTCGAACAGCTTTTTTCGATGCCTGTGCAGTAGGAAAAATTCTTTCTTACTTAATTTTTCGTTTACCTAAGCGTAGGCCTTCGAAATATCAGCATTTTTTTGTATTTTTGACTTTGTGTGACTTTGAATAACCCTGTATCATAGGTCATTGAATTTGTATAAAAGAAACAGTACGCATACATATATCTATAGGGAGAAAAATATAATATTCCGTTTAAATGAATAAAAGTGACCTTCGAATCTCTTTGGCGACTCTAACCACAAATTGATCATGTCCGGCATAAGACGTTCACTGTCAAAGTTGATATGTCTTCTATGAACAGATTTTTCATATTCTTTTAGTTTCGTAAATAGCTGGTTCAACCATCATAGAAAAATCAGCTAGCATGTTCATTTTTATATTCTTAAAATAAAAACAATTGAAGTTAAACTACAGACGAGTATAATATAAAATTTTCGAAAAAATTAACCTCCTTACATCCTAACGGATATATTTCCCTATTGGTTCGTTTACAGGAGATTGCAATGTAATGTTTGTAAAATGAAAACATAGGTATGTTTTACGTACAAACAATAAAGTCTTGATTCTGTCTGCCTGCAATTAACTGCGTATAAAGCATGTTGGATATGATCTCTTCAATTGAGGAGCGTGAACGCTATCTCCTCGAGAGTCTTCGTAATTTTTCCCCTTATCTCACAACAAAGTTTCCGTGCGAAACTTTCGCTGCTTTCTTCAATTTGAAATTTCTCGTTAAACGTTTTATCGAGGGAAGGCGGGATCGGCACTGAGAAAGAGGAATTTTAGCGCTTCGGGGTTTAGAAAAGAAAAGAAACAACGGAAGAGGGGTCCCGATATCAGAAACTTCGGAAAGTAGCTCGCGAGGAGGTAACTCTCCGCGTGGAAATCGAGCTTCCCCATTCATGGCTTCCTGCGAACTGCCTCGCGATTTTCCATGAAACACGAAAAATCGACGGATCTGTCGGATCGCTGCGAATTTTTCCACGAGAAACGCGTTCGCCAAACTATTTCCTCTGCTCATCACCGGGCGAACGTCATGCGCTGCAAAATGCAACTGGAAAAAGCAACGAATGCCACCGGGACAGTTCATATGGAAATTCTTTCCGGGGGTGGTTGGCGGGCCAGGACTTCCAGCGGAGGGTGCCGCGGGCCGGGAGAGACATTATCTATGTAAAGGGGTGGAGAGGTCGTTATGGAATTGTGGCGCGCGGCTGGTTCGTCCCTACCGTTCTCCCATACCAAAGAGAATGTTAGTGCCTCCAAGCTGCCCCTTACCCCTCCCATCTCCTTCTTCCCGTGGCAACCCCTACCAGCCACTCTTTCGCCGGCAGGGGTTGCTTTAAAGTATCTGGGTGCTGTGGTGGCGTGATGCCGTGATCACCAGGGCGGACATATCTGCAGGAATTCAGTGGCTCTCATTTCAGGACACGTTTTAACTTTCAAGGTCATTGACTGTAGTGACCGACTGAAAATGTGCTTGCGTGGACACCTACACAGTTGACCAGTCAGTGACTCAGTTTTCCCAGCTTATCCTGCTGATTTGAATCTGCCATTCTACCCTTTTCGTATCCATCGCCTTCTCGCCCTTGACGAACTCAGAATGAAATCTTTCCATGTTACTTGTCCGAGTATGTGTGACTACAGCAGTAGCGTCCTTGGCCTGTCATGCGTAGGCGTCCTTATAATAGTCAGGAACAGTATCTGGCTAACACTTTTATGCGTTAATAGTAAATACAATGCCTTACTCTAATTACGTCGCAGCTTCGGTTTTTATCCTATTGTTCGCGCTTTGTGTGCCTTTCTACCCTACGTATTGCTCGTTTAGTTTTTTCTTGTCAACTCTTATCTTGTTGTTCGTGTCTTTTTTTTTCTTATCGCACTCTGCACCTTTTATACTGTCAATGTTGGGATTTCTGATGCCCTAATGTTTCTGTTGTGCTCGTAAATAATATGTTCCTTTAAAATAAATATGTATCAAGGTAAATTAAACATATTTGCTTTGTGAATAATACAACTGTAAATTGTCAGTAATTTTTATGTTACAATTATAAACGTCTCTGCACTGTTGAGTTGAATAATAGATACCTTCGGTCAAATAATAGCTATTTGCTTTTTTCTAAAAATTCAAATGGTTCATCCAGCTATTGATTTTTGCATTCTACTAGAGGTTAAGTATCCCTGAAACAGGGACATACTCTAAAAACAACAGAAAGTCGTCCCTTAATGAATCATCCGAGAAATTTCAGCATACGGATCAACAGTTATTCATAATTCTACCCGAATTGACGATTTAACATGTAATCTCAAATTGTTATGAAGATTTCTGAGCGCGTAGTCCTTAACTTCGATCGTCAAGTTGCACACAGAAGATAAAGTTTATGTTTGTAACAGCAGGAAGAAGTAAAAATTGGCCAATTTACGGTAAATATCCGTTCTGTGCACTTCGTTGTCTCCTTCGAAAGTATTGCAAAATGTATATTTTCCATATCATAGTTCATTCATGCTTGTTTTACGAGTATAAACCTCGAGCTAAAGCTACAGAAGCTTCGACAAATATTTTTCAACCTTCCAGCATTCATACAGCAAGTGAACAAACAGCACAGATGTGGTTTAAAAAGCTTAAAAATAACAAAATCCTTGAAGTCGAATCACGGGTTAGACGACCAAGCCTTGTAAATAACGATGAATAAAAAGTTATTGTTGAAGAGAATCCAGCAGCATCGTGTAAAACTTTCAGCAAAAGTTTGAATGTGTGTGAAGATTCCAAAGTGCAACTGCTGCACGAGCTCATCAACAATCAGAAACTCTATAAAATTGTTGCAAGCATTTCGCTTTTTCTTCGCCACAGAAATAGACCACTATTAGACCGTTTGCTAATTTGTGATAAAAAATATGTCACTTATGGAAATAAAAAAGGACCACATTAATGATTATTGCCTAGGAATCTAGATCCATCCGCATCTAAACCCAAACTTCACCAGAAACAAATTGTTCTGCTTGTTTGGTGGATAACTGCTGGAATTGTTCATTTTGAACTCACACAAAGGTGATAAACCATTACAGCAGACTTATGTTCACCCCAATTCGAAAAGATACAGGACAAAGTTTTGATGGAACAGCCAGGATTAGCAAATCGCAGGGATGTTCTGTTCCTTCAAGATAACGCGAGGCAGCATACTGCAAAACAGACTCTGCAAAAAATTACTGGACTTGTTTCAGAAGCTTTAATTTATTCACCATACTCGCCTGACTTATCTCAAGCAGATAGTCATTCACTTTTATCATTGCAAAATTATTTGACTGATAAAATCTTTTAAAACGATCATGATATAAAAACCGCACGAACTTTCTATGGCGCCTAATATGTTAAACCGCTACAGATATGATTTACGCATGCAAATTTTGTATTCTAAACTAATGCTTTTGCAAAATGGCAATCGCACAAATTGTTTTGTTTTTATTTTTCCTTGGCAGTTCACCATCATTCTCAACGTTTCAATGGTCATAATTCCATGGTAGTAAACATACAATACATAGAACATAAAGTTCCATGAAATTTTAAACATGTTAGCGCAGTTTGCAATTTTTTACAACAGCGTTTCAAAGAAGTGCAGTAAAAAAGAGTACGTTTCAGTCGATTTTTACTGTCACTTAATACCGCGTAATTCTAACGTTTTAGTATGGCGCAGATCATTTCATCTTTTATTCCCCTTTTTAAACTGTGTTTCGACGTTTAAGCCGTACTTCTTTCGGAATCCACAAAAGATTTGCGAAATAAAGACGCAATAATGTTTTCTTCTACTTTATGAGAGTGTATTGGTTTTATAACGTCGTGTTCTCTCGCCGGCAAATATTGAAACATACGAGTTACCGATAGTTGCCAAGTTATCACCTATTTCACCGTGACTTCAGCATTTGGCTGGTTCACGAATTTTTGGCAACCGCCCGAAATACAGGAGCTGGCGCCGAAATCGAGAGCCCATTTTGAATCTTGCGACAGTGGAATATATTAGCATACTTGTTAGTTGCGATATTTGGCGGTGTAATATACTAACGATTATACGTATTTTTCCAATGATCAAGTCTGTGACTTTACACCTTTATTGGGCGAAAAGTGAATACGTACGCGGTGTAAAAATGTAAATATAATTATAATATAATGTTTATGAATATAATGCTTATGCTTATTAGTAAAAGTTAAATGCAAATACACTCGGCGGCAAAATTAACCTGTGAACTGTGAAAGACGAGTTAACTCGTCCTGTGAAAATTGATCCGTCATAAGCAAAAGGCACCTGTTAATTGTTCTCACAGTATTGGCTGACAAATATTTAAATCAGTTGATCGAAGATGACGATTCAACGTGTCATTTGAAAGTGTCTCTGTGATGGACAAGAGAATTTACCTCATATTTATTCGTTTTAACTACAAACAATAGGCATTCCTAATAAAAAATGACCCGCTTAACAGGTTAAAGAATCACGTAATTTTCGCCGAAAAATTGTCGATCTTTGAATTATTATAACTTCATGAAGAAACATCGTATAATAATCCGTCTGAGGTCATTTTGATGGGCGAAATTTCTGTTTTCACCTCGCTGTGTTGACTTCCCTCGAAGGTGCTTTTACACTAGCAAGCGGGACGGGAAAGTGAAGACGCGTTGTGGAGTTTAAAAATTCCTTTTGTGAATCAAATCACCAGAAATTTGAAGATCGAAGCCTCCCCTATACAACGACCCTCTAAAAGGTGATGTGCGATTAAAAACGAGTATTACCCCATAGTTATCACTTCTTAGCATCGTTCCTGCATATTGATGCATCTCCGCATTACCTCTTGAGGGATATCGTTCCAAAGGCACATGATTTTGAAGCAGTCATTTTTCCAGTGCAGAAGTTTATATGATGATTGTAGGTACGTGCAGAAGGTCGCTAAACCTGCTTAATAAGTATACTACTTGAACACCCATGGGCGTTTTCCGCACGGACTTTAGCAGTACGTGGAACGCTTTTAAATGCCTGCAACACTTAAATGGTAATTTTAGGATGTATGTCGGTTAAACATTTTTTTGTTCCTCTTTACAAATATTATACGCTCCCAAAACATTAAATCCTTTTTTTAAAATCCTGTATAACTTCAGGAATATAACATAATTTCAGCACTGAACTAACCATTTTTATTAATATCCTATCTCTGTTAATTGGATACAATCAGCATTTCAGTTATTATTTTTGAATATCGTATACGATATCAATTGTATTTTGATCCGATTTTACGTTCTCTCGAACACGTTATGCCATGTTATTTTGTGAAAGCCGTGAGTGTTTGAATTAAAACATTTTATGAAATGCGTATCGAGTCTTTGAAATAATAAAATGGAAAAAAAAGCAGTTGATGATAGATGGTTTATTGTAAATTATCGTGCATACTCGCAGTGAGGAAACGTATTCCCTTTGAAAATGTTCAACAGTTGCTATGCTCATTTCCATCGACCATTTTTGATCCAACAGTGTCGTGGTATCTCATTCGACAACAGATATTACACACAAAATATTTATGAGGGGCAACTTGCCTGCACATTTTCCGTTACATCAGCGAGTTTCTCAGGCAGCCCGAGCCGGGTGAAAATTCCCAAGATCACGAGACACGGAAATTCCGCTTGAACTCACTCTGAATCCTATCACAGAAATATTTTCTGCACTGCTTGACGAGCACCCCAGCAGTAACGTCTTTATATGCTCGAAAAGATTGAGAATTATTTCGATTGGCTGATGATGCCTCTCCGCAGGTATCTTCCTTCTTATCATACAGTGTATATTTTTGCAAATATTTCCCCGATGTAATGTATGTGCCGTCTATTTTGAAAGTAGTATAAGTCCATATTTTCTTGTTTCGGGATATTAAAACAATTAAGTTTCTACTTATTAAAAAATATTGATAAGCACTGATATATGACTTCATGTTTTTTGTGAACATGAAAGTGTAATTTATCAAATATATCCTTTGACACAGCAATATCCGACAAAACTAATAAAATTTACCAGAAATAGACTTATACTATTTTTAAAATAAAAGAATCATATGAAACTTGAATTCGTAAATATATAAACATACGAAAAATAGGCAAAGTCTTTCGATCATATTCTCGTGTTGTGCGGATATACTGTATCTATAGTAAATGCCCGCATTACCGTTAAATTGTTTTTATCTTCAGATTGAAAGTAATATATAAGTATTGTTCGATCAGATAGGTGGAATACTCGTTTTATTATATAATTTTTTTTATGCACGGTCAAATCTCGTTACGAGTTTCGTCAGCTCGCATGCTGACTAATTTTCTGGCAAGTATGATAAGAATGCTACGAAACGGTAGCAATTCGTTTAAGAAAGATTGTATAAGTATGATAGATGTAACAAAACTTCATAATTTAATTTTGTTAACTTTAGTATGGTACTTTGTACGTGTGTGATCCAACGTCGTCTCGTAGGAGAACATGTCAATGTCTATTAATGAATGTTTAAGAATTTAAATTTAAGAATGTAAATTTCTTGACAGCATGGTGATACTGTTATTGTAACACAAGTTTAAAATTCATGATGCAACTATATTTTTTAAGCATTCACCGTTTAGCTTGAAAGCGTTCGAATACTTTCGTGAGCCTGTATATATGTGTTTCTTTACCGTTCCGTTCTTAAACTAAAGGACTTATAATTGTCGGAATAATGCCTCGGTTTCCGCGACCTCGTTTCATTTTGCAAACTTATTCGTTCGTAGAGGAGTTTTCAGCGGGCTGGGATACGACCAGAAATTGCACTCAAATCGACGTTCAGTCCCGAGCTATCGCAGAAACGTACCCATCAGTATCCAAACCTCGCCGATAGCAGGGAGCAGTTAGGTTGAAGAAATAGCGGCCTAACAGGTCCAAGAGTATTGCGAAATCCCACGATAATCCATCATAGAGAGGAACAAACCCGTCAGCCGTGGTAACAGTTCCGCAATTCTCACGATGACGACAGCGACTCACCCCCTTGTCTCTTGTCTCTCTTCTTCGAGTTTCTCTCATGCTCCCTTTATCTGCATGATGCGTACAGACGACGAACAGTTATAAAATAATGCATGCTTCGCCATGAAACGTTAATTAGAATGTGTGGACATTAATTAAAATGTACATTTTGCATGCGCACGTTTACTGAGGTGTCTGTCTATTCACGGGGAGTATTTTGTAAATTGTTATAAGAAAGGCGTTAATTGAAGTGTAAACAAGCTTAAGGAAATTTGTTGTATTTTATTTTACTTCGTATTTGTTGCTAGAACGTTAACATATGCGAGTTCACTGCAAATTTTAATTCAAAGCAGGAAGCTCAACCTGATTTAGATCTGAAAAAATTCAAAGTTTAACGGTGTTTCGTTGTTATAAACAATCGTTGCTTAAATTTACTTAATATTTTAATATTTGTTTAACTTGCTTTGAGAAACACAGGAAAGTTGTACGTTTTTATATGTTAGTACGAAGTGTTTATTTTAGAGTGAGCTTGTATTGATTTCCATTGATTTTGATACTTTTAAGATTATCCGAAGTCTTTGTTGTCATATGGTGTGTCGTTTAAACAAGCTACATGCTTACATTTTCAAAAAATGTATAATGATCTTGAAATGCCTAAAAAGACTGATGCAACTTTTTCCGTGTCACCAAATCTAAACACCCCGTTCAGACTCGTGCTGCAATTTCACGAGGGTTGAATTTCACGAGGTCGTAAATCTCTGAAAATGCCAACAGAAAGTACGGCAGCTCTTGTCAGATATTGCACGTTAACATGATCCTGCACAACTTCTTTTTGGATGTTACAGTGAAGTTGGCAAGAGATTTAAATATTAAATAATTAATTGTGTTACAAAACTTGAATGATATGTTTGAAAAAGATTGAAGCTATTAATATTAGTTTGTTTGTTTGTGTTGATATGGATGATGGAAGGTTGTGTTGAAATGATGGATGGAAGGTTTGGCTTACTTGTTAGTGACTATCGGAAAGAGATTGCCGAGGAAGGACGGCAAGCGTCCAGCTGGGAAAATGTGCCCATGTCTGTAATAAACAGTTTTTGTAAAGTACCAGTACCTCGACTAAATTGGTAAGAAAATTAATTTCTCACTTTATTGAAACTAATCACCAGACTGCGGATGTTTATGCAATTTAACATACCCAAATATCTGAAAAACGTTCATTTAAAACCGTGATAAAATAAAAAATACATTTTTAAACATATACAGAACAAAATACAGTTTCATCAAAGTTCCATTTCTATAACTACACTAACATGAAAAATATTGAACTCTAAAAATGTATATTTGCAAAAACATCCGCAGTTTACTAATCACAAAAATCATGAATTTATCGCGTCTATACCATGAAACTAGCCTGACGTAAATGTTCAAGCTTGGTGTCCGGTCGGAACCGAACAAACCCATTATATTATTTCTAACTTTATTCATCCTATGCCTTCCGCTCTCTCGCGTTTCCCACGTTGATTATTCAGCCCTCCACGCACTTTACTTCGGTGCAACGCGAACAGGAGGAAATGAACGGAGGGGTTGAGTTACGAATCCTGCGAGTATACTGTACCGTGTATCCCCGGGAAAGAACGACAGCCTTGGATTATTTAGCACGGAATGGACATCTTCTGGCCCGGTATACGTAATATTAATATGTTCTCCAGCACTCGCTGTACCGGAAACAATGGCGGAGATTGTGTTGAATACAGTAATCAGAGGGCAGACTGTGTCCTGGGGGACTCCGCCATGGCTCCACTCCGTTACCGCCTAGTTCCTCTCTTCGGGTCCAGCGTTGATCTTGCAAAAGCGGGATCCGGGTGTTTCCTTCTATCTAACGCCTTCCTTACCCTTACATTGCTCTCCCACTTCACTTGATTCTCGCTTTCTCATTGCATTTATCTAGATGCGCGTTGAAGCTTCTTTAAACGGCTCCCTTTGAATCCACTCGCGCTGGTGGAGATTATTATTGGCTGCGAAGACCGTTCAAACTCGATGTTTTGTTTTCCTGTGGAAGTGTACAGTAACGAGATTCGTGCATGAAATGTTAGATTGGTTTTACATTGCAATTGGAAATTAACCCGGGAAAAGGACACAAAGGGGCATGATATTTTGGTGTGACAATATGATTTTTTTCTTTTTGCATTAGGATGAAACGAAGCAGATTTTTACGTGCACAACAGCGCATCTACGGGATGAGTACGAAGTTCTTTTAAGATGTAGGCTCATTTTAATGAAAGTCTCTCCTCGCACGCGTATTAATACGCGTAATAAACTAATATCATGCCTGGGCATTTTTCAAATGACGTTACTTCGAATATTATTTTAAATAACATATTATTCTACAGATAATACCGTTTAAGGCTTCCTGGTGTAAGCTGTTATCTGTAATGAATCGGGCCGTGAAAGCCTCAAAACTCTCAACATATTATTTTATTTTGTGGTTATTTTGTGTTTCAAATATATTATAGGCTCAAATATTTTCAAACTAATAGAGCAGTGATATTGAAAATCCAATTCTATCACTTTATTTGAAGAAATAATTCCAGAAATATTCACTGTATTGTATGGTTCAAAGCAAACATTTTTTCATGACTCTCACAGAAATATTTTTTTATGTAAAGTTGTTACAAAATGTTAACCTTGTCTGAGATAAAAAGTACACACAAATGCGTTGACCTTCAACGACTTTGAATCATAGGTTATTGTACGTGTGTTAAAACACTCTATTACAAGGTAAGTAAAAAAACATATCATTCCATTTATTAAAACAAAGTTGACCTTCGTATTATCTCTACGTCTTCATCTACAAAAAAACTATTAAGATCAGATTATGTCTCCCTCGAAACCATGTAAAATTGGCCTTTTGTATTTTTGGCTATCGTCAAAAACAAACGAGTTATTCAGGTGGCCTGTTTTAGATGCCCCGCCCTATACATTCATCAAGTAACAACTGCGCATTCGCCTAAACGGTCTTCTTCAGTTAATGAATAGTACGTTCAATTAGTTTTTGAGATATGTCCTATAGTCTATTTTTTTAGTGTTTACGGTACATTACATTACACCATAGTCCATTCCAAATGTATTTAACACGTTGAATGCCGCGACGGTCACCAGTGACCAACACCTCAAATTTAATTTAATTAAATAATTATTGATTGTCGCAAAAATCTGAGCAAACTTCGTACTGAAGCAATAATGTAGGAACAGAAGAACACGACTGAGTACTCAAATCTGTTTTTTCTTTACGATTTATATAAAAAGTAATAAACTACATCGTGTCTGATTTGGTATGGCCGTTTTCACTGTAGCCTTCAACGTGTTAAGTCTGTATAAAGAACACATCGCGAAAAATGCCATAATTGCGTTACGGATATAAAGTAATTTAAAACACTTCAACAAGAAAAAGAATTCAGTGCAGGAGGAAATTTCAGAGTCTTAAATAAATTGATTTCTTACAAGTTAAATTTGAATAAAAAAGGAATCAGGGCAAAAAGGTCTGGAGCACGTACGTATAAAATGGCTGTATTGTGATCATGATTGATTCTACATCTGAAACTCGATTATTGAAATTCCTCGCAGCAACGCCGCGCCCCAACTAATCAATTCCTCTTTTTTTTTCGTTATAAGGGTCAGTAAATCAGGAACGCATCATAACGGTGATTTATGTTGTTCATTACGTCCGCTCTAACATAACGCGAAGGTAGTAAATCTTAGGTCCGACTCGCCGTAACTGGCCGCAATTGATGGCTGTACAGATCTTGTTAGTGACAAGTGAAATCTCGGCGACCTATCGATGTTCTTCCTTATCTTGTATCGTCCTCCGTAATTGAATCTTCTCGCCGATAGAACCGTACGCCTGAATACTAATTATCGCGAGCGGAACGGCATTTACTTAGTATAGACAAGCCGATTAAGTTCCTATTAATCGCGATATTAGCGACATGCGCATTGCAGGTCCTTCATAATAAAGGAAATGCATTGAGCCTGCAGGAAATAGCAATGGAATAGTTCGATTACAATAAACAAGTGTCTAAGGATGGTTGTGTTACCTCGAATTGATAATATACTGCATATCATAACTGTAGAATCACCCTGAACCTTGTGAGTTTTAAATATTTTATTTGAAATTAAATAATGTATTTTAACTGTTACATTTTACGATAAAGTGAATTGAAATAAAGATGAAAATTATTTTATTATATAAAAGATACATCACTAGAACGAAGGTGTTCAATAACTATTTCTCACAGCAAAAGGATAACAATACACTTTAAAGAAAAAAAAAACAATGCAGAAATACTGTATTTACACTGTTTCGTAGCTATAGAGTCGGTATCAAAGCTTTTCCTCCCTCGAATATACGTTAAATTTTTGTTAAAGGCCATTTATGTTCCTATTTCAAGAACATACTTATAATATTATACTTCTACACCAATTTTAGAAAAGTTTATTTATCCAGTTGTAAAATTTGTAACTACGAAAAGTGACTATCAAATAGGAGAATATTGAAATTACTTTGTTGATATGAAGTTCGAGCAGTTTTATACTCCTCGAAAAAAATCCAAATTGTTTAACAAACTTCCTTATTTGCCTGCAAAATAGACAAATAATATTACTGCAAACGGTTGAAATAAATCATTGTCAGCAGTTTTTAACAAATTCGCGGATCGCAGTTTATGACATTTTAAAAATGTATTTTAGGTTACATTGTGCATACTCTGAGCAAAACTGGAATAAGAATGTGTCGTAACTGTATATTATTAAATAAAGGATCTCGTAAAACGGACAGTAAAAAGAGCTGCTTCAAATTCTACTATGCGGGAAAAAAATCATTCGTTCTTTCATACGCCAGTAAAAATTCTCGTAACTTTCTTACAGTATATTTTATCTTACGAGTTGGGTTCTATAGTTGTCTTCGCTACTACATACTATCGTATTTATCACTATCGTTGTCTGTATCACATTTTTTTATTCAACCTACTTTTACTTTGTTCCTACTCTTTTTACATATCTTTGTATAAAAGTATGATCCGTATAGCATGATATCTGTGTAAGAATTATTTTAAACATTAATCATGTGGTCGGTTGAAATATTTTAATCAATTCTTTTATTAGATTGATGTAAATGGTTTATCGATTGTGTCCATTAAAATCACAAGTGAAATCGCTTAGTTTCGGAGAAAGTTTTATTAATTCAAACAGTGATGGCTATCGGAACTGCGGCCTTTCACAACTCTAGGTCCATTCCCCTCATATGAGCTGTGATCTGGAACGAAGATGGACTGAGGAGAAACGCGGAGCGAACTCGAGGGAACTGAAACGAGGGGAATGGACCTAGAGTGGGGGAAAGCCGCAGTTCCAGTGGCCATCACTGAATTAAAGGAACAATAACACGATCATAATGAAATAGATTATACAGGTTGACTACGTAGATAAGTCATAGAACTTGCACTAGAAGTTTCAATTAACATTCCAGTACTAATTGAAGCATGAATAAAATAAATATTATTACTATTACTATTATAAATATTTACACAACCACATAAACTGGTCTGAGCAAGTTATCTGAGAATCTAAACCTACCGTCACTGTGTTTATCGTAAGAAAGTTTATGAGTAATCTGTTCCATTCGTTCAAGAAAGAATTACTTCAAGGGTCTATTTCTGTAGAATAATGTATTGTAGTTTTGTGAACACATTTTCTGAAAACTCGTATTGCATGTTTTTTAGAGACATGCAATGCTGGGCATTCAAAACGAAATGCGACACAGTGGGTTTAAGAACTGATGCGTGAGATATGGCTTTCTGTATCATGAGAAGGGAAAATCTCGGGATATGTACGTTTTCTTTTTTCTCTTCAACATCGCCTCTCCGCATTTCTCACAACTCAGTACAGGTAAGCCTCGTGTAACGCGGATGTTAGGTTCCATAGAAATGCCGCGTTATATAAATCGCGGTATGCGAGACTCAAATCACATAGAAGAAATAGGATTATGTTCCAAAATCGCTTTTTTTTTCAATTATATAGGCAACATTGACATGTCCAACAAAAAATATATTTTCATTTACTTCAGGTAATTCATGTAAGTTAAGAAAACATATAAACTATGAAACAAATAATAGTATAAAATTATAAAAATTACAAATTGGACGTAAATTTCATTGCACACAATGCATAAATGTTTTAGGCAAAATAAAATGCACATTTTAATCGTCATCACTGTCTTCATAAGTAAAGTTTCATATAAAATATTTCATTTTAAAAAGCATATTAAGTGAAGAGATAAAAATCTGAAAATTCCAAGATCGCGTTATATCGAAACTGTGTTGTACAAGTACCGCGTTATACGAGGGTTACCTGTAATAGAATAATTCGAAACACGCAAACTAACGAAATTTCTGATACGTCATCCGCATCGGTTAAGGACAGTAACAAATAGGTTTAAAGTATGGTCGCCACTTCGTTGTTACTTTATTTACTTTCAATTCTTGTAAAGAAACTTTCACCACTCATTTTTAAATAAGATCTGTAAATTCTTGGAATTCCTTCTTTTTCAAACTGCTCTTTTACTTTATCACATTCATAGTGCCTATGAACGACTTGTGGGTCAGACCTGTTTTATAAATAATAGCACTTACAAAACAATATCAAACTACTACAAATTATAATGAAATTTATTTTACTGACTGAAATTATTTTTTACTATAACTATGATTCAGTAAAGTAAAAGTTGACGAAAACGACACTGTTCCTGCAACATCCAGATGCACCGTGTAATCTAAAAAATCCAATAAACAGGTAGTAACCGAAAATTCATAGCTGAGAAGGTTTTACGAGCATCCCCTGCAACAGAGTAGGATGCCGTCGTGTTTCGACGAATCGAGATAATTAAGAGTGCCATCGACAACTGAATGAAAGCTGTCGTGTCGGTACACCAAGGTATCTCGTAATCTTCTTCCGCAATTAATGTGCACGGGCCACGTCAACAATGGATGCCCTTGTCCAGGTCGCTACCGAGCCTCAGGTGAAATGAAACGAGATATTTACGGTGCAACAAACTAAGCACGTGGCCGCATGTGTAGCGCAATGTTCAGCCTTACGGCATACGTGCTTTTGTTGAGGGTGCTGGACCAGGGGGTGGCAGGGAGGAAGTGTGTGCGTAGCCTGTTGGTAACGAGAACAGTCTTCGGGGAGCAGTTGCCGCCCCTGGAGGCTGCCAGTGCGACTTTATTGCTGCAATAAGAGTTATCACCCGGTGATAACTGCCCCCATAACTCCCCCGCGCGATGAATACATTCCCTTCGCCTCGTATCCCTTTTGTATTTCGCGCGCAGTTGCGTCTCCTCTCGCTGCGGTATCCTCCACCTTATCCACGCTAACGCCACGCGTTACTCCGGTTACACCGCTTCATCTTTCTCTCTTCTTCTCCGTGACGTTCCTTCCCGCTTTCATTCATCATTCCTCTTAACCTACCTGCATTTGTTTCTTCTGTCTTCTTCTACTGCTTGACTATACTCACAAGGCGTGGCTAAAATGAAACGAGAATCTTACACGCTCCAGAAAGTTCGTGCAATACACAAACAGATATTTCGTGTAGAAATTTCATACTTTTATACAGAGCGTTTCTAAGCTGATGGTCCAAACTTTAGAAGTTTATTCAATACACGGAGGCGAGCGTATAAATAGGGAATGTTTTTAATAAATTTAAACTAACGTTATCTACCGGGAACGCCAATTGGCGTCCTATGTGAAATAATCATATTGCGATGTGTAATCATTGAAAGCACTTTGACTCAATGTTTTTTCTCAATTTCTAAAAATGCTCCCGGTAACAAGTCATTGTTCGTAGCAAAATCTCCTGGTCGATAAAGTGTTAATTAAAATGTTTATGTAATGCACATGGGTTCGTAGGACCTTTGTTCTGAAATATTTAATATTTAATGTAAATAGTCTTACCTTACAACAGATGTTCATAATTACATTATTAGAAATAATAGTCACATCGACTTCAAAAGCGACTGTTCCTACAAAAAAAAGTTTTATATGATGAATTTAGTAGATTGCGAAGACTGTATTTAATAATAGTATTACGTGCTATGTCGTGTAACGTGTTTATCCTCATTATGCAGGGGAAAAAATTGTAGATTGGACCGGGAATTGAACTGTCCCTTTCCCAAGTAGGTTTTTTCACTTAACAATAAGCTGTCCAATCCAGTACCGACGTCTGCCTAAATACGGGACATCAAACGAGAGCCACCTGGAACTATTGTGCATAGTTAAATTGTCACCATTATAACAATAATAACAAGACAAGCCATATAACCGAATAAATGTTATAAGAAACGTTAACCACTATTTAAAAATTTTAGATAGCTTTTATGTGATATTGTAGCCATAAATCTCTACGTACCTTTTGATGTCCCTAAATGGACTGCGTCCTTCCTTGAAAAATTACGCAATAACTGTAGCTTCGCACGTGAAAAAAAAATGAAGTCTCTGATAAATGACACTGAAGTCCAGAAAAATGCATTAAAATTAAAATTTCACACGCTTGGCGTTCGTATGTAAAACGTGGTAAACTACGTGTTTTTCAGAGGAAACGAGTTATTCATACCCGTCTAGCCATAATAATTTTGGCAAAAAGCTCTTTTAGCTTTAAAGACGCCGTGCTTGCATCACGCCCCTTATATTTTTCAACGATCTAACGTCTCTGTGAAACATTATCGCCAGCGAATGATAAATTCAACGGAATTTCCCATGTACAAACATTCTGTTATCCGGACAGTGCATTTCCTTTTACAATATAGTAGTACGTTTTATGCGCACATTTCCGATTCCTACCCAAACACATTTAAACTTAATGTTTAAAATGACTTCTATTTGTGACACATTAGATTTTGAATGAATGAAAATGATGGCCACAGGCGGTTAACATATTGAGGAAATAACGCCGAAACTATTGTTTCATAAAGTGATGGTAGAGGAGAAATGTTTTTTTGTTCCTCACGTAAATACAGATTGTATAAAAAGTACGCTACTATTATTTTGTTTAAACATTGTTTTCGAGGCAACTTGTTTTTCTTCAAATGGAATAGCGTATCTTGTGCCGGTGTTCTGCAGATTAGAAACAAAAGAATTCAACGACCTTCTATGACTTCACCTGCAGCAATTGAATGTTGAATCACTTTAGAAACGGTACTTATTGCGTGACCCATTTGAGGTCAACATCGAGCTTCAAAATTGGGTTGTTTGTTTACTTGCTGGGTCATTTCATGCAAAATCGATCACTTTTTGACGTCGATGTCGGGGATTTTGTTCAAAACGAAATATGATTGTTAAGTGATTATATTTGTTTAAAAAATACGAATCTTTGAATTTTGCAATTTTTGCCTATTTCCATGAAAACTCTTTATCTCCGATACTATTTGTCGGATTGAGTTCATTTTTTTTTAATCTAAAAGGCTACTGCAGTCATATTTTTCTTAATTGAAAAATCAGTTTTGTAATATTGAAGATTATAAACAAATTTTTATAATGTTATGTGGAAAAATGGTGTATCATTCAGTTGGTTTTAGTTAAAGTATTAGTCAGGGGCTAGTACATTACACGTCTACTCAGGTTGCAACAGTTTTTATGCTTCTATTGTTTTCTTTTTAATATGGAATGATCAAGACGAAGGAAATGAATATGTATTTCGTTATCCGAAAATTCTCTTATCCGAACGGGGCGGTATCCTCCTCTTAGTTTGGACATCGAATGTTTCACTGCATTTCCATTTGTTTTCATCTCTTGCTCGACTCGTTCACTCTTCGACCGTTCGAGAAAAAAAGCGTTCGATCATGTTTCAGCCGTTGCTTTTATCCCTTCATTCTCCTCGCGAGTCCTGGTACTCGTTGCTGCTGCAACACGTATCTCGACTTATTCCCGCTCGGGTCACAGCTGACTATTCCCACATTTTCGAACGACGGATAAGCAAACAGAGAATTCGCCCGAGAACCGTTCCAGCCGGTTCTTGTTAGCTTTGTTTTCGCCTCGATAGTTTGAGGACCTTGGATCTTGAGTAACGTCCTGGCTTTAATTAACTTTTTGGAAGAATACCGCTTTAATTAATGATCTATTTTATTTCGTCTTTGCTACTAAGATACGAGACTGGGTGGAAAACAACTTCCTGGGAAATTGTTTTTGGGACAAAACCGCAAGATAAGACGAAATTACCGTGGCAAAATGAAAATGGGCTGTTGTCAAGGAATTCGAAATACATACTTTCGGAGCAATGATATATTGTCTTGGCACTTGCATGGTAGTTTGAGTACTTTTAGTTAATTTTAAAGAAAACCAGTTATTCATTATTAAAGTTAGATGTCTTAGAGACAAAAAAGGGGTGATAATTTTATATGTACATGTGTAAAGATAATATGTGTAACTACTTAAACTGCGACTGCTGCAGAGTTATCTATGTTTTACTGAAATTAATGTATAATTATACAGAAAAATGGTTGCTTTTTAATAGATTATATAGGTATTGAGATATAATAATCAATCCATTTTTTAAACAAATGGAAGGAACAGGAAGCATATGATATTAGTAAATAGACACTGATCAAATATTTTCAGTTGTACTTAACCCTAGAGCGTTCTTCCGTTCGACTATACACTTAGGGTCTTTGGCATTAATGAAACTATTCCGGTTATTTTATGCTATTTAAAATTATTTTTACTTAAGAGTCAATATCATACATGCACCTAACATAACAAAAGGCCAAGTTATTGTTAGTTAAGGAAACACGCACTCGACAATATTTCAAGTCCTTTTTCTCATATACGAAATATCGCAGTCAGAAACAGTATTCTACAACTTACTTTATTCTCAGTTGTATCACGATTACTGGGGTGCCTTGTATAAATAAATTAAGATTTTTTTAATGTCACTCGTTAAATCGCGAAAGATCAATTGTCTGTGTCAGTCGTGCTCGAAATATTCCAGAATATTTTATGGTTGTCAACATATGTATAATAAGAACCAGTTGTTTTTATATTTTAATAAAAACCGATTATATTAATTTCGCTTGAGTATATTTACGTTAATTTTCGTCGGGAAATGTTCGACTATTTGATTAAAAGTTCTCTCATTGTTTCCATGGCGAATTTAACAATGTAACGCGGACACACGGTTCCCGTGAACAAAAAAGAGTCTCTAGAACGAGTATAATTACGAAATAGAGAACACTGTGATATTGTTAAACGAAAGTTTAATCTAATTAACAGAGTTTCGTTAGAAGCACGACCCTATGGAATAAATAGTTGTATCGATCCTCGTTTCGCTATTGGTTTCCAATTTCGTTAGTGGCTACACTTTGCATCGAAATCGAAGCGATATCGTAGCGCGATACGTTCAAACAATAAATTCGAAATCAAGTACTCAGAAACAAAGAAATGGTGCGTATAAGTATATTATGCTATAATATAATTGAAATACTAACATATATACCTACTTACAACATATTCTGAAGTCCTCTTATACATAGAATAAAATTGATTTTTTTTTAAGTTTGATAATTCATTACATATGAAAACATTGCAGTTTTGAACAGAGTAAGACTCGCAAATAGATTTATGTGCAATTATTTATAGCAATTTTTGTCTTGAATAAGTAGCTTGAATATTATGGTACCATTAAAAACATATAAACATATTACATTAAGTTATTTCACAGTACCAGCAGAACATGAATAAAATATTCGTATTTACTTGAGATTAAAATCGATTTTAAAACAAAGTCGAAAATATGCTACAGTTCGATCGATGCAGTTTTAATGGTTAAATGATTTTAAATATTAACATTTTTTTTCAGCACCGCGAATTTTCGAAATATTGTCCGTTTCTTACGAAACAATAATGAATTTGGTGCTAGGGGTCTGCTACTTGGGAAAACCGCGATTGAGAATCTTCTAATACGCCACTACAGATTTCCCCTCTCTAAAAGCTAAACACTTAAAGAACGACTATCGCCTACAATTTGTTTATTATTTTTTATAACTCTCATTCGAGTAATTCTTTGTCACGCTCATTCATTATTGTTACTTCAAATAAAAAATATCGAGACCTTGTCATGATAAAAATTGCATTTATACATTTAAACATTATTTATCAGCTCTCTCACCTCTTTCAGGACAACCTGCCCTTCTTAGAGCATACAGAATCATGCTGAAAGAATGTTTCTTTTCCGAAGCCTATAAAAGTTCGCTGTTTTCTACGTTTGCCCCCTCCGTTGTACGAATCGATCGTGTCAAATTGTCAGATAGTCAAACGAAACACTGACAATGGAGGAGAACGTTATTGCAACGGTTAGCAATCAAGCTAATAGAAAGTTTCGATTGTAAAAGGCCGCTCTGATTCGTCCATAAAACGGCCACATGTGATTCTCGTATGACACATCGATCGAGGTAGCCGTCACGGAGACCGTTCTAGTTAGAAAATTGTGATGAGGCGTCAGCTGAAAGTTGGATAGGACGTCGAGGAAAGCGGAGAGATGGCAGCTACCTCGCAGCTCATAAGTTCAGGGGCATGATTCTGAGCCTGTGGGATTGCACGTGCTGTCACGTGTCGACGAGTTGTATCGATATTAACGACGACAAGTTGAGACCACGCACCGTGGACACGCGATCCCGACAGTCACGGAGATTACTATTTTCCAGGGCCCCGCTACAAACAGCATAATTATTCCCGCGAAACGTTTTCACTTGATAAAGAATAATCTGATGATGTTTTTCTTTTTTAAATACACGGTGTGGCAGCTACATAATGAAACAAGATTCAGTAAAAACACTAGTAGAGATAAAGGAAAATACTCATTGTACAGAGTGTCACAGTTTTTTCCGGAAAATTTTATCAGTATACTCTATGGGTATAAATGGGTATAAATAAGAAAAAAATACTATATAATGATACGTTATTTGGAGCTTTGTTGAAAAGTTATAAAAAAATACGAAATACCACGGGAACGGTAAAAGACTTGCGGTTACTATAATACAGAGTGGGAATAGACCAGTAATTATATTTACATCTAATTTGTTTATGCGAATAGTGTTTGCTATCTGAGGTCGACGAAGGTATCATGATGTCCCTAGCCCTCGTACAAGCAAGCAATATTCTACGTTGTATGATAGTAATCGCATATTTATGTATATTTTTTTAATAACTTTTTAATAAAGTTCTTTTTATTATAACTTCTTAATAAAGTTTCAAACGACCTATCTTTATATTATGGTTTTTCTTGTTTATACTTATAGAATATACTGATAAAATCTGCCCGGAAAACCTGGAACACCCTGTATATTTTGATGTAGGCCCGCTGTTCCCTCGTGAAATTTTAGTCAGTGAATAGTTTTTCATTTCAATTGTTATAAAGTCAGAAGCGCTAAAACTGTCAAAATTAATTCTGTCACGTTAGAACGATTGCACTTTAGAAGTCATCGTATTTTTCGAAATTTTGTTCACCAACTGCGGAAGAAAAAATTAGTCACATAATGTAATTGGCCCACTATATTCCATTGTTGTCGCAGCGAAAGCAGCTTATAACGTTTCTTTCGCGACTTGTTATATATTCTTTTGTTTTTCTTTCGACTTCATTCTGTAATTTTCAATTATTTTTTTTTTTACATTTTCTTGAGGTCGCGTTGCCTTTTCAATTGCTGCTGTATCCGATTTTGTACAAATGAATTGTTTGTGACGGATATTTTACTCAAAATGAGAAAATGGACGGTCTGACGTCTACGCACATAATACTGTAAAGATTTACTTGAATCTTTATAACTTTCATAATATAAAAATAGTTCTCTTAGAATAATAGTTTCATTAATAATTTCATATTTATTTCTATTGGTTCATTATTGCACATAAAAGGTGTTCTAAGATATTTTTTAACCCCTTTTACAGGAAAATCCAGTTACAAGGGAAAGTAATTTACAGTACACTGTACATGTATATAAGTTACGTGCGTGTGAACTTCAACGTGTAGCTCTTTAGATTATAATATTTCTGTTACGATGTTTTCAGACAACTGGGAGTTTATTTTCAACCAAATATCATGCCATAAGGTGATTCAAGAGTTTTCGTAAACATTAGCGTTGTACCGCAGCGGATTAAATATTTATTAATTTAATGCATTATAATTGTATAAAAATCATTATGCATTATAATTGCTGATTTTACTAAAGGAAGTACCGTCTCTTTTCTAAAGTTTTCAACTAGCAATAATCGCACCTCGATAGAACCTCATTGGTTACGATATCGCCACTGCGCAAAGCTCTCCTGCAGGGTATGGCAGGTGCTGGGCCGCCATTGGGTGCTTAACGACACCCCCGAACCCAAGTTATATCCCGTGCCTTTGACGACCCATGTCATTTAGAAGGTCGGGTGCTCCTCCATGGGTAGCGGACATATGTCCTCGAGAAGTGTGACCAGTGTGACTCAAACTGGTACCATCGGGGGCTTCGGCTGCGCGAAAGCAGCGCTGGTGTTCGGTTTCTGAGGAGTGACTATCACTATTGATAGCGTATCTCCCGTCTGATCACCAGCCTGGGAACATCCAAAGAGCCTGAAGGCTCTGAGGATTCGAAATGAATCTCCGATCAATTGAATGGGGTTGGAGAGTCGAATGGAGGCCGGTTCGAATAGATGTAGCCTACAGCTGCCTACCGGTCACCTCTTCAGTTTTGGTCGGGGGCAGAGTGAGCGTACAGGCGTGTACGCAGTGAGTTCGCCGCCCCGTGGTTCCCCGTGGATACGGCACTGACCATTGGAGGAGTTATCCTCCATTTGGCCACGACGTAACTAAAGGACTCATCCGCAGGAAACGCTCTGCGGCACTTCTGGATTTTTCTGCTCTCGCCCCGAGGCGGTTTCGTTGGTGGTTACCAACCGTTTATGCCGATATAGGGGAAACCCTCAGGAGCGGCTAGTCGATTGCGACCGGTTACACTAAATGTCTCTTTTCTAAGGAAAAAAAAATGTACTATTTTCTAATAGAAAATTATGTGCTGTCTCCAACAATAAAATAACGTGGCACATTTCCCTTTTTCTAAACGATGTATACACACGAAATGTCTAATCTAAAATTATGAGTGTATCCATATAACTGTTACTGCTGTTAATAAAAGTTAATATTTATTACGTGCCACTGTATAGCTCGCGTGCATGACATAGGCATGTAATTTTTGTTATTTTCCTTAAGCTCTATTTTAATGAAAAGTACTAATATGTTTTCATAAAATTTCAAATTCGTTACACCTCTGTGATACCAACTTTGAGAATCACGTTTGTCTCTTCGAAAATGCAGTTATATTTTCTACGTTTTAAACCACTGTTACTTCGATTACTCTGTCTATTTATATTCCATTCGAACAAATTTGTACGTTTTCAATCGTTACAATTTTCTCTGCGGTTAACCAGAGTCAAATTATCGACGATTTATTGTCGTTTAAACGAAGGCACGACATTTCAGGAAAATAAATAGATACTGAAACTGGAGAACATTTTGATAGGAATAAATAACAGTTCAACGATCTCAGCTATACAGTTAATTTATTTCTGTAACTTATTTTAAAATTGTATAAATTGTATTAAACAATTGTCTCGATAATTATTTAGATCGATCAAGAGATTACAAAATTCAAAGCAATTTGCATATCTACATTTTGATTTGATGAATCCGTAATCTCGTTATTTCCAAACGCTGCGCAACGCGATTATCTCGAAATGTAAACAGAAATTGAAGTCTTCAATACTGCAGGAATAATTAAAACATAACTTAATAACCCACGCTTTTCCTATTGCAAACTCTATGCTAGATACATAGAAAATAATCAGTTTAATGAACAAGGAGTATTATATCTTTCATATTCAACTTTTTTTCTTTGACAACACAATTTCTCAAATTGCCGGTAACTTTACAGAATCTTAGAAACTTAGTACTTCAAATAATACTACAAGAGACACGGTGATGATTTGACCGTGTTGAAGTATAATTAAAGAAAAGTAAACGAATAACTTCGTTACTGTTATGAACTTTAACGTAAAACTTAGTAGGAATATTCTAGAAGAATTTCAAATAATAACATTTTTGAAAAATTAAGTTTCCTGGGTGCGTGTTCCCCCTTAAGGTGATTTGGAAATGATCTCTCCGAAATGACACATCATTCCCAAAATAGTAGAACGTTAAACCGGGTATTGTTTATGCGGACGCAAAACAACCATCCGTGACATTTCGCGAGAGAAATGGATGCGGACTCGCCAGCGGGATATCGCGGTCCTGATCGGTTATTATGGCCGTGACAATTTCAGAAATTCGGCAACGGGATTTCGTGCCGTCCCCACCATTCGTTTCGCAGAATCGCAGAAATTGCCGGCGAAATATTTCGGCTTCCAATGCGATGCGATTAATCCGAAAAGTGAGGTGCAATATCCGAAATTACGGCAAACATTTCTCTCGTTCTATCCGCAATAACGACGAGGAAACGACGAAGCCTGGGACAGCGTATCCTACAATTAACGAGACGTTGTTTCCGCACTTTGTTTCGTGCCGAGTGTACGCTTCAAACAACACCGTGCCCCTCCACACTCCCGAAACAGGCATCGCAAATTTTCCGCCTGCACGTTCGTGTAACGCGAACTATGCGCAGTCCCTGACCTTTATTAATGCGCCAGGATCGGCAGGTTTTCATTCTATGGAAAACCATTAATTAGTATACCGAAACGGCTTATAAACGTCGATCCCGGGTAACGATCGTGTCCGCCAGTACCCTTTGTTACGTTACTCTTGACCAGTTTGTTTAACACGTCCAGTGCCGCAGCGAATCCAGCCGTACCTGGTCAGACCCGCTATAATTTAGTGTTTGCAACAAGAATTATGATGGAAAAAATATTTAGATACTTGGGCGCATGATTGTGTTTTTATATAACAATTGCAGTGTTAATTTTATAAGAAGCTGTGAACTGCCCTCGCATTTGTTATTGCAAAATTTATATAAAGGTGCTTATTAACACGTTTACTGCTGTGGAAGTCACCGCTTCGATTTTAAGTAAATTCTATTATTGATCATTCTTAGCATGAATAGCATTTAGCATAAAATGTTTAGCAAGTTTCATCTTGTGACAATTATAGAAAACATAACTATATGATTTAATAGCTACGTATTTTGTTGCTTTATAATGTACATATATTAAATACAGCAAACTGTCAGGTGTGTCTGACTAGGTATGGCTGTTTTTACTGTGACACTCACAAGGAAAGCTGCCGAAGTGATCGCCTCAGATGTTAACGAACTTTTACTTGTTGATAGATAGTTTTTGCGAATCCTCCTACATATGATTTTGGGCATAGACGATCAGTAGTTTAAAAGATATTTAATAATAAATTTGATATGTTCAAATATTTATGCACCACAATTAGAATTCTAGTACAGACGATTCACAACGTTATAACTGTTGGTACATGCAAAAATTTGAAAAGTGTTTCAAGCAAAAATTATTCAGTTTAGTAAGGACTATGTAAATATATAAAAATGTACCCTACATCCCATTTAAAAAATTGAAGTTACCTTCCGTTTCTCACGCTTGGAGTACGATTAGATTTTGTTCGTTCACATAGTATAAAAGACCCCTTCATATGATTACATTTAAAGAAAGAATGATTTCAATACCATTAATCGGTTCGTCGGTATCAGCTTGTAACAGGTTTGGTGAAACATCCTTGTGCATATTATTCTAGATTGCCCTGTGTACATGGCATGAGACAGTTTTAAAATTTTAAAAAATGTTAAACGTCTGCTTCGTTTTATGAAATTACCCTGCTGAGCAAATTACCATAAATGTAAATTCAATGAGAAAGATCGATCCGAATAACTGATTACAGTCGTTATTAATACGTTTCGTACCGCAGTGGAAAATTTCGTAACCGGACAGACACGTGAAAATAGCTTTACTTAATATTAGTTTCACCTGATTTACAAGAAATGTGGACTTTTTAGGACATTGTACTATTAATTTATAGTATTCTTCCGGTATATCTGAATAATTCTTCTTTCTTATTTCCATGTCTATCAATCCAAAATCACGATCATTTGGATTACTTACAGCAGCGATGGCCACGGGAGTTCCGGCCTTCCCCCACTCAAAGTCCATTCCCCTCATATTGGCTTTGATCTGTGGCGACGATGAGGAATGAGGGGGGCGAGGGGGAACGAAGAGCGAACTGGAGGGAAGTGAAACGAGGGGAATGGACCTAGAGTGGGGGAAGACCGGAGCCCCCGTGGTCATCACTGACTTACAGAGAACAAATGATTTACACCACCATCGAAATGAACGTGAAACTATTGCCGCCCATTATGAATGGACACCTTCATATTGTCATTTATTTCACGGCTATTTTGTAAAAATTCTTTCACAACATTGAAATATAAATCGATATGACATAAAGTAAGAGAAAAATTCAATTTCTTTGGTCTTGTGACTTACCCCACTTTCAGAATCACCGGCACAAATTAAAATTGATGCGTGTACCGCCGATAGCGCACTCGGCATGAAACATGTTAAACAATAGAAGTTGAAGTAACTTCATACTGAACCATCCAACAAGCGATGTTTCTGCTGTTGGTTTTAGCTGGCACGGATGTCAAGTGTAGCGTATATTACAAAAGCTGATCGTTCGATCAACTTCTCCGTGACTTGTCATTGTGCATTAATACTATTGCTGTGCCGCTTGATATTCGCCCCGGTAGTGGTTAGCTGGTACGTGCATTCGTACCGGAAAATGTACGAATGACAAGCGTTTCTGAATTACAATCTCACGTTTACTGAACTCTATGACAGAAACGTGCACGTTTACCAGGGAATGTGAACATGTCCCGAATAACTATGGCCCGCCTTGCGCTGCACATTTGTCTTATAGTTTCGGAAATATTTTAACCCTCGTCCGGGTAACCTGATTTCAGCACAAAAGGTGTTGTGTCGTTTGGTCTGCTTGTTATAATTTACCTCCCTTTTTAGGACTTAGAATTTACCTCGTACACGCAACCCAGATTTCGAATTTCCGTGCTTAGAACGAATGTAGTGAGTTTTTCAGGTGTAGTCAGCACATACGAAATATTGCTTGCGGATACTGTTTCAATATACGAAAGTGGACTGATAAAAAATTGTTATTGTTTACTCTACAATGTATTAATGAATATTCATAATAGTATAAATAATACTTGTATGACTTTCCATCATTCTATATACATACTTTACAGGCGATAATAGATATTATGGTGTATTTATGTCTTTTGTTTAAATTTTGTCTTCAGATTACAGGGGTGACGTAAGAGAGAGAGAGAGAGAGAGAGAGAGAGAGAGGGTATTTAAAATGTCGAACTGCGAAAATTAAATTGAATTAAAAATTTCAATAAAATCCATATTAGCGAGGGTTATCGATTTTGAATAAGTTATATTGATGAAATTCACCAGGAGATTTAATACAAACAGAAGTTTAAATGTAATATAAATCGATGATAATTGTTAAACTTGAGTAGTTGGTTATAAAGACCGTAATATGTAAATGATACCAAGAACAAACATTTTATTGACTACTCTTTATGTCACAATTTTTTTAAAATATATTCCATTCATTTTACTAATGTTCTCTTTTCTCATTTGTTACAGGTAAGAAAGAAAATGCTGTTATTTGGTAGCTCGTGTCGGTAAGTGGTTAAATGACAATTATGTGTGCTACATGATTAGCACAGTCTTCAACTGGAAACGTTTTGCACGTAGGCGAGTAACTGATTCTGGAAGTGGTTCCAGTTTAATCGATATTAAAGTCTGACCTCATATTGACAAAACTTTCACGCGGCATGCCATTAATGCTTATCAGTCAGCTCTGTTCTTCGCTAGCTGTTGAGCAACATAAGAGAAACAAATTCGTCGTAAGGTTATTCAGGTATCATGAACCGAATTGTTGATGTAAACTTGAAACTTGTGGTTCAGTTGGAAATATTTTGAAGAATATTCAACGAGAAAACTGTCGTCGCCATAATTCTTAGCGTTATTCATTATGAAACCCCTTAACAGTTATATAGAGTATCTCAAAATGGATAGGAAAATCCAAAAGCGAGTGATTGTACATGAAAAATAAGTTGAAATTGTAGAATAAGTTTTTTCCCCTAGAAAGGTCCCCTTTTGAAACAAACAATTTTAAAAATCGAGATTACATATACTCTACTCTGCTATACACCATTTGTCATGTACAAATTCAAAGGACATCATACACATTCGGAGCTGTTTTGGGAATTAAACAATTAATCACAATATTACTCATTTTTAAGGAGATCCGGAATATCTAATTCAAATTCAGTTCTAGCAACGCGCAAGCCTCTTGACAGATTGATATCTTTTAATCTAGTGCGCTTATTAAGTATTCGGGTGTCCTTAAAAATAAATAATATGGTATTGAATTTTTGTAATTATCCAACAGATTCGAATAAACGATTGTATATGATGTTCGCTGAATTTGTATGTGACACATGTTGTATAGCAGAGTGGAGATATAATTTCTAGATAAAACTGATACCGTATATAAAAAATTATTATTCTCATTACGTAAATGTCGCTTGAGAAATCGTATTTATTGACAATTACCGATGTTTCTGACCTCATACCCAGTCCACAATCTACATGAGGGGAGTGTTCGCAGAGTGGGGGTAGGCTGGAGCTAGACCTCGCTCCGGATGGCCACCTCTGGGGTAAAACGAGTGGCTTGCTCGCTTTTGGTGCTCTAGCACGGCAGGAAAACAAGGGATTATCTGTTCTCTTCCCACTTTATACACAAGCATCATAACACAGGATTATCTTATCATTATGTTTCACCGGAGAAATGTTAGTTACACATCCTTGCGATCAGTGAACACTTACGGAAAGCTGGTCCAAACTTTGCATGTATAGACGTGACGTAAAACTATGAGAGTCGAAAGATACCGTGTTACACATTGTTTAAAAAACTTCACCAATGCCTTTGTGAAACCGGTTCATTTGCAACACAACATCGGGAATCGTAAAGACCCCAAGTCTGTTTCGAGTTGCAATTCTGTGGTACGAAAGTGTGAATCGTGTGTAAAAATGAATGGAAGACATGTAGAAAACCTTCTTTGATCACGAAAGGTAGAAATGTTGAGATAATCCATTGTTTTTTGCAGCACGATAGCTCTCGAAACGAGTAAACCTCTCGCTTTAACCGAAACGAAAAATTGTTTATAACTTCGAAAGTATTTATTTTTCGACACATGTTTATGAGGGCTTTTTTCCTCCATTTGGCGGGTAATACCTACCCGTAAGGTATTGAACCCTTTTTTTACCATCCTGTATAGCGTACGTAATAATATTTATTACAAAGGAAAAATTAAAAATTCCAATTTGTCCGTATTTTTGGTATTAATCCATAGTCCACGTATATCAATATTTATGAAAATGCATCGAGATTTTACAACAAAACAGTAGCAAAGAAATATTGATTTTTATTACATTTTTTAAACAAACGAATTGTTCAGAAATCTGATTACATGTACGAAGTTAGTATTCAAAAATACACAAGTTGTACATACGTTTAAATATTTTCTCTGCATGAATAGTTTATTATTATGTCAAAAGTTCATCAAAATCGGAGAGGGTTACTTGCAAAATGTCCCTTGTTAAAGATTATTATCTCATAATTAATTCAGCGGAACTATATGCGACGCTTGAAATAGTACGTAGCAACTACTTTGCGTGATTCCATTCGTTCGTCCGTAATTAAACTCCAGAATTATTCTCGGTTCTATGCGTTTTGAGCGGTTTTCTTAAATAAACTTATTCATTCCTTCATCTCACACGGTAGGTTGCTCGTTGCGCCACCGACCGAGCTGAGCTTCCTCTTCCTCTTCGTTTCCGTTTTCCGCGAGCACAAACTCTCGTTGCTCCGTTTCCTTCGCGTTATTACATTCATTTCTGACAATGAGTTCAACACGATTTTTCGACGTTCACTGGGAAGGCTAATGATAAGCGTTTTGTGAATATACCACCATTCCCCGTGCCGATAAGCATCATTCGATCATTGAGGGTATCAATCAATTCTGACAAGAAAAGATAAGTATCTGAACGACAGCTTCTTCGATGGAACTTGACTTGAAACGTAGGTATGCGCGAATATCAACAAATCCTGGAATATTAGCCGTCAACGTTTGACCATTATTATAAAAACTTAGTTTGAACATTAAAATTAAAAATTTCGAAGTAGTTGACTTTGAATCGAATCGAATTCGTTTCTTTTGCAACTTGCATATCCGAACGAAACAAACAGAAACTAATTATGCTTCGTATGAAAATGATAACTTTATTTTAGAGTATAAAATATGTAGTGGTATAAAATTAAAGTATACAATGTTACTAATGATTATTTTAATTTGTAACTGACATAAGATAAACAATTTTCGGATGAACGATTTTCGAATAATCAAGGTTCTACCGTATTTTTTATACAGAGAATTAATATTGTTCTAGTTATATCACGAATACAATTTACCCTACATGTAACAATTATTTTATATGTTTATCAGCAATTTAGATACGCAAACTTATCTGACCGCCGGGCATGTGCGAATGTTCTTTACAATTTCTCGTTGAAATTTTAACGGGGCGGATAATGAAGTTCCCTTGAAGAGCACGTTTACATAATTGCAAGACAAGGTTTGCTCTTAAAATGGTACAACAGCGTCGTCCCGTAATTTTTATAACTTCGAGGTCAGATCCGATGGTAGATAGCTCGAATAGTGTGTATCGAGCCTTATGCTGAAAATTGTGTTTAAATATTTGCGTTTCCGCATTATACAAGCGAAATGCGAAAGGGGTAGAAAGGTCGACGTTATACAGTCTTCAAATATTTTTAAAACATTTAATCGAGAATTATTAGTGTCATAAATTTCGAGTGCAAATAAATTTAATATATTAACCTGTTCAGTTTAGCTATTCGACAGATAATTTATACGAATTTTTAATGGACGAGTTTTATAATAGAAAGTTTTGTAACTTTAATTATATACATGTGATATCTATAAAAATATTAGTACGCTGTATTCCACGTTCCTAAATTACTAAGAAAAAATGTCCTATCACTTGAGCATCTCTGTAAAAAAATAAAGTGTATCGCTTTTCTGACTTTTATAGAGAAGGAAATTATGCATGACGGTGTTAAAAGTGAAGGAAAGCACTTTCTAGGTTCGTTTCAAAATGAATTATTATTCCTTATCAATATTAATAGAATCTCATATGTTACTTTAGGCAATAAAAAAGAATTCTATATATTTACAAATTTTGTAATTGACCGTTTCGTAGCTCTATAAAAAAAAGGTCAAATGTCCTTAAACCGAGTATTCTGAAAACTCAAGCCATACTGCAATTTGTAAAAATCATTTGGTATTCTCCTAAAATAAACATTAACTACAAGTGTCTAAATAATTACCGAGCGTGATGGAATCAGTAACTGTTTTTAAAGTTTAGTCATCCCATTAGAACAGTTTCGTTAGAATTTTTGATCTCTCGTAACTCTCTAACAAAGGATTGCGCTCTGTACATTTACACAGCCCCAATCTATTTAGACACCCTATGTACACGCTCTCCGGGACGAAACTGTGAACGTTCCGAAAGCAGTTGAAGAAATCGATCCACCGCGCGACTACTTGCTGCTCCTCTTCCTTATCCCTGTCAAATAGGATTTCTAATAACGCTTTGCTCCGGGTGGCAAACAAAAGAGCATCGGACTGGACGGACAAAATGCGACCGGCTATGGGAAATTTCGAAGGACTGAGGAGGGAATCGCGCGTCCAGAGCAAACAGTTTTAAAGAGTCGCAGTTCGAGTTGCGTTCTTCGAGGCAGTGGTAGAAGAGAAACGTAGAAACGGGAAACAGTAGGGTGAGAACGATGGGGAATGGCGAGACGAGAACGTCGAGTACGCGCAGAAAAACGGGCAAACGGAGGAATATTCTCAGGTATGCAGGCTACGGTGTTAGTAGCGATGATACAACAAAGGAAAATGGAAGAAAGTATTGTACCATCGAAGAAGAAGCAGCCGTGGATGGGGTGACGGAGAGAAAGAGCCAGGAAGACGTCGAAACTGAAGGAGACGAGGAGAGTAGACAACGTTTAAATGCTTTTCGATACGAGAGCGAGACGGAGATTTCATCAAAGCGCATATTCCTGCGAGCTCGGGGGTGAGCCCGTGGAAAGAGGTCCGTTTCTCGGCCAGGTGGCCGATGAGAGAAGGAGAAGCTCCGTAGCCACGACTGCTGGAGCCTCGCTTCGTGGAGAGAGCTATGTTCGTTGTGAATCGGGAGAGCGAGAGAGGCGAAAAGAAAGGAAGATCGGGACAGAGAAAGACACAAGAATAGTAGGAACGAAGGGGGTGGTGAGTAAGAAGAAAGAGGGAGATGCCGTCACGAGGAAGAAGGAGGCCGACGGGCTACGTCTGCGGGGAGAGATGCAAACGGGAAGCTGAAAAGGGACGACGAAACGTACGAAACAGAGAAGCCGCGTTAAAGACGGGGAGGGGGCGACGGAGGCTAAATGGGGGAGCTTTGGGAAAGGTAGCAAGAAGGACAGGAGTTAGAAGAGCCAGGAGGATCCCGTGAGAAACGCAGACAGCAACATTAGAGGCGGAGGACACTCGCAGCAAAAGAAAGAGACGGACACTCGGGGATGGCGACAGAGAATCCTCGTGAAAGATAGTCAGCAAGAGAGAATGTGATAGAAATGGCGTGTGCCAGAAAAGGGGTGTTGGGGAGTGGTAGGCGGAAGAATCAGAGGGCGAGGGAGCAAGGGCGAGAAAGAGAGAGGTATACGGTGCAAGAATGACGAAGAGAAATAGCAAGAGTCATTGGAGGAAGAGGGAGAAAACGTTCGGTTCGAGAAAGAGGTCTCTGCTGTACCGACCGGTGTGCACGAGTGCAAGAGAGATACAGCATCGTAGAAAACAGAAGAGTAGAAAGAGAGAAAGGGAGGTGAGAAAGGGATAGATGAAGGGTTAGAGGGGAGGGAAAGAGAAAGAAGGAACACGGTGAGGTTGCGAGAGAGAATGAGGAAGAGTAGAAGAGCGGGATGTATAGGGGGGGCTGCGAGCAGGCGTGTTGGGGGTGGGTGCTGGTACGGTTTTCAAGAGGAAAGAGAAGGAGAGGGGTGAGCAGCGAGTGGTTGGTGCATTATTGATCCCAGTGTGTGCGGACTGGGCAAAAAGAGGAGTCTCCGGCTCGGCTCGAGAAAGAGAGGGACCGATACACCACCAACGGACGGGGGTGAGAAAGAACTACCGATCGCAGACAGATATTAGAAATGCGTTCGCCTCTTACCGGGCGTGCACCGCACTGACGAACCTGGGGAGGAGAAGTGTCTATCATAATGCGGTGAATTCACACCTGGCTAGATAATCCACTGAGGAATCCTGTAAGGAGAAACCTCCTCTTTTTCGGTATTTTGGCTATTTCCAGTGATTCAGTCATGCTGTTTTGTAATGTTATCATTGCAATCGTCATCAAAGACTTGCATTGTGATGATTCGTAAGAAAATCTTTAAATTTTCAGCGACCATTTTGCAGTTCTAAGTGATGATTTTTCGACAGGATATTACAATTAATAGTATCCGTTTTCGTCACAGCGTAGATGCAGTAAGATAAGGGAAATCTAAGAGAGGTGATAAGCAACGAAGAAAGCAGATTTTACTATAACTTGTTTTGGAAAATATTGATAATTTGTATTGGTTTTTATCACCTTATGTTGCGACGTAATTTTTTATTCTTGATTTTGTAATTGAAAATCGTTTAATTTTTCTACTTTATTGTTTAAGAAAATGTACACATTCCGATTCATGTACTTATATCATTTATTGCATGCTGTTTTCGGCATTCTACGCTTTCTTAATTATTCGTTAATTGTCAGTGCTTCAATATTTATAATATAGTAGTACTTTACAAGTATAAAACTATGTAACTACTCTCTTCCTGCGATTTCCCTATTTGTTACTTAACACTGCTTTTAAGACATATAATATATACATACAAAATGTGAGAATTTCTATCGAATCACTGTGTATTGTATTTTTACTAATATACAGGGTGTCCCTGAATTTGTCGACTTTGCTACGTCAGTACATTAAAAAATGTTACGTCAACATTTAGGCATACATATTTTATTAAAAATGTTAAAAAAGTACTAAATGTGTATTAAAGAAATGTTGTTACATGGAACAGAGTGAGAATAATTCAATGATTTTTATCTAATTTGTTCACAGAACTATATTACTTATGTTAGCTATTTGAGATTTTGAAGATCTCAAACAGAAGTTAATAATATTATATATTCACTGAAATGAAATGGAATTAACACGAAATTCGTTCGGTAGTAAATTCACATTTTCTACAATTTCAATCTTATACTAAGAAAAATAGTTAATACTTTGAAATAAAAGAAAAGTAGGTCATTAGGAAAACCTACGTTGTTTGCTCGCTACGATTTCAATTATAACATAATTCTGTAGATACATTCAATGAATATTATCAAACTACCCCCCTTTTTTATCACTCTAATTTATATTTCACATTTTTGATTTAACTTCTCAATTATGGATTGATAATTATTATTCCCTGACGGTTTGACAGTTTTAGAAAATGTTTGCAAGTGTTTTCAGATACTTATTACCTTAAAGTGTTTATATTTAAATTTCAGAAGAGTATCTTAACTGTTTCACAAGCATTGCACATTATAACATGTTATTTTATATTCTTAAATACGTTATCTAACGATACTGTATTTTATTGTACAAGTTAACATGACAAAGTATTTTATTAAAAATCTGTTATTTCTTCGACATTCAGAAAATTTTTGATCTAAGAAAATTTATCTTTCAATCGTAAATAAAAATTTAATAATATTAGTGGTACTTCAATTAAGTAAATTTTGGACAGGAAAACATACACATTAAATCAGTAATAATGACGTTCATGATGTGTTTAAATATTGTTTATATACTTGATCGGTTTATCGAATATTTGATGACAACTTCCATAGCCTTCGGCAAATGTTTAATAACTATCTGTTTTTAAATAATTATGTTTATCTTCATATGCTGTTAAACGCAAATTGCAATCCAAACTCCCAAATAGGTTATCAGAGTAATTTCCGAAACACCAAATTTCTCTACCATTAATATTAAAAACGTGGCTTTTTTATATTTACCAATATTCACTCTCACTATTATTCACATGTTATGATCACAAGCGTACATATTAATTATTAGCAGTATTCACATTTTGGAATATATTTGTTTGTATTGAGTTTCGGATGACACACCGTTTTATATAATTAAATTTAATTTTATTTTCATTTCAGTTGTTAATAATCTACATATTGTACAGTTATTCGTGATGACATTGTCTCATTGTTGGAAATTAGTAGACAGCGGATGTTTATGCAAATACACATTTTTGGAATTCAATATTTTTTATGTTAATGCAGTTATAGATATGAAACTTTGACAGGACTGTATTTTGTTCTGTAAATGTTTACAAAGTGTATTTCTTAATTTTTTTCACGGTTTTAAATGTTCGTTTGTTAGATGTTTGGTTACGTTAAATTGCATAAACATCTGCAGCCTAGTAATTAGTTTCTTTCTCTGTACATGCATGTCTGTATTTCTTTCGGAACATCAGGCTTTAATCTCACAAGTCGTTTGCTTCCACCTGTGTTAGGTTCTTGAGCTTTCTTTCTCATTCCACTTCACGATCAATCATAGATATGAATCGCGATCGTACCGAAAGCTCCGGTTCTTCTTTTAGTTATTTATTAAATGTCGAACACAATATCTTGTATCCGGAGCAGTAATTCTCGACACGACACGAAACTAGTCAGTTTATCGTTATCAGTACTCTGTGCTGACGGCTCATTTCTTTCGTGTATCGTCGAATTTCAACGAAACCTTCTATTATGTAAGTATAATCTTTTTATTGATCGAAATGGTACCTAAATAAATTTTAAAACCTGCGCTATTCTTAAGAGATTCCTTCGGAAAGAAAAGATATACTGAAATAGAAAATATGGAATCGTTTTAAATTTTCCACGATGTATGTTTTTGTTAGAAAGTAAGGAAGCGTTAGCATTGCAATATGTACTTTATAGTGAACTCTGGGACCTCTGTATTGAAGAAAGGTAGAATAGGAAAACAGATGGATGCAATATTCTTTCTACAACCTAATTTCGTTCCTGAGTGCGGCAATGTATCTTCCAAGTAGAATTGTACTTTTCTCTTAAGTGAAAGTCCTCAGATGTGTCCATATATTTCGATTCTTTTCTCCATACTGTGTATGTTAGTATTAGGTACCATAGTGAGTAGCTATTTTACTACAACTACTACCACTGGTATTAGGTCAAGATTTTTCAAAAGATAAATATAATAGTTTATGAGATATTTCGAATTTTCCCTTTAGAATATTCTTTACTGAACAAGGTACTGAAACATTATAGTGGGTTAGTCGAATTTATTAACAAGTAAGTTACTAAGAAATAACAGGCTACTAATTAAAATCACAAGGGTCATTACCCAATTGACACATACCGATTTTCATGCAATTTTGATATGTTACAAACATCGAAAAAATATTTAACACGTATTTTTCTTTATCGGCCACCATCCACATTAGAGAGGTGAAAACAGTCCCTGAAATTGGGGTCGAAAACTTATTTGACAGTATATGTCAAAAACTATTAGTCCTAGAAAAAAAGTTTAAATCTACAATTTGCCTATTTTTTAATGCTAAATTTGGCTGTATAAACAGTTTTCCGAGAAAGTAATTTGTTTAAAAACTATATTAAAAAGAAATATATTTTGAAATTATTCTGGAACAGTGTTTATCCATCTCCATAAACTTCTGTGTACTTCAACTATGGGCGTTGGCCAAGAATACGGACAAATAAACAGTTTTAATTTCACTCTTTCAAGAGATGTTATTACACTTAAAGAATATTCATATTTTGCGTTCGGCAACTGTGTTTACGCCCACAGGATCGGTTTAAAGATCGATTTTTGTAACGCTTTAGCAGCCAAATTCACTATTAATTGTCCATACATCAGTGGACAAAAGCATTGCAAGTAAAAAATCGAATGGTAGTATTGCTCGCCATAAGTGGTGCGGCAGCCATGATCAGTGCAATTTGCGCTCGATTCAGTCGCGGTCCCAAAGAGATCGTTACTGTGAAAACACAACCGAGTAATAATGTTTTTTTATCCATAGCAGGTTTTGTTGAGGTTTTTTGACGTTGAAGCATTGACGATGTTTCCAGTTATAGTCTGTAATAATAAAAATATGTAATACCTATTAACAATAATAATAATATATAATAATAACTGTTTTTCACATCCCCTTGTCATCTACGTTTCAGAATATTTCAGCGCTCTCTAAAGATATCGTGAAAAGTATTTATTTTACTGGAATCTTTGCCTAAACACTTTTGTTTAGAGGAACACAAAAATAGTCGATTTATACATGGCGTCTTGAAACGAATGGTACAGTCGGGTAGGAGATCATTTTACGTGAAAAGAGCAGAGCGAAACATACATCCGTACCTCATATGCGAAAGATAGATTTGCCCTCTCATCAAGTAAACTGTTTGAACGCCGATAGGCGTTCTCTGCGTGGGCCATAGTAAACAACCGCTTGAAAAATCTCGCAATTCTGAAAGTATTAATTTTATTTAAATATGTTAAAAATTCGCTAATTACATGTTTGTGAAAGTTAATTCTATTCGTTTTTTATTATATTGCGTAACTTATATTATATTAGTGAGTGTATTAAGTTGATCTCCTATGATATTTTGCTAAAAGACAAAATTCCACAAGTATTCAAATATTTAAAGCTTCAGTAAGTACATCTTACTGTCATTTTATAATCTTCCGTTGCATGAAACTCAAATATATATGCGACAGTCAACAATATAGTATTAATTAATTACCACGTTAACATATTAGCGATAGGGGCCAAAATATGAGTGACAGAAGCAGTTTGAGAACGATAGAGACCGAAATATTAGCGATAGAGACCGATAAAAGTCCATATAGGTCGAAATATTAACGATACAGACCTATAGAGATTGAAATATTAGCGATAGAGATCGATAGAGACCGAAGTTTGAGTGATAAAAACTGTTTGGGAACGACAGATACCGAAATATGTGCGGCAGACATCGAGAGGGACTGATAGAAGTCGAAATATGAGCGATGAAGATCAGTAGAGAGATAGGGAATGATAGAAATCGATAGGGAACGAAGCATTGGCGGTAGAGACCGACAGAGATCGGCATATAAAGCGATGTAGTGTGATAGTGAGCAATGGGAACAAAAATATGAGCGATACAAGCCGATAGAGAACGCTAGAGACCGATGGAGATCGATAAATATCGAAATCTGATTGTGAGCGACGGAAAGACCGAGGATTCCAAGAGACCACGGAGACCCTGCTGACAGAGGAATCGCCGAGATGAGGCCTCTCCCTCTCCGAGATGAGGGAGAGGAGAGTATGAGGATGACGATCAGGATCTGGGCGGTAAGGATAAGGATCGGAAGGATGTGGGCCCAGAGGATAAGGATAAGGATCGTCAGGATAAGGATCTGGAAGATAAGGTTTGGGACAAGGATGGGGATAGGGATCGGGAGGATAAGGATGATGAGGACGAGGATGGGGATCAGGATTAGGATAGGGATGACAAGGATAGGGATTGGGATAGGAATGGGGGGGGGGGGGGGGGCAAGAATGGGGATAGGGATCGGGAGGATAAAGATGATGAGGACGAGGATGGGGATCGGGGGGATAAGGATTGGGATAGGAATGGGGAGGACAAGGATGGGGATAGGGAGGATAAGGATTGGGATAGGCATGGCGAGGACAAGGATGGGGATCGGGAGGAAGAGGATTGGGAGTATGTGGGTAAGGATGGGGATCGGAAGGAGGTGTTGGAGGTGGAGGTATCGAAGGATGAGGAGTATTTGGAGAAGGATCAGGAGGTATTGGAGGAGGAGGAGGAGGCTCAGGAGAAGGAACATGAGGCTGCCGGCGGAAGACTGACTGTGGACATTACGTTGTGTGTTATTTATATGAGAGCGTGGCGCTTTCGTCGCGTAGTGGAGGGAACACAGCATGAGACTGTGTATCCTTAAAGTCTCCGATATTCAAGTTACTGTATTAAACTTATAGGAATCATCTCTCAAGCATTTTTTTTAAATTACGCTCGAAAAACTGAGCAGCTACAACAAGCGAGAATGAGAACAATATTCACACATTAAAATGTAATTTCCAAAAATATGCTTAGGAAGTGGGCCTTACAATGTTAAACCATCAGTTTGTATGTGCAGTTCTATCATCGTATAAAATTTGATTAGAGTCGATGAAATTCACAAAACAGCTTAAGATCAGGTAGTGACGACAAAGTTTTGGGATCCTTGAAATTTGTATATGCTCCTAATTATAAAAATGTATAACTATATTTTACAGATGTATCGTTGCGTTTAAGAAGAGCGTAAGAAAACAGAAAAATAAATATTACTGTACTATTTCGTCTGTCTCAAATAAAATCATTAGCTTCGATCCACAGTCTAAAAATGTAGGTGTGACTTAACTCACATACATGATTCTCCTTATAGGGAATGTAATTAGTATACAGTTTCTCAACTGTGTGTCACTCGAGTGGAAAATACTTTACAATTTTAACACGTTTCGTGTCACAGAGAAAAATTCCATACATACTGCTCAGTATAGGAAAATTATTCTTGTAAGTGTGTAACGTTCAAAATGTATTTTTTATTTTATACGATTATTGTAATATTAATTTCATTTAAAGCGTACTAAAAGTCAACACTGGTTCTCTATCGTGGTGAAATTTCAATTATGGGCGAAGCTGTACGATTTAACAAGAAAAATTCAGCAGAAATTCTCGTTTCCGTTACGAGATGCCAACTGTAGCGAACAAAGGGCCTGGGCTCGAATAACCAGAAATTACGTGTGCCGATGAAAGTAATTCAAGCTATTAATGTCAGCGCATTTTAAACGTTTGTCAAAGAAATGTAGGAAATTCTACGAATTCCAGAAATGTCGGCGAGTCGCCCGCTCGAATATCAGCCCAAGCATTTCTGAAGTAGTATCTTGGAGAACTGTGTGAAACTCACACGTGTTTTTAGGCATTCTTCGTGGCTGTCCGCTAGGAATTATGATACTTTAATTTAGGAATGAGAAAAATGCGCTAGCTTTATTTTATTTGTGATTATAACAAAGTCAATCATTAATTATTACCATGTCGACTTTATTTAACGGAATTGACAGTAAAACAGTAATATAATTTTACAGGGTGTTTAAAACTTATTATTAAACTTGGATTTAATTTCATGAACAAATATTTCATAGGTTACAGTATGGAAATTATGAAGCCAGTGATAAGTTTATACTGTTGTACGTTACATTAAATTAACCTTGCACTAGTACAATATTGTAACTAATATGTGTGTTTTGTGTGTAAATTTTAGTTTAATATATTTATCTCTGAAAGCACGTGTGTACATATTTTCGGACAGCGTATTTACGAACAAATTATTGAAAATTTATTAAGCTTGTGTAATCAGATAATTTCTCAGTGAATGGAATAAATATAATTAGCTGTAAATGGGTAATAATTGTGAAACGTCATGGGATTAAAATACATCGGATTTGTTAATATAAATGCATCATTGTACGATTGAATTAAAGAACACGTAATATAATGTTTGTTATAGTTAAATTAAAGTAATGATTGCGAAAACATTTCCATTAAAAATGTGATTACAGGATGTTTCAGTTATATCTACTCAGGTGAATACCTTCGAAACTATTAGTGATATCGAATAACATTTCAGACAAAAGGTGAATAATTTCGAGAAGGCCATGGCATGGTGTCAGTAGCTTTTTTATGGGTGAAATTGCAGCGAAGACAAAAGGGTTTCCTTTTTCGTTTTACGTGGAGCAATATATAGTTTAATCCATTAATTAACGCAACTGTTCTCGTTCTCTCAAAAAAAGTACTAACATTCAAATTAAAATATCTACTAAACTAATGGTTTTTCGGCACAAACATCCGAATACTTTCTACAGAAAATGAAGAGTTGGGTTCATTAAAACATAGAAAATATATTATTCCGCCTGAATACGAACATGACCTTTATATAGGCTGTTTCACCTAACTTTATCGCTTGAAATATTCCTGCCACGATTATAATTTCATAAAAATGTTTCTTACGAAAGTTGCATAGTTTTGTGGGGGCCAGCGTATAGTAACAATAGTTTTATTCCATTGAGAAGGTTAATGAGACAAGAAGGGCAACTTTGTTTTTTTAAATGAAATGCTAAATTTGTTATCACATTGTAATAAACTAATAACTACTTGTAAGTATATGATGCCATTTAAAAAAGTCAATCACTAATACTCATCTACCTAAAATTTTCAGAACTACCAGATTTTCCTTCATCATAAATATTTCTTTCCATCCTACGAACCCTTTTAAATACAACAAATTTTATTACACACATTTTTTCTTTAATCTCAATGAATGAAAAATCACTTTAGATGCTAGTTACCAGTTATGTACTCCTCTTGTGTACCTGTGAATCGCTCGCGACACGGGAGTAAATTTAAATTCACAAATATTTCTCGCGACAGCGAAAAGCGTTAACTCGTTCTTCTGGTCGAGCGGATCGAAATCAAACGCAGCGTTCGAGAATCAATTGATTCACGTTTCAAGTATTCATTGTGCCGCGCGTTCGCTGCGGCTTCTTTGCAGCATTCGAAATCAATAGACGGAAGGATACGGGGGCGGAGGGGGGAACGGTGCTCCATTCGTGCAACAATATCCATAAATTTTCAGCCGGAGAACAAACAGCGCGACAATCCGAAATCGAGAAGTTTGCACACGTAGAAGTATCAACCGCTGCCTTAGACCCTGAAAAATCGAGCTCTCGATTTACCCCTTTCATTTCTCCGCTCGGTAGTCGCGCTCACGCCTTTCGCTCCGTCCACCGGGCCAGACCGTCGATTTTTCTCCTCCTTCCGGTAATCCATTTCTGCCCTGCGGCCCTTCAATCAAGCCGCGATAACTGGCGAACCGAATCCCCGAACAACGACCAAGGAACACCTAGACTTGATAATGAAAACGTATGGAACGTCAGCCGACCCCTCTAATTAACTTCATTGAGAAATTATTGCAGGCATGCTGGTAGGTTAGTGACAACATTCCAAAAAAATTAATTATAAGGCCGTTCGATAAATAATGTCGTGTTTGTAAGTAGATTTCAAATAACGAAACTTACCTAAAGGATTTGTTGTTAATGAATAGTGTAATCACCTCCCTGTTCCACGAGAGGGGAAAACACAAAAATTATCAACCGGTCAGAGTACGTTAAATATGAACAAGATAAAAAACGACATTATTTATCGAACGACCTAATATATAAAATCAAATGCAGTGTGTATCTGCAAAATTAGTTTACTTTATTCAGAGTATGATTTCTTGAGATCCTCCTTTCGGTTGACGTCGAGAATCCCCTCTGGCTGTTTGAATGGCTTCAGTAATATAGTGATTACCTTTCATCCGAATTTCAAGTTTTGGACATAGATAATAGACTTATCATTAGTTACAATCTTGTTTAGGAAGCTTGCTTCTCACTTAGCCGGTTTTATGATGTCTCTCCAATGGTCGATGCAAGGCAGGTTCTCTTTTAATGACTACTGGACGAATAGCCACTCTTCAATCTAATCCAAAAGAAACAGTCGATTTTAGCCGTCCAGTACCCTTTTACCCCTTTAAATTATGATATAGTATAGCAGGGGAACTGTTTAAGTGGCCTTTAATAGCCAGTATATACTTATCCCTACTATAGTTGAATACAAGTAATAATGAATGACTTTTACGCCATCGGCTCCAAAAGTATGTCCCTAATTGTAAGATGAAATTAAGTCTTTGTGGTCCTGTGGAGTTCAGTTTTATTCCATTAAATCTAAGTTCTGCATATACATGACTTAAACTGCATGACTCGAAAGACTTTTGTCTTTTAGATGTATATAATAAAAAAACAGTTCAAAATGTTTTTAAATAAAAAGTACAACTTCACAATATTCTTGTTAAAACAAAGTTACACGTTTCTGTTCTCCGTGAATTCTTTTCAAACTAATAATTAAAGACCACATTGGGTTAAAGACAAGTACCATTCTCTGAAAGGATCTAGGCGCGGAGTGGATTAGGCGAGGTTGTGTTGTGGTAAGAGAATTGTAAGAGAGCACTCGCCGCAGATCCCAGAGCAATTAAGAAACTTGTTGCCTAATTTTGATGAAAAACCACTTATAATTTCTGACGAGTTGTTTACGATTGACTGGCCTTGTAACCTGGTTGACCGGAATTCTTCAGCATATCGTAGGGTTTTATAGCTGTCCCTTGAATTAAGTGTCTTAAAGTCGTCCCTCGATTATTGATGCCATCGTAAGCCTCGACTTCAGTCGCTTTACAGGTCGGTTAGTGACCGAATAGAAGATACCGAGCATATGTAAATTATGTACAGCCGATTGTGCTCTTTGTAATGCCCGATGCATTGTTCTCCGACATGTAAGAGTGACCTCTGCAACTACCGTAAAGCTTACGGGTCTTCATTTCTGTCTTTGCATAAGAATATACAGGGCGATCCATTCAAGACAAGTCACTTCAATAACTTGTCTACTTTTAGTGATCATACGTAATTGTTGGTACTGCATTGGTTGTCTTATGTACGATGATGTCTTCTAACAATTCTGTAAATAAAATCTTGTGTTAAAAACCGTTTGTACTTACGGCTGTTTAATGTTCCATCAGAAAAATGAGGATTCGGTTCAGAGCATGCATCGATGTTCAAGATCATCCTTTCAAGCACTTGCAAAACAGGTAATAAGTTTGTATATCATCGAAGTGCTCTGTGAGCAGAATGATTTTTCATTGTAATTGACTTTCGAAGACCTTGAAGGTTCTTCATCTATAGATCATTGTACGCGTCTTAAGACACTCTATTAGAACATAAGCCAAAAACATATCAATCCATTTAAATAAATGAAGTTGATCTTCTTATGTCCTTTACGCCTCGAACTACAAAAAAAAAACTGAAATCATATTATGTCCCCATTGAAATCAAACAATGTTTGTCTGAAGCAGTTTATTCTGTCACTAAAAGTAGATGAAATATTAGCTGGCCTGTCTTAAATGTTTCAGCCTGTTTTTAGGTACAGGCTGGATCAGGTGAATGGGACAAATTATTCTTTTTATTTATACGTTTAAGATTGTTAAGCATTATTACTTTCACGCCTTGCATCAGTGTATCTCTTTCAAGTACTTGATGTAGCGCTCGGAATTGATAACGTAGTGGTAACTATGAAAATGTTATGGCGTCGTTACGGTGCATTTTACTAGAGACGTAGCTGTGGAATTAATTTACAAGCTGGTTTATTGCTATTACAATGTTATCTATCCCATAAAATTTCTTGTTCTGCTGAATTTGCTACTGTAGTAAGGTTATACAACTTACAATGCAATACTTCCCAGAATACGCTATTCTAAGTGTACTTATTTAATTATTTTATTTGCAGTACTTACACTTTTAATCCTATGTGACCGATACTTTTACATATCTGAACGAAATTATAAATATACTGTTAAAAACAATTTGGAAATCAGGCTTTTGAATGATTTTGAACAGTATATCAGGTATCATTATGTATAGTATTGTGCTTATTATGTACAGTACATAGAATTTCCAAAATTATTGAAACTTCATTGAGCCGCGTTTTATTTAAACACGTGATTATCGAATTGCTTTGAGCAGTAGATATGCATGCGGCAAACCAAAATCTACATTTGTAACAAACTACAAAAAGAAATTGCTTGACATTATATTAAAAGTTTATTGTCTGGGTTCATATGGCGTGCTGATAACAAAAATTGTTATACATAATGTCTTTGGATCTTTTTTCACCCAACGTAAGCGAGGTACAATCAAATAACAGAAATCAGGCATGGTCAAATCTTACAAACAAATGGATGGTAGTCTAATCGGAAGAAAAAATATAAATAGTATAAAATGACCAGAATAGTTTTATTAATATCAAAAAAAAAAAAGAAATGAATTGCTCTATGGTGGGATCCGAATGGTGGGGAATGCATATGCAAACAGCACTGTTACCAAGTATGTAAAACCTGTTATAAATAAACAATTCGGGCAAAATATCTGGTTTTTCTATCATTGAAACTAGTATAATAGATGCGACTGGATGATCCTATGCTTCCTTCACCCTCAAACTGTATTATAAAGCTGAAAATATGAGTTTGAAAGTCATTTTTTACCCAAAGACCTTGTGTGTATAGTCAAACAGAAGAATTCTTTAGGGCTGAACCACATATGGATCAGAATACAGTGAATGTGTTAACCTCATAGCTGTGAATGACGAGTGCACTCGTCATTCGAGAAAAGTAATTACCGTTCGTTATTTCGGTATAAATAAATTTAAACAATAAAATTGTTGATTTTTCAAAAGAAAACAAGTGCTATTTCCTTATAATTTAATTCCATTTTATAGCTGCTGCACGTACTCTGTGTTTGACAACGTAGGCGCACGTTTTTAAAAAGCGCCGTCACAGCTAAGAGGTTAAGTATACTCCCACGCAATTTTTACTCTTCATATTCCGATCCCTTCTTTATCAACAGCCTGTACGTGCAATAAAGAGTCGTCACGCTACCTCTCATAAGTATCTCGCCCCTCGACCTATTTTCCCGCAAAACCGATAACAAACGCCTCTCGGATTCTTGCATCTTCAACCTAGATTTTGATTTGAAAACCGCGCGTAGTCGTGCACACCGAGTTTCTCGTTACGCTCGACACCTCCCTCTCTTTTTTTCCCCTGTCTCGCTCATTCTTTCCCCCTTAGCTCCTTTCGAACAACGTCTGAACGTTTTTCTATGCATCCGGTGGTATTGCGTACACGGCATGTAAAGTCTAACGACGGCTCCTTGTCGAGAAAGAGAGCAAAAGGGCCTAATGAATGAGTCGAAGATCTTTTTATTCCATTGTTCCTCCTGTTTTTCTGCCTCTGCGTCGCTTCCCCTTTCTTGCCATTCTTTTTTACCTTGCTCCCTTTCCATTCCACGCCTTTTCCACGTTGTTTTTAATTTCTCTTCGCTCTGTCTTTCCTTTTTCCGTCTCTTCCGCCGAGTCTCATCAGGGGGTTAAGGGTGACGCATCGCGATGCATGCAGGGAAAAAGTGCAACGATGGCCCGGGCTTCGGTGTCCGACCCTTGTTGTTCGTCGTTCACGTGGCCTTTTCACGCGTCAAATCGTTCGTTAAATTGGCAGAAACGAGAATGCCAGCTCCTTCGAAGCGTGACAGAATGCGGTCCGCCGTAACTTTTATTAAGCTTCTTGTCTTTTCCAGAATATTCGCTGATTCCCCAGCAAACTGAGCTGTGCATGTTTCTGTGTAATGTAATTAGTATATGTAAAGATACTCAAATTGGGCCTCTCAATGTCATCTTCTTGTAAAGAGTAGAACTTCTGTTTCGTTAAATCGAGGGTGTAAAAATGAATATGTGACTAAATGAAAAAGGTTTATAAGTAACTTCTAAAATTAAAATTGCAATAAAAAGTAAACAGTTAAGCTGCTGGTAAACATATGACCTTGAGCGGCTCTTTCAATTGGTCTCTATTAAAGTTTGCGAACTTTAACGGGTCTGTCGTACAGCGTGTTGCTGAATTACAGATACAATCTGTTTACGATAATAGTATTCACTGCAAGAACACGAAAGGCTTCACGAACATGTATTCAGTAATTATTGGTTCCAGAGATATTCTCTCTTTAGTTTGTACGTGAGTTTTTATATAATTATCCATGTCGTAGTCAATAAAATGTATTTTTCACAACAAATTGCAAGAATGATGGTCACTTGACTGAATGCATATTTTTTCAGTGAATTTTATGCAGATTTCAATATTTGTTTATTTATTTTATTTTTTGAAATCATCTTTAAATGTGGTCAATGTTGCTACACTTTATTAGTGATACAATAAATACACCGAGCATTTTAGGGTTCTTCGTGCGAAAAATTCTGTGGCATGTCAAATGACATCTAATAGTAGATGATATTCACGATAATAATAAAATTAAGTGAAGCACTTTGTTTGCACTTACGTAATCCTAGAATATAAACTTTAACTTTTGTAATGGTGAAAATTTCCGTACATACATTCACTGAGCTTTTTTTTAATGAGTTCTACCAGTCAGTAGAGTTTGTACTTATAATTCAACAGCGGATGTATAAAATACGAATAATAAAAGATGTACATGGTGAGAGCAGTAACTAGGCCAGGTTATAGTTCTGCTCTGAGTGAAAACCAAAAAAAAAAAAGGAAGTAGAAGAGGAAAATTTTGCGTGGTTTAAAGACCTCTCCTCCTGCGACCCAATTTTTCTCAGATGCGTCGATGCACTTACAAAGCGTAAGTACACTTTTTTTCAGAACGGAACGACACAGTTTTTGTACATATAAATCGATTTCTCAAGTCGATCTGCGTACAAAAGGTAAGTACATTACGTAAAGTCATTGAAAAATTAATATTTTACAAGATTCATCGTATTTTCTGTCGGAAAAGTAATTTTGTAATAATTCCACCATTATGTTCTCAACATTGTTTATACACTTTTTTACGTAATTACTAACATGAAATATCTCGTATTGAATTTCCAATGACTGTACCTAATCATTCTATACGCAGAACGACTCAGGGTTTCGATTCATTTAAAAAAGATCACAGTTTCATTAGAAAAGGAGCAAACTACCCTTTGATAAATGTTCATATGATTATATGAGATTACACAATTACATATTAATTGAATACCTATAAACGGAGGAACTTTTTGAATTATTTTATCAGAAGCATTCAAATATATGTATTATAGTGTTGTAAAGGTGAACGCATGGCATTGAAATTAGTAAGTAGCTAAAAATATATTATGAATTTGGTGGAAAGTAGTCACTCATTCAACTCAGTCTATTTAATCTATTGACTTCTTGATTTTGCAATCCAAACGTAATTTTTCCTTATACTATTGAATTTAGAGCAAACATTTATGAAGCGTTTTTACTCATTTCATCAAGGTCTATAATTTAAAAGATTGAAGTCGATTCGATGACCTCAAAATTTTAACATTTAAAATCGTTTCTGGTGAAACATGATTGGCCAGAAACGCTTAATCCTAGGTTGGATTTTGGTTTATTACCCCACGTATTCAATGTTACCTGTACATATTTCTAATTTCTTTCTGTAATGCTTCAACAAACTATAATTACTTGTATAATTTTATACATAGCTATTAACACAATAGGAATCTGATAAAATTTAAGTTTTCAGGAAGTTTGAAATGTCCTCAAGAGTATACAGTGTGTCCGCGCCAAAGTGATACAGGCCTGTAATTTCTTAAGTATTGAAGATACGAAAAAATTGTTTATATGAAGGTTGTATGGTTCAAGCGGACCAAGATTCTGCCGAAGCTGAATGTTTTTTTACGTTATTGTTTTCAGAAATATGAAGGTCAAGTTCGTTTTTCTAAATGGAACTATGTATTTTTGTTCAGATCATTCGATGGTGCTGTATATTTGACTGAAGTCGTCGTAATGTTAATACTCTAGGATTTGTTTATACTATCCAATCGCAACATTTTCTGCGCAACAAAAAAACGCTTGACCGGATCATAATTTCCTCCTGTTAATATTAATCCTTTCGCTACGGCGGAGCTTGCCGCCGATACGCCACGGCTGAACAGGACACTGCGCTGTGCGTGCCTTTACCGCGCGGACAGTATTTGGGGCTCTGAGTTTGTTGTCTTTCACGTTAGATTGTGATAACGGAAAAAAGAGAAAAAGAGATAAACAAGTGACATGTTGTCGAGGAAAGACGCGAATGTATGTCAAATCATTAATACACTTTCAAATAAATACATTATATCTCAATGTGTGAGGGCTAAATATTGGCCGTATATGTATGCCCGTTATATGTAATGAGCGTTTGGTGGCGAGCGTATATATACGCTCCTAGTATACGAAGAGCCTTTCGTGGCAGGCGTATATATTCGCCCATAATAGTGAAAGGGTTAATGAGTGACAAACACAGAAGCATAACTTCGGTGGATACGCTAAAATGGTTCCCACTGATATTAGCATTACTGGTAGCGCTAAGAAAAATAAAATAAAAGTGTTCACCATACAAAGTAACGCAAATATCAATCGAAAATCAATTCATGTAGCTGAAGTAGATCTAGAAGCACGCCAAGAAAAATAAATGCTTCTCTGAAAGTTACTTACACCACTAGCAACAGCATCATTCCCATCGTTACTCCATTCTATGTTCCTCTCCATCACGTTTCCCCGCATCCCGCTTCCTTTCTTTTTCGACTACTTTCTCGTAACTTCCATCCCCTCGCTCTACCTGTTTTCCTGTCCAGCTACGGGGCAAGAGTATTTACTTTTATGGCTCTTTTGCGGCGACTGGCCGGAGTCGTTCGACCCTTGTTTCAAGGTGAAATAGTTCGCGGCGGACTCTCAGATGGACCGGCGACTTGCTTTTTCATTTGGCTAATGAAATAACGAGGCGATGTTCAGCCCTTCGCGCCTGACCTTGCGCGGTTCTGCGCCGGCTAGGGAAAATTAGGATTCCTTCGTGAATAATGCGCGGTCAGGGTGAAGAATTACGAATTCGCGTGCATGCAGCGGCAAACGTCGCTCGCTCCTGGTGTTACTTTTAAATTAAATGCCCGACGAGGCTGTTTAAGGACAGCTTAAGGACGGCGAGATGCATAGCGAATTGTTGTATACCGGACCAGGGAATAAGATTCCTCGCCAGGAATATACAGGGTGGTAAAGAGCAGTGTTCGGAACTTTAAGGGTAGATAGTACTCGCCAAATGGAGGAAAGTAATCCAAAAAAACACGTGTCGAAGAATTAATATTTTCAAAGTTATAAAGAATATTTCGTTCCGGTTAAAGCGAGTGGTTTGCTTTCCTCGAACTTCTCAGACGACGACAATTCTAAGTGTAAGGTTTGCAACAACATGTCCAAAGGCTTGAAGAATGGTTAAATCAATGGAAAATTTAAGTAAACGTTGATAAAAGCAAACATATCACCTTCATTTTAAGGAAAGGGATTGCCCCTGCAATATCACTCAATACTGCTACAGTATCTCGAAACAAAAACAGTTAGCTATCTAGGAATGCATCTGGACTCTCGACTAACATGGAAACATCACATACGTAAAAAAATCGACCAAATTACGTGCAGACAACAAACTTGCAATCTATAAAACAATTATCAAACCCATCTGAACGTATGTCATCGAGGTGTGGGGCATGCCTGCTAAAAGTCGTATCGTAAAACTGGAAGCACTACCATCCATTAAACTTAGGACTATACAAAACGATCTTCTTAAACGCTACACTCAAAATTTTTGTACAGATACTTTCTACTGAGAAAACATCTACGCGTTATACCTACAAAGCCCCATTATAACGATTTACCGAATGTCCCTTTAGAACAAATTGTAAAGATTATTGGAGTTAATAAACAAAAAAATGTGTAAGGTGTCATCCGCGAGTTCTTCATAATTTTAGCTTGAAGAACATGGTACACAGCAATAACAGCAGTCAATTTCTGGAAAACTGCCTGCTTGTTTGAATTGTGATAGTATCGATAATGCTCGAGGACAGAAGTAATAAAATAACCATGAAGAATCGATTCCTTTGAGTGAATATCATTTAAGATTTGATATCAAACATGCTCACATATTAACGTGTGCTTTTGACACATCACCGATTTGAATCGATACTAATTAAAAAATATCTGAATCTATTACTATGAATAACTCTTATAACAGTCTGTTCAGTGGCAGCGTTGTTGCTCTAAAGTTACAATGGTAAATAAACGGAATCAGATTGTAGAAATACAGGTATCTGCGTGTGACTTCGAAGTTACATGTTCTTTTTATAGCGTTAACACGTTGAACGCCACAGTGATTACAGCCATACCTAATCGGACACGATATAATTTACTATTTTTTATATAAATCGTAAAGAAAAAAAAAGATTTGAGTACTTTGTCGTGTTCTTCTGTTCCTACATTATTGTTTCAGTATGAAGTTTGCTCCGAATTTTGAAAAACTGTAATTATTTATTTAATTTAAATTTGAGGTGTCGGTCACCGGTGACCACCACGGCGTTCAACGTGTCAAACAAGATCTGGCAGCGATTGGACAGTTCCGAATAAGAACGAAAACAGTTTCCTCGTTCCAGGAGATTGCGCTAGGAAGAAAGAGAAGAATAGAGAATGGAATAGCGGAATTGTTGAGAATGAAGAGCAGGTGAAGAAAGGAAAAGGCGAGGATGAAAGCAAGGCTCGAGAACGATGAGAAAAATCAGGGGGAAAAGAAGATGGCACCGGGTTACTTCTCGAAACATTTGGTACACAAACTGGTCTGTCGGTCCCCGCGGACCCGTAGCCATTCGGCTAATTAGCCCGATTTAGGGTAACGTTGTTTTTACCCCCATGGTGTCTGTACGGCTCGCTCGCCGCTTTAATGCAGCCGCCGTCCGTGGGCGTCGCGGCGCATCTGCCGCTGCTTTTAATTTTCGGCGTCATACCGTGGATATTGGCCGAGTACCGTTCCGCTTCGTTTCGTTTCGGCTCCCATTGTCTCGAGAAAGTGTCGGCAACGCGGCGAATACGCGTGCTCCTCGTTTCGCCGGCATATTGCGGAAATAATGGCGATATTAATATTCCGCGGCGTGGCGTTTTCACTGGCGCAAAAAGTGTCCGCGTTCCACGAATATTCTTCGAGATGATACATCCGTCGCTGGTAAATCTTCTGCTCTTTTTTATTATTCTATTCATTCTGTTTGATCTCTATCGAGCAATATTCACCTAAATGTTTGCCGCAAACATCTCAGGTGCGGCTGCTTCCGTGACACGGATCGAATCGTTTCGACATTAGCATTTGAATGATTGACAATGTTTCTTCATATCTTTTATAAAAACATGTTATTGCAAAATTGTTAAAAGAATGTTTATAATTTTAAGAATGTAAGAATTGTTGGCAAAAAACCCTTATGGTACTAAAGCTGTAGCGACACGTTACAGTTCTAGACATGAACAACAAAACCATTAATTATAGTATTTTATTTTAGTGCCGTTCGTGCATTTTTCAAAGAAAAACTGAATGTCTCCATGAAGAATGAAGATATTCTGCAAAATTTTGTGAACATATTTTTTAAGATACACTGGACAAATATGTTTATGAATTTTTCAGGTGATTATTTTTTGCAAACTATTTTTCCTAAACTACTTAAACAATTTTTTTAATTTGTTCTTATACTGTTCAGTTTTGCATAAAAAATGACATACAAGCGTAAATTTTCGGAATTTTATCTAAAATGTTGCTAGTAGGTAATTTAAGCGTAACCACACTTTGGAATATTTAACTACTACAAAAATATACAATAAAGTAGAATTCGTTTACAGCTGGGCTTCCTGTTTATTAATTATAGCACATGTTATGAATCTCTATTATCATAAGTGTTCGAAAGTATATATTAGGTGTACATGAGAATAATTTAAAAATTTTTTCAGACACTTAAAAAGTAATTTCAAAATCAATTGATTTTTCCGGTCCTTAGCGATTATATACTATTAATATACAGCTATTAAAAACAACATTTAGTTTGGCAGAAGGTCGAGCACAACCTTAACAAATAGCAACAAATAGAGTGCACATTCGACACTGTATTCTGTACAAATTCCAACAAGGAAAAAATCCTGCAAAAGCATGCGAATCGATTTGATCCTTTCTCGGCGAAGATGTTGTACTGTACTATGTGTGCGCTTTTGGTTTAAACGGTTCAAAAGCGGTGATTTCAGCCTGATCGATAAACAACGTTCTGGGGGCCCTCCGATGTGCGATAACGATGATTTGAAGCAACTGCTCGTTGAGAATTCGACGCGAACGCAAAAAGAGCTTGCAGAGCAGGTGGGAGTAACGGAGCAAACCATTTCCAAACGCCTGCACGAGATACGAGAGGTCCAAAAAGAAGGAAAATGGGTTGCGCAGGGAGAAAGGAGAACATCCTGTGAAATTGCTGTCTGACAACGCCAGACCACACATTGCTTCTAAGACAAAAGATGTCATAATGAATCTTGGCAGGGATGTCTTGCAGCACCCGGCGTATTCACCAGTCATTCCCCCTTCCGAATACCACTTGTTTCGGTCCATGGAACACGCCTTGTTCGAAACGCACTTCCAACCAGTGGATGAGATAGAAAAATGGCATGATATTGGATGACCACCCATCTTTATCAATTGCTTTGTTCAAATCAGCCTTTAGACTGATTGTGAGACAGCCTATTTTCACGTGATTTTCCGAATCGAATGCTTTCTACAAACAACCTTTACCCTTAGTCATCAAGGGTAGAGTTTGTCAAGGCTAGTCATCCATGACCCTCCCCTTTCCCTATGACATTATTTGTCTACCTAAGAATTTGTGAAGTTAGACAAACTCTTCTTCCGTTTTGACGTGACACCGACTTCCAATTTCAATACCTCAGTATTTCACGTACAGCTTGTTACGTTGAACCTTCGAAAGTTGTGATCCGTGTGTAGTTAAATGATCGTTACCGAAATATGTATACATATAATTGATTCCGTTTCTTGTTCTCTTACCCGGAACACATCAATGATTTCATCATGTCCAAAGACACAGCGTTTTTCCGGGATGGAATTCATCGGCTGCCTGAAAGATGGCCTGAAAAAATTATTTTACTTTTGTTTAGAAAAAGAGTCAATTCCGCTGAAAAATTTGGATTATTCATTTACACATCTAATATTATTCTTAAAAATTTGTAATCGTGAGTAATTTCGTTACGCTAAACAAATGTTTCTGTGTCAGCATTATGTTGTAATAACAGATGCAATTTTTATGACCACTCAAAGCATGTACAATATGGAGCACGTAACTAGAACTACTTCATCAATTTCTTCAACATGAATTTTAGCTAAAATTTGTTTAGATAAACATTTACAATGCTACATGCAGTTCGAAAGCTTCCTGTACCTCTAAAGAACACATTCAGTGTTTAACTGAAACACCCCATACATCTATACAGAAATTGCAAAAGAGCTGGATCCTACCATTGAATGATACTATGTATAAAACGGATTACACTCTTTACACATTCAATGGTGAATAACCCATGTGTATTCTTTTTTATCAAACGCACTTCTGCTTTGCATACAAGTATAAAAAATACACCATTAAAAAAACTGAAGATGATCCAGAAACCTTGAACAGGTCAAGTAATAGAAAAAGTTTAATAGTGCAGTATATCGCCCCTTTCGATCTACATAACATTTATTCAAACAATTTTTTGTTAGAATCAATATTTATGCAGCTATCGAACTGATTCCAATTACGTGTCTCACCCCGTATCTAGGGGAATGGTGCGAACAAAGAAGAAATAGCCGTGCAGCGCATCAGAAAAATGAGCAAACGTCTGCGTAAAAGTGACCCGTTCATTCTGTTTCGTCGCATCGTCACGAGCTGAATGGCGTTCTCGGCAAGGATAAACCGCTGACAAACGCTGACACAGTGCGTCAATAAGTGTAAAAAAAAAAGGCAAAAGACACACGACGCTGCTCATAGGCAGGAAGCGGATACTTTACGAGGAAGGTCTGCCATGAATGACAATCGTTCGGTAAGTAGTAGGACGAGGCTCGATGCCGGGGCGAAAGGCGAACGAGGCCGAGGAAGTCGGCTATGGGAGCTCATAAAAGATGATCAGCTCGTAAAATTGATCACTCCTCGATAACCCTGCACGACGCTAGACTACCCCCGAGCACCTCTCTTTATCACACGTCAAACCGAAAGCTGGTTATACAACAGGTTATACAGAAAGTAATCGACGCTTTAACTTCAAAATTATGCTAAGTTTGTAAGATGTAAATCTGAGAAATTTGAGTTTTGTCAAATGTGACGCACAAAAGTATGTGGATTTGTCTGAATAATATGGTGAATTCATGATGAGAAGCGGTCTACGAACATTTTATTTTTTGTTTTTGAATGTACATTTACATACATTGATAAACCTTCAATTTTTTACGTGTTTCAAAATTGAATAACTACTTTAGAATTATTTCATTTAAAATGCTGTGGCTCATAGTAATCGATAGGGGATATTGACCGTATTTGTTTGAAGGTAATACTTTTTTTTAAAAAAGGTTAAGTGACACCAGTCAGTTGGAATTATTTTTAATTCTGCACTCGTTGTCTGAAAATCGATATTTTTTCAATATTTATATATCTATTTATAGAATCGCAGAATTTCGACAGCTGAAGCATTTTAAGGATGTTTAATAGGACTCTAATGCACTTACTGAAGCATACCCATAGTATGTACATCTGACAGTAATTAAAATTTCCTGAAAATACACGTGGCACATCGATGCACACATTCCAATCCGAATGTAAGCATAGCTTTACGTACCTACTGATTTTAATTACGAGATGCAAATATCTGGAGATTAAATGATCGGAACGGCTGGGTTAGTAAGGTCGTGGGAACGGTTTTTTTTACGCTCCGAGGGCATAGAAAAAAGAATATGGGATTCCATTTAGAAAATTAAAGGTGATCTTAGTAACTTTGAAAAAAATATACTCCACTTAGCATGTAGGCTCCTCTGAACCTAGGTATTTAAAAAAAAAGGAATTGCATTGGTCCAGTAGTAACGAAAAAAATTAAGATGATCAAGTTACGTTGTTCAGCCTGTATATTCACAAATTTAGAGTATCTAAACTCACAATTGTTAGGTGCATACAAAAAACAAGACTTGTACAAGTACATATGATGAAATGAAATACATACAATTAAAAACAATCCTTTAGAAAATTAAGAAGTATACAACAGATTAAACAAGCATTAAACTGTATTGTATAGAAAGTCTTCAGATTACTGCACCCTGGCACCGTCGTGTGAAAAGAACTGGGATCATCGTACTATCGAACAAGTTTCAATTTCTATGGGCAATATTCTTCTGATGGCAATAAGAGCACTTCAAGTCTCAGCTTAAACCGATTTCCACTCGAAAAGATTAAATATTTTCAGATTAAACAAGCACGTTGATTCGCTTTGGTCCTTCGTGACTAGCACGTTCGTGAGATTCCTTGTGGATACGAATCCTTCACCATCGCCGACCATTTTGTTTTCTTACGTATCGCCGCCAGAGACCAAAGATTATCTTTACGGGGCGACGTTAATGGCGTGTATGAATTACACTATCGACCAAAAATATCATAGATCAGGTCTCACAAATAATTGGAAAACTGTCTAAACTATAGTATCTGAGATCGCGTTTCGTTTAATTAGATACGATACAGCATATTACAATACAACCCCGTTTACCTGAACTAATTAGAGTATGAAAACAAGGGTATTGGCTGTTCAGAGTTCACTTCTTCCATTGTATTAAGTTATCACATACATGATATTGTTTTGTAATTTATACAATGTACGTTAAATAAATACAAAAATGTTACTCAATTTGATTTAATAAAGATACCATTGTACGTGTATTGGAATGTAGATGTATATTGTTTTTAATTTTTCCATGAACATGTTTTGAACTGACAACGAGAATGGATCTTCAGGCCGCGCCAATTTTTTCCCATGTTTATTAAAATCTTTCTAATTCCATACGTTTTATAATTGTTATTTTATTAATTGAGTATCTCAACATTTCAGTTAACTCGAAATGTCAAATAGACATAAGTACGAAACTGCATCCGGAGAAATTGTATTATTCTATGCCCCAACCGAAAAGTGTAATAAGCCATTCCCTACCATTACTCCACTAGCAGGCTAAGATGGGGGAAATCAATATAAATGTGCATTAATTTGAATACACAAAAATTGTATTGTTAATTCTTGTTATGTCTTCTAGCCATAGTAAATAAACCAAGGATTACTTCATTTAAATCTTATTCACTTACAATTAGTATTAAAAATTATTGTTTTATTTTAACTAAAACCTTAACGACAAATCTCTTGACACCTTCTCCTACCTACAATATATGTTTTCCAGTACAACATTCGGACAACGAAAGTTTTCCTGTACAGGCAAATTTAAAATTTCCACAATTAGTTCCAATTATTGATTATTGAGTTACCTTTCTAATATTATGGTTTAGTGAAAATTAAACGGTCAACTCATTGTTAAAAAATTCATTTTCATTAAGTTCGTGCAACTTTTAGTCAGTTCGAAATGAAATTTGACGATTTATGGTGCTCGAGTCGAAACATCAATTTTAATATTTAACATAATTAGGAATTTGCACGAGAAAATGGAAGCGAAGGGGAGCATTAAAAAGGGCTCCAGTTTATGACGTCAGTAATGATGAAACGCGGCCGACACTCGGCATCGAGAATCATAAACAAGCGACAGTTAACGACGTGATCGTAAAAAAAAACCTTAATCGTGCTTGCCGATCGTCCAAGAATGTGATCCATATACACGTCAGAGCAATAAAAGGGCTCGATAGAGCCGACGATTGTAAAACTCGAATCGCATTTTCTTTTAACGTCTCGATATTATGTAAATGGACATCGAGTTCTCAATTTTCTTCCCATCGAACGCAATCGAAGTTCAAACAACCCCTTTTTTTCTACAAATCTTGCTGTGTTACCAACACGTTTTAAACGTATGAGAGTATGTAAATTATTTTTTTCTTGAGGTTACAGGAGGCAAGTGATAACCTTGTGATAATCACTCGGTTTACGTCAAAAGGGTTCCTTTATTAGGTTGCTGCATAAATTCTTGCGGATTTTATATTATTAAAGCAAAGTACGATACTTAATAAAAGTATGCTCCATTACCTTCTACATATTTCTGCTAACAAATAATAAACTTTTCAATTACTCATTCAAAAAACTTCGTATCTTTTGATTCAATAAATTCTTTGATTGTATTGTTAACATTCTCTCGGGGCATTAATTGTTTTTCTTTGAGCGAATTGTCTATACCCCTAAATAAATGGTAATCTGCTGTAGACAGATCAGCTTTCTATACGTACGGATTACAGTAAATGCATGAAATTCAGTAATTATGTATACTTAACAATAAATATATACGTTTGCTTATTACGTGAAGTACAGAATAATTATGAACATGTCTACTTTTATTAATAAATTTGTATAGTTTCTAGCAAGTTTACACATTTACTAAAACACTTTAGTAATAGCATAAAATTAATATGAATTCTTTGTGAGCTGCAGATGTAGAGCGCCAATCTTGTAAGAAATTGGTCATTTTGAACGCTCCCGTGGTGCTATTGTTATGGAACAATTGTACTATCTCGAACATAAACTAATGTGTTCGAGCCACGTTGAAATTGGGAGATTAGGTAGGCAACAATATATCATTTGAATTGTGGAAGACTGGATTTATTTAACTATTCGAACTACGAAGAGTGTAAATAAGAGTGTTGGTGTTTACATCCTTACATGTTGATGATTCAGGCGTAACTGAAATTTCTTGATGCATGCGAAACAATTTTCACTCTCGTGGGTGATGTTTTGTACAATACTAACATACCCTGAATTCGGCTTCGCCCGCAATTTTTCTGCGTATAGAATTCGAAATATTATGTTTTTTTCCGTCTATCTTGTAGCTGAGGGAATTCTCTTTCAAGCGCGCGGGCGCCGAGCTTCGCCACCTAGCGGCTGTACGTGAACCATGTCCCTGTGGACGGCTCGCTGGTACACCGACAAAAAATAGTTCCACGTTTTTTTCTCGATATATTATTTATTTCACGATAAAATATAGCCTATGACACTCTGGAGAATGTAAAGAAACTATTGTAACAATTGTATAACAATCGGTTTGGTAGCTTTTGGGATTTTTGCAAACATACAAACAAATCTTGCCTCCTTATTATAATAGTAAGATTTAAAATGAGTTCACTTTTCTTTGGATAGAAGGATGTAAGTACCAACATTCAAGAAGAGAGGTACATAGCTCCCCAGGATGGCGGACATCACGACGTTATATCTGCGATACTTTGTGGACGAACCTTCTTGGGCTGCGAGGCGGTGTCCTTTGTTCGTCGCAGGACTGCCCAAGCTATTGTTAGAAGTAATATCCTCGAATATTAGTGGCATGGTCGCAGATGTGCTGCAAAATTGCTCGCAAATGAGTTTGGCGGTTGTAAACTTAATGACTATCTAGTATCGACGTCGCTTAAGTGAGCGTAGGTTGAATTCAACGTTTTCCACGTTTGTAAAAATATAAAACTGCTGTGTTGGTTCTTATAATATAATAGTTATGCTTCCTATACTTTTTAAAATTATGTTAAATTTTACTTTTAAAGTTGCATCAACCCTTGTACGAGTTATTATCTACCACTCAGCTATCAGAAATATGTTAATGTTCTTTAGGAATGCAAGTACAGCTTTTGATAAGCTAGTCTTGTATGAAACTTGATCAAACTCTGTAGGTATAATTGATTTACGTGAGGTTTGCGTAACTACTGTAGAACCTAGTCAAAATGACTTGTTCTGTCTTATTTAAAGGCATTGCAGGACTCCTTTCAAATATGTTGGTCTGGATTTCATACAGTCTGGTCCTTGCAATCTCAGTTCGCGGTTAATTTAGCGGCTTTCGCATCGTTTTCGTTTCCTTCAATGCTAAGGGGAGATGAAGTCCCAGCAAACAAAAATTCAGTACCCTTTTTATTGTATAATCGTCGATAATAATGTACGAAGAACCTCCGATCGAGAAAATATTATTGTCCTGGGACAAATATACATTGTAGATCAAAATCAGCACCACCACGTGCCTTCTTGGTATTGCTACACAACGGAGGCAGCGAAATATTAACTCACGATGGCAAATTCACTAAAAAGAATCTCCAAACAAATACTCGGGGAAACGGTAGCGTTTCATCGAATCGATAAGCAGCCATTATTTATTGGCCGGTTCTTATGCTCGGACTTATATGCGCGCGAAATTTCGAAATTAATTCTCGTTCCTGAAGGTGGTTAGGAATAAATTTCCGATACGACGGCTCGAAGAATACTGATTTAATTTCCTCGGGAACGGCGTGCCGAGAAACGTCTGAGGATGTACGGGAAGAGAAGGAGAGGGAGCGTGGAACAGGGGAGAAGAGAAAGAAAGAAGACCGTTCAAGCGACGGGGGCACGTTTCTGCTCAAAGAATTAAATAATACTGTAGCGCGGTTAGATCGTCGAGAAATGTGCGGCACGTTTGCAATTTTATCTTCTGATTTGTTTACTCGCGTTTATTCCCGTATTCCTCACGGGCGGACGTGTATTTATTCAGAAAGAAGATGCTGCTAGGTCGAACGGGAACCAGCCTGACTGGCACGTTAGTCACGAGCCTGGACGTTGGCTTTGCTCCATATTTTAAATTCTTTAAGACCCTCCCTTCGACGGTACGCCGATCGTGGCGCGGGTAAGAGGTCACGTAAACAGCAAAGAGAAAGGGTAATTTCCTGCCTTCTGCATACGCTAACGCTTTCGCGGACTCGTGGCACACACCAGAATTCTAACCGCGTCCAGCAGCCGTTTTTTCGAAGCTTCATCTTTATCCGTCGCCTTATCAGAATCGCCCTATTGTCACTCGCCTTCCACCCTATCTTTTCGCTCGATCTTCGTGGGCCACCGTGCGTGAATCCACCAATTTTTTATTGTTATCGCTCCGGAACGAGAACGATCGCAGGAGGGTTACAGAGATTTATCTCACGTTTATAACCCTGTAAAATGTTAAACGATTGTAACGCGTCTTACACCCCTACGATGCTACACTCCGAAGGGCTAAATAATTGTACTTTGTTCCGGTGAACTTCGTATTTGCAATCTGTCACGAAAATATTCGTCCTGCCAAACTGCAGCTAATGAAACTTTATTTTCTCTATGTACATCAAATATATTTGTCGTGTGTAGAATATACTATCATAACGTAGCATAAGTATTAAGTAACTATATCAATTCGATACTGCAGGGTTTATACGAACTTTTTTTTTACCTAATGTACAAGACGTTTCAGAACTATAGATCGAGTCAACTGGTTCACAGAACGCATAAAAAGAAATAAAAAATTCTTGAACATCCACGGACTAATCGTTTTGAAGATTTTAAATGATGATCTGTTTATTTTGTTCTCTGTAATTGACACGGAAAGTAAAACGCCAAAGTAAACCACAGTAACTCGGAAAAATCGCAAAAACAAATCGATTATTTGGAGTAAATCACAAAAACACATCAACTATTTGAAGTAAATCGTTGAAAATATAAATAAAATTAGTATAGATCATCCCTAATTTGTGTATAGATTAAATTGTCGAGGTACCAACGATGCTACAGTGGACATAGTTATAAAATGCATTACGCACAACAAAAAGCTAAATATCGTGCAAAGTGATTGGTCTGAGGACCTACATTTATCAACACATTTTGTATATTTTTGTGCGTTTATAGAGCCAATCACGACCTGCCCTTTACTTCTGAAACCCCCCGTGTGTGGCAATAAAATATAATCTTCTTTCGCCAGATATTTCGCTTAAACTATACTTCGGAGACGTGAACATTTATGCGTCAGGGTAAGTAGTATTTAGCCTTGATATCACTTTAGCGACGAAAACGACGATAGAGAATTTCATAAATTTCTAGTGAATATGTGCACGGCGAAAATGGCTGAATTCAAAATTGATTATGCATGATGTGCTACGCTCAACTCGACTGCACCGTCCAAGAAATATATTCATTAAAACTACTCATTATTTTTCCAACTTCTATCACGATGCCAGGACTCTCTGCAGTATCCTGTAAATAACTGCAAAATCTCTTTCTTATTAAACGGCGGTTATTTTTATTTATTTAGTGCAGTATATAAGTGAAATACTTTTTTTTTGTTGGAGAAATATACGGTTTATGGTCTTACCTGACGAAGTCCAGATCAGGGTACTTCGACCGTATGAGGTCCACGTCTAAAACCCCCTAAGTGTATTGTTCTCTCTTTTTTGCGGTATAGTTTGGACTTCCAACGTAACTTACGTTTTATAAATATTGTACAACGATGTAAGTAGTAACTCTTTTTTGTGCAAGAACTTGCCTCGCTTATTGCAAAAAATTCATCCCTATTAATACAGTCACTGCATCCTATTAATAAAATTGCAATTACAGTCTGTAAGCATATCGATGCATCTGCAAACACTTCCATGTTCCTCCTTTTTCGTTTAGAACAGAACTACAGCTAGACCACGTTACTAAACTCACTTTACACATAACCATGGCAAGTTAACAATGAAATATAGAGCGTGGATCGGAAGTCGTGGTGCAACCAGAAGGGGATGATTCTACGTGAGAGAATAAGTAACATATTTCATATGAAATTTTTTTCATCCAAGGCTTCGTCCTCGAGAAAATCGATTTTGAAAATTCGGTAGTGTACATTTTCTTCACATCGAAACCGTGAACGTCTCAGCCATTGCATGTAACAAAATTAAGAAATCCGAAAAGTGAAGAAATCGCCGGAATAATTATGCGTCGACCCGCTAGAACTATTGTTCGCATTCCGATTTCGTTCGTTGCGAATAGATTTACACCGATGCTATCAATTTGCTTTCGAATTTGTAGCCCCGATATTGCGGATAAATTATCCATTGCGTTGATCAGTCATGCACGAAATGCGCCGAGATATGCACCATGGCGGATGGAACGTGTGCATGCCTCGGGCACATCATTGGGCTTCAGGAATGGCGATGTGTTCCTTTCGGATATGACACTCGAGAATGTCTGCGTATATCCTTCTATTCTGCCACTTCACCCGTGTAATTCGAGTCGGATATCGGGACGTGTTTCATCTTTGTTAACGAAATACCGATTTCTGACTGCACCGCGAACTTCTCGGTATTTGCATTCGCGGATCACAGAGATTAGGATTCAGTGTTTACTACGGCGAGTATATTGTACTACTATATTACCACAGCAATAATATCTTTAGATTACTGATTAACAGATTGAAAATGAAAGACAATTACTTATTTGTATACGTAACCGTCAAAGCGTATATAACAACGATATTTTGTAATTAGCATAACAATAGTATACGACGCTCGCAGTAAAGGTCTCATAAATGAATGACGGGAGTCACCACATTTCCTTGTTCTTATCATCAGAATCACTGCATGTGTATTTAAATAAAATAAGCTCAAACGCTGTAGGTTTTCCTGTATATGTACTTATATTTGTTAGGTTCTGTACCTAACACGGATAATCATATTGGGCAACCGAAATACTAAAAGTTGTTTGTGACAGCAAATTGCGTTTTTTTTTAAATAGATGAAACTTTCCAGTAGACCCACCGCCTTGCTTCTGAAAACATGTTACGCATTACATTCACACGGTTCGTTTTCTCAGTCCAGTTCATTAACTAAAAAGCCTGATGGAAATGGTGAAAGCCTGTTCAAGAGTCGTCTTACTTTAACCTTCTTCTGAACGCTGATTAATCAGAGTCTTAGGGAAACGCTGCGGAATGAATTCCGCCTTCTTGTAAGACGATGTCGGTGCATGCGTGGGAGATAATTGTGCAGAGTTTGGGTGCAGATTCTCATCTTTCTCCGCGTTCTTGTAAATCGTAGGATGTGTTGAAATTACGACATGCCTGGAGGAGTATTTATGGCATCGATCGGCTCTACGCGAGATGCACCGCGGATGCAGTTGGCCTTCGATGCGTGTGCATACACGGAAGCACCTGAATGATCGCGTAACTCTGCCCTGTGCATATTGTCACGCAGGGTCTTGTTACACGGGTTTGGAAGTTTTTACGCGGGCCGCGGCTGCTGTATCAGCGCCGTTCTAAAATTAATGAAACTCGTAACTCTATGTTAATGTGCTGTACCAGAGAGGAGCACGGCCACGTCGATTTATGCACTTTCGCGCTGCGTAACCCATTCTCGCGATAGGAAGCTAATATACGACTGCGGTTGCAAGCGCATTCAACTGGGAATGTATAAAAAGTCATAGAAAATTTTAATTGCGGTTTCTAATCCATCGGAACCCACTAATACTTTCTACTGAAAGTCATTGAATTCTTGACTCGTTTCTCTGAAAGAGATCTAACCATTTTTATGCAAAAGACGCTCTTATCTATTCTAAGAATCTTTAATAGATACTTTTTTAAAACTTTCGTATTTAGTCGCTGATATTTTATTAGTTACTTTTATTAACTTTTTTAATAAATTTTGGATTTTTAAATAAATAGGCTGAGTCAGAGTCAGAGTCAGAGTCAGCGTCAGCAGGAGTCAGGAGTCAGCAGGACTCTTGACTCTTGACTCCTGCTGACTTCTGCTGACTCCTGACTGAGGAAATATTTTTTTTCTGGAAATTTTACGGATTTATATACTACTTTTTCTAATTTATTTTTTGTTTATAATTTGAATAAAAAAACATAGTTATTTTAAATAGTTATTTCGAAAAGAAGAGGTGTGCAAATACTTTTTTACCTCATTTATTTGACGAAATATCTCGGTCACTGTAATAGCTTCGTAAAGCTTATTGCAATTTATATCCTTTTAAAATGGATGCCTATGGCGAAAAGGCTTTGAATATCAGTGGTTTATTTAGAAAATAAACGGAAGCGAAAAAATACAATGCAAATGTAAAGAGTGTGTGGTTAGAGAAGCAAGTAGAAGAAACAAAAACATATCTAGAATAATGAAACAGAATGGCGGTATAATTCGAATGATATAATTAAGATACGAGAGAAATAACGCATAGAGCATTTTACATTATTCATCCTCGACAAAAGGGTACACGAAGAAATAAATGCTGGGTTCAGATGCTTCATTATAATGCAGGTAATCGAAAATATTTTCTTTGTCGTCAAACTTCGTCAAATGGTTAAGAAACTGTTCTATGAAATCGCTAATCATTTGTACTACGTATGAAGCTTGATTGTATAACCGGATGGAATCATTCGTACATATTGGCAGGTAGTTCATCGTTGCATAGTTTCAACGAAACACTCGGGGCAGTGCATAACTTGATCGAATGATGCAGAAACTGCAAGTGCATCAGTGCAGCTCGTATCCAGGAAGACGTAGCGGCAACAACGGTGATATAAACGGCTGCAATCAGGGGATTGATTACGAGCGATTAGTGAGGTGTTCCGAACGGCCAGCGCGGAGAGATTACAATGTGCCAATTATTGCGAAGAGCGTTTTATAGCCCTATTATTATCTGCACCGTTTCCAGTCGGGATTACAGACCTTCTGTTCTCTCGGTGGATCGATGATTGAGAGTCATCGTGGACGATAGATACAAATCACTAAATAAAAGAACTGTCGCTGAGTGAGATTGCCGGTTGGTATTTTGTGATTTGCATTTTTCATCCTTCGAACTGTACCTCCTTTTTATTAGTTAACGTAATGATATCGTGCATGGAACAATTTAATTTAAATTAAATTCATTATGTTAGGACACGTTATGTGCCGTACAAATTATGCTCACACGATTGTTGAAATTGTGTCTTACGGGTTTTCCTCAAATTTTCCTTTCCGTCTTGCTTATTTTATTTATTTTCTTGCTATACCTATTTTTATTACATAGACACTGAAATTAGGCCCTTTCATGTCTCATCTCGCTTATTTAGGCACGTCAAAATATAATACAAAGTTTCGCGTTGAATGCGTGGCGCAAGACGAACGTTTCTTTGTAAATTAAAAATACATTTCGCCATGACATTTGAATCTGCTGTATAACAGGAGATATAAAGTTCCTCTGTTTGAAGTAGCACGTTTCTACCGATTAAACATCCTGTTTGATAGATTAGCCGATAACGCTGTTGCACCTTCGTTATCCGTTCGACTTACCAAACTGGTTCAGAGTCCTATTCTGCGGTCTTATCGAACAAAGCAAACGCATTGTCTGTTATCAGGATCGTTAATGCGATCAGACAGAATCTGCAAACGAGTGATTAGAAGCGGATCCTTCAAAGCTGTCGGGCGCTAGAAAGTTCCTGCTCTTGCTTCAATACGATCTAGGTTAATTGGCATGTTGCAAAATGTTCGTATATTTTCTGCGATGGTAACGAAATTCACTGGTGAAATACGGCATATGTACGTTTGCATAAGTTATTCGATTGCAAATGACTTATGAATCTGAATTAAGTGAAAAGTCAGACATTTTTATTTGTTATATTTGTATAACCTAATAAATAAATGTACTGAAGCTACTCTACTATCCAGGACTGTATGTTTGTAGCTGTTGCTCTGTTACAGGATCAAATAGTTACGAACCAACTGATGCTGGTATTCTTATCTAGCAATTTTTGAAATCTGTCTTAATTAGAAATTTCATCGATGTTTACAGTTTCCGGTCTCATCCAAAAAAAAAAAAAACATTCCACGCGACATACACTATAGGTTCATTCTCCGTCATCCGAAAATCTGAGGTGTATACCCAATCGTTTGAGAGATAGTATAAAACGACAAGCCAGCAGTTTCTCTTCCTCCATTTTTCCGCTTGATCTCCTCTATCATAGTAACTTCTGATGAAGAAGTGGCTAGAGAGCGACCTTCAAACAGAGACACAATCGACTCACCTATAGAATTGCGATAGATCAGTCCGGCAACACTGAGCGAAAAAGATAATGACGTCTAATCCGTTGATATCCTACCGGGGGGATAAGTGTGTAATAAGGTGGCGAAGCGGGTCTCCTCCACACACCACCATCATAAATTGCTGCTTATCTTACGTGGCGTGATCCACGCTGCGGCATTGTCATGCTAATTCACGATTACCTGTCCTCTCTGTGTCTACGGCTGCTTGCACGATTTGCTCGTGCTCGGTCGCGTTATATTCGGATTGATGCCGCAACCGTGATCTAGCTTACTACTTGGCGAGGAGAAGTACGCGCCATTAAGCCGCCACTCACAAATACAACGCGCAATTAAACAGCATCGCACGTGGTGACGTGTTACTTCTAAGCTATTAATCAGCCGGCTGAATGCGAGCATGCGTGCGCGACGCGCGGAGAATCTTTAATAACGGGATTATTAATTGTCTTCATCCACGATCCTCTCGTGCCCTAGACGTCGCGAGCTCCGCGTTCCTGTTTTTTCCCGTCGATTTCTGGAGGAACGAAGTTTTGTTACGCCGCCGGAACGTGTCTGAAATTGCGCGTTACATCGTAATTCTTTGTCGTTCGATCGCATTTTCGTGCCGACCTGATCGCGTTCGAGCAGTCGCGAAAACCTGGGAGCAACGTGACGCAGCGTTTGCGAGATACGTGCGCAGCATATTTAATGAACGGATTATTAATTGCTTTCGATCGCGACGGACCGAAAGAACGATACACGGCTGGTTTGGTTCGTGCAGGTGTTTCGGGCAACCACTTTTGAAAATTTCATTGGAACTCGTAAGGCGCATGAATTCTATCGCAATCAATTTCTTAGCGCTTGAACTCGCGTGACTATAGTTTGAATTTGTGTGAAAACGTGTATCGCAGGACATGTCGGGTGCAGTTACAGAATACAGACACCCATAGATTACATAACCGAATTGTTTTGAAAATATCGAACTATATTTTAGTCTGAGTAAGAATCACCCATTACAAAATATTACAAATCATTATTAATTTCTACTCCCTGTTTTATTTCCCGAGGTTTTATTAACTCTTTAACTACGGGATATGCCCAGTGGAAACCGTCTATTACGCGCAGGATTATATTCTTTCGTTTCTTGCTTTCACTATAAATCTGAGTTTTATATTCCCTCAAACTCCTTAATGTGATATTTTATTTCTCAGGATCATTTGAAGGTCAATATGTCGCACAGGAATGAATTTTCTGTTTCGCCAGTGATAAGACGAAGCTAGTAAAAATATATACCATTTAAAAAATGTCGATCACTTTGAAATTTGAAAAAACATGACTAGACTTAAAGTTTCCTTCATCGTAATGTCTTTTCCCCAAAATGAATATTCCTGTCTTAAATTCTTTTCTTTTTTGTTAAAAAAATAGGGATATTTTAGATAATAAGCAAATTGAATGCAAACTTTCACACAGCAAATACTTTCGTAAATTCGATATTAATACAATTATTAGTTTAAAACAGAGTTTTATTAAATGTGAAAACATTAAACGAATTAATTATTTCGTATTTAATTATTAAGTATTAACCGTGTTCTGTCAAGGTGTAACTGAATTAATACTTATTATACGTTCTTCATTATTGCGTTGAATGTCGTGGAGGTCACCGGTGACCGGCACCTCAAGTTTAATTTAATTAAATAATTATTGATCGTCACAAAATTCTGTGCAAACTTCATACTAAAACAATAATGTAGGAACAGGCACACACGATTGAGTACTCAACTCTATGGTTCTTTACGATGTATAAAAAAATAGTAAATTATATTGTGTCTGATTAGGTATGGCTGTTTTCACTGTGGCACCCAACGTATTAATATGTTCAATGAAAATACAAGTATTTTAGCTTAGTTTGTACGAACTTCCAGCATGAGTCGGTTGAAAATATGCGCAAATGATTTGTTTCAGGAACATTCACACAAAATTACGTACAGCTTTTGTCCAAATTGGTTCCAATACTATTTGAAGGGTTACGGAAAGAAACAAGGAATGTCACAAAGCAGCTTCATTGAGAAAATCAATTTTTAATACTTTAGTGGATCAGTAAAGAAACAATGTCCAATGAATGTAACTGTATCGTTCATGACATGAAGATATACTCTAATTAGGCGACAGAAAAAAAATGAGCGAAAATATAATTGTTTTACATTATTTTAATCTTCCTTTCAAGTCGAACTCTGCAGAATAAAAATGGACATACCCTGTTCTTTTCCCTTACCGTTCATCCTGTATAAATTTCTGTTATATTTATACATCCTGATGCTACTGAATATTTGTTACACTCACTGTGTATTAGAGCCCATCTGGATGTCCCTAGCTTCCGTAGAAACTGATTTAAATTTCGCGGACCGCAGGCTGCGGGGCTGCAATCTGACGAGTAATATCGTCGATGTAAGGGAAACGAGTATCGATGTTACTCGGATTCTTATTACCAGCTTCCGGAAATTTGCCTTCGCAAATTACAGGAGGAAACTCGTTTGTCGGGCGGCGGGGCGGGGGGCGGGGGGTTGCTGGATCGAAACAAATTTGCTCGCGGAAGCGACGCCTGTAACACGGGGCCGGTTTCCGTAAAAATCATTTCAACTCTCATTCGCCCGAAGACCGGCCGCATTTTTTATTCTCGCACTTCCATGCTCGCTGTAATTGGATTCGTTGGTATTCAGGTCCCGGGTGTGTTGCAACGCAAGGCTTTTCACGGAAAATTATTTATGCGTTCGGCCGCGTCGCGCGCCCGTTACACTGCGTTTCCGCTTATGTTAATGCGCCTCGCGAATTTATTCCATGAACGGGGTGTTACGGACATCGGGAACGGTAATAAAAGACAGTGAACGAATTGGGTCAAACGGCCTTAAGCTCGGGTTTTAATTAAAAAATTCAATGTTCCTCCGATGCGTGCGTTTCGTTCATTCTTTTTTTGGGGGAGTCGAAGCTGTGCGCTCGGCACGATGGCTTTTTGAAAATGGGAAAGCGAATTCTGTACGAATGTTGATTTTTTAAATCATTTTATCGTTATTGACGATCCCGCGGGTTAACATGGAAGTTTGTAGAACCGTAAAAATTATCTGTTCATTTTTTACGCTGCTTAGTATACACGGTGGGCTGTGTAAAACAGGCCACCTAGATATCTTTTCTAGCTGTAACGGTACGAGAAAACTTTCATACGCAATTTAAATGGTTTCAGAGGTTCCACGACGCCGAAGAAAAACTGTGTATTTCTAAATGAATATTCATGTCAGCTACAACATACGATACAAAAAAATATGTACATTCATGTAAACAATATGGGTAACTTGCAAAAAAACAGAAAAAAATGGCATTTGAAAAATAGTTTTCTTTCATCTTATTCAACCTTTGAATCCATTTAAATTGCATAATAAATTCCTGGTGTGCAACTTTGGGTCAACGCTGCCAAATCAAGAATGCCATATAATATGCTGAACTACTTCCAGTCTATAGAATATATGTAAGATTACGTACCTAACTCTGTTTGGACGATAAATCGGTGCATCGAAAAATCTGTTTAGTTTTAGACTCTTGAAATGCACATCCTCTGAACAGTGAACGTTGATTTGGGACGAACTGTGCTTCCTATCCCCCCGATAGCATATTTTTTAATTTTCCCCGCCTCAGCCTTTCCCTCTCTTATTAGTCAGACCCAGACGAAACTTTCTTAGTCATGAAATGCTGCACAGTTGTGGAGCTTTTTTGAAATAAACTTCTTGCTTTAGAACTTAACAAGTTCAATATTTTAATTCGTCCATTACAGCAGTACTATTGTAGGAAGTATCTGGCAATTTTCGGAGGACACACATAATCTAAGAACAAACGTACGAGTCCTTATTACGCTGTTCCTCTTCTACATCGGCTGCGAGTTCGACTAGCGGCTTTCCTTTGTCGGCCCGCATCAGTCGTCTCCTCCTTTCTATCAATCTCTCACCTTTACTCGACAGCTCTTGTGTTATTACTTTGTCTCATTCTTTGTCCGAGGTGCAATACAGATGTACCACTATTATTCCCTCTCCTTTGTAGCATAAACAAAGGAAAATTACATTGGAGAGAACATATCGTGAACACGTATCCATTCGCGACACAAAGCAGTCAGTCTCGTTATCTAAGAGCAACGCTGCTAAAAAGCCTAAAAATTCGAAAACCACGAGACATTCACTGTCTATGTTCCACAGTCGTGCGGCGGACAATGCGATAGAAAGTTGTGTGCGACAGTGCTCGCGTTAGTAGTATTGTTTCTAGCAGCGCCTAGGACGAAAGTAGGGAATCCGCTCCGCTTCGCAATCGTTTCGCTTGTAAAATAATAAACTTCGATGGCGGTATGACTGTCGACTAGTGATGAGTTATGGTACTACCATCAATTAGTATCTACTCATAACTGTAAATAGGACGGTACCAAAGCACAGCTGACAAGGGAAGTTAGGGAACCCGGAAATTCCGAAAATTATAAAACTTTGTGTGCAAGCAGAGCAGCTCATCTCCGTAACACGATCTTATTTTTTGTTGGTGCCATAATATGGGGTTAGGAGATGAAATCACCCCTTGCAAAAAATGAGAAATTTTCTTTCTTGTGGGATATCTTGAGAACGGTGAGAGATATACAAAAAATTGTATCTCCTTTTTATATTTACAAAACTGCGTAAGAATAATTATCGAAAAATTCATGTTTTTCAAGTTACTCGCACCAGCAACCCTTAAAATCAAGTTTTCGTACTTTGTAAATATATGCAGAAATATTGCTGCAGAACTATTCTTATTTGCACACAAAATTTCATAATTTTTTGAATTTCCGAGTCCCCGAACTTCCGTTGCGAGTGCGTGAGTATCAAATGGTACAGAATCCTAAATGACACCTACTCAAAAGGATCGATCTTTTATAATTACTTCTGTCACTCAGCAATGTCGATAAAATCACAGTTCATAGAGGCAGGTAGTTATCCAGAACCTGACTGCTGTTACTTCTCCCCGTCTCTCAGCCGCCATCACAGTTGCCGATTTTTGTCAAATTGAAATCATTCAAATATGATCACGGAATACGAGTTTTGAAGAGCTCGCCAAGTACTAAAACACCTTGACTTGATTTGTGATAGTATCGATACTTCCATTATTTGCATGTCACTAGTACCAAATAGTAATCATTCTGGCAGACATCAATCTAAAATGACAGTACCAAATACACAATCTTTTAATACATGTCCCTACATTTCATTGAGTAGTTTGAGCCTCGAGTTGTTTAAAAGTCACAAGTCAAGTCGTAGCAAATGGGGTCAGTCCCATCGTTACTGACGATTGACTGACTGGCCTGACGGAATGGCCGCAGTGGCTAGACGAATTGGCCAGAATGACCGACGGGATTGTCCGGAGTGGCCGGAAGGATTGGTCGGACAGGTTTGACAAAATGGCGGACTGGCTGGACGAATTGGGCGGATTGGCCGTGTAAACTGGCGGACTGACCGCGCGTATGAAACTGCTGTGCGTTGCTGGAAAGATGGCAAGCGAAATGAACGCTAGTCTGATTTGTTACAGCATAATAGGCCCACGTAGTCGGACACAATCATAAAAATAGGGCACACGCATTTTCTTTATTGACTGAAATGGTCACATCTACTAATTGGATCATACAGCACCGTGTGGCAAAGAGAACGAATAGGACACAATGAGACTGAGTAGGATACGGCGATCTGACGAACTTTAAAGCAATAGCGTAGGTACCTCAGAATGTTAACCATTAATATTTCATGTAACCACGGCAGGCATTGATACGAATCACCGTGGATATGGGAATTCTACTTGTATGTCAACGAGTGCTGCCAAGAACCTAAATGGGGGAGTTTCTTTCGCTAGACATCTTTCCAGCAACGTCCAGCACATATATATATTCATTTAGAACATTTTAATATTGACAGCTTTTCTTAACAGAAAATACAGTAGAGCTTACCGTATCCGAATTAATATGGAGACAAATGTGACCGGAAAACAGAATTTTTGGATAATAGAGTAATCACCTGTTTTTATATTAAACTTCATTTACTTAAATAGAAATCAACAAAATTGACAGTTTCTTTCAATATTTAAGGATCCCATATTTTTTTGGCTGCTAAATCACATAAGTTTTCTCGAAGCGGCTGTTTGGATAACAGAACATTCGGATAATAGAACGTTCGGATATTAGGATATTCGGATAATGGAGGTTTGGGTACGGGAGGCTCTACTGTACTACGTTTTGTACACTTCTTCCTCGTGGCTTGTTATTAATACGCGTAATCTTATGTGCAAACTATGATAAACATTTTTAAGATTGTACTGTTAGTGTGAGTAAATATTTCGTGTAACCAAAATTCAGTATTTATTTCCACAGTAACGATAGGGTTCTGTACATGCTCATAAACCGTATTGCACCTAGATCGTTAATGTCTGAAGGATTCATTTAATATTTAACTCCTCTTGCATGTGCATTATTGTATTATGAATTCAAGGGGTTTCATCCGTTTATAATGATACATAAACAAGAAAATAAATAGTCAGCTTACGTCTTTATATGATAATTTTGTTATTTACTAAATATTTTGGTTCTCTAAGGCAATGAAAGCTAACAGTCAGACAACATTAATACCATGCTTGTTAAATCTACCACAGATCATGCTACATACTATTATATGGTCAATACTAGTACAAGGACATTCTATTATATGAACTTGAGTTATTGCGAACAGAGTGGCAAAAAACTCCGGATGAAATTATTACAAAAAGGCAAAAGGAGGCCACACAAAATATTAAATTTTTCCTCGAATTTATGATGTCTTTATATAATTTTTAACAGTACGCTATACAATAATATTGGCAAGATAAAATACGTATGCTAAATCTTTCGTGTACTTTCTTTAGCGGCAAAAATGTGAAGCTGTAATATAACGTAGGTGGCCTAAGACTTTTTCATAGTACTGTAAGTATAATGCTCCAAATCCCGTTAATAAATGAATAAATAAATTCGGCACGTGCTTATACGCAATATCTTAGTCCGAAGATTACACGCGTTGACAAGTTTGCAAAGAAATTCAACGCTGACAATGAATTATAAAAAACAGGGTAACTCGCATGGGGATGGTGGATGAGCCTGACTGGAGCTGTAGAAAAGAGTTCTGGAGAAGGGCGGAGGGTAGAGGAGAAAGGTCGGGCCGGAAGCTGCAAAAAATGCAGCCAGCGAGACGACAAATCAAATTTTCGCTCCGGCTGCACGGGGTCGTGGCCCATTGTTGCTTTTTATATGCAAAGCAAGGCTAAATTATGGCGGGGAAAGGAGGCGGACGGAACCTGCGGACGAGTCGTGCCTATTGTGGTACTTGCTGACCGGAAGCATCACTGAACTACCACTGCCATGAGTGGTAGCTTCTATTTAAATGTATTTCGTACGTTGTTCCAGTCTCTCGCCCCTTTTGAACGAGCTTGTGTTCGTCCTTTTTAGACGGAACGTGGACCGCGATGCTTGCAAATTTTTATGACCACCTAACAATTCAAAGGGATTTTCTTTAGACCTGTCTTGATCGCGGGGAAACTCCCGCTTCCTCGACCATGGCCGTGCTAGCGGTTTTCTGGCTGTTCCTTTCAATTTTCAGAGTAAATATTGTACACACCTTTAACATGCCCGAATATTCAATCGTTTTGGTTAGTCTGACAAGGTGAGCCGGCGATCGGGGCGAGAGCTTTCTGAACGGGATGAGGTTTAAATCATAAGGTCTGATGTGTATCGTGAAACTCTATAATATTATCTCTATCTGGTTAGACATTTTTAGAAAGAATTAGTTTAAGTTTTTAAATTTTTGCCTAGTAGCTCTAATCTCTAAAAAGTTGATAGTTTTTTAAAGAATGATGGAAAGCAAGCTGATTCGAAGAATTCCTTATCGGTAGTAAAATACTTTTTTATTGTGTGTTCGTTTATTTTTTTATTATTCTACTTTACAATAACATAAAATTTGAAAGTGTTTAATCTTTATGCACGCTTACACATAAACAAGAGATAAGCCACAAAAATTGGCAAATTTAAGTAATTCTTTGCAGCACCCTTACCGTAGAATATATGTACATAGACACGCATACTCATCTCTGTAGTTATCAATAAAGTCAATTATTTATACACATCAAGTCGTCGTGTGACCTGCAATATGCAAGACGCCAACCCGATATTATTCGTCCATAATGAATGACATTATAATTAAACTTTATAGATGGCGAAGCACGGAAGACAGGAAATGATTGTTATTTGATATTTGACAGTTGAATAATTGATTGTAGAAACCAAACCAGGCGCACTCTCTTTTATATAAAAACATCTGACATTAGATTGCAACAATGGATAAAATATTTAGCAGTTCGATAATGTATCTTCTTATTTTAAGGTCCTAAAAATCCATAGAACGTGTACAACGTGTGATACAATGTTTGACTACAATTTATTAACAGACGTTAGAAGTGAGAGGTAGTTGTTTAGCATGTTACCTTAAAAATGATAAATAAATTAAATTACCACGTTTCTGATTTGTTTAGGAACTAAATGTTATTTATTACTTGCTTTAATACATAAATAATGTTTCGTTTTCATTATGAATAAAATGATAGAGAACAGATAATTTTAAAAGAAGTGTTAAACAAATTTTTAAGATTATAAATGCTTTTTCTATTTTAAAATACGTATACACTAGGAAATGTACTGTAACACCTTAAAACTGAAAACTGAAAAAACAGTTTGACGTGTATAATATAAAATTATCGACGTTACGATCAAATTTATTTTACCAACGTTAAAAAAGCACTGTAGAGAGTTATCAATACCAACAATAGATCCACTAAATGTTAGTAGTAATATATAATCAAAAGTTTTTGTACATCTTATTGCAACCATACTTTTTGCGTGTTGGAATCGTATCTACCAGCAGCTGTATGTAGACTTTTATAACCTCGTATTTCTTGTTTGCTGTAGGTTTCTTTTAACACGTTCGCCACCACAACGCGTCGTACACTATATATTATTTTCAAGGGAAATCAACGTCACATACAAAATTCATCGACGATTCCTGTGAAACAACGTATCACACATACGCGACGTCTGGTCTACAGTTAAAGTATCATTGTCGTGTATGTTTGAAACGTTATTTAGAATGTCTCGGTTGGCCCTCCATAATACATTCTATGTGTGCAAGATCGTGAACAGTTACTATATTGAGTATTAAAAAAAAAGCTACAATTAGTACTTGAGTTCTAATTTAATAGTATGTTTTATTGGGCACTAAATATTTTACTTTGAAAATTAATTCAACTGCAGTCACAAAATGAGTTTTTATTAAAGAATTGTATTGAAAATTATAGGCAGTCTCGTGTCCCTTTTACTGACCTATTCATTGCTATTACTGAGCACGTTGCATCCCCAACATCATTTATTTCGATTATTCTACGAGCAACATTTTATCTCTTCCGAATTAGTTTAAATAGTTAAATTTATACGTTAATGTGTATTAATATAACAAGTAGTTATTTTGATTTAAAGAAACTATTAAAGCTACTTATAAAAGTGCCACGGTATATTTTAGTTTTACTAACCACTTGAGTGAAAATATCGAGTCTCGCCCGCGTGACTTTTCTAGGTCAAACTCGACTTTGACCATCTAGGCCCACTAGAATGTTTAAAGTATTTTGCAACTTATTCACTCATGTTAGTCGAATCGGGACCTTCGTAGACATTATGCAGTCGTGTTTCGTTTACGCTCCGAAGTAAATACAGAGCTGCAACACGGACACATAAATACCCAGTACATAAACACCGCCAGTGTAGTAGTAAACTGCGTACACAGATACACGACAGCGAGACAGCCTGGTCGGTGAATTTAACTGCATGGATTTCCTGGATTTCATCCAGGAATGATACAAAATCTTCACCTAAAAGTATAAAAAATGGGAGGAAGGTATATCTCATATAACATTAAGTACACCTCAACCAACAAAGTCGAAGGAGACATGGATAAACAAACAGTAGAGGATACAGAAACTAAGAGTGAAATGAATAACAGTCAGAGCAATAAACACGCTAAAAAATGCAATCAACAAAAAATGTAAACCCAGAATGAATATAGAGACAAGAGATATGGAAACATCAAACGATGAAACTACATGCAGAAATGGAAGACCGGAGGAAAAAGTAAAAAAAAGGGAACTACCACTGACTCAGAAGCAAGGGAACCAAGTCCATCAATCGCAACCAGACCATCCACTTCAGATAAACCATTCAAACCTCCAATTAAGACGTAAACCCAGAACCAACCAAAATGGCTGCTGAACCCAACCGTAGACAGATTCCAACTACTTGAAAATATACGTATGGAAATACCACAACGAAAAAAGAACGGAACTAGACCAACATCAATATTCATTCATGCAGACGTACTTTGTACGTTACTAGAACTGATTGAAACTCATTGTCAGCTAAAAATCAACGACTTCACTCTGAACTACACACACAACTCGCAAACCAAAATCCAAACTGGAAAACCAGAATCGTACCGTAAAATTGTAACGGCATTAAATGCATACAATGCTAGCTACTACACCTTCCAGCCGAAAGAATCTAGAAGGTATAACGTAGCCAGAAGAGGGCTACACCGTTCGATACCATCGCAACTCATAGCAGATGAAGTACAAGAACTTGAGCACGAAGTATCTAGTACGATGAACTTGAAAAGCACAATAACAACCCAACCACTCCCACTCCGCATAGTAGAACTTCTTTCCGCTCCAATTAACAAGAATATCTACGAAATCATAAGACTTGCTAACACCGTCGTTAGGGGTAGTTCCTACTGATGATATTCGAAAATTTCTAAACGATCTAAAAGGAAGATTCATTAGGAGAGGGGCAATTTCCAAGGATCAGCTCTATACCAGATGATAACACAGAAGAAAACTAAAAATAATCAGCTGAAAGAGATCGACACATTGGCCAACAGGACGAAACGCTCAGCCAGACATAATAAACTTTGCAACTACCGACTTCCTCCCAAACATTAACAAGGTAAAGACAGAAAGAGAACTATCTTTAGACTACGCACCAATCATCTTCACACTAAACGAAAAACCGAAACTACTGGAACATAAATCAATCTGAACCAACTCCTCTGACCAGCCAACATTCTAAAAGTATGTAGATATAAACTTTACATGTAATGTTCTCTTAAAAATAGAATTAGATATCGAATCAGATACGATTTTTTGTTACATGACAATTCTAGTCTTATTTTTACCTATAGAACATCCTGGCGAAGTTTCTACGAAAAACCTAGGACACCCTGTGTAACTAGTTTCTAATGCTTTCCAGGACAAAATGTAACTACTTAAGGAGGCATAGAATAGAGAGTTTATTCACTTATCATAGATCACGGTATTTTTTGACTCGTTTCCTAGTTTATCTGCCCATTTAAAGTAGTGCAATTCTGCAGTATTAATTTTCAGTGTTATTTCACGAGGATATTTTTAATAGTGTTTTTGTTTGTATTATGATTTTATAAGTGTAGACTGTGACGAATTAAACCACTTATTTTATTTGGAAATAAATTTAATAAAAATTAAACATGTTAGTCTACCTTATAATAATCGCGTGTATAGGGTTGCCTCAACACGTTGAGCGCCACAGTGAAAACAGCCATACCTAATCAGACACGACATAATTTACTATTTTTTATATAAATCATAAAGAAAAAAAGATTTGAGTACTCAGTCGTGTTCTTTTGCTCCTACATTATTGTTTCAGTATGAAGTTTCCTCAGAATTTTGCGCCAATCAATAATTATTTAATTAAATTAAATTGAGGTGACGGTCATCGGTGAACGACGCAGCGTTCAACGTGTCAAAATTAAACAGTCTGATTAAGCACACTTGCTTGAACATACGTCGTAACGCAAAGGGTTAATAAGAATTGACAATTCTTCCCAACTTGACTGTTAAACATCTTTTTTATTCTTTTCATTAAGTTATTGTGTATACTAATAAATTTCTAATATTGTATATAATGATTTATAAGTAAGTGCTGTAGGAGAAGGAGCCTCCCACCACTCGACTAATTCGCTCAAATCCTATTTACTTTGCGTATGATATTCACTATTTTTCACTTTCATTCCGAGTTCCAAAACGACGAAACGTTCAACATGGTAAGTACTCTACGTGTGTGTGTGGAAAGGTGGTTTGACATCGGGCTGACAATGAGCCCAGTTGCCACAAAACAATAGGTACTTTGTGTGCGTTATATTTTAGTGTCAATAAGTATACGAGAATGACCATGAAGTGTCTACTTACGGTGCCAGTCCTATAATTCTATAATGACTATTTCCAACTCGTCGTAGCACCTATTACGATTCTAGAGCTTGTTATCTTATAAAGTGTACGTAGACTGGTACGAGTGATTCTATTTTGTGTGAAGCAATACTGAATGTACGTGCACCTTGCCGCTCATTCACGAGAAGTACGTTATACGTATGTATTATAATGCACGCTGGCAATATGAGCGTCAGATGATCTGTTCCCAGTACATTCAGTAGCTCGCATAATAACGAGTCGATCGTTGGTTCGTTCATTCACTTGTTCATACGACGCTTTCAGCTTATCACAGTTTACTCGCACGTGCTAATACGCCACGTTTATGCTCGTCATTGTGGCGATGGTCGTCGTCATCATCGCCATCCACATTATTATCGGGATCATCGTTCTGACCATCTTTGTTCCGCGGATGACCATGACCGCCGTCATCGGTGTTATCGTGATTATCGCGCTCCTTGTCGCAATAATCCCCTATGATCGTTGCGGTCGCAGGTATCGATTTAATTCAACATGATTTAACATTTAAATTTAACATGTTCTGTAAACGGCGTGACTGACCGCGATTCACCTTTATGCATCACGATGCACCGGCAACAGATCTTTATCAGCCGTGCTACGGATATCAATTAATTGATTGTTGAATTTGAAATTCAGTATGGCGTTACAGCGAGAATTACGATAATTGTGCCGGTTACCGTACCCAACGTTTATACAGGGTGCAAGGTTAAACGGTACAAACTCGTACATTAGTAACAGAGGAAACAGCTTCATTTTTTGAGTGCATGATCGTCGACATATCTATTGTACAATAAATCTCGTAATTCTTCTGGTACAAATATTTGTAAAGAATCTACATGAATCCTTACGATAATAATCTTTTTTACGATAAGCCAGCATGCACTTAATAATCAGTAACGATCAATAACAGGAGTCGAATCCCATCACTGTCAATTTCAGCTGATGGGAAGCGGATTATTAAAAAACTGAAGCAAAGAATACCAGCTATAGCGTTGACTTTACGGAGACCTCAGTTTTTAATTAATAACTTGATTGATGGATAAAACTTTGAATGTCGGTGCACGTGAAACGTACAAATGGCTGGAACTCCAGCCGTTCGAAATCCAATCATTTCTTCTACCTCGGAATAACAAGCATTCGTTAATAACGGTAAACACAATGCAACGAAGAAATTACGAAGCAGCCGTAGCAGAGCGCGTTTCCAACGCAACAGAGCATTTCATTCGAGCCGTCTATTGCCGGGAAAGGAAACGAAGGAAAAATTCAATGTTCGACATGCACTCGGTAAAACCGCGCGTCTCTGCTGCCTCTCCCAACATAACTTCTGCAAAATTTATTGGCGCGCTGTATCGTACCACCCGCCACGATTTACCAGTACTTTTATCGTGTGGTACACTTTACGTGTGCATACGCACGTGTTCGTGTACCGCACGGGAGAAAAGTGACGGCGAAAGAGAGAAGAAGAGAGCCAGCTGTCGGTTGCACGAACTCGTAAGTATTTTTGCACACACCATCTGCGAGTGTTATACATACATAAGCTGACACGTATGTACGTACGTGAGCATTCAGAGGCACGAAGTATTGGTTGTGCATGTTGCTTCTTCGATTGTAAATTATAGTAGACACAACCACGACATTTACAATCTTTCATATACCTGATAATGTAGTAAATTATCCAAAATGTTTCGAGATGATAGTAAAATTAGATTGAAGTGCTTGAATGGCCAGAGTTACTTGTCTCTATTGTACCTAGAATTTAAAGTACCCTGCCACTCCATTATGGACACTCTCAATTTTAAACGTTTGCTGCATTCTCAGCAAAATATTCGGAAAATCAGTTTCTCTATATTATGTTTTTATTTTTGTTAGCGATAATCGCATATATTTTCTTCGTGCACAGAATTATCAACATGTACACCACCGTCCACAAGTATTAGGACACCTGGTGATCTCACAGAAAAGGTGTATTCGGTCCAGATTATAGAACTTTCACTAGTTTTATAACATCATATTAGCAAAAACATATATTCAGGTACATATATTTACTATTTATATGTATAATTGGTTTTCACATCTACTGCATTTGAGTTATTACAAATGGGATGAATTATACCGGGAAATCCGAGAGGATTGCTCAAAATCTGAATCTGATTTGTGGAATCATTTACAACGCGCATGAGACTAGGTAACAACCGATACGATAAAAAGACTGTTAAAACAAATGCCAAAATTTGTTAAGGGTGTGATGGAGAGACGCGGCGGATATATGTATAGGCGAGAAGAAAGTTTAATTTTATTACACATAATTGGTGTGATCTCTGTTGTGACACTGAATGTACGAATTCTTTATTGTCTAAGGTATCAAACTATAGAACAATTCTTAATGGTTTCAGTATTTAATTAATAATATTTCAGGTTTACTTATTTCTCCGTAAGTGTCCCAATACTTATGGTCGAGGGTGTACATCTCCCTATTAATTCAGACATAGGTTCTATCATATTCACTTTCACAATAATGACGGCATTGTTTGAATACCTACGAAGAGTACTGTATTCTCCATTGTTTAAAAATGCGGATTCAGTGCAGTTTCGACATGAACTTTTTAATTTTCTCGATTAAAGTGGAACGCGTATATACACGTTGGTCGTAAAGTACGCCAAAAACTAGAATGGAAGAAAAGAGGCAAGAAAGGGGAAAGACATTTTCATCAAGCAGACCGAAAACTAACCAAAGTGCCTCTTGAAATCCTGCAAGAGAACCGGAATTTTCCCCTACTCGCTACCGGTTCGCGTAACAAACGTACCTTTGTGCTTCCAGATTCTGTTATCGTCTTAGTTTATTGTTGCTATCGTTAACCGACGTAGTTTCTTATCGGTAACACCGACCGACGCAGTGTTTTCGAAAGTGTGGAGCCCAAGGAAGCTGGTCATCATTTCACTTATTGGTTACGCCTTTAAATGTGATCATTAACACGTTGACTGTCGCAGTGAAAACTCCCATACCTGATCAGACACACTGTGATATCCCGTTTGAAACACAATTCATGCAGAAAAAGAATGTATAACTATTCAATTGCACAGTCTTGACCTTATATTCTTATTATATATGAATTCTATTCAAACTTTTAATAATGTTTGCAATTATATAATTAAATAAAATGTAATGCGTCGGTCACCGGTGACCTTCACGGCAGTCAACGTGTTATTTAAATAAGTATTGATTTTAACAATATTCTCAGCGAATTTTATATTGCAAGATTAACATTGAAAGAGATGTATACGACTGAGTACTTAAACATTTTCTTTCTCTGTGATTTACAATCAAAACAGCAATTTATGTCGCGTCTGATTATGAATGACTGTTTCCACTGCCAGTCACCGTGTTAATTAATATTAAACGACTGGGTACCTAAGCAGCATCTTGAAGCGAAAATTTGTATTTTCTTTCTTGAAACTTGACAGAACTCTTTGCTTAATTAATCAGTTTATAAAATAATACAAATTGCTTTTCACGTAACACTGTCAAATCGAATGAGTTTCGTAATCGATTTGTTAGGGTCTCCGAAGTTGCTAACGTGTGAAGATATTATTAATAATACGTTTAATAACTATTCTAATTTATCGTGTATACTTTGCTTGTGAATTATAGTCAAATGATTATTTAATAATTAACTTTACAAAACATTCAATAAGCATATTCTGACCAGTCCATTTTTCGTTTTGTTTCAGGTAAGATATCGATACTGATTTCTACCGAGGTTATTATAAGATTAATGGAAGGCTGGTGAGTATCAGAATTTAATTTCCGTTGTTTAAAGTTCATCAAGTGAAATTGATATTAAGTATCATTCTTCTTACACTGTCGTACATTTAGAATTATATTCATGAAACGAATATTTCAACTTCTATACGTTTTCATACGTTTTTATGAGTATTTGTGTATATTATGAGTATGTTAAAAAGAACTATAGAATTTCACAAAATTTGGTTATTAAATTTTATCTAATCTGTTAATCTATTTATTTGATTGAATTATTCTTAAAAATTCTAAGGACTATAAATGCTCGGGTGACAGAACATGAAGATAATAAATAATGTAAATAACGAGTGGATAATTATGCGAATAAAAACTATTCTATGTTATTTGGATAACTTACTGACCGATCAAAAAACTTATTCATTCATAGCGTACAAAAATTCATTCGTTATTCAATTCCCGAATGAAATTGTGCCCAACCATGAAACGGATTGATTGTTACGTAATATATCATAAATTGGCAGACGTTGAACCAGTCCCGATCCTCGGATCGCTCTGCTTTAACGCAATTTAAGCTTCAATAACGATGCACGCGCGGCCATAAATTATAATTAGTCACTCATAAACTGTCCCCCTTACTTTAGTCAAGACGTTCAGTCATAATTAAGTGTCAAAACGCCGCGAGTTTCGTGGAAGTTTTTTATTTGCCGGTAATCAGATGCCATTGCGTTTAAAGTCCAGAAGTTAAACAGTTTTGCAAGACGCATTAACTTTGATATTAACCTGGCCTGCCTCGTAGCGCTGGCTTTCGCCCGTTAAATCTGTCCTTAATATAATCGTGGTTTTATGTCGCCGAGCGTAAATCGAACGAAATCGTCTGCTTTTGAAATAAGCAGACGAAGAGGGTAGGTGCAAACGCATTTCTCGCGATTCCGCACTCATCGAAACGCTGACTTCACGTTGAAAGTTTTCAGACAACTGCCCCAATTTTATTGTGTATTTACATCGGCGCGAATAATTATGGTTTAAAAGCAGTCATTACTCCACCACTTCCCCTGGCACGACGAGAAGAAACTTTCCTTTCTGTCCGCATTATACTAATGGCAATTGAAATTGCCAGGCCCACTCAAGTTAAACTTCTTTTCTTCATTAAATATTACGTGATGACATCTGCCGACAAGGAACGCTACCGAAGTGGTCGTTGTGTCCACGTATCAATTTTAATTTCGTCAAATAACTGATTACTCCGACGAAATTTTGAGTTACGTCTACGATACAATGATAGTAGAAAATAAGAAGTATATTGACACATAAATAAATGTTTATACATTCAACGATGCATGTTAATGAAAAGGAATTTTCGCGTGTCTGACTTGTTGTGGGGTTTTCCACTGCGGCGCTTAACGTGTTAATAAACGTTTGCATTTTGATAGATCATGTTATTCCAAAGCTCCTCATATATGGTTTTGGGCGTAGACGGTGCATAATTTAAAAGATATTTAATCTTAAAGTTCCGATAGGATTTATCTACTCTACTATAAAAGCTGCTCTCAAGCACAAGAGCGTGAAGCAGTCGGTTAGCGCTAAATTGCTACACAGATTTTTTTTGCATGAAATATCTGTTAAACTGTTGACCGTCTACGCCCAAAACTATGTATAGAGAGATTCGGAATAACATTACATGTAATTATTCACATCAATCTACATGTTTATGTACGGTGTATGGAGTGAGAAGAGAATGGTGGTTCAACCGAGTAAATGATCATTGTATGTAAAAAATGAAGTGAAAATGTAGAATAATATTTTTCTTAAATTACTTATTTCTAATAATTCGATTAACTACAAGGTCATTGGCAGCCACTTTACACATACATATAGATTGTTGTAAAGCAACTACATGCGCATACCATCATGTAATGACATATTATTCTATATTTAATTTCTAAGAAAGTTGTAAAGTGCTGCATCAAACAAAAATTATATTATCTTATACAGATCGATATATTTTTAGGTATTCGATGACTAAACAAATATTTCCCTTTCCGTAGAGACATTCATCTAGCTTTTAATATAAAATAGCGTATGGTGAACATAGTAAAAACCGTGTCCAAAAAGAAAAGGCAGAATATTGTACATGGATTTCAGCAATTAAAGATGCAAAATGTGTTATCATTAGTTCACGCATATTTAATTAGATTCGCAATAATTTGTGTGCACTATCACAGATAGCAGTTTCATTGACTTATTAATTTCAATTTTCATTGAGTTTTCATTAAATTGTCAAGATCAGTTTTCTCCAAAAGCGAAACCCTAAATAAATAAATTTTATTGTATATTTTCTCATTTAGAGTCATCTCAGACACGATTTATACTACCCCCACCCCAGCTTGCATAGACTCACAAATGTACTTATGTAAAATGCCTGTCCAGTTTGGGTTTTGTGTTTTACAATTTATGTTGTACAGTACTTTGTGTCTTAGATATGTATCTTGATGTTCCATCCTAAACAATCATTTAGTCGGAAGCTAGTATAGTGAAGAGTCGTGCCTACAGGATTAAAAATATCAACGCTCTGGTATCCGCAACATAAATCCAAGCTTTCAGATGCTTTTACAAGTCGTTGTATGTTCGTACTTTAACCCATTCAAACCTGAAACTAATTTTGTCAAAATTTTATGAATTTTTGATTTTGTTGGGATTAAGGAGAGTCAAAAATCATCTGAAAAATACGAGAAAATTGTTTCATCTAAGCGTTGCTCATAATCACCTGTTTCATATATTGTACAGTAGGCTGATGCATATTGAAAAGTCAAAGTATGACAGTTTGTTTTTATTTAATTTTACCGTACTGTATACGGGACTGTAGGTCTAAATCGGTTAAACTCAATGAATTTGTCGAAGATCGTTGGCAAACCCGATGGATGCGTCTGCTCGCAGGATTTGAATTCACCAGAAAAATACGCGATAGCCAATTAAACGCTTGGGAAACTAAAACCGGACGGTTAACGGACCTGTTCCTGTAATGGAAATAGTTGGGTAATTACCAAATTAGTTAACCAGTTCATTATGCGAGACTAAATTCTATTCTACGAACAAGCCTGACCGAAATTGGATGTGGAGGAATGATTTTGTCAACGTACATTGAAATCGACGCAACTGCAAAGTAATAATTATTAATAGTGAAAATTTAATTAAATTTTTGTTTATAAACTGCGCGTCTGTTTTTTTGACAAGGTAAAATATTTTTTAAGGGAAAAAGCTTGTTTTAAAATTTTGTTAATGCTGATTGTTAATGCTATCGTATTTAAAAGTTTATAGCGCTGATTGTATTATTCAACTTTTGTTTGAAACATTTGTCTCTGTCTATTGTATTTAAACATTGTACACGAATAACGGGGAGTGCCTATTTGACTTACAGGTTAGTTTTCACATCTATAAAGGGCGATGGGCACGAGTGAGACATACCGTTTCTCTTGTCTTGAATCACTCTATAAACCCACAAAGTTTCATTCCAATCAGTGAGTAAGGGTTCGTGGTGTTCCCTGATTAGAAAGGTCCGTATGCCAGGGCAGGAACTTCAGAATATTATTTCCTTTATAGTTTATGGTTTTGTTTGATACGCAAGATTTAAAAAAATATTATGTACAGTTTTATGCGCAATAAATAAACTAAAAAAAGCCGGCCTACTTCCGATCGTCGAAGTTAAGTTACGCTGGGCACGGTAAGAGTTAAGATGGGTGGCTGTCTTCAAGGCTTTTGCGTTGCTATTGACATATGATGGTTTTGACACATCTAAAATTTTAGATTCCCCGGCTAAACGACCATAGTAGTCGATGCTGCGTTACAAACAAAGAAGAAGAATATTTTTGGTAATTTTGACGGTTCTATAAGCTTCCCTGTTGACCTGCGCGTGCGTCATCAGTTGCAATTTTCGTAGAAGTCCGGGCTATCGACCTCGCAGGGAATAGTTAAGGAAAAGAGATAAATGTATATTTCACGTAAATATGAATGTAATATATTGTAATGGAAAACTTGTTACACGTGCTCGCATTCATACAATGACGATTGTTATCAGAACTATTAAGCTACGAATAACCTGAACCGGGACCTCAGCGCCCTCGTGGTGGAAACGGAGGCGCGGCAGCTTCAAACTTCAACAATTTTAACAGACTTAAAAAAGTAAAGCTCAGAGTAAAAAAGTTCGGGTAACGTAAATGACTGGGTTCTGAGTGTGTATGAAAAACTAATTAGGATAAACAAATGTATCCAACGCGACGGTACATTTAACTAACAATGATAGAATCTTCTCAAAACCTTGTTCACAATACAGTGCGATCAAAAAAAGGGTTTAAGACTTTAGGCGCTTATAATACTCACCGGGCGCAGTAAAAAATGTCCAATCAACTTAGGTTCTAAAATCAATACTTCCGATGTAAAATCAACTTTTATATGTACGATGGTTCGACATCATGAGTCTAAAAAGAAAATAAAGAAGTAACGAAAAGAAATAAATAATATGGTGAACTTACAACAAAGAATAGAAAATGTATGTGGCACAATAGGAGACACGGAGGAAATATTTGAAAATGTACGTCGATTTATGATCCGCAGATATGAGTTTTGCATTGAAATGGAAGGGAGACATATCGAACATCTGTAACAAATCTGAAAACAAATTTTTGTATTTCACATCGAAAGGATTGATTTTAGGATTTATATTGTTTAAACTTTTTTTTACTCCTTTCGGTGAGTACTATAAGCCTCTAAAGTCTTAGACCCTTTTTTCTGATCGCCCTGTATATCGTTCCATTAGTTCAAGTGCTGCACACCATCTCACCTGATGTTTGATCCCACGGTAATCGATACTGTTGTGCGACTGGCTTCTTCGTTTCGCATAATCTTCCGCGACTTCAATATTTTATTAAAGAGCATCGTTCATTAAAACGCTGCCATAGGTGAGCCATGATTTTGTATCGGAGCTGGATCAACGATCCCGATCGCGTGCCTTGAAATCTTCCTTTATCTCGCTATTCGTGCAGCTAATATCGCGTCAAAGAGCATCGTTGCATCCATAATGTTCATGAGCCCTCGGCTTAGAGCGAGTAACGAGGCCATGGCACGGTAACGAGCCGTCAGGAGGTAAAGGTAGCCCAGAGAAAAGCCGAATAGGACAATAGAAGCTACGAACACTATGAATGGTTTGATCTGGCGACTGCTCGAAACTTCGTTTAAAGTTCATTGTTGTGATAGGACACCTATCAACTCGTATATTGCTCTCTGAAGTTCGGTACTTATTAGACACTACCCCTCAAAAGGTACACTTTGTGTGCAGCCCCTGAATCGTTGTGTACCGAGTTGGATAGAGAGGTTTTGTAAAAATCTCAAATGTTGGATCAAAGAGGACTTAGACAAATGCTAGAAGAATGTATGATACCGTGCACTTGCCTGATTCGCAATGATTTTATTCTATAACTAGCATGCCCTGAATGCGTCTTCGCCCGCGATTTTTCTGAGTGCAGAATTCGAAATATTATTTTTTTTCCCTTGTATTTTGTAGCCGGGCATATTTCTCTTTCGAGCGTGCGGGCGTCGAGCTTTGCCATCTAGCGGCTGTACGTGAACTATGCCCCCGTGGACGGCTCGGCAGTACGCCGACAAAACATACCCCCATGTTCTTTTTTCAAAAGTCACAAAATGGTCAAGTTCTCTAATGGAAAAACCAAGAAGGTTTGGTCATGGGAAAATGCAGAATGAAAATGCAAATTCACAATTATACGAAGAAAAACTGCTGAAAAGTACTTGGAGAAACAGCAGTCGTATTATGGAGATATCGCCTGCCAGGGAAAAAGTTAATAAAGTTTTGACATTATATTGTGTTTAAGCACAAGATGGAAAATATAAGTCGAGAAGTAGGAACTTCGGAAGATGTTGTACAGCAAGCTAAAGAATGGAGAATGAAAATATAACTGTGAAGACGAATTGAGAACAAGTCAGAGCCAGTCGTCTCATTATACTGTAATTAGTAGAAGTTTGAAACGCAAAGCGTAATATCCCTGGAAAATAAATAGTTCGTTGCATGAAAATATGTTTAAGATGTTGATCGTCTGATTTTGAGTGAGATTTGACTCAAGTATGCCTATAATTTCTAATTTCTGTTGCTTTTAAGATATTATACAGCAATACAATTTATTTCGTACTTACCTTATCTTTCATATTTCACACCTTTCAATTTCCATTCGGTTTAAACAAAAGATATTAATCAAAGAAACTAATTAAAATTAAAAACAAGACAAATGATTTACTTGGAGTATTTCAAACAAAGAATATTTGTGGTATAGTGTACAATTTGCGAAATCAATATTCTTTTGTGGAAAAGGAGAACAAAACGTTCTTTCAGCGATTCATTATTTTCGCTCGTAATTTTCCAACCGTTGCAATGTTGACTTTCTGCGGTTTGGGCTACAATAAACCTATCCACGAAGTAGTACACACGTACATATGTCAGACGCCGGAACGAAGTAATCGTTCAAATAAGCTCGGCTGAAAAAGGACAAGTCTGAGCAAATTGGAAGAAAGGAAAAAATAGAGAGATACATACCTCGTCATGCTCTATATCTATGTATACAGGGTGCTTCAAATTTCATAAAAATGTTTCCTACAAAATGTTATCTGTTCATATATTTCTCCCCTTTGACAATTTTTTTGGATAAACTGTTTATCAATGCCGTTTGCGATAGAGAAGTGACTGAAATCTTGGTCTGATTTCACGCCGACGAAGGTGAAATAATTAAATTGTCATTCAACGTTAGATGTCCTAAATTCACTTTATATATAAAAAAAGTAGGTAGCTTGTAAATTATTGATTGATCGCCCACAATCTTTGTAACTTTACATGTACGACTTTACCTAAAAAAAGCTAAATTAACGTAGAAAATGGAGTCAGTCGACTATAAGAAATTCCACATAAAATATAAAATGGCCATTCAAGGATTGAGTATTCATGAAAAATTACCCGTGAATTCATTCTATGAAAAAAAAACCATAAAACTATGTGGTTTGTTTAGTATAAGAGTATCTACTTACTAGATACTAATTGCATACAAAAAAGTATAAAAGAGAAAGAAAGAAATTTCATCGTAAAAGAACCGCTCAGAAAAATTTTAGTTTTCATGAATCATGCAAAAATACCTTATACTCTATCAAATCTATTACCTCATAGAATTCCTTCTAACCACTATTCTGTCACGAATCGTTAATAACCGTGCGATTGAAGCGAGTTAAAAGGAAGTATAAAGTCCGATCACAGAATCGCGCGTGATCGTGCATTTATTGGCGGAAAAGAAAGTGCATATTGAAACATAGACTTCCGGTTGAAATTAACAGCACCGGCGACGATATGGGGACCGAGCAAATGTGAACTTCCTAAAATTTAGTTTACGTTTCACTCGAATGTTACAAACGAAGGATTGATTGTGTTGGAAATCATGTTACAACCAACCAATTACTGCATTCCTAACGGACTCTGAAATGCACAATTCCGGTGTTATTTCGCGGGTGTAGAATGTCATCGAAACCCATTTTGTCAATTGTCAACGTGCCATTGCACGAAGTGATATCGCTGCCCCAACGGACTCGCGGACACGGGCATTTTAATGCGAACCTGGGCGTTAGTGCGTCGCTAATTTTCTAACTCGATTACACCGTCATTCAGGTTCCAGAGGTGTTCGGAGATAATTTTTGAAATTACTAGTAGTGGGGATACTTTGACTCGTTCCATTTACAATGAAAAATTCCCTCATGATACTTGCACAGGTACAGTAGAAATTCGTGATGAAAAAGAAGTGTTTACTCTAAATATTTGTATGGTGCATTGTTCGATACTTTAACATTGATTAATTTAGTGTAAAAAAATAGTTTTTATTGTTGGAACTTAATTTTATTATCGATTTCGTTGTTGTATGAACAACTATTTTCTTTCGAACAAGCGGTACGATGAAATTAGTACTCTGTTGTGTATCTAATAGTAGGCTTGAAAAAAATTGATTAAATCTAAGAATTATGTTTTAAATATAAAATACTCTCGCAAATGGATAATGGAAGATATTGAGTTGTTAAGGTGATCGATATTTCTTTTGCGGTAATGCCAGATTTTTGCTATCATGTCGTTGTAGCCGACAAAGAATTGTACTGAAGCATGTATGGTGCAGTGACCTTTGAATGATTTTGAATAGAAAAGTCAGTATTGTTAGATTCTCATATATTGAAAATATCTTCATACGTGTCTACTCTACAAGTAATATAGTGTAATACGTTTTTGTTCATCAATCAATATTCTGTCGATTTTTGCAAAAATATGTACGGTGTTCCATTGAAAATTCTGAAGGTGGCCTTAAAATATTGATAACTACGAATAATAGAAAAATTTATTTATATAGCTATTGGTGTTGTTCCAGTTCCAAAAACACTTATTCTATATTCTTGATTTGGTTTTTCAGGACACGTTTTCTGGACAGTTGTACGACGATTTAACGGACACCCTATATGTGTTTTGTTACATATTTTGCAGTATCTGCGTGACTAAAATACTTTATCAGCTGACACTTTTCGTATTTAAAATAATAAAACACATGCCTAAACGTGTGCCCTATTGTGATAGCCCATTCAGTGTGTGTATGTATTTTATGCAGCTTGTCAGAGATGAAAAAATTAAACAGTATAATTGTAACAAAAGCGTAATTTATCAAGTAAAATGTTTAACATCCTAGAGTCGATTATTTTACAGACTTATATTGATTCAGACTGTTTCTTCAATTTTTGTAAATTCTATTAGCCAGTGATGTCTTATCCTGTACTTTTTAAACACTCTACGTAGATAATTTCATAGGTTCGATATCTAAAGTGACTAAACAGTATAATTTCGTAATACATATTTAGTAGTTTTTCTTGTATCCAAAGTGTTGCGTTCATTTTCTGTATTTGAATTTGTAACGCTTTAATACAGAAAAATTAATAATTAATACAAGCGCAAGTCTACCGGGACTATACTATCTCGACACGTTTACATATTTTCAAGTTTGAATTATTAAAATGATATTCATCGCCAGTTCGCGTGTCACCAAAACAAAAAGTCTTCCGCGTTATTCGAACGCCAGACGACTAGAAGGAAGTGTCGCACTACTTGCCCATGTTACTAAAAATACTGTTTACACGCTACTATCTGCAAGCTGTTGTAGGAATATTCTCCTATCTTCTGTTAAGTTATACCCAGTTGCATGTTACTTCCTCTCGTTCTTTTATACTCTTCATATCTACTCACTATTTTACTTATCTTTATATTTTCTACGCGTCCGCTATACTCATTTCCCCCGTTTTCCACCTTTGTATCGTTCCTCGTTTCTCTTGTTCCAAGACTGCAAACAGTCTCAGGTTACGAGCAAAGAGAATTTTCTACGGCTCGCATCAGCCTTCAAGGTTTGTTGGCTCATATCGTATGTACTGTTGGAACAGCTGGAACTACAGTGATACAATCATTGACACTCTTTTATCGGAAATAATATATAGTATTATTATTATTCCTTCACTTATTTAATTTTTTATCTGATCCTGTCTTCGCAGGAATAGTACTTGCAGTAGAGTTTTGAATTGAGTGGTAGTTTAATGCTTTCAGTATGAAGTGTGATCACAGTCAGCCATCACTGAACATTCGCTATGCGGCTAGGAGCCACTAAAGTTATCGAACGAATATTTATCATATGGCAATAAACAACCACATATTGTTTTCCTTAAAAGTAAGTATCTGTGTCAATACCGTGTACATGCTCATTGCACCATCTGCCTCAACTTTACAAATTGCCGTAGCCGTAGCATTCAGGCCTTTTTTCCAGTAATATCCCATTAGGCTTCGAATCATGATATTTTGTTCCACTTATCTAGTCGATTTGAAATTATTAAATACATTTAAAATGTATTAATTAATATTGTAGTTATACTATAATTAAGTAGTGTGATAATTATGTAGGATCCGGCCATAATCGTGGTACAATCATGAAAGAGGCGCTTCCTCGTATAAAAATAATTCGAAAGTGTAGAATAAAATTTGTTCTTATCAGGCTTTGTTTTCGAGACAACAAATTTTGAATATTAGCTTTGTAAGTACATGGTATTGTTAGCTAAAACACTGTCTGTCGAATGACATTTTAAGTAGTACTGCGGTTTGTTTCCACAATATATGCGATTTTGCGGTTTATAAAATTCAGCAGAATACGAAAATACATTTGAAAGTTAGTCCTACGGGTTTCCAGTGTTGCTAAATGAATATTTCCAAGTATAGGAGAATAATTGTGATCCAAGCGTGTCATCCTGACTCCCATTTTGTAAGTCACAAACCTGAAAAATTTATATTAAACGTGTTCTAGAAGAATTTTATATTTATTGTGCGTGGGAGACCAAATAACCGAAGCATATTCTAACTGTGGTCTAACTAAAGTACAATATAATAATTTTATTGTATGTATGTTTGCAAAGTCGGGAAAAGAAACGTTTAATGAACCCAAGAGTTTTTAGACACTTATTGACGATGGTGGAATAGTGTTTAGAGAAATCTAAGTTAGATGTCAAATATATTTCCAAGTATTCAGAACTTTAAGATTCAGCAATGTCGTCCGAAACCACAAAGCTTTAAATTCAAGAAAATATCGAACCACGTTGGAGCAGTGGTAAGTTTAACTGTAACTATCGTAGTAAATTAAGTTAAATAAGTCGCGACATTACATTTGCCGATGGGGGTATAACCGCTGAGGTTGCATAGGTTAAGTAAGTTGCAGTACAGGGAACGTCAGTTGTTCAATTAACATCCCCCGCAATCGGACTTGAAGTTTCCGCAGAAGTTTACGCAAAGCATTAGTTGCACTTACTCGTTGATAGACCTTTAAGCGTAATGTCTACTAATTGTTGAACTGTTCGTTGCAAACTTGCATCAGTTCAATTCCATGCTCACCATTTTCCTCGAAAATTATATATTCGTAAGCTCTATGTAATTTAGCACTTCAATGTTTTAACCCACCCGACGTAAATTACTCGAATTCAACATTTAATAACTTTTTAATAAAATATTCAATTTATATGAAATTATTAACTTGTATTATTATCACACGGAGAACGTGTCATTCAAATAAAACTGCATTTGGTAATATTCTAAGCGACCTATCCAAAATTTGGCCCAATTGAAAGAAGGAAATATTTATGTTGTATAATTTCAGTGCATCTCCGAACCTCTTCGTTTGTGAGTTTTTGAAATATATTTATCTTTCTATGGTCTGTTTATTTCGCAAAAGTCGAGCGATTTGTCGTTAAATGAATAGTATCGATAACCGTCATAAATGAATAAACTTTGCGCACGACATCAGATCTGTTTAATTTTATTTTATCTTTTGAACGAAAAATAATTTTTACCCGATGCCTAGTGATAAAACGAATTTTTAAGGAGAAAATTTTGAAATTAAATGAAACAGTGATTATTCTGTTACAACAAATGTATATTTTTATATTGTTAATAACTATAGTAATGAGAGTGAGATATCTCTGGAAATATTTAAAATAATGATTTGTAAATTCATCTCTATTTCGATTCACAAACAATATAATATCATTTTTTTATATTTATCTGTTACGTTCGTATTTATACTATTGCCACAGAAAATTTCTCTGTGAAATTCTGCATGAAATCGACAACGAAATACTTATTAATGCTTTAAACGAAATACTCGTTTTGCACTGATTGTAACATGAATTAAACAAAATTAGGATGACCTGTATTAAGTACTTGAAATAAGTTACACTTATACGAGTCTTACGGTGCATTCGTTTTCAGTTTAATTAAATTCTCTTGCCACATTATGATCTCCAGATTCAACAATTAATAATCAACTTGTTATTGTTACTTTCGATACATTTTTGCAATTACAAACAAAATTTGGTGCTTATCCACACGTTTTCATACGTACGGCATTAATGGTAATGTTGAGGTCAGAAACTTCGCGTTAAATTACACTTTTCCGGTATTAGTTTTCAACTTCGGTCATGAATTCAAGGTAGGACGAATTTCATTGAACAACTTTCATCGTTACAGGAGCGTCTATCGATTGCAGTTTACGGTAGCCTAAACTTGGATGCACTTAATGAACGGACGTCGTTATGAAAGCCTTCGAATTATTCTCAAAGTAACATTTACCTTGTCCGTATTTAGCGAACGAGCCCCAGTATTCTAATCATAATTTGTTCCGATAACGACCCGATATTGAGTGTCATTCAATGTGAAATTTCATTGCCGGAGGTCCGGTCAAGTATCACTCGACACAGAACTTATCGTGTCTCATTATCAGTTAACAGTAGACGTAAGTAGATGTTCAAGTAGCTCCGACTGTTAAAAGAGCAGCAAAAATAGAATCAACGAAGGGTAACGATTTAAAGTCGTCCGCCTATAATGAGGATCAACGATGTCTTTTTGTGTAATTGAGTTTATAAAAGTAAGAGTAATCATTAAAGAGGAAGTTCGACGGGTACGCACGCACTTGACTACCTTCAGGCTTTATGTTTGTACTGATAAGCGATGCCAATGTCATGATAAATACTGATATTACGTGTATTAGCAGTTTCATTAATGTACATTTGCGCTACTGATCCAATTGTTAAAATTAACGTCATCATTGACGCATACAAATCCTTGCTCTGTGAACCGGAAAGTCATGGACTGATACCGCGGTCTTTTGACACTTTAACTGTTCGAAATCCTGTAAGATTCTTTCTTTGTGCTGCAGAAAATTTACACTACTCACTGCGATAGACTATTTCTATAACAGGACCCTACAAGTAAGAATGTGATGGTGTCTGTAGCGTAGTGTAATACAGTTTTTGACAGTGTTCAATGCACAGAAAGGAAAAAGAAAAATGGTTATTGACAGTGTATAATACCGAATAGTATCTTCTCATCAGTAAACAGTTTATGTCACGGATTATAACCTCTTCCTGACCCGAATGAAAAACCCGGTTAAATCCGGTAAATGTACGCTAATCCATAGTAATCAATAATCGATATGGATGATTGGTTACAAAGAGCAGGAGCAAGTTACAAGTAACCAAATTGATCTTACTTGTTAGTTATAATTGACATTACATAACGTGTACAATTAACCTCCTTGTTTATGTTTATTATGTATGAAATGTTAGAATAGAAGATCTTTTATAAAGAACGGACGATGATAATACAGATTTTTTGGAAAAACTAATTTCCATCAGCACTATTCCCTCTACAGAATGGTATTCGCTGTGCAAGGAATCTGATTTTTACAAAATTAATTCTTAGAATTTTTCTATAGTCCAGAATCAGGCTTGCCTCTTGAGGCGTGCTAATCAAGACAGAAGTAATTATGGCTCGTGAAAAAACATATGCAGAAGTAATTATGGCTTGTGAAAAAACAAATGAACGACATCCTTTAAACGTTGCAGTCGTATATCCAAATAACGGATATTCTCCTGTCTGCATTCAAATCGAATAGTCGGTTTCACAGCTTTGATTCTGCGTTTTGAAGCGTCAGTCATCCGTATATCGAATTTATACGATATCGTTATATTTTCACGTGTGGACCCAGTTAACTAGTTTTCCATTACATCGGACTATACCGGCTTAGGCGGGTTACTTAGTACATCAAAGAACCGAATCCGATTCGCGTTTTATTAACTTCCTTTATATACTTTCATTTGTTATTTCTATCTATCAGTTTACTTAACCCTCTGCACTCCGAACCTTTTTGAATATAATCGACTAGCTATTCCAAAACATTTTTATGGTGCATCTCTAAAAATTAATAGTGATGTTTTTCCAATAAAAATTTATAAATGCTTATCATTTAAAATTTATTCTTTTATTTTACTAATTCAGATTATGTTCTAACAAATATAACATGAATGTTGAATCTTGATGTCCTCCATGTTACAATATGCGTAGAGACAATATATGTCGTGGTAGTGTTGTCAAAAGAGTGTAAAGGGTTAAACTTTTTAAGGAAATACTTTCTGAAAATCACTGAAAGTTATTCAAGTGTTAATTAAATGGCGCGATCGCGTTCGTTCCACGTTCAGTAACAGAGTAGCTACGGCTGACCAATATCGACCGTGATCACTTGCGCGCCGTCCGAGTGACTGACAGACAAGCCACCGACAACTCTACTGCCGGTAGATAGACAATGCACAGACAGATGCATAGTTAAATGAACAGGTAAACGGATGACTAAATAGAGACAGAAGCAGACGAATAGATAGTTGAAGTGATTAGAGGCAGAAATAGATGACCATACAAACAGGCAGACGCACAAAATAGATGAATATATGGTTGGATAAGGTAACGGACGTCTAGAATTAGACTCAAACAAATGGAGCTGTGAACAGAAACAAATAGATATAGTGTTAAATTGCTTCATTATTTTACATGTTTTGGGTATTGATTAAATATTGTATTGATTAATTAACAATGTCTTCACAGTGCAACCCATATGTACAAGATTTAGAATACAAAAGGGAAAATGAATAATCTTACATGTTAAAAAATGTTTCGCTGATGTAAAAGAGGGTCTACCTGCATGTTTTTGAATATACTTAAGTATAGTTCATACCAAGGCGAATTCAATGGTCATACTGAATAATTATTTAAATAAAAGGTTTCTTCGGTAATGCTCAGTGCTCCCCTACACGAGTTAAAGAAATAACGCTACATTATACCTGATTGTGAGAAAAATACTTTTCACTAACAAACATAAGATCATTACAAATTATTCGTAGACTTATTTCATAAGGCGTATATTTAAATACGAAATAAAGCAAATAATACAAGAATTCAGAGATAATTGATTTGCTTGTATAAATAAACTAACATATAAGTGTCAGAAAGTAACTTAGAATCCAATAGAGATAATTCATTACCTGAACAACCATTCTGTTTAAATAATGGCCAAGTCTGCGGTATAGTGTCGACAAGAAAGTCGTAAATCACAGTAGTGTTCTTCCGAGGACGGTAAAAACTATCGTAGAACGACAGAAGATGGAAGAAGGATGAAGGGGTCCGGCGGGAGAAACAAGCCATGCATCGTCAGCAATGCCGTTATCGTTGCTGCTGTCCAATTATTATGTTGTAAATGGCGCGATGAAACCTCGACAGCCGCGTTTTGCCGAAACTGTCGCCGAGGGAGCGCGCGTGCATGCTTTCATTCCGCTGGCTTCGGGCAGAGTATCGTTTTGTGCCGATAAGCCGGTGTCACACACCTACACACGACTGTCGTATCCCATACACGCTTCCAGAAATGTCATTCGCGATCACGAGGAACACCAGAAACGGTCATGTCAATGTACAGGGTGTCTCAGCTAAACGCGTGTCGTCAGTATTGCAATAAAACATAAAGAACACATTTCATGCACTTAAGACTTCGGTGGCCGCTGTCATGTATACGTACTGTGCGTTGCTGGAGAGATGTCTAGCGGGTCGGCACAGGGGTAAGAAGGGTACACCGTTCGCTCCGCCTTTGATGCTTCCGAGCCGTGGTGCTATATGATCCTTATTAGTAGATGACCGTTTCGGCCAATAAAGAAAATCCGTGTGCTCTGTTTTTATGATTGTGTCCGAATAGGTGAGCCTATTTATGCTTTAACCAATCAGACCCGCATTCCTTCCGCTTGCCATCTTTCCAGCAACGCACAGTACGTCGGGAGTGACGACAGGCGGCTCGCGAGCCGCATAAGGCTCCTTCCCCTACTGGCCTGCTCTATTCAGCCGTAGGAGAAATGCCCCCCTCCATATCTACTTGATTTAGCTGTCTTCATCTTGTGACGAACTGGCGACTCACGAGGCGCGAGTATCTCTCATCTTTATATGGTTTGATCCTAAATGTTAATAATGTTTTACGTAAATATTGGAAAATAACGAAGAAAGTAATTATATAACTATTCAGTTTCACAGCTTCGGTTTTCTATACTTATTGCGATATTCATTCTGTGTAAATTCGTATTAAAATTAATAATTATTCAATTAAATAAAATTGGCCACGGCAGTCAATGCGTTAAACATCATTCAACTTCCGTTTATCCTGTGTTTTGTCAGGTTTATCTACAGATTTTTCCTGTCCTTTCTTCGTAATGGCATTTGGTATGTATAGTACAGTCGCCACATCCTTCCCAGCGCTCTTTAAAATTTTTGGACTTTTCCTTAACTTTCTCCTTCGAGCCCTTTCTACCCGTAAACTGGCGTAAACGGTTCTTGCTTTATGCCTCCCTTACTCTCAAGAATCTTTCCTTCGTTGTCACAAATCTTTGGACAGCTGATGTCATATATAGAAAATAATTATTCTTATTACGTTACTGTTTTCTGCGAAATCGTAGTTATCGATGATTACCAACCTGGTTGACGTCGTACCCAAATGAAAACCTATTTGAGGGGAATCTTTCATGTAAAAATTTATGCATTCGATTATCTGAAATATTCGATTATCCGAAAAACGGGTCCCTCAATTAGTTTAGATAATCGAGGTTCCAGTAAATCGCGATCCATTCCAACCGGGCGTGACGACATTGTTATATTCTCTAATTCATAATAAATTAAAAGCAGACAATAAAATGTTGGCACGTGCACAAAAGCAAGAAGTTACATCGAGTAACGTACTACCATTACATATATTTTGACAGATTTATCAATGCAGGAAAAAATAATGTTTCCTCGAATTTTCTGACCACGTCATGTGTTAATGTATGTCCCATTGTAAATTTATCGTAGCGCACAAAATTACTTAGTGCTGTTATTTTAAGTTTAAACTCATAGGTCAGTTTTGTGTATCCAGTTCTGTAATCTTACAATACTGTAATAATTTTGATTACTTCCTGTCCTTTTCTATGCGGTTAAAGCTTTTTCTAGTTATTTGTTAAAAGAAGTTACTTATTAATTCTCTTAATTTACATATGTTAATTGCTTTACATTTATTATTCCATTTCTTTCTTATAATTTTAATGAAATATTAATTAAATTTACACACAACTACGACCGTCATTCAAAAAATCTAAACAATGCACATTACACAAATCCTTGTTTTTTTTAACATTAGAGCCATATTCAGCACATGAAGAAATAATCTCTCTGTCCTTAAAATTATTTTCCTTATCGTAGGAACGCACAGTTTTTATTTTCGTATCACGGTGAAGTATCACCAACAACAGTGCTTTTCATTCGAAAACAATTTTATTTCTTTTTCAAACATTTTATCCTATCATGTGAAGCAATGTAAGTAGTATCACATTTCACTTTTCCCACGAAATATTTTTTATTCAGTCTGTTTGAAATGAGAGGAGAAATTATAATTATGAAGGTAAAGTTTCAAATAACTTACAGCAGTACCTCGCCATTGTGCCACATAAATCTGTTCGTATTATTATCTCAGTTTTGTACATTTTTCCCTCTCTCCACATTTCCGCATCTTATACTACTGGTGCAATGAAGATGCTGTATGAAACGAGTAACCATAAGGAAACACATCCAAATATACTCCCAAAATGTGAATATTTTTTAATGTACTTTCACAAGACACACATACACATTCGAACTTGTCAACTCTACATTCGGGTATCGTGCACTTTCACGTCGGTATATTCTCTATAAAAAAATTATTCGTTCCGAAAGAAATTTCTCATTCCAAAGCAGAATTCGCGAATGTACCCAAACGCGCGATCGAAGAGCGAAAGGGTGAAACGGGACACCCTGTATGGCCGGAGCATCAGTGTTACATTATACCGTCGCGGTTCCATATTTGCATTGCCGGCTGTTGCGTCGATACTATCTTCTCGCGGCGAGGTCAAAATTGTATGCAAGCCTCCCCCTTCGCCGCTCGTCGCTCCTCCAGCACGTGTTTCACCCCCTCCGCTTAACCGGTGCCGCGATATTTATACACATTTCTGTTCGTCCCACTTGTATAATAAATGTGGCCCAGTTCATAGGTGGGCAGTCTGGAATACGCGTCGCTATCCCGCTGGAAAGTACGCCGGGTTTCCGCCAAAAACGTTGCATCGCGGTTTGCGAACGGGACCGGCCGTTCGGTGGTTATAAAGTGCATCGGGGGTGGTCGCTGCGTGTGTGTTTACGATAGTTGTCGCGTACAGGGATTTCGTAGTTTGTTGCTAGCTATTACTGTCGCGCGACGGGCTCGAATTATTGCGCTTATTGTGTCGCGCGTGCGCTCGTGCACAGCTGACGTACCGTGTGCGTGCACGGGTGTAACTCGTGTGGTGAAAGATAACTTTTGTGGGCGTACTTGGAAATAAAATGCCTCTCGCGAACGATACGTGGCTTCGAGGGCCAGCTTTCGCGCACAGAAGGCTATCGGTCGGAGAGAAATTATTTCGTGCCTGCGGAAAGGCACCAACTGCCTTCGCCTGAAAATTGTTACGCCAGAACCTCGATAGATACAACCGTGATACTTGCACGCGAGCCTCGTTCGTTATATTTTATCGGCAACTGGTAGGGTTAATACGGACCAGGGAGGATCAACAACAAACGGTTATAAGGGGAAGCAACAGTCTCACTCCTATTGGGGATGTGCGGTGGGATTTCTCATGCTTCTGATTGATTATCTTGACACTTGCAGGAATTCTCAGCCTCGGTTTTTGCAACTATCGAGGTTCCACTGTATTTTTATGGGACTCTTTCCCCATGCGTCACGTCTTACTGTATTATGATTTACTAAAACCAAATTTTGTTACATATTCTTTAAATAATTCCTAATCTTTAAAATATGTAGGAATCAACAACAAATGATTGTGCGTTTAGGTTAATAATATTAGTAAAAATTACGAAATCTTGCATGGTCTTATATTTTTGACCGCTCGTGGGTGTTCCAAAATTGACCGATTCAGTGATACTCAGTTTTTTATGTCGTTAGGCAGCTTTTATACGTTTTAAACTGTATGTAGTATAGTACACTTTTTGAGACAAACGCTTCAAATGATGACTATACAGTTGGCCGTACAGAGTTCATTTCATACAGATTTGTACATGCGTGGCATTTCCTCTGATTTTCTGGAAAGTATCGCCGACATCTTATTTTAGCTGAATATTGTCGGCGGAGTTTAAGTATGTCAACAATTTTATAAGTCTCTACAGAAAAAGGTTCAAAGGAGTAACATCTGATGATTCTGATAGGCCATGGCATAAGTACATTATGAGTTATCCGTTCGTCATGAAATCATATTTTGCTTACTCAATAACTTGCAGATTTATTATATGTAAAAAAGTATTTCCATTGAAGTTAAAAACGTACAATCATTAACGTTTATGAGTTTGTAACATTATATTCTGTCAGTTCATTAAATGTAGATGCTCTTACTTTTTAGAATTACGAATAATGTTCAGTTTTTCCAATGAAAATCCGTAATAATTTTTATTATTTACGTTCATCTTCATTCTCCCCCTTCAAGGAAGTTCTCACTATTTAAATTCGTTCCTTGTCTGATCAGCATTATCGCAATTTTAACTCTAAAAAAATGTATATCATTATTCCTAATAAGGAATCATCAACGAAGAAAAAGGCACAAAAACGAAAACTCGTGTTTCAAGAATTTCTTTAAAGATGCGACTGTTTTATTTCAGCCACTGCGTCCATAGGTCAATGCTTTTCTCATCGATTTGCAGCAGATCCGCGTTCGGGGTACCATATACTATGCAGAGGATTCAACAACACCGTAGTCAAGGTTGCTGCGATTTTCCATGACGTTACGCAACTCGTCCGATCAGTCGCTATGTACAGGGTGGACCAGTAAAAATTACCTTCAACATACTCCAAATTGTAGGAGCTAGAGAAAAATTGTCAAATAAGAGTTGCACGGTAAGAAGATGGGGCCATCGTGCAGCGTTAACGATTTTTTTCGAAAATTGTACTTCTTTAGTCACAGTTCAATGGCGGCTGTTGAGAGGAATACAATGACCTATGGCACGAAGTCATTCAAGGTCAGTTATAAGAAAATAATTTCTAATACTCATAGTCACAGAAGGTATTCCGAATGATCGATATTGCTACACGTGAGCAGTAATAAACATTATCCGATTGACACTACAATTAGAAGATTACAGCATTGTATTAATATTCGTGGCGATCATTTCGAACACCTTCTATGATTGTGAGTATTAAAAAGTATTTTCTTATAACTGACCCTTGATGATCATAAATAAGCTTGTGCTATACGTCATTGTATTCCTCTCAACAGACGCCATTGAACTGTAACTAAAGAAATACAGAGTTCTGTTTAAAGAAACTAAGATGATTTTCAGAATTCCGAAGCGGCTCCACTTGGAAGAAAATTGTTAACGCCTTATGATGGCCTCCTTACCGTGAAACTTTTATTTGACCATTTTTTCTCTAGCTCCTACAGTTTGGAAGATATTTAAGGTGGTAATGTTTACTGCTCCGCCCTGTATATCATAATCGAATCGTTTATATAGGTTTATGCGTTCTAACGTTTGGCATGTTCGAATCGGATTTAAACGGTCGATACAGGTGTTCGTCGGTTGAAAGAATTTCTTCTGAGGCCCGCTGCGGCGTGCTGATTTGAACGAACACGCCGGAAAACATGTATGGCTGATAAATCGCTGCCTCAAAATTATGCACGGAGGAAATCGTGGCAGGATTCCGTGCACACTTCGCGGATGCTTTATAATGACCGAAAGCATCGTCTGAGGAACGAATTTTTCGCTAGATGTATCGATTTATCGCGGCACGTCGCGAGTGTTTCGTCTCGTCTGTTTTACCCGCGACCCAGTTTCATCCCTCCGTATTTTAGAAGGCTTGTCCGTTACAGTCGCGTGAATACTAAAGCAATAAACGTTAACCTTCGAACACCGTTCAGTTTAAATTGACCCTGATACAGATATTCGACATTTAACCCTTTGAACTCTGAAGTCTTTTTAATTTTCTTTTCAATAACTCCCTGTTATTTTAAGTGTTTTATTTGAAGTGTACTTCAAAGGACAGTTGGTTGATAGGAACCAATTTAAACAACTTTTTTTTACTAATTGTGTGAAAATAGCATTGGAACTTCGCTACGATCTGATATTTGTACTAAAAAAAATATTGCGAAATATAATAGATATTTTAACTGGTAAATTAAAAATGTCGAGTGTGACTCGACATAGGAGTACCTGTGAATAAAATCGATGTCGAGTTACACTCGACAAAGGAGTTCAAAGGGTTAATAATTTTTTAATCAAGCATTGAATTAACGTGAAATTTAGTGACTTTTATCAATATTACTTGAAGAATATGTTCCCTGAGTATGATTGCTTTTGGTGTTACTTTATGGGGAACGTTCGTCAGACTGGCACCACTCGGGTCAATTTAACCCGAGTAAGAGTTGTTTATCTCCGTTCCTTCTTTGAAGCTCCTCTGAGTTCATAATTTGATTTGTATTTTAATTTAGAAATATTGCAACATCAGTTTCCTAATTTATTAAGCACGCAGAATCACAACAATGTTCCGATGGACCAGATTGGAAACCAGAAACGATCAGTTACTATAATTCTACAAAGAATATGATGGAGACTTTAAACCCATTAGTTACAATTGAGAAAACTCTAAATCCTACTTGGAACCATGGAAAAAGTATGAGACTCAGAATTTGGAATATTTTGCAACAATCTATCAAATACGAGTAATAAGGAAAATATTGTATATATAATATTACAACATTTTCAGACGATTCTTACTGTGTGTATAAATTATTTAATTCGTAATATTTCATTTAAAGGAATTATGACAAGCGTTTAGTTATTTATTATCACTTTTACTGTTTTTGTTTATATCCTTGAGGGACTCAACCAGGTTAACAAATCTGATCTATTCACAGTATATGGCGTATTAATGGACATCAAATCATTTTGTGCATTCAGATATACGAATAAATGCTTCTTGAAATCTCAAATCCGGCCGATTTTTAGGTTCGATAGCAGTGGACCAGGTTTTCGAAACATTTCGTGAGAGGGTAGACCGATAACACGGGCGATCGTAACCCGCGAAAGCATCATAACCTCACGAAAGATTCACCGCGTAATCTGTACCAATCAAACGTGAAACAAACATGGCCGATGACAAAAGCCCGAACGCTGCGACAGCCCTAAACCAGCCTAGTTTCGGCCAATCCATATTTGTTCGGGAAATCCGCACCTGGCTCGTGTTCAGCGGCCGTGGAATCGCGTCGCAACCAGGATGTAGCAAGCATGGCTGCCGTGCTTCCACACTATACTCGGCCATGAGACATGTCGGATTAACGTTAGCGTTATTTATGAACGTGCTCGCTGGTTTTGAGTAATATTTCGCGGTTCCGCTCGGCCCTGAACGCACGAAAATGAGGGGATTTTTTATTTGCTTGCGGGCAGACGTGCAGCGACCAAAAACGATGAGGAAAAGAGGATATCGTGTGACTTACTGCAAATTCACTAATTCAGTGCCAGCTATAGACTACTGGCGAATAATTTAGATTGGTGACTAATTCATAACTGAGAATAAGTATTCTTCTGATGAAATATGAAATACAGATGCTAAGGGACGATCTCTATACTAAGCGACTCAAAAATTTCTTGTTGCCTCTTTCGATTGTTTACAGGTACAGTAAATCCATCCCGTAGGGTATAGGATTCATAGCATAGCCGGGAAAAATAAAATTCCTGTTGCAAAAGTAAGTAAAGAATGTAGGAAAATTTTTGTACGAATAAAATAAAAATTTTCCAAACTGTAGGAGGCAAACCTACCATATCATATACCAATGAATTCGGTAAGAAATTTCTGTTTTTATTTTGTCATTATGAAACTTGTGATAACTTCTAAGATAATGTTACAGTAAATTTTTCTGTGATAAACAAACCGTTTTTTACCAATTTTTGAGCATTTCCTGTTTATACGTAAAAAATCATGGAACTTGTCCCTCAGAAGTATTTTTGTATGTATGACAATTTTTCAGTTAGCGTTTTCCTAATAATTTCAACCCTTAAAGTCGCAACAGATCACCAAAAAATACGTATCGCTTATTTTCACCTGCTTAATAAATCTACGAAGTTTCATCAAAATTGGAGGGGACACTTCGGTATGTTCCCTTGGTAGCTGAAACTGCATAGGTACGCACCGGATTTTCCAACTCGATTTTCTCGAAAACTACGACACGGATGACAAAATGTTATACTACATTTTTTTTATTTATTCATAAAGAATCACTTCGTGCCTTGAAGATTAATAAAGATTTCTAAACATCTGCGTACCTGTGATAACTTCAAAGAAATTCGAACACACGTAGGGATACAACTGACAAATAAACCTTGCTAAAACGGGTTAAATGTTCGAGCTCGTTTTGCAGCCACTGCACCGCCAAGGGATTCTTTAGCGCATCACAAATGTTTCGTAAGTTAAGGTCGCGGATATCAATGCCAAAACAATTGCATAGGGCGTGGTTCCTGCGGCGATACCCGATGTGTGTCAGATCTAACACCTGCCGCAGACGAACATACATTAACCACGATACATGTATACGTATCATTATGCAATTCGTAGTAAGGTATTGACATAGCGGCAAAATACATAATCTGCCGGCACGAACTTAGCTCGAGTGCTGCCAGATATCCAGCGCGAGTCAATATTTGCGAACATCGTGGAATTTCTCGTAGCGCATCGTCGTATATAACCGGCTACCCAATAGGTACGTGAGTGCGCACTCACTTTGTCGGGTGTACATATCACTACGAACGATGTCCTGTGAACTGTGTAAGACGATCAGACTGGGATTTAACCGTGTACGTTTCGAGGATATATGCTGGATAGATTGATCGAGCTGATGCTGCTGCCCGTATTATGACCAGCCTCTACAGCCACCCGTGGTATTGGTGATCGTGATACGCTCATGTTGCGTTTGAAACGGTTTTAATCGTCCCTCTCAAAGTCGTAAACAGAAATGGTTTTTTGATATCGTTCATCTTGCACGTCCTTAATATCGTATATTGTTCGAACGTTTACTCCCGTGAAAGGGATCAAGGGATGAAAGCGAATGCACTGCCCTTTGAATCGTTTTGTTGTGACATTCTTTATGGTGCAGTCGATGTCTTTGGTGGGGACGGTATTGGTCCGCAATGTGTTTGATTTTGCGTGAGACTGGTTGCACCCATTCACTGCCAGGCAAATTTAGAGCGTCTTGCCTTGGGCGCCAAGATTTTATTTGAAAGAAAACATGGAATTTCACAAAATCTAATAATCTAATAATATTTAGTTGCAGGTATAATATGCAGTAAATATATATTATAGTATATATTTTCGTTCATCCTTTGTAATAATTCCTAACTCGAACAGCTATAAACTTATTCCGTGACCAATTGCAATCAATCTAAACTTGTAGCGCAAACTACGAGATATCTCGTAGTCGGCAGTGAATGGGTTAACCCGTTAACTGCTATTAGCGATTATGGGCACTTGACAAAGTCACTTACTGCGTACTGTCGACGCTCATAGGCGTTCGGTGCATCGGCTTGGTACATAGTATCGCAACTCGGCCGTACGCAGCGTTCGCCTCGTTTCCAAGTGGCCCGCAGTCAAAGGGTTAAGAGTTTAACATGATTAATACGTTTATTGCCTCTTAGCTTGTAACAGGTTTAGAACAACTTTAGCATAGGATTCCAGGTAGCTCAAATTCTCCGATTGGTACAGTAACGAGCATTGATGGCGTCTTGATTGAAAAGCGGTACAGGAGAAGCAGCCAATCACCTGATTGCTGCCGCGCGTAGAATTCTCAAGACCACACAACTTTTTTTTCCTCTATCATTTTTTTTCTATCATCAACTAAAAAAGAGCTATAGCCTGGTCCTATTCCGCGACTCATCCTGTATAATAATCAAAGGTATTACCATGAAGTAAAAATTAATAAACAACAGAGTGTAACACGGGATTAGCGTTAAAATTGCTCCGAGCCACGCGTGGGTTAGGACATGGTGAATGTGTTAATAATAATGTACCGTAGTATATTTTTATGTACAACATATTATATTGATATTTTTTTTACACACGTATCTAATAATACGCAAAACAAACAGCTTCTTTATTGCATCGAATCATTAAATAGAAATAGAAATGATGTTATCATTAATGATGTAATAATATCTGTAATAACTAAGTAATCAGTAATGAAATATAATAAAAGTTGTATACAAATTTTCAGTTTCCTTTAAAATATTGTATATATTTCATTTTTTGATCTCATCTTTGTACACACATTTTTATGTGTTTTAAGTTTAGTGTACAAATCGCGTTTGCATAGATGCGTTTCATCTTATATTTACACTTTACCCAGCGAAAGTATCTAGTGATATTGGATGCAACAACGTTCTTCACTCCTTTACTGAAAACTTCTATCGTAATAGTTTATCAGACCGTAAACTGCACTATCTATGCCAAGATTTCTATTATTACCATCACGTAACCTCTGACCGTTCACGTGAGCCTATGTTTGTATCCGACTACGAGTATTCATAGACAACAATGTCGGTGTTTATCTAGACAACGTTTCTTTCAAAAGAGTATAATATTATAATAACACAAAAAATAGTGATGAAATGCGCGTGAAATCTATGGCTTGATCGTTACTTTAATCGATACCAAAGTTCTATTATTAATGGACTAAATAGTAATTATCAAACTCGAATACTATGAAATACATTTTTTAACATTCTATTAATAATTCAGGCCCATTTTGCCATTTAACGATATATCAAATACTTAGTTAACACAGTACCATATATTAATTACAAAAAAGATGTCCGAGTTTTTATAAATTTTCATAAAATAAATTACGCTGTCCGAGATTCATATAACAAAAATAATAATTATACCAAACCTGAGTGACGTACAATCGAAAAAAGAACACGATAATAACGTCTGCTTTTGTCACAAGGCGTTTGAATTATTATACATAATTTATATTCCATATTCGTGACAGATGCTAAGCATCGTATACACTTTTGCAGCGCGTATCTGTGGTCTCCATAAGTATAGTAATTTGTAGCTGTTTAGATATAACAAGTTTCGTGTCATCGTGAACAAATGTGTGAATAAAGTGCAACAGACATTGTATCACTTTTATGGAACAATGTGTGAAGCTCTAAATAAAGGTGGCGGTGTAAATAATGTTTGGTAATGCATTATTGTTGTATCAGTCATTTCATTCTGACATTCTATACTAGTAATAATAAACATTCGTATATTGTTACAGGATAAAATACTCAGTAACATACTAATATAATTGTAATGTATGTGAGTGCATTATAACCTTACTGTTTACTTTTTCCCTTTTCAAAAGGGGCGATATTTATCAAATAAACATCTACAGTATAAAGAAAAACAGGAATGGTATTTAAGCCTCTGACTACGGGTTACTTGGAAACGAGAAGAACGCTGCGTGCGGTCGAGCTGCGGTAGAACACACTGAGCTATTGTGCTGAACGCCCATGGGCGTCAACAGTACACGATGAGCAGCCACGTCAAGTGTCTATAGGCGGTGTTAGCAATTGAAGGGTTAAAAAGAATAGGATCAAAAATGTATAACCAACGTTGGTCCTAAAATTACATCTTTATATGTTAATAGTATCTAAAAGTGCTCCATATATTGCTCTAGTTCATGCAGAAAACTCCCATGGGCCTTCACGTACTGTACTTATTGAGCAAGTCTAGCCCACACGAGATGTACGGTTGTTAGAGAAATAATTTTTTTCAGTCAAGAAGTTTATACTTCTTCTTCTTATACTTATACTTCTTATACTTCTTCAGAAAACGAATTCTCAGCAAAAATAAAGCTCGTTTGTTGTGAATATAAGTAGGTATATGACGCTATATAAGTACTTCAGTTTCAAATTTTTAGAGTTCTTCTATGGTCCGTATTATAACATCCGAATTAAATCTCTGTTTAACACGTTGAACGCCACAGTGAAAACAGCCATACCTAAACAGACACGATATAATACACTATTTTTCATATAAATCGTAAAGAAAAAGAAGATTTGAGTACTCAGTCGTGTTCTTCTGTTCCTACATTATTGTTTCAGATTGAAGTTTCCTCAGAATTTTGCGACAATGAATACTTATTCAATTAAATTATATTTGAGGCGTCGGTCACCGGTGATCGCCACAGCGTTCAACGTGTTAATCTTCGACTCTTGAAAACGCTTTAAGATAAGAAACGACTTAGTTTCAGTCTATACGAAATCATATTCCGACGAAAATCATGGAATTATGATAAAAATGAAATACAATAATGAAGGAAAACATGAAATGGTCCTCATTCAACTATTCGCTGACCCTCACAAAACTATGAAACTTTCTTCAGAAACATTTTTATGAAATTTTAATTATAGCAGAAATATTTCAGGTGATAAAGTTATGCGAAACACCTTGTATAAATAACAACTAAGCATTTAATTAATCTCTATATTTAAATGTACTTTGATCTTCCTGTAGACTCGTAGAAACACTTTCAACCGTTTTTAACTAGCTCCGATATGTTGTACGCTTATTAAAAACAGTTTGAACATTCCTGAAATAATCTGAACTCGTTAGGAACACTCTCAAGAGGCAATTGAACTCGTCGCTGCGTTTAGACTTAATTAAAATGAACATTTTACGGTAATATTATAGGATTCTTATCGATTCTAAATTCCATAGAGATCAGTAATATTTTAGTTTCCTATATAATCTACTCTACGAAAGTTGGAGACAACGATATGAAAAAGCCAGATCAGCCCTAAATAATTTGTATGTAAGAGAATGACCTCAACGAACATCTTATTTTTTATTATTCTCCAAAAGGTACGTCGTGTTCGTTGTGTTCGTCCTCATCGATATGCCGGGGCAATCGCTGCCCCTTCGATCATTCGTTCGATCTGCGGCAATTCAACGTGTTCGATCTTCGATGTGTATTTTCAAGCTGCTAGGAGATGCGTATTTTCGAGGAATACTCAGGTGCACAGGCTTTCTCGAATTTTGCATGCGATCGATGAATGTGCGTCCTCTCCAGGTCACTTGACTACTCGTTTGTTCGCTTGGTCAGTGAGGTCAGGGACGAATTAAGGGATGCAGTGAAGTGAGCGCAAACCGGTATTAGAATTGGAATTGAATAACGAGTAATGAATAATAACAAGGCTGAATATTATCTAACATATAGTTTATTCAAACGATGAATCTTTTTCTGTATTTTAGTTGATGATGTTTGGGTACTGATGTACGTGATAGACTATACCAGTTGTCTTAGAAGGGTTGTAAACTTTTAGGATTTATTATTATCCTTACGACTTCCTGTTAAGGGCAATGTACACTATTGTCCATAATTATTCGAATGACAGCAAGTTGCAAGTCCAGTTCAACCTTATACTCGGTATTAATATCATTTTTAATCCAGTGAGACTGCATTTATTGCCCGAATGCCGAGGCTAAAGTGTAGTATTTATTTGTTTATAATATTTTTATTATACAGTACAAAAAATAAAGAGACTAGTATACATACAGAGGAAAGGTGAGCATGAATGTATTCTACAAAGGGGAGTGTTAGCGATAGGCGCTCCTATTAAACTTCACCTCACAAATTTTTAAATGTTGCTTACAAACGCAGATATAAAACTAAACACACTCTGAAAAATAATAATTTTTGTATTAATACTTAATGACACTCTGGAATTGTTCAAAATATGCTGGGACGTGTAAAGCTTCGAGGCTTTCCCATGTCGTTCCACGTTGTTTGTTATTCTTTGAACAAACTTTATATAATTCTGTTGAATTCCGCTTTCGACAGAAAGTGAGATATGTCCTGGAAAATGACAAAGAAATTAACTGAAAATTAAAATGATGTAAATATAAAAAAGAAGATCGATATTTAAGTATCAATCTTTATGAATTTATTTGAACTTATAGTTAACTCAATCGAAAAATTATTTCGTTGTACTTTATTTGTTGTTGGTATAAAATAGAGTCGGGTCTTTTAAAATAAAAATAACAAGTAAACCAAATAATACGTTATTTCAAATACTATTCCTAACTAATTATTTGTATTCCAAATAATTTCCTAGCAAGTCGATTTTACACAAAATAATATCTTTTCCATAATTTTCACGCCCCAACAGATTAAACTGACACCATTTTTCGGTCGTACAGAGTTTATCGCATAAAATAGCAGCGGCGTTGGCAATGGGATTGCAAAAAAGTGACTCTCTTTGGTGGGCAGCGACTTTCTAAAAAGGTCTGCTACATGAATATCGCGTTACAGCATCGGCATCGCGACGCCGCGAAGTCAGGCAGCGATGACGACAGCCAGAACCCGTGAAAATTGCGTCGAGTCATCAAGCTTTTCCTTTCTTTCTTCAATTTTCACGCGAACGACACGGTTTCTGGATGCACTTGTGATCCAAAAAAGGGATCAGGGGCCCCTTAAGTAAAGAGAAACATTAATCTAAGCCAGGGGTTGGAAGCTGGTTCGAGAAGGGTGTCAGCTGTGAGTGACGCACCTTCAGCTATCCCCTTTCGCAGCCATTTCTGTCAACCCCCTTCAACACTTTGCACCCCTGTACCGACGATGTACGATCTCGAAATACAGTTCCACCCCCGTTTTTCGCGACTTCTTTCCCATCGGGAATTCGCCGCCCTTTAAAAAGCCCCAGGGACCCGCGGAAGGGAGGGAAGAGTGTTTTTTCGCCGGTAATACGTTCCTTCGAATTTGCCGGCAAGACTCGTTTTTTTCCCGATCGTTTCACTGTTTCAATCGTCGACCCTTGCTTCCCCGCGATCTTATTTTTCTCGTTTTGTCGCAGAACTTTGTGAGTGTGATAATTGCCTCGATGAATGATTTATGCATTACTAAATTGAGATGCAAGTATATTTTATTGAAACATCGACTGTGAGATGTCGATCTTCTAAAATGTCCATTATGGATAAGATTAATTTTTCATGTATGAAATTATTAGGTCGAAAAAATTTCAAGGAAATCGATGTACTGAAGAATTCATACTCTCTTTGTCAGTTCCTTAGTTTATACTTTCTTATTAGAAATTTCCACAGTTTCTGTAATGTGATCTAAATGTAATAAAGGATTCAATTGATTCGAATTTACCTTCATATGTGTCAGGTGCACCGGGTACAAGCTTACGAAAGTATTCAAATGGTTTGGAACTAAATGTTTAATACTTAAAAAATGAAGTTGTATTATTAATTGGAAAATATTCTTATTACTTTGAGATCATGCAATTGTGTGAATTATCTATAATACATTGAGTTTTAGTAAAATTATTATGTTTTGTAAGAGCATTTCTAAGCTGACACTGAATACTTTAGTAGTTGTCTTCGAATTCTGCACGTCTAACCCTGAAACTCAATATTGCCGTTATAATAAAAGTATGCTAAACAATGTACTAAAATAATATTAATTTGTAAACTCTTTTCAAGCATTCGCTATTTCATTCGCGTACGTTCAAATATGTTCTTTCGTGATCCACTGTATGCCATCATAACAAATCTCAACTGTGCTACAACTGTAGTATAAACAACGTTAAACTGAATACGAAGCACGGACATTGAACTTTAATATTATAATATGTACTAACATAGTATACTCGTGTTTCATCACAAATGCAAATACGATAATTGTTATTTACGGGAAGTTAATTTGAAACTGTTTAATGTACAAAATAATATAAATACTTGTACCAAATGACCGTAACATCATTTACCATTATTTAATGATAAACTGCAAACAGTAAGTCATCTTCCATTTTATTTTCATTAAACAAAATAGTAGAAGGCAGTTTAACCCTTAAGTGAATTGTTGGTTCCGTAGCGACCCTGTGCAACTACAAACTAATAATTGTTTACCGAATAGACAAAATAGAAATGAATTTTCCTTACAGCATTAGACGTATAATGAGATAATAGAGAATCACATAAGTCTTCAAATAATGATATCAACACATGTTAAACAATTATTAGTTGGAAGTTGCACAGGGCCGCTGCGGCCCCAATAATCCACTTAAGGGTTAAAACAGAAATTAAAAAAAAATTTCGAAACATTTTTTACATTTAAAAAATTAGATATCAGAATAAGAAAAAAAAATCCGAGAATGCCTAGCACAATGTTGATGAAGATAGTCGAATGCGAAGGGTTACAAATTTGTGGAACAAAATTGCGGCAAAGGTGTCTAAAAATCATTGAGCGAAACGACGGATACATCGGAACGACAGATACGTCTCAGTGCATTCTTATTTTCACATTTGTACGTTCCCTGACAACTTGCGAGTGTTATTGGAGTTAGCGCGAGGAGCCGACGGTAGTAAAAATTAATATTCTCCCGTGCGTTCATCATTGGAATAAAACGCGTCGCCCCGTTGTTGCGAGATTGAAATGCGCACGTTAAAAACGCCGGGACACAGATATCCCCGGGAAAATATTTCAATATCGCAATTGCGAGTAAACCGAAAACGCCCCTAAATTGTTTCGTCCTTATTAAATTGAATTCCATTGTTCCGTCTTCACAATTGCATTTGTCCGCGTCAGAATGTCGTTCCTTGCCCCTTTGCGAACCTAAACTACATGTTCCTTCATTTTTCTTTGTCGTTTCAGGTGAGTAAGGCGTGACTGTGTCTACCGGTGTGGGTTCGCGTTGACTTCAGCATGGCGGTAAGTAACTAGACTTGGCAGAATATAGAAACGAGGATAATAAAATACCATAGAGGAGCTTATTTCGCACTACGTTTATCTGAATTCCAACAGTATAGAAGGTCTGAAGTGTTTTTTTACATAGAATGCTATATTTTATTTATTTCCGGGTGATAGCCATTTTGAAGACAAATTCAACGATCGATAACACTAATGTAATTCCTTTAAAGTCAGCAAAGGTCGTATAAACAAAGTTAACTGTTAAACTTACAATATGTTGGAAACTTTGTTCATACAACCTTCGCTGACCTTGAAGGACTTAGCGCTTATAGGTCGTTGAATTTGTCCTCAAAATGGCTATCGTACATAAATAAATCAAATATAGCATTCCATTTAAAGAAATAAAGTTGACGTTCTTACCTCGATAACCCTTTATTAAATTTTAATTACAACGGAAATATTTCAGGTGATAAAGTCAGGTGGTACATCCTAATGCAGTAGTCAATTAGCATCTGAAAATATCTTTTGTTGAGTAGTTGAATTTAATATGACTTGGACATAAGCATTTCGGTCAATTATATTATGTTCCTGCAAAAATGTTCGCTCTCTTCCCTGCTACTGTTACTACGTAACAGGTAGACCGCAAAGCACGAAAGCGGTTGAAGTGCATCGGCAAAAATTGTCGACAAAATTGAGTCGTCCTCAAAGTAATCAGAATGTCCTCGTTTCTGTGTCCTCGACAACCGCTGTTTGCCTTAAAAGCACGAGTTTCAGTGTCGTTCATCTTAATTCGTCGCGTAATCATTTACGAAGGAAACAGCCGTCATGCCTTGTGTTGCGACGATAAAGTGGAAGTGACACACCGTCTGCGGGCCGTGTCGTTTGTAAGTGCATACCAAGAAACCCGGTCAGAAAATGAACAATGGATGAATAATGCGATTCGAAAGTAGATGTTGGCTCGCTTGTTGCATAACGGGGCGTGCTGGTTGTTAACTAGTGAAATATGCCCGTGGTGCCGCGTGATCCATAGTTCATCTGTAATTAACAAAACACGCGGTACTACGTGATCTATAGTTCGTTGCTAGTCGACAGAGGACGTAGTACTACGTAGGCTACGATTAATTACTGATTCATGGTAACACGGAGCTACGCGATATTCTCGGTTCATTGTTAATTAACAAAACATATGCTACTTGTGTGATTCATAGTTCACAGTCAATCGACAGAAAGCACAAAATTACATGATTCCGGTGAATTATACGTCGATGACGACATGGATCCTTGCTAATTTCCTATCGACAGCCGTACGCAGGTGTTAACTTGTAAATAGATTGCGGATGCTTGTGTAATTTGACCCATTTAAATGCGCGAGGCTTAAGGTATACTGACAGAATAAAAATAGTAAATTCATTTTTTAATCATTTAAAGGATAAAATACACTTTTGTGAAAGTCTCAGTTCTTTAATACGTTCAGTGCCCGATGGTCACGGGTGAACGAAACTATTGATCATTATTAATACGTGTAACGTGCAATTACTTACATTTTTGAGGCAGTGGCTATGTTTAATAATAGTAGAACGGTATCTAATTTTGTACGTAATATTACATTTAATGTGTTTGTATAAATAGCATAATCTATTATAATATTATAATCCAGTGTTGTCAAATCACCTAAAATACGTTTGCTCTCGAACGTGTTAACTATATCGATACAAACAATATTAGTAATAAGTGTGCATGTTTGCATAAACATCCGCAGTCTACTTATGAATCGGAATTTAGATAGGTGATAAACCGTATTGGGTTATTCCATAAGTATTGTTGTTTTTTTATTTATTGAAACATTCAACGATGTTTCGAGCTCATGGAGATCTGACTAATCAAGAAGTCACTATGGTGAAATATGAGTGAATGAAGTTACAAGAAAGGTCAGGTTGTATGTTTCTGTGAAATACATTGGAAATCGAATTGACAATTGCATACTAGTTGCCAATTTATTACACGATTCCCGGCGATGCATGTAATTGCAACAATTGCCAATTCGGAACTTGTGCACCGTATAACTCTCGGAAGCAGAAGAACAGGGATTCGGCACAGACCTCACTTTGAAATGTGTTCTGATTCCTGACACTTTCAATATACAGGGTGTAATTTAATATGTGAGAAACTCTTCAGAGATAGTTTGAGCATTTAATAATCATGAAATAAGTTCATATAAACGTACGTGCGCTATGATCTTACTTTCGAGTTATAGGAGTTTCGTCTTAGGTACATTGTATGTATCTGTTTGTCTGTACAGGGTTACCCAGTTTTTTCGGACCAAACGTTGTCAGTCACTATGGGTATAAATAAAACAAAGGTTATATAAAGATAGGTCGGTTGAAGCTTTATTAAAAAATTATGACAAGAATACGAAATACGAAGGAAAAGGTAACGGGCTTGCGGTTGATATAATGGAAAGTAGGAATAGATCAACGATATTTACATCTACTCTGTTTATGCGAGCTACTTTTGCTATCTGAGGTCGTTGCAGGTATTAGAATACTCCTAGCACTCCTAGATGCAACTAATACTCTACTTCATATCAAAGTAATCGCAAGCCCGTTACCGTTCCCTTCGCATTTCGTATTTATGTCATAAATTTTTGATAAAGCTTCGAACCACCTACGTTTATGTATCATTTGTTCTCATTTATACCCATGGAATATACTTGCAAAGTTTGATCGGAAAAAACAGGGATATCCTGTATAAGTCGTGTGTAAAATAATCACCTAATTTATTACAGTATAAGCTAGTGCGCACAGAATAGTCACCAAAATCATACGTATTAAATATTGAACATCATTTGAAAATAGACAAGTGAAATCAGTTATACTAACGCAGGGTGTGACAAACTTGGCTGTGGGAGATAAAAGACTTTCCCCACTCCGTCTCCATTCTCCTTACACGGTTTGTCATCCCTGTATGAAATTGTCCTTACAGATATTTGTCGCACGAGATCGACAAATCACGTAAGTGGAATGAAATTGGAATGGGGAAGGCTCCTTTGGTATGACTTACGTATGTCCAGCTAGCATGCACTGTCTTAACTTGCCAAAAAAATGTCTAAAACACAAAACTTTTTGTAACTTTGAACAAGGTGGAATCGAACATGTGTTTATATAAACTTCTTTCATTGCTCTTAAATGCGGAATTCATTCCTGGAGTGTCTCACATGTATTAACACGTTGAACACCGCGGCGGTCACCGGTGACCGACGCCTAAAATTTAATTTAACTAAATAATTATTGATTGTCACAAAATTTAGGGCAAACTTCATACTGAAACTATAATGTAGGAACAGAAAAACACGATCGAGTACTCAAATGTTTTTGTTCTTTACGATTTATATAAAAAACAGTAAATTTATATCGTGTCTGATTAGGCATGGCTGTTTTCACTGTGGCGTTCAACATGTTAAGTTACGCACCGTGGATACGATATTTTAGGAAGAGAGGGATGTATGGATGCCTATCGTTGATGCATCACATCGAACCCTGCCCTTGGTAACTGAAAGTGGACGAGCTAGTTTATTAGATAAAACTGCCGAAGTCAGTTTGGAAAGCAACTAATTCAGAATCAACAGTCATTCAACATTCAGGCTTCAGTGAAATAAATGAATGCAATGGAAAGCAGTATAGAAATATCCATTTCCAATTTATTTAAACTGATTAGGTTTGCGTTATGTCAGGTTGTGTACTGTAAAATAACAAAGACAGCATTAATTATGGAATAACGTAGTGGTATTATATATTTTCCTGAGATGGTGTGTCCCTTCTATTAATATAAGAAAGTAATTTTTAGACTATTTTAATGTTTGTACGAAGAGTATACCTTACGCAGCAGTACATTCAACAATACAGTATTGTTTATATTTAAGATATTAATACCTATACTTTAGTTTTTTTATTTATTTGAACTTTTTAAAGGTTCTATTCTAATTAATGTTATCACCAGTGGAAATATTTAACTGTGATTAATGTAGAATTATTTATTTATTTTTACAAATATTTAATTGTTCTTATGACTGCAGTCGGGAATTATCTACAGTGGACGCTTGGACAGTCGAGAAGAGCTTCAAGGCGATTAAATTCCAGCAGATAATTCAGATTCTATATCAGATCTCTTAGTTTACAAATGTCTCCAAAGAATAACGATATTCTAGATATCTGGCATCGTAAAGTCAATCTTAAAGATATCCTAACACCCGTCGAGAATGTTCGGAGCACATCGCAAAGGGGAATAAATTCAACCTGAAACCGTAACAGTTAATCATTCAGTATTGCATGGGGCGGTGCAGTAATAATCCCAACGAGTCATCCATATCGTACAGCTCCATCAATGCCGCAGGGAGGAGACGATCGAAAAAAACGTATTGTATATTTTACCATGTAACATTTTGATATACTGTATTCTTATGATTTAGCTTTTCTGCGGGAAGAAAGTTGTTTTCCATACGCGTGCAAATGGGTGAAGCGACTCAACGGAAGAGGGGTTGTAACATGCTGAAAAGTGAGCAGCGCTGAAAGAGCGCTCAGAGAGGTGGAGATGAGAAAAGTTTTGTTGACTCGTCAGGAATTTAATTCCGACTGAAATTTACTCGGGTCACCAAAATCTTTCGCTAATTCGTCAGAGATTTAATTATAACCCGGGCCACAATTGAATTGGATCGTTGGCTGATTTAATTGGGTCGCCTAACTTTTTGCTAGAACGGCGGAAACTTTTCTCAAATTCCGAAGGAATTATCTCGTTGCGCGTTAAGTATGTGTATCCCGTTTTGCCGCCGCCTTCGCCGACCTACCCCTCTCCCCGTTTCTCGCCCCCTCGGCCGGCGTGCCGTTGATTAAATTATTAATTGGATTTTAATTACCTTAATCTTGAGACTGCACGTCTGTTTTTGCGCCTCATTAAAAATTCCCTTAGAAACGAACTCCGGGGAATTTGATTGTCGACTCTGCTGCAGAACGAACGTCGGTCGTTATAAATAAAAATTCACAGTTTTTATATACTAAAAACTACGAACGCAGAGGGATGTTATATAGGCTGTCGTGGTAACGGCGGCGCAACAGTGAACAGGGTGATTCTTCTCGCGAAAATACGTAAATCCACGTCGGATTTTCAAAACATGGAACGAAATATTTTTGCACAGGGCTTTGTTTTTGAAAGAATAAATTTTGAATATGTTTCAAATACGTATGAACTTTACCAATTGTAAGAATCACCGTCGCATCTTACTACGAACTACCTGTAGTGTCATAAGTTCTGAATTACGTTATCGTTATTTTCTTACCGTAATTTTTATTCTAGATATTTGAAAACTGTTCAAATGACACATATTCTAAGTATAAATATTTTTTACAGTATTTTTTTCTTATTTTGGCCTGTAAAATCACCCCCCACAATATTTACCACCTGTTGTAAAACACCCCGTATAGAACGTATACAAAAATTGCTACCCTGAAAAATTAAATATAACAGTAAATGCTTTCAAAACCACAACAATATGTAACAGCCTAGAAAAAATTGAACCATTACCGTGTGCATACCATGGGACTTCCTCTCTTTGTAACTAATTATGGTGTCTCCGGTGGCATCATTTCATAGCATCTCAGAGAACTCCGAAGAAGCACTATTTGTAAGTCCCAGCCGGATTTTAAGCATATGTGGTTCATTTTAATAGAAGTGGCATTCCCCCATAAAGGGTTGAAAAAAATCTATTCATCGTTTATAATGGAAAACCTCACACATCTCTGACACCGGGTACACGGAAACTCTTTGCACCTTTCAAAGTATCAGCAATGTTTGCATTTATCCATTAGTAACGTTCAAACGGTTCCAAGATTAAACGATTCAAAATTATTCCGCAACACTTTTATCGATGCCCTTCACCCTTGCTTGCACCCTTCCGATCGTGATTCGGGTCCCCCGGGCTCGCGACCGAGAAGGTGACGTCAGATAAGAGTCATCGAGAAAGAAATAGCGCATTGATTGAGTTAGCGCGATATCGTGCCGGACCACCTGGGCTTCTTGACATTTTAAGGCTGGCCACCCCCACGGCCACTGCGGAGAACCAATGGCGTCTGGCTACGAGGGTGCCCCGGCTATCTCACGACATGCGGCCTAACGTTCTCTCTAATTCCGCTTTCCAGGGTTGGATCGCTTGTAAACGGCACCAACGTGCCGCTCTGGAAGGATAATTTTATCGATTGACTCACTCTTAATTGCGGGGTGTTACTTCCGTTCGGTCAATTTAAGGACTTCAGAGAACGTTTCGTGTAACTTGTGACCGAACAAAGGGCCTCATTAGAAACGACGAAATCCCTGTCCGCGATGTGGACTTTTTCAATTTTGCGTATTTGTAGATTTTATTCGGTCGTCCTTGATTCCCCTTGTTAGTTTTCCTGTAAGACTGCAGGGGATGGAAAAATAGGGAGACGGGTTGTAAAGATTATATTACGAAGGAGAAAATAAATTCATAGCGTTTGTCTGGTCAAAAATCGACAAAAGCAAGTGAATGGTACTTACTCTAAAAAATAGTAAAAACACCATACAATTATATAGCTTACTGTTATTTTACTTGATTCGTGTGGAATTCTTCGTTTGTTCTGTTCCGAAAGACTGTGTTAATTGTTATAGCGCAAAACTGCGTGAATTGATTTTCATATAAGAAAGTATTTTAATTATACTCTGTTTAGTGTTACCGCACTGACACACTTTACTCGCACTGTTTTATTAGACTACAGCTGTCTACAATAAATTATATCTTAAGTTTCCCTATTATCATATTCTATTATTTTCATATTTACTTCATACAATGAAGATTATGAGTGGGTATTCAATGGAAACTAAACCAAGCCCCAATTACAATGTTTTTTAATTTCATCAAGAACAAATGCTTTGAATACAAACGAATTTGTAAAATGTATAATAAGTATCATAAATTTTAATACAGTACATTAATTATGAAAAGGCTCCGATAGGAACAGTTTTAATGTATAGAGACTGGAGAATGGAATTCACTAAACACTGTTGATTAATTTTTCCTTCCATTTAATTACGACTGTACTATGCAATGCTGAATGAAATGGATGTATCACATCATTTGTGTTCTAAAAGCTTCTATTAAAAGTTTGGTTTTGTACCAAATTCCACAATCTTCGCAGTTAATTATATTTATTCTAACTTCTTAATAGAAACATTACCATAAGCACAAAAGAATATTTAATTGTCTTTGCGTAATGGTTCTTAAGGAAAACATTTTCATTATGCTTTGTACTTATCTCAGTATCATTATCCATAAGACTAAATGACGAAACACACAGATTATTGCAGTAATACAGAATACAATGTGATGGCCTAAGCTATCTTTAGTCTTTATTCTCTTACGACGCAATCACTAGAGATTTTTCCCCTTGGATGTGTCTATTCACGAACATTTTCGTTGCTCACGAAATAAAACGCTACGAGCAACGCAACACTGTAATTTGCAGTTCAATTGTGCCATGATGACTCGCATTATATTTCGAAACTAGTTTCTGCGATGTTCTGCACGTGAGTATGATGCATTTTTATATATTGTTGCACAATTTTTTTCTGTGGACGAACTTTTTGGAAGAAGCGCCAATTCGTCGAAAATACTGTCGCAATTAACTCGGTCGCGGGTAATTTAATTTTTCTGGGTACGTCCTCGCTGGATTACTTCCATTGCGATTTTCCGACGTACCCATATGGGTTATGAGTGTTCGTGACAGCTCATAACGTGCACCGCCACGATTGGCCAGCGATTAATCCATTACGCCGCGATTTATGCCGTGTTCCTTTTATTGTTAACAAAAAGTGATTAATCGTGCTGTGAAACTGCGCCAATGGATTTTCTGGATTTTCCAATTGATAAGTAAGTACGGTAATCGAATTAATAATCGTATTTAATTTTATGCAGCTTGCTGGACTTAGAATAGAAACAGAAATATTTTTTTCTTACAATGTTCTTTCGAATTCATTGTTTTATGTTTCATTCCGCGTGCGATGAGTTGTTTACAATTTTATGTCACATTGAAATTAAAAACGATATGCTTTTTCCTAGCTGTAGACGTATTGATGAAAAATTGTTTTGTTGCCGGTTATTTATTGCTTCGCGTGCTCTGTTTACGTATTGTGTTGGTGCAAACAAGTAAACTCTGATGGTATTAAGGACTTGTTTTTCGATGCATGTTCGTAAATACATTTCCAGACACAATGAAAAATTCCATGTATATTCAGTCACATAAAAGAGTATTTTTATAAACATGTAAGATGTTAAACAGAGCGGATTCGCTACTTCGGAAACATACTATATTATTTGCAACGAGGAACAAAGTGTCTAATCCACGTATGTCCTAAACTTACTCCTTTGAGTATTATGGACACGATTTTATCCTTTCATGTGCTTCTTTATTATTATATTCGGTTATTATCATATTTACTTCACGTCATTAAGATTATGAGTCGATATTTAATGGAAACTGAATCACAACCAAATTAAAATATTTGCAAGGAGAACTAAACAATGTTTAATCAATGGAGATTCCAAAATTAATTCTTTAAATGTTATAGGCACTTAAATGTGCTCTGTATATTAAACTAGTTTATACGTAGAACGCCCATCGGCGTTTAGACAGTATACTTATTAAACAAACTGAGCGACCTTTCGCACGGGGCGTACGGCTTTGAAAGAAGTAATGTTTTTTAAATATAGAAGTTTATACGATAACCGTATGTCACGTGCGAAAAGTCACTAACTCGATTAATAAGTATATCATCTAAACTGTAGCAATGTACGAAACACTTTCAAGTGCTTATAGCAAGTATAATTCTTTTATTATAAATTATGAACGACATAAAACACAGGAGCTTCATTTGAGATATCGTTTTACGTATGCAATTCTGTGAAGCAGCTTTTTTATATTTATTACAAGTATTAATCAGTTACAAACTCTCTTTACATCTCTGTAGTTATCCCCTAAGTTTTAAAGTATTTATTGTTGAAAAATTATTCGAAGTCAGTATGAAAATCTTACGAAACGGATTTTGTTCGAAATAATGTCAGCCATGATTTTTTTAAATAAAGGCGCGAACGTGCAAGCTTTTGTAAGCTTCCGTTGCTTCAGCTTTGGGGAAAATGCACATCGTTTCAATTTGGCCGAAGAATCTCGTTCCCTGCATAACTGGCAATGAATTTTCAAAACAAGCTTCGCTTTGTATGCGGATCTGACCTCCATTCTATTCCGTCCCATCCTATTGGTTTGGATTGCCATCCAAACTATTTGGAAAGCATCAGTCGCAGCAAAGTCCATAAAAGAATTCCCCGGAGATCAGGTTGCGTTTCCATCTGCAGAGAAGGGATACAGAGAGCGGTTTGATTCGGCAAATAGAAGACACACGATTGATATATGTTTCCATTTCCATGTATAAAGGGAGATGTAATCTGTTCGGAGACGACACTTTAACGAGCAAAAGGAACGTATGTATTTGATAGTCCAGTTTTTCCATTTATCTCTGTTGTTTATCTTTTCCGCATGTTTCACGCTCTTTATGCATGGGATATTGATTTCTACAATTCTTTTTCAAGACTGAAATGAATTACATTGCACTTAAAAGTTTGCCTTATTCAGTTCTTTACATGAAACAATAAGAATTCTTATGTGACGAGTAATCAGAAAAATTTGTATCCTTTTGTGTACATTTTACGTCTCACGTGTATGTAGATTATGTAATAATATTTCTTGAGTTACATATTCTGGTTTTGTTCTAGGGTGAATTTGACTAAAGAGTCTGTTATTATTTTTAATCGCATGCAAGGCTTAGGAAACATTTTATTTGTAGATGTTTAGTTATAAAATTTGTTACAAAAGTAAGTATTTTAGATATAACTTCAATTTGTTTATTAATTTATTTAAATATCGTACCCTATTTATTGAAACGCAATACTCACAAGCGACCCATTGACACACGCGGATTTTTATGCAATTTTGGTATGAAATAGAACCCGAGAAATCATTCGACACGTATTTATCTTTTTATCGGCAATCGTCCACATTGAACCAGGACCTTCAATGTGGGTTCAACCATATTGAATTATACATTTATTTTAAGGTTTGTACTATGTTTTACATAATTATTGCATTTCTGTTATGAGACACAGTGATTACACCGTTTGGTCAGTTTCGAGGTGTCAGAAAACAATAGGTACATTAAGGAAGAAGAAAAAACCTGTCGAGCGCTCGAGAGCCAGTGTTTCTTACGTGGCAACTCCGCTGACTGGGGAACCCTGTTCTCCTGCATCCAGACACGTACGTATTTACGCGAATAAATCGTTGTATACAGGTGCATTTACTCGAATAAATATTTTGAAATACACAGGTAGCCGTGCACGAAAAAGTGCGCAAGTTAAAACAGTGATACGTTAATGCACGCGTATATACCCGCGCATTTACGGACGCGTAACATAAAGACCTCCAGTTTAAAGGTTTGCTCGACGAAACTGTGTTATTCGCCCCTTTTTTAACCGGGATTTCGATCGTGTCCAATCCGTTCGGGCGTTCTTCCGCAAGATTTCAATCGCCAGCGTAGTCACGTAAGGAAATCTCCTGAGCGAGTTAGATCGCGTTTTAGTCCCGTCTGGAGGACTCAATTCGTAGCGGGCTCAGTCGGTAGAATAGGTGGAGGTTGTAAATGCCGACGTATTTAGGGAACTGAAACGCCGCTCAAGGCTGGGGCTGGGTTGGCAGGCAAGCAAGCTCGCGTGTCTAGACCGGAAGTAGTTCTCGTGTTAGGCGTGGCTCCTTGATATACAACCCCTTGTATCTCACGCAGCTACCGAGTACCCCGGCTTGGTATGTGCCCGCACATATACGGGGTGTCCAACAACCTTTGCCTAGCCTCCCCGACCGGAACGAAGGCGATCGATCCTGTCCTGGCGCTAAAGTTACCTCGAAGCCAGTGATTTCTGGTTATCCAGCTAGTATCTATCGGGTTGCTTATTTCGGATGGTAAGTGCACTGCGGACCTCCGATCAACGTGTTTCTACACTGGACGTATTTGCAATGTTAAATTCAGGCGATCATTTGAATAATGAATGTCGGGTATTGATCACAAACTTCGAGTAATGATAGCTCGCCTTTAAAGATTGTTTTCTAATTGAAAGCAGAATTCATTGTATCTTGACAACGGTGTCTAAAGTTCATATTTTTAGTGCTCAAATATTAAGGTCCCACTGGACGTCAAATTCTGTAAGGACATTTTTGGCGGCACTCGAATCTCGAAACGTTTTCTTCTTTAGAAAATGATGTAAATGTTTGAAAACTTAAGAGTCAGTAAGGAATAAATAAGAGGAATGTGGCCGATGGGGCAAAGTTTCAAGTATCCCAAGTCATAAAGCTTTTAAACGGGTAGGTGTGAAAGCTGTGACGCACGTGTTGTCAACTCGGGCTTTTTCTATCGATTAATGCAGATTGTTATTGACACAGTTTTTCGTAAATTTTAGCCAGTTTTGTAAGTACATTCCAGTTATTATAGCTTCACTGGGATTATAAAATTTATAATGCGCAACTACTGCTGCACACGCAATGTGTAAATCCTTCTGGCGGGTTTTTAGATTCGGATTATTCTTAATAGTCTCATTTTTATTCAGCCACTGTGACGAGTTTTTACAATGTTCTTAAAAAATGCATTTTTCGTTACAATTTATAAATTTATACAGAAATGGATCATTTTTGTGCCAAAATTATTCAGACGATAAAATATTGTTGCAGTATCTACATTTAATTAAGCTGTAAGTTTCTGCACGAGGATTAGCCTTTTAGTTTCAAGACGTCGTTACTGAACTTGTTTTTTCTGTTTTGCATCCTGTAACTAATCTCAGATCAAATAGAACGTTCATTTTAATTGTTATTTTGGCCCCGATATGAATTTTTGAGGAAAAATCATTCAACGTTGCATTTCTGCATTTTGCACTTTTTAACCCATAAAAATTATACGTATACACAACACTGCATAAATAGAGTAAAGTCTGCTGATCAAAATGACAATCTGTGACAATCTATATTTGTCGAATGTCTAGTGTATGCAGGAATAGTTGATACATGATATTATTAAAAACCGACGTTTATCATGGAACAATCTAATGGTCTACACAGCTGATAGATGACAATGAAGTAGATTCCCTGTTGCCTTCTAAATAACGTTTCTGAACGGAACATCTGTTTTCTGGTGGGGAATCTTACGTAAAAGAGGGATAATTTTCCTGTGATTTGTGTACAACTCTGATTGATGAAGAGCCGTGTCGTTCTTGTAAATCGTTAATTATGTAAGGATTCCATTAATACTTCTACCGAACACAAAGTGGCAATGGGCTGCCTTATGCTAAAATTCTAATTAAATATCAGCATCAGCCGTACGTGAATCGTCAGCCCTTCATTTCATCGATTACTCAGAAATTCTCAATCCCAGACACCCTAATAACGTTCCATACGGAACTATCAGTGAACTCCACTGGCAAAGCACACACGTAAGGGCAAAAGCGAATTGAAAATTGCTGAACTGTATAGTTTGCTGGCTAATAAGAGGCCTTGAAGCTATGCCGCCGTTCTCCAGGGTTTCTCGAGGGTCCATTGAGGAACAAGTAAGCTTCCTTATGAGATCATACTCTTCTTCGAAGACGGGCAATCGTCCATGCTGCAGTTGCCTTTAAGTTTCAATAACCTTAGACACCATTTGGGTGGTCTTAGTAGCCCTTGCCTGAGTACGCGTCCGTTCATTATTGACCGATTCAAGAGGCTTTACCGTGGCGCAACGTTTTGAAACTGGCCGGATAGATAGGAGAGCATCTGCAGGACCGAAATACGCACTCGAGATTCGCAAATTGGCTGGCCACTTGCAACTTCGACCACCTGTCTACCTATACGTCCGGCCTCGTGAAGGGCCGTCGTAACTGCTGCTCGAAAGCCGCCGCGTAATTTGGCAGAATCGAGCGCCGATACGGTTCCGCGCCCTTCTGCACCTCTAAACGAATCGATATGGCGCAGAGCACCCCGTATAACGACACAGAGAACGATCACAAACGATCGAAATTTATGGAACGATAAAACGAAGCTTTACGCGCCGATATTCTGTTCGCGGTCGAAATTACTGAAACTTTCGATCGATGAACGATTGATATTCCACGTGCGAAGCATGGAAATACAAGCTGCCTCCAGACAAACGTACCACGAAACTTCTGTTAACATCAATGTTAAGGACTTTTTGCTGCAATTGATCAAGACCATTTAGTTCGTTTTAATTAGACTGCTATGCTTTTGTGTTCCCATGGTAAAAATACAGAAGAGAGCCCTCTCAGTCTGTTTTCTTTACAGAATATTGATTCCACTTTCTGTTAGAACATCGCAACGTCCTCTCTGTTTTCGGTTTCTTGAATAATTGTACGTTGATTCGTCTTCTTTTATTGCAAACCGAAGACAGTTTAGTGAATGTGAAGTTTTAAATACATGTATGTACACAAGGTGGGGCATTAAAAAGGACACATCTAAGTATCTCGTTTTTTAATATACAGGAAAATTGCCTAGGAAAAGATTACGTACTTCGAAGAGGGAAATACGATGAATGAAAACAAATTTTTTCGTGGGTATCTTTTTTCAAATTTCAAGATGTCAATTTTCTTAACCAAACCACAGTTTTTTCCGTATCTTTATAGTGTGTAAGAAGATAAACTCAACAATATACGTATATGTCCTATTTAAGTAACTTCAAATTGAATTAGTTTCAAGGTCGTGTTGAATCATGCATTTTGTTTCTTTATGTGTGTAGCTTTATTTGAACATGGATTCAATGACTAATTATTTCAGGTCAGTCAAGGAAAGAAATAAAGAAATTTAAGTCGTATCTTTTTAATAGAATCTTTTTAGTTCATTGGTTATTTAAATTTCCATGCTTTGCGAATGCATAAAATTAAATCCACGTAACCTTATTTTTATTTTGGCAGATGGTAATTATAAATGATATCATGGAATATATTTTTTATTAATAAATAATGTTCAAGTAAAATATTTCACATGTTTATACATGAAGTATGTACATAAACATATTAAAATTTGGACAATTTTCAGGATGCTATCCTAAATTGTTTTCATAAAATTCGTATGGAAAACGGTGACGGTACATACAAAATTTTTTACTAACGTTTGCAGTATTTATACTTCTAAATTCAGGAAATTGAACATTTTCAAAGTATGCCGAGATGCATGCGAATGAAAATGTTATTGTATAAGGCTCCTAAATATATCATTATAGAATGATTGCCTAACATCGCCAAATCTGAATTTGTTTTAGATGGTAGCTTCCCGTGATTCACATTGTGTATAGATAATTTTCACAAATTCAAATTATGTCTTGTATGGACATACTTTGCACATCATACAACATTAAAATTGGTTAAAACGACACTCTGAACTTTGCACATTATCTCTGAACCGACAGAAACATTAGCAGAAAATATGATGTTGCGACTACTGTGTAAACAACATCAAATGTTTGACCAGCAGTATAAATTTCATAAATCCTCTTGTGCTTGTTCATTACTTTATTTTCAGTACAGTGGAAAATATTCAATCTCCTTCCTAATTTATCGTAACTACAGACAGACGCTGAAGCGGCTTCCATTGCTGCATACGTTAAAAATGACCCGATTTCCACGGATAAAAGCTGATCTTAAGACGCTAAAAATAAGTCTTCTTGGCGTTGATTAAGTGAAAACCGTCGCACCTGGAGCGCTAAGAATAGTTTCATTTGAAGAAGACATTTTTTAGGTGTGTCAGTAAAGTGTATTATCTGTTCATTTCGTCCTAAGAGAGGAACATTTATTTTTAATTTCTCTTGCTGACCTTCATTCAACATTGATGCAGACAGAAATAGTAAACTGCGGACAAAACATATTTCTGTCACAGGAGCATCTGTCCTTTATTTCACCGAGATTTGGTACATTTCAGAATTTGTTCTTTGAAAACTCGCTGCGTTCATGAAAATATACTCAAAAAGAAACAAGTAGAATAAAAATTATAATAAGGTTACATTTAAGAACAGAGTTCTTAAGTTAAATGTATAATACAGATGAAAGAACAAAGATTTAGAAACTGGAGAAATAAGGCAGTACTGAGAATTTCAAGATGAAATATAGAGAGGAGCAAGCGATGAGATTTGTCCAAATATTTAAGAGATTAATAGAAAAAATATCGGTAGAGTTGTTAGAGCTTGATACCGATCCAGTAGTCATCTGAAGAGAGGTGCCAAAAAATTTCCATACAAAAATGAGCACAGAGCCCCACGGAACGGAAACTAAATACTTCGCTGGCAAAATTACGTCAATTACAGTTTCGCGTTATTTGTCGAATGAATAAACATTCTCATCAGCCGTCAGACGTAGTGCGGGGGCTGGAAGAAAAATTCCCGGAGCTTTTACGCGTCTCGTTTCTAGGAATAATGCGGCTCATTAGTTGAGAACAGCACGGCAGAGGGAAGTTGGTAGGAAAGAGGGAAGACCAGCATAGCAGCTGGGGACGAACTCGACGGGGAAGATTGCGTTGAACAGGATTCTTCGTATCCAGTGTTGTCCATGGACTCTCATTATAGGCAGTGGCCAGAAAACATGAGCATATCTCTCTGCTCTTGAAATGCTGTATGAACTTTAACACTTTGACTGCCATATCGCCCATATATTCGTGCTTTAACGGTAATGGTTGTACAGTTGCCCTTTACGCGGAATTATTCTTTCGACTCTCGCGAATAAAATGATATCAATTATTATTACATTATAAAGACACACTCTTCATCAAAGGGAAGAAGACACGAAAGACGTGCCTATTTTTGTCAACATGCGTTTTGCGTTTTCGTGCCCTCTTCACATTGATGAAGAGTGTGTCTTTATAATGTAATAATAATTATTCCGGAGAGTCCAAAGAATCTTCAACTGTTACCGTTGAAGCACAAAACATCTTTGAATTCGAAAATTAGTATTTTTTTAATAAAATTGCGAGTGATGGAAAGAAAGGGTTTGCAGATTCGTATACAGGGTACAAAAATCTATAAGAAACACCTATTTAATGTTCAATGTCCAAGTACATGTTGAACAGTGTTATTGATTATAATTGTTCCAAGATGAGTATTTCGTGTACCGTAACAGCTCTTGCTCAGTTTTGTTTCTACATAAGAAGACTTGTAACCAATTAATTTTTCAAACCGTAGATCTCTGAAGCCAACTGGTGCCTTTTAATTTGTCGAGTATTATAAAAATGGGAATGACGTATTACGGTTTCCTGAAATCGTTGTACATAATTTTACATTCCGCGACAAATGGTAGAAAAATATTAATTTAAGTTCAATCATTTTATTCGAAATAATTAATTCGACTGAATATTATATAAGGTATCCGACAATTTATCATTTTACTTTGAAAATGATTTCAGTAAAGATACGTTCACAATTATACTAAATAAAGCAGAACTTCGCAGTTGAATTATTTTCACATGAAAAAGACCGTTATCAATTTAATTTGTATAAAATTTCTGTAGATCGCAAAGATACTGTGATTTGTTTTGTTAATTTAAACTGAAATTAAGACGGAGGCACGTATGAACGCGTTTGAATCTGGTTAAAGCGGGAACGTGCCGGATGCAAGAGAATTTTCATCATTGCTATACAGGACAATTTACGTTTCTGAACATTGAACACGATTTTGGGAGTTCAATTAAACAGTCGGCGTTACGGCGGTGGAATGGGACGCAAATTACGATGTATTTCGGGAAAATCAGAACATGTCAGCCGAAACTGTCCTTAATTCCAGAAGTCGAGGGAAACTAGCGCAATGGCTCGCCATTATTAAGTCACCGTAAGCCAAGGCATTACGAAAATCTGTGCTGCGAGCTGCAATATCGTTTCCGTCCTATTCGGTATATCAACGCCAGTTCGTTCCCCGCCGTCGATAACTATACTGATATCGCCATATCAGAAAACTCGCAAGCGATCGGATTGACCTATATCCAGATTTATGATCGAATTCGACAGTTTGTTTGAAATACGTTTATGACTAGATTTTAAGAATTACCGATGAAATATACCGTACAGGGTGGAGCAGGTGACTGGAACCACTCCGATAACTTCATAATTATTGATTTTAGCTAGAATAAATGAATTCTACGGAGTTCAAGGGAATTCACGCAGGGTGGATGAATAAAAAAACGTCAATCTGAATAAAAAAATATTTAATAACCATATAGTCGATTGAGCGCGTAATCTTATGTAACCCTGCTGTTCTCCTCGGGTCTGTATGATCCGAAATGAAGATTACGTTTCCATAGGTACTATGTGTTTAAATATTTCCTTTTAATATTCAGTGTATTTAAATTTTGCGTTTACTTCTTTAGTACTTCACATTTCTTACGAATAAATTATTTCAAACTTTATTTAAATACATTGAATATTAAAAAGAAATATATGAAAACATAGTATCTATGGAAACGTAGTCTTCGTTTTGGGTCATATAGACCCGAGGAGAACAGGAGGATTAAGATCATTGGGGCGTCAGCTTATTATTATTATGTATGTGCCTTTCTAGTATTTTATGAAATCCAAAAAATTACGTATGCTGAACCAATTTTTGCTAAAACCATTATTCATGTAGTTAACAGAGTAATGTCGGTGACGTACCCCATTTTATGCATTGACAATAATTTACAAATTATTTTAAATTCGCCGCTGTTATTGTAGGTACCCTCTGTTTTTTGAATCAACATTACCTATTATACTATATGTTGATTCTCACAAAATTGTGAGCCGTAATAATTTCGTTCGATTTATTTAGCGAACTGTTTGCACATTCTACGAATTTAGTCTTGTATCATATTTCTAGGCATCAATCGACGAAATGAATGTAAAAAAATGAAATTTTCAAACTATCAGCCAATCAAAAATTCAGTGTATATCGGGATACCGTACTGAATAAATAAAGAGAAACATTATAAGTAAAACAGTAATAAATTTGAATGACAAAATAGAATTTTGCTAAAATTAAAATGATCGAAAACAGAAGAAGAATGCGAAGCGTTCAAAGTCGTAATATAAATTCCCCCGCTGTAAAAACCAAATTGGACGTATTCGGCCATTGATACCCGTCATCAAACAGAATATTACAATCGTTACCATAAATTAGAAGCCATGAAACAAGTTAAATAGCCGTCGAAGTTATATGAGGACTTAGCTTCGCAAAAGCGAGTCCGCATCCGGCGGCCTTATTACGCCTCGAAGTGGCATAAATTTCCATACAAATTCAGGTAAACGTTAGTGTAAACTCTCGCCAGTTCCGAAACGCGACTTCGTCCCCGTGAAAGTATTCAACCCCTTCCTGATGACTCCTGCGGGACGCCGGTCCTGTCTACCTGCGTCGTTTCCACCTCCGAACCACGGGCCGTTATCACTTCCTGAACAAAGTTCAGAGTGCAAATGGTAAATGCACGCGTTGCGCCAGTTATTTCACGGTAATACGTGTATATCACATGAATGCATTGAGAAAACCCGTGTCCGTGCGCGGACCGGCCGAATAATAATGATAGGCTCAAAATAAATAAAATTACGCTAGAACATCGATTGTCTGAAATACAGAGTGATAAAAAAAGGGTCAAAAGCCCCGTCTACACTGGCAAATATTTTTCGACATTTATTGCGACAGTTGATGTCAGCGCCGTTGATTTATAAGTCGTAATAGGAGTTACAGATTCATGTTATAGGATTCTGGTGCAGAATTATACTTATTTAAAAGAACCATTACAGATTTCACAAACGCGTCTCCCGTTGACATCTCCTGCGATGTTTCTCTAAAAACCCTTAGAAACGTCCAAACGAAATTAATAACGCATGTGACGGGAAAAAATGATGAAGGTCACCAAATTAGACGTATTTTGCACGAAATGAAGGCTCCAATTGAAAAACACACGTAATTTTTTCTTTTATGGCCCTATTCGTTAATCTCTAGTAATTGAAAGGTTTAAGAACACCGAGCAACACTTGGTCTGACTGACTGAACTGTACTACTTTACTCAGCTCTCCGAAAAGGCTACATAAAGAAACTGCTGACCAGAGAGTTAGGTGATTAGTAAAAATACTATAAGGAGTGAGCGTTACACACACTCTTCCATTCCATTCACTCATATTACCGATCTGCTGCACATAACTAATATTAAAATAAACCTTACATAGAACCTCTGATCCCATCCGAACGCAAACATTCCCAAACCTGGGTGGTTTCTCCTTCATAAGTAGCAGTGGTTATCATACAGTGGAGGATCATTCGTTCGTAGCCTATTCGAATGCACAAGGACACGATGAGCGTATTCCAATTTTTGAGCAGTACTGCAGCACAGAACTGATGCATAGATCGTGAGAGATAGTAATCGCCCAGCAGTAACTGCGAGGTGTAACGTTCGACACCACTAATTCCCTAGGCCACAGGAAAACTGGGACAACGCCGGTAGCACTTATGTCACCGCATCCAACGGCAACTTTAGCCTCACCGCCAGCAACGGCGACATCACCGCGAACGAGATTACATTACTTAGGGGCCTGCTACTTTGCGGTCCCGTGAAATGCATTCAAACTAATTTGCGCCACGGCGAGAGACCGACAGAGGGGTCGCCACAACCGCGTCATCTTCCTCTTTTTTTGTGGCAGCCTGTACTGCCGCGGCGAAGCCACCCACAGATTGTTTTGAGACGATAATCCACCTAGGATCCATTCTGCATTTCACGGAGTATATTGGATCCGTAGAAGGAAGAAGCAACGTCAATACTGATGTGATTGGAAAACGTGGATTTATGAAACGTTGGCAGATCGTCGTTTTTCAGTGAGTGAAATTTGAAATGTTTAAATGTATAAACGAATATTCAGAGAAAATTCAAGGAGGTGCACGTTGTATTCTCTGGAGATACTGTTTTTTCTGTGTACTTGACGTTTTCAATTGCGATTTGTTTAACACATTCGGGGTCGGACCCATTCTCAGTGACATTTCGCTCACCTCGCCAACGCTCAACGTTCTTGAGTTTAATAGTTTGATTATTTATCATGATGAATAGCAAATCACCGGTGATCGACACCTCAAATTTTATTTAATTAAATATTTATTGATTGTCGCGAAATTCTGAGCAAACTTCATACTGAAACAATAATGTACGAACAGAAGAATACAACTGATTGTGAGTACTCAAATCTGTTTTCCTTTACGATTTGTATAAACATTAGTAAATTATATCGTGTCTGATTAGGTATGACCGTTTTCACTGTGGCGTTCGACGTATTAATATTTATACATTTTAATACAGATACAGAAACAAAACTTCGAAATTAGTTTCTTTTGTCGTGTGAATGCTTCAAGATTATTGCTTTTATTTTAGTAATTTTTAAAGGTGAGTACATTAAAGTGCAAACATTTTCAATATACTTACAACATTTATAAGGTTGTACAGGTCATTAGTATCGCGGAGAACGTATAACACATGCAATTTGTTGGAAAACCTACCAAATATTTGTATTTTAACAAAATACACAGTGCATCAGACAATAATGAAAATATCAAACAGCATGAACGAACATTTCTGCATGGGACAGGTGGATGCTATATTAGAAGCACTCTAGAAGTGCAAATCTCAACGGCAGCTGCCCCGTACGAAACATCGGCTCTCATCCAACATTTCTCGAGAACATTTTGAGCACACACTATAATAATAATAAACCATGTGATTAAGGGTGTTATTTTCTTACTGCAATTCATTCTCCGTGAGCTTCCACCTCAACCATTCACTTGGTAAATTTTCAGCTCAAGATTATTTTAACTTTATGTTGTGATACATGGTTGAATGCGTTTCGATGCCACTTTTCTCATGGTAAACAAAAAAGAACGTCATTCCATTTAAAAAGATGTTAATTTCTAGTAAAATCTCGGAAGATATGACTCTCAGATGACATTGGCCGCCATAGCCTAATTTCTCCTTTCAGATGCAGTAACTTCGTCCCGTGGCATTTTTTTGTATCTTCACAAATAACAAACTGACACCCTGTATAGTACTTGTAGATAGGCTATTGGGTCATCATGAGTACCAAATAAATTACAAATAACAAAATGACACTCTGTATATATAGTACCTGTAGATAGGCTATTGGGTCATCATGAGTACCAAATAAATTGTATGTTTGATTAGACCTATGAAAAATAAATAATGATTTAGAATCCGTTTTATAAGAAATATTTATTAATTCACTTTACAGTGTTATATAACAGTTTGAAAGTAAAAAACATTTATATAAAAATATATTTTGTTAGTATATTGTAAAATAAGACTTACAAAAGTCCATTAATATATTTCAAATTAATATAAAAAAAATATTAACACTTCATTACATGTCCCTTAACTTTCATTGCAGCTTTTAATCTGTTTTCTATTGATTTTACAAAGCTATTCTTAATTTCTGAGGTTAATATATAGAATAAAGGTCCCAGTTACTTGTTAATAAGTGGAGGAATAAATAAAATGCAATTCCACCTGAAGAATATTAAGTCGATATTATAAGTTGGTATTTATGAATATTGAATACAAAATAAAGTAGAATTAAATAAACAAAGTGTAGGAATTACGGTAAGTAACCATAAGTGACTAGGAAGTGAAAAATAATAGATTATTTATTCTTTGCACAATGGTTTAGATAACAATCGTCTTAGACGCAGACCCATTTTTCGTTGGCAAGTACCACAACGGTAATTAGTTGTTTTGTACATACCATCTTTGGTATTCTTTAAACAAACTGCACAATCCGTACATTTTTCATTTTCGGAGCAACGGTTAACCTGTAATTTTTTATTTACACTTCAGTTTGTACTTGAAAAAAATACTGTCTGTGATAGCCTACTGCTAGAGTTACGAGTTGAAAGTATAATTTTCAACAATACTTTTATCGTCAGTGCTAATTAACTTGGTACGTAGAGCACGTTACTAGGACTTTTTAAGCAATCCGGGCGAGTAATTAGCGAACAAAGGATTCATTTCAAATTCCCTAATGTTTATTAAACAAAAGTGAAAAAATTCTTTGCTCTTTAGCAGCACTTCATTGGGAATTAATTATACATATATAAAAGTAAATGTTGTTAGTTCTGCTATGTAATTAAAAATTCTTTTGCTTAATTGAAATTAATAATTGTAATCCGCTCAGGTAGAAAAGCATATTTTTCTTCAAAGGAAAAAGTAAATTAACTCCTGAAATTCGCAGTTTAATTATCGTGGTGATTGAAGCTTAATACGGTTGTTGAAATTTAAACGTTCGTAACAGATTAATGTTTATAATTGGAAGATTCACATACAAATTGCAGAATTTACCCAATTGTAAGCTGTTTTGATTGAAACTTTGAAAATTCGTACAATTATCCAGAATTATACAAACGTCGTACGACATGTCTGGTACGCTCTACAAAAATCGTAGATACACGTCAGTTTTCACGGTCTCAACATTAATAGAAATTTCTACAACGATTGGAGAAATTCTGTGGTATTACTGTCGCTATCGCTTGTCGCTTTTTACGAACAATGGTATGTGTATTTGCCAGTTTTAGAATGATCGAGGCCACATAAAAATTAACACTTATCTAAAAATACTGTCAGTGTTCTGCGTTCAACGCAGTTTATGTCACAGCTGCATTAAAAAGCACATAGCAATTTCTCTCTGAAACAGTTATACTGCTAAATATTCCAACACTACTCCATTAAAGTTAACGTCTTTCCGCAGTTATAAACAATGGCAAGTTTCATGGAAATCGGATGCTAGCAATGTCTCTTTTTATTTCAGGCACATTAAACTTTGATTATGTATGTTAGTAAAAATAAGTACTTCCATAGGTGGCGGAACATTTTAAAGAAATATTAAGTTAATCTAGCTCATCGTTGCCGCTTTACAGGCACGCGGTAATTTACGTAATCCTATAATCGTTATTAATAAATAATCGGTGGCCGAGCGAATTCCCTGGACTGGCCAGAGTATGTACGCGAGGCAACCCGTACCATGTTTCAGTTTTATCTAGAATTCTAGGTAATCTCCAATAACGGTTCGCGTATCCGATGAACAAACGATATGTTCGAAAATATCGTCGGTGTTTATGAAACATTACCGGCGTAGCTATCGATGCAATCTGCGGCGCTCGGTTTAATTGGAGTTTACTTCGCGTTGCTGAATGATTCACATCGTTGCGACTCCTGCACATTCCTTTTTTCACGACAGAATTATATCGTCCTGCATCGACGCTTTAACCGCTGTAACTCGTTTAAAAGTACATATTTTGATATTGGACAGTGCTGTAAAAAACGCACAAATAATCAACATTCAACTGAACAACAAAAGATACGTCTGCAAACTTTATACATGCATTGCAGTTATCTTGAAGTCTACCTTTGCTTACCTATTCCTCTTCATAAACTGTAATATGTAGACATGATAAATGTAAGAATATTTTGTCTGTATTAGTATTTACAGTAGTGATTCGTTTATTTAAAATCTGGCCTGTTGATTCGCAATAAACGAATCACTGGTCTAGTGCCCAAGCATCTGACCCTCTATGATAAAAGGATCTAGACAGGGAGAGAGGATATTGAATGATGTTCATTGTTTAGACACCGAGAAATTATTGTCTATTTTTTAAGGTGCTCAACACTCGGTTCAGACGATTCGAAGAAGTGGTAGAGCTGAATCTTTCGCAAAAGACGAGCCCACTTTAGTAATAGAGAATTTTGTGAAATATCAGGTAAAAATTGATGTGTATATCTATCTACACGTGTCATGAACAGGTACGTGAGTTATGACGTTATATGACGAGTAAAAAGTATTTGTAACTCGAAGGGCAAGAATTTTTGAGTCCATTTTTATATGGCTCATTTTCGGGTTTAAAACACCTAGATCGAGTTCTTAAAGTTCGTTTGCTTATTTCGGACTTACCCTGTATATTTAAACACTCTTGGTCAAATGGAAGATCCGAAAGAACAAATTATAATAAAAGAATGTGAGTTTGCGATTTTTCACATTTCTCAACGAAAATCTCAACGTAAAATTGCAAAGGTCATAAGTAGGAGTTGCAGTACATTCTTAAAAGATATATTAATGGTAATTGTATTTCAAAGAAAACAAAGAAACACGGACAGAAAATTTTAAACAATTACGATCACAGATGTATTCTTCTACAAATTAATGTAAATCTGGAGAAAAGTGGTGAGCTTGCAGCAGATGTAAAAATATCGAAATAAAAAAGTTCATCCAAAGAATATTAGATGAATACTGCTGGAAGATAAGTATGGCCGATTAGAAAGCAAAGCACGTAGCAATGCGAAAAATAAAACTAAAGAATTGAAGTATGCTAGAAAATATATGGACAGAGGTTTTCCTTTTTGAAAAATTTACTCTTAAATAAAGACGTCTGGAAATGTTGGATAATTTTTACTGTGACTGTGTATTACTGAATATACTCAAGAAACTAGAAATAAATCTATTTGCCTCGATTGGTCAAATGTGTAGCTGCCGGATAAAAATAAAAATGTGTTTTCTTCCATTCTTGTGTAGTACAATAATTATTCCATGTATGTAGTAATAATGGAATATTATAAAAAAGTGCTTTGAATATTCATCCTACACAACTTAGCGGTTGCTCTGCTTTTTTTCTTTTCAATTTAGCCGCCAACTACGGATGTGTGCCCATCTCAATAATTAACCGTTATTAGTTCGTGACGCTAATGAAATGTAGCGGGATGAAATTTAATTAAAAGGAATATTTAGGTCGAGGTGGCACCGGGCTGCTGTCCCTGTCGACGGATTACAATATCGGGCCTTACTTGCCACCCTCTCGTTTCAGCGCGTCTTCGAGGGCTACACTCATGTCCTGTAATTACTACATCGTGAGCACGAACATGAGGAGACTCTGGGGAAGAAGCGAAGTCGATCGCTATTCTGCAGAAATTTCATATTCACAATCACTGATTAAAACAGATATGTTCAACGCGGGCGATTTTCATCGCGAAAATTGGCTTTTTATTATCATATCGCTGTGAGTACTTAAAGAGACTAATTTAATATGTATTTGAATTTTTACAAATTTTCTTAAGGGAAATACGGTGCATGTAAAATTTTCTCATATATCAGAGGTAAAAATAAAAGAAAACGAATAACAAAGGAGTAGTAAAATACACAATCTATATTAAAAAGTGAAGTATATGTGTTCAAACAAAACATGTTCCGTTAATTACAGATGGACATTGTTTACGATGCGAAGTCCCCATTATTTTGAACTACGTAACGGAAAAATATCTTCAAGAATGAAAAATCCAAATGAATTCAAGTTTATTCGCATTCTGAAATGAAACATTTGGTTAAATTTAGAAAGAAAATGTTATAGTTACGCCGTGTCTGTCTGCATTTACGAGCAGAATTATGTATCGACATTCAGGGAGAGACGTTCTTTGTTCAAATTCAAATACGTGGACGACCAATTTTATTGCACGTATACCCTCAAATATAAATCACAGTTCCAATTAACACGAACCGTGTTTACCCACTCCTCTCTCGCATACATGAATGTATTGCGGCTAAAATTAGAAGTAAGACTAATTACGAACTGTGGACCCATTACCCGGGCTACAGCGATGCACTTCCGCCGAAAAAACGAGGAAATTTCTCATTTACACAATTGCACGGTTCTATTAAATCTAAAGGAGTTACGAAACGCGTATAAAAAGCGGCAGAGAAAATTGTTTAAACTTGACGTCGATTGATCAGCACAGGAACACTCGGCCCGTTTCTAGCGGCAGCAAATTTATACAATTAAGTGTAACGACGGTCGGAATAATTAGAGTCGTTTAATTGTTGTCCTGGTGAATAATTTAAAAATAATTGCGCTCGTGCACCGTAACGTTTCGGCGGCCCTCTATACGCTCGAACGTTCCGTTTTAATATTTCTCCTGTCACGGTTGCTCGGGACCGCTCCAACAACTTCTGTCACTGATTTCGGGTCTGCTAATTTGTGGCGGTCGGTGCAATTTGCCGCACCGACGCCGGTACGCGCGCCGCTCGTCTCATCTCTAGCAGCTGAATTCAAAGCCGCGAAGGAGGATTTAACGACGAAATCCGAATTTACTAGCGTCTTTCAGACGGATACGAGTGCTTGAGGAGCCGTAAGATCGTTTATTAGACGTGACGCCATTACTAGCGAACTTAATTTTTACAGCGACGCGTCGGCAGTTATCGCGCGAAAGTGCGTCCCGCGGGGGTAGTTTCGCACACTTCGAGCAGAATTCAATGAACAGGACGACGACGTTACCAGAATGGAAAGTAGCTGTGAAACAGTCGATTCAGGATCCTAGAATTAATTTGGCGCAGTGCAACGTGTACAGGGTGTACCTGCATAAGATGGTCTTCTTAACGCTTTACCTACCAGGCTTTTTGCTATCAGCGCTCGTCGATCAAAAATTGATTAATTCTATGTTTCATCTTCAATAGACTGCGGATGTTCATGCAGTTTAACATATTGAAGCACCTAAAGAATACACACTTAATAACGAAAGGAAAAAAAAGCATATTTTTTGAACCTGTAAAGGACATACTGCAGTTTGGTCAATGTTTCGTTATATCGGCTACATTAACAGAAAAAAATACTGAATTCTAAAAGTGTTAATTTGCATAAACATCCGCAGTCTAAGCATCAATGATTCGTTCTTTCGTATTATGAGAAAAATAGTTTAGCAGTTATTTAGGGTAATAACAGTGACTGTAGTGGTACAGTCAACCAGAAACATAGTATGTTTGTTTCAAAGCTGCAGCAACCTATCAGCACCAGAGTGAATCTGTAAGTAATGTGCCGACAGCTACAGAATTCATCGGCAATCAACGCCTCAAATTTCATTCAATTAAGTAATTACTAATTTTGATCAAGTTTCAACGGAATTTATCGGCCAACCGTTATAGTATAGTTAACGAGTTGAAGTAATCAAAGTATGGCACATAAAGATGTACTATAAATGCTTCATTGGAAAATTATAACAAAATACGAAGTATACAATAAAGTAATGATTTTACATGAAACAAGGTAAGGACAGTTTATTCATCTGATGTGTTTATTTAATTGTGTTATCTATATGATATGGTTGAAGACATAAACAAAGAATTAATTAATGCAATTAACACGAAATCCGTATGGTACTAAATTCTCTTTTAAAAAATGTCAACTGTAGCTGACATTTTATAATGTTAAAGTTAATGATTGTTTACGACGATTTCAATTATTCAGCACAGCGTTATAAATATATTACATAAATACTATGAAAATATCCTTATGCTATACTATACTAATTTATATTTTATATTTTTCTTACAACTTTTTAAGAAAGTATTTAATATTAAATGGTAATAAATAATATTAAAAATTATGTAATATTTTTTTTATTATTTCGACTTATAGAATATACTGTCACACTTTATCCGAGAAATTCTAGAAACCCTAGAATAAATTTATAAGCGGTCTCATATTCAGCTTGTTTCACGTTTCCAGCCAACTGAATACAAGTTTCGTTTGAACTCATTGTTACATGGTAATTTATTTCGAAAACATTCTTAAAGTATTCAGAATTTGTATATTTGTAATGAAGAAATTTAAAGAGGATATAATACTAAGAAGTAATTAAAATTATTGTACAGATGGTTCAAAGTAGTTAATCAATTTTGTAATAACATTGTATACATGCAATACAATTATGAAAAATTCCCAAAGTTCTTTGATTGAATTTTGATTGAATTTTCTTGAAACAATCTTTTTCAGAAGCACCCCATATTTTGTACCGTTTCTGAATATTCGAATGCTATAAATGGTTATGGTTACCAAGGTATATGCAGGTTATATCAGAACTATAGACTAAGATTTAACTGAAATAAACTAAATATTCTTAAGGCACATGTGCCCATAATTAATTGCTTTTGTGATAAATTAAGCTATCTGTGCCATGCATAATTTCACTACAGTCTGGAAACATTTTGATATACAACTATTTAAAGTGAGTTATGATTAGACCGAATTTGAGTTTCATCAATGTTACGGTGACAGTACAAAATAAGAAGTATACTATCAAATAAATAAATATTTATATATTCAACCATACATGTTCATAAAGAGGTATTTGGTGTGTCTGACTAGTTGCAGGGTTTTCCACTGCGGCGCTCTACGTGTTAAGCATAATTTTTTAAAAGAATCTTCATCGGCTTCCATATGTATGTAGGGTAAGCCACTGGAAACTATCACTCGAAATTACTTTTGATTTGTTGAAATTAGAAAAAATTTTGTTACGTTCGAAGGGGCTCATATAACGGAAATGAATTCTTGTTTATACATCTTGTATTTTCAAAAAGTTTTTAAATTGCGCCATGTATTTACTTTACGACAGTGTGATAGTAGGTAACAAAACAAATTCAGTGATGTACCCCACTCCATCCTTCATACCTCTTTACTTTCGTCACATGAACGAAAAAATATGGCAACAACACGCTCTTTAGCTTGTAAATTTAATAGTTTAGAACTGCAAAGGTGCAGCATGGGAACTGTGAAAAATATCGAATCCTATTATTCGAATGACACTCACTTTATGTAATTAAAGTTAAAATTATCCGAAGGCCACAATGTAACACATTGTTGAATTTATTTTTCTTTACCTGCTGCTACACTCTAGAAAATAAATGTATGGCCTTCTTTAAAAAAGTCACAACATTTTTTTTTATAATATTACACATGTAAGTAAACATTCTTTTCTGATATCAACGAATCTAAAGTTATTTTAGGTGCTATTATCAGTGACTCAACATATACTATATAATATGTGCACCCTTTGCCTGGATCACAGTTTTTCAACTTCTCCGTATTTATTGTTAGAAGTGCAAAGAATACGTAACATCTAGAAAATAGCGTTCCAATATTTATTACAATTATCATGACAAATCTCTGAAGTAACTGAGCCTTCAAACTACATGTATAATATGCGTCATTACAGGAGATGTTCAAATGTTCCACTTTGACGTAACAAGCATTTAACGAACCGTTTTTTATGTTTTTCATTAAAGAATCAAGGTGGTCGCTGGTTAAATTCGAAGAATTTGTTATAATTTTTTGTGTCAAGTCTTCCACTTGACTTAAAGTCAACTTAAAGTCAACCTGTGCTTCAAATGCTTGTGTCGTTAAGTGGTGGAGATGACAACGCCCGAGCTTCTATTACAAGGCATACTTTACATAAAAGAACTTGAAATATCTCTCGAAATATTGATTTTCTAAACATTGTATCCTACTACTTTTTCATGCAGAATATCCCAAAGAATCGGTCCAGGTAAGAGAAAATATATATTTTCATTTAAAAAAACAATGCATTCGCATTTTTTAGGCGCTTCGTTGCATTTATAAAAAAACTATACATGTAGGAAAATAGATATTGTTATATCATTCAACTTTTTCCTTTACAACTTTCTTTTTACCTCCAACCAAACTCGTGTAATAAACCGTTCCAATTGTGTGACTCATCTTGTGTACAGTAAAAAAAGTGAAATGGACGAAGAAATTAAATGATACATTTCGTTGGAAATTGATTAAGTTATACTCGAAACAAATCTATTAAAATAAAGTTCAGACATGGCTGTGCATGAATGCTTTTGTAAAATGAATACAAAGGAAAACCTATACGTGCACATGTTCTTTGTGAAAATAATACTACTGTACAATAAGGATCATTCATTCATGCTAAACCTAATTGTTCGATTATCCGACTAGTATGCCACTCAATTAGTTTCATTAGCAAAGGTTTCAATGTAGTACAATATATTGCACTTATCACGATTGACGAATAATAAGTACATTATGGTGGTATACATCTATGGCCACGGGATCGGACGAGGTTAAAACGAACTAATATCCTTTTAGTGGCATCCCTGTAGCTTTTGTTTTCGTATAATTACATTAAGAAAACAAACTAATAATAATAATAATTAGAGAACATAATTGCAAACCCAAGCAATAGTTGTACGTCACTTATTTTATGAATTGAGTTGGGAAAAAAGTATATTTTTAGCGTTGGTCGAATAGTTCCAAACGGTACTGTACATATGTTGAAAAAAATACAGTAACACAATTTTTACTACAGAGATAAAGTATTTACACGTGATTTCCATTTTTCTTCAAAGTTGTCATTAACACGTTGAACGCCGTGGCGGTTACCGGTGACTGACACCTCAAATTTAATGTAATTAAATAATTATTGATTGTTGCAAAAGTCTGAACAAACTACATACTGAAACAATAATGCAGGAACAGAAGAACACGACTGACTACTCAAATCTTTTTTTTTCTACACGATTTATATAAAAAATTGTAAATTATATCGTGTCTGATTAGGTATGGCCGTTTTCACTGTGGCGCTTAACGTGTTAATCTTCAGATACTTATTGTGTGTGATAGGCAGTCTGCGTATACCTATATCAAAAACGTCCGATGTGAAAGATTTGAACAAACCAGTTTAACATTGGTGTAATATTCAGATTATAGACACTTCTTCAAGCTCACAGTAAAATGTTAATGTACGAAGAACAGTCAAACAGTTTCCATTTGAAGTATTCAATCAACTGAACAGTATGATTTACTAGACGTTCGACACCCCATAAACTTGCTGAACTATCTAACTTTTATTTCACTTTCAACGTTGGAGCCATAAACCTGGTACAACTGACAAAGAATTTCAACAATATTATGGTCGTCTGCAATGAAAAGACGAATCATTTTATTATTATTTTTATTGAAAATAAATGATACAAATTAGAGAAGATTATACACAAATGGATGTAATGGCGTCTGGCTACATAGTCAATATCTTGAAACTACTATGTAAGTGGAATAAAATTATCCTCGTTTCAATAAGCTATAATTAATAAAAGACTATTATTTTCCAAACGGCGGCCGTTTAAAATTTCTTTTCCGATATTATAAAAGTTTCATTTCTTTCTTGTTGATTAAAGCTTTCAAACTTCGATTTAACGCTGAAGAATGTGACACGTGGCAATTGTCTGCGATAACAAAATTAGAGGAAGCTACAAAGCAGATCGAACGACAGGCGTCTGAGTGTGCAAGAGAAAGGGCCGTGTTTGATTTGTTTGTCATTCTCTTTTTTCTCAAGAAGAATATCGTTATCGTTTATTACAGGCTAAGCAGGAAGTTGTTCGATTGACATGGATTCATTAGTAAATCGTTGAGCGGCGGTATGCCGTGTATAGGAAGACAACGTATGTGAAATATTAAATATTATCAATTAACAGTAAGAATCATTTTTCTAGTGAATCAAAAACAACAGCTTCACAATAATAAAGAACGTTGACTCCTACTTTATAAATAGACAATCCTGAAAAACAATGGAGGATCCTTAAAGTATGCAAAAAAAATAAAAATAGTAATTAATTCTCAGGTGATTAATATAGAATACTATTTTACAATTAAGTATGAACATGTCATAATCTACTGTAATTAACACTTTGATCGCCATGTCACCCTTACATGGGTGACACTTAAATTCAGCCATTATTGATTCGATCACTTCTAGTATTCATAAATTTATTTACTAATGCTTAATAGTTTCAATAAAAAAATTATGAACGTTCCTAATATCCTTGATTAAAAAGATTTTACCTTGAGATTATATTTTCTTTGTATACAAGTTTAGAGAGTTCGCCATTTTCAACCTATATAGTGTGGCAGTCAACGTGTTAAATACCAAACGTAGGAAACGGATTAAGAATACTCCATAATATTATTCTCACAATAAATACTCAATATTGTTGCATCCTCTTTAATATTTTAAAAAATTCGTTACATTGAAAACTACTAACACACTAAGGAAGTATTATGAAAACATCTTACGTAATAATTATTAGAAGAATGAAGGGGAAGAACAGACAGTGAGTCGGAGAATGGAATACAGTGGACCAATTATAAGTTCGACTTCCACTGAAATTCCTAGTCGCCTAAGTTACACAACTTGACCAAGGGATCAGAACAGTTCTACACACAGAAGGAGGACGGACACATGTTAATAGACGAAGTCCAAAAAAAAAAAATTATTTATTTCGCTACGACGTATCGACGAGGATAGTGTAAGAATAGGGACACTAGCATGCACAAACCACCATAAATTAACTGTAACAGCGTTCTCCTGTCAATCATCGTGCGCTATTAACACGTTGAACGCCGTGGCGGTTACCGGTGACCGACACCTCAAATTTAATTTAATTAAATAATTATTGATTGTCACAAAATTTTGTGCGAGCTTCATACTGAAACAGTAATGTAGGAATAGAAGAACACGATCAAGTACTCAAATGTTTTTTTTCTTTATGATTTATATAAAACATAGTAAATTATATCGTGTCTGATTAGCTATGGCCGTTTTCACTGTGGCGTTCAACGTGTTAACCCCGATCTTGAGTCTAAAAGAAACAGCCTGTGTTCTGTCGTTTTACTACGTACCAGTGTCGAGTCGTTAAAACTGTAAATGGATTCCCTTTTTTCCCCGTTACAGCGTTACGTGATTGTGTTGCAGCACTGCGAAAATTCGTAATGTTCACGTAATTGAGTCATCGTTGTCATCAAACACGAAAGAAATCGCCTGGAACGACGTTAAGGGTTATCGCTTAATTACTGCAGATTTAATAATTCCACCACGGCGGATCGCTAACAACATGTTGGTAGCTACGTTCTTAAAGTATCAACTAATTAACACTGTCAGTCCTTTGCCACGAACACTGCACGTTCTCACTGCATCGGATCTCTGGCACCGTCGTATCTGCTGCTGAATGACTCAAGGTTGAAGTCTAATGTCAACTACAGCTGGTTGAAGGGGACCAAATGCGTCAATCGTGCAGTATATTTGACCCGTGTTCAACCAGCTAAGCTTAACATTACATGAGTCCCTTCAAGCGTTTTTTACTCGGTCTCCGGTATATCCACGGTTTTCAAGTTCTTCTTCTTTCGCTGCGCCCTGACGTTTCACCGCGAAAGAAAGAAAATATAAGTAAAGAAACGAGGCAGAAACGTCGGCGACGGTGACGTTTGCTATCTGTGCGATCTCCGTCCCGCACGGCGTCCCAGCCACAAAATGTCGATTCCAGAACAGTCGAATGGCTGACTGTGCCGATGACATTTCATGCTCCCCGATCCGTAATAGCCGATACCCGGAGTGTTCCTCCGTGCCATAGCTAATTACTGTCCTTTACATTCGGCCGTTTCCAGCTTCTCTTCCTACGGCTCCTGTTTCACGCTGAAATACACTATGAAATTATCAGAGAGCGGCGTTGATCGTCGTCGGTATCTCGGAACCGCGTCAAACGTTTGATCAATGTTTCATGCGAAACCGACCCGGCGCGGATAGCTGAAATTACCGAGACCTTCGACTTTCGATCAGCATTTTCTCAAGATTCCGCGTTCAGCTTCATTATCTGACGCGATGGAACAGCGAGGAAAAACCTCTCTTTGTTGCCGCGTGTTCTTTTGTCTCTGAATTCTGTAGACAATCGAATTCTATGCTCGTATCGGGGTGACCGGGATCAACATATTCTGGAAGCTATGAAAAGACAGACGGGAGTGACGTGAATCGATTTAGACGCCGCGAAAATAGAAGAGCCAAGACAATGGCGTTCACGCGTATCTATGCTGTAGTATTTCGAGGAAGGAAGAAGGCAGGCGGCTTGAAACCACGCTTCTGCCTTCTGGGCGGCCATTAAGAGTGTCATTGTACGCGGGGAGGAGGGTTATTGGCAGGAAGAGGGGCATTAAGGCGGTAACAATGGACCCTGTGTCGATCTTGCAAACCAGCCCTGCCGCCTTTCCTCCCGCGAATGTCACCCTCCGCTTTCTACGATCTCTTCCTCGCCCTCGTCGCGTCGCTCCCCAAACCACGAACGTGGAAACTCGAAGGGAATACCTCGCGGTATTCCAGCGGATGTTTAAATAGCCTATGCTCCCGATCGTCCCCCCGAAGCCGGGAATGTCGGTCATCGTCGACAAGATCCCGACGAGACATTTCTGCGGCGGGCATGCTTGGAATCGAGCAACCGACCGTCTCGGACTCGTCCCGTTCGATCTCCGACGGATTTCGATTTTTCAATGAACGACCGCCGTGTATCGCGCTGAAAAAGAACGTTGGAACGACGGGCGCGTTCGTTCGCTTGCTCGCTCACGCGCGCGAATAACTATTCTCGGTCCGGTATGATGCGCGAGTAACACGAGACGCACGCGTTTAAATATATCCTACGGCCGAGAGCAGAGTCTGTGACTGGCTCGTCCGTTGGATCCGTGTACATTCTCTCGACGAGAGCCGGTACGATTATGGTTCTCCGCGAGGAAATATGAACGCGTGGAAAAAAAATCGTTTCGAGATCGAAGGCAAGCGCAGGAGGGAGTAAAGCGGCGCGGCGGCGAGTCCTCTCAACGGAGGTGTCTCTTCGGCGAACGTCAAATATAGTAACACGATACTCCGATCGAAGGAGAAATCTCTTCTGAAACATCGTGAAGGGTTAGTTGATTATCGTTGAAGCGTACCTTGCAACTGCTTCCTAGGTGGCGGAACGTTCGGACGTTAACGTCTTGGGAAGCACTCGGGACAGACATCACTCACTGAAACGAATTCTCGCACCATACGAATTTCAGCGATCTCATGTTCACTGGCGCTCCGTGGCTCGGTGCCCGTTGTCTTCGATCACTCACACAGTGGACGATCTCTCGATCGATCCGCGTCCTCCCGAGCTGCCGGCACTTCACTCTCCCGTTTCCATGCTCCGGGATTTACTTTCGCTGTCCGTTCATCGAGTATCATCGGCTCACGAATATTTCTGACGCTCGCGCAATCGCGGACCCACGGTCGCCCGATTTCGCGTATTTTTAGGAAAATTATGCAACGACGATTCAGTTTACTTCGGTGAACTTCATGCCACTGTCTCGTCCGCGTATCTTCAGCGTCTTTCTCTCTTCACGTTTCTTATCTTGGATTTCGATCGACTCCGTTCCACGCCAGCGAACTACAGTCGGTCGTGAAACGATCAGCGTACAGTGGACGTCGAGTTTGATCGTGATCGGTTCCCTCGCTTCTACTCGATGTTGCTTCGGGTTTTTCGAATGGGTCGGTTCCGCGATTTTGACGGAAAACACGAGAAGTCTTGGACGATCGACGAAGTTCCCAGTTCCGTTAGACGGTTGCGCGGTACTCTGAGTTCGTTCGTTGGTTCGACGATATTTTCGTCGTGAACGGCGGCGACGACGTCGACGGTGCGCGTGCATGTCTGCATGAGCGAAAGAAAGAGAAACAACACGGGAGAGGGAACGAGTTAGAAGGAATGTCCATCCGTCGGCCTATATCCGGAGCGACTTTACGCGCGAACTTCGTCTATCGCGAACCGTGGCAGCTTTCAATGACAATTTCTTTCGGAATTGGTGATAGTCTTTAATCGCGTGAACCGCCCTATTTTTCTCGAAATGCCTCCGCGTATCGCTCACCGTATCGCATTGAACGATTACGACTTGACGTCGACTCCTCTACAAGACGGTGAATTAATCAGAGGAAGAGTATTATCGATACTTAATAGGAAGATAGAAAAGCAAATAAGTTTTTTTGAGACCAGCTAAAAGTAGTAAGAAATTTGAATGAGAAATTCGACGTGACCCGTTCAGTGAATATTGGAGCTGGTACATGTACAGAATTTTTTTTGAGTACGTAAGAAACCAACGTGAATGCTGTATCGTAAATATCGACAGTCAGAAAGCGTTTGACGATGCAGAAAAGGAGCGGAAATGCAGAGGAGGACACTCGGTCTGAAATGCTTTCTGCAATATTCCATCCGTCAGGGCAAAGAGACGGCAAGTTCGATATTGAGTTCTGCATTTTCGTGTCCATTCAGTCCGTTTCACTTTCATCTGCTTCGATTTTCTCCATCGACCGTGCCCGGCCCGGAGAATGTCGGCTGACGGACCATAAAATCGTCAACCGGCCCCCGACAAATTCCGACGTTATTGGACGTCGGTCTTTTTCCATGCGGTGGTACAATCGGGGAAAAATTGACCCGTTAAATGAGAATCGTCCTCGAGATAGACGGGGAGCAACGAAAAGTGCCGCGGTTACGACAACGCGAAAATAAGCGTTTAAAAATAGACGTACTCTTAGGACGTTGTGCTAATTCTAACGATCGTCCGTCACCTTCAACTTTAAGCGATAGAACGTTCCCTGCCTGACAGAAGACCTCCCCTCGCGAAGAAATGACATCCGTCAACGAAAATGATCATGCTCGCCAGCAAAGGATTTTTTCTCGTCGACAACGAGACTGTGCCATCCGGCAATGGAGACCGCGATCAATAATTTCGTGGGACCAATTCGGTGCACGCATATTTTCTAGTTCCATGATGCAGCGTGATACAGACAGAGTGAAAGCAATCAGAGAATCATCGGAGGCGGACATGAGACTCGAAGTTGGTGGATCGACGTTTCGTGCGGCGATTACACTCCGGAGAGCAGAATTCGTAGAAAATAGCGGATATACGAGAGTTAAAGTTGAATTACCTTCTCCCGACTCGTTTAATTTTTCCTCTAACGAGAAAAGTTTGAACTCCCGAAGAAGTTTTATTCGACTTAGATTTCCAACGAAATCAGCTGGCATGCATTTAGAATTCAGGTTACGTATCCAGACGCCGAAAACGGAAGACTGATCGATGGAATGTAAAACTAACCTGAACGGGTAATTCTATTTGCAGCTGAAAAAGTTCGCAACTCGAACCAATTTCCGGGAAAAGAAACACGTTTTCACGGTAGCACTAGGCACCGTAAATTTTACTGCACGAACCTGTCTCACGCAACTGAAATAACTTTCAAGTTCGTTCCAATTATTCGAAACTGCGGGGAGAGAGAATGTTCGTGGTGCGGAAACGACTTGCTACGAGACCATTTACTTCAACATGAAAAAATTAGAATTTAGGTGACACGAAGACATTATACACCTAGCAAAACCTAAAAACACTTCCGAGTAACTCATAAAGTACGAGATTTTCCGGTTAAATGCTCCTAAGTTGAGGCGTTTTCAAAAGGGAAAATATTTGCTTTCAGACGAGAGTTTCATCCTGCGTACGTGATTCGAGGAGAATTCTCGGAAGAAAATTTTCCAAGATTTAGGAACGCATGAAATAATGAATCAGCTTTTCCAACGTTCCAGATTATGCACAGTCTCCAACGAGAAAGAAGTACCGAGAACCGCGGAATTTCAATGAGAATTCCCTTTAACAGCCGCATCCTCCGAAACGGACCGCAAAGTCTCGAGTACGAAAGTAATAACTTCATCTCCGAGTGTGAACTCTAGTTGAAGTGCGTGAAATTGCACCAGCATCCGCCTAACATCGCCTGGGCGTTCGTGATAAAACTGTGATCGTGAACCTCGTCACCCTCGAAGAGATTCTTTGCACTTACAAATTTTCATGCTCCTCGCCACCATGGTACGATTTATCTGGTGACGCGAAAAATTCTAAGGCGGTGACCTCGGAAAATCCGTGTTAGCGATTTATCCGCGATACCGCTACACGAGCCGTGCATACGAGTGTTTCGCGTTTTTTAAAGCCGCTGTGCCCTCGAGGGTAGGCTAACGCTTCTTGAACACGCCGCTATTGTTGGAACGACAATGGCCGAGGCCGATACTCATCCTCGAGTAGCCACAAAGCCTTTACACTTCCTGTCAAACCGACGTCGACCGCGCTCCCGAGACGACGTACTCGCGCTTCTAAAAAATTCCCGTTTCGACGAGGATGCAACGTTCGGACTACGCGTTTCAGCGCGATACGATGCGAGATCGACCCCTCGGTTGGAACGATCGCGCCCCTTTAAAAGCCTCCGAAACCCACCCCCATAAAATGGTGACACCGTCTGCGTCACAAAGTTACGAGAAATTGCCACTTTTCCTTCGGTTCCTTTCTTCGTGCCTTCGATTCACGTTGTCCATTTCTACCGGGGGGCTCCTGTCAGACCGGAAGACTACTCGCAGCGTAGTCGCAGTGCTCATCCACACACTGTCGATCTCTGTTGTTTAAAAATCTTTCGATGGTGGTGGAACGACGGCTGTTCACGTTCTACTGCACACTCTGGCAGCAATGGATATCTTCCGCGACGAGAATATACGGTACGCGGCTGATTTCACCTTCTGTCGTGTCTGGCCACGCGCTACGCCGTGACTACTGGGCCACGGGGCGTCCGCTCCTTTAGCGAGTCCATTGCGGACAGTTCACGCTGCTACGTCGCTCTGCAGCTGCACTCTGCTGCAGCGCTCCGTGAGATATAGAGGTGTGTATGTGTGTAGGTATGCGGGAGGGAAAGAGAGCGAGTAGGAGAGGGAAGGAGCAAGGAAGGCGGCTAGAGGGTGGATAAGAGAGAGAGAGAGGGAGGGAGAGGGAGAGCGCAGTGTCGCTGAGGTCGGACGGTCCGACCAGAACGTGAACGTACTACTTGGTGGGCGTCCGGGCCCGCACTGTGCAGCCGTCGGCAGGCGTCGCGACGCTTCCCCGCCCGAACACGAGCTCTGCACAGAGAGGGTAGGGGATGAGTAAGGGTGGGGGAGGCGCCGGCGCCCCGTACGTTTGCGCCAGCGTACCACGACCCTTTGGAAAGAACGCACCAACCCTGTCCTATCCCCCGAATACCCACCCATTCCACGCGCGCGCACACACCGTTCCACGCACCCACACGCACACACGTACACACCTCTAATCCCTCTCCCTCGCGCCACCCCAACGCGAATACGCGACCCACCCCCGCGTGCTCAGGCGAAACCGACCACCCACCCCCGACCGGCCTGCTTGTCAGCCAGCCAGCCAGCCTGCCTGCTTGCCTAACTGTCTGCCTGCCTCCTACCTGCCTGCCTCTCCCCTCTACATCCCACGGCCGTCACTATGGAAAATATGAATTTGGGTCAGATACCAGCCGCCGTGCCCTAATGAACCTTTAATGTGACCTATTTCTTTTTTTTCTCCTCTCGTCGTTCTTTTCCTCGCTTCGTTCTCTTGGCGTTGCCCTTTCGTTTCCTTTCCCCTTCGTCCTCTGTCTCTTTCCCTCCGGTCCCTTCATTCTCTATTCCTTCTTTAAACACGATCCGTAGCATAAACGCGCGAAACACACGCGAAACTCTCTGTCCGTTGCCTGCGTTTCTTGCCCTCCACCTTTTTACTCCGCACCACTCGAGCAGTCACCCACTCCGGATATCTCGCGAGCCTGGAGGGTCGTCGTCATGGACGAGTTTGTTGGCACGTCTGAGCCGTGTCCCGCCGATTACAACGTTTTGCAGTAGCTATCGCAGCCCACCTACCCCCGACAATGAATAGTAACTCGTGTCTGCCTACGCGTTTTGCTCTGGCCCGCTTCCTGCCTGGCCAAAGATCAAACGATACCGTTTCGTTTAATGGCCGACGACCATCGGCATCATTGTTGTCGTATCGCAGTTTCTTTTCTCTGCAATACTTTCGACCGCGCTTTGCTTGCTTGGAGAAAATCGATGCTCCGATGACCATGGATGATCGTCGATCCCCTTTCACCCTGGATAATAAGCGCGACGTGTAACATGACGAACCCTCCCTTTTTTTCTCCGGTGAACTTTGATATAGCTTCTTTAACCACGCACGGAACGTGTACGTTTTACGACCCCTACCGTTTTAAAGCTACGCGCTGACTTTGTGAACCGATACCCGCTCCCATTCATCATGAATCACTGTCAGTCCTTTTGCAATTGCTGAGGTTGTCTGAAACTACGAATTGTTGATCGATTTCAAGGTAAATGTTCGTACCTAGAGATGATCACAAGTACATGTGCTATTGCTATTATGTAATTGTAAAAATTGGACTTCCAGAACTTCGAACGACATCTCACATGATATGCTATAAAGAACAGACTAGGTGTCTCCAAACATAGTGTTATTAGCTGAAGTTATAGAAAATTATATTATTGGTAATATAGTTCCAACAATCACGTATTTGTGAGTGCTTGCTTAAAAAGTTATTATTAACCAATTTTGTGTGGCATGCTTTTTATCCAGAAATCAATGATAATTGTAGTGAGCTCATAGGTACGTACTACAATGGTTAGTCTGAATATTATCCACCTATTTTTTTTAACAACTTCTTATTATCAAATGTACTATATTTCAAGTATTAACATATGCAGAAACAATTTCTCGTGCACATTAACAAACTCTCTTCTGTTATTATTTTTGCACTGAGAGTGCCCTTTGTTTTATTGCATTTCTGTTTATGTAACACTATAAACTATCAAACTTTTACAGATGAATATGTATTCTGTTTAGTTAGCAAGATTTTTTTCTGTAAAATAGCAACCTCCTTTTTAAAATATCATAGTTTTTCTGTATGTTTCGTTAAAATCTCATACTCATTTGCACATTTTAACAGTAATCTTGAATAGTCACTGTATAATTCATTCTCATGGCCATTGATTGAACAGGTAGACGCATTACAGTCCGGTAGTAGAATCTTGCATGAAGAAGCAATTAGCAATCTTCTTGACAATCAATATCAAGACAATGTTTCACTTCATTCTCTTTAATAAGTCTCCACTGCCTAATCTCCGGAACAATATACTGCTTTATATCAATTTGACGCTCACTACCCTTGAGCCCGAAATCGAGTGTTTTCTGTTCGACATACCTTTTTAATTACCTCAGCAGACTTTAGTGTCTCCTGGAAAAAAGCATGTATCATCAAAGATCGCTCGTCTTTGGACTGATCGTAAACCGAGATAATGAATCGTAAAATGTCTCTATTTGCAGGAATTATTCGGTGGGACATACGATCGGTGTACTAAAAATTTTAAAGTTCATTACCGGAAGGTCGCGGGCAGCCATAAAAACGATCTAAAATTTTAAGTGAAGCTATTGCACGTGGCCGATCGTATTTTTTCGCAGTTTAAGGACGCATTACAGGCTGAGTAGGGGGGAAGTTGCGTCACGTGAGAACGCATTCGCAGTGATTTTCAGATTTCCAAGGGATTTGTCGCGCGATAATTACGCCGCGAAAATATCAGGGCAGAACGTTATCGATGCTGTCGCCGTGGCCTGATTAGAATCGCACTTTCAACGCGTTCTCGGCACTGGCTTGTATCAAATTAAAATCTGATGTAAATTGCATGTAATTACGTTGCCGCGCATGTATTACACGACATAAGCATTCCACGGCACGCCAGGCTGGATAAGAGAGCCAGTTGAAAGAAGCACGTGTCAGAGCCGATTATACGATAGGGGTCGAACAATCAAACCAACCGAAACAATTAATTATTTTGTGTCGTATACGAATAATCCGGTGATTGTTACGGTCACCGGCTAAGCGACTTTAATGTCGACTTTAAACCTGGCATCATGTATTAGTATGTTCTGGTCAATTAATTTTAGTTTTTATTATTTACTGTTTCCTTGTTGTTCTGTATGCGTTCTATTGCTAAACGATTACGTATTTACTCACTTAAGGAATGAAGAAATGAAGGCAAATTTACACATTTTTTTTGACATTTTACAGCATTTTTATTAGATGCAAGCATGTAACCTACCTGGCATTCATTATCGGGAATAGTAAAAAAAAGAAATACTCTTAGTCAAGAATAAATAATACAGCAAGATGTTTAGTTGCAGAGGCAGTTTATTTACTTAAATTATAATTTATCAATACTGTTGTGTCCGTCACGTACAATGTTATACCCTTTGTGTCAAACTGTTTTGCATATTTTTTAACGTGTTTTCGGATTTCAGATATTCAGATATTAAAACATTATTTTCCCTTAAACGCTAGACACATGTTATAGTTTTTGAATAGATATCGGATTTAATATTCTACTAGATTTAATATTCCACTGCAAAAGGAAATTATTGTATGTTAGTAGCAATAGTCAATGTATTGTTCTGTCACTGTACCTTCGTCTTTTGTAGCTTTTTTAAATATGAAACACTTTACACAACCAATCATAAGCTCAAACATATTTGCAAACACATACACAAAAGACCTTTGTTTGCAAGAAACTCTGTGTAGATAAATCTTAATTGTGTGTACGTCAGCTTGACACATTTTCAAAATGTAGAACCATTAATTATGTGAACATGTGACTTGATACGAGAAACTCTATATTGATTAAGAATTGTTTATTTATTTCTGTGCATTCCATTAATCGACTAAACCTTGACCACAATTTTCTAAACATTATGTACACATTCTTCTAATCAAACAATTCTTAAACCATCTTTTGGAAGTTTCTTCAATTTGGAAAATTCACGCATAATTCATATGGATTATTTATTAAAGCAACAAACAATAAATGTTGCGTATTATTTGAAATTTTCGAAAGGTTTGTCGAAGATAGCTCCCTGTCGTAAATGTGTAGAGCGGTTATATATCCGCTCAAAAAAGTCGTTCACCGTGTGCTACGGGTCACCGTACTGGCCCTGGCATAGCTGTTTATTGTATGCTATAAACCTACGTATTCGAACAAATTATACAAATTTTGCAATGTTAGAGCAGTAAACCAACCGAACAATCGATAACATACACATTATTCTAATGAAATATTCAGTTTAACACGTTATTCCCCCGCAAAAGTTTCAGCGTACGGTGAACGCTTTTCTCCGAAGTTTTCAGGGCACAAAGGGTAAGAAGGATCGTTTTCAGGTAGAATAAATGTATACATATTATATAAGAAAACTATATATTAAAAGATATAAGACTATGGATGAAAACTCGAAATTTTACAACAAGAATTTTCATTACATATTGAATACCATAGATATTTTACAGTTCGACGTATAAAAACCGGCAGAATTTATGTAACGAATGTTTGCTACGTCGAAAGTAGAAGAGTCAAATATTTTGAACATAAATCGTAGATAAAGCTGGTGTAAAAAATGTCACTGTCGCAGTATTATCCTTCAGGCAATTGGTACGCGTGACTTCTACGGAAGAACAGCGCGAACAGTGAAAACTTTGATCGTTCCCCTGTAGCGTTCGTAACTCAAATTATACGTACTTCGAATACTCCTTGTACGTGGAACCCTTGAGTAGGTATCTGAAGTACGTAGCCCGCAGATATTGAAACACAGAACTCCCATAACTTTTCATTATACCGTTGCGTTATCTTCTTATTATCTTTTATTTCCCGCAGAACTCACTGCAGCTTCCTAAAGGTTTATTCTTGTTCTGAAGAAATCATTTCCTTTCGGAGATAATGTTTGACCGAATAATATTTTGCCGACCGTCATTCCCTTCGAAGTAGATATTAGTTTTCATAAAGAATACCTCGTTTGTTTCGATCCTGAATCGTCTCCCTTTCTTTGATCGTTCAAACCAAACCTTTCATTAAGATTTCTACTCTTCGCAGCAAATGAAATATTTGACTGAAGGTGAACAATATTTTAATTAAATAAAACAGTTCGAACCTCCAGAGTATGTTAAACATTAATACGTTTCAAGTTTTATTTCATTAACCCCCATCCGTCCCTCATTTTTCCAACTTTATTCGTCCCTTGGGGTCAAATTGACAGAATGCTAAAAAATCAATATAATGAAAACATAAGTAGTCGAACGTGCAAATTATTTTATTGAGAATAAAAAAAATGAAATTTCTGTACATTCAGGCGTTAGATTCTTCGCATCGTTCACAAATAATAAAACGATTTGCAAGCATAGTGCTTTTTTACATTTATAGCATTTTTGTGAGAAAAGTGTGTCGAATTAACGCAAGGGATGGATGAGGGTTAAACAACTATCAATTAGCTGAAAATTTTGAGTAATATTGACGTTAGAATCGTAGTATGAAATGAGAAGTGTATCAGTAAGTAGATAGGCTTTTGTATCGTAAACGATGAGTACTTCTAAAAAGATACTTTCATGCGTCTGATTAGTTACAGAACTTTCCACTATGGCACGGAACGTGTTAACACGATGATTGTTCCACTACTTTGGTGTAATTTCCTGTTAAGCACATTATAATGAAACTCAGTTATATCAGTCGCTTGTAATTTATACATTAACTATATTATATTAAGTAGAGTTACGTATTAAACAGATTTTGCACCAGTAAAAAAAGAATATAACCATTATATTTCATGTAACGACTTCTATAAAAGACATTAGTACCGCGATAAAACGTTGCTAAGAAAGGATATAACTAGTGCACTTGTTATTAACCACTTGGCTCTCGACTCAACTTGAAGAAATTGGCACTTTGGCATAAGAAAGACCAGAGATTAGTCAAAACAGTTATCTCCAATCATTCTTCTTAATTTTGGCTCCCTATTAGACCCAGGTAAATTTTAACACGTTGAATGCAATGGGAGTCACCGGTGACCGGCACCTCAAACTTAATTTAATTAAATAATGGTTGATTGTTACCAAATTCTAAGTAAACTTCATACTGAAACAGTAATGTAGGAACATAAAAACACGATTGAGTACTCAAATCTTTCTTTTCTTTACGATTTATATAAGAAGTAGTAGATTATGTCGTGTCTGATCAGGTATGGCTGTTTTCACTGTGGTTCTCAACGTGTTAATCCAACGTTTTCAATAGTGGTATATGCCAATTCAGAAAATGCCGATTTTTTTTAGATAATAGCAATTTTAGATAACGAACCATTCCATTATTTTGTGTTTAAAATATTTAAAAGTAATTATGACAAAAACAATTGTAATAGATATTACAGATACACTTATTCCACTACTACATGTAGTTACAGCTGGTTTACCAAAAAATTAATTGTAGTTGTTTAATACATCTAGTAGTTAGAATGAGGAATGTTAAAGAAGACAATTACAATTAACCTGATTGTATGTTAATATGTACGTACATCTGCTATATTAACAATTCTGCCGTTACAATATCATATACAATAATGTTTTGTTTATGAACAATAAATGCTCTGGACAATGACTGTTTACGTTATTTTTTAATTATGTAAGAATTAAACTACAATCATGTATAATATTTTTCTGTAGGTCCAGATTTTACTTAAATAATATTTCAATGAGAATTAATAAGGAATTTACGTCTTTGACCATTTGATACAATACACATTTTCCAAATAATTCCTTCCATTAAAATAATCAAAATTGTATTTTAGGAAACAGGAAAGTACGGTGAAAGGTTACTTGACAAAGTATTTAAAAACGAAATAACCATAGTACTTTAAGTATGAAATAACAGTAAAATAATACAATACATTATTTAAAATAGTATTTCAAACAAACAATATTTCAATACTGCTGAAGATTGCTCCCGATAAGTAGATTTGAACGTTCGAAGCTATCAGTTTCATTTTCTTGCAATTACAAGTAAAGTGAGTTTTGGAATACAAGCCGGAAGACCATACTTGTCATATCCTTCTATTTATTCAAAAAAGATTCAACTAAACATTTCTTGCATTATTTTCTTTCACCCAGATCACATTTTCCCTTTCTGACTGGTTCTTTTCGTTGCACACGCGAAATGTGCCCCATTCGGTTCCACGAATGTACATCGTCTTGATTACTATCTGCGCATCGAGTACATCGAAGCTTGTCGAAAGCGACGTTGAGACACTCATGAACCGCATTGATGATCGTCCTGCGGCTATTTCACATCTGCTGCAAAATCGACCATTCGAGCATGGAGGTAAAAGGAGAACAAAAAGAAGAAAAGAAAGAAAAAGTAGATCAGCCGTTTAGTTGGAAAACGATGCCCGTCAACGAGTCCATAAATAATTGATTCAAAAAGTTGCAAACAAAACCAGTTTGTCGAGCAATGCGCCCTCTGTTATCCTCTTCCTTTCCATCTCGAGTCTCTTTACCCCTTTCTCCCCCTTCCCCTCTTGAAATCGGTTTATAAAATCCATTATCTCCGCGATAAATATTAAACCACTCTCTTTTCGCTTTCATTTCTGCGCGTGAAATTGCTCCGTTCGGCGCTCGTCCCCTGTTAATGGCCTTGTTATCGATTCGCGGCCGTCAAAGAAAACGCGGCCAGGAAAAAGGGTTGCTCGAAACAGCCCTTCGAGTAATCCCTCTTCCGTTAAATTTGTCCCGTGAGCGTTTTAATTAATTTTTAGCGCTATCTAAACACGCCAACTTTGACTACCCGGTTACCTGGAGTACGACGCCTACGATAACGGCGTGAAAATATTTACCCTTGTCTTTTTTTTTAGTAAACAAAGCCCCGCAGGAATAAATTTTGTTGTATATTTGTCACTTCTTCCTCCATTTCTCATCGCCTTGACTCAGGCGGTAGAAGAGGTAACACGGATAACAAAATGTCCTGACAACGTAATGTCAAAAACGAATACTTAACGAGATAAATGTTGTTGAATCAAAGCAGATTTTTAGTGTGGTTGTTATTTTCGCATACAGAAAATTCAGTTCGCCACAAAAGTGATTGACGCATTTCTTGTTCTAAATTTGAGGTATAAGCATTGTTTGCAGTTGTTATGGAATTCCAGAATCCTTCTCGATTTTCGAATTTGTGTCTGTAACTAGGTTGTTTTATCGTATTCCGAAAATAACAGTCTTGTGGCACCTCACACTGTTTACGACGTTGTAGCCGATGAAACGACGAATTCGATGACCGATAACAAAGTGATCTCGAGTTGTTCTTGAATCTGAAAGCAAGATAAAATTGTATTAAGAGTAAATACACGACGTACTTTCAATGATTCTGTTTACTCCGCTTCTGTCCCATAGATTTTACCGATTAAAATCCTGTAACACTTCTAAACTTCACGGAAATCTATACAAAAATTAGAAAAACATTAACATATGTAAAAAAATATTACCTCACATAATGTTTTATATAATATGGAAAACGTACAGTCAGCAATTCACTGGTTGTTTGGTAATAGTTTATAGCAATTGTAAGTTTGGTACTCTTGCAACAGACGTGCTTCTTATTTGGGACACTATTTGGTTGCTTCCCTGCTTACTTCATACCACGATGTTTCTATGGTGTACAGATTGTGAAATCAGGCTAAGCAGTCTATACTGTTTGGTTCTCCATTTTCTCACAATTTTTCTCAATATATTTACCATTTTTATTGTAAATTTGAGGTTGTTGTCAGTGTACGTATATTAAATTTTCTAAAAACATAATAACAAGTACTTTGTATTAAACCAGCAGTGCAGATGGGTGACCATTTTGAGATATACAGTGTGCCATCAGCTATTGATGGTTCAAAATCCAGTTGAACCTGTGACACCAATAGCTAATGGCCATTAGCAGACGATGCCGGTTAAATCACAGAAACAAATAAACGAACGTGGTTCCAGTTTGTTTTCCGCGCGAAATACTGAGAATTTATGGCTAATATTTCCTCGATATATGCAATGCCATTCGAACGATTCTGTGTTTCGACTAAATCGTTTCGCCAGCCGTTTTTGGAAACATCGATGAAGGGAGTTTGCGCTACTTTCTCGATTGGAAGATGTGTCGAAGACCATGTAATTGGATCCAGATAATTACAAATTATTTACATTTTTCCTTTCTGAGGAAATAGATTCATTAGCCACAGAGCTATGCCAATTTTATTTTTCTAATATTTTCATTATACAATACGGAAAAGCAACGACGAAAACAAAATGTGTATAACAAGGAAAAGTGTGCGTGTATAAAGGCGAGGTTTAGCGACAGATGCTGTTATTAACCCTTTTACGGTTGAATTTATCATAATCGGCCAGTAGGTCAGTGCTGAATTAATTTCACATTTCCACCGGTGAAGTGTCTTTGACATCCTGTAATTATAACTTCAAGTTCTACATGTTTCTTCTCCATTCGAACTTGGAAACAGTGACAAGTTTTTCTTTGAAATCTTATTGTATGAACATATCTCATTTTCTTTTATTATGAATTATTGAGAATTCGTTTGTTATATTTATTTCCTTTTGGTAGTAAAACATTAATCGGAACTATTGGTAATAAAATTCAATTGTAAGTGATATAGAAGTTAAGTGCAGTGCATTTCTGAATTCTAAAACTGTTCTAATAACACAAGACTCTAATTATGAGAAAGAATTTCCATTTAGTTTAATTCTAAATTCACATGTAATTGTTAAATACGTCTCGTACTTGTTAATAAGTAAGAGTTTTGTCATTAAAATAGTTCTGCACAGGAGAGGCGACTCGTTCAAGACACTATAGTGGCTGCTTGCTGTGTAGTGCTTTCCGCTTTGCACAAGTGTCGCTTTGACTAAACTGTGCGAGGGTGAAAGCTAGCCGTCAATTGATTTCAATAATTGAATTGAAAACAATGAATCTCCTACTTCAGTGGCGGTATGTATAATAAAAAGGAATTTATGTAAAACAAAATAAAATTAAAGCTCAATCTTTCTTAACACATTTCATGCTACAGTGGTAAATTCTGTAACTAGTCAGACATAAAGAAATAGCTGTTTATGAATACCTATCTTTGAGGATACTAACATTTACGTATTTTATTATACACTTCCCTTGTTTTACACCATCATTGTAACAGCAATACTATTCAAAATTTCATGGGGGTTGATCGTTATTTGATGAAATTGAAACTGGTGTCATGGTTCATCTTGCTGGAATTAATGACGGTACTACAAAAATTAAAATGTTAATAATCATAATCAAATGATAATACAAAATGGCGTGAAGAATGAGTTGAACTTACATATATCAAACAATAAAAGTATTTCGAAGCAACGAAAACTCTGTGTTCACATTTAAAATATCTTCCTAGTACCCTGAAATTAAAAAAGTACATAGCTGTTTCTCTCGTGTTTTCTGCTTATTGTATGGTTGGGGTAGGTTCTTACGAAGTCATCGAATTTCCTGACGTTACACTTTGTTGAATTTCGGGGACAAGTTCCATGAGAATGGTATTTTTGCTCCTGGTTTGGGATCTTTTTAACATCGCCGAAATTAAAAAAGACAAGCAATTTCGTGTTCCTTCCGAGGTAACTAGAAAACTTCTGCCTGTAATTCAGCGCCAGAGGCGGGCTTAAAATGTAAGGGAGAAAAAATTGGGTGGACTAGACTGGCAATCGAATCCAGGACCTCCCGCTTTCCTGCCGGGTTTTTCTACTAACAAGTCACGTCACCCAATTGACACACGCCAATTTTTGTGCAATGTTGATGCATTATAAAACTCGAAAACATATTCGACACGTATTTTTTTTATCGGCAAACGTCCAGGTTGAAGAGGTAAAATGTATAGTTCGCCTATTTTTGAATGCTGAATTTAGCAGAATAATCAGTTTTCTTAAAAAGTAACTTGTTTAAATGATCTTTAAAAAATAACTGATCGTTCCAAATTTTTCTAATAAAGTTAATCCCTTTTCATAAACTGTGGACCTTGGCCAAGAACACGATAAATCAGTTCCTTGTGAGAATAATTTTATAATAAGCACCGATAATGATTTTTTATAGAAAACACTAATAATCGGTAGCTATTGACTTGTAGTTCTATAGTAACAGTGTTTATCATACAAAAAAGCGGCTGAGATTCAGTGACTAACTCACCAATTGGTTCCACATGAAAATCTCTGCTCGAAAATTCAACCTTTTTTTAACAGAGCTTTTCTGATCCGAAAGAACTCTTAACACTTTATCGGCAGGCGGCGGAATATTACGTGTTCACATTTATAACGCTTATCTGCGGCGAACGAAAAATTCCCTTTTTACTTCGTCTGAGTGTTTTCTGGGAGTCAGAACAATTTCATGCGCTTAAGTTGAATTAAAACTATTTTTTATGTGATGACGCCAATAAATTGAAATTGCTAATAACGGTGAGCATAAATAAAAAAATTTCATTAAATTCCGACGACAATGCAAATGTTATGTGACTTTTAGTGGTGTCTAGTATAGTCTTCACGAAATTGCCAAAAATAGCTCGCGGCATTTAGGTTAACCCTTCCCTGGTGCTGGCCGGGTCATTTTTGACCGGCCGCGCGCGACAGATGACTCTTGGGGATCGGTTCTTATCGCTGTAATACTTTCTGTTACGCTGTAACTTTGTTTCAAAGCATGCACTATCCTTACTACGGCAAAGGAGACGCATTATTTCTTGTGTTACAGCGATAAGAGCCAATTTCAGAGCAGTCATCTGTCGCGTGAGGCGGGTTAGAATAAAAGTATCCGCCGGGCGAGGTTTAAGATGTGCAAAATACCCCGCATATAAGGTGTTAATCTTCTCCGTGCTCCACGTGTAAACGGAGTAAATGTTGCGAGAAGTTGGGACAGTATTCGTTCCGTTAAAAATCGAGAGGAACCGATAGCTAAATCGACTGGTAGCTCTCCATTAAAGTCTCACCTTGCGGCGGACAGACGGCAGCAAACATCGAATGCCGGGGAAATCCGTTCGACAGGGTTAATCGTCGTCCCGTCCTTAATCACGAACAAATCGCCGGACGTGGCCGATGGCACGGATATTGTTTGATGATTTGTCATCGGCGTTTGACGTTTATTGGACTCTCGCGTACATTTATTACATTTTGTCGGTCGGCTGGTGCGCGCACGGTCTTGCCACGGTGAGTAATTATCAGAGGCCGCTATCACTGTCTGCAGTACGTCCATTCATTTCGTTTGCCGTTCCGCGATGTAAAAGCTCGCGGTGCCGCGGCATGAAATATGCATCAGTCGCATTGATAATTATGCGGCCCGATAACGCGCCCGCTTCCGTTCTCGCCACTTTCTCTCTTCTTCCCTCTTATTAAAAATAAAACCTAACCGTCTGACAATTCCGCCGTCCCTCCAATCTCCTTCTCACTCTTCCTCACACTTCACTTTCTTTTTTTCTTTTACTCATTCTCATACTGCTCGCGGTTAATTTTTGCACTGACTTTCGTCCACTCCGATCTGATCTAACTGATTATTTGCTTAATTCGATTAATATCGAGGGCGCGGTGGCAGAACTTTAACCGAGGGGGTCACTGGCAAATTGCTAAATTGTTATCCGATTCTGCGAATTTCGAAGTTTTTTCTTTCGTACTTGTTATTCAGCGATATGATCTGCAATGTAGTTATTGACTTTCCAACTGCTGCGTCGCTAACTGAGTTTTTTCGTTCTGTATTATTTTAAATTTTTGGCCTGTTTGTGGTGACAGGTGCACTTTTGCAGTCCGTTTCATCAGTTGTTAATTGCTCACGTGTTAACTGAATTGGAGAACCAATGGCGAAGCGTGGTTTGTTGTCGAATAACTCCTAGTCTTGTCTGTGTATATTTAAAAAGGTACGTTACTATGTACCCTGCTAGAACAAAATAAAAATGACCTATATTCATAGGTCCCATGCAGCAGTGGAAAGTTTCATAACTAATCAGACATGCAGAAACAATTTCGTATGGTACACGTCTTATTTTATGTGACGTTGACGTTACTCAATTCTTTGTAGAGGTTGGTAATTATTTGTAATAACTTAAATTAATGCATGGGTCACCCCATGATTATAGCTGTTTTTACCTTATTTGATTTTCATGTTGATAGTACAATACGAAAAAGGATAATTTAATTGTAATATATAATTTTAGTACCACACACAAAATAGGAGGACAAGAATACAAACAATTTGTTGAATAAATCTTTTGTTTATTCATACAGTGTGTATCTAAAACGATGACACAAAATTGAAAAATGTATGCTACCGTTTAAAGCTAAAGAAAATATCCTACTACACGTGGGTTCACAAACCGTTTGTCCTTGAGATACTCGTTGCTCACAGCAGTGAATAATTCCATATCTAGCCAGACAACCAATACATATTTAATTATTGCGTGGTATATTCTATATTTTATACTATCACAGTGGCATTAATTTTATTCCCAATACAGGTAACGAAGGTTTGAAATTATGTCACTTAATTGAAATTATTCCTTTGGATGTAATGGTTCTATTAAAAGTCGATATACCTATAAAACAAACAACGTAGAAAGAGATTTTATCTTGTTTCAAAATATAAAATGCACTTATAAATGTTGTAACATCATTTCAGAATCATCTTGTATGTTGTAATTATTTGGAAATTGATGCTTTTTATATTATGTATTCACTATATGGCACTTACTATTTGTATGTTCCTTACATGTTAATATATTACGTAATAAAGACTTGTTTTTATTTTCACAAACTATTATTTTGTATCTATGCATGCAAGTCAATATCTTAAAAAACATGACATACATCACTATGATTTTCACTCCCTCATATATTATTAACATCATCTTCTGTTGATGAAAGTAAAGGAAGAATGTTTCAAGAATTCGAACATCATTATCATTTGTCCATATTCATTAACTTGTGTTTTTAAATGTCAGTACATTGTTTTTGGAAAATTTTTGATACAGTAGTAACAGAATATTTTCAGCTTTTGTAACCATTCTGTCAGGCAAGCCTCTTAGCTGTTTCAGAGTTAACACTAAATTCATCATTAACAAATTAGCTAACTCATTCGCGTGAAGTAATCGCCTTCATTGTTGAATCATGCTTCACCTATTGCTAAGAAATTACTTTCATTGCCTTCCATTGCCCTCTTTAAAAACAGATGGTAGCCTTTCCCTATTCAGTACAAGTAAAACGATTTATTTTTACGTCCCTCCCTTTCTGCCCAGCTGCATTCCTTTGTGTCTCCATCGGTTAACAAAATGAATCGCTGGTAACAATAAAATACCCGTCGCGGGACAATGAAGTGTCGAAAATTCACGGTGCACAATAGCCCGGGAGCGATCGAAGAAACGGCAATTATCCGCGTAATTATCAGTTATCAGGGCTCCCCTTTGACCGTGCGCTTTCGAATCGACAATTTTTCTGGTCTCGCGGCGAGACATTGTTCCAGGCTGACGTAACGCGTACGTTATCCGTCACGTCACCTACTTCCCATCGGCCAGAGGCAAGTGACATCTCTTTCGCTCTTTTGCCTTTTAATGCACACGTGGCGCAGCCGTGAATCGTTTTATCGGCGGTCGTGGAACGCTGCCGGGCGTCGTAACTTCAATTGAATCGGCATGCACACGGCCACGGAATGATATACGCAATGCATTCCGCGCTCGCCCACCCGCCCGCTGCATGTGCATGCATGCAGCTGGCACGAAAAGAGCGCCCGTTGTACCTCGGCTTTATCTCGACTTTGTCCCCGACACGTTCGTTAGCTTAACGGTTTTGTTCGCCCCACTTTGCCCTTTCTCCTCGTTTTTCCTTACAGAATCGCGCCATCCCCGCGGATACGATTTACTCGCCGTGAAATGGGAAGACGAATTACGCTGTTTTTGTAAAACTACGGCCGCGCGGCGAAAAATATGGACACGGCTACGTTCCTCCTCTCCCGTTTCTTCTTCCTCGCGTGTTTTTCCTGTTTCTTTTCCTTTTTTCCCCATTCATCCGTTCGTTTTTCAGCCCCCGCGGTGAACACATGCAACGTCGTCGAGAGATAGAGAAGGATTTCTCGTTTTTGGAATAACGAGAGCCATTTTTTTCTTTAACATCCCGCTACCTTACGGTGGTCTGTTTAGATTGCAGTACGTCTGCCTCTCTGTCGGTTCTGCTTTCTGAATCGATGCAAAACGATCGCGCGGATCTCGAATCGTTGACGTCCTCTACTCATTCGTTATGACAATTGTGTCGTCGTTGGAGTCAGGACTGGGCATTATCGAAACGGACTTCTTTTCAGATAATTATTCTACTAAAGTTTTTATCTTGATTTGTTATTTATTCTTCTGTTGTAGCTGCTATTGAGTAATAACGTATTTGATATTTCAGGTATTTCAGTACTTCTTTCGTCATTTGAAATTGAGTGTTTCTTATTCAATTTTTCTAGACCAATGAAAAGTATTGTACGGCAGCATAAAATCACAATTTTCTTAATACAGTATTGTCCATTAGTTATATATTTTGACAGTTTGACATTTCTAATATACTTGAGTACATTTGTTGATTAAAAATCAATATCTGAAACGTTCATGGTCAACTTACATTCTGTGCAACGATGTATTTAATAATCGCTGTGCCATCGCATATTGATTTACTCGTACAGTATGATATTCTTCTATTATGTTATGAATTTTATTCCAAAACCATAAAGATGTATATACATTTTAGGAGAACTTATTTCGTATTGTTCTTTGAAAGAATAAACTACTCACTAAATAAATGATTTGAAAATGATTTATTTCTGTAATACTATGTTCGAATTATTTCATAGATGATATTAAAATTTATCTTCATGCGCCCTTCTCTGTAGTAACATTAGTTTTTATTTCCATTTGGATAATTCAGTAAAAATAATTTCAGCCACTGCCCGAAATACTACGTTGTCGAATCTTAAGAACGGAAACAACATTCATCCGAATTTGTTTAATTTATAACATACGTTGAACCAAAGTACTTCTGAACATACATTATAGCATGAATTATTTCGTTGAAATGGCTGCTTTGTTAAACTTTATAAGTTTGTACAGAAAAAGTGTTTCAGTTAATGTTCAGTAAACACGAGTGCGTTAGCTGTTGGACTTCTGCTATGTATTATGCAGATTACAGTCCTACAAATAATACTCTTATCATATGAAACATTCGCAATCATAATTTTCATAATTTGGAGGAGCGCTTGAAATTTTCTGAAATGTACATTCCCCTTGTATTGTTATCGTGAATAACAGTCAGCATTATTCTGGCAAATTTTATTGAAGTTTGAATAATCATCCTAATTATGACCAAAAATAAACTGTTCAATGTAATTATAAAAAAATAATGAAGATAAAATTTGTATACACCTTTCAATTATTTGTTTCATTTCCCAGTCGAGGATCAAATTTTAACTTATGAAACGATACATTAAAACACATCGTACAATCCTGTAAAACTATTTAATTTCATAAAATTACGAACCCTGCATATTGCAAGCCCCTGAGTATTTTAGATTATTATGAACGTAGTATTCCAGCATAGCGTTCTCAGTTGTTAATTCTTTTAACTGCATCTAATTAACATATTGCCTGTGCAAAGAAATTTACACCACACAGCGGTGCGCGGGCGATTACTGCTCGCACGTCGAAAGTAATTAGCGATCGTCGAGGGAACACAGTGAATTATCATCGAGCAAGTAAAACCATAATGCTCTGATCCCGAGTACGCGGCAAGTCGTCGCGATAAAACGGTATCTTTTCTTGCCCGTAATCACGTACACAACAGGGGAGGTGGTGATGCTATCAGGCCATTAAGTCGAGTTAGTAACGCCGGTACACGCCCTGAGGAATCAGGCGGGGACCTTGTTCCGGCACGTCTGATAAACGGAAGAACATCGGCTCGTCTGGTTGACTGGATGAGTGGCTGGCTGACTAGCGTGATTAGCTAAGTGATTGGAAACCCCACCCTGTCGGTTCAGCCTGCCCATACCCATAACCCATTACGCTCTGAAACGACGGACGGACGATTTAACTTCTTCTTTCCCGCATGGATCAAGGAATCGTGCTCCACAGCCGACACGGAATAATCTTATTGACGGCACTTGCTCTTTCACGGGTTCTCCGATCGATAATTAGTAACTGGTGCAAGTAGCTATCCTGACTAGTTCACTTACAAGTTACTGGTACAAGTTAATTACCAGTGTAAACACCTGCTGTGTACGGCTGGTAAGTTGGCAGACGGAAGGAATGCGGGTCTAACTGGTTAATAGTGGAATAGGCCCACCTAGTCCGACACAATTTAAAAACAGAGCACACGCATTTTCGTTATTGACCAAAATGGACACATCTACTAATCGAAACATACAGCACTGTGTTCCTCTTTATCCTGTACCGTTCCGACTGCCAACTTCCTAGCCGTACGCCCCGAAGTTGGGGCCTGGATAGCTACTTGTACCAGTTACTGATACAGGGAACAGACCAATGTAAATACAGCGTTAGACCCTTCGTTAGATCGCGAACTTTTCTTATGTGCATTACGTAGAAAAATAATCCATTGACGTCAGGGTCCCGCATCTCCTACACATTTTCAACCCTTGGTGCTATCAAGACACCTACGTTATAAGTAGATTCTATCTACGCTCGTAAATTTATTCGCAGGAAGCAAGATATAATAGAACACTCTTATTACATGCACATACATTACTGCTAAAAAATCGCAGGATATTTACAAAGTTTTACGGAAACCTGAAACAAATTGTGAGATTATTGACACTAGGACCAGGCATACCAATTCGCGCTATTTGTGTTTTCTGTTACATCTACCAAATAGAATCTTTTGGATCTTTGAACCTTATCTTTTGTAACTTTTAATTACAGTATTGTGAGTGAACTCTTTATAAGTAATCTACGTATGCATATGCCTACACAGATAAACCTATATACAGTGGTCTACAAAATTGAAAAATGTAAACATGTTACTTCAACTCTCCTCTCAAAATATATAACTTCGTGGGGAATACTAGCATGTACAATATGCACGTTTTGTGTTTCTTTTTATTCACACAGTCAAATAACTTGCTAAATAATATTGACAAAGGTAAAACGCATAATAGCCGCATACTATGTGTACTTTTTCAGAAATTTGTATATTTTTCAATTTTTTTGCTTCAATACTCATTAATTCATATTGAACAAATATACATGTTTTGTCATTTTCATGAATTCCTTCTTAAGAAGATTTAACGTACAAATTCCTTTATTATCTTATTTATTAATTGTACATTTCTTTTTTAATTTCAAAAGGATGTTTTCATAATTCAAACGTTTAAATCATAATTTACTGTAAACGGCGCTACTGTATAAACGCATTCCTTACAAAGGTATTATTGTATGTAAAATCAAGAACTGGCGGTGCACATACACTTGCAACTTGATGACATTTTACAAACTACGGTCAGATAATTACACGAAACCATGATGAAATCCAATGAACATCCAGGATCAAATAGAAAGGGGAACAAGCAAAAATTATATCAGGGTTAAATTAAATTTTTTTGGATCGATATTAACGATCAGCGCGAATAGCCGAGCTCGCATTAAATCAGCCTCGATACGGCTATTCACCAGTGCGGTAAATATCGGGGGGTGAATCGTAGAGGAAAGTAAAGTGGACAGCGGAAAAATCGGATGGCTCAAGTTCTTCCAAGCGATTCATTCATCCCTATACATCCCCTTTAGAGGATCGTCTTACGAACTGGTCACTTTGTAACCCAATACCAACTGACACTTTTCTGTTGCTTGATAATGTCGAGAACGAACTTTCTACGATTGGCTACATTTAACAAACTGAATCGAACGCAACGTCGTTTTAAGAACAGCAAAACCCCGATTATGTGGAACAACTGCGGAGCATGCTGTTCGGATGATTGAATAATTACATTGTCACGTGAATTATGACTATTTCTCTCGATCAAAAAGGAAGCATTAATCATCACGTTCGTATTACAAATTTTCTAACCTTCTAATCCACAGATATTACTGATTCTACTTCACATCATACTAACCTGGCGACTTTGTGGTGGGAAACTTAACATAACCTGTGTGATGGGGTATCACATACCCCAACCAATTTTTTTTAAACATTTATATTCTGTATGTATGAACTTTTAATATAATATCAAACCTGACTTCTTTCATTAGTATTCAATTAATCTATGCACAAAATAATTAGAAATTGTTTATTATTCTTAAGTGTAATGAGAAAATACAGGTGCTGTTGCTTTAAGAACAATAATATAACAGTTTCCTAAGTTTAAATTTACTAACTAGAAATACGTTACTGAACGATAAAAGTGATTTTTCTAATCCAAAAAATACTTATATTAACAATGAAATAATTATTTATTATTACACAATCCTCACGTTGTAACATTAATGTAGGAACATAAAAACACGACTGAATACCCGAATATTCTTCCCTGTACGATTTATATTGCAGATCCTATTTTAAATTGTGTCTGACCAGGTATGTCTGTTCTCACTGTGGTATTAAACGTGTTGACACGTTCCCTGCCACAGTAGAAAACTCCCTAACTAGACAGACACTTAAAAATGGCTGTTTATTAATACACATGGTTGATTGTACATATATTTATCGATTGGATATTACACTGTCTATTTTTACTAAAACTTTAACGTGAATGTTGCTTGAAATTTCGTAAGGGTTGGTAGTTATGCGATCAAATTAAAATTGATGCGTGTACCGAAAACGGTACACGCGGCAGGGAACGTGTTAACTGTGATTAGTCCCACGGTTGGGTCTCAAGCTTGAGTTATCCGACAATACAAGTATGAATTAGTATTTAGCTTCCTGAAGTGACATGATTTGGGTAATCGAATGGTCGGTTAATGAGCATTAGAGCAATCGAAAATTCATATAGACGATATTTGGTTAATCGAACGTTCAGTTAATCGTTGTTCGAATAATTGCTCTACTGTAGCTTTGGAGTGGTGCGCGAAATCGCAAAGTTCGCCCATGGAACGAAACGGAACTTTAGCGTGAATCGTTCACGCGTTTCGCGTATTGGCGTGAAGGCTTCCAATTAACAAACTTTAGAAGCACGGAGCTTCAATTATCGGATTCATAACGGTATAGATTGTGGCGTAATGGATGTTATCGTCTTTCGCTCCTGGCGTTGAATAAAATGCAATCTTGCACGAGATGAATTTTCCATCGATTGAAAACCCATTTTCAGTGAATTGCCTTTAAATTTCGGTGAAGTGTATTTAAAGCTCCACCCGTAATTATTTTCTCGCTTGCCTTTCTTTCATTGGTGCCCGGTATCTCATGTTTTCGTAAAAAATTAAACCACAAGGTACTCCTGCTTTTACTTCATTAATCAGTATCCAGGTAAACCGAATTTCATTTTCCCTAAATTCGAAGTTTTATGAAATTTTTTGTTATGCGTTACTCCATATGTCTTCTTAAAAGTTTGCTTTTTTACATACATTTGAAATTTATATGAAACATAATTTCGTTTTACTTTTTCATACGAATACTTTGGATTATAGCACAAAACCTCGCGGTATATAATTTAGAGTACAGAATTATGTTTAATAAACATACGTCGAGAAATGAATAATTATCAGCGCTGCGAACAATCATGCGAGGGAGAAAATCTTTAATAACTTCTTTATTAATTTTTCTGTATACTACACATTCTCTGTTCACTTTATTGAGTATTATAAATCCTATAAGTCCTAAATACTTTTTCTAAACATCACTTATAATACTTTTGTTTCTCTCATTACCGGCCGAAGTCACTCAGATATCGTAAAACAACTCATGTAACATTATTTTCGTCTACTATCGAACTCAATCGCCTGCACTTTAGCAATTACTCCAACAAGAAGTTACAGAGAGTTCCTCAGGCACTTCGATTTTTCAAACGCGCGTGCTTGAATTTTCTAAAGCAGGAATATGCTCGCGAGAAGGAGCACGGAGAAAACTCCGGGAGCTGCAGTCAGCTTCTCCGTCTGAATAAAATATGCACAGAATTCGGATCATTAGCACAGTGTGGCGTAACAACGTCATGTATGTTCCGGCGGGTCGAAGCTATATATATATATATATATATATGAAGTGTTGCGCGAGAAAATCCGCGACCTCCTCGGGACGCGTGTGGGGATCCTTTTCGGTTGCAAACGAGCCTTAAAAATTTCACGTCGTTAGCTTTCAGTGTCACGAAGGCGCCTTGCATCCGAGGCCTTGGCGTATTCGCGCTCGTTGGCCGCTCTATCCGCTCCGCTTGGAGTAAATAAGTTTACGGGTAAGCGAAAGGGGGGTTGGCAGATTGCGAAGGGGTCGATGGTCGAATCGTGGACCGACACCGTCGTCGGTGGTTTTGAAAGATACGCTTAATAAAGCCGACTACCGCTCTCCGCAGTCGTGGTCTAATATCAACGCAAATGCGACTGTTTTGTATGCTAATTGACTCATATACATACGTATACCACTCGTACTACATGCTGCCCGCTAAATAGATAGACTCGATGCGCAGAGGGTGCCGGGAATGCGACATACTACCGGAATGAAGCCCATTTATGTCTAACGCAGTTGTAACTTCGCGTCAGCCTCTTTCTGCGTCCGTTGACAGCTTTCGGACGTTCGTCAGGTATGGCGATTCGAGATTTGTTCTCGAGAACATCGGCATCACCTAGCACTCGGAGATTACAGGGGGAGCTTAATTACTTGCGAATCCCTTGACGTCCGATGCACACGAGACTCATGCGACTAGGAGATATTTTAAATGAAACCATTTTGCTAGTAAACAGAATTTATTTCAGTAACGACTATGTCTAACAAGCGAACTTCGGTAAATGTATAATACTGACATTTTCGACACTGCACTACGGACCAGAAATGAAAATTCCGCGACAAAAGTCGGAAAAATTGTTTTCGGTATATCATGGTTTGGTGAGTGGTTTTAAGTAGTATAATGTTCACTGTATTTAACTCCACAAGGATTTTTTAAATTGGACTTCACGTGTTTGAGATTTGGGTCCCTAAGGCTGCTGAAACGGGAAAAATGGTTTAGAAAGCGGTGTTGAATCTCAAATCAATTTCTTTAAAAATTTTGCATAAAATTAGGAAATACTATATATCGTTGGAAAGGTCTCAGAGCAAGCTACATTTTTTAAATACAAACCAAACCTTAAAAACTGATTTTTGCATCTTTACAGGCATTTAGATTAAAAAATGCTCCATTTTTACCTTTGGGAAGATGCAAGTTTTTGTATTCGCATTCATTCGGTCTGAAATAGCCACAAACAGTTAGCTCTGAGTCTAAGCTTCCCAGCAATGTCCGTTTTATTTGCATGAAATTGCGAAAACTTGGAGAAACCATCCGAAATGTTATGAGGTGTGACTACATTTTGGACGCAAGTTTAACGGATCTCCCTTACGTATGTATGTATCAACCATCAAGTAAATATGGCGATCAAGATGATGTATATCGTTTTTAATCCATTATTTATGATATTAAAGTTTCCTACAATATGAAGAAATTGAGAAATATTTATATTTGTTTTTATTATTTTTTTTATTTATTTATTTATAATTTCTTGTATGCTAAAGAGTTCATTTTATTCCTCGTTTTACTATTTCCAAAAAGAAGAAGAAAACATATTTGGATTTTTGTCACGGAATTTCCATTACTGGCCCATAGTACACTGCCAAGAATAATTCTAGTTACAAGTTATCTTCAATCCTTTAAGGGCGATGGGATTGAGTACGCGTTCGATCAATTTCTGCGACACATATTTTCGATAACAGCAATGATCATCAGTTTCTGTGTTTTACGCAGATACTTACAATACCGTGGTTACCTCGACAATAACAATACAGTAGGTTTTATTTATTTCGTGTAACAAAAGAACTTCCGTGAGATGAAAATTCTGAAACTACCCCTAAAGGCACAAAACGTATTTCCCTGTTTGTATTAATATCTGACAAACTATACGACATAGACCAAAATTGTTTTAATAGATAATTTCTTGTCCTCTATCAAGATATTGACAAATTTTATTTTTTGTTTACGATCTTTGTAAAGAAAATTCATTCCCACCTTTACTTTTACTCTTTTTTTATTTTTTATACGGTAAGAAATACAGAAAATTACAGTATGTATAGAAATATATACAGGGTGTCCCAAGATAAATACCGTTTAAAATAATGCCTTAGCTATGGATTTTTCCAAATTCTTGAGACGCCCTCTGTGTGTCTGTATGTTTATTTTTTATTTAATATATTAACACTGATTGTGAGATTCTTTTCAAATACATACACAAGTAACCATTTAATAAAATTGTGTAGAAATGCAAACGACACGTCCGGACCTCAACCAATGATACTATAAGTAAAAGCCCATGCTTCCTGTTTAATGTAAAAACATTTATTCTACAATTTCGACTTATTTAACGAGGAATCTTCCGATGTTTGCTTTCGCCATGTTTTCTGCCGCACCGTTATAGCTGAAAGTCCGCTTTTTCGTCAAACAGTATTACATTACTGCACTATTCAAAGTTGAATCGCGTTTCATTAGTTATTATGTAGTAAAGTGGATTACTTTTGGTACATACTCAAATGTTCGTATACAACGTCCAAATGCTGCTGCATTTAGTATATACGGTGCTTTCAAGGTAGGTAACTAAACTTTAGGAGCATGTTCTGATTACATTAAGGATGAAAAGAGTTTTCTTAACATTTCTACAGAAATACTTCTTCCTCGAAGAAGCTACACATGGAATATGCACATAGTACAAAATAATTAAAAGAACTAAAAGTAGCAATTGTACGTCTTAGCATGACAAATGTAGAATGTTAATATATCAGTTTCAGTTTTCTTAAGGAAACCTGGATTATTAATCATGTTTTGCATTTGCTGAACGTTGTAGTATAATCAGTGGCACTATCTAGTGAAGCCTGGCGAAACTTAAGTCACGTCGGCTTTATGACACTGTTGCACTACTGTCGAAACTGAATTCCGCAAAAATTCATTTTATTCATAGTGTGGAATAATAAAGAAGGTACAATGTTCTACAATCGTTAGAAAATAGTATGCATGAGACAGAATTACATAAAGAATTTGTTTATTTGTAATTCTATTTTAATTATGTAATTCAATTTTTTGAAGTGTGATAAAGAATGTGAAGTCATAACAGTTTCATTCGTAGTATATTCGATATATATTTATATTTATTAAAATATTTTCCAGAAAGAATCATTTGCGAGACTCATTGAAAGTATCTTCTACGTATTTTCAAATAAAATTGAGCCTTTTGAATTGAATTGTTTCAAACGCTTTTAGCTTACATGGGTGGTTCAATTTTATTAAATTCGGGAGTGATAGTTTTAACTCGTTTACAAAAAATAAAAAAAATACAAATCATTTTATATATTTAAGGATTGTAGTGTCAATTGTCATAGCGCAATATTTACTTAACAATTTTCTATTGAAAACGGTATTTTTAGCATGTTTTTTCCTTATTATTTTCTTCTTTCATTAAACACTGTCATGAAAATTGAGTAGCTACATTACAGTTTGCATTACTTTTCCAGGTGAACAAACAGCTGCAACTTTATCGCTCGTTTTTCATAATTATTGAAATCTAGTAATTAAAATTATGCTGATAAATTATTGCACCCATTTGTGGAGGCGTTCTGCACATGTTCAACGCGGCCTCGCTGCGACAAGAGTCGTACTTCGTACTGAAACTGAATCAACGCGTTAATGCGCCCCGCATATTATTACACATAACACGGCTACAAATAATAATTAAGTGCATAGCAACAATTTGTCTATCATTAACGAAAACAAACAATCCGCCCCGAATTTCCGGAGCAGTCATACATGAATTTCCTGGGGCATGTAAAACCTTGAAAATCTACTTAACGACGAGGAAAAGAGAAGTCCGAATATCATACACATTATTTATTTACTGCAGACCCGGGCATTAACGAATTAAACTTTTACTGAACTAATTGTTTAGCTACCATATTTATTTTATTTATTTATTCTTTGTAAAATAAAAAGTAGCAATATTTGAATAGTAATTTAATTGATAATTGGATGATTCGACTGTTCGTCATTTTATTTTGAATTTATCTACCTTTCAATCGATTTTCGAGGAAAACGAAGAGTATGATATTCTTCTTTCATGTCACTCATTCCATTTCTGGAGCACAGATTTCCAATAATGTTTACTTTTGACAGTGTTTACTGCAAATGTTTCTATTTTTGTCTGAGAGATTATTTCTTTTCGCATTACATAACCAATGAATCGATACTATTATGTGACATAATAAAATATTCAGCAGGTAAGTGATTTGGAAATAAATGATTTCTAAAATAATATGTACAAATTCATTGGGAAGCAATTTATCTATCGAATAAGATTCTCAAAATATAATTTAATTGCTTTTTATTTACGACGAATATATAATTATTCATCACCTTTATGAGTTAATGTTATTTTTTATAAAGAGTGCCTAAGCTTAAGTTATTGTTGCCGAGATACTGCAATGAAAAAACGGAATCATATACTCCATTTTTATCGATGAAAATTATTCGATTTCTCTACTGTCGATGTTCAAGGGTGCAACACCAAAGCGGCAGATTAATTATCGTAACTATAATTAATTTTTCATTTCACTAATTTGTTAGTACTTTCCATGGATGCCTGCATTTGTTGTTATTCTAACTTATAATGTTATCTTATACAGTACGAACATTAAACTTATTGTAGATGTATTATGATAATTATTCAACATCAAGAAGAATTACCCAATTGTACACAAAACTTTATAAATAACATTGTCTTTACATCAATATTCATAATTTAATTGTTGAATCTTTATGATTTAATATTTACATAATTAATACTCTAGGCACTTAGCGTTGCTCAAAAATTAATATATGAAATAACGTTTATTAATAGAATGCGCACGTATTCGACGAATATTTCAATTTAATGTTCTCGATAGCGAAGTCTCATCAGAAAGAATTTCATTTGACATTTTCGACTTTTTTCACTCAAATATATGTATGTTAACAGCACACTTACTTGTATTTATGATGAAATGGATTAATTAAACAGCGGTGGTGGGGTTATTCATCTAACAGACAAAAATACAAAAAACAAAATATAAAATATAATTTCTTGATGTTATGTTTTAATTTTCGTCGCCGATACTTTAATTTTCTCTTGAAATATAGAATGATAAACACGAAGGAAGTACACATTCGAGTACTCAAATTTTCTCTTATGCAAACAATCACATCCCCCTATTCTTTGGATGATAGAGATTCTATTGCATTACATTCCCATTTTCGTTATCGAGACTTGTATTGTTTCCGTTGAAAATCTCGCTTATCCGAATAATTATATCTCTCTTTTAATTCGGATGTTAGAGGTTTTATTGTCTTGCCCAAAATACAGTGTTCGACATTGGCGACGCTATCTTCACACAATCAGCAATTATCTGTAACTTGATTTACGAATTCAAACATTGTCGTTAAAAATTGATTGTCCAGTCCTAGTGTTTCATACTGGACAAACATTCACCACATGCTCGGTGGGCGAGTTTCTCTGGCTGAATCGAACGGGACCGATTTGCAGCAGTCTTAAACGTAATACGCAGTTAACGATCGACAACGGTTGTTCCTTCATTCATAACGGACGGTAAAGCGCGTTCCATTATGCGTCGGACGCCGGAGAACTCGAGCAGGAGGAAACCAACCATGTCAGCACGGACTCGCCTCATTTTACATCCCAATAAACCGGTATTAGCCGCCGCAATAAATACTCCTCGCGCATTGTTTGCGCCAATAGGAACTTCATCCGTCTGCCGATTAAAGCTGACGTTGCGGGAGCATCCGAGTGACCTCGTGCAAATCCGCAATTAATGTTATTTTCGCGAAACAGCTTGTCTGCACTAATTATCCTTTTTACGGTCCTAATTAGTTTTGGCCACTGTTCGGATGGATTCACTTGAAAAATCTCAGCCACATAAATACATTCATTTTTCTATAAGACAGTAGATAATTGTTTCACTTAATTTGTTACATAAAGCAACATGATATGTAGATAACGGTAATTTAACCCCTTGCCTTGCGATTTTTTTCAACAGCAATCTACCCTGAAGTTTATTATTCGAGTGTTTTGAGGTTGAAATACAGTAAGAATGTTTACCAACTCGTACAATTTGATTTAGATCAGAGGTGGCCATTCGGTGCGAGGCCTGGCTCCAGCCTACCCCCACTCTGCGGCCACTCCCCTCACGTAAATTGTGGTCTGGGCACGAGGTTGAAAATATCGATAATTGTCGAGAAATACGATTTCTCAAGAAACATTTAAGTGACAAGCATAATTATTTTTTATATACGGTATCAGTTTTATCTAGAAATTATATCCCCACTCTGCCATAGATCATGCGTCTTATACAAATTCAGCGAACATCATATACAATCGCTTATACGGATCTGCTTGAAAATTAAGAAATTCATTACCATTTTATTTATTTTTCAAAAAATCCTAATGATTAATAAGCGCACTAGATTAAAAGATATCAATCTGTCAAGTGGGTTGCGAACTGATAAAACTGAATTTGAATTAGATATACCGAATTTTCTTAAAAATGAGTAATATTGTAATGAATTGTTTAATTCTCAAACAGATCCGAATAGGCGAGTGCAACGATATCCTCTGAGTTTGTACATATATGACAAATGATGTATAGCAGAGTAGAGTATAATTTCTGGATACCCAACCACAACCTACGTGAGGAGAATGGACGCAGAGTGGGGGTAAGTCGGAGTCAGGCCTCGCTCCAAATGACCATCTCTGTTTTAAAGAATCCTCTGAAAGTCGAGGGTGCTGTAATACAACATTTCGAGAACTCCATACTTGACTGAAATCTTTGTCCCGGTCGATAAAAGATGGTCGTTGTTTTGGTATAATAACTTTATTCAGAAACTAATTAGTATCAGCAGGAGGGGCGTGGAGGAACGACTGCCTTTCATTCCGTCTTGAGAAACCTCGGAAAAACTCGGAAGAAGCAGCAATTGCTGAGAAAGACAAAACTTTTGGGCCGCAGTGGGGACGGGCCCTTAGCGGGAGTGAATTGAGAGGAGACGGGATAAACGTTGGATAGTGCCATTTTATATACGCAAGTATTTAATTATACTTTAAAAAGTTAAAAAATCGAAAAGTATGAAACAAATAACAATGGAAAACAAAATTGAAATGTACATAAAAAAATATTTACTTTGCATAATATATTTCTGACCGTACTGCCTGCTTGCACGTGAATGCGTGAATGATTTTTCCACGACCCTGCAAGGCCATAATGACGACGCAAAGATAATTTTATTTGATGATCTATTTTTTTCAAACGATAATGTGATAGCGCTGTGATACTCAGTCTATGACACTACAGAGATTATAAGGAAGGCAACAGTGAAAATTCCATCAAAATCATTCCAGTGACTTTTCAGGTCGTTGAATACAAACAATCGCACTCACAAACTCTTTCTCTATGTGATAGTATGTACACTGCCGGTCAAAAGTTTGGGACCGCCATACTCTCCAGTACATTGTATAGTATAATTACTGAAAAATAACGCTAACGACCACGTGTTTTTATCTGAGTCTAGAAATGGGTGACAGGAACTACTTTATGACTGTGCCTTGTTTTGTTAATAAATATCAGTGAAAACAGTTAATCCTTCCAAACCGTGTACTCCTTGACTGGAAACGTTCAATATATAAGCCATTTATTTTCAATATTTATAAGCTATTTGCTTTCGTCTATTCATTATTTTATTGAACTTATTAAATTAATTAATTTATTTAAGTCCAAAGGAGGATATTTCGTCGAAAAGGCTGTTTAAGGAAATTTATATACGACACGTTTTTATAATGTTGATTGATATATAAACTGTATATATTTTTGTCAAAATAAAGTAAAATGCTCTAAATAAAAAGGAAACATAATTTTCTATCTACACCTTTCAACAGATAATCACATAATCCCGCGTAATACCTTTATTGCGCGGTGGTCCCAAACTTTTGGCCAGGAGTGTAGATGCACGTAGATATCGACCAATAAAAGATTCATGTTCACACTTGATATATGCGTGCCGTGACGTGGATACACATAAATCTATTAATTGACATGAATATGAATCTATTTACGCACGAACGCTGCAACACTCAAGAGCTTAAGCGAACTCGTTTCGCTTGAAAAATTCGAGGAATGCATGGACACGTGAAAATGTATGATTGTATAAAATTTCGCATTCCAGTTGCTAGAGAGGATGATTAGAAACGAGATTTGCCTGGTACACTGATCAGCGTGTTGCTCGGCACTTTCGTTTGTTTTTCGAACCGTTTTGCAAATCACCCGGCCAGCCTGGTTGACCGATTTCATTGCCGGAGATCAGCCGGTAACTATGTTAGTTTTAACGAGCTAACTTAAAGGACGATCGAAATTTATAGGATGGACGGTAATGGCCGTCCGCTTTCCAACTGCAATCTGGCCGCGGATCAGAATTCATTCGATTCATCTGAACTTCCAGAGACTGTCCTGAATAGGATCCACGTGTTTGAATGGAATATTAATAACTTCAATCGGAACGCACGGGTATATAATCTTTCATATTCATGTATTTTTTCCCTCCCACAATTGCGACGAATCTGGGTATTAATTTTTCCTATGGTTCCACTTCGTATTGATCGATGGCATCTTCTAAATGGTTTCTTTGCTATGCATTGCAATTTCTGTTTGCTATTTTCGACAATACTGTGTCTGACACATGATCCCTACTCTTCTACGATGATTTTGGATGGGAATTTTGCTTTGGCATAATGATTTTGTTTCATTATAGCTCTTGACAGTAAATCATTGGAATTTTATGTCATAGTCTGATCTCGATTTAATGGTTGTTTTACACTCACACAGAACATGATACCATTCGCTAGTCTAAATGCATCTGAGATGTTTTCTAGCACCTAACCTGTTAACTAACAATAAACGATTTATGAATTAGTATAATGGCTAGGTTTACAGGAATGATCTGGTGTTTTTATCGTAGTTTAGATTAGATTAGATTTAGATTTTACAAGAGGTACCATCAATTTTTCTGGTGGAACTACTGTTACTAAACTCGACCTGGTGGGAACGCTGTTATTTCTTCATTTCGTGGCACATTGACACTTCTCAAACTATCATACAAAAAGCATGTAATTTCGAATTCTATTGATATCAGTCAGTCTTATTTATAAGTTTTGCAGTTATATATTGATTATACCCTGCCAAAAATATTTACGACTTATATCAATTTATATTAAGAAAGAAGGCACGTCTCACCTGTACATGAGTGACATGGCAGGGGTTAAACACAGAACTCTCTTTTCTTAAACAGCCTGTACATTGTTATACGTACTGGTGGGTACACGTTTTCTTTCGACAATTTTTAAGATTTCAACGCGTACCTCACGCGCTGAATTAATCTTGTCTAAGCGATTATACTAAAAGTTTTAATGATACGATGTGTAGTATGCAAGAGTTGGATGTGATCCGTATTATTGCTTGATTTGAACTGTTTTGTCTGAGTGCTTCAGAAATACTGTTATGTAGTATAGGAATCCGAACTTCAATCCTTGTAATTTTTAGTACACGGGTACCCGCGTATTTCTGTTCACGGATACCCGTGTATTTCTATTACACTTGTACACATCTATTTAAATATATCTATATGTATATTCGGAAACCAATTAAACGTCAACCATCAGCCTGCCAACTCCCAGAAACAAAAGAATCTCGGTCTTGTTCAGAGCCGCATGATACAAAAAAGAACTAATATCCGTACACACGTGTACTTAAATATCCGTGTACACGTCTATTAAGAATACGGATTTTTAATTCCTTAATGCACGTTGCACGTGTCCCGTGTACACATGTATTTTAATACACGTTCAAAACCACGACCTCTAATTGAAACTTATAAGTGGTCTGTGTATACTCGCGTAGCGCCGTTAGGATCAATCGCGTGTGGTCTGTCTCAGTTTACTCTGTGAAGACAGGGCCGTAACACGCACAGAATTTAATAGTTAGATTCCTGTTCTGGTTTTGCTAGATTTCTTATTGGCATCAGCGTGCGCCGATGAGCAGCACGATAAAACAGCGATCATCACCCGGTTAGATCAGGCCGATCGTATTGTCTGACCACGCGTAGCTGTTACTACTGGCGCGACCCTTCGCTCGTTCGGTTCGCGGCTCGTCGATAAAAATACGCCATAAAATGTTCCTGTAACAGTCGTAACTATGTCGATTCGACGGACTCCCGGCGAGCTAGGATATCGTCTGCCCGGTTCGAAGCTATTGCGACGATACAAACCGCTCGTTACGTATTCTCTACCGCGCTACGATATTAGGTCACTCAGACACAAACGTTTCGGTCTTATGAACGACAACTTTATTTGTGTCGCATTATGTGCTCCGGGACGTTGTGTAGCCAATGGAATTGCATTTTCATCGATCCCGAGATCGTTTTTATGATTTCAAGAGGACGATAAACGATCTGGTTTGTGGATACCGATATTGTGTAGCTTTCCATGAAAATGTTACATGGTAAAGTTTCATTGGTCCACCCTTAAAAATGCAAATGAAAGTTTGCATTCGAAAATATTTATCTAGCCTCGACTGTTGACGTTTTTCTTTGCTAACGTTTTAAGTAATTTCCGGGGAAATCAAATTTACGTGGAAATGAAGGAATCTTAACATTGTACAGGATCGGCCAAAATTCATGGGGCAATTAAAGACGGAACGGTTCTTTAATAAAATAAGACGAAATGATACAATATGTTTTTTCACAATCTTTTCAAAGGCAAGTTCGAAATTCAGCGGAATGAATTTTGTTTATTATCAATATTAACTACCGCTTGATTCTCAAAGTGAGAATGGTGATGAAATAAATATTGTTAAACATCTAAGTAAACGGGTATTTAATTGATTTCTAAACTTCTAAAAGGAAGCTTCATACGAAAAAAATATATTCTGTGGTTTCGACATTTTTAAGAGATAATCACTTCTGGATTATACTACAAATATCGAACAAGCCTATACGTAAGAGTCTACGTTATTCGAAAGTGTGTTGAAAAACCAGTGAAAATCACTGAACTTTTGATCACATCACAAATTATTTTTAGTGTGAAGAAATCGTTTGGCATATAACGCGATACTGTTGTATTTCTATCCTCGGATAACATCCACGAGTGGTGTAAAACCAAGTTCCTTCGTAATTCTCCATCACATTACGATTATAATCACGAAATGTAACATCTGCAGAAACTTCGTTTAAAAATTCCCGTCCCTCGAGCCGCAGCCGCAAAACTTAATAATTATTAGAATTATTACGAATTTATCCCCAACGGTACGGAACTTTTTCCTGGCTCTAATTGTAATTCTACCCGGTGGAACTCCGTAACATGAGCTAAATCCATTTCACTGTTTAAAAACGTTAAACACGAAATTGTATTTTTTCTGTTTTCATTTAACTGATCTCCGTGGTTTAATTACGTTATTTGAAACAATATGCGCAGTAAATATTTATGATGCTGTCTTATCAACTCGTTTACAACTTGAGAATTCAATAGTGTTAAGGCATGTCGATAGTAATTGTGTAACTGAAAATCTAGAAAGTTTTCTTCGTTCTTTTAGAAAAATTAGTAAAATCCATGCCTATTCGATTAGAAGCCATAATTAGATCTAACGGGTATCCTACTGAATATTAAGTTTAATAATATTAGGTTTAATGGAACAGTAATTCAAATAATTTGTAAGTGGACGAATACTTTTGCGTTCGACTTTCTCGATACGTTATGATATATCTTCGAATTTTTCTCTTCTGTATAACAATTATGAATTTCTGCGAGTATTACCTTATTCTATGTTACTAAAGATTTATTTTTGTGTTTTTAACTGAAATATTCAGTACGTATTCTCTTTTATTTACCCATACACACGTCGAGTGTGGTAAGTGGACGAACAATTATGCGGTCGACTGTATGTTAATACGACATTATCCACTTAACATTCGCTCTAGAATTTGCTAATGAACTATTTATATTGAAAACTATTATAATAATAATTCCAGTTCTCGAAACAAATTATACAAACCGCCAATATGTAGAGTAGTGTAGAGAACGAAAATTAGTGAACGTATCGGTTCTGTAAATATCGTGTCGTATAAATATGTTATACGTACACACATTATTTGTGAAATCGTGAGGACAAAACAGTCAATATGATCATTTAGCAAATTAAATAGAAATGATCAATTAATTATAATTTTTCCATTTTCGAGTGTTAATACCTCCGAACGCCTTATAAATGATTTATAATCGAGATCACTTCTGGAAATTACTAGTCTAACTGGCCGCAACGTATGTCAATAAACTGTCTTGCACTCTTTCAATATTAAACTTATAATACCTTATTATGAAAATGAAATTGTGGATGAAAATTCTGTTTGTAACGGAACTAGAATAATCTATGAAGTTCGTAAAGTAGGTAGATTAGTGACATCAGATGATTATATAAAAAAATTGTACAGAGCGAGGTGCCCAAACTAAGATACCTACATACTTTGTTATTTTTAATAATAGAAGAAAATAAATCATTATGGACATTTTAATGAAGTACGATCTAAGACAGTTATAAGATACCGAAGACATGCACTAAGGAGAAGGGAAAGGATAAACACATGTGTATTTGCTTTTATACACACATAGTATTGGATCTTTTCGTTTTTTTCGGCATATGTACGTTTAACACTATTTTAGTTTCGTTTTAAGGAAATATTTCACCAAAATGGTGGCACATTTGGAAAATCTTATTTGTTATTAATGTTCTCGCTCTCATTTGTGGTCGTTGGAAGCAATATCTACACATCTGTAACAAACATTGATTCATTTTTTAATCACACGACATTTCATGATAAGTATCTATTTGAAATACCAAAAGAAACCAATTTATACATATATAACAATAACTTTTGACATATTTAACGCACTTTTGGATACCGTATAGTTGTTTTAGAAAAAAGCTGTATATGTATAATGAATTTGAATGGTAATACGTTCAACATTTGTGAACATCGTCTTATCGTAACTATTTTAAGAAGAATATGTACAGTAAAGCCTCGATGATTGAACGTTATAATATATTCCCAATGTGACTGCGATTTTTGCTCCACCTTTCAATTGTTTTTTATTTTCATTTGTATACAGGATTAGTCATTTATTTTGCTATCAAAAATATCTCCATTGCTTTTGGACATATGAAAAATCTCTTTAAGAAAAAGTTACACGGTACTTATATATATATAAATATAATTACGATTTTTCATAAGGTTTCAGTCAGATACAGGGCGTTTAGTAAATCATAGTACAACCGGTAAGGAGGTGACTCTCATATGATCATTCTGAAATTTCATCATGTCATTTCATTAAATTTTTATCATCATACTTCAGTAACCCTTGGAATTAATCAAATGTTTTCTATAATTATATTTTCCCTTAATCCGGGTGTAATTGACTAACTGCATGCTTCGGGATATTTGTGCAGTTTCCTGTCGATTATTATATCAATAACAAATTACAAAAGATCGCAGAAGAAGACTATGGATAAAGAATAACGACAAAATAAACAATTCGTTTGATAGAATTCTTTAGTCACTATACTTTTCACCGATGTGTTAAAGTAGCAAGAAACAACAATTAATAGTATATACATTACATTGTAGCTAGTAGAATATTACAGCATTTCTAGTTTGCAAAGTCAATATACATTCAGTTAAACTAATTTGATAGTCTACGTGACACTTAGTTGTAAAGATACTATTTTATCACGTTCAGAGTTCCTTCGGCCATACGCGGCTTCAAATCATTTTTACTCAGGCGATCTTTCATTAATAAATAATAAATGAATACGAACGGATGGTTGAGTATTCTATTACAAAAAAAAAACATAATGAATCAGATTTGTAGAGTATTACAATGATCTAAAAATAAGGTTCATTGCTTTCTGCAAGGAGCTTCTATCATTCATTTTACCCATCTGCCGAGAAGACAGTGCACATGTTAATGAACCCATAGTGTCACAGCTTCATGTGTATGATCATTCTTCCAAAAAAAGCTATACAACTAATCAGAAAAATGCATTCTATACTTTTCATCTATTTTTTTCATGAGGAATCACCTCTTCGTCGGTCGTACCACGATTTACCAGGCACTCTGTATAACAGTGTTTGACAGTTATTTCTGGAACCGTTTCAATCCCCGGTTGCCATATACGGCCCGGGGTGTTTCGTTCTCCAGCCCCGGCGACGACGGCTGTAGTATGTTTGAGTTCGAATACTTTACGACCTCACTGTATCTGTTCCACGGAGCGTACGCGGTGTTTCGTGGGCGACGAGGCCGGGTCGACGAATGTTGCTCGGGCAGCAAGCGCTCGATTTGCGCGTTGCCAGCGACAGGTGGCGTCGCACTGTTATCCAGCCAAGGCTTCGGACCCCCAGCCGACGCCTAGACAGGACGGCGCAGGCTCGTCCGGCGTCCCAGAAAAGCCTGAAACACGAACGACGTGTTCGTGTCTCTGAACACTTTGCGCTGGCCGCAAGCGTAAACCCGTCCTCTCGGGCGTCGTGTCCCACCATCGACGCCAGCAGCACCCTCCACGCTGCCACCTCTCCAGCGACGCCGCCGTCGGTAACGACCCTCGTTCTTCTCTTTCCACGCACAACCGTGCGGACTCGTTCTTTCACTCCCGTGCAAGGCCGATCTCGTCCGCAGCTAGTTTTATCAGGGCTTCTAGGCCTGGCTGTTTAGAATGTTCAGTGGAGTGACCCGGCCCGACGCCCGTCAGCTGATTTTTGGTTCGTGTCTCAGGATTATCGATCCGATTTCTCTCGGTGATTCAGTAAGCATACTACCAAGTATTTATTATCCGCCGTCGTCGAGCATGGTCGGAGTCGCGCGTTGCTCGACCAGTTGTCGATCGACCACGACACCCGCGCCGGTTTCACGTGAAAATTCACCGAGCGTAACCGGCGGCGGCCGGTGTCTCGCGACGCTCGACGCTCGACGCCGGCGCCTTCGTTATGCTGCTCGTTTCCGCTCGCAAGTCGATTTTTTTTCCTCGAGCGCACCTGCTGTAGACCAACTTTTGATTTATGCTCGGCACGTAAGCGAATTAAAAAGTAATGCCTCCGATTCGATGGGACTTCGGAGGAATGAAAATGTTCATGAGAATCAAGATGGAGATATTTTGATTCGATTTCAGAATTCAATGTGACATGGAGTAACGTCCGCCCGGTAGAATGTTTCTTTAGGCGACGGTGTAAGTATGTCAGCAATATTTTGGCGTGTTGACGAATATACACTGGCGCTCATGAGACTAGTCGCGCCTGTGAAAAGCGAGAACGGTCCCTGGGGACCGACAGTATTAAACTTAAAAAATAATACTTTATAATTCATATAATATTAACACGATAACTGCCAAATCAGTCAAAATGACTGGTTTGCAATTTTACTACTTATGTTCGATTTATTTTTCACGAATATTATGTTTAGTTTGAATTGACGCTGAATAAAGCTAAAGAAAAGTAGAAATAGACATTATTTTATTGAATTACGTATTTTTCTAAAACGCATCATTTTAAACAAAAATGAGGTTGTCTTTTGAAAGCATTACAAAAAGTTACGACTTTCTTGGTACAATTTTTAGCTACTTTTCTTCTAAATTTGTTTGAATTGAAAAAACGCATTTTCTGTATTTGCGTGCCGCCTAAATGGAAAGTAAAACAGAATTAGCTCCGTGTTTATCGTGTTAGAATATAGGCTATCATTACTGGATAATAATAGTTGTTTATTTTATGCGTTGAGGGGTTTTCTTCTTTGGAAGCTGAAACATGTCGATTTTTTGCATTTTTTAACTGTGTGAACCTTGAAGAAGATTGTATTGAAATACTGCTTTGAAATTCGTATGGACGGGGGTGTATGTTTCGTTTATTCTCTTCGTCGTCCAATACTATACTTTTTCAATTTTTCTAAGCTGCTAAATTGCATATTTTCTTCAACGTTAGTAATTTCGTAGAATCACTTTCTTCTTGTTCTTTATCCCATCTGATAACTGCATCTGAAGCTATGAATGCTTTAGAATGTGCAGGATTATTTTCCGCAGAAATTTAAGAAAATTGAGATAATGATAATTCTAGCTTATAACTAACGCAACATTACGTGAAATACAGTAGAACCTCGATTATCCGAATATCGGTTATTCGAAAGTAGAGTCATCCAACATTAGTCACAAGTTCAGATCATCATAGTGACACTGTGTACCTTATTTTATACCACTATGCATTTTACATTATAAAATGAGATTACAATTTTTCAAGTGAAATGTAGTTGTAATGAGTTGCCTTGGTATTAATTACATTTCAGATAATTGAGCTCCTTCTGTATCCGTTCCTCCATATCACGTAATATTGTTCGAATAATTGACGTTCTTCTATTCTATCAAATTGTTTCATAATTATAGACATAGCATTCATTACAATAGCAATTGATAATTGATATCTGCATTTCTATCAACATTTGTTAACATCAAACAATGTATAATTAGTGTTGTGCCTGTTTGTATATCTAATAAATTTCTACTGTTCTCGTTCCCATGTATCGTTTTGTATCGTTTCCATGTACAAAAAATAAAAAAAACACAATTCCTCGAGTTCACAAATATCGTAACGATATTATTGACAGAGTCATGGTATAGATATTATTACAATAAAAGGTGAATTGGATGCTGAATGTATCTGTTGGTTATTAGGATACTTGTAATCGTACTTTTTAGATTTCCATCAAATTTGGAACAGTACTGTTTTAGTCCGCTTACATATTAAGAAATGCTTTAAATGTTAAAATTTATACGTACTACGATGCACTAGAAATTTTTAATTCCACTAGTATGTAGATTAATTTATTTCACTGTATGTCTTACTACCAAAAATTGTTTGACATTCTATTGTTTTTTTTTGTGTAAAAAAATGTAAGTTGAGTATTTAGTGACGTATGAACCCCGATATAAAGTGTTGTTATTTTAATAAAAATGAGGCAAGAATCAGCCACACTTTCCTTTTCTTATTTTTTCGGTTTCTCATTCAACTCCACCTTCATCCAATTTTAAGGCCGGCTGTACTTATTGCATAGTTCCTTGGCAACTATGCTTAAAATTCTCCTTGGTCTTTTTCCTTCGCGTCTTTTCCTTGTACGTGTTCTCACAAAAACTGGGTAGCCTCGTTTCCACGCAGATAGAAATTCTTTTATTAAGGCTCCCCGGTTATTTAGGATGTTCAACGCAGTGACCACTCCGACGGTCGTATCTGATATTCCAGTTACGTTGGAGAAATATTGATCTGATTCCGTTCGATTTGAGTAAAGCGTAATGTTATTAATTTATAACTGCCTTTACTTTCTGTTCACGATGAGTTTATTGATTTGATTCCTTGCAGCCTGTATATTCACAACTCCACTTTTTGTTCTTCATTGCGCCTTCACATACGCACTTTTAAGCCTGATGTAGCATAGAACCTGACATGTTATTTATGATAAGATATGTTAATGAGGACAATTTCGGAAAAGGTTGCATTTTTACGAATCCTTTCCTCAAAGTGTCCTTATGATTATAAATTGTGGCGTATGTACTTAATTTTGAGCATACCTCACAGAAGTATTAGAATACTTATTATTTTTAAGATACCTTTCTTTTCACCTGTAACAATGACCTCGAACGCGCAGCGAAAGTATGTAGAACTTATGTGGAACAAGCAGATAAAATAGTCAACTGAAAATCATACACAGACTATCTCCGTATCTTAATCTCGACCGCATAGTAAAATTGTGGAACGACAATTATCCAATTGTTTCCAATTGTTTAATCCAATGTTTCCTTTTACTGTTTTTGATACCTCTTTTAAATAAAAGCTATTTTTCCATTAAAAAACGTGCGTTTGAGACAAGAAGATATTCTTAACCCGCCAGTAGTAGCACCAAGTCTGGGAGGCCCAAGGGTTTGAATTCCTTTTTGTAGTATTTACATTTTTCCACTTAAATATTAATTTTTTTTCTCTCCTCCCCGTTGAAAATGTCCAGTGAAGATATATATCTAGCTTGAAAATAAAAATGTATGCAAATAAACACAAAAAGTCAATAAAAACAACATTGGGCCTGAGAGACTACGTGCCACCACTAACGGGTTAACTAAAGAAAAAATGATCGATACCAGGCTGCACAATTAGGTGGATACTGTATCATTTGAGTATCTTTCTACATTTTATTCCCTGATGTGTACTATCTCATACGCGTACCGAAATACTCGTATCTCCGTGTGAAAGAACTCTAACGCTTGTTCAACCGCGGAAAATTTCAGCACACGGACCCCGCTTTTCCACAAATTTCACAGCTCAAACGATTCAAATAGAAGTATCTTCTGAGGTACCGTCTTTTTTAAGATTATTTTATTTATATTTCCTGAGGCATCTACTATTTAAAATAGTATTTGAAATATATTTCTTTTATACTTTATCCAGCTCTATAAAATACTTTAGTAGCAGACATTGAATCGGTGAGAAAAGATACCGATTCTTGTTAATTTCCTTTATCGTCCTCCGAGCACCGTTCCAATCTGTTTCAAACTTACTTTCACCTTGCACTTTGTGTCTGTGGAAAGAGGATTCGACCACTCCGGATAAAATCTTGTCTTCTTCATTTTATCGTGGCTTCTAGGATACCCGAAATGTACGATGAACTAGCCAGACTTGGCAGTTGCAAGTCGGTTGCTTTTTACCTCAGTCAGTTCAAATAGAATTGGTTCGTCTCGAAAAACGAAACCATAAATATTTGCTGACCTCCTTTCCGAAGATACCGAGATCCGCCCCGGAAAAGTAGAAGTCATTGCGTCCGCCACGCGGTCACGCAAAACGATAAATGTTGCAGGCCATGGAACTACGAAGATAGTGAAATGAAAACCTTCAAATTATTCGTACATTTCCATTGCTGCAAATAGTGCATACGGTACTTCTAACATGGTCTTACAATATCTCGTAAACGTACTCTGAATCTCACAGTCGAAGAAAAATTTGAATAAACGTAAATTTAAAAATCTAATACTCTTATTTTTTATTTTTTGTTTCCTAAATACGTAAGGCATTTTACGGTACGATGTCTGAACAGCTGTACGTGTAGCATGGCAAACCATTCGGAATCTAAAATACAATTTTTCTAAAACTCTAAAAGTCATTCTAATTGTAACACTTTAATATGGCCCAAAGTAGTTTGTAGAGCCATGATTACTAAGACTCTTTCTTAATTTTCAGTTGTAAAATAAATGTATACGTATTATGGCACCATTGTGTCATTCTTTGCCCACTTCTTACAGCGTTCTTCTATAACATAGAGTTAATGGAAATTTCATTTTTCATCCCTCTTGAAAATTGTTAGTAATAGCGACAGCCGATATTTCTAACGACAATTTTTCATTTTAATATTACTGGAGATATCACTAATTTCAAATTTTGATTATTACTATGAGAGCAATATTCAGAGATGGAAACGAGATAGCAAGGAAATAGGTCATAGAACACTACTCTTCCATCGAGCTTTGTTCAAGGGGAATAGCCATTTTTAAATTGACTTTGTACGTTACACTATGTGCTTTATTGCATTTATTTGTACTAGTGCTAGTAGATACTACGTTTCTATTTTATACCGGAAAATAAGTTTTCTATTTTATATGGCCCTTTGAGCTTGTCGTTGAATTCTCTTTCATATTTTTTTACAAAAGCTCGTATACAATTTAATCTTTGGTGTTAATGTACTGCACCGTGTATTTCCGCGTTGAAAAGAAAACTTCGTAAGAGCAAAAAGTTTGAAAGGACATGTTTTGAAAGGGTCAATGCGTGCACGCTTGAACGACCAAGAAGATAAGGGTACTTTTTTCTTTTAAACGTTGTAAGAGGAATAGAACCCATGTTAGTTCCGAAAATTATCAGGAAAGAATGGATTAGACATTTACGAGTTTTATGAAAGGTACAAGAAACAGAAAATTCCCGACTGCGGTCATTGTAACGCAACGAACAAAGACTTTTATATTGCAAGTAATTTCAAAATTAATTAAAACTTCTGATTGAGTCTTTTTCATGTCATTTTCGTTTACTTCAAACTGTATTGGTGTTTTAAAATAATTTTACCATTTTCACGAGGCGTAGAACCAGCAGGATAAAATTAATTTTAACAGAGGACAAAATATGTTTAATATAAATTAAGCTGAATAAGTTTTTGTTAATTTAGTCTGGTTCATTGTTTGTTATGTATTTAAAAAATGAGATCACACTGTAACAGTTATTCAACAAGTCAGCAACGCTAGGGTTTTGTAAAATGTAGATCACTGTATTTTTTATATGTATTTTGTAAATTATTATAAATACAGTATAAATATTCTACTTAGTGTGTTTTATATATCTCTGACCGTATTGGTACTGCGTATTAAGACAGAAAATGTAATTAGTTATAATAAGAATAATTGTTCCTCAACGTGGTTTTTCTTTGAAATAATCAAAATTAATATTTTTCGTTCAATGAAATCGTATGTACATTCAGTGATTATACACGTTTTAGAAATAAAATCTATAACTTCTAATTAATACGATGGATTCTCAGATTGTCAATTTTTTTCATGTAACGATATAACCACGTCAACAATAAATCAATTTGAAACCTCATCGTCGTCAATTGTTCAGGTGACGGTATAATCACATTAAGAATAACCCTATCTGAAACCGCATCCATGTTCACGGTTACCCTGAATAAAACTAATTTTTGGGAAACTGCGTATCATTTGTTTACATTCTAAAAAACACTGTTCATAATTAATACACCGTGCACCCTGTGCGCCATATTTAAATTCATCTAGCAATTACTAAGCGCCGTAGAATTTTAAACAGAAGGCTAGCCTCGCGTGTCTGGCCAGTCACGGAATTTTCTACTGCGACGTAGAGTGTGTTAATGATAACGGATATAAATGGATGCTCCATTTCTAGCATACCCAGAAGCTACATGTAACACTGTCGTTGAAGAAGCATCGACTTCTCACCAGTTTGTTCGCATTTCGGAAAACAATAATTCGTGACCGTCAGAATTCTAGAGAAATGTTTCGATGCGTTTACTGATTTAGTTTTTCATTTCCCGTTGGCTCGGTGCGAAGCGTTTGCGGTATTCCGAGGAGAATAAAAAACGGATGGGGAAGGCAAAACAGAAAATAGGGAAGAAATGACAAAAACGGAAGAGGGACTACCCTTCGACGGAAGGGTAGGTAGAAGGAATAACATAAAAATGTTGGCGGCATTCCAAAGAGCTTGCCAACTCTCAAACGACTACTAAATCAAAATACCTATGCGGGCCGGCGCACCAGCCGAGTTAAATTTTATTCCAAATCCTTTTATCGCAAAACCTATTTCCCCGAAAAAATGTAAATTTTGGTTACCCGGCCACGCCCCTCGTTCACTTTCTTTCAAACCGGCCATTCCTTCTTCCGTAACAGCACCCAGGACGAAACTGTCGTGTTACGGTACTGTTCCTCTTCCAATTCTCCTCTCGACTATACCTCATTCTCTCTTTTAACGTCGTTTCTGTACCCTATGCTTACTCTATCCAGAATAGGGGACATTAAATCGTATTCTGAAAGGTACGGTAGGAACGGGAACTGCTAGCCGGTTGGGTAAAATACGAACCAAGGACAGCTGCTTTTTTCCTTTGCAAAAACGAAGATAGTTGCACTCGTTAATTTATCGAATGATATCATTTCGACAGAATATAGGTCGGGTACATGAATCTTTCTCTTCATATCGCTCAAATGAACATGGAAGACCGCGGCATGGCAGCACTCGAATTTTTAATCATTGTATATGATTTTAACTATGTACTGCATATTTTTACATTCATTTTTGTTTTATGCGGGACTTTGTGTAAGTAAGCAGCATCATGTGTAAATTTTGCCGTATTGAAATGACACTTTCATGTTATTTTGCGTTTCTGTTACTAAAATCCGTTCACTCTACCATGATTTGCAACTATTGCAAAGAACCTTTATGTCTGTTCCTATGCTATGAGAAATTCCGCAGAAAATAATTTTATACGTGTATAAAAGACACTTGATAAGAATATACTAGCACTGGTTTCAATAAAAATATGTTGTAAAAATTTTTCCCTCGAGATTCGTTACCGTATTCACTGCACCTGGAGGTTACAGAGACAGATACGTCCCACATAAAATTTTTAGAAAAATACGAGGAGTTCAGAAAAAATAGAAATTGATCTCGATTTAGCATTCATTAGAGACGCGCTGATTAATAAATAAACAAAAAATTCTGTAAGAAAAGTATTCTGGCCATAAAAGAGTTAAACAGGAAGAAAACATGTACTTGCACACTGTATACGCAAAAGAACGTGAACGCAGAGAACTATAGTTGACTCACGCAGGAGTGGGACATTGACTAATTGTAAGCTAGTTAAATGAGCTACTATATTCGGCAGTCCGTGCCTATATGACACGATGAAGGAGGGCGCCAATGTTTGAATAAACTCAAACTGCTTTGCTGGAGTACTTTGCCGCATCCCCATTCATCCTTTCTCTGTCAAGTACGTCTCTTTTTACCTTTATGTTCCTTCTGTACATGTGTGCCAGTATGAAACGCACTGTTGAATTGCATATCGAAAAAAAGTATCCTTCAGAGGCGGCTTTGCCTTTATTCGGTAGCATTCACGATGCTGTTTACATTCATACTTAAATTTTCCTTCTTTGCGAACAAACTGAACGTTTTCAATTCACGGACTCTCTTCAAAAAGGGAATGTTCTCGAGAAAATGTAAGCATTCACATTTTCCACGAAGAGTGCTATTTTTTCAGTACTTTTCATTTTCGCGCGAAAGAAATAAGACGAGCGAAGCGCATTCAGAGAATTCCGATATTTTTATACGAAAATTTAATAGCCCTGTAACTTCGAACGTTTTTATTATTTAACCCTAAAACATAACATACGTTATAGGCGTTTTCAAATTTGTTCTCGATAGTTTCTAGGACGAGGATGCTACGTTATTTTTCTTGTTATTTCCTCTTTTTCAATATCAAAGAATCTAATTATTGAACAGTTCAGCTAATTGTATTATTGCTATTGTGTCTAGTAATTTTTTAAAGTAATTACAATTGTTTCGTTTATGGAGGAACATTATCAGTAATCACACTTGCAACTTCATATTAAATATTAATTTTTTAATATTTCAATTTAAAAGAAATGTAAAATATTTATGCTATGCAAGCACGTAATACGTTTGCAGAAAAATAATTTAAAAACACTATAATTGCCGAAAGAGTCAAGGAAATTTTTCCAATTACTTCAGTGCCTCAGTAATGAAACGTTTTAAAAGATAATTACTATAATTTTGTAACTCAGGGCTTAGACATTTATCAGTAGTATACTGTAGCTAGAAAATGTTCACCATATCTACAGATGTAAGAATGTATAACTCATAACAAAGGAAATTCATTCTTTTCATAAGTATTTAAAGTTGTATTAATATTTTCAGCATTGTTAGCAAACTGGCTGTTTCTAACTGCAGTTCTCTTTAGAAGTTCCTTAAAATTTGAATATCCTTAAAAGGTTAAATCAAGTTCGTGAAAAATTTATTGTAATAAATTTCTGAAATTCGAAGATAATCTCAAAGATATAGTTAAGTTTCTGATAAATAACCTAACCATTCACAGCGGTCCACTTTTTTGTCTTAAATAAGTGATATCATATTAAATAAAAATTACTATATTTTCGAAACGAATAGTAGCAAATAAACATAATACTATACACAGTTTTCATTACCTACAAACTCGTGAATTGTAAACCGGTAAAGTTGCAACGTATATTGCCCTACTAAAAAGTTCTGCGTTTGATCGTAAATTAATTACAGCATCATATCGATCCCTTTCAGATGAGTTGCTATTACAAAACACTGCGTGCAACGCGATTCTGTTATTCTATAGTTCCAAAGTTTGCCTATCAACAACTAATTTTATGTTTCAATGTTTTATGAGATTTCGATCAAGTGCCCCGATGAAATAGTATTTATCGTAACAGTGGTACTTCTTTCTCAATTTTCTTTCGTATCCACAATTTTCAGAGGAATGCATAAAAGTGAGCAACTTACTTTAAATTGATTAATATTTCTTCTGAATGAATATTTTATTAAATACTTTCACTAATTTAATTTTAATTTGTATATACAATTTACATAGATTTTATAAACTTATATAATTTTCTATTGCATGCCTGTACAGCTCGAGATCTTTTTCTAAATTGGATAAATATTATTACAAAATGAAGCATATGATTTTAGACATTATAATGATCAAAGTTTGTGCGTAGAACGTCCATAGGCATTTATGTAATGTACTTAACGAGTTCACCTACTAATCTTCCGCACGGTAGGTAAAAAGGCCGCGTTGTCAACAAATTATTAAACTTATTTTTCTTCGGAAACGGAGCCTCATACACAGAAATGTTATTCTATATTTTCGTCTTACTTTTTCCTGTAGAATGTACTTGGTTGTACTACGTCTCCCGACAGACCCTGTATAGACAATTTATTTATGTACGTATCTATACAAATAAATTTGTATGGGTAATAAGACCTTTTAGTTTGTTCCTTCTATTATTAATTGTTTCCAGTACCATCGCTATTTTGGTTCCTGTGCTATCTGGCCATTTTATTTCTTTTGTTCTTTTTTTTAAGCCTCCATGAAATAAATGTGTAAACAAATGAAGGCATTCGAAAATATTTGAACATCATATAACAGTAATGACACGGGATCAGTCATCCAACACTCTTCCCCGGGGATTCGCTGGTTAGGTTTAATCATTTCTTGAATTGTCAATTGTTTGTTTCGCACACGAGCTTAGAATGCAATATGTCACTTTAGACGGCACGCCTTTGTTGGGACAAACACGTTTAAGGAGGACAACGCAATGGCATTGCAATTCTACGATGCACAGAAGGCACTTGGAAATGCAACAAAAGACGACTCGGCAAGTCCCGAGGCAATGTCCACGCCTGTTAACGAGATCTTGCGCGTTTCCAACGCACGTCTGTTCTAATACCATGCATTTCAATAAGAAACAAGTATGCCAAGACGATCAGAGTTCTTCGGTCCTCTGTCCGATTGCCTTAGTATCGTAGAAACAAATGCCACGACAGTCTGTTGGTTCTACTTCAGCCTCGAAGTTTTTACTAATATTCTTTCAATATATAAATAATTCAAATCAATAGTAAATAAGATAAATCATAACTGTTTCTATTATACAAGCGCAAATGTATTTATTATGAAAAATTGAATGCTACATTCTTTAAAATTGTTCCGGGAGTTTTATCGGTTTCAAAAGTTAGAACCGAGCAAATAACATTAAAGAAGGAACAACATGAAGTCTTTAACACGTTGAACGCCGTGGCCGTCACCGGCGACCGACACCTCAAATTTAGTTTAATTAAATAATTATTAATTGCCGCAAAATTCTGAGCAACTTTCATACCAGGACAATAATGTAATAACAGAAGAATACGCCTGGGTATACAAATCTTCTTTTTCTTTACGATTTATATAAATACAGTAGTAGGTCGTGTCTGATTAAGTATGGCCGTTTTCACTGTGGCGTTCAGACTACTTAACACGTTGACTGCCACTCTGCATAGGCTGAAAACACCTTTCTAGACGTTGATACAACTTAGAGTAACCTCAAATTGTGCCCTTTTTAGTCAATGCTATTAGTAATTATTTATAGTTGTTTACTGGTTTTCTTAGACTTTTTTAAATATTTGTATTAATACTATTCATAGTCAGACAAATAACAACTGAATTAGAGAGTCATCCAGATATAGGTGACGCGGCAGTCAAAGTGTTAAAAAATGAAAAAATAGATGTAAAAATGAAAAAAAAATATTTCAGAACAATCATTGATAGCATACAATTGAAAAATAAAAAAATAGACAGAAAATATGTCGTAAAGTATGTGTCAGGAATGTTTTTGTGCTATTTCTGTAAAACTTTCTCGAAGTGTCATACTGTTTCTTGCACACATCTTTTTAAATATCCGTAATTAAAAAAAAATAATGTCAAACGTCTGCATTGAACGCAGTTTTGTTTTAATACTTCTAATGTAATTAAAAATTGAAAGAGAAGTGATGTAACTAAATGGAATCAGAAATATTCCATTACGTTTGTTTTAATGAAATTGGTCCCTTCCAATTGACGTGAATACTGTTCAAATTGTATTAGTTCTTTTTAATATTTAAACAATTTCTATCAATTTACATGGCCGACTCAAAATATTTAAATAAAATCTGAAACAACACTTGCGCTTATAATAATTCATAGAGTTTTTCTGTTATATCTGCGTCTCTAGTTTTGCAAATATCAAGTGCATTTGATCTAAACTCATAAATGATTCCATTTACACGGTCCCGCATTTGATTAAACATCCTCCTATCGCTTATTTAAACTAGAGAGGAGGTGAACTTGCTGGTACTTGTCTCAAATAATTTTGTTTGCTCATTTTGGTGCTTTGCCAAGCATCCTGAGACCGTTCGGTTTACCTGAGTGAATTCGTAAATAAATAACTCTCCAAGTATACGATCAGTTTAATCAAGCATGCCTGTTTTATTTATTTCGTGTTACTAGTGTCTTTTTTGGCGACGCATAGATACTCCAATGGAACTGCTTCGAAATTGCATTTGTCATGTATTATGATTAGTATAATAAATATGGTGTGATTATATCCCTTGAGAAATGTTTGACAGTTATAGTCAAAGAACTTATTATCCTTGTAAATCTACAGTAAAAGAATTGAGATTTTATGCTGTGAAGTTTTTTATTATCTTGTGGGATATATATGTGTGCCTTAAGTTCAAGGTAGTTTTATTTTCAACGTCATATACTGTTTCTTTTCGATGTATAGATTACGTTTAATTTTAGTATATTCACAAAAGAAAATTGGATTTTAAAATTACTGAAGCAAACATTGGAAAATTTAATATCTGTCATACAACACTGTCCTCCTTAGCTCGATTGTCCTAACTGAGATTTCGAAACATCGGAGAAAAATGAGGTTTTATCATTAAAAACAGTATGAAAAGCAGTTAGGACAAATGCTTCAATTAAGTACAAGTTTTACCTTTTGATTCTTTAGATTTGTGTTAACTTTACTCATACTTGATATTTAGAAATTGAGGTGGGTTATAAATCAGTATTTCAACACTTCGAATAGAGGTCTGTGAATTTAGATCCATTTTCGCCTCCCCATAGACTTTTTTTTTTTTTCAAAACTGCCGTGGTGGTAGAACATTCTAATGGATATCTGCTCCTGGTTTTGTTAGTATCGCGCCAGAGTCGCCTGGCGTAGGGGAATAGGAATATTCAGTAAAAGAGATATTCAGTTCGTTATAGTTCTTTTCTGCTTCCTTGTTGAAACAAAACTTTTTAAAAGTGAGGAAAAATATTCGCTTTAATTCGGTATACGACTATATGGTGTCACTCTAGTTCTTTTCCAAGCTTTTTAAACGGTTTAGTGGTACATACTGGTGTGAAAATGTCATAGACATTCAAATTGTATAAATAACCTTTTCTTCCCTTAAACGCTTGTAACGCAGAACTGAAAGTAACAGTAACTGTCGATTGCAAAGTTTCACTATCATGATAAATTTGAACGAGAGTTATGTGCAATCCAAAATAAGCTCACACGTGCACACCATTTTATTGATTCCTGTTTAACACGTTTTTAATTAGACATTGATCAATTTTATATAAATAGCCAAATTTTTATTTGGCTTGAATTTTCTAGCTTATTAATAGATTTCGTTCAAATATAAAATGTAATTCAATCAAATAACTACTAATCATTAGGGAGCTTGTGCAGACAAGAGTTTACAGTGCGGATGCATGTGTGTGAAACAGAACCGTGAAAGTTATAAAAAGGAAAAATAATCAGGTAAAGAGGGTAGAAGTACGCTAAATGGATGGCTAAAGAGAAAAGGTCCTTGTTGAGACAAAAATTACACTGAGTGTGAGAACAGGAGACAGAATATTAAGATTAAAAGGGGGAAAAAAGTGTTAAGGCTAGAAACAAGAGAGAGAAACGAAAAATAGCGTAATCTATTGGGGACAGGTGTAAGCGAAAAACGGAGTAACACGGTCGATAAGACACCTGAAGAAAAGGAGAGAGATACCGACGAGGGCAAAGTACTCTTCACGCAGAAAAAGGAAACGATAGCCAAAAGAGGAAGGTCGTCAATAGCTGAGAGACACAGAGCGAACTCGGCAAGTGTGCTCGATTACCTAAAGGGAAACGACGAGATGGTGAAGGAAAAACGAGACGAAGTTGAGAGAATAAAAAGGGCCCTTTTAGAGAAGCAACATGACAAGTAGGATGCCACCAAAGGAACTGGGGAATGAACAAAATAGGACTGATAATAAAACTGAAAGTGAAAAAGAGATAGGAGGAGAGAGTGTTGAGGATAGGGATGCAGACAACCTAATGATACAAATACTGAAAGAAATAAGAAAATGTTAAAGAGGAAATACGACAAGGCTGTAAAAAATCGAGAGCCAAAATAAGGAGCCTGAAAGAAGAGATAGCAGAAATCGAAGAGGAAAACAGAGTAAGAAATGAAAAGCTAAATGAAGAAATGATTGATCTAGAAGAAGGATTGAAGGAACTGGAAGCGATAGAAGCCGGAAAAAATCAATGAGGACCATGCAGAGACTTTCGAGGAAGATGTTCAGGGAAAGACAGAGCAAGAACTAAGAGAACAAAACGCCCAAATCGAGATGAAGCTGATAAAAAAATCTATGGAAAGAAAAAACGAACAGAGAAAAAAACAATGAAAAAGTAATGAAAACAGACAGGGGCAAGCTGCAGAAAGGTGCGAAGAAGCTGATAAAAGAGGAGTTAGGAACTGAAGAAAGAATAAAAAGAACCGAAGTGATTGGACCAGAGGGAAAGAGGATTGTTATGACAGAAATCAACAGCTGGGCAGAGAAACAACAACGCAAAAGTAACAGTAAATTTAAAAACAGCGCTATATTTATACATCATTTCCTCACGGGAGATGGAAGAAGAATGGAAAAAGAACTGAGAGATATAGCAAAATTGAGAAGAGGAGAGGGAAAGGCCGTCCAAGTAAGACACAGAAAGATAACAATACAAGGAAAACAGCAGGTTTAGGGTAACGGAACAGCAGATATGATATCAAAGGGAAGAGACAATTTCTAAAAACGTGCCAAGGAGCAGGCAAAGGAGTGAAAGAAACAAAAGAGAACAGGAGGAAGAAGAGGAATGGGACGTGGCAGGCATTAAGAAAAAATACAAAGAATTTTGGAGATACGTAGAAACATTTGACATCGTAGTATTGGTAGAAACATGGATCGATGAAAAGGCATGGTAGAGAATAAAGAACAGAATTCCAGAAGAATTTAAGTTCTCAGTTAAATATGTCAATACGCCAGATGGTAAAACAGAAAGGAAGAGCGAAAGGATAAATAAATATAACATACAATATAACATTTCAAAAAGAAACATTAATGAAATAAAGATAAAGGAAAAAAAAGAACAGAAGGATTGCAAGAGAGGAGAATACAGGCGAAGGGCGAAACGTGAAGGATTTTCACGATGTATAGCAGTGGAGAAATAAAAGAGAAAGGGCGAGATCTGGAGGAATGTATAGGAGAGACTATGGAAGAGATACTATTCATCGGAGGCGACTTGAATACGAGAATTGGGGATAGAAAAGTGGCTCACCGCGAGGAGGAGGATGAAGAGTGAGAGGAAAGACGATCCAAAGATATGGTAGTCAATACAGAAGGGAAGGAGCTGCTAATACTCTTAGACGAAAGAGGTTGGACGATACTAAACGGTATAGAAAAAGGAGATGGAGATGGAGATGGAGATGGAGATGGAGAATGGACTTACACCGGTAAGAGAGGTCTGTAGTAGACTATCAGATAGTGAAGCGAGATGGATGGGAGATAATTAAGAAATTCGCAGTAGGAGAAAGGATAGAGTGAGACCATCAATAGATAGCGACAGAAGTTTGAGGAGTAAAGAGGACAGAGGAAAAGGAAAACGATTTAGAGGGAAAGAACAGCAATTTATAGGAAAAGAATGTAACGGGATGGACTGAGGAAGAGATAAAACAGCTACAAGAGAAAGAAAAGGAAATAGCGATAAAGGGGATAGAGGTCGAGGAACTTTGAAAGGAACTAAAGATATCTGCAGGAAAATGCAGAATAAAGAAAAAGGAAAAAATAAGTGCTAAGAACTCAAGTAAATTTAGATGGTAGGGCAAAGAATGCAAGCGAAAAAAAAATCTAAGAAAAGGCTTGCGAAACTGGAAAAGGGAAGAGGAAGTAAAAATGAATATACAGAGATTAGAGCAGAATTCAGAAAACTTTGTGAGGCGAAAGGGAAAAAGCAGAGAGAAAAGCTAGAGGCAGAAATAGAAGGGATCAAGTCAGAAGTGTAAATTTGAAAGTTTCTGAAAAAAAGAGGAAAAGAAAGAGAGTTCGGGAAAAAATCAGAATAGGAGAATGGAGGACACATTTTATGAAGCTACTAAAAAGAAAAGAAAGATGGAATAGGAAGAAAATTGAAAGGCGATGATGAGGAAGATCTAGCCGATGAAGCGATCAAAAAACTGGTACGTAAGACCAGTTATATGAGAATATCAAACGTGCAGTGGAAACTTGTAGGAAGTTCTCGACATGGTTTTGGACAGAAAGTGGGGTAAGAGTAGGATGTCCAGTGCGCTCAACCCTTTTTTCCATATTAATTGCGGACATGCAGAGGAAATTAAAAAGGCCAAGTCAGAGGAGTAAAGGTAGGAAAGGAAAGGTATGAACGCTGGCATACGCTGATGATGCGATGCTGTTGGCGGAATCCGGAGGGGCCATAAAGGAGATGATAAGGGGGATGAGAAAATATTTAAGAGAAAAGAGACTACGACCAAGTGTAGAAAAATCCCAAATAATGGTATTTAGACGAAGAATAGGAGAAGAAGAAGAGAAAGAATGGTGGTGAGGGAAAGAACAGATAGAGAAAGTAAAAATGTGTAAATGCCTAGGATTCGTAGTACAAAAAAGTAGAGTCCAAAGAAGAGGGCCCATTACAGCGATGGAGCAAGTATGGGGTATAGGAGAAAGGAAGGCCGGAAAGGATTACAAATGGAGACTAAAACAGTTCAATTTGCTATTGATGAGCGTAACGACGTATGCAACTGACAATGAGATCTGGTGATAACGAGAATGAGAAGAGCTAGAGCGACTGCAGATTAAGTATTTAAAATGGACATTAGGCCTCGACTTATGCATGCCAGGCTATATAGTTCCGATGAAAACGAACAGAGACAAGATAAGAATCAGGGCAAGAGTAAGATCAATCAGGTTTGAAGAAAAGATAAGAAAGGCGGCAACCTCTTGCTGAAAGCATGCCTGGGCGAAAAAGAAAGCAAGGAAGAGAATGAAGAAACATGGGAAGACAGGAAAACGCTCTTGAGAGAGAATGGATATAGCAGTGAGTGCTTGAGACTATTGAGAGAAAATGAGACAAATGTGAAAAAGAGATCTTGAAGAGAGAAAGAGAGAGAGGCGAAGTCAATGGATACGTAATAGAATACAAGGGACGGGGTACAACAGGACATACAAAAAGGTAATAGAATTTAGAACACCTCAGTATCTGATACATGAAGGCAGAAAGGGCGTCAAAAAATAATAGCGAGGTTAAGGTGCGACAATGAAGAAGAAAGAAACAGATACTGGACAAAAGGGAGGAGTGAAGCTGCAGAATATGTGGTGAAGACGAGGGATCGCTCGAGCATGCAATGATGCATGTACTTAGATGAATGCGATAGAAGGAGGATAGAGGAAATAATGGATGCGAGCGGGGAAAAAAGGAGCAGTGGAGTGGCACAAAGCAGTGAAGGAAAAAAGAGCACAAAACAAATTTGATAGGGTGGGAAGTTGAAAGAGAAAGAAGAGGGTGGTCGAAGAAAAGAAAAAGAAAGAAGTCGGTTAATTTTAATTATTTAATTATTTCTAAGTACCTATACGTTATCAAAATCGAGAATGAATGAGTGAATGGACAAGTGTGTGCACAGAATTCGTAAAACCAAGGCCTTGGCATTAGGCCAGAAGACCAGTAAATAAACATATTATGATTACACTAATCCTTATTAAATTTGTAGCAAAATTAACACGTTAAATGCCACAGTGAAAACTGCTATGCCTAGTCAGACACAATACAATGTCCTAGTTTAAGTATAAATTCTGGAAGAAACGAATACTTGACTCTGTGGACGTATAGGTATCCCCTTATACTGTTATTACAATATTAATGTTATCCCAAAATTTTATAAGGATTATTAGTTACTTAATGAAACAGAATTTGTGGCGCCGGTCACGGGTGACCCCCATGGCAGTCAACGTTTTAATATTATACCTTTTTTCAAAATTACATGGTGATTAAGTTGGTTTAATAAACTAATACAAAGTTTAAATGTTTGAATATATCTGGTCCCATCTATAGAGAAACATTCCCAAACAAGGTTAGTCTATAAAAGTCTGGTGGGTGTGCCTAAACCTTTGAGCAGAAGTATGTGTAGAACATCTGAAACACTATAATTTTCCTTATGCTATTTTGTCTCCTCCCATTTTATAGATACAACTTTCCCAGTTACGTATAATGCTCCCTGTATCGATTTTTCGCGTACCCAAAGTGGAAAATTGGGAAACCGTACTGCTGACGTGGACATGACCTAGAACAGCTTAATCTCAGTAGCTTCAGAATAACTTCATCCTCAAGGATTTTCGTTAGCATTGAAAGTTTGCAATGTGCCTTAGATCCTAAAGTAAAATCCAAGAATTCCTTGCAAAGGGAAACAAACCTCGACGTACACCGCGTTCGAAAGCAATTTCACCGACTGGTCCGCGTTTGATTGCTTGGAATTTCGTTTTCTACCTGCGCCTACGTTTTCCCCGGAATTTGCATTCGCGTGGAAAGTTCCGGCCGACGGAAACGGCTCCGGAGCGCAAATGCCGCGAGTGCTTCTGACAGCCGTGGAAAGCTAGAGAGTAGCTGATAGATAGCAGCGACCCGGCCACGAGCGCGGAAGGACGATGAATTTTTAATAAATTATTCATTAGGGAGCAAAGTGAATCGCTGGGCGGACAGATCAACCGAGCGACCATTAATCGGATACAAAGATGTAAGGAACGGGGGCTTCTTATCGCTGCAGGGAGAAACCCCGATGAATACCGTGGAATGAGTCACGAGAAACCCCCGAATGGGATCGCAACATTCAAGCTAAAGAATACATCCGCTCCATTTTTTCCCCGACTATCAGGATAATCTCTGTTCATCGGCAATGATTAATTAATCGAGCGTTCGAATGAAAAATCGACACCGGTTCGTCGACAGCTTAATCCGTGAATTTGTTTTCCAGCCGGATTTTCGATTGTGTTTTTCATTGGCTCGCTCGGAAATTAAGCAGGATTGGACATCGCCGCCGGGATTATTGGGAAGCTGAACGATCCTTTTTTTTTTTACTTAATCCGTCTGAAGAAGGACGTTGATAGTCTGCTGGTGCTTCTCTTTGCCTCCTTATCCCCGGATTCGTAATTCTTCCGACGATCTTATTGGCTGGATATAGATCACTGTAATACAAATTGGGATATAAACCGACTTAATAAATAACCGTGAAGGACGATTCTTCATCGATTTCGTTTTCCAGCCGATATGGTGTATTATTGTCTGATTACTCTCCACATTGTCGTTCGGTTTTATCCACTTGAAACGCTTCTGGCTTTTCATCGGTTTCATTGTGCATCGAGATGCGTTGAAAATGGCAGCCACAAAAGCAATCGATGCATGATGAAATGCTCTCTCATTGATTCGATTCGGGGTAATAAAATTGTTTTCTTTATACTCGTCACAACTGTCCCTTAGAACGATTTTTTCCCCCACGAACTTCAGCCTTCAGTTTTTCGTCGTTAGTTTTCTTCTGACTAATCTAGCAAAAATTTTGATCCAATTGAAACTTCTGATTTAATACGTGAAACTTTTCTGCGCTAAAAAAGTAGTATGCTGTTATCTTTTATCGTCCAACCAGCTTGTGAAAAAGTTCATTGAAAATCTCTTTATGTTACTTTAACCTGTTTCTTTTTCTCTTCAGTTTTTCTTTCTGGAACATTGGAAGTTTCTGCTGACAATAACAGCGTGTCTGTTTCTCGGAAAAAGTATCAAGAAACTTAGTATTTACTAAAACAATCTGTGCCATATGTTCTTTTTTGTTTTACAGAATATTCTGGAAGTTGATATTCAGAGTACAAAATGAGTTTAGTTTATATGTCCGGAAAATTTCGTAATATGATAAGAAACTCCGAATAAAAAAGTTTAAATCCTTTTCAATACGATCCATGACCTTATTTCTAATACTGTTGACTTATATATAGGTTTTCCTTCAACATTACATTATTTCAACTGTATATTAGTATAAAACTTATACTATCATTAGTATAAAACTTATACTAATATATAGTTAGTATAAAGAAATTACGTATTTCTACAAATAATTAATTTCACTCCTATCTTGAGCAAGTTATCTGAAAACTCAAACAGCAGACAATATAAATACTTCGAATAAAACTCAGTTCGTTGCTGGTGTGAATAATTCGATTAATAATCATTCGTCATTTGGAAAATTATTTATTGGAACCATAGAATAACTTATTAATTCATATGTGTTAGTGGAGGACACCTTAATTCGAATAAAACTTAATCCTGACAAATAAAAGATGATTTGTTGTTCGAATAAAATGTTGCCCAACTCTGTTTGAAGCACTGATGTGAAAACCATGACCCTCTTTGCTTTGGTTAGCGCAAAATGAATTACAAATAAAGTTCTCAACTCGCTTATTTACTTACGTATTTTCTGAATATCACCTCAGATTTCGTGCGGCGGCTTAAAAGGAAAGCGTCGAGTTAGGGGAGGAGCGTTTTTACGAAGGAAAACAAGGGAATCCCCATGGATTCGTGCAAGCCCGGATGGTAGAACCATTCATCAGCATGAAATATTTTATTAAACAAGCTGCCAGCTGCTTTTCTGAATGGCCGGCTGGAATACAAATTCGAAGCGCGGATGGTCCGATTTATCAAGACTTCGGGAGCCGCGGCTATGTCAGGCCCACCGAAAACTTTGCATCGTCCGATGCATCCCGAGAGTCCTGGCTTACCACGATCCATCTTCTCCTGTTATAGCCTTAATTCCGCGTCATTTTAAATCTTCATCGTTAACTCCGTTTCGCTGCGGACCGGCTTTCGTCCTGGAAATTCTGACGCTAAGAAAATTAGTATTGTTTTCCTGCAGATTACTCCAGTATCGGGATTAGATCTTCCCAGCTGCCACGAATTAACAACGCTGCAATAATTTTCAATTATTCTGTCGCATTACTTATTGTTCGTTTCTAGAATTTCAATAGCTTCGATAGTTAATTTTAATGTATTTTCTCTGGTTTCGTTGCTTTAGTGCTACAAAAATAGTGTATTATTAGTACTTAAGTGATTGTACAATTTACTTACAGGAAAGATGTCAGCGTGCAACAGTATTTACGTTGCGATTGTTTGATTATTTGTAAACAAGAGCTGCTGTTTATTTAAACTTAAAAGCGAGCTTTAGGCGCGTTGTATTTTTTTAAATACAATCCAAAAGTCTTATGAATAGAACAGCGTTCGTTCCACGTTAATATCTGTATATAAATTTCGACTTATGATTCTAAAAAATATTTGACACTAAATTTCCGGCTTCTATAGCTTAACAAGCTTAAATCATTTCGAGGAATAGTAGAGTTCATTTTACTATTCTTACGAAAGACTATATGGTCATACAGTTTTATAAAAATCGAAGATTGTATGTGTATAGACTGTGATCACTTTCGTTAGCATGGAATCGCTTACTTACATGGTGGTGCACGTAACTGGTACCAGTTCAGTAAGTTCATAAATCTTTTATCAAAAATTAGTTTACAGAAATAGTAGATAATTCGAAAGGAGATAACTATTTCATTATTCAGTTTCTTTGTATTACGTATAGATTTTAAGCTTTCAAAGTTGTGTTCGATTTTTTAAATGGCACACTCTACATGTATCATAGATGGCCATCCGGAGCGAGGCCCGAATCCGGCCTCTCCCACTCTGTGTCCACTCTCCTCACGTAGAAACTTATATTATTATATTATATTACTATAGTGACAACTTCCATACCAAGTAGGATACATTATATCTCGATTTAAACATACATCATAAAAGATAAGAAATATTTTACTATTTGATGGTGTAGCTACGACCGCGTATCATTACTACAAGCTCAACAGTGTTCAAAATTTTAAAGGAACAGGTAATGTACATATCTTGTGTCATAATATAATCGTACTCGATCAATTTATTATTCGCAAAAAGTACATTTAGGAAAAAAGCCTACCCGCTTTAGAATTCCCTACAAAACTGGTTCGTCCCCAGTTAATTAATGACAGTGAACGTTGAAAAAGTAGACAGGTAGAAAAAGTAGATTCGTACACGATTAGCGATCGAATCCAATGCTTCGGTGGACGTCGTAAAAAGAGAAATCGGTGCGCGACGAGAATCAGGGAAAGAACGTTGACACGATTACATGGTGCTGCCTGATAGATGGAGGCTCAAAGAGGGTAAAGCAGAAAGAAACAGAAAGGTAGTAGTAGACTGGGCAGGGATGCGAGATCGTTTCGAGGCGCGAACAAGAAAAAAATGGTTAAAGCTGTAGAGATTAGGTACCGAGGGGATGGATCAGGACCCGCAAGACGAATAGAGAAGGATGAGATTGATGTCGTCGAGTAAATTGAACGTTACGAGTGACAACCTCGCGACAAAGCCTGCAGATAATTCTTACTACAGCCCCTGGCCATCGAATCAGGACCACATGCAAAAATTTCACTTTTCTAGCTATAACGCTATGTCATCAATGGCAGATTGCCCTTGGCTGCCCAAATTATAACTAAATACGCAGACGACCAATGTATATGTTGCAACTGATTCATTACTACTGTGAAAGTGATGGGCGGAGCACCATGTCACAGAGCCAAATCCGGCACAAAGTTTCTTTCATTGAAAAACATCCCCGTACTCCCATGGCCAGGCAATTCACCCGATTTGAATGCCATCGAAAATGTCTGGAGCCTACTCAAATCACTCGTCTACTCATCACCGGTCACCACATTACAAGATTTATTAAGAAAAATTGTAGGTATTTTGCAAAATAATGAAGACGCAAAGAATATGATAAGGCAGTGTATTCGGAGCATGTCAGAAAGAATATTGAAAATGAGAAACAAGGAACATCATTGAGGAGCCTAGTTTCGATGCTCCCACTGTAGTTTCCAATGTTTTCCTCGTCACTTTTTAATAAAGTGCTCAAAGGGCATGTATTCATACAACATATTTTATTAATTTTGAATCATAGAATATATTAGTACATTTTGATCGTTTAAAATGGGAATCATGCTATATATTTTGTTGAAAGTTTTATTGAACAAATTTCATGGGTATACATACTTATGTTTGTGTATAACGTATAATTACTCATATGACATCCGTTGAAGTTGCAATCTGGCAATAATAATAATATAATTTGAATTCTTTCCAGCCACCCCGCGTTTTTTTAAAAAATACAGTCATGCGGTTTGCTACGGCTCTGCAAGTTCTAACACAAAGTATTTGTTGCTTTAAAAGTGTAACACTAACACTGCTTTAAACATTGTACTCGAAACAAAAAAGTTACATTTGCATGCAAACGATACGTAAAAGGAGTTTGAATGTTGAACATCAAACTTATCTTTACGATAGAACTATGTTTCAAGATATAGTTTACTTTGGTTGCTCCAAATGCGCGGTTCGTAAAAATCCAATGATTTTGGCGAGGCTTCAGTGTTCTAGAAATGGCCACTTCTTTCTTGCGAAGTACCGAACACAAAATGCAATCTACTTGAAAATAACAGTTTATCTACTACAGTAAATTCCCAGACTACACAAAGAATTTCTGGAAATAGCTGTTTCCTCCTTGCGAAGTGTCGAAAAAAGAATATGAACTACTCGAAAATAACAATTTATTTTGAACAATAAGTTCCAACCACACACAAGGAATTTCCGCTAGCTAAAAAATATTAATATAACACATTTTCTTTAAAACAATGCTTTACAAATTGTAATATGTATTTGCCTCGTTTTTATATAAAAATGCACTTCAGCTATTTGCATCGATACTATGTGTACAATCTAATATCAAGAAACAAGTGAAGTAATGTTAAAAACATAATTCTTTATTCTTTTTATAGTTACAAACATTTTAAAAATCTTAAAACTTACATTACAACATTCTTTTTAAATAGAAGTTTTTATTAAAACTTCTATGTGCGTTTGCTAATTAATTTTAGGTTTAGGCTGACTATAAAATGTCACGACTACTATGCACGTCACTTAAGCGAGCGTCATCCCAGGCAATTATTAATTATAGAAAACACATCGCAAGATTGAACATGTTATTCCGAGTTCATCTACTCTTTATCGTATTCTGGAGAAGAAATCATTGAAAGAAACAGATGCGCAAGATGTCCAACGAAATGATATGCATTTGAGTGCATTAAAACCGAACTGAAATACTTCAGAAAGTTCAGTCGAGGTTTTTAAAATCGCACCGGAGATGGACTTCGCCTACGTCGGCGGCGGTCTCGTTTTTTCGCACTATTTCGTGATTTTTCTTCGAAGAATTGCGCAGAGAAGATGTTTACGTATGGCAAGGCGGGTATCAAAGTGAGAAGGAACAAGGGGATGCGAAGGGTAAAAAGGAACGCGAGCGAACTTTTTTAAGAGGAAAAACAAGAATGTCCTGACTTCTTATCTGTATAGGCCGTCATTCCGTCTTGAAGTAAAGAACAGAGAAACGCCAGCGACAAAAAGGCGCGAGTACGACACCTGGGAGAGGAAGATGAGACGAAAAATGGTAAAAGAAAGAAGGCAAGGAGGTGGGAGATAACTACTGCATTAAGATTCCTAATCTAAATGAATGCTCATTCCGGACCAGTGGCAATGGCGGTTTATTCTGGCGAGCTACATTGCAATGCCTTTAAACGACGTAACGACAATTTTAAAAATGATCACAAGAAGTTACTGGAATTTAATCGAAGATCAGTATGTCATGCGAGGAAAGAGACCTAAACAAGTTCAATATTCTCTAATTGTACCCAGTTCTACCCTGGTTCATAGGACCAGAAGTTATTCTCACCATTCAATTTCACTCCGCCAGTAATTTATGGCAAAATTTAAAAAGAAACGTACTAATGATCGATACCTGTCAGATATATTTAGCAACTCTGTTTAGGCACTTACAAAATTTCAACACTGTTTTCTGCAAAGAATTCGGAATTTTGTCAAAGTCCAAGTTGATTGTCCGACAGTTTGTAATCACAAGTTCTAACAAGGAAAAATCTAGATCAGCACAACCATTTTTTGGACGAGTCGATCGCCTAACAGTTTGTGACTCAAAAGTTTTCGAACTGTGTTCAAATGTCACGAGTGTTTTACTTAAACGTTACCAGAATGGATTTTCCACTGCAGTTGTGTTTAAGTGATAAAATTGTTGTTTGCTTATTTTTACTATTATATTTTAGTTTTAATTGAAAAATTCAGTATTAAACGCCGTTATTGTATGCAGCAAACTCACAGTAATTGTGGAATTAAATTTAATAAAATATTCATATTTATTTAATGCGCATATATTATATGTATAAGGTAAAATGCGACATTACTTATGAGATCATCTAATATAACATAGCCTTTCGTTTGATGAATTCTGCAAAAGTTCATCCTTTATTTTAACATGTTGACTGCCGTGGGGGTCACCGGTGCCCGAGACATCAAATCTTGTTTAATTAAATAATTACTGATTCCCAAATAATTTTGGATAGAACTAATATTGTAGTAAAAGTAGAAGGTCAAGGCTATCAGTTCCTTTATCACTTGTGTTTGAAATGGGATATTATAGTGCGTCTGACCAGTTATGAGAGTTTTCACTTCTGCAGTCAATGTATTACATAATTTCTTCGAAAATGGCGTATAACACAGTTAGTGAAGTGTTCCATATTTCTGATCTCGTTCCACTTCTGAATGAGGTGCTTTATCAATATTTTCATTCCTAGTCAGCTTTAAAGTCGTTTGCTGGTACCGATAAAACCACTGCACCAACTGAAGCAATTCGGGAAACGTTTTTCTGGTATCAATCGCCAACCTCCGACGTTATAGACATGAATTCGGTCAATGCAAACCTTTATCTGGCCGATGATATCTAACTACTGCTCTCGCATTGATTCCGCCGCAACGAGGAGCTCAAGTTTGCGGATGGTACGCATAGCGCGGAAAAGAAACGCACTTCCGTTGTCTGCGGGACGTTGTATCCGACCTCATGTATAGGTGGACGTCGTATCGATAAAAGTATCTTCAGATCGGGGGAAGTTGCTTTTATTGCCGCGACGTTATTTTTCTATTGCTATTGAAATAGGTACTCAACGAAAGATGCTGATGCCGCTGCAGTGCAGGGAGAGAACGATAAAAATCTCTGAAGTTGCTTTTACCGGCATAATAGCGAATGTACGCTTTTTATGCCGTACCGAGAAAACGAACGATTATGTACGGTAGTTCGTAAAGAGTTTTTCTTTACGTTCTCGACACCTATCCCCAACATGCGCACGCGTCCTATTAACACCAATTGCAAGATGCAGTCAAATCACTTTATGTATTGTAGGATTTCATCTAGAATCTTCATTGTTTTCCTTCGCAGTATTCTAGATAAACTTAGCAATTCGTTTAAAGAAGATGTCCAGTAAATTGTTTTATCACGTTAGGAGAGTTAGCATATACAATGCTGGGCAAAAGTCTTAGACCACTAACGTCGTTAACGCCACAGTGAAAACGGCCATACATAATCAGACACGATATAATCGACTATTTTTTATATAAATCGTAAAGAAGAAAAAGATATGAGGACTCAGTCGTGTTTTTCTGTTCCTATATTACTGTTTCAGTATGAAGTTTGCTCAGAAGTTTGTGACAATCAAAAATTATTTAATTAAATTAAATTTGAGGTGACCGCCACGGGGTTAATAAAGATAACAAAGCGTATTGTCTAGTTGGCAATGAATTTATTTTCGAATAAGATAACAACACGAACTATATGACGAAAATAATTGTTGTCTGGCACTATTGTTTTAATTGAATTTAATAGTTCTAGTCTTTTAAACTTCTGGAAACTATTAACACTGTAATAATAATCGTGTAAAGTATTGACTGCACTATAGAGTAATTAAATTTTCTTTACTTCCTAATCTGTATTAAAAATAGTGGATTATAATGTGCCTGACGAGGTATGACAGTTTTCACTGGTTATACATGTTATACCTTTTATTATTAAAGTTGTAGGGAAAAGTATGTTTATTTAATACGGAATCAGCGTTACTAAACAGAAAGAGAGAATTCTGAAAAAAAAAGTTTCGGTGACTAGACCTCACACACTTATCAAGAATATTTGAATTAAAAAGAAAAACTAAACATACACATGCATACGTACGTGTGAGTATCTTCGAACAGCTTACACGATTAATCTCCTACAATTTAATATAAATTACTAATAATTCCCCAGGAATGTAAACAATAAGTGTGTAAAGAAATAAAAATGCATTCGACGAGGATAAACTAAATGTAGTAGCGAAACATAAATGTTATTGGACAGATTAAATATAAAAATGAAAATTGCGTGTTCGCTGATAAAAAAACGCATCGACTCACTATACGCATGTGTACATAAGCTTAGAGGCACGCAATTACAGCAATTCGTTGTCGATGTTTCAGCGGTGTCGCGACGTGTACAAAGTAATCCGGAAAATCTGGAATGCCAGCGTAATTAACACGGAACCTGTCCACGGTGATCCATGTTAAAACCCTATAACAAAATCTTGAATTTTTCCATTAAGCATTGTGTCGGAAATCATGTATCATTTTTTTAGTTTATTATTTATTGTTGCATCAGTTAGTACAATTGATTATCAGTGATATAATACGCATCGATTTGTTTCAACTAGGCGTACCTTACAACTTGTAATTAACTTCGTTCCTTTCAAACAGTAAAGAAGATAGTAAATAGTTCCTAAAAGTTGTAATTAATTTTGTTCCTTTCAAACCAATTTCCAGTATGTTTTTGATGCTATTTTAATTACTGAAGTTACCTTTTAAGTTTCTCGTGATGTGATGAGTAGACTGCAGATGTTTATGCAACTATACGTTTTTAAACTTCCATATTCCCTATGTTAATGCAGTTCAATGAATGAAGCTTCAACTAGACTGTGCTTGCTCCTTGAAAGGTTCAAATTATGCAATTCTTATTTTGCTAAGTCATCGAATACCCATCATGTACCAATTTGAATATAATAAATTGCATAAACATCCGCAGTCTCGTGACGAGTCTGGTGGCTGATGGTGGGATCAAGGCTGTAAAGAATAAGATGTTTTACAGTAATGACAACGTTGCACATGTTACAATTTGGCGAATCTTTCATGACCGCCTATCGTTTTTTATTCAAAATGATTCGAGATTAGTTTTCTACTTAAAATTATTATTATACACACTAAAGACTACTTTGGCTATATTCTTTAAACTCAGAATACATCATAACTGGCTAAATAATTCATCAATGATAAATTAAGTCTTCGTATTAATAAATCTGTCGTATGTACACATCAAACTATACCAATGTGTTCTATGAGTAGAAATAAGAAATACGTAATATGTAAACAAATAATCATGAATGCTTTACTTAAAAATTCTAACAAAAATATAGTAAGGCTTTCATAAAACATACCAACGCCTATAACTTTTGGTCAATAACAGACACCGAAACGTTACAATTGCTAAAACAAATTCGAACGAATAAAGCTTTTCATGAATGTAGAATATTTTTATATTTTTATGTTATGTAGGTAAATTTTTACGCGTTTTTTACAGTGTTCCACGTTGGAAAAAAAAACACAAAAATTGGTTTAGAAACATGCTTTTTTAGATAGTTTAAGGACTTTGGATAAGTACTACGTCCTTGAGTTATAACGTTGAGCTTGCAGAGCAGTTTATATGGTAGTAAAATATTTTATCCAGATAAGAATTCCGGACAGAGAATAGTATTCCACTTTTACTCAAAATGTATCATGAATTACTCCATTTTTCAGTCAAATGTATTGTGCGACTTTTCTCTTGTGAGATTATGTTTAACACAATTTCCTGTATGTATTAGCTTCTTTATATATTAATATGACATTAATTTTATGGAATGGAAGTTCCTGTTGAATTTATTTTGTATCGATTGATTTTAAAACGAATTTGTGTAATATGTATTTCCAATACTACCTCTCAGAAACGAAGCGATAAACAAAATTCGCAGTATACAGGGTGAGTTACGCAATTGGAACGGTTTACAACTTCAGTTTCATTCGAGATAAAAAGAAAGTCGTAGGGGAAAAAGTTGAATGGTATAAGTATGTCTATTTTCCTATAAGCGCAGTTTTTTTATAAGTGCAACGATGCGCCTAAAAATGCTAATTCATTGCTGTTTAATACTGCATAAAAAAAGTATTAGGGTACAATGTTAAAAAAATCAATATTTCGAGAGATATTTGCGCCGTAAGCATCCTACCAGTATAGTGTTCAGTACCATACATCAACGTATCTTATAACTAATGGAAACGTCTTATCATATCTCGTTTTTGATAAGTCAAATGCAATAAATGGGAAAACTAATTATATAAATAATAAATATATGCACCTGAATATATGCTCTTGCTAGTATGATCTTATAAAACAAGTGAAAATTCTATGATCTGGATCAAATATACCTTTTGTGTCAGATGGGCAGGTGTCGTAATACTTATTATCGGGGGTGAATGTAGAAATCATAAAAAGGTCGAAGACTTGCGAGAAAGCCGTACACTGCTGATCCCTCTGCCGGCGAAGTACAGGGATTGTCGCCACGAGTACAATCAATTAAAGTATATACATGTGCAGTTAGCGAATTGTTCAACTTAATTGGTGCTTGAAACAACAAAACTTCTTCTAAATTTTCAGTTTGTTTTTCCATCTAGAATCACCTTTTACCTGGCAGTACTTCTCGCCTCGATTCACTCTGCATAACATTTTTCCCTTCTCCTTAGCACCTCTACGTAATTTCGAAGTTGATCCGTTCATGCTTGAAATACTCCGTACATCTCGAAAAAGCTGAAGTATCAGGCCGTTGCGAACGATCGTGTTTTAATTGGATTCAGATTCAGAAAAACGTTCTTCCTGAACGAAATATCGCATGAACGAGTTGTCGGTAACTGAAACGAGTAGGATGGGCAATCTGTCCGCTATTAAATCCACCACGGTCCTACCTTCAATTTTGCCGCAAGCGGCTTCCGCATGCGGTATGCAGGAGTGGATTCTTTCACCTCTGCCATTCGAATAATTTTGTGGACGCACGATGACGAATGCGCAGGGTTGGAAGCGACGTCGAGCAAATAGAATTGGCGTGACGAAATTAATTACTTTTTTGTTCCCCTCTCTCTCTCTCTCGCTCTCGCTCTCTTTTCATGCAGCTTTCATCTCTGTTTCCCATTCTCTGTCACGCTTCTTCTACACTCCGTGGACGTTTGCTCTCGATCACAATTCCGTCTCCTCCTTTAACGTTCTGTTTTCTGCTTTTAAAATACCTCGACCGTAAATCGATCGGTATATATCGAATAAGCGAGAAACGATGATCGATTAATTTGCATGGATTCTGGATAACCGGCGAAGTAGAAGTCGAGTTACGTCGCAAGATTGACTATCGATTCCCAATATACTTTTTGCTGCGGAATCAAACTTCGGTTCTCTCGTTTTTTTCCTTTTTTTAAAAATCCAGTACGGCTTGAAATTGTGTACGTTGTGTATGACCTTGTTTCTATTTTTGGCAGGGTAACGAGTTACAACGGCGAAATAGAAGGCACGAAACGAACAGAACTCCTGGGATTGAAAGTTATTTTTGAAGTCTTTAAAGATAACTGGCATAATCTTTCATTTCCATGTCGTTACGTGAATTGTACACACGCACACTCTTTTGTAACCGATTATGTCGTTGTAAAATCTGATTTAAATGGGCGCAAGAACAATAGTCGAAACTAATTTTTATAGAAATATCCAGCTGTAAACAATTTAATCCCTTTTCCTATTTATCTACATGCTGAGAAGCTATAATTTCTGTACAGGGTGTTTGAACGTTTAACGGACGCATTTTGGGGGTGCGTAAAGCCGCTCGCAATGAAACAGAAGTTTACATAAATCTACTTTTTTATTTTAAGTGTTGAATTCGCGCTTGAAATATTTCCCTCATATTAAGTTACATCTTGTATAGTATTATAACAGAGTACGTAATGCTTAGAATGCAGTTTATCGTGGTACGTATACCTATAAATCGCTGTGATCACAGAACCGTTGAAATTCGTAATGATCCATCCTTCCTTTCCCTTCCGTTCACTGTTTCGCTCTCATTTCCGTCTATTGCGCCTTTGTGTAGCCCAATGGATTCCTGTCACGAAAGTCGGGGAAAGTAGAATTGTCTAAGCAAGGATAAACGCCAATGCATAAGAAAAGTAAGAAGGAAAACATAAACGAGTCGTTTGACAGACATAATTGAAACGAATGAACTTTAGTTTAATCACCCTTTGGTTCCGCTTAAGAAAATAACTATGAGAAGGTGCAGTCAATCAGAAAAGTCCACATACACTTAATAAATTTGTTATATTGTGTAAAATACAGTGTTTTTTCTTTCAATTTTATAGGTGGGACACTGTTTGAGACTTGATGCTAAATATATTGTAAATATTGTAATATTTGGTAAGTTGTTTCAAAAGACAACTACAATCAGTAAAGAGTATGGAGTCATAAAAGTTCACATACAGCTGACGCCAGTGTAATTAATGTATACAAAAATTGATGTTACGTTAAAACTTATAAACAACTTTTATTACACTAATATGATGTATGATAACATAGTAACGTTACAAACGCTTAAGAAAAGCTGAAACTCTCAAAAGATTAATTTTAGTTAAATAAATTAAAAAATTCTTAATGAATGCGTATACTAAATTGATTCTATTCTTAGTCATTTTCTTCATTGTATCAGTTAATTAATATTGTATTATTGACTGCATTGAATTGATTCAGTGCGATTCTAATAATTAGTTTACATATTAATATACAGGATGACAGCTATAGTAGACTTTCATGAAATCGTATTTTTAATTTACTGTAGTTTTCTTTGTAGATAAGTTTAATAAATATGATCACGTTTCCAAATGTTTCCAACTTTTTTTGATAAATTATATATTATGTACAAAATTATTCAAATTATTATTCTCTACAATGTACGAAACTTATTAGGTGTATGTACAAGTATGTAACTGACTGAAAGTTCTGATAGTGAAGTGTCAGTGGAAAACATTCTGAAGGAATGTTGGAAATGTAAGTACATGTCTTACTGAAATTATTGATGCGCGTCGAACATGAGTATTAACATCATTCATTCTACTATCGATAAAACATCGCTGGAAAGGAAACACGAAAAGCATTCCCGTCTAAGGGAAATGAACGTAATCCATTACAAAAATTTGCAACCGTGAGTGTCCTTTTTTGTATCTTGATTTCACCTCGTTCTTTCAAATACGGTCCATTTGCCGTTTCTATTTCCAGTAAATAAAAGACAAATAAACTACTTGGCAAGATGAAAAGACGTCTGGCGGAGGAAACGGAAGAAGCTACGATGGCAGGCGAATTGGATAACAAGAAACGGAAAAAATAAAATAGTAGTAACTTCCTGAGTAAAAGTAAAGCGTGTTCCCGAATAACGAGATCTTTTATACAACAAGGCGGAAATTTCATAAAAGTACTTCCGGTAATAGAATAGTATTAAAGGGACTGCCTTCGTGTATCTTCATTTTGAAGTTAGTATCAGCAATCCTTCTAACATTATCAAATGACACATAATAACAGATAAATAATTATGTACAAAACTTTGTCGTAAGTCAATAGTGAGACTCGATTTTTATGAACTTGTATGTGATCTTTTCTCACAGAGTAATCTAAAAAAAATGTCGGGAGGGTTTGAGGTACGTAGTACTTGCGAGAAATATTACCTAATTGACACACGCCGGTTTTCATGCAATTTTGATATGTTATAGAAGTCAAAAAAATATTCGACGGGTATTTTTTTTATCGACAATCGTCCACATTGAGGGGGTGAAAACAACCCTTGAAATTGAGGCCGAAAAACCTATTTGACGGTATATCTCAATTGTCAATAAACTAAAAATGTCCAAACATACGGGTCGGTAAATTAATCCTAATGGAGATACACATGTACTGCAATCTTTAATTCGGAGTACCGAATATCTGTGATCTATTCGTCATAAATTAGAAAATTTTTAAAGTATATGCAATTCCGTGGTGCGAATTTATTAAATTTCCAGTAAAGTAGAAAATAGACATCACATCTTACGTGATAATCCGGAATACAAATTTTTATTTCTAATAAACATTCATTCTTACGTTACATAGTAAAGACGCGTGTAAACACGTGCGAGTCTTTACTTACATGTACTCCTCTGCGTGAGTGCAGGCCACACCAATTTATACTACAGTAATTAACTTCTCAAGTAAGAAATTAAAGTAGGAGCTACATTAATTTATTTCACAAGTAAGAGGTTACAGTAGAAACTACTTTAATTAACTTATAAATACAATTATCCTTCAAATATTCCGCTCAGGTACCTACATATTTCATTATCTCGATATTCAACAAAGAATTAAAATATAAAACGAATCACATAGAATAACGTGCACGGTTCATGAACGGTATACATATAGTAATTAAGCGTTTCACGTTCATGCTTAAGCATCTTATGTCCAATACAGTAACAATATGTAAATTAAGTGTTTCATCGTAGTATACATTACATTAGCACCTATTCGTTCGGGCGGTTAATTTAACTGGCCATTTGAACTTGTTTGATTGTCACGTGAAAATTACTTCGGCACTTGTCTCGCGCGTTTACTAAACACCTCTAAACATGCGAGCACATGCTATCCATTATGAGCATAGACTGTACGATCGTTCATGAGGTGTTGCGAAATTTATAGTCGCCTAATTTTATAGTTCGCCAGGAACAACAAACTCAGAATTTTACCCTCAATTGGTATTGGTCAGATCACAGCTACACGTATATTTTCCTCCATGTGTTTGTTTCCTGTCAGAGACATTTCTAAAAAATTTTTTATGTTATGATGGAATCAATTTTTTGGTGTAAAAGTACTTTTATTATACCCAGAACATTGCAAACAGGGAGTAAACAATATTGTGAGTTTTTATTTCTACTTCGCTATGACAGACAAAAAAGATGAAGATTCGGGTCAGTTTGACACGCACCATACCACTTACGTGACACAAATCCACCATAACAGTTCAAGGTTAACAATTCTTGGCGGTAGCATTGTATCTGCTACTGCATTTAATGAACCAGGTAATTTTTTAGAAACTCCAGTTGTTAAGGTCGACGACTGTCTCATTATCTTCTATTGCAGGCACCATTCGGAAAATATGTAATACTTTAAAAGTACAAAGAACATCCCCATCTCTTACATATATAACTGTTAGAGAGGAAAGAATATAATGTATTGTGGGATTGGAAGCTGTTTCCAAAATCAAGTTTGGGCAAGTGTACTTTAAAAATAAAAACATATTTAAGTAAGAAAAATATTTAACTATGCTAAAAAGTATAGGCACTAATTGTAAGTCTAACATCCACACAAGTCTACATTGTTACCTCTCTAACTCTCACAACCACTCTACTCTTCTTCTACACTACAAACACGCTATCCACTACATGTGTATTCAGTGTATATAGTCAGAGTAGCACATAGACATTTTAAGTAACTGACGTGCTAAACAATAAATCATTCGTGTATGCGATCCTCTAATTCGTTTGAGCAGCGTATTTAAAATCACTATTTATAACAATGACTAATCAATACGTCTAATACTCTACAGTTTGTTCATAACCATCAACGCATACGATTTACGTAAGAGGGTCCAAATTCTCTGACCTGATCACTCTTAAACAACGTGTGACGTATTGTTTTGTCATTGGCTCATTAGTTAACTCTGCTCTAAATTCAAAAATTGAGTAAATGTGTTGAATACAGGGAGGCCTGTGTTATAAAAAAGGTTTTCTAAACCCTACTTCCGTACATCGGGGTTGGACCAAAAACTTTTGAACCTTATTGCGTAACTCTGGACCTGTTCAAAAACCGCTTGCCCAGATGGCAAGCTCTTCGTGTCAGAGAAACGTAGTTGGTATTCTGGAAAAAGGTATATTTAAAAGAGGAACAAACCATGTGAGAAAACGTGGCCAGGAAAGTGAACGTAAACTCACAAATAAAAGCAAGGGACGGCAAGAGAAGGGAGCAGCGGCGGAGGAAAGTTACACAGGAGTGTAAATGAAAGAAGAGAAACGACGAGGCGAAATCAAGGAAGAATGAATAGAAAAAGCGTAAGAGAGTAACTGCGGAAAGGACGAACGAGCCCTGCTATGAAATACAACTCACCTATAGCGGAAGCCGAGCGTCGTTGTTCTTGGTGCCACTATACGAGCGTCGGGACGCACCTAATGCGGATACAATGGTCGACAGTTGTTTCTGGCCGCAGTGGTTCTTGCGCCTCACTTTTTACGCGTCCCACAGCTGCGTTTCCAGAAAAATCCGAACAGCCCGACTATAAGTTCGCTTCGAAGCTTGGCGCTGGCAAAATGAGAGCCAGACGCTAATTAGAGGAGCAGAAGAAATTGCTTCGCCCTAGCCTCGTCGTCCAGCGATGACTAATGAGAAACGACACGTGTCCCTTCCGTTGGATCTTCAACGTATGATTTTTACGCCACTGCATTCTATCTTTTTTTTCTTAACACGCGGCTCTTCGTATAATTATTGAGGCGTGAAATTGTTCACGAGGGCAATCCGTGTAGATGGGCAAGTGGACAGGTAAAAATGTTATATGCATTTCATACATGTTGTGCTGTACGACATATATTCTTGATAAAAAAAAAGGCAGGAACATGAATATATGTTCAACGATTTGAGTACTTCTGGTATAGAGCAAGATTTTCGTAAACTCTGCAGCGGAAATATTATTATGGTATTATTTTGCGTCTTTTTTTAGTCAAAGGAGTAGAAGGATACCTTTCATTCAACAACTCTGGTTTAAAAGCGGTTCTTTTTTTTCGAATAATGCTTACTGAAGCATGTTCTAAGTTGTCCTGTTGTGGGAAAAAATCGAAAAATCGTTGCGAATCAGCCGATTGAACGATATCATACCGTGTATCGTAATCTACAGGATGCTAAAAGAAAGAGTTCAAACTTGTTTTCCTGCTGTGGTGAAACACCAGCAGCGAGAAAACCACTCGCTTTAATCAAAACGAAAAATTGTTTATAACTTTGAAAACAGGAATTTTAAGACCCATGTTTATTAGGACTTTTTTCCTCTATTTGGTGAATACTGCCTACTTTTAAAGTTCTGAACCTCTTTTTTTAACACCCTGTATATTCTTGATTTAAAATTTCCATGGCCACCTGGACTTCGGCCTTTCCCCACTCTAGGTCCATTCCCCTCGTTTCAGTACCCTTCAGTTCGCTCCTCGTTCCCCCTACATCCAGCGTTGTCCAAGATCGCAACCTGTATCAAAGGAATAGACCCAGAGTGGGGGAAGACCACAGCTCCGGTGGCCATCACTGTATTACATGCTCCTATAGTTCAAGCCATCAATTTAGGAACATCCTGTATATCTCAAAGGAAACGATATAACTATCAAAAATAAATTTATAAAGATAATGTATAAGAACCATCCTCTTTAATTTGTAGGTCCCATATTTTTTCACCTATAAATTAAACAACTTTATTAATATATTTACTTGTATAAAAACACACTGTTTTTCCCCTGAAACTGTGTAAGTTCTTTTCTCAATGTCATGAATGCTTCTACGGACAGAAAATTATTATATCGCAAAATTACTTCCGTAAAATCTAAAGCGTTTCTTTCCTGATAAAAAGAATTTCTCAATATTCTTGTTACAAGTAAAAGTTTGTTATCTTCTTTCTTATCCCTTCTATCGAAATTCTATTACGATTTATTCTTATATCTTTGAAGCTTTGTGTTATTGGAAAATCCATAACATAAAGACAAATCAATTTTTGTAGGAATTTTTCGATATTCCGAATTATACCATTTGTGTTTATACAGGAAACATAGAAAACACCAGTATTATTTTTAAATTACGAACGTAAACGCAGGATTATAAAAGCCGTAACGAAATCGAATCAAGGCAACTGTACAAACAAATGATGTAGTAAAAAGCAGAAAACAATATAACTTTACACAATAATATTTACAATTTAATTCTAATTAATTGCTTGAAAAACATAGCTGATATATTAATAAAATGTGCTGTATTTCATAGTCTGACCAGTGACGGATATTAACAAGGAACGTGTTCAAACTTTGATACAAATACAATACAAAATTCAATTTCGATTTTATTAGTTACTTTAACTGCAAAAAAAAACCATTATTTTAATAATACAAAGAATTGTTTCACTACTTTTTTCTAACAATAGGAAGTATTTTTTCGTTCGAAATTCCGTCCAGGCTTATTCGGTTGGCCGTCTAAGTCCGGCATTATGAAAGGATTCATACCGAAGCAACGGTCTCGCGTGCTCTTAGAATTTTCCGGAAAAGAACTGAATGTCTTTCGGAAAATCCGCATCGCGCCGATACGAAAAGGAAACTGGCTGAAATGGCGGTCGTACTTAAGGCCCTTTAAATCAGGAAAAGCTCGAGTATAAGTGAAACGTATAAAACCATTACGGTTATCCCTTGGTTGCGGGCAGGAAAGCCGACTATGTCATTAGGATCCGGCGAATGGTCCACGTATTGTTGTGTATCTCGTTCCACTCCATGTTCCATTTTCACGTAACGCACCAACATTTTCGCACGTAGCCTTACCTTGGTATAATATAGCTCGGTGTTATATCGATGGGACGATCCTCACGTGCCTGCAGATCGCCTGATTCTCTTCCCTGGAAAATGATCCGCGAACTTCCTTATCTGCCGCGCGACGCTCCTACAACCCTCCAAACACCGGTAAGCATTGTTATTTACGACATACATGGTAATTGTGTTGCCAGTAAGACGTAGCTAGGACCTCGCTAACTTAGTCTCCTGAGGGATTAAACAGAAATGTTTGTCATACTGACAAGGAGACTACGAGTCCTTCAGGTCTCCGACTTCGTTGAAACTTTGAGCATTATTAATATTTTATATAGCGAGTAACGTGTACAAATTATAGGACCATCTCTTAACCATTTTTGAGGAATTACATCGTAATATTGTAACGACTAGGATAAATGTATGCTTCATAGGTGTTACACTGAATTGTAAGTGTTTTTGTAACTGACATGCTACAGACACAGTTACTGTTACAATTGGACGAACGAAACATAAAATAGGCATTTATGGCAGCCGTGAAACATTTGATACGTGATTCCTAAAAAATGCTTGAGAAGCAGGTCCTAGAATTTTAACGACGTTTTATAATAAATAGTATTTACTTTAAATAAGTCTTTAGTATGTACTAATTCTTATGTTTTTTTTGTGACTATACGTACGTCAGATTAAAAAAAGTAAGTGCAATGGCAAAGTCCTTATCGCTATAAAAGAATCCCAATTTTTACACGGTGTACCGAGTGTTTGCGGACTGACAGAACTCATCGAAAGAATTGAGAAAATCAGTAAACAAAAACAAATTTGATGTCACTGATTGAACAGTTCTATTAATTGTTAAGGTATCATTTCAAGATATCATTCATAAATCTGAGGAAATTATAAATCATGATAGTAATATTATATCATTTTGTATGATAAGTTTAGTCACTTCATGTTTGAATAAAATCATCATAATTATGAACAAAAATGTTTTTCCAGGAATACAATGTAAACTTTTTCGTATTTATATTTTTTGTCTTCATTCCTCTTTCACAGTCATAAAAAAAAACTGTTTCTCTTAGGAACGAAATTGAATAAATATATTCTCCGACTCTACAACGTATCTTTTGAAGACATAAATGTTTGCTCAAATCGTTCTTTTTTTCACGCGTTTGTTCGATTTCGCTAGGTTAAAGGAACCCAGTTCGAACTGTTTAATTGTTCCGTAGAATAATTGCCGTGTTCCAGTATACACATTTTGTCAAGCTCGAACACTATTCATTTTGACAAGCGTGAAACGCCGCTCGTAAAATGCAGCCACGATGCACGCGCCTGCTGCCTGCCACACAGCTTTTATAATTTTGCAATTTCAACCGCATACAGATGCCAGAACGGCCGATTTTTAGCCGCTTTTTAGCCGCTTTTGAAGAACCGCAGATGTCCACATCGGAAAAATGCACGATGACAGGCGAAAAAAGAACGCTGACAGGTGTGCAGGAAGAGACGGCCCATATGAACGAGATAGATCTACAGCTTCTGCAGGACTGCATTCCCTGTTTTGATTTGATAAATACATTTACCTGTGGTGTAATTTTCATACACAATTTTTTTATATGCACTTTCTTACTGGGGTATTTGTTTTCCTGTACAAACCGCCGCACATTGGTTCAGTACATATAGAAAAGGAGGAAAAAACCTGATAATAGCGGAACTACGAAATCAAATTTGATGAAATTTTCAGGTTGTTTTTTTAACTAAGATCTAGTTAGTTTATACCAAGTTGCAATCAATTAAAAACAATGTAAGTCGAGAAATTAAAATTTTTCTAATATAAAACTTTTTTTGAAGGGGTGCTGCATTGTGGTTATGTAATCTCTTGTTCATATTTCTTTTCTTTAATGAAGAAACGGAAATAAACATAAAGAAAACTATTTAATTAATATTTTAACATTTTCTAAATACATGCTAATTTTAAATAAAATAATTTAAAATATAGGTAATATTGAAAAATATGAGCCTGAAAAGCAATAAACTTGTAACGAAATACCCAAAAAATAACAAGAAATCAAAATTTATTATAATAATTTTTGAGCTTCTTCACTAAGTGGATGGCTCTTCTTTTTAGGTTCAGGTCTTAATTTAGTGATCCACGGATCTGATGATATGATCTCATATGAATGAGAAATATAAGAGTACTTCCTAGTATAGTGGGCTTTAGGGGTGGTTGGGGGGTGGGAACTCACCACAGTATTTTTTCTAGTATGTCTAAGAATATTAGTGCCAAATTTGTTACGGATACGTTGAACGGTATAGAACCCCTTCGGTTCTTACGTTAAGAGGGAGTGGTTAGGGGGTGGGGACCCCACAGTATTTTTTCCAGGGTTTCGAGGAATATTCATGCCAAATTTGGTGCGGCTACGTTGAACGGTATAGATTCCTTTACCGAACATACATACAAATTTTACATATAGAGACGGGAGTTAAATAGAATTGTGATCAAAGTTGGCGGAAGTAGGCCTCCATTTTTACATGGCAGTTAACTAATTATAACAGCTTTCAAAAATTGCAAGTAACAGGCCGGAGGTCCGTGGAGTATTCCTTGCAATCATAAAGAAAGCCAAGAATTCATGAACCCGAAGGTCTCTTTGGTTTAAACTCTACTACATTCAGTTAGCAGTCTGTTTTAGAAAAGTATTATTACCACGTAACAGCTATGATTATACATGATAATACATAAGAGCAATAAATTTATAAATACTCATAAGTTGGTAAAAAAATGTTCGTAATTCTGGCTTAGAAAGTGTCTGAATTTAACAAGGAAGGGAAGGCCCACTTCAGACGAGTTTGTCATCGTAATTAAAATTAATAAATAACAACGAATTTCTGGACAGCATTCTGCAACTAATTAGCAATAAGAAATCATATATAACACTTAAAAATACAACTTCCGTAATGGAGGGTTTTTTCCGCTTATACACCACTGTGCGCCGTTAGTAATCGAATGTCTGTGCCAACAAATGGGGATATCTATAAATCGTATTTATCATGAGCGACATTTTTATTTAGGGGAAATTCCATTAATGCCATGACTAGTGTTGGGACTGATACTGCATTGATACTATTGATTCTAATCTACGAATTTCTATCTGGTATCGAACAGTATTAAAACGAATCGATACTTGTACGAAAGTATCAATGTATACTTGATACTTTACGAAAATATTGATACCAGTGTTGTAGTAACGAATTAGTAATCAATACAATACAATTTTTTAAATATTTTATAAATACTGGAACAAATAAATACATTTAAGAACCTGCCAACATACATCATAATTTCTTAATCTTAATTTGTTTATTAATAAATGATGCTACGTTACTTATCAGTCTGTAGAAATCCATACAGTATAAAATATTGTTAAGGAATAATATTTTATTTAAATTATTGCGAGATCTTTTAAAATTTGGAAACATAGCAAAGGAAGCATTAGACTAAGGGACAATAATGTGAATCAAACATTATTCCTTAACAACATTTTATGTTCATTACTATTGATTAATGGTTAATACAATATCATCAATTAATAAACAAGTTAAAATTATTTTCTAAACACTTTCATCGTATTGCTGAAAAATGTATAAATAACAGGCAGAAGGGAGACACATTGGCTGACTCATACTGAACTGCACGCTAGTCCATTAAACGTGATGTTTGATTTTCCCGAAAAAAGAAATTTCAACAAAATGTCATTTCACATGCACTATTTACGTTTGTGCATTTTTCGTGATTGCACCACGAATTGCCATTGCCGTGATTATAAAGTGTATTGAAAAAATATATTCAGGATGTACAGAGTAGAGCTGACCAGGTACTCTGAAAAATATTTAACAAACACGGTATGAAAAATGAACATAATTCAAGCTGTAAGGAATTTTATAACTCAGACAATATTGATTTTCGACCTGCGTTTACTAAACATTTCTTATTCGTTTTGTACAATACTAACTACCCTGCAAGTTCTGTGTACTTTTTCCAACACCCTGTACGTCGGTGATCTAAAAGTTGAAAACTTAAAAACTGGTGCATCTAGCCGGAGGGAAGACGATAAATACGAGCTGATAGAAATGCAAAAAGCTCCCTTGAAACGTTTCTTTCGGTGAGCCGCATCTTGTGTCGCTTTGACATACTAAAATGGCTCGACAGCTTTCGGTGACACGGTCTGGTATATACACAACGCGTTTTATATGCGGCGTTCGCCCCTTCACGTAAAAAAGGGCTGCGATCGCCAATGGTTAGCGGTAGAACGCTGCCACTGAACGTCCCTGCACTTTATTCCTTGCTTTCTGCCCCGTCCTCGTATATACCTCTTGGATTTTATACGACTACCATTCAACGCCGTCCACGCCCTTCTACAGGCCTCTTCTGCCTTTTACTGCCGAACAATGTGCAATTCTATCCCCTAGCAAGTGTACCGACAGGCATGTAACCTTATTTGTTTCGCCTGCCGTATCCTTTTCATAACCCCTAAAACAGTTTCATTTTGCAACCAGTAATTTGATCGACACTTCCTTAAACACTTTGTACGATCTCAATCGAACAATATGGTTTATAGCCCTTCGCACTCGTAATCATTTTCACCCAATGTTACTGGCCAGCTTGTAATACGTTCTTTGACTTGTTTTTTAACGCAAAATGTCAAAACCCATAGCGTACATACTTTTTTAATTTTGCAAGATTTTATCATAATTTCTTGTATTCATCTCTTAATTGTGTTATCTGCTGAAAGTAAGTAACTAAAATATAAAGTACGGTGAAACATAATTATTTATTCAGATGCACTTTATGAAAATAAACTTATCATGAAGAAACATAAATTACATAGAAATTAAAACTCGTTTAGGTTGCACAGTGTAAATTAAGTAATTGTAAATATATTTATGTGGGATCGGGGCCTCCGGACCCATACTGTACTAACTTTCTTTAAAAAAAAAGTAATATGTACATAATAATAGTAATTTTATAAATTAACATTTCACTTTTTATATTATTGTTAGAATAATGATTTTTAAAACGAATTCTTCGAAGGACCGACTTCAATGTTGGAGGAAAAACGTAGTGTGATTGAACATAACCGTATATCGCAAAAAATTGGAGAAATATACAGAGTGTTAAAAAAAAAGGGTCTAAACGTAGTAAAACTTTAGGTGCCTGTATTAATGATGGAGTGAAGTAATAAATATATAATCAATATAGGTCCTAAAATCACTCCGTTCGATGTAAAATCAACTTTTATATTTACGACCACACAATATCATAAGTGAGTCTAAAAAACATAAAATCACAAAGAATAAATAATGTGGTGATCTTACGACAATGAATAGGAAATGCATGTCGTACAATACGAGACACGGAAGGAATATTTAAAAATGTATGTCGATTTATGATTCGCAGATTTGAGTCTTGTATTAAAATGGATGGAAGACATATTGAATATCTGTAACAAATATAAAAACAAATTTTTGTATTTATTATCGGCAGGATTGATTTTAGGAGCTACGTTGATTAAACATTTTTTTACTCCCCTCGGCGAGCACTATAAGCACTTAAAGTCTTATTGTTAGACCCTTTTTTTTGGAACACACTGTATACAAAATTGCCGCGGTGAGTCTTAAGAAGAGCGCAAGAGACTGACATGTTGGAAGCCAAAGTGTTTGCAGTGGCTGGGTCGGAAGTCGAAGTGTTTCTGACAATTTTTAGCAATTATGAAAAATGTGAAGTCTTGCACCTCTCTTCCAATACGCTCTGATAATGAGTGCGGTCCCTTTAAAGTGGGAGAGGCGAGGACTTGGCCTCTGGTTCCTGGTGGTCGGAGATTTGGCAACGCGGGACAATTTCCCGGGTTGAAGACGCTTCACTCGTCTCGCGGATTGTTGCAGGGGTTGGCCGCGTCTACCCTTCGGAGTTTCCGATTTTTATGATACGCTCCGACGGTTTGGGTCTTTAAGAACGTGTTGGCACCGAAGGCCTGGTGACAACACGGTCGCTTCCTTGAAACTATGTACAAAGTATGGCCAGGAGCGTATCATGAATTTTGTCAAAGCGTACACGAACATAGGTGCTTCGTATTTTTTCTTGTAACTTCTGCAACATGCTCATGCCGACATTGCACTTGAGCTTTCTAATAAATATTTCCGGAGTTATATTTTAATGGCCATAAATATTGGTCGTATTTATTAAACTCCAAAACTTGTAAATACAAAAAATATAGCCAGGGTCTACTCGAAAATAAACAACCTGTTTCCAGTGACTCTACTATATAACTTAACTATGCATATATTTTGTATCACGTGTGTTTGTTGTATTTATACAAACCTGAAGCGTGTAAAATTACAAAGGCAAAATTCAGAAGACAAAAACCGGAAAAAGTACCGCGATTATTTCGCTTTCAATATTATTCCAGATTATATCAGAAGACCGGTTTCAGTTCCCCATAAATACGACTGCAGCCGCAATAATAAATATATCGGTGTCACGATCGAACTTTTTAATCGGCAGGATTTTTAACCAACGCAGTGCTTTACATGAAGTCATGCACGTGATCGTTCGTTATGGTATTAATTTTTATTTTCAACGAAAACGCGGATTCATTGTTTTGCAAACGTATCACCAATGGCGGATCCTGTGTACAGAGCTTTTGCACAAGTAAAAAGTAAAAACCCGCACGCTTTTGGCGACGCGTATACTGTAATCCTCTTTCTTTTTGTCAGGAGCATGTGTTCATACATAGACTATCGGCCACGAATTTCAAGCTTGAGAACGTCCACTGATGTTCCGCTTTTTACCATTGAACAATGCATAATTTCTCGCTCCTGTAATTCCACTCTTCCTGTGGCAGCGGGACACATCCTTGCTGTCCTCACAAATTACACACTAACGAATATCTTCATTCATATTCATATATGTGATACATTGTGATGAAGTACAATTCTAATGGCAATATATGTAACTGCATTAAAAAGCTCTTTTGACACAGTCACCGGAAAAAAAAGAGCAACTTCCCTCTGAAGACTCTGAGAGATAACGAACCACATGAACGTTGTACTCGTTCTATTCATCGTTATGCCATTTAATTTCATATGACTTTTATCATACAAAGTGTCTGACAGATTTCCGTACAGAGTTTTTTTAGAGTATTTTATGACGAAACATATGACGGAAATGTTACATGTACTTCTGCTTGAAAGATGCTTCGTTAAAAATTTGTAACATTTGAGTTTACCTACGATAACGTCGATCATGTTTGTCTGGACTGTGTTTCTTATTTTTGACAAATATCTATGTTCCTTCAACATTGGGGTACATATCAAGTTACATCTTTCGACTGGGTTTGAAATTCATAAAATATCACTGAAATTAGTCGCATTGGAGGTGACTAATGTGATGTATAAACACTACCTCAAGGTCATCTCCGAAGTCATTTTAAGATCACCTATGTTTTTTAAACAGTAAAATGGGTTCCATGGCTTGTGCCTCTATAAACTTTGTGTAGAGGTTTTATACAAATACTTGAAGTGAAAATCCGTTTTCGCGGTTTGGTAAAATTGAATTTCTCCAAAAACTTAAATCTCTAAATGCAGCAACTGTTGTACATTCTCCAATTTTACGATTTTTCTTTTACGCAGGAACGTTTTATATCTTATCAACTATTTGCTTTTCATTACACTTATAAGAAACTTTAACTAAACACACACTTATAACACGAAACATATACTGTAGAAAACTGGGGTAACGATTATAAATGCATTAGTATTATTATATTCCGTAAACCTATAAAGAAGTATAAGTATACGTATAAAGAAGATGATCGTGCATGATACGAATCTACTAATTTTAAGATATTCTTGTTTTGATGCCTAACAATAAGTACCAATATAAAGGGTGTTGATGAATTATAGGTATAAACTGTACAGATCGGTAAAACTTATTGAAAGCTACAAAAAAGTCTTACAATCAGTGAACATATGTTTAATAGTTAATCGTTTCTGAAATACTGAATTTTATTTTTTAAAAATAAGTATGCGCAAACAGAGTGTTTTACTTAATTTTATTGTCATCGGAAATATCACCTACCATTAGATGTCATTAATATGTTCTCCTGTACATCGTCCAATTTTAATCCATCATATTTTTGGTATTGACTAATCCTAAAATGTTCAGTATATTCAAATGTCATTAATAACGTTCAACGACTCCAAATATGTTCCCAAAACATAAAATAAATGCCACATACATTGGAACATGTACCAAATTTATTGTGAAAAAGATGCATTCATACAGATAACATAAAATACATTACATTGTTTATGATATGTGTGATTATACAGATACTATATAATGATTAGCTTACAAACTAAAGGACCATATATTTTTCTGTACTGACGCCTACTATCCTTTACATTTTGTATGCATGATTCAGCAACACACTGCATAATATAAATTTGTATCCTGTTATATTTTTACATTTCTTAATTAACTTTGTCTATTTACTTTTATTTTTATCTAGTAAATATTACTGTTTACATTCTATATATAATTTTTACTTATATCATATATCGTACGATTTCATGATTTGTTCTGAATTGACTGCTTGCTGTATGGCGTTATTGCATTCTTCCAAAATAATGGAGCAATAAAACGTCCGATACCGATGAAACGTTATTGAAAAACGTTTCCTGCAAACAAAATTCTCTTTTAAAGTGCCCGTTGACGTGGTACCAACGAGGCGGCGCATTGCGATTTTTCCACGGTTCACTGCTTTCCTGCTTGTCATTGCAGAACAATATGCAGTTCTGACTGGCCGTGAATGCACCACCCTTATATCCTTTGCGAATTACTCTTTGGCAAGTGGTTCGCCAGTTTACATTCGAATCTACACTTCAGCAGCGTGGAGTATGTTCAAGGGTTGTTTCGAATGGTTGACGATAAGGGGCTGTTTCTTCTCGGGTGACCCTTTATTTAAAATCAGTCGACTAAGCGTTTCAAGGAGAAAACGACGTTGAAAAACAGCCGACGATGAAGATATCGTACTTATGCATGCACGTATAATTGCGGACAAAAGTTTACGAACGATGACATGATTCTTATTTGTTTACAGTCGTTAAAGTTTTGTTACAATTGCCGGAGAAGAAAGTACATACTTACACCATTCGATACAGAATTTCACGAGTTGCAAAGTGGCTTCAAAATTACTATTCAGAAATTATGTTTACGTATTACTTTTGAGTACAAAGCAAGTTCACAACGCTACTACAGAATCTGTTAGGATCTGTACAAATTTACGAAAGATACTCACAAAGGTAACTACTCCCACTATTTTCAAAATTCTTTAATTTTTTACAAAATCATCTTCATCAAATTATTGTACATAAAAAGCCATATAACTTCGCTGTGTAAAGTATATTTTTATCTGAAATAGTTTTCGAGATAGCCTCGGGGGTACCAATTTTCAGAGGCTGATTTCGCCCTTGAAAGTTGAGTAAACGTAGCTAGAAAAATACGTGTTTCTTATTTTTGACTATTCTACAGACTGCAAAGTTTCATCAAAATCAGGAGGAGACGGTCCAGTACCCTTCCTTGTCAGTGTGAAAATCGTTTACGAAAATGAACCTCGATGAGCGCAGGGCGAAGCAAACTGCTCTGTTCTTCGATTTCTGTCCCTGTTATGTTCCGCTCCTATTCGGTGCGGTATGAGTTATGACCGATAATTATTTGAAGGCTCAGAACAAAGGACGGTTTTGCCAGGAGCGGGATTAGGTGGGGAGAAGCATGTAAGCCGCGTAAATGATAACGGCGAACACTGTGCGCGGCAGACGATAAGACTTAATTGCCTTCCTCGTTGTCTTTCTCTTTCTCCGAGTTTCTCATTTCAGGGAACATTCGGCTTTACGAATTGATCAGATTCCGTATTTACACTTCGATTCTAACAGAGTTCATACAGTCAAAATCCACGAAAGCTTTACGCTCAATATGGATGTTTTTAAATTTTACATATTTCTTTTACATGTCATTCTCCGTTTTAACCCGTAACTATTACTATCCAAAATTTGTAACTTAACACGTTGAACGCCGTGGCGGTCACCGGCGGCCGATACATCAAATTTAATTTAATTAAATAATTATTATATAAATTTCATACTGAAACAATAATGTAGAAACAGAAGAACACGACTGATTGTGAGTACTCAAATCTTTTCTTTCTTTACGGTTTATATAAGAAATAGTAAATTATATAGTGTCTGATTAGGTATGGTCGTTTTCACTGTGGCGTTCAACGTGTTCAGTACTACTCACTAGTAGTCCGTAGGACCCACTCCTGAAATTCGCAATAAAAATTACATTTTGCATAATCAAAAATTTATTTCTTCATAATAACATTAAATGAACTATATTAACAATAAAAGTGAACGAAATATATTATTAAGCTTATAAAAGGCATTTTGGACAAATTGTATCTTGAAAGCTCAATGTTCATGGGACCCGATAGTAGTAGCTATGAGTTAAGCTAGGCATTTTCTTTTCCTTCTTTCTTCCCTTGACTAAGTGCTAATATTTATTTTCGTGAAAGGAATAATTCATCATGCCAACGACGGTCTCACATTTATTTATGTTCGTTATTTCAATGCATAAAAGGTGACTATTACTTCCCAGCAATAAAGGCGGAGCAGTAATTTTTTCATCAACTCGTTTAGTCGTTCAATTCTGTATGAATAACCATAAATTTAAAATAATTTAATTCGTAGTTTATTAGTAACTTCAACCATTGTAATTATAAAATGTAAATTAGAAATAAATTTGTAATTATTATTTGTAACCACTACAAAGACTGAAAAAATGGCCGTTTGTTTGTAATTTGTGATTTACCGTTATTTAGTAAATAAAAACTGTGCTCTAAGTTATACTGATAAATTAAATTTATCAATCAAAAATTGAATGAATGGATAATTATGTTCTGAACATTTTTTTTATGTCTTCCAAATTTTTTGTTTTACCTAAATGTCCGCTGTATTTTGCATGAAATATACTGCATACTAACAGCCAACAAAAAAAAGTAGATAAATGTTAAAAATGTGTTCTTAACATTGTGAACTATTATTTGCAGATGTATAAAATACAATTTAAATGCATTGCAAATAATAGTAATTAGAAAAGACACAAATTATGTTTTCCACGAAATCTCGGAAGATTTTGCATTTACAGAGAGACAATCCTGCAGGGAAATTCCATAAAAATATTTTACCCAAATTTTAGTTCGTCACTGTGCATACATACATGAAAATTGTACACCTGAGTACCGCGCGTTGCATTAAATTTAAAATTGCGTAGAATTCGACTAATTAAATCTGGTGAAATGAGAAGGCAGTCTGTACTGTGGTACTATAACAATTAGTAGTAATCTTACACATATAAAATACAATTAGTGTTCGTGCCTATGTGGAATTTACGTACACAATTGTCCGTACGTATTATTGACATACTTCATAATTTACTTAGAAACAGTGGAACTTGAATAATGTTTATGTTTAAAAGTGTTTGAACAGTAATCATGTTAATGTTTCATTTCTGTAAGATGTTGCTATCGCCATTACGTATTTTCCTTTCGTCGTATTATACTCACTTTTTTTAACCTTTATCGTCTATGTTCATTTTTTTATTTTCATTTTATTGTGCATTTCCTGTTTGAATTTGCGAATACTGATACCGAAAAACTGATTTATATCGTTTTCTGCTAGTTTAACTTACTTTTCACTTTTAACTACTTTCTTCTGTTATTAAAATAGTTACTTCTGTAAAACGTTGTCATTTATATAATTAAATATTTCGAACAAATTAAACGTAATTGAATAAACTTGTGTGTTATAAACGTACATTGTCAGCGGAATACTTCAAAATATCTTACATCAATTCATGGATTGATAATTCCTTGACCCTTACAATTAGTATTCTAACAGTCAGTGCCAAAAAATTGCAGATGTTAAAATCTGCAAGGAACATATAATCCGACTTCTGTTTCAGATATACTCTTTTTCAAACTTTTCCGACAATTCATGGCTCCTTATTTAACAGTACGTCGCAGGCTGGTTGCATCGCCACATCTTTCTTTGCGTATTCTAATTAAATTGAATCGTAAAACACGCATTGAATGACCAAGTCACTTCAAAATGGCCGTCGGCCAGTCCCCTTTTCATTCGCCCTTTATTCCATTTTCTGCGTTACGAAATGTCTCCTTTTGTACGGTCTGCTATCCGGCAATTTAAAATTAATTGCAGAAGTCACGAGAACCTAAGCGCGAGGAATTTCCGGGCGATCTTTGTAGCTCCTCCTTTTGCGACGCGAAATTTATTTCCGTTCGCAATTATGCCATGGCACCGCCCTATTATCACATACACTGCTTCCTTTCTCGATGAGCTTTCAAAGTGAGTTTTCAAGAAGTAATTCGAGATGTCAGATTTACAAGTAAATAAAAACAGCGACAATAGATTCAATTATCGACCGAGAAGTTACTAACGGAATCAATGTTCATTAATAAGCATAAAAATGTGTTTCACTTCTTTTACTTTACACGCCGCAGTGGAAAATCCCGCAAGTAGTCAGACACGCGAAAATACCTTTTTGTTAACACGTATCTTTGAATTATTTGAATATTTATTTATTTGATAATATACTTCTTATTTTGTACTATCATTGTAACATAGATGTAACTCAAAATGTCGTTAGGGTAATCAGCAATTTAGTGAAATTAAAATTGATACGTGGGTCACCGATGGTACACGTGGCGCTCAACGTGTTAACAAAACACAATGTTCTTGTCGAACATCTAATGCTTTTTCGATTTCAGTAAAAATATATTGGGTATTTTATTTAAAGTACTGAACATGTCGTTGAAGTCTTTAAAATTATAAGTAATATAAATATGGAACTTTCAAACTGTGTAATGTTCACTTATACCACTTTTCGCTAAAATCTATATTTATGAAGTTATTGAAATGGTTCCAGTTACGTGCTCTATCCTGTATATCTCATTCATAAAAAATTTGTAGTTGACAAGCGAAATTTGGATGTGTTAGATGAATTAATTTATAATAATTGGAACAACTTGTTTTATTGCTTACCAAAAGAATATATATAAATAGTGATTAACGTTATAGAAAAATGACATATGAAGTAGGAGAATGTGCCAATGGAAATAGAATTAAAATACAATATTAATGTAAAAAATTATTTAATGTTTATTCAAGGTGTATAGTCCCTGCCAATGAGAATAGGATTGAAAGTTTGCACGTTTTTAGTAGTCCGAAAATAAACGTACTTTAGATAGAAGTTTGAAACTTTACTACCTGAAGAACATTTTCTGGCGATGAAAGTATTAGACTGTCTTTCCACGTCTTGCACAGAATGTGAGCTACGAAAACTCGTATCAGGAAACTTCGAAGTTTTGCAGTTGCCTCAAATTTTCGAAGTACAGATGAATTTTTTGCTGAAGTTCATTGTAACAATGTAGCTAAATTGGACTCCGAATTCGGTCACATCTCAAGTATCCATACTACTTTAAGCAGTTCCATGAAATATAGTCTCGAGGTTCTCTCGACAATGATTTCACATTCTTATTGCAGAGAGTTTTTGGCATAAGTTCGTACTATTAACGGATTAGAATTTTAAATCAGGACTTTACGTTGCCTCTTTTCAATTTTGTAGCTCTCGTGGAATACACAGAACGAATAAGGTAACAATCTGAAGCAGTTTTAAAAATTATGAGAGCACGAAAACATTACTGAACTGCGTACTGGATGTATTGGTATTCTTAGCCATTTATGCTACAATTTACATCTTTATTCTATAAGATTTTAAATTCAAGTGAAAGGTAGAATAGGTGATCTCCTAAAGAAATAGCAGTACTTGCATTACTATAAAGTGTAATAATTAAATTATTCTGGTAAATTATTACTTTATGATTGAATTACCTTTTATTAACATTAACATTTATGAACCCCTCAACTATGACGCCTCATCAAAGAAATTTGGTACTTATTTTTTAAATTTAATTTTACAAACTTTTGAAATCCATGATTTTATTTCTGTCAGTAGTGTAACATACTACAATAGTCTGTTCTAACTGTTCCTAATAGTCAGATGCCTGAGACATAAGGGAACATCGTTTCGGGTATTTAACTTCAGTTTTTCTGAAACAATGCAATAAGAAATGCTCAGGCAGAAAAAACGTAAGAATTTAGTTACTTTTTGTAAGCAAAAATAGCACTGCTGCCTTTCTGTACGACAATTTTAAGATTAGGTCTCGTTAAAGTGTCACTTCACCATCTCTTACCTGCATTTTTAATGTTCTATTTATCTTCTGAAGCACATATAATATAGAAACAAGCAATCTTCGTGCTAGAGACGAATGGAAATGTATCACGCAATAACCAGTGTCACGAACCAACATAAGCAGAGTTTATCCTATTTCAATAAGTATTTTGATCAAAAAAAGATTTTAGCTCTGATATGCTACTCAAGGGTTGACATTTTGCAATGAAAACTCTCCTGCCATTGGGAGCGTTTGCAGCACGTATAAATTTTAAAATGTGTCACTTATAGAATTTCGTGATGGGCTCTCGTGGAGATGTCTCCCGAACAGGGTTCCCAGTAATTAGGCGAATAGGATTGGCAGCGGAATGTGGCCGAGGATTGAACTGGTCAGAGAGTGAAAAGCGTTGAGCATGGGGAACAGAGGGTATAGATCGAAATTGTTAGTGACTGGCGGGAGTGAGATGAATAAATAAAAGGGTAAAGGATGAACAAAACGGGTAAAGGATGAACAAAACGGGTAAACAAAATCGTTCGACGAATTGGCGCGGAACTGGCTCGAAACGCAATTTCATTTTGGGAAAATTTCCTGCTGCCCGCTTAAATGAATTTAAGTTTCACAGGAATTCCGTGTTGAATTTATCTGTATACGATATTTGCTACGATGCGCTGACTTAATAGAGTATTGTTATTCAAGGGCTGAGAAATTCGATATAATATAATATTCTCGCAGCATTTTTTTCGGTGTGAGTATGGCTGACTGCGTACGAATTTACATGATTTTTGTATTTAGCTCTATCACTAAATGCAATGGGAGGTCATCCTTGGAAGTTTTTAACTAAAAAAGCATGCATTTGAATAAAGTTCAAAAGAACTCTTACCTTTTGTAGAACTCCCGACCATAATCGTAAGATTTTACTGAGTCCGGTGCTTCAAGGGACAGTTTAAACCTTTATTTACATAAAACCTTTTTATGTTCGTTAGGATGCGTTCGCATTGGTTCAAAAATATTCAAAAAGGAAAGAAGATTCTCTGTAGCCATGGATTGTATAATTCTATTTAATCAACGAAATATAAATTTTCATTTCATCTCTTAAATTTATTTCAAGATCAATTAAGTCTTAGAAATGATTAACATTTTGTAATGTTGTAATCAATCATTTTATACAAGTTGTATAGTATTAAAATAGAAGAGTCATTAGTATCGAAAGAAGACAGTGCAAAAGACATATTAAATACTTTAAACATGTTTCTTCTTTTGCGAATAATCTTTTGTGAATTACCAAAAATAAGGATGCACATAACCGAATGAATTTCATATGTGAACGTGGAGAATAAAGTATAACATATATTATTATTTATGAGAATTCATAACGTTAAATGGGGTAGATTGTATAGTACTTTTTATATTACAAAATGAAACTGATATAAAAATTGCTTTAAGAAAATTAAACATCTGACTAAAACGCTGGTGATTTTACAGTCCTGTGAGATTCATAGTTAAGTATTAAATACTGTATACTTTATATTCATAAGATTATTTGTTGGTTAACAAACATTAAATTGTACTTTCATGAAAGAATATACTTTCCAGGGGATACTGAAGTAAACAAAATTTAAATATATTAAATAATATTCTTCAGAGTTTCACAAAGTTTAAAAATCTTAGCAAAATACTTAAATTTGTTTACAATGATGTTGTTTTCTTAGTTTTTAATCATTTCTGACACGACGAGGTTCAGGTTTTTACAAATGCTCTGTGGAAAAAGAAGTTACTAACTTTTTACATGTCAATTGTGAATTTTATTTTAATAATCACAAAAGCTTATTATCAGATCAACAAAAACGTATGTAAAATTTTGCAAAAGTTGCTGCAATGTACCGAAATATTTTTAGTTTAAATAATATGTCAAAAATTATATATGTAACTTTGTTTAGTGGCAAAATTCGTATACAGAAATAACTGTTCAGTTTTAGACTCTTGAAATGCACAACCAATTGACAATTGACCTAAGATAGGGACAAATTGCGTTTTCTGTCCCTGCCAGAAATATATTTTTTAGTTTTCTATGCGTAAGCTTTTTCTACTCTCTCTCTAAACCAATCTCATGCACAGCTGCATTTTCTTAGATCTTGGATCTATTTTAGACACAAAATTCTGCTGCTTCGTAGAACCAGTAATTCAATTTGAAATAAACTTGTTATTTCAAAATTCAACAGACCCATAATCTTCAAGATCGACCGTATCTCTTCCAATGAAACCCAATTCATTCGACTAATTTCTCGTGCACCATTCCACGAGCATTGCAATCAGAAATTCACGAAATCTCTTGTGTGCCTAACGAAAAAGAGAGAATAACACACGGCAAATTGTACGAGCGTCCCGCGTATTGATAAAGATAATTAAATGAAGTCCGTACATGAATTCCTCGACGATCTTGGCAGCAGGACAATTTATACGTCTAATAAACCCAATTGCGCCTTATGTAACGTCCAGAAGAAGCCGCGGGGGCAGGAGAATTTTCTATATTCCGAACTCGGAAACCCCTCGAGGGAACGTGGCTTTTCCAACGAGTCTTGGCACCGGACATCGTTTCGTTTCGGTTTCGTTAATCGCGTCTACCTACTGGCTGGCATCGATCGTAAAAGGATTTCCTGCGGAATAATCAGGCCCATCGCGAACGAACTGTCGAGGGTTTCGATGCCGAGGATTACGAAACGGCGAACGGTGCAATCGGAAATGCCTGGTTGGTTCTCGTGTCGCGCTTTCTTTCTCCCTCTCTGCACCTCTCTTTCTGCCTCTCTTTGGTCATAATCTCCGCAGCAATGAACTCGTCGTTACACGCTCGACTTACTTACTTTGTTTGCACGGTAATGTCTATTAGCAGGCCAACGATCCGTGCGTATGTGATAATTAGCGTGGGGAGTACACGACAACGATGTGTCTCCATGGTATATCCTTACGGGACGATGAAGCGTGACCGACGACAAAAGTTAACAACCGAAACTTCGCAAACATGGTTAAGAACCGCAGGATAATTGTATATCGAGCGCAGTGATGAAGGTCAGGCCGTGTTCCTTGTTGCGACAGTCCCTTTGCTTACTCGCTCTGGTCTTTGTTGAGATTCTTCGGTAATTTTGGGATTTATTATGCTACTGTCTCTAACTCGATTTATTCTTCTCAACGCTATGAAGTCATGTATCGATTCAGATGAGATGTTCGTTGTTGTCTATAGGTAGATACGCTATAGGTAGATAGGTAAATTTTATTGTCTATAATATTTCATATTTTCTAGCTGCTTTTAATACTATTGCTTCTGGTTCATTTTGCTGAGCTTAGTTTTCTAATGAGACATTGATCGAAGTTATTTCTAAGAAAGTAATGTAAATGAACTACACTTTAGGCAAAGAGAAGTAGGTTCGGTGAAATTGTAAATTCACATGTATTAATAAAATGAAACAAACAGCGGAAACCTGAGAAAGACTATCATAAATGCGGTTCTTATTATAAAATAGCCTACATGGAATGTTTAAGCCAGTATAGCGGCTATTAGCACCTTACCTTCCGCCTTGTCCGTACGTCGTACGGACTAAACAGCGAAAGGGTTAATACCATTCGTAAACATTCAAACCACTCTATCATTTTCGTGAAAATAAATACTGAACCCTTGGTATGAGAAATGCTTATTTATTGGGTTGGCCAATAATTCCGTGTGGTTTTTTTAGGTGTAAATAAAAGACGATTTTTTCGTAGAAGACAATAACTTTATTCAACAGTATATTGGCAGTTTTTATGCATTACTTTATGTCATCTTTTGGGCAACTTCATGATTCCTCGCTCAAAGGACTTCCTGTCTTTCTTGGCGAAAAATTGTTCAAACTCCCGTTTGATGTCTTCGTTGGAAACGAAGCGCTATTCAGTCAAGGAATTCTAAAGGAAGCGAAGCAGGTGGAAATCGGAAGGGGCAAGATCGGGTGAACATGGAGGATGCGGTACGACATCCCAGCTCGGCTCCAACAATTTTTGATTTGATGAATTGCAAAGGATCGCCTTCCATCACGATGGTCCCAGACCCCATACACCTTTGCAAAACCGATAAAAATAGTAATTATAATATTGTTTGGCAGAGTGAAAATTGCATACCTCATCAAATATGTTATAATATTCTGTTTTAAATATAAATGGAGAAGAAAAAAAGGTTTAACTATTTAACGTACTAATATTCTCTAATATTATTTTTACAATATTGAAGCTACTGCAGATTTTATAAGTATTAGTAGTTAATTAATTAGGTTAAGTCTGAGACACCGGTCATTGATGGCCACCGTAGAAGTCAATGTGTTAAAGGAAAGAAATTATCAACTTATTGTTAGTTGAATTATTTTACAAAGTTTTTTATTTAATTCATAAGTTTGTCTAAATCTGAGATTTATTTTTAATAACATATAAGTTTCTTTAATGAACACTTATTTCTTCTGTTCCCTTATTTAAAAAAAAATATTTAACAAGATTAGAGAAAATTTAGAACATGGTCACTTATTGTTACATTTCATAACAAAATTTTGTAGATAGTGTTACATAGACCTTCGCCAGCACAATTCAATTTAAAAAAGAATATTATTTTTCTTATAATTATAGTTTTTCAAAAAATCAATGTATCAGCTCAATTCAGGTCAATGAGTATTTCTGGAAAATTTACTCTTATCTGTAAAGGGTTAATAACAATACCACTGACTTGTCTTATTTAGTATATACACTGTAGATTTGAATTATTCAATATTTGAAAGTGGTATCATAATATTGATTGTTTGAACAGTTTCAAAATTAACACACCAATAAGTACCGTAACAATCCGAATGAAACACACATTAAGGATAATTAGTTACAATTGATTGATAGAGAGTACTTGTAAGTCGATTACGAATCGGAAACAGCAGGGCACTAATTATCTATGATAACTAGCCACATGTAACGAAATCAGCGCGAACGCAAAGTACGTATCCACTAGTTTTTATTATTTTTTAAACTTTAATTTATAACATTTTAATTTTACTTAATTTTGTGGAGGATCAAAACAAACACGCGTAAAATATGCTACTCTTCTGTAAAAAACAAAGACTAATGTAACTAACACACGTGATGAAAAATCAGTAGCATAGTACTAAATTATTAATAATAATCACATTAATTCAAAACACTTCAAGCAGCATCAGATGTTAGTATTCAACGAATTAAACAGAAACAGTTATTTAAGAGGCATCTACTCTTTACACTCCACGGTTTGTTTTATAGTATCGATTCTGTTAATACTTCGTCTATGAATTATTTTACTGTCCTTTCATAACTGGCGGAAACTATCCATCTAATTAAATAAAACGTGTATCTCGAATTTACTGCGGTGCGGATCAAATAGCCAGGTATTAGATTGTATGTGGTTCGCGTTTAACGTATGTGAATTAATACATCAGTAGGTTTCCCTATTAATTAGCTTCTATGGAGGTACGTTCGTGGTGAGCTGGAACGTAGAATATACAATATATCGAGCTGGCACGCTGTTATACATTTAATACCTCAAAGCATGGATTCAATACCGCATGCTTCTGTGTTCAATTAATACTAACAATAAGAAGGTATTTAAACGTTACTATATTGCCTTTAGTGCTATTTCAGCACAGATCATTTACTTGTAGAAACACAACACTTCTTGCGTCAAATTTAACGATTGCATAAAAATGGTGGGATATCATGCTTATATAAAATAACGTATTTTGTTAAAATTCATAATTCTCTTCTCTACTTCATTATGATAAATCAATTGTTGGTTTTGACATCTGTATAATATTATTTTGGTATAGAATGCATTGATATAATAATTGTAAGTCGGACAGTACATGATAAATGTTTATGTAACATTTATAGTTGTGCTATGTACAACTAAACCGATTTGTCATTATCTTTATATCTGCTGAAAAAAGGGACATAATTAAGTAGTTTTACATGTCATATTCCTATAATACTTTTATTTACCTTCCTGCATCAGTTCAATGAAAAAGTAATTATTCAATTAATTAGTAACTGATAATGAAACATTCGATTCGAGTGAAAGCAGTAATTGTTCTATACTTCCGGTTGTTACGATTTATAAAATGAAGAAACATAGTTCAATTTTCTGGTGCTCTTATTGTTTGTTTAGAGTGAATGAAGCATAAAACAAATAACATATTTTGTATTTGTTAAGTTACCTTCTATACATTTCTGGGTCGGGGATCTTTTCTTACAAGTATAGAATTTATAACTGTGGCATGGGACGTATTAAGGATACAAATTATTTGTATAGTGCTCGGTGATATCAATGTTACAGCTATGAATCGTAAATAAAGAATAACATATCTTTTTACTGGACTTTTTTTCGGCAACATTTATTTTGAAAATTTTCCGCGCACGCAGCACTTAACTAACAATTAACAATAGTCTTCGCATCTTTACCAAGCTTGTTGGAGACATTCAGATCAGGCCATTTAAGATCATACTGTCAGCTACAAAATGTTCTCATTATTCCACAGTGGAAGCTGCCATACCTAGTCAGACACGATATAATGTTCTATTTTAGGAGCGTACAAAACTAATGGACGACTAAAATCGACGGTTTTTTTGGGTTGGATTGCTTAGATACCAAATCATCATCATACCAGTATGTCTCGCAGTTTATTGCGGACGTTTTTACAAGTAATTTAATAAAAAACAATCATCGAAATGTTGAAAATTGTTGAAGTTATTGACCGCTGAAAATGGTCCTGCGTAGCGCACACCTGTACTCCATGTACGTAGTTCCAGGTGATCCAACCATCCAATAGCAAAATGCTTTATTTATTATAAGAATTTATTCTTATTATTTGAAATAAAATACAGCGAAGTGGTTCGTTATTTAAAACTGTTGTTACTTCAAATAAGTCAGTGTTGTCTGTATTCTTACAATTAAATAAAATGATCGAAAATTATAAATTGTCATAGTATTTTAAATGCTTATTTCTTATCTTCATTTCAAATACAGTTGACCTAGGTCTGTTATATGAGCGTAATTATTGCAGCTATCACTGGATAGGGCTATTCGAATGTTATAGTAGACTGCTTTGAATGCATATGGGTTAGAGAAACGTGATCTAAAAATTTCAGACGTTCAGGAAAACTACTGTGTCGCAGGGGCTCGTGTATGTGACTCACGTCTTATCCAGCTAGCACCCTCTCATTCTTGCAATTCTTCTGTCTGGCTCTTTTAGTTCCTGAGATGGCAGGCTGACAGTAACGCTAGTTGGTTCGCATGACTCGTTCATCTCCAAACTCGCTTGAAAACGGGTCGCAGAGAGCCTTTTCGCTTCTTTCCTCCTTTCGATTCTTGGCCATCGTTATCTCCTTAGCTGTTCCAACTTTCAAAAGCTAAAAAGCTGAACTTTCATCTTTAAAGACGACATTGTGCGTGATCAGAATTTGCTGACTTTATCAATACGTTCGACAAGCTCTTTAAATTGCTCAATTGTTGACGAAACGGCGATTGCATTTTACTTTGATATAAAATATAGAATAATGTCTTTTTTTCACACAGGACTTCGTTTTCCACCAAAAATCGATGTTGAAAACACCGTCAAATGCCTATGTACGCTATACTACACCTTGATTTGATTTATTTTAGTAGAATTTAATTAATTAATATATTGAAGACATTCGAGATACATAATACATTCTAAACCATCTGAATAAAGAATGATGATATCAATACTGGCCAAAGTATAAGCGATCGACAAAAAAAAGTTGGATATTCTTTCTTATTTCTACTCTGACTTCTTTTTTTTAAAACTAATCTGCCATTATCTACATCGAATAATATGTTAACAATTATAATGAAGCGTGACTGAATAATATTTTCTAAAATTCAAACATGATATTAAGTTGATATGTTGTTATGAATCGTGTGCACAAATGGAAAAGGGGAGTATTCATTTTTCGGCTAATGCCAAATAAAATTTTCTATTCAGTTTTATGAATGACACATAATCTCGTGTAAGTTCTGATGCTTTTTTAAATAGCTTGTAGGTTCATATAAAAAATATTCTGCGTTTCTGACTTCCTTTTGTCCAAAGTATTAAGCAGCACCGTGCATAGATAGCACATAATATGCTAGCACGAGGATAATGAAAATTAATGTGCGACTTCGTCATTAGAACGAAAATAACTGACATAGTGTAATCGCTAATTCAATAGGTATAGCGTAACTGATGAAGGCAAGTTTATTATCAGTGACGATGAAATATTCAATAGTAAATTCTAAAGATGCAAATAAATTCCGTAAACATCTATTTAATTATTTAATGATGCATTTAATGAAATATTTAATGTCATATTTATTTTATCATTTTCAGTAATTTACATCAAAGATGCATAACTGACTGCAGCTCCGTTTTACATAATGGAGGTTTGTTGTTTTCATAGTCGAATAGTGTGTCAAAAATTATAACGCATTAGGCACGATTCATCAAAATAATAATCGAATATTAAGTTGCACGTACGTATAGTGAGAGCAATATTTAGTTCAATTAACCATTTAAAGTTCATGCTGAAAAATATATAATTGTAATACTTACAACAGATTTGTAGAATCAAATAAATACTTCAAATAGTATTTTAATTAATATAAGAATACATTATCACTTCATATTGACCAACCTAACACAGTTATAGAAATAGTTTCTGTAAATATTTTCATTTTTTATTCCAAATATTATTTTACACAAAAATGTCACCCTACACACATGATGAACTTATATTTTTAACATTCTGTCTGCCATGTCACCTATATACAGGTAAATTCTAACATGAATCGCATTACTTAAATATTTCAAAGTAGATATAGTAGCACCAATAAAAACTAAAACTTAGAGACAAAATTGATTAAAAAGGGCATAATTTGTAGTTATACATAGCAATTAACTGTTTAATTGTATAACTTACAATGTGTGAATATCACACTTCAAATAACTCAAACTTAACTTAAATAAACAACTACTACTTGTTTACCATTTTAAGTAGCATTATCATTGTAATAATAATCTACGGTAACAACTATATGATGAAATAGTTGAATACTTGTTTCTTCGCAATTTATATTTTGAACAGAATATTATGTGACCCACTAACTATACCAATTTTCACTGTGGCAGCCAAGGCGATATTTATGAATTCCACAATGGAAATTTCAGCTTCATAATCAGAAGTTACAGCGAGCTGTCTTCTTAAGTCAAGAATATCGATTCCCCTGAAATTTGACATCGCCGTTAGGTATTAATTTTACACTACCTCTACAAATGTGGCGCATGTAGAGACCCCAGAATTATTTCTAAAAATTGTGAAATAATATATCGAGGTGGCTTTAATAGCTTTGTGATCTAGTGATGCTGCATATCTGCGTCCGCATTATCAATTTAAGTAATTAATTTTCAAAGAGCATATTGCTGAGTCCTCTGGATAGTGGCGTCCAATTTTGCTGAGCCCGACAGGGTTGTTTAAGCTGATCATTTGGATAGAGATTTCCTAAGTTGCGTCACGACTTTGACGCGAATAGCAGGGTACGGCTTGTCACTTTGAAATTTCGTGGCCGATAGTGTTGAATACCTCTGCCTCTTGCATATAACGCAGTTTCACACACACAGAGCAGATTGGATCTTCAGCTTTTCATAGGGAAATTAATTCCGTACGCTAATGCGTTGCAGTTATTATTACATTTTAATTTCTTCTGAGAATTCAACCTTTGTACCGACTATTCTTCTTATCCAATACATTCATAAGTCTTCAAACTTATTATACCTTTATTATTCATTTTTCATATAAATTTCAAAGGTATGCACCTTAATTCATGACATTTATAGGATGCATACGAATTTGTGGTATAATCGAGATCCAGAGCTATCTTTTATGTAAGAATAAACAGAAATATTAGAATAAAGTTTATTTATATGAAATTTATTTTTTTATGTGAATAATTTTCAAATTTTAACGAAAACTACGGTTAATGAGCCTAAGTGTATGTTAGCTTTTACTCGTGCCGTCTCTGTAAACATCGATTATGGGATTAAAGGCAGTTGTATTATAGCATTTGATGCGATGTACATACCTCTTTTTTATTTTAATTTTATCTACTTGCCATTCAAACTGTTTTACGTGATGAGATAAAAGAGTGTGAAGGATTTGGCGAAACAATATATTCGGGCATTTGATGAAAGGACATTTTGAAACGATATTTGATGTTCGTTCCTTATTTTATAATAACAAAATATTAATTCTCTCTATGATTTTTGCAGCATTGATTTCGAATTTAAAGATAGATCAGACTGAAAATCATTTTTAACGATTAATATTCACGTGATAGTAGAAAACATTACGTCTTTAAGCAACAATTAGTTTAATCTCCTATTTCGCTTAGCTTAGTAAATTAGGAATACGAATATGTTGATAGTATAAATTTTTATAATCTTAAATTTCGTTTTACTAAATAGCTATTCTTCATTTATGTTTCGATAATATGAATACCACAATCTCCGTGATGTCGTGCGCAACTTCTGATGACAGTACTATTATAGCTTCTGTTTGACGAGATCAGAAGTGATTAGCTAGTCGCAAAGCAGAAAACAGTTAAGATTAAGAAGAGAAGCGACCTCCTATGACTAGTTTCGGTGTCCCAGCAATAGAAGTCATTTGCCAAAGAAGGTCTAAAAACTATTGAAGAACATTGTTCGTAAAAGTGAACAATTTCTATGAATAATGAACAATTTTTATTAATAGTCTGCATGTCACAATTTTAAAGATACTTCTCTCGAGATGTAGTATAAAGTTCGCTGAAGAAATAAAATGGAGCCATCAGACTCTTAACTGCTAATAAAACTGGAAATTACGCAAGCGGGCATACGGATAACATCGAAGAATCTCGTTCATTTTAAAAAGTTTATACGCGTTATGAAATATTTAAAGGTGGATCCAAGTTCGTCGTGGAAGAAGATTTCAGATGCGCGCGTTCTCGCCAAAGAAACAAGAGCTTTTGCGCTATATCCCAAGCATATCGTTTTCCGCTCTCATGGAAAGTCATGAACATCGTGTCGGCCCGTTTCTTCCTCCCTCGGAATCGTAAAAAGGCGAGGTGAGATGACGAGCACGCAGAAAGTGCGAAGAGATGAAATCGAGGAGACGCAGGGAAAAAAGGGAAAGCAACTCCGATACATCCATAAACGCGTTTATCGCGGTTGTACTATCAGCCGTGTATGTACAGGCTGCCGCGTAGGGATCATTAATATTCAAGAGGCACTGGATCAGATTTTATTCACACCAGCCGTCATAAACTACCGAATTGATATTCCTGTAGATACAGATGTCACGTTGCAGTGGATGTCGAACATCAGTTTGATGCATTATACTTATGAAACCTAATAGCGCGCTTAAAAATTTTAGTGCCTTCGAAACGTGTCTAGGAAACGGCGCCGTCTCTGCAGAGGGACTTCCAGGTACGTCTAATGGGCGAACTTTTACAACCGCCTTGATGTTCTTCGGCACAAATCTTTCTTTGTAATGTTCGAATGCAATGAAAAATTTGAATGTCGATTTTAGACAATAATTTAAGGGAGTAAAAATTGGGTGGAGTAGACCAGGAATCGAATCGCTTTCCGGGCGGGTGCTATCCCACTAACAATAAGCTATCTAACCCACTACCAATTCCATCTCCCTAAACGCAACACTAAACGGCTGCCGCCTACGATATATTGTATTTCGGTTCTAACAGTTTTTATCATGAATTACAAGTTATTTAAGATTGAATCGACTTATTGAGTATCGAATAAAAACAAACAACGCGCTGAAGCTAAATTTTATTCGTTTAATCGGAGATATACTAACTCTGAATAGGTCAAGATTATGGGAGTCACAATTATTTTTTGAGAAATTCTATCTTACCTCGGCACGCTATTTTATTTCATTTTCCCTTACGCCTTACTAAGCACAGAAAATTGAGCTAGGTAATTAACCCTTTCAGAGAATTATGGCGATATGACCGGAATAAATTCAGCAGAGCATTGAAATTCCTAGGTCCCCTTAAGAGGATGATGCTTTGGGAAGGAAAATGATAACAGCTGGCACAAAATAAGGAGAGCCAACCCCAAGAGCCTCGACACGAGCCGCATTGGCATTGGCGGCAGATTCAATTTAAGATAGCCGTGAACTCTGAACTCTCTGAATACGGCGTACTATATTAGAGTTCACGGAAGTTTACTGTACCAACATTCTATACACCCATGGGGCGAAAACCGAGTGAATTATGCTTTGCGGCGTTAACCACTCTAACGATATATCCACTGATCTCATAATTTCTAATAGACATGCAAACATTGTTGATCGTTGATATAGGATTTGAAAGGCACGTTTCTTTCCTCGAGATCTGGCTCATCGATACAGTGACGTATTAAATGTGCGGAAATCACATCATATCGCTATGCTTGCGTTATAAGTGCACTACGTGAACTCGCACAAGCATTTATCTCACAGGCCGTAGCAGCAGGGTGTCATTTATTACGTGGGAAACATTTCAGAGATGAATTCAGCACTTGAAAACAATGAAATAAGTTTATACAAACATGTGTTCCACTTAAGCTTATTCCAGAGTTTTAGAGGCTTTTGTGTTCCAGTAATTTTCTGATAAGTTCAAACAGTGCGTACCAACCAAAGTTATGAGAAAGAGAACTTCCCCACGCCAATTCCATTCTCCTTATGCAGTTCGTCAACTCTATATAATAAATATCGATAAGGACGATTTTGTGTGGAAACGATAAACCGTTTAAGGCGAATGATGACAGAGCGCCGCAGCTTCATTTAAAATAATAAAAATAACACTGTCTTTTAGCATGATAAGTCAGGTGGTCATCTTGGACACTTGTTTTAACGATAAATAAATATATGTAAATTATTAACACAAAACCACTATAACTCAAAAGCAAGATTGTACTGGACATACATTTATTCGAACTTATTTCATTGTTTGTGTTGACTCCATTCCTGAGAAGGGTTTCTCATATGTTAAGTTACACCTTGTACATGGAACATTTTTGAGTGTCCATAACATTTAAATTGTTAATTGTAGAACCTATGTTGATTCGTCATATTCTGTTCCTCTTTGCAAGCATGTATTATAGTTCCTCGTAGTCTTAGACCAGTGATGGCCACCGGATCTCCTGCCCCACTCTAGGTCCATTCCCCTCGTTTCAATTCCAACCACTTCACGCCTCGTTCCCCCTCCGTCCATCGTCATCCCAGATCACAGCGTATATGAGGGGAGTGGATCTAGAGTGGGGGAAGGCTGCGGCTCCGATGGCCATAACTGTCTTATACCGTTTTTTTTAACATCCTCTATATGTCAATAATTAAGAGAACACGCTTTCGAAATTTTACCGAAAAAATGACATTTCATTGCGCACCAACCTGATACTTTTGTGAAGAACCAAACCGTGTACGAAATAACATGAAGATGTGAATAGTAACATAGATACATTTGTCTCGTCTTAACTGATTAGGAGTACAACTATACCCGAATTTTTAAGTCCTTGTCAATGTCAGAGGGATAATTTGTTCAGCTCGTTCGAAAAATGTTTATTCATAAGGAAATTGAATTTTTTTACGAATACGGAGTTCGCTGTTTATCGATCTGTCGAATTTCGTTGGTGAAATGTGCACGTTTCCTCTAGAGCAGTGGCTCTCAAGAGTGTTTCAAGTATATAAAGAATATTGTCACGAGATTTAGTTGGTGGCTGCAAATTCCTTTTACAATAAGTCACCGATTACAATGATACTTATAATTATGTAGATGGAATTAACGTAGATGTATTTCATTGTATTCTATTTGTTGAGTTTTAATCTTCAGTCTTATAGAGATATTCTGTATTCATTTGTTCTGTTCTCTTACTGAGCCCCCTGCTTACTGAATATTTGCCTTGATGCTTTTTCCCGACAGGTGTATGCAGAAGACCATCGAAACATGTCGTTTATTAGTAGTTCCGTATAGAATAATTTCTTAACACGTTGATTGACGTGGGAGTTACTCATAACGGTGCCGTAAATTTGACATAATTATACAACTACAGTCTTCCACGGTTTGCTGGAAGTTCTCAGTCCCGAATGCTATTGCAGCCAGCCGTGGAACACTGTATTGATTCTTATAAAATTCGGTGCAAATAAAAAATTTCATGGATAATATAGAAACACAGGCATGTAATTGAATATTTTAACATTTTTTCCTTCATGATGTGTACTAATTGTAAGAAAGGTGAACTGTAGTATGCCAGTACTATGCGTTGAAGTTTTATCATCCTTCTCATTTAAATTTCTCATGTATATAGAACGCGAACGTAAGACTTCAGTTCAGTAACATGATAACTTATCTTCTTCAGACTACAGCGTAAAGTTTTTGGTGTAGGAAAATTGCTTTATCTTTGGCAAAGTTACTGAAATTTCTGTATGATACAAGGTATAATGAAACTTGAAAGATTTACATACTTGGTAATTTTATCTACGTTCAATTATATCGTTTTTCGTCCCTGATCTTTATCGTGTTTGTGTGACGCAAACTCCCTCTTAAAATCCTTAAGGCTTACTTATTCCGGTATGTTAATGCGACCTATGTTACGAGACTTAACGCGACTATATCCTGTAACATAAATCCGCTTTACTTGCCTGTAGGGTAATCTCAAAAGTCGAATTCCTGTTTCAACGAGAGACAACCATGTTCTATCCCCGCATTGATTAAAGTTTTAACCCCACGTGATTCCTAGCCAATTTCTCCTTGCCTTCGAATGAGCCTTTAAGATCACATCTCTCGTCCATGGTGACCCTTATTGACCCTTATCTACGACCCTAAGACCGAATCTCATTTATTCAACTATATCTACAATTACAGTCTGAAAGATATGCGTTAATTAGAACCGGGTTGTATTTTCAAGCTAAAGCATATCTTAGTTAATTGCCTTAGAAAGTGTTAATGATCCGTAAGATTATAAAATTTCCTGTTATGATAATAGTATCGAAAATAGTCTTGCAATAAATTTGTGCTTATATTGGATTAATATGTGGCTTCATAATTTTTTAATTTAAAAAACGTTTACCAAAAAATCATACTTATTCAACGAGGCAGTTATTTTATTTTTTGTTTGAAACATCATTAAATGTAGTAATTAAACGTTAAACAGGTAACTTAATTTTTGTTTCTACAATCAATATTTGTTGAATTGTTTTAAAAACCTTACTTGGAAACCTATAACAGTTTACTCTTTTTTAGATTATTATAGTAATATCCAATCCTTACAGACTATATATTTGTTTATACTAAACTATTGTAATATTATATTACACTTATCTATTATTTATTTATTCGCATTTAATTATTTGCATGTGAACCTGTATGATATTAAACATGTACAGGACGATAGAAAAATGAATTCAGAATTTGTAGAGTAGATAGTAATCAACAAGCATAATAAAAAGTGACTGATAAACATACGACGAAAAATCAATATTGTTCGAATTACGTAAAATTTCCTAAACAATTTTTTCAACACAAAATTATTTACAATTCGTATCATATTCATTTTTTGAAGCATTTACAAACATTTATTATACTGTGTAATGAGTACTGCCTACCCCTGCATGTCGTCAATAATTTTGTAAACGTAAATATATCTTTTATATTTTTTTTTAAATTCTGCCACACAAATATTAACCCATTCACTGCCATAAGCTCCATTTGGGGATCCCGCTCATTTAAAATGATTAAATCCGCTGAAAAGCAACTAAAGTCCATAAAATTACAAAACTTTCGAAAAAAAAGTTGGCAGTTAATGGGTTAAAGAAACATTTCACTAATATTCATTACTTCATTGTGGTTCCTTTAGGTTGCATAAGGTCCAGGTTCAAAATAGGATGTTTGCTTCGCCAAATACATAAAAAACTAATAGAGGAAAAATTGACAGTATGCAACTGCACTTGACCGATGCATCGTTGCAGTTACGAAACAGGTGAACGCATACGAAGAGAAACCTCATTAAACTATTCAACATTTTCCTCTGTGGTTTTCTTCTGTCTTGAACGAAACGGGAATTAGAACCCGTTGCAATTGCACGATTCGCTCCCTATTATTTGCGTTTCTCGAGTAAAAGGCGTTTCAAATGAAAGGCAGGGCCTTCGATAAAATAAAACACCTGATTCGTCCCTGTGAGAGCTCGCCTAATTACCACGCTACCGATCAGTCAGAATACCAAAGCGACTCGACATCTTCTATTCGCAACACGAAGCCCATTAAAGACAAACCTGGCTGGACGGAATCGATCGAACCTATCGAGCCTCCCAGAATTCTCCGAGCAGCTCGGTCCAAGTACAGAGCAGAATAGGACGGGTTTACATAGGATTCTCGCTGATCTAAAATTCGAAAAGGACCGGGCAGACGATGACAGATCAATACGCGCCGCTATCTCTCCTCGTGCTTCTTTCCTTCTGCGCGGAATCTTCCGCCCTTACCAAGGATTCCTTTCGTGCACTCCACTCCCCTATAATGGAGCGCTATATAAGCGGCCGTCTTCGTCCCCAGACTGATCCTTTTATATGATAATTGCAACGTATTTGCCAGAGATCGTGTATAAACTGGCGGCGTTTATTGGGACGAAGCACTGCATTGTGCCTCGGCGCAAGGTCGACAGATTCGTTGCAATTCTCATCTTTTTTTTCTTTCTTCCGATTTTTTTTCCCATGATTTTTCCTACCCTCAGTGTTTTCGTCTTCTACAGACTTCTTGACTCCGGAAGCTTGGAAACGAAATTATTTTGATATCGGTATTTTTTCGATCATATCGGAAATAGATTAATAGCTCAACCGAAATAATGCTGATATTAAAATAACATCAAAGACGAAACTTGCGTAGGTAATTTTTCAATGTTCGTCCATTCAATTTTATTTATTTAAAATATTTACGCAGGGTCGATTTTTCTGCAAACATTGTCATTATATTGTACCATTAAAGGTAAGAGAAAGAAAAAGTTGCAACACAAACATGCGAATGATAAAGAGGACTGTACAAAGAACATTTTACAGTGGGAAAATACATAAGCGGAGTGAATTAGTTAAAAGTATTAATATTATATTTTTTCAAATTTTAATTTGAGAGATTTAATGTAAGTCCGATTATTTCAGAATTTGTTCATTTGAAATCTTTTATCTTCTCATTATTTTGACTGATAGACGTCCACTGTGTTTTCGTAGAAATTAAAATTTTAGTACAAATGAAACTAAAAATATGTATTACACATCTATAGTTGAGGGATTACTTCAGGTAAACGCAATAAATCACTATTCTATTTCCACTTTTATGTTATTTTATAAGCTTAGTTTTCTATTAAATGCGTATTTTAAATAATAGAATTTGTAGATATATATCGAAATTAAGTGAGAGTATCATCGTCAGAATCAGTTTTAAAATATTTAATAACATATTCCACTAAAATTTTTCTTTTAGGAGTAACTAAAATTATATTCCCTAGCATTTTATATTTATACATGAATGTTGGTATCTTTTTTCTGATTGACGCATATACATGGATAAGGGAGTGAAGGGAAATACAAGTGAACCACTTCCTTGCATGTATAACTAAACTATGTAAATTCCGATGCATGTTCTATTAACATTCGTATTTTTGTAGTATGAAATAATGTATGAATTCCTTTCGTCTTTGCTTGTGCATAGAATATTCTATATATTGTAATGCATATTGTATTAAATGTACATAATGTACTATACATGTATCATTCAATGTACATACATGCCGAGAGTTACAGAAATCGTAGTATAATCAAAGTAGATATGGTTACTATCAAAAAATTCATAAGTCAAAATGTAGAATAACTTTTTTCATTGCGAGGCTTGAATTTCGAGAAAATTTTATTGAACATCACCATTCTGTTCATGTTCGTAGAATGATTATCTACTTCTTGAAGATTTATATACAGGGTACACAAAACTACTACAAAAATGCTATATGTATACTCTATGATACTAACAATAAGATAGGAGATGCATGCAGGCGTAGAAAGAAAACATTTAGAGTATATTTCGAGGGCATTCAAGTAAGAATGTAGTAAGATAATTATACTTTCATGCAAACAGAAGCAGACAAGTTATTTGCATTACTAACATTGAAAAATCGCTTCTAAAATGGTCATGTTTTTAAGATATATTAATAGAGCAATTTTTACTCACTGTAGTAAAAAGTATATGTTCTGGGAATCATGAATCGGTTTCTAAAATATCTAACGGTTTTCTAAAAATATTCAATCGAAACAGTTCCTCGAAACTGAATACCTGAAAAATCGAAATCCATTCGAGTCCTCCCGGAGAATATTTTATGGGGTCTGTGAAAGAACATTAACGTTTCTAATTTATCCGCACACCTATTTAAAACCTCTTTTACGAGCCCACTAAATATTCATGTAAAGTCATCTTAGAGGGCGCGGTAGCGGCTGAATGCCCGGGGGGTTCTAAGCAATTTCAAAGAAAAGATTATGTTTCGCGGACAGAGGTGGCTGCTGAATGAAAGTGGGTAGGTGGTGCAAAAGAGGAACGGAAAAGGGAAGAACGCAAGGGCTTCGGGGGTGGAAAGGGTGGGAAAAAGTGAAACTAATTTTCGTTCGAGCCTGAGCTCTAGCTGGTCTCTTCTTTCTCCGTTCCCTCGCAGTTCGGAAAGTTTTCTCTGCTTACCTAGCAGGAAGTCGGTATCCGTGGTACGTTAATCCCGCAAATAGATGACTTTACGAAATGGTACGAGGTTGTCTGAGAAAACGGCGTATCCCATGGTAAAAAGGATAAGCCCTTGCAGCGACCGGGATGTAGCTCGTACCCTTTCGATCGCGTTAGAAACGTGCACGAGGTTTGCTGGCTGCTGCCTTTTAAAATATCGCTCTCCAGTTATCTTTTTCGAAGATCCGACAAACATTCCTTTGCAATTTCAGTTTCTCTGTAATTTTCCAATTCAGGCTTCTTCGCTTTACGATGGTGCATGCGACCTGTGGTGCGTTGCATGGGGCTTGTGGAGTGGAAATAGAAAATTGTAAAAGAATAATAATAGAAATACAGTTTTCATTGACCTTTATATTTATTTGTCAGCTTCTTTTTGTACAATTTTAATAATATAATCTCATTCAATTCCTTTTTTAATGCGTTGATCGCCATGGTGGTGAGCGGTGACCGGCGCTTCGTATTTTATTTAATCGCATAAGTATTCATTTTTATTGCATTTTGGACAAATTTAGGATTGCTACACAAATTTGTGCATGGATGTGCAGTGCTGAATATTTAAATATTTTTTTCCTTCACGAGTTACATAGAAGACAGAAATTTGTGCTCTGTCTGACCAGCGATGGCTGTTTTCACTGCAACAGCCAATGTGTTAATTTTAACGTGTTAACTCTATTGCATACACAACTTCTGTATACTGTGTCAGAATTTCTGATATATGTTTTATGTACACTACTGCTTTTTCATATTATTTTCCAACTATACCATTGTTATCGTTGTGATTATTGTTATTTTTACATTCAAGTTAGGCTTCAGAACTGTTTGAGGCTACATCTTGTCTTGGTGATCAGTTTTATAGTTTCTCGACACTACATTACGTAATTGTATGTAATTACACAAAAAAGTGCAATAAGGGCATGACATAAAAGGTAATTAACAACTCCGTCCGGGGCCTTGAATGTTTCTCCTTATTGTGTGTGACGCGTACCTACAATTTTTGGGTAACATCAATCAAAAAAATCCCAGCTGCGAAGAATATTCCAGCAATACTTTGTCAATGTGTGACTTTCTGCATCCTCAATAATATCTTATGTTTACGTATACAGTAATTGAACGTTTCACGATTACTCTGACTTATCTTTATTAACATTGAAAAATAACCACACACTCGTTTCATGTAAGTTAGTGTATTTGTTGTGGGCCTAGACTCGGTGGCATGCGAGATTCGACTCACAACACCAGAGAGTGACATAACGAGTGTTTACAGATAATGTACATATTTGAATATATGTTAGATGGAGGCATGAGTTCTGTTAACAGAGTATTCAAATATGCAACAGAACTGCATGAAATTTGTAAATACTTTTTGCATGAATATTTTTAATTGGTAGATCGGTAGAATGGGTTAAAGTAATTTAATTAATCGAATTATTAGTTCGAATGCCCAGCCTTCTACTATCATTGTTCTTTAAAACACAGATTGGAAAATATCATCGAATTGGTCCGGAAGGTGCTTTCCCGATGTTGCCAGGTTTTTTGCTGTTTGATATGGTAAAATTTCCGTAGCAACGCTTTTTTCAGGTGTTTCGACGAGACCCATTTTATCCGCGGCACGTTACAGCCGTTGAAACGGCCGGAAGCTCGACCGCTTTCACAGTCACTTAGTTTCTGAAGTAGAGAGGGATGGATAAGAAGGGCAGGGAAGGTGGAAGGGTAAGGACGAGTAGGAGAGCACTTAAGCACTCTGACAGTTAAATTTAAACTGCCCTGTGTTGCATGGACTATCATCCCTCGGTGTTGATCTGCACGGTAATTTCCAGATTCGACTGATGCCATCTACCCATTTCTCTTACTACACGACCTACTTTCTCTTATCTCCTATTGCACCCCCTCCAAATCATTCAGTGAAAGCGAATAATTTAGAATTCCGTGTTACTGCTACGTAACTTTGATAATATTGTTAACTATATTGGCGGCATCGATTAATAATATTTTTAATTATTTATTCAATAGCATTTGTTAATGATAACAATTTATTGATTCTGTATCGACACGGTATACTGGGTATTTAGTCCAATGGTCGACATAATTTTTCTCAGATCTCTGATAGTTGTAGAAAAAAGTTGGTACTTAAAGATACTGGGTGTTAAATTCGGAATAAATTGCCATTGTAAAACATTTCAAAATTGATTTATTTTACAAACAGGAAATAATATCTACTATATGTTACTAGGTTGATATAAAAAGTTTTTCGTATTTTCCAATTAAAATCAAAAGCAAAATTATGCTGAAAAGCTAATGCGGTAACAGTTCTCTACAAAATAGATTACACATGCTTCATACAGGTAAATCATGATGTAGTTTTTTTCAAAACACGGAGACCAGTGGCTTTACTTAAAATAGGACTTATCACCCTAATACAAACAAATGATTCTACCATTAGGCGTGTAAAACGGAAGATTCCTATTATAAAGAACAATACATAAAATGTATCCTCCAAAAAATGGCTGACATACCACAAATTTTCTAAATATTAACGAGACATGAAATTGTTTGTTCCAGGTACAGCAGTGACTGCTCCACGCTTTTGTTTTTATCAATTTTTTAAATTTTCGTTTCAGTCGCCTTTTTCTTTGTTTGTTCGCACGTATCGTTCGTCTCCCCTTCTTCCCTTTATTCCCCTCCAGTTCCTTTGAGTCTCCCCCTTGTCTGCTTAATTTACATGCAACTCCACCTTGTATTCATTAACACATACATATGTACGTACGATTCAGGCAGTGTGGAGTAGCATAAATGTTCGAGTAGCACGACGTTTGCAGAAGTATACCGGGACATTTATGCGAGAATCGGACGCCACTGCCAGCATAAGGACCCCAAGGAGTCTTTTATTTCGAATCTTTATACGGTAATGCGATTTCATGATAAGGCCTCGAACAACTGGTTAAAGGTTTTCGAGTGATCGTAGCCCCTGTTTACAGCAGACAACGGTCTTTATGTACTATAAGAAGCCCAATAAAGCGTGGTTGAAACAGACGTTGTTCTTTATTCCCCTGAAACTTTCTCTCGCTAATTTCAACTTGTAACTGTACGTTTTTTCTTAAGAATTTGTAAATAAAGACGATGTTCAGTTTGCTCTTTCAGATTTATTATACCCACTTAGCCATAATCCTTAAATAAATAAATGAAGGTACCTTACAAAATTAATTACTTATTTTACAGATGCTGCAGATGCGCTGTGTTCACATCAGTGTAAAAACAAAAAGATAACGTTGACAAAATTGAACTGTCTGGTCTCTTTTTCAACATTTCCTTTCCTATATTTCCCAACCAATAAATTGTATGAAAAATATATGTTTCAAGTAAACGTAGAAAATACATTTTCATACACTTCTTTCGTTATACCGCGTCATTGTCGCGCAGAATTATGTCTGAAACCCATAAAGATACTGCACATGTTAGAGTTGATTTTCTGGAGAAATGAATTGAAATTATGCGTCCTACGTACGTAATCAATTATTCACGTACAGACTATGGAATGCCACTTCATTTCGATTTATCTAATTAATTCCTCCATGTGTGATGTACTAATTAATAAATCTAATTGTTAGACGATTTTACTCAATACTTTATTTCTAGCTTATAAGTTTTATGAGATCAGTAATATATAACAAGACGAATTATGTACATAAATACGCTGTGTAAGGTATATTTTGGTTAAGAAATTTTATACTTCAGCTAATTATATAGCAAATGATATTTCTCGTGCTCATTAATTCGTACCATTTGAAAATTGTCCAATGTTTCATTTCTAACAGATGTTTTCCCTATCTGTTTCAGGTAAGTGAGGCGATCTTATCAGGTACTTGGCACAAAATCGACAGTAAGGTAATTATTTCAGCTTCTGCAAAGGATATTGCGTATCAAAATTCCCGTGTCGTTACTCGTAGAATCCTATTAACGAAAAAAATCGTCGATGCGCCCTCACGGTTAACCCCACTTCCGTGCACGTCTCTCCACCTTATCACTTTAATTATAATTATAAAATCACGGGACCAAACATAAAGCGACAATGGGGCTGCGCTATTGTCGTGCAAGGGAAGGGGAAAGCGAAAAGGAAAATTAATGAGAAAAAGGAAGAGGCTTTGGTAAATAAGCAATCTCCGACTCAAGAAACAAACCCACTTGCAAAAGACTCGATTATCGCTCTATCAGCATACATAAGTCTGATGCACGGTAACAACGTAATTAAAAAGTAGCCGCTTCATGTTCTATTAGTAAAACATTTCCTCGACTCACAATGAACCTGATTTAGCGTAAGATCTTTATTTGTACGGTCCACCCTTTGAAGCTGAAATTATTAATGAAGAAATAGAACGCGAGCATTTTGTTATACGAAAATCTTTCTGTTTTTAGTGACATGGGTTACCATGGTTTTTATTCAAGGTGACATGGTAAGATGTTATGCTTTCACATGAAATTCGAATTACATTCGCCGAATAATTGAAACATTGAGGTATTAACCCTTTGAACTTCTTTGTCGAGTGTCTCGACATCGATTTTCTTCACAGGTACTCCTATGTCAAGTCACACTCGACATTTTTAAATTGCCAGTTTAAATATGCATTATATTTCGCAATATTTTTTTTTACCTAGATAAGCAATATGACATGTATATGACCCTTTGTTATAACAAAAACAGTCCTTGAAGTGTTCAGGTACATGATTGTTTGTACCTAATTGGCTCCTATCAATCAACTGTCTTTTCAAGTACATTTCAAATAAAACACTTAAAATAATAGGGAGTTATTGAAAAGAAAATTAGATAACAAAATTAAGAGTTCAAAGGGTTAAAACATTCGATTACAGAGAAATTCGACAGAAATGTCCCAGGTCCCAGCCTGCGCCGCCGTTAGTGAGGCTTCTGGTGCAATGAATCTTATTGTTAGTTCGTTAGGAAATAAGTTTCGTTTGTAGAAAGTATTCCATATGTTGGTTCATTGGGGCGCAACAAGAACGATATCACAAAATTGCATCGCACCTCTTTCACCTAGCGACGACAAGAAATTTCTTTGAAGGAGATCTTTTGTTTTATCCCCTACCCCTTCACGGCCACACGAAAGCTACAGGAAAAGGTTCCCCAAGAGAATAGATCCTCGTCGTATCGGTATTTAATCTAGAGCCTTCGCTTCGCATTCTCGGCAGCTTTTCCTGCAGCTACACGTCGCTCCTTACTCTCGTGTACGTGGCTATGTTTGCAAGCGTTCCCAGTATCAGTGTTTCTCATCGCGCTCACCCCTTTGTCCTTTTCGTTATTTTTCCCCTGCCGGCTTGAAATCATACTCGGCCAAACCTATCTTCTCCAGCCAAACTCCTTAATCGAATTCCACTCACGTAGAAACAAAAAAAATAGCCGGCAGTTATTGTCAAACGAAACTTTCATATGCGCGTCATGTTCCTTGGATCTTCTTGCCTGTTTGCTCGCTCCACACGTGTACATTGATAATTTCGTTCACTGTTTTTTCCAAGTATTGCCTTATTCTTCAATTTATTAGATCATCGAACGTTTATTAAATGCAAGTGCTCACTTTCAGTGATACTGGAGGAAGATTTATGTAATTCTTTACATGAATCTCGGAGGCAGGAATAAGTTCGCTAGTATATACTATTCAGTTGGAAAATCGTCTGCCACAAAGTATGCTATATCTTTAGTAGACTAATCCAATGCAAGTTTACACTTTAGAGCGTGCAACACTCAAGGTCACCATTTCGAACATTTGCAAACTAGTTAATTTTGAAAATGATCTACGTGCTCGACCTGTTCGATGAACTAAATTATTTTTACTCACAAAATGAGCATAATGTGCAATTCTGCATAATGTAAAAAATATAATATTTCATATGCACCACCATAATATTGCGGTTAGGTAGCTTTGGGAGTAGCGGAAGGTAGGGCAAGGGGATATAGGAGGGTACGATGGATCCCCTCAAAAACTAACGCTTGTCAGTGACTTTTCCTATAATATACACATAATCAGTTTTTGCCCGTACTAAATTGACTATTACCTGCACTCAGTTGCAGAAAATGTAACTTTTATTTAAAAACCGGTCATTTGACCGGTTCGTTAAAAATAGGTATGTATAATTTGTCGGCAGATTTAGTGTTAAAGGACCCACCTTCCCTAATACTGCATGCAAATAGTAGAAGCAGAGCTGTCGACGTGCGAACGAGTTTGCACAAAACAAGACAGATGACTGTACTTGTAGATATTTATAAAACTTCGAATGTGCGACGGTGGATGTAGACGCTGATGTGGGTGAGTGTGCGTCGAGTAAGAGCAAGAGGTGCTCGGGGTCAAAGGATGCATTGTCGTAACGAATCGATAAAAAAGGGCAGTAAAAGGTTAAAACGCACCAACCTCTGACCACTGAGCCTCGTTGGTGGAAAAGCAAAGGGAAGGAGTTGTTCACAGACGTAAAAGACGGCTTCACGTGACACCATTTTACCAGTAACAGTAAGATCATCGGAGATTGCACGAGTTCTCGGCGGATGCTTTTAAGGGCGCATTTAACTCTTAACGGTTCCTGCGGGGATCGATGAAATTGCACGAGGGATTTACTATAATTTTTTTTCAATCGGGAAACGTTGACGTCAGAAACGTTGTTACGGGCAGCAAGAAATTCTTTGTTGTCTCAACAGATCATCCTACACGGTATCGTATACGCCTTTTATGAAACTTCAATACTCCAGAGGCCACGTTTATATATTTTAGTTTATTTTATTTTGTAAATTGCGTCAGTCGCTCTTTGTATGATTAAAATTGAATGTCTTTTGAAAATTACTGACAAGAAAAGTTCCTCACAGTGAAATTTGTTGAACTGTTATTTTATGCAGATGTTTTTAAGTGTGATACACGTTAAAACAGGAATATAGAAAACAGTACAATAAATCTTGACAAAAATTTAATTTCAAAGATATTATTGTAGACCCAATGGTGATTACTAAACTTCGCCAAGAAATCACGAAATGAATGTTCAATTTCTCAGATGAAATGGCACTAACACGATTTTCTTCAAGCAACCAGTACAGACACATGAGAAAACGTATGGAGTCTAAAAGAAACATATTTGTTACACGTAGAATTATCTTCAGGGACAGAAAGACGTGTTCATATAATGTGTTGTACTATTTTTGCTTCGTAACCGCTGGTTCGCGCGATGTTTCTTGATATCCTTGCAAGGACACGCTGATACTCGGAATAAGATAGGCTTAGCGTGTGGAAACTAGTTCGACTGGTCTAAAAACTAATTAGAACTTCAGGCACCGCAATCAACGTACAGCTGTCATGTCCTTTAAAAGACACAATAATTTCCTTGGCGATTCATTTTTCGAACCATTTTTGCGTAGAAAATATTACTTACATGCTTCTTGTTTGCCACATTTAAAAATATCATTAATAATTTACATGATAGGTGTAAAAACACATTTAACGTAGTTAATATTCTATTCGCTGGTATATTATTTATTTCCTATTTAAAACAAACGTATAAGATACCATTTTTTATAACAGTTTCGAGAGTTTAAGTAGAAAATATGCTACAAATCGATAAAAACCTACGTATAGTGAAGTGTTTCTATCCGACTATAGTTTCTTTAACTGTGCTGCATGGATAGACAAAATAGCCGATAGAATTGCAAAATTATCATACCAAAAGGTATACTCATCGTACATTCCTTTTATTACATGAAAATTTTAGTAATCTGAATAATTTACATTTCTGTTATACTGATTATTATACAGTTACTGTGGTCGATATAAGTCAGACTAAATTTATCTCCAGGACCACTATCCTAGTTTGATGTTATCTCAATCAATATTGTTGTGATTATTATTATTCTCTTCAATATTCCGATCGAAGTTATTCTAATGAATATTAGTTCGAACAATATTATCCCAGATAACGGCATTCAGTTTATCAATATTCATGACAGCCCTTTCCTAGTCGTTATAATTCGGTAAGTCTCTGAAAAAATATCCTTAAATTTAATTTGTGTTAAACTTAATCCGTTTTCTGTGCAACAAAGGTAAATTTTTATTAAATTATAGTTATCATACAAGGATCGTAATAAAGATTTTAACACGTTGACTGCCACAATGAAAACAGTCATTCCTGACCAGACATGCTATAAACTGTCGTTTTAACCCTAATTCGTTCTTCCGTTCGACTATACACTCAAGGTTTTTGGAACAAAAATGCCCTAAATGTATGGAACTCATATTTTGAACTTTATAATATAATGAGAACACTGAGGAAACATAGAAATAGTCAGTCACATGTCTTATAATGTCATTATTGCGAAAGTTTATTACGTAAAGGAACACGCGATGAGTCAAAAAGGACCCGATGACCTCACTAGGATTAATATGAATGCTTCACAAACAAAAATACTTAAATATTGAATTACATACTTGTGTTCCTACGCTATTGTCGCAATGTTACATTTTCTGACTCTTGTCAACATTTATAGTTATTTAATTAATTAAAATTCCAGGCAACGCCCATGACAGTCAACGCGTTAAGCTGTTACAGTAGAACCTCGATTATCAAAACTGTAATCAGTAACCAGATGCTTCACATTGTACCTATGTTTCTCACCAAAAAGATATCTTTGGTTTAGAATATAAAAATACACGATGGTACAAAATAAAGTTCACAATGTTACTAATGATAATTCCACCTTATAATTAACGTAGAAGAAGAATTTTCGGATTAGCCGCGTTCCACTGTATTCAAGCGCATTTTATACAAATCTTTCGAAAGCCATTCGCAGCAGGACGCATCAGCGTGTTTGAATTTTGCATAAAAGAATAACGTGTGTGCAACCAAGTGCCGTGTTGGTTACGACGTCTATGATAACGATATGGCCGGTGCTTCCTAAAATTTCAGATGCATGCGCTTGTCTCTAGCGAGCATACAAAATTCGTGTACTCTTTTTGAACTTTCGGGGGAACGTTAGCACGAGGAACGTAATTCACCGGTGGTGTCGGAGTGCAGCTTGTGTAAGTAAAGTGCGCCTACGTGAAGTTTTTCCTAAATGAACTGTGTAATTTAATGCGACGTGTGAGCACTCGCTGTCGTTTCTCACGACTCGAACAATATCGTTACGTCGCTCGCTACGCTTCGAACCTAGACGTACGTGTTTCAACTGAAAAAATGTAATATCCTTATAATGTTCACGGTATCGATTCAAGCTATAATGCGTGTAACCATTTGTCTTGGAACAATGTTTCCGGCACGTGATGGTCGGCTTTAAGTAATAACGCTAAATATAATTAAGAGAGTGCGCGGTAAGGGATATTATATTAATAAAAATTAACATTACGTTTCGTTGAAATAAAATGACAAAAAGTCTGAAATATGCCTTAAAGTATGTACCATAAAAGTTTTGTGCTATTGCTACCAAATTTTCATACAAATTGCTTAATACCTTTTGCAAGTCGCTTTTTTAATTATCATCAAATATTTTATGATAATATTTAGTTAGTATTAGATGTTATAAACAATACTAAAGTTCATGAAAGTGAAACGTGAGATTGGCAATGTTTATAAATAAAGATATAATACGATTTTTAATTAATTTCGATAGTGAATATTGTGATGTAGTAATATACGTACATGACCCTGGTTGTTGAAAATATAGAAGAGCACAGTGTGTATTCGAATCCTCCAATGATTTCATAACATTTTCAGATTTATCTCAAATTTGATAAGTGTGATAATACTTAAAGCGGCGGTGTATGCTGCATCAGTATCCAAAAACGAAAATTCTTTCAATTCGGCACCGTTCACGTCGACAAACGTGTGCGTCGTCCTTATACAGAAAGTACGCTCTCGATTCTGTAACACTTTATCCGTCTCAGACACGTGCAAATTCCTTTGGACTGATCGATCAAATTGAACTAGTCCTTGTACGCCGGAGGCTACGTTAATCGGAGCGTACGCGAACAAGATGATCGTCAGTTCTCTGGTGCTGGAGCGATTCGAACGTTCGCGTAACAACGTTTCGAGGACGTGTAATGTAATTGATTTCCACGTGGCAAAGTTCCAGCCGGTTGAGAAACGGAATCGAGAAACGAAAACTCCGTCCCTCATCCGCGTTCCATCCCGAAGATGCGAAAGCAAATTTGTCATCGACACTCGGACAGGCCGCAAGACCCGTTTCTCCTCGTCTCATAATTCTTCGACATCCTTTCCAATTCCGGCGTCGTGTCATCGATTTGCGAGCAGATCCGAGGGAGCCAAAGCAAACAGCTACCCCGCGATCGTTGCTTCTCCCCGAAACTTTCGAACATCCAGTCATTTGCGCGCCACTTGTCATTTGGTCGAACGATTCTTCTCGCAGGAGGAACGACGTTCCCGGAAAAATATTCAGGACTCCGAAGAACGTCGCTCCGTGAAAACCGTGCTCACCCTCTTTCCTCGGAATTTATCGAGGTTTCGATGTTTCCTCGCGGAACAGACACGCCGAGCGTTTAGTCGTGAAAGAATACATAAAACGGAGAATTCCGTCCGGAAATATACGCGCCGTTGGCTCTTGTTCCGCATGATTTCATGGCTTTTGCGTCGCCCGGCTCACTGGTGTATTGCGTTTCGTGTATTTTGACAGGCATTGTATCTGAAACTGAAAGATTCGCTCGATGAACGAATTTTTATTTCCTCGGTGTGTGAACTACTTTTAACAGGGAAAGTTCTGTAACTGAGAAGCGACAGAAGAATGTTAAGATATTACTGCAATAAAGGAAATATAATTTTCCTAATGCTGGTTGTTCTGTAGGCGTGCAATTCGTCAACTTACGTTTTTTTCACTATACACAACTAGATGACGGAAACATGAAATCTGTAAATCTAATCGGTTATAAACATGACAGTTTGTGTTATGACTTGGAGCTAGATTGTGGATGTTTATGCAATTTATTATATCCGAGTTTACAGATTCTTCCTATTTCTTCTTTTGGAACAAGGAATGGTAAGATAATTCGTTGTTTTCATGTCGCGCGGGAGAGCCAGAAGCGAGCAAACAAGTCATTTGTTTTCATAAAAACGAAGTTTATGACTTTGAAAATATTAATTTTTCACCCCCTGTTTATTAAGACTTTTTTTTCTCCATTTTGCGAACATTATCCTTAGTACGTCCTTAAAGTCTTGAACTCTTTTTTTAACATCCTATATTTATGCTATATGTACGTACATATAAAGATGGCTAAACGTATAGATTAAGTTCCTTCTGCTTTTTTTCAATTAGAGTAGAATATATCAATAGTACAAGAAGAGTAACATTATGTTTATTTATGCCCATTTCGTTTAATTTTTCCGAATGTTTAAACCTGTCTAATGTTTAACCAGTCCTTTGTCATAAAAAACATACGTTCTTGTGTATTAACTATTAATAAAAACATGTGGATATAACATAAGTAAGAATATAAAATTTTATGAAATCAGTGCAATTGTAGCTTACTATGATATTTTTTATAAGTTCCTGTGTATTCGTACAGAAAATCATCGTGACTGAATTACTCTACCATGAATTTCATAAAATATTGATAAACCGTCATATTTTTTAATATGAATTTTGAACATCAGTGTACTTTTTTACGGAATTCGTAATCTCTCTGTGTGTGCCTTCGTAAAAATTGTCAATTTTGAAAATTAAATCCGAATGTATCCATCGCCCAAATAGTTCGGATTGTCGGAATTTTCATATACTGTAGGGGAAGGCGTTGTACCTCGGGCAAGTTTTCACGTTACGTTCGCCAACTTTTTTGTTTGGTCTATTTAAACAAATCTGTGGTGGACAATCAGTGGAGCAAACATTTACATTGGCGTGCAAAAGTATCGGGCCACAACATTTTTTCTTAATAGCTTTTAAATACAAAATTGTGCAAAAAATTTCTTAATACACAAATGGCATTTGATACTAACGCATGAGTGCATAAGGATAATAAACTGACAATGGTACGATGATAGATATTTATTAATATTGAAAATCGGCGTGAGCAAAAGTATCAGACGAGTCTATTCTCAATATGAATTTCAAATATTTGTCAATACAAATAGAACGTTTATGTTTTTGATCTTTATAAACTATAATTATGTTTAATATTTCATCGCCATGTGTGTTGCAGCAATTACTACTGCACATCTTCAAGGTATTGACTCGATAAGACGGTTGATATATTGATCCGAAATTTTTGACCATTCTTCTTTCGAAGATTGCATCAACTCGCTTGACAGCGAAAAAATGGTGCACCTATCATGTGTCCCCCTCGATACCATGTAGCTTTTGTATGAAACATTTTTTCATATAATGAATGATTAAAAAGTTATTTCAAGTAGGCGAGTTAGGTGACTCACCCTATATTCTAAACTCCATGCCGCGTTTGTTAATTTTGGAAATTAGTTTTTTGTTCAAAGTAATATAGTTTGTGAAATATTTGCGCATACATATTACAATTGGTCAACCTGTAAATTGATCGACTGAAGTTTTTAATATTAATAAATATAAATATAAATATTCACTAATTTAAAATTTCCCGTAGGTAATCATCAATTGAATAGTTAATAAGAAAGCAGTATTATTAGACTTTTAGAAAATTATCTGAGTTTATCTGAAAATGTCTGGACATAATAAGAAACACTGCTTACAGTCGCTCGTTAATTAATGAACTTCTAGAATTTTCCTAACTTAATTTGTATAAAGTCGGTGATTGATCGAGGAACTTGCGCGAGGCTACTTTAATCGGTTCCAGTTCGGTACGAGCTAATCTAATTCATGATGATCGGTTTAGTATTTATAATTAAGGGAAAGTGACTAACTCTCTGAAGACACTCTGCCGCTTACGCAGCTCGACATAAGTCAGTCAATCAATCAAGCAGATTATATCCTTGTCAGCAAAAGTTCCATCCAGCCGTAAATTTTAAAGGAGTCAGAACTTGCAACGCCTTACCTTGTAATCAATGCTTTGCTTCATTTTTTGGAATGCCTCTAAGAATGTGAATTTGATCAGTTCAATTTCCATTTAAAACACAAAATTAAACACATACAAAATTTATTTTTTGAATAACTCGAACTGAATTTTGTTTGTTTGTTATTTAAGTTTAAAGTCGCATCATCTATCAGTGATCATTAGCGACTCTATTAAATTATTCACATGGTTATTAGTATTTAAGTTTGTTTTTACATCAGTTCGTAAATTGATAATTTAATCAATTTACAATTTGAATAAGTTAATTTATGTAAATTAATTATTATTAACTTCATCATATTTTTTTACTAAAAAAATTATCAAATAAGAATGCTGATTGTTTAAAAAAAGTGTTGAGTTTCTAACACTTTCAGCACTTTTAAAATTGTAACTTTAATTAGATTCAAGTTTGTAAATGTTACGAGCTGTCGAATATTTAGGGCAATTAACAGTAATATGCTTCATGGTTATTAATGATTTCTTCATAACATCATTGCATATAAAAAGATGCAACTTTTGTTTCAACTTTTTTTCAATATCTCTCACTGTTTTCGAAATATTCCCCGAAAAAGAAAGTTCTGCACTTTTTCCAAGGGATGATTTCACCCTCTAAAACCATACTATGGCGCCAACAAAAAATAGGTTTATATTACAGATGAACTACTTGCACACAAAGTTTCAAATTTTTCTGAATTTCCGAGTACCCTAACTTCCCTCGTTAGTCGCATTGTCTGATTGTTCATTACCTAAGACGCTGAGATACAATAGAGTTAACAATAGAGTGCTTACCTTTTGTTTTGCGACAGCTTGGTATAGATCTAGAAGATATAGAAAGCCATTTAATTGGTAGAATACCTCCCATTAATTGCTTCCACTGCACTTCTTGAATCACAGAAAATTATGAATTTCTTATTAGTTCCGTCTAAAACTATCATAAATGCTTGTTGATCAGCTGTCAACTCTGCATGTAAAATAATTGAATCGTTAAGGGGCTTAAAAATTTCCTTGTTGAGTTATTAATGACAGTTTAACTTGTTCCAGCAGAGATATTATTCCAATCATTACACAAGGTACTTGAGATATAGGTGGCCAAACTTTAGAAGCACATTCTATTCACTTTAACCCTCTGTGGTCGGGAAATTTAGGGTTCAACGACGTGGCATGTTGTATTCAGAATTGTGCTGCAAAATCTGTACATATTATTTTGTCAGTTCCGATCAGTAGACGGAATATTCCCTTCAGTATACAAATTTCTTGAGATAGCCCCTCATTGTCTGAGCGTTCCATTCAATTTATCCTTTCAAAATTCATTATAAATTTTTAAATCGTAGCAAGGTAGTTTATTGTTGGTCGAATCTCATTACGAGTTCCGTCAGCTCACATTCCGATCAATTTCCCGGCAAGATTAATTAGCAACCCGGATATATAATACGGCATCGCTCACCCTACCTGCGTTTATGATAGCTAGTGGGTGTTGGAAATTTTCCTGGGTCCGTAGTCCTTCCGGTACCTGTCGCGACTTCGCGCTTTTACTTCCAGCTTCCCCTACGCGAGTCGCTTCCACTTCTACTTCCAGGTTCCCCTATGTGAGTCGCTTCCACTTCTACTTCCACTCCCATCTACACGAGTGCCTTCAACCCACCGCTGCTTGCTACCAATCACCGTTCAACCTTATTGGTGCGTACCGTGATCTGTTCGCTTTTGAAAAAGGTATTAGCGGTACCCCATACGCCTAATTCAATTTGTGTGAAGTAATACAAAGTATAAAATGACGTTGTTACTCCGTTGAAATGAATGTTGGATGACGAGAGTTGTTCCAGAGTGTCAGAGTACTGTTACAGTTAAAGTGATCTAGAACGAAAGTTAGTTGTCTCTTTGGGCCAGCAGAGCCTGGGTTTATTCTAAAAATCTTGTAAAGCCACGTTGAGTAAACGCCTCCTTTAGAAGTCACAGCAAGCATGTTTATGCAGGGGAAAATTTTCAAAAACCTGCAATCCGGAAGCAGGTGGAGCCTGTCAAGCTCCAGAGAATCTCAAAGGGTGGGGAGAGTGGAAGTTGGCAAGAGGATCCATGACCATAGGTGTGCAACGAAAATTTGATGGATGTTGGTATGCACGATTTATATACCTTTTACCCGCTTGCTTGCAACCAATCAGCGGTCAAGAAAGGTGGCAGGATTCGAGCGTCGCTTCGTGGGTTTTTCCCGCTTCAACCCTTTTGACCTGGTATGGTTGCTACAGGTCGTCGCGTAGCTTGGTATGACTGACGTAGTATGGTAAACTATACGAAGCTTCGGATTAATATTACAAATGAGAGAGAGAGAGAGAGAGAATTCCCGGAACTCCTATCCGCCCGGATAATAGTCGCGATGAGGTCCGTGGCGTGCGAACATTAATCGGGTACTACTGTACTGGGCAGTATTGTTTTCTATAACTATCCATTGACATAAAGTAATGCCGTTTTATGACGTTTCTTTATCCATAGAGTATGTAGAATATGCTCCTGTTATCTATTTCTGAAACATCCTCTATACTGGATAACTCACTAGAAACTGCCATCTAAAATAATTCGAGCTCGTTGATGTTAGAAAGAACATTGTCGAATAATATAAATTTCATTTGGAGGGCTTCATACTGTAAAAAATTAAATTTTGTAAGAACAAAAGAAAAAGAAATTAACAGCATCCCCAAATTTGTACACAATACAAAATATTCTCCAGTGGTCTAAGATTTTTACGGAGCACTGTAGGTACTTCCGTACTGTAGCTAATAACACTTGCTATGGCTGATGCGACTTTAAAGAACTTACAAAAAAAACAGGAAATATTTATTAAAAAAAAAAGAGAAAAAGAAAAAAGAACAATAAAGAAGGAGAAATAAACAGTCTCCCATCCCATTTGAAACTTGCCCCGGCAATTTTCGTAGCAGACTAAAACGCGTGATATTTACCGGTAACTTCTCTCTGTCCCCGAAGTCCCTTCACGGGGGGACGATGTAACCAATTAACGCCAGCAACAGCGAACAGGAACAAGAGAATTCGCAGGCAGCGGGGATCCGGGCAGTTCAAGACAACCATATCCGACGCAAAGTTTCTAAAAAGGCTGCGCATGCAGCGCTTTCAGGAAGCCCTTCCTCTCGGAAGACCCAGTTAACCGTGCCGGTGGAAACCGAGCCGAAAGTTCTCGCAGGCGAATAGGATAGCAGCTAATTGTTAGCCGGAGCGGAACGCCCAGCGTGCGCGTAAAATCGTAGCTGGTCCGTTCAGGGAGAGAGAGAGAGGGAGAAAGGAGAGAGTGAGGGAGACCCGAGGAAGGGCCGGGTTTCGGAGAACTTGGAATTCTGGAATGGCTACAGGGAGTTCGGATAGTTTGTTATAATTAGCAACGCAGACGGTGACCGGTGGCGTCGTTTTGCCGCGTACGACGAGGCTAATGCTCGCGATAGAGCCACTAATTCCGATCGAAGTAGACTAGAACTTCAGGATCGGTCCGAAGAACCGGTCGCAACTATTTTAACTGCTGCCCAACAATCGGATCTCCATTTGCGCGGTCCGCTTTTCCGATCCGTAATGACCACCTCTCTAATCCGCGTTTGCTCAACGTGTTTGACCTGGAAACTTTGTTCTGGTATTCGTTCCAGCACCGCTCTAATTTTCCTGCTCCTAGCCAGTTATACGTGCATCCTTGTCCTCTTCCTTGAACCCCTATCTCCCTCGCACCACCATCTCCTTCTCGGGATAATCGGATTTCCTTTGATCCTTTCGCAAGCCTCTTGTTGTTCTATGTATTTTTGAGCGGTTAATTATTTGTACTGAGTCGTGATCTTATCTCCCTTCTTCACGATCATGTCCCTTGCTTTGTCGTTTGTCCGTTTCCTTGAGCTTTGTCGATTATCCAAAGAAGAATAGATATAACTTGTTCATGTCGCTTTTTGAGCTACCTTAATTGAAAACTTCTACCAAAACTATTGGAAATCACTGTACATATATGCAGATATATTATGTCTGTAATGCACTTTATTGTTAGTTGTTTTTGTATTTATAGCGCATGGAGAGTGGATAACAGCGCCACTCAAAATAAATCGATCGATGGATCGAACTATGTAACCGCTTCCTTATATTCTTTTATATTTACGTTCTTTATGTTCTGTGGTGACGACACACATTTTAAATACATGCTGTTATATCTTTGCTTTTGTAAAGAAACAGTTTCCGATCATTTCCCGAACTCCAACACAAACGTAGAACACCACTGATTCTTGGGTTTCTGGGTTAATATCAGAATGACGTCATATCAATGTACCAAAACACCTGCATATCGTTACTAATTTATTCAATAATTATTTGTTTAACGTTAAATACATTTAGATCGATTTAGTATATATTAATTTAATTATTGTTATCAAATTGTTTTTATATTTTTTATTAATAAATTTAGTAGTGTAAAAATTTACAATAAGAGTGAGCACCGCCACTGACAAATGTTATTGAAAGTCTGTGGTTTTGGAATGGAATCCATAACTTGCCAGAATAGTGCCCTGATTATTATTTTTCTGGTAAAAGTAGATAACAAACTCAAATTCCAAATAAGCTGAAACACCCAAACAATCGAACTATCGATACCTTCTTACTCAAATAACATCAATTATAATACAAAACAGAACAAATAACAATTAAGATAAAAATATTAATTGAATAATAATTTATTTCAATAATACCCGATAGTACTCTTCGTAAGTTTAATTAAAACACATTAAAAGAATACTACACAGAACAAAGACTACTCTACAAAAATGCGAAATAATACGTTCTTAATTATAATTGCCTAATAATAATTTGTTGTCAGCATAATAGAAAACATTATCGGTCTTCGAATCATCGTGGATCAATTTGTGATCACTCTAATGGAAATTTCAGTCCTTTTTCCGAGTTCATTAGTGGTACGATAAAACGTCCGTATCGATTTCACATTAATCCCGTCCACGAAAACCGATATACATCGTTTTCGTAAATTCGATGCGTGTCTATCGATACCCTTGTGCGCTAATTTTTTAGTTGATCCAACTGATTTCGGTTAGGCGTGTTAACCGGTATCACACGGCGGATCTGGATACAATGTAACTTACGATGATATCAGTTTATACCACTATTTCGTGCGCGTACGTGCTAGCGAAAATACCAGATATCACCGTGATTAATTGCCTTATCGTGCAACGGGCTTATGAAACATCGTTGAACTAGCATTCGAAGCATCGTTTAACGTCTGCGGATTTTAAACAACGAATTCGTGCATGCGAGTCGCGAAAGATGGAAGCAATTAATGTTAACGCGAATGATTAAGATTCCACGGCAAAATGGCAGCATGCGTTTCATGAATGTGTGGTATTTTGTGCATTTCATGCATACGATTGCATTCTTGATACTGGTCTACTATTCTTTCTTTCTAAACGGTTATACCTGCACGGTTTCAAATAACGGACTTAGAATTTCTGCCAGATCAAGACACAAGTAACCTTCTTGTTAATTTCCATATTCAATTTACAGTTGCCCTTTATAATATCCATTAGCAAATTGTACGATTTATTATTTCCAATGTGTGAGGGTAACGGACTTATCAGTAGCATCCCTTCTAACTGGTTACACGTTTTCCTTGAAAACAAAGCCTCGCCCAGAAAGTTTGTTTTACAATTTTGATTTACTGCGTTCAGTATGAGCGATACGAACTTCGTACTTTTTCCTAAACTTCTGGTTCATTTTGAATTACTTGATTGACATTCTGTAGCTTTTTCCGCAGATCTGGTTAGTACATACTTTGTTGAACGCTAGCGTGCCCTGGATGCGGCTTCGCCCGCGATTTTTCTGTCTGTAGAATTCGAAATATTGTTTTTTTTCTGTCTATCTTGTAGCCGGGCAATTTCTCTTGCGAGTGCGTGGACGCGGAGCTTTGCCACCTAGCGGCTCTGCGTGAACTATACTCCCGTGGACGGCACGCCGATACACCGACAAGAAATAGTCTCATGTTTTTTTCTCGATATATTGTTTAAAGAAGCTAATTAAACTATTAAAATATAAAGAAGCTATTGTAAAAATTTCATAACAATCAGTTTAGTAGTTTTTGAGATTTTTGCGAACATACAAACAAACTCTGTCTCTTTATTATAATAGTAAGGTGTGTATTGTAATGAATCCTCTTCGACTATACCAAAGCAGTTTCAGTAGCACAGCTATACATAAAATTCTACTCTGCTATCTTTATGTTAGGATAGCAATTCGTCAAGGTTGATTACACTTCTTATTTTGTAGCTAGTGATATTCTCAGATATTGTACATACACTCGTTGAGACAAATCAAAATGTTGTGTGTGGAGAACAAGTAATAATTTATGTATTGAAGTAATACAGTAAGCTAATCCTGTGCTTTGACATTTTAAGTTATGAGGACCAAATGCAGGTTGCTAAATTATATCACTGAAGTCGAACATCGCTATTCCCTCGAAAAGAGTTGATCTACGAAACTATATTGACTAAAGTCGTTTATTAAATTCAGTATTGCAATTTTTAAAGTTTTATCTTACCTTTCTAAAATATCTGGCATACACGGCTCGAAAATGTTGCAAAGGGTATCCCGCAAGGTATCCGATAAACTTGACTATAAACGTATTCACATACCAGGTGTGGCATTTAAAACAAAACACACACAATGGGTATAAAAAGTCTATGAACAAACATGCACAACTCCAAAAAGAATGTGAAAAGTGTTTAAAACATGAAAAATGGCGGTTTATTTATGAAGAAATATAGAATACAAAATTAATCCTATGCCTATCTGAAATTACAACAAGTTAATAACAACATATGTCTCTGTCGAAGTATATACATGCCTCTGTAAGTATTGGATATACAAAAAACCTTTGAGGGTAGAGTTATATTGTTGAAGAGGGCAAATATTGTGATGTAGTTTGTTCTCGATGTTCTTTCTAATTGATGGTCATTGATGTTCTTTTAAATGACACTATATATTGTTTACTTAATAGCTTCATAGTGCGTGTCCTCCTGTGCCCATGTCGGAATATAGCACACGAGGTCCGTCACAGGAATAGCGCGTCGCTGCCAAAAATCCTCCTTGGCTTGCGACGTATCTGTTGAAAAGGGACCTATATGAACATTTTCATAACATAGAATGCTTCACTAAACACTTTATACAAATGTATAATATTAAAATATATATTTTTGAAGTGTAACCGAAAAATCTGTATTCGCTGTACACCAACCGAATACAAAGCGTATGAAAATTCCACGTCTATTATCCTTATTTAGAACAGTAAAGGTAGCCCCGCATTTCACGAGATTGTCAGGCAGATGGACTTTTCAGAGATGAACTTCAAGAGCTAATATCTTAAAGTATGATTCCATGTGAACACGGGGCGTCTTAAGAGACAAGAGAATGCGGTCGGCTAGAAGAAGCGAAGAATTCAGCAGCATTTCAACAAGTAGAAATAGTGAATCGTTGAGCGCGGGGGAGCGAATTCAACTTCGAAGCACCGAGTGAAATAAAGGCCCCGGCCTGAACTTATCATCGTCTCGCAGTTCCAGGAGATTCATTCGGCGGAACGCTGGCGGCGAAAAAGGATTGGTCGCAGGATTCTGGCCACTTGGTGGGGTCGGGTTGTTCTCAACTACGGTGCCACCGGAGCAGCTTATCACGATTACTGGGCCGCGTAACAATATTAATCTAAAACTTGCCCGCTGAAACTTCTCTCCCCGTCATTTAATTTTCTTCGAGCAGTGGCTTCCTCGAAAAAGAAGGTGCCGAGTTCACTGTGCTCCTTCGTCACGCCGCGTCTCCTCTTCCTTCCCTGCTCCGGTTACCCTTACTTTTCTTACCGAGCTTAGTGTCCGACCCTTATTTAAAGTCCTCCTACCCAGTTCGCAGGCTCCTCGTGAACTCCTGCTGGAGTGGAAGCCAGGCCTCGTCCCGCTCGACTCGATCATTTAAAAGTACAATTTGTCAATTTCTTCGTCACTGCCAGGCTACTGGCACGTAGCCGATGCGCTCTATTCTTCCTTGGCCAGCCAGGCTAGCCTGCAAATTACCATGTTTTCGAGACAACCTGCCAATGAGCGAAGATGAACTACCAACGAATTTTACTAATTAGTGTTTACCCCGCACCTTCCGGTTCCACCCCAGAACTTCGCCGTTGCTTCTTGTTCCAATGGGTATTCACTTTTTTTTTTCTATTGCGGCTAACTTCCTGCCGCTGCTTCTTCTTCTCCTTTCCGCCCCACCTTCTTCCCCGTCACGGTAGTCCTTTTTGAACGAACTGAAAAGCAACCGAAAAACTACCCTCCTCGCCTCGATGATTAATGTCCACGCGGTGACGTCAAGATTGCCGGCCAGTGACGCAAGATTTTTGGAGGAAGTTCCTGGGTCACTGAATTCGGAAGCTGATTTACGAGGCACCACCGCCTCTCGTTAGTTAGAACGTTATTGATGGCTATATGGATGTGTCTGCTCGCAGGCTGAGTTGCGGAATTCGAATTAGGTCGGCCAACTTGATCATCTAACCTGCAACACAATGCCATTCGAGTGAAAGTTGTTTGCTCGACGAAGTTTATTATGCTGCTCTCAAAGGCATTCTGATGCCCTACCGGATTATTAGGTATCTTGCATCGGTTGGCACAGGGTCTGAATCTGAATATTGGGATCCTCGGAGTAGGTCATCAGGGTAAGGTTATGTAACCATTTTTCTTTATTTTTCTGCTATGAATCTGGTTGGGTTAACTGGATGAAGTTTACTGATACTTCAGATGATTATTTTTCTGTCTTAATTGTTACGATACATGAATACTGGTATTGACAAAATAAGCCACTGAGTCAAGGTTGAAATACTTTTGTGAGTTGTACTACCTTTCATTATGATAAAAGGTGCTGTAACTTAAGTATCTATGGTTCAACTTCGATCACACTTACACATTTTATCTTTGAATCTATTCCCTGCGCTGTACATGTTGCTTTGTAATCGTTGGAGTGTAAGCTCGTTTAAATCTGTATGAGTATGTGTATGTAAGGCTATGTGGCTCGAAACGTAAGATTGTAGTAAATTCCTGGATAAACAATAATAATAATTCCTGGATAAACAATCTGAATCTGCGGTTAATATTTGTTCATTTAATATATCTTGTACATTACTAACTTTTCATCGAACTATAAACGTATGAAAGTCAACTTACACAAATTAAAAACATAAATCTTTAAGTACAATTGATCTATCAAATGTGTCTCCTAATGAAATAACAAACTTTATGAAGCAAGAGATACTATTTCATTATTGTAGGATTATTTTACGAGACTTGGATGTGTGCGCGTGTGTGTTGTAAATCTGAGCAGGTGATGGTTGTTAACACGTTCCGTGCACGTCACATGCGCCCCACGCACCAAACTCGATTATGCTAAATAAATGGCAATATTCTTTATATTCCAATTAAAACGAACGCCACGATAATAATACCAAATGAATGGTATATCATAAGACAATTCAATGTTTCTGTTTTTAACGTTATGTATTTATAGAAACTTATTTTCACGCGTCTGACTAGCTATGGAATTTTTCACTGTGGCATGGACCGTGTTAAAGTATGGCTGGTGAATGTTTGGAAGTTTGAAAGGTATAGGTGCGAGAGACAAGTGTTTGCCCAACTATTATCCAAGTTGGTGCCAGATATAATTTTGGCACAGCATAAGAAATATCGAACTCATATTAAACTTCACTTTGCTTTGCGTTTCTTTCGCATCTTCTTTTTTCTTGAAGACACCAGCGTTTCTAGAGGCGACACTTTGATATAGAGTCGTAAGTTTTTGGCAGGCCGGAGTTACGAAGTTTCGCTCGATAAAACGGCGAAATTAATTACACTGTAGTTGCCGGGGGAATACGCCAACGGCGAATTATCGGTTTAATATACCAGCACGGTTGCAGCGGCGAAGCTTTTATCAGGGATCGATCACCGATATTAAATGAAAACTGTAACAAAGTGTTGCATCGTCCATCAAAGTTTCCCAAAAGTTACGCTGCGGCCAGGGAAGCGATAAAACTGCCGACTCTCACAATTAGTGCTAGTATTGGCACACCTGCCAATGTATCAAATCATGTCCACGTCAATGTATAGTCGGTAAAAGAAACATAGTTTCATAAGGGGAGGCCACGGCAGTAGAAAACTGCGGGTTAGAAAGTTTGGGACAGAATTTATACTAGAGTTACGTACTGTATAAGCATACTGTCCGCGTAACACACCACACCACACCACAGACAGGTACCTTGATAGGTCAGTTTTCGATTTTTCTTCTATAGTTAGGATACGAAATCTTTTTAATATATTTTTCTTGTCTCGGAAAATCGTTGATTTGCGTACCTCTTTTGAATAATATTGCAATCCTCAGGGGGCTGACGACATTAAAGACTATTGTCAAACACCTTTGCAATGACGGTGAGTCACCCTCTGAGTGTCCAGCGAAGGCACGAAGATGAAGGGAAGACCCTTCCAAGATTGTGAAAGTTTTCAAAACTCTTTTATGTTCTGTTTATTTTTTATTTTTTCAACATGTAGAATATTGTGTAGATACAGCTTTAAAAATATATATGTTTCTAAGAACGATGCTTTGAACTAGTAGGGCAATTCAGAGGACACGACCGCTTGTGCACTGTCACAAGCCAGCCTTTATGTACGGGGTGTCCTAAAAACTCTGTCTACATCCAATATTTCCGCAATTTCAGATAACAAAAAGAATGTTACTTACAAAATTTCTACAATTTCAAGAAAGTGATAAGGTAGTGGCAGTCTTTTTATGGCCAGGGGCATAGTGGGGATATGAAGGTCACCTTTGTTTCTTATATTTATATTTATATCTAGTGTAGATATTTACGTTTCAGGTGGTGTCAAGCTCATAAACCAGTAGGTTATTAAATTTGTTTTTACATTAGCCATAAGACTGTGCAAACAGAACTATTATGTGTCGTTTAAAAATGTCACTCTGCTCTTGAAATCTTGAAAAATATGACGTATAAAAAATTAATTTTAGTTATTCGACGTGCTCCATTGAACAGAATATATTTTACCTAGCACACTTTTTATGATATTTATAATACGACAGTTATTTACGATGTTATGTTATAGTGGTTTATACTGTATATGTTTACATAATTACGATGATTTATAATTGATTAATACTTGAACCAGAAGGATTCTTCTTATTAGCATTAGGAATTTTAATGACATCTTTTCTTGTAGTTAACATATAGCCGTCGACCTAATCATTTCTTAATCGTGAGTATAAGAGTATACAGACGAAAGTTAGAAACACAAGTTTAGGCCGCATCGGGTACACAGTGTCGTCATCATGTAACGTGTTCAGGAAAATAATCTGCTCGAGATTTAGGGACAGTTAAATTAAAGTAGCTAAAATGACTAAAATATAGGCTCGATAATTGATCAGATTTGAAACATTAACTCTGAATTAATACAAAAATTACTGTGTGATATAGTATTAATTTCAATATTCCCCAAATGATCCGAAACTTTTGACCAGCCGTACACATTACAATTCGCGCGCATTGTTCATTTGCAGAAGCGTAATTGAGTTACCGCATTTTCGACCGAAATTTCAGTAGCTTATCGCGAGTACCAGCAACCGATTGATACCCGTAAAATTCGCGTTTTCTCGTATAACAAATTGCAAATTACACGGACCACGTTATAATTCATGGAATATTCCCTATGCGGTAGGGTTCGCGTCCGCAAAGACTACGAGAGCCATGAGTTTACTCCGCTCGTTGCATATACACGGCAACATCGAAATCCTTTTACCTAACGCACACTAAATTTTCCTAGGAACACACGCGACTCGCTCGAATTATCTGCCTTGGACTATTTTAATCGAACGAACATCAAACCACGCGACGTACCAATTAAATCATATCACGGTGTGCATTCACGCTTCTATTGGTCGTTTTATAGATTGCACTGTTTAAGAGTGTGGTTTAATGTAGAAAAAAGAAAGAGGTAATTATAAGGTAAAGCAACGGACAATGGTAGAAATTGGCCAATTTTGAACCTCGCGACTAACGAAAACTTTTATACGCTACGTTCCTACAGGTTTTAAGGAGTCCGAAATACATAACTATTTATACAGAAAGTGATGGGAAAGTTTATAAAAAATACGCGTAAACTTTAGAATTTGACTGTTACTAAAACTCTCCTAATTAATATATTTCATCGTTATCTTCTTCGGATGATGATCCATCAGTGAAATAATCATTGAGGAAAGTGACAGGTAAGTTCATCATAGACTGGTGTCGAGCATATCCAATAAGCCATAAAATTATTGTTACGTGGGTGTACAATGTGCTAATTGCTTTTAGTATGCTTTTTAATGATAAAACTTCATTTTTCTCGAATGTTTCGAAATGTTAGGTAGGACAATTGTGCTAAGGAGGGCAGCATATTTCTGTATATATCTTCACATTTCCAAGTAATTTTTCAACATCCGGGATGAAAAATTTACAAAATCGTTATTTGGAAGTAACAAATGAACCGTACCCTAAGAATGATTCAGTCACACTGAATTTTTATGGTGCGTACTTTTATCCGTACAGTGTTTATCCTGGAAATGCGTTCACACGTAATAGTGAGCCACTGTACAGTGTCATCAGTATTCGTAAAAATATCGTCCTCGATCACGGATACAGATGGATCAGCAGTGATACGGTTACGGGTAGATATGAACAGTTACATTAAAATACATTCAGTAATATTTTTTTTACATGCACAGAACGGTTCCGGTACAGATACGGTGAATCGATCTTTAACGTGTCAGATTATTTCGCAATAAACGAGTCACTACTGGACTTTGCAGAAAAGATAATGTTAATGAGACAGGGCAGTTACTCGAATTGGACAAAAACTTCTCAATTTCTGTATGTTACTCGATATTACCGTGGTGCGTCCTGGATCGTCCGAAAGTTTCGTCAACGCGCACCGTATATACATCGTGGAAATTAATTATTGTTTAGCGCCATTGTCGCCCGAGCAACGTTAACTCCGGCGAATTTCGGCAGATTACTATAGGAAACTCGTGGAAGAGCAGTGTGCCATTCAGTTGTAACAAGAGCAGATGCGCAATCTCGGTGCACAGAAACTGGAAGAAACAAGCGGTCTGCAGCCTTCTCGTAGTGCAACGTCGAGTTAAGTTTCCTCAAAGTGCACCGCAACGAGGCGCTGTCCGTGCCAGGGATGCTGCACCTCGTGGTAACTGGCATCGCGTGCATGTCGAAGGCTGCTGCCGTAATTCCTGGAATTAGCAGAATCCAGAACGGCTTCTATCGGGGATAACGCTTTGACGCTATTCCCGGTACGATCAGATTGTCCTCTCGCCTCCGCTCGAGTCTCCCTTCGCAGGATGTATTGTACAGTGTCCGATGGGCACAGGGAAGGAGAATTTCTTCTTGTGAATATTCCACAACAGGTTGCTTTACATCCTTTATGCTCGGCTGGACACATGCCATTGATTATCTTTCGTTGCTGAAATCACAATACTGGCACTGTTGGTTTCGACACTTCACCGTTACTTAATACAGTAGAGCCTCCCGTATCCGAACTAATAGGGTGAAAAAAAATGGCCGGATAACAGAGTTTTCGGATAACAGAACAATCACTTTTTTTTATATTAAGCTTCATTTATTCAAATAGAAATCAACAAAATTGACAGTTTGTTTCAATATTCAAGGATCCTATATCTTTTGGCTGCTAAATCACATAAGATTTCGTGAAATGGTTGTATAGGTAACAGAACATTCGGATAATAGAACGTTCGGATATTAAGATGTTCGGATAATGGGGATTCGGATACGGGAGGCTCTACTGTACGTTGATTGTCTTGGAACTCCCTGGTGACCGACACGACAAATTTAATTTGATTAAATGATTATTAATTCTTATTACGTTTAGAGCAGCATTAATATTGTAATGCAATGGATCCAGGTTTGCATAAGTAAAGTTTTGGATAACCAAGTTTTTACGATGAGGTTTATCTGAAAATGGAATATTACTGGACATAGGTTCGGCATTCGACTCGGATATTTCAAGTTATTTTGAAATGGACATAGATATAGAAATGTGCTTCCTAGTTTAGAAAGTGATACTGAATGTTTAAATGAATGGAACGTGGTTTTTAAAAGTTCCTGGTGTGAAAAGGGAAAAGCCCAGTGAAGAGTCAAGAATACAATAAGTCACTATCAAAGGGTGACGTACGGAGAAAACGCGAGTTGCTTGAAAAATATTTATAATGATTCGATGTTAAACAGTCTTAGTCACTCAGAGTTGGTACATACATTACACTAACAATGTAATTAGGACGTCTCTTTTACTATAATTTTATTTTATTAAACTTTCTCTTCGTTTTGTCTTCGTTTTGAAAGTTTGAGAAGATCGTCCAGTGGTATCGATACAATTTGTTCAGAACATTTAGGGGTTGTTGCATTCTTAACTACAGTATCTCCTTGTTCGTTACCTATTATTTGCTAAGTCAAAAAAGGAGTTATTGTTTTTAGTTGCGTAAGAGCTTTGAGATGTACTTTAGACTCAACGTATATTTATGTAATCTGTATTATCTGTATAATTCTAAGACGTTGAGACGCTTTCATTTAATTTATAATGTCTGGATTGAATAATGCAGTAAGACATTTACAACAAAGCGTGCAAGACGAGAATCTCAAAAGAATCATGTGGTACTTCTGATTCCCAAAACTTAAAAATATTCTATGTGTTCTTTATAGAAACAAATGAAACTTTACATCATTCGTCCAAAATAAACGAAGACATATTAACTTAACAACATAATAATCGTAAAAATTGTGTGATTATCGCACAACATAGGTCGTGTTGCTAAAATTAATTGTAACAGTCACTAGGAATTCAGTACTTACAGAAAAGTAAATACTCGGATTAATGCAAAGCTTCCAATTAATTGAATTTTTATCGGCGCAAACTGAAACCCTGTTGAATAATTCACGTTTCTGTTGTTTGTAACTGTTAGTATTTAATACATACTCTGCAGTGTAATTATTCGACATAATTACGTACGTCCATGCTGTTTTCATCAGCATCAAATCAAGCTCTTTAAACCTCTTTTTGTTAAGCTGGACATTGTCCCAGATTTTAGTCAATTTCCACGCGATTTTACATTTTTTACTCCAACCCATTTAAATAAGTTTTACCTCACATTTCAATGAATATTGATTTATTTGCGCCCGCACTCCCGCTGCATTCGCTGAAATTGATTTCTGTTCATATACATTCCTCGTTAATTCAACATCGATGCATACGTTATTTTTGTTTTCAATAAACCGGCGCATGTATGATGATTTTTTCGTTTGCTTTTCCCGCTGTGTAATGTACGAGAGCTTAAAAACAGGTTACGAGCAGTTGTATTTATAAAAGGTGCCCAGGTTTTCTAGCTAAACTGTGCCAACATATTCTACAAATAAAACAAGACAAAACATTACATACAAATCTATCAATAAATAATTTATTGTAAATGTAAGTTATAACAAAAATTAGTATATTATAGCATGAGTGTCGTTCGACGGTAATTATGTTTACTACTTGGAGTTGCTAAAAGTAGTTAATACAGCTCTCATGAATCATTTATTTTCAAAATTATCGATATGTGTACATAGTATGTAAAATTCACATATTGGAAACAGTTCATTATCGTACAAATTTCATATCAATTATGTTTCGCTTCAACGAATTCACTATTAATTCTTTGTTTATACTTTTAACGACTTCATTTAGCGAGTATTACAAAAATATCGTTAAATTATTTGTACGTTGTAGCTGTAGAGACATTATTTTACTTTACATTTCTTAGATTTTTTTATTATTTTGTGTTATAGGAAATCTAAACACAGTCTGGTCGAGAATCATTCTTTATATTTTTATTTCATAGAACGATTTACTGGAAGTATTATTGAAATACTATATAATAAGAGATTACTAAAAACAATTAGTGAACATTAAACCATTTATCTTTTTTAGAGACTTAAATATGAGTTACCTCGAAACAGACTTACTAATAGTTGAAAGATCATGATACGTGCTTTTTAATATTTAAAAACAATTTAAAACTGATAACATGACATGTATTATTTAGAAAAGAAAATTTAAGGTGTGCTGTACAGAAGTTGAAAAAGTGTTTTCAGTCCTACTGTAAAAAATAACGTTTCATTTGATTAAAAAACAAAACATTCAGGAGATATGTAGTACGTATCTTTTATAATTGTACTTAAAATGACATAACATATTATATACACGTAAAGGTTAAACAATTTGCTTTATCTTTTGACATAATGTATTAATGCACTAAATGCGACGTTTCTTCTGTTTATTACATGCAAAAAGTTGAAACAAATTGGAAGCAACCTCTTACTGAACATGCATTTGGAAAACATTTTCATAAGATTTGCAAGTCATTTTTGTCAACAAGACAGCGATGAACATTTTTTATGTTAACTCGTGGAGAGTACACCATGTGCACAGTAAGTGAAAGATGTAAGATCTTTGTACAGGCATAGGATTTAATAATGAAATACTACCCCATGTGTGTCGTACCGAAAGAAACATCGAACATCCGCTTTAGTCGAAGGAACGATTTCATTATCGAAAATACTTCATAAATCCGGAACGAATAGTTTTCGAATGAATATTCATCGCGACATTTTATTGCTTTGATGAATACTGCATAACCCTGACGTTAGTCCGTAACTTTTGTTCGGTATACACGGAGTTCAGTCAATAGCTACAGTGCAACAAAATCGCAGGCATACGTTCGCGTTTCATTTCAGTCGGTGAATTTATTCTGTCTTTGTCGATCAGAGCCGGCTTTATTTCATTCCCATCGAACGGCGACAACTTTGTGACGGGCGTTGCAACGAAAATGGTGAAATCAATTGGTAAAATATTGTCGGACGCATCAAATGAAACGTCCTTACATTTAATAGAAGCCCCCTTTTTAATCAACGATGCAGTATCAACGTATTTGTACATCCTGTGAAAATAACACGGTGACATAGTTTTCTGGTCTTTTTTTTCTCTCACGATCCTTTATTCGATATACCGTGCGCGACTGTCGCTGTGGAAGAACTCCTGTGAAAATATTTCGACGTGCAGAACGAACGTACGTAAATCGCCTTTCGTAATTCAGTGCGATAGTACAGGACTCATAAATCCCATAAACGATGATACACTGCCGTCGAGCGATCGGTCTCGTACGCACACGACTGTACCTGCACAGCGGTACAGAAAAAGCCGATCAATGGTTTAAGCCTCCGAATCGAAAGAGAATAAGCACCAAAGTTCGTAGATACAGTGCGTCGGGTGGAGGATAAGGGTAACGTAGGGAACGGGCTCTCGTTCCATCCGCAACCAGCAATTTTACCGTTGCTTTTGTTTCTCGGAGTATTTTTAACCGTTTGAATAGCGATAAACCCTTTGAGGGCGATGAACGCATATATGCGTTCTAAAAAATAGTTCACCATGCGCTATGGGTCACTATACTGGCCATAACAGATGTTTATTGTACGTTGGAAATGTGTGTATTTAGATGAATTACCATTTCAGCTTATTTTATTAAAATATGCGTGTTTTTGTTATATATTTTGCAAGTTTAGAGTCCTGGAACAACTGTATAATCGACATCATACGTATTATTATCATGACATATTCGGTTTATCACGTGTTCTAATGAAGAAAATTTCAACACATGGTGCACGCTTTTTCCTAAAATTTTCGGGGCTCAAAGAGTTAAATTCGTGCGAATTATGTACACCCCTATCCATAAATATTGATTTGATTACTCATTTCGATATGAACGGTTATATATTTTTAATGCTATCGTTAGCGTTTTGTTATAATGAATATAACAAATGAAACCTGAAATAATTATAGTACGGTTCAAGACCAGTTTTTCAATGCACTAAATTTATGCGACTTTTGATTCGACTTTCTGATCTGTACACACGTTTGCAGCAGTTCTGAACAGAAATTCGGGAAGAAATACTAAAAAAAAATCACCGCAATACTGCCAAGGTTCGAGCTATCGCTAAACGAGGAGCGTATATTGGTGAGAAAATTTAAAACTTTATGTATATATACAATTTTCAATGTATTTTAACATTTAAACAATTGTATTGAGTGTAAATAACACTGTTCAACAAATTTTGACGTTTCTTCGGACTTTTAACATTGAATAGGCGTTTCTTATAAATTTTTGTGTGCTGAATACGAATCTGCAACCTGTTTGTTTCCATCGCTCTCATTTTTAAAAAATCAATTTTAAAAAGAATGCATATTTTCAACTTCAAAGATGTTTCGCGCTTTAACGGTGATAAATATTCGGCTGTTCTTTGCGCGAAATGATTCTTTGGAGTCTCACGAATAAACTAAAATCAATTATTGTAACATTATAAAGACTTAAACATGTTTAAAAAATGATCAAAATGTAACGGACAGCGAAGACGCACCAATTCTTGCGGATATGTTTCCATTTATTTGAGAAACTATGGATCCAAGAGAAATTCTAACTATCCCACGCGATAGAGCAGATCCTTTTCCTACGTGGAAACTTTACTATTATTTTTTGTACTATCGTAGGTGCATTCAGAATGGGTGATTCAATGTCAAAAAGTCCTTCTGTAAAACAACATGAAACTTTTAACACGACGGTTAATTATGGTTCTAATGCACAGTACTTCAGTCTTTATGAGTCAGACAATTATTTTGGGCACACATAAAATGATAAAAAGAAGTTCTACTGCGGATCAAGAAATAACCCTGAGCGGCCTGATTTGAGTGCCTCCGCAGTAATAATATCTGTCCTTACCGTGAAATGTAACTCGCAATACCAAGACAGTGTCCGAGACAAATAAACCGACAGATGCATCTAGCTCTGCAAACGCTGTATATACGTACGTTCAGGCCCGTACATGTTCGTCAGGATAGCACACGACATGCAGAGCGGCGTCGCGCATATCAACGTGAAAGGGATGTTATGTACCAACAAAACATTGATTCGCTAAACTCATGATGTAATACGTCCATTTGAAATGAGCTTGGCCAACGGCCAAAATCCTCATCACAAAACACTGTGTAGACAGCTAGCAAACAGGCTCGGTAGAGGAAATAGGTCTGTCGACGAACCACGGCTTTATTCGGCGATCGATACGGCCAGCTTTCAAAAAGTATTATAAGTCTTCGTCTCGCTCTCTTTGTATCCATCTTCTCGTGTTCTTGCCTGTTTTCATCTTTCTTCCTCCCGGTGTACCCCCCCGGGCTGTTTTCAGCCTGCGAACGATCACGTTCCTGCGTGTATTTACGGCATCCACGAAATGGCCGCTTCCTTCTCACCTCTCGGTTTCCGTGGGCCAGTTTCCGATTTAAGGGCACTTCAAACGGCTTCTGATAAACAGGTAAGTTTGCCCAGTTTTCTGGTCGACCCCTTTAAACCGGTAGATGTGAAATTATTTGGCAGGTCGAGTGTGCCCTATGACGGTACGGCCTCGTTGGAACACGAGGTAAATGTTGTTTGCAACTGACGCTTTGCACCGACCTTTTTTGTCGGAGTATCTTATGCTTCTTTATAAACGGGCGAAGGCGGGATTTTTTTTCTGGCGTAGCAGAGGGAATGGAATTTTTTTGCGGTCGTTGTCTTTTTAGCCCTTACCGGAGTCAGTGGGGAAAACAGATTGTGTTCTTTATGCACCGGAAAGGTTAATGGTGATACCTTTGCAGCGAGTGTCCCTGTTTTTATCTCGAGTTGTCGGATCTTAGTTACAAAGTACTTGAAAACTGATGGGGCTTAATATATGCTGCGTTGAAAACAATTTTTAGTGCGCACGTAATAACATTATACGTGTTGCACGTTTCTTTGAAAAAACTTGTACGAACTGTTAGTATGTTTTATTATTTTTAGTCCCGAGGGGAATGATATTTTGTTTGAAGCGCATAATTTTTTTTTAAAGATACAGATTTTGTAATTTTACGTTACTGATGATCATTCATAATTATAATTTAAATTCCTTTATCAGTCAGTATTGTTCGGATATTCGAGATTCTACCGCACATGGTTTTCTTTGAAGGCATGTCAGTGGTCTTAAAATTTTAAAAATACTAACCGACAACATTTGTGTTCCTTTCAAATGAATTTTATCAAGCAGTCGGTGAATCGATTTCAACTTTTATATGTGGTGCAAATAGAATCATCCATTTTATATTACACAGTTTTACACGTACCTGAACATACTTACATATTGGTAGAGAAAAAATAGGAAGTGTGAACACCGCCAAATTTTAAATATTTAATGTATTATAGAAAAAAATTGTCCTTACTGCGGAGATAGAGTAAAACATTTTTTTTTTGCTGCAATCATTGCTTCCTACAATATTTTTGTTTTTATGAATGAAAAGGTGGAGGAGAAAATTTGTTAAATTGGAAATGCCATTTTACATTAAAAATTGAATAAGTTTTATGTACTGTATTTTTATACTTCATATTTGTATTTCATATTTTTTGGTAAGGTGGATAAAAAATATGTGTTCGATATTTCTGAGTGCTCTACAAACTTCTGTTTGCTTAAATAAAAGAAAAGACGCTCTGAGGATATACTTTTAGTAGAAGAAAAGTAATACGCAAAAAGTAAAGCTGGAATTATTTACGATAGCGTATAGTAAATTAGAAAGGTAATTAAGACGAACCGTAGTATTTACAAATGTTGAGATGATACGTTAAAAAGAGTGCTTGATTTCAAGTTTTTTTACCTCTTTGACGGCAAAACGTAATTAATTCTTCGCTATTTAACGAACGTTTCTATCGCTAGTACGTTTCTTTCATGTTGCACGATTCTGCCACGGTATAAACAGAACATTCGTTTATTTGGCTTCTTTTCCCTCTTCCCTTTCAGTTAGCTTCTCGTGCTTTTCAACCATTCGTTACTTTCCCGGTGAACTACATACTTCAGAAGTAATGATACCTTTGGCTCCAGCTGAACAGAATTGAAACTGACCCATTTCTTTTTACTGAATACCGGTAAAATATTTTTTATTTAGTATTTGGTATTTTGTTGCTGCAGACTAGAGAAAAAGATAAGAAAAATGTTGCGTTTGCTGTGAATAAACAAATTTTCAACTAATAGCCCCCCCCCCCCCCCCCCCCCCCCCCCTCTTTACGGCAATATGTGACGAGAACCATATTTAGTTTTACACATTTTAAAAACGTTCCTACTGACCTGGGTGAGCGTCAACATTTAGAGCTTTTCAAACTTTCGTCTTCACAGTTCTTGGTGCATGGAGACACTGCGTTGATTGACTCTTCTTCCTGACTTTCTTTCAAGTAAATTAAAATCAATGTATTTGCTAAACCAACAGTCTTTCGACACAAATCGTCTAATACTTTTTTCTTATAGAGAATGAAGCGCTGATTAATGCATTACAAAGTACTGTATAGTTCCGCTTAAAGAAACGAAGATAATCTTTGCTATTTCCACCTGTAAAGAAGCTATTGATAACATGTTATACCTCCCTCAAATCATTCAACTTTTATCTAACATATTTTCGATACAATATTTTTCTTTTCATGTTACACGTACAAAGTTTGTGCTCTTATCGAATTATGTTGAGTTTCCTCGTAAATGAGAATCATATTCACTCGTTTTTCAAAAGAAAACTTCGTTTTGATCATTACAGTGGTATTTGGCTCAGCAATCAATTCGAACTGACTACTGATATTCCACGTTATATCATAAATTACCACAATGTTTACGTTCTAATAATACAGTACGGGCAGCTGTTATTACTGTCTGTTTACACACAAAGCAAGAATCAATGAATCGTTACTATATTTGCTAAAATAAATCCTGTGGCGATAAGACATGGCCGTAGCTTGCTGAAATCGTATCAACATACATACTGCCATAAAAAAACATAGCATCCCATTTAAAAAACTAGAGGTAATCTTGACGTCTTCTTTACGTCTCCACCCAGTCAAAAACCGGTCAGACCATATTTCGTCCTTCTTGATACTATAGTATAACTTCTGTAAGTAATATTTTTTCATATTATTAAAAATAGCGGAGATATATTAGGTGGAGAAACTTAATGGCCCACCCTGTACACGCTTATTTTGGTTATATCATTGTACTTGAACCGCTTCCAAGTTTGTCATTTCTTCTGTCTTTGGACTTACACATAATACAACATTAGTTCCCTGCTTTGTTAACTATGTACAACTATAGCAAACTTTTTGATAAACCAGGTTCGAAACCAGAAATTCTTAGTGACTATAACTGTACCAAAGGCACGGTGGCCTGCTTAAATCCATTACTTACAACTATTGTCGTTGACGAAAGAAAGATTCCCTGTGACGTTATTTTGCCAGATGCTTAATATTTCTGTCCTCCATGCATCTACTATACGGAAAGATGTAAGCGCTGTCTGGAGCAGTGGAAAACTATTGAAAAAATTGTTTAATAATATTAAATCCTTTACTTATCACAAAAGCCGGTTTGTGCACAAAACTATATTAGCAATTTATACTAAAACTAACGAATGTAAATACAAACTAACTCTTTTTACGTAATCTGCAGGCACTGCAAATTACTCTAATAATTATTTGACTTTTTAAAACGTGTAAAGTCTCGGAGTTCGTTATACAGTCTTAACAATAAAGCGGTTGAGATGCAGAAGCTGTATAACAGTGTAAAGAAATCGCAAAGATTTAACTTTTCCGAACACAAATGGCAGGTTATGCTTGAAAATTATAGCACCACAGTGTATTAAATATGGTACAGCACGCAGCAGGATTACGGTGCATATTTTTACGTAAAAAATTAATGAAAATTTGGTTTATGCGGTAAGGGGTTAAGAGATACCACTGTACTGTGCAGCCCTCTAGAAGGCAAGGTTTCGAGGCCTTTTTATCACTGTTGTATTGAAGAGATTTAAATGCTCTCGACAGCACCTCGAGCGTCAATGGGTTAAGAATGAGCTGTTCGGACGCGCGTTGCTCCGTTTTCACCGACGTTTCATATTCGACTTCTAATGAGCTTTCGATGCGCCAGCGATATCGGCGATCCATCGATCTCCGCTCGTTTCTCCGTTACACGCGATCCGAATTCAATTCCATTCGATGCGTGTCTTTACGGTTGTCCGTGCACGACTGCACGTGCATGTGCACTCGTGTGTATCGTATTATATTGATTCGTACTCGTAGCCGCGTATGGATTCTGCTCGAGATTGCCTCTGTGGATATACGTTTGGTTCGATGCTATCCGGAATGGTAACGCTGCTGCATGCCAATAATCTGTGATTGTTAGTATCGATGTAATTGGTATTCGGGCGGAAACTTCGATCCGTTGAATGGGAATACATTCTTTTGACGACGTACGTGGCCGGTTCACGATGTGACCTTGTCTCGACGCATACAGTTGGTCACGAAAATATTCGGACACCAGTATAATTCTAATTTCCGTGCTCTGTACTTCAATTAACCTCTTAGCTGCGAATGACGAGTATACTCGTCATGCGAGAAAAGTAATTACCACTCGTTATTTAAATATAAATAAATTTATACAATAAAATTATTGATTTTTCAAAAGAAAACAAGTGCTATTTCCTTATAATTTAATTCAATTTTACAGCAGCTGCACATACTCTGTGTTTGACAACGTAGATACACACTTTTAAAAAGCGGCACCACAGCTAACAAGCTGTGCTAGCAAGCTAACGTTGTAAGAGGTTAAATGTATAACGAATAGCAATGCATTATGCTACGTTGCAATAGTTTTTACTTAACACGAATGGAAAGGCATTATTTATTACGAGTACATACGATTGTTTAAATAATAAAGGGTCTTTCAATGAGGCTGGATTCTTTTATATTTATACAAAACACCGAATTTATTAGTAAATTGTTGGTTTATTTATTACAAATTAAAGTTGAACGTATGGCAATTATATATGCAAAACAATATATGATAAATGCCCACCACAAATTTTTCTACATGCGATCATTTCTTTATCCAAATTTTGTATAACATTTTCGCATAATTGCAACTCAATCACTCCTTTAACCCAAGAAAGATGCGCAAAACTTGGAGCTAAGTTGACAATACACTGAAAAAAAGAGTGTAGAGTTTCTTTCTTGATTCATCGCAGGAAGCCTGTCTTTGCATCAGGCTTACGAACTTGAGGACGTAGTATTCTTCCCCGTCGCAGTAATCAGTAATGTACGTGTTTCTCATTTCTTTCGAGGAATTTTCTATGCGAATGAAAGATGCATTAGGAGGCATTAAGTCAGATGACACTCCTCATCTGACTAGCAGCTACAGAAAGTGTCGTGTGACGTTCCTTGAAGATGAACTATTGCATTCACATGCATTCTTGCGTCACTCCTTTGAACTGAAACAAAATGATTTTGTGTCGTTTGCGTACAATGGCTTTTCACGTTCGAAGGTGAAGATAAGAAATAGAACTCCAGTATTATACGAAATAAGAATTCCAGGGAGTTATAGTTATACAACTAAAAATGAGTCAAGCTTCGCTTTATTACGCACCTGTTGCAATTTATAAAATAAAATATTTTCTAAGATCGTACTATTAAATACTGAAAATTGTACTGTAAGAGTATTTTTGAAATGACTAGTAATGTTTTTCTGAAAACAGCATTTTATTATAGGTAAGCTCATTGAGTTTGCGAATTATGGTAACGTCTATGATTTATTCATGTTCATCATGAAGCAATGATATTTTTGAAAATCGCGCGAATAAAAAAATCATTATATTTTTAATATTTTTCAATATTTTAATAGATCTTGGATATTGTGCTATTAAATATTCGTTATATTTGTATAGCAGCGCGACACATTATAATTAGATTTATTTATCAAATAATACAATGCACACATTCTCCGATTTTAATAATCATATATATCTCTTTTTTTTATTTATAATTGTTAAAACGAGAACGAAGGGTATTCATTAAAGCTTCTAAACGGTATAAAATTCTAATAAGGCGTAACATGATTAAACATTATTGTAACGGAATATCTTTGCTGTCCGCTAAAAGGGGAATTTTATTCAGTTAACTGTACTGTTCAAAAAAATAGAGTGAAAAATAAATTCCCAATTTAGTGTTGGCGTGCTGCTACATACAACCGCATGCACTCCAGGAAAATTAAATTTTGTTCACATATTTTCCCTTGAATACAGCCGGACTGTGTAAAAAAACATCGGTTTAAAATTTCTACCAAGTTTTTTTTATGAAACTTTAATACTACAATAAAGGACAGATAACGTTATTGATGTCCTGCTGGCTTTAATTACTACAAAATTACGATCGGTATTCATTTTTACGACTTCTAAATGGAACACCGAAATTCGCTGCTTTTACTGCTTTATATTGGTTAGCTTCAAAGGAAGTTATACGGAAATAATTGAAAAAAAAAAAAATAACTTTATAGTACCCGTTACTGAAGCACGGTTTCCGTAAAATTGAACACGGTAAAACGAATAATAAGCGGAAGAAAATAATATTATTACTGTATGCAGGGTGTTCCAAGAAAAGAGTTGCAAATTTTCAAGCATAAGTACTTACCAAAATAAGCAGGCCATTTATGTGGTTCCCCTCACTACGATGCAAATATTTTTTTTTTAAAAAGATGTGTTTGTACAAAAATTGGAAAAAATATATTAATTTTTAATATTGAGCAAATAAAGATCAGTTCAGTAGGAAGCGACAGGACTTTTCAATTCGTTTGAATGGCAATTAAGAGAAAATGAGAACAGAGATAAAGGTAGTATCCTTTGTTGAACTAAAAAGAAAGAATAAGAAAGATACTCCAATACTCTTCTCTTTCTTTCGTTCACGTAAATGCATTCCATTAAATGAGTAGCTCGCTGAAGTTTTCTTTCTTTATCTGTTTCTCTTTTATTATTGCTGCTGCAATCAGTTTAGCGATAATTCTGCATTAATATATAAATAAAAAATTAATTTGTATTGTGTAATCTTTACTGGCTGCTTAGGGTGGTATCATTACTCATTAACTGTACTCATTTTTTAAATGTGACAAACATTACTTAGAAACCTGCTATTTATTAATTTGAAGTTTGGTATGGTTTTTCCGTGTTAGCCAAGCGTACCAAGCTACGCGTCGACCTGCAGCAACCATACCAGGTCGTAGGGCTGAAACTAGTGGTGGGATTGACACGATACGTATTGATGATACTCAAACAATTCGATACCTAAGTACTCAGTGAGAAATATGGATAGGTATCGAAATTTCGGGTACTCGGTATCAATTTTCAATACCGATTCCTCTTGGAACGATAGCTATCAATAGCAATCTTATGGCGATCAAGTAGGTATCGATACCATGAACAAATGAATTGACATCGTCGGGTCGTTCAAAATTCGGGGTGTTCAAAGCACTGTGTAAAGATGCGGAGTGGCTCAATGTACACTCTGCGAGACATCAGTCTCGAAATGAGGTATCAAATCGGTATCGATATTTTCATAGAAATGTCAAACCGGTATCGATACTTTCGTATAAATACCGAAGTGGTATTGATTCTTTTTGATACCTACGTGTTTGATACTACTCGATATCAGATCGAAATTCGTAGACTGGTATCGATAGTATCGATGCGGTATCAGTCCCAACACTAGCCGAAGCGGGAAAAACCCATGAATCCACGTTCGACACCAGCTAATTTTCTTGACCGTTGATTGGTCCCACGAATGCGACCAAAATGTGTATAAATTGTGCACACCTACATCCATCAAATGATTCGTCGTATACCACTCTAATTACACCGTTACGCTGACACTCTGGAACGCTCTCTAATTAAACATACTTTGCATCAGAGTAACCGTCAGTTTCTATGTTTTCAACCACTCACACAAATTTAAGTAAGTGTGTGAGGTACCGCTGACATATCGTTCAATCGCGATCGGATCACGGTACGCAGCACGTATAAATGTTGAAATACGTCTATGAAGCTTTATTTGCACCCAATCACCAGCGACGAAGTAAAAAGTAAACAGTATAAAGAAAATAATATCGCAGAAATATTATAACATGAGAAAGAACGTAGTATTTTGTGAAAAAAATACTATTTACGTATTTACTATCTTATGAGAGAACGTAATATTGCATGAATAACTATCAGTATGACATTAAAGAACGTCACAAAAGTGTTAACACGTTGAATACTGTGGTGGCCAACGCTGACCGGCACTTCAAATTTAATTTGATTAAATAATTATTGATTGTTACAAAATTCTGAACTGACTTCATACTGAAATAATAATGTAGGAACAGAAGAACACGATTGAGTACTCAAATCTTGATTTTCTTTACGATTTATATAAAAAGTAATAAATTATGCCGTGTCTGATGAGACATGGCTGTTTTCACTGTGGCATTCAACGTATTCTCTTCTACGTAAATTTTATCACACTTTCCATTGAGGTGTGCCATGGCACACTTCCTGAATATTTTGCATAGGGACATCTTTAGTGGGATTGGATCTTTGGTAAACTAGTCGTTTTAGGTTGAACCATATGTTTTCGATCCGGTTTTAATCAGGAGAATTACGTGGCCAGGATAAAACAGACATACTTTCTTTTAGCACACACAAGTCAACAATGATATGATTTCACGTACACGAGACTCACTTCATGTTGTTAGCAACATTCCAAACAACCTAGTGGTGCAGAACTTATACTTACCAAACTTGACATAACCCGAATATTTTGCTGAGAATACAGCAAACGTTCAAAATTAAGGGTCACCATAATGGAGTGGCAGGGTACTGTAAACTGTAAATACATTATATTTGTATACAAGAGGGCTTATCCAATTTATAATATTAATAAATACATAAATAAATATGTAAAAATATTTTCTATTAAATAGTGTTATATACATGGAGTCTTGAAAACGATTCAGTGCTTAATGAAATAATTATTTGAAACAGAAGACTTATGGATAAAACATTCCTATGGCAGTGGTTCATTTATTTAGCGGATTTTCATCATTGTATTGGTCAAATATTGTTTTAACTGTTCTGCGTAGCTGTAGAGTTGAACTTTTGATGCTCTGTGAACATATATCTCCGATTTTTATAGCAGTCGCAATCGCGGCAAATGCTGCTTCCGTGTAAAATAAAATCCTATTAGCTGGTGACTCTGTTTTCGTTGCTTTTCTCTCGATATCCATTTTTATTGTCGCTGCGTCAGTGAGTTCGCAAATACGAATTCGAAAGTATAGTAGCTTGTTTAAATATAAAGCCTGTTATATCTGTCATGAAATGTATACACTAGGACAAACGTTCTGTTATCGTTAAATGAATTGTCAAAGAATTATATGCTTACTATTTCACTGAACAAAATAGTTTTTACTATTTTTCACACGTGTTCGTTCCAATATAATACTTAATCTACATATGTGTTAAAATGAACACTTCGAGTGTTATAGGCTCTCATTAACGCTACACAAGATGACTCATGCAACCGAACAATGTTTCTCTTTTATTGCGAATACGGAAAAATGGCGAAGAGAAAAGTTAAATGGCTAATTGAATTCTATCTTCTGATTACGCTACTTTCTCACACGATGCGCATGCAAAATTCAAATGCACCTTTTTTTTCAGTGGGACCCTATATTATTTTTTACGCAAATCTCTTCTTTTCGCACTTCTGCATATAAAAGTACTAAAGCAAAGTGTTCGAAAAATGTAGATTTTCTGAGATACTTTAGATTGATTCGTTTGAAGGCCCTTACAGGGTGTAACGAAACAAGAATAATATTTGCGAAAGATACGCACATGCGCGTGGAAATTTAGCGAGCCTGAACGCGATGCTTATATTCGCTCGTTTACGGAAAATTGACGTATGCTCCTCATCGAAATGTCCGCAATATCAAAATTAAGTTCGGTTCTGTAACTGTAATCCCTTGACCCCTGAATCGGACGAAATTAGATTACGCAGCATCAGGAAAAAGGTCGCCACGAGAATCCAATTTACCCACATCACCGGCCGGAATGCACATCGATATTTCCAAATCACAATTTGGAAGCTTCAGCTGCAAATTACGAACAGCAATTGCAACTGTAATTGTAAATTAAAGTGTCCCCGGTAAATCGGCAGTATTTTTACCTTTTTAATCTGCATTCACGCTTATTTCAGTCTTCTTTTCCAACTACATATTTTTCGTTATCGCAATTATAGAGTATTTCTCTTTAATACGGAAACAATAAATTGAATATAAGCAAATAATTTGTTTCGCTAGACAATAAATATAGCTATAACGAAGTCATGAATTCTGGAGAAAAATAGGAAGTAGCAGAGTTCTAAAGTATCTAAAAAATTCTATTGTAATTTTATTTATTTCCAATTATAAAAGTAAGCTTTACTTCGTTCACATACGTATGATGTTTGTAAATCAAATTTTTACGTACGGGGTGTTCTGTTTTTACAGTAAAAAAACGAAACGTTAACGCTGCATAAAAATTCCGTACATCAAATTCTAGGGTACTGAAACGATGAATGATACAAAATAGAATAATATATTCATATTTCAAAACGCTTTCAGTAATATTTCCTTATTCATGAGTAATTCAGCATTAAAATTTCCACGATGTTGTATACGCGAGATTTATTCTGCATCCTTGGCATACTTCCATATTTATATTTGCATACGCAACAAACAGTATTAATAAGCTAACAACACCGTCCTCTCTCTCTCTCTCTCTCTCTCTCTCTCTCTCTCTCTCTCTCTCTCTCATTTCTCTAAGTTCATATGTGCACAAACTGGAGCCGAAAACAAAATCTGAAACATTTTTTCGGAGTACTAAACGCAGCTTTTTGATGTGGTAAAGTATTTTTTTTTCAATAGAAAATCTGTTCAGAAGGTAAAGTACCATCCAATAAAGTTCAGTTAACATTTAAACAATGTTTTCCGGAACAGTTTATAGTTGCATTAAGTAGTGCTTCACCGCTGACGTCGAAAGCATTAAAACACATTAGTCATCTTTTAACACGTTCTCTCAATTGTTATAAGACATCTTTGTTGATACAATATCAATGTTTGCTGTTATTGCCTGGTATCATTTGTGCGTTACGCCTTTTTCTGGTGATAGTAAGTTATGCAGTCATATAAATACATATTAAAAGGTGTACGTTATAAGTATGCTCTAATGAAGTATTAAACTTAATAACGTGGAGCACTAGCGTCCTACGCGGTGTGATGTGGAACGCACAAAAAATTGAATCGGTACGGAATCTTTTAAATATTATGTACATCGTAATGTGTAAACTGTCATAACTAATTTCATATCTGTGTTTAAAACTGCAATATTAACATAAAAAATTTTCGATTACTGTGCGCTCCTTCTCACCGCATCATCTGCCGACAATGAGTCATTCTATTCGGAATAACAACAATTCTCCAGTCCCTCTTCCCGCCTCAAAATATTTAAAAGATATTTATGCAACCCTCGATCCCACGTTTCATTCAAAGTCAATCATAACTTAAAAGTCGTTAGTTGAACTCAAGTCAATAAGTTGGTTATCAAAATACTCTGCGTGAAATTGTTATTTTGATTAAACTTCCTTACTACACACTCTATACAGCTATTTAGTTCTAGTACGAATACAAATACAAATAAGATACAGTAAGAAACATATGGTATCAGTGCCACAGTGTGTAAACAACGGGACTCAGAATAGCGCTGTTATGAAGTTCAACCATGTGTTTAAGTTCAAAAGGTGATGGAATCCTCCACTTATTTTTATTCACACAGTCTTCTCCGTCAGAATTGGATGTGGTCCGAATCGAGTCGAATCGAATGAGTATGCAGAGACCTTAAACGCGATGGAGATCGAGTAGGATGAGCAACGAAAGAGTGGTTGGACAGGCTGGTGTGCGTATAGTTATACTGATAAAGAATTGATGTGGTAGAAAAAGTTGTATGTATTACACACCAGAGATGAAGGATATATCTTCGACTCATGGTTAATAAATCGAAACCTCATAAATAGGGAAGTAACATGGTCATGTTTACGAGCAATGCAGAAGCATCGCAGAATGGACTTATGATAGAGAAGAGATAGATCATAGACAACATCGCGGTTGTCAAAGAGAGAGGTAACAAGAAATTGGGATAGAAAGACATTTTTCGAAGTGAAGAGTATTGCAACGGCTACAGAAGAGGAGGGCATAAAGATGCTAACAGCGTAGGTGTCTCTTATAAAATCTTCATTTTACTACGAAAACAGATAGAAGGACAGAGGGTGAATGAAGGTAAGGGTGTTGATGAACCGATAAGGTATTCGGAAGTCAGACAAATTTCACCGTGCCTGATATATTCTTTCGTCGAGGTAGATTTTACGAACCAACGGTGCGCACGGCGACGAAATTAAATTATACATTCGCCATCAGAATCGAGTTTGGGGCCCGGCGTTGAGCTCGACGCATGCCGGCGTTTCTGTTTGTTTCGTTGATTTATGAAGCATGGCGGGGACACAAAACACAACAACTCCCGCGCTCGCCCATCCCAGCCAGGACTGTCCTCGGCAAAATAGAACAACGAGTCGGTGACGTCACGTGTAACCACGCCTACCAACGGCCCATCCACCCCATCCAACCCCCCGTTCACGCAGCCCTCCTCTCAACCCTTCGCTATAACGACGCCACCAATTCACTTTGTGCAGTTTTATGCATATTCATTCGGCGTCGTAATAGTCCCCGCCATTAATTCGAGCCGGTTCTACCTCTCTGGTACATGTAAATCCAATATGTCGCTCTCGTGTAACTGACTTGCTTGCTCTCTTCCCTTTGGCTCCCTTCCCTTTCCACCTTCGCCGCGATACCGAACGGATCCGTTTAATAAATAATCCCGAAGGCACTTTACATTTTATTGTTTACTCGTTACTCGCTTACAGCGAGCGAAACCGCCCGGTCATTATGGATGCTGGCTGATCGACGAAAGGACATCCAGATCGCGTAGGTGTTTCGTCGCTGTACTCCAATCCACTTAGTGATTTATTGATTTAGAGTTTGGCGAAACTGCTTTCGTTTGACTTAGAATGGCCCGAGTCATCGTTCGCTGTGGAACTTGCTGCAGACCTGCTGCAATGAATTCTCCTGTCGGTTCTCTTCGCTGGAGGTATCGAGAAATTGAGGTTAGTGTGTACACACATAGCCTGTCCACAGCCGTGTGGTCGTGTATTCCGCTTACTGGGCATTAATAATTTTACATCTACAGCGTCCCACTTCGACCAGTCTAATGCGTATAAACCTGAAATTTTGTTATTGTACAAGGTGAAACATTTTCTGCGACTACCTTGATCATGTCCACAGCTGTAGCATTTAGAGAAGAATGTTTCGAGGGAAGTTACTTCGCAGAAGAGAAGCCATTATGTGGTTACACTGATTTTTTTTATAGGTAGAGTTGCTTTCAAAATATGGAGAAACTCTTTTATTTTTTAATTGAATGCCGTATTCTTATATTTACTTCGGGTAGTAGATATTAAAGAGTACAAAAACTTATGACTCAGTGTCACCAAAGGTTATCAGAAGCTTTATCAGAAGTAATAACCGTCGTTATCAATACAGCATTATAATCTTCAGATCGTCGATTCCATAACGTCTTGTAGTTTCGGCATGTATCGATGCGCGTTCACTGTCACAAACTTTGCAGTGTACTTGCTAATTCTTTTCTAATACTGTACTCCATATAGTATTTAGTTAATACCACAATATCTGTCATGGAACATACCGTTTCATACATTGTTTATAAAACTTCACCAACCAACGTCTTTGTGAAACCGGTTCATTTGAGACACGACATTCGAATTCGGAAAGGCCTACGTTTGTTTTGATTCCTGCTAAGGAGGTCCGCGTCTTTAGAGCAGTTGGAGAAATTCCAGGAACAAGTAGTAGGAGAATTTCGGCATCACTGGGAATCAGACATCCTCTTGTCTTGAGAATTCTTGATAAAGGATTGCGTTCGGCGTTCCACCACAGTTCCTTTCGCGTATTTTGTTTACCGACGAAACTGCGTCCATAGAAGATGGTATTACATATTTTCATAATAACCAATGTTACTGTTTTTTTTGTATTATTGTAATTTTTCGCGTATTTTAAATGTTAAGATTATTATAACAGTTATTGTCAGAATGCCTTAAAGAAATATATGTTAGTGGCAAACGTGAATGGCGAGCGGAGTTATGAAAGCTCCTGGTACATCTATAATCATATTATTGTAAATTTGTGTATGTATACCGTTAAAGTTCCATAAACAATCATTAGCATCATTTCACAATAACCATGCATGGGTGGGAGAAAATCCTCACGCAATTAATGAGGCAAGTAGCCAACATCGGTTTGCCTTGAATGTGTGGATGGCCATAGACGTCGATAAACTTTTAGGAACTGTTATTTTATCAAACCGGTTATCAGGTACATCTTACGATAATTTTTTGACAAATATATACGTTACCACAATTTTTAGATGATATGCCTCTTATTGTTAGTGAAAGACCGGACTTGTGGTTTATGCACGATGGAACCCCAGCTCATTTTGCATTCAACGTTCGACGATATTTAAGTAGTACCTTTGGTAAAAGATGGATTCAACGGGATACGCCATTGTCATGGCCTCTTCAATTTCTTCATTTAAATCCTCATAACTTTTTTTTTATGTGGAGATTTCTTAAGAGTATGTTGTACTCTTCAACAATCAACAACACAGACAAATTACGTCAGAAAATATAAAATGCCAATGAAATAGGTAGAACACAGCACGATATTTCCCGAAGCAAGCAAACCATATGCTTTAACCCAAACGAATTATTGTGTATAATTTTATAACAATGTCATTCTTACCGCAATGTGAAAATTTAGTGTTAGTACTTTGTAACTGTTCATTGATCGTGCAGATGTGTAACTAACATTTCTCTGATGAAGCCGAATGAGAAGATAATTCTGTGGTATGATAATGTGTGTAATTATTTTCAATCGTACATTTTCTATCTTTAATATTTACTCTTTTTGCAAAACAAAAGGAATTTCTGAAGAGGTACGCAATTCTCCGATACGAAGGTATCAAGGGTGTGTGTAAATGGGAGCAGAACATGTAGAAAATCTTGTGTAATCATGAAAAGAAAAAATGATACGATATCCATTGTTTTTATGCAGAACGATAGCTCTCGAAGCGAGCAAACCGCTCGCTTTATCCGAAACGAAGAATTGTTTATGACTATGAAAATATTAATTTCTCGACCCACGTTTATTAAGATTTTTTCCTCCTTTCGGCGAGTACTATGTACCCTTAAAGTTCTGAACCCTTTTTAACCACCCTGTATAAAAGATGGAAAAATCCGAGAGATAAAGCGATGGGAACAAAGAGTGCTGAACGAAGAGCAAAATAGCCGTTCGAATCGCGCAGCCGTTCCTTTTTGGCATGCTCGTTACCCGGAACTAGCCCCCGAAGACGGCGACGGCTTGGCCGATGTCTAGAACGGGCAAGGATGGTCTGGAAAATTCAACGAAACAGCGAATCGATTTGGTCACGGAGCAGCTGGCCGGGGACAGAAGCAATCAGCAGTCAGGAGGAAGCTCGTGCCAGGGAATGAGGCTGGTCTTCCGACAACGAAAAAGGGGTAAGGGGTTTGCCGGGGTAGTTGGCGGTGGAGGAGGAAGGGAGGAAGAAGAGACCGTCGTCGAATTCAGTCGGAGAAGGAACCTGGCCACCGAAGGAGATCGAGAAAGAGAAACGACTGGATATGGGAAAGGGTACGAGGAGAGGGAATGAGAAAGATGGGGGTCAAAGGGAAAGGGTGGGGACAGTAGTAACGGAGGTTAGTGAATGGGTTGGTTTAACTCGCGCTATTTGAGATAATTGATAGCCAGAATGGGTTCACATCCCTGGCTGGCCTATATAGCTACAACTAGATGTGCCCGACCCAATGCAATTTCCTCCCAACTGGACAGAGGACTGTATTAGCGATACCAAACGGCGAAACTATAGCCGTGCTGCTGGTCCAGCCTTATTCTAGAGAATCCCGGCTCGCCCTTGGAACGATTTTCTTTTGAGATTCTGTGCCATTGACCACGAAGGGACCGTGAAACATTTATTGTGCCCACCGACTGGAAGAAAGACCCGACTCCTGGCCTCCGGAATCTTTCATCACGCGAGAATAGACTTAAGTGTTTCTTGGGGACGTTTGGAGGCTTATTGAAAATGCAGGCGGTACGATTACGTGTGAGAATACTGACGCTTCGATTTTATTTTCAACTGAATTACATTATACCCCGGTTATAAGGCCACATTCTACTTTAATTACGAGGTCGTAAGTTATGCTTAATACTTACAGAGGGATACAGTTTGAAAATACTTCTTGCTGTAGCACATACTGGTGATTTTTTATTGGAGAAAATTTCACGATTTTCAGGACTTCAATGCTAAATTAAACGGTCACAAAACACTATTATTTCGAATTTGATATTGTTAAATTTTTCTTGAACTTGAAACTTTTTGAGGATGTGATTTACTTAAACAGTGTAGTTAACCCTTTGAATACGGCACATTTCGAATGAAAACTGTTCGTCTTGCACGGAATAATAATAGTTGTCCAACAATGGTTGGTATCTTGTATTCATTGATTTTATTACTCTTCGTTCTTTCGTCTTCATAAACGCGTCGTTTGTCCTTATTTTTATCCTTTCATTTGTTATTGATTCTTATGTTCAAACTCAGCTCTGGATTTTCGTATATTATTATAAAAGTCGCAAGCAAGAACTTGAAAGGGATGCGTAGTGTCGAAAGAGGACATGAGCAAAGTGAAATAACAATGGAATTGTTAAAATAAAAATAACAAAAAGTTATTCCGAACATAGACAGAAGCAACCACGAAAAATAGAATATGTGTTATTGATATGTATGAAACATTTTAACAAAATATTGGATTATTGATGACATTGAACCTTTTGTTTTTAATAATAGCCTATCGCAGTTACAAATTATATTTTTTATAAAAGAAATGTAGAATTCAATATTATGTACCGCATTTGCAACCTCAAACCAATAGCATGTGCTGATGATAAATAAAAACAAAGTATGTCGTTTTCAGTTTTCTTCTTCTTCTTCCATTATTTAATGTCGCATCGACAGCATGGTCATTAGCGACGGTTTCTTCTTACAATTAAGTCTAAATCTCGTCCCATGTGTCTGTTGTTTTAACGAATTTCAGTAGGTTGTCTTTGCTTTGTTCCGATTTGTTGTCCAAGATGTTTGCGACCTCGATGTTGAATTAAGATAAATTTTAAATGCAGGAGTTTAAATATTAAGTCTGTTCGACTTTTAAAATCTTACATGATTTGAGTTCAGATCGGTGTGAGCCAGATCGGTTTCTATCTATAATAAGATAAAATATTTTTGTACGAAAGGACTCTATATTAAGAATTATTTTTAATAAATAAATAAATAAATATTTATAAATTATCTTGGCAGATTAGTGCGTTAAATTTAGAATTTAAATAAACAAAATAATATTTATTGTAGGTAATTATTAATTCATTCAATTCCAACTTCCTTGAGTTCCTTGAGGGTTTTGAATCTATTGCATGATTCATCCAGTTTTTTGCAATCTAGGATTACATGTTGTACTGTGAGAGGTAGATCACAGGACCTACACACAGAGGAGCTTCTCTTTGTATTAAAAATTTGTGTGTCAGTCTTGTGTGTCCCATTAGCATTTTGTATAACTTTTTAACCGTAATAAACTGTAAACGAACAAACAGAGTGCATAAATAGTTACCTCTTACTGTTTACTTTTCAAGAAGTACGCACCGTACATTTTTTTCTTCGAATTAATTTTTCGACTCCACTCTGCATAGCAGTACCTTACTCCACAATTTAAATACTAAAATTTTTAATGTATCTAATAATACTGAGGAGTTAATTTTTAATTAATCTTAACCTTATAATTGACATAATTGCGTAAACAAATTTAATTCGTAAAAAAATTACTGGAGTAAAATTGTTTACAACGCACACGAGCGGTTTCATAATTTTTAATTATGAGATGAATAGTGATTCGATCGAACAGAGAGTGAATGGTTTGCCTCTGTTTTGTTAGAATAGCAAGTTCGGCATTACAATTTAAGCTCTTTCAGGCTTCCTACGCAATTTTCATTAATACCTTCATTACGCTATAAGCCTGCGTTTTCTTCGTACAAGCATAAAGCTTTCATCTTTTGCTGCTACGAATGAAGATATCTCCCGTGAATCACAATAGTCTAAACGAACAATGATACTGTCGTTGCTTTGTGCCTTAGCGTTTTATTTGTTATTCTTATCCGCAGTGCATGAACATACAACACGTAAAACGTAATTTTTGTTAAAAAATGAGAGATTGGCGTACTACACTTTCCGCGTTTGTAAAGCGTGTATTTTTGGATGAAATGCTCAATATCTTTAATGCGACAGTGGCGCCCTCTATATGCGGTGTAAACGCAAAAAAGGTAGTCAGTAATTATGACTAACTCTTATTACATTTTGTGTAATATTCCCGTTATAAAGATATTACAAAATATCAAATGTATCATCAAATAGGTAAATGTTTGTACATCAACAAGTAATGTTCTCGTTAGAGTGATACTATAAAATAAGAAAGGTATTATCAGATATGTAACTATTTGTATGTTGAGATACAGAGTCTGGTTGTAATCGTGGTACAACCATAAAAGAAGTGATTCCTCATACAACAATGAGTCGAAAGTGTAGAATAACATTTTTTCATACGCGCCTTTGTTTTCCAGAAAATCAATTATTAATATTAGATATCATTGTATTCTACATTTGCGAATTATTTTTTTTATGCAGACACTATTTTCTACAGTTGTATCACGATTACAGTCGGACCCTGTATATTTATAGAAACCGGTTTTCATGCGTCTGACTAGTTACAGAATTTTCTACTGTGGCATGGAACACGTTGCGTGACGCAGTGAAAACAGCCATACTTAATCGGACACGAAATCAGTTACTATTTTTTATATAAATCGTAAAGAAAAGCAAGATTTGAGTATTCAATCGTACAAAATTACATACTATCACAAGACATTAGTGTATTGTTGTCAGCTATTGTTTGAACTATACACACGCTGCGTACATATCATCCATCGCTACAGAGCTCTACTTTGTTAGTTTTCATCGTGATTGTTAGTATTTCCAGTCAACATATGTACTGTATATTGTCTTACTCAAATATTTCAGTTACGAATTTCACACGTTACCGAATTTTCGTTTCGATTCAGTATGAATATGTTAAGCCCGCATGACCGATTTTGCACACAGTTAATGCAGTTTGACTTGTCCTGTCAAATAGCATTGTTGGATTCATTTCAGGAGCACAGTTTCTAGTTCGTTGAATTAATCACGATTATGTACCATTCCAGATATTATTCTAAATGTCTTTTGTGGCTCTCTGAAAGATATTATTAATTTCCCTCTAGTACCTTGATACACTGAGCCTCTTTAAATCTAGAATGTTCGCATACGCGTACTCCTTGGGGAATATTCACCAAATAAGTGTACAAAGTTAAGCTGCTCTGGGAAAGGTCAGCGCGAAGATGGGTGGCTGTCTTCAGTGGTATTATGTTGCTATTGACACATGGTGGTTTGATACCCACCTAAAAGTATAAGCCTCTGGATAAAAGACCACAGCAGTCGATGCTGCTTGACGTAAAAAGAAGAATAAGAAAGACACATATTTTTTACAAATTTTATCCCTAAAGCGACTAACGGTTAATTTATTCCGTGAACGATCTCGTTTGAGAACGAAAAACTGGTAGCATTCGTCGCCTTCAATTCCCCATGTGTCAAACAAGCGCGTGTACGAAACGATAACGAAACTGAAATTCGATAAAGGATGTGCGTAACCGGCAATAACGAAACGATATTATCGCGAACGAAGGCCCATGATCGACCGGCACAAAGAGACGACCGTGCAAACGGTATTCCGCGTAGCTGGCAAGTCGTAACGAGACAAACTATTCCTAATTCCGGACGACATTGTGAAAGTGCTTCTGATGCAGCGTAGCGTCGGCTTCATCCCGTTCACGTTGCATCTCGCATTGCTGGATGCCGTTGGTGAGCTGCAGATTGGATTACTGCATCGACACCGGCAGGTAACGAGCCGCACGAGAGCTGACGAACGTTTTTATATTTACCGGGTAGATCGTTTTCGGTAGCGTAATTGCATTTCGTTGCCTCGTCGATAGATTCGAACTAGAATTGCTAAACGCGTGTCAACCGCTAGGCCGCAGCGTACCCTGGAATAACGCACCGGTTAAGCTTGCACGTTTCTGTTATACACGGGGCAACTTAACAATTTCGCGTGCACTGACGTAATACTACGTCTTTTAGTAAGCTATATCTGATTACCAGACTGCGGATGTTTATGCAAATATACATTTTTAGAGGTTATTAATTTTTATGTTACTACGGTTGTACAGACGAAACTTTGATAAAATTGTAGTTTGTTTTGTTATTATTTAACAAATGTACTTTTTATTTCTCACGGTTTTAATCTAGTGCTTTTTAGATATTTGGATATGTTAAATTGCATAAACATCCACAGTCTACCGATTACAGGTGACGTAGTGTTACTATTTATTTTACTGCATTGTTTGCCATTTCATTTCTGAATATTCCAACGTGAGATGGGCTCCAGGAAAGTACAATTGCTCTGCCACCGTGTGTTACATAATAAAAGCATTGCTAGATACTATTTTTAAAATTCGCAGGGATGATACAATTTCTTCCGGTTCGTATTTTTATTTTTTTCGAATAAGTAATTTTAATACATAATGAAATGTTAAAGAATGAATTTACACAATTTTGTATATTTAAATTAATATCAACTAAAATAGTTTTGCCTTTCGCGTGGGGTAAAACACATTTTATATAAAAGAATCATTGCATTTTTTTTCAACAAATGGCAGTTGCTCGTTTTATTTAAAAATCGATCTATATAAAAGCGACAAACTAATGTTCTTTTTAATTTTAATTCTCAATTGTAAAAGACTTGAATATTTGATGAAGATTTTGTAGAATTAGCTAGTACGTAACTAGGGAATATAGTACTCCTATGAGATTTTCTTCTACAAGATACCTTCATATTCAGCGGTTATTACAGGTGAAATGTAATGCAATAATTCTGGATGGAACATTTACATATGCTAACTTTATGCTTACATTTTGAACAACGTCCGGGCCGACGTATCGCTGCTTGTTTAGTTAATCCTTCCGGTATTTCTAGTATGCACAGGCATTGTAGAACCCGTAAAACAAGAAACAGTTTCAGAAACTTGAGCTTATACTGTCACAGACGAGAACATTATCCAGTAAAGCTCTTTGCTCGTATTTTTTTCACGTATTTCCCAACGTAAATTTATGAAATGTTGTAGGTAACGTTCTGTTTCCGTGTAATTATTTCCTCTAAATACGATTTTCTTCTTTTCGTTCACTTGTCATATTTATACTGTTTAAAAAATGATTTATACTTTTCAGTGTAAGTATCGTAAGAATATTCACATATTTATGATTGCAATAGTTAATTTCTGTTAGAGAATAATTATTTTATTTCTTCTGCTGTACCGAGATTTCTTGAGGTCTGCATAATATTAATATTATGATTCTCTTCTGTTGACATTTGAGAGAATTATTGACTTCGTTTGTGCATATACAACAAAGAAATAATGTTTCTATCATTCCATAAGAAATATCGTTTTTATGAATGTATGGAATACAACATGATGTAATTGAATACTTAACCCAGTGATGATCACCTGAGCTGCAGCCTTCCCCCACTCTAGGGAGAAATGGATCATCCAGTGGCCATCATTGATCTAACAAATTAAAAAATTAATTTTTTAATATTAAGCATTATAAAATTCTTATTTTGTTAGTTGTTAGTTTATAATATGCGCCCATCTCAGGGTCACCGATTGTGTTTGCTTTCTTGTAATTTTACGATATGTCTATTACTATTAAAAACGAAAGAATATGACATGAAAGGCACGTGTGGACCATAGAAGCTTATGGTCCACGGCAATTGCACATCTTTTGAATCCCTAATTCCTTGCTTACGAGTGATTCCAGAAGCTTACAAATGCTTCTCGAAAATACCCCAGAGTCTTGGCGAACGTATCATGAGCCGAACTCGATTCAGATTTCTGTGTGTGAAAGACGGTTCAGCGATGTAATAATAAATTTACCGATCTTCAGAACGGCACAGAGTTTTTTATTCGGCTAACGCTTAAAAGTTTCATTCGATCGTTTCAATAATCCCAGGAAAAAGGAAAAATCGATCCGTGCAGTATGCAAAGGAGTCTTTATGTCGGAGCTTCATTGCTCCAGTTTCCTCGCGGCCATACTGCGCGAAAGTCACTTACAAAGGACAAGTGGTCATTTTGTCCACGGTGGTCAACTGTATTAGGGTGACCAAGTTAGATATTAAACCGACAGAGCTTGTAGAATGGACGTCGAGCGGTACTAAAGGCTGCACCTTCTCATCCGAAGACTGCAATAACCTTGGCCACATATTAGCCCTGATATTGTCGTTTCCGCTGAGTTACCGTCTGGCAGGAGTTAAGGACACTCTCAAACCGGTCGCGTCCTAAGAATACTTGCATTCGGTGTTTATTCTAATAGCAGAGATCCGCAGAGCAAACGATCGGACCAGCTGCGACCGTTTAGTGACCTTCACATTGTCCTGGAGAGCTGTTACCTTTTGGTGTCCGCTATAATCGTGAAGCTTTACGACGAATCGAGAGGACTTTAAAACGGTGCTCTGTCGCTGTACTGTCGCCTTCCAGTGTCACTCGTTCGCTGAATTTTTGTCGAACTCGCGGCAACAGCTTTCCACGGATGTAAAACGGTTTTTATTGAATGTTTTTGGGCTCTAGTGCAACAATTTACAAAAATATTTTGTTACTTACCATTTGGTTATTGAGTCTACTGTTAGACAGATTATTAGCTTGTTGATGATGTTAATATCATGTGCTGAAAATGGACGTAGCAATTTACCAAGTGAGTCTACCAAGCTTTTAATGTGCACTTTTGACACTTCATGTTTTGTATTTTGCAAGCATAAAATGCATTAAATGATTTAGAAAAAAATGACCAATTTTCAGCCGATTTTTTTCATTCATTATTTAATTGTTGAAAACTTGGCTCTCCATTGATTATAGTATTAAATGCTAACGTTGTTGCATTTTTCAATAATGTTTAACAAATACTGAGGTACTGCATAATGTCGATAGAAATATTCATGTACAAAACAATTTTGTAATCTAAAAACAGAGTTATGCTTGCAATGTAATGTGCAGAGGAAGATATGCGAACAATAGTTACGTAAATAAATATCAGTTCTCTAAATGGAATAAAGTTTCAAGCAACACAAACCTTGCTGTGCAAAAGAGATGGAGAAAATAATACTTACACATTTCTTGCGATTAATATAGTTTTTGTAAACGCATCTAAGGTATAAAATGAGGCGAGAATGAAACATGAAAATGAGGTTACTGATGAGAAGAAAAGAGTAGATGAAATATTGGCTGGCTGTCAAGGTTTAAAGTAACGCTTACTTCTTGTTTTTGGAAGACAAGCCTGCAGGCGTTTCTCATTCTTTAGAGGAATCGATAATAGCGTATTATGAAAACGTACATCGTACTTGTGATGATTGCACACATAAAGTAAAACTTAAACTAGGCCAGCCCAGATAGATTGCGTTCAACATGTTTGACGTAATTAATAAACCACATGATAGCTATGCGAATTTTAGGCAGCACAGAAACGTTATTCCATAAGTAATAGGATTGCTTCAATAAATTAATTTTCATTAATGGACATTCAGGTACATATCATCAAATTAGTCAATGGTTCTCGCTCAATTTCATTCTGGATATTCTAACGGTATATAATATTAATTGAATATTGTGTAAATTCAAAAATGTTGCATATTATCTAATTTTGCTATTGTTTTAGATGTAGTATTGTTCCACTCTACAAATTATATTATTTGTATTTTGAGTTTGAAAACAGTAGCATAGAAGGATCATTAACACGTTGATTGCTGTGGTGGTCACCTATGACCGACACCTCAACTTTAATTTAATGAAATAATTATTGATTGTCACAAAATTCTGAGCAAACTTCACATTGAAACAATAATGTAGGAACAGAAGAACTCGACCGAGTACTCAAATTTTTATTTTCTTTACATCGTGTCTGATTAGGTATGACCATTTTCACTGTGACGCGCAATGTATTAAGCAAGCGGTACACTTTAAAGAGACACAATTGGAAAAAATGAAACTATCGTGGACGATATCTTTAGGTAAAATTTCTGAATAAAACAGTAAATACATGGCGAGAGGCTTTCTGATACGTCCAGGAAGGCAGACGCTCTTTGTAATCCGGTGATTCGGATTTTGGAGAAAATTTGGATATACGAGGGGTTGGAGAAGATATTACGCTACCTTGACGTTGCGTACACCTCTTGAGACAGTTGGACGGACGAGCCGGAGTCCGGAGATATTACCGGAGAAGCGTGCTGTAGCGGGTGACGTTGAACTCGTAAAGCTACATTCATACCCAAGGCACATCTTGTGAAAGGATATACGTAAGACACTCGTGGAACGTCAGCATAATCTTTTGCAGAGATCCCTTTTACGAGACCACCGTCGACTTAGTATCTCGAGCACGGTTCGTCAAGTAGCTCGCGTTGGTCTGCAACGCTGGCCACTTTCAGAATCTTCTGCATTTCTGCCGAACGTACTTCTCCTTTTCCTCGTTCCGTGTAACGATGCAAGAAAAAACTGTTTGCATACCATTGTCGAGCACCGTGGCCACGGGATTGGGAATTTCAAGATAACAATTTACTCCGCTCCCATTCGATACGGATCTCGAGAACGCCTTACTCGTGGCCAGGGAAATCTTGGAATTGGATCTGATGACTGGAAAGAGTGTCGTGTGACCTCGTGGAAAATTTTATGTTTTGAGACTGATCTCCTGTTTGCGAATTTTAGCTTATGAATATCTGTTTTAGAAAATATAGCAAGAAAAAGTATTTGTGATATAAATGGTAGAATATGCTAGTTTGTTGTAATTCATTATTTTGATACCGATTCTTAAGATGTAAGGCAATTTCAGAGTTATATTGTATAAGGTGAAACGGAAATTGTGGTCTGTCTGAAAACGTACTGATTTCACATGCAAAGGGAAGACGAGAATGTACCATGACGTCTTGTCATACCAGACTTCATTTTCAAATAAATCGAATTTAAATATTCGAAGGATCCGTGCACAGTCATCTGACAATAACTATATTATACTAATAAGGAAAGGTCTACGTTTTCAAAAATTGTTTCCAAGCACCAATTGAAATGGATACCCACCAGATGGATTAAATTCCGATGCAAGGGATTAACAGGTGTTTACAAAAAATTAATCAATATGTTTTATAAGTTTCTATAAGGAAAAGGTTAACATAATAGAAGGAAAAGTTGTTCATAGCTCGGTATTATCTTAAGACACTTTTATGGCATGAACGAAGATATCGTAATTCAGGCGTCGATGTTTTGCCATAAAGTTTCCTGATCCATGCGTCTGCAGAGCTGTCATGATATGCGGACAGTGAATACTTTAGGTGCATTTTATCTTCATCTAATACAATAAAGACTGCACACATGGCGCGATAAAATACACATTACAGGTGTATGCGGGAAATAGCGAATAAGTAAAAATAAACGAAACGAATTTTAAGGTTTCCGATAATGGTATTGTACCTCAAACAGTAGTAAACAAAATGCAGTTGATGTTTAAGAATAGTTCCATACTTATTATTGTAGCATTTTAATAAATAAAATCATTAGATATTATTATATAAAAATAAAAAGAAACAGTCTCAAGGTCATCTTGATGGCCAAAATATAAAGTGTATAAAAAGTAAAACCTATCATTTAGCAAGTACTTCCAAACACAGTACACTTTAGTATACTCTTTCCATGGCAGTTTACAATGACTTGCCCGGTACAATCAGACCAGAAGCAGTTTTCTCGGTCTGATAGTCAAAAATCCCAGAACGGCGGGTTAATTGTCCAGCCGAGAATTACATTCTCGAGCGAACCAATCTCGCGCGTGATCATTAAAACAACGAGTGGTCAGAGGGTCAAAGTAGACCGCAGGTACGAAGTAACTTCGCTTTAATTTGCTGCTCGTCCTCAGAAAGGATCCCTTTAATCCTGCGCAACCGAAGGCGTCGTTGAAGGATTCCAGGCTGAGTGTATGCGTTACCACGGGAGTCAACATTGACGCAAGCTCCGTGGCATACGTTATGGTGATTATGGCTGTAACAACACCCTGCCCTATCCCACATTACCCAGGATCTTGTTACACGCACTTAGATCCCCCCCCCCCCCCGGTAATCCCACCCTCGTCCGAGAGTCCCCTGCGGGGCCACCTATAACAGGATAACCTATATCAGAAACGTGTAAGGTGCTCGTAATTTATATCCAGCCAACCTTGCCGACTTATGTTCGATAGCAGCACCAGGTAGAACAGATAAGACGTGGATATGTCCTTCGAGATGCACCATCACGTACGACCTAATAAATGAAAAGACTGCGCACCATGTAGCGCTGCACAAGACGCGGTCAGACAATAGTTATCTTCTGATCGATTGCGTCAATTGCAAGCCGTTTGGCAGATTAGTATGTTGTGACGATTGAGCAACGGGGGATCCTAAAACCATGCATAGTTTTTTGTCAGACATGGAAATATAGATGGAGAGAGAGAGAGAGAGGAAACAGGGAAGAAAAATTTGGAAGCGTCTTTCGTTCTGAGCCTGTTGCTATAGGAAAAACTGCATTTGGTCGGCCAAAGTCACAATTTCCCAGCTTGGCGCAGTAAGACACAACGTGCAGAAGGATTCTAGTTTGAGTCTTGTCTGAGCCATCTTTTTCCAGCAACTTCGTCCTACTATTTTCTCTCTTTCATATTTATTAGTTCCTCATCTTGACGAATTCAGAGTGGGACCTCTGTACATAGCATATCTTAGTGTGTGAAATTGGAGAAGTTATGTCCTTAACCGGCTACGTAAGGACGTGCCTACAGTAGGGGAACCCTCAATGATGATACCTCGCAGATTCGTGACGTACAAGGAGATTACAAATCCTTGAGGTGTCTGATATCCATCAAATGTTACATACTGATACTATTCCGAATACAATTGCTATATTAAAACAGCACATCCTACCTGTCAAGCATTATTATCAAATTACTCCGCAAAAGATGGACACCTACAAATAGGCGTGCCAAATATTAACTCTATATTTCTTGTAGGCGTTCAAGTTCTAGCTCACAATCTCTCGAAAAGGGTTAAGAAGTGTGTCCTGTAATTTCAACAGAATAATGTGTACGAAATAAGCCCAGCCATAAAATTTACCAGAAAAGAACAAGTACAACTAGCCAGACTCAGGATAGGGCATACAAATATCACACATTCTCAGCTCATCAAAAAACAAGAACCAGATATCTGCGACTACTGCAACACCAACATAACTATAGAACACATACTATGTCTCTGCCCCAAATACGAAGACATAAGAAGGAAATTCTTCACATCCAATAGTATACAGTCGTTCCTATGTAATAAAACACAATGTACAAAAACCTTATGTTTTTTAAAAGAAATAGGTCTTTTACATCAACTGTAAATACAACCAAGTAAACTTATACACACATATAATATAAGATATTAATGCTACTATTGTCAACATCGCCGTATTCATGTAAGAAATAGTTTCTTTACTCTAGTCATGTAAACTATATGTAACTGTGGACACTAATACCTTAACAGGGGATGTGACATTAAATAAAATATAAAAAACAAAGAATAACGTGTACTGTGTACGGCAGGTAAGTTGGCAGACGGAAGGAATGGAAGTCTAATTGGTTAGTAATGGAATATGCCCACCTTCTCTTACACAATCATAAAAGCAGAGCACACGTATTTTCTTTATTGGCCAAAACGGTCACATGTACTGTGCAGGGATGACAAGTTGGCTAGCCTATGGAATACGGGTCTAATTGGTTAATAGTGGAATAAGCCCACCTTCTTTTACACAATTATAAAAACACAGCACACGCATTTCCCTTATTGGCCGAAACGGTCACATCTACTAATCGGATCATATGGCACCGTATGACAAGGCGGAGTAAGCGAAGTACTCTTGCACCTGTGCCGTCCCGACTGCCAACTTACCAGCAGTACACAGTACACGGTGTATCATCGTGTAAAATTTTGATCGACAGCGGTGACTTCAAGCATTCGTAGTCTCATGATTGGACACGTGACATTCGATGCAACCTGATAACCTGAAATATCTCCATTGTTTTTTATGATACCAATAAATGCTTTAGAAAGAAATTATTCATTAGAGCGAATATAAGAGCAGGAAAGATTTGTTTTCAAAGGTATTTTTCCTAAAGATTTACTGCAGTGTTTTACAACTCTTACTAGTGTCGAATTCTCGTAAAATGTACATACTACTGACAAGAAGGATTGAGCGTCATTATGTGTCATCACTCGAAGATAGATCGATACACCGAGTGGACGTCTTACATGTGCTAATGTGTCCTAAATACAGTAAATTAATTTCACACTTGTGATACTGACGTATGATAGAAAGGTATGAGCATGGAGATTAATCGATGAGAGAATACTGATTTCACGGCATAATTGAACAGCATTAAATTTCAACATGGTGCCGAATAGTAAGATTTGTAAAACAATAATTAAACAGGGTGAATTTGCAATTTGCTTACCTTTGCAATTCCTATCTTCATTAAAATTTTAAACACATTTACGAAATAAAATTCATCTTCACATGTTTCAATATCTATTTCCATGACACCTTTAGATTAGAAATTCAAAAAGTATCATAATAGTCTATTAAATTATAGCAGAACCATTATACATGTTTTGACTTTCAGCTACTCAATTTCACTTGCGTATAGTTTCTCATGTTTATATTAAATGAATAGATTTCTGCTGTTTCTTAAACTAATATAGTTGCACGAAGTTTCTACAGGTTGCTTGTTTCGATGGGAGAGATGGTGGTAACAAATTTTATGTTAAACTGTTACTTTTTGAAATTTTAGAGTTATATTTATATTTTTCTAGGGCAACTTTATTAATTTGTGTTTGTACAGAGTGTCTTTAAAAGATGGTCATCTTAATGAAGATATTAGGATGGGCAAAATACAGTGAAAAAGGTACATTTAATCAGATAAACGTTATTAACGAGTTTGCAAAAGTATGAATGTATAGTATTAATACAAAAATGAATTTATATATTATATTATACATAAATTACTTATTATAAAAATTGTCTACATTTAGTAAATACAATACATATTATCTTACAGCAAAGTATTACTTGAAAATCAGGTACGCATCGTTAGGTAAGATGAATATGTATTGTTTTAATAAAGTTTTATATTTCAAAATTTTCAAGTCGTCGAATGTCAAATACGTAATCATAAGGCTCCTGTGACAACGTACACAGAATTATCGCGTCTCTGAAGCTCTTTGTGGAAGTACTCTTTAATTCTGTCTATTAAATATTAATTAACTCTGTCCTTTTTAACGGTAATTTTTCGGTATAGAACCGTAGGGGCCGTAACACGAGTCGCATGAACATTTTAACAAGATAATTGCAATGGAGAAGGTTAGCTTTATTCGTTTGTCCAGAATCTTTCGTTCTCTAATTTATTAGCCTGGACCGCCAGTAACGTCTTGTCTAATTGCATTTTTGTTCGCGATCATAAGCACACCGAATTCTACAACGAGCCTACGTACTATAAAAATCAGCTAAACTGCCAAATGAATTTACAATTTTCGTGTCTGTCCGATTCATCCAGTGTGGAATTTGTTCACCACCCCTTATTTTTCTTTTTCTTTTTTTTTACAAAAATAGTTTCTCTCTTAACCATTTTAAAATTCACAAATATCCGCTTTAAATTATTCTTAAAGATGCCAAAGCAAGAGTTTCAATAATATATTTGTTCGCAGTTCATTCAGGAAATGTTCAATTTTAAATGTTACCCTGACGATTAATAATAACGAAATATTGACGTTTTATGTAAAAATTATTTAAGATAATCCGTATCTAATAATCTGTCTGTGGAGTGCAACAACCTTATTTTCAACTGCTAGTATCAGAACGTTATTTTGCTCGATGTTCCAACTAAAAATGACCACGTTGCAACTCATCGTAGACTTCCTAGCCTGTAACATATTTCTTTGGTTTTTTGTGCAACAGAAAAAGACAATGAAAACATTGAGTGCGCGAGACGAAGCGATAAAGAGCGAATTCGGGTTATCAACGCAACGCCGATAATGTAAACAATCTATGAGACAAACAGAACATGGATCAAAATTGAACAACCTCCGCTGTCCGACTGTTAAAGGCCGCGAAATTCTGCATCAGATAGGTATATTGATACCCATCTCTTCTCCCTACCAGAGGCAAGAAATAAAGAATTGTCGGACACGTGGTAATTTCAGAAATCTGCCCGGTTAGTTGTCGCGGTCAGTTTTCTTCAATTTCTGCCGCTCCTGCTGCGGTATATGTAATGAAATATAAGAAGTACGCTTCATGTCGAGATATTCAATAAAAATCAAAATATAGTAGCAAAAATCTATTTTTTTAGTACGATGCAACATTGGGAGAAGAAAATAATAATGCTTAACTAGCACAATCATCACATTTTCTGAATCTTCCTACAGCTATCAACTGTTATTCATCCATTCAGTTTAAAAATTGTTTGGCTCACAAATAATTAAGTGATCGCTTGAAATCAGTTTGAAATATATTTTTCGTCTCGAAACAACAGAACCTTTTTGAAAATCAATCAATAGACTGCGGGAGTGGTGGAAGGAGTCCACTAGACTTACGCTTAAAATTACTTAAAACAATGTTAGTTGTAGGACGGCTTAATATTTTTTAACTCTATCGCAAATAGAATGCTATATTATTACACACACCCTCCCAAATTTGGAACTAAGATGAGCTATTTAATGTTTACATAATATTTATTATATTAAATACACATTGTACCCAACTCTGCTGATGTACACCAATTTGACACAAAACGCAGTGATAATTACAGTATTTAAGTCGGTCGTGCTTCCGTATTTCCCAGAAGCATAGTAAAAGAAGGAGAAAAAAGGGTCACGCTAAACTTCCGTCTGAGTACCTCGAATATCCAGTAATTGTCCGGCTATAAAACGACCCCATAGTCACCCTGTCCGATCCTAACTGCGAAAGTCGTGCGAAGGACCGGACCATAATCCGGAAGTGACGTGACAAGAAAGTCAGCGAACCGGCGGCGGCACTTTGGCACTAATTACTGACCCACGCGTCCGTCGTTGGCGTGTAATTTCCTCGCATGGCATCCTTTATCACGTCTAATGAAGCTGGCACCAATTTTAGCCGGACAATTGCTCGATAAAATCGAACACGCGGTCAAACAAGGACACCGAATCCTAATTGCTACGCTAACAATTTATCTCATCTTTTATTTGCCGCTCGACTTTTTCGAAATGAGTCCCTCTGAATTGGCATAGTAATTTTATATTTCGCTATAAACAGACTGCAAAATGTGGAGACTCGATTAACAGAGATAATTAAATTCATTTAGTTGTTCCTGAATTATATGGAATAATCTCATCCAGTCTGTGCTTTATATCCTTTCACGTATCTACCGAAAATGGTTAATTATGTTCAGTTTTAATTAAATATGCTAACTAGATGTTCTGAGATAAATATAAGGATGGAAAAAATACTGGAGTATTACTTATAAATAGACAGCGGATTTTTATGCAAATATACATTTTTAGACTTCAGTATTTTTTGTTTCTATGTAGCTGATGAAACGCAACTATGGTAGAATTGCATTTTGTGAATAAAATGTTTAGAAGTATATTTTTGGTTTTACTTACTCTATAAAATGTGCATTATTCACGAACTTAGATATGTTAAATTGCATACAGATCCGCGGTGTACTTATTAATGATCATTTTGAAATGAATATATATTGTTTTAGGTATGTTTATTTCAAATGGATATTAGACCATTTTATAAATATTTATGAAACGTTTCGACCAGGAAGATTTTTATTTGAATGTGCTGCTGATTACATGGCATAGCGAACTATCAGGAAGAAGTAATATCTTCTAACACAGAAATGCAAATAAGTAAACTTTGTATTAACAACATATTAACATACGTATTTGTACAATTATTCTAAATACAGTGATTACGAATATTTTTTGTACTCCCGGCTTTCATTTTCTTAAAGCAATTACTGGTAAATATGTTTTGCATAATCTATACAATATTAAAAATGAAACTGTTATCTTGACAAAAACCTGTTTCTAATCAATTCTTACTTATTGCTTTTCTAATGGTTCAATGCACGATATTGTTACGTATTATAAATTAATAAATTTACTAAGTTTAAGTATGTATAAAATGTTTAATTAGTTTGTTTTCTGTTACAGGTATGTTTTGCTCGTTGTTTTGAAGAGAGGTAATGGGTAAGTTAAGTCAGTGAAAACTCTTTTAACGTGGAACACACAGATTGAGACAGAAAATTACTTTATTACTTTTATTGTATTTTATTGCATTAACTACATCAGTATGCAAGAAAATATTATACAGATACAAATATATTTGCTATAGTTGCAGATATTCTTGCAGAATGCTTAAATATTTGCAGAATAATAAATTTATTATTATTTGATTTGCAAACAGTAAAAAATCACTCAAGAAACGTAAGTTTCTCAGAATTTGCTTAAAAGGGTCAACTATTATTAATCAAACATGTCTATTTTTGTCTACATAATACGATTATGTGGCGGGTATGTCCGCACGTCCAGGTCTTGGGGGGCCTATCGATTGTCGATTGTCAGTGATCGAGTGTCGAATAGATAGAAAGAAAAGCGCACGTGTAGCACAGTATAGAGAATGAGTATACTTTGTAGTCCATGTTTGTCATTGTTTTAAAGTAAATATACATATCCCTCATTTGCTGCAACAACGACACAACTCAAAAGGAAGGATATTAGGGAAAACGAGTTTGAATGTTTCGAATCACTGCAATTTTATAAGAACGTCTGTCCTCGACAACCGTCCCCTCGTGGTGAGTTTTGGAAGATCAGTTATATCTTTCTACCAGTAGAAACTACAAACAAAAACAGTTATTTCTATACCAATAACTTAAAAATAGCAATTTCTTAGTTGCGTCGTGGTTGCTCCAAATGAGCGATATGTTATATGAGTATAATGAAAGTGCTTGTCTTCAGTCACGGATCTACAGATTATAATCTGTAATACAACTTAAAAATGTCAAAACAGAACCAATAAGAAGAATATCAGCATATCCAATATAATGAATAATTATTCAAATAAACTGACCAATTAAGAACGAAAGAAAGTTAAATATTATCGAGTCAAGTAACCCCAACTGACAGAACATCGTGCTCCTTGGACGTATGGCACGAAAGGTAGTACAAAACGCGAGTATAAGAACTCACGGGACAAGAGCAACCGTTGCTAATGTCGCTCTCGACGAAAGTTCTCGAGCTCGAGGGTGGTCCAATTTGCGAAGATGATTTTTGTCTCCGAAGATGTCGGCTAAAGAAAGAGAGGATAAGAAGGATGAGGGGGTGGAACGAGTTCTCGAACGGACCACTCGTAAATCAAGCCAGCTCCGTTCCCATGGAGTCGCTAATTGCCGGCGCTGCGCGTTCGTCACCTTCCTGCAATTTCCTGCAGGTGATCCTTTATCGAGTCTAATGAACCCGGCTGCGATTCAAGTCCGACAATCATCACGATGAAATCGAAGATAATCGTCCTCGGTCGGGTCGGGTGTAACGGCGCAGCGGCAACCTCTGCTGATAGTGGCAGCAGTGCTACCAACCGCTGCACAGCAGCGCGCTTCGAGAGGACTCTCTATTTGATGTAGCGACACGATCGAGTGCGCTCTTCCGGTGCACTCGGTGACTGAATCGCTTCAGCACCGATCGACTCGAACGTACTCTTTAGTGAATACTGCACTCGAACTGGAGCGCAATCCTGGCCAGCTTCTCTTTCGATTCTGAAGCATATTAGACACTCGACACTCTTCGTTCCGCGTTTCCAAATACGGGATATGTTCCTACGGTGGAGATCAATTCGAAGAGGTCGATTAAGGGGAGGTTCCGATACAGGACTTTCAAGAAATCGATTTTTTTCGAATCCTTAACTCTTTAACACGTTCCGTGCCGCGTGGGTCGTATGCGCCCCACGCACCAAATTCGATTATTCTAAATAAATGGTAATATTCATTAGATTCCAATTAAAGCGAACGCCACAATAGTAATACCAAATGAATGGTGTATCATAGGACAATTCAATGTTTGTGTTTTTAACGTTATGTATCTACAGAAACTTATTTTCACGCGTCTGACTAGTTATGGATTTTTTCACTGTGGCATGGAACGTGTTAAGAATATGTGTTTAGCACGTTGGATGCCACGATAGAAACTCCCATACATGGTCAGACACACTATAATATGTCTATAATATGCCAAAACTCTCATTAACACGTTCGCTACCATGGTCGATTCGAGAAAAACGTCCACTACAAGCCACGCTTTATTTTTATCTATTATCTCTGCCACACATGTGTGACGTCGAGATCTCAAAACCGAATCGACGCGTCACATATTTGTGACGTTGGTAGCGAACGTGTTAAAGGAATTTTTTGGAATTCGAGAAATTTCCGAAGTTACAGGCATTTGAGTGGCGGCGGATGCATAGGTAAAGCGACCACGTAAAACTTTAAACGCGTTTTTCTCGAAACGGTGTTTCTCAAACTGGAGGATAAATGTCTCGAAAAATTATTAACCGATTCACCTGCTTTTTTACTTAATGCTGCTGAAACTGGAAGAATAGCTCAGAAGGTGCTGTTCACTCTCAACTCAATTTCTTTAAAAATTTCCACCAACCGTATGAAAACTATATATCGTTGGAAAGCTCTTTGAACAAGCTACATTTTTTCGAAATAAACCAGACGCTAAAAATTGATTTTTGCATCTTTAAAGCGAATTAACTCATAGACAGGCGACGTACTCATAGACAGAACAAAAAAACATAATTCAAAAATGACCTGAAAGGACTTTAGGAATGTTTTAATGAACTTACATAATTGCATTTTGTTAAATATCAAATCTACACAAAAAACCTATATAACCAGAAATTTTTCTTCGTCTTTCGTTGTAACAATTTATCATTTGTGAATAATGCGCTGTAAAGTTTTAGTTAAAAATTTTCCGTTGAATTTCAGTTCCAAAGGGCCGAAAATTGTTCACCCTTTTATCTTAAAAGTTAGGCCAGTGATTAATGCGTCTCATATATTTAAGCAGACTGAAATTCTACCGTGACAAGATTATCATTTTACATTTGCTGGATTTATGGTAAGGGCTGCGCAAAAAGCTAACAGCGAGTTGAACATATGGCCGTCTCGTTGGCATAAATAATTCGTGTAACAGAAACTCCACATTAAACGTTCGCATAGACATGTTAGAATGTTTTGTTCACAATTTTCCGAAAGCAACAATGGTAAATAATCGATACTGAAACATTTGTGTTTTGACATCAGATCTGCTGTAATGATAGTTGTTTGTATTAATTAAATTCTTCAGTAATTTAATTAACACATCCAAAAATTATTATTAGGATTATTGTACAAGGTGTGTCGTCTAACTTTCACAACTACTTAGAACATACTTGTCGTTTTTAACCCTTCCGCTACTACGGACGATTATAGTCCATCGCTGCATGTCACAATCTGTGGGTTCTATGGGCGACTATAGTCTAAACTGTAAATTGCATGAGTACCTGATTTATCATTAGGCGCCATGGCTTTCTAAATTAAATTTTACATTTAGATTTCATTTTGTTCTTTGTACTAAAAAAATATACGGCCAGTGCGACTGTATGTAAAGCACACTTGGTAATTCCATACAGTCAATGATTTATAATAGAAATACTTCTATTTAAAATATATAAATATCTTCTGTCACTACGCAAGGTAAGATATGTCACGGTGACATCACTGAAATGCTCTTAAAATTCGAATATATTTTCGCAAATATTTCCCAACTGATTCACTTTTATATTACGCGATGACACATTACTGTCATTAAATTACCTACGCGAAAATAAAAATGGATATATAGCATTCCAATTAAAAGTTAAAATCGCCTTATTATGTAAACAATTAACAAAATGAAAAAATTTCAAATTGTAGAAATAGCTTGGGTCGCAACACCGTACTGTTATAAAAACCACTGTTTTAATACGTAATTTCTTTTAAAAGACACAGAGCTGCAACACTTTATGTGGCTCGCCGTGTGCATACAAAACACATGAGAAGCATTTTACCTATAAAAACAGTGATAAATATTCAGGGGAATTGCACTAACCGTTCCGTAGGGAAAAGGGCACGTTAAACGTTATCAGTTCACGTCCAACTTACATCGGGCGCCATTAAAATTCACGGATGGTACGGCAAAGAGGCAGCAAGTATACCAAAACTACCAAACTTACAAGCAGCGACGGCCACTTTTGCCCGCATCGCCAAGTGAATTAAGTAAAACACACGACCGTCTCGTACCCCATTAATGATTGGCTGGAAGTCGAGCAGGATCTCGTTACGGTGGCTCGGAGGACACCAACGGGGAGGATTATACCCCAGAACGACGTAGTTTCACGATATTCTTGCTTCGACGAGCTGGTCAGGGAAAAGGGCCGACCGAGGTACGGTGGAAGTGAAATAGCGAACCACGTGAGTGCTTCCCCGTCTAGGATAAGCCTGGAAAATGCCGATTTTGTAGCCTGAACCACATACACCGGGCTTCCAGTGACTGTGGATACTAACCCAGCTTCTACTTCCCGAGGCAGCCGATCCGACCGTATGGCCAGAGTTGAGTATCTACTTTCGCATACGGTCTCCGTAGTGTCGTCAAGAGTCTGAAGCTACTTTATCACGAGAACCTAGCCTGCTGAGTGGAAAATTTAGTAAAGATAACCGGCCACATTAGGTGGCCGCGTCGAAACTTTGTCCCCGGATGCTTGTGGCCCGTTGTTGATTTGCCCGAAGAGTTTATAGGCCATCGAATGTCAGCATGTTTAGATACTCCCTTGATGATAACACAAATGCGTCATAATATTGCACATACACGACGAAATAGTAGGACACACCTGAATTATTAATGTATTTTCAAAATTAATACGCTGCTCAAATATTTCGTCTGCTCTTACGTAGCAGTGGACTCTTCCAAAATAAAATGAAAGTCATCCGCTGTTTACTCCTTTTTGGAGGAATTTGGGGCGTTTTAAAAGAAATTGGGTCTCGGTACCTATTTACGTCGTTCATACACAAATTGAGGCTTGGTTTAAGACCTAGAATTTAACAGATTGGAATCTGTCTACAAAGCTACGTGATCATGCTATAAAATTGCCACGCTTCTCGAAGGTATTAAATTTAAACAGTAAAATATAATAATTAGTCAAATTGGAAGCTTTGGCAGAGTTCGTACAAATCGGACCAACCAGACAAACATTTTCTATCATTTTTTAAATGAAGAGCTAAAGAAGCAAAAGGTTCGTTTATGTGAAGCGTCCTGATGTTCAGAAAGATTTCTTTATAACAACTTTGTTTATACCTTTTGCACTCGAAGAAGCTGTTCAAAATTAAATAATGATAGACCGTAAATGAAGGACGACTCAACGCCGTTAGTTCATTTCCAATCCCTGTGAACGTGCAAAATTCGATTGATTCTCCATTACGTAGAATTGCAGCAAAGGAAATCTCGTACACTCAACGTTTGACCCTCTTCTAGGAAAAAAAGTTCAGCAAAAATCTCCAGAGTCATGCATTATTCCAAGCCGCTGGCTTTCAATAAGCCTGCTTTTCATCAAAGACATCCCTCGTGACCATAAAACGACACCGAATCACAAAATCATCCTCACGATCTCTCGTTTCAAACCATCGTTCGTAATGCAAAAATACAACTGCTTGTTCATGCAATTAATCAATAGCTCCAAAATCAATCATTATTCATCATGACCTCAGTAATCGATGTTTCAAATCCACAGACAATCAATCAATCATTTCCTTATGTGGAACGAAAATAGTAGGTAATACTTTTTTTTCTAATATACGTTACTGCGAAGATTAGAAGTCAAAAATATAAATCCCTACATAATTTGCTCTACTTAGAGAAAACAAAATTTCTCTATACATATAGGATGTACTTCGATAAAATTTAAACATTACAACGTGACGACTGTTGCACACTCCCATCCACAAGTATTAGGACACTTACGAAAAAATATATAAAGCCGCAACAATATTACTTAATTAGTAATTATAAAGAATATATAAAATGCTAGTTGCGTGACTCTTATATTAGACTATACTAGATGTACTTATATGTAAAAAATAGTGAATTCAGCTGGCGGTCGAAAAGATCAATATTTCTTTTATATATTTCTTTAAATTACGTACTTGTCTCACAGGGGCAGTATCAGTTTCAAAAATACTAACTACTACTTGTATCGTCGCCCTCGCGTACTAAACAGTCCACAGGTCTACACGTTGGATGCCACAGTGGAAACTTCCATACCTGATCAGACATACTATAACAACCCATTTCAAACACAAATCACAAAGAAAGAAACTATATAACTATTGAATTGCACAGCCTTGAACTTCGATATTTATCACAAAATTAATTCTATTCGACATTTTAATAAAGTTCGTAGTTATTTAGTTAAATAAAATTTAGTGCGTCAGTCACCTGTGCCCCCCACGATAGTCAACGTGTTCAGATCCTTATAGTCTATACGAGTGCTTTTGATTTTAGGCTTTCCTCATATGTGGAAGGTTAATTAACAAACTGAAGAATTAGGAATGCATAATTGATCGTCCTAGATCAAGGACGAAGGTCACAGAAAGAGTCCCAGAGAAGCTAGAAGTTTCTTCTGTTGTGTCGGACGAAGACACGGAAGATGATATTTTCTGCACAAAAGAGCCGCTGATGATATTGTTTCGTTACAGCATTCACACTATTCCTGTTGTTTCATTCTACAAAGAAGGAAAAGATAGTGAGTTTCGAGGGAAACGGAGACTGTTGTTCCTACTTTGTCTTGAAGCAGATTGGGCTTTTTATGGACGCGTAAAGATAGAGATAGTGGTGGTAAAAGTACGCTGCGTCGATTTCTCGTTCTTGATACCACTATAGGGTGAGTTGCTAGAAACTAACACGTGAAGTGACGTTTGATACGTTGATATTACAAAAAGAATGCGTTTAACACTTTGACTACCACGCTATATTAGCTCAAAGTTACATACTTTCTAAATTTGTATACAGAATGAGTATATCTTAACACAATACGCTTTTTAATCAATAATGTTAGTCAATTTAATCATTTTTTTATTGGTTCCATTAGACCTGCTTAGACATATTTGAAGAGTTGCAGCAATAAGGAGGCAGTTCCATTTTTTATATATCTTTTGTTATATATCATATTTTGCTATAAAAAATGGAACCTTTCACTTGGTGCAAGAAGGAGCAAATTCAGAGTGATAGGTACCAAACTGTGAGTATGTTTTGCAACAAATAGAACTGTGTATGTAGTATGTTAGGTGTAAATAACCGTGATAATGGCAGTACTGAAGAGTAATTTTTACATCAGTTAGATTTTGAACCGCTGACTCCAAGATTTCGGATCACATACCTTCTCGATCTAGTTAGAATGTTACTTGATAAAATGGTTTGCGGTAATTGAATACTAGGTATGTGTTGTACGTTGTAGGTGTATAAAATAATAAAACTCTGAAATACACTCTGTCTTTGACTCTTAACACGTTGACTGCCATTGGAGTCACCGGTGACTGGCACGTTGCATTCTATTTAATTAAATAATTATTAATTTTTACATTATTCTGTGCGAATTTTATATTTCAGCACTAGCGTAGAAAGGTATATGCATGATTGAATACTTAAACACTTTCTTCCTCTGTGATTTATGATAAACGCAGCAATTTATATTGTGTCTGATTAGGGATGGCTGCTTCCACTGTGGCGGTCGACGTGTTACCTCTAATCTCTTGCATCTCTTACAACTCTGGAACAACTGACTCGCAACTAACACGCTTTTCATTCGCTCTGACATTATATCTCGCACCCTCAGTCGCCCTTTCTCTTTCCCACCCTAAACTATGCATCCATTCCTAAAATTCACCCGGTCACCTTCGTCCTACGATCTTTTTCCCCAGTCACACGATCCTTAACGCACTGTCTCAAACACTCTTTATTCACACCTCAGCCTCTCCAACTTCGTCGTGTTCTGCAGTCACACTTTTTATACTAGTCCAAACAGTCGTCGAGCCAACTCATCTTGAACATACCCAGTCACACCAAATTAAAAACTCGCCTAAACGTAAAAGTAATACCCTACAATAGTTTAGCTACTGTATTATATGGTACAAACTATAATTTTTACTCTGGAAACAGAAGCTTCTTCACTGTGGGAGCAACCTTTTAATAGACCTAACTTACAAACCTTTCAGCGCTAACAGATACATTAAAGTGAGCATTAAAATCTGTACGAAGTCGCATGTTTGAATACCTTGATCGATTGGTATTCGATAACAAAGCATTCAATAAAACCAATGGAGTTGTACCGATTTCTGCTGCATTTCAGAGCTTTCACAAAGTCAATAGAGGAAGTCGGTAGTCACACCCTGGATGTAAATGGAATAACAGGATGCGAAAGAAGCTCACCAGGCTTCGAGGGAAATTGAATCGTAAAAACATAGTATTTGGTGTGACGGAGCCACCCTTGAACCATTCATGACAGAATTCATCCTTGCGTCGAGCGAGTCTTGGGATAGCCCTCGCTGCCATCGAAGTTAGAGTTGTCATTCTCGTAAAAATAAACGAGTTTTTGAGTGATCGTTTCGGTTTCATTTTTTCCACGCTCTGAAACACTTGTCATTTTGCTAGACTTTGAAATAAAATCTATAATCCGTACACACTGGCACCACCGACACGCTGGCGACTCCCCAAGTTTTTACATTTCGGTTATTTCGGTGCTCTGTCTGTCCTCGGTGTACATTGCAAATTCGCTAACACAATTTCTGCTAATACAAGAAGACCTCGGTAAGAGATATTTATCGTTCTTTAACTTTCTATGCTATCGATTTTAAAATGTTAGTTCAGGAAACTTCGAGTTCAGTTGATGAAAATGTCATGCTTGGTAATTGAGTTGCTTTCGCGTGTTTCGATGAACCTAATACTTTGTGATGTTCGATGAGTCACTACTCGATAAATTTCATGTTCAAATGCGATATAGGGCGTGATTCTGTTACTGACTATAACAGATACAAGTATATTGATTGTCCAGGGTCACTGAACAATTTTCTCGTCATATCATATAAGTACTTAAAAACTTCACTATCATTCGATGTTTCGAAATTATTTTCGATGTTACAAGTACATGAAAAATTATAAATGTGACCATTGTGTTTACTATAATTTACAACCGAAGTGTCTCGAGTCAATAGCTCAAGTCTCTACTATAGGCGAATATGTTTCATAACTCCAGTAGTACATGTCTCTAAAGATAGACCCCACCTTCTTTCGCCACCCCGTATTTTCCATAGTTTCAATAATTTTATAAACAATAATCTACTACAAGTCCATGTATTTTTATCCCACGAAACTCAGAATATTAACGCAGCTCCGACACTTTAAGTTAGAGATACGGTAACTGAGAAGTCAGTGAATGTACTATGCGACTGTCTGAAAAATGGCGACTTCTGTTATGTTCGGCGGCCAACAGCTACGAATTCAAAGTTTACCAAAGCTCGTATAGTACAGTTCACCACTGGTTGATGCTTGCAACAAAATCCTGGGGCACCGAAGCAGCGATAAAGGAAAAACGTGGCACGGCTCCAAATTTGTACGTTCTACTTATTTCTGCGCTTGCTTTATGTCATGCAAATTACAAATGCACGCGGTTCACCCCGCGGTAAATTCCATTTCCTCATAATTCATGCGTGTCTCGTTCGTGATATATCGCGAAGTCGCCGGGCCGAACGGCACCAGCGACGTTTAAAAAATTCGACTTTCGGATGCTGCCAATAATTCATATCAACGCCGGCGTTCTCGTTCCGCATTCAAAGCCCTTTGTCACTCCGATCGCCGCCGGAATAACATGTCTGACCCAAAAACGAGGGTCGCTTCGAACCGGGCTGGCACACCTCCAACATTTCCGCCGTCGTTGTTCGCATTGTTTCTGCGATTTGTAAGAAAATGCGACCAGCTTCGCATTTTAACACGATTTCTCTAACAGAGCGTAGTGTAATTTTCGTGACGCTGTCAAAGAAAGTGCGGGATGTTGTGACTGCTCGGGTGCCTGTTCAGAGAAACACCGAATTGTCTCTCCTGATGTACGGTGCTATCTAACGCTAATCTAGATCAAAAGTTACATGTTTTGGTCATTATTAACGTGGTGTAAGTCATGTATTTTTCGTTTTGAGGTATTTCGACTTTTCCGTTTGGGCGTATTAAAAAATAGTTTTCCATTGTGGATGAAAATGTTTCACAAAATACATGGTCTTCTAATGTGAAACTTATTGTAAAGTTTTATGAGTAACTTGTACGAGAATGTGTTTTTTAAACCCTCGTATAATTTACACCATTTGCAAAGCTAATTGCATATCCTAATTGGTGACTTACAATAACAAAAGATAATGAATTTTATAAATAAAACAAGTTAAAAGTAAACATATTTATTTATGTTATACTTGTAATTTTGCTGAATTAATGTCTGCTTCGACAACAAAATTTTTAGTTTCTGATATTTCAAGGGTTTTAAAATGTTCGTGTTGAATTGGTGGAATATAACTTAGTAAATCCATTATGTCTTTACACTTTTTCTTTGTCACTGGCCTGTAGTTGCACATAATGAAGGTAATTATAAATTACAATACAATTTTGGCCTCCCACTTTTGGTGGAAGGTCTAAAACATTACTTTTGCTGGAGTATGGAAGAATCATCGAATCTGTCTGATACTCATTCATTCGATACTACTGATTTTATTGATATTATTTATCTGGTCTAGCATGACCTGGATGCAACTTCACCCGCGATTTTTCTGAAATTATAGATTACGAAATATTATGTTTTTTTTCCTTAGATGTAGCCGGGCGATTTCTCTTTCGAGCGTGCGGGCGCCGAGGTTTGCCACCTAGCGGCTGTGCGTGAACTATACCCCCCTGGTCGGCTCATCGACATGCCGCCAAAAAATTGTTCCATGTTTTTTCTCGATATATTATTTATTTCGCGATAAAATATAGCCTATGGCACTCTGGGAAATGAAGACAAGCTACTGAGAAAATTTCATAACGATCGGTTTATAACAGTAAGATTGTTCCTATTACCAATCATGACACATCCATTTGTCACAAGTCTGCCACTTGCAATTTGTTTTTTAAGGAGGAACCTTCGTCAAACCTTCGAATACAGATCCGAGTGAAGTGTGAGCAGGCGCAGTGAAGATACCATTAAAGATTCGTGTATAAATACATTACAAGCCCGGCGGAAGTTTCACAGCTTGCGGGACTTGCATTAGCGCAACATTTGTAACGAATTGCACAAGTTAGAGAAAGTTCTGCCCGGTGGAACCGCGGCGTACCTGTTGTTAGAAGCGTTTATTAACGTATTATGCAACGTCAACAGATGCACAGAGGAGGAATAAAATGGCCAACAGTCGGACGAACAGTCAGTTCTGACAACAACACCTGCTACCGAGTACTTTCGTCCTCGCGGTGAACATAAATTATTCATACGATACACTGCGAAGTGCATTAACGTTCGTCAAACTTATTTTTACCCGACCAGAAGTTCCACAACGGGAAACCGTTACGGCGACTTTCCTCAAGAAGCTTCTCGTCAACGCCGCGAGTTTCCTTAGGAACTCTTAATATTAGCAACTGTTACGCTTTGTCGATGAGCAGACCAAAATGAGAAAGTTTGTACCGTCGTTTAAGTTAGAATCGTTCTAATAATTCGTATTCAAGGAGGATTGTGCCAGAAGAAGTTACCCACGTGACACATGTGGATTTTTATGACATTTCGATAGGATATACGACTGGATAAACTATGCGATACCTACTGTCTCTGTCAGCAAACGTTCGCATTGAAGGGTCGACGCAACCCTTAAATTTGGAACTCGAAAACCTATCGAGCCCTACGAAAAGTTATATCGCATTTTTTCTTGGGTGGAAAAAATTACGTAAACTGGGGTCAGTCACGCAATTGGAATCTTTTATGACTCGAGTTTGGTTCGCGATAAAGAAAAGTTCTAGAGGAAAAAGTTTAGTAGTCTACGAACGACTATTATTCTATAAACTCAGTTTTTTATCAGTGCAACGATGCGCCTAAAAAATGCACATGCATTGTTTTTTTAAATGGAAAGGCATATTTGTTTTCTGTAGATCGATTCTTCGAAACATTCTGTATAAAAAAGTATGAGAGTACAATGTTAAAGAAGTCAATATTTTGCGAGATATTTCAAGTTTCCTAATGTAAAGTATGTAAATATATTCGGTGCATATAACTACTATTAAGCAATTTAAGCGATGTAACATTATAGCATTCAAATATCTGAAACGTTAAAACAGATTAAAAATGTGCACAAATATGTAAGACTTTTTATGGCAGTGGAAAATCCTGCATCTCGTCGGACATCTGAAAAGGGCTTTTCATAAATACACCCCTCAGAAGAATTAGCAAATCACATAGTTGCATGTTATGTAACTTTGTTAAGCATCAAGTATTACAAAAACTATACATACTGTACACGGTGTCCGATTTTAATCTGTTATTGCAAACATTTCGAAAAGTACGCTGTTTAGAAGAAAATGCTTTTATAGGGTTACAGTAGATCGAGGGGGACATCATAAGATGCAGGCAGGATGTTGCTAAGTGGAGATGTTGAGGTTTGGAGAAGGTCACATACGTTTTTTTAAATGGTATCATATAATTTTTAATGCATTAATCGATGCAGCACGTTATTCTCTATAAAAAAAGTATTAACCTACTTATGTCAAAAAGCCAGTCGTTTAGAGGATATTTTAATTTAAATATTGCAACGTGGTACTAGTACGCATACTTATACTTATGTTTTCTGAGACGACAGGTCGTGTTTCTTTCTACAAAATGATTGAGATTAATCAGACAAATTTAACCATACCATTTCATGTGTGATTTTATTGAAAAATTTGAAATGTTTCTAAAAATTTAATTTGTAATAAGTGAGTGTATATGATGTTCATTGCATTTGTATATGACAAATGATGTATACTAGAGTAGAGATATAATCTCTGGATACCCAACCACACCAATGTGAGGGGAATGGATGCAGAGTGGGGTTAGGGCGGAGCTAGGGCTCGCTCAGGATGATCATCTCTGCTACACTGCAATAACGATGTGTCAATAATTGTGTATCACAGTAGTAAAGTTTCTGTGTGTGACACGTCCAGGTCCATAGCTTCAGTTGTCACGCAATATTTGTCTTCATCTTAATGTTTAAAATAATTATAATTTTTATACGATGTACGCTCAACCTTGAGAGTAACTTTATACGTTTCGAGGGATTTAACGCGGCTGGAACGCGACTTCAATTTTTTGTGTTAGCTGGAATCAAGCTGGGGCTCGACCCTGGAAGAATATGTTGAATGATGGAAGACTCTGCAAGTGGTAAGGAGTTTTGTGTTGCGCGGAATGAATAATTTATGTTCACCAACGGCATAGCGAGGTAAAGTGCTAAGTAGCAGGTGTTGCGGTGTGAATTCTCTGTTTACACCCTCGCCGACTGAGTTTCATTTTATTCGCACCCCTTGTCACGCTGCAACTTAATCATGCGTTTCTAATACCCGTTCCTGATATTGAGACGAGTTCGACAAGCATCATTAAATATTTTTTAATATTTTTCTTAACCCTTAGAAGCTATCATAAAAAAATCACGTTAACTTTAAACACCATCAGGGGTGAAATTTCACTCCTGATGGCCTTTAAGGGTTAAAGAAATATTTACAAATGCTGTGCGAAATGACTGGATAACTGATGCTTTCATTTTATATCGTTTTACTTGAACATGCATTTTAGCAAACTATTCACGTAAATGACGTGGCAAATAGAGAGAAGCTGGGTAGGATGGGAATAAGGAATTTTCAACTGGAACACCTGCCACTTATACTTTCGTTACCATGTTGTTGGTAAAGTATAAATTGTTCATCTCGGATAACGCGCAACACCTTACTTCCTAACTGAGACTCTTTCATCATTTAACATGTAACTCGAAGCGGTAGTTTGAACTTGACACTAACTGGTGTAATAAATTAAAATGAACTTTTCGTGCTAACGAAATTCATTTGCAAGTAGCTGAAGAACACGTCTCAGTGAGAAAGTAATTCCCGAATTAATACTACCACCTTAAGCGCTCCTTGTTCTTTATATTGTACGCAGTTACGTACATTATTTTTACATCCCACAAATGTTGAACAGTAAAACTTCAAATTATTATTATTGTAAACGACACGAGCTCTACGGTAGATAAGTATACCTATGACAAACTTATGTAGTTTGACCCATTTTAATCTTTCTACGCAAATATCTTCGAAACTATTAGTCATAACGAAAAACAGTTGAAGCAATTAAATGATTTGACGGGAGAAATAATATATTATAATTCTGTTTTGGTTCCCATAATTACTTTCTTATTTTTATATCAACGATTTACGTAGATGACGAATCTATAAATGTTAATTGCAAATTTGTGCTAAAAAAAGGAACGGATGGGAGCCATGACCTATTATATGTATATATTGATATAGATATTGTTGTCAGAACAAGAATTCTTCCAATTTACCATGTAAACAGAAACTGTTTTAACTATCTGTATTTATGGAACTGATCCCATTCTTGTAAACTATTTTTTACTGATCAATTCCAGTTACGATGTTCGTCTAACTGGAAAAGTTTACAAGTGGATCAATGGAACTTCATTCTTTTATGATAACAACTTACGTATAATTCTTTCAGCAAGAGCTTTTCGTAAGAACTAAATCCGCTTACTGCGCTGTTGGATGCTTGGCTTAAGTAAATACGTACAACTGTTTAGTTACCATTTAATTCCTCGCGTGTACCGAGGCAAAAAGAAAATACGTACATTCAGATTTATTTTAACTATTAACAAGTTTCACTACCGGGCATGAGATAAAATAAAAAAATGTTGAAAATTTCATTGATATAGCATTACTATAAGCTAACAAATATAGCACTGTGAATACATATACCAAGAAACCTATTAAAAGTTGCATACAAGGTGACACAAATATTTTAAATAAATTTCCTATGTTTGTATTAACTTTTAAAAGAATTGTTATTTTTATAGCAATATAAACAGTGAAGTATTCTTTTATGAAACTGCTACATCGTTTATGCATTAGTATTATTATTTACATATGATTCCTCCTTAAAAAACTTAATACGGATAGTCTTTAAGAAACGCTGCTTCTTCCACGCTTTTTATCGGTAGAGTACAGCATATTGTTCATCGGCACTTCATCATTTACTTATATTGAATGGCGTGTCGATTAACGCGTTTATGAATCGCTTGCGAGATTTCAAGCATTGCAGTGGTATGATTAGAGGGACAATGTTATCGGGTTCAAACTGCACCTGCACGAATTGACTATGCTTATCTATTACGTTAGTCATTCTTCGATCCACATACCTGTCACATTATACAATATGCTAATGAACATCTATTACCACGTCCTCGTTATATCGGGATAACCACACGGTACAATAACACAAGCAAACCTGACAATGGCAGGTTTTATCGATAAGCTTTCCAATCATAGTTAATCTGCCACATTTAACGTTGTCTAAATAAATTCCTTCATACGTCTTTTACAACGATTATATGAAAATAGCTCTTGTTTAAAATAATTACATCTTAGAGCATTATTTATTTATTAACTATTTATAAACGCACAAGAAAGATCGCAAATAACGTCGAAACGTAATAAACAGACTGTGGATGTTTATACAAATATACGTTTTTACACTTCAATATTTTTGGTTTTAATGTAATTGAAAAAATGGAATTTCGACAAAATTGCATCCTATACTTTAAATAGCACGAAATGTATTTTTTTCAGTTATTTTATAGACTGTACATTACTCATATTTTCAAATATGTTCAATTCCTATTTATTCCATTACCTAATTTCAGTGACAAATCACGAAGAAAATAAATATGTAACTATTCAATTGCATAGCCTTAATCTTCTGTTCTTACTGCAACATTAATTTTATTTGAAGTTTCTATAAGATTAGAAATTATTTAATCAAATACAATTTGTTGCTCCGATCACCGGTAAGCTCCACGGCAGTCAACGTGTTAACCACTAAGGAAATAATGAGTACAATTTAAGTACCGTTCGCAACCCGAAAGTTCGACCATTCTCAGTCTGCACATAATTAAAATAATATTACGATGTAAACGGGACGATCTAAACATCGTGCGATTAGATGGATGATGCCATTTTTACACAGTGGCGTACCCGCGTTGAAAATGTAAAACGAGTGTCCACATACCGACAGACTGTAATATATTATATTCGGTGAAATCGAATTGATCCCAGCCGGATTCCGGGCGTAGAGGAGACGACCGAATGATTTATTTTGTCCGGCGACGCGAATTCGAGCCAATAGAACATCAAACGCTACGCTAGAAATCAAAATGACGGAAATAGGACAATGGACTTTATCGTCCGATGCATTTTGATGTACCAACCATTGGACCTGTTCAACTCGCAGATCCTTGCAACTAGAAATCTAGTGGTCATTGATGGTTTTATGTTCGCCCCTCGTTTCTGCTGCAAAATAATCCATACAAGAAAGGGGAGTTTGCCCATGAAACTACAGCTGAAAAGTTTGGATACATCCACCAGCTGTGTATGGTTCTCGTATTTAATTACAGAGGCGTGACCTTTGTTGATTGGGGCCATACTTCTTCAAATGGGGCCAAAGATTTAGTAAAAATCGTCGGAATTGCGTACCAAGTAGGATATAAAGAAATTGTTGAAAAATATTAATGCAGAGCTTTTCTGAATCCGACGGTCTCTTTAAGGTAAGTACAGGGACTTACGAAATTGTTCAAATACTCTCATAATTACTTTTCTGTCTTAATTCTAGTGCAACCAACCAACTATAAATTTATCAAGCGTATCTAAAATGTTATTTATTAGAGATGCCATATCCTTGCTTTAAATAACACTGCCTTAAAAAATGGTTAAATAGAAGAACATTGAAGTAACATAATGATGTGAACAAATTGGTGAGTCACTGTATAAGGAAGATAAAATAGAGTAAAAAACGTCCTGTCAACAGACTACGGAAAAGACATATTAAATGAGATAAAAGTTGCAAAAGAAACTCTCAACTGTATCAAAGTCTAATGTTCGTAATCTACTAACTCCACTAAACTTTCAATATGGCTACCAGTTTCTCTTATGAAAAGTTTTCTTGTGCACTCAGTTCTACTGTTTTCATTGAACGGTATAACATTTAAACCTGGTATAGCAAAAGCCTACGTCGTGAGACTCGACTCATAGAAAAGGGTATGTTTACATTATTTTAAAATATATATTAGTGAAACTTGTCTAATTATTAGATTAAGTACATGTTTTTTAATATAAGAAAGTTTGCTTGTAAACAGACTTTACTTTCATGGGAAAAAAATTTCGAAGATATGCGTGATTTTCGGTCATCTACGTGCATGATCCCCCTTTTCCCTTTTCAGTCGCACAGCTAGATTGCTTTTTCAAGATGTCTTTATCGAGTTTAACGCGTTGAACGCCACAGTGAAAACAGGCATACCTAGTCAGACACTTCATAATTCACTATTCTTTATATAAATCGCAAAGAAAGAAAGATTTAAATACTCAGTCGTGTTCTTCTGCCCCTACATTATTGTTTCTGTCTGAAGTTTATTCGGAATTCTGTGGCAATCAATAATTATTTAATTACATTCAATTTGAGGTGTCGGTCACCGGTGACCGCGTGTTAACACGTCGAACGCCACAGTGGAAAATCCCGCAACTAGTCAGACACCTGAAAATGTCTTTTTATTAACGTGCATCATTGAATGTATAAATATTTATTTAATTAATAATATTCTTCTTATTTTGTACTATCAGTGTAACATAGATGTAACTCATAATTTCGTTGGGGTAATCAGGTGTTTGACGAAATTAAAATTTGTACGTGGGTCACCGTTGGTACACATGGCGCTCAACGTATTAAGTATAAAAGTCAAGTTACATTTATCTCAAAATGTGAAAAAGAAATAAACAGGAAACTGTATTCAAAGAAATCGTGTTAATGCGCGATGTGATCGAAAAGGGTTAAAATCCGTATGTCTGGGTCTTTATTTGCCCTCATTATTGTATAAGAGTTGAGAATGTGCATTCTTGAACGACCTATCAGCAATATAATGTCCCTACGATAGTACTCTCTCAACGATAGCGAAAAAACTCGTATTGTTCCATTCTTACTTCCAATTTTGTTCGCATTTTAGAGTCACTGGTCGTTAACTGATCGAATTACATCCAACAATATTTCAACGGTGCCAGGAGCGATACATAAATTTACAAGCATATCACCGCGGTCCTTCGCAAACGCTGGCGCCACGGTCCAATTCTTCCCAATAAAAACACAAATTTTCGAGAGCAGCCGACATTTTCGAAAACCGGTCGAAACAGATTTTTCGTGAGAAAAAAAAACGAACCGACGCGGCCGGACCGTCAAATATTTGCGACACGATGTTTTGCAGGGTACGTCAGTTTTTCCCGTGATTTATGAGGTCCGACAGCCGTCACTCATTTTCCCCGTCCCTCGGCCTCCATTGTTATGTTTTGCTCTCCCTTCTACGCTATCTTTTTTTCCTCCGGTGGCGCTTTAAGTGCTTCTTGCCGAGGCATTAATATATTCCCTGGTACTTGCACGGAGAGAGGAAAGATGAAGAAACCAGAAAACAATAACGCGATCGAAACGAAACGAATTAAAGGGGATTGCCGGGGCTGCGCGTTGTTCCTTGGAAAATGAGGAAAGTACTCCTGCGGAAGACACGAAGAAAAGAAATCTCCCTTCGGCATGCTCGCCACTCGTTCGTTCGATTTGAACTCGAGCGACGTAATCAAACGGTAACTTTCTCGCAGCGCTCGCTACGGAATTAATGAAAATACGTCTCGGTTGAAATGCTAATGAGTTTTCCTCGGCCCGTCGATCTTCCTTTCAACTCTTTCACGCGGAGCTGGCTTGACGGCGCGATAGTAATTATGATACATTCATTACCCGAGAAAATATTCTTATCTCTCCGACTGATGCGTCGCCATCTTTTAACTACCGCTCTTAGAAATTTGGACAAAATAATACATCATGCGTCTAGAAGTTAAAGTTACTATTTCAATTCGAAATTTCGTACAAGTGGTAATCATGTGTACTTTTTGGGTGTTCTGCAGTCTTCAAAGTAAAACAGACAAATTTAATCGAATAATTTCGAATGAAACGAGGTTAGATTAACTTACTGTGTATCTCACAAGAGCGTACTCATGATTTTTTCGTGAAAATTTATTTCTCATGTAAAATGTTATACATGTTGCACATGGATCGAAAATACATGTAGAGCACTATTACGCACTTAATGCTTGGTCCAATCTCATGCGCTGTCCAGGCCACCACCTGCGTGAGGGGAATGGACGCAGAGTGGGGGAAGGCGGAGCCAGGCATTGCTCCGGATGACCACCTCTGTTCTTGTGAGACAGACTGTATGCTCGTGCAATGTATTTACTGTGTACATATTTTCGTTTGCTCCACCAATTCTTGTATACACGCCGAACAAAAATCAACTTGAGGTTGACATAGCTATACGTACACGTAAAAACATTTAAAATAAATAACACATTATAAAATAGAAAATATGTTTCAAAAAATTGTGCTGCCATTGAATTCAATAATTTAATTTGTTCTTATCGGTAATATACAAGTATATTCGGAACACTTCTTCATTTTATTTCATTATTGAGTGAGAAAAAGTTATTTTTCGTTCTTAATTATCACAAGATGTATCATTTTTGTATTACATAAATATTATTTTGAACAATTTCAGTACGGTTTTTTTACAGTAATAGAACATAATTTGATGGGCCCTTCTAATGTCTACGTAGTGATACTTTGTTTTTAGTATGCTGGTCAGGTGAATATGTGATAGCATACTTTAAACTCTAGCAAATATGTATTTTATAATTGGAATTATTTTATTCAGTTATATTTATAAAGTAGCGGTGTGTCGTAGACAAACATTTCGCGTTAATCTTTGACGCGTTGTAACAAAAAAAAAATTATTCTTTCTGTTTAATATGGATAAAATCTCTAGAGAATAAAACGAGTCCTCTGCGAATGGATTGTAAAATGCAGAAAAGTTTATTTCATGGATCCTCCGGGGAAATTGGTCGTTCTGTTTCTGGCGTTAATGTAATATTGTTAATATACGTTGGAAAAATATTTAACCGCGCTGACGTTACAGAACTGGAAAAAAATTCTATGGAAAATTCGTGATTCAACATCTTCCCGTTTGTTACGTTTATATTTGCATGAGGATATTTCCTCGAGTTTTATTGAATACAATATTTTACCGCAAAACTGGCCCAATTTAATTAATTCAGGTCTCACATCGCAATTAAGGACGTAACATTAATTAAAAAACTTAAATTTAGAATTATACTAATCATTTGCATGGCACTCCAAGCAGTTAATTACAAAGAAATAAATTATAATTGTTGTTATAAAATGGATTCTGTTATTTGGTCTCAATTCATGGTACGAAAGATTGCGATCTTGCATGAAAAAATTTTGAACAATATATTTAAGTACCAACAAATATTTTAATTATAAATTAGGTAAATGATAAGTGTTTTATTAATGATGAAAGAGAAATTACTCTGGTATAGACATATCGATATAATGTATAGCAATATAATATTAACTGTATCATATACAGTATAAGTCAATATCAACCCTATCGAATAATTCAATACTAATCATATTTAAATGTTTATAAACAAATTGAAACATTGTTCTATTTGTATCGTGCGTATATCGTACAAGTATGTATCATTTATTTCTATACTAACTAAAAGTTTAAATAATAAGGAAACCTGAGTACAGTAATAACTAACAATAAAATACAAATGCGTGCTACTACTTCTACCGTTTAAATGATAGACAGTGTGAAAGAATATACTTAATTAATGTTTCTGTATTACAGAAATTACTCTACATTGCAATATTTTTGCTAATTTTATGAAGGTGCTGTTTGAGTGACCAAGTTTAACAAGTCAGACTGGAATAACTTGATCTTTTCTCTAGCTGAAATCTAAACATTTATTACCATGAATATTTTCCTTTACATGAAATAATTTTCTAAGTGGAGATTTGGTTTGTTCTTCGTTCCAGCAATTTTTGTTCCTCTTCTAAATTCCTTTAATAGATCATTATAAGATAATACGTGTGTAATTACCCTGAGTTCCCATAAAATCATTACCCATTTCTACCAAAATATCTATCTACCGGAATATTTTTTCGTTTCAAACATTCAACGCGTGACGCATTATTTTGCACATTAAATAACACGAGTTCAAGCGAAAATTGAAATTTACGAACTTCTCTTGCATTCATTTGAAATATATGTGTCCCGGACACCATGCGCAGCTCATATTTTTACATTTATATTACGTTCATATTTTGTACCTGCCACAAGACTCCAGAATACCGTTTCATCGTAACCAGTATAGTTTTAATTTGGAGTACTCATCTGTATGCATTATGAAACGAAACCGTCTTTATTTTTTCCCTCCGAGACACATTGAAGATCGACCACAATTGCATTCTCGCGACACAATGACTTTTTCTCCCCTTGAACAGGGTGCACGTATCACTGAACGATTTCACGGCTTCGTGATTCTGTCATCTAAATTCCGACTATAGTAATCCTCCGCTTTCTTTCTCTCTCTCCAGGTGTTTCTTGTGTTGTCCGTTTCTCTTTCTCACGCTCGACCGTTTTACTCTTTCTTCGTCTCGATGTCCTTTCTTCTTCCCGCAACCGCTCTGTGCAGTTCTCTCGAATTTCCTCAGTTTCTCTGTCCGTTCATCCCCCTATTTCTGAGCCGCTGTCCCTCTCCCTTCATCGCGGCAGCCACTACGTAACCATTGTCCCATGAAATTGGACGTCATTCACGTACCGGATGTCCATGACTCTTTCACAGCGTGCGCACCGCGTCGAGGTTGTAACGATCGCGAAGCAGAAACTACGAACGCGTGCCAATCGATTTTTGCAAAAGATCTGACTCCTGACTGCAAGCCAGAGATCCTTCAACAAAATCAACAAAATCAACAAAATCACCCAATCCGCATTATGAAATTTTTTTTTTTCAATTTTTATACGTTTGTAGATCTTTATTGCACCGATCAGCTGTGCTATATGGATTAGGACTGTCGATATGAACCGAGAGCCCCGGATAGTTGGGTACTCGAATACCCAGTGAGGTATAGGGTAACAGTACGGCTAAAGTTCCCGAATAATTGCTGTTAATAATAATTCCCGGTTAATACCCTCTATCTCGGGTATTGTTATCAGAGTAATAGCTCCTATATCGATCACAGTTCATACACAGAACGATTTCGGATTTAAACGAAATTTTGTGAGAAATCTTCATATTTTGCATTGCAATGTTCACGTGAAAATGTTTGTTTCTTTTAATTATCCTGAATCATGACTCCAGACGCGAGCACGGAGTACAGAATCCAACAGTGGAGGAGGAAATTTTAAAATTAGGGGTATTCATTTACCGTTGGAGAGGGAGAGTGGAATCAGGTGAAGTTTTGCTAGGTATTCAATGCCATTGAAGAAACATGGAACAGGGACCTGGTGTACATCAGACTTTCTGTGTGAAATCGTATTACAAAAACGGTGATTCTGCTACTACCGTGCAACGGCGTTTTCGCAATAATTTCAATATCTCGCGTCATGGGCAGGTGCCATCTGCTCATGCAATAAAATTGTGGGTTCAGTTTAGTTCGTGAAAACTGGTTCCATACTAGATGTGAAGCATCAAAGGGCCAGCGTGACAGTACGAAGTCCAGAAAACATTGACTGGGTTAAAAGTGCCGTAACCCGTGATCCACAACGTTCAGACAGTAAACGCTTATCCGCTTTAAACATTAGCAACAAATCAGTACGACGAATATCACACAAAGATTTGAATTTTCATGTGTACAAACTTCAAATTGTTCAGAAATTAAAAGATACTGATTTACTTGTAATTGCTCAACTTAAGTGACTTTTCCACTGCAGCACTCAACGTATTGACGCGGTGACTACCACAGTGGAAACTCCCATACGTGGTCAGACGCACTGTAATATGTCAATAAAACGTCAAAACTTTCAGTAACACGTTCGCTACCACGGTCGAACATATTTTCAAAAAAACCTTCTAATTAATTGGAACGCATATTCTAGCTCGAGGTCTCTCGAACATCCCGTTGTTAAAGACCATTGAATTCATCTCGATAGTAATTATAACGTCATATCAAAGGAAATATAGATTGCCACTTAAAAAAACACTGATTTATGATCCACCCTCAAAACCAACGGAAATATTTAAGTTCATCATCAATGGGATATCCTGTTTATTACATGATTTGGAAAAGACATACTTTAATTGCCTATTAATCAGAACTTACTTATTGTTAGAAAATCTACATCTCATAAATAAATGTGTGCAATTATTATTTCTTACTAATAGAAAAGGAATATTCAACTGCATTGTAGATTTGATTAAAAAACAAATATAAATATATAAGTAATTGTATAAACTAAGTTATATGTAACTACATAGTTCTGTAAAAAATGGATTCAGTTTATAGCTATCATCTAACCCAAATCTAATAAAATACACGTTTCATTTATTTTTAGTTTTGTCATAAATTTTCCGTTTATAAAAAAAAACGGAATTTTTAAAAATTTCATGCACAATATGCGCGATTCCAATTTTTTGTATTGCTGTGGTATGCATTTACATACAAAACGTTTGCACTTGAAACACTTCTGAAAATATTTATTGTCATTCCATGTCATAGCATATCTCTCGTTTTTTTTTTAAATGTTCGTTGGAATTGGCTTCCAAAAGATAAATCTTCTCTTTCTTCCACGGTAAAATTTTCGAAATCATTGCAAAAGTCACCGCATTTGTCAGTAACAAACAGCTTTTCGGCTTTTGTTTCTCCTTCCTCTTCTTACTTTCAAAAGTACTCTAACAAGATATTTTTACGTCACTACTTTGAGTTTTAACTATTTCGTGCAAAGAAATTAATAAACGAATGTAGAAAAATAATGAATTATACACTGTAAAACAAAACAAAATCAGTCGAGAATAAATTAAGAATACCCGAATAAAGAATATTTTCACGCATTCCTGGGATTACCCGTAAAACAGACGACGACGTGATGGCGTAACTGGTTCGTAACAAGAAAAATCGTAAACATTGCAATAAAAATGTCGCGTTCGTTCGCGAGGATCGCGTTTTTCTGCCAGCGTGCGTTTATAACCTCGTTCATCAGGGCGGTCTGAAAAAACACTGGAAACGACGGTGCAATAAAATTACTGAGTATCGTATTTATTACGAGAGCTGGTAATTTTATCAGACAAATCCGAAGACAAAGTGCGTCCGCTGGTCTGTTCTTTCGCAGAGCGGACTCTGTTGTCTGTTATTTTCCTCGCTCATTATGATGATCTAATAACTGACCGCGGAAACACTGTTACAGAAATGAAATTAACTACCAGCGTGTTTATTATGGGCATAATTACAAAACTGCTACCCTGTGAGATCTCGAGTTATCTCCAACATTTCCGAAGTAAATCATGCAATAACGAAACATAAATTTTTACATTCTTCATGTTATCTTTGTGAATGTAATTTCAACGGATTAATGAGATGATGCAGATTCAAATGATACTACTTACCACTTGATTCAACTAATTTTCGATTAGACTTATGTACAAGATAGCAAAAGTTATGGTCATAGTTTTGTGATTATTGAAGAAAAATTTTGCAATTTTCTGGATTCAGACTTTCAAGCACAGGGTCAAATAACACGATGTTTTATCATACTATTACAATAAAGACACAGAGTTTGTTTGTATGTTCGCGAAAATCTCAAAAACTACTAAACCGATTGTTATGAAATTTTCACAAAAGCTTCTTTACATCTTCCAGTGTGTCATAGGCTATATTTAATAGTCAAATACATAATGTATCGAGATAAAAGACATGAGACCATTATTTGTCGGGATGCTGGCGAGCCGTCTACGGGGGCATAGTTTACGCACGGCCGCTAGATGGCAAAGCTCGGCGCCCGCACGCTCGAAAGAGAATTTTCCCGGCTACAATACATGACGAAAAAAAATAATATTCCTAATTCTATATGCAGAAAAAATCGCGGGCGATATCGTGTCCAGGGCATGCTAATTGTTATACATGTATTTCTGAGGCTATTAAATATTTGTTCAGATGACCAGGCAGTTGTAAGATAAATGCCAGTGTTACTCTATATCACTTCTTTGCTCTCTCGTCTCCTTAAAAAATTGAGTGACACTTATAGGCAGATCCAACTTATAACCGTCTTCGTTACCTCAGGGCCAGCTCCAAGCAGCTGTCACTTACAAAATTATTTTTTGAATGACAGTAAGACTGTGCGATGCAACTTTTCCTAATGTAAAATGGTTTCTATTTTTTTACTATATTTGTAGACCAGACAAATGTTTCATAGCTACCTATTGACTTAAGCAATACAAATTATTATAACTGTAAGGTTGGACACTGGGTTTATGGGTATCTTCTAAACTCATTGAAATCTAAATTCATGTTACATGTATACAAATCTTGTTACCTTTTTAAAGTTAAAGAATTACTGTTTTAGGGGAAAATATTTGTTATCTCATTGAGAAATGAAATTACTTCGACTTTCTAGAGGAACATCTTCAAAAATTCAGCAATATGTTACGTAGCAAATGCTGGCATGTCACTGATGTTACATTGGCCGGAAAGAAGTAAGGGCCCACAATTTTACTTCCTATTATGCCGACCCGAACGTTCACGCTCCATTTGACTTGAATATTTATCTCTGACATAGCAAAAGCGTTTTCAGATGCTCACCCATGAGAATGTGAACATTGAACATTTCGTCTCTGTGAAGTTTACTTAAAAATATAACCAGAGAATATGAATCGTTTTACATAAAATAAGAAAGTTAGTCTTTTAAACGGCACACCACAAGATTCTGAGTCGAATACCTCGTTGAAGTAGACAGAACTGCTACCTGATAACATAATTTACGGTACAGGAATGCCAGCGTCACGTAACATGTCAAATTCAAATATTTCGGAAACGAAAGCTCATTCTAATGAAACTCATTAGGGTTTTGTAATTCAGCCTATGTACTTTACATTCCAATTACTGTCATTCAAAAAGCGATTTCCATTACTGCGTACTCTCTTTGTCAGGGAGGTACTACCGCATTTCATCGCGCGCTAGCGCATCGACCGAAAAGCGAATTCGCACGCTAACCTCGTCTCTGCTCGCGTACGAGTAAACGAATTAAGTAATTAACCGAAACGATGTTGTTGAAACACGCAACTCGTAGAATGTAACCGTGCCACCATCCGCGCGGTACTTTCTTTGCACTGCTGTACATTGTGCATTTATTCTAGGGATTTTTGTTGAGCGTCAGCCTTAATAATTCGTGAGACCCTTAAAGCCCACGGCCTAATCCGCATATTTTCGGGAAAGTCACGTATGTACAGTAGCGAGCATTTATGAAGTCTCGGTTGAAATCACTATAGAAGAAGAAGCCCTGCAACCACTCCCTTTCCGCCACTTGCTATCGGTCTTGAGAATTTCAGCAGTCAGGTGATTGGCTCCTTCTTCTATATCGCTTTTCAACCGAAATTTCATCAATGCTCGTGACTGTACATGGGTGACAGAAAACAGACACCTCAAATTTAATTTAATTAAATAATTATTGCTTCTCGCAAAATTCTGAGCAAATTTCATATTGAAACAATAATGTAGAAACAGAAAAACACGGCTGATAACTCAAACCTTTTTTTTCTTTACAATTTATACAAAAAATAGTAAATTATATCGTGTCTGATTGAGTATGGCCGTTTTCACTGTGGCGTTCAACGTGTTAAGGTTCGAGTGAGTAGCTATTGAAGTGTGAGAACAAAAGAAAAGTGGATATAGGGAAAATTGAAAATATAAAAAAGAATGGTTGGAGCGTTCCTCACTGCGTAACCCGACATTTAGGGTTGACGATCGAGCCCGCGACATCGCGTGCTCAACAGCTAACGTGTTAAGGGAGGGTGGGATTACAATGTATACTTACAATTAGCTTCCATTCTAAGAAACAATGAAATTAATTGTATACGTTAAGCATTAAAATTTAAAGCCTGTTGATGGCAAACGTTTTAAACGTTGCCCGCGACTGCTACAGACAAAGCTTTGCCTGCTAGAGGGTGTTCGTTTTTATTGTATACACTTCGTTATTTCTTAAACTATGGAAGATATGAAAAAACTGTTTACATAAAATTGATTGTAATTCCAGGGTATTCTTTCAAGATATATGAAAACCATGTTCACGTATTTTATTGGAATATTCTAATTTTTATTATAATCATTTTATTGTGTGTTTCAATTCGAATTTAATGAGCTAGTTACGCTGTACTTCGTATTGCCTGGTTCTGAAATAATAACCTTACATGCTTACGTATTTTCTTCTCCCTTTATGCTGTGTAGTGTTTAATTATGCGGAAGAAAGTATTAGCTTTAGGTTCCTCCCTTGTAAGACGAGACGGTGCCTAAAGGGGCCCTCAACCGATCATTATATATTGCCAATATTGCAGTATTGTCAATATTATTGAACGTGTCAGGCAAATGCAGTGTGTCAATATATATTGACAATATTATATTGATAATACACAGGTCAGCAAACATGTTACAACCCAATATCTAGGAACCTGTTAACGGTATTGAGATATTTCTTTTAAACTTTATCGTATGAAGGGGCTTTTTATACTTCTAAGCCCTTGCTTCCTTATTCTCTGAAAAAAGTCATGTTAATTGTGAACATATACATATGTTAGCACTCGCTGAAATTAGACCGGTGTAAAATTTTCAAAAAAGCCGGCAGAGGTGAAGACGGTAAGGCCTTAATCAGATGGGTGGTTAGGGGTGCAGGGGAACTATGAGCATTTATCTCATGGTGAAAGGGAATTTGATTTTGGGATCCTATCTAGAATGAAAAGACATGTTTCTTGTATTAACATGTTAAGGTAAATGTGCTTTTTATATTTGGGGTATATTTGGAGTATTGCCTCCTTGATGGACTACATATTGGACTGTCTGTGTAACTTCTATGTGGAGAAATTAGAGGGGTGTTGGTGAATTATTTTAAGTGTTTTATTTTAAACCCTTTATAATGTGGTGATTTGGGCCGAACCCCAAATTTCTGATCCATACAGGATAATAAGATGAATGCATACTTCGTAAATGAAAAGTTCAAGATTAAGGGGAAGTTTAGAGGTTGCTCTTAAGAGGATGCTTGAGGCACCAATGGCAGCTTCTGCTTTTTGGTATCTACCTAGGATGGCTGCACCCCAGAGGAGCTTGTGATCGAAGACTGCTCCAAGGTAGGTAACTTCACTAACACATTCGATATTTTCTCCCTGGAGGGTTGAGGTTGGCATGGAGTTAATATTAATTTTGGATTTCCTAGCAAAGAGAATAGCCTGGGTTTTGAATCACTGGAAGCGCGCCAACAATGGTGATTGCTTATTAGTAGGAAAATGTGAGATGAACATTGCACAAGGAACGGAAACTTTTGATGCAACCTGGTAAATGGCAATTTCTGTGTACGGAACTTAACTCCGTCCCTGGTCGAATCGAACGCAAGGCCGAGTATAAAACAACAACACGAAGTTTACAATGCGCAACACTTATCGTTTCAATAAATCACGAAAGAATACGCCGGCGGAATAAAGCGGCGTGACCCACAGCTTTGAGGGGGATCCAAGTGTTTCCGCATTACACGTATCCGGGCCGTTCCTCGCGATGCTCTGCTTCCAGACGGCGTGGCAACGCGGCTCGTTCATCACGACGATCTAATAACCCTGTACACCGAGGGCGGTGTAGCGGCGTGCCGCCTACAGTGGCGAGATGGACGGCTCGCTTTGTTGCAGAAATTACGGGATTCCAGCCACCGCTGTCGAGTCCTCCGACTCTCCTGCACACACCCTCTTTCGCTCCCTCTTTCACCTAACCCTTCGGCTCCTCTTGCTGTTCATCGTTGCCGATCTCTGTCACTGTTACCGCGCTCTCCCTTCACCCCGTCCTTTTGTGTCTCTTTTCCTTTGTCTACGATCGGAACGAGCCCCGTCGAACTTCTACTTTTCCACCGGACCACCGCGCGCTTCAATATTTGTTCGGGTCGAACGCGAGAGAAGCCGAAATATGCTGCTCTGTGACCGCGGTCCCTTTGTCGCTTCCATGCCGTCCCATGACGACCGACCGGTTCCGTACGCTGTACTCTTGTTTGAATTGCCAGCGTTCGGAAATAAATGCACCGCCGACACATACAGGATATAATTAAATCTGTTCTTTTTGGGAAACTGGTGCGCCGGATCGGACCGATTGAGTAGTTTCCCTCGAGTTCCGAAGTGGATGCTTTTAAGTACACACAGCGCTGGACGGAAGAATTGTAGAGTACGCACCGCTTACGAACATTTATAACTGTTAAACAAATTGTTTTTACCGTTTTTCTTGTGTGGATCTGTATCCACGATATCTCACTTGTTTATGTGCGAAAACAAAACTATATCAATATAATAGGGAACACATAACTAATAAAAATGTGTGCTACCATCATCTTATGCCTGGAAAAAATTGGCAGCACTTTAAATTCTTTATTTGCATATATTGTTTTATGGAAATATTTTCTTTCATCTGTTAAAACGAATGAAGGATGTCGTTATAGTCATTTCAGTTGATTTTATGCCGGTTCTGAAGTTGATTTGATGACTAATTTCCAAGATACGTGAAAAATGACAAAGAAGGGAAACAACTACACCCGAAGAAAGAAAACTTATATTGAATTTCTATAAACAAGATAAATCATGTGCAAAAACTGGAATGTAGAGCAAAGAAGCCGTTTTACAGCTCGTAGTATTATTAAGAGGTTTTCGAACACATCAAATACTCATAATCATTCCCACAGTGAACGGCGACCTATATGATCAGGAAGGGAGAAGCGGAAAATAGTTAATATGATTAAAAGAAATCCTCCAATAAATTGTACCAGAAATTGCAGCATTGTTTACAGAATATTGTAGCAAGAAAATTAGTTGAAAAACAATACGTAGAGACCTGAAAAGTGCTGGACACTCTGCCCGGGTCGCTCGAAAAACATCGTACATTAGCAAAGTTAGTAAAAACAAACCGATAGAAGTTGCTAAAGAATTTTCCAATGAAAGTATTGAATTTTGGGATCAAGTTCTATTTTTGGGTAAAAGCAAATTCGATATATTCAAATCAGATGGTCGAATCTCAGTATGGAGAAAACGTAACACTCACCTGGATTTGGTAAACCTGCAACCTACGGTGAAGTACATAGTATTTCTATGTATTACGAGTAAACTATTTCTCCCATTTGTATTAAAACATTTTTGTAATGAAATGATTATTTAAGCCATAAATTAATTTACTTTCTTTACCGTTGACAAATTCAAATATGTGCGTAAATTTATCGAACATGGAAAATATTCATTCATTCAAAGTGAATCAGTTCTTCGTATGCACATTATTAATTCTCGTATGAAATAATACGTATAATGTGATAGTCCAATAAGTATCCCATCCGCCTCTAGGTTTTTACTTTGGAGACAGACATTTTTACAATTAACTGAAAGTAATTTATTCTGAAAACGTTCGTCGTTAAATGGTTTATCTATCCTGAAATGAATCGTTCGTTTTACTGTTTGATCAGGTCAAGTTTACTCTAACTGCTTTCGTGACTTTAATGGAGAATAATAACGCCTTGTAATGAAAGAATTCAGTTGACTGTTTCCTTACTCCCGATTTCGTCTTCGGTATGTATAGCTAATGCTTCCAGTCATTAAGGTTCATCCTTTTAACGTCTCCATAAATATTCGCTAATGCGTTCGCAAATGGCACGTTCTCCTTAAGAATTCATCAAGCGAACTATTTTTTTGCACCGAGTAATTGCGCTGAATATCCAGCAACAATAAATGGTTCTACATAAAAATGGTGCTTAAAAAAAGTGGTAACTATTACACAACCGAAATTCATTGTAATTACAAATGTTTTCCTGATAAATTTTGATCAGTTCTTTTTTGGAAATATATTCACGTAAAAACTTCTTCAGATATTCGAAATATTTTGTTAGAATTAATTCGAAAGCTTGAAAAAATTTAAACGCTTGAAATTCTGCTGAACATAATATTGTTCTAGTAAAATGACTTTCTGTATCGATAATAGGGGGGCTTATAGTACGAAAATCTTTTTCCTGCGGTTGTGCGTATATTTGTTGAATATATTAGCGTAAAATTGTAAAGCTTAAAGGACACCTGACGAAAATGCAATTTGGAGAAATTAGAAAGCCACTTCAGCTTGTGAATTACAGGTAATGTCTAAAACAGTCATTATAAAAAATTGGCTTTTAACACTTTGTACTTGGTAAAGGTCCCTAATGGGAACAACGCCAACTCGAAACCGTTTTCTGGAAAAAAACACCTTCCATTACAAAAATAAAAAGTTATATTTCTAAAGTGAAAATCTACTTTACAGTACGGTTTATATACAACGAGTGGAAGAATAGTACAACTTTATTGCATATAGTTTTTCATTGTTGCCATGTAGCGAAACCCTTTGAATTTTATAGAAAACTTACAGTGGTGCCGCTACAGAGCCAACCGATTGGAAAGGGTTAATTTTGTTCATTGTCATAATTATTACAATTTATTAGGATTTCTTTTTATTAGAGCAATTCGAATCTCCTTACGGAGATTATTTTACAATACAGGGTACACTATCCAATACAAAATACACGTAACAGAAGACAACTTGAAGATACATTATTTTCTTATATTCTTAAGTTACAGTTTTTCAGAAACGAATAGGCGAACTTACATGTCGCTAAGGTAGATTCGTAGAGTATTACATTACATGACAGTGGGAGGAAAAATGTAGTTTTTGTAGCTTCTTAATAAACTTTGATCTCTGCTCTTCAAAAACAGGGCATTTATTAGGACTTTTTTTCATGATTCATAACATGACTTTTTGTATTACTGTTAATTTTAATAACAATATTACATTTGAATTAAGTATTCACACATTTCGGTTTCTATAACGATTGTCCGAATACAACCGAAATAAATACTATTACAGTATCAGTATTCCGCAGTTTAATAGACGTGCGTAGTACATATTGCGTAATTAAAATAATAAAAAGAACGGACAGGAGAATCACGCGGAGAATCTTGGCACATCGAAGCAAGAAGTATCAATGAAATACGAGACATATCGAACGGTCGCTGTACCGATGGTACAGATTGTTCTCAGCTGAGGAAAGTATCTGCAAGTATCAGTGGAAAGTCAGTGGATTCTTTGACTCTTCTCCAGCTTCAGGACGCTGACTGAGCTCGCAATCGGATCAGGAGCCGTGCCGCATTGCAGGCCGCACCTATCTCTCTCTCTTCTTCTTCGTTTCCTTCGTCTCGTTCAATCGTTCCTTACAACCCTTCTCGAACGTGCATTGACAGCACGCCGACGAGCATTCCACGTTCTTTCAGGATCCCTTCGTTACTCGTCCTTTGCCCCGTAATTACCACAAGAATTACAGAAACCTGCTCGGACGGAATCGTCATTGGTATTTCATCAGAAGGGCAAATCCGACATGAAAGAAGGAAATTGAACCGACGCCGGGAATTTCATGTTCCCCGGGAAAATACCGCTCGCTTTCGTGAAGTTAAGCTTTCTAATTGGTACTTATTTCAATTAGCCGCGGCCGCGTCGTCGGGCGATGTGTGTTTCATTAATTGGCCTCAGATCTGAAGGAATTTGACTTGCCATGAGAATGAGAAATAATGATTCGGAATGCCATTTTAATGAAATGAAATAAAAGAAAACGCTGCTTGAATGAATGTTTCAAACATCACTGTTTTGTGATTTCGAATGTGTTCAGCCAAGGTATCCAACTTAAAGTAAAATAACGTTATAGTAAAATTTCTCAAAAACTGAAGGTGATAGAGAAAAACGGCTTGCAGATTCATAATCAGCGCACCAGACTATAAAAAACGCGTAGTGGGTACTGGAATATAGAAAAAAAGTTAAAACTTGGTGAGCAGTGTTATTCTAATTTTTATTACTTGGAAAACTGAAGCATTGTAATTAATACGTATTTGCGTAAAAAAGGAAATTTGTGCATACCATGTATTATTACAACTATAAGTAACAATATTATTCGAGTGGTAGAACATTCGAATAATGGAGTGTTCGGATAGTAAAACGTACGCACAATGGGTGTTCATTTATTAGAGTTATAATTATATATACTGTTAAAGAAAACTTAGTTTCGATTATTAATTATTTTAGTTCTTATTTCTCTTTTCAATGTTTGAAAGAATAAAATGAACCTTCTATATTTTTGTGTAAGATTCACTTTTATCAATTATTGCCGTTCATGTAACCAACTGAAAGAAAATTGATTCCACTGTCCAATGTTTCGTTTCTACCGGGGGAATGCAAATTTTCGAGCGAATTCGAGATTTATATTAATGGATTTAAATTACTGCTTTTTTCCTCCTCGAACCACGAGCATCAACAATAAATCGGAAATCTACTTCATGACACCTCGTCTACGATACGATTTATATTCGCTCCCGACTAAACTGTTCGCAACAATCGCGCTTGTAAATATTACACGCGAGAACGGTAAATGGTGACTTACAATCGAATTTTGCTCCCCCCGCGGAAGAAATATTACCGTGTTTACCGCGGTGCCGACAAAGGAAGTATGTCACCAAAACTTTATGAAACACGCCGCTGTTTATTGCGACGGACCAGCGTGAACCGTAGGAACACAAATTCCGAATTTGCTTATTCGCTCGACGAACATTTTGCGCGTGAAAACTTTACGTTCTTCCTAAACGTTGTAGGAATGTAGCGTGTATTGATGATAACTAGACTGAGGATATTTATGAAATTTAATACGTCCAAATTGGTGAGTGCTCGACATTTAATAATTTAGCAAAATATAAATTACAGATTTTAAACATTTTAAAGAACAAACGCAGTCTTGTGGAAGTTTCATTTATTTAACTGCCCTAACTTAGGAACTACGAAGTCCAGAAATGTGTATTTGCATAAACATCCGCAGTCTAATGATAACAACGATCTTACAGGACGTTTTTGTTTTTCATTTATATCTCCTGTTTCTAACTAATTCCGTGTTTAACTAATCCAGTTAAAGTTTTTGAAACAAAACGGTGACTAACAAATGCAAACTGTTGTTTATAAATAGTAGAGACACACCGGACAGCCGTGAAGACTCCTAGTGATACTGAAACCTAGAATCTCGATGAAAGAAAGTTTCACCTTTGATTTAAAGGGCAGTCCTCATTTTTACAGTCAAAAGCCAGCTGCTTTTGGAGAATTTTTTGCAAGAAAACTACCAGAGCTATTGAAGTAAAACTTGAAACGTTTATTATTCGTATCTTGAACTAAGCATTTAATTTTTGTTTGTCATGAAATACAGTATAGCTTTTGTGTGACGTGTACCGGAAGTAACCCTTGCACGAAAAAAGCGTTATTTTTCATGGCAATTTAAACATTTTCGCCTTCACTATTTATATAGAAAAGTGATATTTATTTCATGTCTGACTGGTGATGGCTCTTTTCACTGCGATAGTCAACGTATTAACACGTTGCCTGCCATAGTAGAAAATTCCGTATCTAAACAGACATGCGAAAACGGCTATTTATTAATACACGTGGTTCAGTGTACAAATATTTGTTTACTTGATTTTACGTTTGCTATTTCTAATATCATTTTAACGTGAATGTTAGTCAAAATTTCATACGGCTTGGTAGTTATGTGATCAAATTAAAATTGATGCATGTGCCGAAAACGGTATACGTGGCAGGGAACATGTTAAAGAAAACAATGTTGACTTTAATGTGATTTTCATAATGAACCTAAGGGAAAATTTACGCCGTTATTTCTATACACTTGAACAGTGCAACTTTTCACTTAGATGTTTCCTTCTATCTTCAAATCTGAGAAAGATATTGAAGATATTTAGATATTTAGACAGAAGTATACATATTTATTTACCATTTAATTGTCCTACCTTGTACAGAGATCGTGCATATTGATGAGTTCCGATGCACGCGCGTAAAATTCCAAAAAACATTCGTATCGAAATGATTTGTCATCGCTCTGGTTTTCGATGTGCACGGGCATAAATTCTGCCACGCAGAAAGAGAAATCGCTGCACGACATTTCCAGACTGGACAATTTATGAAATTGCGATATCGAAGTAGTCCAACATTTCGCGCAGTCGGTGCCCTGGCCTTTGATTCTGAAAACTGTACGTTGCCCTCGCCCGTTTCCCTTTGCCGTTCAAATGTTTATGACCTATTGTGAAACGTAATAATCAATAAAGGCCATAAAATTGTCTTTTGCACTAGAAATGAGAAATCGAATTGTTTCGAAATTCTAATATAGTTTCACAGATTGTCTGATATTTGTTGGACCAAGAGTTATCGATAGTTTTATACCTAAAAACTCTAAACTAGAGCTCTTATTATCCGGATATCCAAGTAGTCGAAATACTCATTACGATCCGAACTTAGGTTCGAGATCTGTGCAAATATCTAGAAAAGCATGTTTGTAAACAAAATCGAAATAGCTTAGAATACTTGTCCCTAAACGTACTTATTGTTAGAATCGATTTTAATTTTTCGACATAACTCTTTAACTGTGTAGAATAAAGAAACTTGCTTCAAGTAAATGTTATTTAGTTCGAGAAGAACTATTTGAATAACAAGGATTAATACCCCCTCCATATACAATTTTGAATACAAGTTATAAATACATACGAAATACAATATTCTAATTGACTGCATTCATATTGATAGGAAAATATTGTCGCACTTAGAATTTCTAGAATTTACAAATATTATTTACAGTTTTTGGCGATGTTCATTCTTTATTAAATTATGCATGGGTGAAATATGAGAAACGATCAAACTGTAAATTGAAATTTTTAAAAACGAAAGCCTATTTGTCAAAATTCCACTAAAGCTTTAAAATTTTCTGTATGCATTATTACTTGACAGAGGTTCACAAAAAAAGTATAGTCATCACTTATGAGTACATACACGAAGTACTTACTAATTATTATAGCAATTGTAAATGTAATCATTTTCATAAGCGTCTACTTCCTGGGATGAAAGTAATATTGAATGATATAAACGGCCACGTACATAAATCACCTAAATGTGCTTATTGTTAGAACTTGCAATACTTGTTTGAAAATTACAATATTACAATGTACGCGCGAAGATAATACCACGAACTTAATAACAAGCGTTTATAAATCGATAAGTTCCGAAAGAAATTGTTCGGAACGAAAGGATCAATTTTTATACTCGGATAAAATTGAGTATCTTCGAAATTTCCTGACGATAAATTTCATGTTCGTTATTACATCGATTTCAGATCGATTCGAAATCGATGTGCTTTGGAAAAGAGGAAAGAAGTCCCCGCTCGCGCAGACAAATCGTTCTCCAATCGTCCCGTCTCACGAAACACTCATTACTCATTTTGGAAGAGCAAAAACGGAACAAAACGTTCGCGAGATACGGAAAAAGAAATTGTTCGAATGATTTTTCATGGATCTGGCTTTTCGAATTGATTGCAAACTCTTCTTTCCTGTTTGTTCTAGGCATTTAAAATGACTAAAGACAAAGTAATTACTTCTGTAGTAGAGATTTCCAGAGTATGTCGTTTAAAGTTATATACTTCTCTGTGAACTACTCTCTACTTTTAACAAAATCTTTAATTTTCTTACTAATGCAATGTAGTTTATGTGTTACTCTTCCATTTATAGATTTATTTTCACGTATTCTTAATAAAAAAGAAGGAAAACTATAGGGAAGAGTTACCTAAATCGTACCATTTAAGATATTTTACGTTGTATTTCCTATTTGGCACTAATTTGTTCACGAGTTAATATTGTATGTTGTAGCTTGATGTTTAATACACCCACTATTATATAGTTAATCTTTTTCCAAGAACAAATTAATTTGTTATACGGATTTTTATAACATCATGTAAACGGTACGATTTAAGCAACCGGTTTCCTAGATCGTACCTCTTCTGAAAATACTAAATTTGTGAACGGAAATAATAATGAAAATATGGATTAGTAAAGAAATCGTTTATTAATGCATACTTACATGTATTAAGAACAGATAAAGAAGCATCCAGGATATAATATTTAGAAAGAACATATTTGCGTTAATATTAATTCGTATTTTATCGATAACAAATAAGGAAGAAAATATTCAACGTAAAGTAATGATTATTAAATAACATATTTATAAATAACAGTTGACATAGTAATACATTTTTTTTTAATCTGTATGACGTATATAATACATTGTGGTGGTACGAACTTCGGAAACATGATCAATTTACTTATAAATATCGATTTAATTTTTATAATAAGGATACTGAACCCAAAAGAAACATTAAAAGATATGTTAATTGATGCCCTTCAGACCTACATGAAGTTACACAATTTTAGCAAAATGTGTGCATTTCTTGAATAATGTTCTTTTCTTAATTCTGCATAATTTCTACTAAAATTAGCGACAGGCCGTACCAATCGCGCACCAAAGGAATACAGTTATACAACGAATAACGATACAGAATAAATAATTTAGTCGTTCCATTCGATCGGTCATAGCATCGTCGAGGCCCCAAATGCGCTGCTGTTAAATAACTTATGGGGGCATTTAATCGGCCGATCGAAATGCGTACGGTGGAGATCTATGGGGGGAACGTTTCACAAGATGCTCGTTTCCAAACAGCCTTTCGTCTCGTGGTTCTTCGGCGACATGTATGTATGTATAACTAGAACCACCTCATCTCCCTGCAGGCGTAGTTTGTGGTAAGGCGCTGTTGGCCCCTCGAGTACCACAACTCAATTCCGAAGCATTTCGGTTGATTTACAGACCCGACCAACGTAACCTCCAGCCTCACCCTGCTTTGACAGTCTACCTCCCCACCCTTTCTTTGTTTTTCTTCTTCGTCCTTCTATTTTGTTGTCGTCCTTTCTTTGCGTTCACCAGGCAACCATCTTCTTGCACCCTTTATTGCACACCTGTCCTGATTCGCTGGTCTCTGCCCCTTTGTACGAGAAGAAGCTGTTCGTGAGTTCACGAAATTGAGGTCGTTCTTCGTTGATCGATGGTGGACGCGTTAGACGGCTGTGGTCGTGCTTTTTTTTACAGTTCGCGTGTGTTTTGTGGGTACACCGACATTTTGGCGGCGGATGAATACAGCAATCAAAAGCCGCACGCGTTTTACGGGGAAATTTACGAGAGCACCTTTTCAGAACACAAGGGATGAATAGCCGTGTCCTGAAAGAGCTGTAAAGGCTTATCATTAATGCTTTTTCCTCTGTGTTTAATCTTTTTCGATGGAAAAAAACGCAGGGAGGAGGAGCCGAATCGAAATACTGATATTGCCTGATAACTCTGACATGGCATCTCGTAGCGAGATTAATTAAACGGTAACAAATTGTTTATTTAATCCTTTGCGGACGGAAAGTTTCGGGAAAAATCGTGCACCATGTGCTGAAACTTTCCGTGGTGGAACGCGTATCTAATTTTATAATTAATTATAATTATATATTTGATGTCGATTGCTCAATTGTTTTAGTCCTTTAAAATTGCAAAATATGTAACGAGACATATATGTGTTAATGAAATAAGCAAAGATGATAATTCGTGTAAATACATAGGTTGAAAGCGTACAGTAAACGCGTGTGCCTAGGCCAGTGCGGTGACCCGTAGCACACGGTGAACGATCTTTTTGAACGCACATATGCGTCTGTCGTCCGCAAAGGGTTAAGTAATACGTTTATTCCCTTACACGTGTTTTGAATATAAAAAACTAACTTCTTTAACGTATAAACAATTTGTAAAAAGTGCTCTATAGGAAAAGAATAACGTTTCTTTTTCATTTTCTTCTTGTTGGACTTTATGTGTTGCAATTTTCCTTATATTTAATACATTTGTTTTATTTTTGTCTCAAATAGATTGTTTATTTATTACTGTAACTGAAGCTTATTATGTATTTTCAATATTTTCTTGAATACCTCGGAAATAAAAAAACGTGTACACCTATATTTTCCTTTTCTACACTCGACGTTGTTTTACCGTATGCTGTGCGACGAAGACAATTTGTAGTGGGTTTGAACAAAACATGCAAAAGTATATCTTCATATATGTAACAAATGTATTCACAACTCCGGTACAGTTTAGAAATAAATTTAGGCCTGACAGTATCGAATTATTTTAAAAGGAGTCTTTGAGATTTAATGTCACTGTTTACGTGACAAAAGTAGGACGTCACCGGTTACGAATTAATAAAATCATACAAAATTTCTCTTTTTTTATTATTTCCTTAGTTCACGCGGAGAAAATATTTTGTATGGTATCAGCTAAAAGATGGACGCAAGAAATTATAGGTTTATCTATAAAAAGTGAAGGTGACCTTAAAAACTTCGAAGAAAAGCAACTAAGAAAGAATGTAATGTAATTATCTTGAAGGCCTCTCGCATCTGTTTCGGGAAAAAAAATTTCAGTCGGTCCAATAACTACAGAATAATATTTTAGTTATTAATAAGTGCTATACACTGGTTTATTATAGAACAGAAATAATGACAGAACATTCTCTCTTGTAGCTACTAATTAAATTGCTTCAGAAGCTTTCATTATACTCTGAAAAGGATGCAAAAGTACATCACAAAACCAAGGTCCACTAAATTCGTAATACACCGTAGCCGTATTTTTTTTCTGTGCAAATATATAACAATCTTTTGTACCTTATCGGGGCTTCATTAAAATGTTATCAAAGCAGCTGAAATTTGAATGGCGAGATCAATAATAAGAGCAACAACGGGAACGATGCCAATTGAAAGTAGATTCTTGGTATTCACTCGGAAGGAGGAATTTTTCAATTGCACGAACGTTCGTCCGCGTTTCCGTGTCCTCCGTTTTCTGAATATCCTTTGCGGCGCTGTTTAATTACCTCGTCGCGCTAAGAAACGGGAAGATGCCCGGCGTGGCTGATTTTGAGCGTTGGATTCGTGCGAGCGTAATTAAATTTCTCGTCAAAAGAGACATGCCGAGAACGCCGTGATTTCGTCGTCGAAATCATGTTAAAATGAAACACGCTTGGACAAAATGAAAACCGAAATAGCGACCGTATTTTTCACGCGGAAATTATCTGCTGTGTAAACGCGCGCTCGGCGGAACACTGTTTTAAAAGTTTCCCAGACGCAATAGGAAATATGACGATAAATATTAAAGACCATGTTTTCCTTAGGATTCAACTGTTTGGCACGAAGATGACACACGGTAATGGTGTCCTTAATGTTTCGCTAATTTAAGGCTTCTACTATTTGTAAGAATTATCAATACTAAGAAAGGAGAAAAAAATCCTTTTCATTTTGAAAAGGAAAAAGAATACAGTTCTTAACACGTTGAACGCCGCAGTGAAAACGGCCATACCCAATCAGACACGATATAATTTACTATTTTCCATATAAGTCGTAAAGAAAAAAAAGGTTTGAGTACTCAGTCGTATTCTTCTGTTCCTACATTATTGTTTCAGTATGAAGTCCGCTCAGAATTTTGCGATAATCAATAATTATTTAATGAAATTAAATTTGAGATGTCAGTCACCGATGACCGCCATGGCGTTCAACGTGTTAATATTCAAATTAATATAGACTATAATAAAATCATTCACCTCGTGTTGGTCTGACAGCAGGGTAAGGTAAGCTATACTTCATTCTGCGACTTCAAAAACAGGATAAACAGAGGTTGTTTCTTCATTCGCACCTTCTATATTTATTCAAGAATAGTAGGTTGTATTTTTAAAAGATTAGCATTTTATCTATCCTTCGTTCAGATTCAAATACAGTCGGTGCAAAAAGTTTCCAGCCAAAAAGTGTGCTTTATATTTAAAGCTAGTATACATACATTGATTGGGCATGAAATTTTGTATACGGTTAGATTTTAAAGATCGACATATCGACTATTATAATGCAATCCAAGATTTTGTTCATAATATATATTTCATACAGATATAATACGAGATGTATTCAAAAGCAATAATCGTTTTTATGTTACAAATGTAGGAAATACAAAATTTACTTAACACTTCTCAACTCGTAAACTTTATAACAAAAACTACCGCAAACGCTATCACAAACAAAATCGTAAATGCTATGATAAATACACAATGGTATTAGCACATGATATCGATACCGAATAACAAACGTGCACTTCTATTACATCACTTTTATTGAATCGCCCGCCGATCGACATCTGTCAAGATTTAGAACATTCCAGAAGTCTGCTTCGCTCAATTCACGCACTCATGTACACACGCATACAGTATTACATAAAATGCACACGTCACTGTTTCCAAAATGTTTCTCAATTCACGCCCCCGCGTACACACTTACTATTATAATAAAGTCAAAATTTTTTTAAATATTCTGCGTACAGAATATCTGATTAAGTTAACAAAGTTTCATAGACGAGAATTTTACGGTTATCGAAGGTCCCTTGTTGGTTGAAATTATGGTCGCGTACTACAGGTTAGTGGCCTGTGGAACTTTTCCTATTCTCTAAATTGATCCTGTTTCCATCGATCCCTTTTCATCGTCTTTCACATTTTTCCAACACTACTTGCGCCAAAACTCTGGAAATCATCATCGCTCCGTTGCTTCTTACCTTCCTTGTTCCATTGTCTTATCGCATCGAGCCAGAGCGTCTTTACCATCTGAGACATATTAGACGGTGGTGTAATAATTCGAGTCACTTCGGGATTTCCTACCCCGAAGTAATCCTAGCTGATCTCGGCCAGGGACCGCATCAAAAGGGTATTAAAGTATTCTTTAAAACAAATAATGACTTGTCAACTGTAGAGCGTAATCCATAATCTGTGCAGTGTAGAATACACAATGTTTTCCTATTTATGGTGTCTACAGGGTGTTTTTTTAAACTGTAAACGGTGGAATATCTTATGAGGAACTGAAGCTATCAAAAAAAAGTTTTTACAAAAGTGGTTTGGTACAAAGGGGGATATTACGTGGTATAAAAACTTTTTCTGTAGGTGGCATAGTGGGAGACATTTCAAGGTGAAATTAATTTTTTTTAAAATAGGTGCTGTATTTTTTGTTCCATAATATGATAGCGTTTGTTGAGACGATTCCAACGACCTACCATATGAAGTCATGCAACGTGGTAGAAAATCATAAATTAATGAAATCCCATGGAATCAGGTTAATCCGAATCGCGAGTTGTCGGCTAGGTGAACCCTTCGTGACTGTGTTCTGTATTTGTACCAGACCATTCAGTTTTTGCCTAAATGTTCCCGCAATAGAAAGAATGCCAATATTGTAGCAAATGTGAAAAATTAAAGATCATTTAAGACGATATAAATGAACGAGGTTAATTTTCACTTACCAGTTTTTATTCAACGTGTCCACCATCGTTAAGAATGCACTTCTCCAATTTTTACGTATATTGGATCATGTTATGTAAATATAAACAATTACATCATGTGATATTGAGAAATTATATAATTGACTGTAAAAGCGACGTACAGTTACAGGCTTGTTTGTATTGCTCTTTATGTTAAAAAAGACGGACAATAACAATAAAATGATAACATCGTTTTGAGAATTGGAATGAGTGGCAGGTAATGGGCATAACGCAGCAGAACTTATAAAAATCAGTTGCACAAATTAACACATTGATTACCATAACTAAATACTGTCGTCGCGAATAACCATTGTACTTGATGCGACGGTGAGGGAGAACAAAAAAAAAACTTAAAAAACCATTTATATTATGATTTTGTAACAGTTTCTCGTGACCATTAGTGGAAAATACCAGTTACGATATTTTTCGGGGTATAATCTGGTGAAAAGGAGTCGTAACTACGTGTTGGATCAGAAGTTGGGTAATGGAATGAAGTTATGGCGATTTTAACGCGTCATAATGGCCATGCAGAACTCGTGTGAACGTGCAACCAAATTTGGTGCAAAATTTCATACGAGTTGAAACACCGTTATGAAGGTTTGCCTGTATATTTGCGCGTGTACGTGTGCGCCCTAAAATATAACACTCGCATCGCAATATGCGGACGATAAGTTCGGCGATATTAACGGTTACCTGATTATAACACCGAGTAATTGTGCTTGTTACACGGCACCGCGTTGTATTTTCCAAACCTAATTAGAATAGTACAGCGAAATTATGATATACAGTTACAGCGTTGCTATCATTTACGTTTATAGAGCAAACGCGAAACATGGTGCGGTGATTTTATTGGGTGGTTTATTGTGTTATACTGTTGAACAATGTGCAGGATTCGATATGCTAGACTGAGAAAAGGTAATAAATAGCGATAGAAGATTTACGTTTGTTAGAACTAGTGATTTAAGGCTTACTGTTTTACGCAGGATGAATTAGTGCGGCTGGCCGCTTTAAACATTTCCAAAACATCGAGGTGAACGTGAAGAATTTAATTAAAATCTATGTACATAAATATTTTTTAACAGGCAATTATAATAATTTGTTTGTAATAATTGAAAGCATCGTTTGCTTTTAAGCTTTAACGCGGATTCAAAAATGTATATTGAAAAGGAGACAGACGGAATTAATGATAAATGATACGCTTAGTTCGAACTATAGTAAACTTCGATTATCCAAGCAGTTTCGACGTAAAGTAAACAACATTCAGTTCTCGAAATTGCAGTTGAATATGGTGTCAGAAAGTTAACGAAATCCGATATTAAGAACATTTCAAGGTCAGGTTGTGATATATGGTCGAATGCGTTTCGATGTCACCTTTCGTATGGTAAATAAAAAAGATATCGTTCCCTTTAAAAAAATGTTACTATTATCAAAATCTCAGAAGATATGACCTTGGGATGATCTTTACCCCCATAGAGTAATGTACCCCCTGGAGTACAATAACTTCCTCTCGAAGTATTTTTTTGTATCTTTACAAATAGCAAAATAATTAAATATCGCAGAGTTAGGTGGGACACCCTGTATATGCGGTTTTCACAGCGCAAAGGATCAAAATATTTTCAAGTGAGTACCATATTAAAAAATTATTCATACGAGTACAAACTGTCTTTTCAACGCGCATGAAAACACGCATGCACTGTGAATTGACGCTCTTCTAATTCGTACACGTTTAACCATTATGGGAATCGGGCATACGTATGCATTTCTTTCCATCCACACAGTCCGTATCGGTATCTGCGTACGTGTACTGGCCGAAGTGTACACGAAAAGCTTCGGGAAGTCGATTCGCAGTAGAGTGGATCCGGAGAGAGACGAGCAAATATTAGAGCTTCGGCATCAACTGTGCTCTATGGTCGTACCATGATACTCCGTTCCTCTCCCCCTTTCCCCACTCTTTGTCCTTGTTCTCTGTTTGCTCTTTTTCCATTTTTTATTCGCCTTTCTACGTTGTTTCTCACCCACACTTCATGTTCTATTTCTATCGAATTTCTAATCCCCCTTCTTCAACATTCTCAGGTTCCTTTTCTTATAACATTTCCTGCGTTTTCAGTTCACTGATTGCACCTTTCTTATCTCTTTCGTTCTATCTATTCCGTTTTATTTCTGTTTCTTGCGGTGTCGAATACTTTTTCACTTTCCTTCGGTATCCGTATTTTTCTCAAAATTTTGTTTTTCCTTCTCATGTTTACCATTATTCGCCTCCGAATAAGTTCCTTTGTTCCCCTCCTTTCACGGTCGCGTTCCTTTTTCCCCAGTTTCCCTTTCCTATAAGTCGTTCGTTGTTTCTTTAGCTCCTTTTCTCTGGCTTTCCTTTTGTACTTCTTGTTCTCACTTCTTTTTTCGCGATTTAAGTGCCCCTTTTCCCACGTCCCGGTGCCAACAAAACGTAGCGCTCTTCGCAAATCCCATCGACGATGGAGGAGTGCTTTGAATTTTGATGGGATTTGTTTCACGGAGACGCGCTATTATGCGACACGAAGCCGCGAAAGAGTGCCGCCTGGCTCGCCGATGAACAAACTTAAGTCGCGTTTTTTTGCAGATTTTTCCGCGGGGTGTGACACGGCACGCTCGTTTACTCCACGCTGCATTTGAATCGTACGATTCGCACGTCACTTGCTGCAGAATATTAGCTACGATATAATGAGGCATTGGAATGCCAAGAATGGTACGCATACTCTTGCCAGTTAAGGGGGGAGCCTGGTGTAAACAGCTAAAAATTAACAAATTTTGGGGAATTTATTGTAAAGAAAGTATTAAACTAATCTCTTTGAAACGTTGAGGATACTTTACCCTACAATTAAACTGAATAAAAAAATTGTTTGTTTTACGAAATATCCATAAATATTTTAGATGTAAAAACATTGACTGCCGCAGTGAAAACACCCACATCCAATCAGACATAGCATAATTTACTGTTTTCAATATAATTCGAAAAGGAAAAAAAATATTCGGGTATTCAGTCGCGTTTTTATGTTTGCCCAGAATTGTGCCGGTCATCGGTGACCCCCGCGGCATGCAACGTGTTAATCGAATTTGAGAAAATGTATTTCGAATTTCAAGGTCGAAATGTGCTTCACATGCACATGTTAGTATAAGCGGAAGCATAGACATGGTTCACGTGTAGCTTTCAGAAATATTGAAATTAAAATTAACGTTATGTACAGATCATATTACTTTTTCAAATGTTTCTATCTGGCTGAGGTTTGTTCTAGTGAATTCACTAAAAATAATTTGAATGACAAAATGCTAAAATGAAGTTATTTATGTATCTTTTATTTGCAACATATGGTCCAGCAGTATTGTGGTACAGAAAATCATTTCGTTTCTATTCAACACTCCTGTATGTTATATTGCTGTTGTTTTTAATTATCTTTCGAACTGAGCACAACGTATAAGGCATGTCAGGACCGACATGCAGGCTACAACTGAATAGGCGTGGATTTTAATAAACAACAAAATCGAAATATAGGTTAACATTCTTTTAGTTCAGCTTCTGTTTCAGAAAGAGGGGTTTAAATATCGTTGTGTACACGTTTACCTACTTAAATTGATTGTATTCATTTCTTTATTATACTGATTAGTTAACCTGTTAAGTGGGAAAGGCATGTTAACCCGTTCTGTCAGAATTGTTCCGTCATAAGTAATATGAATTTCAATTGTTCATGGACTATTTGTTGACAAATATTTTAACGTGTTAATCGAAGAAGATCTTAATAACGAAAATATCAATGGATAGCCACAGTATGTACTAAAATATGAAGAAATCTGTGACTATAACTTTCCATAACTGTAGTTCATCGTCTATTGACTTCTATATCTTTATGATGATTTCGAAAAGCTTCTAAAAAATAGTGCACCCTGGCGAATGTGTCTCGGCCTCTTAAATGACATAACGCGTTAAGAACGAGAGAAAAATGCAATACCAGCGGTGGTCTAGTTTTGTGTGGGGCAAAATGAAAACAAAAAGCTGAAATTCGCTTAACGTTGAATGAATTAGCGACGTGGTAAGTGAATAACTGTATTACTGGAAACGGCGACGACGGGCGTGAGAATAAAATGCAATATTCGCGTTTATTGAATTACGCGTTAAAAATGAGTGTTAAAAGTGATTTCTCCTACATTTAATATCCCAGAGTTGACTCAGCGTTAAACGAGTTAGTTTCATGATACTTAAAGGTCTTGTCCAAACCGTAACGGCAAAGGAGCAATGTGCAGTGAAAGAATGCTTAATACTACCGTCTTTGCTGCGCTTATATTTTTCCCCATGAACGGTCAAAATTCTCCGCTCCATAAGTACGTATTATCGCATGTTTTAAGGTACCAAAATATTTATGGAGAATTGCGTCGAGAGCGTGGCTGCATCGCCAGAGATCTTACGTTTACTTTCACGTACTTGACGATGCAGTCAACTTTTCTGGAATTTCAGGTGCTAGGAACACTTTCTGCAAACTCGAGGGCTTTTTGTTTTTTACACTTGCATACATTTTTACGGAACGAAATACAGTAAAAAGCGCTGTTATGTGTTGCATATCGCACGATCACATTACACAAAAAAAGATTTTAACACACTGAGTGCCGTGGGAGTCACCGGTAATTGGAACCTCCAATTTTCTTTTATTAAATAACTAATAATATTCATACAATTTTGGGATAATATTAATACTGTAATAATAGTATAAGGTGATACTTATGCGTTCAAAAAATAAAATATTCTTTTCCTTCACAACTTCTGTGTGAAATAGGAGATTATATCGTGTCTGACTATGTATGGCAGTTTCCACTGTGGCATTCAACGATTCATAGACCGGCTTATTACATCGATCAATGCACCCTTTCCGTTTTCCTCATTCTTATCGAACGTTCGTGCAAGTAAGTGACTTCAAAAACCTTTCGTTTTGTCAAAATTGCTATTTAGAAACCTTTAATGTACTAAATGGTGTTGCTTCAACTCATTAACCAATACCGTTAAACCTATTCCAGCATACCGACATGCATATGTTTCTTTAATTCTCTCTTTAAATTCAAATATTATTATCCAAGAAATAACAACAAATAGCCACATAAGTGTACACTTTTTTTACAGTTTTCTGATTTTTAAGTTTTTTACTTTTTTAGGTAAACCTCTTGCGTTGAAATCATGTTCTCTAGGCGTTGCGCACTTCGTGGACAAAGATAAAAACAGGTTTCCTGGTCTGAAGCGTTAAAAAAGAGATCACGCAGAAAAGTGTACGATTGTTAATTGTGGTTATAAACCGTTACAGAGATCATTAAACTACTACTGTTTACGACTTGCATGCCTGAAAATTAATACGTTCACTGCCATGGGTGTGGCAGATGACCGACACCTTGAATTTTATTTAATTAAGTCACTACTAATTTTGATAAAATGTTGGGTAGGGTTAGTGCTACTGTAGTTAGTACAACGTAACTACTGTACAATTAAATGGTTAAATATTTTTTCCTGTGTAGTTCGTATTTAAAACCGAGTATTACAATATGTCCGGCCTGGCATGGCAGTTTTCACTGCAGCAGTAAACAGAGCTTGGTGTAAACAGCCAAAGTAAATTGTAAAGTAACTACTACACCAGTGTGTTCCAAGTAAACAGAAATATGTTTTTCTCAGACATAACATCAGCTCTGTAGGGACAACACCTACCTTTACAAAAAATATCATTTGACAAGTATGAGCACTGTGAACAGTATCACATATTTATTTAATCTATCAATGGCAATTAATTATTCAACTATTCTTTGCATGTACCAATATTCTTTCATTGCTTGCTTTTAGTGCCAGAATATTAATATTGAATCCTGCGACTGCAATGCAGTCTGATAATCGAGGTCTTACTGGAGATTGGAACGTATAAGACATTTATAATCCAAAATCTCTACGTGACAATAGGCAAGCTATTCTTTCAACAATGATAATAATAGAACACAATACAGCGCCAATTGTAACAAATTCCCGCCATTAGTAAAGTGTGTTCTGTTCTTCAAAAAGAAGACAGCCGTTCAAACTTTGAAGACGTATTGCTACTCGACTACTTTAACAGATAATTGAAAACGCAACTGGCTAAGATTGTTAGGTACTGTTCAAAAAACGCTGATACAGATCACGGCCTGTGCTTATCAGTTACTATTCACTGGTGTTGCAATTATTCTACAGCTGAATTTGGCTGTCTTCCACCAAGCTCTGTTAAATGTTGCAGTGAAAACTTCCATACCTGGTCAGGCATACTGTAATTCACAATTAATACCCTGTTTTAAATGCGAGTCACACAGGAAAAAGTATTTTCCGATTTACTTCCTTTTATTCTGCGTAAGTTATCCAAAGGATATCCCACGGAACCCGGGCTAACGATGTATAGTTTACTCATCAAAGTGTCCGATTATACGAAATCATTAAAGGCGTCCGCCGTGACAGGCGCTTCCGCACCGTGACGTTGTTCTCTTTATACGTGCGCGTCAGAGCATGTTACTTGCGACTCTCGCATATCCTCTTTCACATAATCCTTAGTGCTGGATACTTAGACAAGGTAATGTTACGTAGACAAGGTTCATTAAACAACAATTCCACGAAATGATTAACATAGAGCTGGTAACCGAATGACGAAGCGACGTTTGGAGACTCAGGACACTCTCGTCTTGACCTATGAGCAGAACGGACGAGTACTTTTTTTCATTAAAATAGTGTTGAGTGTTATAAAGTACCGCCGTTTGCATTCTTCCGCCAATCCCGAAATAAACTAAACGTGTCTCAAAGGCAGCGAGTATATCATTGTGTCTCACAGCATAACAGCGTGTCAGAGCATGCTATGTTCGAGTCACAAAAGAGGAACGTCGTTCACTGTAGGCCCTCGAACACTTACACACACACACATACGCTCTGAGACGAGAATGTGCTCGTGTACCTGTGAGAGCACACATACAGTCACCACGGATATATCGAACCCTTATGCATAATGCATTAAGGGATGACGGGAAGTATGGATATATTACTCGCCAGAGGCCAATGTTATTCTCCCTGGCGTCTCACTGGCTAATGTTGATAAGGAACGAACGTAGCACCGACGAATGCGCGGAACGAAGACGGGGGACGTTCATTAAGGCGGACCCTACGCTCTGTTATTCTTCCTCCTTGCTTCTGTGAAAAAGGGCATCCCTGAAATCCCGTGAAATCACGTTACAATTCCGCGGAGAATGCTTCCCGGTTATTTCGCTCCGCCAGAATACCATCGGAATATGAAGTCTTGGTAATTTTTCGCGGCTCGGCTTTTAATTTTGCGGCCTACGATCAATTATCACGTACTTAACCCTTGCACACCTTTTATATGATCGTCATATTGAAGTTGTTCGAGAGAGCTCGAACCGAAGTTAAAATTAAGTAAAATAAATGGATTAATCTGGTAGATTATGATGTATATAATTTAATAAATATAATTTATCGTAAACAGTAACAGAGCCGGTGTAACAGAAATAGTACATACAACGCAAAGTGTGCTTGCTTTCTATTGTACATGGACATACTCATTTAATACATATCCCTTGTTTTTTTTTCTATTAGTTCATAAAATGTTTCGTTGTTATATTATTTTCCTATTTTTGTATGAGAGTCGCTCATATTTTTTCCAGTGTTCCAAGTAGGATGGAGATCGTTATATATAATAAATGCATGAAGGGCAAAAATATTAAACATTTGGTAAAAGAATGTCACAGGACAACAATTTATTCGTCGACGACAATTGTATGTTGTAAGTAATGGGTTTAGAGCACTCCACTGTACCTTTGATACAGTTATAGTCGCTGATTATTTCTAGTTTCGAAATGGTCTTTTTCATTCTTAAAATGAGTAGAATACGCTTCTAAAGTTTGCCAGCTATCTCTGAAGCGCTCTGTATATCCTTGAATCTAACAGCTTGAATGCGATTACACAAGTAACTTTCGATCCAATCAAGTGCGGAACGATGTATGTACAATCGATTGAGGCCAACTTCGATACTAAATCTTTGTGGTCGACAGTGTCAAAGGATTTCCTGAAACCGGTGTAAATAGAGGCAACTGGATGTCCTCTGTTAAGAGAAGCGGATACATAATTATAAACAGTTGCGAAATTGGTAACACCAGATCTTCAACTGAAAGTATTCTGTTGAGCACATAATATATCATAATGGCAGACACTAGAGAAAACAGTTTACTACTGACCATGCATTCGAAAATCTTAGGTGTAGTATTCAGTACAAACATTTTCCTATAGCTTGACATATCTGTTTTATCCTCTAGTTTGGAAATAGGCGTTATTAGTCAAGACTTCCAGCATGAAAGAAAGTACCTAATGATTTATTAAATATTATACAGGATGGTTGAGATACCATACCTATAAATGACATTTTTTAATGAATAGTGCGGGAATGCTAGTTTTTTTTTAGTACAGAGTTAATGTGTCGACCGTAAACATAAAATTATCATACAGCTCTTACTGTTGAAGGTTTTCGGAGTTTGACCGTATCGTGTTCTTTAATGACTGGCAGTTAAAAAATATCCGAAGAAGCGTTTATTCTTCTTTATAAAAAATAATGAAATGTTTGAACAGTAGTAGACAAATAAACAGATATGTTAGAAATTTATAATAATCTGTACCCGTTTGAATTTTAATGTAACTTTTATTCAAAAAGTTTTATATTTACACTATTTTGTTCCACAATACGGATTTTTTGCAATAAAAAATTGATTAACGTGTAAGTAGGTCAACAAATTTTTGAATTACATTATTTGTAACGATTTTAAAAATACGAAACACTGAATATTTCTATTGGCGAAAATAATATAAAAATTTGAGCTTTATGAAATTTGTGGTTACAGTTTGTAAACTTGTAGAATCTACATAATAAACGTAATTAATATGAGTAGTATTTTCAAAATTTTATAACATGAAGTTCACAGATATTTTCTACATAAAAGATTATTTTAACGTCACGAATTGTCGTGGCACGGAAGTGATTAATTAAAGATTAATTTTTTTCATAATCTGCCAAAATTTGAGTTTTATAAGTGTGAAAATATCTTTTCGAAGTACAGCTTCAGGAAGAATATGTAATATTAAAGGGAAATAGTAAGAGAAAACAATTTTAAAGTTAAATGTACCGTAAAACCAAACGCCGACTAAAAACGACGAAACACCACATTAAATTTGTATTTTCAGGCCAGCTCCAACGGCGAAATTACTGTAGCCTTGCTGCAAATATAAATTTAATATGAATGTAATACATTTGAGAGTGATGAAACATTTTACGAACGCAGCGAGTACGGAAGAAAATGATATTAAAGTGTAATTTTTAATCATTCTGCTGTTGGATATTTTCAGGACATTAGTATTCCGTTCCTTAATTGGATAATTTTCATCCGATTTGTCTTGTGCATGGATGACCATGTGGAGTATGGAAATTACTACTTTAATCCTACTTCGTAATTTAACTAATGAAACGTTTCGTGTTATAATTTATATTATGGAAGTTTTAATATAATACTAGACCATTATAAATAAGTTTATTGTATACACATATAAATTGATACTGTATCTTATGTTAATGAATGCTGTACAACTTTTACTGCTCTTTTCAGCAGACACATGAAAGAAGCCATTTTTTAAATCAGTGGAACTAAAAACATAAGTATTTTGTATATTATTGTTGCGGAGGAACTTCGTCGACTTGGGGGTAGACCATCTTGAGGGCCTAAAAAAAATGGGTATTTAACATCTTTTCCAGGTAATTATTAAGTAAAATATCAGGATATTTTTAGGGTGTGCTAGGCAACATTTTAACTTTATGTTCATACATATTTCTTATTTAAAACTACAAAATTACGGGGTTATAAAGCATAGCCTACCGCCACGTCTGGCAGGAACTTGTCAGCTGACACCCAACACCGGAAGCGACTGGAACATAAAAAATGAAAAATTATTGTACCAACTTAAACAGAAATACATTATCTTCTATGTGGCGTACGATTTTGGAATAACTTTAAGAAATAAGGAAATGGCAACTCTTCATAGAAGAAATTGTTTTTTTTTCGCCGTAAAATATCAACTTCGAAAAATTCAACAAGTTAAGATATAAAAAATAATGTAAAAATTTAAAGTTGATTGGGTAAATAATTTCGGAGATGTGCTGGGTGGCAGATTAAAATACATGGTTTCGAGAAAAACGCGTTCAAAGTTTAACGCGTTCATTTAATCTAACCTGATTTTTGTGTGTAGTCTTTTTCAGTGCTGTAACTTCGTCAGTTATTTGAATTTGAAAAATCCTTTTATCACAATATTTTTCACGTATGAAACTTTAAAAAGATACAACAAACATTTTTTCGATTTTTTTAAACCGACAAGGTGGTCTACCCGATTTTTCACGTACATTCGCACTCACACGTTACAAACTTCATACTCTTTATCATTCATATCAATAGTTTCTTATTTTTCCTTAGTGTAGTTGTAAGTTGCCATAATTTATTACTTTGTTACTAATTTCCATTAATATTTCTTGTTTCAGGTAAGTCGAATTTTCTGTGAAACATTTCAGACCGTTGTTAAATGTAAGTAACAATTCAAAAGTATTTATTTATAGTACGAGTGTAAAGTACGGGCACGTGAAATAGGGCGTTAATCTATCAGTAACTCCAACATGAACAAATTTCATAATTCGGAAAATATTTTTGAACCTATGTTCATTAAGACCGTGTGCTTTGTTTCAGCTAATAGTAAATCTCCCTAAAGTTTAATTCTTCCTTTGTCACTATAATTATGTCACCTAAGATTATAAGCTAAAATACGTAGGTTGTTTCTGATGCTACAAGAGAATGTTTACCGAGGAAAGAATATTTCATTCGAAGAGACAAATATTGAAGTAAGGAAAATTTATTTTCACGTGCTTAGATCTTCAAAGAATTCAGTGTTATCGGTATCTTTTTAAGTGGAACAACATCTATGTGTTTGTTACATATGGTAGTATTGTAGTGGGAGGAAATACAAATTTAATTATTTATAAGGCAGTGATGGTCATCGGAGCTGCGCCCTTCCCCCACTCTAGGTCCATTCGCTCATATATTCTGTGATCTGGGACGATGATGGATCGAGGGGGACCGAGGAGCGAACTGGTGGCAACTGAAACGAGGGGCATGGACCTAGAGTGGGGGAAGGCCGTTGCTCCGGTGATCATCACTGATGTAAGCCTTCAAATAGCGTTCTAAGAAGTTATTCTTAAAGAATTATACTGTGATATAAAAAGTAAAGTGTACGCCTACCTTACACCAGTCGATTTCTAATAAACATCGGTACATCGTTGTTTCTGTTTATCATACAAAATTTTTTAAAAGTCGCCTATCAGAACGTTTTTTCAAGTTCAACAAAAACAACTGAATTTATTGTTTTCCGCAGTAACACTATAGTAACGAACATATGCTGTTCCATTTAAAAAAATATCGATGGCACTGAAATCTCGAAAATTGCGACCATGAGAAAGAAATTGTACTTGTCACAATATTTGCCTCCTCAAACGAAATATTTCCTTCCTGACACATTTTCTCGTAACATCAAAAACAGCAGCCATATTTTCGGTTCCAATCATGAGTGGTTCAGCCTGTATAATATTAAATTACTGATGATCACAAGTTAATGATGTTATTCTTACAGAATCATTTAGTGTCTGAAAATCGAACGAGCAATTTCAAAACCTAAAGCGAAAATGGTGTACTATGTAAAGCAACCACGAAAAAGGGTGGACGAATGTTTTCATTAAAACAAGCCGCTTTAAAATACGTGAAGTTTTAATCATGGACAAAGGTGCATTCAAAACGTCGGGGAGCGCTACGAAAAATCACAATTTCTCCTCGGTATAGGAGCCGCAAAAATATACTCGTATAAAAGGAATAGCAAATAGACTCTCCATTGATAACGATTCAACCAAAAATATGCTTCGAAACGTTCCCCCCATTGGAGTCGTCGGTGACTACAGGTGTACGGCTGTGTATGTGGTCAGTCAGAATTCATGCCTCGAAAAATCCGGTGAAGGTTGCACCTTTGAAATTCGCACATTGATACGATGTTTCGAGTGAGGCGAGTCCGCGGTTCAATTAGCGCCACCGATTCCACGAGTTTCTAGAGCCAAACGAATTCCACGAGTTTCTAGAGCCAAACGAATTCCACGAGTTTCTAGAGCCAAGCGAATTCTACGTATCGAGGCAGACCCGATTTCAAAGCCATTAGGAGCCGTGCAAAAATACGGGAGTGCTTTGACGTTGATCTCCTGACGAAAACTGTTCTCTTTTGTCTTCCGGTCTCTGGCTGGCCACAACTCATCTTTAACACCTAACACAATCTCGTCCTGGCAAAACGTGTGTACCAGTTCACTAGCTCGTCTCTCTTCTTTCGTGTTCACCGCGGTTCTATGCATGCGTTTGAACGGAAGGGAGACGAACGAGTTTCTGCAGGAACTGTACACCGATGAGGGTTTGGCATGTATCGATGCTGGTTTCACGTTTTGGCTCGTTGAATAAGTTCCGCTCGAACGGATCTCTGTGCGGCCTCCTCGCTAATGTGTTAAGAGACTTTTCAATTTATGAGCCTACTAAAAACCATACAGGATTCAGTAGTGATTGCTTGCATCTTGTTTCAAGATACGCTTGCGGACAAATTTTATTGCTACTCATGATTTATACATTTGCGGACAAAACTTTCCGAACAATAGCATAGTACATCGATTACATTTAAGTATTAGTAAAAATATCTGAAAAGGTCTAACAGGGCCAGTAAAAAACAATAAAGAACTAACATCATTGCTTAAAAATGGCATAATTTGAGATTGCTCTCATGGTGTATCAAATTCTAGAAAGAAGTGTCGTTTTCAGTATATAGTGTGGCAGTCAATGTGTTAACACGTTCCCTGCCACAGTAGAAAATTCCGCGACTAGACAGACACGCGAAAATGGCTATTTATTAATACACGTGGTTGATTGTACAAATATTTATCTATTTGATATTACAATTTCTATTCCTACTATCATGTTCACGAGAATTTTACTCAAAATTTCTTAAGGGTTGGTAGTTATGTGAACAAATTAAAATTGATGCGTGTACCGTTTTCGGTACACGTGGCAGGGCACGTGTTAAATATCGGCGGAACACTTAGGGATCTCTTCTTGTAAGTTCGCTCTTTTCCGTTTTGGGAACTATTTGTCAGGAATAGCCAACGCGATGGAAATCTTGCACGTTGAAACTGTCGTCGTGGGAGTCGAAAGTCTCCAGCCGAGTTGAAAATATTTAAACCGGATTCATTTTAGTTCTGAACTCTATCGGACGAGGGCAGTGCCCCTCCGCAATGTTCTCCTTGGTCCTGTATAATTCAGCGAAAGCGCAGCAGGAACGAGTGACAAACGAACGAAACAATCTTTAAATATAGATAAGTCTCCGTGAATTGTGAATTTGAACCGCAGACTCGAAAGCCGGGTTTCCATAGTGACCCCCAACGATAGGTTTTAGGTGTCGACAGTTCACCATTTTCATTGCTCCGCGATGAAAACATTTCACTGAACAAACCGAATGTTATGCAATTACAATGCCCCGGCAATTGATTGGCCTGAATTGGAGGGCATTCTCGGAGCTTTTATGATTTTCGAACGTTTTGACGACATAGTTTCGTCGTTCAAAGGAAATACGTGCGTAATGGAATTGGTGACGCGCATGGCGGCCATGCATTTATTTTCCTTGTATATTTTTAGTTAAAAATTTTACTAATAGAACATGAAAATTGTATGTATGTACTACGTTTATGTCCTCGTATAATGGTATTTTTCGTACAATTTAATGTTTAATCATTTTCATATATTTAATTTTAAGAAATTATTAGAAACTGATTATTTATTCTTCAATGAAAATGACAATTGTTGCAGAGATTAAAATTTGTGTTATAATGCTCGAATAAAGTGTGCCTTATTACAGGAAATATTCACATCTTCCACCTTGACATAACAAGCATTCAACGAACCGTTTGTTTATGTTTTTCGTTAAAGAACCAAGGTGGTCGCTAGTTAGACTTGAACAATTTGTTACAATTTCTTGTTTCAAGTCTTCCACTTGACTTAAAGTCAGCTTAAAGTCAGCCTTTACTTCAAATGCTTGCGTCGCTAAGTAGTGGGTGCAGCATTTATAATGGTCTATGAAATCTACAGACGAATTAATTATTTATTCGCATCATGCCGGACTGATGGGGTCGTTTTTTAAATTATTTGCTTATAAAGGTCGCATCATTTGCGAGGTCATTAGCGATGACTTCGTACGCATATAATTCGGATTAAAATTAAGTGATGAACTTGAGTGTGTAGTCGTATTACCAAATGACTGAAAATTATTTAATAACGTCTCCTTTATATTCTTGCGTGAAGCTTTCTAGATTCGGATAGCCTTGAATGAATTAATAATTCTTACGGTACCAACGAACATTATTCAAAACCAATCAAAATACCCCTAATTGATATTAGTAAAAAAACTGACCGCTGGAATCGATGACCACCATATGAATCTACAAATTAATAAAACTTGCAAGATCAATCGAGAGTAATTGTCATGAGTACCTATGAATAATATACTTTTTTATATGTTCTGATTCCGAAAATGTTCTTTCAGCTTTGACAAATTTCAGAAACAAAGAACCTATAATCCAAGGGATATTAAATTGATGCCAACTGGTAGCTTTAATGTTCTGACAAGAATTTATCGAATCGCATGACCGATCACGCGGTAAGGGAATTACGATTTTCGTTCTTGTTTTCGACTCGTCATAATCCAGAGTATATGGCCCCATCTTGATCAGTGATCACTGAACCTTCTCGAATTCCTCGAATTCGGCGCCATTCTTTATTGATCGTCATCTTTGTCTCTTCGTGCTCGTTCATTCCAATCGTTTTAGTCATTCACTATACGAGAGTCATAAAATTTCGTCGAAAATCTTGTGAACGACGAAGAATTTTCAGGACGCGAAAATTGTGATTATACGTTATTGCTTTAATAATATTTACTTTGCTCAGACAAATCCAGAATTTAAAGTCGAAAATATTACCCTTATAAAAAGAACATACTTAAAAAGCTGAAATTAAGTTCATTTATAAAGATGTTGAAGAATGTGATCTCTATTCTAAATGGTTGTAGTGATAGTTTAAATATAGATTCGTCTTTAATGATAATTACTTATCAGACATAATCTCCTCATATTCCGTATAAAATAAATAAATTTTTAGGATTTTTAAAGATTTGTCAAAAGAAATATTTCTTAAATTATAGCTTGTACAAACTTTGGCATGCCAGCTGTGAACTTCTCAATACGTTCTCATAATTTCTTGTCCCCCTCCTGTTGCAAATGGTCTCATAAGATTGATTTCGATTTTGGACAGGCATACTCAACGAATATCGAAGGTACATTTTTTTAAAATTACACCGTACAACTAGCAATTTTATTGTTCACTTTCGGCTTATTTTTGGTGAAGAAATAACATCCGTTTTGCTTGTACTACGATTTCGGATACACTCAGTATATAGGGTATTCTACGTATTAATCCTTCAGGAAAGGCGTGATTTTGACCTTTCCCTTACACGTGGCTGACTGGTTTCTGATCATATAAATCAGAGATGGCCATCCAGAGCGAGGCCTGGCTCCGGTTTACCCCCATTCTGCGTCCATTCCCCTCATGTAGGTTGTGGTCTGGATGGCTATCTCTGCTATAAACTATACGATGCAGCCTGTTATACAAAATGTTATAATTATTATACGAATAATAATTTCGAGATGCACTTTTCACCATTGCGTTCAGATATAGACAGAAAAATAAAATGACCATATTCTTATCTTGATAAGTTGACATATTAATCTGACATAATCTTAAACATTAATCTTTGACATCGGTCAGTGGAAGAAGATTCTTAGGTGGGTACGGTATACCGATGTCGTCCCTGAAGGATTAACACGGTGTCATTAAAAAATCACTCGTTCGGGTTGTAATAGTTACCCATTAATAGGGACTGTAAATGAGACTCCATTTTGATCACCCTGATTTTTCAGGAATTTATTCAATACATATGTATGATGTAATGCGTAGTGCGCTAGAAAGGAAAAGTGTTCATCTCACAAAGGGAGCGCGCGACTTTCGGAACACCAGTTTGGTCTAAACTTTGCACAATTATATGGGACTCCAAAAGAAATAATTCTGCACAATCATAGCGCGCACCTCTTCGATCAAGGGGGAAATTCACATTTAAAGTTTTTTGACTCGTCAGAACTGACCCACAGTCAGAGGATTGATCGAAAATCTAAATCGCTTTGCACCACCGTTTCTCCAATCCAGAGTTCACTCAGCATGCTCGTCTTCTCTCTCTCTCTCTCTCTCTCTTCTCAGATGAAGTCGTTATTGTAAAAAATGAAGTCGAACCGGTCACCAGGACGCATCGATCGGATCACAAGTAACAACCGTCAACGAGAACGCGTTACTCACTGACGATCGTATTTGTCAAGGTCGGGCTTGTTGGTTCTAGTCACCGAGTTTGCCGGCGCTAAACTCCGTCGTATAGCTGTCACATTATCTAATAATGCGAATCTACGGCGGATTGTAAAGTAGACGGTCGTGAGTCGACGTAGCCGGCTACAAATGGTACAAACCAGGCAGCAATAAAGACGGGGACGGTTATTAAAGGGGATTCGCATTGTCAGTTGCGGCCGGCGTAAATCTCCCGCGGGGCGCGAAATTGCGAGAGTAAGCTACGGATTGGAATGGTTAGGTAACTATTGATCAAAGGAATCCTTCGTGATATACGTCGCACCCGATGATAATCATCACGTGAACTGGTCTGCCAGGATACCGTGACGTCATGGCATAGGGGTTACATCGATCGTGGACCAATTCCGGGCCACCGAGTATTCATTCGGACGTCTGTTTGGCTGCAAAGTTCGAATACCACGCCTATCTTTCCACCAATTTTTTATGCTGTTTCTAGCATTCAATGTCATAGCTGCATTTCTTTGACTGAGACTAAATTTTCATTTACTTTTATTCATTATTTGTTTGTATAAGTTGCATTTAGTACAAGATCATTAGCAACCGCGTTAAATATCTGTACTATGAAACAGTTTTATGTACACTGCTTATTGTTGAAATTGTATTGAAAAATATACGCTAAGAACTATATTTTATTGTACAAGGTATCTTGCAATTCGTAATAGTGATACAACGGAAAAGAAGGTGATTTCTAATGGAAAAGTAAGTTGAAAATATAAAATAAAATTTGTTCAAATGAGGTTTCTACTTTAAGAAAATCATACTGAAACGTGCATCAATTATGCGTGTACTTATATCCTAATGAAATGGTATTTCTGAACAATGTCATGATCCGATACGAAACAAAATAATATATTATCGATAAATAAGCTATTTTGTTTACTGATAAAGTGGTGACTATATCGACGTCGTCTGGATTAATTTTTACTTAACGAAATAAAGAATAGTGAATTGATAATAACATGTTCCTAATTCCTTCTTCCGTCTATACATATCGCCAATCATTATCCACCGTGATATTTATACCGTGCGTCCATTTGAAAATATCATGTCTAAATGTCCCGAAAACAACGCATTGTCTGGGAAAATGTTTAATACAAAAGCTTCACAGTTTCGAGGGAGACATATAACTATCCTATTAATTTCTTATTTGTTAGACGTCTTCAAGGTTGTTTGAAGGTCAACTTTCTTTTCTCAAATGTAAATTGTATTTTTCTTTGCAGATTCTTGCTCTACGGGAAAAAAGGAGAAACTTTTGTATGAGACATTTTTTTATCAGACCTCATCTTAAAAAGATATTTAATAAAATAAATATTTATTTCAGTTGTGCTACTCCCAAAGTAGAGGATGGAAATTAAGTTAATTTTAGAACCTATGTTGACTACACATTCCTTGGTCTTCTTTGCAAGTATTATATGATTCCGAAACCTTCAACCCTTTTTTTAACACCCTGTATGTATATCCTAAAACTTCGTTTACTTTTTGCACAAAGAATCATCCTGTTTTCGCTCGTACCACGAATTTCAATGTACATCGTATATCTGCTGCAATTTCTGGAAATATTTTAATGTATGTTAAATTAAAACTACAGTGCAGTCAGAACAAAGTTCGTGCAATTGTCTCGTATCTAATGAAACGGTCGCGGAATTACGCGGAAAGAAGAGCAAGTATTTCAAGACTCTCTGTGATTCTACTGTCCCTTGTACTATAATAAGGGGATGATATTCATTTTTCATCCTCGCGAAACTTCCGTCGAAGTACGGATCCGCGGTGTATATTAACAAAGATAAGCCGGAGGATCGTCGAACCTGAAGTTAAAGCCAGGGTCGGTCAGTGAGCAAAATGTTGAGTTAAACTCGAGCCAGAGATGGAATTGAAGTTTCAATTTGAACCGGCAGGAATTCAACCAATGTGAGCGAAGGACAGCTTGAATTTCATAGATGAAGTCGTGCATGAGCCTCGCACTGAGACACGTATCGGTCATCAGAGAAACTGTTTCTGAATAATGGACGCACTCTTGTTTAGGTATTGTATTAGGTCTAATATCAGTAGTTACCAAGAAATTTACAATAGAAATTTATGTTCTCCGAAACGTGATGCGAGACAGTCATTAATGCATCGATTAAAACTGTGCCATGATGAAAATGAACGACACATCGAACACTTTTTGTAAATAAATTTAATGCATAAACATAGTGATATTTGGATTAATCCTTGAAATTTTGTGTTAATATTTGGAATCAAATTTCTATTGCAAAATATCTCGACAACTACGATTTTAAACCTAATATATACGTTTTCGTCCAGTACTTGATACTCGTTCGACTTTTATCAAAAATATACGGTATTCCATTCAAAAAAACTGGAGGTGAGCTTAGTAGCTCGATACATAAGCAAATTAAAAAAATTATAGTATCCCATGTTCCCCTTGAAACCATACAATTTTTACCTGAAATAGTTTTCAGTAGAACAAATAGTTAACACGTTGACTGCCACAGTGAAAACTCCCATACCTGGTCAGACATACTATAATATCCTACTTGAAACACAAATTACGAAGGAAAAAAATATATGTGACTATTCAATGGCACGGTCTTGACGTTCTATACCTACTACAATATTAATTCTACTCAAATTTGATTAAAATTAGTAATTATTTAATTCAGTATAATTTGATGCGCTGGTCACAAGGTGACCACCGCGGCAGTCAACGTGTCAACGAACAATTCGAAGTGGTAATTTTAAGTGGGTCGCCCTGCATATAGTGTAACAATATAAACAAATGACAGAAATGCGCAGAATTGGGCGAGTAAAATAACATATTTATTAATAAAGGACAAGAATAATCTGCATAAGCAGATTATTTGCAGCCAAAGAGCGTTACTGAAACAACTGCTGGCGTTACCAACTAACTTTGACTCGGTGAATCGATCACAATCGAAACAATCGATATCAGATAATATCGACCATACTCTAACAATAAAGAATAAAAATTTTGCAATCAAATTCTCAATAACCTACGCACCATTTATTACTTTACATCCACGTCTACATGCAGGGTGCGATGGCAGTTTGGCAACTTTTTAAGCAACTGTCTTCTAACAAAATTTTTATTAACAGAAACTAAAAAACAATAACAACATTGGAAGAAGCATAAAATTTTGATTAGACAAGGTCGTTTTCAAAGAAACTATCATTTGCTTTGAAACAGGCTCTGAGACGCTTTTGGAATTGGTTGACCGATGCGCGCAGCGTATTTTCGTATATTTCGTTCCACGCTTTCACCAAATCTTGCTTTAACGACTCCACAGATTTGTGGGGTTCAGCACAGGTCTTGTTCCTTGAAACGTTTAACAGCTTTTAAAACCACAGGTTTTTCGACATTGAGCAAACGAACTATGTGAACCGGACGTTTTCCTCGTACGTGCAAGGAAATTATAGAGGCACGAATTTCTTCACGATTGTTCGACATCTTGAAAGAAAACAAATGCACAACCTCTGTACACCATTAAATAGACAATTGAATAGCGAATCCAACGATAACGAATACTTTTAGAAAACATTCATTTCTATGAGAAATATTCTATTACACAAAAGTTGCCAAACTTTCACCGCACCCTGTAATTGAACAACATGAACTCAGAAGTCTTGAGTCTCCTACGGTATCTCAAGTATTCGTACGCTACATATTCAATTCTCTCTCGAATGCCAGTCCATCCGTAAACACTTGATGTTGCAGGGCGTATTTGCGAAAAGTAAGGCACAATTTCGTGAATGCTTCTCGAGAACCTTCTCCCTGGTCCTGTCGACCGAATTCGATGTCAAGATTGTTGAACAGTTTATGGGGTCCCATAGCGCCTTCATCCACTTGCTCTTTCGATCGTCTCGCCGCTGTTCCTTTTATTTTCGCGGACGATCGTTCGCAGCTGTCGCAGCTAGCGTAAAGCGTACCCGCGGCCAATGGCCCTTCAGCTCGAAACCGATCCGTCGATTCAGCAGGCGACTGCTGGTTGGTATGCCATCGACACGTCGTCAATGCCTCGAAACAGGTAATAAATCCGGGCAGGGGCCGTAACTTCCTGAACAACGCAAAAGAAAAGTTGAATCTCTGCTACGATCTCCGCTGAGACGAGTTCCCTCTGTTCCGAGCGTATCTTTGGCAGTTTATAGTTTTCTGAAACGAAAGGTATTTGAATCTTGCCGGCAGATCGTCCAGGGAATTCTTCCTCTTCCTAAGAGAGACGAGGATGAATGGAGAGGACAGACAGAGACACAGAGATTTCTGTAATAGAAGTGATTCTCATAGAACGTGGAAGCCGTCGAACTTCTGGATCTAAATCGATGATTGCAACTTCAATCAAGAAAGTTACAACATCGAATACAATGGATTCAGGTAACTCGTGCCCTGGGAGTTGAAGACATCGAATTTTTCTTTACTTAATCACTCACGGAACTCTTGAAGGCCTGAAATCTGCGCCAATCACAAGTAACGCTAACACGAAAGAAAATCTTTACGAACGTTGCCTTTTGTTACAGGATTCTGGAATTAACCATTTGGCTACCGTTGATCTAAACGCACAATTCTACCGTCGTCTACACAGATTTCGCAGAATACAATATGAAACAATAATACAGAGCATTTCATCAAAAACAGTCAAGTGTTCATCGACTGTGTCACAAAATGTTTTTTAACGATGTAAGGAACATTAAACAAAATGCTGGTAAACCCGAATTATCCTATAATGGTGTTCCATTATAACCTATTGTAAACCGGTCATATCAGAATTGTCTCTTCGATCAGGTACTTCAACAATATTTATTGTACATGGATTTATACGGAACACCAAGTCACGTAAGGGTCTGTTAACATTGAAACATACTAGAAATTCTCAGGTACCGATTAACACGACAATTTCTTGGTGTACAGCAAATTAAACAGAGACGTAATAATGGCGTTGCCACGGAGGGGGAGGGCTAATAAAGCTAATGCAGCATCAGTGGGAATAGGGAATCGACGAACAACACTGTTGTTAGAATATGGCGGTTGTGAGAAATCTTGAGGTCTCTGGGTGGGTGTTCTTAATTCCACCTACGAACACTGTTCCGGTTCTTTCATTTCTTCCTGTTCGTTCCTGTTCACGTATATTCCTGCGCCACGTTTTACGGGCAGAACCGTAATCGAACTGGCGGACCTCGACTCCTTTCATTGCCCGCGTAAAACGTTTCGATTTGCAATTTCCCCGCTTAACTGCCGTGCTGTCTTCCGAAGCAGTTTAGATAGAGAAGCTACATTCCCTCGAATCGCTCCTCCATGCCCCCGTACGCCATCGTACACAGGCTTGTCATCCTCTCTTTCCTCGGCGACCTGAAATGCGGTGTACGTCTGCCGATTCTAATGGATCCCCCCTCTCGTCTCAAAGCGCTAAAAGTGCATTACGAGCCCGCGGAATCGTGCACAACGATTATAGGATTTCATGCTCGTCCAGCTGTCGGAACGGGAAACTTCTACCTCGTTTCGTGAATATTTGAAAATACTTGATGGACATGCAACGCCTTTTAACCCTTGTAGCGCTGACGGGAGGTTGTCGCGATATGGGCGAGCGGTTATGTTATAAAACTGTAGCATTTCATTTCAAGTTTCAAGTACGAAACTGTTTTGAAAAAACAATGTTTTAAGTGATCATTTAAGAAATTAATGTCCGCATCATAAAGTCTACTTTATGACATTAATTATGGAACCTAATGTTATTCAAGTGACCCTCTAGGCTTTTTCTCACGAGACCGACTCGTTTTATCCAATTTTCCACTACATTTTCGCACGACTGGGGCTCAGTTTCATCAATGGCGGCTGTGATATTGTTTTTCAGCCTGACAATCGTCCCTGGATTATTGACGTAGACTTTACTTTATGAAAAGCCCCATAGGAAAATGTCTAACGGTGTCAAATTGCACGATCTTGGTGGCCAATTGATGTGTCCTCTTCGTGAAATTAGGCGTCCATTAACTTTTTCCATCACTAGAGCGATTGTTTCGTTCGACGTGTGGCATGTGGCGCCAACAGAACTTGAATTTTAATGAATTTTAACCATTTCTACACGTTGCTTGGAATGTCAAACCGTTTCGCAATAACATCTGTTGAAAGATGTGACACTCAATCTGGACAACCTTTTATATACTATAAACTTTCGTGGTACAATTATTAAGTTATCCAAAATATTTTGGTATCTTCTAACACATCACAGTGAATCTCTCATAAAAAAAGAAAAGGAAATGTTACAAAATCACTAATTGTTTCGTATAATTATCCTTCTAACGCTCTCGTTTCCACTGTAATCATATGTCTAGGTATTTAGAATTATGAAATACAATATTATTGCCATCTACATTTTCATATCTGTGAATATGCATATATTAGTTCCTTTTAACAATCCTTAAACGTTTTCAAAATGTCAAAATATTTTCATGAATCGTTTATTGGTCATTTATTCTGCACAAAAATGCAAACAGATATTTTGTTTTGCGTGCTAAATAATTGAAAGGGTAAATGATCGATCTAAAATTCCATTTCGAACGTAATTAGTTTAAATTTTATAACTGTTAATGCAATTTTACGAATTGTACGCAAAGTAACATTACCTATTAAAACATGACTGCAAATTCAACATGACATTAGTTCAGATATAACAACTGCGACCGTGTAACAATACCATAAAAGAAATTTCGAATCTAGCATATATTTTTTAACGAGAATCTAATGGAGGAACTTAGTAATGATTATGTTTATTTTACTAACTTAATTTTTCCTCCTATTTAAAAAATTACGTTTCATCCATATATATCATGTCAAGTGTTCTTAATCATCATTAGCGTTCTTCCCTCTACATCCTTCTGTTATCTTGATAACTTTAATTGGATCATTTTCTTCAGCGAAAAGAAACGTACGGTTCGTATAAATTCGAACTGAGAGTCCGGTGGCTCGATATTCGCATAACCGTAAAGATAAAAGCAGTTACATAAACGTTAGTTGAAGAAGCACAGTTGAAATTGGTCCGTCAGAAAGCGAATCGAGCTTTTCGTTCTATGAGAAAACTACCGATTCGACGATCGATCTCCGCCTGGCAATTATTGGAACACCGGAACGGGGTGTTCTTTGATTCTGTGTGACCATTTCACAGAATCTATCGTCATCGAGAAGGACTGACATACTAACCGAAAACTTCAGTAGACACCGCGACGCCTGGGTCAGACATGGAAGCGCCATGAAACGGAGGGCAAATGCGAATGGCAGAAACTCTTGAAGGATGTTTTGTAATGGTTGCATCCCCAACGGAGTTACAAAAATTTGAAGAAGTATTATTCTGTAAACTTTCACTGACTATAATACAGTCTTATAAGCTTCTTGTAGAGGGTGAGTCCGAAGTCCTGTCACAACATTGTAGCATATTCTATGAGTTATAAGTCATAAATAACAAAAAAGTGTGAATAAACATACGGCCCTTTTTAATTGTAACGTTCAACTTTGCAACAAATGTGTCTGCGACGTTTAGTATAATAAATATTAAACGTAAGAAGACGAAATGAACTTTTGGATCAACCCAATATTTAGAATAATATAAATATTCACGGTGATATAGTTAGGTGGTGCACTCTATATACTATTCAAAGTATAATCGCTATTTAATAATCCTCTCGAGATTCCAACAATACCACAGAATTCGTTACGGCGAAGGAAACGGAAAATACTATTTCCAACGAAAAATGTCTTCCGAAATTACAATTGTCACCACAATCTCTCGCTACCTCCAAAAGCTCTCTCTTCTTACGTGGTCTCCTAAATTTCGGACGCGGAATTACCGGGCGCGTACACGGCAGACAAATGGTGTTCTTACAAAAACTCGAAGTTCCACGCTGCCGCTGGCTGGGCCGTTACGATTTAAATTAGTTTCCTCGCGACCTGGCCACTGGAGAAAAAGAGAATGGTAATAGACGGAAGAAAATAAAACGGAGGAAAAGTTAGAAGACAGAGGGATGGCCAGCGAATTCAGGGGGTCTTTCGCGCTGTGAATATCAACTTGTAGATACATGTACCCACATCGGGAGATATTTATCGTGGAACTGGAATAATAACTCTTTTGATCATCTTCGTCTCATTCGGGCTTTTTCGGGACGATAGAGGTTAATGAGCGAGACGCAGGAACAACAAAAGACACGCTTTATTTCACGAAAGCAAAGTGAGCTTGATACTTATAATTTTATAATTCAGACGGTTCGATTGTATTCTTCTTTTCAGTATTGCATACAATAAAGAAAAAATGGGAAATTAACAGGTACACAAGTAAGTAAAAGTTTCAAAAGATAAAAGTTTTACAAAATAAACTTCTCAAAATCAGCAAAGTATTTGTGAACATTCCCAATAACGTTTTATTGATCTAGTCAGGCACATTATAATATTATGTTTTAATTAGAAATTACAGAGAAAAAAATCTTACTGTTTGGTTGTATAGTAATTATTTTGTATTGTCGTTACAATACCAATATTTTTCATAATTTTACAAGAATTACTAGTTATTAATTAAATTGTTAGGTTAAGAAGTAATATGGTATTTTTATCATAAAACATTCACAGAAAGAAATTTTTTCCGCAGTTTTTCTTATTGTTCGCAGTTTCTTGTGTCGTTTTAGATTGATTAACAGTAGAATAAAATGAGCGAGTCGACCGAAGATTAAACTAAGAAGGAATATTTTACAAAAACAAGTAGTTATATAATTTTACTTTTTCAGATTCGGCACTATATGTATAATGTTTTTTCTGCACTTTCAATTTATTTGTTTATAAGATGATGCCCCCTTTTCGGTTGTACCACCAATAACGGACTTACGATACTTTTGAGCAGAAGTATAGTTGACCAAGTTGCGTCCACATTCAATAAAATATAAATATAATCATTATCATAAATATCACCATACGAATTGATATTCGTTATTACATAAGTAATAAAATGGTCAGACAAATGTAGCATGTTGAAAGCTGCATCTAGTAAAAATGGATAACAGGGAATACATGGCTGATACGGAACACCTGAGAATTTCTTCCGGATTTACAAGGCAGCCTAAAGCAACGCGTTCTTCACGACTCATGATTTATTAAGGTACCACGACTACCGGTGTTTCAGGCTTTTTCCGGTGAAATATCGTAGGAGTTGATTTAAAGTTCTACCAAAAAAGGGCTAAGGTACAGTGCACAAGGTGCAGAGACGACAGGGCATAAATTAAGTCGCAATAAAACGGATCACGTCATCGTCTCGCGGCCGCACATTTCTTTCGCGATCTTATCAGAGGAAGATAGCGTTTGAGTAGTGAAAAATACGCGGATTTATCCGACAGGATACATAAACGCCACGAAAAGTATTATTTGTTGCTGCGGGTGATGTTCCGCGGCTGTCTTTCACTTTGAATACGATACATTACCGTATTGTGATGAAAAGAAAATATAACGCTTCTGGGCGAAGTTTACTTTTTTGGTAACGCAAAAAAATAGTGAAATAGAATGCATTATTTATCTTAATGTTCGCATAACGACTTCATTTCGTATTCCATATCGATTGTGAGGGGCTTTATATCACAGCACTATTGGTAGTAGCAATCAAAATCCAAAACACTGATAGACATTTGTTATTTCATTTTATCTTCGAATAAAATATTGTATCCCTTTAATTCCATTATGGCGGAGATCCACGATAAGACGGAAATTTCGTGTGTCTCATGAGACTTTAATGTTATCAGACAATTATTTCACGATGTGATTCCACTATAGGACAAATTTTGATGTCATCTCTCTTTAATTCACATCTCATGTGAAAATATTTTCTCGCTTAAGCAGGTTCGAATTTTTTATTGTTTCCACAATACATCAAAATATCTTGTCGTAATGAATGATTTCTTCTCAAGCTGGTTCTTAATTTGAAATATTTGTTCTTATTTAAGTTTGAGGTTTGTACTTACAAATAGCTTGTGCTTACATTTCTTGTTGAATGCTCGGCTTTTCTATTTAAACATTTATTCTCACATGTTTGTCCAATGTTTCTAAAAAGAAAATAATATGATTGATGTGAAAATTCATTTAATATAATTGTTTACTCAAAACGATTTCAAACAAATAATAGTAATACATTAATAATAGTACATTCTGGTCTACCATATAAAAATAATAATAATAATAGCGCCTCGTATTCGACATAACATGGTCCTTATAATTAAATCTAGAATACACATATATAAATGGTACGAACCATAAAATAAATTCACACGAGATAAATATATCACGAAACAACAACGAAACTCACGTGCTATTGGTGAGTTGTAAGCCGAATCGTAACACAAAGAATGTCAAGGGGCGGAAGATGTAAGCAGTGCGCGTATATCGCTTACGCCGTTATTTTCCGTACACAGCTGAACCCACCAATGCGCGAGGCCGAATTTCCACTCAGCGTTTACTACAGGAAAACAACTCTGATTGGATTTCAAGTTCCCTCACTACGCGACAGAACCGCCAAGCTCTCATATAAATAGGACACAACGTAATGTTCAGAGTCAGTCTTCTGCCGGCTGCCTCCTTCTCCTGATCCTTTTCCTGATCCTGATCCTCCTCTTCCTGATCCTCCACCTCCTCCTTCCCATCACCATCCTTATCCTAATCCTCCCTATCCACATCCCTAAAACTCTTATCTTCCCGATAACCATCCTTACCTATATGCTCCCGATCCCTGCTCACATCCTCCCGATCCTCATCCTTATCCTCCCGATCCCCATCCTTATCCTCCCGATCCCCATCCTCGTCCTATCCTCATCCTCATCTTATCCTCATCCTATCCTGACCCTATCCTCATCCTTATCCTGGCGATATCCATCCTTACCCCGTATCCTCCCAATCTCTGCCCTCCCCTTCTGATCCTTATCCTTACCCTCCCGGTCTCCATCCTCTTCCTTATCCTCCCGATCCTCATCCATATCCATATCCTCTCGATCCCCATCCTTACCCTGCAGATCCTGATCGCCATACTCTCCTCTCCCACATCGCAGAAACACTCTCTTCTCGCCACCCACCGACTCTCCTCTGTCAGCAGGGTCTTCGCGGTCTCCTGGAGTCCTCGGTCTCTCTGTCTATCATAATCAGATTTCGACCTTTATCGACCTCTATCGACCTCTATCGGTCTCTATCGTTCTCTATCGTTCTCTATCATTCTCTATCGTTCTCTATCGTTCTCTATCGTTCTCTATCGTTCTCTATCGTTCTCTATCGTTCTCTATCGTTCTCTATCATTCTCTATCGTTCTCTATCATTCTCTATCGTTCCCTATCGTTCCCTATCGTTTCCTATCGGTTCCTATTAGTATCTATCGCTCATATTTCAGCCCCCATTGGTCTGTATCGTTTTGCATTGCTTATATTTCGATCCCTGTCGGTCTCTGTCGGTACTATGTCATCCCCTATCGATTTCAGTCGTTCGCAGTCGTTCCCTATCGATTGTTATCGTTCCCTATCTGTGTCTACCGATCTTTATCGCTCATATTTCGACTTCTGTCTGTTCGTGTCGGTATCCACCACACACACTTCGATATCTATCGTTTCCAAACAGTTTCTATTGCTCAAATTTTGGTCTCTATCGTTAATATTTCAATCTCTATCGTTCAGGACCGTTCTCTGTCGATCTCTAGCGATCTAAATCGCGCATATTTCGGTCTTTCTTGTTTCTAAATAGCATCTGCCTCTCTAATTTCGGTCTCTTTCGGTATCTGTCATGCATATTTCGGTCTCTATTGCTTTCAAACTGCTTCTATCGCGCATGTTTACGTCTCTATTGCTAATACTTCTAACTCTGTTGGTTTGTATCGTTAATATTTTGGCCCAATCGACCTTCAACGGACTCCACCGCAAATATTTCGGTTTCTATCGTTCTCAAAATGTTTGTCATATTTTGGTCTCTATCGCTAATATTTCGATCTCCACCGTTGAGTACTGTTCTCTATCGATCTCTAGCGGTATCTATGGCACATATCTCGGTTTTTGTCGTTCCCAAACAGTTTCTGTCGCTTAAATTTCGGGTCTATTGGTCCTTATTATTACTATTTTGGCCTTTACCGTTCTATATTGTCCTCTAACGGTCTCTGTCGTCCCTTGTTGCTAAGATTTAGCAAAGATTCGGTCTCTACCGGCCTCTATCGATATCCATAGGGATTACGTACTTCCAGAAACGAATTTTTCATTCAGATACTTCGAAAAATGCACTATTTATAAATCAGATATTTCGAAAAGTGAACTTTCACGGTATCTGACCGAGAAAAAATCATTTTTAGAGGTACCTGATTTTAAAATGTCTCAGTTTTCGGAGTACCTGAATTAAAAAATCCATGTTTGGAAGTACCTGATTCTTAATTATTGTATTTTTCGGAGTACCTGAATGAAAATCGTATTTTTGGAAGTACCTGATTTTAAATTATAGGATTTTTCGGAGCACCTGAATTGAAAAGTGCACTTTCAGAAGTACCTGATTTTAGAATATAGGATTTTTCGAAGTATCTGAATGAAAAACCCCGTTTTGGAAGTACCTGATTTTAAAATATTTGATTTTTCGGAGTACGTGAATGAGAAAAGTCATTTATGGAACTACTGAATGGAAATTCGACCGACCGGCTATGCTTGGGATCGACAGAGAACGAAATATTAACGACAGAGGCCGATAGATACCGCTAGAGATTGAAAGAGGACGGTACTGAACGACAGAGACCGAAATATTAGCGATAATGGCCAAAATATAAGTGACAGAAACAGTTTTAGAACGATAGAGACCGAAACATGTGTGATAGATACCTACAGAGACCGAAATTTGACCGACAGGTACTGTTTCTAAATGACGGAGACCGAAATATGTACGACAGATACCGCTAGAGATCGACAGAGTTCTGTACAGAATGATAGAGACCTAAATATTGGCGTTATAGACCGAGAAAGGTTGATATAGACAAATATATTAACGATAGAGACCAATAAAGTACCAAATATTATCAATAGAGATCGAAATATGTGCGACAGATACCGCTAGATATCAAAAGAGAACGGTACTGATCGATAGAGACCAAAATATTAGGGATAGAGACCGAATTACAAGTAACAGAAACAGTTTGTTAACGATAGAGACCGAAATATTAAAGGTAAATAACGAGGAATGTCGACATAGGCCAAAATATTAATGATACAGACCAACAGAGTTAGAAATATTAGCAATAGAGACCGAAATATGAGCGATAGAAACAGTTTGAGAATGATAGAGATCGAAACATGTGTGGTAGATACGGCTAAAGATCGACAGAGAACGGTACTGTACGATTGAGACCGAAATATGTGCGACAGAAACAGTTTGACATCGAAAGAGACCAAAATATGTGCGAAAGAAATAGCTGCAAAACGATAGAGACCGAAATTTGACCGACAGAAACTGTTTGGAAACGACAGAGACCGAAATATTAGCGATAAAGACCAAAATATATAAAAAATGTATATAAAAAAAATATAAAAAAGGAAAAAAATATAAATTAACTAATTACAAATTCAGTAATTTTTAAAAGGGAAATTATTAAACCATTGAATGTCAAAGAGTTCCCCATCTACTTCTTCTTTGTTAAGATGGACGGCGTAACAAGACGAATTTGAATATTTCGAATATGTTTTATAGTAATGTAGGGTTAAATCTCTTTCCATGTTTAGGAGCCGAGTACGAGTTTACTGACGTTACCATCTTTGGTGGTTGGACTATATTTGATTCCCAAAATCACCGCTCCTAAACGCAGAAGGTTCAAGAAAACCAGTGGTTTTTCGAGAAGTCGGTATTTAAAATCATGTGACACCAAGTCCCCTAAGATGATAGGTCTATGCTGTAATTTGTCGATGATATTATGCATATCTAAATTTCCGTGGTTAATAAACGGAGCTTCATCGATAAACAATATTGAAGAAAAAAATGTTCCATACATTTGTATTTCACGTAGGGCCTATTGACAAAATGCGACACGATTCATAAAATCGGTACCGTGTAACTCTTGGTGGAGACTAATATGGAATGGATGAAATTTATACCGTGCAAGAATTCGTGGCACGCTCCTTCTGCTGATAGCAGACTCACGTTCAATTTGTCGGGAACTAATCTATGGGTTACGAGCTACCATCGCAAGCACACCAATTTCATTTCTTTCATTGGTTGCTATTTTTCGATGATCACACTTACATGTACCCGAATTTCTCTTAATTTTTTTTACAATCTCTAAAATATTCGGTGCGAAGGATGTATTCGGTTAGGATGTCGTTCAGCGTACAAGGCTGAATTACAGTGGACGATGAAATAGTATTACTTTATCTATGTGCAAAGTTTCATCAGAATCGGGAGGGGACGGACCAATACACTTCCTTGTTAGTGCTTGAAATAACGTGCTCAACACTTAGATTTTATGCAAATGACATGGTCCTTACATAATATTTTTAACTAATCGTGTATAGTATATGCATAATGCGTTTGTGTTTGTACTTGCTGGGATCGTAAACTATCTGTGATATCTACCTCTTCGTTATCCCCCGGCAAATTCAATGTTCAAGTCATTCTGCATATCCACAATCCTAGAGTATCTATTATAGTTACCTACAAGGCGCAATAATTTATTTTGAGGAATTTGTATTTCCTTGACATTAGTTTCTGAGCTGCTGCTCCAAGCTAGGCATGCATACGTAATCTTAGGTCTTATAATTGTTTTGTATAAAAGTCTTTTATTGTATACGGACGAGTGCTACCGATCGAAAGAATTAGAAGTTTCCTTATCACGTAATTCATGACAAGAATTCGAACCTTACGTTGCATTTTCTAACTGCTACAGAAAAAAGTCGCTTTCTAAGGCTTTTCCACGGGAGACCACAAATTTCAGTGAGCATGTCCCCGTGAAGGCAGGAACCGTTCCTTTAAAAGTAAAAAGAATCCTGCGACGGATAAAGAGGATCAAGGTCTAATGCGGAAGGAAAGCCAATTTAAGTCGTAATAGAACGCTTGTCGACGAGTTTTTTCGCCTTTTCGAAAACCACCGCGGTCCTTGTGAGTCTTTATAGAAAGGTGCAGTAACGAGCGCCGTTAATTACCTTCCAATTAACTTCCCTCCGCAAAGGAGGAATTCTGTGCCCGGGACGTTTCGTGATTTTACGACGTGATATTGTCGATTCCGACGGGCCACATAAATACCGTGGAATAGCTTAGACACTAGCCTTCCACCCTAAAGACGTTTTCATGTAACGAGACGTTTTCACCCCACGGTAGATGTAGATTTAATAGCGAACCCCTTTCGAAATCTTGTGAAGGGTACAAATCTTCTTTGTTAAAGAGTTGAAAAAGAATCGGGGAAGCTACGTGAAGTATTCAGTAAGTAACGAGATTTTTATTATACAATTTTTTCCTCGTCGATAATACTACGTTATCTAAACATTTGGTCATTCTACATCCACATACTTATTTCACCTATAAATAAACTTTCTACTTCCATTCCCTAAGAACTTGGATGAAGTTCCTTCAACCCATTTTCACAGAACTTGTTTCACTTATCCAATTGTAAGAACTGGAAGTGCTGTCCGTACAAGAGGGTTTTCAATATGAAACATATGCATACAATTTTCATAGAATATCTACAAAAAGGCTAAAGGATAAATTCTGTGCACTATTCCAACTTTCACAAGTAGCAATTGAAGCTAGGTTTTCATCATAAATGCCGAGAAAAATTCCAATAGGAATTACTTTTCCAAGAGTAATCAATTTAACTGGACATTAATAAATTTATTTGTCTGAAAATCTAATGTACACTAGGGTGGTCCTTAGCTATAGGGGCCAACATTTTTTTCGCACCCCCCAAGATTATAACACTTGGTGACCAAATGGTTTCTACCAAAATTCAGAGTGATTGGACAAAGAGAACCCATTATTTTCATTATTTTCATGTATAATCGCCTCCTTCCCATCGCCGGGTCGCCTCGTAGAGGATTATTATACAAGTCAAAAACAAAAATATCCAAGATTTGCAGCTACATAATACTCATCAATTTGAATAAAATCTATTTAGAAAACGTAGATAAAAAATCAGTAGTGTCAAAGTATGAACAATTTTATGCTTTAATAACATAGATTGTTTAATTTGCTTTACCTTCATTTTGATGTCTACAGAAGGTTTACAAACTTCTATGTGTCCTATGTCCGTTTGAGAACACGATTCGTAGCAAGACATTAACTTTGTATCCTGTGGATCCCGTTGACCAATGGTAACTGAATTCAATCAAATCAAGTAACTTCCAATCGTCAATAAGGGATGCCTCCGATGTAGATGACCAAACTTTAGGAGCGTATTCCACTTATCTTTAGAGGCAACATACACTTATGTGAAGTAAAAGAATTGATAAAAATAAAAAATGTTATTATTTGAAAATATAATGTTTCTAGATTATTGTTGTGAAATGTCACGTTAAAATTTCTAATAATAATGAAGTTGTGACAATTTTCATGGTAGTTATTTTGAATAAATTGACGTGCAGGAAAAACTTTGAACGCGTTTTTGTCGACCGGTTTCACTGAAATTTTACATAGTTAATCTAAATGAAATTACGTAGTCTATCTGGCGGGATTTTTTTCATATACATCTCGTGTCTTCCTTCATAAATGAAGAAACGAACGTTCCTTTAAGCGAATACTTGTACTTTCAACTTTAAACTGCGGTTGTTCTGCGAAATAGTAATATTTTTAATATCGGGTACGTCAAAGACTAAATTATTGCAAGTGCATTAAGAATTATTTTTTTTTAATTGAACAATATGATATTTACACCTGGTGCCGAAAAAGCCTCTTCTGCAGGATCAATCTGAATTTTCGGAATGCAATTTTCTGGAATAATCTGATTCGGGACATCCTACACTAGTAACCTTTAACACGTTGACTGCCACACTATACAGGCTGAAAACGTCACACCTTGCTAGACTCTGACACAACATAAAAATAATCTCGAATTATGCCCTTTTTGATCAATGGATGGATTTTTATGCAAATATATAATTTTTAAAGTTCAATATTTTTAATGTTACCGCAACTTTTATAAAACTGTATTTTGTTGTGTAACTGCTTAAAAAATGTACTTTTTATTTTTTCACGCTTTTAAATGTGCCGTTTTCAGATATCTGAACATGTTAAATTGCATAAAAATCTGCACTCTATTGATCAGTAATGTTAGGAATCCTTTATAATTTTTTAGTAGTACCGCTGAACCTTTTTTACATATTTTGACTAACACTGCTCGAAGCCAGATACGTAACAACTGATTTTAAGTGTCACCCACATATGGGTGACGTGGCTGTCAAAGTGTTAAAATACAGTCATCAGAAATATCGTGAGGTAGAAATGAATTTATCAGCAATCTGCATGTTATAATGCAACCTTCGGAACTGCCTTCGGCCACATTTTTCCGGAGGCAACTCGACGAGACCGCATTGACGACCGCAACTGGCATCTACGGCGCGGTCTACTTGAAAATTCCGCGTCGGTTCTGTGAATCGCAGTCCCCGCCGGCTGAAAACTTAAACGTTTAGTCACGTTTAATGGACGTAATTTAAAAGTTTTCGACGCAACGACAACGTGACTGGGGTAATTCCGCCCGGGCGCACAAATATCCCCGGTACCACGGCGAAGAATCGATAGAAAAATCGCGATATGCTCGTTGACTTATATACAGTGAACTTCAAATCACGTAAACGAGTGTACGTAAGTTGCTACGCATTTAAAGACTATTAAAAATGATGTTGTCAGCACAATTTCTTGAAATCTTAATAAGATCGCCGATCGATACGCTGACTTTTGTAATCTTGCGCGATTGTGCCAAGTTGCCTCGAATAGTGGCGGTCTAACGGTGTTTCTACTTAGGATGGATTCGACTGAGTGGCTTGATATCTAAATGCTTCCTGAAAACTTTCTCTGATGGCCAAGGTGTCGCGTCTTCACATAATCTTCGTACGATCCTGATTGAGGTATGGAGACCTTGCCTTCCAAAAGAAGTGCCAAACCTCTTGTTCCTAACCCGCAAAACTACATATAAACAGTTAGACTTCCACAGTTCCACTTTTTCCAATCTTGCTTTGTCTGCTCCAGGTATTATACTTATGACCTACAGTGTAGATAGTACGCAACGAACTGACTAAATACTGCCTCGTAAATGGTGACCAAAGGCTTAGTATTTTCCCTGTTATAAACAATTTTCTGAACACTCTTTTCAACACAAAATTGTGATATTATGTAGGGTGTCAAGTCTGAATAGGGAAGAATTTCCTTAAGTTCGATCAATCCATAGTAAATATTTTGTGTGCTGCTGACACTTTTTCTGTTACCTTTTGAATCATTGTGTCTTCAATCCTTCGGTGGACTTTCTCCTCTTCACACCAAAAAACTTTAACACCGTGTTTCATTCATTTAGACTCAGTTTTTATTTTTTGAATCAATGTAAGCTCAATTTGCATTTCTATGTATATCGAGCATAATTTTCATTTCTAATTCGAATTTAGTATTCTCTCTTCTATCCTCGAAACATTTTAGTAAACCATCGAAACTCTGTTCAGCTAAATTTTATTATATTCATTTGTCTGTTTGACTAAAATGATCGACAAAATGTGGTCGCACGAATTTATTTGTGTACGCCTCAGTTCATTACAATTAATTTTTGGACCCATATCTATTAAACATATTTGATTCAATTTAGCAAGCACTCTCTACCCCGTGAGCCCAAAACTGGCGTAACGCTCCGTATAAATAGCTGTAATGTTTATGGCTCCAGGTTACTTGCGCCACGAATGATTGACTACATCTACTGTTGCATTCTTTTTTCTCTTCATGCATAAAAATTGCATTAAGCAAACGTAAAGTACATAAAGATGTGGCGGCTGCGCTGCCGAGGAAATGGCAAAAAGAAAAGACGAGGGGAAGAGAAAGAACATTTCGTCCGGGGCCTGCTAGTGGACTCGACAGTAAGGCTGCCTAGGAGGCCTGTGCCTTGCAATAGACGCGGGATATTGAGGGTTTTTTTACAGGCGGCAAGCTTGGGATGACTTTGAGGAAAGTAGAGATGCCTGGAAGCCTTTGCTTCCTTAATTTCTGATACAGATTATATTAATTAGGGACGTATATAATAGATAATTTCACTGAGGTAAGATCAATACCGGGGGAGAAGACGCGGGATACTGAGGGTCGGATCAAAGGATGTATACAGGGTGTCCCAGCCATCGTGGTACAGCTGGGCAGGGGGTGATTCTAATTGTAAGTGAAAAAATAAATCGAAAATATAGAATAAAACTTTTCTGTATGAAGCTTCGTTTACAATTCCACATAGAGTTTATTTAATGAAAAAGTTGCAAGGAATAAATAAATACACGTGTCATTAAGAAAATGCACAGACTAAGAAAGACTTTAGATATGTACAGGAAACAGTTGAATTACTTTTTTTTAGGTAATATAGCTTTATGGACAGGCAGTATAAATGGATCCTGCAACATAATATATAAGAAACCATACATCGAATTTACCAGGTTTCATTTTCCAGTAATGAAATGTCGGGTCTAATTTTACGTAGTGGTCTTGGACTGGCATTAAATTTGATTAGTTCATGTATACTTGAGCTGTCAACATGAAAATATTAAAATTGTACAAAGACTATGACTATGTATCTTCTTTTTATAAAATACATCACTCAATGAACAGTATGCAAGTTTAAATATTCTATCATGTTACCCTGTAAAGAGATCCAACTTCTACTTAACACATTGAATTCCACGGTGAAAACTGTTATACTTATTTTTAGTCAGGTCAATTAGTAGTATCCCGTTTTAAATATAAATAATGAATCAAAGAAATATTTAATTGTTTGATCATGTAATTCGCACCTTAAATTATTATTACAGTATTAAATCAGCTTAAAATTTACAAATATTAGTAGTTATTTAATTTAATTAAATTTCAGGCGTTGGTTATGAGTGACCCCCAGGGTAACCAACGTGTTAATTAAATACGTACAGTATATATTCAATATAGTTTATGGGATTAATTAATTTTTTCTTTGAAGTGGCAGTTTCTCGTACACTGTTTCTCACGTTCCTCGTTTTATTAACAGAAAATTCAGTTACTCCAACGTTCGATTAATAACCTATGAATACGAAGTCTCTAGAGGGTGTTCCATATGAATCAATCCACGTGAATATCTTTTAAATTATTAGTGACACCAAAAAATGTTTCAGACCAGTGTCAAATGATTTTGAGGCGGACGCAATGTAATATCAAATTTACACAGTGATTATTAAATAAAGAAAATAATTCAAGTAACTACAGTAGAACTGCAGGAAGCCGGGGCTGAGAATTCATAGAAGTATCGAAGTAATTTTTCAGACACATGACGAATTCCACTACATAATACATGTACAGACTGAGACTCTTCCACTTTCAATTGTATTTTTGTTTTCGTTTGTCTATACTGTATCTAACAATTACCAACAAAATGCATCGACCCAGATTCACATGCAAGTGTCAAAGTTCTCCTACAGTTATGATCTTGGTAACATGTATAAATTCGCACACACAAAAAAATACTCCACTATAGAAACGTCCGTGGTGCTGAAATGGAATAAGTTATAAATGTACTCGACACATTTTCAAACTCGATTTTAACCAAAACAAAGGGTGAAGCAAACAAAATTTCTATTCCACTCTTGACTTGTTTGGATGAACACTGTTGCGACCGAACGCGGTGCCAATGAATTTTCAATTTCAATTGCAGGGGGCTGCTAAAAATTTCAGCGAAATTTCCGCGTAAAAAGCGTTGCGCGCTATCAAAAACGCGAGTTTCAAAAACCGTAGCGCGGAACGAGGCGTGGCAACCCAACCTAACAAGGGGTTGTAAGCACAATATTTGCTAGCGAACCGGTAACGAGGACATCCTTTCGCAGAAAATTCGTGGCAGCATTGGGCCCGTTATCGCACTCGCTATCTTTCGTTCAAACAAATGGAAAATTTTCCGCTGCCAGATACGGCCACTCAGTCGGTGTTCACGCTGAAAGATGGCGCGGAAGCCGTTTTATGCATTCCAGCGTCGTTCCGGGCATATCGAGCACCGCCGTACGAGGAAAAACAAATTCTCGAATAAATAACGTTATTTACGAGGGTGCCGGCCTCGGAGGTATCCGGCGTCCTTTCCAAGGCGGAAGGGATGGAATCGTTCGGAATCGAGTCGTTCGCTGCCGAAAGAGGAGGAGAGAACTCGCCTCGGATTTGAATAACTTGCCGTAGAGCTAGCCGGGCTGATGGTTTTCAATGCGAAACGGGCGGTTGCCGATGGGACGCGAAGGGAGACAATCGAGTGCAGCACAGTTACACGTTCCTCCCTGTACCGTCGTTAATTTTTAACCAGCACCCGCGAGCTGATTCGGGAGAGAGAATTGAAAGGCTGCTAGGAATTATCGGGGATGCAATTGTTCTGTTCCCTTCTTTCGATAGAACGGAATTCTTTCACGACAATCCCGAATACCGTTATAAAATAAGGGCTGTAATTCTCTTAAATTCAATTAAAATTGGTTTTTGTTTGTTCTTATTAGTTCTGTTGCCTGTATCGATGATAGTAGGCATATATATCGACTGTATTATACTATGAATTAAATAAGTGTAATTATAGTACTTGATGAACGAAGATGATGAGTACAATGATAAACAAGGAAATGGCGAGGGTCAGCGCAATGCTGATATGAAATCTAGCCATTTTGTAGGCTAAAGCTAACCGTAGGGCAGTATTAAAAAGATTAATCGGACAAGAAGAGAAATTAACGAAAGTGTGAAGAAATAAAGGGTCAAACTAGACGTTTTAGATAAGTGGAGAATTATGCAGGCTGTTCGAAAAAGGGTCTAAGACTTTAGGTGCTTATAATACTTACCGAGCGTAGTAAAAATGTCTAATTAACACAGGTCCTAAACTTAATCTTTTCGATAAAAAATACAGAAGTGTACTTCCACATTTGTTACAAACGTTTGATGTATCTTCGTTCCATTAAAATACAAAAGTCACATCTGCGGATCAGAGATCTACGTACATTTTTAAATTGTAATCTGTATTGATATTAGTAATACTCTGTTGTTGTCATAAAACAAATACTCGAACTAATGTATTTCTACACCAATTCTTTTTGTAAGTTTGCCTAATAAGACTAAAAGAAAATCTTAGTATCGCAGAATTGCAAGAGTTTCCCCCATACTCATGTTTGAATTCATTGTCCTTGACTCGAAACATCAGAATATTTAAATAATTATTATATATTTTTCTCTTCGCTATTTGATAGCGAATCAAACAGCTCTTGTTAAACCTTTTGTCGCGAGAAATAACTCTCTCTTCGTGCGGCATCAACAGTAACACGATAATTCGTTTTCGTGCACAGTGGATTAACCAGCAAATCCGATTTTTTCCGAAACAACGCGCCGGAAGTCGTGCATCGTAAAGCCGCATAGATCCTGCTGTGAAACAAAATGTGTAATCGACTATATGTGCCGGAGGCGGTGCATGGATCATTTGTTCTATTAAATAACGATCCGAACGTCCGATAGAATCCTGATTTATGTTTTAATTAATAGGCGATTAGAAGTTATTCCGAAGTATTCAGAATAGTCGGTTGCACTGTCGGGTCGTCGATACAACATTTGTTTTACTTTCTCGAAGTATCGATTCTAAATATCAAATGTTTACTTAAATGCAAACAGAGCTATGTAAAATTTACGAATTCATTTGTTTATTGTGCATATATTTTTCATAAATTGCGTTTACTTTCTGGATACAATAGTTCTTTTAAAAAAAAGCGAAATAATTAAAGAAGACAAGAAAAGACACAAAATTAGTTTTTGTAATAATAACAATACGTGCAAGTTTACTTCAATCACAAATATTACTGACAATGAAAAATATTCTTCCTCAAGTGAAGCATGTAAGCACCACAATACTATCGAATTTTCCAACATGTAGGTTTTCCATTTTTAGACTTAAAAAACATAAGGAAATATTATCTTGTACTTTTGCAACTTCTACCATGAAGAAAAGTATTATGTTTCAAAGCTTGTAGGAGCTTATGAAACAGGAAAAGCTGATTCAGTTCAGAGCAAATATAAAAGAAAATGATTCACTGGCCACTGTTACTCCTCATTACAGAACAACAAAAAGATATAGTTCATCTTTTCTTCTTCTCATATAATGTAAGGTGCGCCGTATACACTTATTGCAATATATTATAGTATTATAAAATGATTCACGATTGAGAAACCTTATTGGAATTTATAAACAAATTTATAAAAGCTGTGCTATATAAGATAAACAGATCGTTCAAAAATATTTTTCATTATATTCTTTGTAATTTATTCAATTTAATTTAGTAAACTAAACTGATAAAGTTCGTGAGTAAATTTGGAAAGAACCCATTGTCAGACATATCGTATTTTATACTACTGTGAAAAGCAAAACGTGAATATTCATATTTTTTAGATAAAATAAAGAAACTACAAATTTTGAGTTCTCTAAAGAAATGCCGTTTTTATGTAATTGTAGTAATATTTTTAAGCTATCTAATTTATATACAAATGAAAGGAAAAATATTGTGTAAGTCGTAAACATGAGAAGGAATAATGTGGCGACACTTCCCATAATGAGTGGGTGTTTGTTACAATCTGTGTGTCGATATATACATTTATACGTGTTCAATCGTGGTAGGTGGAGTTTTTACAAACATTTATTTATTTGTGATTGACTGGTGAGATGTGTCAATATTCGAGGAGAGGGTACTACACGATGCTGCAAGGAAGAGAGCGTCGCGACTCTGTACCTGCGATGCCGCCTGAGGGAACCTTCTAGGGTTGCAAGAGAGTGTCTTTTATTCCTCGTACGACTGTCCAAGCTACTTTTTTGAAGCTGTATTATCAAATATTAGCAACATGCTCACCAGGTGTGCGGAAAGTCGCCAGCTAATGACTTTTAGGTTTCAGGCTGGCTATAAAACGTTATGTCTACTATTGACGTCGCTTAAGCTGTCGACAACATACAATTAAGTACGGTAATTCATGAAAGTCATCCCTTAATCACATTATTATTACATGCTTCAACGCTAAAAACATATTTTATTTAAAAAATTGTTATTCTCAAATCTTGATATTCCTTGGTCTTAAAACGTTTTGCAAATGATCTCTCCAGCTATAGACGGTATTATACGTAATGTTTGTCGGCTCCATAAAGAATCTTAATAGTCCAGTTTACTCAAATAAGATACACTTCGTTTAAAAACATATCGTTGGTACCTGGCGCACGGTATCAACAAAAGGGTGAACGGGAAACGCAGGAAGGCTGGCAGAAAAAAAAAAGTGGGAAACAGAAATGCCTTGTAACAGGTCGGTTCCCTTTATGAACGAACACGAGGCCGTTCCTCGTCCAAATGAAATTATTGATCGTCCATAGCGCGATCCGGTTTGCAAGAGTGGCCACGTTAATTCGCAACACATGCGGAAGTTCCAGGCATCCGATGCGCGAGGACGAACGGTGCATGCGACTGCAGTTGCACAGGCAGAGCGGAATTTCGTGAGTGCAATCGACCAGCCGACGACTCAGCGCCGATCTATCCGATGCTATTCCAGTTAATGCGCTTTCGGTGAGCGTGCAGTTTTGCGGGAGAGAGCAGCGCGGCACGTCGTGTCCGTCCAACGAATATCAATCTTAAGCCAAGCAAGGAGATAATCAGCTTGTGGTTCATCACTCGCGACAACCGTGCTGCGATTCCATTCCACCAGCCACGGACGCTGCGAATCGTCTTAGCGTTTGATTTATCTTCGAGCTGCTTTGCTATTCGCTCAACCATCGTCCGCGAGCGGCTAACGACAAATTTTCCAACATCCGGAGTACCTTCAGGATTGTACTTGCATCCGTTAGTTGTTAACCCTTCGACTGCGGCACACTTCCCGTGATAACCGTCCATTGTCTGAGGTATCATAATCGCTGACACATCGACGGTTAAGTCCTTTTACTCATTTACATTGTTACGCTTTGCTCCTTGGATTGAGTACAGAATATATTTCCAACGTACCTGTGTGTTCTCAAAAAGAGCTAACTTCAGCTGCAGCTTGGTACTCATTTGACACTGAATTTCCGTATACATATAGTCTGCAACTGGCGAACGATTCCCGAAACCACTATAATGCCCCTTCGCATACAGGAAGCTGCTTTTATATAGCGTATACGTACGCTTTTCGCTGCCAAAGGGTTTGTTGAGGTGCAATGACAACCAAAAAACCATAAGTGAGATTTCTAAACAGTTAAAATAACTCTAAACTAAAGCAGTACTTGTTTTTTTTACCACATAAACGACTACGTCCAGAAATCTTAAGTAAACGCGCCTCAACAATGTTGCGACCAATTACTGCACCGCGACCCTTTGGATTTTTCCGCCCAAGGTCCACCACTTCAAGTACGCAGGGCAACCTATAGACCAGTGCTCTGCAACCTTTTCTCAGCCTTGGCTCACTAATGCCATTTCCAAAATTACGCGGCACATCACAAACAAAAATGTATTAACCTCTTAGCTGTGAATGACGAGTATACTCGTCATGCGAGAAAAGTAACTACCATTCGTTATTTAAATATAAATAAATTTAAACAATAAAATTATTGATTTTTCAAAAGAAAACAAGTGCGATATCCTTATAATTTAATTCAATTTTACAGCAGCTGCGCATACTCTGTGTTTGACAACGTAGATACACACTTTTAAAAAGCGGCACCACCGCTAAGAGGTTAAAAACTATAAGAATAACAAAGTTCGTACACATAAATTACATTTACTTATTCATTTTTATTTGAAACTATCAATAAGTTGCCACGGCACTCTTACAATTAGCATAGTCTTACCATGCGGGGCACTGCTATAGACGATGGCCGCCCTACTGCACATTGATTGGTAGCACCAAGCTACCAAAAACCGAATAAAAGCTTGTACTTTTCGCGTATTGTTAGATTTTAATATTCACTCTGGAGCTTGATAAGCTCCAACTGATTCCGGGCTGCAGGTTTTTGAAAATTTTCCCCTGCACGAACATGCTTGGTGTAACTTCCAATTTGACTATCATTATGTTACATAAAGTTGAGTCTACTTGTTTTAAAGTATACGGAGGTATCTATTCCAGGTGGCTCTACAAGATTCGTAGGTTAAACCCAGACTTTGCCTGCTCAAAAAGAGAAAAAGAAAGTATCGTCAGATTTGAATACGAACTCTCGTCTGATTATATAATACTCACTCATCAATTCTTTCAAATGAGCTTTAACATCAAATACAGAACTATTACTTATTAGTACTTACTATACTTCAATATAAACTCTTAGAATTTCAAACGGGGAACAATCCTATGCGATATATCTCTATTGTTTACAGAAAATATTGTTTAAAGAAAGTGGCAAGCGGAAATTATATACATTTATGGTTAGGAAAACATTAAACAGTCTGTTTTTGTTGCTACTTTGAAGTTTTTTTTCGAAAACTTTTGTTTATTATAATATTTACGGATATTTTAAGGAAATCAATATCTTAATGATCGCGATGTTTCCATAACTCATTGTTTTGAATTTTTTGATATGCTTTAATACATTTATTAAAATAGACACTATCTTAAGTTCGTGTATCTCACTATCAATCTATTATAAATATAACATACGTTCGCAGCCATAAATTACCGTAGTATTACTTCGACATTAGTTCCGTGCAGATATAACATGCTTCAGTCAAGTATCGTTCCGGTGTTAATTTATAAATATTAACCAGAAGGGTGTGAAATGCATCATCGCATGTCGGATTTTATTTGCACGAACCTTTTTCTATGGCATCTCCCTCTACTATGGTCGAGTATTATTTGCAAGGGAAATTAATGTTCCGTTGCGAAAATAATAAAAGGACGCTGGAGTAAAACGCGAATTCCATTGGCAAATATATTCAATCAACCATGAATTATGAATGTTTATACAGATAGAAGCTTCGTACCAGTCATTGATCATTCCTAATGACCTTCATACCCTCCCTACACGTCGATTTTTAATGCCATAAATCACCGCATCGTTCATAAAAACACGAAATTAGGTCACCGTAGAATTGATTTTTATGGCAATATACAGATGTTGTAATGTTCGTCCATGTAAGTACATGGTATACGAATATTCATACGAAAAGAGTGATAAATATTTTACAGATTTTGACGACAGTTTCCATTAGTATGTTCACACCTTTTAAACGGAAATTTCTCATATAAGTACTGCGTAACAAAATATTGAATTCCAAAAAGGTGGAATGTAAAATGAAATCTTATCAATCCTTATTATTCTTATTATTATGAATCAATACAAATTTTGTTATCATAGATATTGTGGTACAGAAGATATTTTAGAAAGATACTACTGGACTCCGTACGTGATAAATAATATTTAATTTCCTACGCTTGAGACATACTCTACAAAATAATAATGAACGTTACAGCTTTTCCTTCAGTTTTAATTCCTGATGTTCTCATTTCCCGCATCCATCGAATATAATGAAGCTAGAATTAATTATAAAGATATCACACTTTATTACCTCGTCATTCTTTTATAAGTCACAAACAAATGGCGTTCTTTGTAAAAGACGCGCTGCTGAAAAGGTTGTAGCTCATTAAACAACGAATGTTCCAGTGCCTCTTAGAAGTCTGCGAATGCAAGCATCGAAACATGATAAACAAAACATCAAAGAAATGTCGAATGAGGGGTGACAAAGGTCCAGAAAGATGAGTCCGTTTTTCAGTTGTTCCTCTCGGTACAATGGGCGAGCAATTTCATTGTGGCTCTGGCTAAAAAAAAAGAGAAGAGAATGGCCTCAGCTGGTGCGTTGCAGTTGAGAGGTCGTCGTGGTCGAACACACCGATATGTTCAAATGTTCGTGCATCGTTGATTCGCAAACTGGAGTTACCTGGCAATTGCTGAGCGACAAGCGCAACGCTAGCTGTGTGTCTCGGCATTTCGCGTCATTGCTTGCCAATTCGATTGGATCGGTGATTTTAATGTGTCGCGGGTTCAGGCCCGCGTTACCACGCATCAGTAATGACGAAGCGTGTGCGAAATCAATTAAATCAATTAGTGGAGTAAACGCGAGGCCGTGACTCAAAATCGAATTGCCTCCTCGTGTCCCGCCGACGTGATCGATTCCACGGAAAATACGACAAGACAGTGGCCAAACCGTTCCTTCCGTATTGTTCGATCTCAACCGAAACCGATGTGCAGGGATAACTGGTTTGTAGCGGAAGATTCAGGCCCATCACTTTTTGGAATCTCACAAACAAACTTTTTCTAATTGATAGAGAATAGTTATAAATACTAATTCTGAGCACTGCGTCAAATTAACAAGTTACTCTGAGATAATAAATGATCTTGCTGTTTGAAATACTATTTTAACACGTTGAGCGCCACGTGTCCCAACGGTGACCCACGTAGCAATTTTAATTTCGTCAAATAACTGATTACCCCAACGAAATTTTTAGTTACATCTATGTTACAATGGTAGTACAAAATCAGAAATATATTAACAAATAAATGAATATTGATATATTTAACGATACACGTTAATAAAAAGGTATTTTCGCGTGTCTGATTAGTTGCAGGATTTTCCACTGCGGCGCTCAACGTATCAAATATCATATTCTTTTATATCATGGTTATTTCATTTTCAAAATACAGTACGGAAATACTGTTTCAAGTAACGTTTCATTTTATATTGCAATCATTGGAAATATAATTTTATTACATTATTTCAAAAAATATTTCCGATAAGGTTCACTGTATTAGATGATACAGCATAAAATTCTTTCATTAATTTGTATTGAAATATTTTTAAGCAAAATATTTCAGTTGTAAAATATTCCATATGTTTGAAGTTAAATTATTATACAGGATGTTTCACAACAGGTCAAATATTTTAAGGGGTGATTCTATAAGCCAAAATAAAACGAGAATCAAGAATGAGGAAATGGCGTTGGAGGCTTCATTTTTTAGTTATCGATGTTTAAAAAGTGGGCTAAAAACGCCTGTCACGCGGCAGCCCTCCGTACACGCGCAGTGGCTGTCATCGCACGACAATTTCACCATGTAGAGCGCTTACTTACCGATGTAACAGAAATGATGACCTACGATACAATGTGATAAGTAGATTGCGGATGTTTATGCAATTCAACATATCCAGGTAATAAAATATAATGTCGGAAGCAAATTTTAAACAGAAAATGTGTAAATCTGATATCTGCTCAAGACAGACCCAACTATTGTCCCATTTGTTTATCTGTATTAAATGTAACAGTATTAAGGAATAAGAAGCTATATTTGCATAAACTTCCGCAGTCTAGTGATAAGACACCAAGTTCTTGCGACAATTTATGAAAAAGCACACACGTTTCCTTGGCAGCATTAAACCTGCCTACTTGAAAAAATTCACAAAGGCATATCAAAACTCGCTTCACGGGATTCTCAGGTAGAGTGGGTGAATGCAACTTCTAATACACAGTTTTGCTTAGAAAATAACCCACACACGCACTGAGATTATTTCATTTGCAAGTGTCCGTGTGTGCATGCACCGCGAATGTCCCGCCAAAATCGTATATTAGAAGTGAAGGAGAATCGTGTATCATACAATTCTGAGCAATCTTCATACTGAAACAATAATGTAGGAACACAAGAACGCGGTTGTGTACTCAAACCTTTTTTTTCTTTACGATTAATATAAAAAATAGTAAATTATATCGAGTCTGATTAGGTATGGCTGTTTTCACTGTAGCACTTACAATAAACATGTTAACAGCTATTACGTAGTGTCTGACTAGTTAAGGGATATTCCACTGTGGCACGGAATGTATGGCGGCAAAGTGAATATTACATATTCAGTATCTTGTGTTTATGAACATAAATAGCAAACAAATTGACTACGTAAACAATGTGCAATGTATATCATTAAGTTACAAATATGTTATTATCTAGAAATACTAAATTCGACAGACCAGCAATAATAATTCACTTAACAATGATAACACGTTGAACGCCGCGTCGGTCACCGGTGACCGACACCTCAAATTTAATTTAATTGAATAATTATTGATTGTCGCAAAATTCTGAGCAAATTTCATACTGAAATAATAATGTACGAACAGAAGAACATGATTGAGTACTCAAATCTTTTTTTTCTTTACGATTTATATAAAAAATAGTAAATGGTATCGTGTCTGATTAGGTATGGCTGTTTTCACTGTGGCGGTCAACGTGTTAAAAACGAAGCATTTTGCATACAATGTATAAACGTCTGGTCGTTTGTCAGAAAATTTGCGCCTACCTGATAAACAATTTATCTTGAACCGTAACTGGCTAACTCATCAATGATTTCTTTACTTTAGTGCTTCAGAAACAGGATGTAAGAAATTACACGTTGCCGTCGTTTACGTACCGTTGGTTGGTTAAACAAGCCACCTCTTTGAGCCCTGGTCTGTTTTAGCAAGGCACGTTCGATCTGTCTTAGTAAGGGCTAATTTGTAGTAACCTGGCAAACGCGCCCCGAGAATTCTCGATGACTGTATACGATATAAGCCTCATAGTAGACTCGAAATGCTTACCAAGCACTTGGACGACGTCCTTGAGCAAATGCAGGGCCTTCGGAGAGCCAGGTGGTTCCTGTGTCCGGGGCATTCGATTAGAGACTGTCTAGGAGTCTGGCAGTTTTCTTTGGACATTCAAAGTTTTCCATGTATCAAACAGAATCTATTTCCGACATACTTCTTATATTTTCATAATTTATAACAAGCAATGTATTGGGTTCGATGAAAAGTTCGTGCGTTTTTTACGAAGCGGCCAAAGGCTGTGAACGAGGATGATTTGTAAGCGACAGTTGCCATAGATCGTTGCATTACAACTAGGGTACCTGCAATGCAGTCTACAGTTTTTTTAAACATGTATTGTTGAAACGAATAATCGCCTTGGAATGGCTGCAAAATTCGATATCTGGGTTCCGCACTTGCTGAGTGAGAAAAACAACTTGGATCGAGTACCAAATTGTGTTTCAGTAAGGAATCGACAACGACAGGCTGCATTTTTTAAACAAATGGTCACATGCGATGAAAAGTGGGTGTTTTATGAAATAATTATTCGAAAAAGGCAATGGTGCCAACCAGGGGAAACACCTGAACCTACCCCAAAAAAGGAATTGCATCAAAAGAAGCTCTATGCGTTGCGTTTGGTGGGATATGGAGCGAATGATTTGTTATGAACTTTTGCAACCAAATCAGACCATTAGTTCAGAATCAAATGGGCACGAGTCAGTCCATTTATATCGATGTACTCATGTGGTTCAACCAAACTAGGACACGTGTAGAATAAATGGGTTAGCTGTCTCAGAGTCGGTATCATTGTCATTACTATCAACGTAATCGTATTTCGTCCTGCAAGACTATCATACGAAACAACATTACGTCGTTCTTGTAAATATAGAGAAGGAAATTGATTTAAAAAAATAAAAAAAGTGAAGAAACGAAAACGAGGTATACTGAAATACATGAGAACATATGCCATCGAAATCCTGTATATAAAGAAATATATAGGTTGATTAAAAAAGGGATACAAGAATTTTGGAGCACATCATTAGGTTCAGAACTAGTAAAGGTTAATACTTATTTACTGTAAATTCGACATTCTTTCGAATTATAGCACGAAAAATAGAGCATTCCATTTATAAAAACGAAATATTCCTTCAAATTTCCGAAACTCATTCAGTTGCGACACAATCGTAGCTTGTAACCTAACCCTATGCAGCATGCAATTTTTATTATATAATTTTTCATAAACGTATAATTTGAAAGTTATTCGAAGCGGTCACGTTAGATCAGTCGCTCGTATTGTAGTGCTTGCAAGAAAGAACAAGGAGTGTCTAATCGACGCAGATTAAACGTAATCCTTTAAATGTTACAAAAACTTAAAAACTCAACACACATTACTACGGTCCGTGCAGAAAATGCCTACAGGCGTTCATGTAGTGCACTGATTTAGTTTAGTGACATTCTGCACGTGACCGATGGTTATCGTGTAAACTTCTGTACGGAAAAAGTTACTTCTTTTAGAACTTTGTTTCCTGTGAAAGTTTGCACAACTTCCTTAATACAGGATTGACTCAGAAGCCCCTAAATTCTTCATTCTTCTTTAGAATCCTCATTGTGTGACAAATTTTTATAATTTTGTTTCAAACAATCATTTTTAGTACCAAGGAAGTCAACTTTTCATTGAAATAATTTACAATTCTTTCTTCTAGTTATAAGATATACAAAAACCAAAAATCCATCTTTTTTTAAGCAAAAGTAATTCGTTTGTTCATCGGTTCATCGTCGTCCCAAATTACAGCCTATATGAGAGGAATGGACCTAGAGTGGGGGAAGCCGTAGCTTCCGGTAGCTATCACTATATCACGTACTAAATATTTTAATATCAGCTCGTTTATTTACTCTTCATCGTATAAATCGCGTACGTTTTGTAATTATCATAAATAATTTCTTCCCGAATTTATTTTATTTTTGTGTGAAAAGAATAACAATTATAAACCTTAATATTATGTATAAATATATTAATAAATGCTCTTTTGTTACAGGTACGTGACTTTTCATCTAGAAATAAAGGTTTCGGTGAGTTAAACAGTTATATCCATACAATTGTTGCATGCCGGGTAAGAAATTAGACGTGAGGGGAGTGGTCGCAGAGTGGGGGTAGGCTGGAGCCAGGTCTCGCTCCGGATGGTCACCTGTGTTCTGCATGATAAAATCTTCAAAGTCGGCCGTCACATATATTACATTTTAGTGTGACTAACAAGTAAATGAGAAGTGACCCTAAGGAGTTCACTTTCAGTGTCTGTGCTGCAGTAATAAATGTCACAAGAGATGATACCCAACCGTCACACGCCTATTTTGATGAAATTTTATTTCATGACATAGAACTCAAATACTTGTGTCAAATATTTTTTTGAGCTCTATATCATACTAAAATTTTATCAAAATCGGTGTGTGACGGTTGGGTATCATCTCTTGTCAACCGAATGGTTGCATTCGAGGAGAAATAAGAAAAAGCAAGAAACATACTCAAAGACCGATTGCATGTAAACGAACTCGCGAGAAGAGTAATTTGGTCACGTGATATCCTGTGAAAAGGGAGAGGCCGCGGCTTTCAAAGTCAGTCGAGAAAGGGCGTCTCTATCCATTTGACGATTTCTTTCCTGAACAGATCTTCGAAATGATACTCCTTCGAGCTGTTCGAAGTCGATTGAAACGAGAAGGGAAGCCTCGAAAATTCCACTCAACCGATGCATAGCGATATAACGCGAAGAGTAAGTAATTCAATGACAGCGAAATTCGGGGCCGGGATTGGCTACGTTACACTTTTCCTTGTTTACCTTCGCGGAACCCCCGTGGCTGTTTAAAATGCATTAACTCGCTGCGGGGACGACTTATCAGATGAAAACATTTGCTTTGCATAACAATATGTGAGGGTCCGATATTGGTAATGTCTTTACTGGCGACATTGTTTTACTTTATCATCGATAATCGCGGAATGTAAACTTGAATTACAACTAGACTCTCTTTATTTCACCGAGTAATATTTGGCTTTCATTGAAAACTTTCTGTTCAGGTTATTGCAAGTTATTGTTTCAGGTTATTATATATCTTTGCGTATCTTTCTCCTAATGTCTTTGAATCCGTTTTTTTTTGTTTAATTTAGTTCTTGATTAGGCTGTCAATTAGTACAGTGAATTTTTTTGCGAATCAATAACTGTTTAAGGTAGCGTTTAGAAAGTATCAGATTATTCTGTATCTAATATATTATTCAACTTCGTTCTGCAAAGATTTTACTGTTCATGCAATGGAATGTAAAAGGTGTGATTCAGTTTAAACTTTTTATTTAAAATTGAACTGTAATATCGAAAATATATAGTCGACAATGGCGTTAATTAAATACTGCATCAGTGGATTGACATCATGATAACATTTAAATAACACACTTCAGAACCAAAAATACACTGACACTGATGTATTGAAGGCAGATCTATTGATATTGTATTTGATAATAATTTTATTCTACATTTTCGATTTATTTGTTGGCTGTACTATTCACTGTGGAGTACGCTATACAGGGTGTACCACCTAACTTCGTCACCTGAAATATTTCCGATGTAATTAAAATTTCGTAAAAATGTTTCCTACAAAAGTTCTATAGTTTAAAAAACTAATTCAGTGTTATAGGTCGGTGGGTTTGTCTTCAAAATGACTATCGTATACAAGTAAATAAAATATAGTATTTCATTTAAAAAAACAAAGTTGACTTTCTTATCTCGTTAACCCTTTACAACGGAATAAAACTATTGCTACTATACACTGGCTACAAGACTATATAACTTTTGTTGGAAACATTTTTACGGAATTTCAATCCCAACGGAAATATTTCAGGTGATAAAGTTAGGTGATACATCCTATATATTCTGAATAACATAAATGTTCAGTTACTTAATGATACACTTTTTATTTTATACTATCGTTGTAGCTTTAATAGTACTCTGAAAGTAACCTTTTCATTCCTGAGACTTTCGAAAAAGGACGTACGCAAATAATGTTTTTCCTTATATTTATTAGTGGAACTGTGATAAAGATTGAACAAACACGAACAATGATACGTGTAGAAAATAAATGTAATCTGCACACTATTTGTAACAGTAATCAATATTTAATGGAAATGAGAAGAGCTGTCTTAATTGGAACGGAAATATTTCAGGTGATAAAGTTAGGTGGTACACTCTGTATGATCGATTTCTTTCTAAAACATTATTATTCGACTATAAAGAAGATATCTGTGGCAAAAAACACGACTCCCATGACTAATTCGATGTTCGGCCTGACTTAATGCGCCATCAAATGATCACGAACGTGGACACCCTACGAATTTCGCAGTCGATCAATACTTCACAGAGTACGACGCCATCGGCCGAAAGAATAAAAGATCCTCTTCATCGATCTGCTCCTGTGAGGCGATCAAATACTTCACCTGGCGAAGCCTTTATCACGATTCAGTGGAAGTCGCTATTTTTTATCTGATCATTCTTTTTACAAGACGACGATCCCTGAAATGTCAGATTGCCTGCAAATATTTGACTGAATTCAACGTCCTCGTAAAGTCATCTAGAAATTCGGTCTTTTCGATTATCCCGTTTTTTGTGGACATCAAATGGAGATATAGAATCATATCAACGTTTATAATTAATTCGTATCACGAATTCATTACTTTATTCTTTTCGACATATTGAAATTCACAGTGCATACGTAGAATGTAAAAGGAGTACGAGGCGACCATTTTTGAAATTGGTAATTAATGCACAGAAAATGAATACGCTTTGATCATTTTAATAATTGACTTCAGAAATGTACTCCATACGAGTATTATTGAAAACAATAAGTGGAATAACCTGGATTTTATCAACTAAAGTGGTAAAATACGTATTATGCACTAGGGTGGTTTATGTAACATATATATGTATATACTTTAATTTGATACTTATTACATTCAAGACTTTATTGCCAGAATTAATATTGCTTATGAGCAATAATAAAGATAAGCGACGTGTTGAAAATGATGTATTCTGTTTTAATAATGTCATTTACATCGCTTTATCACGGTTTTATTTATTTGGTGGCACATTTATGATCACAGCTTACAAATAACCGTAATAATTTCCAACTGTATCATTTCATGAATTTTTATTTCGGTTGTTTTAATAAACATTCGTAAGGTTATATTCATTTTTCAAACAAAATGGCGATATTCATGAAAAAGTGTAGGTATTAAATGTTGAGGCATTAAGTAAACAACTGCGAATCATAGAAGAAAACAATGAACTTCGCGATATTGTGAAGCTATGCACTGAATAGAAGTAGTAGTCAAAAAGAAATAGTACTTATTATTGAATACGGAAATTTTATGATTTATTAAAAACAAGTTCTTTATTCGCAGTTTAAATATACTTTAAGAAAAGTCACATTATTTACGCGATGAGTTGATGGTCTTAGATTATCCAATAGGGTGTCTATTTTCAGAATTATTTCATTGAATAAAATAATAAACTTATATTTCAAATAATCATGGAAGGAACTTTTTGAAAATGTTCAAGCCTGCAATGTATATTGAAAACGTAAGAACCATAAAATAATATTTTAAATAACGTTATTATTTCAATAGTGTCCAGCTCCGGCTCCAACACAAATTATAGTTATTGAGGAAGTGAACTAAAAACTGGCTACAGAATTTTCTGCAAGAAATTGCTAAACCTGGTTAGCAATCAAAGAAGTTGATGTGCGTATCACGAAGGTGTAGGACGAAGGTAAAGACCGGCCGCATAAAGCGGATGTCCCAAGCTTCCCCAGGCAGCGTAATATTGTAAAGCCGATTTCACTGGAAAAAGGGTGACATTGGTGCGCTTATACCCTCATACAGCGAGCGTGTTTGTATGCGTGGCTGTGTAGGTAGAATAAATTTCGTGGCAACAATTCGACAATCCCGCTCCAATCGGAAGGGATACGCAAACGGAGATCCTCCCCTGGACGTAGTCCTGGACCCAAACGATCCACCTTTATCGGAATCCTGGCTGATGGATTCGGCCCCATTCTGCCCCAAATCTATTCCGTTTTATTGCCTTTCTGATACATAAATTTTTATTCAATTTGATTTGCCGCCATTGCTATGGTAATGCGGCGAAAAGAGATGCACGCGCCTTCCCACCCTTTTCTGATCGCCTTTCTCCTCCCCCTATTTCGCGTTCCCTTCTTTGAGCCGCTTCTTTTGTAAAGTTACTTCGAATCGTCATCATTTTCTCAGCCTAGTCCTCCTTGTGCTCGGTAACGATTATTTGAAAAGACCATTTCGGGGCTCTCGTGTGTTTAAAGTAGGCGCGGCTGGGTCGTTAGAAGGGCTCTAAAGCAAATCGCTTGATTCTGAGATCGGTCGAGAATAATTTTATAGTTTTCTGATGCACCCTCTGTTTTGTGCTCGAGTATCGTCGCTCTCGGTAGGATTTTCGAGGGGATATTGTCAGCGAAATACATGGGTCATGTAAATATGCATCTATCATCAGTCATGAAATATTGTAATTACTTTCGCTGTGAGATAAGTGAAATATTCAGGCTGTTCCAGAATTAAACGATAATACTGTGTCAATATGTATTACAAAATACACAATTTTACAATTGTACGAACTGTCTGGTAACACTAGAATATGATACCTACTCTTCTAAGGCATGTCTGTTACAGGAACCATACATGAAATCTGCATTTGCATAATAAATGCCTGTGGTACTTTTATACGAATTTGTATTGTATGTTATGATTCGAAATACGAAATATAATGTAAAGAAACATATTAGATATTGTAAATTTCATTGCACATGCCGTACATGCATCTTTCATTACACTCTGTGTTCGTTACCCTCTGTGTCTTTTCTCATTAAATATCACGATTTTTTATTTTTTTAGCACCATGTAATTGTATATCACCGGAGTGAATAAAAATGACGAACTATTACACCACGTGCGTATTATAAGGTTACAATCTCCATACATGTATGATAATAGTCTATAATATGATAATATAGTAAATAATATTATAAGAAAATAGAAAATTTATTGGACGAGGAAAATTTAAAAAATAATCTGATAAACACAACTACAGTTTCATGGATAATCGGGCACAGAATATTAAATAAATCAGTTTACAAAAGTAAAGGTTATTACTTCACAAACAATAGTTGGTGTATTTTGAGCAGAAAAAATGGGCTCCATTTATTCCTGTGAACTACACTAAAATTCCGCGGTCCCTGAAATGTAAAATTGAAGAAATACTGCAGTAAGAAAGACAAATGATAGGTAATAAATGCTGCTCTTATTACACCTTTCATAATTTGATAAAGCTATGGCACGGTTGAAACGTAAGGATTCACTAGGCCGTTTATGTCGGGGATGAAAATCACGAAGGTTACGAAAAGTACTTTTTATCGAACGAGAATTTTCATAATAAAATTGCATACGCTATTCCATTGTATACGAGTTCATTACTCAATTTTCCGATGTTTATTGATGAGAGATTTCGAAAACAATACAACATTCAGTCTGACAGTTGAAGGATATAACCTCACAGAAAAATCCCGCCTTGATGAAAGACCCTTTATAATAAATACCATGTATTTGCGAATATCATAGAATTGTTAAATCATCGAATCAGAAGTCCTTTGTATGGTTCAAATACTACGAGCAAATTAAGGGAGGATTCACCCCAGACCGTCTTTGATGTATCGAAAACGTCATTTCTCAACCCCAATTGCTATCGGATCGCGAAAACCCCCGCGGTAGATCGAGTTTGGATGGGTGCCCGTGAAAATTCGTGACTGTCGCGGAAATTCCGGTCCCTCGATTTTCAGTAGTCCTGCATCGGTGGTGTTTATCGGGGCCGAGCCGATTTCGGTATGCGGGTCACGAAACAACCCCCTCTTCTTGCTTCCCTGCACAAGAACGCCACCCCACGGACCTGACGCGTTGCACGTGACCCGTGGATAGTGATGGGACCAACACCCTCTCGGACGGATTCGATATCTGACAGGAAAATATTAATTTCTCACCGCTATCGATTCATCGACGCCTTCATTAGTTAATTACTTCGCCAACGTTTCTTTTATTCTTTCTATTATGTTGTACTGCGATTTTATTTTATCCATATTCCCTCGTGTTCGCCCGTTCTCCCATGAAATGTATCACGCCATTCCATTAATGATGTCATTTTTAAAACTAACATCAAGCACAAAATCACAATTACTTTTTATTATAGAAACATGGATCATTATTTTCAATAGTCTTCTTACACCGTTAAAATAATTCGATCTAACCTGTTTTTAACTCTGCTGTTCTCCTCGGGTCTACATGACCCGAAATGAAGATTGCGTTTCCATACGTACTACGTATTCAAATATATTTTTAAATAATTTGTTCTTAATAAATGTGAAATAGTAAAGAAGTAATCGCAATATTTAAATATATTGAATATTAAAAAGAAATATTTAAAAACATAGTACCTACGGAAACGTAATCTTCATTTCGGGTCGTATAGACCCGAGAAGAACAGCAGAGTTAAACAATCATTATCATGATGTACTATCATTAACACAAAGTTGTTAAAGTCTGAATAAATAATAATTTGGTAATGCAACAAGATTCGAAAAATGTGCAGATTATATTACACAATCGTTGTTACGGTACTTTTTTACCATGTTTCGTCGTACTGATAAAATTGTTAGCTGTAGATCTTTCCTATCTTACTGTTAGTCCGAGTTTCATTGAAAATTCGTAATGTATATTATATCTCAAACATATTGCCATGGGCATAGTCAAACCTTTGTCGAATGAAATTGAACGATGTATTCGTGCTTACTTGATGTATTATTTGTTTAACATATATTATGTGCAGTAAAAAAACTGCATGAGTTATGGAATAACCTGACATTTAAGAGAGCCCTATTATAACGATCAAAAATCTTTTGTACGTACATAAAGTTCAAGATATTTTTCCTACTGCACTTTTAGCAACAATTTCTTTACTAGAAATTTGAAGTTGTATCAACTACAGAAGTCATTGGAGGTCACATTGAAATAAATAAGAATGCCCTTTATCTTCATTATTTACAGTTTAATAAATAATTAATCTAATATGTAATGCAGTGATATTATGTCATGTTTTGCCCGTATAAATGTAAAGCTATTATCTTTTGATAATTTTAGCATTAGGAGTTATTTACTAAAAATAATAAAAAACGTCAAGAATTTATCACTATAACACAATAGAATAAAATATTAACTAATAACAAATATAAACTGATCTCGCTGATATAATTGCATCTGTAAAATGAATTTTATATTATCTGGCTTTTAATAAAAAATTATAATAAATTTATCTCCGAAACAATATGTCCGAATTCATTGGGAAATAACTAACATATTAAACAAAATTTTTTAATTTTATTCCATCGTTCTTTACTTGAAATAATTTAATTTGTTATTTTCATTGGGGTATTTATTGATACTAGAAGAAAAAAGTGTTCCACCTATGATTAAAAGCACTATCTTTGGTTTCGTGCTTGATCAGAATTTGCGACAAAGGAATTCTTTCGAGGAGAAACATACTATATCAACACGCATCTCATTTTTACACTTAATGCTCATCTAACGATTGCCTGGAAAATTTCGAGTAGTTCTGTCTGACCACTACGTCACTGAGGTAACAGAATCTTATTGTTAGAACAAGCTATAATAAAATAAAATCATGAAAAGTGTATGTGGACCCATAGAAATATAAGAGAAAATCGGCAGAATCTGTAAAGGAGCGGAAACGAAATACAATTTCGTAACCTATAAATATGCAATGTGTTAACCGTTCGATACTCGAAGTTGTTTGAAAATGAAAAACTCTCGACCGGGTCCCATCGCTAGCGGAAAAACTGGACTAGGGACGACGTGCCAGCAGTAGAGAGAGAGCAGGGGAGAAAAAGGCGCCATCCAGCACGTGACACACATATTGCCTACCTTTCGAGAATCTTGAGCCAAAAGGCTTCTTTCCCCTTCTTCGTGCCTGCCTGCCGGCCGGAATGATAGAAAAACTAATCTCCCAGATTAAATCTCTAATTCACGCTGCGGTCCGTAGTTGATTCGAGGAGATTTTCCTCGAAGATAAAGCCGATGGAACTATCGTGCGTTTATGAAAAAGACTGGGCTTTATCTTGAGGCCAGCCCCTGCACGCTGACTCGGTTTCGCCACGGAGAATGCGGGGGCAGAAAAAGTTCGAGTCACAAGGGGGAGACGCGGAAGAGAAAAACGATAATTGAATTCCCTTTTGATTCAGCAAGATTCCGCTCCATTTTCGCGGATATAAGTATTCTGCGCGGCCGTAAATTTTCGAACAGCTTTTGCTGCTGTATAACCGCTGGCAAAAAGTTTTCGATCGCATCAACTGACGCGGCAATATCCAAATTTTATTGCAAATTAGACAGACAAAATATTGTGTATAAGTTGATAACAAATAGAAAGATACATATCCTTGAAATAAGAAGAAAAGTTTTTAAATTCTCTGTGCATTTTGTATTTTATTTTGTACGTTGTATTGCAAAATAATCTCCTTGTGGAGATTCAAACTGCTTCGATAAAAAAAATAAAGTACATACTTTAGACTGAAGTTTTCGAAATAATACAGCACGTAACCTCAGATGCCAGTCCTGGAGATATAAAAACGCAACTAGAAGAAAATTCGACAACGTACACAGTATCTATAAAATACTTGTATCTATGTTCTGTATGTGAATTACGAAAGTACTCGAACACTTACAACCCAAATTGTTAACAAAGAAAGTACATAATTTAAATTCAAGTTTTAAAGATGAGACTCTTCGAAATATATTAGCAAAAGTAGAGGAAAATTCAATGATGAATTCAGAATTGGAAGAAAATTGTATGGAAGCATGCCTTTTATAGAGATGCCTTTTTAGTCGATCCAAAAATATTGTGTGTCAGCACAGTTTTCATAAAGGATAATAATTGTGTAAAATTATTAGGTGTAAATACGAAGAAATGGGAAACCAGTAAATGTGGGAAGGACAGAAGGGCAACCTCAGTATTAATAGCAATAAAAAGAAACGTAATAATAAAAATGTCTATATATTTGCATAAGCATAAAATTAATGGAATATAATAACAAATGAAAAAAAGTATTTGATCATGATACAGTAAGGGAAACAGTTTTCGATCACCTTTATTCGTTTTATTTTTAGTGATAATTAAGACCTTATGACACTTCGATATGTATATTAAGAGTATTAGCGCTCCCGTTATATTAACCGCAAATACCAGGAACAGATACATTTATTTGTATCTAACTAATATTACCGAAAGTTCGTCGCAAAAGCGGCACTAACTACCTAGCGAAATTAGTAAGTTTCGGCCATTTGATAATCTGATATTCTAATTTGAGCCCGAACATAAATTTAAGGGTACCAAGCAACACGTAGGAAATTCTAGACGAAACACGGCACCGTAAGTAAAAGGACTACGTTAACTTATTTAAAAAAAAAAACTCTTCTTTGATTCATAATCAAGTCCATTACTTTGAAAATGGTACAAGTCAACTTATTCTTGCTTTAGGATGTTAAAAGCTTTGCATTTCACTTATTCAAAAATGTCAATAACCATTGACATCATGACTTTTTCGTGATTAAAACTAGCGTAATTTATCGGGTATATCCTTTGACACAGTATTAACTGGAAAAAATGGTAAGGTTTTGACCGTGAATAGTATACGTCACTTTCAGTATCCAAGAATTCAGAAAATCTTATTGTCAACATTACTTACATTCTAATTTCAAATGAATAAGATTTGCAGCATCAACAAAATGTTATAGATAACACGTAATGTCAATATTATTTATTAAAAATTTGTAACATACAACTATAATTTCTTTGTACATTGTTTAACTTAAACATATTTAATATCTATTAATTTCCGTTTATGCTGGGAATAAAATATGTTCTGAGTTTTAAAATAATCATACTACACTAGCAACAAAATATCAGATTTTTCGTTGATGATAGAAGAAAATGATAGAGGAACAATTTGTGTGATATATAATAACAATGTGTATACTTCTGTGACCTTACCTTTTTCGTAAGTGCAAGGATGTAGCAGAAAAGTGCAGTTGCACTTTTTCTTTCATGGTACTGCATATGTTTTTACGTAAAACGATTCTTCTGAATGTTCGCCGTACAAAAGTATTAGGGTGAGGTATACAAAAAATGAATACATCACAAAATATTTCGATTAAACGATAATGTAAATACAAACTATAATATAATTTCAATAACGTATTTTCGTTAAAAAGTTATAGATTTTTATTATTATACCGTGGAGAAAGTTTTATGTAAATAAGATTTTTGGTAATATGATTGAAGGTAGTAGAGACGCGGGAAATTATAAATACACACTTTATCATATTTGTGATAAAATACAACTGATTACATTAAAATTTACATAAGAACCGTATTGAATACCGAATACAAAATCAAGCACCAGTAAATGCATACAAAATATCGAATAAAAAAGATATTAAATATTCGATTTCTACTCCTCAACTTATAGTCAATTTACAGTTACTCACGAACTGGATCAAATAAATTCGTTGATCCAACATTATTTTGTTGTACATTTTTTGAAGCAAAGTTAAAAATCTATAACAAATTATATTTTAAATATGCCCTGAAAATTTCTAGTCAGTGTATTGCGTCGGAAGTAAGGAACAAAATTAATTATACAAAGCCTTTATAATCTAAAATCTCGAGAATTATACATCGAAAAATTTGTGGAGAATAATATTAGAGTTCTATCGACAAGATTGAAAAGCGCCAAGTGTTCTCAAAAAGACCGAGATTCATTCAAAAGGAAGATAACGGTCGAATAAAGTTAAACATCTATTAACTCCCATTTCAAACTCGATTTCAACTAACATCAAAGTCGACCAGAAAATAACATGTTCCGTAAAGTACTTTTGGAAGCAATGTCGTACAGAACTATCCTATTAGGAAACTCTTCGACAAAGTGCGACGAAATGTATTTCAATAGTCGACTGCCAAATATATCGATATTGGCCAACTCTGCCATCGTTTGTACTTCTACACGCGGTGTTTCAGAAGTAGATTGCCAGACATTAGAAACGTATTCTACTTATATTAAGGATGAAGGAAGGTCATTTGAAGATTTGTCTATAAATGTTTGCTTTTCGAGATGCACATACTTTTTCTTTGGGATACTACAATAATACAACCATACAGTACCCTGTCACTCCATTATGGGCACTCAACATTTTCTACAAATTTCAACATTAGGGGCTTATTTATAGTTTTTACTTGTATAAAATATATTATTAATGAAAATCCCGAAATCTCTCTTTTCCAATTTTATTAAAGCAACACAACAATTTTTAATATTTTATAGGACATCCGTTGCTATTGACAGTGGCATCAATTCTTGAGGGCATACTTGAAATGCAGCGATCTATGCACCCCTTTATCTCAGGTGCACCACTTTCTGAATGTTTTGCGTAAGGACATCTTTAGTAGGATTGTATCTTTGGTAAACTAGGCGTTGTAATATAACAAGTTTAATGTTATATGATTGTTTTAGTATACATTAACACAATTATATTTTTCTCTTCCAATGTTTCACTTTTCGATTTTTTTTCTTTTTCAAGCTTGTTGATTACTTCCTGTCTATCTATACTCCTATTTCTTTTCCTACGGGTTTCGTACAGGTCTGAATAACATCACGCTACACATTTGGCAACCAGACGTGCACAACCCGTGTTCCTACGACCACTATCACTTTCACCCTTCAATCTTCGACTTTCCACTCTACACCTCTCATCCCCTCTCTACCTTCGTTTCTTTCAGAAAAGCGCCATAACACCCAGAAACAGTACATATACCGTTTTCCCAGTCTGTTAGACAGATAGACTCTCCAGGCCGGTGTTCAGCTCCAGTATTCCGCGAAACTTCAGCGCACATAGTCATACTTGAACTTTATATCTAGTAATTCTGTTATTATTACACTTACTATAGGAGTACTTATTTTGTTACTTAGTAATAAATTGAGCACACATGAAACAATTCTGTTCGAACTCGTACCACCTCCTCGATATCTTTGTACAGAGTGAGGCACAATAAATGAAGTACAGATATAGTTTAAACAGCGTGGTTAATATATTCTGAAGAAACGCCATATTAATCGAGACATATTCATTGAGAAAAATGGCAGTTCGTTTGAAAGAACATTTTGAAACGACTTCAAACATGCATACGATGCTTTAAAAGTATCATAAAAGATGGAGCATTGAAGCAATTAAGCTTGAATTCCAGAATCTTTAATTTCTATATACGTTATTACAAGAGAAAAATTCAAAGGGAGAAGGTTACCTTAATATGAAATTGTAACCGGTTATGTATTTCACTCTGCATTTGTGTGCATGAAATGGAATTATAACAAACCTCGATACAAACGAACATTTCATATATTACAATCTAATGCCATTTATGAACTGTACTGTACTTCGTCAATGTCGTAACTCAATCAACATTTTCCAGTAAACATTTGCTAACTACTCGTCCCTGTATGACACGTACTTGCGTTCATGCACCCGAACACACCTTGTGTAATTTGTAATTTCTCTGCACGAGTTCTCAAGCGTTCCGTTCCAAAGTTCGTTGATCAGCAAATAGCACTTTCCGTGAAGTGCTTCCAAGGTGGATAGAATTCTCCCAAGCACAGCCACGTTACGCGATCCACTCTGGACGGGGCTCACGATGTGCCTGGTAGATTATGCATAACGCACATGCATATATGCATCAGAAAAGACGCGTATCGGGTCGACAGGTGCGACCTACGGATTTTCCGATGGCGGCTCCTCCAAAGTCCTCGACTTCTGGTGACGCGAAATCGCCGATGCGAAGAATGTCTACTACGGGGATCTAACAAGGTGAGCGAAGAGCATTTTCGGATGAGAAGGAGGCCAAACGATGGGGAGGTGGAAAGGAAGGAAATGTAAAGAGGAACTATGTGAGGATGGTGTAAAGAGGAATGGAGTATTAGATGGCCGGGCGCCAACGGGCACCTTTCCCTTCCGTAACCTTTTGGTACCCCCTGAACCTCTCTACTCGGTAGAACCCATCATATCGAAGGACACTTCAAAAATATTGTATTGAATTACTTTGCACATGGTGCCCCGCAATGAGTACGGGAAAGTGAAACATGATGAGGTACCTGATCTGTTCACCTTAAGCCCTTAATCAGAATCATTGATCGTCTAGAAGAGCCTATAATATATAGCTAAGAATGAATAAAATTGCGTCAACGGCAGTCGTCGGATGGGAAACACCGGTTCTCGTGCGTTCGTCAGGTTTTTATTATACTTCTTACTTGCATCTTCTTCCTTTCCTGGTGCCATGAAAAAATAATCGGGACTGTGCAATCAAATGTGATCCAAAACGAAAACAAATGTATGCACTTAGGTAAAACTCTGTTCGTAACTAGTAATAAGTATATAAATTAGAGAAGCCTTGAAGTAAGCCACCAAAGTTACAGTATTATCCTTTTTTATTTCTTTTAACAATTTTTTACGATTTCTTCAAATTGAAAAGCCAGATTACATGGGCGACATATTGCATTGCCAGCAAAGTAGCTCGCTTTGAAAATTAACAGGTGTTAAGTTTTCAATACCTGTAAGCAGCATTCAAATAACGCTAAGCAGAATATATGATTATCATAACTTCATGCAGTTGCGTATTTAAATTAGGTATGCAAAGTGGGTGCAGTAGTTAAATGCAAATTCGAGGACTTGAGGAATATTTACTGTTACTTGAAGAGCGCTCCTGCAGCTATTTAATTTCGTATACATACATATACCTTATTAACCAACGACACCATCCTGTAAACATGGGACAATTTCTCGTGTAAAGCGCGATTTGAGTTAGTTTCTCATAAACTAACATTTGTATGCGGCATAATGATGGTATGGAATTATACGGAAATTATTGTATAATTTTAAACAGTAAAAATATCCTAAAAAAGCATATTAGATGTTATTGCCATGACGTAATGCGTAGCATTTAACCAACCATTGCTCTTTCATATTTAATATTTTTTTCACAACTCTAGTATAGCGTTCATATTTAGGATCAAATATTGTGAAACCTATTTATACACATAATACTTTTTTTAAAAGTAGAATTATGCACAGTAAAACATTAACAACAATAACTAAGAATAAAATACAGTAATTATAATAATAAAAAGTACGTGAATGTTCCGAGCATAACAGAATAAAATTGTATGGCGTTACTCGGAACACAGAGAGGTTCCCCTAATTACTACTACCACTATGCATAATTTTCGTTTAAACATAAATTATACATTCATTTAAATTGTGTATATTTACTGTATTTGTAGAATTTTGTATGGAATTTTTTAGGACCGGATGCACTCACGAATACGGAAGTTGCATTGTATGTGGAATAAGGACATAGATATTACATTTTTTTGCACATGATGCTCCTTCATCTATGCTATAGGTGTAGAACAGTGATGGCCACCTGAGCTGCGGTCTTCCCCCACTCTAGATCCATTCTCCTCGTTCCCCTCTGTACATCGTCATCCCAGATCACAGCCTATATGAGGGGAATGCACCCTAGAGTGGGAGAAGGCCACAGCTCCGGTGGCCATCACTGATGTAGAAGCATCCTGTACTAAAAAAAATGTAATATTGACAATGGAAAACATAAAGTTTGTAATGCATGTCATGCCGGCATTCCCGTATGTCAGTTTCGATGAAAGTTACCCAAAGCAACCGAAAAGTACCGGTATTTTCGTACATCGGTATCGTCATATTTGACGAAGCGGTACAATACCCGTATTCTGTGGAGTAAGTCCACCGTGGAAAGTTGAATCGCGTCTGTTAATAATGTTCCTTTCAAATAATGTTACGTAGACGCAATTCACCAAGAATGAAACCCGGCAAGGGGGCGGTGGCACGTCTTTCTCGATCTCAGAGTTTTATCGTTCCTTCGAAAGGAGACATTAATCCTATATATTACACCGGTTCCGTAGAAGACTCCGGGAATATTATACAGTAATGTATTTAATGCGAGAGCTTACTGTCGGTCGACTATTTGAAGGGAATTCCTGCATGTAATTTCCTACCTTATTAACAGACTCGCTGGTGTCTGCTGATATATTTTATTCGAATTTTCCGCCGGTCCGTATGTAAAATGTAATAAACTGACAAACGTACATATGATATAGCGTACCGACAATTTGTGAGAATTAGTACAGCGGCTCGTTATAATGTGCACGGGAATATTTCATCTTCGCTTCATCGACTGTAGCACGGCAGGAATTTAATTAAATAACATAGTAAACCGTTCCTACGTTGCTAAGAAACAGCATATCGAAATTGAGCATCACGAGTAAGTCATACGTGAAATTATTTTTTTGTACGTGATAGCGTTGCGATTTTCTGCAAATTATAATCAACCGTAGTTGGTAGGATTGATTGTTTCATCGAAACATTTGTCATAAAATTCATGCATCAATTGATTTCTTTTTATTTTTTGCAAACAAATGTATGAATAACGAAAATTGATGATCTGTAATAATCGTTTGGTTGGGTTGTTAATTTAACTGTGAAAAATAAGGTAATGCGTGAATGAAATGTTCGGTGGTTTATTTTTACAACTGTGTCAAACATATCATTTAATGATTGTGATAATATGGAACTTTCACGTATTTATTTTTTATTACATATATATCGTCCATTACTTGTGTTTGAACAGAAATATCGACAAATATACGATGTATAAATGAAGGAAAAGAAGAAACGTAAAGATACTTTAATGCTATTTTTATAACAATGTTAACATGCGAAGACACTCGTATAAAGCTTACAATTATATTTTTAATTAAATTCGCTATCATATAAACGCTGTCTCGTTAGCTATATCGAGAAAATAAAAACAAATTTCCGCTCAATGAAATTTTATTAAAGCAATCCTATCGAAAATTTTCGTCTTTATGGTCCATAAAACCAACGGATAACAGAACAGAATTTTTATTGGAATGATTTACTTTGTAGAAAAGGATGCTTTTATTGAATTTAAAAATATCAATCGAGGTATCGAGAGGAAAAAATTTATTTTATCTCTCTATTACCCGCAATATGCACACGTTTCTCCATTCGTCTCCGAACTATTGATCGAAATACCAGAGGACTTAATTAAACCGTCCGATTTTTCGTTCGAATAAATAATTTGACCGGTCCATATCGATGAAAAATACAATATTCATGCTCGAATAACTCATTCTAGCATGCATGTGCATATTACGAAATTTCAGACAAAAAGTAACGCTCATGTATTTTTTATAATCCTGTACATCTTCTTATATATGTGTTTTAATTTTAAATTTAGCTATAAATGAAGAGATCAACGGTTTTGCTTTATAATTCGCGCCTGTGATAAAAATATTAATCTTGTACTGTCAAAGTGTTTTTCTGAAACGCGATGAAAATTATTTTTTAAAGCAAATATACTTACCTGAATGTTCTGAAATATTAAAAGAATAATCAAGCTCAGAAGCTGATGATACTTCAACTGCGTGTCACCAGTCAGTGATTTTGAAATCTGTCGTTGATTTTTATACACTTAATCAAGATACGTGGAAAAAATATTATAATCGTGTTTTATGTGTTGGAACGCAGTTACAAAGGGCAACTTGAGGCCAAAATTGAGTCCTCTACCAGGGCTGCTTGAACCATACCCCACAAGAATCTGACTGAATTCGCAAATTCCTAGGCAGATATATAATATCTTCGGGAAAGCGAAGGGATATGGATGACCAGCCTTGACGAACTCGACCTTTGATGACTAAGGGTAGCATTCATTTGGAGTGTACACCATTAATTGGACATATTCATAGGTAAAAGTGGTTGGTCATCCAACAACTATTCTCTCTAAGCTCGAAGTACCTACTTACATGATCCTTTTCATTAACTAATCCATATTTAGACCCCAGCCTGTATTTGGATCACCTCCCCCATTGAAAATTAGAAAAAGTGATGTATCTTTTCTTATTTCTCACACAAAGGTGTAAAATATTTTCTTCTCCAGTTTTTTTATGTACTTCACAGTTGTTAATAAAACACTGGGTACCAATAGCGCGGATACTCGTTGTAGCGCGTGTGCATTTAAAAGCGTAACATATGTGCGCAGACAATATCTCAATATCGAGTTCGCATTTGTTTCAACGGACTTTACATTCCAGTGGCAATTAATTCGATAACATTGAGTTGTTCGTGGGAGGCCGTAATGGCACCGACGGTCTCGAATTTCCCGTGTGTTTCCGCAGGTGAACGCTCCCGAATCGCGGCCAATCGATCGAATTCGGCACGGGAACGTCCCTTCGATGCGCAGAAATTTTATTCCCCCGTTGATACGCTGTAATAACGCGGCAAATAGTATTTGCAAATAGCACATGTTCGCTGCTACACTATAAAATAGTGTTGGAGAAGAAAGGCAAACGCCCGGCTGGGCAAGATGTGCCTATGCTTGGTATAGACACAGGCAATGAATCTCTATAACTTACAATTACTTACAAGACTATGTAATAAAAAATTCCATTTAAACAAGTCAACGTGAGTTTATTGTTCTAAACAATATGAATCTTATTGAAACTTAACTTCCATTATTCGATATGACCTATATAATGCAACATATTTTTCGAAACATTCTTTGTGATATCGAAAGGGTTCAACATTAGGGTTTAACAGTTTCTGCCATCTATAAAATAACTAATTTTAACATGATAGAATATCAAGCAAATAAAGGAAAACTCATTTAAGTTTGTAAAGTGAAAGTAGCTACTATAATTGGAATAAAATTGTATTACCATTTTTATTAAAGATAAACTTCTTTAAATTTTCTTCGAGTAAACCAACGTGTAATTACATTATATAATTAAACATTGAAATTGATCATCAGATATTAACGTTGACAACAGCAAACGTTTGTTTATTGTAAATTGTAATTTAAATCGTGTATATGTATAATACCTATGGAATAAGAATGTATCAAAGATTTTATCATTTATTCCACCTTACATATTAATAGTGACACAATGGTAAATAGTTGTTTATATTACTATTGTTTTTAACTTTTCTTCCTCTTTAAAACTTTAATATAATGTACTTTTTAAACATTTCTCTATTAACGGTATCAAAAAGTAAATATTTAGGAATGGATTGTAAACATTAAGTTATTTCTAACCATGTTTTATACAATTTGAAGTCGAATAAACTATACATCCTCGGTAAACAAATTAGCAGTAACACAAACTTATGGTTATGGTTATATATTCTAAAACAAATAGCTTTTTCGAAAAAGATCGACCACGTGATTCATCGATATTAATCTAATATAATACATCCTAATATTTATAAATCGTAAAACGAACCTGGAATGAAACAAATTGTTTATAGCAATATTCTTACCTTTTGATGAATTTATTAGATTAGTCTATTTAAATTATTATACAACGACTCATTAAACACTTGATTAATTACAAATAACACTTAAATATTATACTTTCTGATTTATACTTTATGTAAATTTTGTTATTTTAATAGAGAGAATCCACTGTATCATTTTTTCAAATCCTTGCTAAGATTTGAACTTGAAAGACTTAACAAGTTTCTTCATATTGGTGATAGGACTGAGGTGAATGGGTGCGTAATGGTCAACTCCGATTTTGCGTTACACGCTCAATTTATTTATAATTAATATAACAAAATAAGAAACAAGTAATTGTCAATGTCGCACGGTCGTATACGTGGTGTGTCGCAAGAGGTTCTGCCAGAGGTTCTGCCCGTGCCGAAAAGTTGCTGGTCTTTTTATGGTGTTCGAGAGAAAGAAGATAGAAAAGGAAAAACGGAAAAAGAAGAGAGATAGAAAATGGAAAGAAAATGGGAAAGTTCGCGCGCGGGTCCGCCCGGGTCTGGTCGCCAAATGTGCAACGTTGACGCTGACCAGGCGCGAGCGGGCCTTGAGAAAAAAGTTGAAGAAAGGATAGGCCGGAAGCATTTAGAGAAGAGAAAGTTAGAGAGGGTAATATTTCGATCTTTCACGGCAGGGATGTGGTAGCAGTGCCGTAACTGCTACAGGACGTTCAACTGAAATTATTTCGATATTGTTATTTTTCCGTTCAATCAAACCGTAACCGCTATAATACTGAAGTTACAGAAACCGAAATATTCTTCGCTTCTTTCTACGCAACACATAACAATACCGTTAACACGCTTTTCCCGACAGGGTTGTACGATGAGTGATACAGGTTGTCACGCCCAGTTCATTTACTTAGTAAATAGAAAAGATCATATTTTGAGACATTGAAACTGGAAAAAATCAGGTGATATACTTACAATTAGATAGAATACCCCGTATACTTACATTTCAATATTCTCAGATTTCGATTTCTATAAAGGCTACCCAGAGGCCAAAAATACGATTTTATACGTTTCTGTACGTGTCTTTAATAGTACAGTGGTGTTAGTGATCACATGAAAGGCTTCATATCTAAAAAAGGAAAAGGAGTACAGGAGGGTCGGTTCGGGAGACACAGCCGATTGTCCCTTTCGTCCATGCGGATAGGCCGTCATCAGGGACTGAGAGAAACTCTCAGTCGTCAGGGACAATTCAATAAGGTCGACGGAGTGTGGATTTTTCTGATTAGCTGGAAAAGTTGGACGGGTGGCCGCGCGTGATCGTCCTTCAGAAACGACCGCCGCAAGAACTAAGAGGCTGAGGCCTTTGTCTTCTTTTAAAACTTGCCGCTTCGCTCGGCCATTCACGTCATGCCTCGAGAAATGCACTCAACACCTTCGGCGCGGACACCAAGTTTCAATCGGTGTCGAACTGCTGGTCCGTGAGCTGCTTACCACTTTTTCGATCCTGCCACCGAGAAATCGATTCGTGCCATAGATTGCCGAAACGATGATCCCATTCAGAGATAGATTTGAAAGTCGTAGATTGGAAATCAAGGCACTGCGTCTTCGTTGATGAAGAATGTCTCTTAGCTGATGTTCGTTCAGTGAGGCAAATATTTAACACGTGACGAATTCATATACATACAGTTATTATTTATTAAAAATTGATCCCCGAATTATTACACTTACTAAAAATTAAAACCTCCACCGTAATTTCGTCATTCTTCATATTCGACTTATTTTGGCTTGCAGAATCACCCTCTAAAATATGTACCACCTGTTGTGAAACATCCTGTACATTACCAAAGACATGTGTTTTCTTCTTGCAACTGTAGTCACCAATACTTGAAAAAGGAAAATGTGACCGTGTTGACCCGTTGCATTCCAAGCATCTTTTGATGCGATAAACCAGCAACTCCAATATAACTAATGTGATGCTGCAACCGATATGATTGCAAGCTACTGCAAGCAAATGTTAAGTTTCAATGATTCATATTCCAGGAAAACTTCATCAAGATAAGATATTTACGTTTTACTTAGTTTTGCGTATTAAAAAATATTTCATTTTTGACGTGGTATACAAAAAATAGTAGATGGAATTCACAAACCATGAGAGGCATACTTGGAGTGGAACGCTTGACATTGTCAGTGTCTGATAGGCATACTTAGAATGCAAAGGGTTCATACAAAAAACGGACAATTCATACAGTAAAAAAATGTGTTACATTTGTTGAAATGGGACACTTTGTACGGTACAACTTGACAGAAAGAATTCCAACTAAATCATGAAACCGCAGCGAAATCTTCAAAAAAGTATACGCAGCCGTGCTTTGCCCCGTTATTTATCCGACAAGGAGCGGACTGCTCTCGCGCCTGCATAGCATTCGCTCATAAATAATACAAATGGTTTCGCTTTTAATACAAAAACACCAGGCGGGAAACAACAATCGCGGTACGACCAATTTTCTGTTCCTACGTTGCGATTCGATATGCAGCGTCAACACAGATAATGTGGCAGGAGTTGCGACCCGTCCGCCGGCTCCGCTTCATCAAGAGGAACGAAATCGAAGGCTGCTCGAGACGGCGAAGTGTCCCAGCATGCGAGCAAGAACGGGACAAGGCGAACCGGAGGATTTCGAGTCGTCAGGGAGAAGGACGAAGAGGAAGAGACAGGTGGCGGGCGCCCAACTCGGAGGAACCCGAAAAGCTGACGTTTCGCTTACGTGCAGAAACTGGCAAACGTGGATGATATTCTGCACATCCAGATGAATTTGTCAATCGAGCATCGAGGGTCCATTGAAAATGATGAAAATTGAGCGGACGAGCGTACGTCAGTTGACGGACTTGATCCCGTTTTCCACGAACGCTTCATCTAATTTCGCGACCATTTAAATATGGTTTGTCTATTTAACCGACTCTGTAAACGTTATCGATATCGTTTGACCTAATTCACTCTTCACCGCTGCTGAAGTTCACTGGTTAGTAAAGAGGAAATTAGTGAAATGGCTATCCTTATGAAGGCAAATATTTAATAGGTTTTTGATCAAATTTCCTAAGTTACTACTTGCTGCGATTCTAAAAAGTCCCTTTATTACAATTATTTGAGTAATATAATAGGAGTCACAACATTGTATTCCATTGAAATTACTCAGCATTGTTTTACACTTATTAAAAGCTTCATTACTTTTGTGTTAACCACACCGTGATAAAATAATGGAATTCAGTTTTTCATTTTTCAGTACTGTTTATATTTTAATTTTACAAAAATCTTGGTCGCACACGTCGTTACTAATATTTATCAGATGAGTGCTATAAAAGTAAATTATCAATTGAGATGATATTGATCTTCAAAAACTTATTTTTGAAATATTCAATGTAACCTACACATACACTACCGCTTAAAAGTACCTGCCCACCTATGTATGTACATTTTGTTATATTATTGCGGCAAATGTTTCTTATTTTTTCTATAAAATATATATTTTTTCAACTGATTTTACAATACATAAATGATATACCTAATAAATGTTCTTCGCATATAGATTGGTTTCACCATATTCGTTGTAACGGTGGGTGGGCATATACTTTTTAGCGGTATTGTATGTATATATTGAACATAGATTCTCTATTAAACTAATACATATAAAGGATATCCTGCAGTGAGTAGCACAGTCGAGCAGAAAATAATTCCACATTAAAAAATGACTAAAAAATGTGTAGCAGAATTTGTTTTAAAAATCCGCTTCTGAGCGGATTAGGGTCCGGAGGTGAAGTGGCCAGGAAGTAGAGCCTGCCTGACCATCCATCCATTTGTCCATTTGTTCCATTCGTAATACAATACCTGATACTGTTTACAAATTCATCTGATCTCATGATCCTTGTTTACAGAGAAACAATAAACCAATATCCAATTATATTGTATTTGTCTACGCGAAAAAAAAGATTGTTACAGCACAAAACAAGCTGTAACTCGAAAAGAAGATCATATCGGGCATAAGTTTATATGAACTTCTTTTTCTAATTTTCGTGCGCTGAATTCACCCTTGCTGTATTTTCCATGTAAAATGAGACTACCTGTGTATTTTTCTAGATTGAAATTTAATTTCAATTTCAGTTTCCTCGGAATATGTTTCAACACTTTCGTTTATTCTAATCTTACTGCATATAAACGTATCTCTCGAATTCAAGATCGCATTCAATTTCCTGACCGTCAGATTTGAAGAAGAACGTAGCAAGAGACGAATCTAATTCCATGATATGAAATAATAGCGAGCGCATGAACGATAAAAATGGTACGTCTCACACACGTCTCGAAAGTTCACAAGGACGTGGTCAACTTCTTTTTCCTGACAGAAGATAGGTAACTCAGAAGAGTAGCTGTTCGTGACTCAATCTAGAATCGTCCACTCGTTGACTTTGATAAACGAGTGCCGGAATAACCGTTCCCACCGCTGAGACCAAACTAAGTATTATACTATGGGGGTTCATTCGTTGGAAATCTCGACGGAAACACGATTACCCGCGAACGACATTCGAGCTTTCCGAATTCAGAGTTTGAAATTGGAATTCTATCCGCCTTCGACTGAGACCACTGTAGAGTCGGAATGAAGAACAGCATAGATACCACAAATATATTTCTGCGAAATAGTAGACATTTCTCATTTCGTGCCAATAGTTTTCACTTAAATAAAAATGCTTATAAGATTTGTAGATCGCTTATAAAGTATTTTGGAGGCTCCCATAGTTCAAAGGTACTATCTCTAACGCAAATTAATGTGTTAGAATCACGTTAAGTTTGTGAGTTACGTGGGCAGACAACACTTGAATTATGTTAGACTGGTTTTATGTAACTATTAAAACTATGGACAATGTACATTGCCGTCCATAAGTCTTAGAACACTTGTCATTTCTGTTGACAGTGCGATATCCTTACTTAGAATTAGAGTAGTGCAAAAGTCTGGAAAAATTATTTAGAAGAGTTTCAAGAGAATAATGAATTAAACATTGTACACTGGACCTCCCAATCGTCTAACTAAAACCCAATTAAGATAATATGGAATTAACTGAAACAAAACGTACAACAAATCTGTCCAAAATCAAAACCTGATTTGCAAAACTACTTGCAACTTGGCATGGAACAAAATATTGCCAGAAGATGTTGATAAATTTATATAATAACTTACTATTATATATAATATAATAACGAGAGAGAGTTTGTTTGTATGTTCGCAAAAATCACAAAAACTACTAAACCGATTGTTATGAAATCTTCATCTGTTATATCCTAATTTTTTCAAAATAATTAAAAGACAGTGTGAATTATTTACAGGAAAAATTCCATGTGGTGGGTATGAGGATGTCGATTCGAATATCTGGAATAGTTTCGGAGATATGATTTTTTAAAGGAAACATAACCTAGTGATCCAATCTAGTGACTCTAGCATGCGAAAGGCGCGACTTACGTGCTCGCAGAAAGAGGATGCCCCGGCACGAAAAAAAGCGCTCCATGGAGCGACGAGTTGAAGGACCCTGATACAAGGGTATTCCACCAAAGAAAGACCACCGTAATATTTTTGTTAGCTCGGAGATACAAACGAATTTCTAAAGCAAAAGTTATACTGTTTAAGAAGGCAAATACTGTAATGTTAAAAATACTCTTCGTGAGAGACATCTTCAAGCTCGTTTCAAAGTCAAAATGTTTCTTTAGCTTCATAGTCCGTGTCAAATCGAAATTAATGACCACCAATACCATGATCTAGAGCCTACAAACTTGGCATCGAGAAATAGAAATTTCATTTGAGCTAGCCATTATTGGAATATTGGTTCGTGTCGTCCCATCATACAATACATGATGAATCTTAGCTTATAATGACCCATGATGGCTCATGGCCGTAATTTGAACGTTAATGACGACTCTGGCCCAAGGCGTGGTATGCATATGGGGCTTATGATACGTTAATTGCTATTTAGTACACTAGGTAAAAACTCCAAGATGACTACATCGTAACTATAATTTGAAATTCTCCATTCATAAATTAAAACATGAAATTAAAATAGCAAATGTACACATAACTTTTGTTGGTCCTGCTGTACTTTACTATGCATGCTATGTAAAGTATTAAAATCTATGCTGCTTTCAAATCCTTTAGGACTAAATCACAATTTTAATGCATAATTTGTTATAAAAGTGGGAAAGATTGTGGACTTAAATATTATTTCAGTATTAATAGATCTCATAGACAAACTTCTATGAAACTGAATAGATAGAATAGAATACATCCATATATTTCCTGCATGTACAATATTTCCCTTCATGCAATTAGTAATTATGTCAAGAAACACTACAATTTAATTGCGACGTGAAGAGTAGTGCGCTCTTCGAGTGTACTGCAATTTATTGTTAAAAACCTCCAGAATGATCGTTATTACTGCAAACGAATTCCACTTCCCGTAACAATGGAGAAAGAGTGACACGATTTCGAAATTGTGCAACAAGTTCTATCTAAATTTTCGCATACAAAGAATTCATTGCCAATGTCTGAATTGGTCTTTAATAAGTCTATTTTAATTAGATTTTTTTATGCGACCAATTAAAGTTATTCAATATTATTCCATACGGAAAGTTTTTATTGTTTTCTACCTAAATGACGTCCCTATTGTTAGTTTAAAAGTAAAATTTTTCTGACCTTTCTTCTTTGAAGAATCTGGCATCACGGAATATTAAATAATAGTATTATAATAAAACAATTGACTATATCACGTGTGAAGCTGAATAATAGGCTTACAATTTGATAAAAGTGTATTGTTTATAATTATGACTTAAATTTTTATTTCCTTAACAAGACTCTTGTGACAATTCGTTCAAATATTTCAATTTTCCATTTGATTCAATTAGTTTTAATATTTTTAACAGCAAAATTCTTCAGTAATAATGAAAAATCTAATTTAAAAGTGCTCCATCTGTCCAATTAATTCTTTTACGTGGAATATTCATTATATGGCGGAATTTATTCTCCTATAATCCTGCAGTAATTATTATTTTCATTAAATATTTAAAAAGTACCTGAAGTCCTAAAATGTGAATTTGAGAAACGAATCTAAACATTACCATGTTTCATGTAAAACATACAACAAGGTTAATTAAATAGTTTTGCAGCGATTGTTGAATTATTGGAGCAACAACCACATTTTAGAATTAAAATTCGAACTTCGTGGGCATATCCAGAAGTGGGTGAATAATTGACCTGCATTGTAGGAAACTTTAAAGATATGAGTTCCGGCGTTCAATTTAAAGTTCTGAAATTAATCGTCAAAGTTATAATCCCTATTATAATTATTCGCTGCGCGTTAATTCTGGTTTTTAAAATCGGAATAATTTGCATTCCTAAATTATTCGGGCGTAGAAACACATTCTACTACATACATTTGATTCAGAATCAGAAGTCCGTTTTAAAGTTAAAGTATTGTTTCTAAAATAGCAGCATCTGTATCTTTTCATTACATTTAAGAATAAAAAATAATTTCTAATTATTTAGTGCATAGATTAATTGAACATGTATGAAAGAAGTCAGATTTGGTATTATATTAAAGAATTATACATACAGAATTTAAATTTGTAAATAAAATTCATTGGGGTACGTGTTATTTCACCACATAGTCGCTGGGTTAATTAGTATGTCCACTGAACGCCTATAAGCGTTTTATGCACGGACCCTAGTTTTATAAATTATAACAAATGCTGCTGGGGATCCAAAACACTGGAAAAGTTCATATAAGGACGCATATATGTTGATTAAACATAATATTCCTCTTTAACCCTCTACTGCCGAGGTGGAGTCTCAGAGACTCTGCTGATTCTATGTTTCTTGTGCTCTTCTATTCTGTTTACAACTCTGCATTTATATTTCGGCTACCTTTCAATAATAACACGATGCACGTATTGACGCAGATTGACTTACATGGCTTGTTTATCTTGCAAAATGAATGCTAATATGTCTGCAACTGAAATGTTCTATATTTATGTATAAATTAACTGGAAGTTCAGGAGTTTCGTAGACTCAACCTCGGGTCTTGCGTCCCAAGTACGTTGTCTCGGCAGTATGTAGAGGTTTAAGGGTACTATTGTATGTACATGTTCCCGAAATTTCAGACTTGTTATTTCAACAAGCTACATAAGCAACAAATTACAATGGAAGTAATGACATCTTTCAGTAATAGCGAAACGAAGAAGTGTGTACTGTGAACAGCTGCAGTTACTTGGCAATGTAAACACGTACACCCCTTTTTCCCTGGAGCTGGACCGGCATTCCAATAAAATCGTACTTCTCCTTCCTTCCTTCTGTGGCTCCCTTAACGATGTGCCAGGATAGGCAGGGGCTAACTCCGTGAAAAGTTATCCGCGGATTCAATATCGTTCGACTTCAACGAGGATCCAACTACCTCACTGGCGTCCCTTGAATTCTATGCAGAGTTAATTAAAAACAAGATAGGGCAAGACTTTTTAATATTTCAATGTGTTCCGTTGACTTCAGAAATGTTTACAAACTCATTTTCAAAGAAAGATGTCCATCGTGAATACGTTCTAATTAATTAAGGTGCCTTGTGCTTCTTCTTCAGCTTGCTGGTGCTTTTGTTCTGAGTTCTCAAAATAACAAAGGTTTATATCTATGTTTTGTGATAATAATCCTGGGTACTTGATACGAAACGCTACTGAAAGTGTTGCTTCAAATAGCATGCTATATTACTGTACGGTTATTTTATTTTGTGAGTACAACCGTATTGATTTATTTCAAGAAATAGTTTTGCAAATAATTACTGCGCTTACGAAGTGTTTTCTAACGTTTCTGTAAAACAAATACAATAAATGTAGAAAGGACTTCGCATCAGAACTTCAATTGTGAGAACAATAGCGATAATGATCAAGTTACTAATTGAAGACTTATTTTCAAACGACCTTAAATTCACATTTAAGAGATGGAAATTTGTACGATACCCCACAGTATAATGGATATTTTTATCCAATGAAAAATAATTTAAAAATATAAGATTATTTCTAATGTGTTTTAAATTCAAAAGTGTTTTGTTTCTACACATCTTATTTTTCGGATTTAAGAAATCTGGAATTAAGATCTTCAATTTAAAGATGGCACCTGGAAATAAAAGGAAGAAAAGAGTGTTAACAACACTTCATCGGTACACGAAAATAAATCATTCTCCCATAACTTTGTTTAGCAAACATCTTATCAGACGATAAACCAGACTTGTTGCCGGCCGCGGTATTATCGAAGTTGGAACACCCAGAAGCAAGTTGTTATGTAAGTGGAGCATGTCGATATCGAAATTTTGTTAACCACGTCACTAGTACCCACAGCCGCAGCAATGAACGGCTGGTGTCCGCAGCCATAGCGACGAACGGTGAGCATTGACAAGGCAGGAACGTTGGCAATTAATGGAGAGATGGGACTTAATTAGTGCAATCTCCGTGGTGTGTTCCATTCTCGACGTATCGAGTATCGTGTCTATGTCCGCTTCTCATTGTACCCCTAAATGCCTAGCGTTCCAGCACGTTCCTTAGAAGAAGGTAATATCCTCCGGAAAGCCCTAGCTACAACTTCTTGTTGAACAACGTTGCTGAAATACCGATGTGCAAGTCGGACGGAAGACTTCTAAAAAAGTTACTTCCTCAGAAGGAAGTTGTTCCCAAAAGGAAATTACACAAAATGGAAGAGTTACACAGAGTTATCTAACGAAATTCAAAGCAAATGTTTCATAGTGCGGTACCTCCTTGCCAAATATCGCTGATCAGGGCCTATCCTGACATTCTAATAAGGACGTTCAACCGTTTGTGTTCTCAAAACTGTTTCATAAGTCTATCAATGAGACAGAGGTACAGCAAGAAACATTGACAAGTATCTTATAAACAATATTATTTCAAATATAAATTAAAATATATGTACAATAATTATATTCTACATTAAAAGAATACTTTCTGAATATGTGTGACGTTCAGAATATGTACGCACTTGTTCTGCGTTACGTTTGGTTTACTGGTTTATTATGTTAAAACTTCAATGAGGATTTGGAAGATTTGAAGTTTCTTTTTACTTCTCAAGACAACGTACGTCTCATGAACCCTTGAATTTTCTTCCAACTGTATCCGGACATCATATGCGTCTAACTGTGCATTACTCGAATTAAGTTGTCTTTGGTATCACTTTAATGTTCTATAATGTCATGTGACACAGAAGTTGCATATCGATGTATCTATATCTTTTAAATTTTATTTCGTCCTTTACTATTCTGTACCATCGTACTGTCGCACTGCCACCAAGAAGTCTGCGTAAAACAATTTCATTCAGATTAATAGAGAGCCAACTACACCAATTCATCGCTCATAGAAACGGCTGATAAACTGTTGAGAAATTAATAATAGAAAGGTTCATAGTAATCGTTGCCAAAAAATTCACGTCGAAAATGAAGATGGAGTAAGTTCTGTATTAGCACGATATCCATAGATTCAGATGCGAACACAGGCGTGGCTACATGCATACGTTGACGGAGTAAATAAATCTTTATTTTGTCAGTGCTGTGATCGTGTACACTATGCGGCTTCTGGACGTGTACATAACATTTGCAAATACGGCACTAACGTCGATGAGCACTCAGGGTGTGCACTATATTAACGTGACGGGCTGAAACGTTAATCCAGATGCGTTGATAGCTTGAATTTATTAGCTAGCAAATTCATTATCGGTGAATACGCGATTTGTGGTACGCCCCGAAAATCCCGAATGCGAAGAATCATATTGCGATATCTGCCGATATCGTACTGGAACCGACATTAATTACGAATTTTATCGCCATCGAATCAGCGTTTTAATGAATACTTCACACGCAGGTTTCAAATCAAATTAATAAAATCGTACTTTTTTATTATTTTTTGTAAGAACCACATATGGAAGAATGTTCTGTAAAATTTGCTAATGAAACAGTGCATTTATGTTAGATACTTGCGTATAAAAACTTTAATGGCATATTAGAGTTTAAACTAACATAGTGAAACGTACAAAATATTGTTTATAAAATTGTAAAGTACACCCAGCCCGTTCATACTTTTAATATGTACATGTTATGTATAAAACTGTAAAAGTAATTTTTATATTTTTATTTCTATTCGCGTACTGCTTACCATAAATATTGATTCGGATATACAAGCCTTCTTCCTTTTCTATAAATATTCTGCGTTCTTTCAAAATAATCTTACAAAGTATTGACGTTGTAATTACTAATTGTTGTAACCTTTCATGAGACATACTGTTTCAGTGATCTTCGAAACGTCATTGAAGATGGTCTCTCGAATTATTATTTTTTTAATAGGGAAAAAACTAAATTAAAAACTAAGATAAATAAACAAAAAAGTTTGCGATCGTAACGAGAGAACTGGCCCCAGGTACAACACCTACCCCTACTATGTATGTAATAAACACTAGAAATATTTATCAGTTACGTGCTAACTTAAAATTTAATTTAATTAAATTCTTTTCTTAACTATAGTTCTATTTCATTATAAATAGTATCCTTTAATACTTTATTATTCAAATAAAAACAGAAAAACAAACAAATAAATAATAGCAAACCGTAAGAAAATAGAAAATATAAGAAGAATTAAATTTAAAAGCTGGAATTCAGAAAACTCGTGAAAAACATGAAATTACAATTACCGATTGTCTAAGACAATGTATCATTGAAAAGATCAAATAAATCCGGCATAGCCAATTAAAAAAGAGCAAAAGCAATCTCGGGAAACAATATACGGTTACTTATAAACAAAATGAATACACGTAATAGTTTTATGAATCTATCGATATATTATAATAGCAATTTCTGGTAAATACACTCTATTTTCATCTTTCAAGTAACCACCCCTCGCAGAAATCAGCACGTAGAAAATACTCGACGAAATTCCGTTCAGGAAACCGGTCTAGATAAAAGCGAAGAGAAACAGGGTCGTTTCATCGACTAGGAAATCGAGCTTTACGAGGGAGAGGGTGGAGTACACGTGGATTATTCCTATCAGGAAGTTCGTTATAGACTGATACGACGGTGAATCCTTTTTCACGCTGCCCCGCTAATTGAACTAGTTTGGGAAGGTGTCTCGTTCTAGACTTTAGTAGTCCGGTACCGTTGCACGAACGTATAATGGCTGAACTGGCCGCTATTCCAATCGTCATAAATTGTCGTGGAGAACGTGACAATCGTACTGAGTAGCCAATAGATGCGCTCGCCTGTCATTTGACCCCTATAGCTTCTGTTGGCGTCTCGCGCCTAACAGCCCTCTCTGGGAGGCCTTTAACTGCCGATTCGCGTCTACGCTAATGCATTTATCCAACCGAAATGATCGAATTTCTACGAAGATTTTATGTTCGCGCCTTCCTTTTTTCTGATTCTTCGTGTACACTCCCTCTGATAAGTCATAGGATACGTATTAAGATATAAAAACCGAAAAAAAAAATGACTGAAATCATTAAAATATTTAAAAGTAAGCGGTTCTTCTTTCATATTTTACACGATTAGCTATGGGTACAACAGTACACATAGCTAATTGTGTAAAATATAAGAAAAAGACTGTTTACTTTTAAATATTTTAACGATTTCAATCATTTTTTTTAGATTTTTATGATTTGTTATTACAAATGTATGCAATAATTTATTCAGAGCCTTACCAAAATCCTTAATATCAACCCTTTGACTGCCGGCTACTTGGAAGCGAGGCAAACACTGCATACCGCCGAGTTGTAGTGGTACGTAGTGAGCCATTGTACCGAACGCCTATGAACGTCGACAGTACATGGTGAACGGCTTTGTCAAGCGTTTAGACGCGTTTTGAAGTCGCCAAGATCGTGTCTCACTGTGTATACTAACAATAGGTATACCCAACTAACCAGTACCCAGATAGACACACGTAATCTCCTCTAAAATATCTGCAATTTTAATTAAAATAGACAACAAAAATGTCTATACATAGAAAATATTAATCTGAGCTACCTCAACGATCAGCCGTATAAATTGTCAAATAAGAAACAAATTGAAGAGACAAATGAGGCCTGTGACATAAACAAACGATTATTACATTGAACAGAAAAATCAGTCAGTTCTACCGAAGTACAATGGCTCCAAAAAACTTAAAAATTCGAAACCACGAGATATACATACATATACTGTCCCTGTTTCAAAACTGCACGGCTGACAATGTACTGGAAAGCTGTGAGAAACTTTACTTACATCCGAGCGTTGTTTTTAGTAGCGTGCATGGTGGAATCAGGGAATTCAATCAACTTGGTGACCGTTCTGGTTATTTAGTAATAAACGTCGAAAGTAGAATGACTGACAACTGACTAATTGACCAGATGCATTGGGCGGAATGGCCAGAGTAGACGGGCAAAATAGCCGAAGTAACCGGACAAGGCGGTCAGACAAAGTGCTCGGACAAAATAACCAGAATCGTATTCCCTGTTTCTGGACGTGTTCTCTAAAAAGTCTTAGACTTGTTTTACCAGCTCTACAATAACAAATTCTCGTCGCCAATATGCTTCTGTTTGAAGTTAGCTGAAAGTTCGAGGAAACGTATTATGTGGAATTTGATGTGGCGGCACTCCCTACACTCGCCATCAGAGTGACATCGACGCAAAACGTTCTCACATGTTCTCGTCTTACTTTCAATTCCTATATATACATCTTTCAAGCTTTCTGTAATTATCCCGCGCCTAAGGCACGTGTCTGTTAGTGTAGCCTTACTGATGAGTCCAACTAGTAGACCCAGGCCGTAGAAAGACGCAAACAAAGAAGTTTGTCGTCATCTAATGAGTCCAATTTTCACAATCCAAGATTAAATCGCCTAAGTGTACGAACATATTAAGAGATTCTCTAACGTAGAAATGTTTTCAAACATTGTAACAATATGTTGTCTTATAAAATTACATAAAATGATATTTGCATGCATGCCTAGTTTCCTTATGTGGCTAATAACTAATGCAGTAGTTGACGTGACATTAAACATTTAACTAAAAGGAAAGTCTATAAGCTGTACCAAACCGATTTCTCTGAAGTTTCTTGAATATCTGAAACATAAAATTACTCATAAAATCAAATTTTCTGTTAACTTATTCAGTCCTACGATTTTCATAATTGTTCTGCAGACTGGCCCCGTTCTCTTATTCGGTGCCAAACAATGCCCATTCCATACTGATACGTCTCGAAAGCAATAACGAAACAGGCAGTCGATGTAACATGTGCGACAAATAGACAAAACGTGGTCGATCGTCAATTAGGGGGGTCGGCATTAATGCAAATGCCAGCATTAGCCGATAATACGGGGACTAATATTATTATTTTACGGGAATAATATCAACGTAACTCGTTCAGCTTAATCAAGGGCATTACTGCCACTGTGCGCAAACCTATTTTACCGTCGACAAATTTAATGCCCGCGTCGCTGTGCTTCGTGCTCACCTGGTCACTCCGTTTCTCTCTCTTTCACACCCTCTGCATCCCTTTCTCTCCCGTGAATTGTCTGTGAAATCGAATGGCATGCATATTCGATCCGTGGAATTCAACGTACGTGATCCCGGCAAAACGTTTAAAGTCATGAGTCAGTAATTGTATTATTACTTGTGGAACTGGATAAATTGACGAAAACGAGGAAATCGATTTCTACGAATGTTACTTCCCTTGGCAACGAAAACCAAATAGCGAAGAAGGTCAATCCTGAAATTTTATATTTTCGGAAAAATAAAGTTCGTTACTTTTTTTTTAATATGTATTACTTTTGCAAAGCATGTCATACACCTATTCAAATACTTATCAAACATTCATAAAATAAAATAAATAATGTTAAGGTGCTTATTTTAGTGCAATGTTAAAATAATGTTAAATCGAAATATTATTCTATGCAATGAAAATGATTACTTTTATTCAACATTGAGAGTAATAACTTCACTGCGGATCTTTATGCAATTTAACGTACTCAAACATCTGAACAGCACACATGTAAAACCGTTGAGAAATAAAAAGTACATTGTTTAAACATTTACAGAACAAAATATTAAAATGTCATTTCTATAACAGCAGTAACATTAAAAATATAGAACTTAAAAATGTATATTTGCATAAACATCCGCAGTCTAGTAATAACATAATTTTGGAATACAAAAAGTGAGAGGATTGAGAAACGAATAGCTAAGACTGAAAATGTGAATAATTAATGTTTTCAGAGAGACAATATGCATCTAAATGCTGGGACTGTTAACAAGAATAAGAAAATCATAGTCAAAGTCTTAAGCTAATAACAGAAACACATAGGTGTGTTCAACAAAAATACATTATAATAGTATCACTTATTAAACATTCAACTCATAAACATGTTCAGAGGTTTAATAATAAATAGAACATGAATTATTCTTCAGCAATATTTACTCTTATTTGTTTTGGAGAACAACTGGTTAGCTAACAGACGCTGTTTTTTCAGTACTTAAAGTGTTATTTCAATCGTTATTTCTCATTTTCAGTTAATGTTCGAATGGTTAGGACCTGTTCTTCGTTATCGCCGCTGGTGCCGACATGCATAACAGATGTCGACCCGACAATTTGCCTAATGTACGATTTCACGCTATTTCTTTCACTGATTGTACGGCTTCTTTGTCTACGTAGCGTTAGTTCGTTCTCCTAATCATAGGAACCTTTAATCTGGTGGCGGCGCGGAATTGTTTGCGACAATGGAAACAAGCCGTGACAAGTCCGCATGCGCACGAGCTACCAGTTCAAATCGCGACAATGACGGCAATGCAAATCCGGCCGTGCCTGCATCCTGAATAGTCGAGGCTTCCACGCATAACTGGGATCACATCCACTCGCAGCCCTCTCACCCCCGCCGTTTCTACTCCCTGGACTGTCAGTTATTTATTAGGGTGAACGCTCCCGTGCGTCGGCATCGCTGTCTCAACCTCATAAATTGATTGTTTAACGTGGTTTTATTCCCCTGTCTCCCGCGATTTGATGCTACACCCTCCGAACAACGAATTGATCAATTTTATTAGCTCCCTGCAGAACTTTCAGATTGACGTCGTTGGATTCTTAAGGAAATTCTTTGCGTTCTTTGCGCGACGAGCCACCCCGTTGGCACGTAATTTTGTGCAACGAATGGAGTAAACCAGTCGCTTCCTTTGCGACTGAAATGAAACGCAAAGTTGAACAAAATTCTCCTGGACCCTTTTTAGAATATTTTTCAGGAATATTGTGTCGTTTTAGAAGTTTTCGATGCGGACTTGAAATGAGCGGGAATAAAGAGAATACAAGAAATTATAAACGAAATTCAATTTAACTTTGTAAGCTATAGCTGACTGTGGATGTCGCAGTGTTACGTCTGTAAAGAATTCTGGCTATACGATATCCTTCTGATGAACTATTGCTTTCAAAAACGCAATTAATGAATTTTGAAAGCTCTGTGAATTTTTATATGTTACACATATATAAAGGGTGGTTTAAATATGATGGTACAGTCGAGGAAAGATTGACTCTATGCCTGAAAATAAATCGATATCATAGAGTACATTTTTTGCATGCAAAATTTTGTATTCGAGAAATAATTACTTATTGTTAGAAAGTCGGGTACGCGTGCAGTTGAATGTTAAAAATGTTAATTTATTAATGTATTTCTGTTTAAAAATTAGCTATTAATTAATTCTGATACTAAACAAGACACTAAACAAGACGCACATGTCGAACACTTCAACGGTTCAAATATTTGGTGAATACAATTCAAACACTATTCAAATACTCTTTATACATTGATCTAGTATCTGAATAGTATAACGTGAATTATAAACAAAGTTCCTTAAGTTAATAATTTTTTTCAAACTGTATTGACATTTAAGATATTATTCAACATTTCTATTTTGTTAAAGAAAAATTTAAATTCACATTAAAATGTTCAATCATCGGTCAATACTTTCTTATTTGAATAATAGTGTTCGAATACTCAAGTATTCGAACTTTATTGGTAGCGTTCGAATATTTGTAAAATATTCAAACAATCCTAGTCCTAGTGCATATTAACCAAAAGATTAATACCTGAGGCTAATTGTGATAATTTAATATCATGCGTCCAAAAATAGTAAAGTACTTATACTTATCGAATTGTATAACATTATTATACTATTATAAAGGCATGACGAAAAAAGATTTACGTATCTTCTTCGTAATGCGAAAATTTTATTGTAAAAAGAATTTCAATTTCAAAAGTGCACTAAAGTGACTAACTTATTTCGCGAATCTTTGTATAATGAATGGATTTTTAAGTACGCGATGATTCTACATATATTTTTGCTATCGCCCATCGTCAGCGCCATGTTGCGGACCTCGTGTGAACTGCATACTGCAGAGAGTATGATAACAGTGAAAACTTTCTTTGTCATTTTTTCACATGTGTTGAAACAAATCTTTTTTAACGTACATGGTTTTTTAAATATAAACAGCTGATATGACCTTACATAATTCTCTAAAACCTTATTTAAAAATTAGCCTCATTTTATGCACGCGCGTACAGTATACTAAATGTCCTAACCATAGCTGATGAACTAAATTCTAATTGCGTTTTATTTTATAAAGCAACAAAGAATAATAAACATTATACAGCAATATTAAAAAATGATATAATTTATGATATGTAGTACGATGTATTATTTATACATGTTCTTGTATATCCATATGTAGTTTTCGTTTATATAAAACAGTTGTAAGCACATAGTTAAATTTTGATGCAATTAAGGTCTACTTCTAAGGCGACGGTTATGGCAATATCATTTCAAATATTGAATACACTAAAAATAATTTGAATTTCTCTTTCCAGCTATACGTGTATCCTTATTAAAAATATTTCATATTTGAAAATGAATAAAATGTAATTAAAAGTTGATTCACCCATTATTAGAATACACGTATAACACGTAAATTGATAATTGGGTAAGGGAAAGCATAATTACATTTATTTATCGTGATCATTACAATTAATTACTAAGGGCTGGTGTACATAGTCATAGCAGTCTTTATAAACAAAAGATACTAATGCACTCATTTAATTCTAAGAGAAGCTAAACGCAGTGTTAGAATACAAAACATTCCAATTTTACAATGTATATATTTTCCAAGAAAAATGTCTAAAGTAGTCTCCCCCTTTTTAAAAAGCGGAATTCTCAAAATTAAAACGTACAATAAATAAATGGAATGTTAATTTAAAGTCACGCAGTCACGTACTTAATAACATTAATGTACTACTTATTCAGCAAAACAGAGTAAGAACGGATAATAGTTAACAAAAGTATGTACTTATAATTCCACCTTGTCTTCGAAAGTTAATCACGGCAAGAGGAAACGAAAATACATTTCCATTTGAAATAGATAAGACTCTTTACTTTTCCACTTTGTATGCAAAACAGCGAAATCCTTTTTCAAATATTCTTGAAACGCTCTTTCGTAACGTTCCGTTCTAAAAATAGAATAATTCCTGACCTACCCGTTTCATCAATCTAACAAAACAAACTGATATATTATTTAATTTGGTTACACGAATCTTCGTAATAAAAGGAAGTAGTTTATTCCTCAATCGGGTACTTATTTTAAGATTCAAAATTATATAAAAAAATTCGCTTGTGAAAATAGGGAGTTAATAGTAATCTGCGTTAAGTAGAAATCCATGTTTAAGATTATGTATATCACTGGTCCTCGCAAATATCACTTTTCAATCCTTTCTACGTGCGATCACAATTCTTCGTAACCTCTAATTCTCGTCGTTTTTTTTCGAAAAATTTGCCGCACAGTCGATCTCTCGCTCTTAATACGGACTTCGTGAAACGTCTTACGGGCGATTCTAATTGGCTGTGACTCCGGTCACCAGCCGGACCGGAAATAGACTCTGTAACCGGAGAACTCATTTATGGAAATATGGTAGTGACCATGCGTACGTCCTATTTTTGACTTCTCCGCTGCACGAGGATCTCTTTTCAGTTTCTCCCACCATTTCTGCTTTTTGCCTCCCTTCCATCGCTCTTCTGCTCGAACGCTGTAATAAAATTAGCCGGAATTTAATAGATTCATAAACGAACGCTCCTCATCGAGCTTCGAGATTACATAAACTCAAGAGTGCTTAAGGATAAGATCAGTCTCTCTCCATACAACTCAAGATCTTAGGTGCAGGTGATTGCTTTCACGTTTTTTTTTAGCCTGCCGTTCAGGAAACCATTTAGAGCATAGGATTAAAATTTTTCAATATACTGTAATTAGTATACTGTAAGTACTGTAAACCAGTACTTACGGTTGTTCAGATTGATATTTGCAGTTCGTACCTGTTGTAGAACTTCTAAAAAATTATGCAACAACAAAGCACCATTTCTGTCTTCTTAATGCGGCTCGAAGTCCGGCACCTGCAAGAAGAAGATCTTTAGCTTACGAATCGGGGCTTGGCGAGAGGGTCGAACGAGGCCTGGGAACGCCTTGAAATATTTCGTCGATTTAAATAAAGCTGGCGACCACATGGTCGCCAGGACGAAACTGTAAATAGAGGAACACGAAAGGCCACGTGAATGTAGAAATATGGTCGAGCCACGTTACACGGAATACGCAGAATCAAATCTATTTCTGGCCTTTAGCTGGCAGTTCTGGGAAATGCAGTAAACGGTTAACGCAATTCTTTTCCATTGCACTAACCGTACCGTATTCTTGTCCAATTTCCGTGAACATTATTGAAGCAACATTACCGCGCACTCTTTTCGCCAATGCTCGCGTAGGAATGTAAATTTTCGTTGATCATTGCTCTCGCGCGTTCAAATCACCGCTTACTTTCCAGAATTTCGTTGGTGATCGCGGAATCTAGTGTCCCCAGCTCCGAGAAACATGTGCTCAACCGTTTGATCAGCTGTTCCCCAAACCTCGCGGAGTATACCTCGTCCCACGGCGTATTTCCGGTTGGATGATGTACCTGGGCCCAGCTCCATACTTCTTTACATTCCATACGTCACATTCACTATGGGAAGTAAGGAAGCACGGAACAGTCGCCCGGTTGAGGAAGATGGTCTTTCGTGAAAGAATCATCTCCCACATTCTGACTGTGCTCGATCGCCAATTGATCACTATCCAACAACGAAGACCAGCTACTTAACGCGCTACATGGCCGATAGTGTTCTCGATCTGTTTCCTGGTGCGATCGGACAAATTACGTAATCCACTGGCTCGATAGAGGAGGAAATCCGCATTCATAAACGTCCTAAAAACCGATACACCGTTCGCCAGGTACCTGATATAGCTCTCACTTCCTGTTCTATTACATCGCAGTCAAGAACGCTTCCGGACGGTCGTCCATGTTGGACCTTCAAGGCAGACCGAGTCCTTCAAGAGGTCGAGGATTCTACTCGCGAGGTACAACGATCAAAGACCGAACGGTTGCTCGAGTCAAGAACTTCTAGTGAATCCTCCTGACCGGCTGGCTGCTTCAGACTGAATGCTGCCAAAGCTTTGAGCACGGTTGCTTCAACGAGCCCTCTAAAAATGGCCGCACAGATCCCATTGGCCTCTCCATGACGTGGCCGACACCCCCCGGCACATGTAAGCTTACACTTGAGACTACCACGAGGCTTGCTTGCTCCCTCGTAGCGCATCGCGCCAAATTTGTCTTTACCCGAAAATAGTCAGTCCCACGGCTGCCACCACATGGCGACTATTCCTGGTCCAGACTCGAATGATAACTTACCCAGGCCTCTGTCTCGTTCCTTCTCCTCCTCTGGCCCCTCGCAGACTTCTTCTTCCCCTTTGCCTCTTCTTTTCGTCTTCTTCTTTTCTCTCCTTCCAATGCCGTACAAAGACGTGCGTGCAGTTCTTCGCCCCTTGCGGTACGGCGTCATTTAAACATGGAATCCGAGGAGAACTCCATGGGAGGATGGTCAATCCCTCGCCTTCCTTCCTAACTTTCCACCGGTGAAGTTGATGTTTCCGCCGCATTTCTTCTATCCGTCTACGAAGGCAAAGCTTTTATGTAAATAAATGTTGTGACGAGTTCCCCATCCCTCTCGGTTATCTGTCTTGTCAACGAGATACAGAGAACTGTTGGTAAAATTAAGGTAATATTCGCATTTCACATTCGCATTATGCTTTTGCCTCGTATTGGGGTCTTTTCTTAACGTGAGACTCCATTGAGCTTCATATGTTGAAGACAATTTAGGTTTCTTATTGTATGCAGAGCCAGGAGAAACGATAAGAGACAAATTTATAACATGTGATGACCATGTATAAAATTCTGTAACATATTTTCGTATATCATAATATTCAACAGATGCATGGACTGCTTTGAACTATCCACTCTACTCACAAACTTATATTATGTAATTATTAATAAAATTAGTAAATTACGTTTATTCACAAAAATTTTCTGGTACAACACTCTCAATATCCAAGCAAATGATCCAAATGGTTAATGAAAGTACAGTCAACGTTTAATAAAGTAGTATCTAAAAGGGTTAAACAGCAAATGTTCTCTGTTAAATGCTTATTAACATGCAAAGTATAAACTAATTATAAATAAGTAAAAATATTGTGTAAATACATATTCATAAACGTTTTATTATAAAATTATAATAAGAACATGAAATAAACATTACTGTGGCACAGTGTGAGAATATTTTAATAATATTTATCTTATTTTTTTTATGGAGTTATAGTTTACTATTTAAAGTCATTGTAAATATAAGTAAACAAATTATACTGCATTCTGTAAAATAAATCAAAATCGAAATAAGATTCGTACACAAGAATGGTCAACGTTTTGAAATCAAATAATAATATTAAATGATTAATTAAAACAACTACATTCATCATTTTTAACTAACGCTTTTCATGCCTTACTAGGTTAATTTATACTTAATATTTTTGTTTTAACTTTTTCACGACACAGTTACGGGTTTATGTTTGTTCAGGATGAGTCCAGTTCCTGGACCAGGCTATAGCTCTGTTCTACGTGAAGATGGTAAAATGGTAGAGGAAAATTTTGCATTTTTTAACGAGTTGTATCCTCTATGACACAATTGCAAATAAAATTGCACTGTTTTGCCTTTTTTTTTATATAAATTTCTCGTACCATTTATATACACATATAAAAATATTTGCTAGCCTTTCAGCATAACATTTTAATTTTTTTTCAAATCAATTTATACATTGGGTCGATTCATAAATAAATTCCGATTTGTCTTCCCAAATTTAGTACTAATTTATTACAGGGTGATTATTATTACTTCTGCAGCAAGCCTACGTTTTAGGAATTCTTACCATTAAATATGAAGCCAAAACTAGTAGTACAGATAAACGATTTGAATTTTTTGAAAGAAAAAAGAATCTGTTACGTGTCAGAAGTTATTTATGAATTAACCCTATAAAAGCAATTGTTTGGTTCCATTAAAGAAAGTGCAATCTATGAATTGCATCTGCAAAAAGAGTCATGTCATAGGAAAGTAGAGCTTATCAAAAAGAGGCGAAATTTTCTTTTTCCATTCTTATCTATCCTCACTTGCTATAACAAAACTAAAGCTTGATCCAGTTACTAGAATCACCCTGTTCAACATTTTTTACTTATAGAACATATTGGTACAGTTTGATCGTTTATTTGGGTACCCTGTATATACCTTGTATTTTAAACCATTTTTTTTAAATTTGAATTTTTTAATCATTTCTATAAGTGAACAATTGGCAACTGTCAATAAACGTTTACCTCATTCGTAATACATTTTGAGCAGATCTTGTATCTCATAACTATCATAAAACTATTGTACAAACTTGTTCCGAATCGTTTAGTACAAAGTTAAATTCCTTTCTTCGTAACTTGTAAAGTACCTATTAGCGATTACGTCAATTAAGTGCACGTATGTCAGAGGATGTACTCACTTTGTTTTTTTTTTTTTCATATCTGACATTATTTATATACAATGGTATTTTAAGATGAATATTTGGCAACCAGCTCTGGCGGAAAAACGAAATTCCTTCGAATTCCAGACTTATCTTCTCATCTACAATTTCATACTCGGAATAGTGCAAGATCATCGGCTAGCTGCTCCCCGACTTCTCACCGTACACTAAAAATATTACTTGTATAACTATTTATAAACATTAGGTTTGCACTGAACATAAATTATTCAAACATACTTGAAGCATACACAAAGAGGTCCGTTTGAATGAACCTCTAGAATGAACCTTTAAATAGAAATATTTAATTTCTGAAATCACGGCGTAGTTCAGTGTCAAAATGAAGTAGGCAAGGGGGTGGTATTAAGTAATTTGTATCGGTTAGAATGTTCTAGATTAGCACAAAAGAATTGTCATATTTAACAATTAAGATTAAAAATGAAATTACACGGTTTCACACTGACGTTCATTAAGACATAAATGAAATAAAAATTCACAACAAAATACATTATATTTCATACAGGGAAATCTCGCCATATCTTAACAATTCGTGTAGATAGATAATCTTATTTAAAACATGCCGACGAACCTTTTGCACCAACGTAATATTTAAAGTTAATAGGATAATATATTCCATTATTTATAACGAGCTGTAATCCGTCTGAAGGGATAGACAATTGTATAATGTAATTTTGAATTAACTTTGTTACAAACTTTAAGTTAGCTTCTTACGAACTTTAACCCGTAACTACTACTATCGGGTCCCACGGAACCAGCGCTTCAAAAATTCTGGAAAATACCATATCAATTTTAGTGGAGGAAAATCGTGCTTCGGAGTATTCTGTGATCAGTTGCTTTCATTAAGAAGAATTAAATTCTTATTTATGTAAAATGCAATTTTTATTGAAAATTTCTGGAATGGGTTCCAGGGGCCCGCTTATTTGACAACTTAAGTGACAAACTTTGGATAGTAGTAGTAACGGGTTAAAAAGAACTTGCAATTCTTTATAACATGTGTATAATTTTATACAAATTTACCTTCTTAAGTATTACTTCTACTATTCGAACATCTTGAGTGAAATCGAAAAAAGATCTGTAAAGATATTGAATAAAAATATCTCACACATCAGTAAATATTGCAAACACGTCTTTCTCGTAACGGACTCGCGTGAAGTTATTAGACGAAGCGTTGCTACAGCAAATTGAAAATGATCGAAACAAAAGAATATTTGGTAAATACTCGAAAGTATGAGACCGATATGTGCGAAAGATTCTAAATATGATTCGTCGTGTGAAATGAAATTAATTTTTCATTCTGCCCCCATACGAAATTATATCGAAACAAAAACGCTGGCGCATGAAATTTCCAAGGTGGCGATCCGAATCTTGAAGCGTAATAATCGTTCCCGTCGTAAATTCAAACGACTCAGATTTACGTTAACAGTGAAGAATTAAGGCAAGGGCGATGCATAAATTGCCGGCAGCTCGTGTCGTAGTAAAAATGTCAAACGATGCTATTAATTCTTAATGCCTTTTATACGCGACATTTTTCCGCGTCAGCTTAAAGAAATTTCATCCCGTAAACAAGCCGCGTAACGTACTTCCACAAAATAACTAAATTGATCTCATTAAACTCCCTTAAACCGTGACTTTACAGCCGATGTCGCGAGGACCTAATGAAACGTGTATCTTAAACCGATTATAAGACAAGATACACCAGAAACAGTTCTTACGTCAGGTCCTTGGCCAAAGTGAAGTTACCTTAAAATTATTTAAATTGAAAAACTGCTAATTAGTGGTTCGCAGATGTTTATGTAATTAATAATATCCAAATATGTGGAAGATGTACATTTCATCACGTAAGAAAATCAAAAAGCAAATTCTTTAAAAATTTAAAGAACAGAATACTGTTTTTGTCAAAGTTTAATTTCTTCACTTATATAGGATGTTAAAAAAAGGTTAACGACTTCATGATTATATACTGCTTGCAAAGAGGAATGAAAAATATTTAATCAACACAGGTGATAAAATTAACTCTTTAAGTGTTATGAACACTTAAAAGAATTCCATATATTGTTATAGTTTGCGAGGATCACGCCCATGGCCGTTTGGTAGTGTATTTATTAAGTAAGTTTAACGACCTACCGCACGTGAGATAAGATTATCACTGAAAAAATTACTTGTTTCAAAATCGTACATCTCGTGCGGAAGGTCACGAACTTGCTCAATAAAAGCTAGAATAATATGTATGTGAAAGAAATTATTTTTTTGTGATGAGAAACTGTTAGTATTAAAATATTTTGAAGGAAAATAATTTCAGTGATTATAAAAACTACGTTTGATACTATACCGTAATGCTGACATTAATATTTGCTTAGAGGATCAAGATTACTCGCAGTTATCATTTTTTATGAATAGTAAATACAATTGATAATTCATGATAATAAGAATCAACACATGTGCTCCAATTAATAATCCCAAAGTGGTACTTTAAATAAATTCCATTTTATTTTTAACTTTTATGGTAGAAAAATATTAAAAACTGTCTTCATTGAAAAATAATGCTGCTAATTTAGGACATAGCAATATGATTGTAACAGAGTTACAATTTGGTGCCATTTAAATAATTATTATTTTTCATCGAGAACGTTTAAACTTTTCTTCGCTTTCTTTGCTTTGTTTGAAATCTGTTTATCATTTTGTATAAATATAGGTACTCTACTGTAGTATAGCTTCTGTTTATAATCTTTGCAAGTTCACATTAAAATTTTCCTTGAGAAAGGTGAAAAATTACTAATTTTCATTCCTCTACTGTAGTTTACCTTTCTTGATTTTCCATTTTACTAAAAGTGTTCAAGTTTACAGGCGAATTCTTCGCCACAAAATAAGCAAGATCTATATTAATACGCGTCTTAAAATTAAACCTTTGAATGTTGTGGACGAATAAAAGTATTCCATATATTGCTGCGACCCGTGCGGAGGACGCCTATAGGCGTTTAGGTAGTGTACTTACTGAAAAAGTTTGATGACCTACCGCACGTGACGTGCGGTTATCGTGTAAACTTCTGCGGTAAAGGTTAGTTATTATAAAACTTTGCGTTTTGTCATAATATATGGAGCACTTTTAGGTGTCTGCAACACATAAGGAGTCAATTTGATGGACTCATGACATCATTTAATCATCATACGAAGTTACTTTTTTCAATCACTTCCATTAAGGGTAGACATATGCATATAATTTCGAAATAGTACATTTTTTGTTTATTTAATATTCATGAAGTATACAGGATTTTGAATATATATTTATCTATCTGTTCATACCCCTCACGTAGGTTGTGATCTGATTATGACACCGAAAACATCGATAACTGTCGGTAAATACGGTTTCTCAAGAAACAGTAATGTAATAAAAATAATTATTTTTTTCTATATATGACACCAGTTACATCTAGAGATTACATCTGAACTTTCTTGTTACGTGAGGAGAATGGACGCAGAGTGGGGGTAGGGCGGAGCCAGGCGTTGCTCCGAATGGCCATCTCTGGTTTAAGGTATCGCAACATTGATGTTTAAGGAGTCAAGTGGAATATGTACTTTGGAAAAAAAACGACTTTTTTTCTTTAATTTTATATGAATATACAGGCCGTAGAATTTGTATTTAAAATTGTACATTAAACTTACACAAAATAACAAAATTAGAGCAATTAGAACATTGAGAATCGAGAAGCACCACAGATAAAACAACGTATTTTTCTTGAAACTTTGTTTTCAACGTCTATGGTTACGATGTCTCGAAAATGATTTGATTGAATCCAATGAAATTTAAAGTAATTATTCTTTAATATTTTGTCTAGTTTACCTCGATCAAATTTTTTACTGTTAGTAGTTACTTTGTTATTAATAAAAATGATAGGAAATTCTTCAGCAAACAGCGACTTTAAATTTCGCATTTGAATAAAGAATAAGGAATTCTAGACAAATTGGTTTTATTACTATATTTTAAGAACCTGCTTAATGTTTCTCGTTTCTAATTTACCTAATCCGTACAATATTGATCACCGCAAAACGTGTTTTAAACGAAGAATTCCAAACTCATGAGAACCATTTATGGTACATAATTCCAAATAGAAGAAATTATTTTAATTTTCTTTGTAGTTCTTTCAGAAGAAAATTATAGTCAGTGAATTTTTTGTTAGGTGTACTCACATGTGCTCTCTTAAAGCGAATAATAATTCGTGGCTGAGTTGTAATTTTTGCAGGCGGTAATGTACCCTGATCGATAGAACCGTAAAATAAGGCTTAGATGTGAAATGCAAGCTGGCTAGCGAGATCGCTTGTCGCAAGTATTATTTATAGAAAGTTATTTGCAGCAATAACGGTACTGGCAAACGTCCAGCGCTTCTACAATGTAGTGTTATAACAGCAATTAATTGCAGTTTTATTTGATGGTACCGGGAACTGGTCTTCAACATTTACGAGCATAGAATGTCCTCTATGGACTTCCAAATGTGTCAAAATGAATAAAATTTTTAATTACTATTAATTTGTACTTACTATTCTAGAAGTTCAAGGAAATTAGTAAATTATCTTTTTGTCGTAATAGATCAATGTGTATCATCTGCAACATATTTGTATTTTTACATACACGAATTAATTGTTAAGTATGTTTGACATAACAAACTACGTAAACAGTTTTGTATAGTAATCAAAAACAAATGATGATTCGTAGAAATAAAAGTACTTATTAAACATTTTCAATTTAAAAATTATCAGCAGTTATTTTGTTCTATCTTTTCATCTTTTATCTGCTCTTACCATTTTCAGTATAGAAGCCGCTTGTAACATCAAAAACTTTTAAAAAATATCACATTTGTTGTATACAACATTTATTATCTGAAATGTTGTATTAATTCTTAAAGAATAATATTATATGAAAATTAAACCGATGAAACAAAGATTAACGTATTTGCAGTGAAAGAAATCTAACAAAGTACACTTGAACAATTTGTACGATCTTAAGTAGTATATTTTATTAAATATAATTCTATTTAGTTATTATACTATTCGAAACATAATAATTCTTTCTGAAATTGGTAATGACGTGCCTGCTTCACAATAATTTTATTGTTCTTTTAAAAGCGAGAAGTTCAGTTCTTCTTCTTGCATCCAATAAATTCTCGTCGAATGTATTGCCATGTTAGACACTGATCGATACAGACACAGATCTATATAATTGGAAAACTTGCGTCATCGATCAGTTCGTTGGGAAAGTTCAATAGAATTGGTTAGCAGCATCTTTACAATCAACTACAGCTGTTGTCAATATTTTCAAACAGAATACTTCTCGTATCACATAGATGAAAGTATTTTTTAAGTATCTACGTATTTTCAAATGTACTCGTTAAATGGCACTGTTACATATTCAAATCTTTCATTTCCTTTCTTAGAGAGTATTAAGAAACTGTATATGAAAGGAAACGAATAATATTCTTATAGTTAGATTTTTAGTGACGGAAGCGCATTTTTTTATTTGTAAAAAAAATATAGCATTGTGTATCGAAGATTCTGTCGTATTTTAGGAAATATTTAAGGATACGTGGTAAATAAAAAAAAATTGTAAATATTTCTCAGAGAATTATAATTTAATATCAATATGAAATGAGTTCAATTTTAAAAAATGTACTACATATTTCAGAAGCACTTTTGGCAATATCAGTATACTTCCTTTTTTAAATAGATTTATAACGTATGAATTAAAAAGATGTGTAACATTTTGCAAGAACTTTAATTTCTTACTTAAACAAACTTTTCACTAAGAGATTTTTTCTTGAATAATCAATATTTTCATCAGGAAAAATGCATTTAAAACAAAACGTTTTGTAGAGGAATCTTTCAAATATCATCTCATTATTTCGTTATTTCCAATGCATCCAAATCTACAATGTCTTATTCCAGTTGATGGAAAAGCTTTTACGCTTTTTTATAATGGCCTACTACAAATGAAATGATCGATCTTCATTGGTTAAAAAAATATTCCGTATTTTGTCTGTATAAAATAGAAGCTATACTATTGTGAATTGTTATACAATTTATTCTTAAGACCATACAGTTTCACCTTTAATTTTAGTTAGCGTATATGACAAGCCTTTTGCAGCAATCTAATATTTGAAAGGTAATTAACTTTGAAAAAAGAACATGCTATTCAAAATAGTATTTCAAATCACGTTATTTTGAATGGGTCTAGGCCTGTTTAGTAATACTAACATGTTAGTGCAGGTTTGTAACCCTACATATTTCTTTTGTCAACAAAATATTTTGCTGCAAATTGTTATTGTCATTTTCTATCGACATAACTTACTTAAAAATTAATTTCAGTTGCAATATTAATTGACAAACATGACGAACCTTTTGCTTGAACCTGACATTAAGTTCCTGGAGAGGAAAGTACCCCGAATATTATTAAGATATTGTCGGATGCTGATGAAAAGCGACTCGGATATTTCTCGCGATATCGTTTCGTTTGGAGTCGAGAGAAATCCTTCAGCTCGCGTCGCGACGTCTCCTCCAGATCTAAAATTACTGGCAGCCGAAGACGATGCATTCGCGATCCGGTGAGCCGTGCGAAAACGAGCTACTACAGTCTTACGGCCTAATACAGCCCCTATTTTTGGACGTCGCACTGACGCCACGACGGAGACAACTCTCGGCAAAAGAAAATCTACGTTCTTTTCCTCCCCCTACCCTCCCGCTGCATCTCTTCCCCTCCTCATCCGATCGCTCCTCCTTTTGCGTTAACATCAAGCCAAGGGGATGTTATTGTTCTTATTGTTGGTCAGAATATCCCAAAGCAACTTCTGATTCAATTTTCTCTGATTTAGCGTACACATTCCTTGCAGCAATTATTCAAATGTTTCTATTGTGAGCATCCATTATGGGGACACACCAACGTATGAATGTTCCACTATACACGGTGCCTGAAAAGTCAGGACCAAATTTATATAGTGTGTTAACTCTATGAGCTTGGGAACGTTCGAAAAAAAAGCGTGTACCATCTACTGGAATTTGCCATGATAGAAGGCGCATTTAACATTCTGTACTGCCATGTGATTAGAAATTACACACCTACAGGGGTTGGAAAAAATAATGGAGAATAATTACAAAATTAGAAAAATTCTTTATTAATATCGTGTAGCACCACCATTGGCGTCTAATACAGCCTGAATTCTCCTGAGAATAGAATCATACAAATCCTGAATAGTGTTTAATGGGATATTATACTATGTGTAGAATTTCACGGCTACTAATCTCAACTATACAATACACAATTTATTAGCAGTGTTTCCATTATTTTGTCCACCCCCTGTATATATCTATATTTTTTAAGTCTGATTTCATTTATTTATCACTGTGTACAATTATAATCTACGACTATACTGTTACCAAGAAGTCTGTTCGTTTATTATGTTTATATTCCACAATACAAACTTTATTAGTTACCGTGTGTATCATTTTCGCCATACGCAACAAAATTCTGGTTATAGAAAGTTAAAGAGTATTTCAGTGCTATAAAATGTATGATGTCGATAGTTTCAGTATTCTAAAACTCCAAAATATGTAAAGATACTATATTTTAATAAGACAAACTAGGGTGCATTCGTTCGAATACAGAGGCTTATATCGTACAATAAACAGCTGTGATTGGCCCAATACGGTGGCCCGTAGCATACGGTGAACGACATTTTGGAACATATAAATGGGTTCATCGTCTTCAAGGGGTGCATTGGGCCAAATAGGTGAGAAATTTCATATGAATCTATGTTCGAAAGTGTTTTAATAAAGAATTATTTGCATGTGAAGATCTCTATAACTTTGTTATAGAATTTCGTTCAAATTCCTTTTGCATAAATCTTAAATTATATTATACGATGTTCATACAAAATGGGGATAAGAAGGAAAATTACAAAGTTTCAAGGCTTTCAAACTTTTAATTATAAAAGAAGATTATATTAAAACTACATAAATTGTTTCATAAGTAAAAATATTTTATATGCAAAATTCTGTACATTGAAAAAAGGAAATTTCTAATGAAGAATCTTCCCTTATCCTTCAAAAAGTTATAAATAATCCAGTAAATATTTGAACACTCTGTTAAAGGAAACTTATTTTCCAAAAATACTGTAAAATTATTTTGAAGCGATGATAAGGCAATTTACTTCAAAAAGTTCTGTCTACCGGAAAGAATTATGTCTACGATTTTTAAAGAGTCTTAACCGCCAAAGTTTGATAAAGTATAATTAAATTTTAAGGAGACTACGTGGAATTATATTGGAATTTAAGAAGTGTTTATCAAATTCTCCATAATCGACTGAAATTCGAAATTCGAGGGAATGCTTCGTTTATTATTCTGTATAACACGAAGTGTGTTAGGACAATTTATTTCAAAAAAATAAATGGTTTATGTACTGTAACCACTTGTACCTACTTTGTACAATTTAGGTTTATGTACTATTGTACTTGTATCTATATACAATGGTACTGTAAAAATTACCATTCATTCTAAGTGTAAGAGTTGAAAATTCTTTGAAGGATACAGGAATGGTTCTTACGAGCAGAGGTGTTTACACATTTACTGTTAGAAGCACGGCGATCTTAAGTGGAACGACAAACACTGTGGATAGAGCAATTGCAATGTAGATAGAAGCAAAGAGAAAACGTCTACTGTCAAGTAAGAAACGCTCATTGTCAGGCGTCTGTTTGTCAAGGCAAACAATCAGACTGTCCTCTTTTCTTAAGAATCTATCCCTTGACCCGCACGAAACTGACATTGTACAGGGTGGCTGCAAATTCATAGCGCAAACGGCGCATGAGTCCAGTACGTATAAAAATGAGGAACAAATTGTTACTGTAAGAACACTGAAATGCCCCTAAGGTTGATTCTTCTTAATTTTGACAAGTGATCATTATTTTTCATTTTATCGCACTGCGCCCATTATATTTCATTGACATTTAAACTCTCAGAATTGTGAGACTATGACTCCTCGAGGTCATCGATTACGATCATGTTTTACACAATCATAACATTTCACATATAAGTCGTCGTATTAAAAATGTGTGACCTTCGTTTCAAGTATTTTTGAGAAGTTATATATTAAAAATTGAACGACAATGATGGATGCACGTGAAGTAATAATATATTTTAGACTACATTAGATCATTCATGACTTTTTAATTTTGGTTCACATGAAAACTGAAAAAAGATACAAAAATTCAAAGGGAAAGTTACAGCTGGGCGAGGAATTTCGTCACGTGATTTCTTAATAATGGGCGATAAATACTACCATTGTGTAAGATATAATTAATAACAGTAAGCTCAGAAACTCGTAGTGTCCTTTTAAGTAAACCAGAAGGGAGCTTGAAGAGACAATAGTAAATAATAAATTTGTATACTAAGTTTTGAATTCTACAAAAGTGAACATGGATCAGAAAACTAATTATTCTCAAACTGTAGGCTTCTGCTGTTACATTTCCCCTGGTAATAATTTGTTGTTAGTATGTATGTTACCTGATATACATATGTACCAAATGCAAAAATTGTCGGTAAATATTTTATATTTATTAGAAATATGTTATCACAAAACTCGGTAGTTATTTACTTCCAGGCAAATAATAATTAACAGCTTTTTGTAAAGAAGAAATCTTCCTGTACTGAATTATTTTCGAAAATTACTCTAACATTAAGTGAAATTGTTGCTTCTCACACATTAAATTTTTATTCAACGACTTTGTATTAATCTTGTTAAAATAATGGCCTTATTTGTTGAAAAAATGTACATAATGATGTATGTATACATATTATATAAACAAATTCTGCATAAAAAAGTATTAGGGTATAATGATAAAAAAATCAATATTTCGAGAGATATTTCAAGTTTTTTAACATTGCACTCTAACACTTTTATACGTAGAATTTTCCGAAAAATCGACCCACGTACAAAAAATATGTATTTGCATTTAAAAAACAATGCATTTGCATTTTCAGGTGCATCGTTGCACTTATGAACAAATTGAGCTTATAGAAAAATAAACATCCTTATATCATTCTACTTTTTTCTCTACAACTTTTTTTTTACCTCGAACTAAACTCGAGTTACAAATTGTTTCAATTGCGTGAGTTACCCTGTATAATATATACATATTGTATAATATAATGCCTAATGTTATGAATGACACTTCTTTCATTCATATACTAAGACGAGTTTCTCATTCTTACCTATTGATTTATTTCATAATGAGCAATTATTGATGACACGAACTTTACGAAGAAATTGTGCAGGAATTATTATATATTTCAATGACGATAACGTACATTTACGTGAACTACTGAATACATCAGAAATTAATAAGGAAAACATTCGTAAAGTACTCTTTAATTTTTGCTCTAATGCAACACTTTTTAGTATAACAGCTATTGCGACAGAATCGAATTTAGACATAATTCGAACACATAAAGCCGAAATCGTGAACTGAATTGAATGTCTTGGACGGCGAATATTAGTGTAGTCTTGGTGCCTTTAATATAACAAAACAAAAGGAAATTAGTCGGTTATCGAATCAGAAGCTATACTATAAATTTCATTAAAATAACGTTGAATCATTTCTCAATGATTTCGCACGGTACAGGAACACGAACAACTGACCCGCTCGATGTGTATCGGGTTACGATTTCGTTGTTGAAAATAGCCTTTATCCATGTACTAAGGGTACTTGTAAGGGTAAAGACTTAAAGTAACCTACGGCCAAGATACGGTACCAGAATTCGCTTTCAGAGTTTTTAAGAGTCCTGATGAAAGAAAACCGCGGGATAACGTGACACGAGCTCCAAGAAAAAGAGAAAAAATGTCTAAAAAAAAGGAGGAAGACAGAGAAGAAAAATATAGCATGCTGATGGACTTTTCGCCTAATTATCATCGTTAATTTAGCCTGGAAGATAGAAAGTCGCCTAGACTCTAAGTGGAACGGTTTTCCAGGTTCTACAGTTCTCTTTCTCTCTTTCTCTTCGGCGTTTCACGGACATGAAAAGAGAGTCGTTTGCTCGCTTGAGGGGAGGGTTTTTAAGCGGCTTAAGGATATTTGGCAAACCAGACGAATGTTTCTTTTATGTGTCTCCTTTGAGACGCGCTTTTACCTCCTCGTGTCTCTCGTCCTTTTCGCTTCCGTTTTCTTTCCCTCAAGAGATAACGGATTATAATTGCTTTCCTAATGCGACCATCTGGGAAATTGCACGAGCTAAGAAAGTTGCGGGGGAAAAGCTTCTTTTAAATTTTGTAAGCTCCTACAATTGCGAAACACTTTGCTTTTTTCTTCATTCTTATTTATTTTGATTAAATACAAACGCGTCTCTGTTATCTGATGAACATCCGTGCATCGTGTCATAAAATATTTCATTCTGATTCGATAGTTACTGTCACGTTAATTACTTAAACGTATATTTTATTCCCTGCTTGAAGGCTTTTAGTGTACAAAGTAAATTGTAAAAGTTACATTTTCAACATAAAATGCATTGCTGTAAGTAACATGCATCACTGATGTAAAAATAATTAAAACAGAAATCAATGTAAATTGCTCAGTTTAACGTAGAGTAATTTAGCAAATAGTATTGGATTGCTGAACAGATTCCTGTAAATGGTCATATACAATGTTTCTTTTGTACTTTCACTACCTATAAATAAATATTTACATAGCAAAACACATGTAGGAAGTTTTGGTGCTGATTGCTGTGTTTGATTCACTGAAAAGTAAAGGATACCAAAAAATTAGTAAATTCCATGTGCATCCGTTTGCAGAATGTTATAAAAAACAAAGGCTGTGCAAGAAACTATTAATTTAGTTGTTCTTACTGCGTTGGGTACATATTATTACATAAGGCATTCTTTGTACGCAGACGTTTTTGGCGCGAATTTCTGGCATTAGATAAAGTTTATATTCTGCATTTCATTATAAATAAACCGCCATTCTTCATTTTTTAAACAGTTTTCACATTCTCCTCGAAGTTGCGCGTGTTTGTACGCAGACTTTTTTTTACCCACTGCACAAGGCAGCAAAACTTGAAAGAAATCAATTAGGGGTATGTTCGATCGATTGTGAATATAGTAATTCGTCCACCGTGGAAAAACTTTCACACCCCAGCGTGTTCATTAAAAAATAAATTCAAACAACGGCGACTGTCTAAATTCTCTAGGAAAGGCACGTTCCCTGAATAAATTTCACCCCCACCGTGCAATCGAAGTTTTATAACCAGTCGGAGGCAGACGCGATCGAACGAGGAGAATATCATAAAATAATTCTATCGGAAATTCCGCAAACGAAATGCGGTTTATACGATCGACGTGAACGTCGTTACGCATACCGACCTCCTTCATTCAAGGAGCAGAAGAAAGGACAGGGAAATGGAAAGGACGGAGGAAGAAGTTGGCGAAACAACGGGTCACAGGCGAAAGGAAAATATAAAGGGGCCGAAAGAAGCCACTTCTCGAGTGTCTAACAATAAGAAAGTAGCGGAATTCCCAACTACGCCCGAAGGGTGCCTGAAACGTGTCACATTTTGTCCCGTGCCCGTGACAAATCTATGGAACTTTACATCAAACCTGCCTCCCTTTCCAGCAAACACGGATCACCGGAAGCGAGTTAATGTTATTTGTCTCAACGGCTGCTCGAAGGTTTACAGCGAGAGGGAAAAAGTTATGTTTTAAATACTGATATGGAAAACTTCTGTTCAACAAATACAGGATATTTTCTATTTACATGATCGAGCTGTGTCAACATGATCCATGAATGGAAATCAGTGAAGAATGATCTATAAACATGTGCTCGCAAATGATGACGAAAAAAGGAAAAAGAATATGTTTTACTGATGTTTATGAGAAATTGTCACGAAATATGGATTATTGATGATATGGACCGTTTATTTTAAAAATTGGCCCAGTTGCAGTTACATGGTGATTTTTTAGAGAAAAGTATACTGAAAATTACGATAAAGGGGATATCTGGACCTGCATTGACCTACTTGTGCCTATTACCAATTGTTGAGGGTAAATAATATAATGTGCTCTAAGCGTTCGCTCTCTTATATCGTAATTATGTCATTCGAATTAGACTGCCTTTCAGTTCCATTGTTGTAGATGTGAAACATTATATCTTTTATCCGTAACAAACATTTTTAATTGGCAAATTAAATGAAATGTCGGTATTCCTAAAGTATTTTTCAAATGTTCATTAGTTAGAAGTATGATGTTTAGTTTGATTCAGATGCATAATAAGTGTGCTTCCAAAAGTGTTTATAAATGTTAATCAGGATGCTATCTCTAAACTTTGGTTTATGAACTTTTAAAAATTGCAACTCGACTATCTCCAATTGAAACATCAGTAATATTCGTTTCGGCTTCACAAAAAATATTGTTCCAACTTCAACGTCTAATGAATTCTTGAATCGGGAAATTAACGTATTTTCCAATGTTTTGAATTTGTTGAGGTTTGCAGGTACGTACTTAATGATAACATAGAATACTTAAGTAATAAGTTATTATTTCGTCTATGACAACATAGAAATTTATTTACATTTATTCATTAAATAAATTGATGACAACGGCTTTCTTGTAATTATATTTAAAATAATTTGTAAGTTTTAACTCTATGTGCGATTTATTTTATCGTCCTCCATATCACACCATAATTTATTAATATTTACGTCTCCTGCAACCCCTGGCAAAAAGTTAGGATCAAAGGCTATAATACGGACGTAACTGGAAACATTACAGTCTTTGAGATACAAAATACTATTGTATATATTTAAAACACGTGGTAAAGTAAGATTACTCTGATATGAAGTAAATAATAAAAAAATAATACAAATTTTCGTTTACTATCAAAGGGAAGAGAGTGAGAAAACAAAATTCTACATGGAAATAAAGGTTTGGTCGGCAGCAGTCCCGGAAAAAAGTTTTCTCTCGTGGCAGAAATAATCAGGTTATATCGAACCTGATTTGACCAAGTTTGATTTTGAAAAATCTGATCGATCACTTTTTTTATCACCGTGTGTTTTAAGTAAATACAATAGCATTTTGTACCTCAAAGGCCTCAATGTTTTCACTTGCTTCCGCATTATTGCGTTTAATCGAAAACTTTTCGCCGGAGGTAGTATTATACGATGCAATATAAAGGCACAAAGCAGATTATTTTAATGCAATATTCGCTTAAAACTGAACTGTGAAACCAATATAGAAAATTGAGAGCTCCATATATTCGTCCATATGATTGATATCGACACGTATTAGCAAAAAACAGAATCCGTTTTATCCAAAATCCACAGATATCCTGGCTTTGCGAATCGAAACGGCGTCCGATACAAAATCAGGATGGTCCAGAGTTTTATCGTCGACGCAACCGTGTAGTGCGTACTACGTATACAACGATCCATTTCATTACATTCGGAAACCGATAAACAATCAGCTCCGGCGTTTTCGAAACAAGTGCTTCAACAAATTCGAGCGAGAGTAGAATCATTTTGACCGATTCCGCTGGAACGTAATTTATGAATCGGCGGTACGGTGCGCAGGACTCATGGCGACGGAATCGCATTACGCGAATTTCGGTCGACGAGCTCGCGATAAAAGCGTATTCATTTCATTCTGTTTGCTCTTTCGAAAATGGAGGCTTTCGATGGAAGACTGCAAATAAGCTCGAAAAGAGGGAAACGTGGGATATGATGTAGCCATTAAGGTTTTACTTCAAATTAGCAGCCACGGTTTCGAACGTGTATTAAAGAGATACGTGTACTTACACGGGATACGTACAGCGTGTATTAGAAAATTAAAAATTAGTGTTTTTAATAGACGGGTAATTACACTGGAGTATACATGCATTAACGTATTTGTATTTTAATTTTTTTGCATAGAAATAGAGGTTTAGTTGACTAAAACTATTTACTATTTAAATAGTAAATGGCGTGCAGTAGTATGTGACTTGCAATTATTTATTTGGGTTTGTTTCTCATCTAATTCTTTTTTCTTTTTTATTTAAAGGTATACTGTCGCATCGACGTCTAGGTCATTAGAAATACGGTCTAGTAATTGACGTTGCATGGATAGAATTATGTACGGGTGTACTTTGGCTTATGCTAAGAAGTTTCTCAACATTCTTTAAGTTCTTGAAGGATTCCTTTAGTGAGTTGAGGAGTTTAACCTGATTTCGGATGGCTTCGGTTTCTTTCCAAAACAATATTATGTGCTCCACAGTTAAGGGTCATTGACATATGTTGCAGTGAGTTTAATGGGTTTTCTTTAGGAAAAATTCATGTATAATTTTCGTGTGACCTATCAATATCCTGTTTAAAGTAACTTAATTTCTGATCTAATTTTGTTAAAAGAATTTACGTTAAAATTTGTTTTTGTTATACATTTACGTATACCTGTGATCCCTACGTTCGGGAAACTCTGTTTTTATGCCCCAAGACACGTATGTATTTATACGTATAGATATTGGTGTACGCGTGCATTTACTCGTATAAATATTTTTAAATGCACGGGTGCATATCTATTAAAAATTGCATGAATTAAAAGGCGGGTATTTTAATACACGTATAGCTAGATAGTTAAATATATGTGAGATAGAGACACCTACTTAAAATAAATCAGTAATTTTTAATATTGACACTTTTATTTTTCCAAAATTCTTTAATATTGTTTAATTCTCTGTAAGAAAGTAGAAAACATTGCTACTTCGTCATTGTTTTACAAATCCAGTACTTGAAGCGTTAGTGTAAACGACGCTTATCTTGGCACACTGTGTTTCAGAAATGCAAGTTATTGTTACATACATGTGTTTATCTGCAAATTTTATAGACTTCTGTAGAATGCACGACCAGAAAATAACTTGATAAGTATGTCAAAACTGTGAAAAGTATCATCCCCTGAGATCTTCTTGAAAATCATTTCAACTGACACCATCTAACCTCGTAATCCAGGGTCACTTCACTTCTCTCTTATTAAGGGGATTAAAGGATATTAGACGGCTAAAATCGACTGTTCCTTTTGGGTTGGATTGAAGAGTGACTAATATCTCAAACAAATTGAATTTCGAAATCTCCTTAGTGTGGATATAACACGTATGTTAAAACCAAAAAACCTCAAAAATATTATAAATTAAGTAAACTACAAAGCGCCAAACTGGGCGCTGCACAATGCGCAGGTCCAGGTGGTGAACACGATTCCAGTTGAAAAACTCCTCAGAAAGCAAAATCGTTGCAAATGAGGTATTCCCTGACTCAAAATCTACAAGGTGGAACTTTGTTGAACAATTTTAATAAAAATTTGCGAAAATTGGAAAACAAATATCGACTTTGCAAATTTTGTCAGTAATAATTATCTGAAGAAATGCTTAATAAAATTCTTCAGACTTCTGAGATCTTATCGAGCGAGTTGCACCTTGTGGAGAAAAGTAGGTTCAGTTAAAATTTCAACTAAAGATATCGATCCTTTCTCGATTTATGATATTCACCGTCTTTAAAAACATGGCTGCGATAAAACGGCTTTAAACTTTACCTTACCGCATTTACCTGCATTGAGCCCGCCGTTACTTTACGAGCTGTAACTTCCGCAATTGTGCGAATTTTTCAACCAATTTTTTTTTAAAATACTTTAAGGGATGGGGCTTTTATAAACAATCGATAAAAAATTTGATTTTTTGAACTTGTAATACCCTCTTACCCCCTTAACTAGAGTTTTCAAAGGTGCAACGCGGATCGACGAGCCTGATTGCATTTTCAATTATCCAAATACTGGAGAATTGCAATAAGTGGCGGGATATCTCGATAAAGCTCCATAAAATCGGTCATAAAATTCCCCAAATGGATCAGCCGTTTCCTTTTCCCTTTTTTTTTATTCGCTAGCCCTCTTTTCGTCTTTTTGTTGGCTTTTTGGAGCGCTGCCAGCTCGAAGCACGAAAGAACTCGCAAAACTAATGACGAGACGAATTCAAAACAGCAGAGGCATTATGGCCATTAAAATCTAGATTGCAGTCCCTTTCGAAAGTCTCTTTCCGCTTTAAAGCTCGGCAACCGGGCACGAAGCGACAATTTTACGGCATAATAAAAGTTCGAAAACTGTGTACGTAAGAACGGATGCGTCATTAATAGACGACGTTAACGGCGATATCGGCGGGGAACGTTGCGGATTTGTTTGTGGTGAAATTGTTACTAGGTCGAGTTTATTAAGAACGTTACAACTGTGATCTGTTACAAGTTACAGAAGGATCTCGATTGTGCAAACTAATTGCCAACACAATGACGGAATAGTCGTATTTGTCGGATAATCGGCTGACTCAGATTGTAACTATGTTTTACACAAAAAATGATAAATTGTTACGTGATATTAGAGTAGGGAGGGGGAATGTTAGTCGTCCAGAAATTAAGAATACTATTTTCTTTTACACCACCCTGCTTGTTACTATACTCCACTTTCAATCAAGTGAACTAGTGTAGAACAATTCGCCATTGCAAACTGAAGCGTTTAGTCAATGCACACGAGTCAATGCAACAAAATAAAAAGCTGTAAGTGTTACTTTGACTTAGAATTTTGCTTTTGCATTTTACTGTATTGTAGAAGGTAGTTGTACCCACGGTATAACGGTATATCGGTATATCCACGGTACGGGGTTGAAACGGTACCAAACATAAGTGTTACATATAGGTTTTGATTGAAACAGAAAAGACGAACCTTTTTTCTAAATAACTGTTATAAGGAGCCGAGATATCTGTCTATATCTGTTTCGGTTACGGTTCTTGTATCGATATGTATGCGTCCGTCGTCCTCAAAGGGCTAAGAATCATCCTGCGTTCACGTTAGTACCTCAGTGGTAAACGCCTGCGGACGTCGATATTACCGATAACAAATCGAACTTCAAAGACTTCGATTACGTCGAACAAAAAGGGACAGAGAATCAGCTGAGAAATAAAGGAAAATCGCTTGTTTGTGTGAAGAATAAAGAATAAAATACGGAAAATAACGTTGACCCAATTCGAGCGGACGAAAGTTCCAGCTGGCCGAGCGTCGAGAACGCCGCCGTATTCAGCTGTACGTAGCGTACGACAAACAAACCCATTATTTTAAAATAATGTAAAATCTTATTTTCTCCGGTAACGAAACCCGTTGTGAAGAAAGAAATAGGTCGAGCTGGAATCCGCGCTTTTATCCCCGCACCTAACAAGGGGAAAAAGGAGCTAGCCGTGGCAGCACGTATAATAAAATACCGCAAATAGAAAATTGGAGTTCACTGAGACTTGAATGCAAAGGCTGAAATTAAAATGTTACGTCACCGGGTGTCTCGAGGATTACTACTTGTGAACGGGTATTTTAAGATCTTATTTAACGTCTTCCGGGCCCCACCCTCGTAATCTCACTGATAACGTGAGAATAACCAGCTGCTGTATAGAGAGAACGTTGCATAAAGACCCTGTTTCCACCCCTTCGTCCCGCACCCCTTTCGTTCTTTTCCTATCTCAAGACAAGTATTGTTTGATTCACGCATAATTCCTTTTGTTTTTCAACCACGTTGGTCCACGATAATCGTTAAAACAACAAGCGAGTCGTCGTTAAGATAATACCGCGTCGGGCAGCTGCATCATGCCGTATTCGTTCCAACAAGGAAATTATTTATTGCAGGAGGGCATTCGGAAAAAACGGATCCCCACGATGGTTTAATAATAATTTCACCGTTGGTGAAATGGCCTTTCTGTATGATTTTCTGAAAATTTTAGTTTAAACAAGTGTAATCTCGAAGGACCCTATTAAAAATCGATGACTTCCCACCTGCGACGAATTTTTTACAGGTTTGGTACATTTGTATATCTAAGTGGTCACCACCAATTTCCGTTTTCAATTTTACGCTAATTGTAAAGTCCATAAGGGACGGAGGGGGCATCAAAGTGTTTCGCGAAAAATAAACTAAATTTGTACCTTTTGAACGATTAAGAGTAGATTAGTTACACTTACGCCAAAAAATACTATACTTTCTTACATATTATTGAACACAAAACTATATTACATTGTGTCACTGCGCATTTATTATATTTGAAATAATCAATTTTGCATGGATATCGTGGTATTTTGTTTAAAATGTGTTTACATAATTTATATTATAAAAGATTCGTGTAAGGTTCTTGCAGACGTAGCAGAAATTATATAATCTTACAATTCCTGCATGATTTTGTGTATCATAAATGAGTTTAAGAAAACTTTAAACACGATATGTGAACAAATAATCATTATTTCAAACGAAAATGAAACACGCTCATTTCCACAGTCTTGTTTGGAAACATAGAAAGTATCAGCATATTAGAAATAACAACAACTTTTAGTCATTTTTCATTGATTTTTAATTTCAATAAATATTCTGAATTGTCTTATTTTGAGTGAAATTATAACCGTTTTCCAAACAATTCATTGTAGATGTTCAATAGATACAGTACTAGGGGTGGGAAAAACTAAAACAACATTTAAAACTAATCTGACTGTACATGTATACATAGTGAGACATTTAAATGAGAATATCTAAATACAGTAGATCCTGTTTAATTCGACTTTGTTTAATTCGAAATATGGGTAATTCAAAGCTGATATAATTCCCCTTGAAATTCTCATTCCAGTCAATGTTAAAAAGTGTTATTTAATTCGAGTTTTCGAATCACAAGTTTGGATAGTTCGAAGCTTGGACATCATACGTCAATCGTGTTTTATTTGGAAAAATTCCTAAGTGTTCTATACAGAATCGTTTCGTTGTTTACTCAATTGTTTCCGGAAATCAAGTAAAACAAATCACTGCGTGTCTCAGTTTTAATGGGTGCAGTGATCTATAGCGTCCAACAGTTATGAAGTCTACATAAATGTTGATGATGGTGTTGCCATTTGGGGGCAGCTGTCAGAGAAAGAGATTATCGAAGATGTATTGAAGAAGCATAATCCTGAGTCTTCTGATGAAGAAGAAGGGAACCGACATAATGTAGCAGAAGAACCTACATCGACTACTTCTGAAGCTGCCAAAATGCTGGAAAACCGAAGAAGATTTATTGCAGCTGAACTCAACGTTAAGGGCAACATTTTTCACTGTCGAAATGAATTGGAAGACTTTGTTTATAGGGCGAAAGCAAACAAACAAAAACAAACAAAAATTACAAATTTCTTTAAACGAAACGTTATGTGAACTATTTTTCATTTTAGCACAGCCTGATGTTCTGAATCTTTTTTCATTTTGTACTCAGTCAAATTTTTATTTATATTATGTTACGTATATATAAAATATAATACATACATATTCATAACACATTTTATATCTTAATTTTGGGAAATTCGAACTTTTTTAAATTCCCCATAGAATTCGAATTAAGAAGACTCCGCTGTACCTCCATTGTTTTAATGACACGATAAAATATTTAAAGAAAAAAATATTTGTTTGAAAGGGACAATATTGCGATAAGAAGGATTTTTTCCTCAAGGTCATATATTTCGAAATTTCAAGGTTGACGTCATTTTTTAAATAGGATAACATCTTTTCATTATTGTAACCTTAAAGCGAATAAAAAGACAAATTCAAATTTTATTTTGATAGTGCCCGGATCTATTTCTATATATCATTCGGAATATCGCTAATTATTGTCAACCTTCATTTAAAGGATTTTCTAGCAAATACATAAAATTTATTAATATAAACTTCCCTTAAATAAAGGAACTAATATATAACATAATATATAACATAAACTGTATGTATTTGCTAGAAAATCCTTTAAATAAAGGTATGTTTGTGAGTTCGAAACACTCAAATATCGAACTGTTCGAATGGAAACTATATTCCGCGAAGTTATAGTTTCTAGATAGAAACATTTCTGTTTGGTTACGCATTTGTGGTTTATGCGCTACTTCAAATGGCGAGTTCATTCGATATAGTATTTTATGACTTTGACTTTGTTCCGACGAATTTATTGCCAATGCTCCAAACCGAGAATTCCGGAGAAAATTTCTCACACGACCTCGGCCTTAAACCATACTCACCACGTGTGCACTCTGCTGAAAAAAAGATACTAATGTTGCGCAAACAGATGGATAACAGTCGTGTAACGTCCTGTTATATTATCCCACGTTAAGGAAATTATTGTTCTGTGGACAATTGAAGACACTTCTGATGTCTATCATCAGTAAAAAATATTTGTTTCGTCGACATACTCGCAATTATACCTAATTATTAAGAAAAAGAAATGCTAACCGTGGTAAATGATGGAGATAACGTGAAAATAAGTTTTCTTCCACGATAAAGTTAGCAAAATGCTTTCTAAATATTCCAACCACTTCTTCTTCCACCAAAAGAATTTTTCCTACAGCTGGAGGCATAGTATTTACAAACAGAAGCTGCAAATAGGTGTGTTGTATAAAGTCTAGAAAATAACGATGAAATTAAAGAGCTTGATTTATACACTACCCCATATTATACGAACATTACGACCAGATACTTGATCAGTACTATGAGACAGTTTTTGCTTCGCCTTGTATCACACACTTATTTCTAGAAAAAAGAAATGTTTAAGTCTGATCTAAAATATTGCATAAAATTAAATATTACATCTCGTCCGTATCAAGCATGAAATAAATGACAACCGAACGGATCGAAGAAAGCTCGTAATTCCTGTGGCAAAAAGGAGATCGTTGTCGCGTTGATCGAAATAGGGTTGACTAACGAGGATGCCGATCTCCCGGTGACTCCTACGTGGGCGCACCTGCGACATGTCTGCCGCCATATTTTATACCCAAGTCATTTCCATCGCCGCGAGAAAGTTCGAGGTTCTCTCCTACGCCCTGTTACCGCTTTGTCTGCCCCCGCGGCAACCGTAACACCAACTCCTTTTGCAATAACTTTTAAAGGATCCCGGAATTAATATATTTTTTCAGAGCGCACGCCGGAATGGCTGGCCGGGTGCCGCGGTCGGGTATTGAACGCATAAATTACGCGGCTCGAGCCAAAGTGCTGCGATTGAAGTGCTTTCTTGCCCCCGCGCCACCCCCTGCCATTCCCTTCCATCTTTTGCTCTTCCTTGTTTTTTCCTCCGCAGTTCTCTTTCTCTCGTCTTCCTATCCGGTGTGTCCCGACCACGAAGAACCCCGTTCCATCGGCTTTCGTCGGTTCCACTTCCACAGGAATCCAAACTCCGCGGATGGAATTAGTTGGTAGTTGTGATTTAGTTTTGGTTCGAATACGCTGCTCTCCGCTCGTCCCTTCCGCTTCATCCTTCTCTCTCTCTCCCCCTCACCCTTTTCTTGCTTCTCCGGGGTTACTCTTCGTCTTTCTGTCGCTCGAACTCGGCGCAACCCCTTCAACGTTATCCCAGGGGAATTTCGATTTTCGTCACGCCGACGCGAGTTCGACGATGGGGTTCGAGTTCGACCACGGTGACACGTAAGCCTGCCATTGGACGATCTCCACCAAGAATCGGATCGTTCTATACACGACACGATCTTTTTCTCTGTCGCTTGCATAGACAGTTGATAAAATTCTTAATACAAAATGTCTCTGAACAGAGTGGTCTGCTTAGGGAGGTGGTAAGGGAGATAAAATGAAATAGAAACTGTTTACGAAAATAGTGTCGAAAATTCATGTTCAATAAGATAAACGCCGTCTATTTATATTCAGTGATACGTACTTATATAAATTCATACAAATCATATCATCTGAAAGCAAATGATAAGAGGCTACAGGAAAAAGACGTGGCAGTAATACGTTGGAGGTGTTGAAAGTGTTAAATTCATCGAGCAAGCGTTGAATCAAAGTTCATTTGAAAAATTTGTGTCATTATTTCAATTACGTTTTGCCAAGAGCAGAAACTTCCGCACCGCGGCACTTTCTCGCGTGCGGCAATCTGACAGAAAATGGACGAATCGAATCAACGAATCGGAGAGTCGAAAGAGACAGGAACTGCTTTGAAGTCCTTCGGTCCCCTTCGGTCACTGGGAGTGCCAATTCTGATAGAAGCACCGGAAATTGCGTCACGGTGGCTAACGTTCTTCATGGTTTCTGCATATTAGCTCCCTTGCCTACCTTTCTCCCTTTTTCACTTTTTACTTCAAACCTCAATCCGTTCATTTTTAATATGTTCGTCGATTCGGCTCTGACGTAACCACCGATGGGAGGCGTGATTAAAATAATATTGATAATTGTAATTATTAGGTCGTAATATGTATGTGAAATATCGGATTTCCTTCCAGTTGAAATCCGATAATGAATATTCCATTGTTCCTTTCTGAATAATGATGAAACGGTAACTGCAGAGAAATGTTGTAATATGCTTCAAATAAGGGTGTTCTTGTATATAGTTTTAAATAACTACAATTACTTAACTATATACGACTTCAATATTGTTTTACATTTTTCACTTTTTAAATATCTTTAAGCTTTTCTTCTATCAGTGATGAAAGTGCTTATTTATGGTTTGTACTATGTACACACTGAGCAAATGAGTAAATTCACAGGGTGACTCGGTAGTCGTTATAAAGCTAGAAGGAGGTAATTCCTCATATAAAAATAAATTAAAATTACAGAATAACGTTTATGAATACGATACTTTGTTTTTGAAAAACTGACATTCGTAACTAAAAATAAGTTAGTGTTTTATATTATATTAAATAAATTCATGTATGATATTGAGGCTTAAACAGAAACAATTTTTATTATTTTTAGCATAACGTACTTCTTTAATGTGAATGATAAACTCGTAAATAAAAGTCAATTGGGATGATGTTTAGCTAGACGTACAGATGGAAGAAGTTCGGAATACGTTATTAACAATTAACACTTCCTTATTCTGTTAAGTCAAAATTTGTGTACAGTGGCAAGCATTGATGGTGTCCCGATTGGAAAGCGGTATAGGAGAAGGAGTTCTCCCATCACTCGCCTAACCGCTGCCGCACGCCAAATTCTCGAGATCGAAAGCGAGTAGCGACAAGCTCCTTTCTTGTCTGGCTACACCATCCGCCCTTAAGGCACTGCCATAAACATATAAACTTCATACTTAATTCTTCGTTATATTTTGATAATGAATTTGTACAATAAAAATTATCTAATAAAATTCTCCATGATTGAAACCATAAGAATTGTAAAATGCGAGAAATCATAGTAAATATTTCTTTAGCATTTTATATAATATCTATTGTGTCTGATTTGTTATCGTTACTTATTCATTATTATCAAAGAAAACACATTAAAATGAACAAAAATGTTGAAGTAGGAAAGGAATAATTTTGAACAGAAAATGTGTGACATTTTCAACCATTTAATTGTAATAATATTAGATAATGCGGGACTGAATAGAAAAATATTAAAAGTTTATTACTAAAGTAGTTAAGACTAAATTGCAGATTGACTGGTAGCGTATAGTAATTCGCGGCGTATAATAACTCTCAACTGTAGAAAAATACGTAAAATACTGTATTTTGCTAAATATAAAACAGTGCTTTCAGTATACACTTCATTTCCTCTCACGGGTCCTGCACGAGTGCTTTCGAGCGCGTGACAAATGAAAGCCAGAGAAGGAAGGAGCTTATAGCTACTTGCTTTAGGTCTCGAGAATTCGGAAAGCAGCAGTCAGACAAGTGGTAGGGGGCTCCTCCTCATCTTACACCACTTTTCAATCGGGACACCATTAATGCTCGCCACTGTACTGTACGGAAGACGTGTTCAGTAATTCGTAACTGTACAAAATAAATGCCGTATCGAAACTTACTATATTATTTTGAACTACACCGAGATACTATTATGTACAAACGCTAATTTATTTTGAATTTGTTACTGTTTTTTTTTGTATTATACATACATATGTATCTTTTCCAGTATTTTAATTTTAGGATTACAATAACAATTACTGTCAAAATACTATAAGGAAGTACATGTTAATGTTAAGCGCGAATGGCGAGTGGAGCTATGAAAGCCCCTGGAGCAATTGTTCCAATAAACAATTACTATTGTTCTTAATTATGTACATACATACCCGACGAATATTCGAGTCGGACTTTCTTAAAAACGAATCCTCATTCGAGCAATGTTTATTTCATATGCTTGACAAATTGTTGCATGAGAAAACGCTTTCTTTTCGGTTTTATTACGAATAATATAGTAGAAACATCCAAATGGAACCGTTCAATGTCATAAGTACGTCTAAAAGTTGACTCACTACTTTTTAACATAATTCACAATTTTCATTACATCATACTATTGCTTAACTGTGTTTCTCCGCCTGTCATGAAAGGCCGTATTGTACGCCAGAAAATGATCTTGAAATCCTAATTTGTATGTCTCTATGGTAGATCATTCTGTATGTGAAGGTGACCGTCAAAATGTTAAAATAGCATTATGTCGTACCATAAGAACTGTCAGAATTTCTCTTAAAATTCGCTAAAGAAATTCATTATTCCCTTCGCTATACTGGGTGAACGATAAATAAAAAACTGTCTTAGTTTCGTGATACGATCTAATATTTTTGTAAAATTTTTGTATACAAATATCAAAATTTTATCTTTATTTAAAGCTTTTCTACGGTAAAGCACATTCTGTTTTATGTTCTTCGTATGTTTATCCTTGTTTTAAGCGAAGACGTTAAGTGTATTAATAAAATATTACGTAGAGTCTTTGATACTGAAGTTCTTTCTGAAGTAACTTTTAAAGAGAGTTTCACAAATTTGCGCCCATTATAAGTCCAACTCCATACTTTCTGAATGTAAATATTGAAATATCGTTCTTCCTTGAAGATATGGTTACTGAATACATATTTTGTTCTTTACTTAATATTCATTACAGCAGAATATTTAAGAAACAAAAAGAATTTCTAATACAGATATGCATATTTATTCAGAAATGTACTTAACTGCGACAGAAAATAAAAAGTTAATGGAGCCTTTTTAAAAATTACATCGAGATCGATTGAATGGATCTATAATTATTGTGTCAAATGAAACAAATGAGAGCTCACTTTATTGTCAGACAGAAAGGTAGATTAGGCATTGCACAGTAATATTGATAGTATAGATCTATTTGATCGCACTTCAAACTTTAACTGTTGTTGTACAGCTCATTAAACTATAGAGGAATTGATCCATTTTTTTAAGTAGTATAAACCGAATTTTGAAAAATGGAAGTTTAGCTGTTACACAAAACTAAATAAATGCTATTTTTAAAATAGTGTAAATCCAGCTTCAGTCATTTATTTTATTTTATATGGGCTATGTTACTCACAATTTAATTGAATAAAGACTCCATTGTGCTATGAGTAGTTCTCTGATTTTCAGTTTGATAAATTTTATCGATTAGTAAAGAACTGCAAAATGAATTTGTAAACTCCATCTTAATTAACTGTATTATCTGTCCTTAAAATTACATATTAATATGATGTCAGTTCGTTCTTTTGTTTAACTTTTTGTAATGGAATTATCAAGAAGAATTATAATAACTATAAACCTGAAGTATTTACATTAAGCGAATAAATCTTGACGTTCAATAATATATTTTTATTATTATTTATATTGTAAAATTACATTTCTAATCATTCTATTCTAATCGAAATCTGAACATTTTACTATAAATTATTGCGGGTCGTTATTTTTGGAAGTAGTGTAGATTGATTTGCGAACAACAGAAACATTATTTTACTTACAATTAGACAATTGTAAAAATGGTCACATTGCAATAGTGCACATGTCAGGCGTGTTAGCGCTTAACAATATTTTTAAAAGGGTAGAATGCAAACTCTTAAATATCTCGAAACAAGAAAGCGTGGATTTATGGCACTTTAGAAAAAACAGCTTATACAATGAAAACTCATATTATTCAAATTGATTCTCGTGCGAAAAAGGTAAAGCTCAGTCTCACTTCCGTCGTTAAGAGAATTGATGTGGCGATGCAATCACGAACCATGCCCATTACTCTGTGACTCTTTTCAGTCCAAGCAAATCAAGCGTATTTAACAACAGAACTACGAGGGATTGCCAATGTCGATTGACAATGTCGATGTTTAGTATTTGTGTCGTTGAAAGTTCCATTAACCGATCCCTAATCTGCCTTTCCTCTGGAAAAAAGTCGCGTATCAATAGAAAATGTATCGTTTCACAAAGCGATTTATATATTTAGACCACTGCTGGTGTCGAACCATGACATTAAATCCATTCTTCTGGTTTCAAATCATGATACTGAATCGAATATCTTGTAAACACTGCTACTTTCTTTTTCTGAGGCAGTACAGAATTTCTTTTTTCCCGTTAACACGTTATTCTGTAAATATTTTACACAACATATTATTCAATTATTTTGGTACCAAATGTAAATTATAACAAGTGTGGAAAAAATATTTAATTTCATGAAAGATACTTGGAAAGTGAAATGTAGTCTTCTTCTATATAATTATTATAGTCACAGTATTTTTATTTTCAAGTGCGAATTTTTTATTTTTAAAAGAAATTGTTCTGAATATGTTATCTTTGAAAATAATTATATAATCAGGTTAGATTTAAATGTCTAGCAAATGTTTTTTATAAGAAACTTGTATTTCTTATCTGAAATTCTGTGTTATTCGAAAATGAAACTTTATTCAATGTTTCGCCTTTAATCGCGTTTCTTCTGCTCTTTAAAGAGTTCTAATTACCGATGATAAATAGCATTAAGAATAACTTCTTTGTCGACACGATATATTTAAAAACAGATTAGACATTTAATCATACAACTTTTCAGTTTTTTAATTTTTATACATTATAAGCATTTTTAATCCTCTTATTTAAAGACGGTACTACTACTTCCCGGCGAGAATCCAATTAACAACTCCGAGTGAAAAGAAAGTGCAGAAAAGGTCTGACTGAAAGACAAAGAACCAGATTTGGAAGATTTAAACCGTTGGCTAGATGTCGCGGATATTGAGACACGTTTCGAAGAATTCGAGGGAAATATATTTCACACGTGTACCGGCGATACGCGTTTCCCGAATTGAAGAATCGATGGACAGGAACGCGTGGAATGAGAAATTCAAGTTTTATTTATCACGCCGGAGTTTTGATCGAATGGATCCTCGGCGGACGCGAATGACTGATAGGAAATCCGAGAACTTCGAAACAATCTCTCCAGAAGACGCACACGCAAACGAAAAGGAAGATAAATGGAATTTCATCAAAATCCCGGAAAGCTACCGAGATAAACTGTTTCAAAACATCGCAAACCCGATGTGTCGAACATTTTCGCATTATTACCGCAAAATAATTGAACCGATTTCAACTGTTTTATCATGCAAGTAAACAGCACGTATACTTTGTACAGAGTGTTGACTATTTAACACGTTGACTGCCACACTATGTAGGCTGAAATCGACGGGACTTTCTAGACTTTGATGCAACATGAAAGTAATCTGAAATTATACTCTTTTTAATTAATAATGTTAGTGATTATTTATAGTTCTTGCTGGTTCTGTTAAATCTTCTTAAATATTTTATTAATAGTATTAGTGTTGAGATAAATAACAGCTGAACGTAAGTGTCACCCATACATGGGTGACATGGCAGCCAAAGTGTTAGGTGATCAAACAATATTAATAATATTGTATGCCCTAAGGGTGACAATGGGCAAAAAATATTATGTTAACATATGTACCTGAATGCTTCATTAAAAAGTTTTAAGAAAAATATTAAATATAAGTTATTGTGGGAATAGTCAAACTAGGCTTTTGTAGCTCATTCACCTTCTTAATTTCAACTTTCTCTTACAATTTCATACCGATTTTCGAAGTGACAAGACAATTATAGTTTTCTTTGATTTATGTAGTCATAGTTTATTAATCTATTTCCTATCAGACAAATTTCACCAATTTTACGTGCTTCATGTCAATCATGTTTGGTTATATCGGATGTATTATTAACTCTTCATATGTGTATATGTTTCCAGAGATTTCAAGCAGTAATCCACACTTTGATAAAAAAATTTATTTTAAAAATTATGAGTGTCTGTATAATTATACTGTGTTTCTATAAAAATTCATTTCCTCGATTTTGGAAACCAATTACAGAATAGATAGTTCCAAGTTTTCTATTTGCAGCATTGAAGTTTGTATTAACCAGTATTTATTTTTTTGTAAAAATATATTAAATTTTTGTCAGTCAGAACATGTAACAGAAGAGACTTATGTTAGAAGTAATGTATTGCAATTACTTCAATTTGCTGAGATCATTAATGCGAGAAAAAATTCCCATAATAAAAAAAAGCATTACTCTATCCATTTAGACTGTGCAATTGTCGAATTCAATACACTTCATTTCAAAGGACATTAAGGAAAACTGACTTTTAATACAATCCTAACTGGTCAGGACTGTGTAAGTCATATGAAACTTACCCGATATGCATTACTTTCATTTCGTTACCAACATAAATCCGTAAAATACTATTTCCTAAAGTCTTTGAGAATACCTCAAAGAGCACCCACTTCGCGTACATTCACTATTCGACAGAAATAGGAGCAAAATTAACGATAGAAACCACACGAAGGGAAGGAAAGAAGTTCGAGTGTTAGACCGTCTCGCGGTGCATCTGTTCGAGTGTTTGCAAAATGTTTGAGCGTCCCTGAACCGTGTGAAGCCGAATTTATCCCGAAGAATTCGTTCCGTGAGTCGAAGTGAAAATCTTTCGCGACGATCGAAGAGGATTGCGAGTGCGATGCACGATCCCTAAGTTGCACTGTGTCAATTATATTTAGCACTTTGCCATGTGATCTCTCCACTGACTCACTGCCACCGAATAGAACGTTTCGCAAACAGAACGGAGAAACGAACCGAACGAACGACCGCACATTGGAAACAGAGGCGCGTGTACATCGAGTTCTCGGTAGACTCTGCAATGATGCCTCGTTTGTCAGTGACTCACTAAATGCACGATATATGCACATGTATGTCCGTGCAGACTGGCTGCAGGCGTGTAGGACGATACCGATACAAAGTGGATGAGATTCGAGAAAGCATCTGTGCCTGTACACAGAAACGCGCCATTCATTAACGAGATTTCCCCTTTACAATTATTTTGGCCACTGGATATTGTCGGTATCTGTCCGTCTCGTTATTTAGACCACGCAGCGAATTATCAGTATCGGTCAAAATAATTGAGACCCTTTACCGACATCATTTCTACTTTTTTTTTATCTCGGTATGTATTTTAATTTTTATTGATCAAATTGAAAAATGGTATTGTATTATTGTTATAAACGGGACAGGCCGTTTTGTAGACAAATAAAATACATACACCCCCGTCCATAAGTATTAAGACACCTGCTGATTTCACGCAAAAGGTGTATTTGATCCAGATTATAGAACTTTCGCTAGTTTTATAAGATCATATTAGCAAAAAGATATGTTTACTATTTATATAATTAGTTCTCCCATTTATTGCACTTGACTTACTAAAAATGGGAGGAATTAGATCGGAAAATCCGAGAGGTCTGCTCAAAATCTGAATCTAACTTGTGGAATCATTCCCTAGCGCGCATCAGACCAGATAACAACAGATACAATAAAAAGCTATTAAAACGAATGCCAAAATTGGTTAGGGCAGTGATCGAGAGACCCAGCAGATACATGTATAGGCGAGAAGAAAGTTTAACTTTATTACGCATGATTGTTAAGATCTCTGTTGTAATGTTGAATGTCCGAATTCTTTATAGTGGAAGGTACCAAACTACATAACAATTCTTAAATATTGTAGCCGGGTGTCGGGATGAATAGTTAAATCAAGTAGGGTGTGATTCTAGACAAAAAAGCAAAACGACAATGTAAACTAAAATTTTTGGAACGAGGCTCCGTGTTCGAAAAAATTAAGTTTAAAAGGACGCGTGTACTTTCTGACATCTCGTTCTAAAGATTGGTAAGCGTACTTATTAACACGTACATTGCTCGATTTTGCTTTAACTAACAATTAGTTTAAAAATTCTCAAGCTACGCGTGTCCTAAATTGATTGTATTCATATTGTTTTCATTGTTCCATTGTTTTAATTATTTAATATTGTATTATCGACTGCATTGAATTGAATCTATATGATTCTATTAATTAGCATTTATGTTAATGTACAAGTTGTTAAAAATGTCGTCACGGCGTTAAGGTATACTGAAACTTTAATTGCTAGAATGTTTGTGGGATTACGTTTTTTAACACAGAATTGTACAGAATTAATTTGATACAGTCAATGATATAATATTAATTAAGTAATACAATCTAAAAAATAAATACAATCAATTTGAGTACATGTGTACTCAATGAATTTTAAAAATTGATTAACTAGAATTAATTCTCTGGGAGATACGGACTTTCTTAAGCATTCATACTATAGCTATGATCCATGGGAAGAACGCGTATGAACATTCGAGCAATATACTTAGTGAGTACGCTTGCCAGTCTTCTGCGTATGAGATTAGAAGGTGCACACGTACTCAGTGAACCCTTATACTTAATGTTTTTAAGAAAGAAGCCTCGTACAAACAAATTATTTTTTACCTTTTAATTTAATTTTTGAATCCAGGATCACTTCTTACTCGGTTGTACGTACTGGTCAGGGCACACCCTATACAATGTGTATGTACATAATTATGATTACGACGATTACAAGACTTCCATTATATGACATAGTTTAGTTCGAAATGATGGTAGTGAGTCGTTAAGGAAATCAATCTTATCATAATGTAAATTAGTTTGGCGGATATGTGTAAATTCGTGGCTTAAAAGGAGGAAACTTTTTGTCTCTTCGAGGGTGAGCATTCAAATTAAAGTGTAGTAGAGGACTACTCTTACAGTTAGATTACCTTTAAACACTTTTTGAACAAACAGTAAATAAGAAATTGTTCTTCTATTTTTTAAGATGTTTATTTTAAATTATAACTGAATGACATCGTGGCTGTAGTTCTTATGTGCCAAAATTTAAGACGGCCACCCCTATTCTCTGACGGGTGTAGCAGCGTTACTTCGTATATCACATAAAAGACCCCTCTGAACCATAATTAAAAACAAAATTTGTTCACTATCTTTAATATTTTCTAAGAAAACGATTTGTAATAATTTATCTGGACCACTCCGTTCGTATGAATCTTTTTCTTAATTTATATCTCCTGAATTCATCACTGTAGTATTTCCACATATTAAGAAACACCCAGCATAGGAGTAGTTATTTATTTTCCGAGGAACGAATGAAAAATAAGAATAAAATTGAAAGAGTCCCACTTCCAAGAACCGATGGAAAATTCTATCACAAACACATCGAAATCGTGAAACAGAATGTCTATAAGTTATTCAAAAGATTCTTTTGAAGGTGTAGATAGCATTATGGAGGGTTTAACAACTTTCGAATTACAACTCGATGTGCCATGTACGCTCATGTGTCACAGCGTGCATGTAACGGAATGAGACAACGTATGACGGCGACATGTTCGATATCTGAGCACGTCACATTGCGTATACTGGAGAAGATACGTCATACAAGTGTCATCCGCAGCAGCCGAGCTACAGATGACGTAACGTTTGACAACACTACCGAGCCTCGTATTTGTCTGCAAAATTTTTCATCAATTAATTCACCGTTGCTCGCACGCTGCGCTAATTTATTCGCGCGTTATATAAGCAGTCATACAATTGGGATGACTTGAATATGTTCTAATTCAAGGATAAAGCACTTCAACGAGTTACTTCGCATAAAGCGTGCAAATGGCATCATCGATAGTAGTAAACAACTAAACGTCACAAAGTGTTTCATCGCGTCTTTTATTCCTGACCTACGATCTAAAAGCTTTCTTTTTCTTTGTATGTGAGCTTAATGTCCCTTCAACTGCGCATTGGGATTAGCGACAACTGTTGAGGATTGGCTAATCTGCAACCTTGTTGAAATTTCTGTATGCTGAAATACGTTCCTCTTGCGGCGGCGGTGGCTTAACATAAAAATTCTTTCGGACTTTTTCGTTGGAGATCTCTTCATCGCTTGATTTCGAACGTCAGAAGGGAGCTAAGTATGAAATCAGACCAGACGCAAAATTATATTGCAACAAACTGGACTGAATTATAAAATAAATGGAATTGTAAGGGTAATCGAATAAAATACCGTGTCATGCAAATTCATAATTAAGTATCCATTGCTCCTCGTGTAACCGTGGTAACTATGTAATTTACAATTACAGGGTCGTTATAAATCATTTCACGTGCATCAGGTATGTTTATGAACGCATCAGAAATTCTTACCACAGTAATAAATTTTTTTTTATGAAGAATTATTAAATGAACTGATTGTCAGATTGATAAGATAATAGCCAGTATAAAATACATGTATGATACCGTAATCGTACGATATGTTGTAAATACCCCAATTACATAAGCTCAATAATTATGCGACCAATATCAATTTATGGTCAGAAATTTTTAAATCGGTTTTAACATAGTGGTAGTAATGATTTATTTATGAAACTGTACGATCTTTTTACATATAATATGAAACATTGCCGCATAACTGTAAAAACAAAATTTCAAATTACAGTTTCAATTACAAAATTTATTTTTTTTTGGCATTGCTATAAATGTGTTATTACTGAAAATGTGCAATACATCATACAGATAATAAAATTTACTTTCAGGACTTATATATATATATACAGCTGAGAAAGCTTTCAGAACATTTGCAATGTAGAAAGTTTTTAAGATTGACTTCCTTCGCTCAAATTTTATTTTTTATAATTTTTTATATGTATGATTCTGCTGTTTACTTCAGTAATTCGATGAAGAATTCCTTAAATAAGAAGTGATTGTGTAATAAGATAAAATTCGACAGTCTATATTGAAATTATATTTTTAAGTAACATACAATAAAAGAATGGGCTTACTGGTAAATTTGCCAAAGCGTTATATTTTTATAATAAGATAGAATTATGTTGACAATCTTCTGGTTTGCATAAAAATTAAAAATACATATGCATGTAATACTTGAAGTGAGTGGAAATTTCTCGAGTGACAACCGTGTCGTTGCACTCTGTAATTTGTTCATTTCGCGCAATGTATACGTATAATGAGACTTTCGCATCTTATGAAAAAGAGATAACATCAAAAGAGAAGCTCGATCCCGACAGCGTAATAACTGATATCGCAAGTGCCGCTCCCAATTATTTTTTTATTTAGTGTACGAAGGACCGTTGTAATTGCAATGGTTGACGATAGTAGCGAATCGGTACGTCACACGGTAATTCCACTCAGGCAAAATTATAACAATCGTGTGAAAATGACACAGAGAAAATACCTTTCAGGCAAAAGCGAATGCACATGTATGTGGAAGAACAGTAGCTACTATACAGGGTGGGTCACGTAAAACAGGTCACTATCTTCTCTAGCTATGGAGGTATGAGAAAATTTTCATACGTAATTTAAATGGTTTCAAAGTCAAATAAGATAGAAGCAAAAATTTTGTATAAATGCCATTTTTTCTGGCTTTTTTCTTCAAGGTCACCTATATTTTTTTACATGAATGTCCTTATTTTTTTCTATTGTATGTTGTAGCTGTTATGAATATGAATTTAGATATGCATAATAGTGTGACTTTAAAATGACGTTGGACTCTAAAATTTTAAATCAAATGTGAGAGTTTCTTTCATCGAGATGCCAGATTTCATCGAAGCTAAAAGTCAGTTCGAGAATATGTAACTGAAATCGGAGTACTACCAAAACGTTTGAGATTTATAGTGATAGAACAGGTTTCCATAATGAGAATAATTATTTGATTAATTTTTAAATTGTTGCATGGAAGTATGTGCGTGACCATTCAAAGATTTATGTATTCATAATAAGGTATTTTGAATTTCTACTTTTTCGAATGCCTCTATAATATTATTCCTTAATTGCAAACGATCATGATTAATTTTAGAATAAACTATTTCTTTAATGTGACCCCGTAAGGGGTAAATGGTAATGATGTGTGCACTACTCAAAGAATTTTCTCGAAAACGAAATCTCGCGGTGATAAATCTTATTCTTCATTTTCGACTTATTTTTGGACAAGGACTCATCTCCGTTTCGGTTCTGTGTAGAACGACTTCGGACACATCTTGTATTGCTATTTTCTGTGCGGAGAATGCCCGCTGGCGTTCGTGTAGTATACCTAGATGCTAACAAAACATAATTAGCGACCATGCGCATGAAATACAAAGTGTTAAAACACATAACTTCAATAGAGATACTTATACAATAACTGTATATCGTTTGTTACGTAATACGCAATGTGTTATTTGTATTAAATATTCAATTTATATCATTTATGAAGCATTGACATAATACATTACATACAAGAACATATAACAATCAATTAAAAACAAAAGTCTATCGTTATAGCTTCATTCTGTTAGTTCATAAAATAAAAATGTTTGAATCCTACCCTGAGATTAGCAGCTCTGCATTGTACACATGTCAGCTTACCATTTTTAACACTGGATGTAAATGAAAATTTTTTCGTTCTTTTTTCAGTGAGAATAAATAATAATAATAGGAATTGCTTAAAGCCATTTTTTATAATGATAGCTAAGTATTAACAGCTACTACTCCACGATCTATGTTAACTCATCAGCACCTATATTTGAAGGTTCGTCTAAAACGCGCTTATGCAAGGAGTGACCTCCCTTTTCGAAAATTCTAAAACTAAATCCAGGGGCTAGTCTTTCCGAACTGCATCATTCATCACTGTCAATCACTTCGTGGTAACGTGAAACTAGAATGCTCCCCCCAAAAAAAGGAACCCAGGGAGCGTCTCAAAATACAGCAACGAAACTTCTCGTTGAAAAACGTAGGAGGTACTGAAAAAATCGAGAAAAGCTGTCGTTTTCGTTAGCATGACAATGCAATCGATTAAATCGATTAAGACGAGGTAATAAAGTTACGGATATTTACATGATGAACACTGCTACTCGATCCCTGTTGAATATTTATAACGATAAAGTTGGTCGATTCGTATGCTCCTGATTGCAGTTGCGATTGAGCCCAACGAAGACCCTTCGAGGCTTGTCTTAATAAAAAAAACCGCCACCTAAGCGCCATAAAAATTTTATGGTTTCCAACGGCGGTCTTTCTGGTGCGAACGGAAGGACGTTAAATGCGTAATGACGCCGAGAAATCGAATGGAATCGTGGAAGGGGCTCTTAGACGCATGCAAATCGATTTTACGGTAAAACGACAATTATTCGAACTAATGCGAGTAATGGACTATTCGCATTAATTGGACAAGTATTTTCCTACTTTATTGTTGATCCACGTTAAAGTAAATGTATTTGTTTTAAATGAAGGAGAGACGATGTTTGCTTCATTATTTGTGCTCGCTAGATTCAAATTTGAGAATCCGCGATTTCTATTTTAGTGTGAAAATAAATTTTCACCCACGTTTTTGAATAAACAGAATGAATCTGAAATAAATAAGTAAATCTTGGGACCATATTCTAGTCATCTTAAGAATGAAAACAAGTGTCACGAAGATACATCAAATTACTCATGCAAACTCAGTTTTGAGTCATATTTTCACAGGTACGCAAATGTTTTACGTTATGGCTCAAATATGCTACATCAGACTTACCTATGCTTTTTACTATTTATTTGTATTCCTACCTATTTTATATCTTTTCAATCAATTTTCCATTTATGCAACATATGTGTAAGAGTTTTTGATTAAATTTCGTACCTTCAACGTGTATATTCACTTTTGACGCTCGCTGTATGTCCATAAACGCTTCCTTTAGAGTTATAAACACTATAGTCTACTATTGTACGTTTTTATAATTGTAACACTCTTCAAAGACAGCATTTTGAACATTAGAAGTAATCAAAATAAAATAGTTTTATACGTAAGAAACTCGAATTTCTGAGTTCAAGATCATTTGAAGGACATGATATTATTGGCCATTGTACTCATACTAACGCTGGGTATAACATTATTAAGTAAAAATATATGGTTCTATTTAAAAGTCATCGATGATTTTGTCATGACATACATGGTGACCTTGAAGAAGAATTAATTTATACCATCGTATGTCTTCTTTTAAACAGTACAACGTTTCACTTTGACCTTTTTTCCTATCTTGAAATTTAAAGAAGATATTTAGCTGTTTTGTTTCTCATGACTCACCCTATATGTGTATAATACAACTTCGTATTAAAATTCCACGGTTATTCTCGAATGTAGAGTACACAGATCATGGTATTCATTTATGATTTCTGCAATGGAAATGCTCGAGTTTCCATAAGAGAGTATCAACAAAGATTTTCTGGTACAACAATGCCTTGTTTCATACTGTTTGTCAGAGTGTTTATACAGTTATGAAATTGTACATTTTAAAGTGCAACAGTTAGTTCAGTCTACAGAGGGACTTTGGAAAACACACTATCCTTTTGCTACAATTTTCTAGCAAAGCGTTTTTAAGTTTAGATTCGCGTAACATTTCTTTTTTCAAGTACTGACCATTTAATTCAGATGCGTTCGAATATTGCTCTGATTCGCTGTATATAAGCTGACCCAACTTTTAATGGACAAACTTCGAGAACATGTAGAGTAGCTATGTACAACTCGATACCCCGCGGGCACCTGTTCTATTGCGTTGGCGAACGATCTCCGCGTAAATCGCGTAGAGGCACTCAGAATAAGAAAAGAAATTAGAAAACCGTGGAGTTCTTCGAGGCTGTCAGTATATAACAGTTAAAAATCAGAACAGCATGAGCGATTTCAAAGCACAGAAAACGTTTTAGCGTGTAGAAAGTAACTTTTATTGACTTATAAATAATCAGTTAACAAATTCCTCGAAGTGGCGAGCATTTTGTTCGTTTCGAGTCAAGTACTATTTCCAATATTTCTCTATTCTCTCTTAAACGACTGATATTTTCAATTCTCTTAATAAATTCGTCTTTCATTGTAATTACTTGGGAGTAAACATCTTTTTTAACATCAAGACGTAAAAATAGACACGAGATCAGGCTATATTGTAAATCACGCAAACCCATGAATGAAATGTATGTACATATATCTGCCAACTCTTCGGTTGCAAACGCTCGTGGCATATTTTCAAAATAAAATGTACTGTTCAAATCGACGATTAACAGTAACTAAAGCACTTTATTCGAAACTGTTGAAATAGGAGTAAGATAATGAACTGCCCTTTGACTCGCAACAATAACACTCTTATTTCTTAGAAACGAAACGATAACCAACATCAATTTTGGGTACTTCTATTCGCTCTCGAAGTTCGCCCTTTAAAAATTAACACACCTTGTATAGGCTTCCAGCGCACATCTGAAAATCCATATAACTTTAGAATTGCGGGATGTCCCGTAAGTAATCGCACAACCGAGGAGAAGGTGATCCTACATGAAGAACTACATAAATAATGTAGAATAAAATTTTTTCATAGGATGTTTTGTTCTGTTTACATTTGTAAACCACATTAAATTTATTGTAAATGGTGACGGTATTACCGATACAGAGAATTTGAAAAAAAAAATTAGTTCAGCGTTTGGTAACTAGACACTTGAGTACGAAAAGAAATATTTAGCAGAAATGGTTAGCATTTTCAATAATTGTTAAGTTAAAACATCAAGTTCTTGAAGAGTGAACATCTTGTCTTTATTCTGTTTCTTCGACATTCGATCCTCACAATCAGTGTATCGCATTGTCAACATTTATAAATGTCAAGAGAAATTGTCTATAATGAGAACTGGACATAATGGAGTGCAAGATTACCTATTGATGAAGAAACGTTATTCTACATTTTCTATGTATTTTCTCATGTCGAATCACCTCATTCCTATCAGGTGCAAGGCACCCTGTACATACATGTGTCGCTATTTGAAAAACGGAAGCTCGATGTCTATCGAAAATGTACGTGACGAGTTGAAACACGTGCACGTGCGTATGACAAACATATGCATGCCTGTCGTGCTCCAGCCGTGCTGGTGCCTCGAGGAGGTCCTGTCAGAAGGCAGCTGTCACGTCTCTTTCTGCCTGTAGCCTCAAGGAAGATCTCTCCATGGGGTCCAAGCAGCATAACTACAGTTGAAAATGTCTTTCGGCCGCGCCGGTAAAATGATGTATTTATAATTACCTCACGCGACAAACAGCAACGACGAAGCGGCCCTTGAAATAAGAATTTTCCGATGTTACTCTAAAAACAGAGTAATTACAACGCGTGTGATCAAAGGCTCGAACATGGAAAATTTCCCTCATGCTGAGGCACGATGCTTTTTTGCTGAACCTAATTTTACCAACTGCGTTACATCACGTTTTCGCTGTTACCATGCTTCTGTGACAATTTTTATCTTGTGGAAAGAGCTTTCATAAATGCAGAATCATGTTTCATGATGAGTCTACAGAAATATTGTAACTAAAATAACACAGTATAATTGATTTAGAATTTATTTTGCTATCGTGCACCAGTTGAATGATATGTAATGCAAGCAGTATATGTAAATAGTTATGTATATTGGATGTCATAGTGAATGCGTGAAATTCAATAAGTGTATAAAGTTACTAGCAAACGATAATATTTACTGAAACATTGTACTGACAGCATAAATATTAACACTAATTGATGTGAATTCTTTGCGAATTGCATATCCCGTTATCAATTGTTTAAGTTGGGTTAGTTAAGTTAGTCAATTACAATGGTAAGTACCTGTACTTGCTAAAAACAATGATCGGTTGTCTGGTTTTTTATTGTACTAACTTAACCCGACCAAATGTGCGATTCACAAAGAACTTATACTAATAAGTATAGTACGTTTACTAAACGTAGCCTAACACATATACATACAAGAAATTCGTAGATACATAATGCGTTAAATAAACTACAGCCTGTAAATGCAGCAACATCAGCGACTCAAATAGTGAAAGAATTTCTTATCACATACTATAATAAATAACAATCATAAAATTATGTTATTAAGCGAAAACTATATGGAATTATTTACGCTACATTATCCTATATTCTATTAAATACTATTACATTATTTAGTTTGTATATAATCGAAATTTGCCTAGATTTAAACAGGATTTGCGGGGAACATATTATGATCTAGGCGATTGTTATCGGTCACGTTACAATCTGTGCAACATGATACAAAATGCGCAGATATACTGGCACATTATCATGAACATCTGTTATCATGTAATGTACGGACGGTAGTATTACTAATCAGCATTTACGAAATTTGTTAATACACAACCGCATCTGTTAATGATGCCGTGACTATAACCCGAAAGGAGTTTCGTTGATTTCCGCATGAACTATTCGCATCGATAGGTCTCAAAATACGCGAACGACGAATATCTGTTTGATTTCGTATGATTTATCATCGGTTAACTGAACACTTCGACACTAATGTGATGCGGCAATGCGACCTCAAATTACGAACAGTTGCCGAGCGAAATTGATTGCGTATCCATTGATAACAAAGCCATTTAGAATTCGTTCGTGAAAATCACGATTTCCGATTTATGTATTTAAAATTCATGGAAAACGAAACTTAACAGTGAAAACTCAAAGTAAAATTAAAACTATAGTAATTCTTTATTTATTTTAATGTAGTTATCGAAATGAAACCATGGTAAAACTATATTTTTCTCTTTAAATTACAAAATTTATTTTTTATTTTACTTACTGTATAGAATGTGCACCTTTCACGTATTTAAATTTGTTAAATTGCATAAAGACCCGCACTCTAGTCATTACTGCATGATTCAACTTGCTGTACTGTTGAAGGATAAACAAACTTTCTGTTTTTTCAGTGTTATTTACTTGTTGTTTTTAAATAATTCATTGTTATTTAATATTTAAATCAACAATTGCATTTAATTAATATTTCTATACATGTAAATTGACAACATTGCATACAAAACGTTATCGTGTATGTAAATCGAACGTAAGGCAATATCTATTATCAAGAAAATCAGTATTAGGGATTTGCACGCGCTGCTTTCTCCTTCTGTTTAACAAAATAGGATTATTTCCAGAATTATAATTTATGTTCACTGTGTATATTTTTCTATATTAAGTAACTATAGAAAAAGTACTTATACCACTAAAAGAAAAATGTTCTTTCGATACAAAGAAGTGAATAACATACTTCTATGCATTTCGTTCTATAGATTCTAACTTACTATGGCAGAAACAACGAGAAACATAAATAAATTCTGCAATAATGAAATTACGAATAATTAGTTTTGAACTACCGACTCCCATAATTGCTTTTTTTCTAGTGTGCTATTACTAAACTGTGAATGTTTATACAATCATATATTTCTATTTATAATAATTCGCATGTTCTAATACGAATAAAAATCGTAACCTCAATAACTTTTTTTTATTAATTGGATTTAAGAATTGTATTTCGTATTTCTTGGATATTCTAAATTGCATGAACATCCAGTGTCTGGTTATTAGAACGAAAGTGAATGTCATCTATTGCCGTCTCTTTGACTGAAAATATCGCTCCACAATTACAATTTGTATAAGAGACTTTTAGTCGTACTTAAAATTAGTTTCAAACAAATCATACGGTTAACGTAATATTTTTCTTCTAATTGCAGCGCAATGCGGGTGCTCCTCTCGAAACTTCCGCGACCATGGATAGTGGACGAGAAAAAGGACGATGGTTACACGGCCCTTCATCTGGCTGCTCTCAACAATCATGTCGAAGTTGCTGAACAATTGGCACGTGCTGGAAAAGCTGACCTGGATTTGCAAAATGTCAATTTGCAGACCGCTCTGCATCTCGCCGTCGAGCGACAGCACACGCAGATCGTTCGTGTACGTTTATTCCACCGGGAAAGGAATTCACCTCTAACCCGCGTTCCACGAACAACTCGTTAAACATTTCCGATGTTCTACTTTCTTCTGAAAAAATATTTCAACTTCAAGCTCTTTGTTTCGGAAAGAATTACGGTACCATTTTCAATGCACAGCAGGGAGCCATCGTTGTTTGATTCCATACTGCATTTCAGTTTCATTTATAATCGTCCAAATAAAAAGGAATTAAATTTTGCGACAAATTGAAGGAAGAAATTTTTACCGATTGCAAGTTGTGAAGTAATTATTAAAAAATAGTTTTCTAAATGTATTTCTTTATTTTACTTTGATCCGAGAAAAGAGATTGAAGTTGAATATGTTTTTCATTTCTCTGTCAGAAATTTAAACTTATTTTAGATATCTTCACGTTTTCACGTTCAAGTATAATATTCATATGTACAATACCGGAACAGTATATTATGAAGTGCCATATTATAATCCTTTAACTGCTATATAATTTCTATTCATGCAACTTAAAGAAATAGTAACTAGAATGAGTTTTTTTTAGAACTTATTAAGTATATACGAAATTTTAATTTAAATTGCAAATTAAATATAAGTAAAAAAGAATATAAAGGAGGACAAAGTATTGAAAACTAAATAATACATATTTAGTCAAACAATCGAATTCAAACGCGAAACCAGGAAATTTTATTAAGTGACTATTCGGTGCAACATTTTATTCGAAAATTAATTTTTAAATAAATTGTGCAGTTGTTACTTTAACCGTGATAAGTAAAAGAAAGGCAAAAGCTGTACTGTAAAAGTGTCAAAATGGTATTAGATGGTACCATAGGAAGTGTCGGATTTCCTCTTAATTAAAATTCGCTAAAGAAAGAATTTATTATCCCTTTCGCCAGGTGTAACAATACTTATAGAAAAGTGTAGCGAAGATCTTGAAGTCGTGTACTAAAAATTACAAAAAGGCAGCATATAGACTGCGAAAACTTTCCGAATTTGTTTATGAGATTCTAATATAGCATACTCGTCCTACAGTTCATTGACGGTTTTTTCCTTTATCGAAATTTCGTAGTTCTGAAATAAACAACTCCGAGATCGCGAAGGTGTAACTGAAACGTTTGAAGAATTTCTTTAACCCGTAATCACAGACGTGGAAGTATTGTCACTTAAGCACAGACGTGCGGTCTCGAATATCGCTATATTAATGTGCCAATTAACACCCTATGAAGACTTTTTTCATTCTGTTTCGAATTTTCTCCGTGATATAAAAGTATTACAATTGTATTCATATAGCGAGTTACATTAAATTAGAGCTAATTATGTTTGTACAAGGTGTTTCCGATCTGGTGGTACAACCGGAAAGGGGGTGAATCTACATGAAAAAAAATAAGTCCAAAATGGAGAGTGATATTTTTTCATACGAGGCTTCATTTCTGAATAAATTGATGTTGAAGATTCCTGGAGTTCGCATACACTTACACACGATCACACTTATGCCTACTGTCTGTAGTACCTACCGCGAGGATCATGTCGGTGTTCTCTCGATTGACAGAGTGACCAAGTCTGATAATCTGAGTCGGAAACGATAACGAACCATGACATTGGTGATGTTCATGGATACAATCGCAACAAAAACTATTCTACATCATAGTCAAGTGTACGCATACTGGACGAATCTTCAACATCGATTTATTTGGAAATAAAGCCTCGTACGAAAACACGTGACTCTGCATTTTCGACTTATTTTTTCATGTAGATTCACCCCCTTTCCGGTTGTATCACCAGATCGGAAACATCCTGTATACATATAGGCTGGGTAAAACAAGTAGTTCTACGCCTCTGAAACGTCTGACAGACCGCGCGACTGTGATTACGGGTTAATCAAAAAACACCGGTTTTTATTGAATTAAATTCGTACAGTAAATGCGACATTTCATGTGATACGGTCTAATGCTATGAGGACGAATTAATTTTGCAGTGTAGTTCGATAGTGAAACACGTGTCGTAAATTCTGTTACAGTTGCTGGTGCGCGAAGGCGCCAACCTAAATGTGGCGGACAAGGATGGCGACACGCCTCTTCACGAAGCTTTGAGATATCACACACTGTCGCAGCTGCGGCAGTTGCAGAATGTTCAGGATGTGGGACGGCTCCTGATGGGTTTGGGGGCGCAGGGCCAGGACAAGAAGAGCAGCTCATTCATTGCTTGTTTCCTTGCTGCCCACGGAGCCGACCTGGAATTGAAGAACAAGAAGGGACAGACCCCTCTTGACCTCTGTCCGGATCCAAATCTCTGCAAAACACTAACTACTTGTCACAAGGACAGAGAATCGTTAGTAATTCTAATCCATTTCCCCCCTAGAAATACGAGAAACGTCACGGTTCATTAAGAATTTACAAATGTTAGCTTACAGTTAGCTTCATCGCGGTACTTTTCACGTCACTATGTGCAGCACACACAGTGCACGTTTTTATACACGGCGCGGGTATTTTTGTGGAATCCACAAAAGATGTGCATATCTATATGCTGACTCATAAATAATTAATTACAATTCACATTTTATTCTTGAAAATGTTCCTAAAGAATTACCGATTGACAAGTTTCAAATAATGATAAAGTAACTGCATGTAAATGCTGATTTATTAGTTTTATATTTCTCTTTTTCAATTTAAGGTCGCATCAACATCTTGGTTATCAGCAACCATAGTTGGTTCTATAATAAACGAGCAACATCTATCAGCACACGCAATTCGCTTTAAACTGAAAGTCAAAGGTCCCAAAGTGCAAACTTTTAAAGAGTTGGTACTCTAGTGGGACTCGTATTTGTAACATATGGATCGTATTCTGTGTTACGAGTGTAACTCGTTATTGTAAGGCAAAGTTTTAGTTTAAAGAAAAAAAAAACACGAAGTACGACCTAAAAATAAAATGTTTCTGAAAATGCACTTAAATACATGTACTAGAAGGACTACAGAATATGATATTAGTATGATTATGGTAAATTTTTTCGGCCAAACATGAAAACTATTTTTAACTAACAAAAAAAATTTGTAACATATCTTAGTACATAGTACCATTTGTACCGTTACGTGTACTCTTCTGATCTCTTATATTTATCTTGTTAATATTACCTTCTAAATAAGTTCAATAAATCTTGACTTTTACTGAATATTTATAACATTAGATGATAAATAACACAATATTTACAGCATTACAGGAACTTCCGTATTTTCTATAATAAATAGCGAACTTCTAAAGGATACGTAGATTCTTCTGACTGACTGCATACTTTTATATTTATCTGACAACACGTAACATTCTATTTTTATAAAATTTGTAGTAAAATTAAATTGTGGTCGTAAAATTATAAATTTAGTATTTCTAAGGAGCAAGTTAGTGCAAGGAAAGTAGTGCAATTTACGCTCATTCATTTGAAAATGCAATTGTTTGGCGCACAGCTCCCTGCGAGTAATTACGATGAGTTAGTTTGCATTCTAGTCAAAGGAAATAAGATTATATCTCACTCAAGCGTGCAAATAGGAGAGATATTTACATGTCTGTAGCCAGAGTAATCTCCACGTTTTCGAAACATGGATTTAGCTCCGCAACATGAAGGTTCTCTTACAATCAGTAATATATCGTAACATTCTGCAATCAAATACTGTGAATATATATAAGTTATTTATTTAATTCCGTAAAATTAATTGAAGTAAACAGAACGTAAATAAATTTCTAAATTTTTGTGAAACTGCAGAATTTGCAATGTTTACGTATAATGGGCATCCATGAAGATATCAGAAGAAGTACTATAATACGGAATCGCTTCTCAATTTTTTGAGATTGTCTAATTAATTTAAATTGCCTAAGTTGTTTTAGAAATAATAAAACCTTAATCAAGGACTATAACGAGATAGTAACATTTTTATCTCAAACACTATTGGTACGATGAATATAACGGTAAAATTATTACATTGTCAATACACTTTCATTAATGAGTAATCATGTATGATCATAAGCGAACAAATGAGTGAAAGTCAGTATTTCTATTAATAAAATGTGCTACTTCCCGAACCGTCTCGTTTCTCTTGTTTGTGTAGATTATAGTAAGCAATTAAGCACTGGGAAATAGGTTGTGCTTGTTACAATTAGAAAGCATATATTTAAAATTCAGTATGAATCTATATAACTTTGCAACTTAAATGAATGTTTTAGTTTCGTTGAAACAAAAAGATATCTCAGAAACATGTTTAATTAAGTCTTTATGATGTTATAATAAATCATATCATCTTACTCGAGAGAATCCGTGTAAAATCATTTCGTGCAAAAAGCAACTGACTACTGTTAAAGCACAAAACATCTTTGAAGTTGAAAATTTGCATATTTTTTTTTTCAAAACTGACGGTGATGGAAAGAAACGGTTTGCAGATTCGTATTCAACGCACAATAATTTATAAGGAACGCCTATTGAATGTTACAAGTCGAAAAAAAGTTAAAATTTGTTAAACAGTTATAATTTTGTGAAAGAGTATACGTTTCTTAGGTTACTATACCTAATCGAGTTAAAAAATACGTTACTTAATATTCTTCAGATCCTCATAAAGTTAAAATGCTTCAGCAAAATGCAAGAATTTTCTTTTAGAACAAAGTTCTGCTCCCAATTTTTAATAACTTCTGGTGAAATTAAGTTCAAGCTTCCATAAACACTCTGTAGAATAAGAATTCACCACTTTTTATATTTCAAATAATTACAAAAGAAACAGTGCTGCAAAAATTCCTTATTATTTCTAAAAGAAAAGCCATTCTAAAGGCCACCCATTTTTCCATTCCATGAAAGAAGAAAATTCCGTTCATATAATCCAAGGGAAATTAATTAGAATTTAAACGCGTAGCGTCTTATTCTTCTTTCTTTAGCGAAATTTTAGTAAATTCTGTCTTCCATTTTCAAACGATTCCGATATAGATAAAGAAGAAACTATAATTTTCACTATCCAATGCACGTGATTATACTTTCAGACACGATATTGAAACTGCAGCTCCATCAGCGACGATCGACGAGTGTTTGGTCTGTTCGGATGGAAAACGTGAAATGCTTTTCAGCCCCTGCGGTCATGTAGCTTGTTGCAACGTTTGCGCGCCTAGGGTGAAGAAATGTCTGATCTGCAGAGACAATGTTCTATCAAGAGTGAAAGTAAGATATTTTTTGATACAATATTTTCACACAACATAAAATTAACTTAATTCCATATTTTAACCGTTCCACCTCAAGTATCTACCTTAAAATGTCGATCGGTTTTGAAGGGTTTGACGATCCACAATAGGAATGGAATGCTTCTAGTAAACTGGTCAGATATTGGCAAATAAAACGACAGTTTTAAGTCTTATTTTATAGATGCTACTTTACACGAATTTTCAATAACACCAGTTTAAAGCTTCCGGTAAAATATAAATGGATGATTATTTCCAACTTGAGAATGTCTCGTATATGAGATTTAACATGTTATTAATAAACCCAAAATTTTACGAATTAAAATAAAATATTGAAATTTAATGATACACCGTATGACAACAAAGTCAAACAGTTGAATAACTAATATAGCGCTGTATAATAAGTTAATAACTATCGCATAGCATTTGTGAGCTCTGAAGTTCTTAATACGATCACTTCAAATAATTCTTAAGCTCTATATGTTCTAAAAAATGTTTCCTACAAGAACTACGTGATTCTGAAAAATGTTTACAGAGTTATTCTATCTTTAAATATTCACAAAAGTCATAGGTGTCTTATTGTTTTGTCCCTGAGTGTATTCTCAACTACGCTTCTTAATCTCAGGGATTTAACGAGGAGTTCATTAACATGTTCACTGTCCACTCGACGCATGCTCTAAAGTCATAACAAAAGCTTCCCCCAAAAACATTCTGTATGTTTTTAGATTATTGTAATACGTACCAGATACTATACAAAGCATCTTCGTTGCGTTCTTCTTTATAGTAGACTACTATACGATTCGTTTATACTCGTTCATTATTTATTTAATCAACGAAAGCCGAGTAAAAATTGGTCTAACAAGGAATGCTACCGAAGTGGTCGCCTCAGATTTTAATAAGCTTTTGCATGTTAATAGTTCATGTTACTCCGAAACTCTTCCCATATGGTTTTGGGCGTAGACGGTGAATAGTTTAAAAGATATTTAATGGTAAAGTTCCAATAGGTTTTATCTACTGTATAATAACAGCTGCCTTCAAGCACAGAAGCGTGGAGCTGTCGGCTAGGCGCTAGGTTGCTACACAGAGTTTCTTTTTGCATGAAATATCTGTTAAACTATTGATCGTCTACACCCAAAACCATGTATAGGGAGATTCGCAATAACATGATCTATCAACATGCAAAAGCTCATTAAAATCTGAGACGACCACTTCGGTAAGCCGAATGTGGTTCATGGGACTGTGAACGTGTGACTGTTATGTAGTACAGAGTTCCACGGGTGTCTGAACACGCATTCGGGACCGAGCAAATTCAGAGATCCGTTCTAGGACCAGTTTTCATCACCTTCCCGAGCACAAGATTTACGAGCATAGCTCGAGAAGCGATAATCTGGGAGGGAGAGAGATAGAGCATCGGCGAGGTTTCAATCGACCACCGCCAAAGAGTTTTTTCGTCGACGCAAATGAGTTATCGTATAACAAAAAAACAAAATTTTTTCTATTTTTTATAATACATTAATGAAAATCCTACAAACGAATAGGTGGGGGTTTTCCAATGAAAATGAGTCCAAACACGATGTCATTCGGTTCATTTGTTATTAAAATTTTGCATAAGGTAAAATTCGATTGTCGTAATGTCTCTGATAAGAAATAGTCCGAATGAGATCGTGTTTGGACTCATTTTAATTGGGAAGACATCATCTATCTATTAATAATATTCTCATGTATGTACAATGGAAAACAAAAGGTTTTTTATGTCCGCGAGCCGCCTGACTTCCCGGCCCGGCTCCGGAGGAGCGAGGGGGGATATGTGGTTGGGGTACGGCCGGTTCAGACAGCCGTATCGAAAAGCAGTTCAGACATCCGTGGAACTCTGTACTCTGGTGTTCGAATACAATATGAATAAGCTCGAAATAATTTATTTGTAGATCGAAGAATGCGTTGTCTGTTCCGATCGCAAGGCCAGCATACTATTTCGCCCATGCGGGCATATGTGCGCTTGCGAAAGTTGCGCTACACTTATGAAAAAATGCGTTCAGTGCAGAGCCCAGATTCAACACATGCTACCGCTGTCGATCTGCTGCGGTGGAGGAGGTGATGTCACTTACGTTAAGAGCTGCAACGCTTCAGGTATAAACCTACTCTTAATTAACATTTTTAAACTAACATTCTTAACTAAACTTCTTAGAACGGATACGAATCTCAATTGTGAGTAAAATATAGAAGGTGTAACGGAAATACAGGATAGTGAAAAAAAGTGACACCAAATCCTAGGAACACGTACTACCGTCATGGCCATCCGGAGCGCAACCCCTCTCCGGCCTACCCCCACTCCGCGTCCATTCTCTTCATACAGCCTGTGATCTGGGACGACGATGGACGGAGGGGGAACTGGAGGGAACTGAAACGCAGGGAACGGACCTAGAGTGGGGGAAAGGCCGGAGCAGGGATGCGCTCCGAATGGCCATGACGGACGTACTATGTAGTATGCGGATCTTTTTCATTAGCATGTTCTTTATTCTCGAAGATTGACTGTCATATAAGGAGATTGTTGTCAATATGAATACTAATTGTAAACATTTGGGGATATCAGAACATATATCTCCTTTAACTCTCAGTTATCTCTGCTAATGCACATTAAGAAATTTAATAATTTTCATAAATCTGTGGTATTGTACTGTGGCCAGGTCTGTCATGGGTGCATATTTTTTTTGTGAACAACACATTAAATGGAGAAAGGTGGCCAGATTTTTTGAAATATAAATTGTCTATTATCGTCGGAGACATTTCCTTGCAACTGTGAATGACTAGATTGTGGGTCATGACTGAAGATTCTTAAAAACGGATCATTTATACAATTGATAATTTTCTGCAATAATACAGAATGTCTAGAAATTGAAATATGATTGCGAAACGTACCAAGACTTCCAGCGGAAATTTCTAGCAATTTCCGTAATAAAGTAAACATGTAACGCCACCGTAGAAGTGTTTATATCTCGGAAAGACTTCCGGACCCATGTTTACATGAGCTTTTTCATCCATCGGATCAGTAGAAAACATTCTTATACTATGGGCACCTATTTCTGTTCTATCATGTATATTACAAAATATAAATTATATATTGAGTTAATTAAATAATACATATATTTTCAGTTACTAAATTATTATACTTCTGAGTTAAATGATTTAAATACAACGAACATTACTTATATTTTGCATGTAACTGGAACTTCTTCTACATTTAGATTGAGACGGAATATGTTTTTATAAAATTTTTCATTTTTAATTTTGTCAATCTATTTTATTTTACTGCATTACACTTTTTTATTATCAGATCACACAATAACATGCCATCATGTTCTTACAAATTTTTCTATGTCTCCTCCGTTTCTTCCATATTGTTTCATAATAATATTCTGTTGTATAAGTTATCCTGAAGTCTTTATAAAAGTTTATTCAACGTAATTATGTCTGTCAATACGGAAGTGATATAAATGTTTACATTTACATGGCAAAGAACCGCGAGGTATTCGATTAAAACGAAAACGTTTTATGTTTTACCTGAACAATTTAACGTTACGAAAAGGTTCAATATCAGATGCGAAGACTGATTCGGAGGAAGAACTGGTGCCGCAAAATACTGGAAGTGGAGAAGCTCTTCTCATGAACAATGGAAGCCGAGATACATCTCACAGTGATATACAGAAACTTCAACAGCAACTTCAAGACATCAAGGAGCAGGTATGTCTTAAATGTTATCTGATCTTATATTACTTACACTATAGTTTCAACCGCTACCTGTATCATAATAAAGAGTGGCATACATACGTAAGTTTATACATTTTTAATAATATGTAGGGTGTCTGACATAAACTATTACAGGCTGTTTTCTCTAAAACTATAAAAGATAGCAGCGTGCTACATTTAGGGCGTTTATACAAAGCGCGTTCAAATTCGTGGTACTAACGGCAATGGAATTTTTCGCATAAAAATAAGTAAAAAGTGCTAGATGTCTTTTTGCGTTCTAGCGTTTCGTTTTCGAGAAAATCAATATTGAATATTAGAAGTATGAAACCTTATCTTTATTATAATGAAGAGGCGAAATTTCTTTGTATGTTCACAAAAATTTCGAAAACTACTAAACCGATTGTTAACGAAATTTTCACAATAACTTCTTTACATTTTCCGAAGTGTCACAGGCTATATTTTATCGCGAAATAAATAACATATCGATATAAAGAACATGGGACTATTTTTTGTCATCGTTACTTCAAAAGTGTCCAGGTCTGACATTCTGTATGTTATAAACACAAATTATATGTTTATTGGTTTGCGATTTGTTATTGTGTATCAGGCAGAGTAGTAATTCCGGAGCACCAGTATTTAGACGACTGGTGCATGTACTGAATTTTTCTTTCCTCCTTTTTTTTACAGACCATGTGTCCAGTTTGCCTGGATCGTTTGAAGAACATGATATTCCTATGCGGCCACGGCACCTGCCAAATGTGCGGGGACCGAATGTCAGAGTGTCCAATATGCCGAAAGGCAGTAGACAAACGAATTTTGCTCTATTAAACGTAGGAAACTAATCGGTAATCTGAGCTGGAATTTTGCTAAAGGAAAAAGGTATAAATAAAGGGCAATTAAATATTGCGTCGATTTGCTGACCAAATTTTTCTGGTATATAGCTTCCTCAAATTTTGAACTCTCCGATATTATAATACAACATGCAAACGCGTGTTCCATTAATATCGAATTAGAGTACTTATGAACAAATAATGCTGTTGCTAACATATTTTTCTCAACATGAAGTTCTGTAGGATATTTAATATTTTTCTCGCATTTTTGTGAAAACTTCACGTAAACTTAAACAAATTCAGTTGCATGTTTAAGGGGCAATAACGTATACTAAAACGAATTTGTTTTGAGGATGGCAAACTTTTCTTACATACTTTTTTGTCGAAAAATTAAGGACTACTTCATTGATGTAATAAGTTGTCCATTGGAAAAAGACTGAAATTATGTTCTATGTGTATGTTATTGTATAATTGCTATGAAAAGATCTAAATGCAATATTTAATTGTTCTTCTTAATGAAGAAAGACAGTTTAATGGAGAAAGATTTCATTTCTCAGTTACAATTATGACTTCAATTCCTAATTTTTAACACATTTATAACAAATCGATTAGATACTTAAATTGATTATAAATCTGCAAATTCGATTAAATATTAAATTAAAATAACAAAATAGCAAAATATTGAAAAAATTTCTTTACAATAATACTTCATTTTCTTTCTTTCTTCAGTTAGATTTTATGTAATCGAATTCAATGATAAACAAACAATTGTCTTCTATTTAGTAATTAGTGTTGTTCGACAGAAATGTTAACGATGTTTTCGTGCATTTGTATTAATGTTTCCAATTTCCGTGGTACATAATTTGTACGCACAATTATTGCTTAAAACTCATACTATCCAACTACAGATTCTTATCAAGCCAACAAAACCTGTGCTTTCCTTAAGTAGACGAATAATAACCAACAGGACAACAAAAATTGTATTTCACAAGATAATGAACTTTCATTAAATTAAATATTACATTAAAAGCTATGCTAAAAAATAAAGGACATAAGCTATTTTCTAAAAAGAAAATCTGACACGCTTGATTCATCTATTTTATTGCTTTAACTATACAATGATACTCAAATTTCAATACAATGGTTTTTGATTAATATTTTCCTTTTAAGACAGAACTGTTTTTGTTTCACAATTATTTCACTTGGATTGTAAATATATGCACACCTATTGCTTTATTCAATGACCAATGCAGCCACATTTACTTTCTTTGCTTAAAATTATATGAACTCCATCATTATTACATATTTTTGCAATGACAATGGATAGTGCCAATTAGTTATGTAAATCATAGAACATGTAGTGTATCATTTTAGCAGGTAATTATAACTACTATAATTCAAGGTTATTTAACTCCTTAATTGGTATTTAAGGAGTATAAAAATTAATAACATTTACAGTTAACACTTATTTTCATATACATAATAAGAACAACTATCAATGTCGTATTAAGCAACAAAAATAATTCAATACATCCAGTGTCATTCAGCAATGAAGAAAATGGGAAGCAAAGTTTTGAAAAGGCAATAAATGTTCAATGTCAGGGTTATTGTTGGCTTACAAAGATCTTTACAAGACTTTGCATCTTCTTTCCTTCAATTTCATTGAATAAAAATTTACATATATATACATATACTGCAAGTCTTGAGAAGATGTAAGGAAGATTATTGCTCATTAATTATACATCTACCCAAAAAGGGAATTTTGTAGTATTACAACAAAATTTAGCATTATAACCAAGATTAGAAACTTATTAACTGCATTTTGTAATTTCCAAGTTAATATTTAATATCACTTTAGATTCTTCCCTTATTGCTTTTTGGAGAATATTAGTTTTTGTTAGAATTTTTGCTCTTAAGACTTCTGCTTCGCAAATATTATACATAATTATAGCTTCCAATGGCTGATAACGATTAATAAATGCACTAACAAATATTTTTATAAAATTAAATTTTATATTTACAGGTATGACCATAACATGTTCTACGATGCAAGGATTTATTAACTAATATAACGAATACTTAAATATCTTCCAATGTGATCAATTTGTCACAGCATGCAAAGTACATATAACACACATATCTATGACTCTTTTAATATGACATCAATAACAAAGTCAATGTTTACTTGTTTTTCGGCTAGAAAACAAATGTTTGTAAGAAATGATAAAAATTGTAGCATTTTTACCAAAATACAGTTTAATATACATTGACTTTCAAGCAAATTAGTAAGAATTATAACGCACAACGTAGACATTTGTGGTTTTACCTAAATGTTCATTTTTATTTTGAATTTCTGTAGAAGACTATGCAATACTTCAGCTATTGCCCACTTGTTCTTCCATTTACACCCCTTTTTTAGAAATTTTTGCGAGGCAATTATTATACTGAAAATAGAAATTTTTATTAATTAGATTTAAAATAAGTAGATTAGCAATTAAAAAGTATTAGATACTAAAATCTAATTTAAGACTCCATTTTGTGTAAACTTAATTTGCACGTAAGTAATTACTCCAGTTCTGTAAAATGCAATCTAATGGAAAACAAAAGAAACTGAATGATCTTCATTACCTTATATGAACCAGATACATAATTAATAAAAGCTAATAGCAAGTAATCAAGGACTTTCTTATCAAATTCTGTTAAATAGTAAATGTAAAATTATGTCTAAGTAATTATAGAAATTGTTTTATAACTTCTAACAAAGCATTTATTATTGGAATTTGGAGTTTTAAATAAGATATGTAATGCGAAATATGAATAAGAACAATGTGTAGCTTTTAAGTCATTCCTGTTATCATAGTATTTCTCTAAAATGAATATTCATTTAGAAATATTAACAAATTGCATTAAAACAAAATTGTAAACACACCAATAACTTTACAATGGGAACATATACAATTTTAGTATTCTGATATTGAGTAAAATATTATTTAGAAAAGAACACAAGTTTTTCCATTTTTGATTCACACAACAGTCTTATTTAGTCTGAAATTTAATTACTCTGAAAAATTAAGTCTCATTTCATTTTTGTATCTTGGTTAATTAATTAAATAAACTAATATCCCATTGTACCGTTTGTATCTTCGATAAAATGACATTGTAATACAGATAGTTTAATCACAACAGGTCATGTACTATCATATTAACACTTGTATTGTTTTTTCATACTATGTGTATAGTTATCTGTATTGTATTCAGTGGAATTATAACAATAAAGAATCATTCGAGCCTTAATATTAATGATATTTTTTTTCTGGTAAGAAAGACTACACTGCGTTTACATCCTAACTTCTATTTTGCAAATATGTACAACACAGTTTATTATTAATGTATGTGAACCTTAACAAACACTTTAGATGTTGCTACATAAATTACCAAAGAATAAACATTACATTACTAATCACTATTTAAACAAGAAGAAACATACGTATTATACTCAAAACCATAGACCTACTCAGGAACTTGCATGCAAGGAACTAGGAGATTAGTGTAACAATAGAAATCGTGTTTATGAAAAATTATTTATTTTGATAAAGAATTTTAGTTGCATCATATACAGAAAGCCACAATTATGAATAATAAATTTACAGCTTCTTCCCCTTTACATAAAATTCCTCTAGAAGTTGATAAAGAAGTTTACAATGTGTTAAATTCTCACACACTTCGTAAACACACATTCCAATTTCATACCGCGCGTAGATTCTTAAAACCAAAGACAATCCAGTGTCTATAGTAAAGAAATCTTGCCTAATTCTAGAGACAACTCGTATAAAATTCTATCTCACGCATTCGTATAATTCGTTTACAATAATAACGGCACTTCATAAATTAGACCGAATACGAGAGCAGATTTGCCAGCCATATATCAACCAGAATGATATTACATAAAAGAATTTGCTTGGTAAAGGAAACAAACAAAAGTAGAAATCCATTTGAAAGCACTAAAAAGACCATTTCAGCCTTACAGGCGATCATAAAATAATTTACTATAACAAGGTGTAAGGACATGTGCGTAAGCATAATCGTAATGCATTACTATATTAAATATTTAATTACATTAAGTTAATATCGTTCTAATCGTTATTCTGTATTGTTACTGCTACTCAAACACAACAATTAAGGCTGTTGGGAAACTGTGTAGCATAATATTTACTTTTCTTTTGTTTCATACTCATTTTTTGATCGAGTTAGATTATCCTTGGTAAATCCAATTCTAATCCTTTGCGACCCATTTCAAATTGGATGAAATTTATTTCTTTAAAAAAAAAGTATCATAACTTAGTACATCAAAGAGAAGTATCGTTATTATTTCCGCCAGAATTGATAAAAATGTTATTGCACATTCATTATAGAACTATTGGCTTCTACCACATCCCAATACCAAAAATCTAGCCATTAGGAATGTGCAAATACTTAAAAAATATGCTACATATCCTAACAAAATTACTATTTCTGTGAACAAAAACAATAACTCTATTACTTTTACATGTTACGTAATTGTGCTTCATTTTATAAGTTAGTATAATATTCTATAACAATTTCAAAAAACATTAATATTATTTAAATTATTTCTTTTTCCAATCAAATTTAATTATGTGCTTGTGCTTTGCACAAAGTAGTTATTGACTGTTAATTAAAAGTTTTTTTTAATATTATACTGTTATGTATAAAACTTATTGAAAATAATAAGCATATACAAAACAAATATTTTAAATTAGTGAATGATAAAAAATCTCTATTAGATACAATATGTGGCGTGAATTATAATGAAGAAAAAGAACATTGTATTTCATTATTATAAATTAATAAATTACTACGAGTTATTATTCGTACAATACGTGTCTGATGAACACAAATGACTATATTCAGTATCATTAACGCAGTGATTAGAAATATGATACATTATGTGATAGACATCACATAATATATCCCACATTTGCCCTATTATCTCCGAGATCTGCTTGGAGTGCTCACATTAATGACTTGAAATTCAGCAAATGGGTCGCAAAGAAAATATATTTCCTTTAACATTCAGATGACGAATTTAAATTGGGGGGAGAGAGTTTCTTCGTTCGAGTAAGACGATCTAATTCCACCGCTGCATCGTTACACATAGTCGCTTTGTCTACTGGTCCACTATCTGAAATGAAAAATAAAAATATAGCTTGAATGCTTAACAAAATGAAAATTTATAGTATAGTTGAAAAAAAATACAGCAAAGACAAGGTCTTCGCCTTATCAAACTTTTACAATTAGATAAGGCGTTAGAAATAAAGAGAGATAAAGTATCGGTATGGTTGAGCGTTGAAACAATTAAACTATGGCGTAACGTGGGTAGAAAATAAAAAAATATTAGTGGAATATCTTCTAATCTATCAAGTAATTTAATTTACGATTGTATTATATTTATCTTACTGAGCATACATGATAATACTTACCAATTTTTATCGGACTTGTGCCAACGCTACCCGGTGATCCAGGTGACCCAGTCTTTTTGTAAAGAAGAGAATTAAAAAAGCTAGCTAAAACACCTTCTCCAGATTGTGTGGTACCAGTACTTTTGGGATCTAATTTTTTATTTGGCGATGCCACCTGCACAAAAAATGTTTAGTATTTGCAGAATCAAATTTCCTGTCGTACATATGACAGATCATACCACATAGATTAGAACATGCTTTCAAGTGTTAACTGCAAAAAGCACATAAAGATCCTGCTTAATAGATTACTTAACAGTGAAATACATGATTCAAATTTATAACACGATTAACACAGTTAAGTATAAACAAAATCATGTACGCAAATATATTTTTAAATATTTTATATAATCTAAGTCTAATAAGAACATGAAACTTAACATTTTCGAACAAATGTGAATTTATAATTTATTCTAGTACAGGGCATATTATATAATTGTACGACTTGCAACTATTAACTTAAATATACGAATATATAAACAACAAGCAATGCGTTTAAAGGAATTAATGTCGCACATGGGAGAACATACGAAATGACTTTAAAATTAATATATAAAAAACTGATTATGAAATGTAAAAGCAATGTTCTGAGTAATTGCAATCTCATATCACAAGCAGCACTGTAAATATGAAAATCAAGATCAAACATGTTTTCGCAATATTAAACATATCGAAATGTGGTACTTTTAATGCAGGTAAGTATTATTTAGTAAGAGGTGAAAATGGTGACTGCACACATGATATCAATGTATGTATAAATTAGCCACAAAAGTGTCATCAGTATGACAATGCAGAATGATTATTAATTAAGTGCACATAATATGAGAAGCATGCTCCAATTACAAATGGTATAACCTGAATAACGGGTCCAGTGCTTGCCTGGTTCCTGGTTGTTGGAGAACGTGTTGGATCTTTTAGGCCTGATAGCGCAGCTTGTTGTTTTGCTAAAAAAGTTTGTTCTTCTTCTGCTTGCACTTCAACTTCCCTAGCCACACACTAATTAAAACAAAACATTTAATGACATTTTCTTTATAAGAAAACTTGTTAATTTCATTAAAACAGTAATAATATATTTATACATACTTTTCTGTTTGTAGGTGGCTGTATAATAATGTCTCGATAATAATCATCTGGTTTCATTGACTGCAAATTTTCATGAAGGATGCTAATCTTTTTTATATTATCCCAACCAGCAGGACTGTAATTGAAAATATGTTAGAAAAATATTAAACATCGATGTCTTCAATTTTAAAAAATAACATACATGAGTACTGCATCTTTTTCAACAACCAAAGCAGGTGTTCTAAATGGTAGTGAATAAATTCTATGCGTAAGATATTTGTAAAGCAAATCACAGTTCTTGTCTTCTTTTGCTGATGTATAAAATAATCCTGCACCATACTGTATGCAAAATCGTCTTATCCATTGTTGCATAAAATCAAAATGTTCATCCCTGTACAAAAATTAGACTTCTGAATAAAAATTTGTAAATAAATAAAATAATTAACATAAATTTCATTTACATCATTTACTAGTTATTATAATCTTACTTGTAATCATGTTCTTTTTCAAGAGTGGACATGTAGTCAGTTTTTGTGATAACAACAACAACATCTAGGCCTAAATTTGTTGTAAGTACTCCTTCTGGTAACGGTAAATTATCAATTGTTTCATCATCTAGATTACGACTAGTACGTCTTAAGGGACTACCAGGATCTAGCTCATCTCCAGGTTCTGTGTAATCTTGCCATTTCTTAACATCTAAATATAGCAAAAATTCATTGCAAAATCTTCAGTATCAATTAATTAAATCACTATACATTGTACCATTAAAAAATCACAAATACAAAAGCTAAGTTTCAAAATTTGAATCCTTAAAAATCATAGAATAAGTACACTTATTTGAAAAAATACTCACTTAACTGCCTGCATCGCTGCCTAGATTCATTCTCTAAAGGTAATTTATCAATATGGTCTCCTAAAAGTGCAGCCCAAGATTGAAGTTGATCAAGAATAGCCCATGGAGTTGTCATTGCAGCCACTAACATAACAAGTGTGTGTGGAAATCGCTCTGCATTTAATGCAAATCTCAAAAGATTTGCATGACCTGGATCTCCATCTAGTACCCATACTGATAACCTTGTTTGATCTAAGCAAATAATATTAAATATTATTGTTTTACAAAATCATATCTCTTCTTATTACACTTTATTCAAAGTTAAATTGATGTTACCATCTCTATAATCATCTCTCACATCAATATATGCAAACTCTAATCCAGAACCCTTTTTAGGATCTTCAACGCCTTGTAATTTAGCAATAAGCGTTGTCTTTCCACTTTCATTATCACCTATAAATGAATGAATTTTTAATTACGTTTATATTTCAAGATAATTGAAATTATTGATATAATCTTCACTTTTCTGTATGAAATCACTATATAATGTTATGACCAAGAATAAGAAAAAAAATATTCAGTTAATAATAGGGTTTAAAAAAAATAAAGTACTTCATAATCAAATGAATGTGTTAGATAAAGCATCAAAAAATTCAAATAACATAGAAAAATATTATATTTTTGAATAACACATAACATCCATGTAGTTTGCATATTATTAGAATGTTGAATTAATCATGGACAGTGATGATTAAAACTTACCTAGGACAAGAATATTCTTGTTCGAAGGTAACTTGTTGTTGCTACTATTTTGTACTTCAGCTAGGATAGAGGACCTGTTAAAATAGAAAATTACACAAAGTAGAGAATGATTCTACACTAAAGTCATTTAAAAGTGATTCATTCCTTTGCATATATAGTGAGTAATTTTAATATTAGATCACTATGATAATTCTGCATTCCTTGTTTTGTATCTTAAATCATTGTAAGAGAAACAAATTCATTCTTTTTTATTTTCATAACTCACTATGTTCAGATAATAAAACCACATTTATTTATTTAACACATACATTGCTGTAGATAATATCAATTAGAAAGATACGTGCCAAATTTATACACTACAAAAATATTTGGACACATAACAAAACTTGAAATATTACAGACACTTATTTAAAAAAAATGTCTGTAATATTTACTAGTGTATCCATTTTGTTTAATAACATGCCATAATCTATTAGGCAAATAATCCAAACTAATACAGTCTCATTCTTCCTTCAATTGCATTGTTAGTTGTTTTTGATGATACATTTGTTGCTCTGATTGTATGGTCTAACTTATCCTATAAGTTTTCGATGGGATTTAAATTCACAGATTAAGAAGATGGGTGAAACACTTTAGCGTAGTTGTAGAATAAATATTCCTGAGTCCGACATGATTTATGTTTTGGACGATTGTCTTGATATGATTTAAACTTATTCTGAATCATCATGTACTTTTAACTTTTGTACTTTTAATTAAATTATTTTTTAAAATATCCAAATATTTATTTCTATCTACTACATCTTCTTTAAAAACTATTTTGCAGGTAATGGTGATCAAAGTACAACCTCAGACTAATACACCTTCTCCGCCGTGTTTAATGCTCACTGAAGTATTCCTTTCATTTTACTTCCCATTTAGTTTATACTATGACTCATCCGTCAGACATATAAATGTTACATTTACTTTTGTTGACAAAAATTACATCATTTGAACATATTTCATCCTTACAAATATAATCTTTAGTGAAACAGAGTTATTTCTTTCTATTTACCTCATTGATATAGGGCTCCATATAAGCAACTTGTACATTATATCCATTTTATTTTATTGCCCACTGAATCATCTGAGGATGCACTTTCTTCCCTGTTTGTGCCAATAATTTACTACTCAATTTCAGAGCACTAATTTAGAGATTATTCTTAATTTTTATCACAACAATCAAATACTTTTGGGCAACCTTTTCGCAATATTGACTCAATGTGATTTTCATATAAATATCGTTTAATGATATCTGCTATGTACTTTTGCTTACTTTTAGCAAATTACCAATTTGTTGGCAAGATTTTCATTTTTCATGGAGAAAAGTTACAAGCTACCTGTATTCTTGCTTTTACGTCCCATTTTTGATAGTCATGATTGTACTGTTGAATGTCTGAACTAAACTGATGCCCACGCATCTTGTTACAAACGCATCTTATTTACAATCAAAGATTGCTGTCTGCTTCATTGCACATTCAAACCTAAGTGTTGAAATACTTTTGTCACGTACAAATTTGGCATGTATACTTCTAACAGATATTAGAACGTATATTAAATAAACAAATGTTATGGTTTTGTTATCAGAACATAATGAGTTATCCAAGTAAAAGAGAACGAATTCGTTTCCCTTACAATTGTTTAAGATGCAAGGCAAAGTATAGAGAATTACCACAGTGTCCGAATATTAGTTACTCACTGTATGTGGCATGTAAGAAATGTGTCAAAACAGTTTGATGTTTCAATTAATAGCGAGGACATACATAACCTGCATTAAAATATCTGCATAAATTCTCTGAACGTACCATAAGTTGTCTTTGTTTTCTGCACCTTCCTCCTTCTTTGACTGAAACCCATTGCTGTGCAACATCATACCAATCGCCATTGCTGCCATGATCCATTTGACAGACACGAAACTGCTATCGATTGTGCGCAGACTACGGGTGCGGTTTGCTGTTAACTTCATACAAAGTACGACCTGCAGCACATTCAAAATTCTCAGCTGCAGCACAATTACATTATTTTTTTTAAATTCCAATTTTTACATTTATTCTGCCTTAATGAATATTTTTTATCACACGATTTGTTATCATGAATTTATTGCTGTGTAAGTAGCACATGCGAAAAATATTGTACGGTGGAAATTTAAGAATTAATAAAAAATTAATATTGCCAGTTATCTTATATCAAACTCTATAGATTGTTATAGTTCATTATTTATTGCAATGATATATTGCATGATGAATTTATAAAAAAAAATTCTACACAATACTTGTCAACCCCACTCCTGCCTTCCAAGAAACACTACAAAAGATGGTATTCCCATCTATCTATATATGATGAGAGGTTCTATGGCGTGGACCACAGCGCCACTAAGTGACACGCGCACGTGGCCGTTTTGTCAGTCATCGACTCGTTTGAATTTCTGACTTGTGATCTCACAAAGTTTTCTCGACTTTCACGCTTATACTAATACTAATGCGAATGGAATATTATGAGCAATATTCATAAACCTCAAGTAAATAGTGCTATAAAATGCCTGGTAATACAAGAATGCCTAATAGTACCAAACTATTTTTATTATTGCAATATACAAACAAATGCGTACTGAAAAATACGTCGTCAGTATTGATACAAAGTCCCATAAGATGATAGGTCTATTCTGTAATTTGTCGATGGTAGAAATGTAATCTGTGGATGAAGCTGTGTCATATATAAAATATAATTATTCTTATTACGTGACTGTTTCTTCAGTAATCGTAGTTAGCGACAATTACCGTCTTCGTGAGGAGAAATGGACGCAAAGTGGGGGTAGGCCGGAGTAGAACTGCGCTCCGGATGGCCATCACGGCTGTATACGAACTAATGCGGCTATTTAATAAACATTAAGCAAGTTATACATTTAACCAATGTGAAATATTTGTTTAAAGTTAAGGAAGATGGTAGGCATTTTGAATGATTCTGATAGTGAAGATGAATTACCTCCTGGTTGGGAGGAAATGACTACTGTTGACGGAAACGTATATTATGTGAAGTAAATCATAAGTTTTATTTATGTAATATATTATTCAAAAATTATTATTGTATTAAAAATTTAGAAATATATATAAAGTATGGTTACTTATTATACATAATAAGCAATGTTTGTACATTTTAATATATCACTTTACAAATTAGATCATTATTTTTTCTCTTTTAGTCATTATACAAAAGGCACGCAATGGACACATCCTAGGACAGGTCGTAAAAAGATTGTTGAAGGGGGTACAATATCATTAAATAAGTCTATGCAGTAATGTAGTTTATTTAAATTGTTAATTAATCATTATTTATATCATATAAATGTAAAAGAAATGTTTAGATTGCTTACATGGCTTTAATGTTGTGTCAATGAAGGCATTGTATATAGTTACTTTCGAATTGTCAAAATATTTTCAAAATAATGAACATTACGCAAATAATGAAAGGTTATGAATCATAATAATAAAAATTTACTGTTATTTGTTAATAAGAATTACCATCTGGATGGGACCGATGTGTGTTAGATGATGGGAAAGTTATATTCGTTGATCACATGAATCGTACAACAACATATACTGATCCACGACTTGCATTTGCTACGGAGTATAGAGAGTTGTCACAACCTGTAAGACAACGTTTTGATGGTAGCAGCACAGCATTGTCTGTTCTACATGGTCGAGATTTAAGAGGCAAAATTGCTATTGTTACGGGTGCTAATACGGGTATAGGTAGGTAACAACATTTACCTTTTTTTTATTGTTTCTTTGTATCATTAAAATAATATTTTTTATAGGATTTGAAACTGCTAGATCATTGGCTTTGCATGGCTGTAAAGTTATTCTAGCTTGTCGAGATCTAAAAAAAGGTGAAGAAGCAGTGCAAAGGATACAACAAGAAAGAGAAAATGTAACATGTGAAACATTACATTTAGATTTATCTTCATTGCACAGTGTTAGAGAAGCAGCTGAGAAATTCAAACAAAAATATAGGTAAACCGATGTTTTATAAAACACATACATTAGTATTAATATTATCCTCATAAATCAACAATATTACTTTATCTAATTTGCATCATATGTTACTAATTTTTTTTGGTCAATAAAATATTTTCTTACATTTTCAGAACACTAAATATTCTTATATTAAATGCTGGTGTTTTTGCAGTTCCTTATGAACTTTCAAAAGATGGTTATGAATCAACATTTCAAGTAAATCATCTTTCTCATTTTTATTTTACCCTTTTGTTAGAACATCCAATACGAAGTTGTCATAATTCTAGGGTAGTAGTGGTCTCAAGTGAATCACACAGGTATTTAAATTTTGTTAATTATATTTCATGTTGCATGATAATAAACATTTTTAAATGTGGTGTGAAAACATAATGTGCTGTTCTTGTTTTTTAACAGATTTTCATCTCTTCGAACAGTGGAAGATTTTCATCAATTAATTCTTTCCCCTCCTGGATACAAATATTGGTTTATGGGTGCATATAACGATTCTAAACTATGTAATGTTTTATTTGCACAAGAATTGGCAAGACGTTGGCCCTCTGTAAGCGTTTTCAGCTGCCATCCTGGTAACATGGTTTCGTCTTCATTATCCCGTTATTCATGGTCGCTGCGCTTATTGTTCATGCTGGTGCGGCCATTTACAAAATCACTGGTATAATAATTATTTGCTCAATACAAAAATTTGTGAAAGGTTTGATTTTCATTTTTTAAACTTTGTAGCAACAAGCCGCGAGTACGTCAGTTTTCTGTGCAACTGCTCCAGAATTGGAAGGTGTAACTGGAGTCTATTTCAATAATTGTTATCGCTGTGATCCATCAAACACTGCATTAGATCCTGCACTTGCAACAAGATTATGGTCTGTTAGTCAAGAAATGATTATAAATGTTATGAAAAAAGACAAACTTTGGGAAACATTGGCATTAAAATAACGTACGTTAACATAACATTTAATTGTAAATTAATGAATAATGAGAAAATATTAAACCAAAATTTAAGTAAGTGAAAATCGATAAAATGTACAAGTGAAAAAGTGTTTTAAATAATAAGAGATTGATATTCACTTGTATTTTATTATGAATATTATCACATATTCAATGAAATTATTTCTACATTTTTTATACATCAATGTATTTTCCTCCAATCTATGTTAATACGTAATTCTTGTACATAGCTATACGTATACTAATGATACAACATAAAATTGTTTTTACTTTATGTTGAAATAAAAAATAAAAGAATTAATTTTACATAAAGCGATTAGTATTTTATTTTATGAAATTAGTATAATTCTAATGTACTCGATATAAAAGTACACAATTAATATAAGATAATATAATCAAACATTTATTCATCGTTTGTTGATAGAAAATCGTTTTTGCGCATTACAATGTACATAGAATAATTTACGTTTTACGTGATTCTAATAAATTTTATATCCAAAAAATTCTTAATATGAAAATGTAATAGAAAATTGATCATTCCGTGTAACATCTTAAATTTAATTAATGCGTTTTAATTAAAATTTATAGCATATTTACAAAAACGAAATAGTTCGGCAAATCATGCAGCGTGGACAGTAGTGCTCAATGCCGGCGGGCGCCTCTTCTGTCGTTCACCGTATATAACATATATATTTAATCATGTGCATTTAGTGATTCTATGCACACATTATGCTGACAAGGAGAGGACGCGAGATGAGGTTCTTGGATTTTGATGCGCTTTTGCAGGATAGTAGTTCAGGTGGATCCTGCCCCAAACCCACAAGGACAGGTGAGCGGCAGAGGAAGCGACCATCGACATTGAGTACCACTGCTCACGCTGCATGTTTATTGTCAAACTATTTCGTTTATATATTGAAAATAAAACAACCTTATTTTGGTGCTTCCCGAAGGAAAAAGGTCTGCTCAATCGCATGGTGTAGTTAGATTTCCTCCCAGACTTTTAGGTTCTAAAATACATTGAAAAATATCCGTAAAAATTGACTCGTTTTCGGTGTCTCTTTCATTGTGATCATTATTTAAACATGTTTACGTCTTTATAATGTTATAATAATTGATATCATTTATTCAGGAGAATCTATAGAATAATTTCGCGTTAAAACCAACTGAATAACTATTAATGTTAAGCACAAAATATCTGTGATGTTGAAAATTTGCATTTTTGTTTAAAATTGATTTTTTCAAGAACCGTAGGTGATGAAAACAAATGGTTTGCAGGTTCGAAATTCAATGCACAAAAATCTATAAAAAACGCCTATTGAATGTTAAAAGTCCAAAAGGAAGTTAAAATTTGTTGAACAGTGTAATATTCAATCATATTTCTAAAACAAGTTACTGATATGTGTGAAAGTAGCGCAAATTCACGTTTCAAAATGTTTCATTTAAATATTTCAATCCTGTACGAAATGTAGAAAAAAGGTCACATATTTAGGTGTTCAAAATTTATTATGAATAATTACGTACACAAATTTTTAGAATCTACTATTGGTAACATATTTGGCAAAGACATAACTTGCAGGGAACCAGTATATCGTTGCGATGATTATCAACCAGGTGTTTTAATAGAGTTTGGAAGGACTGGGGTAAAAGTACGTATTAACGACGTAATTAATCATTCTTTTAGAGGGATTCCTAATTACTCAATACCAATTACTATACCTTGAATGATCAAATGATTTTAATATATTTTGAACGTTATCATATAGTACAGGGAAACGTAAATTTCACTAGTTCTCCGATTTTCTTTTTTTTAACCATTGCAAATTTCTGCAAATGACTACGTAAACAAGATCTTGTTGCTGTACACGTCAATTTTATGCGCAGTAATGTGAGTACAAAATGTACTAGGATTTTTAAGTTTAACGATTAAATTGTACGTCAATTTTTGTGAAAATTTTTGTAAGAGTTGACTGTCAATTTGGTAAGTACATGCATCGTGTCATTCTTTAATTTTAACGTAGTGTTCATATTTATAATTTTAATACTTTTAGCAGTGATGGCCACCGAAACTGCAGCCTTCCCTCACTCCAGGTCCATTCCCCTCGTTTCAGTTCCCTCCAGTTCACTCCTCCTCCCCCCTGAGCCAACCATCGTCCTAGATCACAGCCTGTATGAGGGGAATGGACCTAAGATGGGGGAAGCCCGCATCTCCGGTGGCCATCACTGACCTAAAGTTGTAATAAAAGCACCAAGTATTGGACGTTCAAAGTCGCTTCTTGAACTGTAAATTATAAGTTGTCTAACTAGCATCGAAAAACGGATTGATAGAAGTTAAATTTAAATAACCAAATGATATGCTAAGGAAATTGTTCTATGACCTTGAACAACCAATACTACTTGTGCCTACTGTAGTTCGTTTAAAATTATTATGCACGTATTCAAATTAAAACTGCAGTGTATTTTGTTCAACTTGTCCACCAGAATATTTTGGTACTTTTAACGATATAAATACATGTCTTGTGATATACATATTTATTTTTATATAAATCGATTCATATATTTTAGAATGTACCTCGCGTTCGATCCTACTTTCTCAAGAGTAAGATTTCCTCCTAAACCCCTAGTTTTTAAAATAAATTTTCACTTTGATCATTGTTTCAACATGTTTAAGTTTTTAAAATGTTATAATATATGATATCATTTTATTCGGGAGAGTCCAAAGAATCATTTCGCGCAAACAGCAACTGAATATTTATTATCGGTAAAGCACACAACATCTTTGAAATTGAAAATTTGTACTCTTTTTTTTCAAAATTGATTTTTTCGAAAACTGAGGGTGATGGAAATAAGCGGCTTGCAGATTCGTATTCAGCGCACAAAAACCTATAAGAAACTCATAGTCAATATTAAAAGTCAAAGAAAAAGTCCAAATTTATTGAACAGTGTTATTTGCTCCTCTCTCCTTGCTATACTTTCCGCAAGTAAATGTTCTCTTTCTTCTATCGGTGTTCACTAACGGATATATAGAAATATTTTATTAATATTAAAACAAGTCGAAAAAAGTGACTTTATGGGAAAAAGTCGTCAATTATAATAGTCATGTATTCGAATTAAACAATTATTTCCAAAATGGATAAGTTAAACAAAATATCCTATATGATATGTATATACAAGTATTACTGCATCAATAATGTACAATTTTCTGTTTATTATATTTGAAAAAAAACTTCTTAAAAAATACAAATTTTAATTTATAAAAATAAATTTTATTTCACTTTCAAAGTAACTTAATTTTCTACTTTGCTATTTTTTAATTAATTGCACCCTTTGAAATGAACACTAGGTGTCGCATAAAGCTTGCTGGTGCAATTCTCTTGTGCCAAACAATATTTTTAGGTGGAATGGTTAAACATTTGAATGAAAGTTTCAAAGCATTTTTACGTAATTCGTGAATGAACCATAGTGCCTAAATACAATATATTGTTCAAATTTTTCATATTGTAAAAATGCATCGAACAATGGTAATTATGCGGTTATACAGATATATATTACGTGAACGTTTCATTGCTAAAACGTATTGGTTATAATTTGTAATTTAACATCTTTCCTTCATTTACTTGCTTTACTTTGTTTTATTTTATAATGTACTGTAAATGAATGTTGCAGTAAAGTTGAATATTGTTAATCGGTAAACACTTATAATAACTTTGATACCGTTAAGTAGTAATTTAGTTCTTTTAAGTAGCTTAAATATTACCAACATGTAAAAGAGAAATCAGATATGTGTTTACATGAAGTTGTTCAAGAAATTCTTGATGCCGTGTGGATTATGTGCTGCTGTACCAGCAATGAAACCTGCCAATCAATCTGAAGAACCTATGAAACCATGCCATAACGAAGTGCAACCAAAGAAACTAATAAAACCATCTGAGCTACCCATTTATTCTGCTGAAGATGGGTATTCTAAACAGAAGCCATGGTAAAGCGCAAGTAATTTCATATTGATAAATGTATTTTTATTCCCTTTTATGAAAGTATTGTTTAACAAATTAAAAGATTCTTAAAGCAGTAATTTCCTCTATATAACTGCAATTTATTTTGTACAAAATTTATTTTACATTAATATTTGAAAAAATGTTATATCAAGCTATACTTCATAAATAATTTATAATATGAAAATAATGATATTTGTGCTTTTTCAGTGTAGAATATCCTTCCGTTGTAGAAGAAAATATAAGAAAAGCACGTGAAAGTGTACAAGGGTTAAAAGTTGTATATAATGAACTTTCTCAAAACGTTTCATCCTCTGTCGAAAAATTAAAATGTATGTACTTATATGTAATGTCAAATTCTATATTTGCATTCTTAATTGAAGATTCTTTAAATTTACTGCACCTTATAATATCATATTATATAAAAAATATAACACATATATTTGAACAGCATAAACTTTCAAGTTTTGCAAAGATTAAATTACTTTTAGTAATCAAACATTTGGTTTGTGCAGTTGTAATAGATTATCTTCAAGATGAAACCAATCTTATGCCACGAATAGGAGCTGTTGGTATTGGTGGTCTATCAGGATTGGTGTTAAGTCTCAGAGGGGGCATGTTTAAACGCTTGCTTTATACTACCACAGGTGCTAGTATTGTTGGAGGTGTTTGCTTCCCTAAAGAAATGAAAGAAGCATTTAATTCAGTGGAGCACTATGGAAATATTGGCTATAATTTTATTTATGGTGGTATGTACATACAGGGTATTCCATTTTAATATTTTCATGTGATTATTTTTGTATTTAATGATTGTATAAAGAATTTTTCACATAAAAATTACTCTGTTCAAAGGGGGACATCTTATAGTTAACAGTATTTTATTCCAAGTGGAGTCATCTCCGAAATTTGAAGGTCACTTTCATTTTTTCAAACAGATCCATATGTTTTTTCTTACCTAGTTTTACAGTGTGTAAAGAGACAAATTCAATGATGTATGATGTCAAGGTAATTTATGGTCATTCAATGTCAAATTCCATTAAATGATTACAATATTTTTCAACTTCCTTAACACTGAAAGTTGAAGGCATTTCCCTGAAACTAGATATACTGATGTTCTCAATCTTTAAATGAATGTTTGACACTGTGAAAAGTTTAAGGAGAAATCTATCAGCATGCTTATGTGATTATAAATTTCATATCCTCTGTTGTGCTCACCTCCTCTTCCTAAACTCCATTTTTCAAATAACTGTATCAAACCTGTAATGTATATTGTGATGGTTCACATATCCTCTGTTAATAAAAGTAACTTCATCTGTAAATAAAACAAATGAAAAAATGTGGATATACTGTCCATTGAGATCATTGACAAAACTGTAGTTTGCCAGCAAAATTTCTATCACTTAATGCTTGATGTAAAGTCATGTGATTTTAATGAAAACGATTTTATGTTAAGTTTGAGGGACATGCCGTCGAATTTCAATATTAAGTAAAGTTAGCAATTATTGTAATTATTTACTGAAATTTGACCTTGAATAACCTCGACGTCGTAGGTCGTTGAACGTGTCTCTTTATATGCTATAAGACTAGATAAACGCTGCATATGGATCCATTTAATAATTCCATCTGGAATAAAGTACAGTGTTCCGTGGCTCATTGTAACGGCGTTCGGGATGAGCATACTTTACATTAACCAATCAGAGACGACGTCGGTGCACTGTACAGACTCTCGTGCCATTCCCAGCGACTAAAGTCGATACAGTGTACGGACTCCGGTGCGGCCATTTGAATGCGTTCCGTCACGTATCTCTTAAAAAATATGTTAAGAAAAGTATCTGAAAGCTCGATTCTTTAACAGATTGTGGAAACCTATGTGACGCAACACATCGTTGGCGATACGGAAAGAAATTGGGAATCGCGTACCGTCCCTGAACGGTTAAAAATCTGAAATATCTTTCGAAATATTGATTTTTTTAATATTGTACCCTAATACTTTTTTATGCAGAATATTCCGAAGAATCGATCCACGTGAAAAAATATGCATTTACAAAAAATTAGACATATTCTGCCTTTTCTGAAAAATAGACAAACTCGAGTTATAAACCGTTCTAATTGTGAAAAACACTCTGTATACACCTTAAAATATGAACCGTTAATGAAACTATGAATTTCAGCATATTCCCTTAATAATTTCAGTGAAACCAGGAGATAGCAAAAAGGAACTATCACTTAAAGAGTTTCCATTATTAAAAACTGTACTTGACTCAGAATATTTTCAGATGTTAGCTCATCCTTTTGAACAGATAACATCAAAAATTACAACTGAAAAAAAGGAGGTAGGATGCAACCATAAAATCACCTTATTGCATCATTCCTCCCTTACCTAATTAATCGCATAAAGTTTGCGATTTCATTTTAAAATCTATTCTGGAATAATTTAGTTTTAGATATTCACAATTCTCTTTAAAGCTGCTTATCATAAATTCGTATAAAATCATAGAATTTAATTATGTAGATAAAAAGGTTGGTCATCTTTTACTTGTAAAATTAGTTTTCTTTTTATAAAACTCTAATCATAGTTTTTGGAAGACCTGACGAAAATAAGTTGAAAGAAACTCACAGTGTTTCATTTCATCACACTAACGAAGATCATTCAAAACCTTCAGAATCAGTAATTCAGAAAGAATCTTCATCTATAAATGAAATACAAAGAAAACCAGGAAAATTGGAGTAATGAAAGTGACATATAGGTATCCCTCCTGCATTCACCTCCTTTCATTAATTTTTAAACAGTTCCTAGCATATTCAATGACATATGTATTGTTCTTTCACAATATTTACTGCTTAATTCATAGATATCATATGTTTTTGTACTGTATTTTAGGAAAATCCACCTACAACTAAATCAGAAGTGAAAAAGGATTAAGACAATGGAGTTTGTAGTCAGTGATTACATTGCAATAAAAATGTATCACAGAAATATACAATGCTTTAATATAATTGTAAATAAAAATAATAGAAATTTATTTTACATTTGATATTAAGTAATTCAATGTTGTCACAACATAAAAAATTTATAAATTGACCCGTTTGTGATATACTGGGTGTTATATACCATGTCATCAAAACTTAAATGTCATCAATAAACAATACAGAGTAAAAATAAAAAATTTAAAACGATTTCTTAAAATGTAGTAAATATTATTATATATAACATTAAATTTAATTATAAAATATGTGTACACTATTATTTGTGTAAGAAAAATGTAAATATCCTATTTCATAAAAATATATGAATTCATAAAAAATGGAAAATGTGAATTTAAATCTAGTTTAAAACGCCCTTTATAATCAATGAGTTCTACATTATATACACGCATGTATCAGACAGTTAATTTTTAATAGATTAAAATATAAATTTTGAGTTAAATTTTTAAAAAAGTAACCAATTTTGATTGTATCTTCCGTTAGAAAATAATCTTCATCGTTAGAAGTTAGAACAATGAGACGGAAAGAAAAAATCGAACTAGAATTGTTCGAGATATGCAAGTTTGAAAACTCATACACGAAACGTCAACTATTATTACAAACGTAATTATGATTATATAATACTTATAATAAAATTTTTAATTTGAAATTGCTTTTAGGGAAATTTAATCACTGAATATACTGTGTTTTCAATTAAAGGAAATGTAATTTTTAGTTGTAAGAAAACATGGTGTACACCGTCGATCAAGATTGTTGTCAACCCTACTCCTACCTCCCGAGAGCCGCTACGAAAAACGGCATCCCCATCTATATATGATGCGAGCTTCTGTGACGCGGACCATAGTGCCACTGAGCACCACGCGCAGGTGGCCATTCTGCTACTCATCGACACGTTTGAATTTCTGACTTCTGATTTCGTAAAATTTCTTCGACTTTTACGCTTACAATAATGCTAATGCAAAAATAATACGAATGCGAATATAATATTATGATCAGTATTCATGAACCCCAAATAAATAGTGCTACAGAATACCTTTTTCAGCTCGCATTCGTTTCTTTACCGCAACAATAAAATTAGTTTGGTACTATTTCGCATTCTTGTATTACTGGGCATTCTGTAACACTATTTATTTGAAGTTTACGAATATACTTAACAATATTAAATTCGCGTTAATATCGTTTTTGCATTGGCATTATTATCGGTGTAAAAGTCGAAGGAATTTTATTAGATCAGAAGTCAGAAGCATCGACAAACTATTTTGTCGATGGTACGTAGACCGCGGTCGAAGGGTTAATAAAAAGTAAAATACCATTTTAACACATTCTTCAAATAACATATATTAATGGAGGGGATTTAAACTAGCAACTACTAAATAAAAAGACGCTGAATTCGATTAATTTGCATTTATTTAAAGAGTTTCTTGTAAAGTACAATATATATTATACAATTGTTATGCTGGGTCCACGCTGCTGTTTGCGAACTGCTCGCGAACAGTTCTGCCTAGTGTGGACCTAGCATTACATATCGAACGAACACGAGCAAGCGGCCGGAAATTCTGGTTATCCTAAGATCGTGTGACTTTGTATTGTATATTAAATAAAAACACTCAAACTTCAGCTGCGTTTTCCTACGTTTTGCAAAACGCAACAGTGGAGGACACATCTATCCGTTGCCTAAAACACAAAGAAGACAAAGGTCAATGCTTGGACGAAACAATCAAAGAATATGATGAAACTTTTTGAAGTTCGTGAGAACACTGAGCCATTGAATCGCATTCAATCGACTCGGACAAGTCGCCTATAACTTTTAAGCATTTTCACGGGGAAGAAAGTCAGTGTACCATCATCGACAAACTACAGAATCGTCCTATCATCCAATGAATTTTTTTGTCACTCGTTCCGCGGTCTCGCGAGCCCTCTTATCATTTTCGTGTCACATTCTAACGTATCGATTGTGACTGGCTTTATATCACAGCGCTATTGGTGGTAGGAATCAAACTCAAAGACACTGATAGACATTTCTTATTTCATTTTGTCTTCGTATCAAATTTTGGATCCCTTGAATTGCATTAAGGGGGAGATCCACGATAGCACAGAAATTTCGTGCTCGCATGAGACTTTAATGTCATCACACAATTCTGTCACGAAATGATTCCGCTATAGGACAAATTTTCATGTCATCTCTCATTAACTCACGTCTCATGTGAAAATTTTGTCCCTCTTAAACAGATTTGAATTTTTTATTATTTCCACGATGCATCCAAATATCTTGTAGTAATGAATGATTTCTTCTCAAGTTGATTCTCATTTTGAAAGATTTGTTCTTATTTAAGTTTGAGGCATGGCATTTAAAAAACAAAGCAGACAAACAGTAGCCTGTGCTTACTTAAATTTCTGGTCCAATGCACAGCTTTTCTATTTAAATCTTTGTGCTCACATGTTTGTTCCATGTTTCTAAAAAGAAAATAATATGATTGATATGAAAATGCGTTTAATTTAATTGTTTATTCAAAATGATTTCAAACAAATAATAGTAATATATTTTATTTGTATATTTTATTCATAACAGTAGATTCTGGTCTGCCATATGAAAATAATAATAATAATAGCATCTTAGATTCGACTTAATATGGTACTTATAATTAAATTAACAATACACATGCATGTATATTAATACTACGAACAATAAAATAAATCCTGTAGGCCGACAAACGCGCCGAAACGGCTTGCGTTGCTCGCTGCATCGTCTTTTGTTTCGTCTCGGCTCGCGGGACCGCGAGCAACTCCGGTCGAAAAAGTGTTCGTACCTCCGAACCAATAGGATTTAATCAGTATCCCCGAACCAATAAGATTTTAGAAAACCGTCGGCCGTGCAGTCGGAAAGCTGTATGTAAGCGGCCGAGCAACAAAACAGCGAAGAATTATAACTGTACCTCCGGAGGAACAATAAACTAAAATGGAACAATTCTCGCCTACTACTCTCATCATTTCTCCTACAATCCACTCGAGATAAATAAATTAAGAAACAACAAGAAAACTCACGTGCTATTGTTGAGTTGAAAAACGAAGCGGTGGCAGACGTAGGCACTGCGCGTATACAGCTGAACCCACCAATGGGCGAGGCCGAATTTCCACTCAGCGTTTACTCCAGGCAAACAACTCTGATTGGATGTCGAGTTCCTCACGCGACAGAACCGCCAAGCTCCCATATAAATACGGCGCAACGCAACGTACAGAGTCAGTCTTCCGCCGGCTGCCTCCTGATCCTGATCCTCCTCTTCCTTCTCCTGATCCAATACTTCATATCCTGACCCTCGCCTACCTCCTCTTCATTCTCCTGATCATCCTGCTCCTACTCCTCCACTACCTCCTCCACCAGTACCTCTTCCCGAACCTAATCCTTACCCATATAATCCCGATACCTATCCCCATCCTTGTCCTCCCATTCCCGACCACCATCCTTACCCATGTAGTCCCAATCCCTATCCCCATCCTTACCCATATCCTCCCGATCCCTATCCTCGTCCACCCATTCCCGACCGCGATCCTTACCCTTATCCACCCGATCCTCATCCCCAGCCTCATACTCCCCATTTTTATCCTGATCCTGCCGATCCTCATCCTCGTCTTTATCCGTCCGGTCCTCATTCTTACCCTTATCCTGGTCCTTATCATCATCCTCACAATCCTCATCCGTACCCTCCAGATCCTGACCGTCATCCTCATCCTCTTCTCTCCCACATCCCAGCAACACTCTCTCGCCTTCACCCACCGACTCTTTAAGTCTCCTCTGCCTGCAGGGTCTTCGCGGTCTCTTGGAATCTTCTGTTTCTCTGTCGCTCACAATCAGTTATCGACCTTTATCGATCTCTAACGGTCTCTAACGTTCTTTATCGGTGTCCATCGCTCATATTTCTGTCCCCATTGGTCTCTATCCTTCTGTACCGTTCTTTGCCGATCTCCAGCGACATCTATGGCACATACTCCGGTTTCTACCGTCCCAATCAGTTTCTGTCGCAAATATTTCGGTTTCTATCGTTCCGAAACAGTTTCTGGCGCACATATTTCGGTCTCCATCGTTCTGTACAGTACTTTGTCGATCTCTAGCGGCATCTATGGCACATATTTCGGATTCTATCGTTCCAAAACAGTTTCTGTCGCGCATATTCCGGTCGCTATTGGTCTCTATGGCTAATATTTCAATCTCTATTGATCTGTACAGTAATCTATCGATGTCTAGCGATATCTGTGGCACATATTTCGGTTTCTATCGTTCCCAAGTGGTTTCTCTCGCACATATTTCGGTCTGTATTGCTAATATTTCGGTCTCCATCGTTCTGTACTGTTCTCTGTCGGTCTGTAGCGGCATCTATGGCACATATTTCGGTTTCTATTGTTCCCAAACAGTTTCCGTCACACGTCTTTCGGTCTCTATCGTTCTGTACAGTACCCTGTCGATCTCTAGTTGCATCTGTGGCACATATTTCGGTTCATATCGTTCCCAAACAGTTTCTGTTGCTTAAATTCGTCCTTATCAATACTATTTTGACTTGCATCGTTCTAGATTGTTCTCTAACGGTCTCTGTCGACCCTTATTGTTAATTTTTCGGACTTCACGCACCTCTATTGATATCCTTCGGGATCAGGTACTTGTAAAAGAGACTTTTTCAATCAGGTACTCCGAAAATGAGAATCAGGTACTTCCAAAAGAGCCCTTTTCAATCAGGTACCCCCAAAACGAAAATCAGGTACTTCATAACGTGACTTTTTCAATCAGGTACTCCCAAAATGAAAATCAGGTACTTCAAAATGTGACTTTTTTCATTCAGGTACCCCGAATATTTAAATCAGGTACTCCAAAATGTGACTTTTTCCATTCAGGTACTCCGAAAATTCATACACTTAAAAATCAGGTACCTCCTAAAATGAATTTTTTCATTCAGGTACTCCGGAAATCGGTATATTTGAAAATCAGGTACTTCGAAAACGTACCTTTTTAATTCAGGTACTACCAAAATTAAAAATCAGGTACTTCCGAAAGTCTATTTTTTAATTCAGGTACTCCGGGAATTGGTATATTTAAAAATCAGGTACTTCCAAAAGTCTATTTTTTAATTCAGGTACTCTGAAAATTGGAATATACGAAAATCAGGTACTTCCGAAAGTCCATTTTTTTCAATCAGGTACTCCGAAAATTGGTATATTTAAAAATCAGGTACTTCCGAAAAAGAAATTTTTTCACACAGGTACTCCGAAAAATAAGGCTTCTGTGATTCAGGTACTTAGAAAAATTAATTTCCGCAGTACCTGAATGAAAAAAGTCACTTTTTGAAGTACCTGATTGTAATTTTCGGAGTACCTGAATGAAAAAAGTCACTTTTTGAAGTACCTGATTTTTAAATATATGAATTTTCGGAGTACCTGAACGAAAAAAGTAAGTTTTCGAAGTACCTGATTTGAAGTTTCGGAGTACCTGATTAAAGAAGTCACGTTTCGAAGTACCTGATCCCGATGGATATCAATACAGGTGCGTGAAGACCCAGAAATTAGCAATAGGGGTCGGTAGAGACCGCCAGAGGACAATATGGAACGATGCAGGCCAAAATAGTACTGATAAGAGCGAATAGAAACCGGAATTTAAGCGACAGAAACCATTTGGGAACGATAGGAACCGAAATATGTGCCACTGTAGCCGCCAAGTATTGACAGATTACTGTACAGACCCATAGAGATTGAAGTATTAGCGATAGGGACTCATAGAGACCGAAATATGTGCTATAGAAACAGTTTGGGAAGGATAGAAACCGAAATATGTGCCATAGATGCCGGTAGAGATCGACAGAGTACTATATAGAACGACGGAGACCGAAATATGTGCGACAGAAACTGTTTGGGAACGATAGAAACCGAAATGGGTGCTACAGATACCGCTAGACATCGACAGACTACCGCACAGACCAATAGAGATTGAAAAATTAGTGATACAGACCAATAGAGACTGAAATATGTGCGACAAGAACTGTTTGGAAACGATAGAAACGGAAATATGTGCCACAGGTACCGCTACAGATCGACAGAGTCCTTCACAGAACGATTGAGACCGAAATATGTGCGCCAGAAACTGTTTGGGAACGATAGAAACCGAAAAATGTTCCATAGATACCGCTAGAGATCGACAGATTAGTGTACAAACCCATAGTGATTGAAATATTAGCGATAAAGACCAATTGGAACCGAAATATGTGCGACAGAAAGAGTTAGGAAACGATAGAAACCGAAATATGTGCCATAGATGCCGTTAGAGATCGACAGAGAACAGTACAGAACGATGGAGACCGAAATATTAGTAATACAGACCGAAATATGTGCGAGAGAAACCACTTGGGAACGATAGAAACCGAAATATGTGCCACAGATATCGCTGGAGATCGACAGAGAACGGTACAGAACGTTTGAGACCGAAATATATGCAACAAAAACAATTTTGGAACGATAGAAACCGAAATGTATGTCACAGATACCGCTAGACATCGAAGAGATTACTGTACAGATCAATAGAGATTGAAATATTCTCGATAGAGACCAATAGGCACCGGAATATGTGCGACAGAAACTATTTGCGAACGACAGGAACCGAAATATATACCATAGATACCGCCAGAGATCGACAGAGTACTGTAAAGAGCGATTGAGACCGAAATATGTGCGCCGAAAACTGTTCGGGAATGATGGAACCCGAAACATTTGCGACAGAAACTGATTGGGAACGACAGAAACCGAAATATGTGCCATAGATGTCGGTAGATTTCGAGAGAGTACTGTACAGACCAATAGAGATTGAAATATGTACGACACATACTGTTTTGAAACGATAGAAACCGAAATATGTGCCATAGATACCGCCAGAGATCGACAGAAAACGGTATAGAACGATTCAGACCGATAATATGTGCGACTGAAACTGTTTGGGAACGATAGAAACCGAAATATGTGCCATAGATGCCGCTAGAGATCGATAGATTACTGTACAGATCAATAGAGATTGAAATATTAGCGATACAGACCAGTAGGGACCGGAATATGCGCGACAGAAACTGTTTGGGAACGATAGAAACCGAAATATGTGCCACAGATACCGCTAGACATCGACATATTACTGTACAGACCAATAGAGATTGAAATATGTACGACACATACTGTTTTGGAACGATAGAATCCGAAATATGTGCCATAGATGCCGCTAGAGATCGACAAAGTACTGTACAGAACGATGGAGACCGAAATATGTGCGCCAGAAACTGTTTCGGAACGATAGAAACCGAAATATTTGCGACAGAAACTGATTGGGACGGTAGAAACCGGAGTATGTGCCATAGATGTCGCTGGAGATCGGCAAAGAACGGTACAGAAGGATAGAGACCAATGGGGACAGAAATATGAGCGATGGACACCGATAAAGAACGTTAGAGACCGTTAGAGATCGATAAAGGTCGATAACTGATTGTGAGCGACAGAGAAACAGAAGATTCCAAGAGACCGCGAAGACCCTGCAGGCAGAGGAGACTTAAAGAGTCGGTGGGTGAAGGCGAGAGAGTGTTGCTGGGATGTGGGAGAGAAGAGGATGAGGATGACGGTCAGGATCTGGAGGGTACGGATGAGGATTGTGAGGATGATGATAAGGACCAGGATAAGGGTAAGAATGAGGACCGGACGGATAAAGACGAGGATGAGGATCGGCAGGATCAGGATAAAAATGGGGAGTATGAGGCTGGGGATGAGGATCGGGTGGATAAGGGTAAGGATCGCGGTCGGGAATGGGTGGACGAGGATAGGGATCGGGAGGATATGGGTAAGGATGGGGATAGGGATTGGGACTACATGGGTAAGGATGGTGGTCGGGAATGGGAGGACAAGGATGGGGATAGGTATCGGGATTATATGGGTAAGGATTAGGTTCGGGAAGAGGTACTGGTGGAGGAGGTAGTGGAGGAGTAGGAGCAGGATGATCAGGAGAATGAAGAGGAGGTAGGCGAGGGTCAGGATATGAAGTATTGGATCAGGAGAAGGAAGAGGAGGATCAGGATCAGGAGGCAGCCGGCGGAAGACTGACTCTGTACGTTGCGTTGCGCCGTATTTATATGGGAGCTTGGCGGTTCTGTCGCGTGAGGAACTCGACATCCAATCAGAGTTGTTTGCCTGGAGTAAACGCTGAGTGGAAATTCGGCCTCGCCCATTGGTGGGTTCAGCTGTATACGCGCAGTGCCTACGTCTGCCACCGCTTCGTTTTTCAACTCAACAATAGCACGTGAGTTTTCTTGTTGTTTCTTAATTTATTTATCTCGAGTGGATTGTAGGAGAAATGATGAGAGTAGTAGGCGAGAATTGTTCCATTTTAGTTTATTGTTCCTCCGGAGGTACAGTTATAATTCTTCGCTGTTTTGTTGCTCGGCCGCTTACATACAGCTTTCCGACTGCACGGCCGACGGTTTTCTAAAATCTTATTGGTTCGGGGATACTGATTAAATCCTATTGGTTCGGAGGTACGAACACTTTTTCGACCGGAGTTGCTCGCGGTCCCGCGAGCCGAGACGAAACAAAAGACGATGCAGCGAGCAACGCAAGCCGTTTCGGCGCGTTTGTCGGCCTACAGGATTTATTTTATTGTTCGTAGTATTAATATACATGCATGTGTATTGTTAATTTAATTATAAGTACCATATTAAGTCGAATCTAAGATGCTATTATTATTATTATTTTCATATGGCAGACCAGAATCTACTGTTATGAATAAAATATACAAATAAAATATATTACTATTATTTGTTTGAAATCATTTTGAATAAACAATTAAATTAAACGCATTTTCATATCAATCATATTATTTTCTTTTTAGAAACATGGAACAAACATGTGAGCACAAAGATTTAAATAGAAAAGCTGTGCATTGGACCAGAAATTTAAGTAAGCACAGGCTACTGTTTGTCTGCTTTGTTTTTTAAATGCCATGCCTCAAACTTAAATAAGAACAAATCTTTCAAAATGAGAATCAACTTGAGAAGAAATCATTCATTACTACAAGATATTTGGATGCATCGTGGAAATAATAAAAAATTCAAATCTGTTTAAGAGGGACAAAATTTTCACATGAGACGTGAGTTAATGAGAGATGACATGAAAATTTGTCCTATAGCGGAATCATTTCGTGACAGAATTGTGTGATGACATTAAAGTCTCATGCGAGCACGAAATTTCTGTGCTATCGTGGATCTCCCCCTTAATGCAATTCAAGGGATCCAAAATTTGATACGAAGACAAAATGAAATAAGAAATGTCTATCAGTGTCTTTGAGTTTGATTCCTACCACCAATAGCGCTGTGATATAAAGCCAGTCACAATCGATACGTTAGAATGTGACACGAAAATGATAAGAGGGCTCGCGAGACCGCGGAACGAGTGACAAAAAAATTCATTGGATGATAGGACGATTCTGTAGTTTGTCGATGATGGTACACTGACTTTCTTCCCCGTGAAAATGCTTAAAAGTTATAGGCGACTTGTCCGAGTCGATTGAATGCGATTCAATGGCTCAGTGTTCTCACGAACTTCAAAAAGTTTCATCATATTCTTTGATTGTTTCGTCCAAGCATTGACCTTTGTCTTCTTTGTGTTTTAGGCAACGGATAGATGTGTCCTCCACTGTTGCGTTTTGCAAAACGTAGGAAAACGCAGCTGAAGTTTGAGTGTTTTTATTTAATATACAATACAAAGTCACACGATCTTAGGATAACCAGAATTTCCGGCCGCTTGCTCGTGTTCGTTCGATATGTAATGCTAGGTCCACACTAGGCAGAACTGTTCGCGAGCAGTTCGCAAACAGCAGCGTGGACCCAGCATAACAATTGTATAATATATATTGTACTTTACAAGAAACTCTTTAAATAAATGCAAATTAATCGAATTCAGCGTCTTTTTATTTAGTAGTTGCTAGTTTAAATCCCCTCCATTAATATATGTTATTTGAAGAATGTGTTAAAATGGTATTTTACTTTTTATTAACCCTTCGACCGCGGTCTACGTACCATCGACAAAATAGTTTGTCGATGCTTCTGACTTCTGATCTAATAAAATTCCTTCGACTTTTACACCGATAATAATGCCAATGCAAAAACGATATTAACGCGAATTTAATATTGTTAAGTATATTCGTAAACTTCAAATAAATAGTGTTACAGAATGCCCAGTAATACAAGAATGCGAAATAGTACCAAACTAATTTTATTGTTGCGGTAAAGAAACGAATGCGAGCTGAAAAAGGTATTCTGTAGCACTATTTATTTGGGGTTCATGAATACTGATCATAATATTATATTCGCGTTAATATCATTTTTGCATTGGCATTATTATCGGTGTAAAAACCGAAGAAATTTTGTGAGATCAGAAGTCAGTAATTCGAAGGAATCGATGACGGACAGAACGGCCATGGCGCGTGGCACTGTGGTTTCGTCACAGAACCTCGCATCACAGATAGGGAAGCCGTTTTTCGTAGCGGCTCTCGGGCGGCAGGAGTGGGGTTGACAACTAATCTGTGTTATATCCACGTGGGATACTGTATTTATGTGAATATGATAGAATTGAAGTTCGTACAGAAATAGAGAGAATTGACACATGTATTATCATTAAACGTAATTCAAAACAAACGTCAAAAAATATTTTTTAGCGATTCTTAATAATAGTAGAATACAACAATGAATTCGAATAAAGCAAAATTATCAAAAAGTATTTTGGAAATGAAAGTAAGTTAAACAGGTTAAGATACTCTTATACATATTTTTTTAATATTGTATGAAATCGTTCAGGACATATTTTATGTAATAATTTGTGCATTGTTTATATTAAAAGTTTATGAAACGGACTAAAGAAAAAGTGGAAAAGCAACAATTTCAAGAAGAAGGAGAAGAGTACTTTGGAAATGAATTAACAAAACGCATGAAGAAAGAATCGTAAGTTTTTAAACGTACAAAACAGTTTCAGTGAATATTTTTAATTTTAAATAAAATTTACAAAGCTCGACTTTTTATAAAATGCATATAATTAAACATATCAAAAATGAATATCTTCTGTTTCTTGCTTTCGTATTATCTGCACAAGACATTATATGTATATATGAGAAAAGTTGTACATATATGAAGCAAAGTGTAATACTAAAAATTTTAAATAAATATAAAAGTATGTGTTATAATTTGATTGAAACATTAAAATATTTTTTTTTATTCAAGTGAAAGATTCATCATCGAACCTAGTTACACTTTCTGCGAGAAACTAATAGATGGTAGGGTAAGTTTCCAAGGAATGAATCCTGAGATAGAAAAATTAATGGAAAAAGAACAGGAAGCTGAACAAATTAAAGCAAAAACAAAAAATGAAGCAGATATTTCTGATGAACAAATGGCAGAAAATTGGAAAGGTTATAGAAAAACAATAAAATCTGAGTATAAGTATGTTAAATCATTACAAGGAGATGATAATGAATCTGAACCATTACAAAAAAAACCTAAATTCTTGAAGCCAAAAGATTAGTTCTAAATAAAAATCATTTTTATATGTACATAATCAATTATAATGAAAGATTTTTAATATAAACATTTTCTGTTTACTGTAATATTATAATTCTGTACAAAAAGTATTGCATAGTATACATAAATATAGATAATACGTATCTCTATGTATAGCTTATAATAAACTTTGTATTTAAAATATAGGAGACTGTAAAAAATTCATTGATTCTATTTTACTTTTATAATTTATGATTTATACATTCAAAAAATTATAAGCAAAAAAAGAAAAAAGTAACAAGTACAGATAAAATATCCGATGAGTGCAATTTTTAAATACGTTTAGATTGCAGTTTTTGGAGCCATTTAAATATTAATCTTTGTTTAAATGTTGGTAATAATTAAATTATTCTGTTGAAACAAGTTTTTAAAAATTTTCAAAAAATTAAAAATTATTTAAGTTATTTTATAGACAAGTTGACTGTACCTTTTCCGTTTAACCCTTTGTCCCAAAATAAATTAAATTTATCATTAGGAAATTGAACTCTAATGTTTCTCAAATATGCTTTTTATTTCTTCTTTAGTTTGAAGCTGTAAAAATGATTCATAAATATGAAATATAGTTATCACTTCTTTTTTAAATTCTCAAATTTATGTTTACGAATATTTTTATACACATATAAATAATTACAATATCTTGTAAAGATGTTTGAAAAGATGAGACTATAAGCAGTAGTATAACATAAACATTTGTACAAAACTTAAATGTTACATACGAATGTACAGTTTAAATGGATACAGTACCTGATATGCATAATGCATATCTTATAGGTTATAAGAATCATTTTTATTTTAATCAAAAAAATACTTGGCATTCTTATTGTAAATATGTAATCAGGTACACAGTCTGGTTTTGAAATCTTTATAGTTCTAAATTGTCAATCATCAATAAATTTACTATGTATGGCACATTAATTCCTTCTTGACTAAAATATTTTTCAATAAATAATGATTTCCAATGTTAATAAACAGCTTGAGTAGTATTCATTCTTTTTACATACATGTTGTACTGTCTTTTTTGACAAGGATTTGAAAACATTGATGTAGGATTATACACCGTTATGTTCTAACCTACATGAAAGTAGCAGTTGAGATGCTAAAACATCTAATATCTGTAGGTTTAAATCTATATTGATCTTCTTTAATTCATAAGAACCAAGTAGATATTTTAGAATGTTTAACATGTCATCCTCACCAAATATTAATTTAATATCTCCTGGAATTTTAATTAACAGTTCTTGCAACAGTCTTTGCTTTATTTGTATTAGGGGCTCTTCTGAAATTTTGTTCTGAACAGTATGAAAAAGTGACATGTTACCCAAACAGTCGAAAACTCGGTAAATAGCCATCTGTAAATTATATATTAGAGAAATAATTCAAATATAAGAAATAGAACAATCCATTATAACTATATGATAAAGCATTACTTGTAGTACAGGTTCAGTAACATTTCCAAAGAGTAATTTTGTCCACCTAACAACTGTTTCTTGTTGGAGAGTGTTAGTACTTTCAATTCCTGATAATAATTCACAGACAAGGTCTGTAGCAGCACATGTTAGCATTAAACGAGAATCCAATTCATCTATGTCTTCTGTTGAGAAATGAACAGAAAAATAAACTTACTTAAACTTTAGTAATATACTAAATTTACCTTCATAAGAACCTTTTATGGTTTCACACCAGTGAGCTAGTGATGCAGAATCATTACTACCCTCCATTGAATCAACAGCTTCATAAGCAGTATCTACAGAAGAATATTCAGTGCGTTCAGCTATTAGTTGTTGTAGTTCAACCGCTAAATTTGCCTACAACAATGAAACAAAATTAATATAATAATTTACAATAATAAGACGCAGTCTCAATTTTTTTAACAAAATTTATATGTAATTACCGACTTAATATCCTCAACAAATCTCCATGGTATATCAGCTAAAGGCATTAATGTGGGTAATGGAACACTTTCCTCTTCTTGTTCAATTTCAAAACCTGGAACTACTGTTTTCAAAGTATTGAAAACACCAGTTACAGTTTTTGCCAAAAATCTATCCAATCGAGGTGCAACTGGATCTGCCTTTTTACCAACCATGCTACTTGGACGTAGAAAATGTCGCAGTTGTGGTGGACATTTATTAGCTAAGCGTGTAGTTAGAGTTTTTAAATAATTCTCTAATTCAACACGTCCACCTTCTGGTAATACTAAATTCGCCATGATAGACGTTAATTCTGGAATCTGTAAGTTGCATGATAAGTTGAGTAATTACAAAATAAAATATTAGAAGGTATAATAAATCATTCTGTTTCTTACTTCTTGTAGACTAGCATGTAACTGAGCAAAATCACGGTATTGTCGTCTAACTGTAGCGATGGTAGTTTCAAATAAGTCGACTCCACGTTGTTCCACATCATCAAATTGAATACAATAAAGTAACTGTTGTGAACCATCGGGGGCTGTATGAAACTCTGTCCATGGAATTGATAAGTTTGTAAATTGACTACCTTCATATACTACATAGGACTTTTCTTCCATGTGTCTGAAAAACATGATGGACAGTGTAAGAATATGATTCCTGCATTGAAAAAAAAAATAAAAATATTGCTACTCACAAAGGTGTAGTAACATTTGATTTTTGTTGTAATACAGTCCTAAGTCTAGCTATTGTTGTGGCAAAGTCTGTAGGTTCTTCGTATACTGGTGATATTTTGTCTTCATCCATTTCAGAATCTATCTCTGACATGCTTTGACCCCAAAGTCCTTTATGTTCTATAGTTAAGTTTTCTAAACGCAAGATAGGTCTCTTATCATTTATGGTTAATAAGGTATCTTTATTTTCCATTGAAGGTTTTATGGGCAAGTCAGATGTTGGTTTTGGTAATGGTCTTGGAATTACAGCTGCTGTTGCAGGTGTTATACCATCACTCAAAGCAACAGATATAGCTTTCTAAAATAAGTATGTAATTGATACATAATAATCTCTTTACCAATAATGAACTAAATCTTATAAATATACATATTATACCTTTATACATGATGCATCTTCTTTCCATTCATTTTGAACTTCAGTGACTTCTTTTGGTGTAGGTTGTAACAAGTCAAATACATTTTGAAACAACCAATTAGGAGAACTTATTGTTTCTACAAATAATAATAATCTTTTTGCTAAAATAGAAAGTAATAGTTTACATGGCAATGAACTTGTTAACTCCCATTGTAAAAATTCTTGTGCTAAAAGAGTGACTATTCGATGAAGCATATGCTCCAAAGCAGATGGGTTACGAGAACCAGGATGTAAATATTTGTATGCTTCCTCTATATTTGTTGCTGTTCCCCTTTCCACTCTACGCAATGCTCTGTAATGTAATTTAATTACCTTTAATTGTAAATTCTTCTAATAAATAGAAATAAAAACAGAAATTCCTACCTATGATACTCTTTTAGATGCAATAAGAACACATTAGCCAACTTGTGAGTAAGTTTTACTTTGTCTATGAAATTAATTTTATAGAATAATTTGGTCAATAATTTTTTTAGTAACTCTTGTGCTTCATCAGGAAATGATTTATCATTGCTAATGGATTTATACCAGATGTCTATGCATTTTAAATTAATTTTTTTCACTATGTTATTTATTTCTATTATATCTTTTCTTCTTAGAGAAATGTTTTTCATATTAGATTTAGTTGTTTTCTTACTCGATTTCTTTATCTTTGAAATACTGTCCATTTTCTTTTCACTAGGCATCAAATTTATGTTATTCTCTACTTTTACTTTATTCCCGCATTTGCTTTTGCATTCACTTTCTTCTTCTGAATCACATAATTTTAAACTATGTACTAATTTTTGATACAACCAGTTATTAAGCAGTTTTATAGTAATTGGACTGTTTGCTTTTAATGCAAGTTGCAATACATAACAACTGAGCCATACTGATGTAATTATAACAAAGATAATCCATAATATAGAAACATAAATTGGTAATGGTGTGAGACCTGCCCATTCTTGTATGATTAAAGATAACATTGCAGTCAGTATACTAAAAATTAACAACATCTGGTTCAACCAGCTCATTGGTATAATTTTTCCCATTGTAATAATAATTTCAACATTACATTTTGTGCCAACACAACATAAACCTGTAACAAAATATTTTTATTGTTTCTTTGTACATTTGTTGTGAATTATGTAATTGTATATTTATATAAATTATATAATTTAAAGCCTTATAAGAAAAAGTACCCAAACTTGGCATTACTAATATAACATCGTACTTATATTATTATGACACTATTCTATATTTAGGATTTCTTTTTATTACCTGAGAAATGATATTTGTGGTAAAGAAATATTTTGTATAACAGTTTTTGAAATAAAAGAAATGTTGCTGGCATGAAATGTTATCAGTAATTAAGCGTATCCAATACTAATCTTTGGTTTCACATTCGTGCTATCTTAATTATTTACAATATAAAACATACCGTGTATTTTTCAAACAATTTTTTAATTTCATTGACATTTTGATGTTTCAGAATTTAACCTCGACATTTTCAATTGTCGCTTGAGCTCGTGTGTAAAATTCTTCCTTCACAAATGCAAATTGCTTTATGTACATTAGTACTTGCAATTCACTAACTCACTAACCATGTGCTTATTTGCACGTGAATTTGCACGTACATTTTATTTTTACTTTTATTATATACACTGGAACACACAGATCACATCTTTGCGAGATTGGCGATCGCCTACCTTGTCATTTGCTTCATTGTTTTTCTTTTAGCGTGTCGTACATTTTTGTAACGACTGCTGTATTTGTTCTAAAGTCAGAAGGCTACTTCGTACGATGTAAATTGTACTGAGTCACGGTTGAATAATTTCCACATGCAGTGCAACGTACGTGATGCTATATCGCAATAACGAGGTTATGTGAATAATCTTTCGCTGTTTGTTGATAAAGAAGCGCGCTGACATGTGTACTATGTGTGTACGTTCCGTTTTGACACATGCGTGTGCACATTAAATGTACACAATGATTACACTTGTGCTGTATAGACATTCTAGGTCATGCATACTCTTTAATACATACAAGAATTGTACAATACGTAAAAGAAAAAATTCAATCTAATTAACAATTATACTTAATTTTTGCAATTACCAAGAGCAATTAAAAAAATGAATAGTCTTAATTTCAAAATCAATTAAAAATGGCAACTAAAATTAATTAAGTGTTCATTGTTAATTATAATTGCAATTAAAAGATATAGTCAGAAGGTAATTTCTTTGCACTGTATTAAATACGAGATAAAATTTAATTGAAATATAGATTTTTGTTAGTATGCGTATCATTTATTATAGAAATTAACACTGAAATGATTTTACAAATTGGAGTAATAGTTGTTAAAAAGGAACGTAGTAAGTAAAATATCTATGCTGTATAAAATTTACTGTAATCCGTAATTTTTCTTTATTTACTTGTTTTCGCGATGGAAGATAGTATGTATATACCTTTTAATATAATTTTCTCTCTGATTTGTAAGGATAGGGAGAGGGAACTTTTTAAAGAACTTCTTATCAAATTTCGTTGACTATCTGTTTAATCTCGCATTAAAAGGTGAGTAAGTTTGCTAAAGCCATCTTTGAATACGAATTTTGAATGAGTGATTCACTTTGGAGATGCACCCTTATCAGTTACATAGTGAATGGGGCCATAGCAGAGGATAATTACCTGAGAATTGTGGAATTATATCGTATAATTAAAATTGACGATTCGCAATTGATCATTCAGTTGCCAACTGCAAATCAAAATCAAGGTTTTCATTTCAGTTAAATGTAACTGATTGGTCAATCAATACTCAACTCTGAAATAAGTAAATAATAGCTTTAATTATTTATTTAATATCTTGTAGTTAAAATTATAGTATTTTCTAAAACCGAAAAAAGTGTTTTGCAGTTATAATTCTCTAATTAAAAATCTTGATGCATTTATGAAACAAAAATGACTGAGGACTTTCGAAAAGCTGTAACTATCACTATATCACAGTCGTGATGCATAGGAAAGTGATTAAAGAATCATATGAATCAATTAATTTTCTGTAAGACTATTTGTCAATCAAATTTACGTAGGGTGATCCGGAAGGAAATGCAAATACTTTACTAATAGATACTATAGCTAATTTGCTATTATAAAAATATAATATTAACATACAGTGACTTCCGACAGTATTTGAATAAGTTTTAATATTATCATAAATTATATTGTTAGTATATTTTTACCTATCTGGTGCCAACATTCTTTATTCTAAATGATCCATATTTCACCACGTTAATATATAATCATTTTAATCGTATATTATATAATTGTACGATGTACAGGGTCTCCCATTACAAACCGAACGCCTGATTCTCTTTTCAATTTTTAAATACATAATGCAATGTTTCAACGGGATTTTACTGGTAATCGAAAGATGCGTATGAGGCAATTAAGACAATTTTTTAAAAGGTTAGAGATATTTTCTATAAAGTATCATATATTTATCACCTTGAGTCTAGTAGTTCACATGAACACCTGTAATATGAATCTTATAGTTCATATCGGCGATAATGGTGTTCGGCTTTTGTAGGAATATCCTATATACTGAGTTCTTTTACATTGCCCAGATACTTTCGTGAGTGACTGTATCTCTGACTCTTAATGATTATTGAGATATGGGCATGATATTAAACTCCTCTTAATATACGAAATGCGTACGTATGCTACAGAATAAATTGCTAACGTTATTATCACTGTTAATATTGAAATAGCTACTTATTCTATATCACAAAAAAAATAAACGTTATAACCTTCGCATGGAAATCGTAACTCAGTTAAGATTCATTAAGGTATCGATATTTGAGGGTAATTAAAAATCTGGCCTATCTTAATACGACATTTCGCACTTAAAATCAGCTCTCGAATCTATTGGCGAGCAATCTATTAGCATTTCCTTCTGGAGCACCCTATGTGTTATAAAAATGAAACGTGGCCACACTTTATATTTCTCGAGCGATGAGAGTAGTCTATTCTCTCGTGTGAGCATTTTCAGCACGTGTTTGACTTGCGAAGAGAGACGATGTGCGATAGGGTCGAGCTAAAAACTGGCGCACACCCCATGCAGGTGCACGTACGCGTGCATACGTGTCCCGAAGAGTGCGGGCTCTAATTTTAGTCGTCGAAGCGTCAGAATAAACGTAAGTCACCCGGGGGCCTTGTAAGGCTAGGAGGCACTCCCGGGAACCCCACATACACTCCCCAACAGTTACGGCATCCACGTAGCCGGTTACGAACAACTCTATTTTTGCTATTTCTTTATTTGTGCCGGAGTTTTGCTGGCCGTCTTGGGTTACGGTTCAGCCACCGCTTTTCCTTTGAAGAAAGGGCTAAAATCGACCGCCTCTGGACCAACCGGAGATACCACATCGAAGATCAGACAAATCTCTCCATATTGTCTCATCGGAACATGTTTCTGAGAACCATGACGAAACGTTATTGTTAGATGGAAGCAATAACCGAATGCAGAGTAAATGATGATACGCATATTTGTATAGTGGAAAAGGAGGTCAAAGGTTGTAGGGGTGTACAGAAACTGGCCAAAAAGGAATCTTCGCAGCTGCGAATTATGTTAGATTGCATTTATAACGAATCAATACGAACGGGACTTTTTGGATTTCATTATTTCGTTGCGATAAGATACGTTAAATGGTATAGTTGGGTGAAGTGACAAGTATTACTGATCTTTATGTCTAATTAAATGTTTTAACTCTCACGAATTGAAATTGCTTTATGTATTCTATTTCAGTAACAAAGATGGCATATTTTCTCGACCAAATTGTATATAATAAATTAAAAATTACATTAACATAACAATTTTAATGTTTTTTTTTTCCTATTGGCGTGTCACCTTTCGCCCCTGTCAAAGCGAATAAAAATATAAACGCTCAAAGTTGCATGCAAATTGGCTGTTTGCCAGAGTATACTCTGTATCCGAAGTTAAATGTCACGGAAATCGAAAATATAATAAATCTCTCAAATTTCTTAGAGTATGAAGACGCAATTTGTTCGTGCCCATTATGTCGTAATTTTGAACGTTTGCCAGACATGTATATCGCGCACGATAAGGTTCACATAAGTTGACATCGAATTATTATATAATACAGTTTTATTATCATTAATTATATGATATAATAAGAAGAACAATACGCCAGGCAGCAATATGAGCCAACGTCGAGGCGCCTGGTTTATGGTTTTCCATCGTATACTGCACTCTTGTCGATTACCACTCCACAAATGCCAAATTACGTGCGCGTACGGTTTCAAGAAAGCCTTTTGCGTGTATGTGTGTATGTATGCATGTACGTCTGCGTATACATGTTTACAGGACCGAGAAGGGCTCGTTGCAACGACCGAGGAGATTATCAATAAATTAGTTAACGTTAATAACAAACAGTCGTGTTGTATAAACTACAAAGTAAAGTACAGTCTGATAAATGTGTAGAATAAAGGCACTTCAGTAATTTCTCATTTCCCAAACCACGTTCCCCCATTTCTACCTTCTTCTCTTTTTTTTCTTTTAAACGTGGTGTACCTGTGACTGGACAGCTCGCCACTCAAAGATGACGAGCATCAACGGGAAAAAAAAAGAAAAGAAAGCAGGTAAAAATCATTAATTCACACGCTCGGTGCAACACCTTAGAAGCACTTGCGGTGAACGATGCCAGGGCCGGACTCGTCGTATTCCTGCTTGGAGATCCACATTTGTTGGAAGGTGGACAGAGAAGCCAGGATAGATCCACCGATCCATACGGAGTACTTCCTCTCGGGGGGAGCAATGATCTTGATCTTGATGGTCGATGGGGCCAGGGCAGTGATTTCTTTCTGCATACGGTCAGCGATACCTGGGTACATGGTAGTACCTCCGGAAAGTACAGTGTTGGCGTAGAGGTCCTTACGGATATCGACGTCGCACTTCATGATGGAGTTGTACACGGTTTCGTGGATACCGCAGGATTCCATACCCAAGAAGGATGGTTGGAAGAGAGCCTCAGGGCAACGGAACCTCTCGTTACCGATGGTGATGACCTGTCCATCAGGCAATTCATAGCTCTTCTCGAGGGAGGTGCTAGCGGCTGCGGTGGCCATTTCCTGTTCGAAGTCCAGGGCGACATAGCAAAGTTTTTCCTTGATGTCGCGAACGATTTCACGTTCAGCCGTGGTGGTGAAGCTGTAGCCTCTCTCGGTCAAAATCTTCATGAGATAGTCGGTCAAGTCACGACCGGCCAAGTCCAGACGGAGGATGGCATGGGGAAGGGCGTAACCTTCGTAGATGGGGACGGTGTGAGAGACACCATCTCCGGAGTCCAAGACGATACCGGTGGTACGACCGGAAGCGTACAGAGACAGTACGGCCTGGATGGCGACGTACATAGCTGGGCTGTTGAAGGTTTCGAACATGATCTGAGTCATCTTCTCACGATTAGCTTTCGGGTTGAGGGGTGCTTCGGTGAGAAGGACCGGATGTTCCTCAGGTGCGACACGCAATTCATTGTAGAATGTATGATGCCATATCTTCTCCATGTCATCCCAGTTGGTTATAATGCCGTGTTCTATAGGATACTTTAAGGTAAGTATACCTCTTTTACTTTGGGCCTCGTCGCCTACGTAGCTGTCCTTTTGACCCATACCGACCATCACACCCTGGAAAGAGATTTTAAGGTGTTAGTGATTTTTCAAGTCGGAAATATAGGTTTTTGATTAAATTGACGATGATTTTCAAATTCAACAAACCTGATGACGCGGACGACCAACGATGCTGGGGAAGACAGCACGCGGTGCGTCGTCTCCAGCGAATCCCGCCTTGCACATACCGGACCCATTGTCCACAACTAGTGCCGCAACATCATCATCACACATCTTGATTTGAGATTAGTTTTACTTTCTGCGAAAATTGAATGCAATGTTTGATTGTATTAAAATGGTTGCTCGTTGCATCCATGTTGATTAATAGTTCAAACTGTGACATTACTGTTCATTCGCAAACACGTCAGTTGAAATATATAAAGTTATGAGCCATGTTTAAGTGGCACTTGTGTCATCAAACGGTGTCAATGCTTCTATGCAATTAATCAAAGGGATAACTAATTATATAATATAAAATAAAAATCGAAGAGAGCATTGAAAAAACATAAAGCAAACAGAAAACATACAAAATAAATCAGAAATGAATAAAGTAATTTTTAAATTATGCTTGAGCTATGAAATAGGTACTTATTGTTAGTGTTATGATTAAAGTTTTCAAGCTTTATACGAACTTCATTATGAATTGAAAACATCCATTGTAGTCAATGGACAAAATGAAACACTAAACAATTGTATAGTACAAGTGATGACTTTAAGAAGCAAAAATGTGGCCTGTTAATACAAAAAAAGCAATAATTGGAGTCTATCAAAAAATCTTCATTAGTTTAACGAACTTAATTGTTAATTACAAAAATTTCAGTCAACACGGTCAACGATGGACTCTCCGTGATTTATTAAAGATAAAAAGCCTAGTTCTCTTTAAGATCGTCACTACTTGTAAAAAAGCGTTTCCCCTTTGCAGTTACAGATATTAGTTCTTTGCGATTACTTCGACCGAAAGAAAGCTGATCATTGATAGAAACGAGAATGTCTATTATAATTAGCGGTGTCAGTAATAATTGAAGAAGCACAAGCATTGAAATCACAATTTACGGAATGTCACTGCACAGTTATCCGTGGACATGCAAAATTAATCGGGGAGATCGTCAAACGAAGGGACTGCGTTCGGTCCTCGTACAATGTCAACGCGGTCGACACGGATTTCCGTCGTAAAATCACTTTTCTCAAATTGGGGCGAATCGCACAGAATAAAATCGAGATTGTTGTACACTGTTCCATGAGAGCGCGTTCTTCGAATCAAGAGGACCGAAGCAGTCCGCGGATACCGCGAGCACCCTCGTCTGGATCGATCGATCGATCGAGAAGAAAGTTTACCGGTACGATCTATCACAGAGGATACGGATACGAGGCACACGTTCGATTTACCGTTTGCTAACGAGTCGAGAGATCGGCAACAGTCGCTTAGGGCGTACGTCGTGCAAGAGACCGAGAGCGGCGAGTGGCACAGTGCCGGCTCTGTGGGGTCCCTTTATCCATATCGGTTCGCAGCCGAAAATAGCGATCCGCCCCTTAGATGGAAATCTATCGTGCATTAACACACGTCTCAGCCCGCTGCCACCGCCTAGTCCTTAGCCGCCCTAACAGTGACGCCAAGAGGGAGAGACGCCGTGCGTCGCGACGAAGCAGCAGCCGACGGCCCCCCGATCCAAATAAGGTCTCGTCACGCGCCAGGGCCGTCATTCGTCGGGTGCTGATCATCAAGGGTCGAAGGGCACTGTCTTCTATCACCAATTTCCTTCCAGATCGTCCACATGGCTCATCGTTCGTCGAGGGAGAAATTAGCAAACTAAATGCCATCGTATAAATACCTTATTTAAAGTTGTATTATTCGTTCAATAGGTATGAACGCAGATCGTGCTCGTTTGATTTAGATGATCCAAAAAAATAGAATACGAGGGTGCAAATGTATTTGAACCAAAGTCCAGAAGTTTGGAAGTACTTATGAGTTCATGTAATTTATAGACAAATTTCTACGTTGAGGCACCTCTATGAGAAAGCTGTAAATAACCATGATAGTGTCAAGAAATCAATGTCCACTATATTTATAAAAAGAAATGAAAAGTTATTTAATTAAGGTTAATTGCATGTGAATCTAATAATCTATAATTTTATAAATTCCTTTGAATATGAAACTATGGTCGTTCATATTTACTCTCTGTCACGTTAAATGAATTCGAATCTCCGACACTACACAAAAGGGGCAGTAAGTAAGTTCATTCTGGATCTGTCATGGAAGATCATAATCGTGTACCTTTGTACACTGTTCCGTGCCAACAATAACAATCTGAATTACAATTCTGACGTGATTCCGTTTTCAATGTTAAACGGCCTCAATTTATTATCGCGCGTAACAGCATTGAAAATAAACGATCAGTCAGTCGATGAAAAGTATATCGAATCGAATTATTGGACGATTAGGCTGCTTTCTATAATTGGGAATGCACGGGGCGACGTCGTAGCTCGAGCCACCACCGATCCCCTCCACCTTTTTGCAAGTTCGACTGTAGAACCGTCCGACCGATTCGCAGATTCGCATTGCTAAGTTTCAACCCCGAAACGACGCGTCTTTGTCGAGAGGGTCTATCTTACGGAATTCCTTATACGTATATGTGGTGGTGGATTCAGCCGATCGAACGACGATTTTCAAATTTTATGAGTGTGCACGAGGATCACGTTGTGTGGACGGATCCACTTCTTTGTTTGCGAACGCGCCAGAAATCGAAGTATTTCGCGAGAAATTGATTTAGATAAGTACCTTTAATTTTGTTACGAGCGTAGCAATAACGATTAAAAGGGGTATGATTATTAGATAAAAAATATTTCGTTTTGTATATATATATATATATATATATATATATATATATATATATATATATATATATATGCAAGGGCTTGAAAAACTGATAATACATTAAAGTTTTCTAGAGTAGCAGTGGTATGACGGTGAAAAATTAAAAACAAGTAAAATCTGAACTTGTAATCATTGAAATTTTGAATATCATTTGTGTAACTCTTGAAATAAATCGAAATGTCACTGTAACAATAAACAATTTGCAGGTAACAAGAAGACACTCGAAAAGCAGGCACGGCAAGCATTCAAGACATGGATCACGTAAAAAGGAAAAGCCATCCGCTCTCATGAATGTGTTCCCGGTGCATCTACTTCGATTAATTGACTACAAAGTTCAAGATAAAGAAGCCAGATTGAGTATCCTCGGTAATTTCGGTAGAAGCAATGAGTTATTCCTTCGTATGATACAACCCATGCATGATAGATGATGAATATCACTATTCCTTTCAAAATATTTGTTATCTGTACATAAACAGGAGTGCTGCTAGATTTTTATACGAATATGTAATAAATGAATTTTTCCTAGAAATTTTTTTAATATCTAAACCTTCGATCACGTTTTCGTTTCCTATTTTTATTGTTTTCTTTAATATATTCACCACTTATATACCGACTGAATTCACCCTATATGCTTTGTTGAATTGCAAATGCATGATCAACGATGATTTATCCATTTTATCCTTTACTTTAGTTTAACGTACTCTAATCCTAATACAGTACAGGCTATTTCGATTAGAGAAATCAGTTATTATTAACGTTTTTTAATAGACTTAAACCGCAATGTTTCCAAGTCGTCATGTAACGTGAAAAATTAAGTATGTGACATGCATAACATTAATAGTAATAAGCAACTTATGAAGATTAATAAATTTTATATTAAGTATAGACTCTTATTCAGGGAATCGTAAAATGAAGAGCTACGTTTTGATTCGTTGTAAGAATATAAGATTGATTTATTCCGTAGATGTAAACTTATATACAAAAGATGACGTATATGTTCAGACGATGCTCGCCGAATAAAATCTCACCGCCACGTAGAAACAATGCCGATAGGATTGTACTAATGAAGACGCAACTAGACGAAGCGGTACGGCAGTGAACGGTGCATTTTGGGAAAAGGTGTAGCAATAACAATATCAATAGTAATAAGAATTTGAATCGAGCATAACTGCTTAGAAGCACTTGCGGTGAACGATGCCTGGGCCAGACTCGTCGTATTCCTGCTTGGAGATCCACATCTGTTGGAAGGTGGACAGGGAAGCCAGGATAGATCCACCGATCCATACGGAGTACTTCCTCTCGGGGGGAGCGATGATCTTGATCTTGATGGTCGATGGGGCCAGGGCAGTGATTTCTTTCTGCATACGGTCAGCGATACCTGGGTACATGGTGGTACCACCAGAGAGTACGTTGTTGGCGTACAGGTCCTTACGGATATCGACGTCGCACTTCATGATGGAGTTGTACACGGTTTCGTGGATGCCGCAGGATTCCATACCCAAGAAGGATGGCTGGAAGAGAGCCTCAGGGCAACGGAACCTCTCGTTACCGATGGTGATGACCTGTCCATCAGGCAATTCGTAGCTCTTCTCGAGGGAGGTGCTAGCGGCAGCGGTGGCCATTTCCTGTTCGAAGTCCAGGGCGACATAGCAAAGCTTTTCCTTGATGTCACGGACAATTTCACGTTCAGCCGTGGTGGTGAAGCTGTAGCCTCTCTCGGTCAAGATCTTCATAAGGTAGTCGGTCAAGTCGCGACCGGCCAAGTCCAAACGGAGGATGGCATGGGGAAGGGCATAACCTTCGTAGATGGGGACGGTGTGAGAGACACCATCTCCGGAGTCCAAGACGATACCGGTGGTACGACCGGAAGCGTACAGAGACAGTACGGCCTGGATAGCGACGTACATAGCTGGGCTGTTGAAGGTTTCGAACATGATTTGGGTCATCTTTTCACGGTTAGCTTTGGGGTTCAGGGGGGCCTCGGTGAGGAGGACTGGGTGTTCTTCGGGGGCGACACGCAATTCGTTGTAGAAGGTGTGGTGCCAGATCTTCTCCATATCATCCCAGTTGGTGATGATACCGTGCTCGATCGGGTATTTCAAGGTGAGAATACCTCTCTTGCTTTGGGCTTCATCGCCGACGTAGCTGTCCTTTTGTCCCATACCGACCATCACACCCTGATGACGGGGGCGACCAACGATCGAGGGGAAGACGGCGCGAGGAGCGTCGTCTCCGGCGAATCCGGCCTTGCACATACCGGAGCCATTGTCGACAACAAGGGCTGCTACTTCGTCGTCACACATTTTGTTTCTTCTTCGATTTTAATTGTCTGTAACAGAAATCGTGGCCTTTCTAGGTTCTTGATCGACTCTCATTTGTTGGAATTGTTAGGTTCATCAAAATACCCTTTCGTGAAGTAGCTATCTGAATTATCGATACCATTATCAGATTTAAATCTGTGATATTTGTCTGGTTATTTTTAAAAATTTCTCGGCACCTCGTAACGGGTAACACTAACACTTGGTCTCTATATCTGAACTTACAGGTGAAATATTTTAAAGAACAAAAATATTTTTCACGAGAAGAAACAAATTAGGTTATTTAGTAAAGGTACAATTTTTTTGTAATATTTAGTATATGAACGTGATAAGTAAAATTGTCTTGCGAGGGCGACATTAAACATTCGCGAGTGACTAAACGCTTCAATACATTTCATATGTATAACAAACAATTTATTTAAAGCACCGAATAAATGACTCACAAAGTAAGAATTGGTGTGTAAGCAGAGTTTTGCTTACAAACTTGTTTCGTAAAGAGAGATCACAAAAAGGTAATCACAATGAAAAATTTCGACAAAAATGCTCATCGGAAAGAAAAGAATCTTCTTGGTTGTAATATTATTAATATGTAAATTGCAATTATATAAAAAGAGAGTAAATGTGGGAAAATATATGTATAGGAGGGAAGTCGTTTGAAGAAGTTTTCGCGGAAAGCGTCGATGCTCGCCAGAATTGACCCAGTTGCCTATAAAACGATAGGCAAGCAGTCCCGGCGTCGCGGCACTATTTCGAGGCGCCGCGACGCTAACTTTAGACGTACGACCGACGGACGATCCCTAATAAGTGCAAGCGACGATTATGGTGGGCAACAGCGTGTTCGCTCGACGCAGCTCAGCTTGGACCACGAGGATAAAACATAACGACGAAGCCCGCGCGTGCCAAAATTATGCTGTGCTCACAAAAGGACGAGCCACGCACACGGGCAAAGACCTCGAATATGTCTAAACATGACGATAGAGTCGGCCATTCGCCCCGTACACATATTTTTGGCACTCATGATTAGTTGCTCAGAAAAATTTTGAAACTATGGAAAGGAGTCGAAAAAGGGATTTTCTTTTAAGTAATGATTCAAAATGGAACATTGCTTGCTCGTTAACGAAGAGCAAAACTCATTTTGCAAGCAGGTGCTGGAAATTAGAAGCGACTTAGGAAGCAATGAGAATTTCCTTTGGATTTTTATATTTCTGTTTAATAAATCATAGTTTGAAGGAAGTATCACTATTACAGCAAATCGACGCGTATTTAATATATAGTAAGACGATTACTGAGATCAATATTTCATGGACCTATTAACACAATTCAAAGTTTTCTTTCAAAACTGAACGGACTCTGTTTTTTCGAATTCTTTCAATTTTTAAGTTAGACTTCTACAGCTTTTAATAGAGCTAATGTATGCTATATATATACCATACCTAATACGTGAGCACTCGAAATGTTTTGTTAGAACTTAAATTTATAGCAACATGACATATTGCAAAATTTGTTTTTACGTTATATTTTTGGTATTCCTCTGAGCTCCTTAATCTACTTATAGCGGATGGCAGCTCAATGCTAAACTTATTTTTCTGAATTCAATACTTAAAGCTGTACATTAAATGAATGGAAACTTCGTCAAAATTTTTTCAATTATGGAATGGTTGCTTTCAGAGAATTACTTTTAACAATTTCAAATGGATCAGAAGTCTTGTCAGAAGTTTTATAATTTGGTTGAACTATTATAAGTTAATAACTGAACGCGCAAGTTTGTTTAGTTGTTTCTTAAATAATTTATGAAATTATGCACAAAATATCAGTTTCCATTAATTGAAGAATGAGAGAAAGTGAAAGAAAAAAATGACCAGTAGAAATTTAATACTCATATTTTAATTTTAATTGTGAAGTATACCTAGAAATGCTTGTATTTATAAGCGGCAGTAGCATAAATGTTTATGAGTGAAAATGATACAATTTTGGATACTTTCGGGTACAGCTATGATACATTTCATTATGTACTCTTATCAAAAGGGACACCAGAAGAGTAAATGCAAAATTAAAAAATTTTTCGAACATGGCTGACTTAAAACATAAATTGTATTAAGAGAATACAACTAGACTAACTAAAATTTGAAAAAACACATCCTTGTCATGGATTGTTATGAAAATTCAAATCAAGTGACAATTCAATTAAAATCCAAATGTAAAATGTTAATCAACAAGCTGATAACATACTTGTGTATACAGAGCAATGCTAGTAGTAAGAATGTGTACGCATTTTAAACAAGAAGCAACAGGTACTCTACGTAAATAATTAATAAAAAAAATATATTTTAATGAAACTATAACGGTACTTCTGAATCTCGAACACGAACACAGTTAACCGTGGATGCTAATTTCAGATACCAGATACCGGAAGGAAGGTCTACCATTCCCAAGAAAGTGCACTACGATTCTTCGGACGACTCGGAAGTTCGTTTAAAGGAATCGAGTAAATCGATATCAAGATTAACAGAATCGATCGAGTACCGATAATCGTGGACACCGGCGAGGGTTCTGGAAGTAGCCGATAGTATCCAGGTAGATGAAATATCGTTCCAGAGAGTAGTTTCTACGTACCGTGCACGGGACAGAGTTGGATGGCGTCTGTGCCTTGGGAGCGTCGCGACGTCGAATATATGCTCTCGTCAGGACGCCCCCGCATTCTCGTGGGATGGTGCTTGCCGACAGGCACGAAAAAGGCTTGCCTCGCGTGGCGTCGCGACGCTCGCCGAACTAGGCGGCCCCAGGCCCTAAGCGGACCGACGAAAATGCGTCGCTTTTGAAACGTTCCATGGCCTTTTTTGTTACACTTCTTCGACTTTTCATCTTTTCTTCGGCTCCTATTATTACATGTTTCCGCCGACAGAACACATATCCCTAACAGTTTCTGAGAAAGTTTGCTCCCCTGCACGAACATCGGTTCCTCTCCCGTTTTGGAAAGGGGTGCTGGAGTGTCCGTCGACACGCACGAGTCGACTCGCGTGAATGAAATTGTTATAGGATTTATATTCTTCGTTCTTTGTTCCCTTATCTTGTAAATCAAATTATCAGTGTATATTGCTAATATGGAAAGTCAGTTGTGCGTAAGGCCGATAATAGTCTTATTTGTTATAAAAGAAAATTCTTTTGCTTGTATCGGCACCTTATTTAAGAAACTGGTGTTAGATGACTGTAAGGAAAATACGTTCTGATCTATTTCATGTATAAGTAGAAATCTTTTTTGAAATAATAATAATATTTCTACTGAGAAAGAAGTAACTTATTAGTAAACTAGTATTTATTGCATGTATTTTTATTTCAAGTAATATTCATATTCTGAAAGGAAACTAAAAGAATCGTAGCTTTGAATACGTCAATCGAAAGTAGAAAATTCAGTTAACTTGTATGTATATTCTACGCTTTCCAAATTAATTTCAACATATCTGATGCTTTGCGAAAGGTATATACTTGTTAGCGTATAAATTTCTCGTAAAATAGTCCCGCGCATTTAGTCTCGTGTCACCTTGTTTTGTGCGAAGTAAATAATCCGTTCGCCACGTGACTTTAATGCATATATTGATCGCCTTTCTTGTCGAAGAACATTTAAATTTGATGAAATTAGTATATCCTACAAACAAGAAATTTTTTAATGCGTAGTTATAAAATTAATAGAAACGCGACTTTAATATTTCTGAAAATTAGTTAACTGAATTGTAAGGAACTGAAATCGCTACCCGATTTTACTTCGTTTATAACGTTTTATAATGTTCAGATTTCAGTATTTACAGTTATCTCAAACTGATAAAATTTCATTTAATTCAATTATTTGTTAACACTGTATTTCCTACGTGTACGTTTTCATCGATCACTGTCGCTTGAAGTTTCTATGACAAAAGAAAGTACTCAGAAAATCATGAGATTTATCGATATTCAGTTGTTTTTTCAGAGATCTGTTGTATCTTTCTAGTGTTATCAGCTGTTACCATTCAGATATTTCTTAATCTTTTAACGTTTCTATCTAACAATCACATCAGACTCAGACAGAACGATCATTGCAAACGTATAAACATGTATCTAAAGTGTAACCAAATGTAATTTAAAAGTTTTTTCGTTCTGCGAAGCTTGACCTCTGCAAGATACGCATTCTTCTCATTCTATCAGATATCAGGGTAGGAGGAATATTTTGAGATTACGCACCGGGACAAAAATAAATCGCAGGATCCGCGGCTCTTTTATTGGCCAACCCTATGTTCCGCCGAACCTTATCGTCGGAAGATACTTTCGAGGAATGCAGCGAAGTATTTTCACCGAAAATTACGGTGCTTCTGACAGTGTTGGCGATATAAATCAAACGGTTGAAAAATAAAGTCTAGCTTTTTTTTTTTAGGAAGTGTTCCGTGGGGCCAGAAAAACATGTAGCAAACGAACCCGTTCAGGAGTAGATTCGTCATAATAGGCCAAGGTCATCTCTTACCCCGACGTCACAACAATAGTTATTTTAAAACAACTTCAGCAGCTTTTCACTGCTCTCAAACATGTTCGGTGTTCAACATGATGAAGAAAATGATTTTTTCTTATATAAATTTATACAGATGTATACATGTACATTTACATTTGCTGTGGAGCACTTGTACTGTTAATAGTGACGTAAAATACTGGCGTGTTTATTACAATAAACAGAGATTCAGATACAAATGCTTGGTAACAAATAGTAGGTTAGGTAATTGTGAAGTCTCAATTGAATGTAGATTACACTTGGTGCATTATACATGATCTGTATTTCAGCACACTGTTACTTTATTTTCGATGCCTAATTACAAATAACGTGTATGTACCCGAATAAGGTACATATTTTTAGTTATTTCTTCAAAAGTATGTACATTCGATACCTAATTCGACACATCGCAAAATATTTCATAAATGGGGGAAAAGTATACGCTAATATTTTTGTGTAACATTGTATGTTACAGATGACACGCCCTCGAACTCAACGAAATCTAGAGTTATATGATACAGCAAATAACTTTCCCGTGGAAACTGATTGTATGAATTTTACGAAAACGATTCCGAAGTCGGACAAAGCTGGCAGGTGTATGGACAGGTGACTCAAGGTGGTACAACGTAAGGATATCGATACTGGTATGAGACAATGTGTATTTAATTTGAGTTTGATGTCGTATAACAACATAGTAATATAGTGTATAATATTTACAAAATAAATTAAAATAGACGTATATCGGTGACATTGTTTTGATTAGCAGGCTAAGTATAGTAAGGTTTAGAAATTTATTGGAGGTGCAGCAATCTCGCGTTACAGTGAGACAAGCGCAGCATTCCTCGAAGTTGGTCCAATCCCGTCAAAGATCCTGTTTCCTTCACATGTGTCCAGAATGTCCCTTTCATTATCGAAAGATGCATTTGGAAGCTACCCAACCGACTGTGTACCGTTAACGATACTCAACGGGAAATGGCCACCCTCGAGCGAGCTCTGTATCGAGAGTCAACACCTTTGCCGGCTTCCTCGGCCATAGTGATGCGTCGGATGAAAGTGATCCTCATAACCCAATAAGGAATTGCGGGATCAACAATGCGACCAGCCAAGCCGTCGTTCCTTGCGAATCGACGTACATGACTGCGGCAATGAACTTTCGATGAGATCTGATAATGATCCAGTGATATTCCAATAATGTTTCTTTATTGCAGCATGATGATTGCACAAGGAAAACAGACAGATCATATGTACGATTCCCTTGAGCTCGACTGATGTTCCGTCGATGTTCGTGCGACGTCGACGTTTTTTCGACGATGCGCTTAGAAGCACTTGCGGTGGACAATGCCAGGGCCGGATTCGTCGTACTCCTGCTTGGAGATCCACATCTGTTGGAAGGTAGACAGGGAAGCCAGGATGGAACCACCGATCCATACGGAGTATTTCCTCTCAGGGGGAGCGATGATCTTGATCTTGATGGTCGATGGGGCCAGGGCAGTGATTTCCTTCTGCATACGGTCAGCGATACCTGGGTACATGGTGGTACCACCAGACAGTACGTTGTTGGCGTACAGGTCCTTACGGATATCGACGTCGCACTTCATGATGGAGTTGTACACGGTTTCGTGGATACCGCAGGATTCCATACCCAAGAAGGATGGCTGGAAGAGAGCCTCAGGGCAACGGAACCTCTCGTTACCGATGGTGATGACCTGTCCATCAGGCAATTCGTAGCTCTTCTCCAGGGAGGTGCTAGCGGCAGCGGTGGCCATTTCCTGTTCGAAGTCCAGGGCGACATAGCAAAGTTTTTCCTTGATGTCACGGACAATTTCACGTTCAGCCGTGGTGGTGAAGCTGTAGCCTCTTTCGGTCAAGATCTTCATGAGGTAGTCGGTCAAGTCACGACCGGCCAAGTCCAAACGGAGGATGGCATGGGGAAGGGCATAACCTTCGTAGATGGGGACGGTGTGAGAGACACCATCTCCGGAATCCAAGACGATACCGGTGGTACGACCGGAAGCGTACAGAGACAGTACGGCCTGGATAGCGACGTACATAGCTGGGCTGTTGAAGGTTTCGAACATGATTTGGGTCATCTTCTCACGGTTAGCTTTGGGGTTCAGGGGGGCCTCGGTGAGGAGGACTGGGTGTTCTTCGGGGGCGACACGCAATTCGTTGTAGAAGGTGTGATGCCAGATCTTCTCCATATCATCCCAGTTGGTGATGATACCGTGCTCGATCGGGTATTTCAAGGTGAGAATACCTCTCTTGCTTTGGGCTTCATCGCCGACGTAGCTGTCCTTCTGACCCATACCGACCATCACACCCTGATGACGGGGGCGACCAACGATCGAGGGGAAGACGGCGCGGGGAGCGTCGTCTCCGGCGAATCCGGCCTTGCACATACCGGAGCCATTGTCGACAACAAGGGCTGCTACTTCGTCGTCGCACATGTTGCTGCTTTTTTAGTGTCTCTGGAAAAAAGTTTATGATCGTTAAATTACGTCGTGAAGTTCAGGTACTTAGCTTCCTGCCTAACACAGTTTTCAGTTACAATTGTTCTATCTCTACTTCCGTTGACTATTTCTCAGTGACGGACTAAAAAATTGTAATTTCCTGATAACCATTTCAGTTTCGAAATTTCATTCTGAAGAAATTTTGGTATATCATTTTTTTGTGAATAATTTTTCACCTGTTCAAAGTAAAAGAGATCGAATCGCAAATTTCAACACTTCTCGATTTTTCTTAATTGAAGCCAAACGACAATTGTTGCGTTAATTAATATTCACAACGAGGCTTTTCACTTTTCGAATTTTTCTAATTCAATCGAGGTTCTCAAAGGTTTTTTGCACTATACATCGAAAAATGTACTCGTTCACCTATTCCAGTTCTGGTGGTTACCAAATCCTGTTAACCAATTTTCTATGAACACTTCTTCTGTCACCACAAAACAAAGATCACAGGTGATCGTACAACACTACGCACCAGAACTTCCTTGACTACGAGAAAGTGAGAGCTAGATTTCGCAGAATTACTAACCGTGGGGGTGAGTTGTGAATCGACGGGCGGCTGAGGAGCGGCTGAGGCTCGTCGGCGTCGCGACGCCAGATATAACATCCGCAGCATACGCGACGCTACCGAAGATGGGCACGAGGGACGCCTCCAGGGCTGCCCAGCACCTCTGCCCACGCAAAAGCTCTGTGTGACGATGTCTGCGGTTCAGGCTCGTTACGAACCAGGAAATCAGTATAGCCCAGATGTCGGAATCTCGGCAGAGGGTGGACAGCGATACGAATTTGGACGGCCCTGGCCGTCCGAGAACAGCGGTGAGAATTATGCGCCTGCCTCCCACCGGCACTCCAACCTTACCCAAGTAGAACATAATCTTGGCCAGAATTAGTTTTTACATTGATCCATTGGTTTTCGTATTTTTTAACACTTGACCACCGTTCGGTATCGTGTGAATGTTATTTCTGTGTTAAAAGACTGCGATAATTGATGATAACAAGAGTTCAGATTAATCAAACGCGTCAACCATTTTGCCAGTTGTATGTTTTTATTTATTACTAGGTAACTCGGTGTATTAACGTGTAAAATATTTTTCGTAAAAGATGTATTTTACGCAACTTCCCTGTGTTCATCTTACTATAATTGTGGTCTGTGTATTGCTTTTATTCTAATTTTACATATAGGTCTTTCATCAGTTTGTGATGGTTCGGCAGATCACCGGCTTGGGCTGAGTACGGCCGTAACCAAATCGAGACATTGACGCGATCGGAGGCACTCAAAATACATGTTCATCGTTGTTTTGAAATTGTAGGATTTCTAACGTAATATTTTATTAACATAACATTAGTTAAGATGTAACATTAACTAATGTAATTTTTGTGATGTCCAATTCAAATCTGTAAGAAATACTGACTCTGTGTTAGGATAGGTAATTTGAAATACATTTTTGATAAACAATAAGTAAGTATTGACCTCAGTATTTACGCAATTCGAATTGAATGTAATTTTTAAGTGTAAAACATATTTTAGCGCTACATAATCGAAAAACATCGCAATAACAGATACTGTAATGTTTAGTGTGTTAAAGTTTCGCTCCTCATTGAGATGTCATGTACAAAAAGATGCATGTGTGACAATGGCACATGATTATGTAAGATCAGTATTTTCAAAACGAGCAGGTCCTTTCTTAACTTTGTTACATTATGCAAAATGATTTTAACTGTTTTGTTACTAATATTTTTCTGTTCCCAATCAACTGTGAAAAGTTTCCGAAGTAATTACTGTTGATGTCTACTTATCTTATACGTGATTAACATTATTAATATAATAAGATTAGAAGATGGAAGTGTATGCCACTGATGGTACAGTTTAGTACTGATCACTACTATGTTTTGAACATAAAATATATTTTCATATCAGTTTAACCCTCGTGCGTTGTTCGACTCAAATTGGCCCGAAATGGAAATTCGACATTTAATGGTTTTCTAATAAAAAATCCAATTTCCATGAATTTTATTAACTTTCATTAAAATTACTTGAAGAATGTGTCCCTTGAGTAAGATTGTTTTTGATACCGTTTTGCGTAAAGTACAGTTTGTTACTTTGGTACAGCTTCAGTCAAATTGCCCCGAATGAAAGCCTTCCTTGTCTTTTGAAAAAAAATAAATATTTTACTTGCTTTCATTCTACTTATTTAAGTTCATAACTTCTTCTGTCGCTGAACTTATACATAATACAGCATTAGTTTATTATGTTAACAATATTTCTGATGGACCAGATTCGAAACTAAAAATTTTCAGTGAATGTAAGTGTACCAAAGGCACGATTGAGATTTTTAATTCGTTACAAAGCACAACTGTCGTCGACGAATAAATCATTGACGTTACTTTACCAGATGCTTAATATTTCTCCCTTTCATCCATTTATTTTGTGAAGATGTTAATCCTAATTGGTGCGGTGGAAAAAATATGAACGACGCTTATTGTAAAAAGTAATAAAACAACAAAAAAATAATATAACACTGACATCATCTACATTGCATGAACTAATAGAAAAAAGGCAAGTACATTTTAAGGGTTCTCGTTGTGCTATGTACATGATCTTCTACGATGCTAGACAAACAAGCAAACTTTGTTGTATATGTAAAAAGTACACGTATCAAGAATACGTTGGTATTGTTTACGATAAACGTATAAACTAATTTGAATTTATATTTATTAAGCTACATTATAATCAAGTGGATTAATGCATTTATTTTACTTAATTTGAGCTTCGGGACAAATTAACTCGAACGACTTTAATGTAATAATCATCTGAACGATGATGCAAGAGTTACATTATTCTAATTATACATCAGTGTTATTGTATCGTTTGAGGCACGATTATATAAAGTAGTATCAAATTCACTGTAAGATATTCGAGGAACCAATTCTATCTTACTATATTATAAACATATTTGTAGTTGATTACTTTTTGTTTGGGGAAATTACACATACTTAAAATGTTTTGTTCTGCGGAACAACGCGAATGCAAAGACAGTTTCAATCTGTGTCACTAACCATTTTGTCGTGTCTGACACGTGAGGGACACATTCCACTCATAGATTTCAACAGTCACTATTTGGACGTGGTACGATAAGTTTTTGCCTGTATTCAAACCATTTTACTATTTGCAATAGTTCCCTTTATTTATAATATTTCTCTAATATAAATGTAATTAAATCAGTATAATTTTCATTAATGAAAGAGAATTCTATAAATCTTATTATTTTTACTTTATATCTTGATACGATCCTGTCACTAAAAAGTCTATACGTATAGATTTATGTTTGCTATTTTCTATTATTATTTGTTATGTGTTTATATTAATATGATTTATACATACTTTTATATGGAAACTATAATTTGAACTAATTTTTTATAAGAAATAACTACAATTTTAGGACTTATCGAATAAAAAACTTGTTGTGTGTCATCATGAAAACACTGCTAAAAAACTGTCTCGTACGTAAATTAGGATAAAGTCGCGTACGTCGATATACTATTGTATTGTATATACAAACGTGAGTAACCGTATGAGTAATCCTTCTACTATTTTGAGTGGGCTATTTTGAACTTTCTGTCGATTTTCCACTGATGTGTAACTGCAGTACATATCGCCTGGATGATTAATTCTGTAGGCATGGGTTTATTTAAGGAATATTAATTTATTTTTTTTATTAAATATTTAATTCGTTAATAATACTATTTTTTCAAAATATATAACATTAATAAAACGGCAATTAGGCTAGATATAGGAACATTTTTACCAAGGGGCTAACTTACGCATCACACGTGACTTTTAAATACTTTGTCCGACATAGAAGGCATTCTCATTAATTTTTTAAATTTAATCATTTCAGTGCATTGGTTATTGTTTTGAACAAGTAAGTTATCAGTTGAATGAATGTGTCCATTGATTATCGTCGCGCATAGATAAGTAATATAGTCATTTGACCATATATGTACATACACTTCTTATTTTTTCACATAATTATATATCTTATCAGTATCAGATCATTTATGTCTATTACGGAATTAAATGATATCATAATTTAATTACATATGATCATTAGTCACTGCTTAACATGGGTGATAAATCTATCCTCCATTGATCGCTTACATACGTTAGCTATTACCTTGTATAGTTAAATAACTTTTCATCATTTTTCACTTGATACATGTACAAGTTGTCTCGTGAGAACTATTGCAAGCTGATTCCACGAAAAATGTTAATAATAGCCATGCAAATGTTAAGTATGCATAGTGCTTGAAGACCGTTTATATGACACAGTACCGACCTGAACCACCGCACAGGGTTGGTGTGGAAACCTCCATTTGTTTCAATGGAAGTGTTTATTAATTTTATGATTTTGGAGTAAATCTGCGAGGGAAACACACTTATTGGAGATTGAGGAACGCATAAGAAACATGTCTGACTTGTAGAACATATCTATAGTAACAAATAAATATTTACAACAAATGAACATTCATACGTAGTACCATAAATTGAGCAACCCTACAAATCCCATCTAACCAAACGACGTCTGCTTGTGACATTATTAGTTAAACGAATTTTTGAAAAAGGGAGCTTTCAGGTCGTAGAAGTAAATATTGAGATCAAATGCTCTATTGCTTAAAAATCATTTTATCAGATGTTCAAAATTTTTCAGAGGAATTAAGCACTTTCGAGAAAAAATTATTAATTCTTTGTTAAAATTTAAAATATATAAGGAAAATCAGGAAATATTACAGCTTCATATCGCTTAAATCCAACGAAACACTGTTTGTTTTCTGGCACATGAATGGTGCGAAAGGACCTTTTATTAACTTTACAGATTTCAAGGTCATGTACATATAAAATTTATAATGCGATTTATAGATACAAAGTTAAAATTATCTGACTAGATTGTAATAATAATTAGTAGATGCAACTAAAATTAAAGTCTGTCAAACAAACTCCCTTACACAGTTTATGTGCCCTTGAACTAGCTTCCAGATCAAAATTGTATCTTATTGCACTACAAATGAATTTTTTAAACGATACAAATACAAAATACTTGGAAAAAAAAGAAAATAAATTTACATAGAATAAATGATGTTTCTTTATTTGCTATCTGCACAATTTACACAAAAAAGTGATATACTACAGCGAGAGAAATAATAAAATAAGACTCTTGTTGATTTCGGAAAGATGCAAAGTTGTATAGAATCGAATACCTGACTGTACGTATAGATACATAATAGACGGGTTAAAAATGATCCGGCATCGGCCTGGCGAAGGTTAATAAAGTTTCACCAATGATAATGAGCATTTGCTTGGCTCACTAGTCGCGTTCGAAAATTTTGCGTCAAAATAGAAAGTACAAAACCTTTGTCTATTATATTTTGTTTAGGCTTCATTTTAATAACCCATAGTTAAAGGTTGTCACAGCAACTGTAATTTTGTGTTTATTTCAAATGTTTTTCTGCCATTTTCATCAAAATAAAATAACGGTCGCGGGTAAAATGAGAGTCAAGTGGCTCCCATTACGCCACAAAGACTTTGAATAGCGACAGTCGTTTTGGTAAAGATGCCAAGAACTTGGAAAAGGTATACAAAGAAGGATAACTAGACTGCTGAAGGGCTGAAAATGCGGCTGATCTGTTTCGTCAAGGACGATCCATACATAAAGTAGATGATTAAACTGGTATTCCGTACAGTACCCTACAACGGAAATTGAAGACAATTGGCGAAGGAGACTTTCAATCACCAAGATTGGGCAGACACGCAGTATTCAATAAATTTCGAAAAATCGCATTGCTCCTATAGATGGCCTTGATTGCCCCAACCTTCGGACAATGTGGGCCAAAACTATTTTTTCAGGAAAGTATCATACATAGTTTTTTTGAGTTGATGGCGCGTGAAGAATGCCGCTATTATTGACTTGTTTAAAGAATTGCCAAAGGTTCTAATAAATATTCCAAGTGATTAATTAAACATCTTGACTTTTAATAAAAAGTTAATAAACTGGGACGCATTTCCTCCGTCTCCTCTAATATATAATAAAATGTATACACGTCAAGACAGTACTTACGAGATTTTTTCTGCAGAATACAATGATATACACCTTATTTATTTAAGTTTTATGTTCCATCAGATTCTGCAGTCCTCTTTCGTCGTTTTCAAAGAAGTTCTATGCTCCTATAATATCATGCTACTGCTTCTTCTAGTATGTTATTACATTCTGGGAAAAGAGCTCTTAAATGATGCATAAATAATAGAACTATTGAAAAAATGACATTTATTTTTGTGACGCTGTAATATTATTCTTTGTATTTTATGTCACATTAATTAGTAGTAAGTGTTATTATATGCGACAGAAAATAGGGTCGAATCTTGATGTTTGGGTACCGCATACGGTCATGGAGCGCAACCGCTTATTGTTAGACCGCGTGGCAGTGTGCGCCGTTCTACTCACCCAGAACAACAATGATCCATTTTTAACACTTTGAGCGCCCCGTCACCCATATTTGGGTGACACAAAAATTCAATCATTATTTATTTGATCATGTATATATTTAATAACACTTAATAGTAGCAGTAAAAGAATTATGATAAATATTGATATTATTGATTAAAAATGGCACAAATTATAGTTATATTAATTTTACACAAATATTTAGGAAGTATGTCATTTTCAGCTAGTGCAGCATGGCACTCAGAGTGTTGAAACACATTGTATAAATTTGATTGAGCGTCGGGTGGATTATAAAGGAATAATTTATTACGAGATGTTTGTGTTTAAATAGACAATAAATTTCTCCAAATATTGTCAACAATTGGACAAATGGAAAGATACGCTGGCACGAAAACGGTTAATGCTTATCATTTAGAAGGGCGTTATCCTTCAGCATGACAACGCTCGGACACACGTAGCAAAGGAGGTCCAAAAAAAATTGCAACAATCTGGATGGAAATCTTTATCGTACCTTGCGTACTCACCGGACGTTCCCCCATCAGATTACAACCTGTTTCAGTCCTTGCAAGAATTCCTTGGCAAGAAAAAAATGTACAGAAACGGTTGACCTCAAGAAACGCGTAAAACAGTTTTTTAATAATAAATCACGAATTTTTTATGGAAATGGCATTTTTAAAGTACCAGAATTCGTTGAAAATGTTGGACTTTATTGTTTCTTTCGAAGACGGCATGAACTTTTCGGACGACCTAATATTAAGTTTTTGGTGATAGGAGAAAATCATAACGTTCGAACGACTTTTAGTATTTTTCAAAAATTCTTCGCATCATTCAGAAATCATTTAATATGCATTTACCATAATGTTCGTCATATCTCTGTCAACAAAATTTGAATGACAAAGAAACTAAACGTACACACATGTACACACGTACCAGTGTTTCTCAAGAAATAAATCTTAAGAAATTATTTATTATCTACTAATTGAATTGAGATAAAAAAAAGTTTACAATGTTAAGTTTTACGGAAAGAGGCACACGTAAATATTGAATACATATGTATTATCACTTCTATATTTTTTACTGCGCTTACTTTAATCCAGAGAAGCGGTGGTCGGTTCGTCCAAAACTTGTTTATGTACAATTGTGACTGTGACAACTAATTTATAAATATTTTATACAAAAATTGTACTGCTTTTGAATAAGAAGTAGAGATTATGAAAAAAATTCATTTCGCAGACTTCTGTTATAAATTTACAAGTCAGGGTTAGACAGAGATGCAACATGGAACAGGTTCCTTCAGATTATGGGACTGTTATTAAAATAGGCGCCAATAATAACGTCAAAACATCTCAGAGTTCTACGCTAACAGATAAGACGATGTGTTTACTTGGTTTTCTAAATAAAATTTCTCTATTTGGTCATTTTGAAATTCCATTTCAGTAAATTATGTTGTGTCCCTTCAAATTAGATTCTTCTCTTCAACCATGTTTGACCGCATATGTAGTAAATAATATACAAAACATTATAAAAAATGTTCCTTATAGCATGTTCTCAGGTTACAATAATAGCGTTATTTATGGCGTTATTATGTAGTTTAAAAATTGTATTTGATATTATATGAAAGCAGGTTTAGAAAGCAATACATTGTATAACTTTCAAGTGTTTATAATTAAGAACGTGGTTTGCAGTAATTTAATATGCTTTTTTCAAAGTAGCATTTATGCTCTTGTTTTGTATGATATATTATCAGTAAACAATGATAACACACATAACACTGGACTCTATAAGGACCACTTCCTGAGTTATTCAATGACTCTGTCGTGATTACTGAAGACTAACATATTTGTTATACGTACACATACATCAACACTTTATAATTAGTTAATCGTCATATTAATCTGTTAAGCTGTGAGTACTTAAAAGCTTTCTGAATTGTAAGCTAAATTTGATGTAATGTTGTATTTCTATAAGTATAAGAATAAAAAAATAATATTATGAAACGAAAATTTACACATGTTTAAAGGGTTTGGAAAGCACAGTAATAATATTCTGTATTATGTATCATACTAACTACAATGTAGAAAATATAAAGTAATAAATAATGAGTATAAACTAAATAATAAAAATTTGAATGAAAGTCACATTACATTTCAAAAATAAGATACAGAAATACTATCTCCAGTAATAGTTATACAATAAATAGTTTTGTAAATAAATTTTTAATAGATGAACAGCGTTTCGTAATACAATTAGTACAATCCAGAGAATATAATTATAAAAGTAATATGAATAAGATATTTATATAAATATATAATAAATAAATAAATTTAAAAATATAACATCAGAAATATAAAAATCAAGATTGCAAAAGGTATTTGAATTCTGTATAAAATTATCACAAAATATAGTTTAAATGGAGGCATAATATGGGTACAGCTTGCTTAATTCATTGTAAATTATTTAAATATATATGTACACAAATTTCTGTAAATCATTTACTTTTCTCAAGCACATAAAAAGTTAATTACAAACAATTTGGAATAAGTAAAAATGAAAAAAAAACGGAGAAACTGCATAAAGGTGGAGTAACTTGTACAATATGATATAATGTTTTATAAATAAAAGTTAATATATTATCTTTTATATCACGAACTTTAAACCCAAGATAATGTTGTAAATGCACCACGTTAATATGAGTAAAAAAATACAAATGACGAAATTTATATCTAACAGGTATTTTGATTCTTTAAAGAAGATATCTCCAGAAAATTATACTGCAGAAATTCTTACTTAAACCTTATATTGTTTGAAAGTACAAATAAATATAATACTTCTTACGTTTATCTCTTTCAAAATAAATAATGTCCCGTAAAAGTATTGCCCAGCATATTTCCGTTTTAAATATCAACTTCACGTAACTCGAATACTTTTGTTTACCAAAATATAAGCTAAAATACAATTTTTGTATTATCAACTATTCTTATACTTTATATCTTCTTTAGGTTGAGCCTAATAGACGTAATTATCCTGATACATTTCCTCCAAAAGGGACAATGACCCGAATACGCAGAATTGATGTAGTTTTTTATTCTATTCTCGTAAGGAGAGCCCTTGAGGTGGCCACGAATATCGAGGATGACACGTTCTCATGGAAGTACAATACGATGAGTACGTATCGAAAAAGATGTCGGAGGACACCGCAGTGTAACCACGGCAAGGACATTCGGTCTTACGAATCGAGAATCTAAAACTGGTTTATCATGACTGGATAAACGATTATTAAGGCTAGACGATTAGGTCCTTAGTTCCGACCAGGGATAAACAATATAAAAGAAACCTAAGGCCTTGGAGAAAGTCGACTTATCTACATGGCAATGCAGTATATTTCCTCAAGGTTTGCCAGCATTTCGGCCGTAGTCGTTCCTTCAACTTTTGTTTCCGAGAGCCGTTCTAAGGAATCAATTAAAACACAAGCATCACATTCCTGAAGATGTTATTGTGTTGCTCTTACCAAAATGGATGAAGCTGACCTAGGAATTTCTTGAAACCGACGTTTAATTAGAATGTTAGATTGTCTATACAGTTTCAGTAGCTGCTTGTACATATGTTAAACTGTTATAAGAAAATAAAACTAACTAGAAAGTTGTCTAAAAATTGATTAAATGTAATATTTCCATTTTAGTGCCATTGTAAACGCTGTTATGTTGAAACAATGTTTAAATATCTATGAAAAAAGCATATTTTTGTTTTTGAGACAAATGCATTAGTGTTATACTCTCCTTCACTTATATTGCCTTTGAAATAATGAATAGTCGTATAAACTGTAGCCTAAATAAAAAATTTAATGTAGATTAATTTGACGCATGATATTAAGTAATTAGAATATCATTGTAAATTCGAAGTGTTTTTCGTGTAAACGAAAAAAGGAAGAAATTTATAGAAATAAGTTTATAGGTGATTTTTGCATGCCTGTTTAGGTGATTACTCAAATATCTATTGCTCTCTCCGGAACTTTTGTAGTATTTATCTATCGAACTTTTGCTCATTAATATTAAGTGCTACAAACCTTTCCACAGTGTCCCTGCATACATACTTTGATTCAAACATTAAATGTACTTTTTTATGCACTGAAAACCGGTTCAGAAACATGCGACTATTTCCAATGTGTTTGACAACGCTTGAACTTCTGTTATAAGGCATACATGACATTAAAAAACTTGAAATATCTCTCGATGTATGGATTTTCTTAACATTGTACTGTCATACTTTTTTATGCGGGATGTTCCAAATAATCGATCCACGTAAAAAAATATGCATTTCCATTTAAAAAAACAATGCATTTGCATTTTTTAGGCGCATCGTTGCATATATACAAAAACTGAGCTTATTAATTTTTTTCCTCTTCAACTTTTTTTTTTATCCCAAACCAAACTCGAATTGTAAACCGTTCCAATTGCATGACTCACCCTGTATATGTATAATGTAATGGTCCATCTTCTACTTATATACTTTCAAGGCGTAACCAAATGCGGTTAAACCTTTATCTGCGTTAAGTGCCACTTGAAAATCTAAGAAATACAGTCAAAGGTGTCATTGAATTTTACAGCTTATGAAGAAATTGGACACTAATAAAAGTCTCTCTACAATGATGTCCTATCACAGGGTATTTTCTTTAACACCACATATAATAAATAATCTTACAACTTACTGCTAAGTCATAATCATTAAACACGCAACTAAGTATCTTGGATCATTAATACTGCAAAAATTAAATGCACTGTGTCACAAATCAGGGTGTTTCCGAAATGACTGGCTAAATTTTAGGAGTGTATACTACTTACCTTAAGGATGATACAATATCATATAAACATTTGTCTAAAACCGTTTCCTTTTTGTGTTACATACCTTTTCACTATCGCCACGTTTTGTAAGAATACCCGAAAAGATTCGAGGTACAAGTTCTATTGTCATTTTCTGTGGTAGCCGGAAACATAACTGTACTTGTTATAGTTAGATATACGAACTACCCCCAATTCCTTTAACACGTTGACTGCTCATGTAGGTTGAAAACGACATACCTTTCTAGACTTTGATACAACATGAGAGTAGTCACAAAATTTACCATTTTTAATCAGTAATGGTAAAAATTCTGTATACTTTTTTGATGATTTTGTTAGTTTTTTTAAGATAATTTTACTAATACTATTCGTAATCTGATAAATTTCAACTGAATTTAAGTATCACCCACATATGCGTGACATAGTAGTCAAAGTGTTAAAACAAAAGGAAGGAGAATATTTGCCTTACGATGAACCTGTACGAACTTCTTAGGTATCATTGAAAAATTGTAAGCATTCTTAGACAAATGTTTATATGACCTTTTTTATCCTTAAGGTAAATATAATACGATCCCACAGTTATTTTGGAAACACACCGTATAATGTAATAATACTCACAATCAATAGAATCGTTTACAAAAATGAAATTAAAATAAAATTAATATGGCATGTTATGTTCTAATGATCTCAAAACCTAATTCTTCAATTTCAATTGTCTGATATCTTGTAATGGTCAAAACTTCGTATTTCCATAAATACTTATTTTATCGTAATGTTATCATACATCTGAGTTCTCTCTAATTAATATGTGATAATTAAAATAGTTCAACAGTAAAACTATGTTTTAGTTAATTATGACATAAAATTGTGCTTTTTTGCCTTTGTATTTCTCGAATTTAAGCCGTTCTTGATAGAACTTCTGCAATCCTACATTGTCATAAAAAAACTTCCGAATTATTAACACATTACCGTCCAACACTATAAGGTCGCAACTATATGATGCACGTACCCAGGCCAAAAATGGAATATACTTTTGCACATTAGTCGCAACTTAACCCTTTGACTGCGGGCTACTGGAAACGAGGCGAACGCAGCGTGCGGTTCAGCTACAGTAATACACAGTAAGCCATTGCATCGAACGCCTATATGCGTCAACAGTACACGGTGAGTGGCTTTGTCAAAGGCCTATAGGCGCTAACGCAGTCAAAGGGTTAAAAGTCGTTTTGTTTATAACACTATTTATTTTAATTAACAAATTCATATTAACATTTCTTCGTTATAAACCATTATTATTTGTGAATATTCAGAGAACTGAGTAAAACAAAGAACAGGTAACCTTCACATAACATGATACCTGTACAACACGGTTCCACTGTTACACAGCCAGAACATTGCAGCAATTTTCATATAAAACGATATTTGTAAGCTCATGTCAATTTAAAAAGCCTAATATTACACTAGGGACATAAGGGAAGGCATAAACTTAGAAATTCAATAGAAAGAAGCATAACGTTCCAATGGGAATTACAAACATGCTTAGCTCTACACCGTGAAATTTACACAAAATTAATTAAGCAGAAATAAAGGAAGATGATAACTGATTTCTTTAAGAGATGTTTAGCAGGGATTAGGAAAAAAAGTAAATGAGTATTCATAAGTTAAAGATAATTACTCCATTCTTTGGTGCATCTCTGGGCTAAGAGTACGTATATAAAGTTATTTAAAGAAATAGATAAATTACAACACTGAGAAGCAAGTTTTATTCATTACACTTGTTACAAGTAATTTTATTTCACGAATGTTCGAAAACAAAAAATTGTGGGGTACACCTGTACGCAGCACAGTCCTATGAGGGTTAATCAAAACGAATATTCCTATAGTAATAGAAATAAAATGGTATATTTTTGTCAACTTCTGCAATGTAACCTCTTTTAACATTAAAAGTAGTCGATGAAAAGCATGTTAACACTTAAGCCACGTGGCATTTAAAAAATGCAATGTTATTCGACTATCAGAAAACCGCGGGGAGTTCATTAATGGAATCTGTAACATGATATACTTACAACGCCAATATCTTTATGAAGGCAGTGTAAATGTTATATTGCTGACTTTTGTAAATAAACAAATGATCAGACAACACATCACCATTGCTAGCAGACATCATTGTTTATGCTTAGGTTCTATTTTGAGCTATCAAGAATAATGTAAAAGTTATATTAATTTTCCTTAAGAAGGTAAATTCTTGGTAAAGTGAATGTCCGCGATTTGGGTATGTCTGCAAATAAAATTGCTCGTCCTTTAAGTGTTAATACATGAACGGACAGTAATGTGTTAATGGTACTAGTAGGCGCCGCAAATCAAGCTTCCGAAACCACCTGAAGAAATAAACTCATCCACTGAACTTCAGACGTGTCGATCGATCGAAAATGAAATTAGACGGTAGAACTCGCAATTAATGTATCACGCCGACAAAAAGGGTAAATTCGCATTACTATGGGCGACAGGGAATCTGTTAATGCAAGCAATAGGACAAGTCGTGAATAATGTCGAGCTTGTTCGGAGCCAGGAAGACACTACTTGACAGAGTGGGGACCCTCCATAAAAGTTAGCGTATCTCGCGGTTCGAGATCACTCGCCGAACGGTTGCCAGCTAGTGGACAGTCTCGATTAAACACGGAATCGGTAAACATTTCGAATCGTGAAAGTTGCTCCTTAATCGACCATAATCGAGCGTCAATTTGTCGAATTCCTATTGACTCGCCCAACTTCAATGAGTCCCCAAGAGATGCTGCGCCTGTGAGTATCCGAAACACGCCAAGAATTTCTATTTAACGAACTTCGATCGGTTATTACAGTGTTACGATAGTGATTACCTGGTGGTCAGGAAGTACTGAATGCCGATCACCGGGAAATTGTTGCGAAGGCATTCACAAATGCGTAACAGATCTAACGTTTCGTAACAGAACGGAGTCGCGTGCTAGCTGCGTTGACAGTACATCTGACTTTTCGTATAAAACTTTCGTAAACATTCGTTCGTTGCATTGTTAATACAGTACATTTTGTTCTATATGATTACAAAAACGGCCTGTATTTATTCTCTGTTCGAAAAGGTCAGTGAAAGAAGCAATGTACTTCCAATGTTAGGTAACGAACGATTAAATGTGCAGTTTAGTTACTGTAAGATTTTCAAGACTACAGTTATAATTTGGAACATTTTCGAATATCGCACATTTATGTGAGAGTAATTGTAATAGAAACTTAGGAATCACTGTTTGTATATAACGTCATGTACAGTAATGGTACATGAAGCTATAATAGGTATTTTTCCTGAAAATCGCTTTCATGTTGTCTGATAAATCTGCTACTTCCTACATAATTTCGTAGTAATTGTCCTTTCTCATTTTAATAAGTCATTAGTGTGTTTTGAATATTGTAAATACGTATAAATTCTTGCTTCAGAATAGAATTCAATAGGTCGTGAGCTTTACGTAAAATCATAATACAAACAAAAACTTCTTGCTTGTCTGAGAATTATGTTAATGATATCTGAGCCAATGCAACAGATTTTGATAAGATTAAGCCAGGTTTTGATAAATTAATTTAATAATTCTTCTCATCGGTAAATCAGTTCAAAGCAATATTGATTTTAATATGCGTACGAGTGTCAAAATACTACTATAATTACTGATAAACTACATTATCGTAACAAGACAGGTATTATACGTTAGTGTAAAGGTCAGATTTCAACGTTCAAACATTACCGCAATTTCGTTCGTAGTCAATCATATGGAAACATAACCGCGCTACTCATAATGTTGATGTACTTGGAAGTACAAAGGATGTCATCAAATCGTTGACTACTTATTTTACAAATGAGACGGGAAATGATGCAAGTGTATTAATTACGAAGACACAAAGCTGTATCATTTTTACACCGTATCTTTTCTATTTCGTGTAATTAAAATCAGTCAGTTCGAACTGAAACGTCACTCTTTTATTTAATTTATTACATCAGAATTTCGTGTAAATCTACAAACCCACGATAAAGTATAATAAAGACGTTTAAGAATTTATTTTCAATTCATATGGATAGAACATTGCGCGCTTGTTAACCTTTTACGATCCTAATGACATGGTTCATATGTACCTCTCAGGCCGTATGAAATTTAGATTAACACTATTTACAGATCATGGTAGCTTTTCTAAGTAAAACCATCACTATCTTATAGAAAAACAAATGTTTTTATAGTTCCGGCTACGTCAAATGACTTAATTAAAAAGAAATTAAATGTTATTCAGCCTTCGAACGATTTATAACCAGCTAGTAGTTAGTTCATAGTTAATATGCTACTGCTCAAAAGTTTTAAGACACTTATTACAAATTTTTTAAATTTCATATGAACCTATAAAGGAATACTGCGCCCTACGATATTGTATACAATTACATGAATGGAGTTTCATTTAAAAACGATAAAGAAAATCATTCTTTTATCACTATACCCACCATGTCCCCAATGCTGATTTTAACATTACAGTAATTCAGTTTTTCAATTATTTCTGTCATAATATTGTTCCGTCCTCCGAACAAGTGTCCACATGCACAATCCTGACTTTGGACACATTGTTCTAATTTGGTAGTCTATGTAATTCATCCCATGATTTTTCTGTGGGGTGAAGTCGGAGTTTGTATTGACTAGACCATGATCTTTAATTCATTATTTTCTCATGCTGGTCTTTCAGAAGTTTTACATATTTTACCTGTATATTTTGTGTCTTTATCGTGCATGAAAACAATGTTTTCTGAAACATAATACATGTTCTAATACTTTTGAGCGGTAGTATATACGGCAAATACCATTTATAGGTCCCTTTTGCTTCCAGTTATGTTCACTTTTTAAATCATTTACCTTGTGTACGCCGAGACCAGAACGACACACTTACAGGTTCGACCAATGAATACAGTTTCACTTTGCATCATAATATCGAAGGACGATTTCATTCGATCATACAGAAGCACCAATTCGATGGAAAATTATTGTAGATGCAGCACAAAATATTTGCTAAAATACTGTTTTTAATGCAATTACAGTAAATGAATGGATCTCGAAATACTTTCGAATCGCTGAATCAATATTATTACATTCGACCTCGTCAGTATTTAATATTCGGGTATTACACGCTCTCAGATGTAAGATACCAAAGACGAACAGCAACATTCGTGGACGATCAATTCAAAATTGACAATATTGTGTAACGCTGTCATTAAAACACCGAGCATGCAATTTTATGCACCAAGTATCTAGTACACTGCGATTAAACTTTAAAAAATGGCAAGTAATTCTGAATTAGGGAGGGGACATACTTTTGCAGATACAGAATTAATAACATGTTCAGTGTTCCTTGATCGACGTGTGACTCAGAACAATTTTAACACGTTGACTGCCACAGTGGAAACTCCCATACCTGGTCAGACACAATATGTTACTATTCAATTGCCCAGTCCTGGCCTCCTATTCCTACTGCAATATTAATTCTGTTCAAAATTTTAATAACCTCAGTAATTAGTAAATTAAATAAAATATCACGTGTTAACACCACGGCAGTGAACGTGTTAACATAGAACCTCGAGGCATCCGAAATGATCACTTGGAATAACTTCTAAATTACTTATTGCGTACATTTGTTTCCGTCTGAATTCGGTGCGTCGTTGTTATCTATCGGCGATCAATTCATGAATTGTACTTCACAAGTAAACAAAATTATTTTAGGATCCGATAATTAAAATAATACATGATATTATGTTACTGAATTAGATTTTTCATGTAGTTTAAAAATATGAAAAGAAAAATATATAATGCTATTTAAGAAACACAAGTTGATTTTGGCTTTTTATGGAAAAAAGATACTTTCAAAGGTTTCTTTTACACCAATAAATTCTTTACTGAATACCAATGAACTTTTGTTTAGATCATGTGTTTTGTAAAACTATCAGAACCAGATAAAAGATCGTGGCATCCGATTCACACCGCACCCTGTATAACATTTTTTCATCCAACATATAATTTAGTTATTTCGGATGATCATTTTAGGTGTTACACTCTTTATGCAGTTGATATATGTAAAGGTATATATAATAATTTAACAATTTAAAGATATTAATATAAGTTAAAAACTAAAAAAGCGTAGAAAAAAATTGCATGGGCTTAATGCCAAAATTGATCTGAACCACATGCTTGTTAGGAGACAATGAATGTGTCAAACTTAATTATTTTCCAATCGCATAAATCCTAATTACACCTTTAAAGTTGATTTTTAAAAGTTTAAAACTTATTCAGTACTTCCAACTTCCCACTTCCAAAAAACTCTCTGAATAATAAGAGTGTGTGAGACAGAATTTATAATTTCCAAATGATTAACATTTTAAATTTAATCTCTTGCTTCAAGCGCTTAAGAAATGTTGATTAAAAAACGCTTTAATGAATGCTAAAATTCTTAGAATTGTCAGAACCCAATTCCTACAACTAAAAAAATGTTTAAAAAAGTGTGTTTACCATCGTGATATTGCTTAAAATTTGTAGATTACTGGTGGCAGCCCTCATAACATTGTCGTTGGGGATTCCGACGCCCGAAGATGTAAATGAAGCTGAGACTCCCCAAAACCCTGAAGATTGGTTGAAGAAGGCTACAGAATTCTTGAGCGAAGTCGACAAAGGGTACTCGGAATGGAACAACAAGCAATCGCTAGCAGAATGGGATTACGCGTCGAATTTGACTCCAGACAATTTGGCGAAGAAACTGAACGTATCTTCGGAAGCAGCTCGTTATTACAAATCAGTCTGGCAAAAAGTGAATGAGTTCCCTTGGAGGGACATCAAAGATGACACCATCAAGAGGCAGTTCTCGAAACTTAGCGTCTTGGGCACCGCAGCTCTTCCTGATGATGTAATATTTTATAAATCAATCTTATCAGCACTTTAACTTTTTCAGTATAACAAACATTTAGGTATACGATTAACTATTTCAACCTAAACTCCGTAGCCGCTAAATCTGTTCACCGAAATTCCGCGAACGTTCGTAACACTCACAGAGTTAATCAGGAACTTTCGTAGAAAATTGGAATAGTTTGATAATGCACTTTATTTACTAAATTGCAGATTGTTGAATATGTCAGTCTCCTCGTCGCAAACTAATTTTTCTCAATTAAATAAACAGGCATGAATTAATAATAATGAGTCCGCGATACGTTTGCTAACGCCCACCTATACGGTCAAAAATTATTTCGATTTTTCCTTATGTAGTCATATTAACGAAAGGGTTCATGCTAAAGATAAGTAAAATCATTTTCAATTGTAAGAAGACATTATACAGGAACTTCGTATATTATAAACATGAATTTCTTATTAGTTACGTATACGCAAACCCAATAAGCATTTTTGATTCTCCCGAAAACGAAGCTTCAAAAGAAAAACTTTCATTCTACATTTTCCACTTACATTTGCACGAAGAATCACCCTTTTTTCGGCTGTACCACGATTTCCCGTGCACACTATATTACTGAAATCATTAGGATCTCTATACAGTGTGTCCGTGAAAAAATGGACCCCTCAAAGGAGATGGTGTTGAAGACAAAATGGATCAGAAAAATGTCTTGTCTACAAATTTTCTGTATGCTTGCCATCTTCTCTCATGCACAGTTTAATTTCCAGGAAAAACAATTGTCACATTTCCTAAAAATAGATCTATAATAACACTGTTACTTTCAGTTATTCTAAAATTCCACAATGCGTCTTGATTTTCAAATGTGTTTCTATAATCATATTTCGTATAATACGAACATTTTCGAGAATTCGGGTAACATTGTTTAACACGTTGACTGCCATATTACACGCATAGGCTAAAAACGGCACACATTTCTAAACTTTCATACAGCATGAGAGTAATCTCAAATTATGGCATTTTTAATCAATGATGTTAGGAACCCTTCACAGCTTTTTACTGGGCCCATTAGACCTTTTCAGATATTTTTATTAATACTATTAGTAGTCAGATAAGTAACAACTGAATTTAAGCGTCGTCCATACATGGGTGACATAGCAGTCAAAGTGTTAACTTATGGCATTGAATATGCGTATTTGACACCATGAGGATAGCACGTTTCTTAATCCCATTTTGCCTACCCCAACATTTTTATCAGAGGGACTATCTCTTTCAGATACATCCTTTATAAATTTATTCTCTATACTACCAGCGAACAATGATTCAGTAAGAATAAAAAGTGAATTTTTTACAGCTGTTCCAGGAATACGAGAAAATTGTAAGTCAAATGGAGAACATTTATAGCACTGCCAAAATCTGCGATTACAAGAATAAGAGTAAATGCGATTTGGCACTGGAACCCGAACTGACAGAGCGATTAATGGAGAGCCGAGATCCCGAAGAACTAAAGTACATCTGGATTCAATGGAGAAAGGCAACCGGTGAAAAAATGAAATCATTGTATACGAGATACGTCGAACTCAGTAACATGGCTGCAACTTTGAGCAACTATTCCGACAATGCAGCCTACTGGTTGAAAGACTACGAAGCTGATGACTTCCCCGAACAAATCGGTAAATTCATTCAACCATCCAAATCTGTGATAGCGCGACGCAGTTCTGAATAAATTGCTTTCTGTTCTTGAGAGTGAAGAACTGGAAACTGATGAAACATGAGGAAATTTTTAATAAGGGTACATTTTCAGAATCGCTGTGGCAGCAACTGAAACCCCTTTACTTGCAATTGCACGCCTATGTTCGCCGAGAGCTTCGCAAAACATATGGCGAAGACATCATCTCAAAGGATGGTCCTATCCCGGCGCATTTATTAGGCAATATGTGGGCGCAAAGTTGGAGTAACGTTGCAAACTTCACAATTCCGTACCCGGGAAAACAATTGCCAGATGTCACCAACGCTATGATCGAACAAGGTTTGACCAACATTTTATATCAAATGTCATGTTACTGTACGAACGAAGTGTAGACTTTGGTTACAAAAAATGTAATTTAAAAGAATTTGAGCCCATTCGAAATATCCTCTGACAATAAGTGATTTACTTTGTATCTTAGGTCGCTCAAGATATGTGTGTAAGAATTCACTAAAATAATTTATTGAGTTTAGTTTGTTGAGTCCAGTCATGAATTGGTTCGTTTTATATTGAAGTTTCTTATTTAAAAGTCGTTATTTAAATTGTATCATCTAATTAATATTTCTTAATTCTTTTATGAGATATTCAACTTGTTACCAATTCAGACTACGTAACAAATTATTAATATTTAAAGACAAGTAACGTTTTAACATTTGAATGTCTCCAATGCAAAAATGTATTGTATGCAACAGTTTGATTCAAAAAACGAAACTTTGAATGCAACCACGCGATTAACGATCCCAATAATTCGTAAATTAATTAAATAAATATCTTCGAAACTAAACATTTTCTTGTACAAAATTTCGTTATTCAAAGTGCACCTACAGTTAGCAAACTACTATCTATAGTAGAACAATTTTTAAAATCGATTTGCTCGAAAACAAACCTTCCGACAAATTTTATTCTACATTTTCTATTTATTTTTCCATGTAGTACTTCTTACTCGTTATGCTGATCATTGTAGGATATCATGTATACTTCCAACTTAATCTTTAATATTTTGGAAAGATCTTAACAAAGTGCTCATACAGGGTGTTAAAAGAAAAGACTTCGAAACTTTGAGAGAATATAATATTTGCAAACAAGAAAAGGAAAAATTTCGAATTTACATAGACCCTAAAATTAACACTTGAAGTATTATAAGCACTTAAAACGTTCCATGTAATCCGTGTTCTGCTGGTATACTTATTGAGTCAGTTTTACGTTCTTTCGTGCGTGACGTACACTTATAGTGCATATCAAATTCTGCATTGAATTACTTCTTTCAAAGCCGTACATCTCGCGTGGAAAGTCGCTAAGTTTGCTGAATAAGTACGCTACCTGAACACCCATGGGCGTTTTCCGCTTGGACTGGAGCAACATATGAAGCACATTTAAGTGACCACATTTACAAGATTAATTTTGGGACCTATGTTAATTAAACATTTTTATTCGCCTTTACAGGTACTGTATGCCCCCGAAGTCTTGAATCCTTTTCTTTTAACGCCGCATATGTTAGAACATTAGTGCAAAGATATAGTGGCCACATCAATTAACAATACAAGCTTCAAAAGTTACTTTAACGTTTCATCAGGTTACAATGCTACGACTATTTTCCGAGTTGCCGAAGATTTCTTCACTTCGATTAATCTCACTGCGATGCCGGAGGAGTTTTGGATACGGTCGATTTTAGAAAAACAGAAGGGAATCGAGATGGTTTGCCATGCGAGTGCCTGGGACTTTTATGATGGCAAGGATTTCAGGATTAAACAATGCACTCGAATTAACATGGAAGATTTGATGACTGCGCATCACGAAATGGGTCACATCGAATATTTCCTGCAATACAAAAATCAACCCACTGTTTTCAAGGAGGGTGCAAATCCTGGATTCCATGAAGCTGTCGGCGATGTTATAGCTCTCAGCGCATCTACTCCGAGTCACCTAAAGAGCATCAAGTAAATAAAACATATTGGCCAGATAATTGTTTAACGTGTTCGCATATAATTAATAATTTTACATCGTGATTCTTCATTGGCGAATAAACCTCAAATGAATATAAAAATACAATTCAAGAATAATCATTATTAGAATGCACATATACAGATTGAAACGTTCTATTTAGATGCAATGCGTAAAATATTCATTTTATACGTATGTTCAAATTTTTATTTTCAGATTGCTGAATGATGATGCGACTGACGTGGAGGCCAATATTAATCATCTTTATTTGAAAGGTCTCGATAAAATCGTGTTTCTGCCGTTCGCATACATGATGGATAAATGGCGTTGGAACGTATTCCAAGAACAAGTTACATCAGACAATTATAACTGTAACTGGTTAGTAAGTCAAAAAGTAAAATCGTTAACTTCTACAGTTGGAGACATTAGAAGTGCAGATAACAAACTTTAAAAAATTCTCAATGATTTGTGACTAGATTTTACAATCTTGTTAGAAGCTCATAGCTCCTTATAAGCTTCATCGTACACGTACAATTCATGTGACATTTATATATTTAATGTATTCTTAAATTTTTTATTTCAAGGTGGGACCTTGCTGAAGAATTCCAGGGTATTGAACCACCAGTCGATCGATCAGAAGATGATTTCGATCCTGGTTCAAAATATCATATAATAGCAGACGTGGAATATATCAGGTACTATGTGAGCTTCATTGTACAATTCCAGTTCCACAAAGCGCTCTGTATAGAAGCGAAACAGTACGATCCACAGAATCCAGACTCGAAGCGACTACATCAATGTGACATTTATAATAATAAAGCAGCAGGCAATTTATTAAAGTAGGTATTCATATTTCAAACTATGCATGTAACTCACGGAACAAATAATAAAATTCATAATTTACTAAACTTTTGTAATGTAGGTCCATGTTGGAGCTGGGCTCTTCTAAACCTTGGCAAGATGCAATGGAAAAAATTACTGGTCAAAGGAATATGGATTCTACTGGGCTTTTGGAATACTTTAAACCACTGACCGACTGGCTGACAGAAGAGAACAAGAAAACTAACGAATACATTGGATGGAAACCTAGAGCAAGACGTACGTACTCTTACAATAAAATATAATTCATATATATAATTTATACATACGTATTCGCATGATTGATCAAACAATAATTGCATAGTACAAAAATATAACATCTCTGTTCAAAATTTACGGTATATTACATGCAAATTTACGAAATTATACTTATTACAGAGTGTGTACAAACTAGATCAGAGCTTGGAGCTGTTGAAACAACCGAGTAGAAATACTATTTTTTGAGTAATATTACTTCGAGAAAGGCATGTGCGTACTGCAGTACAAGAGGCCACACGGCGTAACGAGAAATTACTTCATTTCGCCCAAAAAACAAACTGCAAAACTACATGAATGGTTCAAGATTAACAATAAATAAGTACATTCCGATACACTGAACTCATTCCGTTCTACTAAATAAAATTGAGATTCCAATTCTACAGTATCAGTGTTATTTTGCTTTTCCTCGACCTCTTCCTCGTTTTCTAGTTGTCTTATTACTGTTTTTACTTTTTGCTTCAGTTGGATCAGTATTTTTACTTTTCGATTCAACTTTCTTATTTGTGGTAGGCTTCTTTGCCTGAAATAATTTATATTTAATACATTATACCTCATGAATATAACTTAAATATTATTCACACAATTACCTTAATCATTTTATCAGTTTCTACGTTATCATCATTATCGTCGGAGTTCCCTTCTTCTTGTTCCTCTTGATCCAATAAACCTGCATCTTCTGCACTTTGTGCAGCTTTCTTTTTAGATGCAGTACCCATGATATATGGTACAGCTGCACAATGTTTATTATATGTCTTTGTAAAGGCTGCCTTAATCTGGAATATAAATTCCACATTATGTTCCATATTACAAATACTTAAAAATGACTAAAACCTGCAATGTACCTTGCTATCAACAGATTGCATTGGATCACGATCTCCAGGCCACAAAGAAAGTTCTACCACAGAATCTAAATCTTCTCTATTAATAGTAAACATATAAATATTTAACAATAAAATTCGAGGTTATCATGTATGCATCATAAAACATAAAAAAAATTAACCTGAGTAAATGATAATGATTCATAACATTCACTGCAGTATCCACTCCTTCAAGTCCATCAACTGCTAACGGTCTGATAATGGCATCTCGAAGAGGTTTAATGTAATCCAAGTTTATTGCTTCCTTGCTAACACCAGTTGCTAAACGTGTATGCACAGTGATTTCTTGAGTAAGTCTACAAACAGCATCATTGGAAAATCAACTACATCAAGTATAAACATAGTACGTCAAAAAGTATTATTAAATATTACATTACCTATCAAATTTACCAGTTTTTGAATTACGTCCAAGCCAAGATGGAAAATTAATTTGGCCACCAATATGACCAGACATAACAGTCCCAGGTATGACAGAAGAACAACAAGCTTGCATTGGTAAAAGAGACCAGGCACCATTACTTCTTATGGATTTTTCAATTATATCTCCTAACGCTAAACTGTCAGCGCTTTCTGCTACCTTTTCCAATAATTGTTCTCTATATAGATAAAATATCATTAAATATAGCTGACATAAATGAATAACAAAGACAAAGAGAAACTTCTTACTTTGATCCTTGAGGTATGACTAACAAATAATTTTCTTGTACAAATAAGGGCGCTATACTGTAATCATGGAAAAATAAATCGCTTTTATCATGAATACTCATAGATTTGTGCTCCTCGGCAGTGAATACTTTTCGTACAACATCCCAAGGGCCCAATTTTAAATCTTTGTTTACATGTTTTCTCTCAGATTTTTCTTGCCGTCCACTTTTACCAACGAACAGCGCTAAATGATTTATTATTTGCCGAATATCTTGATTAGTTGATTCAATTAAACGGTCAAGATCCTCTGTTGATATATTAATGTTTTCTTTAAAACATATGCTTTTCATTGCTCCCTATATAAGAAAATATGTTTGATGAAAAATGTATCATGAACTATTAAATATATAATAATGAATTCATTATTGTCTTACTCTAATCTGTTCTAATCTAGGTTTTGGAAATCGAAGATCGAACGTGTAATTTGCAAGTGTCCTCATTTTGGGATTGTTTCGATCGTTGCAAATACAAACTATAGGTATGTCTGTTGACTTTATTAAATTAATTAATTCCTGTAAACCACCGCGATCTTCATTACCAGCCATACCATCGACTTCGTCCATTAACAAAACATGTTTTGATGCTGGCTTACTTTTATGATCTGTAATATTTATAAGAACAGTTAGTACATTTGTACTGAAAATTTTATGTTTACATACATACCTACGAAATAATCCATTAATGTGGTATTGGATAAGATTTTTGATACTTCTTCTTGAAGAAGTCTTTTGCTTCTAGTATCTGACGCATTAAATTCTATGAGATCCAAATTCAATTCTTTACAAACTACTTGAACTGTTGTAGTTTTCCCAATACCCGGAGGTCCAGATAATAAGGCGGCTTTGAAGAAAGCCCCATCATCATTTTTTGCCCAAGGACCTATTGAATACAAGCAATTAATGTTATTTTATCAAAGTATGCAAAAACTCTTTTTAAAAAATCTCTGAACATTATCATACTTCAAAAATTAAAACTCACTAGGTTTAGCATGCTTAACTTGACCACTTTGATTTTTATGCCAATTCAGTAACCACGTGTACAATTTCTTGGCATTGCTTTTGTCTCCTTGCTGCCCTAAAATTTGTTTCATAGTTTTAGGTCTGTATTTTTCGACCAATGCTACTGCAGACACATTTTCATCTATCTATAAAACAATAAAAGTAACATAACGCAAGGATCATCAGTTTTCAAAAATGAAAAAAAATGAAAAGAATCATACATCATGTAAAGCATCTGTCTCTATTTCTATATCCTTCATATCTTTCATTTCTTTTTTGTTCTCTGAAAGAGACTCTTTTGCTTTAGTGTGTTTTTTATTACTTGGTGATTTAGTTATTGTTGTTCTCGTCGCATCTGTATCATCCTGTTTTATTTTTTGAGGTGATCGTTTTATTGGTTTTTCTGTATCTTTGTCAGGATGTTCGTCTTTGCGTGGTGATTGCACTTTTTCTGTTATTTTCACTTTTTTTGGTGGTGAAGAAAGTACATCTTCTGTTTCTATAGATTTTTGTTTCCCTCTATCAGCTGACTTTGTACGAGCCTGTTTTACATTTCCAGCCTGACCTGCAGGTCTTGTACGAATCAATTCTAACAGATCATCCTCTGTTATTTGCTTTACATTCAAGCTATTTGCCTAAAAATATACTTATATTTGTATATTACTACAAAAATATGTTTTTACTTATAATATAGCAAATTTGTGTAAGATATTAATATATTAATAGTTAATAGTACTTTTGACAACTTTGCAGGACCTGGTTGATCTCCTACTATGACATAGTCAGTTTTCTTAGAAACTTGATGTAAAATTCGTCCTCCATATTTCTTGATAAGTTCGTCAGCTTCTTCTCTTTCCAAAGACTCTAATACACCAGTTATTAAAAAACTCAATCCTGCAAGACAATAATCAGCACCCTGAAATATTAATGTTACAGTTTAGAAACTGTGTAGTTACATGTTCAAGTACAATTTATAAGTACCAATTCAATCAGTTTTTTTCAAGTTATCAACATGTATTACATACTACAGGAATTTCTTTTGATCCTGGATTCTTGGCTCCTCCTCTTTGAAGATACTGTTGATACATTACAGCATGCTGTTTTTTTCTTTCAGCTCTTTCCTCATATACATCTGCTTCTTCTGTCTTTTTGGGAGATGCTTTCTTCTTTGATTTGTGTTCTACTTCTATTTTAGAGGTACCTTTTTTAGTTCTGGGAGACTTTTTTGTATTAGATTTAGGACTATGTTTTGAATCTTCATTTTCTACATCATCATTTGAACTGCTATTAGATTGTTTTTTGTTTTTTGGTTCACGCTTTTCGTCGTTGTTTTCTGCATTAGTTTTCTGAGGTGTCTTTCTCTTTCTAACTTTTTCTTTGCCTTTACCAGGTGTTTCTTTCTTTTCTTCATTTTTAACTTCTTTATTAGTATTGGAATCTGAAAAGAACAAAAATTAATACATTACTGTAACGTATAAGTGATATTAGTGATATATACTTGTTATTTTTTTTTATATCAATACCCGTGGCAGGTGTATCCTCTTCTAAATATTTTTTCTCAATATCAGAAGTATCTAATTGACTTAATGTAGCTTCAAAATCATCATCATTGTGACTTTTAGCTTCCTATTATAACATTAGCATTAGAAATTAGCATTTGATTGATCATAGAGTTGCAATAATAATTACCTTCTTCTGCAATTTCTTTATTATTTTAGGTGCTTCCTGTCTGTTTACTGGTTTCTTACCAAACATATCAGCAGGAGAAATATATTTCTTCTGTTTAGTAACATCTTCATCAGTATCAGATGAAATAGATTTTACTTTTGTTTTCTAGAATATTATCAAAACACATTTTATCGCTATTAAAGTTGTTAGTTAAAATTATCATCTCTATTTATATGCTAACAATAAAAAATAAAGACAGAAACTCTAAAAAACTAGAAGAATTAATTATGATTACGAAATACGTTAAAACCTTAGGTCGCTTAGCCGGAGATTTTGTCTTTTCTTCGTCTTCATCGGACGAAATTATTCGTCTTTTTGTAGTTTTTACAGCGGGAGTGCTAGTATTGGGTTTCACGCCAAAATAGGATCGTATATCCTGTAGCAACAAAAAAGGACATAGTTATGACTTCATCATAAAAATTATAATTCAAATTTCGACAGGTGATTTTAAAGAATACCGGTAAAAACGAATCTAACCTCCGACACGATATTCGAACAAAAACTTTAAAACTTACCCTCGGCATGTTTCAAACGCTCTCAGGTCCGGCGAACAAGCAATGTCTGTAACAACTGGATGTTATCGCGAAAGGAAGTAATAAATATATAAATGGAATTGCGAGTGTTTTCCTCCAACTGATGCGACGAAAATCAACGCATTCCTCTGCGACGCATCATTGCATGTTGGCATGCATTGGAAGGACGCACGTAATTCTACACTTGACAATTAACTGTCTTATTATCAAAACTGAAACTATATAGTGGCAATTATACTTCACGTTTATAATACAGAAAATAATTTAATATGTACAAACTATATAATTTTACAAATTGTTTATACAGTTTATAGCACTTACTGTTAAACCGCATACGCCGTACGAAACTGTCAAATTCGAGATGGCACCACATACGGGGAATAACACGTGCTTGAAGAATTCTCCGAATTCTTTTGACTGTTTAAATAATTCCTATATGTAAACCGGTTCATGTGTCGCGATGCTTTAAAAGTTACTTATTTTATATTATACACTATTTTTGAGTAGAGTTACATCGATTAATATATTGAATAACTGAGAATAAAGTATAACCTCCACGATGGTGAAGGAACAATTTCGAGAAACAGACGTAGCACGAAAAATGTATGTATTCTTAATATATTTTATAAATAAATGTTATGTGCTTGCTTTTAAATTTTTCGACACAACTTGTGCTGACAGGAATATAACATAAAAATATTAATTTTATACATGACTATCTTCTGTCAAACAGTTTACATTGGTATGACTATTTTTATGTATTCCAACAACTGCAATATTCTTGAAAGTACATAGTGACGTAATCTGTAGAATAGTAAATTTATATTTAATATGCTTAATTATTACTTATGATTTTTCTTTATCTCATTTGTAATTTTAATATAATATTTATTTAATTAGTTCCCATGTATCGTTTGGAGTGGACAGCCGTCACAACATGGAAAGGCAGGCCCATATGCATGTTGTGGCAAAAAATTTATACAATCAAGATGCGGAGCATACTCCAGTTCCCTATGGAGTACTTGATCGAAGAATGGTATATATAATGAAAAATATTTGTTTTTTTATATATATATGTAATTATAGTATTTCTATACAATAATATAATTTGATATATAAAATTTTTAGGGAACTTGTAACAATACAACAAATTGTGTATCATGCGGGAAAACTTTGAATGAATGTATCGGACACTTTGGTTACATTGATTTGGAACTACCAGTTTTCCATGTTGGTTATTTTAGATCCATTATTGGTATTCTTCAGAGCATTTGTAAAGTAATTCATCATTGATTTCTGTAATATTTATATCATTCAATATTAGTTATAATACTAACTACAATATTGTGATCTCTAGAATTGCTCTCATGTTATGCTATCTGAAGCTGACAAAAAACGGTATTTGGCAAGGGTGTTAAACCCTAATTTGGGATACTTGTCACGTAAGGCTTTAAGAAAACAAATTTTGGATAAAGCAAAAAAGACAACAGTTTGTCAAAATTGCGGAGATCTAAATGGAACTGTTAAAAAAGCTGGTTTACTTAAAATAGTTCATGAAAAGTATAAAGCAAAAAAGAAGATAGATGCCATTGTGCAACAGAAACTATCCGAATACAATAATGTACTTGAGGATAACAAAGCACTAGAGGGAATACTTCAAAGTGGATTAGTTAATGTGTTAAATCCATTAGAAGTAAGAAATATGTCATTTGTCATTTTTCTAATATTTTCTTTATACAGCTTGTTATATGTAAAACCATTGTCATAATTTAAGGTACAAAGTATCTTGGAGAAAATACCAGAAAGCGATATCCCTCTATTAATGATGAATCCAGATTGTGCATTACCAAAAGATTTAATATTAACAAGAATTCCTGTACCACCAATTTGCATTAGGCCTAGTGTTGTGTCTGATTTAAAAGCGGGTACTACTGAAGATCATCTAACAATGAAGTTGTCAGAAATCGTTTTTATCAATGATGTTATTCAAAAACATAGACAAAGTGGAGCCAAAGTACAAATGTATAATGAGGATTGGGAATTTCTACAGTTACATTGTGCTCTTTATATAAACAGCGAAATGTCTGGTATACCTCTTAACATGCAAGTCAGTTTTAAATAAACTAATGTTATATATACTTTCCTACTCATTTTTTAAATGTTACTAATAGAGCATTGAAATGTTTTAGCCGAAGAAATCTGGCAGAGGATTAGTTCAAAGATTGAAGGGAAAACAAGGTCGTTTTCGTGGCAACTTATCTGGAAAACGTGTAGACTTCTCCAGTCGTACTGTCATTTCACCAGATCCAAATCTTAGAATTGAGCAAGTAAGTCTTTGTCTATATTAAAATAAAATATATAAAGCATATAAGTATGATCAATGATATGTTCTTGATCAGGTTGGTGTACCCATTCATGTAGCAAAAATTTTAACGTATCCTGAGAAAGTTAATCCATCAAATATAGAACTAATGCGGAAACTAGTAAGAAATGGTCCAGATGTACATCCAGGTGCAAATTTCATACAACTAGGAAAAACACAATTTAAGAAATACTTAAGATATGGTAATCGACAAAAAATTGCTCAAGACTTACAGGTAATAATTTTTTAGATATATTTCTACATCTAATGTATACAAAACAGAATTAACTATTTTTTATTGTATTTATTAGTATGGTGATATCGTTGAAAGGCATTTAAGAGATGATGACGTAGTATTATTCAATAGACAACCATCTTTACACAAATTGAGTATCATGGCACACAAAGCAAAAGTTTTAGAACACAGAACATTTAGGTTTAACGAATGCGTTTGTACTCCTTATAATGCCGATTTTGATGGTGATGAAATGAATTTACATTTACCACAAACTGAAGAAGCAAGAGCGGAAGCTTTGGTTTTAATGGGGGTAATGTACAAATTATTATTTAAAATTAAGTAGAATATTTTTCTGTTCAAATACAAAACAAAACATGATACATTTCATGTTTTTGCTTTTAGAACAAATCAAACTTAGTTACACCTCGAAATGGAGAATTGTTGATTGCAGCAACACAAGATTTCATTACCGGCGGCTATCTTCTAACTCAGAAGGACATGTTTTTAAACAGAGCTCAAGCAAATCAACTAGCTGGTTGTCTTTTAGCGGGATCTGATATTTCAATATCCATAACTCTTCCGGAACCGGCTATTTTAAAGCCGACTACGTTGTGGACAGGGAAACAAATTTTTAGTTTAATTTTGAAACCTAATAATGCCTGCAATATTAAAGCTAACTTGAAAACCAAAGGGAGGGCTTACACTAAAAATGAAGAGTTATGTATTAACGATTCTTGTGCGTAAATATTTGTTCGCTTATATTTTGAAATAAAACGAACAAATAATAAAAATAATCATTTTCAGATGTTATTATTCGAAACTCGGAATTATTAGCAGGATCTATGGATAAATCAACATTGGGTTCAGGTTCAAAGCAAAATATATTTTATATTCTGTTGCGCGATTGGGGTGAAGATATTGCAGCAACAGCTATGTGGCGATTAGCGAGAATGGCAAGTTTCTTTCTTATGAATAGAGGTTTTTCTATTGGTATTGGTGATGTTACTCCTGGCCAAGGACTTCTTAAAGCTAAACATGAACTTCTAAATGCTGGGTAAGCTTAATTTTAAAACAAACGCGAACATCATTCACACTATTGACTTATTGTCTGCTATGATTCAGATATTCGAAATGCACGGAATACATTCGTCAAATGGAAGAAGGACGTCTTGTCTGTCAACCTGGATGTTCTGAAGAAGAGACCCTGGAAGCAATGATATTGAGAGAACTTTCAGTAATTCGTGATCACGCTGGTAAAGCGTGTTTAAAGGAACTGCATCCAAGCAATAGCCCATTAATTATGGCTTTATCTGGCAGCAAGGGCAGTTTCATTAATATTTCACAAATGATTGGTATGTTCTACAGCAATATTTTGAATTAATTTAAATTATGTTTATTATTCAATGTTTTTGCTTTAATTAGCGTGCGTGGGGCAACAAGCTATTAGTGGTCATAGAGTTCCAAACGGATTTGAAGATAGAGCTTTGCCGCATTTCGAACGACACTCAAAAATTCCTGCAGCTAAAGGTTTTGTAGAAAACTCATTCTATTCTGGATTAACGCCAACGGAATTTTTCTTTCACACAATGGGTGGAAGAGAAGGTCTCGTAGATACGGCCGTTAAAACTGCGGAAACTGGTTACATGCAACGTAGATTAGTGAAAAGTTTGGAAGATTTGTGCCTTCATTATGATATGACAGTTCGTAATTCAGTAGGAGATATCGTGCAAATATTATATGGAGGCGATGCGTTAGATCCTACGTACATGGAAGGTAATTAATAATCACTTATACGATTAACAGTGTAACAATAAAATAATTTTTTTTAATAGGAAAAGACTGTCCTGTGGATTATAAGAGAGTATTAGATCATGTTAGAGCAAAATCATCTTGCAAAAACGAAGAACCATTAGACGGTCCTAGCGTAATGAAAGCTACAAATGAATTATTGAATTCAGAAGAGTATGAGTGTCTTAGTGAAGAATTTAAACAAGAGTTATCGTGAGTTCAATCATTACGCGAATTTTCATATTTTTATTGAATTATGTTGAACAAAAGGTGCTAAAATGTCATTGTATTGTTACAGCACATTTCTTAAAACTGTAGCGCGTAAGATAGCACGTCTTCGACAAAATGCCCCTTCAAATGTACCTGTAATTTTACAACTCGAGCGACTTACAGTATCCCAGTTAGTTGAATTTATTCATACGTGTAAAGAGAAATACATGAGAGCTAAAATAGAACCAGGCACCGCTGTAGGTGCACTCGCAGCACAAAGTATTGGAGAACCGGGTACACAAATGACCTTAAAAACTTTTCATTTTGCTGGTGTAGCTTCTATGAACATCACTCAAGGTGTACCACGTATTAAAGAAATTATTAATGCAAATCCCAAGATTAGTACCCCTATTATCACAGCAGCTTTGGTAAGTGACACAGTTAAAATATGCGGTGTATAATTGACACTTGTGCGATAAATTAACCCTTACCATTTTTTCTTCCATTTTATCTTGTCTTAGGAAATTGATACAGATCCGGAATATGCCAGAAGAGTAAAGGGTAGAATAGAAAAAACCACTTTAGGAGAAGTAACTGAATACATAGAAGAAATTTATTTACCAGATGATTGTTTCTTATTGATAAAGTTAGATGTTGATAGAATAAAATTATTGAAGCTGGAGGTAGATGTAAACTCAATACGTTACGCGTAAGTATATAAATTTGCATGTTAAAACTTACAATTAAGCACATGTTTTGAATGATTAATATTTGATAATGAAAAAAATCTTGCAACTATTACAGAATTTGTACATCTAAACTGAGACTGAACCCGAAATTAGTAAATGTTAGAGGTGATTCTATTATCACTGTGAATCCCAGCAAAAATAAATACAGTTTAAATTATGCACTGACACAGCTGAAGGAAACAATTCCGAATATTGTTGTTAAGGTAATTCTTGACATCATATGCAATAAATATACCTACAATTTTTAAAGGTTTACATTATATTTTTTATTGTTGTCTTCTCCAGGGACTACCGTCTGTTTCTAGAGCTGTCATTCATAATGACGATTCGAGTGGCAAAACAAGGTATAAGCTTTTTGTCGAAGGAGATAACATGCGAGAAGTAATGGCTACGCTTGGCGTTTTAGGTCGCAAAACAACTTCAAATAATACGATAGAGGTAAGTACAAAAATATAAACGAAATGCTTTATCAGAGGTACATACAGATATATAATGTGATATTTTAGGTTTTCAAAACTTTAGGCATTGAAGCTGCAAGAGCAACTATAATGACAGAAATTAAATTGGTAATGGAAAATCACGGAATGAGTATCGATCGAAGGCATCCTATGCTCGTAGCAGACTTAATGACTAGTAGAGGAGAAGTATTGGGCATTACAAGACAAGGTTTAGCGAAAATGAAGGAATCTGTCTTGAATTTAGCTTCGGTAATTATTTACATTTTTATATAATTTATTATCACGCCAAAATATTAAAAAATAATTATTTAACAGTTCGAGAAAACAGCCGATCATTTATTTGACGCAGCTTATTATGGACAGAAAGATGTTATCTGCGGCGTATCTGAATCCATCATAATGGGTATTCCAGTTCCAGTAGGAACAGGGATTTTCAAATTACTTCACAAATATCCTTTTCAAACAATTTTTTACATTCAAAAGAATTCCTAAATTTTTAGAGTTAGAATTCAGTATAAGATTTAATACATTATTTTCCTTATTAATAAAATACAGCTAACAAGGACGAGCCTCAGAAAAAGGATTTAATATTTGATAATCCGCAATTTCACAAAAAAATGACAAAAGTTACAACGTGAATATAAAATAGTTATTATTGTCTTTGTAATAAAATATTTAATGTATATATAAAGAAGGATATATTCTAATGAATCTAACATTTTTACATTTTATAGTTTCTTTTGCGACAAATTTATTTATCGTTTTAAATCGAAAATATACTTTTGAAGAAATATAAGCTTGTTATCAGAATTCATTACATAAAACACCTTTAGTTGCTAGGTAACAATATGTTTGATCCATGTATAGCATATGTGAGAATACTGTCATACGAAACATTTAGAATGAATTCGGTGAAATATCTGATAAAGTAACGCACCCTTGATATAAAATTTTGGTATAATAATCCATACATTTTATTATTAATGGATATAATTGTTTAAAACATCCTACAAGTACGAACTAGTAAACTCTTTTTGAAATTCAATATTCGTAAAAGAAGGAAATATCAAAATGGTAAATGAAACGGAATTTTGGACTGAAATTCGGAAAGATATACCACAGTATAAAAAGAGAAAACCAAGAGTAGTTCCTGCTTTTACTATTCAAGCTTTGCAGGTGAGACTATACTATTATAAAATTCTATTTAATTTAATGTGCTTATATGAACTGATAATCTATTTAGGAAAACACTATAGTTGCAAAACCTCCTCGTTGTGGACTGTATAAACCCCGGCCACCGAAACCATCAACTTTTCGAAAATTCTACGAATGGGGTGTATTTCCAGTCTCATTAGAAACTGATAGTTATGGCACAAAACTCAGCTGGAAAGTTAACATCGAAGATCTAGACTTCCATCATTATTTACCATTATTTTTTGACGGTCTGACAGAAACTGAACAACCATACAAATTTTTAGTAGAACAGGGCATATCTGATATGTTAGAGCATGGTGGTCAAAAAGTATTACCTGTTGTTCCACAATTAATTATTCCTATTAAAAGTAATTTTTTCTATGCTTTTAAATGATGTGTTTTATGTATTATTTTACAAATTATATATTCATTACAGAGGCTTTAAATACAAAAATGCCGGAAATCATCTGCACTACGATGAGAGCTCTTCAGCGACTTGTGCGTTCAGCAGATTGCGTTGGCCAATCTTTGGTGCCTTATTTTAGACAAATTTTACCAGTTCTTAATTTACTAAAAGACAGAAACGGTAAAGTGTTAATTTCTTCTGACATACTTACATTTTCAAAGTCAGAATTTAATATTTTTTTAATCATAGTAAACCTTGGAGAAGGAATTGACTATTCACAACAAAGAGGAGAAAACGCTGCAGATATGATACAAGAAACTCTTGAAATACTTGAAAGATATGGAGGTGAAGATGCTTTTATAAATATCAAATACATGATTCCCACTTATGAATCCTGTATGATGAATTGTCATTTATTTATGGCTTAGTAAAATCGGATAAATAAAGATCTTGAGTTATAAACTTATAATTATACAAAAACTCTAAAGTATATTTGTTATATATAAATATTATAAAAAATATTACAATGTAAAATATTGATAAAACGAATTAAACACACATCGTATTTGCAAAATATTAACTTTATTCACGCTTTCCCAGAGTCTTCTTTTAATGTTACCGTTCTGTTAAAAACGAGCTGTAATAAATGAAACAAATTAATAAGTAGTGGTAAATGTAACACGTTAGAAATAAATTAATTTTTTAGAAGTTACCCTTCCTGGTGTTGTATCAGGATCTACAGAGAAGAAACCAATACGTTCAAATTGAAAATTTTTGAAAGGCTTTGCCAAATTTACCAAGCTTGCATCAGTATATCCAACTATTTCTTTTTTACTGTGCGGATTTACATCACTTAAGAAACCATTTGGTACTTCATTTGGATCTTCAGGATTTTTATGTTTAAATCTAAAAGTTATGCAATACATCAATAAAAAGTTATGACAGTATAATGAATTGTCATGAATCTCAGATAGGCAATAAAAAACTATTACATCAATCTTACACTTACAGACGATCATATAATCTGATAGAAGCTAATGCAGGATTTGATACCCAGTGTATAAAAGCTTTCGGTTTATTACTTTCGATTGCGGGCTCTTGAGTAACAATTAAATTTACGATATTGCCGCTACTGTCTTTTTCTATTTTTTTGACTGTCAAAACTACTCCTGCGTGTTTTAAGCCAACAGATTGATTTTGCGTTAAACGCCTAAAATCTTTCTCTGCTTGCTATAAATATGCAATTAAAGTTTAAATAAACAATAACACATAACATTTATCTTATCGTATAAATAAATGAAATAAATGTTTCGTACCTCCTTAAAGTCAGATGCTTCAATATAGATAACTTCATTAAAAGTAATTTCATGCTGTCCTTTTTCTGGTTCATTAGGAAAATTGAGAACGCTTAATTTGACAGGACTTTCATGTGGGAAATTGCTAATAGTCACTTTTAGGGGATCTAAGACAACCATGTGTCGACTTGCAGTAAGATTTAAAACATCTCTGACACATGCTTCTAAAACTGCTGGATCGACAACTGCTTGAGCACCAGTTACACCCATTTGTGCACAAAAGTTATTTATAGCTTCGGGTGGAAAACCTCGTCTACGAAGAGCTGTTAATGTGAATAATCTGAAGAAACATATAAATAAATAATTTAGAGTTTCATACATTCAAGCAGTCCATACAAGGTTAACATTTATTTGCATTGAAATATACCTTGGATCATCCCAATCAGATACTATACCCTCTTCAATAAGCTTGCCAATTTTTCTTTTTGATACAACTGTGTAACTCACATTTAATCGACCATACTCCCATTGTACAGGGCAGTAAATATCTAAAGCATTGCAAAGCCAATAATATGACGATCTTCGCGATTGAAATTCTTTTGTGCAAAGAGAATGAGTTATGTTTTCTATACTGTCACACAAGCAATGAGTAAAATCATAAGTTGGGTAAATGCACCACTGATCTCCTGTTCTATGATGTGGACTATATTTGATTCTATATGCAACAGGATCTTGTTTGCCCTCTTCCAAAGTTACTTTCATGCGTAATGTGGCTTCACCTTCTTCAAGCAAACCATCCTTCATATTCTATATGAAAAAGTATTAAATCATAATGTAAAAGTTTTTATAGTATAAATTACTTATTACAACGGAAATTTCTAATTTTAATTTTATCTTAAGAAAACAAAAAATTCCGCATATAACAATCTAATTCATGAAGTTTATCCTACATGATTAAATGTTACAAGAAATAATAATTCATGTATTAAATTATAATTACTTCAAATAATTCTAAACTCTCTGAAATAGGTCTATCGCGCCAAGGGCTTGGTGGTGGATTGAAACCTTTCATTTCTTCACTAGATTGATGACAAACATATGCCAACCCTTTTTTTATAAGTACGATAGCCCATTCATACAACTGTTGAAAATAGTCAGAAGAATGAGTAATTTTAGCTGGTTTATAACCAAGCCATTCCACCATCTCTCTTATACCAGTGAAGAACTTCTCTTCTTCTTTTTCAGGATTAGTATCATCGTAACGTAAATAACATATGCCATCATGAGCTGCTGCATACCTACAATTAACCTATTATTTGTAATATAATTTTATGTACAAAAATTATAAGAATATGCATGAATATAGAAAATATACCCAAAGTTAATATTAATTGCTTTTGCATGTCCAATATGCAAAATTCCATTAGGTTCTGGTGGAAACCTAGTTCTAACTTTGCCTCCTGTTATTCGTAAGTGTTCTTGTAATAATTTTTGTGTATTTGGAGTTACAACATATCCTTCAGTTTTATAATTTTCTCCAGGTTTATGAAAATGAACCTTAGTTTTCATTAACTCACTTATTGTCTGAGCACCTACTTTCTCATTTGCAGCAGCTACATTTTTCTGTTCTGTTAAATAATAAAATTCTTTAAGAAATTTCTAATAATGAATTTATTTTACATTAATTTGAACTTTTAATTTACCCCTTTCTTTCTCTGGTTTCTTCGCTTTTGCTTGTTTCATTGTTTTAGGTGGAGGGACAAGATCAGAATCAACTTTTGGTCCCAATAAAACAAGAATCTGAACATCAAACTCATTTTTTACTGCTTTCCCATCTGCCCACTTTAAATTATTACGTACTTGTTGCATTAGTGGACCCACATTAAAATGATATCTGTAAGGATATATTTTACCTTATATAATATGTAAAATGTTGATGAATATATAAAAGATCTTATAATTAAATAAAAAATATATGCCTTTTCTCCAATATTTCTGCTTTATTTGCATTTATAACTGTTTCCACTTCAGATTCAATTTCTTCTGGTGAAACTGTAATACCTATTCCACATTCTTTTTCAAAATTTGGTATGTCAACAGCTTCTTTTATATGATGAAGTAAATAATTTAATGCAGCATCAACTCTTTGCATTGTATCTAACTTTTTCTCAACTACATATTTAGCAACAAACTGCAATTTATCTGCAATCTGATTCTTAATTTTCGAAGCCAGATGATACAACAAAATTCCAGTTTCCGGTGTAACACTTCCATATTTATTGGCCTACAAAAAGGAATACATATGGTACATTCAGACAGCAAACATGATGTAACATTTGGTAATAAATATAATTTATTTAAAAAAAAAAAGACAGGAAACTAATTGTAAATTTAATATACTGAAAAACCTGCGTTGTTAAACAACGAGAAACTCATATCATTTTATACATATTTATTAATACTTAAATTACTGCTAACCTCTGTTATTGCAAGTTTCAAATTATTGGAGACATTCTTATTTTTTAAAGTTTCTTTGGCCTTCTGCTCACTTAAACCAATGGACTGGAATAATTTTAAATCTTCTTCTGCTTCCATTGTCATATTTTCATTTATTCTTCAAAACGTATTGGAATTCGTGGCCTTATCCTGTGACCGGCAAATCACTTTTTATGCGCACATTGTTCACGGTAAGTATATTGGTTATGTTGCAATAAAAAAAGAGAACGGATGCAATCACCATTACAAAAGATTATTTAAATTTTGTTAGCCTTTCAAAAGCATTCACGTATCAATAATGTTATTTACATTCTATAATATCTGAGAAGATTACCTTATAATAGTCTTATATTTCCTTTTTAATGAGGGCATACTCTGGAATTATATGTATATATAGTCGAAATTTGTAATACTTCATGTATAACATTTTGTTATATAAGTATTTATAATTCAGCCAATGTCATTGAATTATTTATACATTAATAATGTACAAATAAAATATAATTTTTTCTTTAAAGCTATAAAATAATATCAAATTGTTGCTATTAATTTGTACATGCTAATCCTTGAGTCTTAGCAATAATGATACATTGTATTTTTGAAGAATGTATTGTACTCTCATAAATATTAAATTCATTTTATCTTGTATATTTTTCACTTCTATTTCACTTAATGATTTTTAATTAATTTTCATTTAATAATAGGTTAAGTCACATGGAGTGCATATGGAGTAATCCATGTATGAAATACATGTACATGTAGAAGTCAATAATTAAAAATGAGCGAAAGTGATGATGATGACTTACAATTGTGTCCCTCAACTCTCGTTGCCTTGAATGAGTTTCTCAATGAAAAGAATGAAAGGGAAAATCAGTTAAAATGCATTTTAGACAATGAAGCTTTAAACGTTTCTTTTGATGAAAATTGGGTAAGTTAGCTTCTATAGAAATGACAATAATATTTTCAAGTACTTTATACTTATTATTTATTTTTACATCTTACTATAATTTATAAAACATATAAATACTGTTATCATTCATTTTATGTTTACTTTTATTTTTAACATATTTTTTAATATGAATATTACTATCTACATATTAATTTGAATTGCAGCAACTAAGCCAATTTTGGTATGATGTTAATACAACAGATACTCTTATAAAAGGGATTCTAAATGCTACAGATCCTGAAGGAAAAATTGCTTTAATTTCTTGTCCTACACTATACAAAAAATTAAAAGCAAATTGTGGAGAACGACAAAGTATGAATGTATATTATTTACAGTAATAATATACAGAATTTTCAAAATATCTTTACTAATATAAATTTTTTTATTAACAGTTACCCTTTTTGAGTTTGATGAACGCTTCAAGGCATTTGGCTCTGATTTTGTTTTTTATGATTATAAATTCCCATTAAACATACCTGCACACATGTCAAGTTTTTATGATTTGGTTGTAGCTGACCCACCATTTCTCTCTGATGAATGCTTAATGAAAACTGCACTTACAGTAACATTTTTAGCAAAAAAGAATATTGTACTTTGTACAGGTACTTTTAACAAATATCATTTTTCTTTCACTTTGTTATTTAATATTACTTTGTTAATCGTTTTTATTTCACAGGTGCTGTTATGGCAGAATTAGCCAAAAGATTATTAGATGTTGAAATTTGTGACTTTGTACCACATCATCAAAATAATCTTGCAAATGAATTTTATTGTTACTCAAATTTTGACTTTGATAAAATGCTGAAATAAATAAACATGTATATCAAACTATCCCTGTAACGTTTACATATCTTTGATAACAAACTCGTAGAGTACGATAGGATAAGTTTCAAAAATTTGAATTATTCGTTACGTTCGAATATTGTTTTCCATTTTCTAAATATTTATCTAGAGCACAAAACAACGTGCTCGTTTACGCGCATTAGAAGACATATTTAAAAAATATAAGTGTTTTTTCCCAGTAATTAAATAACCAAATAAAACATCAAATAAATTTTTAAAATGCTATTTTTATTATATTTACTTTTTATAACTAAATGATGTTGGTAATACTGATGCAACGTATTTAAGCTAAGTATTAAATTTGATGATTTACTTCACATTTTATATCCAATGGTGTCTACTGTGTAATAGACTATGATTCTGTTTTATTTATGTTTACCTAAATAAAGAAAGAATATAAGAATACTCAGATAGAAAAAAAGTATTTATTTTTTTTAAAGTTGCGAGGTTCAAACTCCCTAGAGAGGGAAAAAATAATCTCTAGGTAAACATCTGTGAAAAGAAGACACGCGATGGAAAGCGTAAATATTTACATTTCTTGAGTGCTTGCTGGTTTAATTTTTATTTATAATCATGATAGACGGAAACATTTCCATGGAAGAGGACACAGAATTACGGGACTTAGTGGTGCAAACCCTTGAGAGTAATGGTGTTCTTGCAAAAGTGCGGGTATGTGAAAAAAACGCTATAAAAATCACGCCTTTTTTTATAGGTTATGTAGATCACGTCAAAGTACTTTCATCCATTACAATTTTTATTTTTATCTGATGCTTCCTTCAAAATTTCTTCTAATGTTATAGGCAGAACTCAGGGCAAGTGTATTCTTAGCTCTAGAAGAACAAGAATCAGTAATGGTATGTCATAATTTTTACACTAGGCATAAAAGATTTTGTTGAAACATTTTTCTGTTTTATTTTGTACATACATTTTTTTACATTTACATGCAAAACTAAATACTTTAATCTTAATACATGATAATAAAGAGCAATGAATAATATAAAAGAATATAATGTTTGTCTTCACAAAAGCTTTTTACATTATAATAAAATTGTTAACAATAGAAAACAAAGATTTGTGATTAATGTATTACAATTGTTGAAGACTAAAATATATAATTGTATTAACATTTCAGAATCCAGAACCACTCCTCAATAAAACTATAAAGCAGTACCTGGCTAATTCAGAAGGAAAATTATTGTTTTCCTTGGTTAGGGAGTTCCTAGAATATTTTGGTCTTGATTATACAATATCTGTATATGATCCAGAAACATACTTTGGAAAAGAATACAATTATGTGGGAAGAAATAAATTATGTGAAGAATTAGGTATTGAATCTAATGAACCTTTACTTGGTGAAATTTTAAAAAGTAGTATGAACAGTGCCTTCAATAATACACAAAAGGTACATATATTAATATTATCTAAAACATGGTTGTACTTAAAATATTAAATGTTATAAGTATTTTTAATTATAACTATTATACATAATTGTTATTACAGATTGGAACTACTGACAGCAAGTTTAATAAAGCAGATGAAAGTGCAACAAACATAGCTAATGCAACATTTGAAATTTCCATTCCCAAAGTATTACATAATGAAACTATATCATTATCAAATGATAATGATGTTTCAGACAAATTGGAGAGTGTTTCCCAGCAAAGTCCAAAACTTCCAATTAATGTGACAATAACGGACAAGGAAAACAAGGAAATATCTATTGATGATGTTTCGGTAGATGAATCAAATTATGAAAAGCAAAATAATTCTCTCAGGAAAAGTACAACTGAATGCACAGAAAGTAACAATGGAATTGATAGCAAAGGGAACAATAATATGCATTTTGATACATTATCTGCAAGTCCAAACGGCACATGTAGAGTAACAAATCATATGACAAAGGAGACTGAAATAGATACGCCCATTCAAACAAATTTATTAAATAAAACTGAGCCTTTAATTAAGTTCGACGAATCTATAGTTACAGAAGTGCAAACAAATCAGAATGAAGATATAAGTAAGCAAAATAATATAAATAGTTTGGAATTACAAATAGTGAATAACGTACAAAATAAAAAAGCAGTTAATACTGGAAACAGTTTTGGTAAAACTGTATACTTTGAAGAAATTATTATTGATGGGAAAAGAGAAAATATCAATGATATACATAATACTGAATCCTTTCTGCAAGACTTACCATCTTTAGATAAAAAAACGAATTCTATACTTAGTGATCTCCCACCATTAAATGGTAAAAAGACTAATATTAATGACCTGAAAGAATTAATGGATATTGGGCTTGGTAAGTTGAAATATGTTCTTACATTTGTATCTATTGATTATGACATATCCGTTATTAACATGATCTCATATATTTTTTAGGAACTGACGGTATTGATAATTATGAAGAAGATTTTGTTTCATCTGCATCTGGCAGTGCTTATGAACAAAGTCCTAGTAAAGATCCAGAAAAGCCAGATAGCCCAACAAAATTCCAAACAAAGAAACAAGATAAGCTTCAAAGTGCTCATAGTGAGGATATAAGTGAAGAAATTGAAGAAGTTGATGATATTCTGAGCAGTACATCATGTGTAAGTAAATGTAGCGAAAATCAAAGGATTGATTCCATGATATGTAGCAGTAAGTGATGTCTTATTTTTATGCAATTTTAAACATTGCACGTATAATTCTATTTTAGCTTGAAGACATAAATATGGAAAAAAATATATCAAATTTTACAACGGGTATTACTGCAAATTGTGCAAAAGAACTATAATCCTAAATCATATTACTGCAGTTTCTGCAAAAATTTTAAGATGTTATTTCTTTTATAACATTAAAATTTGATATCCTATGGTAGGGTATTAAGTATGCAAATGCGAATTGCTATAGACTTACGAATTTGCAGAAGTATTTTGGTTTCTGACATGGCACTGCCATTTATGGCTCAATACTTATAAGTTTCCCTGCAAAGAACGTAGAAGGGAAATGTCTGAACGTATATCTACAGAAGTTATACTCTCAGCATTTTGTAGACATTTTTTTGTAGAAACAAACATATTTTTATATAAATCATGAATCTAATTTTAGTAGTATTCAGAAATTATGTCTTTAAATTAACATGTAACGGATTTAGTATTATATTGGTCACAACGTGAGTAATAATTTTAACTTTTTACAAAAAAAAAAAAAACTATGATAATAATATTAAAACGGATCAAGTATTGAATAAACTGAACTGCCATTGTTTTTACTATTATCGCAATAAGGTGTTAAATTATATTTTTCATATCTTTAAGTGTTAAAAATAATTGCAAAGTTCCAACATAAAGTTCGTATGAAAAATGCATTCTAAACATATTTATAATTTTGTAATTTAGTAAGGAATAGTTACAATTGAAGAACAGCATTAATATTGAAAGCAGTAAATCGCCATTCAATTAAATTAAATATGTATATGATCTATATCAACGTATGTGAACATATTTTTGTTTCAAAAACTGTGATTCATTATTAATTGAATTAGGATTATACTAAGAATTTCAATTGCAAGAACTTTCAGACAAACTGCCTTCTACGTTGTTCTGTAAATATACCTACTTAGTATTATTTTCTTAAAGCCAATTATCTCCATGTTAAAATACTTTTAAAGAAGTGGAAAATAATCAGTTACATTAATGGTTGATGGATACTTAGTTTATATTTCTCTAAAAAGTTTTGTAATTAGTTTTGTTGTCTTTACCAGAATGATTCCTGTGTCTAATTTTATGACTGATTGTCATTAATTACCTCATTAATTAACATTTAACTGAAGTTACTGGTATAATATCAATAGTAATATTGATAAATCATCCGTCTAAAAATGGATTGCCTAAAAAATACATCAAATTATTTTTGTTTAAGATAAATGGTGCTAAATATGTGAAACTGGAGATATTTATGAAAGTTGAAGTTACTAAATAGAAAATTAGGTGCTTATATGTTTTCTTACATCCATGTTTCGTAATACCTTAATGACTAATAAAAGTTTTAGACTAAGTAATTAAATTTTTGGGCAATCCAACACCTTAAAAATATATTGGTGTGAGTATGCTATCTCTGAATAAGATGCAGTAACTAAGTACAATTCACAATGGATCAACTGGATGCTTGACAAATCAAAATCTGTTTGTAAAAAATGTACAGCCTGCTTCCTTCACAGAACTTCAGTAGCACATGTATACTGTAATATCACCAATAGTTAATATTATATCTGATTCAAACAAAGAGATTTTTCCACATGTTATCAAATTTTAGCTGTATATGATTAATTTTATATTACACTACAAATAAATATGAATTTGTATTAGCTTACTCTAATTTCACGATAATACTGTTATTTATAATACAACAGGATTGTATTCACTTAATATTTGTTGGACAATATCTTTTTTATTTTACAGTTTTTTAATATTTATATATTGTGATAGTTATAAAAATCTGAAAATTATTTTATATTTATTAGATGGTTATTCATTAAAAAACGTTCATTTATTTAACATTTATACATTAAATAATAAAAATTTTCCTAAATACATATTTACATTAATACAATAAAAGTTACAGCCTAAAACTTTGACTTCTGTACTGTTTAGACTACATACATATGAATGAAATCGCTTTGTTTGAATCAATTTTTATCTCTATGTATATATTAAAGCAGGTGTGTTCCTGACCAATCAACGTGGTTACATTTGAATATCAATATAACATATAATTTTATAAAAATAATTTCAGGACAACACTGAACATTCCTACACTCTATAGAATGTAAAACGTAAATACATTCCATTGTTACTAAAATTATTGCACTTTTGTTGTATTGTTAGAATTAGTGAAGAAATTTATTCAATAAGTATTTTTCACCATATTATATGGGGGGTGGGGAGAGTAATTTAAGAAATGTTTCACAACTATGACAGTATATTAGCAGATTTTATTTTACCTTCTCATAAAACTAGGAAATGTTTCTGTAAACACATTTTATTGCAGGGTATACAAATATTTTTATATTTAAGTGGTTTGAAAACTGGTTTAAATTAATCCTAAGCTATTTTTTCTAGCATTATATACTCTATGTGCATTTTAAAAATAAGGAGCTCTATTACATACTTTCTGTGTTGAAAATTTTTAAATATGTATACAGTACATTAAAATATGCAAATTTTCATCTTATATGGCAAACACAGTACAAAAGATGCTTGGAATATATTTTTTCAGATCAGAAATCATTAGTAAATTTTTTTTAATATGATGCACGTATCTTTGAAACAGGATTTTGATAGCAAAACTACATCATGATTATCCAATGACATCGATTTGTTATGTTATAATAATATTTGTATTAGTCTATATATATATATATATAGTGGTCATATTTAATGCACTGTATGTAAATTAATCATAGACTTTGAAAACACTGGTATAAAATAGTTGTAATTATTGTTATTTGCTAATTTATAATATCAACTTAGACAGATGAAGTATTAATGAACTACTCACAATATTTTTTCATAAAATCCTAGAGAATTACTTTTGTAACCACGTTGAAAGTATTGGTAGCTATATTGTGCCTTTTAGTGTGTATGAATAATAAACAATGCAAATACATACTATGGAATTGTGGGATTTACAAAACACCTAAGTTACTTATTTATGATTCTGATGTACGATGTAATGATATTCATGTATATGTTATTTATTTTATAAAGATTTTTCTCTTTTGCAAGAACTGTGTATTTTTCCTGATAACCTTATGAATAATCCTACTTCAGTGTTATTATGATGTAAGTATTAAAAAAAATACATTAATTTTATTGATTTCTTATTACTTCTATAATTTCCTGTATATAAGAAATTAGTACAAATCAAATTTAATATTATTCCTTGTATAGTTTATCTTGATATCACATAATTAAGAAACTATTACTTATGATCTAATAAGAGCTATTTAATTATTAATAAACATAGGCATATTAAATTCAAGACACAGGTATATCATGAGCTTATATTATAGGAACTAATTTTATTATATTTTAATCATGCTTTACAAATGTATGTAACAGTGTAATATTATTATATATTTTGATTTAAAATAATTTGCGTCTAAGTGTTACAAATGCAAAAATCTATTTTATAATAGAAATTAACTAGAAGTAATACTATATATACAAAGCTATTTAATGTATGTGAATGATGTACTTGCGCACAGGATTCTTTTATAACAATCTTATGATAACTACACTTTGTAATTATATTTATGAAACTTTTTCCACAGTGTGTGGAAAACAGTTAATATACAACTTTTATTGTTTATTAAATTACAAGATATAAAACAAAGAAAGAATTTATTAAAAAATTTGTACTTTTACATTTGGTTACGTTCTCTATGTAATCGATTACTATAAGCTTTCGACACTAGATTAAATGCATCCATATATCGGTCCATACACATTGCTACACATCTCTGTAATTAAATGAAGGTAATTTAAAACATATTTTTACATACCCAATAGTAACAGTTTTTATAATGGAATACAATGTTAACCAAATATACAGAATATTTCAAAAGTTTTAAAGTTACCATGTAACATTAAAAATTATATAACTGATGTTTTGTAACAGCAACAATGAAATAATATACTTGTTATTATTAGTTTGTATCAACTTATACATAAATCTTTACAAGATTCATAGCATTACAATTGTTTGGTTAATGTTTATAATGATATAAGTTGATATTATTTGAAATTAAAATATTTTACATTATGTAAAAGTAATTACACAAACTCTTTAAAAACTATTTTCAAGTACATTTCTTTTCTGTTCATATTTGGTAAAATATTCTTTCCATTCTTAATATAATTCAGCAGTATTTATGAATGAACAAAACACAGGTCTATTTATAAAAATGGTGAATTCTCAATTGTTCAGAGAACGTGAACTACAGAATAAGCCATGAACAAAACATTTGAGACAGCATAAGTACAGAGATACAATAATCTCGGATTAGAAATTAACAATCTTATTATTTAACATTTTCTCGCATAACGCTTAAAAATTGGTAAAATTATATTTAACAAATTGGGGAGGTTACCTGGTCAGAAGTATCCAACGATGTACCAGGCTTGTTTACACATTTTACGAAACATTTCTCTGTTATTTTCTGAAAATACGAAATCAAACTTGTACCATTCATTCATGTTAAACTTTTAATCTAAAGAAAAATTATAGTATGATCGTACCGCAAGCAATTCTTGTGCATTTGCAATCGCAATTTGTTGTTTAATTTTATCCATAAGCTCATCTTTCTGAGAGCTGTTAAAAGAATCGGTTGAAAGCGAATCCATATTTACAGATAAGTATTAATTCTTATTTCTTAAAATCACTTTGCATTATATACTAATGCTCTTAAAGTACTATGTTCCTACCGGTAGGTTCAGCAAACCGGAAGCACGTGAAGTTGCTCGTCGCATACAACGATTCATCGAAAATTTCTTAAGGCTTACGCAATGACCATGATGGAATTTTCTTTATTAAATGTTGCACAGACTGGTAAAATTAGTTACGTAGTATATTTGAACTTGCTTACAAATCACTTTAAATTATTTAATGCATACTTATCTTTTACAATGCATTATCGTATAAACATAAACGCTGCTTAATTTATTATTTCAACTATCTATATGAATTTAAAAGGTTTGATAAAGTACTCATAATAGAATTTATTACTTACTCCAGGCCCTTCACTGAGGTTTGTAATTATTCCTAACTATACTGTAACGTAAGAGTTTGTTCACGAAAATAATCAGCAGTTGAAACAATACATACATTTAAATAAATATGTTATTTTATAGATGAATGATATTATTGAAATCGCTAAAAGGAAAAATCATAATGAAAGTCGAAATAAAGTACTTCTTCAATTACAGCAAATATATATGAAGAATTCGTATCGTCTGTCGTCCAAATCAGGTTGTAACAATTGTTACAGGATTACATTTAATTATTTTTGAACTAGAAAATTATATTTATAATTTATACTTTGTTTCGTCATATATTTTCTATTTCATTTATAAAGAAAAAAATATTATATTTCTTATTTATGTCATACATATTATAGCAGGGTCTCGATTTTCCGAATTATAATTAGTAACAGGACGACTCATATTGTAAAAGTGTTTCGCATAAAAATGATAATTTTATTTTAGAATATAAAATACACAGTGGTATAAAATTAGGTACACAGTGTCACTAATGATAATTTTAGCTTCTAACCGACACAGGGTGACGAATTTTCGGATGATCGGTGTTAGGATAATGGAGATTATATTGTACTTAATTTTATTTATACATATAAATTTGAATTCTTATTTCTCCAGATAGTTCTATGCATAACTCAAGAGAACGAGAAGGAGAGCCGCAGTCTCCTGTTGTGGAAGATCTTTTGATGGAAATGAGTCCAAAGAGATTAAAAAAATTGGATGAAAATGACAGTGCAAATTGCTATCGGTGCAAGCATTTTTTAAATACGCCACAGAGCGTGTCCGAACACTGCGAAAAAATATCAAATTTCACGGAAGAATATGAGGGTGACTTAACTTTCGTGCAGGCTATAGTTTGGTTGAAATCGGCGACATTACTTATGAAAGATATATCTATCGAACAGTTTCATCTGGTATTTCATAAACAATGGAATGATCATCGAAACAAAAGTAATGTTTGATACGTATACAGGGTGTTCCATCTAACTTTATTACCTGAAATATTTATCTTCTTTTCAGAAATTACTGAATCTTTTTCTGCAGAAATTATGAGATTACATTCGGGGTATTGTGTAATGAACTTATTTTCATTTTATGTAAATATTATTTTTTTACCTCACATGGTACATTTTTTTAAGAATATCGGATTATGATTTTTATGGCAAGCTCGATGATCATATTACTCAGTTATTCAAGGTGACTTGGGATCATATGCAAATCAAACTTTTAACAACAGCTAATACCGCATATATTGATAAAATATTAAAAATTAAACTTTTCAATCGAAAAATCACCTTTTAGATATCATTGACCTTGAGTAACATTCAATGACAAGTCGCAATGAGGTACTATTAAAATAAATATACCATATTATATAAAAACAATAGAGAGGACTCTCATCTCCTCGATGCCTACAAATATAATAAAAATAATTTTATTACACAGTGACCCGAATGAAATTGTATAACTTTTGTAGAACAGATTCCTTTAAATGCTCAATTAACACTTAAATCAAAATTACATATGGTGTACGTCAATAAGCGATGTATATGCCAAGAAGGTAATTGGGTATATAAGAAAAGAAAGGAAACATAAAATACCACTCTTTACGACATTTGTACTCCAGGAAATCGATTTTTAAATATTATAATGAAATGATAATATTAATGTATGTAATATTATTATATTAATAATAATTGAAATATTATAATATTGACTGCACGGATCACTTAGTAGACAGAGATTTCATTTGCCCTTTATCATGCCTATTGCTTTAGTATATACGTGAAAAGACACAAACAAATATTTTCGACAAATTCTCAGAATCGATTTTATCGAAAATAAAACCTTGTAAAAAAATATTCAATTATATTTTTTAGATTCAACACCTTAAAGTAGAATTACCTACTTCTTGGCTGTACCTTATTTGGCACCGTATATACTATATTTCTTAATTATTAAGCATACTTTAAAAGTTTTAAATTTAAACATGAAATTAAATTAGAGTTACATCAAATTAAAATTATATATGATATTAAAATGATTAAACTTAAACAAATTATAACAGTGTTATTATAAAGATGAATTGCTTCAATTAGATTTGCTTCGTTAAAATCTTGTTTGCACTTCTATGAGATAAACAATGTTTGTTTATAAGTACACTTTCGAAAAAATTGTTAAACAAATATACTACTGATGTTAATCTAATGTGTTTGCTCATATCAAAACAATATTAGCGAGCATACATCAAACAGTGTTATCAAAGTTTAAATAAACATCAGAACGTTGCAAATTTTTGTATATTTTAGTTTGCACTGATTCAATTAAAACGATTTCAATATTATTTTCTGTAGGAAATGCTATTGAACATTTCATTCAAAATTCGGTGTCCAAGAGTGTAGAATGTGATTCCGAGAGTCCACGTACGATTATTGTATTCAATGATGAAGAAAGTAATGCAATTGTCGATAACGATTTCGAATATATTGGTAGCAACGAATGCAATGCTAAAAGTAACGCAACGTGTGGCACAGTGGAGGCTGACCTACAACAGTTTGTAAAACAGTCCGAAAAAGTCTTTGGTACAGGCAAAAACAACAGTTTATTCGTTTGCTCTTCTCAGACTCGTCAGAGATACGTTAGCAGATGGGTAGAGAATAATGTAGCCATGGGAAGTTACGTTGTTCCAGACTCGGATAAAGAATACACCTCCAACTCTGATATATTTGAAGATTCTTCAGAGGGTTCAGAAATCGGTAACATGACATGGAAAAGAAATAGTAATAAAATGCTAGCAGAAAATGATCTGATTATTGCAGGGTTAACGGAGGAAATCCCGCAAAACAGTAGTTCTTCGTCAAAAAATTGCGTGGATACCAGACAAGATTTTCATGTTAATGCAAGCGAAGAAAGTTCGTCAAATTCAACGGATGTTACTATATTACATACAGGGTCTTCAACTTGTCGACGAACTGCCAGTAATACACCAAATAACGGAAATAAACAGGATTCAGAATTACATAAGCAGATAGCTACACAATGCACGCCAGAATCTGATTTTAACTTCCATGATAAAAATTCTGTTTGCTCGTATCAGATTAATACACCAAATTCCACGCAAAAAAATAGCACGTACGAGACTTATCTCTCTCCAGTGTCTCAAGAAATAGATAATATCATTCCTTACAGGCGAGCCACAGCCATTGAGAAAGAGAAGATTTCTGATGAAGATTGGCAATTAAGATTCTTTACGCCAAAAATATCTTCGCACGAAACATGCGTTGAAGGGATGTATTCAATTAAGATAGGACGGAATAATCATTCAGTCAATGCAGAACGCGAAAAAACTAACGAAAAGAAAAGAAAGTTGGAATCTGTACACAAACGAAATGATACGCTTAAAGAAAATTCAAAAGAGGAAGAGGAGAAAATTTCTTGCCGTTGGTTGAGATTTACTCTCGATGCTCTAAACACTGACGACGTTGCTTTCCAATCGGTAAAAGTAATTCTTTCGATTTTTCAAAACGAAAGAATAACAAGAGAATACATGAGAAGAAGATGTTGGAAAAATACTTTGGAAAGTCAGGCTGTGGATGTGATATTAAATTTCTGTGATGTTTTTGAAGCTGAGAACAAAACTAACGTGTGCACGCAGGAAATTGTACAAACAATAACAAACATGCTAGATAACAGTATAGAAAGCACGGAATTGAACAAGGTAAGCTGAAAGAAAAACAACTAAAAATAGTTAATTGAGGAATTCTTAAATTATAATGAAATAGCGAGTAGAATATTGTAAAATCTGTCATATTAACGTATTACACTTGTTTAACTTAAATTTCTCTAACTTTGCTATTTTTACTTCCTCATTAAGTTCAAAATCAAAATGAAATGCTAAATTTTGTAAATAAGCATGGTTAATATTAGTATCATTGATAGTTTGTATTAGTATTAATGTTAAAAGTAATATATTCTTTTAGGCTGCAGTACATATTCATCAGATAACTATTATCTTAGAATTGTGCACTTCTATGAATGTTTGTATCAAAACAATAAACTATTTAATCACGAAATTGAAATCCTTTGAAAGTGTTTTAATTTGTCCGATGAATGGCAAGAAAATTAATATACATAGTATAGTGAATCAGTTACATATTACCTTTTACGCACTAAACGTTTGTTTGTTAAAATACCGAATAATCTTTAATGGAAAAGATGATTCTGAAGAAAGTACAATATTGCCTGTTGTTGATTTATGGAAAAAGCAATTAATATCTGAAGGTATAATGACAGAGGATAATGCACGAGCAAGGAAACATCGTTGGTTAATGACTTTAGATGAGTTTACAGTAATGGCTACTGAAAATTTTACGCAATTTGCTGAAAAGTCACGCAGATTAGTCAATATACTGAGAGGTAAATAAATACGTTCTTACGGTATATGAACTACCATGTAACGTAACAAGATTTTATGTTATACATAAATCGTAACATTTATAATGTATGAATAACATTGTACTATTATAGTAAGTAAGTTTACATGTATTAATATTACTGCTTCACTTTTATACTATTATAATTATACGCTAATATTATAATAATATAACATGTAAATTATGAGATTACAGTTATTGTACTACGTTGCATTAAAACTGTTGTATACATATTTTGTATATTTTAAAAATAGTGTTTTAGAAAATCTTGTAAAACTAATTCATCTACTTACATTGCTCCGAACATTTTTACAGATCGACTAGTATACACATAAAGTCATTACAAATAATAAAGCAATTATAATATTTTTTTGTATACATCTATCAGATCTATTGTATTTGTCACCTCCCATTGTTATGTTCTTATCATAAATATCAGTATTCCACCTATTACACAATAGTTCTTCATTTTGCGGTATAACATCAAGATATATATTCATGAATGTTTCCAGTGGGCAGATCTCGGTACAGTCTACTATTTTCAAAGGAATAGTTTCACTATCTACCCCCATATAATAATTTATCTGTAACAATAATTCCCATATGCTATACATATAAAAGTATATGTAGAAAGTCGATTGTCAGAATCTGCACGATTTTTTAACCTTCTGTAATAAGATGACGAAGAATGTTGCAAAACTTCGACCGTTTTGATTCTTTAGAACGAGCAACAAATGACAATAACACCAATTTCGAGAATATTTCTGCATTACAAAATTAAGGGTACTTTAGTGGGACGTTATTTTTGTCTTATGAGCTTATGTATGTATGTACATGTGTATACAGGATGTTTCTGATCTGGTGCTACAGCCGGAAAGAGGGGGAATCGTGAAAAGAATACGTGAAAAAATAAATCGAAAATTGCAGGGTGACGTTTTTTCGTTCGAGACTTCATTTTCGAATAAATTCATGTTGAAGATTCTTCGAGTACGCATACACTTACACACGATCTCACTTATGTCTACTCTCTGTAATACACTGTACGTATACTCGATGAATCTTTAACATCGATTTATTCGGAAATGAAACCTGGTACGAAAAGCACTCGGCATTTTCGACTTATTTTTTCATGTAGATTCACCCCGTTTCTGATTGTACCACCAGATCGGCTGCATCTTGTATTGTATGGAATATCAAGTCAAGTTCGCTTCTTCACATAGGGACGAAAAAAATACTCATCAATACAGAAATTTTGAATAACACTGTTCAACAAATTTTGACTTTTTCTGGGACTTTCAACACGTTGAGCGCTTCAATGGAAAACCCCGCAACGAGTCAGATACGCGAAAATACCTTTTTATTAACATGTATCGTTGAATATATGTGAATATTTATTTATTTGGTAATATACTTCTTATTTTGTGCTATAATTGTAACATAGATGTAACTGAAAACTTCGTAATCAGTTATTTGACGAAATTAAAATTGGTACGTGGATCAGCGATAACTATGCGTTTGTTGCGTTTTGGGTGTCCTTTCCACTTTAATCATTGTCTAAATATGTTTAAGTCTTTATAATGTTATAATGTGTGATATCACTTTATTCGGGAGATCCCGAAGAATCATTTCGCTTAAAGAGCAACCGAATATGTATTACCGTTAAAGCACAAAACATTTTTGAAGTTGAAAATTTTCATTTTTTTCAAAATTGATTTTTCCGAAATCTGTGGGTGGTGGAAACAAACGGCTTGCAGATTCGTATTCACCGCACAAGAATGTATAAAAAAACGTATAGTCAATATTAAAAGTCCAGATAAGTGTTGAACGGTGTAATTATTTATTATTATTTGGAATTCATTATTAATGTGACATTAATAATGTCAGTCTGGCAGTTCAAAAGGTGTTAAGTCAAATTTACTGTCAATGAGTATGATGATATAAATATTTCTTTAGGCAGTGTTTATGTCACGTTCTTAGTCAGAGTTTATCAGCAACACAAAGTCATTTCAATAGAACACATTGAGGAACCTTTGTCGTAAGTAATATCATGACTTTGATATTAAGAGTATATGAAATTGCCACTTCAGGCGCTTGCTAGATTTGTATAGATATTTGGGGATTTACTTTAAAAATTCAAGATAACATTCTTTTAAATGCGATAGCAGTATCCCTGCATTTTGTATTATTCCAGCTTGTTACTATTTGTTCGTAACAGACTAAATGTAATTTATAACTGTTTTCTCATGTTATTACAGGTGGCTTAAAAATCGTAAAAAGTTATGCATATTCGTATTATGAAGAATTTTTCTTTAAATTTTATAACACTTTCGAGTTTCTTGATATGTTAAATATTAACTGTTAGTATAAAATATTGTTGCTGTGTTTTATTGAATTTGAATACCTTTATCCCATGACTCTGTGTTTCATTGTCATAGTACATTTCAAAAATCACCGAAGCCGCTTCATTTGGAACATGCGGTGACCATAGATCGAGACTTTTTAAAACACCAACGATGTTCCTCTCGTTACCACTATAAATCATAAGTTTTCTGTTTTTGGGTATGCTCCCATGAATATATTCCAAAGAATTCGCTATTACTTCTTTTATGATAGTGCCCCCATTGAGTTGCCTTTGTAGTGGTGTTTGTGAAAGAAGGTCATATTCTAACATTGTTAAATTATACATTGCTCCTCCAGGAAAGATGTCTTCAGACCAATATGGAAGCGATCGATTTAGATCGGCCTGTAACAAGATTTTCTTTGTATGTACTTAAAAAAAACCTTTTCGAAACTAAATATTTTACTGTTTCATACATTTTGTCCAGTGATTAATTGTTTACGTTACCGCTTAAAAGTATGAAGACACTTATTATTTTCATGCAAGACAATAACTCGAAATATAGAGTAAAACTATGTAAAACTTATTTAGAGTGAGCACGACAAAAAATATAAACTGAAAGTCATAAACTGGCCATTCTAAGCATCCAATTTCAATCGTAGAGAAAAATTGTGGGTTGAATTATTGAACGACAAAAGTCAGAATAATTTATTCGATATCAAAAAAAATTAATTGCTAGAATTCATTTTGATACTGAACCTTACACTGAAATTATTATAAGAATTGTCTTGATAAAGGAATGATTTATTTTATCATTCTTTAAAGAAATTTTTAATGCGTTGTTGAGTTCATATTTCTCTTATTGTATGAAATATCATAAGAGGTGATATTACATTACATCTTCTATTGACCCTATTATTTTCATCAGGTTTATGTAAAAGTTAGTAAGTGTCCTACAGCTTTTGTGCGGTAATGTATGTATGCACTTATGATTAACTTTAAATTGATAACAAATGAGCATTGCAAATGTCTTACTTGCGTTTCGAGAACAGAGTATAAAAGAGCTATTTCCGAAGGTTGACGAATTTCCATTCCAGTATAATTAGACACAAGCTCAAATAATGGTAAATAATACAACAGTGTTTTCTGCACTTGATCTGTATTTAATACTTTTCTCATTTCAGAAATAGAGCTAGGACAATGCATGCCGAGTAACAACGTATCTTCCTGCTTAGATACATAATCTGAAAGGGGTTACTGGATAACATTAGCATCCTTGAATTATTTCGTTAGTCTATAATGTAAACAATGTTTTGTGTATACTTTTTTCGTTTGCTGACCTGTGGGTATTGGTTGCCAAGCTAAGTCACTATTCCAGTTTTCAATTTCCGATGGAGGCCAAAGACCAGCATTCACTAATTGGCCTGATATCATTGACAATGGGTATTTAGTTGTTTGCATTTTCATTGTGTTTTTTGTATAAATATTACCCAAAAATTGATCGTAAATATTACGTAAATGTACTCCTAAATTGTACATATTTAGCTTTCCAGTCTGTTATATAAAATTAATTTTTAGAGAAGACCCTACTGTGTAATTACTTTTCAAATTGATACAAATCGTTTGTAATTAGTTAATCCAAGAAAAGAATTTTGGTATAAGTATGTTGTGACATAAAATATAAATACTTCTTAATGTTTATACATAATTCAATTCAGTGTCATATTTAGATCCGATAAGAATATCCATTGAAACGTATGTTTACAATTAAAACATTGACAAGCAAAGGAATGGGTATTTAAAAGATTTTAAAAAAATTACACCACTTGTTACTTGTCAGCTGGCGGAAAAGTAAGCATATTAAATTAACCTTTAATAATTTCTCTCATTATCCAAATGAATAATTATATTTATTTATATGTAGACTGTAAGTTTGATTCTAAACTTTCTAACATTTTCCTTGTTATATGTAACGCATTAACTAGTGTATAATTATTTATTTGTGTTTATGCAATGTAACTGTAAACTCACGTTCGGCATGTTGAACGAAGCGGAGTTGAAGTGTTCATAAATTAACTTCGATGGTAAACTTATGTCGGTGCTATTTATTAAATCCAAAATTGGAGCATATGTTTTATGTGCAAATACCTAAAATTTGTTAATGTTATCAGCACTTTCGTAGTCACAACGCTTCTGTTCATTATAAAAGAAAAAACAAATTGGCGGTATTTGATACCGAAAACATTAAATTCTTACGACGTGTAATAGCTGCAATTCTGGAACACACTCGATGTATGTGATGAAGGTACATAACACGAGTAGTTTGTGCACCGTTATTTTCATTTTCAATTTCGTAATCCTGAAAATCCCTTCGTTTTTACCGTATAGTATTGTTGCAATGAACCCTAAAAATCATCAGTTGTTATGAAATGTCTATCTGTATCAGTCTCGTTTTTGTTTTGAATCCGAGTTTATTAGTTGGATTTTTATAGCTACTCATAAAATTAAAAGAGTGCAGTCGTAACAGTGACACAGATTTAAGCACAGGTACAGTACGTATCTTCAAATATACTCTCTGAAAGAAGACAATAAAGTAATTATATGATTCTTTTGTTTATTATATGTTTATAATGCTGTTTGTATTTATTATGTACTGTGTAGAGCTGTGTAGAGCCCTTGATGCTTCCGAGCCGCGGTGCTATATGATCCTTATTAGTAGATTGTGATTGTTTCGGCCAATAAACAAAATCCGAGTGCTCTGTTTTTATGATTGTGTTCGATTAGGTGGGCTTATTTTAACTTTCCAGCACTACATATCTATATTTACAATAACAAGCTTGCTTTCATATTCTCTGTTTTTCTCTCCCCCGCAATTTTATTTCTGTATTCCTTTAATTTGTAGCCACAAATATTTCATTTGTTCTCTTTTATTATTATTATTTGTTCTTCACCGACTGTATCAAAGGGATTTTAAAAATTGCGTTTAAACAATAAATAATTCTTGTTTTAACTTTTGAGACGATCATGGTTTTTGTATAATGCACACTTCATTTTGTGAGTAGCTATACACAGAGAATCTCTGAGAATTCATAATCATAGAATGAAACGTAGAATTACGATCGCATGCGAAAAGATTGCCAATAATTGGAATTATAATTGTATACATGGAGTTTTCACTTACTTTTTCACTTCCTTGTTTGGCGGGACAGCATACTTGCTTCCATAATGATACAATTATTGAAACTAGTTGCGATATTTCCTGTTCATTCGTCTATCCATCGTTGTTTGCTCAACAGCAATTTCGCAGTTGCAATAATTTTCAGCGCTTCCTTGAACAAAAGAAATGCAACACACTGATGAAGGCGACACTTGTTCTACCTTCTCAGGCACTGGCGTAACAGTCTGCGTCTTGGTTCGATGATAGCAATCAGATAAATATTTCCGATGTGTCTCCAAGTGTTTGTGCATTACTCGTGTTTAATTTAATCAGCAACCTTCGCGCGAAATCCTCAGCTTATCAAAGGTCGTAATCTTCTAAGGCTTTGTATAATTCTTGGCAATCAGTTCGCTTCTAACATGGAACTTCGTAATCAAAAGATCTCGAATCTTATAAAATGATTCTGAAATCATGTCCCATTAGTTCTCCACAATACTTTATACCGGCGATATTCTGTGAAGACAACATCGATTTAGAGGACACAGCGGTTCCACAGTAAGATTTTTTGAACCCTTTACGATTCGCTTTAAAAGTCATGGTTGCTCTCAATGTCTAAATTTCGTTCGCTTTTTTTTGGGTGACCCAGAAAAATATCGTTTCTCTGGTTAATTCTGTTCTGGCAGTTTGAAAATGTGCATTCTAATAAAAAATATATAAAGAATCTATACATTAACGTATAATTCAAAAACTTTTTTTATATTAACTATAATGACACAGCTGTCTTCTTATTTGCCTACGTCTCCATTTTTCAGTTTATTTTTTTTTTAGAATAAACGACGATATATCGAAATCGTGATACTTGTACGTCAATACTGTTATTAATTATTAATTTTAAAACCACAGTTGCTTCCTTGAATAATATTTTATTTTACAAATTCGACTTCAAATTGATGAGAAATTAAATGTTTGACTTTCGAGTAACTTCAAGATAAGTTTGTGGAAAGAAATTTATTGCTTCATTAACTCGATAAATCTGTAAATCGTTCTTATGCAGAGACTAAGTTTTTGCCTGTGTAATGCACTTGCTGATGCATATGCAAATATTTAAAACAGGGAAACAGAAAATTTTAATTTCCTTGTTATGTGTACTAAAACCGCTTGAATTTTGAGACGTATCTATTTTTAATTTTAGTATATTTTTCAAAATATTTAACCAAACTTGCTTGCAATAGTTTAATTTCTCGTGATGTATAACACAATTTTTTAAGATTTTACAATTTAAAAGTTTCACGTCATATACCTGTCATTTTTTCAAAATTATTAAACTAGTATATATGTAATAAAAGGGTATGAAAACCCTTAACTATAAGGCGATATAAGTTCTATCTCAGTTTATTATAAACTTTTACTTTGAAATGTAATATTTGTACGAAACAACAAGTGTACTTCAATACATGGTGAAATTTTCGTACATAGAGAATATAATTACATTATTTCATTTTTGTTTCAATTTGTTTGCCTCTTACAAGGAAAGCTACCAAAGCGATCGCCTCAGATTTTAATGAGTTTTTGCATGTTGATAGAACATGTTATTACGAAGCTTTCTACACATGGCTTTGAACGTAGACAGTGAATAGTTGAAAAGATATTTAATACAAAAAGAAAATCTGCGTAGCAACCTAACGCTTATTGTTAGTTGACTGGTCCATGCTCTTGTATGTACGTGAAAACAGATGTTACAGTAATGTAGACAAACTTTATCGGAACTTTAACATTAAATATCGTTTAACACGTTGAATGGCGTGGGGGTCACCGGTGACCGACACCTCAAATTTAATTTAATTAAATAATTATTGATCGTCTCAAAATTCTGAGCAAACTTCATACTGAAACAATAAGATAGGAACAGAAGAACACGATTGAGTACTCAAATCTTTTTTGTCTTTACGATTTATATAGAAAATAGTAAATTATATTGTGCCTGATTAGGTGTGGCTGTTTTCACGGTAGCACTCAACGTGTTAAACTATTGACCGTCTACGCCTAAAACCATACGTAGGAAGATTCGTAATAACACGTTCTATCATCACGTAAAAGCTTTTTAAAATCTCAGACGACCACTTCGGTAGCTTTCCTGTTTAATGGAGGAACACTAAAATAGAATGAAGTAAAACTTGAGATTTCATAGCAAGCTTGATAAGCAGAAGTTCATGAAATAAAATTTCGAAAGTGAAGAAACAAATATTTATGTTGAAAGGTGTTGAAGAAAGTATTTGTTAAACAAATGGATGAAATGTCATTTCTTTCAATAACAGTCATGTAGATAAAAGGTTGCACTGAAAAGTATTAGAGCATGCAATCTATTTTATAAATATATTTGTATAGTAGGCATGACGAATCATATTATACACAATTAATCATTTAAAGAATAGGCGCAACAATTACTTTAATCTAATCATACTAGTCTTCTACATACTCTAGAGATAAAGAATCTTTAATTTTCATGGAATAATACGTAGAAAGAGAAGAAAGAGTTATGAAATTCGTGGTATCTGATGTATAGAATCTGTATGTATATTCTTATATAGATATCTATAAATACATGAAGTCTATCGAATACAGATGGATCAATAAAATACTTTTTATTATCATTGTATATTTTGCGATACTAAAAAAGTTATAAGCTTGATATTGTTATCGACTTTCACAAGACTGTTATTTCAAGAAGAAATGCGTGATCACATTTTCTTTCCTTTATAGCTACATTGAGCCTATTTAAGCTACTACGAATCACTGATTTCGATATACGTATTTCAGAGTTCCACTTTTCCCCACCATACATGCATATGTTACCACGGTATTATACAAGGTACCCCCAAAACGTTGTATAATTCGAAAACTGTAGATTTTCTATGTCAAAACAAATCGAAAAGTCCTGTATCATTTTGCAAGCTGCGGCATCGTTTGTGAGATATAAGTGATTAAAAATTGGGTATTCGCTGTGTGCGTGTCTCTACGCGTGCTCCCCTGTGTGAGTGCGCCCCACACCGACGTATTGTCAGCACACACAGTGAATAGTCAATTTTCAAATGCTGTTATCTGGAAAACGAAGTTGCAGACTGCAAGGCGGCAAAGGATTTGTCGATTTGTTTTGGGATGATGAATATACAGTTTTCGGATTGTTCAACCATTTTGGGACACCTTCTATTCTTTGGGTCATCCGATACGGTCTTTGTAAACAACAAAAATATTGCTTATACATGGAATATTGTTTTCTTTTTTGAATTCATGTATCATGATGAACATGTGTACGATTTCTTTATTCCGATTCGCAAGTTTGCATCCAATGTTCCTTCGTAACAAATGTGAATAGGAGAGTATTCTGCTTAACACGTTTGTCATGGTGACCATCAGTGGCCAGCTCATCAATTTTGAATTTAACACGTTGAACGCCACAGTGAAAACGGCCATACCTAATCAGACACGATACAATTTACTATATCTTATATAAATCATAAAGAAAAAAAACATTTGAGTGCTTTATCGTGTTATTCCATTATTGTTTCAATATGAAGCTTGCTCGAAATTTTGCGATAATCAATAATTATTTAATTAACTGAAATTTGAGGTGTCAGTCACCGGTGACTGATGCGGTGCGCAGTTCTAAAATTCTACAAAATTTTTTATGTTAGTGTAACAATATACAATTCTATGTGTATCATTAAATAATAAAAACAAGGTTCAATGAGTTTAGGTGCTTGTAGTACTTACCGAATGGAGTGAAAAATTGTCTAATCAACATAGACCCTAAAATCAATCCTTTCAATGAAAAATACCGAATTTTCTTTTCACATTCGTTACAGATATTCAATATGTCTTTCTTCCATTTCAATACCAAACTCACTTCTGCAGATCAGAGATCGACTTACATTTTCAAATATTCGTTTTGTGTCTTGCATTATACGACACGCCCATTCGTTGTCGTAAATTCACCGCATTATTTATTTTTCTTTATTTTTATTTTATTTCTTTGGACTCATTTACAATAACAGACGTTGATCAGACATTTTTTACTCCACTTGGTGCGTACTGCAAGCACCTAAAGTCTTAGACCCTTTCTTTGAACACCTTGTATAGTATTCTTCATGATTTATACATATAGAAGAAAGCGGTATTATGACAGTCAATGTGTAAACAAATGAAGTCTACAATCTATTTGGGTTGTTGATATTTATGTATGGGAACAAATATTACTTAAGTAATAAGGCGTTAAAGCCGTCATTAATTTAGCACTAATTCTGAGCGATATGTGCAATGAAGGATAATTGTTTCTCTGCTTATTTTCCTTATCTGCAACCCGTTTCCTGAAAACCAGTTTCATGTCTATCAGCAGAAAGTGCTTTGATAGTATAAATTGAGTACCTTATCATCTACAAATTCGCGACTCAAAATTTACTGCAAACGGCATCACGTGCTATGCATGCACTGAGTGTTTCCTTAGAATAATGGATACTTCAATATTTGCTGACGTATTTATATATTGATATAAATACTTCTCCAACTACTCTAACTAAAAACTATCACTCATTCATTTTACCAAGACAGATATTCTTTCTTATTCATTTAAAGAACTAACACAAAATATTCCTTAACAACGGAATTTTATTACATAGTCATCTTTTCATTTACGTCTTCTATTTGTCATCGTTGCTAATCAATTATAATTATACTTTTGCCGCAAAAATTTCGTTATTCTACCAATTACGATCGAAATACATTATTTAGTGGAATTACGGGTACAAAATAAGTGAAATAACTTATACAAAAAATTGTAAGTCAATAGAAAGGATTTTATAGCTGTACCACTAATTGCTTCTGAAATAATTGTTCAGATAACATTCCGTTACGGTTAATACGTAGATAAGTTATCAACATAAGAGGTACATTTAAATTCAGAAAACGTTTAACTGTGTGCCGATAAAAGAACCTTTTTCGTATATTATGTGCAACATTTTGAACATTCCCGTTTCGTATGTGTTTGGAGGTGGTCATTCTTAAACAAGACATCGTACAACACTCGAAATGTACTGAAAACGTTGCAAAAAATACACAAATACGAGAGTGAAACTTGAAGTACGTGCATTGAAATCGATTCGAATTAATGTTTAAAAAGTAAACGGCACTTTTGTTTCAGGTAAGATTACAAATATTATGAATATGTACGTATTAACACGTTCGCTACCAGTATCACATATGTGTGACGGACCGATTCTCTTTCGAGGGCCCGCCGTCAACATATGTGACAGGAATAATTTTTCATATTGTAGCCACATGAACAAATGAAGTCTGCTTTGATAATCTGCAGTGTATTGTTTTTTCCTCCTCGTTTTTTTCCTCCTTTTTTTCCCCCTCGGGCCGTGGTAACGAACGTGTTAATTCATGTAAAATGATGAAACGTATTAATAAAAAGTAAAAGCAAATAAAGGTATACGTTACAGGTGTATTTATGAACCTTTAATTTTCACGTAAGACTGCTGTAGGAAAAGTAAAACTAAAATACTGAAGAAAAGGAACGTCGTTATCTCCATTACATGCATTTTTGAACCATGAATATTCATTCTGCATCTATTGTATCATACAAATGAATGTATTGTTATACATAATGACGTCTCTTTATTTCCTAGTACCTGGTACAGTTTACTGTCGACATCTGCGTTATTGTAAATAAAAAAATCACCATACTTTAAAGAAAACAGGAAAGTTGAAAACTTTTGTATTTCTGAACATAATATTTATTGCAAAAGGCGCTTGAAATGTTTTTCATTCACATCGATACATTTTCGAATACAACAAGTAAATGATTTCATTACGCATCTGGCTAGGATGCGGGGAACGTCACTACGTGTATATAAAATTTTTGTATAATACCGAAGTTAATGGAAATCATTTTTGACCGTTTTTAAAGACTTTGCACGGAAACACAAGACTGCTCAATTTCTCTATTTTTCGCAAACCATTTTGAGTTTTTACGTTAAGGCGATTTGAGTGTGAACATATCGAACATGGTGAATTTGCATTTTTGTCAGCTACTATGATATGGTAACGTAAATACGGCATTAGTCTAAAACCTGTCAACTGCGTTGGCCTTGAGAAAAAAGTCGTTACAGAACCGTAACATTTGTCCTTTTGAAACACATAACTATCTTTTAACACATTTTTTTGTACCATCGAAGGTAATAGAAATATTAAAGCGGTTAAGATGAATGAAACATCTTTTATACAGAGTGCCATTAAGTTTACAGTACAATGACAAAGGTACAATTGTTATCAAAATAAATCAGAATTACAGGATAATTTTTTGTACACACAACGTCATTTTCAAGAAAACCAGTTTTGAGTATGCAGCGAATACACGTGTAGTGCATTAACAGGGATACGGTTCGTGGAATGAGGTTTTATATGAATATCGTGCATAGCGAGTGTCACAGTAATCGCGATACAATCGACAAAAAGACGATTCCTCGTGCAAAAATCAACTGAAATTTCAGAATACAACTTCTGGATTCGATGTTTCATTTTTAAGAAAATTGATACGAATTTATTTTCTTATTATTAAGACGTTCAATGCCGTAAGAGTCACCGGCGATTGGCACCTCAAATTTAATTTAATTAAATAGTTATTGATTGTCACAAAATTTTGAGCAAACTTCATACTGAAACAATAATGTAGGATCAGAACACGATTGTGTACTCAAACCTTTTTTTCTTTCTTTACATTTATATACAAAATAGTAAATGATATCGTGTCTGATTAGGCATGGCTGATTTCACTGTGGCACTCAACATGTTACTTAAGGAATTTTTTAAAATTGATACTCTTGTTATGGGATAAACAGTTCTGTTATAAAATAATCGACGAATTAAATTTTAGCACAGCCGTACATGCTTACTTAACAGATTGAAGGGTGAAATTATCAAAGGTCATTCTTTATTTTCGACTTATTTTTGCACGAGATATTACCCTTGTCTTGGTTGTACCACAAATTTGGTCGCACCCTGCATTAGCCCCTTGTCTGACGATTTTATTAATTGTCAGGTGTGCAACAAATAACTATTTAAATGCCTCACCCTGTATAATTTTCGTCAACGAAACGAAACAGACCTATAGCGTACATGACATTTTTTTATCACGGTGACCTGCTGAACACGCGGGCAAAGTTTGTTGAACACCTCATAAGACACCCTGCATAAAGAACGTACACCAAAACGTACAATTACCTTTTAACTATCCTTTGGCAGGCAAGAAAGCTTCTTTTATCATAATTCTTATAAATTACCACAAATCTGCCTTGTGTTTTTCTAACACATGGAGCATAATCTACGTCACGAGTGTGACTCGTTGTTATAAATCAAGGGGTTAAGACACACCAATTATCCTGATAAATTACATAAATGTGTTTCTCTTTGCTTCTGTATTATTACTATTATAGTAGTATTTAGTATTACAGCGACGCAAACAAAAACTACGATCATTTTCATGGCACTAATTTGTATTATTAAAAGTAACTCGAAGGAATTTCTCTAAGTAGTATTCCAATTTTCAACCATTCAGTAAATTGTATGTAATAGATGGGAATTTCTAACTACGCTGTATGATTATCACCACAACACGTATTTTTTGTTTGACGTAAGGTTCTTTCGCGTACGGTGTGTTGCAGTCTCCTGTTTGTGTACATTCATCGAACTACTTATAATTACTGTTCGCAGACACGAGGAAGTTGAAAGTGTGTCTCTCAGCTCCCATTCCATCTATTTTTCTCAAGTTTCAATAAAAATCAATGGTTTCTTGATCATGTATCAAGTATCTATCTCATTCAACCGTTAATATATTTTGCGGTATTATTCATTATTCCTCCAGTTTACGTAACTGCGAGCTTACTTCCGCAAAATAAGAAGCTGTCTAACTTTTCGTATAAATTCTCGGCTTATCATTGGCTAATCTCTTACAAGGTAAGCGCCGTTTAGACAGAACTGCATACGTTACGATTTAATGATTCGACTAATGATCTGGCGGTAGTTACACGATTTTATTCTTTCTGAAGCTTATAAAGAACCGATGACCGTCTATTTACCTTTACACACGTTCGGATTTCGAGCGAGACCACCGTAGTTGCTACTCGTACACAAATTTAGCCCATCTTTTTAAGATCCTTGCTAACCAATTGTGTAAATAAGTAAGTGTTTTACAATTTCAATAACTTTTAAACTCCTGCGAAATTTACTTACAAAAGTGAATTTCTAGTTATGAATAATAAAGTCTTTGTTGTCATTTAAATATTTATAACGAATGGCATGCGACAGTGATAGTCGTTACTATTTTTTATTAGGTAGTAGACAATATTGATTGATAAAGCGGTTGACTTGTGTTGACACGTGTCTGTCAAAAGAGAAAATACAATAAAGAATACTGTACTGCAAGTTAGGAATACTTACAATTACTGTAAAAAATTAATAAATGCGTTATAAAGTTCATTACGAAACAGATAATATTAATTAGTGTATTGTTGCATTAACTTTGGTTTTTACCTACTCGTGTCTCTATACATTTTATATTTTATACTTAGCAGAGAGTTTGTGATTGGATTTGCAACGATAATTATTGTCGTCAAATTATTTTCTTAGCGAGAATGTGAAATGGTGTTTTGTAATTTATTACTAGTCATAGTACCTAAGTATTATACTGTAACATTTTATTATACACGTTAAATTAGTGGTATTAGATGCGATGAACTTGTTCAGTTAAAAAATTCGTATTCAGAAAAAAGTTTGGTATACTATAATTTTATGTAATACAAACAAAGTGGCTAGCATTAGTAATAGTTTCAATGATAATATTACAGCAGTAATAAGAAACGGCTGATTATTTTAATATCTTCCGTGAATCGTAATTACAGCACTATGAATTATTTTTACCCTAAACAAATGAATTACTATAGTTGTCAGTTCGACTATTATCTACTCTCAGGCAGTAAAATTTATCGAACCACACAAGGAAACTAATTATAAACGACCAATAGGTGCTTTAGAAAAAACTTAACAACTCTGACAAAAGTAAGTTTATCGTGTTGAATGTTTTTATACACGTTGCATAGGAGATACTGAGGATCTTTTCCGACATTTTTCACAAAATTGTGCAACTGATTTTTAATATACTTTTAGATAATTTGATTAAGCAAGAAACTGAAAATATATGTACAAATTTTCAAAATTTTACCTGAAAAATAGTGGTAGCTGATTTTGGTATGAATGCACCCCTTAAAGAAATCGAGTCAACCATGAAATATCAGAAACGTTTTGATTTATTAAAAAAACGCATGCGCAGCGACACATTCTCTTTGAAACTATTTCTGTTTTACGTGTGTCAAAAAAAAAATATTCACTGTTTAGAACGGGCTATCTTGTATATTTTATAAATACATTTATCGTAAACATGGGACGTCAATGCTTACGTGCTTGCGAGATATAAATGCACCTTCATTTAAGCGATTAGAATTCACTTATCTGTTAGATACGAGTAGTTAAGTAGGTGACTGACTTTCAACGGTAGCATGAAATCTAACGGTTATAGGTAACTTCTACAGGGGGTTGAAAAATAGGTATTCAAGACTTACTGGTGAAATAGTGATTATTAAATTCTATACAAAAAAAAAGCTGATAAATACAGACGGAAAAAGTAAATATTGTCTGAATTATATATAATTTTTTCAATTAAAAATTGTTTGCTGTTCGAATAATACTTATCTTTCTACCCATGATCACTAGACATTTTTTATTCAGTCTGACGAGCATTGTCTACCCCGGAAAAATTTTCAAATAACTTTTTTAATTTTCGTGATAGAAGAAAATGTTTCAGATGAAAGTTGTTTAATTTCGAAAAGGAAATTATGCAGTGTAATTGTTTTAGTTGTGTACCTAAAGGTTAAGGTCATTTTAAGGCCATCAACATTTTCTTAAGTGGAATGGTATATATTTTCTTTTTTATATTACAATAGAGTGTCTTAAGATAAAACCAACGATCTAGATGGAAGCTCATTCGACGTAATACAAAATCAGTTACAAAGAAAAATGTATCATAGGATTACAACTGTTAAGGGTGGCGACTAGAACAGGGTATGTGGCGAGATATGACCTCTATTAACTCAGATGTTTCAATTTTCTAGGCACTGCTTGTGCGACTAGTTTGATATTAATTGATGGTCTTTCGCTTCCTTGAAATCAATTTAAAACAGATTAACTAAAAGATCATTATTATTTATATATCATTAGTTTTAATGATACAAAGCAATGCATCATTATGGTCATTTGAATGTTGTAATAAATATAAAGATTCTTTTTTAAATATAATTATATTTCTTTTATGTGCCTTACAATAAAATGTTTTAAAGTGCTTTCAAGCACTGCACAGCAGGTGTTAGAAGTGGCAACCTTTAGCGGCGATGCATACTCTAAATCGCCAAACTATGGAGTATGTAGCACTTTGTACTTTCTTTGGATTTATTGTAGAGGACGCTCTTTGTATACACTGTTTCATATTTTAATTGGCTTTTGAGATTTGATTATAAGTTTCTTGTTTTAACTTCTCCCATAAGTAAAAATTTACCGCTGCTAAATCCGGAGAACGTGAAGGCCATTTTTGGATCTCTGATACACAAATCCATTGAGTTGGAAAAATTCTATTGTGGAGTACTGCCTTTCTGCGTGCAGAATGAACAGGATATCCACCGTGCAAATACCACATGGTTTATCGTATGTGGCGTGGAACATCTTCATTTAGACTTCCTTAGATATATTTGTAACTACTTTGTATGCTCTAATAAATAATGATTGAATTTAATTGTAACCCACATATGGGTGACATGGCAGTCAAGGTGTTAAAGAATACCTCAGTAATTATTGGTTTTTTAACCCATCTACCGTAATAGTTTTTAACTCAGCGATCAATACTCTTTCGAATTTTAGGGTCAAATGTTACACATTCCATTTAAAAAACACCAGGTTCTTCATATGTGTCACGATAAAAAAGCAAAATAAAAAAAAATTAATTATTACGCTGTACGCTCTCTTTCATATCACACAACTTTTGTTTGGAACGTTTTCTCAAATAACAAATAGTTTACACGTAATTTAAGGTAGTCCAGTTAGGTGACTCACACTGTTTACAAAATGTTCACGTAGTTACTAGTCAGCGTTTTTCTCGTAAATGGTATGTATACGGAAAAAAATGAAAGAGTAAAAAGCTTTACTGTTTTCTATGACCAACATAATTGGTTACGATTAGACTATTTCTTGAGAAACGAAGGTGACTCTTCATTTTTTAAATGGAATGCTTCATATTTTTTCACGTAGTATAAAAGCGACTGTCAAGACGAGTTCAACCATGCAGTGTATAATGACCTTCGAAGTCATACAAAGGCTCCGACAGTCAGTTGCAACACAATTGAAGTCACACTGAAGACGGTATGTACTCTTATCAGTAAGGCATACTAGTAAATACAATATTATGAAATGTTCAAACTGTTTCTTTCCTTCCTGACCTTGTATGACCTTGAAGGCCAGTGTATCGCACATGAATGAATTTGTCTTGGCAAATGTTTTCATATGATACAAAAACATATGTAAAATTCGATTTAAAAAAATTGAAAGTCACTTTCGTTTCTCGAAAAATGTTGCAAACATAAAACATCGACATACCCTATTATGTTGGTTATAAAAAAACAGTAAAACTTCTCCTTTCTTCATTTTTTCCGCATACTTACCATTTACGAGAAAAACACTGGCTAATAATTACGTGAACACCATGTATATAACTCAACAAACAGAATAAGAAATGTCTAGCGAACACTTCTCGAAAAATCAATATTATCCGAGCTATAAACAATTTTCTTAACAAGTTTTCACCAGAAAACTGTCAACAACTCGAATCATATTCAATTTTTCGACCCATGTTCACTGAACATTTTTTATAGTTTACCGAGTATTATCCATCCTGCAAGTCCTGAATATTTTTCTTTGGCATCTTGTATAGTAAACATAATTTCATATATGTTTCTTGCCAATGTTTATAGGGAAAAAAATGCATGTGTACGTCTTCTGAGATGAAGGGCAGCCACATTTACTTTAAGCAATTGCAAACTGCTCTTAGCTCGTGCGATACGACTAAAGAATAACATATGTGTTGCAAACATATAAATGAGGTAATAGGAAACTTCATTTCGTGCAAAATAATTCCCCCAAGGGTGATCCCCCAGTGACTGCATCGTTGCATGATTTATACTTTTTGGAGAGTCTGCGTCATTCGTACGTCACTATGAGAAAAACCCTTGCAAGGTTTTCCTTATCGCTTCATTGTAAATCTATTAGGAAATCCCATGTGCATTCCCTTCGTATGGCAACTTTCGCTTCTAACTTTATAATGCATCCTAATAGCACTAAACCTGTCGATTGAGAAACCATCGCAGAGAAATACCTGTCCACCCTACGTGTTTCTCTCCTTTAAAATAATTTGCGCGCAGACACCCTGCCCACTGTATGTCTTGGCTTCAAAATCAATGCATCAGTAATTAGTTCAGTACTTACAATTAGTTCATTGTTTTCGGTGATATTTATTTCTGAAGAGTAAGTGAATCTGCCAAACTTTGATCTAGTACTATACGGATGTTATATGTATAAACGAAACATTACAAAATTTGAAATTAGAAGCATCAAATAATGTATCAGCATATCTGTATAATACTATAGTAACATAATATCAAAGTTAGATCGTTAACACATTGACTGCTATGGAGGTCACCAGTGACCGGCGGCACATATTTTAATTAATTAACTATTGATTTGTACTATTATTTGAGCACATTTAACATTGCAACACTAATATAGGAGCGCATGTACAATACTGAATACTTCAACATTTTTGTCATTTACGATTCATATAGAAAAGTAGAATTTATACTGCGTCTGGCCAGGAGTAGCTGTCTTCACTGTGGCAGCCAACGTGTTACTATTACAGTGGAGACACAAAAGTCGTTGTAACTATCAATTATAACGTGCTTGTTTGTAATTAAAACAAAACAATACGATGTACCTACCATAAGAATGAAATTTTTTTTCTAATCATAGAACACTAATATTAACACGTTGAACACCGTGGCGGTCACCGGTGACCGACACTCTAAATTTAATTTAATTAAATAATTATTGATTGTCATAAAATTCTCAGCAAACTTCATATTGAAACAATAATGTAGGAACAGAAGACCATGACTGAATGCTCAAATCTTCTTTTTCTTTGCCATTTATATAAAATATAGAAAATTATACAGTGTCTGGTTAGGTATGGTCGTTTTCACTGTGGCGTTCAACGTGTTAATAGTTTTATTAATGAAAAATTTATAAACTTTTTGTAGAGTCATTATTTCATCAATATCTTTTATAAAGTAAATAAGGTGTAGAAACAATTGGAACAATAAGTGTTCAGCTGTTATAATGTTTAAAAACTTTGTATCAATATTTGTATTTAAACGAATTCAACAAATTGACCGCCCATATAGTATACGAATGCGGCAGTTGCTCGAATTACAAACGGCAATGCCTAACTTTTCTAATACTACTGACTCCATTAAAATGTACTTATAATATGAATTTGTAGTAGGTTAAATATTCGCAACATGATTTCGTCCAGCGGTCAGAAAAGTTCCTTGTCAATGTATGTGGTTATTGGATTGACAGCTATAATTTGTACCACGATCGTCAAAGCAGAACTTCAACAAGTGAATGTGGTAAGAAACACCGTTATACAGAGACATAAGATTATTTTAAATAAGAAATATTCAAAAATATGGATTGACATACGATAAAACCAATCATACAAAATTAACTCTTATGCGTATCACTTATAATTTCACAGCTGTTTAGGCATGGCGATAGAACACCGGATGACCATGAAAATGAAATGTACCCGAACGATCCGTATCTGAATTATAGTTTTTACCCAATGGGTCGAGGTCAATTGACCAATGTAAGTTGCGCCATTTTTTAATGCCATTTTAAATGCATTGTTTACAAAGTCTCTGATAACTAAAATTTTTAAAACGTCATCAATAATATTTCTTTATTCAGTTCCACACGATACCAAGTAATTTCAAAAAATTATTAACAACCATTCAAGATGATTAAAAATTATATAGAGCAGTTTAAATAAAAATAAAGGGAGTAGGGAATTGTAAAACATAGAATATGTTACAAATTTCAGCAAGGTAAACGGCGTGAATTCGCTCTGGGAAAATTTCTGAGGGACAGATACAACAAATTCTTGGGAGACATGTATACGCCACAGTCTGTGACAGGTGTTAGCTCATATTTTGACAGAACAAAAATGTCTTTGCAACTCGTTTTGGCAGGACTTTTCCCGCCCAAGAATAAACAAAAATGGAATCCACATTTAAATTGGCAACCAGTCCCCACAACATACATACGACGCGCAGAGGACAATCTTTTCCTAGCGGATGAATGTCCTTTGTAAGTATAAAAGTAACATTACTCGTGCAAACACTTAAAACCAGTTCGTATGCCAAATGAAATTATACAATTAAAAATGTCTTTACAAAATGATCAGAAAAAATAAAATACATGACGATTGTATGATCGATTAAAGTAATTAATATTATTTGGGAAAATATTAATGTCCAAAATTTTATTGCAAAATTTATGTTAATTTAAAGAGCTATTATACAATTTTTCGGCCGTTACACGCAAATAAGAGCTCTGTTTTAACTAGACGTTCTAAATGGTACTTCATTCGCAGATATTTAGCTGAATATGATAGGGTACTGGCGTCACCTCAAGGGAAAAATGCACTTTCAAAATACGCTGATTTCATGCAACAACTATCAGTATGGACTGGAAAAAATGTTAGTACAGCATGGGATATGTTCTACATATACCACACGTTAATGTCCGAATATTCTTTGGGTCTAACTCTGCCGGACTGGGCGTATTCGGTGTTTCCTTATGGTGAGCTGTGGAACGGAACCGTACTTGCATACGATTTCGCTAACGCCACGCCTTTACTGAGAAAGATTTATGGAGGTAAGAGAAACTTTCGTTACATCTGTCCTAAATTATTATTTTTAGTCAAAAATCTTATGTGATTAATTAACGTTCCAGGTTCATATCTGCGATACGTTACGGAGTCTATGTTACAATTTATAAATGGTTCACAGACTGACGAACAAAAAATGCACCTGTACAGTGGACACGAAACTAACATAGCATCTGTTTTATATTCTCTTAAACTGTATTACCCTCACGTCCCAGAATATTCCAGTTCTATTTTCCTAGAACTTCACAAAGTAGATAATGAATATTATATAAAGGTATGTAACGATTTATACAGACAATACCGACGAAAAATTTGGAAGCATCTCCTTGTTCTATCGAAAAATGGGATAGTTGCTTCTAATGATAAGATCATGTGTATATATACAAGTAAACAATTTGATTGGACGAAATGCTTCGACAGTTTTACACTTGAAAAGTGGGCATGAACCTTATGGACAAATAAATTAATCAATTATTCTCAGTTAAGGGCATCGATCAATTAGATTACTGGCTCACAGGATAGATAAATCCTCTGATGAAATAAACAATAACTGTAGAAATATTTATTAGAAGCTTAAAATGTAATATATACAAATCATTTGCAGAAATTTCCAGAAAAAATACCAAAAACCACTTGACGGATAATGATTCGTCTTAAAAATTATTATTAAAACAATATAAAGAGTACAGTTTTAATTTGTAACTACTATCGTTTATGAATTACTATTATTATCTATATATTATTTCTCCTATAAAAAAAATGTATAAATATAATCTTTCAACTTCGCTACTGCTTCCAAACTTTTTGACGGCAGTGTACATATTATTGCCACTATGCCTTTTGTTCTTCTAAAAACATGTATCATTCTAAATTTTTAAATATGGTGTTTTGAGTCGTTGGTTATACAAATTTTAGGTCAAACATGAGAAACGTATTGTTGTCTTAACACTATCCGATAATAAGTACACATGTGTACGGATATGACAATGGCAATGGGGGAAAAAATTAGTATTTTATGATATTTTAACGGTTATGATTTCTTGAATTATCGATTATAAAAAATGTCTGATGATAAATCTATCTACACTCCATCTGTTACGGGAATTACATATAAATTAATTCAACTTCTACGTACGGACTGTTCGAGAAAGGTTACTGTAAAGCTTAAAGTATCAAAGACGAACACCTAATCCAATTTCTTGAAATTTTAATATTCGTACATCCATTTTCAAATTTACAAGTAATAATACATCGTCCTCGATTTTTTTCATATACTACATAAACTGAAAATGCATAAAAATCACAATTTACGCGAAAGTTCCTTTTATTTCGTTTCATTGCCTTTTCCTTTCGTTACTTGAAAGATAAGTTTAAATTTTATATTGTGTATCACGTCTTAATGTTACTTATTATCATTCGTTTACGTTGAAATTACACTTGCAGATTCTGTACTACTTGGGTATCCCACCAAAAGCAAACGAACTTCAACTACCTGACTGTGACGTTCTCTGCCCTTTGACAAAGTATTTGCAGATAACGGAAGATAAGATACCAACCAGGGAAGAATTGTCCTGTCATAAAAATGCCACGCAACAACAGTCCGATGAGAAATCACCCGAAGAAATAGACTTAGTGAAATACAACTTAATTAAGACAGCGAAAGTACCTAAGTTGAATGATCAAGACATTTCAATTTAATGATTAAACATGAAATATTACATTCCTACGAACCAAAGAAAACTTTATGATAAAGTTGAACTTAAAGATGGAGTATACTCTGTTACCTCGATTTAAATTACTCTTTAATTTAAATCGACGGATTTCCGACTTATTTTTCATGTTACAGCACTACATTACATAAAGGAATGTAATTTAATTTTCATTAAGTGTGTACGAAGTATTATGTACATGAAATCTATGTATAAGTGTGCGGGAAAATTCAGTTTCTCTTTTTAAACTGAATTATTTATATTTGGAAATGATTATATTTAGTCTGTGCAATGTTTCATGAATGTCTGCGTGCTTGAAGCTCTATAATCATTATAATTTTTGACTGAAGTCAATCTTTCAATAATTCGCATGAGGGATGCGAATTGATTAATTCATGTAATAAGTCAACTAACTGTAACATGTTTGCAGTTCTGTATACTTATTGCGTTAAAGTACTTAATGTGATTGACTTAATAATTTATTTATTCTCTACTTGATACACTGTCGACCGCATTGGACATACAATTCGGTCATACTTCTTTCTTTAGAAAATTCTACTGTATCCATTACATGTATTTTAGAAATAAATATTTATAATTATCATTAAAATTGTTACACGTCATTATTTTATTTCAATTCCATACTAAATCCATAATGGTTAAACTGAATTTCAATTACCATAGAATATGTTAAAAAACATTCACATTGTGAGATATAAATTCTTCAAAATGATTCAGAGATGAATTCTATAATGTAAACACAATAATTTATATATGTTTAATTAAATCTAGTGTAAATAAGAATAAAACATGATGAATTAGATTTGTGATGTACATTGATTGTATTGTACTATAGGGATACATCAGAAAGTGGGGACTTCTATCTCCGGGTCTTTTTATACCGACTAAGTTCCTTCTATCATCGGTCTGATTATAACTCTATTGCGTCATGTAATACGTCATTATCTTAATAACTGTTGCAACGTTTTCCGCATTCATTTGTCGTCATCCCTTTAAAAAATCCAGTGTGTCAAGCATATGAATGTGTATGGACTTCCTATCAGACACAACTTGACCTTCGTGGTTTCCGTTAGTAAGAGATATTAAATGAATGAATAGGTACGTGCTTACCTACCTTTCACTAACAGTAAGACTAGTATTTGGATTATTTGTTAAAAGTATATCTATAAACAATTACGATTTTTTATGAGATGTGATGTTTCATGATATTCTTATTTACTTTTTAAAGGGCTCCATTAAAACAAGTTCTTAGGAGAAAAATGCCTGGATAATGAGTTGTCATAATGTCGGTGTAATAAATCAATATGCATAAACTATTCTGTCATCCATTAACGGAAAGTTGATGAACTCTTTCCTGAACCGATGTAAGCTTATACACGTTCTAAGTATCAGATATTAATACTAAGGACATCTTTTCTCTTCTATTCTCTTTGTATTGCATCAGTTCCGTAATGAACAAAATATCTTACAATTTGATTTACGTTTTAACATACAAAAACGAATTAAATTGTATAGTGTGAAGCTCTTAAGCATGTCACGTGAATTATCAGCACAAATATCGGTGATACAAAAAAAAGTTATTAATCAAATCTAGAATGTTTTAAGAGAATATTATTACTAAAGATATATCAAACTCATAAAGCATTTTTCAAATGGAATCACATGTTTTTCGATATACATTTGTGGTGCATATTTATTCAGCCATATTCATAAACTAGCATGCCCTGGACACAACTTCGCCCGCGACTTTTTCTGCGTACAGAATTCGGAATATTGTTTTTTCTTCTATCTTGTGGCCAGTCGAATTCTCTTTCGAGTGCGCGGATGCCGAACTTTGCCACCTAGCGGTTGTGCGTGAACTATGCCCCCGTGGACGACTGGCCGTGCACGCCGACAGAATATAGACTCATGTTTTTTATCTCGATATATTATTTATTTCGCGATAAAATGTAGCCTATGACACTCCGGAAGATGTAAAGAAGCTATTGTGAAACTTTCATAACAATCGGTTTAGTAGTTTTTGAGATTTTTGCGAACATACAGACAAACTCTGTCTCTATTATAAGATTCAGAAATTCTCATTATTTAAAATTACTCAGTCATTATTAAGGCCTAGGATAGAAAAAATATTAAGTAACACAATGAAAAATACGTTTTCCACTTAAACATCTTTCCAGAAGACACTATTCGCGATTTAGAGAGCGATTAGAGTACAACTTCGTTGCGTTCCTTGCAATTCACTTTTACACGGTATATTTCGAGCGACGAAAGGGACTTTTTTCCAGTAACAAGAAAACGATTCATTGTAATATAATAGAGAGTGACGATGAATAAAATGTCGGTTTTTGAGAAAAATATTTTTTTTATTTTCCAACACTAACTTTTCTTTCATGTGTTTATTGAATAAAATGTTGTTATCGAATGCAGTTCTATATTTTAAATTGCCTTTTCTATTGTTTGCTTTAGTTTAACACAACTTTTATACTTTGCTACAAATCAATTGTTTCACGACTTTTTTTTACACTGAACGCATCCACCGTGTAAAAAGAGTCCCAGATGTATTGGAAACGTGTCTGCTTCACATAAATTGATGTAGTCAGCGTAAATGAGTTTGGTAGAATTCATACTAACAATCGAAAAAAATATATTTTCCAGTAATAACAAACAGTAATATAAAAATATTACGCATGTGTGAATCTGAAAAACTAATATTTTCTCAGCATCTGTTCCAGCTTTCTGCGTTTCCACACTTCGCCTGCGCTATTAATCGCTGAATCTCGCCTCTCGACACGTCCTCCTTCACTCATTGTCAGATATTCTGGCAACCCGATTGTTCTAATGTATTTGTACTTTTAGTTGTACCTGGACTTCTATTTTTCTATATTGTATCTGTTATTGTATCTCAATGGCTATTCTTCTCAATTTCTCTATTATGTCTCCTCCTTCCTTTGCTAATTATCCACGCTCCCTTGACTCATTCCATTCTTTTTTTAAATGTTCTTCCCTTTCTTTCATACCTTTGGTTTGATCTTTACCTCTTTCCTTTACCCTTAAACATATTTTGACAACTTTACTCCCTCCCCCTCTCTCTTGTGCCCTCTTCATACTTTAATGCTCTCCGTCCTGCTCTTTCTCTTATATTCGCTCCTTTTGTTTTCTTCAGCACTGAGTAACCTGGAGTACTTGTGTCCATTCCGAGGGTCCATTTTATGTACCTTAGCTGTACCTTCTCTACTTCTACCATCTCCTTAAACCCCCATAATTCTATTCCATATTGCATACAACAATATGTACTCCCATTACTGTGAGACTATTTCCGGAAAACCTTCTTTTCTGTCGCATCTTTATCATTATTCTAACTGTACCATTTTCCTTGAATGCTCATTTTTGTGTAACCCACCCTCATTTCATTACCTTCTGCGCTCCCTTCTCTTGACCTCTCTCTTTACGTTCTCTGTACGATACTCTCTTCTTTTGTTATGCCATGGTCAATAGAAACCTCCTTTTTTCCCAATTTTCCTTTCTTTCGCATTAGTTCCCATTTCGTATCCCAGTTTTTCATTTTTACTATTACTAAACTCTTTTCCACCTCCTCTAGTTTCTACAATGCCCATGCTACCATTATCTTCTGTCTTCTAAAAATTGCTCTTCATTTTCGTTTGCCTCTTTCCTTTTTACCTTAAGTCCCCTGGTGTGTATTTTATTCTTTCTTTCTTTTTTTCACTTAATCTTCCATTTTCCTTTTAATCTTTCTCCCCTCTCTCTGTATCTCCTTCGCCTCTTCCTTTGTCCTTATCTCTTCTTCTCCTTTTAGCTCTTCGGCTACACTTTTTTCTCTAGAACTCCGGTTATTAATTCCTTTCTTTCTTCTTCTCTTCGCCACCTTTCTCTCCTCTCGTTTTCTTCTATCTTTCTTAACAACCCCTCCAGCTTCCTACTTATATAGTTTTTCCTCCTTAATTTCGCAGAATATTCCATGTGAATTAATCTTATCTAATCGTATAAATTATAAATTTGCAAAATTTATTATCTGTTATCGGACATAGTTTTATGAGTTCTAGAAATGTAAGTATCACGTGGAATTTAACGATCGCTATTTGCCTATTTCATCTTCAATTGTGCTATGTAAACACCTACTTATACAAGAAATATCTAGACATGGAGATAGGATGCTGACGCAATGTGACGCGGTTCAACCTGTCCATGCATTGCTAAAACGCTTAAAGTAGAAAGCCGAGAAAGCTTGAAAACGTGTGTCGTTTTGTATATTTCCATTACTTTAAAAAACTAAAAATATCAAAAACAGCCTTTTCGTTTTCGAAAGTTTATAAGTTTTTTAATTTATGTATACTATAATTTTGTATTCTTGTTATCAATACTTGTAACATATACATACATGAATACATTGAATTTCAATGACATACTCAAGAACACCCGGATTTCTGTTTACCTAATATATTATAGTATACCGATGCTGAGATTACTTTGTCTTGAAAGTTTAATTTTTTCCTCCATATTGCCAATGCACTTCCATTTCCACTTTCAAAAAAATCCCTAAAGTGATAGTCGCTGATTTTGATCAAATTTTGATATAATGAAGTACTCAAAAACTATTCGGCAAGCATGTTTTATCGAGATATATCCCCATTAAAGTGGTGAAAACAGCTCCGAAAGTTAGAGTTGAAAAAGATGTTCGATCGAATATTATATTAATTTGGAACCTGCATATTTTTAAATGCTAAAGTCTGCTGTATAAGCAGCTCCCAGAAGTCTATTTTGTTAAATAATATATGTTTACTTTCATGAAAATTTATATACAGGTACCATTCGTCAGGATAAAAAATACGGACATTTTGGAATCTTCAGTCTTATTTTTAATTTTTAATTTTATCAAATTAATTTATATGTTAAAAACATGACCATGAAAATGCATAATATTTCCGAGATTTATTAGACACTCACGAATGTTCGCTTACACTTGCTTGATGAATTCTTTGATACTTTGAAGCCTAAAGCCTATCTCGTCTAAAACTGGATCCTTCCATACCACCTCTATATGTACTTACATACCTTTTTGCTTAACTTTCGTCATAGCAATTTTCTCAACACTATTTGTTAATAAATATCGCTGATGTTGTTCAGTAATAACATAATATTTGTAAAATAACATAACAAACCCATAACAAAAACATATTTGTAAGGTATTTCAGTGATACCTGCGAACTTGTAAGTGTCCGGATACTTTTGGACGGTAGCGTACACTATACGTGCATAATTGTCACTCCTGTGCATAACCGATTACGTCTTCAGATGACTAGTTAACGGCACCGAAAAATATTGGAATTGATAGGAGACACAAGGAAGAGTAATTGTGAACCTCTTCCCTTTTTACTCGTATAACCATATTACAAAAGCCTTGGCGGCAGTAGCCATGGATAACAGCTATTGTACAGTTTAGTGACGTTGACTTTTTTTAATTTGTTGTGCGGGTTGCCTACGTTAGGAATTGTGTTTCTATGTTGCATATACATATTGTGTCTCTCTAAGGCAGGCCACACACAGAAAATGCATACAGCATGGAAGACACATCTGCGTCGCCGAAGACGTATCTAGCACGTTACTACAAATGCGACGTAAGCGTACACGCCGGACTAGTACCGCATTTGTAGCCATATGATCGTTAGAGGATGATGATATTTTAATGTGAACATTAATAAGAAAAAAAAAAGAGACGTCGTTACTGGATCCATCCTTACAATGATAGTTACGCAAGCGTAATTATAGTAATTTCAAAGTTTCTGAAGAGTTAAAGCACGTCGAGAAAAGTTTTATTTGTATTATCGAATGCCTCAAACCACTTTTAAATTACTGTTGAATTTAGTTGGACCAAATATTCGAGAGCTGCATGTCGTCGTGGTGAATGTGCGGCCTACCTAATTTAAATGATTCTTATACTAAATTGTGAGTTTCACCCTCCAGGTCCATGTGACTTCAGTTACCATTACACAGGGTCATGGCCTAAGGATGGCGAACCTGATCATGGCCGTTTACTGCGGGGTTGCAGAGCTCACTGGGTTTACGATATGTTAATCGAGCTAATTGAACCCAAATATGTTCTATAGAGTTGTAATGGTAATGATATAGACGAGATTACTACGTGGCCCATTTGTAACGTGAGATCATCTAAAATATATTGCTTTTGCATGGGTCTATGTTGCTTCACTTAAACGTTCAACTTTCGTCAAAAACAATATCTGTCTTCGAACATAGTCCTCTTCCAATTCTTGTAGTAATTTTGTAAACCAATTTTGAAACAGTTCTGCGTTGGTGTACTTCTGATAGTTCCTTCAACAGTCTGAAGAAAAGTATTTCAACTATGTATATAGATTGCAAAACAAAATTGTCTAGATCGCGTGCAGTAAATAATAAACGTCCCCCTCCCCTTCCTGCAGCAGTTTCAAGCCACCAGAATCTTGCCATATGCAGGGTGGTTCATCATTCTATGTATCTCCTTGGATAGAAAGTTATGAAAGCATGTTTCGGTACAAAATTACACCGTTTGATAGGCGAAATACGCTGACAGAAAATTGATTCTTTTTCAAGGCCTTTTTTTGAGAGATACCATCGTCACCAATGTTTTTTTTTAATGGGTTGAGATGTGTCCGTTGCCATAGTGTTATAACTCATAAAAAAAACAAATTCAACGACGTAAATATGTGGATCCTCAGGTGACCTTCGACCAACATAGAATGTGCTTTTGAAGGGAAAAGTAGAGGCGTAACTTACACGTTACAATCGAAGTAATGTATTTTTAAAATACTGCAAATCATGAAAACGATTAATTTTTTACTAAATTACAAGAATGCTCAAAATAATGGCCTTCTAAGAAGTAAGAGGCACAGATCATAGAAGGCGCAACGATAATTTAACGTAAGTGATCACCGTCAGTCCAGTAAGATGAAAAAAAGCAGACAAATCCTGTAGAACGTGCGAGTATGAGGTTCCTATACTCGCTTCACAGACAAATCCGCGAAAGCTATGTTTAGTAAGTAACTTTCCCGAAAGCTCATCAGTAGGAATGATTTTTTAGACATAAGAATTCATGTGGAGACCTAGCAGGAACAGACTTAGGGGATAAGGCATACACACAATGGAAGTCATTCATGGTATCTTTCAATGTATTGCCCAAAAAACATTATCAGGTGTGTCTAAAAAGATATTGAAAACTGCATTGGAAAAAAAGACGGCATGCTGAACTTTTTAACAGATTTTTCAACATAAATAATAACTGTATTCAAAATATTGAATTATTTGACTCTTCACACGCATCTCCCAAATTTGATTCGATAAAAAACCATTTGTATATTTAGATACGATATATATTAAAAAATTTAAGATATAAGCACTTTATACGTATTACAGGGTTTATTCCATTGAATAAACAAAATATGTTGCTTATTTGAACAGATTGGACGGTAAAAATAAAATTTCACATAATGTACATATTATTTAAAACAAGATAAAAACACTGTGATTTTTTATTATTTTAAAATCTATTGGTAAACTTATATATTTTTCAATATTTTATACCTTCTTGCAATATGTTTCCTGAACACTCAGAATATAAATATAATAATTAAAAAAGAATCTTTCTTCTACTATTTAAACAGTTATTTAACAAGTTTTTTCATATTTTGACTTAAAAATTTAAATTTGTTTCTGAGTAATAGCAGTAAACATTTATTACTTGAAATTTGAGATGTCCGTGATATTTTAGATTTCTAGAAATATTGAAATTTTATTTCTTTTTAAAGAAAGAGGTAATACTTTTAGACCCAGCTGCTGCTTTTTGTCTAGATAATTCCTTTTTACCCATGGTAGTTTTCTGAGTCTGTAACAAACAACCATGTATCTTAAGAATACGTACGATACACGTAAAATACTGTATATTTAGTTACTGTATACAGTGAGGAACAAAATTGAGCCAGTAGAACTTTTTTAGAAATTTGTGATTTATTTATATACTGACGCAGAGTTTCTAGAAAATTAATTACATTTATTAATGTATACTTATTTTATATTACTATGTATATGATATTTTTAATTAATCCGATCTAATTTTTTAATTATAGCATTTTTTTACAGAAACTGCATACAAAGGAAATTCTACAATTTGGTGGTGGATTTGTCATTCTCTGGAGTTGTTTCTGAATGTACATCGTAGAATCAATAAGACGAATAGAAAGAAGAATGGATCAGTACATTTATAAACACAATTTTGAAAAAAATTTATGGGAAACTATAGAAAACATGCCATTTGAAGAATGCAATGTTATTTTCAGCAAATTTAAATCCCCTAAAAAATCTATCGACAATGCATAAAAATCACGTACATACAAGCTACATGCAATACACCACCATGTTAGCTCAACCAGTTGTGGGAATGTGTTCAGATACAGTGGAATTCCATTTCTCTCGAATACTGTAGAAATCTGATACAAAGTATGCCAAAACGAAAACAGCCGTTATAGTAGCTAAAGGATTACGGATAAAATATTAAATACATTTAAAACTATAGATTGTAATCACACTTTACATCGATGCAAAATTGAGTCGCAAGCAAAATGTTATAATTAAAAAATTAAATCGGATTAATTAAAAATATTATATACGCATTAATATAAAGTAATTACACAATAATACATGTAATGAATTTTTTAGAAATTCTGCGTCAGTATATAAATACATCACAAGTTTTTAAAAAAGTACTACTACTGGTTCAATTTTGCTCCACTGTATATGTTAAAAAAAATTATACCTTCTCGGACTTAATTAAGTCAGATGTTTTTGGTTTTAATACTGATTCATTTTCACTTGTATCTTTTTTAGATCTTTTCTCATTAGTGGCATCTTTAGGACTGCTTAATTTTCGTTTTTTAGAGTCTGCTTCATCTGGTAATTTTAAATGTTGTGCTAATGTTTTCGATAAATCCTCTGAAAGGTATTCTGATACTATACCATGTGCATATTTCAAATATTCTGTAAAAAAAACACTAATACAGTATTCACATTATTTTTAATTTCCTTACACAGAAATACTTTCTCAATATAAAATACTTTTAATTGAAAGAACAGTTAACTGTGATATTTATTAAGTGTTTCTTGAGTTTTTAATATATAAAATGCACTCCTAGCCAAATAATAATATACAAAAGCTATAATAGTGCTCTAAACGCAGAAATTTTATAAAATTACTATAATATAGTATACAAGGTGAAGCACCTAACTTGACAACTTCAAATTACTCTTAAATTACTAGCTGTATAAAAAAATGTTTCAAACAAAAGTTGTATGATATCAAGGGACACAGGTAATAGTTTCTTTCTTACTGCACATCATATTAACAGTCACGCTGACTGAGAATGAGCTTGACTCCAAATACAAACTGATTTATTTGTAAATATCTCAGTAACTGTTAACTTTAGACCCTATTTGATATAATATTTTCTTATGCAGCATTTTATACTTTATCGAAATTCCGGAAGAAGTATTAGACATCTCAATTATGAAACTGAAGGCGACCTTCAGATCTCAATAAAAATGTAAGGCGATAAGAAACAAACTATTGCCTTGTATGTCCTCTTTGATACCATGTAACTTCTATTTGAAAATTTTTTTCATGCAGCAAATAATTTATGAGTAATTTGAAGTCGTCAAGTTAGGTGCCTCACCCTGTATATTAATTATTAATATAAAATAAAAACCCAATTATTATTTATATTTATATTATACCTAAATAGCCTACCTAATTTTTTGCAGTTTGACAGGTCAAAACAAATATATGTAGAAATACGAAATGCCCGAAGTATTTATCAAAATAGCTTCACATACATTTCATTTGAAATAACATACCATCCGATTAGTTAAAATTGATTTAGTTTTTGTACTATATAACATTCAGGGTAACGTTGTGTTTACACAACATTCAGATTACATTAAAAAAGGAAAATTGACCTTCATATCTCCTCTGCGTCTCCACCTACAGAAAGACTATTAAGATCAGATTATATCCCCCTCGAAACCATATAAGATTGGTCTTATGTATTTTTGACTATTGCCAAAAACGAGCAAATTATTCATGTGGTCTGTTTCTGATACCCCACCCTGTATATGTATGAAAAATGTCAAGGCATCTTCATCCAGACAACATCTTCATACAGTTATGCCCTAATTGCGTTTCATCAGCTACATGGAAATAAAAAATACTTAAGTCTAAATATGTAATTTGCATAAAAATTTGCAGCCTAGTAATGATCAATAAATTTTATTATCAACTTACATTAAACTAAAGAAAGATATTCATCTTTCCATTCTAGTCAATATTATCAAAATCAAGACGCTGTCCATGAGATATCAAACTGTAGAAATTAAATGTATGAAACAATTTAGTAAGCATTCAATACAGAAAGTGTACAAACTTAAATGTTACAAACCGTTATTTCCTAACATATTGCAGATACAAAAAAAATTGTTTATATGAAAGTTGTATGGTACGAGGGGATAAATTTATTGTCAAAGACGAATTTTTTTCACATTATTATTTTAAGAGATATGAAGGTAAGGTCGCTTTTTTAAACAGAATTATATATTTTTTTCAGATCATTTGACAGTGCATTTCAAGATGACTTCAGTAATCTTTAGTGTATATGCCTTTTTTTGGCTGGTTTTCGACATGTTGAACTTACAAATTTACTGATTTTCAAGGGAAGAAACCGGATGGGAAGTATCGATGATAGGCCTGCCATTCCAGGTGCCTTTTGTATCAGTTTCAAGAGACAATGTCTAACACTTAAGGCATGAACAAGACTGCCATCAGTACTTCTTATCTGAGCAGGTACATATATGTATCGTTGAAAGAGACTTTGTCTTTCAACAAAGCAGTGTTACTACCCCATGCTCCCACAATTATAGAAGATTAATATTCCAATGTCAAAATGGTTTTTGTGCTTCTCAAATTAAAGAATTATTGAAAATGTTAAGAACACACTGTACATGCCATTTATAAAAGCAGCAAACATTCTAAAAACATTAGAAGCTTAAAACGGTACATTAATAAAATATCAAAATCCTGATCTGCAACTGCATATTACATTGTCAATATTATAATTACATAGTATTTTCCTAAAATTAGCTATATTTAGAAAATTATGAGTATATCATTAAAAACTTAATAATAGCATATGTATATTATTTTTCATAAGTGTATTTAATTTCTTACCTATTTCCGAAGCAGTGTCAAGTTTAGTACTTTTAACATAAGTTGCACTAATAGCACCTTGTGATACATGAATACCCTTTTGCTTTAATACATCAGCAACTTTTTCTACTTTCTTTTGTAGCCATGTTAATGTTTTTTCCTCATTAAATTTGTAAGCTTGTAGTGATTCATCACCCTTACGATCAGCAACTAACGATAATTTCAAATTCTGACATTGAGCAAGACGAGATGTTTCCGGGAAATCTTCATCCCAAAGACATTGTTCTAGTGGCTGTGCTTGTTGCGACTACAAGTACAACATTTAAGCTTACTAATACTTAAGATTATTAAACCCATTTTACAAAGTAAATTAAACTGCTATGTTATATTAAAATACATCAATACAGGAGAGACGAGATTAGAAACCTATTAATAAATTACCTTTCTTAAATAAGGTAATATTAAAAATATTGGATCGATTGGTGTAGACAAATGCATTTTTCCATCAGACTTCACATTATCGTCTATGAACCATGATCTCTTATTCTCATCGAATGTCAATACTTCTTGAATTGTTAAATTACCAGGATTAAACACGAACATAGCAGGATCATTTGATGCTGGATGTCTTAATTTAATCACATCGGGTATACCTTTGTCCGTATTATCTAAACCATCATCTGAGAAAAAAAAGTAAGGTACTGAATATTGTAAGTGAAAATAAACAAAAATGTACTCAGAATTATAGAAAACAACATAGAAATATTTTCCTATGATATATGAGCAAGTGTAGAATTATGACAAGTACACAAAAAATATTTATTCACCTTTCATAAGGAAGACCCACGTATTTGTTCCAGGATGTGAATTAGTTGTTTTAACGCATTTTTTTGGTGATGCTTTGGTACGCGGCATATTTACGCGCCTTTCACACGATGTGTATCACGTTAGGTTATTTACTCCTTTTGTAATATTTCCACCATACATAAATGCATATACATAAAACAAATTTAACGATCAGCCATTTTTGGTAGAAGGGCCAACTCTTAACTTTTTAGTATTTGTTAATTGTGGTGCACTAAGCTGTGTATCTGTTTCGGTAAATGAACACATTAAACGCAACATGCCGCCGGTGTTGTCGAAGCCAACATTTGAAATCTCGATGCGTAGTCGAATGTCAGCGAATGGTCGATTCGGTTGAAGAAGCCGGGCCAAGAAGAGGCGTCACCGCGCTAACGAGCCACCTTTTCAAAAAGAAAACTGCACATAAAATCGTACTCTAGCGTGAAAGGTCTAAACTACGCCACATATCATTTCTATCGATAAAAAAATATGTAACACATATATAACGTATCCCTTCGAACAGAGAATAAAATTGTACGATGTACACACCCTGGCAGTTAATCTCTCTTTAAATAAAAACTTCGCATAAATTTTATTATATGTACATCATATTATACGAAAATTAAATTGCACTGGCTTTTGTACAGGGTGTAAAGAAAGTATTGATATGGATTTCAGGTATGAGTCTACACGTCATGATCGGCGGACATTTGCAAAAAAATTTGCGTGGAACTCATTTTGAACTCGAAAATGGAAGTTAAACTTTTTTTAACTGTACGTATTCTATTCTTCAGGAGAATAAAAAGTTCAAATGAAACTGTATGTTAGAAATAAACCGTTCACACGCAAAAAAGTGTCAAAGTTTTTATAGAATGTGGTGGTTCTCATTCACAATGATGGATTCGACTTCCAAGTCTCTAATAGTGTTGGGGCCAGAGATGGCCATTCAGAGCCAGGCCTGGCTGTGGTCTGTCCCCACTCTGTGTCCATTCCCCTCACGTAGGTTATGGTATGTGCACGTCGAGAGCGTCGGTAACTGTCATTAAGTACCATTTCCCAAGACATAGTCACGTGATAAGAATAATTATTTTGTATACATATATGGCACCAGTTTTATCCTAAGATTACCTTCATTCCATCTCTACTTTGATATACATCATTTGTCATATAGAAACTCAGCGGACGTCATGTACACTCACTTATTCGAATTAAAAAATTAAATACAATACGGTTTATTTTTAGGAAGATCCGGAATATTGCGCATTTATTCACAAACATAAATGGATTTAGACATCAATTAGATTTATAACCCCGACAATTTGAACAAGGAGACATGTCTCATTTTTCATGTAGCAAAGAAACTGCAAAAGAAATTCCTGAAGTAAAATTTTCATCATTTGAAGAATATAATATATTAGAGTTATTAAGAAAATTTAGAATTCAATTTAGAGATTTTGATTTGACGCAAGAAGATACGTTATTTCTTCAACCTTTGTAAATTGAAATACCGAATGCAAATGCGAATTTGTAAGTGAAATTATGCAATTTACACGCACATCCATATTTTTGATTAAACACAGAGGTAGGAAAAAACTTTTTCAAATTGTTAACCGCGGAAAAATATTCAAAATTACGTAACATCGGTTTGAAAATGCAGTTTTTCGGTTATAAATATTATGAAAGCTAATAAGCACGCTAGATTAAAAATTATCAACGTATCATAGGCATAGTTATAACTGAATTTGAATTAGATATGCGGGATGTCCTTAAAAATATATAATATTGTACTTAATTACTTTTTCAAGCATCAAACAGATCCGAATAAGTGAATGTGTATGAAGTCCACTGAGTTTCTATATGACAAATGATGTATATCAAAATAGAGACATAATCTCTGGATGAAACTGATGTCATACATGAAAAATAAATATTCTTATTACGTGACTATTTCTTGAGACGTCGTACTTACCGACGATTACCAAAGTTCTCGGCATACCCAAACCATAACCTACGTGAGGGGAATGATCACAGAGTGGGGGTAAACCGGAGCCAGATTTGGCTCCGGGTGGCCACCTCTGATTGGGGTTACAACGGGCCGGGCCATATGGAGCCCTATCCGTGAGAAACATTACCTCGAGTATCGTACAGGAAATGTTACCGAAAGTGAATGATAGGAAGAATTTATAAACAAACACTGGTGTTATTAAACATCGGAAGACGGTAGCTGGATCACGTGTAGATTTACATTTTTGTTTCCTACCACTTAAAGCAGTGAACCTCTTGTTTAAATTTAATACCCTATAGGGCCTATAGGCATGGACACGTTTTGTCCCGATGGTCCCGTGTTTTCCCCGACACACGCTATACGATGGTGGAGCAGCAACCACGTACCGATTATAGGAGGCGACAGGATGAGGCAAACGGAGCGAAAATATTGAATTATGTTTCGCAGGAAGCGTGGCTTGAAGGAAGGAATGACTATGCGGATAAGATGTGCCTATGCCTGTCCTATGACGTTATAACGTCCCTTTGTATTTTAGTATTGGCAACACACTGAACGAAAACTGCACCCTTGTGCAAAAGTGTTGAACATTTTTTGTGAGAGAACGATTCATTTATGGCATATGGTTCCTTTAGAGTTTTTCATTCTCCTGATCAATAATATGTGTAAAATTACAAAAAATATGACCTTCATTTTCTAGATCACGATGAATTTTGCAGCATTTCTTTGTAAAGGTTCACCGAACATGGCGTGTAGATACAACCTTAAAAGTCATGATTATTAGTTTTTTTTACACCTCGTACATTAAACTTAAATTTTTTTAATTACAATAAATACAGAAACATCTACGAAAACAAATATACATATTTTTAATTTTTTAAAAATATTTCAAAAAAAGCCTTGTAGAAATTAAGTCAGAATGGAACTTACGTTTTTATGGGAAACATCAAACAATGGGAATATGATATGGTCATTTATACATTTTTTTTTAGATAGGTAAGTTCACTCAAGTGCACACTATATAGCTTTCTCAATGTAGGGGAAGGTGCCTCCCACCACTCGCCTGACACACTCTTGTTTCTTAAGGCTAGACCTCACCTACATACTTTTGCCCGCAAACACTGAATGAAATGAATAAAAACTGTTTGCAAACATTCGTTTAAAAACGTTTAAACAAATACCACCGTGTTTTTTGTTTTGCATTGAGGATAGAAAATATATGTTTTGAATACAAACAAACATTCGCAAACAAACAAGTGTGACTGCGTTTTCGGGCAAATATTTAGTTCTTTGGTCATTCTGAGATAATAATTGTTTGCGGGGAAATGTTTGTAAACATTTGTATGCGAATAATTTTATGTACAGTCATGAGCATTGACGGAATCTCGGTTGAAAAGCGCTATAGGAGAAAGAACCCTCCCATTACTCGCTTCTCGCCACTCGCCATCGGTCTTGAGAATTCGGCATGTGACAGCAGACAAGTGATTGGCTCCTTCTCATGTACCGCTTCTGAGCAAAGAGTCGCCTAGGACGCCCGACAGTGTAAGTATATACTTATATAGGTATGGATTAGACTTTATGTTCGAGGACAGAAGCCTTCTTCATTCCCTACACCAGTGGTTTGCAAACTCATTTCGTCGCGCAACCCGTACACGATTTTCCAAAAATCGCAGAATCCATACTTATATTTTACGGACAATCCCCGTCACCCTAATTTTAATAAGACATTAACGGAAACAAAAATTGTTGTATTATATTAATATATAATAAATGAAACATTAAAATAAACTGTTTTTAACTGTTACCAATTCGTAATAGTTATGAGAAAAAATTGATAAAAAGAAGATTAATGCTAAAAATGTTGCTGTTTCTTGGACTCCAGTAAATTTAATTAAAAGACACCTTATCTTGCAAAACCCCAGAATTTTATTGCGGAACCCACTTTGGGAAACACTGCCCTACACCGAAGGGAAGCTAGCGTGCACCCAAGTGTACATGTCGCGCCAACTGGTGTATACGCGAGATACTACTATATCGTTTTACTTCTGCCTCGGTCTGCAAGATGGCATAATATGCAGCTTTAATTGCAAAACACCTATCATTTTACTTCTGTGCCGATCTGCAATATGGCGCGACATGTCACTCACATGCATGGTTGTTTTCCATCGATGTTGGAGAAGAAATTATCTCACATGACTCGCTCTTGTCGCGTCACAGCGGATGACTATGTACCTTCCTCCCCTTGCACGTAATGCTGTGTCTATTTATACTGGAATTCGCGAGCCTGTTCGAGAACTACTTGCGAACTCCAGTGTGGACGCAGCATAAGAGACAACAACGAGTTAGGCAAGTGGTGGGAGGTCCCTTCCCCTACACGGAGGGAAAGCTAGTGTACTTATCGTTCCCAAACATATTTTGTCATGGTACCCTTACACAATGTTCCAAAAATCGCAGAATCCATATCTATATTTTACCGACCATCCCTGTCACCCAAATTTTAATAAGACATTACATGAAACAAAAATTGTTTTACAGAGAATATTTAGTCATATAGAAAAAATTTATAATACATGAAACATTCAAATAAAAAAGAACTCTGTTTTTTATTGTTATAAGTTTGTAATTTTTGTGAAAAAAAAATTAATAAGAAGGAAGGCTAACCCAAAAAATGCTGCTTCTTGGACTCCAGCAAATTTGATTAAAGGACACACTATCTTGCGGAACCCTAGAATTATTTCACGGATCACTGGAGTTCCGCGGAGCCAACTTTAAGAAACATTGGTCTATCGGATACTAATAAGTGTAATGAAGTTATAGTAAACACGAGCAAAGACGTACATTAGGTACTGGTACACCATCCTATTGAAAGTATCTCAACTTTTGTACAAAAGAAACGTTCAAGTGTACGTACTAGGTCCAAATACAATGTTAGAAAACTGAAGTTAAAATATCTTTTAAACTAATCATAAAAAGACACATCCATTGGCGTATAAAAGAAATATATAGTTCCGTTAAAAAAAATACGGGATGAACTTCAAATTTTTGAACGCCACCACTTCCGGAGCAGACATGCGCCACGTGATGCACCATTCAAACCCATTTCATTTCGTCTAATTAAAGTTTTTTTTATCTTCCTTATAGCTTGTTTTTTATAGCTAAGGAGAGCAAATGTGGTATGTACAAATAGCTATGTACCAAAATTAGAATCCTAATACAGACAATTCAAACCATTATAACTTTTGATACGTGGAAAATTTTAAAAATCGTTTTAAGCAAAAGTTTAATTCTGTTTAGTAAGGACTATGTGAAAATGTAAAAAATTTTCCCTACATTCCATTTAAAAAATTGAAATTACCCTCCGTTTTCTACGCTTGGATCGAGACTGGATTTTTTTTATTTACATAATATGAAGAGCGCCTTCATAAGATGAGGTTCGAAAAATGAATCATCTCGATACCACTAGTAGGTTCGTAGATATTGGCATCGATAAAGTATAGAATCGTCGATATTATCGGCTCGTAACACGTACGGTGTAACGTCCTCTATAATTGAAATGAATAATTTTATTCTAATGAATTCTTGTGTCATATTTTTCTGGCGTTCGCACTACTTTGAATGGCGGAGTAAATGTCAAAAATTAACACATTAAAAATTTCACAAATTTGGAATTTCTTATGTAAGTGCAAACGATATATTATGTTTAGTATGCGTGATATTACATTTTTAAAGTTATAATGACACAAACAAGAGTAATATAATTTATGACTACATGTAATAATAAAAATTTTATACCATTAGTGTTTGTTATATCAATAATGATCGAATATTTCCACTACAATATAATGTACATACTCGCTATAACTTTATATTTTTATATACCAAAAAATAAATAATAAAGGAAGAAATAAAAATCGGAAATAAGTATAAAGTATAATGCTGTATTTCTTAAATAGTTATGTGTTGCATTAAAATTACTGCATGTAAGTTTTCGATAAAAAAATATCACAAGTAATTGTATAAGAAGAGTAACCTTTCAGAAGTAGGTCACATCAGAGATTGTTAAATAGATCCATAACATGTATTTTCGTGATCATTGTAACGTAGTATTACAAATTCATGTAAGAATTTTAAAACGAATATTTTTCAGGTTCAGCATACACCTATGATGTATTATAATTATTAGTAAACTATTGCATGGTATCGTTGTACGCGGAAATATGCGAGACAATGATATTCTTCTAATTTTAAGTTCGTCGAGATGACTAACTACGTACAATGACGTATATGTACACTTGGTTCATATGTATTATGAAGTTGTCATTGGAAGCATCGTGGCCTTTTTTTCTCTTCATTACTCACTCTCTTGTGAGTGGGGTACCTTGAAAGAGCTGCGGATGACGTGATGCGAAAGTGGGTGGGCGTGCCCATTATTGACTAGCCGGCTATCAAACGTGAAGGATCTATCCGTTTTTATTTAAAAGAAAATTCTCCCCGTTAAACTTTCTGAAATTTTTATTCATTGTAAGTATATTTCATTTCGTTTGTTGAGTATGCATTCTTACGGAGAAACTGTTCATGCAATGGCAGTGTAAATACAATACTGTCAAGCGCTTATCTTCCAGTTCAGAGCGATTGATCGGTTGACAAAGTGTTTTTATTAATTTCAGGCAGCTCTCCGGTTAAACAAAAATGTCACAACAATATTATCCGTTTAAAGTAAGTAAATTCTTATTCCTTAGAAACATTACTTGTTAGTTTTCGCACGACTGTAATTAAATTGATCTATTTTTGGTGTGGGTATCACTCAGCCGTATTTTTAACACTGCTTCCTTCGAACAAATTAATTCTACTACAAGTCGCATCAATTTAACCCCGTATTGTCGGCACGCTTATTTTGAAATCTATATGTATATAAATTTTGAGACTGTAAATGGAATGACGTTTTATTTATCAATACTTGTAGCTAAAACTTTATTCGTGTAGAATTACAAATTGAGATAAATAGAATACTGAATATTATGTTTCATGTAAAAACATTTTTTTAATTTGTAGCGTTTTTTAAAAAAAAGTGTTTCATTATAATAATACAATAAATGCTGTAAGTTTAAAGTTTTCTTTAAAGTACTGTGAAAGAGTTAAAAATTAATAATTGGTAAAAATTTATATTTGTTTCGCTCAAAAAAATATTTTACCATACTCTTTTATATTCTTTATATATTTTTTTCCTTTTGTGTAACAATTTTAAGTATATTGGTTGATACCAGAGAAAATAAGAGTTCTTGAAGATATGATTGAAATACTTTTATATGACAATTCATAGGATAGAAAATGCTTTTGTATGTAACATTATAGCTTTGGTTAATGTTTCATAGTTGACGTAATGAAATTATAACTATGAACAAGTGTTGCATTCTTTTTATTTCTGTTTTCCCTTTAAATAGATTTATTATTTGTATGTAATAAATTACTACAATCAGTTTGAAATACAGGTAATTGTATTATATACATTTATAATTACTATTTCATAAAATAATTGGAATGATTTTTAATGTTGTACACAGTCTAATAATGTAAAATAAATCAATAATTCTTTTTGTATAACAAAGTTATAAAATATATATATGTATATATATATATTATGTTTCAGTGTACACCTACAGTATATCCAGCAGATCCATTTGATGCAAATGCAGATGCTGCAATGCTACGAAAAGCTATGAAAGGTTTTGGCACTGATGAGAAAACCATCATTGATGTACTTACAAAAAGGGGAATTGTTCAGCGGTTAGAAATTGCTGAAGCATATAAAACGCTATATGGAAAAGATTTGGTTAGTGACCTGAAAAGTGAACTTACAGGAAAATTAGAAGATGTTATAATTGCTCTTATGACACCATTACCTCATTATTATGCTAAAGAACTGCACGATGCAGTTAGTGGATTAGGAACAGATGAGGAAGCAATTGTGGAAATTTTGTGCACTTTAAGCAATTACGGCATACATACAATTGCAGCATTCTATGAAAATTGTAAGTTGATTGATTAATACATGTTGTAAATATAAATTTTTAACACTTTCTAGGATATAAAAATATTTGTTGTTTTAAATGCTTAATTTAATAAGTCATCTTCCATCATGAAATACAAAATTTTATTAATTATGTTTTCCTTCTGTTAGTATATGGAAAAGCTCTTGAGAACGATTTGAAAGGAGATACTTCAGGACATTTTAAGAGATTGTTGGTTTCACTTGTTCAAGCAAACAGAGATGAAAATCAGGGTATAGATCATGCTCAGGCTGCAGCAGATGCGCAGGCACTTTATGAAGCTGGTATGTACATTCAATAATACAACAGTGTCTGCTATTTCATAATATTTTTCACAATCATTAATACAAAGAAAGAAAAATATATAAGAATGTTTAATCCAATAGTGTTATTTCTTAAGTTGCTGAAAACAAAAAAATCGTTTGTGTGGAAGTTATTTGGTATGAAGAAATAACTGTAATGGTAAAAATGAATCATTGTTTAGATTATTTTTTAAATAGAACTATACATTTTTATCACAATAATCTTATTGTATGTTACAAAATGAATTCAATGCATCATCTAACATGCACTTTTGAATAAGCTGTTATAAAATATTGCTATAATAATTGGCAAGAAACACTAAATTCAGGGACAGTAATACATCTATAAAGGTTTGTTTAATTACTTCTAAAGAAAGTTTAGGTACAAGCAGTGGAAGCAGTGTAGCGAACTGTCCATGTATAAACTAAACACACTGTATAATAAGAACATATAACGCTCAAGTATATTTATATAATTTTGAAAAATATTGTACTTAATGAAATGGATAAAATATTTTGTTGTAGGTGAGAAACAGTGGGGCACAGATGAATCTCAATTTAATGCTATTTTAGTAACACGTAGTTACCAACAATTACGACAAACTTTCATTGAATATGAAAAAATATCTGGGCATGACATTGAAGCTGCTATTAAAAAAGAATTTTCTGGAAACTTAGAAAAAGGACTGCTTGGAATAGGTCAGACTTTTTTTTACAAAATTTCATATTTGAAATGAAAAAAGTTCGTTTCAAACATATTATTAGAAAAACATTGTGATGTATTAATATAAATATTATTTGTTCTATTTAACAGTGAAGTGTGTGAAATCAAAAGTTGGATTCTTTGCTGAGCGATTATATGCAAGTATGCATGGTATAGGCACCAAAGATCGAACTTTAATTCGCATTATTGTTTCTCGAAGTGAAATTGATCTTGGTGACATTAAGAAAGCTTTCGAAGAACGATATGGAAAATCTTTAGAAAGTTGGGTTGCTGTACGTATCTACAGAATTTCAGTATGCTTTCCATAAACATAGTTTGTTATTTTCATTAAGACACAATGTTCAGGATCCCATAAACTAAAGCTAATTCCCTGTCCCGCTGCGAAAGTCAAGTCTGTTTGAGAACAGAAATTGTTATCCAATTGTCCTTATCTCTTGTACCGCGATCCTGTCCACGTCCGCAAATTCGCGTTGGTTTGCACGATTCTTTAAACAAATATATTATTACTTTCCGTAATTATAAGATGAAGATAATTAATATACTTTTTTTTCAATTTGCTTAATCGATATTACATAATTTAGCTACAAAGGTAAGGGTTTTACATGTATTAATTACAATTTCAAATATTTCAGGGCGATACATCAGGTGATTATAAGAAAGCTCTTCTATCACTTGTGTCTACATAATTACAAAAAATTAATTCACGACAGAAAGCTTTTGTAGCACGGCTGCATCAAGAATGTTTCCTTGAAGTGATGGAGAAGTAACACATTTGCTTTAAACGCTTTCACCATCTTTAATAATGCAGTATATGGGCATAAAGGATTATGTATATTATATCTCATTTTCTACAGTTTTTGAATCTCTACAGCACCATGACTGTGCTCTGATCTGCTTTTTATGATAAACTAAAATTTGTTTTTGATGAAATGTTTTTACTAAATCGCGCTGTTGTATACTATTTTTTTTTTTATTACAGAGGTGTATTTTACAATGAAAGTTGCATATTTTTACAAATTGTTGTAACTAAAATACTTTTGAAAATAAATGATTATACATGTTATTTTGTTGCATTTTTAGTATAAATATATGTTCATGTTTAATAAGCCAGGGATATAGATTTATGCGATTTAAATATTTACTTTAAACCGTCGTATGTTTTATTACTGACAAGGGAGCTATATAAGATATTACGCATCGATTTCAACAAAATTCTGCTGGTGGGTCGCGAACTGAAAAATATACCTACGTTTGGCACGTTCGTAATGGTAATCTCAAAAAGTTTAACCTTTAGGAAAAAGTATATAATCAATCGAAACATTTATTTTTTCGAAAGAATAACTTTTAGCTTACCCTCTCTTTCATGCCATTAAAAGCAATAAAGATATTTTAGATAACAGCGAGTTCTGTGAAATCTCATGGTTATCTGACACGTTGATCTGTTTTTAAGGTACAATGCTGCAATAAAAATGTTTATTTTTTCAATGACCTTAAAATCTCGAAATATGTAATCCTGCAAAAATTTTGTTTCTATTTACTATATATGTCTTCTTGAACCAAACAAATTATTCTCCAGTTATTCTGAAGATTTTTGTAGTAATTATGTTAAGCGCACCACCACATAGAGAAGGAAACAGTTAATTTTCAAGTACACATATATAGGGTGGAACATTTAAATGGGAATACCTAAAGTTTACATGTTCTCGTTTAAATATCTTACCATTGTATGTACGAAATTTACACTTAATTTACAATCTTTTTAGTAAGAGTTACGTTCTTTTACAAGTACTATATTTTTGTGTATTTGGTTAATTATGGAAAACGGTTCTGTAACTGACATTTTGTTCAAAAAACAATATACAACGACAATCCTATTACTGTAGTCGAATATGCAATGTAGGTCTGTGCGTACATTTTTCTTTTGAAATTTTCGACACAAAACTGTATTATTAAACAACATTAAAAATTGGATTATTCTGATATGTATTTGTTTATAATTCGCTGTATATTAATTTGAAGTAATTGAATAACAAACCAATAGTTTGAATAATACGATAAATTAGCAGATGTTACACACTGCGGCAAAGTGTAGACTCGTAGCTCAGCTATCCCGTACAGTGGTAGCATACTAGCGGCCAATTTCGTCGTAGCAAGAGTTAAAAATACAGTATGAACCAATACATCAGTTTTTTTCTTAATCGGTTACAATATATCTACTGTATTTATCTTTCAGTCTTGTAAATAATGCTTTATATTTTCATGTACTAGTTAGTTGTAATAGATTTCTAAAAATATATAATTTTACGTCATTTTAAGTATATGTTTACTTGAATACATTTTGTTTAATTAAAGGATAGTAAATATATTTCAACAGCAAACAAAAAATAAAAACAAAATCTTGAAACAAGAAAGTCTTCGGTTTACATTTAGTTTACTATTTAAACATCACTTCTACTTTTTATTTCTTAAACTTCTGCGTACTGTTCCTAAAACAAGCATATATGTATATGTATATGTAACTGAAATTACATATGTATAACAAAGGAAGAAATGTGCGTATACTTGTGTACCTGTGTTAGCTTTGTTTTTTTTTGCGGATTTTTTCTTCATTGGAAATGTTTTAATGTTTGATGGATGAAACATAGCTGGCATTCTCTCAAAACATTTCTGCATCGGAGATGCTACCATCTTATCTAGTGAAATCCAAGGTGAATTAAGTAAAGTGTGAAACTGTTCATCATAAATTGTATGCATGTCGAAGGTATTTTTTCTACAAAACAGAATTATATGTTAAAATATAAAACGAATACCTATTTTTGAATTGAAACAGTGAAGTAAATATATTTTAGATATTTATGTTTCCAATTATTTACCCTGTATTCGTTGCTTGTTTATAAACAGTTGCAAATGCGCCATTTCTTACTGTGTGTCTTATAACATAGCGGCCTGGAGAAAGATTTGTGAGGGATTGAATAACGTTATGCAAAATTGTTAAAGAATCTTCAACCTTTACATTATAAAGCCTTTTAATTTCATTATTTATAGACATTGGCGAACGATGTTCCATTTGTAAAATTTCTGACGTTTGTGCAGATATTCGAACTGAAATATATAATTTTCGTACAACATACAATCTTGAAATGGACAATATAAATATTAGTGAGTATAAACAAAATTCTATTCACAATTTAGTTTGTTTAGAACTTTTAGAATTTTTATATATATGAGTAGAATTAATATTATTTGATCGTCATATTATACTCTTAATAGTACATGAATTACTTATTTACCTCGTACAAGAAATGTATCAGGTCTAAATACAAGAGATACCCATTGTTTTAAGGATTCCTCTAATGTTACAGCTTCAGCACCAAGATCAATTTGATGTTCTAATTTAGGAGCTAACAGTAACAATTGCTGCACATTATTTTGTAATACCTGCAATTTGGATAAACCCATAAATAATGAAAATTTGTTATATTCGCCTCTTTATAGTTTAGACGATTTTAAAATTTAACATATACTTAATTATTGCATTCTGTACACATTCTTATTTGTTTTATTTGTGTATTTTAAGACACTTTTTGTTACTTTCCAAAAACTGAATACGAACATATACTGTATATAGATATACAAACCTGAAATCCATCTGTTTTTGTTCGAACTAATACTTTATATTCTTTAATAACATCTTTCATTAATTCATTTTGTTCTGAAGATTTTGGTCCTATGACAAACAGTTTATATGACACATTATCTCCTGTGGACACTCCACAACTTTCATTTACACCTATTAATTGATAAAATTGATTATTTTATGCATTCTTATGTTTTGTTTATATTTCATATTATGTTCATTTTATTAAATACTTTTATAAAATTATATTATTTAACAACTTTACTATGTCTTAACTACAAACATTTTAATGTAACAAGTTTACAGTTCATATCATTATAGGTATAAATGTATTTTTACCTTGAAAATCTTCTATTAAGTTAGGAACATTACACTTTGAACCGGACTGTGAAGATTCTTTGCAATTATTTGTTACATCTTTAATAGTATGTGTTTCTGTAATGATTTGCAAACCTTGTTTTGAAACTTCTTCAGTATTCTTATACTTTCCTAATGTATTTACATTTGATTCATTGTCAACACGCTCTAAAATTGTTCCACATTCTTCATCTAGTTTTAAGATTTCTTCAGAATGTATATCACCAAATATATCATCGTCAATATGTCCTTCATTACTATTATTACACAGTTAAAAGTGTCAATTATAATGTTATTCAATAAAAATTAAAGTTTATGGTAAGTATTTATAAAAAACAAAAACAGTTTTCTATCTTACCTTTTTGAAGGAGGATGTTTGACATGAATAAGGAAGTATTTGAGAATATACTTATATACCCAAGTATTTTTTTCTGGTACTGTGTTTGCAGTTGGTGGTGCTGGCTTATCTATGTAGATAATATTTTTATCATTGTGCCTTTTTATAACTAAGGGTAAAATCCAGGAATTTGAATAATTTGGACCAATGTTATTTACTAAACAGTTAAGACCACTGGATGAAATTACTAAATCCACATTATTACTTTCAGCCAATTTTTGGCAATTTGGATCTTCACTTACTGGTAGTTTATAAGAAACAGATGATTCATTGCAAATATGGTTTTTAGGAGGAAACTTTTTTTTAAGTTGACCAGAATTTACACGCAGCATGTATGGTCTGCTAAAAGATGGCAATACTATTTTTGGTAAATGACCCTATGTAACAAAATTTTACTTCTTAAAACAAAAGTGTTTACATATCTTTCATGAATTATATTTGAGTATTTTTAGTATCACTTACCACCTGTAAACAAGTAGAAATAAATCTGACATCAATATTTTTATTTGCTACAAATGGTATGTTTGTAACTTCAGTATAATATCTAGGTAACCTATGTATGTATTCTAACTTCGATTTCCAACACAGATTTATATAATCTTCACATGTGAGTTTGAATGACCTTTCATGCCATTTACTTTTTGCAAACTCTAAAAACTCATCTTGTTCTTGAGATATTATTTGTTGCAACTCCTGTAAAAAATCAATGATACAAAACAGTATAAGAAACCTATATTATAGTATTGAAAGAGTACATTTATAATAATTAGCAGTAATGCAATATTATATTTTATTTACCATGTACTTATGTAATTCCTCCCTTTCTATTTGAGTTAGTTTTGGTTTGTCAGATTCTGAAAATTTTAATAAGACTCTCAAACACATTTCTTGTTGTTCTTTGTTTAGTTTAGACCTCTTAGGAAACTTAAATATTGGTTTGACAATGCAAGGTACATAACATGGATACTTTTTTGTTTGCTTTGGTCTGATTTCTTTTTTGCCTTCAGTGCATTCAATATCATCATCCACACATTCTTCATCTAATTCATGCTGTACATCTCCCATGGAATCAACTTTCAAGTCTTTATAGTCTTCTTCAATATGTTTAAATGGATCAGTAAAATTTCCAGTTATAATTCTATGCATGACACTTTCTCTTTTTAATCTGTCCTCATTAATAAAAGTATTATCTATCATGTCTTCCAATAAGGGATTCCTAGTAAATAAAGACAAAAATTCCAATAAAAGTTCAATATATTTAATGGATGACATATTAATCATTTAACCATAGGGGTCTATTAAAATATATGGCAAAATATCCATGCTAATCAGTATTCTCAGTGTGAATTTACCCAGTTTTCAAGCATGCAAAATAATTATATTTCTTGAATAATAAGTAAATTAAATAATAAGCACCATTATAATGTGCAATCAATTTATTTCAGCCTAGTATTTTAAACACATAAATTTAAAATGACATTACAATTTGATCTTACGGTTGCACAATTATACAGTGAATGTATATAATTACTATAATTGGTATTAAGAACTATTTTTTTATATGCATTATAATAAGCATTTGTATTTCTAATTAAGGAATTGTATTTCTAATTGAATACAAATTTAAGAATTTGTAAAGAATTTTCTCAGTTATTATTAAACTAGCATTGATAATTAATTTTACATGAAAATTCATATATAATAAATAGACTGCAGGTTGCTGTGCATGCTAATGAGAAGATATAATTTCTTTTCTTCAGATTAATGATCAATTAAAAAATTACATTATAAAGTGACAATTTCTTCATAATAATGATCATATATATCATCCGTTTGTGTTAAAAGAAAACTTATTTCATTTTCTTCGTTGTAAATAAGAAAAAAGAACAAGTGTATTGTATTGTAACCATAATCAGTTTTAATATGTCATGCACTTCAAAATAAATTTGCGTATATAGTTTCTTAATTCATATTTTGACCTAGTAAATAAACGAAATAAATGACACGCTTTACATAAAATTATTTCCAATAAATATTCTAATACTAATTATTGCTTCACGCGTTTAAACCGTAACATCAAAATAGCAATTAAAATATTTCTTATATATCGATTGTCTTTTATTAGGTTAAGTCATGACATTACTTTGTACTTACCAATCGATGTTCAAGAATCTATCCATGTTATGCAAAATAGAAAATCTTACGACGTACTGTAATACTTTTAAAATATTTTCTTAAAGCACATTTTCATCTGTAATATTTAATGATATACAGTGTATTCGTATCCATTCATTTGACTCTGTACTCCCGCTATTATTGTATACATAGGTTTAAAAAAATGTGGCGCTAATGTTTGCTTTTTGTGGCGGAGCACGACACACGCTGCCGAAAGCGCCGAAGGTAACCAACTCTGGACAAGACGCGGCCAGCCAATCGGCGACAGGGACAAGACGGCGCCGCAGCAAAGAGAAGATACAATAAGAGGCGGCACTCATGACGAAGAAACCACTTTCAGAGCCAGAGACGAACGATACAACCAATTTAAATGCCCTTTCAGTAATGATCGTTGAACCATCAATCAGGATTGGTTAGAAAACTTTTTCGGTAGTATCAGACAATAAAGTGGAAATGCTGTAAATCCAGCAGCAATCCAGTTTGCAAGGGCATTTCAGAAATTATACTTAGCCGACTATTTCCATTCAAAATTTGTGAATTGTATGGATGATTTTGATAATATATTAACAAATTCAGCCAGATTATCAGAACAAGCAGTTTCCTTATTAATTATTCCAACTGCTCGTGAATCTCTTCATGTAGAAAATATTGCTGAATATTTATTACATAAATGTTTGAAAATCCATTTTTGCCAGATATGCAAAACATTTTTTATAGACAATGAATAGTTAGATGAAAGTAATTTATTTATACATTTTAAAGCAAATTGGGCACAGTAGAATCTATATGGTGCATTAAGAAATCCCCATGAAAGTTTTTTATAATTTCTTGTTTTCCTTAGAAACTATGTTTTTCTCAAATGCGGAATCTCTTTAACCCCATAAGAGTATAGAAAATAATTTATTTGAATTATGTACCAATTTTTAATCTTGTAAGGTTGATGTAAATATTCCGAAATCAACGTAGTAAATGTATCGGGTTATGTCGCGAAAACCATTGGTTAACGTCTCGGAATATCAAAATAATTAATAATAAATGAATGTGAATTAATAATTAATTACACGTTAATGATGTTAAACGGAGGCAGCAGTAGACAGGAAAGGCGGTAATTTATGATTAGTACACGATTAGATGATAATTAAATGTGAACGCGTACGTTTATGCGAGAGAGCTGTCAAGACACGCAGCCACTTCGATGGCACAGAGTCAAATCGCGCTCCCGCGGTGACTCGGCGCACGCGAAATGCGCGGCGCCAGGAGTGGGGGTTCGCGACTGATTGGACCGCGCTCGACCCACTCCACGGTCAATGTGTTTTCCGGTCGTATTCTCCAGGTTACTTAATCATCACCTTTTACAATATAATACGATAAACTATCACTGATATTAACAACAGTACAGTTTTACTCCGTGTTCATCAGTTCGATATATCGAATCTAGTCTAGATGTTTTCGTCTGCTCTTTCGGTACGGATATCATTTCATTTTGTTCGACTGAATTTCAACATTTTCGTATACAATATGATAAACTATTACTGACTTTAATAATATTCACAATTTTATTTCTTGTTCAGTAGTTTGATATATCGAATCTGGTCCACGTATTCTCGTGCTTCTTGCCGGCACATATGTATGTACATAATTTTATTTCGTTCTTTTCGACTAAATTTTAGTGTTTTAAAGTATTATCTGCAAATATTATACATTTTTTCGATGTTCAAGGGACTAAATATTTCCGACTAATTATCAATAGTTTATATTAAAGCATACATATTAGTTGCTAACAGTTTCCGCATTTTTATAACTGAGTTATTCAATTAACTGTTAGAGTTAGTCTAAAATTTCGAAAAATATAAGGCTAAAAAAATATTTAATATTTACAATGGTATTATTTCTAAAATAATATTTCAGATTTTCATACCTTTTCTACAATTTAAGTGGATTTAATGAAGTTGTGCTATCATAACTCATTGAACCGCGGGCAGACCGTTGGCTAGAATCACCAACGTTTTTGCTTGGGCATTGTTTTTGACTTTGGGATTTTTGGAACGACAGAATCGGACACGTGCAACTAAAACTTTGATGATGATATTAAAAACGACGTTTCTTTCGGACATTTTTACATATAGATCATCTTGTTCATCGGTCACATTTCCAAAATCGACACCTGTCCAATAAGTTCGCAGCATGTCTCTGAAAGGGGTTAGAGACGGCTACCAGGGTACCTATCTGACGCAGAATTTCACCAGCTTTAAGATGGTATACCTCAAATCTTCGTATTTGCAACAGGAACGCCAGAAATCGAGGAAAACTGAGTGGGTACGTTAACCAACAACGCTGTCCATCTCTTCCTTCCTCAGCTTCTTCGTGTGTTTTAAATGCTCCAGCAAAGCGCCACATTTATCCGTACCTCGCGCCATCTTGTTTGTAAGTGTGGCAGTATTATGTTGTTTTACTTCGTGTCTGGCTTGCAAGATGGCGCGGTATGTACTGTTATTCGTAAAGTGATTATGGTTTTGGACGCGTAGATACACAAATCCACGTTAAAGACTGTATCTTGATGAGTGTTTTTAATGTCCGCATGGGACCTTTTGCATATTAATTTTTTAGCTTCAAGCTACTTTTTTAAAACAATAAAATTTGTTAACTGTTTTAATAGTTTACAGTACGATATCTTAATGATGGTTTCTCATTCCACCGAAGGAAATAATCGGTTTTATTTGGGAGCGTTTTTCTCTTAGAAATAATAAGCAATCTTTGTAGGATTTTACGTACCATTCTGTTGATGCTCTAGCAATTGTTAAAATAACATTCACATTGCATGTCTTCTTTTAATCGACTTCCCAGCTGCTTGTCTTTTTTTTGCGCAACACAGTTTCTTTTCTGATTAAGTACATGAGATGCGATCAGTTGGTAAATTCTTATTCTACGGTGAATTTATGGTAGTCTTGGCGTGATGTCGATAGAAATAATTGAGTATTAGAAACGCATTTAAAGCCTTCTAATTCGAAGACTTATAATTCCATTATTTTTGCGAATTGTCTTTTTTATATTATTATTAATATTGCTTCAATTGCTCGCATAAAAGTTTTTAGTTATAGGTCATGCATCTTTTAAATTTTTGTATTTAATAACACCGTTTTAAGTATGTCAACAAATTGTGTACGATTTTCTGATGTAAAAATGTAACGTCTTTCTTTTTCGCATGTTATATCATGTATTTTTTATACGTATGTATTCGTGTAAATGTCAGAACCAAATTTTTTAATTAAACCGACGAACGTTCGACATTTTCTAATTTATGTTTATACAACGTCAAACATTTGAAACAAAATTAAATTATCGAAATAATGATTTCATGCGACGCGAGCTTGTCGTTTATTAAATAGAATATGCATGAGGGACCATATTAATTCAGCTATTTCGTAGTTGATTAATCAGCTAATTGTCGAGTTTATCCGACTGATTAACCACTTATCGTGCCGTAATAATGTAACCACAGATTATTAAAATTATACGATTACACGTGATTTTATTAATTAAAATTTATAATAGTGACATGATTTAAACATGAACTTAAAGATACACCTTACTATATGTGTAAACTATCGAAACCTACCTTCAAGTATTAAGAATAAAATATACAGTAACGATTGATTTACATACTTGCACACGTATTGAATTTATGATTATAATTTATTGTCGACTTTTCACAATTCAGCTGAATGCAGTAATTGTGCATGCATTTATTATGAACTTTCAATACGTTGCAAAGTATTAAATTATTATTAATGAGAGATGTACATATTGTGAGTACTTGAAAGCAGAAATTTTCATCTGTTGGCTCAATCATCATTATGATAGATATGTTACGAACACGAGTCCCACTTGTGTACCAATTCTTTAAAGTTTTTCATTAGAATTGACTTTCAGAAGATTGTTAAAAAGCGAATTGTACGTGCTGATAGACGCTACTCATTTATCAGGGCGTTCTAGGACATGAGTGGTGAACTTTGTCGCACGAAATCGTTGGAAAATTCGTAAAGGGAAGGGTTAACATCGTTCAGGGAATAATTGAAACATCTCAAAGTTTCGAGTAATCGGAGTAACCGAACGCCGATCGAAACGTTTTTGCGGGAGTACGGTTCGCGAAACGGATCACAGCCATCCTTTACGTCCAATTTCGCATTTACAAACGATTAAAGTCGTACAATGGTACTTATCGTTCGCTCGACGCGTGATGATCGCCATCACGAGCATTAAGCTGGTCAATGAATAGAGCTGTGTGTGCAGCAACCTCGATTTCACTTGCTTTTTTGCGTACGGTGTATAGCACTTCTGCGAAATCGGACGTGGCGCATCTTCCGTCGGAAATTCGGTGCAAAAAGCTTCGCTGTTTTTTTAAGATTCGGTGATCGTTTAAGATGCTGCGCAAGGGTACGCTAAATAATCTCTAGCTGTAATGTGCAGAAACGAACATTTCGACGTTAACCGTTTTAGTATGGAATAACTTGCAGCGGATTAGGAAAAATTGCGTAGTTCTACATTCTGCGACAGAAGTATAAGACACTTATGGTACTCGTGAATATTTCACATAAATTGTTATATTTAGATTGTTACGACTTACAAACTGAAACGTAAGAAACATTTTTCTTAAACTTTGGAATTCGATGAGAGTAGGAGGAAATCGATATGCGATGTTATGTCGATTAACAAATTTATCATTGTATATGATATGACTTGGCTATGAACGTTTAAGATATTGATTTTTTTAGAGAAATACCATCAGCTATGTTAACCATAGTGCGTTTTTCCGTTTGACTATACACTCAAGGTCTTTGGGTCAAAAATGCCCCGAATGTATGGAACTTATATTTTCAACTTTATAATACAATGAGAGGACTACAGAACATAGGAATAACCTATTAAAATTGATTATAAAAATTCAAGTTCTGTTGGCGACACATACCACACATCGAACGAAGCAATTGCTTTGGCGAAGGAAAAATTCAATGGACACCAGTTTTATGAAGAGGAGACATAAACTGACCACCAAGATCGTGCGGTTTGACACCGTTGGACTTTTTTCTATGGGGTTTTTTGAAAAGTGAAGTCTACGCCAATTATCCAAAGACGATTGACGAGCTGAAAAACAATACACAGCCGCCATTGATGAAATTAAGCCTCGGTTATGTGAAAATGTAGTGGAAAATTGGGTAAAACGAGTAGGGCCCGTGAAAAAAGCCGAGGGGTTCACTTGAATGATATTGTATTCGATAGTTAATGTCATGAAGTAGACTTTATGTTAAAATAAAGAAACCTGAAAAATCTCAAATAGTTTGTGTTTTATTTCAATTTAAAGATGTGATACTCAATCCGGACAATCCTGTATAAAAATAAGACAAGCTTTTGTATCCAATTAATTATTATTGAAAGTCAAGTCGTTTTTTTATTCAGTGGTTAAAAGTGTCACCCACGGTATTCATTTTATCCAAGCGCGTGCGTACATCGTTAAGCAAAGTCGTGTTCCATTACGAGAAAATACTCAACCATAATGACCGATCTGAATATCCTTTGGAAACTTTGCAAAGCTGCGGATAATACCGGAAATGTATTTCCACATCGAGACGATAATCTGCTTTCTATGTCAGTGTTGTTCAATCTCTTTCTTGATTGGAAAACCTCGTGATAACGTCAGCGTCTTGGAATTACACTTACTGGTTCGAACGATTTCGCACAGAATGTTTAATGCTTGCATGACGAAGTTGTATTATTAATTACATAATTTCATACCAAAAATATGCGTCTTTGGATTCACTGCATTATGTTTAGTGAATATGCAACAATACAGTGTTTGCAAGGTATTTTTTGAAAGCATTTACTGCACGCCAGATATGTGCAGATCTAACTAATAACAATATATTCGTAGTTTCAATGGCTTATTACTATGTGATGTAAATTTATTAAGATTACACTTGCACGTTCATACTTTTTCTACCGAAAATATTATAAAAAAAATTTTATTCATATTCTTTACAGTGTTAATCAGGGTTGGGCACTTTTTATTTGACATGAAAATGACAAATAGCTGTTGAAGTAGTTGACCAAGGACCCTAAAATTAATATTCAGTATCTGGATAATTAAAAATGACTGCAGCTGTTAATTTGTTTACGTTTGATGGAGTCATTGAAAAATGAGATTACTTATGGGACGACCTGATACTTTTGTGATTCACTGTAATTCGACGAAAAATTCCTACAATCCTCTTCTTTCTCCTCTGTGGATCAATGTAGACTCTAACAGACGCCAAGGAACTTTTTTATATTTTTTTTTTACGATCGTGTTGAATCACTTGTGCGGATAAAGCCCGTAGACGTCCCCGTTCGAATATTAAATTTATTTCAAAGGCGATATCGTTGAAGTTCGCAAATGATCTTTAGTCTCATTTGAAATTCCTGAGCTCTTTCTTCTATGGTATCGGTGAAACGAGATCGTCTAACGAGAGGTGAAGTCCGGAGAGACGAAGCTTCAACGCACATCTAATCGGCTTCATTATGCGCGTAGTAAAGAGTGCATGTTAACGCTGATTAATTACTCATTGGTAGCTCGTTTAAACGAGCACATGCACTGCTTTTTCATTCCTCCACGGTTTCTCCGCTCTTTCATCCTTTCTCTCTCGTGCATCGGTTTTCCTTGGCACTTCGTTCATTCTTCTTCCCCGTGCCAGGATGAAATTCGCTCGTGTCAAGCAATTCTATCCGTGCGCTACCTGCGAGAAACGCGTCGTAATTACTGACGAATTACAATTATAATGGTAGCATTTCTCTGTAATTTTCGTGCAGGGGAATTGTAGAAAGATAGGAATTTTTTGAACGACTAAGAGGGAACTGAAAATATTACTTTTGCATTTACAGTTTTTTTCTTTTGTATTACTTGTATAATATGAATTTTATTATCTATGTATAAGGTCGGCATACTAAATTCGCGAACCTCGAAAGTTTTTGTGCGGAAGCGTTTGTTAAAATTGTTGGAGTAATTTTGCATTCAAGTCATTTATAGTTGAATTTTGAATATTGTTTCGCCATAGTAAAAATGTCCTCATGTTTCCATTGCCAAGTAACTAAAATATTATTTTTGAAAGTTGTTACAGCTAAACTATTGTTTTATTTTGATACGCATACTCTGGTAATAAAATAAGATATTCACTGTTTACTATTAGAAATGTATTAGTATTGCATTTTCAAACAATCTCAAAACTAAATGTAAAATGTATAGAACTATATGTTGGGACCAAGAACAGTGCAAAAGAGGCACCTTATATATTCGTGTTTCAGTAGTCCCTTCAGTTTAATGAGTACAGAAACAGTATCTGTTATGGATTTGTACTGTTTGCAACAATCTGTTTAACAATCACTTTTCATTAAATAATTTCTACATCAGTTATGTTTAAAATAAGATAACAAATGTTTTTTTTACTACTGCGTTATTTTTTAAATTTCCTGACTAAAAAGTGGGTTACGTCGAAAAACAGTACAAGTCCACTAGTAATATTTGAATTATTGAAAATTAATGAATAAAGTTCAACCATAATTAGGAATGTATGAATGTTCATCTGGGTTAGCATAACCGTGTTTAAATTGGAACAGCAGAATAAAATTAATGGCGTTGATGATACACGAAAAGTGACATTACTTTTCCAAATATCTCAAAACGTGGTTTTCGGACTTTTACTGTTATTCAACTTACCGATTCAATTGTAGTCGACGTTCCCACACAATACACCTTTACCGCTCGAGTTGTGTCAACTTCTTAATTTAAAGTTCCGAGGCCGTTTACGAACATTTCTTGTGACTCCCCGATTTCGCATCAGGTTCGTTCGCACAACAAATTTGATAAAAATCCAACCTAGTGTCTCCCCGATTTCGCGTCGGGTTTATCCACGAAACTCACCTTCCTGCAGCTCCTCGACCACGCGTCGAGTTCGTCTGCACGATCCCAGGACTCCCCGATTTCGCATCGGGTTCGTTCACGCCGTCTCACCTATCCCAGTGGCTCCTCAATTTCGCATTGGGTTCATCCACAAAAACCCAACTCCTGGCAGCTCCTCGACTACGCGCCGAGTTCGTCTGCAAAAAGCAACGTCCTAGCGACACCCTGATTTTGCATCAGGTTCGTTCGCGAAGTTTCACCCTCCAGCGGCTCCCTGATTTCGCATCAGGTTCGTCCGCACGTGATTCCATCCTCAGAGGCTCTCTGATTTCGCATCAGGTTCGTCCGTGCACCTTACTAACAAACTGATAACCAGATTCCTTTGTAGATACCCTCTCGCCGGCCTCACGCGTTGCTACGACCCTGGCACGTAACAGACGAACACGTCGCAAAGAATATTTTTGCCCCAAGGTCACCTTTTTTCGGAGCTTTCACGATTATCTTGTTTGCTAAAGCCTGCGATCTCGATGGAAATAAATTTCATGTTTAATTTTAATTTTGGGAGTAAAAGGTTACTTCAAAGTGATGTCATTGTAGATGTCTGAATGCATGTTAATGTCAGCTACAATATGCAAGGGAAAAAAATATTCACTTAAATGCAAAAAAACATCGGTGACCTTGAAAACTCCGAAAGAAAATAACTTTGGGACAAAAATACCCTTTGTGGCGCATTCGTCCTTCGATACCATTCAAATTTTATATAAAATCGTTTTTGTATCATTCCACCTGAAGGTGATATTTAGGTGGGACACTCGGTATATATACATACATTTATAAAAGGGGAAGAAGAAAAATAAATCGTTAATAATAACAAAGTAACGATGAAACATTCAATGTTACTACACAGCTACTAAAAATATGAAGAAATTAATAGAATTCAACTAGTAGTGGTATTTTAATTCCAATAAATCGTCAGTAATAACAAACTAATACTAAAACATTGATTCTACCATAAACTTGCAAACAATAAAAAGACATCTGAGAATTAGAAATCTGATTATCCTCAGTTATACCAACAAATTTATCAGCTGTTGCTGTTTCTCAAAGAACCAAAACTAGCGGATGGTCTGAGATGAATGCAGACGTTGCTAATAACCGAGTATATAGTTTCTTTGATGTAAAACAACTAATCAACAATAACAACAATATTAGCTGTCAATGCCACTGTTAACCGTGATGTAGTTGTTGCCAAACCATCAATTAAAACCAGAATTTGAAACTGAAACGTGGAGCAAGAGTTCGAACCCGTAAAATTTTTTTATAGCCGGCTTCGCGCTCGGCCCTCGCGAAAATTTGCGAAAACTTTGGATAAAACGATTCGAATGAAAACGTCCGCGCAAATAAATTTAAAACACTCCCTGTTAATTCTACCGCCGTTTATACCGTCTCCGGCAGAGCGAGAGGGTTCTAACGAAATTATGGAAATACGTATGCACGTTTTAAATATCTCACGCTAATTGTAGCAACGTTTGCTCTCGTACAACGGCCTCATTACGTAACAGACACTCGTCGAATATCCCTAGGCGTGTGTATCATTTATTTAACTCCTTGTATTTTACAATAACTTTTTATATTTCACCAATAATGAAACACCACAGAATATTTTCTTTAATTTTATTTGGTACTGTACAGGATACACGTTTTTTTAAGTTTGTTTGATAAACTTCCTTTATCTTTGCCTTCAAATCAGTGTCAGTATTTTGTAACGTAAAGATTTGCCAATTGTTTTATAAAAGTACAGCAGAAACTTTAATATCCCAATAAATAGGGAGACATAATTGTTCGGATAACAGAAAATTGTACGTAAAAACGTATGCGTGATCTTATTCATTTGAATAGCACTCATGTAACGGAAATACACATTTCAAATAATATAATTAATATTTCGGGTTCTAATGAAATGGAAATTGCAGAATGTTTAATATAAAGACAGTAATGTAAAATGTTTAATTACTTAAGACTTGTTGCAAAAATCTCCAAAAATAATTAGTGTTTGCAAAATATTAGCGGCTGTCAAAGTGTTGATTATTCTGTAGTTTAGGACAACCAATGTAAGTATCGATAACAAAAATGGAAACATAATGTAAAGAAACTATTTTTTGCTTAATTTAAGACGTCTACATTTTTGTTATTGCTAAATGGTTGAAGTTTACTAGCGTATTCGTCTGTATAGAATATCAGAATTTTTGTACTTCAATCTAAGCCTTTGTTTCAATGTCATAGATGCTTCAAGATATTGTTGTGTTTTTATTAGTTTATTGTCGTATTTTTCTAGAGAGTCTCTTGTCAGTTAGACGAATATTCTATTGACGTTTCTATGGACAGGCAGACGGAAGTATTGCAAACAGAATTCATTTTGATTTTCATGAAAGAATGTAGAAACATTGTTATCATGTTGATTGCCACAATGAAAACCTTCAGACACATTATAATATATTCTTTTAAATGTAAAACGTAGAGTACCAAAATATTTAACCGTTTCATCATGTATACATTAGTTTATATTATCATTAGCATGCCTAAATTCGAAATAATACGTTTTTTTTTCTTACATCTTGTATCCGAGCGAATTCTCTTTCGAGCGCGCGGTCGTAGAGCTTTGCCACCTAGCGGCTGTGCGTGAACTATGGCCCCGAGGACGACACGCCGACAATAAATAGTCGCATGTATTTGTCTCAATATATTATTTATTTCGTGATAGAGCATAGCCTGACATCCCGAAAACTGTAAAGAAGCTATTGTGAAAATTTCATAATAGTCGGTTTAGTACTTTTTGAGATTTTTGTGAACATACAAACAAACTCTGTCTCTTTATTATAATAGTAAGATTATAATATTAATGGATCTTAAAACTATAAAAATTAGCAGTTAATAATTTATATCATTAGGATAAGAAAGGGCATGTGCACGTATAACGTATTTCTATGATTTGAGAGTAACATGTTTCTCGGGTAATAGAACATTCGAATAATACAAATGTTTCTATATTAGAACGTTCGTGTAATGGATGTTGGGGTGTTAAAGGTTCTACTGCATTCCGTTGTAAAGTCCTCGATATTGGGGTACACAATTTTTTGCTGGATATCGATAAAAGTTTTATTTCATTCTTCTCCACTACAAATACGTTATTGCGTGTATAAAATCTTTGTGTAACGTTTCACGCGCAGCTGTGGCCACGAGTACCTTACTTATCGCTCCTAATATTCCCGCCCTTAATGATTTTAATTAAACAACCCTCGAGGGTCTAGTGGTTCGTTCAACTAGTTTGTCTTGGCTGTTCGCAGCTAATCTCAGCGAATTGCTATTAGCTATTACCAGAAGATACGTGTCCGTCTACATTGAAACCCGTTTCGTCTACCATAACATCAAAATAAATTAACCGTAACACCACCTGTAACTCGCTTTTTTTTTTACAGGAAGGTGCATAAAAATATTCTTTCTAAATTGTACGAAACTTTTGTATTTTTGCTTGTTATACTTTCTTGGTGTTATTTTAAACCTAGGACGCTTAAGGGAGGGTGAAAAAATCTCCATGGAATTCGAAACGTTACATTCTTTTAACATATACGGAAACTCTCGTTGTGGCAAATGGATTCAGCCCGATGCCAACCCACCCTTACACTCACACAACTCTATTCGTAAATATAAATGGCGTGTCAGAAATTAACTAATTGATAGAACTAATATAAATAGACAGGAAAACCTGATCCTCCTCCTGATATTCAATTTCTTATTTAGTAAGTTAACTTTCACATAATGTAGATAACTTATTATTATAGCTTAGAAATGCAAGAGTTTGAATTAAATCACGATTCTGCTACAGAAAGAAACAAAAAGTAGTACATACATTTTAAAGCACCTCCAACTTTTTAATATAGAAAATTGACAATATACAGGGTCTGAAATCAACAAATGGAAATAAAGAAAAAGAAATGACCTTGTATACTGTACATCTAAAGTCCAGTAGAAATCGATATGCTCATAGCCACAAATCCGAAGTACACGTGCTCAAAAAGTGCCAAGGTCGTTTTTCTCGAAAACGAGTCCCGCCATGCCAAAAGTTCATCAACAATTTCGACTGATTTCTGCATGAAGGATCAACCCTTCTCGGTTGATCTATCAATTTAGCCGCACCCTGTATAACCTGTGAGAAATAACCCTTTGTTCGAGAGTGTAGCGACACGTTCGGGGTTGAAAGTCTGACCGGGCTCGATTCGTTTCAGCGTTTGGCCTCTCATTTGTTTTCCATTGGTCCGTCGTCCAACATGGACTGTTCGTTCGTGCGTGATGTTAACAGAGAATTCGGTTTTTCCCTCGTACTTTCAGAGATTATTCTCGTGGAGGGTTTCTGTGCAGCGTCGACATGCACTTACCCTCGGATAGACAGGCAGGGTTCCTAAAGGGTGATCCCATGACAGTAATCTGATACTTGACCGATACAGGTCGTTGCGTGGGATATGAAACACGTGTTTCCGTGGGCGACGGGACCCGCCACTTTTGGAATATTTATCAATATGTACCCGAAACCGAACGGCTCTGCACCCTTCTGTGCTCTTCTGAAATCGCCACTAGCTTTTTACTTGTCCAAGCAGTACCGTTAATTGTACGAAAGTCTCAAGTGACTGAATTACATTCGAATTATAAAAGGTGAATGACAATGCGTGCATTGAAATATTAGGGTGTTGTTCTTCCTGTTAGTTCTGTTTTCTCATTTTTATGGAGTGCACTGTAATAACAGATATATACACTACTGATGTAAATTTTGAAGGCAGTTCCTTATTGAAACGAAAAATTCTGAAGAATTGGATAATTGTATGGGGCAATAGTGGGCATATTTACGAAGTATGTCAAGAAGAGTGGAGCAATTGAGTAGGAGGTGCTTTTAGATGAAAAACAGAACAATAATGTGAAATAAAATTTGCTCGTATGAGGTTCTGTTTAAAAAAAAATCAGTTTTAAAGAATCTCTTATCTTCCGTGCGGAAGATTGATACACTCACTGATTGAGAACACGTTTGAACGCCTATGGGCGTTCTCCGCACGGACTGTATCAATATTCCAAGCGCTTATGAAGCACGCAGCTCTAAAAGGGCTAATTTTAAATTAACTAATTGCAAGTTTAAAAATCCGAAGGATATGCGTGTACTAAATTGAATGTATTCATACTACATTTATTTCTTCATTATATTAATTAATTGGCATGATTCTAATAATTAGCATTTGTATTTCTGTAAAAACTTGTTAAAAATATCCTCACTGCCGTCGCAAATTAATTTTTTTTTTGTATTTATGCGTTATAATGAAGATTACTACTGCTGGTTAATTCGTCGTAAATGCCTTTTAATGTGTTTAATATATTCATTAGCATTTTACATATTTTGAATATTTTATAGCGTCTGCTTGCGTGCACTTTGAAGAGTGCTGAAATTATTCAAAATGTCGTTCAACAGGGTATTTAGGTAGATTTAAAACTTTAGTATACTAGATCTGCGACTTAGTTTTTCGTACGTGTATTTTTTTCTTCCTTTTGAATACGGATATAAAAATTGAATAATTGGTGTCATTAATTCAACCGTACAAATGTTACCATTTACATTATCTTTTTATAATAATTATAATCCTCGCGATAAATCGGATTCTTATATCTGCTTGTTATTCGAGTTATTACCAAAATAAATATTTAAAAATTATGTTCGAAATCTTATAAAAACAGTATATATTTACTATTAATATATAATTAATTAAAACATATTAAAATTACCTACGAATGCCTGCAAACGTTAAGAGTCGGTAAAAAATAGGTTGAAATATTATCTTTTATCGCACATACAAAAAAAATAAGATTCTGATTAAAATAAAATTTCAATTATGTGGAAAACAAATTCTTATCCTTATAATATTTTGAATAAAATTAATACCACAACAATAGTGTAAAGTATTAAGCTGTGCCATTACGTAATAAAATATTTGTATCCTTAACAAGGTAAAATACTGTTTCAAAGGGACTTAAAATTGATAGTTGCATATTTATAAACAATATTCTTTTGATTATCACTGTGCACTTATAAGCAATCACTTTTATGTGTTCTACTAGTTATGGAATTTTTCTCTGTAGCACGGTATGGTTGTTTGTTATTCAAGTTTAAATTTATCAGTGATAGTATACTATTCAGATTGACGTTACAGTTTAAACTTACGTTTACGTCAATTTGTTGAATGGGTTAGCCAACTCGAAGGTAGAGTTGATTAATCGAAACGTCGATTGTAAGAAAATCTATTATCGAAGAGACTTGAATAGATTCTGCACAAATATTTGCAGTACAATTGTTGCTAGATTTAACTGTATCAAGAAAATTTAATTTTCACTACTATTGGTATTCAAGGTTCTCATTTTTCATGGAGGATATATTTTTTCATACAGTACATTACTGTTTTTCGAATCAACGGCTTTCAAACACAACATATTTCATTCGACAATTTCTGTTCCACGACAACAAGTCAAAAGTTATTTTAGATGGTAGTTTCTAGTAACTCGCCTTGTATGCACGATTATTAGACAATCAATCTCGTAAACATACTTCGTGGTCAGTATGCGAGAATTTCTTTTTCCATCACGATAACACCGTCCATACTGCAACACGTGTTAAACAATATTTGGAACAACAAAGAGTGACATTTTTAAGATGGCAGCTCTGTGTGTACACCGAAATATCATAGCAAATGTTTGGGGTTACTTTGCCCGAGTAGTATATAGAGAATGAAACAAGAATCGAACAATTTACTATAGAAACTGCTAAACCAACTATATCAATCCTTTCCAACGAGGGTGATTTAGATTGTAATTAACAAATAAGGACAAATGAACTATTAAAAAAATAATAATGTATCCACAAGAATCTATTTTTTGTTTTTATATAATATTTGATAGAAGCTTGTTATCATTTTGTCCCCACAATTTTGTGCAATTTTTTCTTAATGTTTAATTCTGTTAACAAATAAAATTTCAGTTGTAATTTTACTTCACATATCAAGCCTGACTAATTTACATAAATGGGAACGTATACATAAGTTTATTGTATTAAGAAATTTTTATTTGATAAAAACCTCAAGGTAATTCTGTCCAACACAGCAACCCTGATAACTTTTTGTAAACGTTTTGAATTTACCGTATTAAAAAATTGAAATTGTATAAAAACTGTGCGTGCTGCCATTTTATCGTATCAATTTCGCTCAATTCTATGTTAATATTAAATTCTGCCATGAAATAAAATTTCATTCGTAATAAACTTATATAGTTTCATTTATTTCATTGAGCCTGATCAACGTACGCTATTAACTCGAACATCAGTGGTTCTAGCATAATGTCCAATTCTGTTACGGCAGAACGGCGCACAAACAAGTGTTTTTCGGAGGCGAGAATTCTTTCGAGTTCGCTGGTGGCCGAGGCACGGAAGCTCGGTCAGTGTCTCGGCCACCCTCGTGCCGTGCAGTTTTGCGAGGGAGGAGACTGGTTGTTCCCGGCATCCCCTCTAGATATACATACATATTCCCCTCCTCCTTTATCCCTCTCTCGACTTAATGCCAGTACGAGCGCGCGCTTTCGAACGACGCGTCGTGTCGGCCGCGAGGGACGATCAGTCTGTTCTCCACGTTCTCCACGCAAGGACGATCGCCGCCGGCAATCTGTCCTCTAATCTGTGACACGAACTTTGACCGCTGCCTTCCTCGCGATTTCCTTATCGAAGTCGATGACGTGGGCTCGTCAAGTTCCTCGATCAGCTCGGACCGAACCTCAGTAGCGATTACGTTTCCGTCGCGGTCGTTCGCATTGTCCCGTCGATCTCTTCTCGCCGTAGATCGTTTCCACCAACAGACAGACCCTCTGCGTTTCGTATACGCGGTCGGTTCTTTTTTTGCTACATTCGTCGCAGCGAGTCGAGAAAGGGTGGCGATACGACGTTATTAGTTTTTTCGTTCACCTCTATACGCTGTACCTTTTTTTGTTGCCCGACCGAGGCAAGGACAACGCGCGTGCAGATGAAAGATCTCCAGGGTACGGTGATGTGATCGGTGGCCGCCCCTCGAGAAACTTTTTCCCGCGATTCCGTGTGGTGGTTTCAGTTGTTAGTGGAGGAACGTCCGTCGAAGGTTAACGAAGACGGTGAACAAGAAACAGTGGCAAATGCATCGGTGTAGAAGGTAGTACGATCGGTCTTTCACGACCCAGGTGTTAGGATAGGCACTCGTTGTCGTTGCCAACGATCGACTGATATCGAGATGAGACTACTGCCGGTGCTTTCGATTCTCTGTTTGGCGACCCGGTACGCCGATTGCCGGGCAGTCGAAAGCGATTCCAGAGAAAACGAGTCCGCGAGGCACAGACGCAAGTTCTCCGTCGAGGAACTCCTCAACGCGAAGTTTCCGCACAGCATCAGCGATGATGTGGACGTGGACGTCTGTAAGGCGGGTAAGCGGACGAACTTTTCTTGTCGAGTATGTGCTCAGATAGGGACAACGGGGCTGGTCTGCTGTAAGAAACTTATATTTGACAAGCTCGAGATAGATGTCATGGAAAATGTTCTTTTTCTCGGAATGTTTCTTCTGGCGCACCGAACAATTTGTTCTCCGCGCGGGAAAATTGCAATGCTGGGTTTTTATATGTTAATTTGAAATATTACTATGGTACGTCGTCTGGAAAGCTGTTGCTGCTTCCAAGCTTCAAAGCGAAGCTCAGTGTTTATTGCTCATCTTATTTTATGGATGGAGAAACTCACCTTTGTTTCTAGTAATTAGCTTCATTTCGTTTGTTTGTTACTAAAAGCATTGCTCCACGTGCTCTTGGACGTGGTATTCGTCTCTTTGTATTATATTACTGCCTATTTGTGGAACTTTAAAGTGGTTGAAATGTGTAATAACCTGTTCAATTCGTATTGTGCGAATATTTCAGGATCAAATTATTACTGATTTCAATATTCGTAAAACTAATCCGATAAACGAACATATTGAAAAATGGACACCAAAGTGGAAGAGTTATTTCGAGTGATGTATCGCGAACGTATATAATTTTAAAGTAAACAAATTAGTAGGAAATACTTCTTTATTTTATTCTTATTCTTCAAAACGTCACGAACCTTGTGGACAACCTAATAAATTTATGCAGGACACTGAGATATGAACCTGTGTTTTGCTACGAAAAAAGTAAAAATGTGTTCGTTATCAGTAAAGTAGCCGATAGCAAAGAAATTTTCCGCGTTTTCCGTTAGTTTCGTAATACGTATTGCGAAATAAGTACCAAGAAGAGATTAATTGCAGTCACGCATCGTCGTACTTGATACGAAATTCGTGTGCTAGTGCAAACATCATTCGTCGGATAAAATAATAGATGCACATTTTGCGAAAATGCGATTTTAGTGAGAAAGAAAAAGTAACAAGGTGCTTCAAAACGGACTCGACAATCCGAGAGAGGGTAATATTATATAAAAAAATATGCTCAAACTGTTAATTTGTTTTACAGAAAGTTTCATTTTTAAGAAATTGTAATTTTACTGATTTACAAGTTGCGCGCAAAAAATTGAGATTCGAAATTTTCAGTAATCTCTAAATTAATAAAATAAAATTATTAAAAGATTCTTGACTTATCCTGAGTTTTGTTATCTTAAATTATACTTTACGCCGAATAACACCTTTCAAAGTTCCAAATTTGATTTTCTCTAATACGAAGTTTCCGATAAAAAAAGTATTCTACAATTTCAATTTATACTTTCATGCAGAATCACCCTTCCTCAGGTTATGTTACTCGTTTTGGGACACCTTGCAGTTTGCTGCATGTTCCTTACAGATCTCCAAACTCGATATTCTCTCGAATACGAGACCTCTTCTAAAAACATTTATTCTTCAATATCGACTTATTTTTTCATATAGAATCATCTTCTGTTAGGTTGTACTGTCAGTTCTGAAACTTCCTGTATGTAATATTAAAGTTAACTTCTTTCTCCAGAGAAAATTCTTTAACATTTGATAGGATATGTCGCAGGTTTCTGTACAACATTTTCCAGAATATTCTATGACTAAAAATAAGTTGAAAATGTTATATACAGGTGCTTAAAAAACGACTCGTTTTTAAAAAGTTATAATAAAATTTTAAAGAAATTATCTATAGATGCGAATAATCTTCTTTAATATTTTATTGTTCATTATTTCATAAACTTGTTGGATACGCTGAAGTGGTTGCGCAGCACGCAATACACGATAAATAAGAAATTGGTTTTATGAATGTAACATCAGATTTGACACCTTTAAATTTGATGAAAACAGTAATAGGATGAATTTTGAATCTAGAAATACATAGAATTATTTGAAAGAATTAATATTGCATTTAATAAATTTGAACTTACAATGCAAAATTAATATTTATTCAACACTTTCGTCTAACACTTCGTACAACACTTGTATTGGACACCCTTTACATTCATGTTTTTAAACTTGAATCAACACAAAACACTAAAAAAGCTTATACAGTAGAGCGTCGATTATCCAAAATAATTGAGAGAGAAAACAGGTTCGATAAACGAATTTTTGGACAAGCAATCCAAGCAGCCTAAAATGCGAAACCCCATAATGAGTGATGCATTATACGAGAAGAATATATCCGCACAGAAAATTTAGCAAACAGCGAGGTCTTTGAAACAACTAATTCTCGCGATCCATGTAGCAACACTATTCGAGAATCTATTGGAATCTTGTTCAATAATAAACTTTCCCACAATCGACATTTTCGTTAGTCGACTTTCCACAGTAGTAGCTGAAGGGGAAGAAATTTCCCGTATTTGTGAGAGGCACTATTAGCAAAGATTTCTCGAAACAGTTTCCCCGTGACGGTTAAAGAGTTACACGATCATTCTACAAAGCCTGAGCGTGTACGTGCACAGGAAGGATTCCCTTTGTTCCTCCGCCGGACAAAGCCAGGTCCGATCGAGTTGGTCAAGTAAATCAAAAGCGAGTGGCCGTTTATTGTCGCGCATTGATTCCATTTCTCCGGTGTGCCGTAAAGCATACGGAATCGAATCAAAAGCCGATGGTAGGGGCGGAACGATCCGGCGTCTCGGGGATACAAATCGGGTTTATGCTTTCGAATTAACGGGACAAAGCTGCAGAAACCGTAGGAGAAGCGAGATTGGCCGATCGGGGAGTGGAACGCGGGCAGTGACCATTATTAAAGGAACGGGCCCGTCCTTCGTTGTCCGATAATCTTTCCTTCTATCCAGGACCTACGTAGCTCATTGTGCCTAAGACGAATTCGACACTAAGGGTCCGGCATTGCCGAAAGGGTGGGTTAGCAGAAAGATCCTTTTATCCTCTTCGAGTGATTATCTTGGGCGTGCCCCGAGAACCGTGGCAGAGCTGAAACTAGAGCGACTGGGAGAATGAAAAACGATGTGATGATCCTCTCTGGGCAGGGTGTCGGCTTCGTGTTGGAAAAAATCCCCTGGAAGACGCAGTACAAGAGATCCGTTCGTCGAGTGCCACCGTTCATGTCGATATCTAATCTTTATTTGCGAAGGAACGAGAGGCGATGCTACCGCTGCTGCTCCGGCCATTATCTTATTGTTAGACGCGTTTGTCAAGCTAACGTTATCGTTTCGTCGACCATTCGTATTTTCGTGGGACGCGTGCTGACGAGATCGACCGCGTGAACCGCTCGATATCAGGCTAATTTATTTCAGTCAGAAGAATGCACTTTTGTTTTATCAGCGGCGCGGTTTCCGTCTCGTTCGCGTCGAAAACAGTTTGCCATTGCCGATGGGAATCTTACTTCTTCCAGAAACTTAATTGTTCACCCGTCGGCTTACGACTAGACTGCAGAATTTCGTACGTTTTGGCATACTCAAGCACTTGTTCAAAAATAAATCGAAAATGAGGAATACAATTTTTCGCTGCGAGTCTAGGTTTTCGGAAAATTGACTTTGAATATCCAGCGAGTTGTGCGCCCACATGCCACATCACGATCATAATTATGCGCCCACCTTGAAAGCTCGCAATATCACGAACTTACAATTAGAAAAATATAAAATTTTCACTGACTTGTTGCTTCCGTTCAAGCTGATTAATGGTCACATCAATTGCCCGACTCTGATTTTTGTATACTGATTTATATACTGATTAGACACATTAGAAACATAAACATCAAAATATTTCACACATGGTCCACTGCTGATCATTACGCACACGTTCAAAATTAATTTATACATAAGAAATACGACTTATATAATCCATACCTTGCACTAGGTATCGGTTCATCGATATCAATTAATAATAACCATGAATAACTGAATTTTCTCCGATTTTTATAAACAAGATGAGATTACTATCGACCATCTCGAGAGTGGTATTGCTTTTCAAATGAAATTCGAAGTAAATATACTAATGTCACCCAGTTGCAGTTTCCAATAAACATGATTCCGGAGCCTCCTCGAAGACGGAACTGTACGCCGGAAACTTCGAAGCCCGCTGTCCGCAAAAATACACGAACCTCATACAAGTGGGGCAAACTTTCTTGCGGACAGAGCCGTCAGGACGAGTGTCTTCGGGAAAACATTAATTTCCCAGTTCGCGTCGGATTCTTCGTTCTTTCCGTCAGGGATTCTCCGATGAAATTCACGGCGGACGTTCGAAATCGATCGATGAAATCGTCAGGACTATCAAGGGCAAAGAACGCCGTTGCAGAGGGCTAGACGAATCGGCATCGATTATGTTCTTCGCTATTGCTAATTGCGGCTCGTCGGGGAACAAACGATCGGCTTTCCACTTGGTCGTTTGCAAATTTACTCGGCGGATCGTGAAAGAGAGGTGGCTTTGTATTATCCTCTTTCACGGGAAGTTTCAGCAATTTAGATTAAGATCAAAAGCCACTGGATAATGTCTTGAATACCTACCGGCGATGAGACTCCGCCGCGAACAACTTGTTATATCTAGACTCCAGTTGCCTTCTTCGGTGTCACAGGCTGACAGACTCTCGAGTTGATTAGTCGGAACGGAGCAATAAACAATTCCGCGTCACGCATCCGTCCGATTTGCATATTTCCTGCATTCACGTTCAGAAGGTTCTTTCACGCTGTTGTCGTTGTCCCTTTCACACGGAACGAGATAATTCTTCCAAAACGGAACAATCTTCGGATTCAACGTATGTATGAAATATAGACTGGCTCATTGTCAGAAGTTTATTATGTATTTCGTGCGAAAAAAAATTGTCATTTAACAGCGTAATCAATGTAGAATGGACACTTTTGAAAAATTAAAAGGAAGAAATACTATTTCGTCGAATTTTTATTTCTTCAGTTAAGTTAATCGTTCAGCTGGAGACACTTCCAGTGAAACCAGTCCATTGTTTGGCGGACCATAATCGCTTAGACATCGAAGGTTCATTTCTTTCTTTCATTTATGTTGCCATGCTTTCCTCCTTTGATTCAGTAAACAATGTATTTCTTATTCACATTTGTGTTCTTAAAAGAACACCCTTGAGCTGTAGTTTAATATTCATTTCCCCTCGAATTTTTACGTATTATTTGCAATTAACAGTTTTCAATGCCATTATAGTGACCGTTCGCACATAGAAGTTTATATTTCTTTATTTCAAAATGTTGATCTTTGTAAATATCGTTAACTATAAAGAATATTATACTGTAGAACTTCAATAATTCGAACACGGAAAGAGCAACTATCAATGTTTGAAAAAATATGTAAGTTGGCAGCTTAGAAAAATTGGGAAAGTACAGTGAAAAACAAATAGAATGATTGAAATGTACGTATGTAGTATCATACGCTAAATTATTATTTCTACATGTAAAACATCGTTATTATGGGAATCGTTCGATTATTGGAAACATTCAATCATCCGACCATTATGTCACTAATTACTAGACCGCGGATGTTTATGCAAATATACATTTTCAGACTTAAATATTATTTATTTTAATGTAGTTACTGAAATGAAATTATGATAAAATTATACTTGCTGTGTAGAATGTGCACCTTTCGCGTATTTGAATACGTTAAATTACATAAAGGTCCGCAGTTTACTAATTGCATTACGGCTGAACAATTTTGGGACATCTACTAAACTTAACATAAATTAAAAGAAAAAGTTATAAACGCATCCAGAATTGTAAAAAATATAAATTTTTCTTGATTAATACTCCTCCTCCTGCTGCAAGATTATAGCCCGTATTAATTGCGCCATCCCAACAATTAACTGTTTAATTGCTTCTATCTTAATACAACTGCATTCTTCAAGAAAAGTCTGCACATTCATGCTTTTAATTTTTGATAACTCTTTCTTGTTTGAGGAGATAAGAAATATTTACAATTTATCAGTGAGGCTGAGATTGGAAGATTGGGATGGTTCATAATGTTTAATTCGCTATCTTGTTGTGTCTATTATAAAGAAGATTTACATATTTTCGCTGTATGTTTATGTTCATTGTCATGCATGAAAATATAATATTCTTAAAACAAGTGCTCCATTATTTTTGAGCAATAATTTAATACAGTTCCAATAATCAGGGTTCTACTACACATATTTATAATACAGAGTGTTTTCCAATCAAACGATCAAACTGTGCCAATATTGTACGCGGAAACCATTTATGCAGTGTGTTGCGTTTAGGGAGATTGAATTGGTAGTGGGTTGGATAACTTATTATTAGTGGCATAGCACCCGCCTGGTTCAATTCCTGGTCTAGTCCATCTAATTTTTTCTCCCTTCCAAGTGAATAAATAATATTATATGAACATACGTAGATAAATCTTACGGAGATATTAAATAATAATTCATCATTTTTATATAACTTCTTTATGAAACCACGAATGTAAAATAAAGAACTTATGATACATTCATTAAAATTAAACACAATCGACATGAAATTAGTAAAATTAATCTGACACTAAGGTTTTACATTTTGAAATTAAAACAGTAATAAATATGCTGTAACTCCGTAAGTCAAAACCAGACCTTAATTGTTCGTCTCACCTTTTGAATTCATATGAAATTGCAAAACAAAATTTCAATTCAGAAGGGGAAACAACCTTGAACTGCTTAGTTTCGTTGTCCCTACAATCACTTGTATTTAATGCTTCATTTGTAACTTTTTAATGAAGCATTTATGAGCACACGTTCACATTACATTGTTTATTTGTCTTCACTCATAGATCATTTTGACAGAATCTGATTGTTCAAACGAGTTAGACCTTGCGTAGACCTTAAGTAAACGGAAATCGATTATGTACAGTGGAAGCTTGATTATCCGAACACCGATCGTCTAGAAATTAGTCATCCTTCGTCAATTACAAGCTGGAAATATTATTAATAACAGTGTGCACTTAATTTTGCACTACCCTGTATTTTATATTCGAAAAGAAACCTATCACTTTTATGCCAAATATAGTTGCAATGTGCGCCATGCTGTTATGAATTATAGTTCGGATAATCGAGGTCCTACTGTATTTCATCCGTTCCTTGCGGGTGGTAACGTTAAATGAGCGTTTGAACCCGTTGTCAGATGAAATAATTAACACTTGTCCAGGAAACGTAGAACGTAGAACTTGATGAGATTGGCGGAATCTGAAATTTCCTGGGCGCGTTACCGCAGATGATTTTTCCACGTAGAATTTTCCGCTGGCGCGGTAAATTTTTTCAACCCATCAAACTCCGCGTTCCATTATGAACGCAATTATCGGTACGACTGACTTTTTCCTAGCTCGATTTGCTAGAACTTCGATGAAACTGCCACCCCCGACGAAAAATAGAAGATTTCATTTCCCATATCGATCTTCGCGCAGCTTTTCTTCCCACCTCTTACACTGTCCGTTCAAACGGTTCGCGCCGTTTCCGTCGATTTTTCCCGCTGTCTCTTTATAATTGATTCTGAAAATAAAATGCTCGCTCGCAGAAAGAGGTACTTAGAAAGCGGTTGTATCTAATCTATCATTAGCTTCGTTATTAGTTCTTCTCGCTCTATTAAGAATCGTGAAACGAACAAATTTGCATGCCTCTTGCTCTAGGTGTCGATATCGGCTGAATTGTATCTAATGAGATTTTTATTAGCTAGTTATTGTACAACCCGTGCCATGGCAACGCTAATTATAATGCAATTATTGAATTGACATCCCATCAATTAAGTAATCAACATTTTGCAGCGTTTCTTTCAACTACTTTATGATTAAAATTTCTATGAACGCATACGCGGAGATAATTTTACCTGAGAACGTTGTTTGATCCTATCTGAATCCGCTGACCGAAAAGTGCTTGCGCAAAAACTAGAAAAATTCTTAGTGTTACTACTACGTACTTATAATATCTGCAGATACGGTAGAACCGTGATTGTCCGAACTAATTGGGGACAAGCCGTTTGGATGAACTAACGACCACGTTTTTCTGTGACAAACAACGTTTATTCAACAGTATTATTTTCTTCTAAAATACAGGTGTTCAGATGCAACTTCTCCTTCATTAATCCTTTTACAAATAAAAATCTAATTTTATTTTTAAATAATTTCAATTATACAATGCTGTCGGTCTTGCATTGAACGGCCTAAATTTTGAAATGGAACATTCATAGAAACGTATTATACCGTACTAACAACAACAGCAAACTCAGATTTTTGTTATAACTTTCTGATAAAGCTTCAGCAGAGCTCTGATAATGCAATAGTTTTCTGTTATTTCTGCCTATAGAATATGCTAGCTCAGTGCGATCGTTAAAACCTGAGATACGAAAAAATGAAACGAAGAAATTAAATTATAAATTTTAGTGAAAGTTCATCAGCCTGTACTCGAAAAAGTACGAAATCTACCGATAAAATTAATAATTCATAAATGCATGAAAATATTTGGGGTATGTTTATAGGTATGAAACATTTTTAACACTAGCTATTTACGATTTTGTTTAACTATGCAATAATTGAACTTCATATACACGATATTCTACAACATCTTGAACATCATATTTCAAAAATATTTCAGTGAGAATCACGAGGAAATTATTATGTTACACCGACTAGCACGACCATTATTTTTGAAATTCTGTCTTTATAACACAATTATATGTCAAAGAACCATAAAAAATTGTTATACTATTCGAAAGAATATCTGAAACATCATTACTCCTTTATTGCAAAAGCGTACAAATCTGTAGTATATTTTGAAGGCGAAGCAATCGTAAAACAAAATAGTAAGCTACTGGGAATAATATTTCGTAAGTGTCAACTGTTTAGGCCTGCGGCCATGCATGGTACCTCCGACAATGGATCAGTTTCCCCGTAAGAACAAAGCGTCCCCGATGCAACAGAACAGTCTGAATCGCGTGTAATCCACAATAAACAGCTGATAACCTGACGTACCGTGAAATCCTCTAAAACACGCGAAACCCTCGAAGTACAGCTTTGAATTGTATCATTTCTGCGTGGAGAAGCCGGTCCCCGGGATTCTACGTCCGGTACAATCGATATTTTTATATCTCTCGCATCGACCTCGCCTAATAAGCACATTTTGCATCGGAAGAGACTGTTATCGTGGCGTCCGGCGAAAGCTTTCGGTGATCGTTGCCTTCGACGAGCGTGTTATCGATGATCAGCGGGCGACTCGAAAAGAAATACAAGACCTATCTCGGAAAATCATCGTAAAGTCCACGTGAGATCCAACGTGGCGGCGAAGATCGTCTCGCTAACGAGCAAAAAGCACGAGGTACCGTTCTATGTGTTTTAGACTCGGCCTGATGAAAAGACTGACCGCTCGAGTATCGTCGTGCTCGCGTGCACTATAATGCATCTCGGTGCACGCGATTGATACACGCTCGAGGAACCTGCTTTTCTTGTCCCAATTGCAGCTAGGCCTCTCCTCAGCTGCCTCTTCACGATTTTTCGCTGCTCTTTTGCGACTCCTTCGCAACACTTCCTCCTCCATGTTCAAACTTCTCATTCGTACGTCCTTTTTCAGGCACTTTCAACGAATTGTGTAATCCAGATACATATTTAAGTTTATTATTATAATTAACGATCTGTCTGTAACGATCTTTGGATATTAAGAGCGACTACAGTTAACCTCCGTGAAATCACCTATGAGTGGTAGCGCCGATTACAGTCGCTCAGAGAGCAGAAATCGCATGATCACTTGAGTTCACGTTAAGCGTTGTGGTTTTTTAAATTAAATTTTGTATTGCAGGTTAAAACCTGTTACCCTACAATTTTTTGCAATGCTATATCTTCATTTGGAAAGGAGGATAATGTATGCGGTAAGGCATAACAGTTTTTGACCTGATAATAGACAATAATAGATATAATTTTTCGGTATAGTTGCTCATACAAATACCGATAACCCGTTAGATTTCCCATAAAAACGAACTGATTGGAATTTGAATATTCAAATATGTATTTTTCTTGAAAGTTGGTGCTCGTATCTTTTTCTTGTATTTTTTGTTCGTAATACTATCTACAACATAGTCCTTTCTTTTCTTTAAAACCCCGTTCTATCGTGATAGTTATCAATTTCATTTAGCCTACGCTATCTTTTATCGCTGTAACACGGAACATGAAAATTTAATACGAACTCGAAGATACTGCATCGACTTTTCTACTTTATGTTTGACAAATACTGTTTTACGGCGATACGAACTCTCTTAGACTCATTTTTATTATCGTCTTCCTATAATCTCGCCGGTGGCGTCAATATAAACATTAAAATTTTCAGCTTTTACTTTCAAAAGCCTATCGAAAAAAGTATTCCATTCAACATTCTTTAAATCAAGGAGAAAAATATAATAAAATATTCCGTTTTTACCCTCTTATGTGTTTTTCAAATATCCTTCTCGTAATTAAAACACGAAATATCTGCGTTCGGATTGTGCACGTGACAGGTACATTGGATTTATGATCCACAGTTGTTTTTATGAAACAAAGATCAATAATAATTTTTATGAAAAATTTGTGATCTATAATCTCGACCGTGGTGCCGAGATAAACATTCAGATTTGCAGGTTTTACTTCTAAAAGAATATTGGAAATATATTCAACATATCGTTTTTCCAGTTAAAGGAATAAAATATTTTTTAAAAATTCTATTTCGTAATGAAAGCTGAGAATTGTTAACTCTTATATTAGATTTATGACTTGCAGTCATTTTCATGAAAAATTTCGGAAAATTATGATGTATAATCTCGATATGAACGTTCAGATGTTTAGCTTTTCCTTGCAGAAAAATATTGAAAAACATATTCGATACAATGTATTTCCAGTTAAGAAGAACAAGTTATACAATATTTTGTACCATTTCTTCTTACACATGAAAAGAATATTCTGTCTTGTAATTGGAGCAGGAAAGCTCTGCATGAAGGACGTCCATGTTACACGTATGTTAAATTTATGCGGTAATTATTGCAGTGCTTGGAACGCGAATTCATGTCTGATCTTTTCGCGAGCCCCATTTCTTCGCTGGGAAAAGAATTCTTCCTTCAGAGTCGAGGGAAGGTTTTTCAATGGAGTTGAGCCGGTTATGACGGTCATTACGCGATGAATTTTAATGCATTTTAGCATTCTCGACATTTCCTATGGCAGCTGAAAAGTTCCGCGAACTACCGCTAACGTACGAACCTCCTATTCGTTTTTCCTTTCCTCGCGACCCATTCAGTCCTCTCACTTTGTTTTTCATTAAACTTTTATCTCTGCGAAACATGCGGTCAGCTTTTTCAACCGTTCCCCTTCCATGCTCTCCCGTGGATTCATTCTTATACCTTCCCCGTATTGTTTCCCTGTAAATTGACTGACTAGCACATAATCCGTGTCACTGCATTGTGCGAAGAAAAAATACGGCTAAACGTCATTTTCGATTTGACGCCGGACGATTTATCGCGAACTATTTTCTGAACGATATCGCTTCAAATTGGAGCTCTTACTATCCGGATATCCGAGTACTCGAAATACTCATTATAATCCGAACTTGGATTCGAGATCCGAATCTAAGTACTCGAGTATCTCGACTTGGATCCGAGTATCCGAGTATCCGGATTCGGATCTTCTTTGCTAATTACTCAAATATGGAGCTTTCTTTATCTGAATTTAGATTAAAGAAAGCAAGTTTAGATAAAGGATTACGATTGCAGCATGCGAAAATTAGTACGTATGGTAATTGATTAATAAAGATCGCACTGCAACATGAGTCGTTTAATAATTAAAAAAATTCGATTGTTCAGTTATTGTGTCACTAATCATAGTTTGCATAATGGAGGTTCTATTGTATAATAAATTAATATTGCGACAAATTTGACGAAAATCCTCGAAATATTCTGATTGCAATTTCAAAATTCTAAGATCGAATAGAAATAAGTTACTGTTATAATATTTTCGAAAACAGATTATTTATATTCTTGAATACACTTTATCAATGCTCGTACTATCGAACAATTGAAATGATTTACTAGATTTATTTCTTTCAATCATTTCGGTGGCTCGAGTAGGAAATCTATGGAATGGTAGCGACGAAACAAACGTAGGGAGAAAAGGTAACGGTGTTCGTCATTCTCGTGAGAAATGATCGAAACGAACGTTAAAGGAACCCCAGATAGTGCTTATTGTTCTTTCATACTTGTGCACTTTGGTCGTACTTTGACAGCGCATGCTCACAAAGGATTATAAATAGCCTTCGATAACTGCATTTCAAAAATCTTCGCTCTTTTGTTACGGATGACAGTAATCCCAGAGCAAAGATATCGATATCATTATAAACGGTGTTATCCGAATTCACGTTAACCTAATAATGAAAATTCCCACAATCTTTTTCTGTCGTTTTAACAGAAAATGGGATAGGACGCTTACACGATAACCCAGAATAATTTCTAAATTACTGGTTGTATGGAAAATTGTTGTAGTTTAATATACTAATTGCTACAACACTTTATTCTATATAAAAAAACTATCGTTTTCTTCTTATTATTCACGTTGATATAATAATGAATCTTTTGAATTTAACAAAAGATAGCATCAAAGATTTAAATTCATAAAGTTGAGGCGATGAACTTTCGATCGTCTTAAAAACTTATTTATAAACTAATAAAAACCCTTTCATCCACGACTTTTCAGGTATCTAAGAGGGTACTTGTACATACACAGATACAAGAGAGTATTCGAAAAGAAGTATGTTTATAGCTAAATAGATATAAATCCTATGGTATAGTAAATATCTTTACAAAGCACCATGTATTGAGGGTGTATTCAGAAACTATTCAGGTTGGATAACGAAAAATTGTGGAATGCACTTATCTGCTTAAAAATGTTTGTTATGATGATAGTGGGTATGTGGGCATTACTATGTCATGTACTGTGACTCATGGAATTGATCAAATATTTTCATAATTATCTTTCTTCCCTAATTCTGACGCAATAGCAATAATTACCATATTTTAGGTGTATATGAAATATAAATGTATGTAAACAAGTATCAGATAAAAGGAAATATAAATAACGCATTCATTTAATCAGTTTAATGAATTACTACATATTGTTCGGTTTAAAATGAAACGAAAAAGTGGTTTACATAGAAGTTGCTTTGTTCGAAGCGGAACACGTGATGATATAAACAAATTTTTGTTTGAATTATTACTTTATGAGATAACAAGTCTGTCTTTATTATTTCCCAATCACGCTCTGCTGCATCGAGTCAATGAATTTCGTAATCGCAATATCCTCAAAACAGTTCATAAAAAGTGCACGTTATTACCTCGTTTACTTCATCTTGTAACGCATAATACGCATAATAAGGCTTCAATTAAACATGACCATGATATCTCGTAAGAGTATAATTTAAACAAAAATTTGTTTATATCATCATATGTGCCTCTCCAAATCAAGCAACCTCTCTATAAACTACTTTTTTATACCTTTCATCATTTAAGAAGTAACAAAGAGTGTACAGTTGAACCGTACACGCTGTACATCTATCAGGTTATCTCATTAGATATATTGTTTTTTTTCATATATAATATATTTACATGAATACGAATATATTATTTAATTGCATTCAATAAAGATTTGACTCTGCATACGATGAAACGTAAAAAATATACTTTACGAATTCTTCAATGAAAAAAAATTATAATAGCAATGATTTACATACAGCAATTTCGTCAATACGATGCAATTATAGTGAAAAAACATGATAAACATATCTGCATAATATATTCAACACACACAAAGCTTATATCATCAATTAACAATTATTTTAGTTCATAAAAACTTCTACAATACTGATCATTTAGTATCAGCTTCAAATGAATATTACGGCTGAAAATGCAGAAACTTTTTGCCAATGGAAACGAAGAACGATTTAAATGGTAGACCAGAGTAATTAAAAATAACGCCCCGTATCTCGGTAATAAAAAGTGACTGTAATCGTTCCGTTATCTTTGCTTGAAGATAACTTTGAAAACTACATTACTTATGGGATGACCCACGTTTCATCTGCAAACATACTACCGTTCGAATAGATTCATGTACGCCTGCGCAGTCTTCACTTCAAAAAGGAAAGCATAACAATATATTTCCACTTCATTCGTAAATATGATTTATCAAAAAAAAAGAAAAAAAAAAAGAATCGCACAGTTTCAAAGCTGACCGAGGGAAACGGTTGCTCGTTCTCGTTGAAATTTTCCAATTTCAGAGATGACAGGCTTTTGTTTCTGAACTGCCTGAAATAGCGCATTCATGTACGAGGCCGGATAACTCGGATGCTCGAGATCTTGACAACCTCCAGGTATTACTATACGTGCTTACGTGCCTATGCGACCTTAATCTCCGTCGACCACCGGGTGGAGGACTCCCTTCGAACTGAATGGTGAGCATCGATGTAATGCAGATGTAATATCACACCTTGTAGTAGTTATGTGTCACATAGTATTCCGATACGTTCGCGCAATCACGCCGTCACGCACTGCCCGAGAATAGATTCTTCAACTATCCCATCTATAAAGGAATTCCAGGTGTTACGCGAGATCACCTCTCGCGAAACATCGCTGATCTGCGTTACACAGGGTGTGTCGAGACCTGTCGAACAACCGACAGGTGATTCCGGGTGGAAAAGCAAAAGGAAAATGTAGAATGCAGCACTTTCGATCGAGGCTTCGTTTTCGAGAAAATTAAGATTGAAAATTAGGCTGTCGGGTCTGAACATTGGGTCAGACAGCAGAATTTGTTTTTGTCACTTGAATTGAATGTATGCTTGGGTTTTCTTGCAGGAATGTATTTTTTGATGATACACTGATGTCACTGATTAATCTGATTTTCACTAAAAATATTTGTAATGAAATATTTTTAAAACCTATCTGTTTCTACATCCTGAGTCGTTGTACGATCTTGATGAATTAAATGAATTGTATTTAATACTTTATTGTATGAATTCATTAAGATTGTATTATTAACTGCATCAAACTGATTCTAAACGATGCTATTCTGAAAAACACAATCATGTAAGCGAACAAACCTTCAACCCTTGTATATTGCACATGTGTGACACTGATTTTGTATCTGCGTATACGAAACACGTGCTTTTTAAGCTTTGTGCATCGTGGAAGCAGTTATGACATTGAAGCTGTTCGGATCAATTTGGCCCGATGTTAAAATTAATTAAATAAATGTATTCATCTACTAGATCAGTGGTTCCCAAACATATTTTCTTGTGGAACCCTTATACATTTTCAAAAATTGCGAAACTCATACATATAATTTTACGGACAACCCCTATTATTCTAATTTTAATGAGACATGAAATGAAACAAAAATTGTTTTAGAGACAGAATTTATTCACATAAGAAAAAACATATAATAAACGAAATATTAAAATAAAAAGCAACTCTGATTTTAGTTGCTATAAATTTGTAATTGATGTGAAAAAAATTAATAAGCAGAAGAATGTTGCTGCTTCTTGAATCAAACCTTGTCTCATAGAATCCCAAAATTATTTCCTGAAACCCATTTTGAGGAGGACTGTACCAGATTATACTATAATTTAATAAACATAAGCTAAAATTGGAGTACACATTTATCGTAAACAGTAATAGACAGATTAAGATAGCGAATAGAAAGGGTCAGAGGATCTCGAGCGAGGCTCTCCTTTAAAACGAGCAGTTAATTGAAATCCGGCGAAAAGAAAGACCGGCGTATTTTTGTACGTACAGTTTTTTTCCGGAGGTATCTCTTAATTAACTGTGTTGAACAAGTGCGCGGGAGAGTGCATCGAACGAAAAGGCAGATCAAATGTTTCCTCGCGTGTGCAGTACGAACGAAGCGGGATAACGAGAGATATAGAGAGAAATAACAACGGGGACGATTCTCTCGTGACACGATGTGGCGTTTACCGCTAACGAGCGCGCTAATTGGCATAAACGAAGCCGCGCCCGCGGGAGTGTAATCAAGTAATTCGATTAACGCCGACGACTAGTTCCTGAATGTTTTTCTTGCGACTTCGCGATTTCCGGAATCGACAGCTTCATACCCGGACTTTACCCTCGCATCCACTTACGGTACCATTCATGATGACCATAATCACTATGCAACGTATACTAAATACGAGTGTTATATGCCGGATAAGAAATTAGACACCGTGTTCAGTGTATAAACGTTCATTCCGGGTTTCGATTCTTACGTGCACGCGGATTACAACTATTTGAGGATGATTCGTAGATTTTTGGTCGTCTTAAATGCTAGTGCAGGAAAAGGGAGCGATCATGGATGGCGACTCTTGAACTGTTCTCTTGATGGCCATGTAAGGGTAGAGCTTCTCCTACTCTTGATAACTAAAGGTGGAGTTTGTTTGTACAGAGTGTACTGTTTAGAAGGCGTCAGGAGAAGTATCCTGACCACGAATAAATACAGGGTTGGAACAGACATAAATAAAAGGTTGGTCATCCAACACGAGGGTCATTCAATAAGTAAAGAGGCAAACGGCTGTCGTCTTGATACGGTGTTGGATGACTTTTTATCAGTCTGCTCCAACTCAGCATTTGTTTCAGGTTAAGATGTTTTTCCCGGTCCCCTCTAAACAGCACACTCTCTACAAACAACCCTTAGTTATCAAGGGTGCAAGCTCTGCCCATATATAGTCATCGAGGGAACAATTCACGACTGGAGCCTTTTGACTCAAAACTGCATTGCGTGTAACTTTGTCTCTCAACACGTTTATCAGTAATCAGTCAATCGAGTGCAACATGCCACGAAACATCCTCGACAGTTGTAATCCGCGTGTACGTCAGAAACGAAACCTGGAATAAATGTTTATACGCTGAACTCGGTGTCCAATTTCTTATCTGGCATACAGCAACGGTTCATTCAATGAATCTCACAATTTACCTATTTTTCGAGATGGTAACGAGGATTTAAGTAAATTTAAAAAAAAAATAATTTAAATGACATTCGTGAATATAATTCTTCAATATGATTCTCCAACAATAAAAACACAAATTGTTGTCGGACAATGTTATTATCAGTTAAAGCTGTTGTCCGTCAAAACTGGGGTTGGTGAATTCTAGTCGGTGCCTGTGTCGGTGATTTCAATGTAATTCGGTTCCATTACAACTCCTTAGATATATTCATTAATACTACACATGATCAAGTAAATAATGACTGAATCGAAGTGTCACCCACATACAGGTGACGTGGCAGTCAGAGTGTTAAAGTTTGAATAATTGTCTCATTTTCATCTAATTCGATGCGGCAGCCAATGTGTTACACGACAAAGCAGAACGTAGCAGTCTTATTTCCTCCGTTCACGATGTTCTTTGGACAACTCGTGCGGTACCCACTTTCCTAGTTGGTTGGTCTTTCCAATTATTTTGAGATGTCGCTGCACAGTTGAGTGTATCAAATTAAAATTCTTGGACATATCCTGGATAATGGTATCTGGATTTTGCTTAACTATGATTTTTAACCCTTAGAGTATGGCGCGGGACGCAGCTGAGCACTCCGTATAACCGATGCTTATTTAAAAGTAACAAGCGTTGCGGCCTCTCTATTCGGTCTTAAACTATTGAGTGGTTGCGCAATACATGGTTGAGCAGCGACATAAAAAAAAGAAGTAGAAATGCAGGAAAATTGTTATGTAGTAGTAAATCGAAATGATAATTACTGAGCGCATGTATCTGCCATTAGGCCATAGCAAACGTATCATTCTGAGCGGATCAATGTGCCTTTAGGCCACAACGACAGTTTTTGAGCATATACAGGGTGCTGCAGAACAATCTCCCGGATTTTGAAGGTTAATAAAATAGGTTTTGTGTGCGCTTTTATAAATTTTATTTTACAATATGAAAGTACATGGAATACTGTTTAGTTTTGAAAAGTATATCGCCCAAATGGTGGCCTTTATTCGCGATACACTGTTGTAGCCGATTTCAGAAATGTGTTTTCCGTTTCGGAGATCGCAAAATGGACCGTCTCACAGCTTCGACACTCCCTGGCGTCCGAACACTCGGTGCTCTTTCAGATGATTTTCGTTTAAATGCCGAACCCATGGCCCTGAAATTGTAACACATAGCAATATGGTTCTTTGATCCGGAACAGCAGCGTTTCGACCGAGCGCAAAGCGAGTATGAAAAGCTCTCTGCGTCGTGATCACAGACTCGTTGTTTTTTTTTTATAAATTCCTTAACAACAAATGCACGGTGCACACCTGTCTGACTCATGATAGAAACAGCCTACTATGACCCTACTCTACTAGAGCCTGAATAATGCCGAATCAAAATCTGGGAGATTGATCTGTCGCGCCCTGTATTATATCCACTCGCAGTATTCTAATTGTAAGGGATAAGTCGTCATTGAATTCAACAAAATGACCTAATCGAGGCTCGTATTCAAAACTCAAATTTCCCATTCGAAATTTTTGAAATCGAAACAGTGTTACGTAGATATTACTCTGAAAACAATAAAATTAGGAATTAACTTATTTTATCATAGGAATAAATTAAAAAATAGTCGAAAATATATTCAGTTAGTACAAACTAATTGGAAGTACGTACGGCTCGATCATATTGACGTTCGAAATAAACAATCGTCAAGTAAATCATGGCTTCGTAATAAAAATACATCAACAAAATATTTGGTCTTGCATGGCAAATATAACTAATGTTCGTAATAAAACATGAATAGAATATAAATGAAAATACTCACTGAAGCAGAGGTCGACGTACTTTTATAGCTGCTGGAATGAATAGTGCAAGAAGTTGTTGTCGAAGAATTACGCCAGTATGACGTATTTCTCGCTGGAATGCAAGGCATTTTACAAACGATAAACACGACCCTTTGCAACACATAGTTAACTCGTTTAAGTACATGCTCCTATTATCGCGATTTATCTAAGCGGTCGCAAGACTTCAAAAGCCCGCGACGTTTTTCTTTCTTTCATGCTGACATCTAATTACGTTTTCCACGACCAATGAGCAGCAAATACTTCTCGTGGCAATAATTTGGTCTACCACAGGATAACTCCTTAGTTTTAATAAACATTAAAATTTTCTGATTGATGCGTTATTTGATCAAAATTAGTATTAGCGAATTTATTGTTATTATATTCACATTCTTGCACTATATTTTACAGCAAGACAATGCACTAAAGCATACGAGAAAAAAATGTATAAAAAATGCTATAAGCCATAACCTGTTTCTTCAGGTATTCTGAATATTTCTAGCAAATATGTTTGTTAATGATTTGTGAATTAACTTTTTTTGTATACATCACTTTGTCCGGTAGAGCAACTTTCAAGAAATGAAACTTCAGCTTACCTTTTTGGAATCTCGACCGTTTTCTCGCCATTTTTATTTCGAACTGGGTGCAACACGCACCCTTCACCCCAATTTTCACCTTTTTACCTAGTTTTCTTTCCGTTCGCTATTCATCATTATCTTTTTTTTCTTAACTCTTCACTCGCATTGTTATAGCGAGATACATGCTACCGTTAACAATAGTAACAGAATGTTGAGGGCTACGACTACGAGGTGTGTTAAGGTCAGCATTCTTCAAGTTCTTAAGAACATAATTAAGTGACGAAGGAATTAATGAACTTTAATGAAGCCTCCTTCGTAGAAAAAAGAGGGAAACACCGTCTGCAAGGTTTTTATATGCGACATATTTAAATAACGAGCAGCGAGTACTAATAAAGTCGAAACATTTGTAACTCATGTAATAATTAATATATTTTGGAGCGTGTTTATGGATGTAATGCAAATATATTTTAAATTTAATATTATTCTTTTAAGAAAATATATCGCAGAAGGATATACAAATTTTATTTATTTATATGGAAGGGTAATTTCTGACCTTCGTGTCGATGTGAAAGTCTCATTTCGAGATTCAGAATCGCGTCTATCCAATTAATAATAGATCAATCAGTGATTCTTTTAAAAGGTTCCAGAACGAACAAGCTAAGTATTGAAATTAGATTTACATTGCGCCGATAATGGAGGCAAGTTCAAAGCGACTAAGTGGCTCGAAAAATGTGGGACGTGAAAAGTGTCGGAACTATCGATTCATTTAGCACTAATTCGGTTGAATAAAAAAACTGTAGCTGGGTAATATTAATTTCATGCTCGAATAAACAAAAATCGAAAGTTTTAAGCTGGAAGCAGACAGCTGCTTGCATGAAAGCTCCTCATATCAAATAAATATTAATAAATGCAACACAAAATTTCGATTATTCGAACAAATTCGGAAGTATGTTGTTATCGAATTTGTTGGATAACCGAACGACTACATTTTCACGTAAAAAAATTATTTATTAGTACAGTAGTATTTTTCTCACGGGAGTAGTTTCTCTTATTTTACAGAACCACTCATGTATACCACATCTGTATTTTTATTATTGGTTTTCATGTTTCTGCGGGAGAACAATTTTATTTTAAGGAACCCTTTTTGTTTGTTTAATATTTTAATATTGCAGTATTACATTGTCAGTTTCCCGACTGTTAGAATAAGAAAACGATTGAGTAATCCGTATTCTGATAATCGAAGTTTTAGTGTATATTAAAATCTATATTAATCATTCTTGACACACAGCGAGTGTATACAGCTTTTAATATGTTGACGATTTAAATAATTAACAGCTTCTCGGTAACTTCTGCATACAGTACTTTTCATAATCGTATTTATAGACTATAATTAATGTGTATATAATTATACAATAAACTTAGTTTACCAAATAAATTGAATACCTTGAAAAAAAATAATGAAGATGTATTTATTAAACATTTTTTGTTTATTATCATGCATTCTAATAATGAATTAGTTTCAAACGCCCAGTGCAAATTAATGGCATTAACACTATTCTTAAAAATATAATAATAAATTATTAATTACTGAATGTATAGTGTTTGTTAAAAATTACTTGGTCAAAGTGTCTGCTTTACATTTGAAATTAATAAACATACTCTTATTATGCATGAAATTATTTTGATAATAGCAGCGATATAATCGAAAGTTCTGTTCTTGTATATTTCTACACAGATATGATGCAATTACAGTTTTATCGAAAACTTTACGCAGCTACTGTGTATGGAAAAATTATTCTACTTCATAATAAAAATAAAAATTGTAACTTTCATATGTAAATTGTAACGCTGAGGAGACTCATTACCATATCAATATTAAAATTCTCATATCTTGACAAGTATTGAAAACAAGACAAGACAAGAATTATTAAAAATAAAATTAGTTTAAAAATCTACTAGTAGAATATTTCTATGTCATCCAGCGATACCTTGCATATAACCATTAACATGTAGTATTATTCTCTTCGTAACTGTAGTCGTCGATACCGTAAAAAGGGAAGGAGTAGCGATAAATTGAATAAAACGGAATCGTGAGGTAACCATAATTGCATGGAAATCTAGTAACCCAGACTAACGCGACGTAAAAACGCTCCCCTTTCTTCTGTGAAAGGCATTATGTGGAGTAAACAGAAATTAAGGGTTGGTCCGACCCTCATCGGCGATCTCTGCGGATGGCATTTTCCCTCCTGCACTTGGCAGTCGTCCAGTCATTTCTCTTTCCTTCTCTTTCCCCTTCACTTTCCTTCGCGATTTTTCTTGCCTCCGCCGTGGACTTTTTTGCGCCGTTGAAATAATCGGACTGCGAATACCGCTTTAATTATTCCATTCTACTTAACAGCGCTCCACGATCTTTCGGTCCTTTTCCGGTCGCGTGATAACGCCTTTATCCTCATTTTTCCAAGCCGTTGCCGGCCTCACCGCCTCACGCGGACATGTGACCGTATCGTTAGTTTTTAAATCGCACGACAAAAAGCTCACCGGAAAAAAGGTCTCCCGGTGACACGGAACTCTGTTTCTACGTAAGCCCTTTCAAGTGAGCTCTTGCCGTGGGACTTGAGGAAACTCGAAGTTATCGAATGGAGGCAAATCCTATTCGAAAGGTGTTTCTGATGTCACGTGCATGCGCTCGAAGAAACCAGATCATCTGCAAACAGATTTTTATTCTTCCAAAGATTACCCCGAAGCTTTAAGAAAAAGAAGCATCTTGTACTTGCGGCTTACGAAAGACATCAACCAAGTGATATATATGTATACATCGATTTTGAAGAAATTTTAGTGTGATGTAGCACCTTACCTCTAATGATAAAATCACGATATTTTGATAAAAACAGAAAGCTTTTGTCTTCATGAACATATATCCGCAACTTGATCGTTTTTTGTGATATTTAATTCCTTATTTTCTAACTTGAGTTCTGTATACTATAGTAAAGTTCGCTATAATCGGAACCTAACTTAGAGTGAATCAAGATTATATTAAAAATTCCACTACAGCAAAACTAATAAGCGTCGAACGTACTGTCGTCATTAATATTCCGATATCTATAAATGATTCTATGATACACACACAATTGTACAAAGAACCTAAGTAACCAAAGTAAGACTTACACTATGTTTAAAATAATTATTTTGTGAGCTAACGTTTATTAATACTTTTTCGTCCGTTTTTATACATTCTCTTGACCAATGAAGCCTCGATTTTTAATTCTGAAACACCCCGTGTACGTAAACGTAAATGAAAATTTATAATATAAAAGTGCATGGCATTTTTCCAATATTTAATATCTCCTTGTGATTTACGCCTGAAAATTTTGGCGACTAATGTTCGGACATAAATACAGATTAGCTCATCTGAACATTAATATAGATTTATTTATTTCTGTGCACGATGTTATTTTTAATGTACACATGGACACTTCAAAATGCGCGTTCCAAATAATTTGGAAGAATGGCTGTCTGTTATTTTACTGAAAAGTTACCCCCATTGCGGCGCGTGCTTTGAGCAAGATCAAAGAAGATGTAATTCACTTTCGCTTCATTAACGTCGTGTGAAAGTGTAGCCTCACTTTTTGTCGTTCTTCGTATGAAATTAGGAACGCCTTTTTGCGGAAGCAAGCGTTTTCTACCTCTCCTAATAGCTCGAAATTAACATTTAATTACATTAACTGACACGAACTGAATTTTTGTATGACAAACCAATGAATAAAATAATCTAGAATTGGTAACCACTCTTAACATTCAATTTTAACGGAATTGTTTGTTATTGTAAATTTATCTATGAATAAATGTATTAACTGTTTGAAATTTCTTCGATTTTCATTTTTTTTTGGCAAATATTTTTTAATTTTATTAAAGTGTTTTTATTCAACTAATTGAATGCCAGAACTGTTGCAAGAAAGGTTGAAAAGAAATAGAGTGATTTGTTCTATGCATATCTGGGAATACAGTTTGTGCATGAATATTTCTTTCGCTTGGAACATTAACATAAATGTTTCGTGTAACCAAGATATATTTTCACTTATCTTAATATGCATTTTTTAATAATTGCGTTGCAAGCTATGCATAAATAAACGAAGGGGTAAACATTTCTTACGTTATTCAACTGGAAACGTTGTTGCTATTCTTTGCATTAATAATACTTCAAGCTCGTATTATTATTATTATAATTTGGACTTTCTACAGTTTTATCAGTAGATTGTATATGTTTATAAAATTTTCCATGTTTAAATACGTAAAAAAGTTTAATCTTCTGAACCAAGTAAAATATAAATAGAAAGTGCATGTTCCCTACATTTAAAGGACAACATACAATTATGTCAGATCCATTTTGTCCAGACGCAGTACAACAAGAAATATTCAAATTTCAAATTATTTGCCCGAATTTCCTCTGCTTGCTGATCACGTACACTATCGCTTAAAAGTTTTAGGACATTTATAAGCTTCATATAAACCTAAAACAAATTATGAGATGATTGCCACGTGTGAAACAATATTACCTCCTGCGACATTCTGTGCAATAAAATAATAAAGTAAATCTTGCTGTCAACTAATTATAGTATTTTCATAAAGTTTTTAATTCTCTAAAATACAATATGTTCCAATAAATTACATCCATTAATACATATAAATTAACACAATATGTTTAATTTTCACACTTTATGTTACTGCTCACCAGATTATGGATATTTATGCAATTTAACATATCCAAATATCTGAGAAATGCACATTTAACACAGTGAAGACATAAAAAGTACATTTTTAAACATTCACAGAACAAAATACAATGTTATCAAACTTTCATTTTTATAACAGCAATAGGGGAGAGACGTGCAGCACCGATCACTCTAAGCTTTTTCATTGTAACCTAGGCTAGTTTCACTAAAAATTACAAAATTACAAAAAGTGTGTTAATAATTAATTTCTTAAATTGTTTCTGTCATAATGTCCATTTATTCTTCGAGCATACGTGTCCATGCAATTAGTTTCGATTTTTCCACCTTTATCCAATTTACTATTTTAAACAATTCATCCCAAAATTTCTCTACAGGGTGCAGATCGCAAGATAGGGCATGAACTTCAATTCATCACTTCGTCGTGTTGGTTAAGAATGAACTTCACATATACATTGTCGTCCACAAATATTAGGACACTTGCCACTTCTGTCGGAAGTATGATCATTTATTTAGATTACTGTAAAATTCTGGAAGAATTATTTACAAAAGTATCAAAAGAATAATGAAACAAGAATCGTACACAAGCCCATCCACTTAACCGGCTTGAACCCGACTCAGGTAACATGAGATGAACTGATAAAAAATTGGAACAGATCAGTCCAAAATCAAAATCTGATTTGTGGAACCACTTACAACTTTGAATGGAACAACATATTGTCAAAAATAATTGAATAATTTACAGCTTGAATACTAAGGTTTGTTGAAGCCGTAATCAAGGAGCAAAGGGGCTATATCAATGAAAAGAGTATTTAATTTTAATACGTTAATAGCATAACGTATGGAACAGGACAATATATTGTCGAATTCTCTAATGATTTCATATCCTTTTTCCACTTTATGTCAAACTTGACAAGTGTCCTAATACTTGTAGCCGGCAGGATACTTACTGCACATTTGAAGACATTGACATGCATGAAAATGGAAAATTCTTGAAGAAAGAAAACGAATGTTCTAATACGTCCGAGTAGTACCGTAATTCCAGTGTCCGTTCTCCACTGAAGTTCGGTTAGCCAAAAAATTCGCTTGCTCCAATTGTTTGGTCTGCGAAATTATTTCGGACGATCGACGGTCTACAGTAAATAACATTCGCTGATACGAATTCCGTGTGAATTCCATTTCAAATTTGAACCTGCTAGGCACGCGATTCTGGAGGGCACAGGGACAGCAGAGCAGCAGTGTTTTTGACCCACATAGTCTGCACGGACGGCGTTCAAGCCGGAAACAGGCCGAGGATGACAGACAGAGAGAGAGAGAGAGAGAGAGAGCGAGAGAGAGAATGTGAGAGAGACGGAGAAAACGAGAAAAAAGGGGCGGAGGATAGAAAAGTCGGAGAGAACAAAAATGTACGCAAAGGAAACGGGCCGAGGACAAGACTAAATGAAACGAGGTTGACTGTTCCTCGTGTGGCCCCTCGGTCTTTCGCTCTTTTCCAGCGAACAAAGCGGACGGACACGTTATGAGGAACGTCCGGATGTTCTTGAGCTACGATTCGCGCTGGACAACCTACCGAAAATTATTTCGCTGTTCCGGCACGGTGCTTCCGCCCATGAAATTCCAACAAACGAGGCGGTTGCTTGTTAACGCTGCATAATACGCAGGAAAATCCAACTTCCCAGCCGTGAATTTGCGAGTAGAGCCCCTGTTCTCACCACGCCGTCACACCATCGAGAGAAAGATTTTATTCGCTCGACGCTTCCTTAACCCCCGTGCACCGACACGACAATTCGATACTTGATCATTTTTTTTCACGAAACGTTCCATTTCTATGAAGTTCACTGACTCTTACTCACCTGCTAACCCTCTATAACTGAAATTTGTTTGCGTATGACGAAACTGATACATCAGGTAAATGATAAAGATTGATGGCGGGGTATATAGAACCCTGTCCATAAGTATTAGAACACTTGCTAACCTCACACAAATGGTGTATTTGTTCCAGATTATAGAACTTTCCCTAGTTTTATAAGATCATACTAGGAAAAACATATATTTACTATTTATATAATTCATTTTCCGATTTATTGCATGTGACTTATTAAAAATGGTATGAATTAGACCGGAAACGCGTTTTCAAAATCGGTTTTCAAGTTTTATCGAAAACTGCCGGACCGAATTATTTCAAATTTGGAAAAGTTATTCTATATAATCACATGCAATTTCCTGCGAGACGGTGTTAAACAAATTCTGTTCTTTTGATATTCCAAAACACAAGCATAATTTTCTTCCCTCATTCTAAATAACTCAACCGTAAATGTAAACTTAGAAATAAAGCCACACCGCCATACAAAATTTCAAAACAAATGTCTACGTGAAAGTAATTTCAATTGCAATTATGGTTATTCAATATTGCACAAGAGAAGTGTAACTATAAAGATTAATCTGTGTGACATTCTGCTACAAGAATTGAAAGCTCGCGAGTGCTTGCATTTAAGGGCAGCAAATTTCTTGTGCGTGCGAATGACACGTACCCATTGTTAACGCGATGACGTACAGAACAATTTGCGCGTCACAGAATCGCTGAAAAATTGAATAGTTGAACGCAATGTTTGAAAAGCTCTTTTTACCCCCGTGCCGGTGGTATGTACCGACGGGGATGTTAAACGGATGATCATCAAGAACCCTTGCGGTATTCTTCATGTCGAATACAGAGAAAAATTCTGGCAATAAATTTCTCCGAAGATTGATGGACCACTGTGCCACGCTATTACTTAAACTACAATATGGGGAGCACTCTTTTCCTTTCGTCGAAAAATACCGGCGATCGAAGCTTCAACGCCCATACACGCTATTGAAACGCACGAACATACATTATATAACAAATACGTATCAATTACATCACAAAATTCGGCACGCATTGTAACTAATGATAATTGTAGCTCATAACTGACAACGAGATAGAACGAGCAATTTTCGGATGACTGATATTTGGATAATCAAGGTTCTATTAAATTTTACGCCGACATACAGCAGTACGTTATCAAAATCGAAATCATAGTCAGAGATTGCAGTTTAAATGAGAGTAAGCCGACTGTTTGATACGTAATAAAAGATATAAATATATAATGAAATGGATCTATTATAAATAATACGTAAAGGACGCACAAATAAATTTACCGTTCGTGACGGAAGATCTTGTCATACAAAAATGAAAACAATTTAACAACTAATATTGCAAAGTTAGTAAGAATTGTTGCAAATTAAGTAATATTTGTGTGCAGTACTCTGAAAAGACTGACTTTGACGAAAAATTTTTCTTGTAACGCATTTGTTCTTTGAAACTGATTGAAATGCAGTATGAAACTTATTTCCTATAATTAAAACTGGAGAAGATAACTAAGTGGTCTGTTTTAAGTGAAACATCCTGTATTCACACCCTATATTTATGTAAACAGCTCCATACCATTTTTAGGATTGTATACATTAAGGAGTGCTATCCCATTAAATAATAATAAATGGAATTTCTCGAAAAATTTGCCATTTTCGCCAAAGTGAAGTTTATGGACCGCGTTGTTTCAAATGGAGAAGAGACGAAAGTCGTGTTGGATACTCTGTATTTTGTAAAGGAAGATGGTCAATGGCTTGGTTCTTATAGCGCCCTAGTGTTGACCAGAAGGGAGTAGATTGGCAGGCAGTGAATTCTGACCCAAGCCCAATTAGTAAAGCCTAGTGGTTGTAAATCTGGCACTTTAAGCTACCTTCTCGAAGGTCAACACGAGCCTGCAGAACTTCACCTTGTCAACCTCCTTCTCACTGCCTTCAGGGAATGAGGTTCAATCATCCCCAAAATAAGTAGGGCCGACCAAAAGAAATGAAGCACACTTTCCCTTAGACGAAAACAGAGGAGACAGAACAGAACAAGCTTCAATCCCTTATGAAATCCAATATAAACGTAAGATCAGAAAAGGGCAGAGAGATTCAGAAATTTGTATTGTTTGCAATTACAGTACCCTGCCACTCCATTATGGATACCGTCAATTTTAAACGTTTGCTGTATACTCATCAAAATATTCGGGTTATGTCAAGTTTGGTAAGTTTAAATTTTACACCGGTAGGTTGTTTGGAGTGTTGCTAACGACATGAAGTGAATTTCGTGTACGTGAAACCATTTCAGTGTTGAATTCTGCATCCAATCCAAAGTATCTCTGTTTTAACCCGGCACCGGTAATTCTCCTAATTTAAACACGATTGAAAACATATGGTTCATCCTAAAACGCTAGTTTATCAAAGATCCAATCCCACTAAAGATGTCCTTGTGCAAAATATTGAGGAAGTATGGCATGGTGCAGCGGAAATAAACGAGTGTATAGATCGCTGCATTTCAAGTATGTCCTCAAGAATCGAGGCCACTACCAATAGCCACGAAGGTCGCACAAAATATTAAAAATTGTGGTGGTGCTTTACTAAAATTGAAAACTAGACATTTCGGGCTTTTTATTGATAACCACATCGGTACATTTTATGCAAACAAAAACTATAAAAAAGCTCCTAAAGTTCAGATTTGACCAGTGGGTAATACACGGATTGTTGGAGGCAAATAGACAAAATAGGTTCTCTACAGCATCTTCTGTTCTTCATAGGCAACAAACCGAACCTTTTTTGGATCGTGTGGAAACATGTGATGAGAAGTGGATACAGCAGACGAAGATCTTCGTCATGGTTGAATGCAGGTGAACATTCATAATCGGCTTCAAAACAAACTCTTCATTCGAGGAAACTTATGTTCAACGTATAGTGGACACAAAAAGGAGTTTTTCGCTATAGCTTTTTAAGAACTAGAGAAACACTAACAGTGCTGAATTGCAAACAATGCATGAAAAATGAAGAAAAATGCAGCCGGTATTAATGAATAGGAAAGATGTGATCCTTTTGCATGACAATGCTAGACTTTATGTTCCATGAATGACGTCGCAAAATCTGCACAAGTTCGATTATAAGTTCTATCCCATCTACCATACTCACCGGAACTTTCCCTAACCAATTTTCATTTATTCAAAAGTTTTGATAAATATTAAAAAATAAACGATTCATATACTATATATAATAAATGAAGGGTCTGTAGAAAGTGCTTTCGAAAAATTCATATCATGAAACTCTTATTTTTGTAATTTCTACTATAAGAGCATGAATGTTTTAGTTAACCGTTGGGAAAGATGTGCACAAACCGATAACTATTTTCATTCTATAAAATAACAAAAGACAAAAATATTACTTATCTGAACTTCCTCATTTAAAATGATAATTTCTTATGCACCAACCGAGTACACAGAAATCGAAAAGTAAATCTTGCTGCGCGTTTAGATCTTTTCTGCAAGTATCTTACGGGAGTCCAGCAGCCGTCATTTCTTTTTGATTGGACGGAATCCAGCGTGTAGCGGACATCGGCAAGCAAATGTCCGTGGATCGATCATCGTCGATCGCAAAGCATGGACCAAGGCTTTTCTTCTATTTTCTGATCAGCGTCGCGATAGATAGCCTTTCGACCTCCGATACGTCTCCGGCAACTCGCATCGTTTCCCTCCAGCTGGCGAGGAAATTGCGGCCCTGTGTCTTGCTATTTATTCGCCGCGACGTTTGCGAACTGTCGAAGAAGTTTTCGCGAGCGGTAAGGGAGCTGGGAATTCCGCCATCTACGCGCGAATCTGTTTTCGTGTCCCGAGGAATATGAGCCTGACGTTGAATAATTCATTCGTGGCTCGGCTCCATCGACAACACTGTCGCCCCTCAAAACTCCTTTGCCGCCATTTCCACGTTCGATTGACTTCTAATTGCGTTCCATTCGACAACCTTGCTCATTTCCGTTGATATTCATTACGTTGCTGCATAATAAATGTAGACTGTAGATATCCCAGACTGCTTTTAAAAAAAAATGCCATTTTTTCCAAGTAAGTCCATTCGCATTTTATCCGTAACATTTTTACACTTCTGATCCTAAAAGAGGTACATCACGCTCCAATTGTATAAGTATACGGGAAAATCCCTTTTTGTACAATGATTGAAAGTGTAGAGACAGGTAGTATATGAAAAAGACTGTTACAGCATAGACCAACAGCTCATTTTAGACATACTACAGTAATAGTGAAACGCTAAATTAACGCAGGTCGATTGTTCACAAACTGACCTAGCGATCTATAAACAATGTTTTTGAAAGTATCAGGAGAGCCGGAAAAAAAGTCCAATTTAACGTTGGAACTATTGGCTAAATTACAAATTCTATATAGTGGATCTGAATGCCCAAGTCTGGAGGTGAAGATAGGTGAACGAAATATGATAGTTGAGCATGTCTAAAGTGATGCATAGGAGCATTGAAGTTCAACAAGTGAAGAAGGCTTGGATTGTTACAATAGTTATTAATGATTTTAAAAAGAAAAAATAATATAAATAACACAACGGATGCAGATCAACGATCTGCAGAGAGAGGACTCGAATGGATGGAACTCGAGAAAGCTGTTTGGTAGATCGAAGATTCGGAGTACAAGCATTGTCTACTAGAAACGTGTCTTTATTGTCACTCTCGTTCGATTCTATTTTCCATCGGAGTGGAAAATGGCCGATGGTCATTCCGAACGGACGTGGAAGACGAGCGTTCAGCAGAATCAAAGTCAGGAAGCACGCCTCCACGCAGAAGCTAGCCGGACGTGATGAAAACTTATCCCTCGGGATTAGGTTGACTTCTCACCTGGGATGAGACTCGACTCTCTCGGAAAAGGAACACCGAAGTAAAAAGGAACGTCTGATCACCTCCGACACCGGGATATTTTTTTTATGTCCTACGCGGACCGATCGTTTGTCAAGAAAACTTTTGTCCCGGATCTACTTTACCATTACCTACGTAACGTTGCAAGAAACTTGTTTCTGCAGACATTTATTATAATTTTGTTGAATCGAAGGATTAATGTTGCAACGACTACATTATGATTATAAGCAATGATAGCTGAGAGATGTTGTTACATTTTGGTTGTACTGGGGTTTCTTAACGAATAGTACAGCAAGAAATTACTTCTACAGGAAGGAAGAAATTGTACTTGTAGAATAATATTTTCTTGTTTACGATTTCCTTTTTAAGGAAAAAGGTATGAATAACTTGTGTGACTATGGAGACTATAACTAAAATGAGTAGTACTTATGCGTGATTATAACTAAAAGGTGTTTGATTTTGAAGGTGATTGTATACCACATGGTTAAATTGTTCTTGGCAGTCGCTTTCGTATCATGTAAAACAATATATAGCTTTCTATTTAAAAAAATTGAAGGTCATCTTCGTTTTTCGAAAAATATTATAAATATAAAAAGTTGCCATATTCTATTGCATTGGTCATAAAACTGTTTCCTCCTCCATACACTTATCATTTACGAGAAAAACGCTGGTTCATAATATCGTGAACATTCTGTATATACATATAATTTCACTTGTTTATAATTATTTGCTTTTTTAAAGTCACTACAAATTGCATATTCTTGATCAAAACTACTTTACGTCATTTTTGTTGCTTTTTGTGCAATAGTTATTTAGGTTATTGTTATTAAAGAGTTATTAGATTGTCTGATTCTACTTGTAGACTTGTCAACAATTATAGCGCATCCAACTGTATTAGGCATAAAAGATCAATCAGTATTTATCGATTTAAAATATATCAACATCAATGTGGTTCATATGGACAACACTTATTGTTAAATAACTCCCATACGAAATTTATGTAATTAATATTTTCAAAAATGAAACTGCGAGAGTCTGCTGGGCGTAATTCTTATCTCTAAAATCAACTAAGAGTAATGTCAGTTTTGAATAATAATGATCCACATTATTACCCTAAAACAAATAATTTTGAGTTTATCAATATCTATATCGTGAATAAAGGTTGACTAAGCTGCTAGTGTAAAACCGAACCATTGATATAATCCTATCATCGTTCCCGTGTAAAGACTGTTAGATCAAACATGCACCTTTCAAAGAAAACAACGAATGAACGAATTTAATCGATAGTCAGGCGAGTAGTATATTTTCCGCCGCAGTTTCGCATATTTTTCTGCTAATACGAAAACCGACGCCTCTGGTATGTAAAATTAAATAAACTGCTAGTATAGATCCATCGAAAACATTCAGGTTTGCCTCACTCGAGGTCTATGACACGTCAATTGCCATCCAGAGTCGAAAACTAGGCTTCCGGAAAAAACTCTCTACAGTATTTAGAGTTTACTGTAATACACAATACTTCTAAAATCGGAATCCTTCAACCAAGTTTTTAAGAAAGTTAATATTTCAGTTAACCACAGATGATCTCAAGAACAGAAGATTTAACGCGTCCACATCATAAACCTGGTCTCTAACCTGAATATTCAAAACGTATTGTTTGATTGAGACCGAACAGTAAGCACTGTATCACTTCCCACTATCCGGTACGGTTCCGAGCAGTCAAAGTTACGTCCAGACGGACAAGTTCAAGTCACACTATACAATTGCAGGCATGTGCTTGGAAACACAGCCTTAGTCCAAGTTTCAAAGCCTGCATCATAGAATACATAGACTATTTAGTTATTTGTCGATACAAAAACTGTCGCCGATTTCGAGCCTTCCACTCCCTCGAATGAAGGAAGGTGAAAAGCAAAAAATGACGGACAGAAAGGGAAAGACAGGGGATGAAAAAGAGGGAAAACGGACCTCTCGAGTGTATCGACAAGTTCGGTGCATTGCTCGGCAGGAAAGCGAGCTGGACAGCGTAAAGGGACAGAAAGTTGACGTCAGTAGCGTACGCAAGCGTTTAATCCGACGCGATAGAGGTTCGCTGCGATGTGAGAGGCTTCTCCATTCGAATCAATACGAAACACGCACACCGGGCTTCTATATGACTGTATTACACGCGGCACGCTGCATTATCGTCGAATACCGGCTGCGAAAAGTTTCATCATTTCCTAAAGAACGGACGTCCCATGGACCTGAACGCGACAAGCTCGATTCACGCTGTGCGTAACGTCGCCGTCGCGGCAACGTTGCGGCGAAATAGAACAAACGTTCGCTTATTGCGAAAAGTACGACTCCGGTGGTTTGCAATAATCGGACGACTGGGGGGTTTCGCGAATATCTGATCGTCTAGCTATGCTGATTAGAAATTGAGATGAAGAAGCATAATGAGGCGTGTGTAAAAACACAGCAAACGTCTGGTCATTGTGAAGAAGTCGATACGGGTGGTTTGCAATAATAGGACGGCACGACCGTTTCCGGGATATCTGAGGTGGTAGTATTAGGGCATCCCATAAGTAATGCGAACTGCCTATCACATTTTCGGAAGGTGAAATACAAGAATATAATCAAACCCATTAGTCTTCTATATTCTTATTAATTTTTCAATGTCCATTTTGTAGAAGTTCCTTGGCTTTGTAGCAAAGAAGTTTTATAAAACAGTTTTGTATTGTTGACGTTCACCAATCTTTTCCAATTATATAATTTTGCAGGCTCCTAAATAGAGGGTAGTCTGTCGATGCAATACATGGATTAATACTGGATGAATCAATCTTTATCAATCAAACTCCTCTAAGTTTTGTGGTGTCCGTCTTGCCATACGTAATCGTGCGTTGCCTGGTGAAAGAGGACTTCTCTTCTGTAGGACAATCTTGAAATTAGGGGAATTTGTTATTTATAATACTATAATTACAGTTGTTCCAGGGGCATTCATAGCTCCGCTCACCATTCACGCTTAACTCTAATATGTACTTTCTTGTAGTATTTAATAGTAATGGTTATAAAAATCCTAAAAAAATACTGAGAAATACTACATATAATACGAAAAAAACAGTAACATTCACTCAGAATATAGTCCAGACATTGCACAGACTACCACCTGTTCAGGAATCTGCAAAATTATTTAGGTGAAATAAAAATGGTCAAAATGTGAAAGAAAATTCGCATTACTCATGGGGTGACCTGATAGTACATGGGGATGGGGTAATATAACGAGACGTGCGTCTAAATAGAGCAAACGTCCGCGCATTGCGAAATCGTTGGGGTCGATGGTTTGCAATAATCGGATGGCTAGGTCGTTTCTCGGATACCTGATCTTCTAGCTGTGGTAGTAATGAAGAAACATGATATGAGACGCGCGACACTGTTCTCAAGTTTTTGTAGAAGCATTGTCTGTTTCTTATACGGGGTGTTTCAGAAATAGGTGACAAAATAAGGTGAAAGAAGCGCGTTCTACTCACCTTAAAGATGAAAGAAGGTTATGTAAACATTTGTCCAGAAATGCTTCGTTTTCGAGATACAAACACTTTTTCTTTATGACAGTTTCATGGGTCTACGTCGGTAAAGAAACCGCTGGATATTATTTTTTTTCTGTAGCAATCGAAGTCTCAGAATCACTTGAAAATGTTAAAGAATACCTGTAATATTTCGAATTTGGTCACACAAAGCTGCAATGCAATTTTGGAGTATCGTTTCAGCTACAACAGAACACTGCTGTAGTATAATCAGTTGTTGCAATTTAAAACATTGAAAAATGAAAAAGTGATTAACCCAGCGTCTGTCAGCTGGGGTATCACATACCCCAATGAAATTAAATTGCATGCTGTTTGCTATATTACAGATACCTTTGCATTTACTTTTACACCATATACATTTTCCACAAATAATTTTTTTTACATAACTAAATGTTATTTCTGTTCAAAGAATACGCAAAATATAGAATATGTTTTTATGTTATTATTTACATAAGTAAAAATGATAGGGTATGACACACCCCACCTCATACTTACCGGTATAAAATTTCACGTAACAGACTCTGGGTTAAAAGTCTCCTTTACCGTCCAGAAATATCGATCGATATGTTCTTAAGTCTACGTCGCTATAATTCGTGAGAAGATATGTTATAATGTTATTTTCCTATTAATATTCACGTTATCGTATTTTATGCGTACATTAAAAATACACTAAAGTTCAGTAAACGATGGAAACCATCATGATCATAAGTGGATGTCCGTCGCTGCACGTAATGTCACCGTCACATCATGGTATCAAGATATCCTTATGTGAGCAAACATGTCAGTTCACCGTGTACGAAACGGTTCCTGACTATCAACGTTATTTTCAGACAGACATTCTTCGAAATAATGTTGTGACACAACGGGTCTGTGACGGTACGAAACCGTCACCTCAAGATGACAAGCAGTGTGCTAAAAAAAAGAAATTTGATTCCCAGGATAACTCGTGGACCCCAGAATAAAAATTTTCAAAGGTTTTCATATTAGGAAATACGAAGAACCACTAGTTCTTCTGAATCAACAACAAATTTTTACGAAAGTTTATATGTTGAGAACTAACTCGTTATATTACATGACTAAAACTGTTTAGAATCGACTTACTACAAATATTTTTGTTTATATTCTGTTATTGTATTTTCTATCCGTTTTGGGGCTTTCCCACTACAGTCAGAATCCTTTAACCCGTGTTCCATTCATTTAGACCAGTGATGGCCATGGGTGCTCTGGCCTACCCCCTCTCTAGGACCATTCCCCGCATTTTAGTTCCCTCCAGTTCGCTCCTTGTTCCCTCTCCGTCCACTGTCGTCTCAGATCACAGCCTAAATAAGGGGAATGGAGCTAGAGTGGGGGAAGACCGGTGTTCCCGTGGGCATCACTGATTTAGACACTCATTTTCGTTTTCTGAATCAAGAAGTTCAATTCTGTTTCTAAATCGAGCGTAATTCTATTTCACATTTTTTAATCTTCAGCTTTGAAATATTCGAGTCGAATACCAAAAGTATGCATGGCTAAATTTCATTTTCAAACAAATCTTATTATGAAAAATTCAGTTGCCCCAAACTTTACATGTGCAAGCATCCGACCGTTACAAGAACTTAAATAAAAGACTTACCATAATGTGTGACGTTATGTTTTATTTTCTCAAGTCAATTACAAAACTCATGCCTTGATATTCTGAAGAATTTATAAGGTTTAATTTCAACGTCTTCGAGTGATTTAAATAACATGTACATTATTTTATGGAGGCTGAAAGATAGAACTTTAAAAATCTGACGACCATGTGCACCACTTTTAAATCGATACTGAAAAACAATTTAAATTTATTATTATATATATTTAAATAAAACATTACATTGGCGTTCAATTTAAAATGTTCCAGCTATTTAAGAAACTAGCGCTTTGATATTTTATTATTTGTCTTCTATTTGTCGAAATGAATCAAATGAAATGCTTGTAATGTCGCGCGTATATTTTCTTTTATAACGGCCAAATAAAATATACATGTATCATGACCATTAATATTCAACACAAATATTGCCTGTTTGTTTGGTGATAAATGGGAAACATTTTATTGCACGGAAAATATACATTCGATAGTAGTATTTATCGATCCGAGTACGCGGCTAAAACTTCCACTCTCCTATCTTTTAAACTCTTTTTTTTACTGCTGCATGTAAATTCGCGCTAGTGACAATAAATATGTAAACATTCCGCATTATCATCTTTCACGAGAAAAACATACAACGTTGTTTGAATATTCAGCCGGTCACGCACACGCAGCCGTAACAAATGCATTCTGCTAAATTGCAGCCAGAAATATTAGTTTCGCACTGTGATATTGTTTCCTTTTTTTTTAAAACTCCAGCGATATTGCCGTTCGATGAATATAAATATTCGGCAATTTCCGCGAATTTCGCGTGCGTTTTACACCTACGAAATGGGGGACAGTCGTTTCATTTTCGAATGAAAAAATAATGACGGGTGCAGATAGAAGATTTTGAAAAACGTATTAAACGTGAGGAAATGTAATTTAATTTAGTTTGCCGAATTTGCATATCGTTATGTTGCTTCACCGTCTAACGCAGCGCGCGTTAAATTTGTTTTGTTGGAGTTAAATGTTCTCTTTGGAATAATAACGTAACTTACCCGCTGATTTATACACAAAATATTCATCTTGTTGTTTCATGCATCCAAACAGCAGGGGCAGAGGGAATATGGAAGAGGAAAGTAAATTCACCGGGAAATAGAATAGCATACGAGATGAATCGTTTTCGTGCTAGCAAATTTGCAAGAACATAACACTTCCGTGTATTTCAATATCTTTCGTACAGAATAATTTTAATAGTTCTTCTGAAAAAATGCATGTTCGAAAGCAGAGCAATTTCTGGAGAAACGATGTTTTCATTTTTGTTGCAATAAAAAATCAACTATTATTATTTGCTCAGGATGTAAAAAAATAATTTTGTAGAAGAAATTTCTCACAACATTCATTTTGGGGTAAACATTTTCTAATAGACCTATCCAAACGATATAAATATTGATACGATATCCTCGTTTAACTTTACAACAATATCGCGAGACTTTTAAGTTTCAATTCGTCTTGTCGAGCGGTAATCATACACCCTTCGAACCTGTGTTTTAAAATTGCAAAACTTGTAACGAAACATACATATTTTAATATAATGAACTGAAGTGGTAATTCATCCGAATACATAGGCTTGTACCGTACAATAAACAGTTGTGCCTGGGCAAGTCCAGTGACCCGTAGCACACGGTGAACCGATTTTTTGGGACGCATATATTCGTTGATCGTCCTCAAAGGGTTAAACTATTCAGTGGCGGTGATATATTTAAAAGATCCGTTCTGCAACGACACAGGGCAAACAAAAGGATTGGAGATTAGAAAGACAGATGCATGGGACAAAATTTAACGGAGATTGAATCAAAGATACGATTGCCCGACGAACTATCGAAAGCTCTTCAATGGGAAAGCCCGGACGTTCTATCCAGCTAACCGGAAGTAGCTCTTGTCTGTTCCACTCTGTAAAGTGTTCCGTCTGTCCCTCTCGTTCTCATAACGTCGATGCTCTTGCAAATGTCCTGGAAATGGAAAAGGAGGCTTCTGAGATCGATTCGGAGATTGGACCACTTCCGACCTTCCGTTTGGCTGTCAGCCACGATCCTGTGGTTGCACCGATCGCAGTTTCAACGTTATTTAACCTCCTTACGCAGTTCGCCATTACTCACAGTGTAATTACAAGGGATTACACGTTGAACATGCGACGTGCACGAAAGTATTCGAACTGTTGGATACTTACAGCTAAAACGAATACTCGTTGAACAAGCTTTGCTCATATACAGGATGGACCAGTACAACAGGCTATCTACAGTCACTCATGGAATTGATCAAAAGAATACGGTACTTTACAATTCTTTTACTTGACACTTTCAGAGGGTATTGTTATTTACAACGAAGCTACCATATTTGCAATAAAATACATTTCAAGTGAATGGTTTCAAAACGTGAAGAAGATACATGAAAGTTTTCTTTTTATAAATGCCATTTGTTTTTCAAGGTCACCCATGTTTTTACATGAATATAAACACTTTTATCTAATATATGTTGTAGCTGACATGAATATGCATTTAGATATACATAGTAATATCAGATTGGGCTCTAAAATTTTAAAGTCAAGTGTGAAACTTCCTTTCATCCGATCTGTGGATCTCTGACAAGACATCTGTGGATAATTTTAGTTTCCGCCGTGCACTCACTGTCAGTTCCATTTCGATCCAAAGATTCGTCCCACGTAGAGCAGAGATATTGATAAAATGATATCCCTTTTGAAAACAGTTAGAAGTTAATGACGGGATGAAAATGACCCCCGAGATAACAGGACGGCGCAATCTTGTTGTCCCAGGAACTTTCATCGAGGAAATGGGAGCCGAAGATAATCTGCTGGTATCATCGAGTGAATTACAGCTGTCTCTGATAAGAGCTTTGAAAGAATCATCCTGAAACGGCTCTACCCTTTGCTTCCAGCAAGAACAGCTCTTTCCGTCTGAACGGAGAGATAAAATTATACGACCCTTACATTTATGATCTCTCCAGAGAAAACTGTTCTCAAATATTATTTTTAGTTCTACAGGGTGTTTCACGTAGTTTGCACGTCTAAAATGTTTGTTGTGTTCATTAATACATAAGAAATGCTAAAGAAAGAAATATTTGCTGTTAGGGGAAGGATATTGCAACGAAGAAAATTTTAATTAAAAATTTAATTAACTTTTGTGGAAACTTCAAGGTTACTGAAGTTTCTATTAACCATTGTGCACCGTTCAAATAATTGTTATATTTTTTCACAATTTACTCGAAATTAAAACTACATAAAATGAATATATTAATTTTTTGGACTATAATGTAGTTCAATAAACATAAGCTAAAATTATTGTATACGTTTATTCTAAACATATAACAAATCTACACGTTTCGCATAAAATAGCATTGAAAACAATTTTACTCAAAACAGACATCTTTTGAGTAATATTAATAAGTCGGCAGGCTTCGTGTAAATTGGATGTTTGATTAAAAAGTTATTAAGTGTCGAATTTTCGGGAAAAATGTTTTTATTACTATATTGTCAAAGCTGAGAAAATAATAAATTCATCTGTACATGACAAGTTAACCTTCATATAATTTTTAACAAAAAATATTACATTAAATAGAATTGTGAAAGGATATAAAACTCAGAAATTCGTACACAAATAAAAGTACAAAACAAAATCTACAATTTGGCCAATTAATTATTTATAAATGCCTTTTTACGAGAATTTTCTAAAAGTTTCCTTCATCCCCCAATTCTGTAAAAATTTGCACTGTGGGACCATTGACTTTCATTCGGCCCTTAAAAGCGAATTGTGTGTGCTGATAGAGGTTTTTTATTTATTAGGTCACTCGAAGAGTTGAATCGTAAAGTTTATCGCAGAAAGTCGAGAAAAAATCGTAAGACAAGGGGCTAAAAAGGACCATATTTCAAAAACATATTGTTTTAGGACACATAATATTATCATTATCTGTGTGTAGGGTAAACTGGTGTCGAAAGTAACAATTTGACTTTAGAATTTGATTTCGCAACAACTATTACAGTTACATAAAAACTTTTTTACCCGAAGCTTACATATCTATCTGACATTATTGAAGTCGTAACAGTTTAGCTTCGTGATGAATAACATCAAAATTATCAATCAAAAATGGAAACGAGGTTTATTGTTGGGTTTGCATAAATGACTTGCAACCGCTGGGGTCGGTTGTTACGTTACATTCGACCCCAGCCAATGACGTTACAATTGTTCCTGACGATATTTTTGAACTTTAAAAGGAAATGTTCACTGATGAGGTGCTTAACACTAACCGTACCAGGCCCGGTCAAATGACCGGTTTCAAAATTTAATTTAAAACTGTACATTCATTGTTATTTCTTTTGTTCATCTAACTTTATGTAAATTCTTATATTATCTGATTAATCAATTTCTCAATTTCTCAATTTTTGTTTTTTTTGCTACTTCTTTTTACTGAGGAAAATTCATCGCCTGGCTTGTTTATGACCGGTTACGGTAAGAATAGGTATATGTGAAGTGCCGGTACGGTTAGTGTTAAAAGTGCTAAATAACGACCATCGTTACACTCAAAAAGACTAGATTAAAAAATAAAAAAAAACACATACTTGCACAGAAAACATTTATATTTCAATTTTAAAGCACTAAGATAAGGAAACTTGATAGCATCAAAAAGTTACTTTGTTCACTACACATGTCTACTGTGTATCTACGCTGCTGGAGTATTGATGTGTGTATTTCAGTTGTAATTTTTCATCGTATAAGCAACACTTACGTTAATGGCTATGATAAATTTTAACACTTTGGCTGCCACGCTGTGTTAGCTGAAAATTCCAAACTTTCTACATTTTTATAGAGAATGAATATACGCCAAAATAATACGCTTTTTAATCAATAATATTAGTTAATTTCATAATCTTTCTATTGGTTCCATTAGACCTGCTTAAATATTTGTATAAGTGCTACATATGATTAAACAAGCAATGACTGAATCGAAGTGTCACCCATATATGGGTGACATGACAGTCAAAGTGTTAAAGTATTTAACTTGTTACCTTTGACTCCGGTCTATCCTATTTTTTGTAATTTCTTAAGTATAGAATATGCCTGCAAATTACGTAGCAGTACGTCTACTTTCGTTGATGCATGGACCGACGTATTTTAATAGAAATTACGCTGAGATTGAGGTAAGGGTGATCGTGGAAATTACGATCGTGTTGACTGAGAATTGCCGGCGGCAAAGTACAGTTAATCGTTTCAGTTCATTAAAGCGAGGCTTAGAATCGATGGGATTTTAGCCGGGCGTCGAATATTCCGGCGAATCTACGGTCTGTATGGCACGAAATCACCGATTCGAAGCGAGCAGGGGTTTGGCATTATGCGGTTTGTAACTGATTGGCGTCGTGTATGTGTGCGCACACTCTATGACAAAATTCATAGTGAAATTTCTGTAGATGAGATCTGCGTGTGACGCAGTTCGAAATCGAATTTACTGCTTTCATTGTTTCATCTGAAACATCCACACAAGTTTTTGATGACCATCGAAAAAATCGTGTTAACGAGTGAGATTGACCGTATTTGAACCGGCGAAATATGTACGTCATTGTTTTTTCCTATTCTTATAGAGACTCGCGAAATTGATCAAATATTTCCATAATTTCTCCCTTTGATCCATCCGGTAGGCATTCACAAGGAAATATTTATGGAATAACAATGAAATTATTAAATTCTTTCTTTTTTATTTGCGTCGCCTCAACTGCTAAAGGTTATCAGCGACATACAATACAGTGTACACATATTTTACAATTATTTACATATAATATATTCATAATAATAAAAAAGACGAGACTGTTAATTTACAATTACAGGATCAAATTGCCCGACAGACATAGTATAGTCTCTAAAAGTATAATTTTCAAGAGAACATTTTCAAAACATTGTTTCCAAAAAAGGTCTCATATTTTTCATCCTTCGCAACATAGAAGAAAGTTCCTTTTATCTGCTGTACTAAAAATTTTTTAACATAAACGTGTTTCAGTTAAAATTTTGGCAATCACGGTTTTCTTTGACAGACTGGTTTCTAGTATCTTACAATAAAATGTCACGTGTCATTTGAAACATGGGTACAGTGTGAGACATTTGTTTATCCGATTATCATCTTCATAATTAATTCGTATAACCAAGGACCTCCTGTATCCGCTTCGAGAATACAAACACACATCTGCATATTAAACTTTTTCTGAATTCAAGTATCGTTGGCAAATATGTTACACCTAATGGTCACACACATATACCTTTCTTCAGAGATTACTGAATTTCTTCACAATATTTTTGTTTTTCTTTAAACAGCTGTGAATAGCTATGAATCTGTACTGAATAAATACAATTTTCTTTCATTAATAATTCATCTGTCTCATTATTCACAGAAAAGTAATTCTCGCAGCATTTAAGAACCTCCATAAAAATTTCCGTAAGACTTAAAAAACGGGCTCAAGAAAAACTTGGAGCGTGAAGCGGTAAACACCGCGAAATCTTCCCGGTCGAGTCTGATACAAACTTCCTTGGAAACAGGTCGAGGAAGATTTCATTTAAATATTAGATGCAGCTGCGAGAGGGAAGTTCCGGAGTGATGAAACAGAGGGTCGAACATAATGGAACGCGATTCTCTTGTGCCAAATGACGATAATTAAAATATCGTTGCCACGTGAATGGTCCCCGTGGAGAGAACGCGGCGGGAATGGATGCTACGCTTGCAGATTTGCCGAATGATCGTGAAACACCATAAATTAATGAATCGCAGACACGTGGGGAAGGAAATGCATGCACGGTCTGTTGACTAATACGTGCGTTCCTAATACTTGTTGGCAGGAGGACGTATTTATGAGTATATCGCCGTGGATATGCCGATTTCGAGCCCGTTCGTGTCCCTCAAGGCAGGAAGACACGTGTGCGTGAACCCGCCTAATTAATTAACCGTGTCGGACGTCTGAATGCGGTGCAGTGTCCGTACTCAATGCCAGAGATCGGAAAAATTCTGATAATTTATCGCTGCCTCGTCGTGTTCCTTTCAAATCTGTCAGCCGCGCTATCGAAACTGAGGATCGTAACTAACTAGAATATCTACACAGAGTGGTGAAAAAAGATAGGGATATACTTTACGGGTACATGCTACTCAAAAAAATAAAAGAAAAAACTCTGATTAAACATGGGTCTGGAAATTATTTCTTTTGGATATAGAAGATATTTTTTTGTATATGAGTTTAATGTCGTATCAACTTTTGTACAATTATTGAAGTGAATCAAGAGTCGGTTGCGTCCTCTCTAGATATGTCTGCTGTCCTCGCGATATATTAATTTCCCGAGGACTGATTAGCAGAGGATGATTATTTAACTGACTTTAAAACAAAACTTGTGGTACACTGGTGTTACAAAAAATTCTACATATATTGGCACGAGTTATGTAACGTTCGCTCTGCACGGTTCGGCTTCTAAATGAGTTCTGACGGTTAAAAACGCGCTGTCTTGAACCTCGACGTGTTCCAATGCATTTTTTTATATCTCTGAAGACTGTGGGAAAACTTTCGACAGCCCTGTCCTTGGATTTCGATAAAACAGTCGATAGGGTACTAGAGAGGGCCAAGTCTCTTCGTTAAAAGGCAAAGTATGGACTGGTCCGGCTGTTCCAAGAATCCTTGACATGGCTAAAATATGAGACCACTCTGGGCGTTCATTGCACCGCAACACCCTGTATACTCTGAATATCTTTTTTGACATTCTGTATGCGGCACTCGATCTCGTAGCACACTGAAAAATGGCCGTGATTCGTGGCGTGGAGGAATTAATTGAACGGATTAAATCGAGGCACGTGTCCACGAGCTGCTGGGCCGCTTGGCATTGTATCCAATATTTACGACCCCCAACCGCCCCGAATTCATCGTCGTGAATTCAACGATTGCGACCTCGTTAACAGAACGGTGAGATATCGACGTCGAGATGGGCCGGTGGGCAGGATCGTGTTCGGTAATTTCCACATCGACAAATTATTCGGTACTGTTAATGGGACACGCGCCAACATTACACCCAGTGTCGGGGACGATCCGGTGTGCGGTCTCCTACTGGATTAATTAAGGGGAATCGATCGAGGGTATCGATAAGATACGGCCGGATCACGCCGACAATGAGGATCCTTTGTTTCACCAGACCCTTTCCTTTGCCACAAAGAAAATTATTCGTTACTATAGAGACGCTGAAATTGGACCGTTCACCGTCATTTCCCCATCCGCGATGCGACATTTCCCCTTTTTACTTTCAGTGTGCGGAAAAGTATATATTTAACCCTCAACTACTATGGACGTTGAAACTTACGCAATTACTATAGAATGTCTCACAGACCGCTAATGTTTGTTACGTTAGTACGTACTTACATACAAATGCCAAATAAAGATGAAATCCAATTGTTCTTGCTTTGCACATTAATAATAAAGAGACGCAAGCCTGATTGAACATTAGGCTTTAATTGAAAGGTACATTGCGTGAGAAGATGATAAGTCATGCGGGAAGGGAAATAAGTAGAATGAAAAGTTGCAGCGGTCTCACAGACGTTCTATAGTAGTTAAGGGTTAAGGTAAAAAGTGTTGGGGGTCATCGTTTCAGAGTTCTGATTAACACGTTTGCCATTAGCGTCACATATGTGTGCCGCGCCAATCCTGTTTTGAGAGCCCGATGCCACACGTATGTGACAGCAATAATTTTTCATTTTTTAGTCACATGAATGAATAAAGTCTGTACTAAACTTAACAAGATAAGCTTGTGAATAAATGAACGTATAACTGACGCAGTTAATTTCAACGTACGGTAGCGAATCAATAGGGTTATATCCTGATAAATGTTTTAAGATATATCAGGAAATGTAAATAAACTACATTTCACTTGGAAAAATAAGTTTGTGTTAACTAATTATTGCTGGATTAGTTAAGTAAATTAAATATAAACTTCCATCGACATATTCTGTGTATACAGTGGTCACGTACGTATACACTTATCTAATATACTGATAGAAATTGCGTTGTATTGTTAACTTAACAATGAAATAAATGTAAAAGATTGTGTTACAGATCTTTATCCGTATACTTTTTAGAAATAGAATATGGAACACACGCAGTAAATAGTTTAAAAGAAACAGATTTCGATTTGTGAAATATATACATTTAGAGATTAAAATGGGACACTCTGTCTATGCAGTGTTACAGTTGTGTAAAATTTACACGAAATCGAAATGTGACGAATTTTTTTAACAATACGAAGAACGAATAATACATAATGCGTTAGAGCAACAATTAAAGATGATGTTGAAACTGGAAAGTCATTTTGCAGACGAGGATGTAACATTAAATCGCTTGATCTGTGTGATTCTAAAATACAGAGGTTTCCTTACTGACTGTTGTTCCAAAGAGTGTTTCTAATATGCCACGATAAATGTACACTTCAGATTGTTAAATATTATTTCTGGAACGGTGCACCAGTAATGTTTGCCATGTAATATTGTAGCATCCCCGTGATAGAGTAGAAAAGTAAATATGTAATTCCAACACAGATTGAAGTTACGTATTTTCTAAGCAAATATTTACTTGCCCATAAAGTGTTGAATAATCGTCGAGACATTAAATTGCATTTACGTGTTTCTTAAAGAATTGATTTAATCCGGATGAAACTTTATACGAATTTATTTTTGCTTCAAAATATCTTCAATAATATTACATGTTTCTTAATTTACAAAAATGTGAACAATTTAACCCTGTAAGTCCTAAATTATGTTATCGTAATTTTTTACCATAATTTTTATTCCAGTTATTTGAAAACTGTTCAAATAACACATATCTTAAGTACAAATATTTTTCACAGTATTTTCTTTTGTTTCTTTCACTTTGGCTTGTAGAATCACCCCCTAAAATATTTACCGCCTGTAGTGAAACATCCTGTATAGAACGTATACAAAAATTGCTATCCTGCAAAAGTTAATTATAATAATAAATGCCTTGAAAAACACAACATGTAACAGCCTAGAAACAATCGAACCGTTACTGCGTGCATACCGTGAAACTTCCTGTGTGTATAACTAAATATGGTATCTCTGACTGCTGGCATCAGTTCACAGCATCTCAGAGGACTTTCGAAAGAGCAGTATTCATAAGTCCTAGCCGGGTTTTAAGCATACTTGGTTCATGGCAGCATTTTAATACAAGTGCTACTACAAAGTATCGCCAGGGCATAAAGGGTTAAATCATAAAACAGAATTCTTCTATACGTTCAAAATTGTATAGTCTGATTGTGAGTCGTTGAAAGCGTGTCATGCTGATTTTAGTGATCATTTTTTTTTAATACCGTGTCAAATATTGGTGTCACAGCATCTCCATATTAAAACTGGAATTATTACGAAGCGGCCAGTTTCCATCACTATTTATGAGATGCAAATAAATTGTTCAAACAGTTTTGTAACGCATCCGAATACATTACGCGGGCATACTTTTAAGTGAAATTGCATTTCACACGAACACAAGGTCAATAGACAAGCGATTGTATTTTCAATGCTTGTTCCAACCATGCTCAATTTTCGCTGCACTTTCTGGTCTGCGGTGCAATTATTTTTCACCAACGTTATCCCGATGTTGGCTTACGTTCAATTGCACCGTGTACAGGATTTTACATTGACCCAGATATTACGTAGGATCAATGTATTTATTATGCTGCATAAACCTTATGTTATGCAGCATGTTGCATTACAATCCTGTTATCAAGTAAAAAATCTGACTAAAAATATTGTTTTATGTAGCTGTTATTCTACAATTAATTTACATTTTATGTTGTCTGGAAAATATTTATTTTATAACCACAGTTTTGTTTAAATTTCATAAAAACATAACTAATTTGAAATGGATTAATTATACATATTGATATGACAGTTTATAACATCCCCTCCTCATGTTCATGATATGTTCTAATTTATTTTTGGGTATAAATGGTTGAATACATTTGTTCATTATTTTAAACGAATTAATAATCGTACTTAATAAAGAAACAAACGTATTTACATTTTCAACATTCAACTGACATTCATGTGATTTTAAGTGAATATTCATTTAAACGTATAATGTTTATTTAAATAGAATAGAATATTTTGAGTTTAAATTAGAAATATATAGATCAAAATGATATTCAAAAACACACTTTTCGGTGCGCTACTTTTTACTGGAAATAGCTTATACCTTAATTTACAGGTGCATATTGCAAATATGTAGTCTAAGTACTATAGAAAACAAATACTATACTCCATAGAAAATTCGTATATTCTGACCGATATGTGCCTTGATGATTATCCTTAACTTACATTCACAAAACTGTTGTTTACTATTCTTCTCCCACAACTATTTTCACTATCGACACATGTCTCACTCTTACGGCACAGGCGTTCAGATTAGGTTTTTCGAAATCGTAACTCCTCGTGCGAACTGACTTCCTATTTTTTAACGCGATTTTCAATTTTTGTTACATCGTACTATTTGTTTTTCTCTTTCGTACTATTCGTACATTCACTGTAGCATTCATAAAATACTTGACGTGTCTCTAATATAGTTATCCTGTCCCATATGCCGAAGGAGAATCGATCTTTATCCTGACAGGAGAATTTCTATGTCGTTGCTGTGGGCGATACAGCATCATATTATTCAGTTGTACAGAACTACAGCTGATCAAACATGTATCCGTTTGAGACTCACGCTATACATTGAATATATTACGTCGTGGATGCATAACACGTAGTTCAGTGTACTGCTTATTGGTTAGCTATTGCTTATTTGGTAAACTATAGACGTTTAATACGGTCCACAAGCTTAATCACATCTATGAAATGCGAGAAATCTCAGAAATACTGATTCGAAAAACCTACTATAACTATCTTTTTTTGTGGTATTTATTAGGCGTACCCATACTTTTGATACATTCTGCGCATCGAGTAAGATATTGGATTGAGTCATACATGACTTCCGATACATAAACGATTTTTTTCTTCCTAAAAATCAAAATAATTTATCTGAGCTACTAATTTTCGCTTCATATTTGATGGTAAGAATTCCTAAAACATGTACATACTGCAGGAACAACAGTAATCATTTTTGAATAAACAATGAATAAATTTAAGAAGACAAATGGGAAGTTATTTATGACTCAACCCAATATTTTAGAAAATATGAAAAATTAGTATTTATTTAGAAAAATAAATGATCGTTTAATAGAATAGTTTTTGCAAAGTCCTGACTGGAATCTCATTCAATTCTTTTGTGAATGTTCAGACCGCAAAATTTGAAAATTTATACTTAATGCTAAGGGAAGAATGCTGTAATATTATTGCAAATAGGTTTGCAAACATTTACAGGACAGTTTGAAAACGCTTTGCAGTAACTAATGTACCAGCGGCAGGTAGTTTAAAGAAACAAAAATATACATAATAACATTTATATTTTCAGTTAATTATTATTCATAAATTGCCTACTATACCTTCAATTGGTTTGTACGTGTTATAACAGTCGATAAATATTAAATACATTCATATGATAAGCAAAGCTGTTTCGCTTTGGCGATGAAACATATGCAGTGCATGCATTATATATGTACGTACCATGCGTATTATATGCATATCACCCATCGCAATGGGTCGAGCTGGTTTTGAAACCTGTCCATTTGTTATATTTTTCGAGTGATTATATTCTGTATACAATTTCAGTATACGGTCAAACCTCGGTTCACGAACTTAATTCGTTCTTGAAGGTCGTTCGTAAACCGAAATGTTCGTAAACCGAAACTATTTTCCCCATAGAAATTAATGTAAAATGGATTAACACGTTCCTGGACCCCAGATGATTGCTTATTTAAACTTTTACAACAGTACTTTGTGCACAAGTTCTTAACACAAAATCAATGGAAACCATTAAATCTATCACAAAAAAGATAAACACAACACTAAGCAGATCAAATATAGCCGAAAACATAATTTAGTTTTACCGTACCTGTATGGAGGAGAGTTGACGGCGTAAGTGGAAGGTGGCGAGGAATTGAAATGTTCTTGTTTGGAAGGGGATTCTTTTACGTTTTTTTGTTTCTTGGCACCACTCGACTCTGCTTCAGACCCACTGGGCCTCTGTCTCACTAAAAAGTTGTCCAGTGTGATTTGTTTTTGTCTACGTTTTAACATGTTTCTAAAGTGACACATGCGATTATCATTGAAAATGTTTATGCTGCGGCTTGCTACTGCTTTGTCAGGGTGATATCGTTCCACGAAACTGCACCTCACCCCATTTTGCACAAATTTCACGGATCAAAGAAGTTGGGACATCCTACTTGCATGTTCGTAACTCGAGACACAGTACGTCATCGGAGGCGCCTTATGTTCAGAAAATTTGTTCGTAAACAGAATTGTTCATGATCCGAGGCGTTCGTGAACCGAGATTTGACTGTAATGGGATTTCTGAAGAACGACACAAGCAATTATTATTTAATTATACCTAATCGTTTGTGGCAAATTTATTAACAATCATGTGTGGCTGAGATTTAATTTATTGAAATTTACGACATGTCACAGCAACCATTGCAAATATGAAAATTATAAAAAATTTTTGTTTTTAATGATATCGATATACAAGTAATGTAGAACAGGCTAAATAGTATTTTTATATAGCTTAACATGTCAAAATTATGAAAAATATTAGCCTTGCAGCAATAACATATGACTACAAGTATGCGATCGTATAATTAAATATTGTTTCCGCCACGATCTTTGTTAAAAACAGGATATTACGATGTGTCTGGCCATGTATGGCTGTTTTCACTTCCCCACTCAACGTATTCATTTTTTGTTCCAGCATTTCATTCGGTTTGTTAGCTTCAAAATTAGACATAAATAGCAGATGAAGTATTTTATTTACAAACCTGAATATAAGTATAAAAATCAAATAGTACTTACCTGCGACAAGTTTAAAAAAAATATTATTTTAATGTAGTATTTTAGTTCGTCGCCTCTAACGCAATTTGAAAATTCTGTATTACATTATTTCATCATTTGTACATATTTTTGCTAACATAATCCTAAAAATCAAAGTAATTTTATATTATACAATAAATTATTAAAATAAAATCATCTTATTTACTATTTGTAAGTTTTCTTCATTATTGGCGTATCTTTCTCTTTAACGCTCTTGTCGTTCGAATCCAACGTTGTTTAAAAATGTTCTAATATATTATTTTATTGTACATAGACTTCCATATTTGTATCATCTTCGATTCCCATAGGTCCTACGCTAATGCAGTTAAGTAATTGAAACTCCAACAACACTGCATTTGTTCCTTGCAAAGTTCAAGACCCGTAACTTTTATTTTGTTAATGTAAGTCGTGGACATCCATCATGCACCAATTTGTATTGTATATTGAATCGCATAAACATCCACAGTCTAATCATGTGTAAAAATTTGTCCTCACAATGCAATCTATCAAAATGAAACAGAAATATCAGTATCTTGCTTCCTACCGAAGGTTCTATTTTACTTGCATTCGCCGCAACATTTATTATTAAAATCAGTATTCGAAACGTGTCGCTGTTAAATTGTAGCCAGCGTTGGCCAGTCTTTGTGCGGGGGGTGTCTGCCAGAAAAAAATCGCCCGTAGCTGGTCGTTAATGCAGCTGGAATTCGTGAATGCGAGCGGGGGCTCTCGAATCGAAGTAACAACGGCGTCGTTGACACGAATCGCCTCCGAGTGTCATCGAACACTGGCAAAGTTCTGCTAATACCGTGGCGTTCGATGCAAAAGCACGACCCGCGGCAAAGGAATTCGCGAATAATTCCCCGAGCGAAATTTCTGAATATGCAAGCGATTTCGCAGCACCGGCGCGGCCTTCCCGCCATTCCCCGACCTCGTAACGCCGATATTTCAAAGGGGCTAAACCACTTTAGAGAATTACTGAAAAAAAGACAGGCTCCGTTCGAGGCGTTTTCTTGCCAATAAAAACGCCGCGATCCCCGGCCGAAAAAGGTTCATTCGCCGGAAAAAGTAGTTTCACGCGGCTGAAAGTATGCGAACGAACGTTTACCGACTAACGATACCGTGGAATTGTTTCTTCGAACAATCCGCTGGAAAACTGATTGTTCCGCCTCTCCAGCTTCGAATTCAACCGTACGTAGCTTTTGAATTTGTTAACCCCTTAACTGCGGCTGATTTAGATGCGCGCCACTGCCACAGAGTGCAAAATGGAGCAATAATGGCAGTATACTTCTGAAAATAGCTATAGAAGCTGATGATTCTCAATAGTTTTGAATCTTGTATTGAATATCTGTGATGGAAAAAAGATTATGTAGGGGAAAGTTGCGTGTGTCGTACTGGTCTCCTAAATCGTGCCTCAGCGATTTCTTTGTTATTAATGAATATAAGCGATATCTGGTGGTCAAAATATGACCTAAACGAGCAACCAGAAATATAGACAAAAGATTTCCAGAATACGTCCTATTTTGTGCGAGCTACAAATATTTAAAAAAACGGGGTACGCTTGACGTAACTTGTGACCAATTTACTTCAGCTGAATATACATTATCTAACAATGCAGTTTTAATTTGTACCTTCGCATTTTGCTAAAAGTAGGATTCTTGTAGAATATATTACATTTATTTTCTGTATACATTTATTATTCGAAATAAAAAAGTCTCATTAAAAAATATTAATTAGTTTTAAAGGTAACTTGAAACTCGAACTTTTCCACAGTAAACCAAGGGGTGTGTTTCATTTTCTGTACCGGTTCGTGGACATTCTCTGTCAGGGAAAACTGGCATGCATAGTCGGACTCATTATACTACCCTGCTTTAAATGTAATTCACCGAGAAGATGAATATTCAACTATTCAGTTTTATTATAATTGCTTTATATTATTACTACAGTATCAGTGCCTCTCAAAATTTTATAACAGCTGGTAGCTATTTAATGAAGTTAAATTAAGTTTATTAAGTTAATTTAAAACAGGTTATTTTTCTTTTATTTTCAAGATGATTGGGCAAAGAATCTTTTCACAATTGAACCGTTTATTATTGAAAGGGTGTATGTGCATATTTTGGGGAAAATTAAGTTATACGTCGAAACTGTTGTACTTAGGTAACCCAAAGTTCGGGTCATGTCATCCAAAAAAGCATCAAAAGTGTCCTTTCATATCCCCTATTGATTCCGATAGAAAAGACCGAATAAACATTATTTCGAAGAAAATTGCGTAAAGTTTTTATTGCCTGGTGTCAAATTTTAAAAAATGTACATACGCCCTTTCAATAATAAACGATTCAATTTTCGGAGGAGAATCCAAAGTGCGATAATACATACTGGTACAAGTGCTATCGCAATTGACAATTTTTTCAGTGCTCAAAAGTTGCAATTTAAAACACTAAATGCACTAAGAGATTTTCTTGTTGCATACGCGACTCTCTTATAATTAAAATTATTGAAAAAACGTACGAGTGTTGAAATGGCGAGATTAATGCGCAGAAAGGCACGAGGTTGCTGAGCTTGCACGTAAAATAACTTTGAATTTTCTACAATGGCCTTCCACTATGAAAACAGTGATAAGCCCTGCCGCAGTGGTATTTCGTCAACGATACCGAGCGAAACGTTTCGCTGCCGGAGGTCAGAGGTCGAAAAAAAAGTTGAACGACGTGTGGAATGCTGCAATCTCACACGATCATGGAATCATGCGCAGCGAGCACACGGAATTAGACATTTATACGTTTTTGTTTTATAAAAAGGACCTTCTCGCTCGTTTCGTGCACGTGGTATGGATTAAATCCAGCGAAATGCCCGGCACGTGACACGTGTGATTCATCTGTTGGGCGTTTTCAACGGAACGGTGCTGAAAGAGGAAACGGACAATTGCTACAAAGAGATGCTAAGAAAAATTGAAGAATTCTGAAATGTTCGATAGCTATCTACACGATAAACGCAGCCCGTGGTTATTGAATCCTTCCTGAGAACACCGCAACAATTTTCCCTCGTTCGATGTCCATTTTTCACTCCCTTTCCCATTTAGTGCGCGTCAGTTTAGTATTTTCCAACTTCGCTCACTTTATTCCGCCGATGTTATTCTCGGTTAGGCATTAAAGTGGGCGGACAACAAGAAATCATAACAAGATTGATACATAGGAATAGATTCCCGATTTATACGAGGTGCACCGTAAATCGTGGTACAGTTATTGAAAAATGATAAGTACCTTCATGAAAAACCGAGTGAAAAATATAAAATGTTTTTCCGATAGGAGCGTAGATTTCATTGAAAATTACTTTGAATTTAAATATAAATATACAGAATGATTCTCAATCCAATGTTATATTAAGAGCAGGTTCCGGTCTGGAGCCTTAAAAAATCGGTAATATTTAGGAATTAATTACAAGAAAACTATGACAGGTAATTTGATGATAAAATTGTTTTTATGGGATGGGGCGATAGTTTGAAATCCAACAGTAATAGTAAATAATTAGTAAAAGCTACGTTGTTAATTTACATCGGTCTCAAGCATGAAACTGTAACTCCATAAGTTACAAATAAACTTCTATTGCTTTTTACCCATGGAATTAAAAATTACAGATAAATAAACATAAATTACAATGAACAAGGGTAAACGACCTTGAAGGCCTTAGTTTCGGTGTTCTTGCAATAATTTATATTTAGTTTTTTTGTATCATTTTAATAAAGTATTTATGTGCATACGTTTATATAATATATTTTACTCATTTCACGCATAGAATATACTATGAGCTTGATCGTTTAAACGAGAAACGTGCTGCATAAAGATACGAATAGTGCGACATAGTGAACAGTACAAACGAGTAGTAATTAATTCTACACGAAAAAGTAGATCGAAACCATGTAACAAATTCTCTTATCCAATATACGTATTCTTATACTCAAATTCTCTTATACAATATATTCTGTTGTCCACTTGTCACGACCCTCTCTGACCAACAAAAATTAAAATAATTGATCACGGTTTCGAAAATTCTATTAACAAGAAAAATTAATTACAGATAAACCCGTCCAGGAAACACTCAATCAAATGTACGTGCATTTGACAAATTTTCAAACTGAATTTTCTCGTAGACGAAATATTAAACAAAAAACTTGCATTCCATATATTTTATCTCTTTATTCACGAAAAACTGCCGATTGTGCCAAGATTTAAGGGACATCCTGTACAAAGCCCGCATTTGTTCTTTATTTACTCGACGGTGGGCGTTCAAACGCGAATTTATCATTGTAAAAAGGGGGACAGACCTCCGCGAAGTAAGTCCGTTCGATCGAAGCGAATCGATATCTGGAAGAGGAACGTCGAGCAGCGTCGGATCTAATTATCCGTCAGTCGAGCACCTAAACCTGCCACTAAGAAATCGAACGGCCAGTCGACGCGAAATTGGATAATCGCCTTTTCTCGTCGTGGTTCTCTCTTCTAACGAGCACGCCTTTGTCCCGTGTAACGAAATCTTTTCCTTTTCGCGCCGAGGGAAGCGGGTCAAAGCGGCCACGGGATCGACGATCGTGCTCTTAATCCGATTATTCGACTTTTCAGAACGTCCCGTTGTTCCGCTCGTCGTCCGCTTTCCTCCGGCTTTTTCACGTTTGTTCTCGCTCTTTTCTCTCGGTTTTCTCGTCACGTCTCGCCTCTCCTCCCTGTCCAACCGATAGGCGATAATAGTCGAGCTGTTTACATCGGTCACAACAACTGCAGCCGAACAAACTCTCTTTTCACCGATAACGCTTCCCGTGATTTATGAACTCCGATTATGGCCCTCTACAATACTAAGCTGCGCTGGCCAATTGTCTGGGAAATGCGCTATCCGGTAATTGGTATCAAAGGAGAAGACATCTGGACGGTGGCCGATGAAAGTTCGAATCACGTGCCGCACGGAATGCGAATTCGAGCATTACGCTCCCGTCCATAAGTTATGGGACACTTACCAATTTCCGCTTTACATTATATTAACCTGTTAACCAGGTCGTTCTTTGATTAGGAGTGCCTAATGTTTGTAGTTAAAAACGAAGAAATCTGAGGTAAATTTTCTTGTCCATCACAGAGACACTTTCAAATGACACGTTAAATCGTCTTCTTCGATCAACTGGTTTAAACATTTGTCAACAAATACTGTGAAAACAATTAATAGGCGCCTTGCTTATGGCGGAGCAATTTTCACGGGACGAGTTAACTCGTCTTCCACGCTTCACAGATTAAAACTGTTAACACGTTGGATGCCGCGGGGCTCACCGGAGACTGGCACTTCAAATTTAATGTAATTTAATTTAATAACTATTTATTATTACACAATTCTGAGTAATTTTCACTTTGTAAAATTAATGTCAGAACATAATTACACGACTGAATACCTGAATATTTTTTTCCTTTACGATTTATATCAAAGATAGTATTTTATATTGTGTCTGGTCAGGTATGGCTATCGTCACTGTGGCATTCAACGTCTTAAACACCCGTAATATTAAATCAAACGATTATTTACACTGAATACAATTTCTGAATCTTAAAATACATTGAAAATTATATATACATGCAGAGTGATTCTGGCAACTGTTAGAAAAAAATCATAGACGATAATTTTGCACTGTTTAACAAGCTAAATGATCCGACTATATGATTTTTTTCAGAAATGCTTCGGTGCACTTGCAAAATGCAATTGCAGCTTTCTTTAAATGGAACACTAAGGTTTTTTTTGCATAAATTGTTTCCTCGTGCCAATCTCGTGCCAGATATTTCACTTTTTACACAATTACTATGTTAACGTTAAATCATCACGCCACTATCATATTTACTAACATCGTACTTACACACGCACAGTTTACCATAATTCTCGTGGCCTTGATTGATACTGAGTGACTTGGCCATTGAATTCGTCTTGTTGTGAACTATACTTACGTATTTTAAAAAACATGCAGTTCCATATAAAAAAAGGCGATGACCTTGAAATGTCCTCGACATCTTCACGTACAAAAAGTTAAATTACTCCGAAAAGTCGTCCCCCTAAAATGCTTCAAGTTTTGTTAATATTTTTTCATATCACTAATATTTTCGACAATATTCAATTGTCACGCTTTACGTGCCTCACCCTAAAGTTTTAAATTTTCTCATCAATATACGCTCCCCGTTTCGCGATGACAGCCTAAACTAATTTTGGCAGTCTTGCGGTGATTTTTTACTATTTTTTCCCAGACTTCTGTCTAGAATTGCTGCAAACGTGTCCACGGATTAGAAAGTCGAAACAAACGTCGCCTAAATTGAATGTACTGAAAAACTGGTCTTGGACCATACTATGATTATTTCAGATTTTTTTTATATTAATTATAACAAAATACCAACCATATTATTGAAAATATATTGTGTAAACATAAATCTCTTTAGAAGAGCCTTTCACATCGAAATAAGAAACTAAATCTGTATCGTAATCCAGATTTATTAAAAAATGGTGAATGTCCCATGACTTATGGACAGAGGTGTACGTGGCCGCTCGGAGGCTAATGTTCAATCTCCATCAGCTTGAACCAGCCACTTGCTATTGTGATTGTTGCCTGGATGCTTGAAAGCTTTGATATTCGTCTGCGGTCCCCGAATGTGAAATTTTCAACCCCTTACGATTTAATTTGTGGCCGTGTGTGGCACAGTTAGCGACAAAGTCTCTTACGCGCTGGAACAAACAGAACAATTTGCTCATAATATGTCAACTTTGGGCACTAATATGTACCACAACTCCGAGTAATGTTTGTCAACTTTGACCCGTAATATGTAGCACGAGCATGACTCGTGTTTTTCGTGTTTGGTCCATAAACCGTATTACGAGTCTCGCGCGATGTGATAAGGCAAGGGGTTAAATACAAAGTGGACTTCATTCATGTGCTATACTTGTTCAGGCTGGATACTATTTATCCAACGATTTAGTCGTTGTTCCATAGAGGGATACAATATTTCAAATCGATCAAAAATAAAAGACCCGATTGATCTTTTCCAAAACGAGAAATTTTTCTAAAATATAAATTCCGGACCAACAATTGAAATAGCAGAATATAAACTTGTACTGCAAAGTTTTTTTTTCGTAGAAATCATGTGACGATTTTTGGGGACATTTATTTTTTGCGAGTTTTCTTAATTCATTATTTAGCTTTGAATTCTGTGTCGTTTATATATAATATAGATAGTTATTGGTTCATTTGAAAGATCTTTGTAGGTTTTCTGTGTCGCGAATAATATAAAAATTATAATGAATAATCGGAAAGCTGTATTATTGCGATTTTTTGACAGTAGTTGCAATTTTCTTTTATCATTCAAGATTATTCCTTTTCTCTGAAGAACATAATGAAAAAACGTATACCAAAAAGATAATTTTCGAGGATATTTTTCGTTGATTTTAAATAGTCATTTGTTCTCAGAAAAAATTTAACAGTCAAGAGCATGTACTTTAAATTTTGGTTAAAATTGCTATAAAATCAAGAAACAAATGCATGCACTTGCAAACATAAGTAAACAATGCAGAATGCACTTCATTCATTTAGAATATCGTTTTCTGAAAACTCAAGTTTGAAAATTTGCTACATTTGCTTATTCAGCAACGAAAAATTTCGTTGTGTGGCGTTTACACAACTCATAATTAAAACACAATAATTCACAGCCTTGCAAGCTTAGCTGCCTGGCCCCATACTTCCTTTTTTCTAAAATTATCGATGACAATGATAGATAGATGGAGCATATGTGCGTATAATACAAAAATGATAATAAAAATCCTAAATTGATTGCAAAAACTGTTCAGATAAAGCAGCTTATTACCTTATTACCGAGTATATTAAATAATAACTTCGCTATGTATTGAAGTATGTCAGTTTCGCGATAATCATTGAAAAATTTTTATAATTAATTCTTTCCTAATATTTTAAATACAAATAATGAAACGATTCGTTTCTTGAAATTACTGTTATTTCAGTTAAATCGATATTTTCTGTATACTGAAGCAACACTATTGAAACTAACAGACTAAAGTGGAATTTAAAATCGTTGTTTCTCATTTTCATTCCTTTATTCAATTTGAGTATATTTGGTTTCAGGTGGTTTCCTAGGCGACATAGCCCTGCCGAACATCAAATACGAAACAGAATGGCGACAACAGAAGCTCAACAAGAGTTACCTCGAGGAGCTGGAGAAATACAGGGAGGAAGTTCTGAAAGAGGGTCTCCAGGTTGAGGAAGAGGGACTTACAGGTAAAAATATTTGCCAAACAATTATCGTTGAGACTTATCGGTGCCACGAGTTCCTAAAGAAAGATTGTCTCTTGAAGGTTCTGCTTGCAACAATAACTTATTGCCACCAAGCAAGTGAAATCTTGGGGAACATTCTTCTGTTTGTCGTTCTTTCTATAAGAAGTAACAAAAATTAGAAATGCAATTTTTTAATATTTAACTTGATATAAATCAATGGCAAGTGCGTCTACCGAGATAAGATTATGTGTGGTTAATTAAAGCTTTAAATGAGGACAAACATGGGTTGCTTCTTCATCCTCATCTTTTATGTCTATGCAAAAACGTAAAATTTCGACAAACTTTGCGTGATATCCAATACTCGTTGGAATCTAAATACAGAGTGTCTCTAAAAAAAAACTCTAACGCTACAAAGGCTGTATATACACCCTGAATAAGTAACTCTTTAGTCAAACTTTTTTTTCTTTCAACCACAATGACACTTTTCATTGCCTTGTACAAATTAAACCAAACTAATTTTCAAAAAAAGAAAATGTATTTATGTAAGCTAATTATAAATGCAATTTAAAAAAGAAATAATACAGGCTTTAGGTATAAATAGGAATTACTTTACCTTTTTTTAAATAGAGCCGATTTTGTCAGCCTAAGGATACCCCTCCTATTGTAACAAGAAGTCTCATTACTTATAAATATTTCACATATTGCAATCAGAAAGCTACCTAAAAATCACATGGAGTTTGCCGGTGTACAAGTTGACCGCTATATGGGAATGAGGGTGACCACCGAATGGAGCTGTTAGATAAAAATGATTTCAGCTACAACCATTATTTTTTTATGTTCCACATCCTAACCAACAACCCCGTTTACCGTACTTCCCCGTATGTCACGCTAACGGCGGGTATCGTTTGCAGAGATCCTACAATTTAAAAATGAGCAGAACGGTAACGAGGCGCATCAGGAGAACGAGGAGATCGTGGCTTCTCAAGAGAAATCCGAACCAATTATGGTGGACCGGAATCAATACAGCATGGACGGCGAGCCGGAGGGTGGATTCAGTTTTAACGCGAGGAACGACGACGTTAGGTCTGGGGTGAGAGACGAAGGCGTTGAATTCAGGTAGACCGGCCCCGAAAACTATTATGCGAACATCACGCGACCTTTTTCAACGAGGTGAAATCTGCACTTACGCGAGTGCAGAATGATTCGTGTGTCGTCGCTTGGATGACAGATGTTTTGACTAATTCAGACTGTAATTGGAGGGATAAATTACTGGCTCTTAAAAAGATTTCTGGAAGAGCTCCTTGATTTCTTCGTCGTCGCGTTTCTACTAATTTTTATATGGTCGTACAGCAATTATCTAGTGATAATAATTCAGAGAAATGTTTTTTTACGAGATACAATTATCGACATTTTGTTTGGTGCTGCAACACTAATTCGCATAAGTTTTTGCTAAAACTGAACGTTCAGTAAACGACAGCAACAGTAATAAATTTATCTCGAAAAACAGCAATCGGGGTTATATATTTCTTTATACGAAATTCCAATTAAAAGAATTGAGATGACTGTTGTATCTATAGTATTAATTAACCGCGGACGATAAAGAAAATGTATTATGTCCATTCTTAGAACTCTTGAAAGTCATTCAGCATACGTATGAAATACTTTACTTTATTGTTACAAGAGATATTATATTAAATGTTACATATTTAGTATGATTAAATTCCTATTCTATAATGAAGTAATGGCATGTGTTAACGAACTACCAGTTTGGCTGTAACATTTTAGAAAAATACAGTACGGATGCATTGTTTTTCATTAAAGTTTTAATACATACGTATATGCTTCTGTACTTCCGCTTTGTTGAAAATTACACACAAGCAGCTAGGGGGTCGTTTCAATTTTCAGGTTGGAGTCGACAACTCAATCGACAAAGAGAAGGCACTCCGCTCGAAGACAAAGTGAACTGTTGCACACAGTACCAAATACGAACGCCACACAAATAAGAGACGTGAACGTGGAAAATATCGAGGAAGTGTTCACCATTCAACCGGAAACCAGCACGCAGAACATATCTAAACGGCGTCATCGTCGTCATCATCGTAAAAGGTACGAATAAATGACCCTCACCTCTTCAAACATCGCAAAGACATTATTCCCTTAACAATTGATCAAGGACTTTATTATTTTAATTTCTACTTTGAAAATATTTAAAAAGATATCAAATGTCTAAGGAATATTCTTAACGCGTTGAATGCCGTGGGGGTCACCAGTGACCGGCTCCTGAAATTTAATTTAATTAAATAAATATTGATTGTCACAAAACTCTGAGGAAACTTAATACTGAAACAATAATGTAGGAACAGAAGGTCACGATTGAGTACTCAAATCTCTTTTTCTTTATGATTTATGTAAAAAATAGTAAATTATATCGTGTCTGATTAGGCACGGCTGTTTTCACTGCGGCACTCAACGTTTTAATATTAAAAAAGCATGAATGGTAGGGTTCAAACGATATTTCTAAGTTATAAAGTGAAATCTTCAATATTATTAGACTGAACAGAAAATTTCGTCGAATTTATTGCTCAAGAATCAATGTATTATTATTCTAATTTATTTGTTTTTCAATTTCGTACACGTTGCTCATGATTTCTTATGGCTGTCTTTCATCTGGCAAGCAACTGATTTATGCACGATACTTGATCATTTCCGACAGAAGAAGTCTAACAACGTTTTCCAATCAACCTATCAAAAGAGTATAAAATACTTGCACTTCGAAATGAGTGTAAAAAGAGCTGAATATGCGAAGTGCGCTCCATATTCGCTACTCGAGGTGAGCTGGCACCTAAATCCAAAGAGTAAACAAGAATGCAAAAAAGTAGAAAAACTGCAGTGGCGGTGTTGTGATAAAGAAAATAAGTTCATCTCGCTTCGGTTGCGTGTGCTGCACTTGGAACAACCCCGTGGAGCAAAACACATTTATCAAGGAAAGTTATTGTCAGATCGCTCGGAAAGGGTTTAGATTCTAGTAGAATTTATGATGTTTAGGCTTTCCACGGCGCGTATCTGTATTCGATAAGAGTGTGAAGGAAGATAGGAAGGAATCAGAAAGTTATAAATTAACGTGTTACAGCTCGATCGTGCTTCACGTTTTCGTTTCACCTGACTCCGCCACCTGAATTCGAAATGCTTCGATGAAAATATAATCGGCGTGCCTTTTGTGCACGAGACATCGCGTTTCTTTTTCTCTCAATTTTTAAACGAATAAAGTGAACGTAACTAAAAAGAGTTTACGACTGAAATCGTTTGCACTGTATCCTTTTACAACTGAATAATCATATTTTTTTTTACGTATTTTCGAATTAATATTTTTTAATACTCCTGACAGCAATATACGGTCTCATGGTGTACCTAGCACTTTTCAGATTTAATTTTTTTCATATATTATCAAATAAATAGTAGAGTTGCTTAATTTTGTATAGTTTATACAGGAAGATCTATTAACCTCTTTAGGGATGAATTCATTGAAGTTAGAATAATAAATGTAAATTCTCAGATATATTTGTATGTATAATATGATTTCGTAGTTATTAAATAAAGAAATATAAAAAACTGAAAAATATTTAGAAATTTATGAAAACTAAGTTACAGCTATATCAGGCCACATAATGTTCGACACACTTGTGTTTCAATGAAACTAATTTATACGTACGTGTGAGTATTGCTGAAGAACACGCGACTCGAAGGTTACTGAGCAATTTAGAAGGCAACGTGATTGAAAATTTATCTACGTGTAAAAAAAATACATTAATTCTGATAGAGAGAAGGGATTAACTGTATTGCTGAGTACGATAGTAGATTTCGCTGTTTTAATTCACACCCTCGCTATCATCGACAATTTTCCGCCGGTGGGGTTACTATGCCAATAACAATGGCCGTCATCGTAAAGCTGGAAAATGGGGACCGATACTACCGGTCGGCATTTTCAGCCCTTGAACTGCCAATAACCTGTCAACATCGGCACCATTGTCTCTGTCCGGTCATAGATGTGTTTGTGTATAGATTATGTACGTCTCTGGTAGAAACCTCTGGGGATAAAGCTAAAAAAGGGGATAGGCGTACAGTATTGGAAAAATGTATCTGGAAAAATCCTTTCTCCGTCGCTACTTTGACGGAACTACATCTTTTGTATTAGCATCGTTGAATTCGGTGGAATGTACGACTTTGCGAATAAAAATATGTTTAGAGAAAGATGATCAACAGATTTATTTGTATTTATACAACAGACAGCTTTATAAAATTACAAAATAATTTTAAGACGTAATATAATACTTACTGCTGTTAAAGCTGTTCCTTTTAATCTGAGTATTGAAATAATTAATCGAATTTGCCGATTTATTTTTAGGTTGGTGTAAACATTTGAATTACCTATCTTTATTTGTTGAAAAAATTTGGTACAATTTTCCTGTACGGTTATATAAATTTTAACTAACTTCAGTATGAAATGTTATTATACTTTGTTTTGTGTAATCAAAACTGCACAAAAATTGTATTACTCCAGTTTCAGTTTCGGTTAACAAATAATACAAACCTTTTGCACAAACTCAATATAATTCCCTAATTGGGTTAAATAACTTGAATTAATCATCAATAATACTTTTCCACAGTGAAAACTACCATACCTGGTCAGACATGCATTCATTAAATATAAACACTATTTTAAAGATTAATCGCTCAGAACAAAATATTTAACTGTTCGCTCATATAGTTGTTACGTAATATTATTATAACAATATAAATGACACTCAAAACTTTAGCAGAATTAGTAGTTCCATTTAATATAATTAAAATCAATTTCAAGCTCCGATGATCGATGAACCCTGTGGTAGTGAACGTGTTAATTCATAAAATTTGTTGTACGTGAAATACATCCGGAAAAGTAATTTTATGGTACGTGATAAATAAAAAGTAAATGTCTTGCTTTTCTTACAAAATTTTCGTGGCACCGTATCTGAAAGTCAGCGGGTTTGGCATAGTCTTTCAGCCAACGCTCCCTTCCACGTTGAGAGTAGCTTACGAAAGCGTTTGTTTATGGCTTGTATCCGACACCGTGAAACACGATCGTACTGTGATTCTCCAATGAAGCTCTAGAGAATTCTGGAGAGGATCAAACCGGACCTGATACCTTTGTCGCGGTTAAACCCTAAATCTGCGGAAGTTTCAATCGAGATGTATGATATAAACATGAGCGTGATTTTCATTGGATGTAGTCATTTTAAACGTTGCAACCTGGAAACCGTACTTAAAATTCTTTATTTTTTTATGATGTTTTAATACACAGCTAAAAATAATTAGAGAAGCAGGATTTCCAATCATTTTGAACTATGTAACTACAAAAATAAAGGAACTATTGTGAGCCTAGTATTATAGCACTTGTAGTCGATGTTTATTGTATATAATTTTTGAAACTTTTATAATACATATTTAATATTTTAATGAACAATGAATAATTTAGGTACGTGATCCTTTAATTATTTTGAGCAATGTATTTCTTCTTCTATTGATGTATAAAAGTAATTATTATTTTCATGTATCTCAGCTGAGCCTTCTTTAACTGGTGTTTAGATATTGTTCAGACAGTTAAAGCATTGAAAATTCATTTTATAGAATATTTAATAATATGTATTGTTATCTAACTTCTAAATTAGTAACTTAATTCCGAGTAGGTTTTAAAACACATTTCTGTGTTGAAATACATAAATTTTAAATTTCCCTGTCTTCACGAATTTTTCATACAATCAGAATCGCTTGAATGTCACGTTATCATAGGTCACTGAACTGCAGTTGTGCTAATTATAACATCACTAATATAAAAAAGAAGGCATGGTTCTATGAAAACATTGTTGCTGACCTTGAAGTCTTTAAAGAAAATTATATTTAACACGCAATACACGTCCCTCGAACGGTGCCATCTTATCCTCAATCATTTTTTCGTATCGCGAAAAACAATAGTGGTCAAGATACATTAAATTTCCACTTTTAAAGTTCTTACTTTCAACCAGCGTAATGGTCCATCGCAGAAGAGAACCTTAAATAATACTTCAATTCTTTTATCCATTGTTCCGATTAAATTACCACGGAATTCTCAGTCACAGGGGGATTACATTCAGGAGAAGGGAAAAAGTGAATACTTTAATTACCGAACGATACGAAACTTTCGAAGTCCGCTTTTTCCACTCGGCCGCAAAATCTCTGAAGTTGTAAATTTAAGTCGGCTTTAAGTACGGAGGAAAAACCGGGGAGACCAAGACGCATTAATTTCACGGGACCGATCTAATCGGGGCTCAAGCGTTTTTCATTGAAGGATTCGCGATGGTGATCATCGAACGGGGATATATACGTACAACTTCAACCTATCGATCTCTCTCTCCCGCTTTTTTCCTCTCCCTTCTCGTTTCAACTTTCGCGGAAATGAAGAGGCAAAAAGATGAACAGCGAAAGGGTGGAGAGGAGGGGCGGAAAAAAAATTGTTGGCCAGGAGAAAAGGCGAGTGGAGGAGTGATTTATCGAGATCAGCCGGAGAAAATTTCGTATTCAGCGAATACGTCGTTCCATCGGTAGTAGATCGGTTGCCGTAACTCATCATTCTCCACTGTCCTCCGTGACTTCCGTTCTTGCACTCCATAGCTTCCTGTCCTTCCCTGTGGACCGCTCCTTCCTTCCATGTTATCGGCGGCACGAGGTTATCGTGGCCGTTGTCCGTCACCTGGACAGTCCGATGGACGGGTGAAAGGTGAAAAATTTAAGGCGAGTTTCATTGAACTCGATTAAAACGAAGCTGGAACGCGTGTCACGAAAGTCTATTACTACGTGAACTCAATTATCGTACGAGATACGGAGAACGGATGAAATTCTTTTTCCAGATTTTGACTGTCCTTCAATTGGACACCGTGACTCACATAACGGATCGAATGCTTCTTTTTTCATATTTATTTGGAAAACGTACTGTGAAAGGTCGATTAATCGAAAGGTTTGTTGAAAAGAAATCTATTATTGAGAGGATTAGAAGAAATTTAGTAAAAAAATTTGTACCATGAACACTGTGAGATCGTTAATATTGAATACTTAATTTTCATTGTGAATATATTTTTCTCAGATAAGCCGTTACTATTTTTCTACTCATTATGATTTTGTTAGTCTTTTATGGCAAATTTTTCGTTTTAACCCTACCCCGTTCTTCCGTTCGACTATACACTTAAGGTGTTTGGATAAAAAATGCCTCCGAATATGTGGAACTCATATTTTCAACTTTATAATATAATGTGAGAATTAAGGAAACGTGGAAGTAGCTAGTCGCATGTATTATAGTGTCATCATTGCGAAAGTTTTTTGAATAAATGAGGACGCGATTGGTCGAAAAAGGCCCAAAAAACGGGACTAGAATTAAGTCACTTGAATCTATTATCTGTATATTCGTTTTCGTTTTCCTCGGTTGCTTCAATATCAACTTCACTATTTATCATTTATTATTTATTTATATGAACAAACTCGATTTTACAGGAAGTGTTTGTTGTGGCAACCTTCGTCAGATCATACATACGTACGTGCTCAAAACGAAGTTCCGATAATTGGCTTCCTAAAGTATTCATTTCCAAATAATCAGCACACTGGTAATAAGGACGGTACGAGTCTCTGATGGTTTCGATTTCGCTTAATTTTTATGCAATGACATTACTGAACGTACAACTTGTTATATTAAAATTATAAAATACGCCTCTTAAACATTTTCGAGAATTTACGCGGTACAAAACATTCATGTAACATGATCCTTTTATTCAGAGAAACGTAGAAAGAGGCAGTACTTCAATTTGAGCGCATTAAATGTTTTTACACATGACGAATTACGCAAGCTGAAAACAACTGATTCAATGAATATATATACTACAAATTCAATTTATTTTTTAAAGCGCCTTTCAAATATAATTGACAACGTCGTGTTGTTTATCACAAAAAATATCCAGACACTTTTATCGCAAAAGTAGAATTGTTTCTCTATTGTAAAATTATCTAACGTCAATATCTTTGTACACTCAGCGAGACAATATTTTCAGATAGCAGAGAATATGTAGAAACGACAATTAATTAACTACACTATGATCACTGCTAATTATCTTAAATATTTATCATATTAGCAGTCGTAGGGGCCACTGAAGACCAGTACCACTAATTTAATTTAATTTAATAATTACTGCTTCTTATAAAATTCTGAAAAAAATATTAATACCATAATAATATATTATAAAGTACACATTATACGATCGACTAGTTAACAACTTTTTCTGTCTCGCGTTTGATATTAAAAGCAGCAAACTATAATATGTCTGACTATGTATGGCAGTTTTCACTGTGACACTCACTTGCGCATACGTTGACCGGCACAGTGAAAATTGCTATACCTAGTCAGACAGACGATATAATGCTTTCTTGAACACAGATTGTTCAGAAGGAAAATACTGATCTGATCGTATTTTTATCATTTTCTAATATATTTTCACATTGATATCAGTCGGAATTTTATGAGAATTAATACTTATTTAATTCGGCAATATTTGATGCATTGGTTCATATAACCCTGCGAGCTAATCAATACGTTATTCATGCAGAAAATATCACTGACCTTAAAAACTCCGAAAAAGATGACCTCGGGACAAAAGTATGTACTTTTTGCGGCAAATTGTACATAAAATATTTTTTGTATCATTACAACTGAAGGAGATATTTAGGTAGCAACGTTTAGGTAGGACACCCTGTATACATTTCATAAAAAATTCTTCGGTTTATATTTTCGGTACTAACGAAATCGTCAGCCCTTCTGCCAAGCATGTGCGCTTATCATTCTATAATTCTCATTGTATGTAACTTTAGTAATTGAAATTCCATTCACTTTTTTTGTTTGTTTTGGCATTAGTTGAAACAGTCCAAGACACAATATGATATGCAGGGCAACAAGTATTATGGCCACAGAAACTGTTTAGCTCTAAATTATTCCATACTCTAAGGGTTAATTGAAAGATTATTTTTTATTATATTTTGGTATGCAATAGACAACGTAAATCCGACGCGAGTAATTAAGTTAGCCCAAACTGCGCGGGCAATGAAGACTTAATGAACCAAATAAATTGATTCCAGAATAACGCTATAAATATAAAAAATCATACAAATTTTCAGACGCTGCGAACACATCAATATCTGTGCCCCATCCGATCGCGATAAGTTCCATCGAGGGTGGCGACGGGTTAACGCGTTAAACAAGCCGGCCGTTTGAAATATTCAGGATATAATAAAAAGCGGCCCCGCGCTTTTGTTATCAGTGATTGATGAAAAATCGTGAATCGTAGAATTCCAGCGAGTCGGCGGATTATTTCGGTATGACGGGGACACTGATATATTATATTGTGGTTTATTGCTCGCTGGTTAGAGGAGGGTTCCTGGTGGGAAAGAGATGGATCGACATTCGAAGGGGTGGTAACTAGCGCACGTCAAAGCTAATAGAATGATCTATGCGTCTCGCGATCGCTTGATTGAAATCCACGTCGAGTCGACCGATGGTGTTCCCCTCCGATGAAATCGAATGGTTCGCGCGAGTGTCTGCATGCGAGAGAAAAGCGTCGCGTTTTCAAAAGAGTCCGACCGGGTGCTGACTCGCATGACTTTGCAATGAATTTAGTCCTTCGATCGAATTCACCGGGATTTACGACTTTTCAAATTACATGCGAACACATTCTATATCCGCTTGTCATCACCACAAGGCATGAATCTTTCACAGTGATTGCGGTGTTCTGTTATTTTTCTCGCGTTTTTGATCGACGGGCGGATCTTTTAGATCTTTTGGACGATAATATAATCAATGGAATATATGATTATGTTAAAAAAGGAATTTAACACGTACCCTGCAGCATAGGTCGCACACGCCTCATACTGAACTTTTCGCTAAATGCGTTATTATACAATTTCTTGAATTTGTTAAAATGAATATATTTTCTGTGTTTTGTGGCGTGTTGTATGTATTGCAGCTTTTTCTGGATAATCATGATTTTTGGAGTTAGGTAAATATTAGGAGATGTGTGCTATGTGTAATTTATTAATGAGTTATTAGTCTCTGCAATGTGAGGCGCTGGCGATGACGAAAATTAATTCGATTCGGAACATGTTAACCATGCAATTATTAATTCTCGTAAATTTGTATTAATGTTAGCATTTCAGTAATTACATAAAAGAATAAGTATGCTATTGAATAATTAAATTATTTTATGGCAGGTTACAATGTGTCATTCTACATAATTTTCACTATAACAGAACGTGTACTAATTATAAAATTAAAAAATGTATACATTCATACTCTCATCTGGATCATGTAAACATAACAAAATTTGTTTCCAATCTCTTAAAGCTCTTTCCAAAAGCATTAGCTCATTTTCTTAACAACCTGAACTAATAATACTTTGAATATGTTTTTATGTTCCATGTACATATAAATTCCCTTTTATTAGTACCGAAAAACGTTTTTAGTTGATAGCATCCACGAATAAAGAAATGACGACGCTTTATACGCAATCAAAAATAGTGCTGCCCATTTTTGCCCGCGGTGTGCAGACCTGTACTTAAACGTGTCGATATGCTCTTCCATACTGAATTAAAGCCTATTCATTTTTCACATAATTTCTGTATGTATTATTCACCATAAAAACAGCTTTTACCAACCATGTATGTACTTGAAATTGTGCAAAGTGCATTAACAGTCCCGTTCTCAAGTCAGAATGAGCAATTAATCGGCGAATTAGCTGCTCTTTTCGAAGCTCCAACGCGTGAAATGAATTTGAAAAATATTTTAAACGACATAACAATGTTATCGATCGAATGGGAATCGAATTAATAGTAAATGGAAAACGCGTAAATCCATTAAAAAATACGCAACGCGACATTACGTTTCCGCGTGTGCGTGCGGCGAATATAAAATTTGCTTTGCGCCGTGATCGTGATTCACGACAAAATTCGCGTCCCCTGTGCGCGAGCCAATAAAACGATCTCGACTGAATAGCATTCGTCATTAATGAATATGCGCCATTACGCCGAAATCCATTCATTGCAGCCTCTTCCGTCGAATCGCGTCAGATATAATGCCTGCCCCCAATAATCGTTCCGTTGTAACGCGGCCGAAGCAAAATATGTAGTAATAAATTATGTCGAATGTTCCAAATCAACATCAAAGCTATCTTACAAAATAATTTACCAAGGAATTATTTGTTTTTCAAATATTCCCCACAGAACATTTGGAATAATTCAGATACTTCTCATATTCCAGAAAATATTCGCCACACCTGGTATTATCAGAAATTTGTCTAATTTTGGGGGAACTTTTGCACCTCAGCCTTTTCTAAGTGAAATAAAAATTGTTTTGTTTTAGTTATACTTCCTTTTTATGCCCAACTCTCAAGCATTTTTGAGAAATTAGCTCCAAGAATTGCTCACCGTGCTGTGGTTGCAGACAGCTTGTGTTCGGTTCTTTAAATGTCTTCTACTGGAAAATTAAGGAGTTGCAATTAATCAGAGAAATATAATATTGAATTGTTGTTTAACAGTATGATGGCCGCCATCACACAAACATAATTTAATTCGGTCGTATAATATGCATGTTAATCAAAGTCTACATATTACTGAACTACACAAATAGCCAGATACTCATAACATGTTATATGCACAATAATCGATATAAAACGAATAACAGAATATTTTGTTACGTAAGCAAAGCATCGCAAACATGAGCAAGGTAACTAATCTTCACAAAATATCCATGATCGCCAAAGGGTTAATAAATCTCATTCGACCTATTTTTTAACCAGTTAAATTTGCAATAATGCCTTTTCATTTAATAATATTAAATTTTGCAAACTTCAATCTATTATAATCTCTGAAATGTGTTTCGCAGAACGTTTAAAATATGTCAGTTACTCTACTATTCTTCGGGAAATAATTAACTACGCTTACAACGTTAACATAATTTTGAAAAAAGTTCTTTTCCGTAAATTTTTTTCTTTAAGAAAAGAAGCTGTTTCCGAAATTTTGTAAACGCAAGTTTGTAGCGCTTATTGTACCATTAAGCTTTTGCTTCGAACATTTTTCTCTATCTCTTGCACTTTAAAAAATATACCCGACAAAGTGAGAGTGCTTATTTGACTTTGAAGTTAGTCTTCACACCCTTAACACGCTGAACGCCACAGTGAAAACGTTCATACCTAATCAGACACGATATAATTTACTATTTCTTATATAAGTCGTAAAGATAAAAAAGATTTGAGTACACAGGCGTGTTCTTCTGTTTCTACATTATTGTTTCAGTATGAAGTTTGCTCAAAATTTTGCGACAATCAATTACTAAATTAAATTAAATCGGAGGTGTCGGTCACCGGTGACCACCACGGCGTTTAACGTATTAAAGGGCGATTGGGCACGAATAAGACATACCGTTATTCTTGTCTTGAATCACTCTATAAATCTTCAAAGTTTCATTCCAATCAGTGAGCAAGGGTTCGCGGTGTTCCGGTATTAGAATTTTCTTGTTTTTTTAAGGAAATCTTACATCCAAGTCTTTTCCACGCAGAGTAAAAATGATTTTCTTTTAGTAGCACTTTCCTTCTAGAGTAAGAGCATCGGGCACCAATGACTTCGCTACCAGTAAGAGCCGGTTAAACCTCTGAACCGGTAAGGGTTGAAAGTTTCGACATACGGATTTAATGGGTTCAGAGATTAGGGGGAATTGCACGATTATCGTTACGTTTTATTTCTTGGGCTGCATTTGCGGCAACCCCTACAAGATCACTACAATCAAAACAACCGACCATGTTTTGTTGATCGCACCACTTATTGTTGGACGTGGTCTTAAGCAAGATGTATCGTTGCGGGTTGTAGACACATCACCCTGAAGCCATAACAATTAACCTCGAAGTCAAAGGAAATGTACTCTTTTAAAGAAAGTAGAAATGTACTTTTAGGTCAACTTAACGTACGAAATATAAAAAAGTTCTAACCAAGAAATACAACCACCGTGTAATCACAGAAAAAAGGAATAAAACAAAAAGGTTCGTCGAGAATAAAATGCAGAGTAATTCATGAAGTCTAATCAAATGAAAACACATTTTTAAAAGATTGTTATTTGAAGTAAAGATGAAATTGTAAAGATGAAATTTCGTGGGTCACACTGATTATGAATTATATTAGCTCATTAGTAGCAATTTTTTGTTGGATTAAATGCACTTTGCACTCTATACTTTGTTTATTAAATTATTTTCAGAGCCATCAGTCTTGTATGAAAAGTATGAAATAAGTGTTAACTAATTAAAATGATACACTTTGTTATTGTACAGTTATTCGTGACTCAATCGTTTTGGAAGCTTTCTTAACTCCTAAGCAGTAGTACGATTTATTCTTCTGACAAATTGCCTTCATTTTTCATTTTCTTACTTCAAACGTGTCAAGATCAGACCGCCTTGACATAAATAATCCTGCTTTCTCTTCATTAAGTTAACTGACGTTGATCGACAAGTATTGCAACACTCCACGATGAAAAAGAGAATTAGAAGAAAAGCAACAGTTGCAGAAAGTATTTCTGCAGACCTCTAACAAAAAAAGTAACAGTAATGCTAATCGTAATTAAATTAAATTATAATTTTGTACGTAATTGTACTCAATTTTATATTATATTCTTATCATACAAGGTATCCCATAAAAACTCGAATACCTATTTTACTTTCTAATTGTTTTGCACTTTACGTTGCCACTAACAAATTTCTTGTAAGAAAAATTTGCTTATTTTTATAAACTGTTATAATTCATTATACTTTCTGATAATATTTGAAGAATTGATCTCAATTTAGAACACTTACTTCACTCAAGTACTCTACTATTGACTTAAACTGCTATACGAGCTTAATGGTATAATTCTAAGACGAAAAGTTTCTCCCAGATATAACTAATGCCACCGAGAAGGCCATAAAAATAAACTATTAATAAAGACTTCTTCATTAAAATCAGGAAGAACTATTTTTAGTTACAGAATCTCTTGTGAACTTTTCGCATACGGTATAATAAAAAAAACACGTACAACCTAGATAAAAACACCTGGAGTACATCAAAATATATGTATATGAATAAGATACTCTATTTTCTATTATTCTTTTCCCTATAAGTTACATCCTGATATCTTCCTTCGATCAATAGTTGCAATCTCCGATATGTTTCTCAAAATCAGCGCTTTGAACTCTCCCCTCCTTCACGTTTCTGACAAAATTAACGTTAGAAATCGAAGCTGGACAACAAAATCCGAGGTGCGGAGAATTTGAAAAAAAAAGATCGGCCTCAGGAGAGCCTGTGTGTAACCTGAATAAGGTCCTCTCCATCGCCTCTTTGCAATCCTACCGGTGGACAGATATTTATTTCATAAGGGACAGTAAAGGGGGTCAATCGTAAAACGTAAGATGACCCGTTCGCGTTCTAGAGCAGGGACGATCGTAAAAGCAGCAAACCGCTATGCGAAACGTAGGACGGGGGTGGTAACGTCGTTAAAGAAAGGCACTCGCGGTTTTTCTCCGTTAAATTTCTACGATTTGCACGTGCAAGCTGGGTTCGCCTGTTTCGTTGACGGTGCCAGCGCACCCTTAATGGAGCTCGCGAGAGCGAGGGCCGTTAATTAATTGTAATGCCGCACCGATTCAGAAACGCATAGCTTGACTGCTGCCGGTCGAGAGTCGCCGCTGGAAGGGTGGTTCACCCCTTCCGCCTGGAGTGGGGAGATAGAGAATCCGAGGAGAATTACGCCCCCGCGGTAATTAGTACTAATAAACGAGGGGCAGAACCGGTACACGCGTGAGCTCGTTCCGCGGCTTGCTCCGATGTTTACGCGAACGGGTGAAATTATTTTCCAACGTGTCACACCACCCCGCCACCCTGCTGCACCCCACATATTTTCTTCCTCCGATCCGCATCTCTCTTCCTTTCTCGTTTTTCGCCGTTCAATCAGACTTAACAGGTTGACTACCACGGTGGAGTATGCTGTATAACTTACAGCGGACTGTGATACACTGGAAGCTCGTTTATCCGAATCCGGTAATTCAAAGATTGGTCATCTTGTGTCAGTTACAAGCTGAAATTATCATCTGACACTATGTATCTGATTTCACAGCACTATGTGTTTTATATTCTAAAATAAAGTATCATTTTAATGCGAAACGTAGTTGTAACATGTGTCATCTTGTTACTAATTATAGTTCGGATAATCGGTGTTCTACTGTACTCGTTATTCTGTAATTATTCTATTTTATATTGTTACTGTAGCATGAGTGTTTACGTACAATTTCAGAAGTAGGAAAAATTTAGTAATTATTTAATTAAACTTGTTTGCTGGATACCGGTGATAACCGCTATGGCTGTGTTAACCGCTATGGCTGTCAACATCTTAACCGTTGGACATATATAAGTTGTATTAATTATTATATTAGATTATATACAGAATATTCCATAACTAGTGGTACGATCTAATCCAACCAAAATGTGCTAGAAAGAGTTCATAGAAATTGACTCTGAAGAGCACAATTCTGTATTCGGCAAAACGGACAACATATTCAGCACTTTATAAATTAATAAAATTTTCCATAAGTAAACATCAAGTCGAATTTCTCAAAAACAAAGCCTAATATGAAAAAATTGTATTTTACATTTTCGACTTATTGTTTCATATAAAATTGCTACCTTCCCGGTTCTACCATCACTTACAGAGCACCCTGTATATTCGGTACAACAGGTTTTTCTTTATAAGCATCCATATTGCATTGCATTCATCAGAATAAAAAGTATTTAGCACAAAACTATCTAAAACCATTTAGATCTCCGTAAGCACTTTCAAATATGCAACATAATTACGATTTATTGGTTCGTTTCTTAAAAAGATACACTTTTCACTTCTTTTATTTTATTTATGACCACCCGCACTATAAAAGGAGATCTACCCGTCTCGTCGTTTATGTATTACGAGATGGTCTCTCAAGGGGTGGTTACGACCCGGACGAAAGGTGTTTAGATAAAACCTGCTTAAAACATAAATGTTGATTGGTATAAACAAATCGCAGGATATTAGCTGTCAATACTTCGTAATTGTTATGAAAAATGACTTCGAACAGATAATAAAAAATAAGTTAAAACGAGTCATCCAGTCTAGCTCAGATCAAAGATCTCTTAATTTATTTTTAATGAACAGCAAGTATATTTATGTCACGAGTAATATCTGTGTACGTTATATCGTTCAGCCCTATGTAATAAAAACAATAACACAATTAAAGGTACAGTAGTTTTTGCATGACGTTCATAGGCATACATTGAAGAAAGCAAAGACATAGATTAAAAATTAAATAATCATGGAATAAAATAATATCTTAATCGACATGTTATAATTATATTGTATTATTACGTGAATTAATTTCACCGCTTATTTCGATATTTACGCGAGCGAGGGAAATTATTTTTCAAAGTACCACTCCTTTTCTTTCTCTGCTGTACCTTACATTTTTTGTTCTTCAACCCTACTGCGCCCCTCCTTCTTCTCCTACTTTCTCGTTTCTTGTCGTTCAATCAGACTTAAACGTAGGGATAATAAATTACGTGTCCCTGGTTTTACGTGAGAGGTTTTTATTGTAATTCATACTACGTTCAACTGGATTCTTGAGACAAGAACGTTTCTGCGAGTGAATTTACATTTTTTAGGATTTCACTGGTGTTGCCATGTACATGCGTATGAGCGTATATTTTTGGAGAAATGTTTGTTTCGGCTAAATGAAACGCGACCACGGCAGAACTGCATTTTGTGGTTTAAATGTTTAAAAGTATATTCTTTGTTTCACTTACTCTATAAAATGTGCATTCTTCACGAACTTGGATATGTTAAATTATATAAAGATCCGCAATCTAGTTATTACGTATTATTTTATCTTCCTATTATAATAAAGAGACAGAGTTTGTTTGTGTGTTCGCAAAAATCTCACAATCTATTAAACCAATTACATGTACTTATCGATGTTATGTTTGACAACCTGAACAGCAACAGTATCTGCAATGTTCATCGCGTGCGAATGCTCCATTTGCCTTTGAAAGTTTTCAAGAAACTGTGTCACCTGATGTATGCCTGAAATTAGAGGAACATTTATGTAAATTATGTACTACTCATTAAGATATTAAATACTATAGGAGCTTTGAATGCTATACACGGTGTACATCACATGAAAATTTTATAATATTAGATACCGAGTATTTCGTTTATTCGTGGTATATACAGATGATTACAATTTTTCATAAAAAATGAATTTAAAATATGCAATAAAATTGGTTCATATGAATTTCCATTTAGGAGAATATTGAGTTTTAAAATTCGCTGAATATTTGAACGGTTTAATAAAACTTGGTTAACTTGTCTATATATTATTCATTGTATCAATTTGTCTTAGTGTTTGCATCTACCGTGATATGGTTCAAATAATATCATAAATTTTTTACACACTATTTGTTTTTTCGATATCCATTATCTTGTACAGAGTTCTGTTCGACAAATTAAAAACATTAACATGTCTCAAATTTTTAATTTTTCATACTCTCCGATAATGAATAAAAATTTAATTGTAGCTACAAAAACTAATATTTACCACCATTAACTTTAGAAAACGCGAGAAATTGTGATACGATGTACATTAAATTTTGTTGAAGCAGTACATATGACTCCCCATATCAATTTTCCACTTTTCGAATGCTGCAATAAATACTGCCACACAGTAATTCGCGCATCATCTGTCATTTTTGATTTTGTTATCCTTCCTCTTAAAGCACCCATTACTGACATTACCTGTTAAAATACATAAACATAGCACGTGCAATTCTGAAAATGTCAATTTTTACTTACTTTTGAACACTTCTCTTTAAAACAACTCGCGTTACTTAAATAAAATTATCTGTCAGGTTTACGCCTAATTACCTGAAGTTATCGCTAAGATAAATAAAAATGCATTTTAATATGTGCTTATAAATCGGTTAGTAAACCGTATTAGGAAATTGGACACTATATCACAGAATTATACACATACCGTTTAGTTTCATGGTACTCATACGCTGTTACGGTAACGAAGGAAGCTAAAACTGTACACAACAAAACTCATGATTCGATATCTACCAAATTGATCTAAATTTAATACTTTTCATACGTCTATATAATTATCCAAGAATTATTCCAATTTTACCTCAAGAAACTCTCAGAAAGTCTCGGTATCACGGAATTATCAGAATTTCCCTTCGAGCAAAACTCGAGTCCCAACTTTTTCAAGTTTGATATCGGACTCTTGTCAAACATTCGTTAGGTTCTTTCCGACGGGAGGGAAGGTACGTTCGGCAGGGTGATCAAAAAGATGTTAAAAAACGCGTGTGTAATCCGGCGAGGGAAATTTCACGCGATCTCGTAAAAAGGGGTGTAACCGCAGTACATTCGATATACGACTAACACCTCGCTTTATCGCGGCGTGCATTTTTACACCGCGAACACCTGTTTTTGCGAGCGGACCGTTCCTGGCCGCGTTCCTCCCTCGAAACCACGCTAAACGATCGCATATTCCACATTTATTTGCGTTCGATGTGCTCGCACAATGACCGCCTGTATGTACGTATCCATTCACGCGACGTTCATAAACCATTTCGTGGGAATTCAAGTTCCGAATTGGTCCCGGTCAACTTCGTCGATTATCTAGCCGTTATTTACTTAGTCAATAGCAATGATCAATGTTGATCAACCCTTGGAACATCTGATCGGTTTACGGTGCGATACGGACCGAGCACACGGCGAAATTGCTGTTTACATGATAATAATAGACACGGGGACCGGGTAAGCCGAAACTCCGATAGTAATATTCAATATTACGCTGATAGCATATTAATAACAGGAAGCTTTTGCTTTTAACGACCCCGGTGTTCCGGCAACGTTAAACATTTGATGGCTGCCTCGACCACCGTAAATTTTCCGGCTTTAAGCCTTTTAACGAGCCCGCGTTGAACGGTTCGATATCGCCGGGCAAGTACATTTTCCGGTATTTCATATTTTACGAGATGTTTTTTTTCTACCGAGCGGCACAGCCCTTTTTCGTTCCCTTCGGGAAAAAATCGAGCCCGACTATTCTCGCGACGCGAAACTAACGCCGCGAATCCCAAAAGGAAGTCGCGAAAAATTAACCTGGAATATCCTTGCACCCGATGCAAACGATGCTCCGGTGGGAATGCAAAAAGAACAGAATGAAACGTGTGTGCAATGCGAAAAGCTTGTTTGCTAACGAGCAATTTTTTTCTTTTCATTAGACTATTGCCATTAAAAAGGAAATTTCGTTTGGAATCGTATGTTCAACCAAACCGACTTTATTACTCGTACCATCAGGAAGAAAATCGAGCCAATACCAGTTTTTCGACGAATTTATAAGGATTAAGAAAGAATTCTATATACTCCGAAATCTGTGAGACGCATAATCTACGCAGATGCGACCATTAAGCGTTACATATTTAAATAAATTTAAGTAAAAAATAAACTTACACATATGTATGTGTGAGTATACATGAAAAAATTGACACTCATTCTCACTAATAACAAGTCGAAATTCCCGAAGTATCTGTATACTCTTCTAACTTCAGTCGAATTTCTTTAACAAATAGTGATTACTATAGAATTTGCATAACTATTTTAGAAACATCCAGATTTAGTCGACCAAAGTCATCGTCTGTTCTTCTCCTTTTCTTATTTCGGATTACCATGCGATGAGATGGAGATTAAAGATCACATTAAAAATAAGAAATCACTTTTCAAGCAAGAATACGACCTTAAACGGCCTAATCTGCGCATCTCCACCAAAGTATAAAAACCATTCTACCTACTGTTTCCCTTCTCTGAATCTTACTTTTACCAGGTCCTTCTAAATCCATTCTCCTCTCCTTGAAAATTTACCCGCGCTCCTTTATAAAATATTCATTGGCCCATGAATAAACTTTTCGTTATTCCAGGTGGCGAGAGCCAGATGGAAGCAACTACAACGACAATGACAAATGAAGGAATGGCTATGCTTGTTTTCAGGACGACGAGACGACGGCACCGTCGTCGGAAGGTCCCCCTTCTGAGACGCGATAACGACGACACGTCCGACGAGGTTGTGTCCTTGCACGATCGACAGCTCCGTTCGATCGAGTTCTACGACATGGAGCACAAGCCCAAGTACCTGGCGAACAAACGTGGTACCACGAGGCACGGATTTTCAAGTAGGACACGAAGAGCTGCTACGGCCCGTAAGGAACGTGTATGGGATCACGGAGTAATACCGTACGAGATCGATGGGAATTTTTCCGGGGCGCACAAAGCCCTGTTCAAGCAGGCGATGAGACACTGGGAGAACTTCACTTGCGTTAAATTCGTCGAGAGGGTCCCCTTGGAGCACCCTAATTATATACTCTTCACGGAGAGACCGTGCGGGTGGGTTTGCCAACGCGTGAACGAAAACGCGTTCTACGAATGCGTGTTGATTAACCGTTTCACTGTTGACAGCAGGGTATTTTCAAAAGGTGGTCGAAAACTTACAGTCTTCTATAGGACAGATAGGACAATATGGGTACTTTGAGATTTTACCTACAGGGAGAGCTACCGAAGTGGACGCCTTTGATTTTAACCCTCTATAACTGGAATTTTTTCGCGTATAACGAAAATGAAAGATAGGGAAATGATAAAGATGAGTGATAAAGTTTGTATTACGGTGTATAAGCATAATAATAAACGACCAGACTTCTTGGTGGCTGTATAGTCGCACAATATAATTGTACACAGTGATACATGAACGATATAAAATTTGAAAAATATTGTTATATAGGTATATAGGTAAATAACTACCAAGTCACATGGCGTTATAGAGAGTTAATGAGCTCTTGCATGTTGATAGATCACGTTATTACGAATCCCTCTGTATGATCCACTCAGAAGCCAATCTGATCAACTCCATTTTTAGTAAATTTCTCAATTTCATTAGCCGACTACATGGATGTTTGTAACGTCATCACTTTTCTCTATTTTTCATTTTATGGGATTGATCAGTTTGGCTCCTGAGTGACTCATATATGGTTTTGGGCGTAGACAGTCAATAGTTTAAAAGATATTTAATGTTAAAGTTCCGATAGGGTTCATCATCTTCATTTAGGGGTTATATTCCTTGTAGCAGCTGCTTTGAAGTACAGCGTGGTGCAGTTGGCTAGGCGCTAGGTTGTCACGCAGAGTTTCTTTTTGCATTAAATATCTTTGAAACTATCAACTGTCTATGCCCTAAACCATATACGAGGAGATTCCTAATAATATAATCTATCAACATGCAAGAGCTCATTAAAATCTGAGACGACCGCCGGAGCTCTCCTTGTTAGAATACTACAATATACTAAATTTTAGTTTATTACGAAGCTACTAAACAATTGAAATTTTACTGAAATAATCTTCGACGCATTATTACTACTATAAGAATGTACAAAAATTGAAAATGTAACCATTACTTTTTGAGTTAACACATCTTACCCTGCTATACTATTTTGCTCCACCCTCCCCTATTCACTATACCGTGAAAAAAACGCTTAATTATAATGCTTAACTATAATGCTTTCAGAGAGTACAGCAATTTTCGATATGAATAATATCATTTACATATCCACGTTTGATCAACACCGGATACCTGATAATATCGAAATAAATAATCGCTGCTTATTTTAAAAAAGAAAATTTACAGGTCTGTGTTAAGCAATCATTTTTTATTCAGTACAGCGAGTATTACAAGTTTGCAAAGTTTTCGACCACCTTTTAACAATACCCTGTGTGAGCTAACGACGCATGTCTGTATCGTATTGAATTTTTTACAATATTTTTAATTTCAGTTTGAATGTTTCTAAATTATGCAACTCGTATCATTTTTGTATGGCATATAAACTTAATGAAAGAACTATCGAATTCTATCGTGGTTTCATAAACGTAACTTTTATTTTTCTACTTGCACATTTTAATTTATTTTCAACATAATTTCGCAGATGCTGCTCATTCGTCGGGAAAAGGGGAAATGGGCCGCAGGCTATAAGCATCGGAAAGAATTGCGATAAATTCGGAATAGTTGTTCATGAATTAGGACACGTCGTCGGTTTTTGGCACGAACACACTAGACCCGACCGTGACCGTCATGTGCAAATCATTCGTGACAATATCATGTCCGGTAAGTGTAATTTCTTGCGATTCTTATTTTTTTCTCTTCTATCAAGTAAAGATAAAACGTAAAAAGTATAAATTAAAGGTTACATATAAATCTAGATGTAACACTTGTTCACATACTATTAACACTGGGAAGCCGAAAATTTTTTACCACCCCGATATGTCTATAGATCTACTTACACAAATATATAAATTTCTTATCAAGATTTTACCCCCAAATATAGATTTTATTTATATATTAAAAGTCACTAAAGGTAAGGTTCACAAGTTCAAAAGATTTCAAGTTATAGACGAAATAAAAAACAGATATTAGTGTTAAGAAAGGTAAAAACTCACACGAAAGGTGACACAATTTTTTAATTTGATATAATTAGGACGTTGTGGGTGTATGAAAGGATTAAACTCAAAATCTTGCAAGACATTCTTGCATGTCACTTCTTTCTTTAGCCTACGTTCCAGATATACTTTTCCTTTAGAAAATCTTCTAAAAATCCTTAGAAACTACACTCCAGATGTTCCCTAACTTTCGTATTCTTGGAATGTTGGAGCTACGTAAGTTAAAATACGTAATATAATCACTAAGTATACACTTTTCGTATATTTAATATACTTTTATATAAAAGATGAAGAGTTGCATCGATCGATGCATTCAAAAAAATGGAGTCGACCTTCACACCTCTTCTATGCCCCCACCTATAGAAAACAATAGTCATCACATCACATCTCCCGCGAAAATATGCTACCTTTGTATTCAACAATTCCCTAGACAACCACTAATTTACAATTTATTTAAGAAGATCATGTTAAGTGCTTCTCTCTGTACACTTCTTGTTCACTGCAATTTCGCCTCTCCAACATACAACTTTCGTAGAACGTCACAGTGGTCTAACAGTAAGATCTGGCCCCGTCGTCGTAAGGGTAAACAGTGAAGAAGTGACGACAAGCATGTGATTTGTAAATCAAACATTACCGAAACATCCGAGAGGATCCACATTCTACGAACTCTTCGACAACATTAAGTATCCTCCGTGTTTGGTGAACGTGAGGTGGATCGCGTTGGAAGGCGAATGTGCATACATACATACGTGCTTGGACCAGCAATTAGACGTTGACCGGAAGCTCGTTTGCCTTCGTGGCGAATAGGTTTCCGTTTTAGATTAATGGAGCAATTTACCAAAGGCGGCTGGCAAATCTCACCAATCAACTAAAGCGGTATTCTAATATTTGCACTGTCCCAACGACAGGGGTGCCTGGACACGGCGATCGCGTCTCGATTAATGGATACTCTTAACCGAAATGGTAACGAACTGTTTAATTAGCCAAGCAGCACCATCTGTTAGATATTACACCTTAAGTCGGACCCCGACAAAATGTCACTAGTTCACGAACTTGCGTGCTGGCGTGACTCCGTTGTGGTTTAAAGCCGCTATTTCGATGATCAAACAACAATTGAACGGCTGTGTCCTGTTTCGAATAACACTTGGCAGGCTGTGTATAGCGACAAGGCGTAGTTGATGGAACAACAGTCGAGAGTCAGCTTTCTCTGCCGTATGTCCTGGCTATGTACCGGAAACGGTTGACAATGTCGAAAGCTTTTGCTGCCGCATTGGATGCTCGATGGAATCGATCCCCTTTGTTTCCTTACTTTCGACGCTGGCACGTTCGGTCCTAGCCAGTTGGAATCACTTATTCGACACGAGATCTCTCGGTAGTTTAACGTCGAATGTTTGCAGAGTCGAGGTGGTTAATTTAGATCGTTTGCGGCTTTGGATAAACTTCTCGTTCAACGGCGACCGCGTTCGTCTCTGCCACCACGGGATTATTACACGAGCTAATGAATTTTGAGTCGACATACGCGGCATGCCAAGCAAACTGAACCGTTGTTATATAAAATCGAATAAAAATTGCCTTTGCAAAATTACTTTATTTTGTTTGAAGCATGAGCTTTTGGTCTCGATACAGTGTTGGCCACGGTATCAACCAATTAGTGAATGAATTTTTTCAGATCCTCTTTTAGAATTACCTCGAGGATTCTTTTCACATCTGTTTGGATGGCTTCAACCCTATTATAGTGACTATCTTGCATCCAGATTTTAGGTATTAAGGATAGATAATAGTTTCATTATCGATTTAGTTAATTTAAGAAATTTGAGGTTCTCCTATCAGTTTTTATGGTTTCTCAGCAATGTTTGACATAAGCAAACCTTTTGTTTATTTAAAGTGTCCTGTAAGACATTATGACTAAAGACGTTAAATTTCTTAAAGACTTTGAATTCCTGTACCAACATTCTTGTAGTTACATTCACATCAGTTATCAATCTTTCACGGAAGTTTCTGGTGGAGTCCTATGTGGAAGTCATTTTCGGACTCCCTGGATGTTCGTTGTGTTTCATGAGCAACGTTATATAATGTTTGGTTTCTGAGTATATTGTAGATTATATACTTTATAAGCTCTTGTTTTGTTCACAGCAAATAAAAAATATAAATAAAAAAATTGGTAAAACAGTTTCATTGTGAGACCTAATATTTTGTCACATCTCAACGATTCTGCCTCGATCTCTAGCAAGATATTAACTTCTTCGTGTGGATTATCACCGTACGCTTTATGGTCGTTTCCACGGTTTAAACCGTGTATGCGTTATTCCTAATGTATATTCTAATTAAACGGACTGCTCCTCATTTGTCTCCATCAGCCGGTGTGCAACTTTAGCGCTCATTTAGTTTCCTGTATAAGTTATACATGTTTTTTGTATTTTTATGTACAAAAAGAATTATTCGTTAGTAAAATAAATTAATAAATGAAATTTAATACATCTTTATTAATCCAAATAAGAAAGTATCCTTATTAATCCAAATATCCAATTAGGGCAAAATATGTTGTTTTTCTATAATTAAAGCTATTATAATAGATGCGATTTGTTTAATCCTCATATTGTATTATGAAGCTGAAAATATGAGTTCCATGCATTCGGGGCATTTTTGACCCAAAGTCTTTAAGTGTACAGTCGAATGGAAGAACGCTCTATGTTTAAAGTGGTAACATCAAGTGTTACGATCCAATATAATTTGATTCGTATTCCAACCAGTTATGCATATTGTCATATGAATGAACAAGAACCTGTAATCTATAAAACCTCATGATTTCATACACAATATTGAACAATAAAACGTGTTATGCACATTAATGAGATTCAATTCGTCATACGTGTAACTCAAACTTAATTCTTGCAGGTCAGGAGTACAACTTCAACAAATTGACGGAGGAGGAAGTGAACTCGCTCGGTCTACCTTATGATTATGCTTCGATCATGCACTATGCGAAAAATACGTTCTCGAGAGGTAGCTATTTAGACACGATTCTTCCGATGGAAATTCAGGGGAAAAAACGGCCTGAGATTGGTCAGAGACTTCGACTCAGCGAGGGTGACATCGCTCAAACGAATCTTCTTTACAAATGCCACAGTATGTTTTCACTATTATTCATAATACTCGAACACACAATATACACACTTTATCTTACAATAAAGCTACATACAGGAAGAAGAAAGTTTAATTTTTTTGAAAATAAATATTGTATCACTTTTGTGTTTCTAGAGTGCAGTAAGTCTTTACAGGAGAAACACATACCTTGTTTTAATCATATTTTTGGTACAAATAATTGAAACCATTTTATAACGTACCCCCTATATTTCTACCTTGTAATAAAATATTGAAAACGTGCATTTAAAAAAAGTCTTAAACAATTACTTATGCAATTATTTTTACACAGTTCCAAATCTTGCAAGATATTTTTACACGTAACTTCTACCTCTAACCAACGTTATCAATGAACTTAAAAAAGATAGGTCAACTCTTTCGAACTCTTGATGTTCATAATGAACTGTTGATACTATAATTCGATCAGGAGAACTACAACTCCTCAAAATATCACATGTAAATCAAACCTCACAAATGTCATAGCATGTTCTTTCTATTGTTAGTAATATTCAGTGCACTATCGTTTACGGTATAGTTAGATACACAACAGAAGCAGGTCTAAATTTTTCAAAAATTAGTATCACGTTACGTTTATTTTCGCAGAGTGCGGGAGAACGTTTCAGGAGAACAGTGGAAGTTTTGGATCGCCGACACATCCGAACAGTTCACCGGCGATTGATGGTGAACGGTGTGAGTGGAGAATCACGGCAACGCACGGTGAACGTATAGTCCTGAACATTACGTCGTTGGACATCTTTAAAAGCAATTATTGCCGCAGCGATTATCTGGAGATTAGAGACGGCTACTGGTACAAGAGTAACGTTCTAGGTAAGCTGCATAACGCGTGATAACGAAGCCGTAAACACGAGGTGCAATTTATACTTATCCCTGGTCGCAGTGTATCGCGAGGGAATTTCGCGAATATTGCATTCGTTTGGAGCAAGAAAATACCTAGCACGTTTGCGAAGAATCAAATACACGCACGTGTTCATACTGTCGTTTAAAATGGTAATGAATGGTCAACAATTTCCATTCTGAATGAAAACGCAGATTGTGTTTCTCTTTATTGAGGTATGGTAGCTTCAAACGAAAGCGAACTGGCGCAATGCGATGTTTAGTGCACAATCTAAACATTATATTTGTCTGCATGCAATTTCATGGTACATTAAATAATATTTAAATAATGTAGTTAAATTAATAATTCAATTTCCGTTAATAAAATGATAAACAATTTATATATTCATAAATACTATAAAGTACCTTCTTCTTTTTAGTTTACTAATGCAATCCTATAATATTTTATATTCAAACTATATCATTCTAAATTACCTTTTCCTTACTGTTAGTGTGAAATAGAAATGTTTAGATAAATAGATATTCCCACAAAATAAACACAGAGGTTATATCAATATGACAATTTATACAATGATAGCAAGTATAAAAATATTTAAACAAGTGTTAGAGCACTACCAATCGAATTCCTACGAATAAAAATAAATTTCATATGAATTGTACAAAAATACCATGAAATTCTGTTCACTTTATTTCTCAGACAATATATGATTTTGTCATTTAATTAAAATTTGGTTGAAGTAAAATCTGAGCGTGTTTCTGGTAGTGCATCATGAAATGAAAGAGCTGATGGTCACTTTGACATTGATCCAGGTCGATTCTGCGGAAGCGGGAAGATCCACGAGCCAGTGGTGTCCACCGGAAGTCGAATGCTGGTGACGTACGTTACATCCAGTCGTCAGAGTGGGCATCGTGGTTTTACTGCGAGCTATGAAGCCGTTTGCGGCGGTGACGTCGAGCTCGATGCCACGGGTCATTTAGAATCGCCCAATTACCCAGAAGAATACCAATCCAGCAAGGAGTGTATCTGGAAATTGTCGGTACCGCAGAATTTCCAAGTGGCGCTCAAGTTTCAATCCTTCGAGATCGAGAATCATGACAACTGTGTGTACGACTACGTAGAGGTCCGTGATGGGCACAACGCTGATTCCCCGTTGATTGGAGTTTACTGCGGCTATAAAATACCACCGGACATCAAGTCCACCGGCAACAAGCTTTTGGTGAAGTTCGTTAGCGACGGATCCGTGCAAAAGGCTGGCTTCTCGGCTACCTTCATGAAAGGTGCGGTTTCGCTTGTGGTCACTAGCTTTCATACGGCTACTGAATAAACAATTAAATATCTATGATTTATGAGGAAAATATGAGCTGTGTCTATGAGCAGTAGAACCTCGTTTATCCGAACTATAATTCGTAACAGTATGACTTACATTTCAACTACATTTCGCAACAAAAATGATAAGTTTAATTTAGAATGTACAATACTGAGTACTGCAAAATTAAGTACACAGTATCACTAATCATATTTCCAGATTGTCACTGACGTAGGATGACCAATTTACGAATGATCAGTGTTCGGATAATCAAGGTTCTGCTGTTTTAGAAGGTATCACAGGACTGTTCTGTGCGTAGCTGCAGTGGCAAGAAACAATCATACTTTTTTTTTTTAAATGAAACTGCAGAAAAGTAGCAAAAGAGTGTAGAATGTCTTGAAACCAGTTAATTTTACCTTGTTACATTTTTTTTCAACCATTCTAAAAGTACAGTTCCGTCCGGTTTCCTAGAACCTCAGATAGATTATTAAACTGTTATTCTTAATTCTGTTCCGGAATAAATATGTATATCTCAATGATTACCAAGTTTTTGATCGAATGTTGCATACATCATTAAACTTGAAAAACAATTTACAAAAGCAAATGTTTAAAAATAAAAAATGCTTTGTGATAAGATAATATATGATCCTTAGTGGAAATTGAATAAATTTATTTATAAAAGGGCTATTAAAAAATTGATCTTTTAAAGAATAATAAACTCAATCTCAAACAAATAAGAATGCAAACATCTTTGAAGCTACCGTCGGCTGATAAAACAACGAAGGGTGCAGCTATAATAAAGAGACTTTTAATAGGGTTAACAAGCTTGTACAAGTTTAACGACGGAATTAAGTACAGAAAAGAGTGTACTTGGTCGTAATACAATTTTATGAAAAAGATCGTCCGGTTTATTAGACGATATTATAGTCTGAAGCTACTCAAGAACCTACTAACCATCGTAATAAATCGTTCATTGAGTATTCTCATCGATAATATCGGCATAAAGTAAAAATTTTCTTACATTTTTTCAATTCATAAAATTGTATAATATTTGACTAGAATATAAATTAAAAATTTTTCAACGAGAAAAGCATTATAAATTGGATAAAGAAAACATGCTTAAGCGTGTCTACAATTTTTTAATACGTGTTTAAAATTAATGTCAGTTATATTTCATAATTTTTTCAGAATTCGACGAATGTATTCTAACCGAGCATGGTTGCGAACATGATTGTATCAACACTTTAGGTGGTTTCGAGTGTGCCTGCAAACCCGGTTATGAATTACACTCCGATGGAAAACATTGTGAAGGTAAATACTCCTTTTTTTCTTAATTTATCAATGTTTATATAAAAAGAACTAAGTTCTTGTGTTATAAAAATTAAATAATTTAAGTGCAGTTGATTAAGCATTTCGATTCACTATTATTAATTGTGATACGTGTTATTGTTAGATGCCTGCGGTGGAGTATTTGAGGATAGTAACGGAACCATCACGAGCCCTTCGTTTCCGGTGACATATCCGGGAAACAAAGACTGCGTTTGGGAAATCATAGCTCCTCCACAGTATCGTATCACCTTGAATTTCACGCATTTTGATCTGGAAGGAAATAATGCTCGACAACAAGAATGCGAATACGACTCCGTGGAGGTCAACAGCAAACTTGGGGATGATATTTTGAGGAGACATGGAATTTTCTGTGGCTCCAGAGTACCACCCTTAATTACATCAGAGGGAAACTTTATGAGAGTGACTTTCACGTCTGACAACAGGTAGTCTATTCAGGCTATTCACAGATGTTCAACAATTCTCAAAAATTAAATCTGACTCCTGATTTAGGTTTTTAATCTTTCAGCTAATTGAAGACGTAAAATGTGAAATACTTGAATATGATATGTATGTTAACACATTGCCAACCATTGGGGTAGATCTACCATTTTGCTTCTTAATATAAGTATATGACAATAAGATGCAATAAACTAAATTTGTTAATATATTTAGATAGGTACAATGACTATAATTTCCACAATTTATATTACTGATTACCATATCACAGAAGCTATGGTTGTTGAACACTTTGATGATCGCTGTCATGTACATGTGATCTAATTCATTTGAATAATACACATGCGATACAAATAAATAAACGCACCCACCATTGGAAAAAGAAATAAATAGCCAAGTACTTACAAAATGAAAAATGTAAAATAATCGATATAAAAAGAAATCAACTAGTTTTCGCAAAGTATTTCCAATCATCAAAGAGTTAAGTTAAAACACCAATTGTAAGTGTCTAGCATCTAATCAAACATAAACCATGCAGTTGGCAATATGTTGATACACCATGCGAAAGCTCATCTTGTTGTCGGGTACAATAACACAGTAATCATTCATCTATTTCTTCATTTTTCAATTTATTTTTTGTTTAAACTGAGCCACGAAGACATCCAAATTTTTACACTTTTATGTCATTACTGAAACCAGTTTCTACTAGTTTATTAACAGGAGTTATCTAAGTTCGTACGATAATTTAAAATTCGTTTTCTTCGTTGCTCAATCTAAGAAAGAAATGCACAGAAAAATGAAGACATACATGGATAAGTGAAAAATATATTATTGTATACCACAGAAAAGTAGCTTTCAAATAATAAACTAACGCACATATATTTTGTTACAACATGCAACTTAAAAATGACAAAACAGAGTTGACAAGGGAAAGGACATTTTTTCGGGTACATGCTCGAAATCAGATTTAATTGAAAATATGAATTGTTTGGACTCTTATGAACATGTATTCACTTTTGTATTCTGGTAGCCCATATTTTATATTCTTTCATCCGATTGCAGTATTCAAAAAACGGGTTTCGCCGCTGTTTTCTTCACGGATATGGACGAGTGTGCGAGCAATAATGGTGGTTGCCAGCACGAATGCAGAAACACGATAGGTTCTTATCAATGTTCCTGTCACAACGGTTTTACATTGCACGAAAATGGACACGATTGCAAGGAAGGTGGTTGCAAGTACGAAATCCTCGCACCTGTGGGTACCATATCATCGCCAAACTATCCAGACTATTACCCTGGTCTCAAGGATTGCGTTTGGCATTTTGTTACGAAACCTGGTCATCGTATCAAACTGGTTAGCATTTAATTATTTTGATATCTCTTCATTGACTATACACAAAGAAAGAAAAGAAGAAAGAAACCAAATACACAGTACAAAAAGAAAATAGTGAAATTGATACACAATGGAACGCTTTTAACAAACATCATATTTTGCAACGGGTACATTCAAATTTAATCTAACGATAAGTTATATACCACTAAACATGAGTCAGAATTTCGTTTTTGTGTTGTGCAAATGTATTTTACTGAGAAAAAGTGGATTCTTGTCTTTAATCATTCTCTTTGTTCCCCTATTTCGACCACAGCTGACTTCCGAAATTGAAATGACAGTTTCAATCTGTATTTGACATCCAAGAAAATGTTACAAGGAAACTAAAAGCCATTCACTCAAAAGAATTTCTTAAACGTTTTGAACAATTATCTGAATCTTGCAAAAAAACGTATCGAGTTCTTTGGGGATTATTTTGAAGAAAATAAACAAAAAGTGTATTATCCCGTTCAGCAATATTTTTTTATTTAACAGAACTCATTACTTTTGTACACACACTGCGTATACTATTTTTGTAATATTCTTATTAAACTAATATAATTTTGTTCCATAAAGTACTGTGTATGTCCGATTATACAGATTTCAAAATAATACATACAGAAATGAAGAATTTTGTATAATCCTAAGGTGGTAGCAGCTAACAAAATGTAATGTTCCGCAGGTTTTCAAAATCTTCGAAATGGAATCCCATCAGGAATGCGCTTATGATCATATCGCGATTTACGATGGCGATTCGCCGGACAGTCATATTCTCGGCAAATTCTGCGGCACTAAAGAACCTCATCCAATACTCGCGACCGGAAATCAAATGTATATGGTCTTCAAAAGCGATGCTTCCATCCAGAGGAAAGGATTCTTCGCTACTCACAGCACTGGTAAGAATAACGTACTTTCAAGAAATCAATAATTGATTTGAAAATATACAGGACGTCTCAGAGTTAAACAATGAAATTGTGCAAATACGTTCTATGAATAAAAATAAGAATAAATACCATATCAGCACATGTCCAGAAGCGACTTATTATTGAGTTATTACAAAAGCGATAAATATGAAGAAAGCAATCGAAACAGTCTGTATAATGTACTTCTTCGTACTATATTTATTGTTTTCAGTCATAATATAATTTATATTAATAAATACATAGTATAAATTGTATTAATCAAACTTAGATATACTGCGTTTTCGACCTTATGTCTATATAACATTTTTGTCTTATTTCTACGTATATAACATATTGACACATCTTGATCGTACAATCCTTGGATAATCTGCACAATTCCTTCATAAAAATTTGCCTTTCACTTAATAAAAATATACTACACTTTCACCGTATTATTATAAAAGTTATTGTCAAATAACTATCACCTTGCGTATACAGGGTGTACCTTAATATATGAAAAATACTTTAGGAAATAATTCAACACTCAAAAATAATAGAATATGTTCATATAAATGTTTGGTTCATTTGACCTTGATTCCGAGTTACAGAGTTTTGTATTTCAGTACAAATAATAATTACAGGTCCGACTAATATTTGAATGCATTAAAAATATAAAAAGGACGATGGTGGATGTTTACAAAATACTAAAGCGTAAATAATAATTTTAAAATCTTTCTGATTGTATCAGGTACAGATCGGTAAAGAAAAAGTTCGCTATAACTCTAAAACGAGGACAAATTAGACATACGTTTATACGAATATACATTATTATTCTACGTGCTCAATCCCTAAAGTACTTTCTAAACATTAAGTTACACCCTGTATAATTTCATGTCGATTTCACGTACAAAAAAATAGGCTAACTATAAACCCTTTCATGTTGTGCACAGTTTCTTCAAAAGTCGCATGCGAAGCATCGTACAAGCTACGTTCGTAATAAATACTATGGAACGTTCATTTCATGATGTTAATTGCTTGCAAATGCATGATATCGAGTGATCTACATTATTATGCATAATTCCCTCACGTAATCGTGTTTTACAGCCTGCGGTGGCCATCTGATCGCGACGGACAAAGTGAAACATTTCTATTCGCACGCGAAGTACGGTTATCATAATTACGACCATAGAACGGACTGCGATTGGGCAATCGAAGCACCGCCTGGTAAAAATGTGCATTTGACTTTCCTCATGTTCCAACTTGAGTCCGAAAGCGAGTGCAATTACGACTTTGTGGAAGTTTACTCCGGTTTGGACACGTCCGGACCCCTGTACGGACGATATTGCGGCAACAACGTAAGTAGACTTCTCTAAAATTGTACAAGATGTTCCCAAATGAAAGGGCTCCAGGTTGGTGTAATGGATTGAGGCTTATACAAGCAAAGTTTCGACAAACAAATTTTAAACCATGAGTTATTTGAAAAACAGAATTTCGCCGTACGAAGGTTCAATATTCATTTATACTTGATATACAAGATGAACCGCTTAATATGAGCACCGTAAATTGTTCTGTTGTTACTGGACCGATTGAAATTTTTTTTTCTCGTGGTTAAGAGGTGAATCTAACATGATTCAGTGAAGCCTTCAAGATGGTTATATTAAATTTTTCTCAGTCGCTGTTTTCTTAAGTTTTCAAGGTCGCCTTAAGTTTTTTTTTTGTAGATAAACCTGTAATATTTGTACACCCGCATCTTAACTGATATTGAGACGAGTTCGGCATGCATCAGGAAATATTTAGTTTCCATTTAACGTTATTCATTTTTACACATTCTAAGTAAAAAAGAAGTATTGTACATAAGAAATTGATCTTGAGAGGCCTAATTTGTATCTCTACAATAACATAGAAGTTTCATTGTATATGTCCGCCAGTATATTCTACGACTAAAAATGAGAGGAAAATGTTGTATAAGTATACATTGAGAAATGTTTTATAAAAAAATTATAATCAAAATTGTAACGAAATGAAACAATCAAGTCAATCTGCACTCCATCTTCTAAATCCATTGTCTTCAAAACGAGACTTTATAAAAAAATATTATTTCACATTTTCAATTTATTTCTACATAGAGAATTGCTATCCGGTCATCGTGTTAATGTTTAGCTGTAAGTCCTACCAAATACTTGTCCGAAGGAGTAATAACAATGCAATAATTAATTACATTTCAGAACACAACGGACTTCATTTCGATGAACGAAGCGCTGCTAGTGAGATTCAGAACGGACGACACGATATCGAACAAAGGTTTTATAGCTCTTTTCGTCGCGGTTGACCGACAGGACAGCGGAGAGAACTATGGCGGTTCAGAAGACGAAGACGCCGATGAAGAGAATCTCTGATCCGTGGCCGGCCTCGCCAATCGACTGGACTACGGGGTCTACATCGGTTCAATCTTACAAAATAACGAGAACGAGTAAAACCTCAAACACTGGACCTACGTTTAGCGTTTGAAGCAGCGGTAGCCCCGACAGACGTGAATCTTATTCGATCGTCGAGGCCCTGGAGCTCGAAGAGCATACCCGAACAAATAATATCATATGAACCGTATCGAATGATTATCTGTTTTTGAACTTTAAGTCACGATCGACTGACGGAAAATCCGTTTTCTCAGATTGATCCGAGTTCTTCGCGACAGGGGTAATTTATCCCGCTAGCGAAGCGTTAGTCAACGGCTTTCCACTTGGATTAGCATGTACGACCTTGAAATTCGGCCTACTTTCGGGCTAATCGTGCCATTATATGTTTAGGTAGAATGCATTGTACTGTTTACTGGTATGAGTTTCAAACCTAGAGAAGCAGCACGCTCAGTTTAAAAAACGAGAAAGTGACGTCATAGTGTCACTCAAGCGGTTTTTCATGTCTGGTCACAAAGCATCACGGATATGTGGGTTAACAAGTAATCGATACCAATAGGAAGGCATAAAAAGTCGACAGGGAATAATTCTCTGACAGGTCGACGTTGTTCTCTCAAACACTGCCTTGCAATTGTACCAAACGATTCCACGAAATTGAAAGAGCATTTTGTTTGCAATTACTTCTGTTTTATTCCTTCTCGATAAAAGTGCTTCGAGATTTGGTACACTTCAAGAGTTTCACGCAAACGTGCGCAGACAAATATGATTCTAACGTTAACAAGAAACGATAACGATGCGGAACATGCATACCGGAGGTCGGAAGAACGGCGTCGCGACGCTGTTCGTTTGGACGATTAATCTGTGGAAACCATCCATACGACAACTCGTGCAAATACTTGGGTAATTTAGATATAAATTTAGAACTTAGCGCTGATCGATCCTACAGTCAGCTATAGAAATTTTAAGGCGAACTTCGATCCGTTTCGATCGAACACAACCTGCGTGTACTTACGTATACCCGAGGTTCTCGTCGAACGTTTATTGTACATAGATCAAATTTAGATGTAGACATCGTGCCGTTTTATATGTAGTCATAGATCGATGATCCACGAAAGATCAAGCGTCTCGCTATCGAGTGGATTCCCGACAGTTCTCGCCCCTGTACTTTCAGTTGCGTTTCAGAACGAGATATGAATTACACGAAGAAGATACGTAAAATAAGAGTCTGTTGCAGAATCAAATTGTTCCAATTGGACGCTTAAGGAATAATGATAAATAAACAAATCATCGGTACATATACTCCGACGAAGTACAGTTAAAATAACTAGACGTCGCAATGATTTCGTCGTAGCTTGTCCAGTTACAGAAAGTATCATTTAGGTATTGGAGAACTTTTTAAGGACTTGGAACTGAACAACGGAAACGTTCGTTTGTAATGCCATTGCGTGAAGGATTCGATAGATTGTGTTCAGTGGACGAATTCTGACAGAGTTACGAACCGACGGAAATACTCGTGTTTCTGAAAAGGGAAAACATATTGTTCTTTGTATATTGTATTTGTAAATCGCGCGCTTGCGTATAATCATCTTGTATCCCCGTAAGGAGATCTATACTTACAAGCAATATCGGTGAGGAAACGTTAATCGAGTTCACAGCTCGTTTCGAAATTCCGAAATTTTTCATAATTTTTGTACATAACGCACTGCCCCGCGTACGTTTTCGACGACGTCGCACGGAAATTGTTCTCGAAAACGGTGTACTCTTACTTGCATGCCCGTTTGTTACATCGCGAACCGGATATGGCCTATATCGATCGAAAGAGGAAAAATGTTTATACCTGAACACGAGCATAGGACGTGCGAAAATTTGTTTGCAAGTACGCAACTACACAATGTGTGTGTGTGCACGTGTATGTGCGAGTACACGTATCGCGATCAATCCTTTGGAAAATCATACGCCTACAATACATACAAATAGATGATAATGTCTTATCTATTATCAGACGATAAGAGCAATATTAAGCGCCGCGTCAAGTTCCTTTTTGTAAATTATATGTGATTTATTTGTTCTCAAAAATACACGTTATAGGCACTCTATATATCACTAAGCAAGTATATACAACCAATGCACGCGTTTCTTCTATCAAATGATGTCCTTTGTACCTGACAATTATCCCATTCCTCGTGATATGATTTTCCTATGCATGCTGCTTGTCGATACGGTCTAAAAAATATTATCTTCGGTGACGTAATTCAATGTGGCGATGAGTCAGAGATCGACCTAACAAAAAATATTGGAAGCAACGAGCAACCCACGCGAAATCTAAATAACAGATTCTTGCATATAAGACAGTACGTATGTCACTTTTATTAAATAGCACGTGCTAAAACCAAATCACTAGTAAATATTCAGTATTCCAGTTCTTTTTAGACACTTTTCTCATTTGTCTTACGTTGATGTTTCAGTTCTATAAAAGGAATCTTGTTCCGCATGATAACTATATTTGACAAACAAGATCGCTTCAAATACAAGGACAATTAAATGCGTGGTCGATCTACAGTTACATCATCGAGTATAGTTGTGTCGATATTGTGTTAATATCAACCATCAACTATTAAAGAGCACTAGAAAAAGATATTCCTGTAGAATAGAATCATATTGTACACTATTCAATCATTTTAAGAGAAACATATCCTGGACTCATCAACTCATTTCATTTTATTGTAAGAAGTATATAATAACCTGCTAAAACAAATAACGATACAGTCGTTGTTTTATTAAAATCACCAGTAATCAGGAAGATTTAATAATTACCAAATGACAAGTGCTGTAAAAGTTATTAATTTTCTCAGATTATCAAAATAATTTCTAATTTTCCAAGTTGAGCAACCTCATCCTTCTGCTCAAAGCAATCCTCCACGCAAACGTTTTATCATTAAAACGAATTTAATTAATCAAATTCGAAGTGCTTAAACATTCAAGAATATTTTGTCATGTTGTGAACAGCATTAAAAAAATTTAAATTCATTATATCGATACGAGTTGCTTGTAACAATTTATAAAAGAATTGATAAAAAGTTTTCGAATACGCTCGGTCATTATCGGGAAATTTGAAAATTCGTATTCAGTGTTTGAAATATTTTCAAGGACTCGAGAAGTTTGAACGGATCCAGCGACGTATATCACGCATTAGCATAATCCTCGAACGATGGCCCAGTTTGGGAACGAACTCGTGCTTCCTTTCGAAAGAATAACATTACACAATGATCCTGTAGTTCAGTTCGAGGAGTACGCAATTGTTTTGCATACAGATCACTGTACAAAGGAGTTATTTTAAACAGCAATAGTCTGTGCCCCACCCTCTATGTCTTCCTGAAGAACGATCGTAACGATTTACCGCTTTCCTTAGTCAAGATCCGACCGCCTGTGACCAATTTTAGAAAAAGTGAACGGCAGAATGGCTCACGCGCTCTCTCACAGCAATTCTCATTCTTCCTTGCCACTTCTGCACGTCGAGAGGCGTCTGAAAGTCTGAACGGCCTGATGAAGCGAAAAGAACAACGTATTCCACGTTCCAATGACATACAGTATGACCGATTTAGGCTGATAAACGTAATTGTGTCGAGTACAATTGAAAATACATAGAAACCGTTTAAACAAAAATATTTGATTTGAAGGATGGGGTTATTGAGGAGCGAAGGTGTAAGGGAGATTTCAAGGTCAAGTTAATTTTCGTAAATAATATATTTTTTTATTTATTTCGTAGGAAAATTGAAGGGTCTAAATTAAAGGTGATTCAGTGTCTAGCAAGGTCGTAATTTAATGAAATTCTGTAATGCTTAATAGCGTGTACAATTTGAAATTACCAGAAGAATTCGGTATGTCTTGGTTTGCTGAATAAGATTTTGCATATGTTATTAATGTGATCCATATAACATTAATTGGAATATAATATAAATATATAAGTAACTGGTTTCTGAAGCTTTTGAGTCGGAATATTTTTAATAATAAATGAATAGTATTAGTTGCTTGATGTCAGTGTTGAATAATGAATTGCATTTTGCGAACAGAGCTCCTGCGGCATGATCCCTATTTTTGGCCAATGGGCAAGTTCAACGCCCATAAACGGTCGTAGTAGTTTTGCAACTAAGAATAAATCTCGCGTTGTTTTACATTTCTGAGCTAGTCACTTCACTTCATGAGAAACATGGAGTTTTTCGTCCATACCAAATGGTTCCTCATAGATTATAACAATATATTATTTAATGATTATAACAGAATACAGGAAGAATATACGTCTTTATTTTTACACTAATTGCAAAATTTATTGAAATATATGTGACAAAAATTTCTTCGAAATTCGTACTGATATAGTTTTATTATTAGAACATAAAAATAAACTGTGATGTGAATGGAATATTGTGAAGAAGTGACTTGCAACACTTGCATTATAAAAAGAAGTCAAGTACCACTTTATGTGGCCATGCAACTTTCTCTGAAGCATCTTTTCACACGGCCAACGCGAAATGCCGGTGACAATCGTTTCGTTACGATTGAGAAAGTTTCTTTACAGTTATCTCGTGTTTATAACGCGAAACAACAACTTCTCCATAATTATTTTTCTTATCGAACGATTTTTAATGAAATTATCACACACGATTTCTATCTATTTGCATTTAAAGATTTTCGTGAAAGGATGACATGTATCATGATATATAATTAACGTTCTAGAAGATTCTTGATTTCTTAATGAAAATTATACTTTAAAATGCGCATAATAATCTTTATTAGAGTCGTTCTAATTATAGCACGACACGTAATAATTTGTTAATGAAGACGTAACCGTGCATCACGAATACATGTATGTAATTAACATAAAGGACAAACATTTTGCAAAAACGTTTCTTGATGTCTGGTATAACCCATTTAACGTAAAACTATCATTCCGTTCATACTCAGGAATAATGAATTCAAGTATAATTCAAGCGTATCAAATAATATTTATAAATATACATGAAACAGCTGAAGCGATGAAATTCATTCGGATGTTGGTTAACATAGAACTGCATTGCACGTATGTAAATTCGATTCACACCTTGAATAAATTACAACGTTCATCGTACCGCTGTTCCAATCAATATTTTACATTGCAATCAATCGTAATGAGTCAACGACTGAGGTCATTACACAGCAATATTTTCAGGGTGCAGGGGAAAATTTGTAAAATCAATAAAATAAATGTCGCATGACAGGAGGGCCCGTACTATATTTTGCGAGTAGAAAACATGCGTGAAGGCGTTGTGGCGTCCTGCGGTCAAACGCTGGCCAATCAGAAGCGAGGATGATCTCACGAGCAGCCAATGAGCGTGCGCCGAACGAGTCGATAGCCGGGGGTATAAGATCCCGCTGCAGGCGTCCCTCGCGCATTAATCGTTTGGTGTCCGAACGTTGTGTGTGGCAGATAGCAGTAGCTCCATTACTTGCTCTAACTATCGACCTACTCGTTCTTACGTAAGGGTAAAACACTTCTTCAGACTTCAAAATGGTAAGAAAACTAATTTCGAAAAGTTCCGAGTGCGAAAAAATGATAGATTATCGAGTTAAGCGTGCGAAATGCAGCTGGCTTGGGTCCTTGCACCGGCCGGCTCCACCCTTTCCGTTATGACTCATTCTCGCGCTCTCCGTATCATTAAAGCAGTTTAAACGTTTTCGTTTTAAGAAAAATGCTCCAGTTCTCCTCGTCTGTCAAAGAAATCATGAAAAATTGCATTTACGTTGAATTGTGGAATTTTGTGGTTCCGTTGTTTCGCGTTAATCAAAGGGCGGGGGAAAGTGCGCGTCGTTTTTTCTGACGCGATCGATATTACAAATGAATTGACGTCTCTTACGTTTTCGTCAGATTTTTTTAGTAAATAACCTATTTTTAATATTGTAAAATCGCAATACCCTGGCGATTGTAAAATATTAGGACAGTATTATACAGGATACTTCAGAAATAGGTGTGCAAACTTCAAACGCGTATTCTTCTCACTTTAAGTATAAAAAGAAGTCATGAATGTTTCCCCAGATGCACTTCTTTTCCAAATTATAAATACTTTTTATGTGTTGCACAATTTAAACATTATATCTAAATTCATATAGATTAATCTTGGGTCAAATACGGTTTTTTATTTTATTTTAAACGGCCTGTAGGAAGCTGATTTATCTAATTATAACAGGCAGTGTTACGTTTACTAATTACAGTAGTCTCCCGTATAACGCGGTTAATACGTTACGCGTTATAGGAAATCGCCATGTATCCATGGAGATAACAAGCTATGCTATGCTCGACTAAAGTAAACGGAGAATTCCCGCATTATATAAAAAAGTCGTCGCAATATCTTTAGCGCGAAATTACACATGTCGGAAATTATAAAAATCGAACTCGGATCTCTCCGCTTGCAAGCAAACGCTCTAACCACTGAGCTACATACCAGCCGGCCAATTGCCGATTTTTCCTCCCATAACTCGCGTCAATCTGTTGTTTCTCTTTACTAATTTTATACTGGCCACCCTGTAGATCATGTTCGTCCGCGGCCTCTCGCAAATTCTCGTAAATGACTTTATACAACTTACTATAATGTCTTCTTAACTTCCTCTACTGTATACAGTCCGAGATAGCACACGCATCTGCCTCGCGATTTCGTGATCTCCATGTGGGGGCTTCGGATGCTACTTCTGATACTAAATTGTAGGAAATCGGAAAAATCAGACCGAAGAATCGAGAATCTAACTCGGGTCTCTCCGCTTGCAAACGAGCGTTCTAATTACTATGCCACCGGGCAATTGCCGATTTTTCCTATCTTCGCGATATTCAATCGCTTCTGTTTGTACGAAGCGTGACTACGCCAATGTTTGCATAATTCTTTTCATCTTTAAGAATGCAAAATATCATCAAATATTACAAATTGAATCATTTGAATTCACACACATATTGAAATGCCTAAAATGTTATTTTGTTAATGATTACTTTCATTCTAACTAAAGCAACCTTTTGTTTTCAGCGTGAATGTATCTCAATCCACGTTGGCCAGGCTGGAGTCCAGATTGGTAATGCCTGTTGGGAATTATATTGCCTGGAGCATGGCATTCAACCTGATGGTCAGATGCCATCAGATAAAACTATTGGAGGAGGTGACGACAGTTTCAATACTTTCTTCAGTGAAACGGGTGCCGGAAAACATGTTCCCAGAGCTGTTTTCATTGACTTAGAGCCTACAGTAGTCGGTATGTAATGTTTTTATCTAGCATCAATACTTTCAGCATTGTAATAAATTAACATAACAGTTTGCACTTTATTATAAAATTCTTCATATTACAAATATTTTTCTTTTTAGATGAGGTTCGCACAGGCACCTATCGTCAACTCTTCCATCCAGAACAGTTGATCACAGGCAAAGAAGATGCTGCGAATAATTATGCCCGTGGTCACTACACAATTGGCAAAGAGATTGTTGATCTTGTTTTGGATCGTATTCGTAAACTGGCAGATCAATGTACTGGACTCCAAGGTTTCTTAATCTTCCACTCTTTTGGTGGAGGTACTGGTTCTGGCTTCACATCTCTGTTAATGGAACGACTGTCTGTGGATTATGGAAAGAAGTCGAAGTTGGAGTTTGCTATTTACCCTGCACCCCAGGTGTCCACTGCTGTGGTCGAACCCTACAACTCTATTCTCACCACCCATACCACTCTAGAACATTCCGATTGTGCATTTATGGTCGACAATGAGGCTATTTACGATATCTGTCGCCGTAATTTGGATATCGAAAGACCGACGTACACTAATTTGAACCGTCTGATTGGTCAGATCGTTTCTTCGATCACTGCCTCACTTCGTTTCGATGGGGCTTTGAACGTTGACCTGACGGAATTCCAGACTAACTTGGTACCATATCCGAGAATTCACTTCCCATTGGTAACCTACGCTCCAGTCATTTCCGCGGAGAAAGCTTATCACGAACAGCTTTCTGTTGCGGAAATAACGAATGCTTGCTTCGAGCCAGCTAATCAGATGGTCAAATGCGATCCTCGTCATGGAAAGTACATGGCTTGTTGTATGCTGTACAGGGGAGACGTTGTACCCAAGGATGTTAATGCGGCTATCGCTACTATCAAGACAAAACGTACTATTCAATTCGTCGACTGGTGTCCAACCGGATTCAAAGTTGGTATTAATTATCAACCACCCACTGTTGTGCCGGGTGGTGATCTTGCTAAAGTACAACGAGCTGTATGCATGTTATCCAACACTACTGCTATCGCAGAAGCTTGGGCCCGACTTGATCATAAATTTGACTTGATGTACGCTAAGAGAGCATTCGTACATTGGTACGTCGGTGAGGGTATGGAAGAAGGTGAGTTCTCTGAAGCACGTGAAGATCTTGCTGCTTTGGAGAAAGACTACGAGGAGGTTGGTATGGATTCCGCAGAGGGTGAGGGAGAGGGAGCTGAAGAATACTAAACGGACCTTCACGATTTTTCAGTGATATACAATTCGAAATAAATGATTCGATTTGCAATTGTTACGGTTTCATGTATCTTACCCGTCCTTTGTATTATTTCCTGTACCGTTTATTTCCACGAACTGTTTGCTTGAATTAGTTATTTGAGGGTTCTAACGAACGTGCGGTCAGGAACGAATTATAAAGAGGTTGATGTATTTTTTCTGTTTAATATTTGAAATGCCATGAAGGCCTTGAATTAATACCTACAATTTGATTTACTATTTCGATAGTTTATAAGTTCAACTTTTGCTTATGCTTAAACATAATTGTTTCTTTAGTTCCTACACTTTGTGGCTATTTTAAGTTCTCATTGAATTTCAAAAATTATCTTTAACAAATTGTGCCGTCATGTGCGCCAATGTATTTCAATGCTATTTTACATACCCATGCATAAAGATTACGTGACCATTGAGCGTCAGAAAAAAATATGTATACGTGGAAACATAAGAAGGCGGAACTTTGCGGTTTTCTACGCGTTGTGAGTCCAAGTCAAGTGACAAATAAAGATCGTAATTACATTTATGATAACATGTCGATTTACTTGTACTTTATAATGCGATCGTAAAAGAAACATTAATGCAATAAAACGTTCTTTTGATAGTTCAAATTATCATTGTGAAGGATTGATCATACAGATCTACAAAAATAGGTATTAATAAAAAACCGTGCTACTTTCACATCTTTCTTTTTATTCTCATTTTATTTTTGATATCTATTAGCGCTACATTCTTCAATTTTTCTTCATTTTGCTCGTGCCTATACCGTTCTAGCCGAATAATTTGAATGTATCGCCCCGATCGAAATACATTTGAAAAACGAACGAACGTTCAGAAGCATGGAACGCGGGCTACTTAAGCCTAATAATTTGCTGCGTTCGCGTTCTCTTATTGCGAACGCAAGAATATCTCGTCTAATTCTGTTCTATCTCGGTTTATTACACGCTGGTTCGTCTCGTTTTATTCCAGCAACGAGAATAGCTACCTTACTGAGAATCCGCCATGAGTAGAGCTGCTTACACTTGTCGCGCGAACACGCATGCGCGGTGTGACAGTGCACGTCGGTGCATGTCGGTGTGCACGGTGTAGCGTGTAAGGCGGTATTTCGTTGAAAAAAAAAATTGGCGGACTCGTCGCTTGAAAAATTCTGACAAATGTCCTCGACAACTAATTAACGGCGCGTCTAAATGGAACGTGCAACGATTCGTGAACGAAACGAGTAACATGAGTGAGTGAATATTATATTACTTACAGTTTATCAGTAACGTTTCCCTCGGCAGAGAGAATGTAAAAAGCATTAATAGTCGAATATATCGATATAATATTGCATCGATGCATCGAGAGTTTGGCATCGACGTGCGCTGAACGATCGAGCGAAATATGTTCGGACGAACGCCTCGAAACAGGTGTATCGATATAGCGAGGATATATCGATATATTGTTTGCATACCTATTTGCAAGAGACAAGAAGCTGGGTCTTGGTTGTGTATGCAGCGTAGTGCAATCCCTCCAGCTCGAGTTCTCGTTGCAACGTTCTCCGGTTTCCTCAATCACGTTTTTTCTCGTGCGCTGAATAATGAATTTGAAGTGAGACCGTTTCAAAGAATGCTAACTTTATTTCATGACTGCTTACGATAAGAATGAGTGAGTACCCCGGGTGGGAGGCAGGAACGTACTTCGTAAATTCTTCTTGTGTGCTTATCTTGTAACTTAAGCCGGAGCGTATTAGAGACTACCGTGTTTCTGATAAAACGTACACACTTTGCCAGCCCTACCTGTACGAAACGCGTGTATACACAATGTGTACACGTTACACACTCAAATGTTATGCCTACACGTGTGTTTGACTGATGTATTTGAGATAATTCAGGTTAAAGGCTTCATAGTGTTGCGTCTAACGTGTTGGATACGAGTATTTTTCTCAATTGAAAAATTTCGAGAATGGTACGAAGTGTTCTAATAATTTCCTCGATTGTTCTTGTGCACACGGTATACAGTACCTTCTGTTTTATCAGTAAACTGCATAAGATACATGTTTGACAGCATTATGATAAGGGAATGTATCTTCGCAAGTGGTGGTCTTGAGGTTATATTCTTATCTGCTTTGTTGTTCCTTTGTAAATTTGAAAACCAGTGCAGCAAATTTTGTTTTGGAAAACAAATGAAGAACAATGTGTGAAATTACTTTGTATTTGATGTTTGTCAATGTTTGTTAGTATTATAGTACTGTCAAATTGTATCAAAGTTATATTGTGTCAAACACATGATTTGCAGCTGCTGCTAATTGTTGATGGTTAAAATTTGTATTGTATACTCTTTTCTTTAATACATCTATCTTTGTGTTATGTTTATTATACTTTTGTCTCCAAAACACATGATAGATGTGTCAACTAGTTTTCTTCTCGTACTTCGTTCCTTGCATTTCTAAGACTGAAAGTATAATGTGCTTTTAGTAGTAATGTTCCTTGATGTGATAAGTGTATGTTTAGAGTTTTATATTTATTGTTTGTCAGTTACTTTTTATTGATATAAAGTAGTGCTACAGTGTGTGCGGTTTTATTTGCCTGTTATGAATTGTAACTTTTTCTGATTTGGGATTGTATGTATTACAGACCACTGCAAAGCCATGAAGATGAGCTTCTCTTTATCATCGCTTCAGCCGCTAGACCATGGCTCAGAGAAGCATGGCCAAGCGGGAATAGCGATAGAAAGACCATACAACAGTCTCACAAAGAAACGGTTTGTTTAATACTCTATATTTATTTTATATAGTTTTCTACCATTCATTTGACTAAAAAAATATCTTACAAATGCTGTTTATTTGAAATAAATGCTATATTCATGCGATTACTAACTCATACTGTTTTGTGCTACTATTTTTGAATAACTGTGTAAGATATGCTGTTTATATTGAGCAAAAACATTATAAAATATTTATTAATGTTGCAGGAAAGATCCAAAGCAATTTCATAATCAACGTCCATGGACAAATCGTGAGGACTGCAAAGATGACTTCTGGGCAGCAATACGATCTAACTATGATTATATTATGGATACTAATTTAATAGACAGTTGTAGAGTATGTGTTTTCATATACATATGATGTAATCAGGTATAAAACTTACATAGTGTACATGTATATAATTTAACATTAATAGGAAGCTAATGGTGAATTAACATGGGATGAGACTGATGTATCCACACAATCGTGGAGTTTTAAAGAAGTTAGTAGTCAATTTTCAGAACTATATTCATGGCTAAGAGTGCTTCAGGAATTGGTTTACTGTAAAGAAGAAAATTTGTTAGACAAAAGTCTGCGTGCGGTATGTATTATTATGATGTATTAAATATAAAGACTTTCTAAGCAATCCAGCAGTTATGTATAATGACCTGAAAATATGTATATATATTTCAGGCTCACATGGAGGAGCTGCGACGTAGGGCATATAGAAGAAAGTTATTTAATGAGCAAGCAGGAAAATTAGTGTCACGTGCCCCTGCTTTGAAAGATGAAGTAGCGTGGCGTGTTGACCATTTGAATGCAAAGTGGGAGTTAGTCGAACAAATTATGGCACCTGTGGAGCGGCCAGTATCAAATCAACAAGACATATCAGCAGGTAATTATTAAATATTACAAACTCAGACATTGTTTCATTAATTAATTTGATTTTATATGTCAAACCTTTTAATGTAAAAAATTTATATTATAGACTTCGAACATGAAGTTAAGTGTTTGAGAAAATGGCTTCGTGAAATGGAGTCACGTCTTCAACCCTTGAGTTTTCACATAGACTGGACTTTAGCAGAACTCGAGGAAAAAGCAGTGGAACATATGGTGAGTGATATAAAAACAAACAATTTTTATACTCTGGAAATTTTATTTAATGTTGAGTAATAGTTTTTTAATGTTGTATGTATATATTAATTTAAATATTATGTTTCGCAAAAGTACCTTCAAACTCAGGTACTATAATTTATTTCTTCAATTTATTTAGTAAATATTTAATAAATTATGCAACAATTATACAATTGTAGTTAATGTTAAATTGGTTAGAGATAAAGACTGACCAAAAGAAGAGTTACTTAATTTTATGAAAGGGAGTATGAATAATACTACATATCCTTTTGTTATATGAATCATTAGTGCAACAAATCGATATTATAAATACATCTTTCCGTTTACAAAGCCGGATGTACCTCTTTATTGTTAACGGAAACGGTCGACAGCTGACGCTTAAGCGGATGTACAGGATGAGCACTAGCAATAGTAAATAATTACATTTAGCACGCTCGGGATATATATAACTGTCAATGCAATCCAAAAAAGCAAATGTGACTTTCACTGACAAAGTGGGTATAATTTTTGAACGATGTATCACTGATATACCTGTTGATTTTGTGCTTCTTGTGATGCAACTTCTTATTGTTAACAGAAGGTGGTAAAATAAGTTTTGCTTTCGTTAAGGCAAGACGGTACTGCGCGCGTTCAGTTTCAGCAGGATTCTCTTTCGACTCTGTGTTGTGTGATCAGGTGGGCGTCGAGAACCCGACTCGCGTTAGTTCCGTATCTTTCTACCAAGTTTTCTGTCTTCTTCTTTCTCTCATTTCCTCCCTCCATAATTGCATCTCAACGCAAAACACAATACGTACGGGACTTTACAATCGTATACATAACCATAGTATCGTATAATATAATACGACAGTATTTTAAGCATACTTGTTCTTAACATGTTTATGCATTAATCATTTTATGGAAGGAACGTTGCTATATTTTTGATGTTCTAGATGTTCAAAATAACCCTTTCTTGATTTGTAGGATTATTTCAGCAGTAACGCCCGTATTTTCTATAAAGTTATTTATGTTTGTTTCAATTAGATAAGAAAAATAGGTAATGATGAAGTGTGTTATGTAAACAGATTAAATTAGAATGGAACTTTTAATGTTATTTACAAGTAAAACAAATTATAGACCTGTATAACGTAGCATTATAGTATATTGCAAGCAGAGATTATTAAATAGATATAGTAATTATGCATGCAAAACTGTAAATAAAAAGGCCTATCAATTTTCTTCATTATGGTATGAATCCAATTTTACAATAAATATCGAATTTCAAGGAACTATGTAATTAGTGATTAGTTAAGTACAGCAATAATTACATACAATACTTTCTGTTAAATAAACTGTAAGTTTGTGGTCTGTAATTTTGTATCAGAATTATATATCAAATTCTTCGTTTTACTAAACCACGACTTGTTACGCGCTGTTATTAAAATTAATGGTCTTCATGTAATCTCATTATTCGTAATGCCAGTGTGTGTAATGAGTCCAGTCGTTCTGAAAAAATTATTCACCGTTTTAATTTCAAATGAGATGTAAATTTATTGATGGTAATACCGTTTGTCTAACTGTTTTTAAATTTTAGGTGAAGTGTAGTATCATCGCAAAGATCACACAGGAGAAATATAAATCGTAATTTCGTAATTATCTCGCGTTTCAGAAATATTGCTATAGCAAATCGTAAGGCTAAGAAAATTCTAATGTTTCTTTATTTAATGTTAAAAATACTTGAAATCTAAACACGTGAAACACAGTTGTAAAACTGCCTTTATTACTAAAGTTTAATAATAGTTTTAATTACTCTTTGTAAATGAGTGAATAACGTAAGAATAACATTTATCATTTTCTATTGTAACACTTATGTTGTTTTACTGTATATGCGTTAGACAATAGTTAAAGAGAGTAAGTTAGAACGATTTCATTTTCTGATACAAGAGAAACGCGTAGCCTTTTATGAATTCCATGATGTGAGATGAATTATTATAGTGTGAGGATCAGTCGAGATCGTAGATGATCGTTAATGCAGCTTGTATGTAGTTTCTGTTCTGATTCTCATAAAGCTTTAATGGTTCTCGTAACGAAGATCTTGAAAGTAATTTTCCTTATTTTACTTCATTTGATTGCTGATGTCAAGAAATTACATAAATACCTGGAATACTTTTAAAATATACTTGTATACCTTTTGCTGTTTTTTAAATTGAATCGACATAGCGAAATCGAAGAGTAAATATTGTACATGTTACTGAATTTTTCTTATTTGAAATTAAATTTTGTTCGAATCTTTATCAGATTTCTGCAGACGTCCACGTGCACGATCAACCATCATTTTTTATTATGAGCAATTCTTGTAAAGATTATTTTGCCATGTATCAGTTATTATACATTAGAAAGTTTCCCATTGCTTCTTTTTTTCCATTTAAACATATTTCATATTCGATCTCATAGGTATTTTAATGCGTGATCGACGATCGATTAAATGGAACGGAAGCATTTGCCCGAATAATTTAATTTTAGCTCTCACGTGGGGCGCGAATAAATTTGTTTATTCCTAGTCCGTTGCTCTCTAACGCCATATGGTAAGCGTGTATGTTTTCAGCAAATTCCTTGAAATTCGTTCGAAATCGTACGACTCGGGCTACATTCACTATTTCGAACGCTCTGGATTTTATGGTTACTCTATAAATTGTTTCTGGTGATCGCGTGTAAAAAATAGTCAAGGTTGAAACGCGCTCCGGCGGATTAGGTTCTTGCTTGCGTAATACTCTTCTCTTGGCGTTACAGTGAAAGCATTCAGAGATACGGTCTAGTTTTTCATTCTTCAGGCGATCAAATCTGAACGTACATTTCTGACGCTTTAGAATAAAAAATAAACTGAGCTATTGAAGAAGGTACCAATAATTTAATAAAATTTCAGTACAAAAACTATTTGATCGTTCGAATATTAGTCAAAAATAGAATTTAAATTGCTTCTTCATCGATTCGTACTTTGTTAAAATTGATAAATAAAGAACGATTAAAAAATAAAGTCGAAGATTTAAAGCATAGTACGTATTTGTTAAAGTAAACGAAAAATTGTTTAATATAGGGAAAAGAATGTTTGTGACACAATTTGACATAGATTGGAGATTTTTCACAATGTACATAATTCGCATAATTTAGGGACTTCTCACAACACGTAGAAAATATGTTAGAGGATACTGAAATAAAAATCTGACGTGAAGCAAATGATTAATTTGCTGTCCTGCATGAGCATATTTTATTTATTTTATTAAGTACTATATATGTATAGCTGAATATTTGGACCCCCATTTAATCATCCTGCATATTGTTCAGGTGCAACGCGATAAACGGGATACCTTTAAAGCTTATCATTACATAGAAATCAAACGTGACGCAGCTTCTTGCTCGGCGTTCATTAATACGTGTACTATCAACCACAATACGATAGTTGGATATTAAATCTCGAGATAAAACGATTAATTTATCATGCATACGGTTCTCTGATTTGCTAGAAAATACAATGAACGTCAGCATTACGACCGTGCAAGCTGTTGCACTGATAGCAGCAATATAAAAAGAAAGTAACGACAGGAGTACAATAACGATACGCGTACGTGAACGCATAATTTATTTTATATCGCGTATCATTGCACGTTATGTCAATTGCATTATCGTTCTTCGGTTTATAGAATTTCTGTTTGCTAATGAAGATTGATTGCCATATGTATGCGTACCTCAATGAAAATACGCGACATTTGACCCTTCGTCGGTGGAAGATGAATGTTCTTCAGGCGACACATGTTATGGGTAGTCATTGATACTTGCACATCATGTGAATTTCAGTGGAAAGCGATTCTGATGAATTAACTCTCGCGATCAGTCGATCAGAACAAACATAGGCGTTGAAGTATGCAACATATGGAATGTTATTTATCATTATTTTTGTTACGAAGAAATTTATTCATGAATATGAGAAATTTTAACTCCATACACCAGTATTCTGTTTTTTTATAAGTACTGTAACTTTTAATAGAGAATTTGTAAGCATGTTTTTAACAATGTTCAAGTATATGTATTAAATTGATACAATTATGGATTAAATTTGGGAGCATTTATAGAAAATGTTTTATACAACATTTTTGACTTCAAGTTTCATAAGCAATTTTAGGCTGAGTTTAATAAATTTTGGTGAAGAGGGAGTTTTAAAAAGATGATCCTCGGGTGTTTTTTTGAAAATACATTTGGTAATTATATTTATTATAAATAATTAAAATTTTGACATTCACTGTCGATTAAAGCCAGACACTAAAAATAAATCTTGTAATTAAATGTCTACACACCGCGACAAAACTATATAAGACATACTCGAAAATTGAGGATACTTCTATTTAACTCAGGAATTTCTTTTTCCTTCACTCGTAGAGTTATTGTTTACTTCGTATAGAAGCACGCTGTACGGTTCTACGAAATACTGAAGGCTGCAATTCCAAGAATTTAGACGACGAACGTAAACATGTTGTTTTCTCTGCGAGAAACCTATACGACAGTCGTTACTTGTTAACGAAATCAGAAGCTGGTAAGAAGTTATTCGTGTGATTTTCACTGCAGTAATTAGTCTTGTGTTATTTGGTGTGTAATCCTATGAAAATTGTTAGTTCTAATATTAAATATACAGTAAAATGCCTCGTGGAAGCAAATTAAGTGAAGCAGAAATAAAAGTGATTAATAACTTGCAAGAAAAAAAGGTTTCACTGGCAGAAGTATCACGCATATTAAAAAGAAGTCGCTGTGCTATACGTAACTATCTAAAAAATAAAGAAAAGTACTTGGAGAAACATCCTGGTGGACGCCCAAAAGCTACAACTGCTCGAGAAAGACGTGCCATTTTAAGGGTGGCATCGAATTCAGCTCTCACAGCACGACAAATTGCGACAGAAGTTAGCGTCAATACAAATATAAGAAATGTACAACGAATTATTAAAGGAGCAAGCTACTTAAAACGACTAAAACTTCTGAAGAAACCACCACAAACTGTGAGGCACAAAAAAGCACGATTGGATTTCGCGGAGAAAAAAGTGCAGTGGAACAAAAAATGGAGGAAAGTAATATTTTCAGATGAAAAACGCTTTAATTTAGATGGTTCCGATGGATTTCATTATTTTTTTCATGACCTGAGAAAAGGAAAACTTACTAAACAGAAAAAACAAATGGTTGGAGGGGCTATTATGGTGTGAGCGGCTATAAGTTACGCTGGTAAAAGCAATATCAAGTTTATTTACAATAAAATGAATAGTAAAATATGTGTTCAAACAATCCAAGAATAGTTAACTAAACATGCCTGTCAAACGGCTTCACAAAATTTTATTTTTCAACACGATAATTCAAGTGTGCATACAGCAAAGAACGTTGAAAATTTTCTGAAAACAGAAAATATCGAAGTATTATCATGGCCCGCCAGATCTCCGGATCTGAACATGATTGAAAACTGTTGGAGGATGTTTGCACGACAAGTTTATGCAAACGGCAGAAAATTCGACACTATAGAAGAGTTAAAAAATTGTATTTTAAACGAATGGGTATCATTGGATCAAAGTGTTATAAAAAAAATTATATGAATCATTACCAAAGAGAATGATCGAAGTTATAAAAAACGAGGGTGGTAGTACACACTATTAATAAGTAAATAAAAATTATTTTTCATGAATTGTTTTCATTTATTTTATAAAAAAGTATTCCCTGTCTTATAGTTTTGTTGCACTGTCTTTCATTGAAAAATTTGCAAGTTTAAGTAATCTCTAGTACAGTTTTAAGTAATACTCAAATTGAAATTATTACAAATATTTTTATCAGAATATATATGTTTACTGAAGTAGTTCAATTTTACTTTAGCGATTCTACAAAATCATGTGTTTATATAATAATATTCACCAAAATCGTAGACGTCTTATAGTTTTGTCGTGGAGTGTAGTTTCACTTGAAACTTTTTGGAATTGAATATTGCTTTTTTTATAGTGTATTTTGTATAACCGTAACAGTTTTTTAAAAATAAGACGTAATTAAATGTGCCATTACATTTCAGACTCTTTGGAATCGAATATTGTCTTTTTATAGCATTTTTTCATACACCTTTAAAAATACTATAAAAATAAATGTTCAGCTAAATGCCACATTTCATTTAAAATTTCGTAAAATTGAATGTAGCTTTTTTTCACCTGTCTTTAGAAATTCTATAAAAATTTCTATAATTATATCAGCATATTTGATATAAAACCCCTTGTGTATTAAACATATAATTATTCACGAACCTCTTCTATAAATTTGATTGACAACGTTAATTCTAGTAATATCGGGGGCACCTTCTAAAATATCCAGATAATTATTCGAATATAATTTCGCTCGTTACCTGAATCATGAAACATTCGTGTGATCATTAACATTATTTCGTCGGTACGTACATCGTTGAACATCCTTCGCATAAATTTTCACGCGAATAGACCTGTTCGAATCGTAATTAAAATGCTGCTTTAAATTTCACTTCCTTAATCATTAGAGTCTATTAAGCAAACCTTTTACTTCCGTTTTTTAATGACTTCGATGCGCATTGAACTGACAACATTTTCTAATATAAAACGTTATCAATATCTTCGCACACTGAACGGAGATTACATATTTTTTATCAAAGTAATATTTCTTTATTCTGCATACTACTTTCTTCATGTTTAAGTTTTGATCTCCACTTACAATCTGTAAAAAAAATAATAAAACTGTTGGATGACTGCGATGCGATAGAATTGAACATTGCATCGAGCTCCACATGAAATAGAGTTCTTCGGGTACGATCTTTCAACCTTTTCGCGTGTTGCATAAATTATAGTATCTGTCGAGACTAATAACTAATATTACATTCTTATTTACACACGTCGTTGAAAGGTTTATGCAACGCTCATTTCACGAGAGTCCTTATTTTATTAAAGTTTAGATTATACGTTCGTTTGCGCCTAAACGATGTGAAAGTGCTATTATTACTATAGGTACTGGAAGAGCGTATCACAAATCTGCATGTTCCTTACATAAAGGGTATTTACTTTTGAAGAAATACTTAGGAACAAATACCATATCGGCGATTTTGACATTCATATGAACACTCGATTAACCGAGAAACTTGCAGTCGTGCAGTTCCATATTATTTCAAATCTGTTTATATTTATTCATGTTCAGGCGAACGTATATTTTCGATCGTTAAGGTAAATGAAAATCTTATTAATGTGCAACCTACAAATATTTTTCAGACAATAATGCACCTGGAATGTTCAAACTTTTAATTACAGTCTAATTATATTTATTTCAAGCTGGTATTTTATTATAGTAATGCAGGCATTATTTCATTGAATTTTTTTAATTCATTCTACTTTACGTTATGCTCTTATTCTTGACAGTACCCCTGTGATACAAATAACTTTCTATTTTCTAACATTTTTGTTACGTTAGGAACACCGTTTTAATTCCCTCATTACAAACCGTATTTGGGCGTAATTAATTTCATTTACATAAGATAATTGCAAATTAGAGACTGTAGTGTTCACGGCGCGTAATTAACGAGGCATATTTTTCTTTGTATGTATTTTGATATGAAACTATGTTATTTGCATTTGAAATACCAGTTATCAATTGTTTGTATACAATTTCTGTCTCACCGAAAAGTACGACAAACCTTCAGCATCGATCTAAGAAATGAATGCAATAGAATCATTGTTGCAGTAATGAGTTCGATTAACACGTTGACTGCTACACTGTGTAGGCTGAAAACGACACCCCTTCTAGACTCTGATACAGCATGAGAGTAACTTCAAATGATGCCGTTTTTAATCAGTGATGTTAGCAATTCTTTATAATATTTGCTGGTTCTGTTAGGCCTTTTTACATATTTTTACTAATACTATTCATAGTCAGATAAATAATAACTGAATGAGTCATCCTTGTATGGGTGATATGGCAGTCAAAGTGTTAAGTAATATTCCGTTTGGTCAGTGGGAAAAATCATGGGGCGAGGTAAGTTAGCGATTCGTCGCAAGTCGATAGGATTATTTACTTTGCTATGCAAGTCGAATTGCATAGGTTGCATTGATGCTTCACTGGAGTCGCACTGCGATCCAAGGGATTGAGTTTCCATGCGATACTCATTCCGCGATATACAATCGTGATACTTGTCTTCGAGTTATTTGTATTTCCTATACGCTGAAAATCGATACGAAACTTTGAATGAAAAAAATTGATTGCGACATTGAAGTGTATTCGATTCAGTTCACTGCCGTTTGTATTTCAGAATGTGCTTGAGAAATTACTTCTCGAAGATGTAACTGTAACGGGTAATCTTAGGAACAGTGCACAAGTTTAAAAGCACAGGTTTAAAAGAAATTGAAAAAATGTCAGAACATTCTCTGATAAAGCCAACGAAAGAATATTTAAATTGTTTGTAATGCTATTACTTTACTGCTAAACATTATTAACAAGTAACACGTTTGTTCCTTTCACAGCTCCAAAATAACTACAATTACTATTTACTAATTTAGTTGAGCTACACTTTACGATAAGGAGTAGTTTCAAATGTCTCGTGTAAAAAAAATCGGTATAATTTGTTGAATAGTGTAGATTAAATTGCGACTTGGGGAAAAATGCGATCATAGCCTACGTGCAGTATTGGAAACCGCACGGACACGCCCATTTAAAGGCCTCTTAACTAATTTAATTTTGCGAATATTGCCGTATAATTTTCAAACAACATTCTTGAAAGTCTGTATAATTTTATCAGCAAACAAAAAATTACATTTTCTCCAAACCTGTACTGTATTCTCTTCCCTTAAGGGTGTATTTCAGTGTAGACACTCGTTTTCAATATGATTTTTGGGAATTAATTTAATGGAAATCCTGAAACCTAGCAAGCTGACGATCTGCATGTGTATTTATACATGTGTAAAGGAATTAGACAAATTTTTATAAGACATTTTATTAAAAATTGTGGGAGTTATAAACAGGCGCGTGGGTCGTGTCGCGAAATACCTGTCCAATCGGGCGCATTGATAGCGTCCGTCCTAATTGTCTGACAGAAAAAACCAAAATGCCGTTTTATTCTCCATGAATGTAGTTATCATTCGAACTAAAATAAATTATGTACCAAAAAAATTGACAAAGTCACAAGGCATTGAAAATGAAGCTCTGATTTTTACTAAAAAATTTATATTTCTCGTATGCCGGAAAAATAGTAATTCTGAAGGTATCAAAAAGTTTTTAGTTCCAATCATACGTTCAAATGTACTGTATACGTGTGCAAAATTTCAAGTCGATCCACCCAGTATATTCTAAGAAAAATGTGCGCCCGGTTTGAAGAATATCGTTTCGAGAAAAATGCGTTTAAAGTTTTTCATGCAGCCACGCGATAGTATGGGCGCCGTTCTTTATTCTTTTATAAGTTCCAGAATTTTGTGAATTTCACCATAATATTTCGAGAAGACATTCTCAAAACCCCAAATTATAAGAAACGCAAAGAAAAAATCGATTTCTTTCCGGTTACACTGGAATACCCTCTCAGACGCCCCCAGTAGGGATTTCGCCTCTTCTCCGATCGCTGTCGCAATTTTTACGCGTTGCGGATGATTCTGATTCATGAGTGGCATAAAAGATCATCGAGACGCGTTACGAGCAACGGTAGTTACTACATCTGGAGCAAGTCACGTCTAATTGTTTACCGAGAAACGGTGAAGTGTCCGCAGGGTGAAGCATCTGCGCTAAGTACCGCTACCTTGACAGCGGAATTGTTACGTGGCTTCCAGGTACTGGGTCACTATCACCGAAACGTAGCCGGCTCACTGATTTTCAACCCGTTTTAACGCTCGTCATGCACGTACGCGTTTTAATTAACCCTTTGCGGTTCAATTTATCCTTCCTGCTCCGCGCCGGCTAATCTACATCGACTTTCAAAGTCCCACCGTCGCTGATCTTTCTTCTTATCGCGATCGCTCCGGATCTTTTAAGGCCAGATAAACCGTGGAAAACTCGTGGCGAAATTTCTAGCAGTTCCGCCGCGTTGCTGCACGTCGAAATAAATCGGCACACAGCAACGCCTGCGCGATTTTATTCGAGACAATTCACCATTATAGCCTTTTTTTGTTTTACGGAAAGGAATGCATGGAATTAGAAATGAAAATGATTTCACGGTAATAACTGCGAATGGAGATAAGTGAGATACCGAGATCCGTTGCACTGGCACAAAGTGATCAGAACGAGATTTGTTTGTGTAACAGATACGCTAATAAAATTTAAATTGATAGAGAAACTTAATGGCTGATTATTAAATACTTTCACGTGCAGGACTTTGTAGAGATCGTTCTTAAACTGGGATAATGAACACGAAAGGAAATCTACGTGTTCGTTACTGTATCAGTTGGCAGTGTGAATTATATGTACAATTAAGCTGGTCTCGTTGACCGAACTTTAATTTGCATATAGAACAATGAAACGTAGACTTTATCTTGGACGGTCTAGGTGGGGCATAAAGGTTAACAAGTTCCACCAAACGTGGATAATTTATTTAATCATTAATTATTTTACGTAAAAATGATGGGTGTGCTACTGATAGCGAGGTGTGCTACTATGCAGAGTTAGCCTGCTTGAAACTCTGAGTATAACATCATAGTTATGGTCTGTGAAAGTTATGCGATGGTCCGTATTCACCGCAATATAGTGTACAAATTTATTTGACGTTAGAAATGTTACTATATTGCATCCGTTATTTGGAAGGGAATCTTCAGAGATATTTACAGAGTCATGTAGCAGAGATTAATATTATAAATTTTTATTGGACTATTTAGGGGTGTTTATTCAAAGAATGATAAATATTACATACGTATAATTTTTTACATAAATATTTAAATAAAATATTTAAAGTGTATTAAACAAATAACCACAATATTTACATGTCATTGACTGCTTTTATAATTTGAACACTTTGACTACCATGTCACCCATGTATAGGTGACACTTAGATTCAGTCATTATTTATTTGATCATGTATAGTATTAATAAATATACTTGAATAGGGCTTAATAGAACTTGTAAAAAGTTATGAAAGTTATAATAAAAATGTTGTCATTTTCAGCTAACAAATCATGGCAATCAGTGTTACAGAAACTAGTTGCAGACCTCACGTCGTTCCTCGAAACATGAAATCAGATTTGTCCAGAAATAAATTTTTTTAAATTGAAATGTGCATTTAATATTTCTTGAAAATAGCAATAACAAAAAATTAATGTTACCACAAATTTCAGTCGCGTATTTATCAAATCAACGTTTGTGTTACAAAATGAGCGTCCGTTTACATATTTTTACGAACTTACTGAAATCATTCAAGCAATAAACATTTTTATTACCCATACATTCGTCTGCATTGTGTGTATAAATTGCAGCAGTTTTGTTTGCACACTATTTACCAATCCAATCTGATTATTTAGATAAGTATCTCGATATTTATATTTCGCCTGGCGTGAAACACAAGTAGGAATTTTTCTCGTTTACGGGATTTCTCTGGAGAGGAACATGAAACGGTTTCTTGATTTACGTTACATGCTTTTTAGAACTGTACCTGTGACCGCGTGCGATTTTCGTGGCACGCAATTTCACCGCGGGACGCACATGTACCGCGAGTTTTATAATTAGTAGACGCGTGGATTAATTGATGATCGGTGCTTTTCGCCGTCTTTATCATGCAAATTTTTCCGTTCGCCATATTTCATCCTGTCCCTGTAAGTCGGTGAAATTCTCGCCTCTGATTAACGTTGGATCAACGTTTCTTGCGGCTGGTGAATGATCTACCGCGTTCCATGTAAATCTTTCATTTCATACCTTCCGCCAGCTTCTCAGATGAAATTAACTTTTTGCTGCAACTTCGTTTCTGTTACGTCCGTTATGCGAGACGTTCAGCCGAATTTAAGAACGTGGAAGTTCAATCAATTTTTCGGAGTAATGGGATGAAAAATCATTGACCTCGCGAACACGTGGCTCGAACGAGATGTTTGCACGACTTTCTCATGTCAGCGTTTGCCGAAGAGTGAAGTTGAAAGCGAAACGAAGAAGCTGTTCGAACGGGATGATTGAATTTTATTTACTTGTGTAAAAATCAGTATATGTTTCGCGTCAGCGTGCTCTGGCAGTTCGGGTATCAGTGCTATTGCAGGGATGCCGAAATTGGGCCCCTCAAGGTCAGTTTTCGTTTTAACGCCGTACGATAGAAGATATTTCAGAATTACATCGAATATTTTCAAGGAACAGGTTTGTGAGTATTTGATAATAAATTACATGTTGTATACTATGTATAAGTGATTTTAATGATCTCTCTTATGTTGAATTCATTTGTTTATGACCATTTTAAATAATTTACAAGATCCGGAGTGTTAAGTACGTCGAACACAACCATTTTGCTGCCCAATATTTATTAAGATCTTTTTTCTGTGTTTGTGAGTTATATTAGCCAATAAAGGTTTACTGTATACTTTCGAAGTACCTTCTACAAAACAGTCAGGGTCCTCCATTGAATGTTTTATCGCTTTAAAAGTTACAATAAAAATCAAAAAGAACGAACATGATGCGATAGGAAAAAAACAGAGTTAATTCTCTCTTTAGAGTTAAAAAGAAGGAACAACCTTGACGAGCACAGTTTTGTTGTTCTTGCAATAACTTGACTACTACAATCTATTACATAAGGACTAATTCTTGTCAGGCCCCATTAATCCCCTGACGCGATTTTTCAAACGATTCTGTGCGATAAAGTTTGCTATTGAAGTCTGCAAATGTCTTGATAAATATAGTGTCCGCCACCACACGCACTTCACTTCTTCTGAAAGCCAAAGGCTAGAATGCAAGGGTTTAAACCAGAGATGATCATCCGGAGCGACGCTAGGCTCCGCCCTACCCCCACTCTGCGTCCATTCCCCTCACGTGATAAAAAGGTTGAGATGTTATCTATAGATGAATAGGTGTTATATGAAAAAAAAATAATTATAGTACTCAGATCACAGGCTGGTGTCAGGCTTTGCTCCGCATGGCCATCTCTGACTTAACCAGTTAACTGCGTTCGACGTGTATACAAGTCAATCCAAAGCTCTATTGCGGTGCGGTTGACGTGTACACTCGTCGTGTAAAATAAAAAATTACCATTTACTATAAAAACTCGAAATTTCAATAAGATGTAATAAAAATGTCATTTGGTGGTATGTTTCCTTTATATTACCAATAAAACTGCTATGTATTTTATAAAAAAAATTTGATTATTCTCTTTGGTATATTGGATATTCCCCATACAATGTATTACTTTTTACAAACTGAGTTGATTATTTTCGCCAATGCATCTGGTGAAAAATACCACACCGAAATCAACTGAATTTCTTAAAATTATTTTTCTTCTTTCATTTTTCTTGTTTATGAATTTTATTATATTTTGACAATTTTTAAGTTTGTAATAACAATAACCTTTTCAACAATGAATTGTTAATTTTTTATCGAATAAAACTGTAATCCTTCCTCGTTTTGCTTTACTTTTTTCGTAAAATTTATAACAGGAGCATTTGCCCTGCGTTCGACGTGTATACTCGTCATTGCTTGATTTTAATTCCGCACCCCGTGAGGGATTTTTAAAACTAAATTCCGCAGTTAACTGGTTAAACAACAGGTACGCGAGTGGGACTCATGCTTGTAACGTATGTATCATGTTCTGCGTGACATGTGTGGTTTAAACTATCGGTACGCGAGTGGGACTCATGCGTGTAACGTATGTATCATACTCTGCGTGACGAGTGTGGCGCGTCATAGTAAGACGAGGGGTTAAATTGATCGTTCACGCGGATGAATCGTACGCTTGCTCACAATTCGCGAAATTTATCAACGATCCCGGGCGTCGGGGGTGTCACAGTTCAATCGAACTCATCGCGTTCTCGTCCGCTATTGTCTGCGAGCACGTGAAGCTGGCAGTTATATAACATCGCATTGAGACAATCGTCAGGTACCGATAGGAACGGTAGCCGGAGCTACTCGTTCAGACTTTCCGTCTCCGTTCGATGGAGGAAGAACGGTCGCGTGCTGTGCGCATTGTCCGTTGCGATATTCCATTGTGTCGCAACGGCAAAAAGCTACAAGACCAATCGACCTTTTCCAGCTGATATACACTCACCGTAGCCCCGTGGTGTAAAACCTGTGCTACGCTCCGGTCGGCGTCCGCACCCGGGAGGCTGGTGCGCAGAAACGAAATCGTTAAGCATCTTTCTAACGTTCGCTGGTCCAATCAGACGGGTCACTGGCAACGACGACGAGCACCGCTTACTATCTCGGCGAACAGTGAATGACAATGTAGATCGTGGAAAGTCACGAGTCACGACTCCAACTTTCCCCCTGTATTCGTGTGTCTTGCCTGCTACCAAAGCGAAATGCATTTTGAATTCAGCATTTCATTGTTAGAGGAGTTCGAGTGAAAGCGTGACGAAACTGGTATCTAATGAAGTATAATGCTCGCCGGTTGACCATACTTTTATGCACATTGTACCGATGCAACGACAACCCACGCCCACGGTCTTGTTCGAGATTAACGGCGCGAACCGATGCGACCCGGGTTCTTCAACCTGTCTAAATTATACGGCAAGCTCCGTTTGGTCATCGCCATAATCGGTGACTGATGCGCATCACCATCCCCGCAGGTTCATGTTTACGTAAAGTTATTGTGCAGGCGACACGTGTTAGGCAACGCGCATCGCCCGGAATGGAGTTTATTATTTAACGTTCTTTGGATGGCTGATGTGGAAAGTGATTAGGAGCGGTCCTTTCAGAGACACGGGGAAGACTTTCGAAAATGTGTTTCCTATCAAACGATTATTATTGTCTATAGACGGAGGAAATTTATGTGATTTAATATATTTAACAGGTCTGCCGTCTTCTAATCCGTTTGTGAATAATTTTTGGGTTGATGCATCAGTTCGTAAGCGTTTTGATAACGTTTTAAAATAATTTATATTGCACACAAAACTCGGACAATCAATTGTGTATTCCTTATCATTCTTCAAAATGATAATTCATTATTTTGTGTTATTTTTCATTGAAGTCGGATGGCGCTCGGAAGGTATAGCGACACTCGGGGTTGATTTTACCCTTTCGAATTTTTAATTTCTGGATTAGGATCCTATTCTCTGTAAAAACAAAATTTATTATAGAAACTTCGCACGCGCAGTACGTTTATGTTCATTCTAATTAAAAAATTACAAGAACACCAACTTTTACTGACATCAATTTCAACAGCATATACCATCAAATTTTCTTTAACATGAAGTCCGCATAGCTTCATTTCTAATTTTTGCCACTGGACAAAGAACGATTTACTGAAAGGTATAATCCATAAGAACGGTACAGTTATTTATTACTCTCCGATACATGCGTCTTATTTATTAAATTATTTTAACACGGAATTCAATAGACCTATCGCGCGATCAAATCTTGACATGACAATTCCAAAACTTCGTTCCGGCGACAAAAAACGTACCGTATAATTGCATTCCCGACTCGATCAACATTTCACTTATCATTCTGTAACGTGCAACAGCTCGATCTGTGCATGTTACGAACCAGAAATCGTTCTAGCAGCGCGTTCTCCGGCATGACTGGATGAATCTTCGGTTTAACGATCGGTTGTTCCTACGCCGCGTGAATCGGTCTCGATCTAAACAATAACGACGTCGATGTGCCAACAAAAGTGTTCGATAAGGCGCTGGTGGATTTATCAACGATACGAAAAAGATATTATCCCGTTCTCTTACGATCGAGTGAAAGTAAAGTCACAGATATACTTCGGCGGAGGCAGTTGGAAGATAAGTGTGACTCATGATGGGAACAATAGCTGCGGAGAGGAATTTGTTGAAGAGCCTGTCCCGCATGTAAGACCAATTGAAACAATTTGAGCTATAATAAACTGCGCTGCGAGCAGTGTACCGGTCTCTGTTCAGAGACACTGTGCTGGCTTCCTGTACGAGTTACATTATTATAATGCAGCCGTTGACTCCTTGTAATACAGACCTTTCGTTGCTTTCAAAAAACTCTGCTATTGAGTATAGCAATATGGTTATCCGAACGAGAAAGGAAATGTTCCTACGATTAAATATCGTTGGGTTGACGAAATACTTTCTACAATAAAATTTCAAAGACACGGGTCTTTGGTAATGATATTATACAAAGTGCGTGTTTCAGAATCGTAGTATCAACAACATGGAGGTAATTCTTTCACCAAAAATGTCATAAATGAAAAACTAAATTTTTGTCGTCAGCGGGTTGATTATCGAGAAAATTGACTTTGTATATTCATCGAGTATGTGTTATAATTGTAACAACACTGTGCATGCTTGTAAATACCGTTTTTACATGGAAATCTGTGCGCATTCAATTAATATTTTGTATATTAATTGTACCCTGGTTTGAATATTTACGTTTTCTTAAGACAGTATGATATTGTTCTTTAATTACAGACGATTTCGATTGATTTTGAAATAAACTGTTTATTTAACCCCGCTGTTCTCCTCGGGCCTATATGACTCGAAATGAAGATTACGTTTCCATAGGTACTATGTTTTTAAATATTTTTTTTAACATTCAGTGTATTTAAATAAATTTTGAAATAATTTATTCTTAAGAAATGTGAAATACTAAAGAAATGAACACACAACTTAAGTACATTGAATATTAAAAAGAAATATTTAGAAACACAGTACCTATGGAAATGTAATCTTCATTTCGGGTCATATAGACCCGAGGAGAATAGCAGGGTTGACAATAGGTGCTTACACGACGCAGTAATTTTTTCAGTTAAAATTACATGCACCTTTGAAAACCAGAAAACAACCATAGCTGGTGCACAGACGTGAAATGTTATTTGAATGTTATACAGTAGGTCATAGAGAGTTATGTGGCTGCAGAAAGAATAGGCGGTTCTATGAAAAATGAAATGTGGGATGCGAAGAGAGAACACTTTCTATTCGATATTGTGTTCTCTGTTCTAGGGGGTTAAATCAGTTTTTCGCGAAGAAAGTGACGCTAACTTTTGCCGTTAGTCATCGATGCTCGTTGAATGATTGAGGAAAAATGGAAGTTCAATTGTTTCCATGAAAGTGCATGTTATGGCATGACTTACTTACTGTCAGAAGATTTACGTTCCATTTTCGTATCTTCGATATTATTGTTCGTTGCGTGAGAATATCTTTGAGATCATAATCTCTATAGACGCTAATTAATCAACGACAGAGCGTTAATTACTCGGTTGAAATCAGTTTCGTGGTAAAGGAAGCAATGCGGATCTAGTAAGTATTGTTTCACCGCCTGTTTCTGGCGTAATCAAGTTCAACTCGTTATGATTTTAACAGAAACACGTTTATTGGAATGCCCGTGCGAATTTATTATGCACACCTTTCACTATATCCATTTGATACTTTATGAATACACGGCCAGTGTACACGAACGTAGCAAGCATTGTGATCGATGAACGGAACGAAAGATAACATTTTTTTTAGAAAGAAAACCTTTTTCTCGGTGTTTTTTCGATTTATGTGCAACTGAGGTATACTGAACTAAAGTTGCTATCGGAGTAATAATCACGGTTAGGGGACTTTCATTGAAAATACGTTCATTGGTAGAATATTTTATCGCGTCGACACAATTGCAAATAAACCCCAGATTATGGACAGCAAAAACTGAAACGGAAGATTCAAAATCGGTCATCACATGCCTGTTAATTAATTTCTCGTTCAGCAGGAAGAAGTCCGTTTTTATGAATTGCAAATTTAATTCTTACGTAGGAAACATTACCGTGCAAGAAAGCGTGGAATTTAACGATATTAATCGCCATACAAATTCCGTAAATTACTTCCGAAATAATTTGATCAAACATCTGTTTTATTTTATGTCAGAAATGTAGCGACTCAAAGTTTAGTTATGTAACAAGTTAATTCTTTTCTTAAGTTACAGACAGTCGCTACATTCTTAGTATCTTATTTATGTTACCGAACTCGAACCCTCGTATTTTTCCCCAATTGTTCATAATTTTAACCAGTGCCCTTAGTAGCACTGCCATTTTATCGTGAACGATTCGTGTTCTAATCAAAATTACACAAAGTAGTTGTTACAATACTTTGAAAATGCTAATTCATTTATTTATTAAATTATTATCAGGTTGCATATCAGTATATACGTAAATGGCAAAATGGTATTGCACATAATATTTACGGTAATAGTAATAACAATAACGCAAGACAGAAATTAGGTAAGTGCATGTTAAATAAATCAATCTAACTGTAAAAATAATAAATAATGGGCATGAACAGCGAATTATTAAAAAGTGTATAGAACAGAGGAACAATCGCATTGATTTCTGAGTTAAAGAAATTATTTAGACCAAATTCCCTCATAGTAATCGTCCTATTTTAATGCATGAGCAAAAGAATCTTAAAACTGGTCGGTGTAGCGAGCAAAATGGCTCGTCTTTCCGATCGTCCTCGAGGTCAGAAGGAAACAAAGCACCTCCGAAAGGACGGTCTACGTGGCTGCACCACCCGCGCAGCTACCTACCACACAGAGAACCCCCTACACGCACACACGTGCACACAATTTTCGAGAACGTGTTCTCCGGTTGTGCGAGAGGAAAGAGTGGCGGAGGAGCAGGATCCGAGAGTTGGGTCGCATCCGTGGCTCACGTGAAAGTGACTAGACGGCAAGGATACGGACAGAGAGTTCCGATGCAAACATCATTACGGCAAGTTTACATGGTAGTCCGGTCCACGTACTATCAATCATCTTGATTTACCATAGAGATCGGATTTCGATCGAAACGTTGTTCAACGGCGACGTGTCCCTTCTGCGAGTGTAACGAGCATTCAAATGTCTCTTCCGCGTTTTGTTATTTCCCCGTGTCGCTGTTCCTTTCCTAAATGTCGAACTGTCCGGGTGCAAGAAGTCTGCGCGCGAAAGCGTTAGATAACCGAGAACACTTTTTTACGACGGCTTGCGGGCCCGCGTCGGCTCCGCTTTGATGAAATTAGGAAAACTGTTCCGACACTTTTGTCCGGGGACATACACGTAACCGACTTTGTAAGGGGATTTTTTACTTTTCGGACACACACGGAAGAGAAAGGTTTCGAGTGTTGCAGGAAGCAGACAGAGATCATTGTAATGGAGCACGGGTCACGTAGCTTTACGTGGACGAGTGATACACCTCCGGTGAGCTTTTCTCCTCGTGGCTTTCGATGTCCGAATTCTTTTTATGGCAGTGATGTCCGCTTTCTTTGGCCCCCATAACGCTCGTTTGTACTCTTCCGAATAACACGTGTGAAAATTTATTGCCAGGATTATATTTGGGAATTTCCTGTTTCGCAGGAATGCTTTATTATTTTGTTTTCTCCTTTATCGAAGTTTTCAGACAATTAGGTTAGTGACGGCGGAGAGTATTTGCACTGGAAATTCTGAGCTATTGTAATTTTGACACGTGATTTTTATTTTATTTCCACCTTATCATACTGTTTTATAATTTCGTAACAATTCTCAAAATTACGACATTCTCAGGGAATAGTGTCTGTATTATACAATTATTCATTAAAAATTATAACAAATTATATTGAATATAAAGTAGTATAGCAAAGCTTGGGAATGGTTCAGTAATATGCACGTAATGTTCTCATAAAAGTATGGTTTACTATTTGAGGTAGTTTGAAATATAAACAAAGATTTAATGATACACTAAAATGAAACAAAATATATATGAAGTTGGTACGATCATAAATTCACTCTGTCCAACGACATGAATCTGACAAGAATGGCTGACATGTTGAAATGAAACAGTTATAGTAAGCGTTTAAAAAAACATTTACTCATGCAGTAGAATCATAAACAAATTTGCTAAACGTCATCGGATTTTTATCATGCTGCACTATATTAATTTTTATTTAATATTTTCGTTATTATTTTTTTATGAGAAGCGACCTTGAAACTCGCAGCTTCAGTGAGCCTGTAATGACTATCTTTGCTACCTTTTAAGACAACTTTGTGCTCGTTATATTGTTACATAGCGTGCGTTGAGTAATTCAAACTTAATTATTTATGTATGCATCCATATTAACTCAGCCGTAATCGAATGAACGGAGTATAAAGGTGATGTTGCAGAAGTGTCGTAATCAGTAATCATTTCATAACGAGTTCAAGGTCGGTATACTCTGATTCTTACCTCTGCTATTATAACCGTCTTGTTTAAGTATAGTATTTTTTACCATGGAAAGAATGCCGACGAACGGATATCTCAGTCGAAGCATACGATTTCCGGTTTTTTCTCCTTTTTTTGAAGGACGAAACGCGTGTGTCTTTCGCGCAAAACTTTTTTCAATGAATTTGCATATTCAGCAGGCCCTGAGAACTGTATCTTCCCATAAGACGAGAGAAACGTCTGACGTTTCTTCAAGTGTTTAAATCAATAGCTAGCAATTTAGTTTCATTATATGTAGATAGACTAATTAATGAAAAAAATGCTTTAGAGTTACTTTTTACTAATATGCTTTCGTTATTGAATTTCTTGAATATTTAAGCAGAAATATGTTCAATAAGAGGACTTATTTAATGTCGACGAATATCCTTTCCTGCGTTTGGATTTTGTTCGAATTTTACACATTTATTAAGCAGGAGAAGGAAGGACGAAAAAATTTCTAGGAGAATTAAAACGAATTCATAATTTTCGAACAGTTGAAGATTGACAGCACTTACTTGAAAATAATAAAAATCAAAGTTTTTCGAAATTGTACGATTTGTACAACTTACCATTAGTTTACATAGTTTAAATGCATTTTTTCGATTCTTTAACAAACGGGCCTACTGGAACTTCTACAATATTTTACGTGTATTAAATATGGAGTCATAATTCGTGCATTCACACCACGTATCATTGAATAAAAAACAATTAAGTAAAAATGAAAAACCTAAAATAAGAAATACATGCCAATGCAATAAAAGAATCACGTTCCAAAATATATTACATTTTAACGTGTAAACGATCATTGGACCTTTATGGTATGTTGAAGGGTTTATAAGTGTCGCAATATCTTATTAACAATATTTGAAAGCTCATCGTGTGAGCGGCACAGAAAAAGGACCTCCAAGTTTGATCGTTTAACGGTACACCGTGAAATTGGGAGGTCTGGAGTATCGATTGACAATCGACGAGTGCTGCCGAAATTAAACGAGCCATCGATGCATCGAAAATATGTACATACAGGGTGAGCTCATATACCTGTCACAAAATTTGTAGATATTCACTACAGTCAGAATTGACAAAAATGTTCTGATAAATAAGGGTCTACAAATATTTATATTATAAATCAGACAGAAGGTTACGAAATGAACATACGTAAAATGAATTTAAAAGGATGATAAAACATTCCCATTTTTCCACCTACCGCATCATGTCCCTCGTTTTTTAAGTATCTTCACATTTTCAAAATATCAAGACATTCGAAGTGTCTAACTAGACGAAAAGTCTTGTGACTCACCTCATATGTATAGGGTGGCCCGTAATTGACGGTACAGCCTAGAAGTAAGTGGTTCTATACAATACAACACATCGAATATACAAGGTTTCCCATTTTTTTGCGGCCAAACTTTGTTAGTATATTCTATAGGCACAAAGAAGAAAAAATGTTATATAAACATAGGTCATTTCAAGCTTTATTAGCTAATAAAAAGTTACAATAAAAATACGAAATGCGAAGGGAACGGTAACGAGTTAATGGAGTATTAGTTGCTGCTATTGTAAGAGTGCTAGGAACATTATGACACCTTCTATAACTTCAGATAACAAATACAGTTTGCATAAGCAGACTAGATGTAAAGATCTCTGATTTAGTCCTACTTTGTATTATACTAACCGCAAGTCCGTTACCGTTCCCTCTATATTTCGTATTTTTGTTATAAATTTTTAATAAAGCTGCAAATGAGTTATGTTCATATAACATTTCTTTCTTATTTATCCCCGTAGAATAAACTGACAACGTTTAGCCGGAGAAAACTGAGACACCCTGTATAGAATAAAATTTTGTCATACGATACTTCGTTTCAGAGAAAAACGACATTGAAAATTCAGTAAGTAGACATGTACTTGATTATGTCCAGGCTTAACATATCTCACCATGGATAATCTCTACGTTTTGAAGGTCAAAATAAATCCATTGTGACAATGTTACCGATACACAAGAATTGAAAGAAAATTGTTTAGCGTTTGAGAAACTAAAACACAGGTCAGGTCAGAACGCGCTCGTACACGTTAGGAACACAGCGAAGTGTGTACAAAACAAAATGGTAAACGTTTCCAAGAATTTTGGAGATAACAAACAGAATTCTTGAAAAATAAACATCTTGTTTTACCGACTACCCTTGATATTCGATTCTACGCATTGTATAGTTTATAAATGTGAACAAAAATTGTCTACAATGAATCTTCAAAGTCGTTCTACTCGAAAACAGAGCATCATATTACAAAATTTTATTCTACATTTTCGATGTATTTTTTCATGTAGAATCACTTCCTTCTTGGTTGTACCATCATCTACGGAACATCCTATATATTTCCACACAAATTAAAGAAAAAACAAGGAACAAAACAAATGGAGAGTATCTCCTCTATAATTTCCATTTTGTTAAATAATTTACCAAATGTATCTGTATTTAGAAATTGTAAATGAAATCCAAGGTAATAAAGAAAACCTTGTGACGCGACCGGTAGAGTTTCTCAGGTAATATGTGAATTAAAGAGATTGGATTAGGTATCACGTATTATCGTGGTGCAGCTTGATAAGCGGCCTGACAACTTGTCATTGACCCGTTATATATTGTGGTATTGAACACCGTAAAAGGGCACGGGCGGTAAATACAGCCACGTTATCGGTTTAACTCTCTCACGTTCACTCCGTGACCGAAGATAACAGGTACAGCGGATTCATTTTTAGTTTCGGTGCACTGGTATTACGCAAACGGGTTTCAGAGTCTAGCTTCTCTTTGCTTCCTCCTTGTCATTGATTGCGAGCTGCGCAATAAGCAACTCGGGATTATGTACGTTTACGGTAATAGAAAGAAATACACATTCGAAGATGCCATATTATTTCTGGACGTCAGGGTGTGGGCAAATGAAGATGCATTGCCTGATTTTTACGTGCCGTGTATAATTAACCGTCTGTAAATTCTCCCGTAAGTTATTGGACGATACCGCGCTAGACAAGTAATCATAAGGGAGGCTCTACTTAATGTAAAAATTATGAAAAATGTTTGTGTCGTACTACGGGATTTTGAAGTATTAGGAATAATTATGTACAGGTGAAAATAAATAGGGATTGTAGAATTACAATTTTTGTACGGGGCTTCGTATACGAAACGGAATCAATTTTGAAATGCACCTAATACAAGGTGCGTATCCTTGCCTGTAAATTAAATTTGTATTTTTAATTCTATAATATACAGTTCTTTGACTGTGGAAGGCGCATATATACATGTGTAATGGAAAAGTTGCTTCACGTGTGCGACGAACGGCCACTTCAGTGGCTTAGAGAACCGGTTATGAATTCTGAATAATAAACGAAAATCAGAGATAAGTTGGGATATAAATTTATGACTACAAAAGAACAAGTCATAGAAAATAAATTAATAAAAGCAATCAACCGCTGTAGCTCAGCGATTATGTACGTTTGTTTAGAAAGGTACAATATCGCTTATACATGTTTCTCTTTCAATCGCGACATTCGAATAGGATAATTTTTTATTTTATATTATATATACTTTTTGATCATTTTAACCTGTTAACTGGGAAATATGAGTTGACTGATCCTTTGAAAATGCCTCGATGACGGGCACGACGAATTAAATTATCCTCACACATTTTTTCACTACAAACGGAAGACGTTTCTAGGCAACAAATGACCTAATTATCACGTTAACACGTTCGTTACCACAACGTCACACATATGTGACAGCGACGAATCTACTAATCTACGAATTCCTTCAAAATAATTTGTTATAGGTACAGAAATATGACATCAGTGTCATACATATTATTTAAAATACACAGTTCTTTTAATATATCTAATGTTTGCATAATCAAAAGACACGTTCTATTTCATAGAAATACCAAAAATTTGCGTGGTGTGTGGTGGACAATTTCTTAACCCGGCGACTGTGTGGTGGGAAAACGTAACATAATCTATGAGGCTGGATGTCACGTACCCTAATCAATTTTTTTTCTTAAATTTAAATTCTGTATAATCTTTTAATATAATTTCAAATCTGATTTCTTTCATTTATGTTCAATTTATCTATGCACACAATAATTAGAAATTATCATATAATAGTTTCTTAAATTTAAATTTACTAGCTAGAAATACATTATTAAATGATAAAAGTGATTTTTCTAATCCAGGAAATGCTTATGTTAATAATAACGAAAAATTTGGAAAACTTAAACTTCATAACAATAGTATTCATCATCTCCCATTTCGAAGCAAGTTTTTATTTTCTTTTATAACGTTAACTTCACATCAGTAAGGACTCGCTGGAACAAGTCACCGTACTGGCCCAGGCATATCTGTTTAATGTACGCTATAATCCTACGTATTCGAATGAATTATCACTTCAGCTCAATTTATTAAAATACATACGTTTCGTCATAAATTTTGCAATTCTGGAGCATTAAAACAACTGATCAATCGGCATCATACACATTATTATAATGAAATATTTAGTGTAATACATTGTTCCACCGCAGAAAATTTCGTCACACGGTGCACGCTTTTTCCCGAAATCTTCACGGTTCAAAGGGTTAAAATCGTGGGGTATGTCACCCCACCGCATAGTCGCCGGGTTAACTAAACGAAGGTATCGAACTTGTTAAACCGGAAAAGCCCTCTATCATTGAAAGGTCAATGTCCCACTCATTACATGGTATCGTTCTCCTACACGGTGAGTCCTGTTCAGACGTTTCAGAAAATCTGGCTTTAAGGTAGTCGTTTCGCATTACCGTCCGATTTCACGAAATTACCATTGACAGCGAATTAGCAGTCCTCGTTAGGCCGCGATAATTAATTGCGATAATTAGGCTGTGTACGGTTTCGTTCCGTTCCAACGTGAGCCGGTCGTTATATTAGGCTTACGATCATGCGATTATGTTAACACGTAACTATTTGACTGTTGCACGTCTTTGGCTTCCAATTGCGGGTTGATTTATTGCGGCGGGCAGGTTAACGACAAGACGCTGGATCTCATAGTACGGTGTACAACAAGGCTGCGTATTGAATGCACAACCTGTTTTCATATCATTTTCCTTTTGCTCCTAGTAGACGCGTCAGAACGCGCGGGTTCCGAAGCGGTGCCCGCGATTTCGCGCTCGGCTCGAGTTAGATCGATTGAAATTGATTTCGTCGTCTCCAGGCTCGTTAATTTACCTCGCATGCGGATGTTTCTGCAACGGATGCGCTCGATGGATCGCAGATCCCTCATTGTTCATCGTCGCGGGAATTTATTTGTTTGCGTTGCCAGTCGAACTCACGCGATGGAAGATTGTTGACGTTTCGAACGCTTTGGTCTATTTCAGAATTTAACGGAATATTCGAAATGATTTGCTGATTTTGGAATTACGGGGTTCAGCTAGTGCGACGATCGAAAAATGAGGCGATATTTGGAAATTTTTTTAAAGGAAATGAATAGACGTATGAATTTAAAAGTTTGTAGCCTTGTCAGACAATGTTTGAAGGATACTTAGTAATTATTTAGTGCAGAAATAATGAGTCTGTCCAAAGCTATAGCGGGCCAGTGTGCCCTAAAAAAAATTTATCTCATGGCTGCCATAAAATCTGTCCTCAGATTTATCTGAATGCAAAAGAAAAGAAAGAGATTCTTAATCTGTATGAGTGTGGCTATAGTCGGTACTAGAATACATGAAAAATAATGAACAATACAAAAATGGCAGCGTCTGAAAGAAAAAGCAAATATTGACTTAGTTCTAGTACCGGCGAGAATGCGACGTCTTCAAGTAAATCAGATGACTGGATTTTGAGATATCGTGGCAGCCATTTGAGAAAATGTCGTTATGAGAAAAACGCGTTTAAAGTTTCACGTATCCTTTAAAATTATATCAGAGGCTCCGTTTCAAGGCCCGTAGTATTGTCAATTTTTATAATTCGTCTATAATAGATTGGGATTATGTTTTTAAGATGTGAAACTGTAAGAAAATCTAAATGAAAAAAATTCAATTATTTGAAATCGTCACACTAGCAAGACTCCTTGATCTCTGAATGATTATGTTCGATGATTATTTTCAAAAGAATCTTTTTGACGATGCAGAACTTTCGGTAACCCGAAGACTCACAATATTTTGTTTTATCTTCTGTAAGAAATAATAATAGTAATTTAATTTTTACTGTCTTTTTGACTGTTCATTTTTATTAACATTTTTTGTACGAAGTTAAGTAAGTTCACAGCGAAGTTTGATGTTTCGGATAAGTTCCAGAATTGTGCGAACACTAGATGCAGTGAGTTCTCTGTTCTTTTTAATTCGCAAAAAAATAAAATAAAATTCATCGTTTTAATATAATGGCCCCTCAGTCGTAACAAACAAAGGGACATTACATGTGTCATTCGTTAGGGAGTATCTTTTTCTCGTACAATCGCTGATTCGCATAATGATGCTGAGAGTAGTACTTCCAGTTTACAAATTTTATCATCAGAATTACAATCCATTTCGTCACACTCGCTACGTCACATCATTGTTCCCTAATCATTTCCGGGTATCACTTCCCACGTTCGTTCACGGTGTACATCTACATGACTCCGGTACATCGATATTGCGTCTGGCTGCATTACGGGATTTTATTTCCGGTTTACGACAGTCGGTTGTATTGTGTCGAAGTTTCGCACGAAACAAGTTTATCCCGCGCACTGATACTTTCTATGAAAATCTTGGGGTTTGCGAAAAAGAATTTTTCTTTCGGTTCTGAGAACGTTTTACTGTAAAATTCACAGTGGAAACGTTTGAATCATTAAAAATTCATTTACTTTGAGTTTAATTGTGAGCCATCAATATTTTTGAAAATTGACAACAGTTTATATAAAAATTTCTCTATGCTAAATATTGATTTAGGTGTTTAAAAATGTATTTCTTTAGTAGCAAGTAGCTCTGCAAATTAATTTAAAGGGTCATCTCTTAATACAGCTGTAAACAAATATAGTAATAAATTATATGCCTAGAATATTGGTAATTCTTTTATGTTTTCATAGTACTTATTAAAATAGAGAATCTTAGAACTTGTTACTAAACATAAGATTGACAACTTATTTCCTTGCACGTTCTTCTTTCATGTACTTATTTTAGTTAACCCTCTGTCTTATAATATTTTTCTATTGACACGTTTATCTTGAATTTTTTTATTGATATCCACGTAGTTATTTTTCATATTTGTATAAACTATATCTTATTGATTTGTTCAATGAACCAAGGGTAGTCTCACGTCAAAAGTGAATTAATAATTTTAGGAAGAATTAGTATTGTTATACTGCTCGTAACATCGGAGTGTAAGGGGCTAATTTTAATTTGTCATCTTAATATCAGTTGCTACTTAAATATTGAAGATACACGAAACAAAAATGTACTGTTTAAATCTCAAACAGCCCATTAAATTGTTTCATGCAAAGATATACGAGATAATAAAAGTTGTAGGTAATTAAGCTGCTAAATAATAGTGATTATATCATGCTTTTGTATTACGTAAGCGTACATTACATAATCTGTAAGATCAGCATCTGTGCAACAACAAAATACAAAAAACTGAAGAATCGAAAACTCTTGCAAGTGATAAATACTAAAACGTTTCAATGTATCTGGGTTCCTTCAGTGTATAAGATTTGCTCTCACAATTCACTTACACCTGTCTGGGCTAAAAATATGGACAAATCTCGGTTTTCTAATGGCGAAATTGCGAGAGTCGCGTGAGTAACTGTAATTAGATTACTCGAGCAGAGAGAAGTATAGCAGGATTATACGGAAAGTCATACAAGCTGCAGGGTGTAGCTGATAAAATCTATAACAATGGACGTTTTTTTTGAGTAATTAGGTGAGCCATTTAGGCACCGCTATCCTTTTATCGTCGCGACGTGCTACATTCAACATAGCGTGTCTACTTCCTTAATTAGTATCGTAAGATTCACCATGTTGCTCGTATCCGCCGTGGAGTCTACATTGTGTCTATCTTTCGACGGCATTCATCCAGTCATTCAATTATATCACTGGATTCCTGTGAATCAATTTTTTCTGCTCGACGAGACATCCTCATCTAGAGTAGTGAGCAGTTTTTCTAAAAAGATCAAGACAAATGTTATTTTAGACAGCATTCATCTAGTCACTGGTTTCTATCAGTAGATTCTAGTAAATCTATTTTTTCCTGAACGAAGTGTCGTCTCCAGGAAGTGGGTACAGTTTGTCTGAAAGATAAGTAGATTGCGAATGTTTATGCAAATATACATTTTAATACGGACATATTATTTATTTTAATGTAGTCATCGAAATGAAACCATGGCAAACTATATTTTCTCCTTTGAATGTTACAAAATTTATTTTTTATTTTACTCACTGTGTAGAATGAGCATCTTTCGTGCATTTAACGTTAGATCTACCGATGATTAACGTGCACCTGTTTCATCGCAGTGGTCCAAATTAGTATTTTAGAAAAAATACGTAATTCAAGGAAATAATGTTTATTTATATGTTTCTTTAGCTTTATTCGGCGCCAATTCAAAGTAAATATAATAGTCGTCAAAAATAAATCGCACAGAGTAAAATTGCATACCAGTCATTTTGACTGCCTTGGTATATTAATTCCAGTATTAAATATGTTTAATTGCATAAAGATCCATATACCAATAATAAGAAAAGTCTTATTTGAGAGCCTTTCTTTCATAAATGACATCTTCTTGAAGCCTCGTGTCTGGTGTGTAAATTATATTAATTGGGGAACACTAATTGCACATATCTCGTACAAGAGAAGTTAAAGTGACATGATGCTGCGTCACCGCCAAAGAAATATACTTCGAATAAAATAAATTAATTTTGCAAAGGTACACTTTGCTTGAGTTTACAGTTACGGTCAAAAGTTTCCGAACGATACCGTAATTCATATTTGATAACATTTTTTAAAGTCCTGTTACAGTTACGAAAACGTAATTACGCTATTCAATAGAGAATTTAACGAGCTGCAAGATGGATCTAAAATAAATCTCCAGAAATTATGTTTGCTAATGTCAAATTCCAATTTGATTCCATGAAGTATTCTTTTAAATTGCAAAAACATAAACGAGAAAAAATGTTATAGAATTCCTTCTAGTGAATGTTTAGCCTGTGTTAGTAAGAATACGTAATTAATTTGAAAAGTACAGTTATATGTTCAACAACGGGATCAACATTTCCAACAATTTCATAATAAATGCAATGAACAAAAATTAAACGCTTAAGGGGCTATTGGCCTTTCTTGTCTTATTTTGAAGGTATAGTTTGGGAATTTTTTTCTTTAAAAAGTAGGCATCATATCTTTATGAAACTTTGCAGATTTATTCATATGCGTTTATACTGCATCTATGAATTTTCGTACATTGGTATCTAAACTATAGTAATTATTCAGCGGGGAAGTAGACAGGATGATAGAATAGGCTTGCACGATAACTGCGGATGAAGTCACCTGAAATAAAAAACTCAAAAAATCTCTTAAATAAATTTACTAAGTTTCTTAAATATGTTGTTTAGTTAAAAAAAAAAGATCCCAAAATGTACCCTCTGAACAGGCCCAGAAAGGAGAACACTCTCTTAACCTTGGATAACTATTGTAAGCTTTCGTAAAAATGACGATCGGAAAATATGAATCTCGTGATATCGTATGATCCGCTTACTAAATAAACTAATTATGCTTATTTCTTTATTAATAAATTCATTACCAAATATAACTTTCTAAATTCATTTATACTGTTTCTTTATAAGATAAAATATTTTTTTTGTTAAATAAAAAAAATTCAATTATGTTCGTGTTTTTAATTGACGACGGCATTTTCACGAATGCTTCATAATAACGTTACTCACAGATAGCTTAGTTACTTAGGGTTAAGAATTTGATTAACTTTTTTAAAGTACTACATTTTATAATCTTGTATATATTGCATTTACAATAACGGACGAGATAAGTATACACGTACTCGATGAAATTTCGAAGTGTCTTTTCTTGAAAATGAATTATTCCATAATTTTGATTTATTTTTCACGAGAAATCTCCCTTTTCCTGGTTGTACCACGATTATTGCCGTACCCTGGACAGCGACGGCCTCGTGTTTTTTAGCCGTGCTGCGTATGAAACGGAGGAACGTACAATCGCGTGAAATCAGAAGCCGGCTCATTGTTAACAAACGAAATGTCAGAAGTCGCTCGATGTTCCACTGAACGAGCCAACCGTGCATCGAATTTGTCATTCGGCTCTTATGATTTTACCGTGCCCCGTTCCGTGCGGTGCATTCGCTTTCGGCGGAGTGCAGAGGTGTCTCGGTGCATTCACTCGTTGCCGCGCTTGACAAATAGATTATTTCTTCGAGATTAATGCACCATTGTAAAATACGACGTCTCGACAAATTTGTTTCCCGGCAAAAGAAGTGCTTCACCGGCGGAAGCCACTCGGGTTCACAGACACGCTAACGATCGTTAATATAATAATTAGTTACAACAATGTTGTTGTACCGCGTAGAAATAGCGACTGCAGTGCATTGTTAATTGAACATATTTCTCAGCCTCTTGGCTGTAGGATAAATCGACGAACATGTAAAAGAAAATCGAGCTCCATTATTCATAAATTTATATGGGAAATTATGCGTGCCGCTATAAAAAGATATTCAGGAGTTATATAGTAGATAGTACTCATTAAACTGCATAAAAAGTGGCTAGTATTTGTGAGTTGAAAAATTAATATTATGTGAGCTACAACAATTTTGTGTTGAGAAGATTGTTTAGAAGTGGAATAATATTGTCTTCTCGACTTGGTTTTACTAGACACTTTTTATTGAATTCAGTGACTACTGTTTACCCCGTAAGGTGTGTACTTTTTTTTAATAACCGGTGTAATATCAAATGCAAGGGTGTTAAAGATGTATTAAAGGTTTTTAGTGTAGCACTTATCAAATTGAATAAAAAATGTTTCACAGACGTAGGTTGAAAATGAATGTTATCCAAGCTGTAACTTATGTTGAATTATTTAAAGTTACTTCAAAAATTGTTTATATCTTAAACAGTTGTTTTTTGACTTATGTTTATTAGATATTTTTTATTCAGTTTGATGAATATTATCTATCCTATAAACAATGAATACTTTTTTTTAAATCATATAAGGGTGCACCAGTAATCATGGATCAAGCAGGCTGAAAATGGTTCCACATGCACAAATTAATCTAAATTATAAAATAAAGTTTTTGAGTACAAGGGATTATTTTTAAGAAAAGAGGTTCCACTATTTGTATTTTTATTTGATTATAATCACAGCGTTAATAAATCGACAGAAACAATTGTTTAACTTTTCAACCGCTGTGCAATGTACATCAACGGAAATTTATAAATCCGTGCGTGAAGCAGCACAACTTTTCAATCAACTTCAAGAACATTTTCAATAATGTATTTATTACCAACGTAAAGAATTTAAAAATATGTTTAAATTTCTTCATACTTTTTTACGATCTTGCGTGTAAATATAAACTTTTAATGTTACAAACGTTGAATGTTTAACCTGTTCAGGCGTGAATTTCTTATAGTTGTGGATAAATGATCTACCTTTTTTCACAATTATATCTATCCAGTATGATGTAAACATGATATCTCTCAATCACATAACGGGATTCCGCATTTTCTTATTGAAGTATCAGGTCGTCCCATAATTACCGTCGTTTTTAAATGTGACTTCAAGCGTAAATAATTCCAGAAGTACACTCTTTTTTAATTATCGATACATTGAATATTAATTTCGATATCCTTGTTCCACTACTTTAACAGTACTTCAATTCGATTTTCAACACATTTCTACAGTTTTAAAACAATTCATTTTAAGTCTGTTGCAATCGATTAGTATCATTGAATTGTTCGTCAACTAAAAAATTGTCGAACCACCTGAACAAGTAGTAGCTGGTACGTACAAGTTTTCAGTTGCTCAAATATCAACATGACATTTTTAACCAAAAATTCTGTTTAATCTACAAAATGTATCAACAGGTCTTTGCTATGATAGTCCACATTTTTATAGAAAAATTCAAAACAATATACATCTCTGACATTAATTAAAGTATGTTTTATAAGATAGAGATCGACATTACTTATGTGATGTCCTAACATACTATGTTTTTTTAATTATGTATTATAAAATTCGTTATATCTTGAACAAAAAGTTTGAGTTTCAAAAAAGGATAAACGTACACTCATGTGTCAGTATGCCCGAAGAGGTTAATACAAAGTTTATAATCATTTTTCTTAAAAACGAAGTTTCATACTCAAAAACTTTATTGTAAAATTTCAGTTTGTTTAGTTCTTGTCCCACCCTATGTAACACGAACTAATTATTTTTGTAAGCACTCATATTTTCAGATATTATATACAGAAAATAATAATAATAAGCTGAAGGTTATCCATTGAACAATGTGATAGTAAATAAATGTTGAACACGGGCGGTCTCCTTGTAATTACGAGGGCAGCGGAGACGTACACTTTATTGCAGCAGAGTTCGTGATATAATGGTCGTGATATCAAAATTTCAGTTTGTCTTCACATTGGTTGCTGCCGCACCCTTTGTATCACGAACTAATTACTTTTATAAGGATTGATATTTTCAGATATTAAATACAGAAAATAATAATAATAAATATAAGATTGTCCATTAAACAATGCTGCACTAAATGGATGTTGAACACGGTCTTCTTGTAATTACGAGGAGCAACGGAGACGTACACTTAATTGCAGTAGAGTTCGTGATATAATAGTCGTGATATCAAAATTTCAGTTTGTCTTCACATTGGTTGCTGCCGCACCCTTTGTATCACGAACTAATTACTTTTGTAAGGACTGATATTTTCAGATATTAAATACAGAAAGTAATAATAATAAACATGAGATTGTCCATTAAACAATGCTGCACTAAATTGGATGTTGAACACGGTCTCCTTGTAATTACGAGGAGCAACGGAGACGTACACTTTATCACAGCAGAGTTCGTGATATAACAGTCGTGATATTACACCATTAAATAGTGAAAAAAGCGAGCACAGCTTGCTATCGAAGGCTTTCAGGTTGCATCTTGTTTTGCAACGATATTGCATGCGATATCTATCTTTCGTCCAACTATTCCATTAGCGTCGGATATAATTAGGGTTTTGCAAGAGCCACTTTATGCCACGACAGATTGCAATTTCGTTGAACGAGCAGCTGCTTGTTTACCGCGTTATCATCGCCCGCTCCCCCATATACAAATCGTTCATTATCGCTTTATCGAAAATATTGAAGGTCACGAAATCTAATTCTCGCCTACCTCTGGTGCTCCGAGCTTCGAAGAAAAAGCTTACGCAATTCGTCACCTGGTCACGAATCGCGTTATTTACAGCTGAGGTTACGGCGAATTTGTAAACCGTCTCCGAATCGGCTAGGTACGACTGAATAAAAACTGCAAGTATGTTCGTTACGGAGCAATTTGCGTTTTTAACCCTCTATAACGCCATGTGACTTGGAACTTGCTTACCTATGTATCTATATTTTTAAGTGTTATTTCGTTTGTTTATCACTGTCAACAATTATATCCTACGGCTACACTGCCACCAAGGAGTTGGTTCGTTTATTATTATGTTTATATCACGCGATGCAGTCTTTATCATTTGTCTTTATCTTGTTTTTACATTTATTTGTAAATTACCATTTACGTGGTGTATTATTTTCGTCATGTGTAAAGAAAATCTGGTTACAGAGGGTTAACTTATGTACGGAGTCTGAGGCAAACTGAACAAGAGGTTACGGCAAAAGTATGAATTTTAGTAAGAGTACGCATTTAGAAAAATGTATGAAAATTATTATTGCTGGTGTACTGTACCATCTCTGAATGACTGTACACATTCAATATTTCTCGTCGTGCTGCACCAAACACTGAATCACGTTGCCTAAACACTGTCATCCGTGCTCTGCGAGCTTACGTCACCCTAGCCAACGCGTCCTCCGCCAAATCATCCTAAACAAAAACGTTCCGTATCATCTCTACTCCTTCCTTCAAATCCTTTAACACTAACCGTACCGGCACTTCACATATACCTATTCTTACCGTAACCGGTCATAAACAAGCCAGGCGATGAATAGTCCTCAGTAAAAAAAGTAGCACAAAGAAACAAAAATTGAGAAATTGATTAATCAGATAATATAAGAATGAACATAAAGTTAGATGAATAGAAGAAATAACAATGAATGTACAGTTTTAAATTAAATTTTGAAACAGGTCATTTGACCGGGCCTAGTACGATTAGTGTTAAGAACCTTGCAAAAAGGCTCTTCCAGAGATTTCATTACCAAATTTCTTTCGATATGGACCACCGTGTTGCACCTTCTATACATTTGTGTTAGTAAACATTTTCCTGAAGGCATACTAACTGACATTAATTCTTTGCGAATCGCATGTTTTATTGGATGTTAGTTAAGAAAACTTATTAAAAGAGAATACAGTTGATATTTTATTAGCAATACATGTACTTATTATTCTAATTAACCAACTTATCCATTGCTGATGAGATATACAAGTCACAGGGAATTTGTTTTATTCAGTGTTAATATTTATGCTTTTACTGAGGTATTTTAATAAGTGTATACACTTAATGAACTTCATGCTTGTATTGTAACAAAGAGGTTAAAGAAAGACCATAAGAAAGACAATATTCATGAAAACTATGTAGCAGTCACAGTGCACATATCTACCATTTTGTAGTTATATTTCGTTTGTTTTCCGATGTTTACCATTGTACTGCCATCAAACCGTTGGTTTATATCAAACCAATGACTAATTGTAGCAATTATAACAAAAAGGGTAACAGAGAATGGCTCATTGTTTATTCTTTACTGTCAGGAGAAGACGTTGTAAAGAAACAGGGAATGCAGTGTCATAAAATAAAATGCTCAAAATGCAATACAAATTTATATTTAACACCAAATGCATACTGCTTTATGGTTTTCCATTCTCACGAACTTTTTTGTTTAAAGTAATAAAAAAGTGAAATGTGCTGTTACCAGTTTATGCTGCGTTCAATATTTCTTTATGAGTTTGTAACATAGCGTTTATATTCGATCTTTGTATACCATTTTTCTTATCCTCGCTTGGAAAATATGTTTCTCCAATTTTTTAGGAACAAGCTGGAACACCCTGTATATCCTAACTCTACCAGCCAACAGATCAACCGGATTTCAAAGTGATAACTTAATTCAAGTCTTTGCTATCGGCCGACGTCGAAGATAAATTATTAACGTAGAATTATAATTCCTATAAAAGTTACAACGATTTATATAACAGCATGCCTCGCATCGTCAGTATAATCAGAAACCCATCGGTCACCTGGAAAGAAAAACTGAAAATTGCCTGGTCCCTGACCCGTTAACTCCTTGCCTTATAGTAACGAGTCACATTCGTGATGCAGGCTATGGTCTATATGTTATAAATATGAGTCTCACACAACTATAAATTCGGTATTACAGCACCCTTGACTTCTACAGGATTATCTAAAGCAAATTATGTACGTCCATAAATATTCTTCCTGTATCTTACCCTTGAATAACAAACTTCAGTGCAGACAGCCATTAAAAAAAAACATAAGGCAAGGTCTTAACCAACCAAACTGATCGAGTTGGAACCCTTGGTCCAAAAGTCTGATCGGTATGCTATAACTCCTGTTCTCGAGCGACAGCGAGCAGATGCGCCAGACAGAAGGGTGCAACAATGGTAAAACAAAGAGAAAGACAATCGAATGCAGGAAAAGTTTGCCGTGGAGCGTCCTGCGAGTCAGGAGCGTGAAGGAGGAAGGAAAGCATAATCGGTACAGTGGTGTGCCAACGCAAAGTGTATAGTCCGTGGTGTGTATATACACGGCGGGGCCAAGCAACAGGAGCGGGACGATGGTCGCCGAGGGGACGGCCGGGCAAGGGGTAGCCAACAAAGTTTGTAGTTTTGTTTGAAGCCGATCTTTGCCGAAGGCGAGCGTTCGGCCGCGAACGACAGGCTTCGTAGCGTGTTAGAGCGCACCAGCTGGCTGCCGGCTGCACGAACCAACAGAGTTCGCCGTTCCACGGTCGCCGTCGGTGGACGGACGCAGTGGCGCGCACCTTGTTCCAAGACTTCCCGTCCTCCTCTCTTCTTCATCTCTTCTCTTTTTTTGCTCATCTTCGACTCCTGTCGGGAAAGAAGCCTGTCCCGTGATTCCTTCTCGTCGAATTGAACGGCATCGGTCTAGAGCTGTGGGTCAGCCGGGCGACTTTTCTTCTCGATCTTTTCTTCCCTTCCGGCACGCTCGTGCCATCCTCCGGCCGGTTGGTCCAACCGTTTCTTTATTCGCTCCCCTCCTTTCTTTCCCCTCTCTCCGTCACCCACCCCCCATTCTTTCTCTCTCTCCTCTCCGTGAGCAGACTACCTGAGACCTATCTCTAGTCGCCTGCTCCATCCGTTCGACGCGGTTTTCCTACCGCGAAACCTCGACATCGAAACAGAGAAGAATCTCGTCTGTTGCCCGCTGGTGTATACGAGCGTGCGTGCCAGCCAGCGAAGAGGACATTCGGTCTGACCGGTGTGACACGCGAGTAAGCACGCGGCCACGCGCTATGCTCCGGCCAAGTTCGAAGTTCCAGTGTTAGAGCGCGGAGTGCGGCTCACGATGCCGGTTGGTGGTTTCGTTTATCCTCTTCGTTTCTGTTCTCTGACCGTCTTTTAGACGATCGTCTCACACAGATCGTCCGTTCCAGTTCGACCAGTTTTTGTGATTGATTACACACGTGCCTTGGTGGCCTGCCGTCTGATCACCGCTGGAGAGGATATACATTTCGGTAAAGTATCACGTGATCTTGCTCCATCTTTCCTTGCACGCGCTCGCAGGATCCTTCGAGGCAGGACTCGGTGTCCTCGAGGCAGCGTTGCCATTTCATCCGCACGTATATACCGTCCGTTCGTACTCTACCTCTGTCTCTCTTTCTCTCTGTTATATTTGCGTACGGAGAAACAAAAGGATCGAAGATCGTTCGAGATGCTCGACACGTTGAGTACGCGACGAGGCAGACGGTTCTCGCGTGCCTTTCGAGAGTACCACGCTGACCGGTGCTCTTAAAATAAAAATCAGCTCGGACGATCGCGGTTTGCAGGTAAACGTCGTAAAAACAGTCCGCGTCCCCGTCGTTTCCTGCTATCCAGCGGCGTAGAGACAAACGATTTCCGCTCGTCCGCTATCAGGCCACGTTCCGTACCGGTTAATGCGTTTTCCCGGAACCCCCGATAGCCAGAGAACCAGGTGGACATGCTTTTGCAAACGTTCGTGAGTACGTGGGTACACACGACGCGCGTATCGCGTTTCGCGAGCAGGATGCGATGCATTTCGAGCAATCGTCGTCGAGAATCGGTTCCTCGTGCTCGTTACATCGCGGATGTATCGTTTTCCACGGGCGAATAGCATCGAGCAATTTCCTCCGTGCTTTTGTAGTCGGAATAGTTCGAATCGGACCGGCGGAGAGAACGTGATCCACGATTATGCGAACCGTGGGTTCGTCCGGCGTGATCGATCTATCCGTCCTTCGGTGAATGGAAATAAAACGATTTACGCGGATCGTCGAGAGATCGATCGATCTGGTCGCCGATGATTCCGTGCCGGTTGATAGAGAATCGTCCGTGATAGAGGGAGGTTGGCTGGCATGCTCCCTCGGCTGACACCTTGTGTAACCACGTGGACACTCCGGTCGGATGAACGACATTCGCGGTCGTTGAAGTCGGTCGTTTGAGGTCGAGCGAGTTCACGTGGAATTGTCCATATAAAGAGAAAGTAGATCTTGGTGAATTTTTCTAGCGATCGCCGGCAACCGGCAGACGATAATGGTAATAGAATGACGTCCCGACGAGTCACGTAATTAAGCCGGTCGCGTTTAGGATTACGGAAGAATGCTGTTATCGTTCGGACAGCATGCTCTTCTACTTACCGCTTACGACAACCGGATTTCCATGTACGTTGCCCAGGTTTTTTCGTTTCACACTCCGTCTTTGGTTTTGCGATTTTAGATTCTTTCGGGCACTGTGTTTTGAATTTGTTTGTTGGGTCATTTCTCGACCAAAAATGTCCCATATATATTGCTATACTATTAGAATTTTAGTTGCACCTATGCAGAAAAAGGCAGTGAAGTATATTGCACGATGTAAACTTGTCAGAAGACTAAATAATTTTATGACGACCATTTGGAGTAAGTCGACATTAAAACTGCATTGGTCGAAACACTGTTACGATTTTGGAAAAGGTAACAATAAATCTGTGTTTGAAATTCTTAGTAATAAGGAAGAACCATAGAAAACTCTTTGAAAATTATAATACACAACTGAAACAGATTATTTAGATAAATACTGAAATACTCCGAATGTGTGATGTCATAATCAAGGCTGGTAAAATTTCAGTAGTAGCGTTCAAGTCTCACGACGAGTTAATTCGTCTTTCCTGGTTAACAGATTAATTGTGTGTAACTCGCTATTCTATCTCATTTTCAGAGTATCAGAGGTTTTTAATTATTACCAAATAAAAATAGATTTTTCTCTTACACGTAATGTACTGCCTCATTCTAGTTTGCTTAATTTACAACACCATGTGATTCTTCAAAGTCTCCCATGATAAAAGTTACACGATCTAATATCTTTTTTCTTGGAAAGTGAATGTTAGGACAAACTGGTGGGATTACGATAAAGCTAGATAAGACAGATTCTTGAGGTATCTCTAACCCTTCCATGGTAAACATTCCCCTTGATGCGACAGGACATGCCATACAAGTGCACTATGGGGTCAGTGATCTGTGTTAGGGACAGGAATAGGTAAAAATTGGATTTTCATGTATAATTCCTGTCTAGTCTATCACATGCAATAGAAACAAAAGATAATAGAATTCATTAATATTTTTTAAATAGTATTTTTTCTGAATATTAATATTAAATTTAAACGCTGAAGAAAAGTTACTTTGTTTTTTACTTCTGACTGATGAAGACTCTTCGGTACTCATTAGTATTATACTAATATCATAGATATTGTTACTGACTTATTCGTTAAAGGCGTTTTTTCATCCCTGAATTATGCAATTATAACTTTGCTTATATTAGTTCAATCAATAGAATTTAGATTCTTTTTCACCATCTTCAAGACTTTGCCAATAAACCTTTCCATAGTATTATCCTTTCTTAATACTAATTTAACTAGTTTAACTTAACACTTAATACTTCTGTTTTATGTTTATCTTTTCCCCACTTTTTTGTATTCTACTCATTCTTTATTTTAAAACATTTTATTATAAAAGAAACTCATTCTGTATTTGAGGACATAGTACGAAAGAATGTAGTGCTGGTTCTTCTCAGAAAATTTGTGTTAGCATAAGTTATCTGTCTGGGAGAAGTTGTCGGTTGAAATAAACGTCAGACAACGGTTTTCCATGAAATATCCGTTGCATTGCGTAACGCATGCGTTTCGGTGAATCAAACTTCTGTCATCGGCAGGTGCCAAAAAGTGGAGCCAACTCGGGAATCCGTGTTGTACGATACTTCGACCGCGTACGTATATTAAGTTACGTGACTTAACAGTTCGCTGCTCCGAATATTGCGCGGCCATCCAGAATTAACGACACCTGCTATTTTCGAATGGATGTCAGCCTCTCTCGTGATAATATTTCTTTTCTTCCCCGTTCGGTTTTTGCTCGATTTTACGGTTCGGTTTCAAAACAACTTCTTGCTGAACCACCTTCGTTCTACTTTTGATTCAAATGTTTCATTTCTTTCGCGAACGTCATATTATGATCTTGTATTTCGATATGAGTGAGTACAGTTACTCATGAAATTGAGCGTACGATCCTAAAAGTATCCAGGACTCTAGCACAGATACGGTGACTTGGAATGTATTCTGTGATTGAAAATACTAAAGTGCATTTATTATATCGTTATACGATCGCCCGACAGCTCAAACTTGGAACCCAATGGCGAAATTAATTAAGCAATAGGAAATTTTCAGTATAGACGATACATTTCTGTGATGAATTTTGAATTGGAATAAAATGAAGTAACACTATCGAGTAAGAAGAATGTGACAATAATTCTTTGTCGCTATAGCGAAGTTTTTGTATGTCACGTCTTCGAGCTTTAAGTTTGCGTTCTTATGCAATAAGTGTCTGTATTTTAATTTTTGCAGTGATTATAGTCCGTATGTACTATATTTACGCTCGATTTTGTGAGTGTCTGTATATACGGGATATTCCCAAAATTTTGGATCAAATTTTTTCAACATATTTTACTACAAGAACTACTAAAAAAAGTAATGCAAACATAATTTTGTTTATTCATCGTTCTTATTGTTACTATTTATAAAAGTCTCTAGTCTAACTCTGATTTTCAAACCAGCAACAATAACTCGATAACGAATGGACAGATATTGATTAAATTTTTAACTGAGCTTGGTGCATTAAAAGTTGCAAAAGTTGAAGTTCAAAAGGAGCAATAAAATTTAGGTTACAGACGTAACAAAAAAACATTCCGCTAGTTAACACACTCGGACCATCTACTGTTAATTTAAAAAAATTTGTACCAAAGCTCCTTTGATGTTCAGAAAATCGTCAGAAGCAAACTGTACGTGCTGACAGACATTTTTCATTTACCACGGCACTCGACCACTGGAATAGATAATTCCAACGCACACAGCCATAAAAAATCTTGATGCAAGAGGTTAACACGTTCACTGTTCCTAACCCACATGTGTTTCAGAACGATTTTGTCGCTCGAGTGATTCAAGTTATGCCGTCACTATATGCAAACGTGCATACGACAGCAGAACTGTACACAATGATTCGAATTCAGTAACATGAGCTAACGACGAAATCAGTAACAAATACTTACACAAGATTAGCGCCGAAATTGTTCTCAAGCACACATAGGTTAACACAATCAATATCGCATGGACCACTGGTGAACCACATATTAAATTTGATTGCTTCAATTAATTGCTAACCCTCATTTTCTGTCGAATAAAATTTTTGAGTTGGTTTATCAATAGCACTTCGCTCTATATCAACTATTTACAATTTTTACATAATTGTTGCTACAAACGTATTTGTAAATGTGTACCTGCGAGTGTTATTCGTTATGATTGTTTTGTAGTGTTTCTGTCTAATAAAAACAAAGGAAGAAGTTAAGATCACCACCATTTCTTTAAAGGGAACACCCTATATTTATTACGAACGTATGAGGTTTAAAATCGATAGTTATTTGCAATATCTGTTACATACCTTCATACCTCGATACGCAAACAAATTAGAAATATAATTATTATGCAGTATGGTCTACCTCGGAACCATACAATTTTTGTGTGAAGCATTTCTACGTACAACACGTCGCTTACGAGTAATTCGGTGGTAATTCCAAGTGCCTCGGCCTGGACTAAAATAGTGTTATATGGACTATAATTCATAATAATGAATGGTGACACAAACTACGTATAAGTATACTGTAAGCAATGTAATTTACTATAATGCTTGCTAAAGCTTGTCCATATGTTTTCATCAGTGTCTGTATGTTCGATTATCCGTGAAGAGGTTGACACGTTCCCACCCGCGGTGAAAAATTCCGTATTTAGACATACACGATAAAATGAATTTTTATAAACTACACCCTTAAGCGCACAAATATACAGAGTGTTAAAAAAAAGGGTTTAGGACTTACGGTAGGTGGTACTCGCGAAATGGAGTAAAAACGTCCTCATAAACATGGGTATAAAAATTAATATTAGCAAAGTTATAAACAATTCTTTGTTTTGATTAAAGCATGCAACTCTGTAATACGAAGATGTGAAACGTGTGTGAAAATGGAAGGAGTAGATGTAGAAAACCTGTAAAATTTGGAGTTTACAGAATTCTTCTTCTTTTTTCTTCTTTTGGTAGAAGAAATGGTAAGATAATCTGTTGTTTATAACTTGGAAAATATTAATTTTGTCTAATGGGACCTGTTTCCTCCATTTCGCAAAAACTCTCTGCCCTTACAGACCTGAAACCTTTTTTTAACACCCTGTATAATTATTGCATGGAACAATTATTACGACACACCATCATCGCGACATTGATTTTACTAAAATTATCTTAATTTAACACTTTGATTGCCATGTCACCAGTATGTGGGTAACACTTAAATTCAGTTGTTATTCTCCCGACTACGAATAGTATTAGTAAAACATCTAAAAGGTCTAACAGAACCAATGCAGAACTATAAAGAATTACTAAAATCACTGATTAAAAATGGCATAATTTAAGATTACTCTCGTGTTGTATCAGAGTCTAGAAAGGTATGTCATTTCCAGCTTATACAGTGTGGCAGTAAACGTGTTAATGAAATTTGTGGCGTGGTGCGTATACGACCCATGCGGCATGGGAACGTGTTAATAGTGAGACGAACGGAGCAGGAAGGCGGGTTTTCGAAAACTTCAAATGTTGGAGCGTGTTTCGTAGTGGGAGATCGTTTTGTTACGATGGAAAGGGGTCAATAATTCTGACGTCGGAGGGGGATGGAGTTCCGTCGAGTGACGAGCGACCGTGCGATTCCAAAAATACTTTCCTATGGTTGGTGAGTTGAACGTCTGGTGGCCGACCACGCGTGTATCCCTCACGCAGCTCGGCCGTTCTTCCGTGTGGCGGAACCGTCGCTTCACATGTTGGTTAAAATGGCGGGAAACCTTGATCATCGGTGTCTGTTCAGAGTTTTTGCGCTTTTTCTTACAGCCGCAGCCCCTGAATCCCTCGTACGATCTCCTCCGCTTCAGACGATTCGCTTGTAGACGAATCACGCAGGCTACAGTTGACTCGCAGCGATAACAAGAATGTACAGAAACGAAATTTAGAAATGTGGAAGTTCTTGGATGCAACGAATAAAATTTCGAAGCTCTTATCAGCACTAGGATTAATCGAATTATTTTTGTGAATTTTCGAATGTTACGAATAAAATTTAGAATTTTGGATCAGGGCTAAGTTTATTGGAATAACTTGAGAATTCTCGAATACCGCGGATAGAATTCGGAAATTTGATTTAGGGCTAGGATTCTTTCAATAATTTAAGAGTTTTCTTATGCAACGAAGGAAATTGGAAAGTTTTATTTAAAGATAGGGCTATTCAAATAATTTTAGAATACTTTAATGCAACAAATCAAATTCGGAAGTTTGGAGTAAGGCTAACAATGAGGTTCTTCGAATAATTTTTCTATCCTCGAATACTACAAATAGATTGCGGAAATTTAGATTAAGGCTAGGATTATTTGAATAATTTGAGTTTTTCAATGCAACAAATGAAATGGTGAAGTTTGATTTAATGTTTCAGTTATTCGAATAATGTGAGTTTTCACAAACTATAAATGAAATTCGTAAATTTCGTTACGGATTAGGATTATCCTACGAATTTGAGAGTTTCAGACTGTAATGAACAAGATTCAAACATCTGGATTAGGGTTAGGATTATTCGAATACCTTGAGAATTCTCGAATACTACGAATAAAATTCTAGGATGAATTATTTAAATAATTTGAGAATTTTCGTATGCAACCAATAAAATTCAGAAATTTGTTTCAAGGTTAGGCCTGTTTGAATGATTTCAGAGTTCGCGAACTTAAACCTTCGACATAAGTTTGTTCACGTATTTATTCTGCTTCGAGTCATCCGTACTAACTGTACCGTATAGATCCGTAGAAATTGTCCCTTAATAATAGCAATTCTGAGAATCGCATTACTGTGACGAACAGATTGTCACAGCTATACCAGAAAAGTCGTATCGCTTTAATTTAATTGCAGCGATCATTCTGAACTGCTGTGACTGGTGAGCTACGAGTTATTTGCTTTAATCAAACAGTATTTGCATATTCTTGGAAACGAGAACATTCAATCGATATTGAACTGTTTATCAATAGAAGTTTCTTTATTGAGATTTTGTAAGTTTCAAAGGGTTAAAAGAGTAAAATAAAAGATACTTGTCTAAACATTTAAGGCATAAAATACACTTTTGTCAAAAATTTCATTTCTTCAATTCCTCTATTGCAACAACCTTGCATTTTTTACCCCATTTTTCAATTATTTAGTACACTATACATGTATGCCAGTTTATTTTCCTTTTGATCTTGAACTCACTGACTATAATTTTTCTGACTATCATTTTGTGGAATGTAACAATCACTCGATCAAAATGTTCAAAATGGGTAAACTGTATCAAACACATCATAATTCCGGATACCATTTTGCTTATAAAAAATTTAGATACGAGATTTGTGTTACTATAAAAATTCTACCGCAGTCCAACGTAAATTACATCAAATCACACTCTTTTTCTACATCATACACAACCTACTAATTTAAAAATTTTGTATCATCACTAGGTCGTATCCAACACGTACTTTATTCTAACTATTTTCCAGTTTCTTATAAATAATTATTGCGAATGCAGAACAGGAAAAATGGCGGGAAGAGCGTATGCGTAATCGATTTGTATGTATTTTCAGATAACGATATCAACAATGATAACGGAAAGTCATATGAATTGATAAGACTTGACAGGCGTCGATATAATATTGATAGTAACAGGTATGAACGATTTCACCTTTATGAGTACGCAAAGTCTGAACATAATATCGATAATCTTTAAACAAAAATTCTATCTGACGATTTTCGTTTCCATTCGAGTAGCTCCAACTGGCTCGGAGTGTTATTGACTTTTCTTTTTTTATTTCGCCACAGCCGATCGAAACTGAATCGATCACAATATTTACTTTGGGTCAGTCAAGCGTACGCTCATACCCGGCCGTCACTGGAGTAATTGAATTCTTGGTTCTGAAAATAAGCGTGAGACACGCACACGCACGTGCACGGAGAACTGTTTCAATAACAAAGCTTCCTGCATTTCGCCAGTGTAGTTTTCCCTTCCTCCAGGCCGAGCAATTTGCTTTTTCCTGTTACTCCAGCGCTCGTTGCTTTTCCCTGGACTTTTTGGTCGGTTCTAGTTGAAAGTATTTCCGGCGTCGAGGGTACTAATTATTGTGTTATTAAAAAGTATAAATAAGATGGAACTTTCTATACAAAGAACTGTTATCACGTACCGTTTATCTTGCAAACCTTTCTTCATCCGTCGTATTTGAATACGGTGGAAATTGATATCCTTTGAACATGCTCACGTAATATTCCGTATGAATTATAGTGAGACTCGACGTTTATTTTAAGAATGTCTGGAATTTTGTTCAGTCTCTTTTGGAAGAGTACATGTTTTATTTATAGCGGTTCATCGAATATTCATGATTAATGAGCATAATGTTCAGCTTGGAAAAGTGCGGAGGAAATTTCTTAAATATGTTGTCCGTCGAGTATTAATCACCATGATTATGAACCACTGGTCCATGCACTTCAGACTTAACCTGATATTTTATAGAAAATTTTCAATTTCCACATTGTTAGCACTGTAATTTTTGAACACGATCAATTTTAATGTACATAGATCTATCCGACGTTCTTTTTCTTCAAACTCGATACATCACGTTTTGTTCACACTGGCATCATTAACTAAGTTATGTAATTTAGAAAATAATTAAAGATGTGATCAAAATTGAAAATAGACAGTATAAATTCTGCTTTTACGTTAGGCTGTTCTTAATGATATATATTTTCTTTCTGATTATATGTCTACGCCGAAAATGAAATGAGTTGAACAACTGGAAACTTTTCATGTTTTATTCTGATTAATTTTCTTCTTAAAATATCACTGTTCCATCGTACTATTGTAACACTACAGTATGTAAATTATAAATACTAAAGTACTAAATATAACTATTCCAATTAACTTTTCACATTGTATATTAGCTAAAAAACCCCTAATTCGCTCTGTCAAACTCGATGAAAGATTAATTTCAATATTCATGATGATTAAGCATTTCTTACTTTTATTTGCAAGTTCTACATACGCCTCATGTTTTAGACCGTTTTTGACACTTTGTTAACTGTGGTAGCGTGGAACGAGTACCGAAGGTTCAAGCTATACAGGGTATCCAAAAAGGCCGGGGCCAAACTTATACTACGTGTTAATGAGGTCGAGTAGGTAAATAATGTTCATATAAACTTATGTCCGAAAATGCTTGATTAAAAAGTTATAAGCCTTCAAAGATTTTCATCAATTATTATGGTAGTTATCATAAATGTTCGAAATTTCTTCCTCCTGCAAGAATGCACGCTTCCATTCGTCGACTTAATGATTGTCGAACTCTTTCGAATCTTCCTACCGCATTAGAAATAATAGTACATGCATTTTGAATACATTCCCAAAGCTGGTCTTCTGTTTCTATCATATTTTCATAAACCTTTGATAGTAAATCTTTGACCGCTTATAACTTTTGAATAAAGCATTCTCGGACATAAGTCTATATGAACTTTTTTCATCGACTTGGCCCCATTAATACGTAGTATAAGTTTGCCCTCGGCCTGTTTGGACACCCTGTATTTTTCATAGATCGATAGGGTGAAGTGAAACAACCGAAGCACCCTTCAATGAATTTTACCTGTGTTTTCCACGATGACAGCTGGACAGGGTTCGTCGTGCACGTGCATCTGCTTTCAGGAACAAAAATGACGAACGCAGTGACGCGTGCCGGAACGAATGCGTGAACAGTAGTAAGACTGGTCTACCGCCGGTCTCTGCAAGTTTCTCGAATTAGAAATGTGTGTCTTTCACAATGACATCATATTCGCTCGTTCGAGTGAAACGATCGCTCAGACAAATTACCTGATTCCTCTACTTGCCCATCGAACCCCGTCGAACTCGCGTCGACGATCCGTGATCGATCAATTAGCGAGCCGCAGCTTGACGCTAACTAATAATCCAATTAATTCGACGCCGATCAAACGGGCAGTTGCATCGAAAAGGAAAAGACGACCTGTCTTGTAACATTTTACGCGTATCACCGCTGTCAGGGTACATTGGAAATCGCTCGTTGTGTCAATGAAAAGAAGCTTTCCCCTGCTCGGATGTCTTTCTCTTCTTATTTTTTCTCAGGTGTTGAAAATATTCCTCTATTCAAACCATGGCTCTATTTATCATCCAAACTGGGACATTCAGATCCTATTACCAGGCTGTCCAATCTTTCTAATTTATATTGCGATAGGGTTGATTTTTTTCCGGCTATCATCACTCTGAGCTAAACTACGCCATAGAATCCGAAGGCTTAATTCTCATAATTATGTACATGTGCACTGTAAATGCATTACATTTGTGTACGAAACAGCCTGTTCCCTGTACGGTATTAATCCTTTGCACTCGAAGGTTTTCTGATAAAAAGTTGATGACATTTTTTACAACCAACATGAACGTAAATCATACATTAATTAACAGATAGCAGTATTTTATTTCAATCCTCTGCACTGGAGGGGCGACCCTCAGTCGCCAGTTACAATTAGTTTCATGCAGCAACTCGAATGGCGACTGAGAGGCGACAATGACGGTTTTATAAACGGAGACCCCTTGCACTCGAGAGGCGACTCCTATTCAATATTAGGTATTTCCCATTGTAGGAATACATTAAATATTGAAATAAAGTAGTTGTATTCGTTAATTTATGAATGATTTATTATCATGTCAGCTGGGAAAAATTACACCAACTTTTTAGGAGAAGAGCTTCCAGTTGCTACACCCCTACAGTGGAAAAACCTTTGGATACACAGGATTTCTGTTTATAAAATAGTCATTGTCGCCTATCGGTCGCCAATCGAGTTGCTGCGTCTCGTGTGCAAAGGGTTAATAAATACGAAATACACTGTGCGAATAACAAATGTACTGAACGCAGAAAGTGAACGAATAGAGCCCACCTAATGGTATCTGATTACCCTCGACGTCGAGATTGTTCCTTTTTCTTAGTAGCGGATGAACTTCCTGAACACCTGCTCTCGCATCTCGGATGCCGTTAATTTACGTATTAAATATGATTTCATTTCCAATTCCTCGTGAATATTGCTTTTCACCGTAGATGTAATCACCGGTTATTAAGATCGCATACAGAAAGCAAGAGCTACGCCTTGCACTAGATCGCACGCTCGTTTCTGTACCAGATTCCTGCGCTAGATTCTGTGATAATGTACACTTATGGCTTTTTGGCACACGAGCAGACACGCTTCCTTTATCGTGATACGAAACAGAATTTTAATCTGTTAAATAATCGAACAAATAGGTAAAGTGCTTTGCTGTCGTGTCACAAAATGTCCGGGCATGTTTTTGCAGGACAAAGCTAACGAGAAAGTTCTATTAGGCTGATGAGACAGTGATGTTGCTTTGAATAACTACAAGTAGTCTATTTATTGATTTTATAAGAAAATATAAATTCATCCTGTTCAGTTTGAGGTTGTGTTTAACACACTTGTCACCAACACTGGTTTTATTTAAAAAATAAATAACTTTGCGAATCGTGTCAATCAGAATTTTATTGTTATTTTCGAGGTGTAGACTTGCAAACTTTGTGACGGAACTTTGAATTCACCCTATTTTCCAAAATTTTCTAATAACATTTACGACAAAGTGAATCTTTTCTTTGTTGCTGTTTCGAAATTGAAGACTTGGGATCGCAGTGCGATAATTAGTTTAAGTCCCTTGTTACTTAATTTTCTTTTATATTTTGTTCCATTAAGCTTGCCCGGAAGTTATTATCCCGTAGTAATTGCAAAGGGTCCATGCCTCTAAATTGAAATAAATTAAATTTAATTTAAGCAGATCATCTTATGTAATCGAATCACTTAATCTTTGTAAAGAATAGCGTGTGGACTCACTAAAGTTTGTATTACCATTGCACAATTATAACATTATATTGTTATTAGTATAAATCTGAACTTATAAAAATTGCATGGATTTTAATCATGTCTCTGCCATGTGTAGTTTGCATGTACAATTACAACGACTTTTAAATCTGTTTTTTATTAATTACATATCAACTAATTTGGTAATATAAATTTCTCAAAAAATTGTCTCATTATATTGAACACAACATTATGTCTTATTTCACCGTTCGAATTTACAACATAGAAAGTCAGTAAATTTGTATATTCACAAATATATTTGTGAAGATCTATCGTGCATGAAATATAAATAATTTATGTCATGTTGAAATATTAATAACGTCAGAGTCACGACTTATAACTATAATTTATAGTGAACCAATTATTTATGACTTTACTTTTATTAAATATTTAAATGTTTTTTGTACTGCTGCACTGGTCTATTTACTCAGTAAATCGCGAAAGAGAAGAGCTGAAATAATAAACGCTTGTCTTACAGTTAGAGCAGTGTGCAGAATTTTTGTCACGAGAAGTTCGTCAAACGGTTGCTACAATTCAGTGCTAGCGAGATAGACCATGAACACTGTAAAGCGGCCTTCATACAGTGAAACACGTTGCGATGCACGCATCACTCCTACGTTTCATGATGCAGTTAGGTTTCGGTTGAAACAATATGTAATCCGAATCGTTGCCACGCTCTACACCAGAGATGTCCATCTGGAGCGACTCTTGGATCCGCCCTACCCCCACTCTGCGTCCATTCCCCTCACGTGATAAGAACGTTGAGATGTAATCTATAGATGAATAGGTGTTATATGAAAAAAAAATAATTATTCTTATTAGGTCTCTGTTTCTTGAGAAACCATATTTACCGATAGTTATCGATGTTTTCGACGTCATACTCAGATCACAACGTACGTGAGGGGAATGGACACAGAGAGGGGGTAGGCTGGAGCCATGCTTTGCTCCGGATGATCATCTCTGCTCCACACGTTGAAACCTGCATCAGAATCGAGCCTTGCTCACCAGCTATCGATTCCTGCATCGATGCAAGCCGTTTCCGACTCGCATACACCGATACCAACCTACTCAAATTGCAACCTGCGTCATGGAACCTAGAAGTCGACGAATGCATTGAAAAATGTTTCACCGTGTGCAGGCCCCTTAAGTTTTATAACGGAACCGATGATTTAGTGTTCCAGGTGCGAAAGAAGTAGCTGAAATCGATGAAGTGTATCATTTGATGTAGTTTCTAATAATATGAAGACGTGCAGCAAGTAATAATTTTAACCACATACGTATATTTATGCGTGTAATGCTAGTCTCTTCCGCGATACAGCTGGGAAGTATACATTAAGCTTCGTCTACCGTTTTCAACTATTAGACCACCTTGGAAGACATTTATATAACTAGGTATAATACTACATCCTGTCAAATGATTTAAAAATAATTTAAATATTCTCACTATGCATCGCATCAGTAAACATAACAGATAAAAAGTATTAGAATATTCTTTATTTTATAATTATCCATCATTCTATCATATTATTAGAAAAGTTGGATTAACAGACTCATTCGATCAAAAATTCATGACTCACCGTGCATGCATTTGGTTTTGGAATACAGTGACTTTCAAGTGAAACGTTGCACTTCTGGACAAGAGTAATCATTACGAAGACTATCATAAGTGTTATGTAATAGCAAGGCTACGTTACATGAGATAATTTGAGATGAAGTTGACATGCAATTTTCTGTTCAATTTCAGAGCTTCGTGTACAATTCAAGCTCTAACGAATAATAGCTGTATTTTAATAACAAATTATCGAAGAACCAATGTTAATTCGAATTTTTTTGTTACTTTTCATGCGTAGATCATACCTGCAAATTTCGTGACAGAATTTTTAATTCACGATGTATAAAACACTATGAGTCTCGGAAATATTTTACCCCGCGCCCTATGATTTTACAATTAGTCGAAAATTGAAAACGAGTATTGATCTCTGGATAGATCTGCAATACTCATAACATTTTCAGTTCTATAAATATCACCGTAAGACAAGTATGATTTTTATATCGATCAAAATTTGTTGAGTTTTTTAAACTTCTACTGCGTTGTGCCCCCTTAAGGGGGTATTCTCCTTTCTCGGCCTGTTTTGCGGGCATATTTCGGGAATTTTCGTTGTAGAAACTAAACAACGTATCTTTAAAAAATTCTGAGGATTTATTCCTACACATTTATACTACATTCATGAATTTTTGTACATTGTTATTACGTAAACTATAGTAATTATTCACCGGGGAAGTAGATAGGTTGAAAAAATTCGTTGAAGTAATCTGAAATTAAAAGCACAATGAAACGTTTAATTAGTATGCGTGTGACTAATATCTGAACTACGGAAAACTAAGTAAATCAATATTTACGAATTTTGCAGTAGTTTTAAGGTCAAAATATCAATAAAAAATCGATTTAGTTAAAAATGACTTTTTTCGTTTTCCTTTGTTCGGCGCCAGCCATATACATATAGCAGGAACTCGATTATCTGAACTGTAAGTAGCAACAGGATGACTCAATTATAACTATGTTTTGTATAAAGATAATAATTTTATTTCAGAATATAGGATACATAGTGACGTAGAATTAAGCATACAGTGTCGCTAGGGATAATTGTACTTTGTAACTGACACGGGATGATCAAATTTCGGTTACGGATGTTCGGATAATCGAAGTTCTGCAGGATCAGTTAAGAGTTTTTTTTGAATTATCGATTTCAGAATTATTTCAACATGTCTACTTTCCCGATGAATAACTACTATAATTTAAACGATATCAATGTACAAAAACTCCGGAGTATAGTACAAATATATATAAATAAATCTGCAAAGTTTCATAAAGATACGTTGTTCAGTTTTCCCCTAAAAAATTCCTGAAGTATACCTTCGAAACAGCCCGGGAAAGGTGAATGCCCCCTTAAGTAGTAGCTTATAATTCGATTAAAAATGACAGACACTCCTGGAAGGTGTGTACCGCGTGCACTTACTCACCGTTCGAAGGTTAAATGAATTTCCACACGTAAAAGTCGCTTGGACGGAGAATTACTCGAGGCGTATTAGACTTTCGCAGGAATTCTGCCGGCATTATCAATTGCAGTCAGAACCGCGTGCGGAGTATGCGGCGCGAAAAGTTTCAGACCTTGCACTCTGTGGCACGCGGTATTCGTAATCGAACGAAACGAGAAAAAAAAACGCTGTACATCGGTAAAAATTGTCTACTCCCTTTCACTCACGGAATGACGCAACGGTGTTATAATGCATCGACGGTTTCCATGATGTATCCTCGCGATCGCGTAATACACATTTCAGGAAAGATCGCCGATCGAAACGGCGCGTCCTGCTGGTCTCACGTCCCATAAACATTTCTCTGGAATCGATGTAATCGCGATACGTGCCACTCAATTTTCCTAGGATCCACGCTGCCTCCGGAATCGATCACGATTTGCTTAGAGTAATGGCGATCGCGAGTATTTCTCATAGAAATTCATCCCAGCGGAGCAGACTGGTTTCTCAGAAAATACGAGTGCAACGAAACCAAGCAATCTTCTGTTCTTAACTTAAACGCTTGAATTCTGCACGGCTACTTTATGTGAAAAATGCGGGGAAATATTTATTACGCGGCGATTACGTTACTGAGGAAATTACTGCTTTTACGCGATTTCCTTGAATACAATGTTTCGTCGTAACTGTACCGTCTGATGGATGCGTTGGGTTGTGCAAAAAGTAGATGACTAGCAAGGACTTTTTTTAGTATGATTGTTGTGATGTTCATTTTTCGTGCATGTTCTGCCGTTATTTCTAATTAACAGTGAAATTAACCTTGATGGTTGCATCATTTCTATGCGCGATTAATATTTGCAATACTCGCATGAGTTTTCAAATGGAAAGTACATAGAGGACATTTGTGACCTGATCTTAAATCTTATTGTCTCCTTTTTCTGTATATTTTCTTAATCAAAGTTATTAAAAGTTTAATTTTACGCGTCATACGTTATGTCGAATTTGACAGTTCAAGTTGTACACTATTTTAATATTCTTATTTCGTGTATCTACAACTTTATCTGTATGTCCATTCAGAAATTTAAATGTAAATTTGAATAATTAGTAGTCATATGTATCTGTGAAGATTAAAATAATTTTTATAACAGATTGTCAGCCTGTACTGACACATAAAATATTTGATATTTTTATTCTGAGTAATATGAACACCGCAAGAAAGTACGGTAACAAGGCACTGTATGAGTCATTGTTATCACAGGCAATATACATATAAGAAACTGAAGAAGCCGCAGTATAAATTTTAAACAAACGTGGATAATTTGAAAAACATCAACTTGGCTATGAATATTTTAAATATTTCTACGACTATACTGCCACCGAGGAGTCTGTTCGTTTATTATTATGTTAATATCCCGCGATATGAACTTTACCATTTATCTATATCATTTACCTGAATATCATTTTCGTCATAACGCAAAAAATTCTGTTTGTAGAGGGTTAAATAGGTAATTTGTTTAACACATGTCAGCTTTTGTTATCTTTGTTTTAATTTTTGTAATAATACGATTTTCCCATAAATAAATAATCGGTTTACAAAATCGTGTTGCTGCTACAATTTTTCAATCGATTATTATTTTTATTCATATTACTTTTCTTCTCACTCTTAAACGGATAATTTGTTTAATACATGCCAGCTTTTGTTATCTCTGTTTTAATTTTTGTAACTAATACGATTTTCCCATAAATAAATAATCAATGTATAAAATCGTGTTGCTACTATAAACTCTCAACCGATTATTATTTTTATTCATATTACTTTTATTGTCACTGTTAAATCGACAGTTTTTCCAACAGTAGTCCACTCCTGTTATTGGTATCTTAATTTTTCCAACTAATACGTATTTCCTACGAATAAACAATTTAATCAATAAATAAAATGGTGTCCTGCTCGACCGATGATTGTATTCGAACGTTTAAACGCACATTACGGCATAATGAAGTAATCGCGGAAGCCCTAAAGCTGCAGGAGCTGGTCGTTGCAAACCTGTAGAAAGCTTTTACATCAAGCGTCTCTTTCGAAGGCTTCCCTTCACTTTAAAAGGATGAACTATGTGACATTGGACGGCTCTTTTTACGAGCTTATAACAGTCCACGGAGTAGCTTCTGCCCGTGGGAAACGAAAGACGTATCCATGATGCATCCTGGATTGCATGTACTTTAATCCCTTGCATTGAATTAAATCCCGCTGCAACCAGACGACTTTTCCCTCTCTCTCTCCCCTCGACACTTGTAAAAACTGGCAGAACAGTCTGTCACTGTGGAAACGTAATATCGAATCGTCGTTTCCTTTGTCCGTTGGAAACGATCTCATGATGATGCCATTTCTATATCTTTCATGTGAGTCATGCGATTATTCTTATTACCACGAAATCTGTATTTTTTCCTTTGCGATATTTTTCAATCAAATACACTCACGTAATTTATTTGCACAGAAATAACTGATGATATTTGGAATATTATTATTCCTTTTTTTAGTTGCAGAAAATAGTACATCAATAGACATATAACATTATTAAATTGAGGGCTTCTATTTGTAATCAATTATATTCGTCTCTTTTTAACCTGTTAATTGGGGAAGACGAGTTAACAACGTCCTGTCAGACTTGTTTCATCATACATGTGTGTTTTAGTTGTTCATGGAGTACTTGTTCATGAATATTTTAACTTGTTAATCGAAGAATTTGAACTCTGTATTGGACAAGGATAGTTCATTCGATTTTATTTATTGTTAACTATAAACAATAAATAAAAGAAATGATAAAATATAGATGGACAGTGTTCAACTTTTAATTTTCTTATCGAAAACAAATGAAAATTCCTTTTTAGAATGTTAATTAAATTTGTTTTCCAGTCAATATTAGAATTAAAAACTGCATGTGTCAAGTGCAGGCATTTAAAGCGTGCTGAATTCTATTCTGCTTCCATCATTTCTATGGTCTGACAATAATAAGATGTGATAATATTTAAATTGTAAATTTAATTTATTTACTCCTTGTTATACCTGCATTTGGATATTTCAGTGTATTTATACGTGCATTGCCGATGTATACTGCTACATTATACACATCACAAATATAAATTAGATATTAACATGAATAAAAATATTGTAAATAATATTGCAGAAATGTTAATATACAATATAATATGTGTAAAGGGTGATTCACCTGACTTGACCACCTCAAATTACTCGTAAACTGGTTGTTACATAAAAAAAGTTTTCAAACAACAGTTGTATGATATCAAAGGGGACATACAGGGTAATAAATGGCATGTTTACTATTTGACTCCACATTTCGAAAGAATATTGTATATAAAATCAGTAATTACTGAGATATTCTTTAAACGTTTTTTAATGCATGTGCTCAAAGTGTTGTCCATTGCAATCAACACATATGCGTAGTCGATCAATGAGCCCAAGTGATACACGTTTAAGTGTTTCTTTCACTGAAAAATATCTCAGTAATTACTGGTTCTTGAATCATATAATATGCTATTCGGATGTTTATGCTCTCAAACCGGTAATTATTCACTGGTTATTCGGTCGCACAGGTGGTAATTTATTTGGGTGAATTCAATAAGTTTTGCCGCGACATTAAAGTTTCATAAAACGAAAACTACTTGTCCGGTTCGTTTCAAATTTTTATGGCGCAATAATAAACTGCAAGGCATCAATTTAATATTTTTATTTTACATCTGATTTGCAAATAAAAGTAACAATACTAATAAAGAATATAAAAAACGGTTAACCGTATAGAATAATTTAAAATATTGTTCAGAACAAAGTTCCACGTCGCAGTCTGGACATCAGTAAATTGTCTCCGTTATTTTATCATTCTTGACACACACAACTCATCTGCGTTCAGCCTTTGCTTTTTTACCTGTTGAAGGAATTTTTTCAACAGATTTGGCGCCGTCATTTTGTGAGAAACAATAAGTTATTACATATATATATTGTGTATTTTATGGTACAATTGTTCAAAGAATATAGTTTTCCTACCCAAATAGATCTTAAATAAGCTTTACACAGCACGTATAACACAATACATACATATTACAAATAAATATGAAAAACGAAAACGTATCGAGAAACGTACATGTGTACGACGAACCGGCTCAAAGAATTAAGTTATTTCTTTTTCATCAAAAATTCTCAATAGCATACCATGAAGCACTATATCATCTAAAATTCTCGCAGTAAAAATTTGAAATTGACGGAAACCCTGTTGCCTCGATACACCTGGGCGATTGTTTACCGAAATTCCACGCGGTGTAATCGAACAATGCTCCGAACTCAGGTGTCTATTTTTTCATCTCTTGTTACACGCGGGCGAATTTGCATGCTCGAGATTCCTTTTACGGATTATAAACACTCGCTAAAGAAATCATTTTGTGCTCAATGGGTGTGAACTATGTATAAACCGTGAGCATTCTTCGCGTGTACGAAACCTTAGGGGACGCGTTAGCAAGTCTTTAGAGAACGCCATCGAGTTATGGCTTCGCAGAAGTAACAAAAGAGACTTTCATCGTCTTTATAGTGGAACGAATATTATTTTCGCGGTGAAATCAATACTGGAAAACATAAAAATACGATGCGAAAAAAGAACGATGATTGAGTCATAGTTGAAGAGCATAAAAAATAGTGAAAGTGTGAAGTTAAATGTATTTTTCAACGTACGGATATGCTACAGAATTTTTGTTTCTTTTCGGAAGGTGACCTAATTTTTTTGCTTATATGTTTTCAAACACGAGTATTCCTCAAAATAATTAATTAAATAATTGTTCTACTTTATTCGAATGTATGTAATTTTTATATCATAATAACAGTATATAATAGCAAATGTATAATTGTATAATGAACAATTTAGCATAGTAAACGATTTTTATAGAATAAAATGTATTACAGTGTGCTACAGATTTCTATGTGGGAGTCAATGTATTAACAATAGCAAATGTTTTATTTCCAGTCTAGCGAAAAAATATTTAGGATGCTGTGGCTTGCAACAAAAGCCGATTCTGTTCTTTTTTCGATGATTTGACTAGCGTAGCAATTTATGTTTCGCAAAGCGAACGTTAAATAACTCGACATACCACCGAGCATAGAATTCGAAGAAACATAGCCCCATTAGTAGAGCAGTCGTTACGGTCTCATTTTTGCAAGTGAAATACTGCTGCGTAGAGAATATTAAAATCAACGTTATTTTATTACGTCGTTCTTCTACACCGTTAGATAATAACTGCTTACGGTCGAAAGTATATAGCATAACAAATTTCATAATGCACCAGAAATATTGAACGTTTCAAAAGATTACGTATTGGAAACCTGGCGAATTTATGGAGAAATTGCAAGCAAATGACGCGTGAAAAGTGACCCAAAACCAGAGCAGACTTACTTACTTTGATATTCATGAAATCTATACGAATTTTGATGGTCGATGATCCATATAAGATGATTTTGTAGTCATATTACAGAATTTACAAGCATTTTTTCCACTTCAGAACTTGCAGAGGAGTTCTGGGATACACGGACCCGGAAATGTTTTATTTTATGTAACATAATCATTTTTATAGTTAAAGTGTTAGTACAGAGTGACTCGAGTGGCCTGTGGTGATAGTCTAATTCCTTCTGATCGCACAGATATTTCGACGAATGTTACTAACAAGTACGGACACGTACCAGGTCCGACGAATTTTTGCTCGTCAGTCCTTCAACTCCACATAAACTACATATAAGAGTTCTTAGCGACTATTTGGAACTGTTTACGTATTATTCAACCATTATTATGAAATTTGAAATATATTAGTAACTTTATGAAACCTTAGAAGTTAATGCATTTTCTTCTTATCATTCAGATTATTTTCGCGAAAAGAATCAAGGTGAAAATGTTTTCTGAAGGCTGAGAGATTTGGAGAGTATAAGATTAAGTGAATGTACTGTTTTAATCCATTATTTTTAATAGTATTATGTAAAAATACAGAAAATTCCGGTTATTTAAAGTATCAGCCATTTTAAAGATTGAACCATTCCGTTATTCATTATTTCAAATGTCAAACAAAGAAATAATTACGAAAACAATTTTAATGAATACATTATAAATTTGTAATCAATAAGTTTTGTAAGGAATTTAGGGGAAAGTAGAAAGCAAATGACGAGTGAAAAGTGACACAGGGACCGGAACAAATATACCCATTCTGATGTTTGATGATCGATACAAACGATCGAACGCTTCAGAGTGCCACGTCACCCATATGTGGGTGACCCACAGATTGAATCATCATTTATTCGATCATGCATAGTGTTAATAAATCTATCTAGTTAAGATCTAATATGATCACTGGACAAATTCTGCAAGTCACTACTGGTATTGATTAAAAACAGTATAATTTGTGGTTATATTCATTTTCTATGACAATGTAGAAATTTTGTTATGTTCAGCTAATACAGCGGGGCACTCAAAGTGTTACAGACACATTCGTGTTTCTAAGTTATGCATATTGGGCGTGAATCCCTTCGACTCTAAAGGGTTAAAGATATCATTCACACGTCAATCAATCCCAGGTTCAATTATTACTTTCTAACTAATTGTAAGAGTGTTATTTAACCCGGCGACTGTGTGGTGGGGTGTCGCATAGCTCAATCAATTCTTTTAAAAACTTAAATTCTGTGTGCATAATCCTTTACTATAATACCAAATCTGACTTCTTTCATTCATTTTTAGTTAATCTGTGCACAAAGGAATTAGAAATTATTTTTTATTCTTAAATGTCATGAAAAAGTACAGATGCAGTTATTTTAAGAACGATTATATAATTGTTTCTTAAATTTAAATTTACTACCTAGAAATATATTACTAAACGATAAAAGTGATTTTTCTGATTCAAGAAATACTTATATTAATAGTAATGAAAAATTTGGAAGACAAACTTCACAATAATAGTATTAAGTAGTATTAACCATCCCCCGTTCCGTAGAAAGTTTTCTTCTTTTGTAACCTTAACTGCACAGCAGTAAAGCCTCCCTGAAACAAAAGAGCGTGGCATATAAGGAAGGTACAGGAAACCAGCAGCATCGATCATTGTTAGCAAGAAACTACTACTACGTGTTAAAATGGTGGGGTATGTTACACTCCACCACACAGTCGCCGGATTAGCAACTAAGACTTACCGATACTGCTGATTGAAAAAGGTAGAATTTACGGTTACATTCATTTCGCATAAACCTTTAGAAAGTTTGACATTTCCATCTGACGCATCGTGGCAGCCGAAGTGTTAAGAACGCAATAAAGGGCGGAACAAGAAATATTCCGGAGAATGTTTCCTCTCATCTCGCCACTGTACAACGTGTCGGGGCTTCGCTCGAACTGCCCATAAATCTCGTCGAAATGGGGAAAGAGTTATCAGCGGTTTATATCACGAGTCGTAATTAAAGTTACATAATTTTTCATATGGTCGGTGCGGTTCGAGCGTGGTCGGTGCACGTGGTTGGCGATAATTCGACGAAACGGGCCTGCGCGTGCAACAGGAAACCGTGTACGCGACGCAATCGCTCATAAATACGCGAATGATGCCGTCCAATGACTCACTGGCTCGTTTTCTAAACGGTGCTAGCATTGACACGAGACCGAAAGTATATACTTACCTTCGAATCACTTTCGACCGGCATTTATTCGCCAGAACGGAGACTGGACGCGCTGCCGGGACGTGGGGTAAGCGATCGATAGGAAGCGGGCGAGATTTCTCGAGGATTAATTCACGATAACAAACGAGTTCCGGATAAATGGCAGGTCGCTCGTAAATCATCGATTTCTACGCGTGTATATCCTCGATCGTTTTTCTACGCATCCGATAGAGAGGAGAGAGGCTGCGTAACAAAACGTGCACGATCAAACGTGATACAACGTTCGCGTCACGCTCCTCGAAACTCGTTCCCGCCCCTGCCATGACAGTTTCGTAACAAGACCTGCAAACCGGTGTTATTTCTGCCTATGCGAATTGGTTTTGCGCGTACCCGTTCCGTTTCAGGGTTACAAACCCGACTACGATGCTATACAGGGTGTTGCGCGCCGCGTCCGCTCGCGGGAAATGCACCTTACAATTATCTGGATATTACGAGATCTCGAAACGAACCCTCCAGTACAAGTTCTGGATAAATCAATAGGCTGATTGATTTAATTTTTGGGACGTAATTTCTCGAAGTAATTCCTGCAATTTTTACATAAATTATCTGTATGTAGATCATTATCCTTTGGAGAGTAAATCAGGCCATGTCATTGAATCTTAACACGTATTTCTTATTTCCGAACCCTTAGATCAATTACTCAATAACTCGTTTATCGGGAACATAATATCTCCCTATTATTCCTCATTATCGACGTTCTACTGTATTTCTTCTGAACCCTTCGATGGCCGTGACCATCTTGCGGAAACTGGTTACCTTGACCATTTTCGCAAGACTTCAGTTAAGTAATGCCTCTTTTTTCTTCTCTCTTAGCGTCGTATCAACTATAATGGTTATCAGCGACGACAATATTTAGTCGTACTACAGTTGTAAACAGTTTTGTTTCTTTCAGGAATCGGAGCAGTTGACGGATTTTTTTATGGTTTGAAAAGTTCTGTTTTAAGTTGTAGTTTATATTGTTCTTTTGGCGTAATGTCAAATATTTACTATACTGTATATTTAAATGGTTGATAGTCATTTGTACTTTACATTTGTCACAAATTGGAGGACTATTTTTAAGAGTAATTATCAATGGGTTATTTTTTATGTCCAATTTTGATTTGGGAAATCGCAATTTCTTTTCTTCCTGTTAGTTCTGGTGGTATATTTTCCTTAGTTGCGAAGCCACAGTCAAATTGTCTGGATATGTGGTGGTGCTGCATTTTTCTAATCGGTTTCCCAGATGATTTTTAGCTTCTTGGAGGTGTATTCTTGTAGATGAATTAACGATGGGGGGATTTGTGATTGAACAAATTTATAAAACACTTATTCGTTTTATGTCGACTACCTTACACTTTTAATTACACAAGTATTTGCCTGTTTATTTCTTTTTCAGTGGCAGGTACACTCATTTATTTGTCTCACAGGCGTACCATTCAAATGAGTTAAATCAGGTGTACGTGATGACGGCCTTTTAAAGCGTTAAGTGTCTTTTTAAAGCACAGGAAATCGGCGTTACGTTCAAAGTCGTGTTTCGACGTGATGAACAGAAGTGATACCGATCCACAGAACTTCTTTTCGATAGTTCGGACACGGAATAAAACCGCTACGGGTGTTTCGTGATTTTGTCCAGCCGTACGGCAAAAACTGTGCCGTTAATGGTGCCCGTTGAAGAACGTACCCAGTTTTACAGCCCATAAACGAACGCCGTACCTAGGAATTAGAACGTATTGTGTTTCAGATGTTATCGAAAGTAGAACGGTAAAATATTGCTCGATATGATCTCCGGGAAGCGCTGGACGGAGAATGAAACGCGTTTACGAGGAAAATTTCCTGTCATCGTGGATAAACACGCTGAAATATGACCTAAGGAAAATGGATGCTTATTAGAAACTCAATTGAACGCATAATTGCTGTTTAAGCTTGATCAATTGCTCGTGTTCTGTAACCGGTGTAATGATAAAGTTAGGGCATTAATTGATCAGTGGTACTGATGTTATATAACATACAAATTGTTATTATTCGTTATATTATGAGCTGCAAGATTTAAACCGTTATCAGTAGATGTCGTCTGTTAAGGGAGAATTTAAATTTATATGTTGATACGAGAGAAATGTTATAGAATTAGTTACAGTTATTCACGAAATTGATTAAATGTTTCCATAATTATTTCTCGTCTTGCATTCAAGTAAAAATGACTGATTACAAATTTTTAAGGCGTATTTAAAGTGTGATTTGTTATAGATATTGTAATGTTGCTTCAGATAACAGTACCATGAAAAAGTTTCAAATCGAAGACTTTGAAATAGCATCTTCATTTTGTTAACTTCTCGATTCGTTGTATATGAAGACAAAGCTTCGTATATAGTGATTCACAAAACTGACCTAATGATTCCTCTATTCCTAGTTTTTTTGCGTTTAACACTTTTCAACATGTTGTTATTTGAATCAAATTTGTAAATAAAAGATTACACTTCAAATACGCTTTCAAAGCTTGCAGTTGCGTGTGAGTTAAGGAAAGACAGAAATTATTGATCAAATATTATAACAATAGTAAAAAGTTTTCAAAGTACGTATTTCAAGATATATTTGCTATCTTTTCTCATTGTTTAGCATCTTATTTTCAGTTCTGCTTATACTCGAAAAGTCTGTAAACAATTTTACGAAACGTTCCTACCTCAGTTTTGAATTATTAGTGTCTTAAAATGTTCTACAGCTCACATCTTCATATTTACAGGAAAGTCTCCCCAGAACGTTAAACATGCTAATATATTATATACATCCGACTTAACACAAATAAAAATGACACCTACTTATATCCACGAATGCTTATCTCCCAGCTAGTTGTTTACAATGCTCATAAATGACGACACAATGCAGAAACAATGAAAAAGAATTTCCTGAATGATGTGTCACAATCTCTTGCCTGACTCACACGATTGTAATTTGAAATGCAAGGAGAACGAAAGCGTCGAATGAGAAATTTTCTGCACAGCCAGGAACATCCTCTTCCTAATCTTTACGAGAGTGTCATCAAGCGTGTATGAATGATTAATGCGAATGAAGTGTTCCGAGCATTGAGACACGTAGGCGGCAGCCATTTTCGTATTTTAGGTATAAGGGAGGAGGAATCTGTCGATGACCTGGATAACTTAATTGGTGAAGCAGTTGTCTGAACGAGAGATCCGGGTTCGAATCCCGGTCCAGCGACCCGATCGGCCGATCCTTTTTTTCCTTCACAAAAACAATACGTTAATGCGAAAGAAGGCCGTGCCTTCACGTACGCGACTCTATAGCTGTACAAAATACATGCTATTATTACTAGCTACGTGATGCGCAGCACGAGGATACTCATTTCCTTTGGAAAACACGTGTAACGACTCGTGCTTCGCGTTGCGCCTCGTTTTCACCCACACGACATTGCGTGTAACATTATGCCCTTAAATAGTTGCATGCCCGATGTTGCACACGAATTATACATCGTGTAATAGGTTTGTTTCGCTCTGAAAAACAAGCTGGGGTGCGCTTCGTTCCGCTGTTCTGTGCGAGTCGATTCAAATTTTCCAGTGGTGCAGTTAGTCAAAGTAACCTCTTCAGGGATACTGACACATATGTGTACGTTTAGTTTCTTTTTAAATTAAAATTATTCTCAGTGAAAGAAAAATTAAAATCTGGTGAAGAACTATTCGCAACAGAACCTCTCAACAATAAAAACAAAAAACTTGTCGTATGGCAGCATTGATAATATTTTGTTCTACTAGACAATCACTGATTTGAAAATATTGTTAGAAATTCGTCCCAGAAGAGGTTATTTAGACAAAATCGAGTAGGTTGAAAATATGGTTTAATTCGCTTTGAAATGTTCAAATTGAACTTTGATTAGCTGTTCGAAGGACGTCAAAGATTCGCGTATGATTTCGATCTTCTCTGGCTACTTAAGTAACCTCTTCAAGGTCGAATTTATTTCTGTTTCCAGAAAGTGGTTCTGTTATGTTTATTTAAATATGAACTCATTGTTATATTGCAAAAAAAGAACATAAATTGTACAAGAGTGATGAATTTCGGAGAAAAGTAAAGTATACATTTGGAGTCATTGGGTTGTATTATCCTTTAACAAAAATATTTGAATTATAGAAAACTGTCTATTATAGTTATGAAATAAATCTGATAAAAGTCAGAATTGAATATTTCAAATTTAAGGATTTGAATAGTTCCAATATTTTTGTAAGCGCAGCTGAACATATTTCACTAATAAATTCTGATGATTTACGTTAGGCATAGAATATTAAATACAATAATAATTTGATACATAAATCATACAATAACATTAATTTTACGTATTTCTTGTCTTTTTTATTCTTTAGGTACTACACTTCTTGATTTCCCTAAAATGAAACCTATATTCATATTGATATAGTAAAAGTACCATGAAATCGGATAGCTGAAAACTTTTACAGACATACAAGAGCCTTGATTCTTTTCAACAATTAATTAAAAACTGTTCATTGATTTGACTCGAATATTCAGAATTTTTTTAAAATAATAATTCGTTCGTATTTTTACTCAATTCGTCGAATATTCGTAATCTGACTCAATGAATCAAGTTTTACTCGGATCAAAGTTCGCGTAATTTAGACGTGTGTACGATGTAAACTTGACTTCAGAGCGATAGAACCTCTGAAGCAATGAAGACGTGAAGCTGGCTGACTCTTACTACGTTTTGCAATAAAGTCTTGTCGACTTGACACTTAATGATCACCGCGTGGATTTACGTGTTCCTGCATAGCCTCGCGATGAATAGGATAAGTGCTTTTTAATGATGAATTTGTTATGAAATCCATGAATGGCTTAACCATACGTATGAAATATTCACAAACAAAAATAGAAGACGCCGGAACTCCGTGGAATGCAACAAAAACGACGAGTACGAAGACATGCAAGAGAAATTCTGAATTATGTACTGTTATCTTTCGTTCAGCGAATCGATCTGATTATAAAGCGTTAAGACCCGTTTCACAGAAACTAGTAATTCCGCGTGGCAAATTTAATTGCGGAGGTGTATGAAAACCGTATTGGTTCGACGCAAAACTATGTTGTGGAGGTTAATGGGAGGTTCTCAATGGAAAAACGAAAGAAAAAAATTTGAAATTATACCCAATGTCTTCCTTCGGCTTTTCAAGGATACCTTTGATGATTACTCACAGTAAAAAGATTTATGTGTACAGTTACGAAGTAAACTGTTTTTCACTTTGTACCTCGACATTTTCAGAAATCTTGGTAATAAATATTTTATCACGAATAGTAATATTAAATTTTATTGTTCTGTGGCGAATGGACTATTAAAATTAAAAAAATATTAATTTTTTTTATAATATGAAGGGGATGCATATTAAGAAAATTGAAAGTGCCAATGAAATTATTTAACCGTTAGTTTATACGGTAAAAAGATTAAAAAAAGCTAAAGTAACTATCGAACAGAGAATTTTTAAATGTCACCCGTAAAACGGGAACACAAAGGGTATTTTACGAGCTAAAATAAGGTCTACAAGTTCAGTGTCATTTATTACTTGAGAAATACGCTGCGCCGTAAGGGGTTAAAGTCAGCAGACTTTACGAGCATCGCGATCGATTGTTCGATAGTTCGGAAGTCGATGGCGGTGCAAGCGAAGCCTCAAAGTGACAGGGAGAGAATGTAAAAGAAAGTTCCTGATAAATCGTCGAATCCAGACGAACAAACCTAGTCAACATACATGATGTTTCAGAATAGACAATATAAGTAGAAATTTATTTATTCTATGCAAAGAAATACGTTGAAAATACATACTGAAATTTGTTCATGCTAGGCTTTGTTTCCGAGAAATTTGATTTTCAAAAGCTTCTTTTTGTTTCATCTTAAAAATTGTTTAACTTGTCAATTGTATTACATGTACAAACTTGGCATTGAGTAAATTAAATTAATAAATTATATGTACGTTTTATAATGTAATTTGTGTTTTAAACTTCTTAAATATTTAAGCAGTTTTTCTTTGAATTGATCGAACAATGAATTTACACTTTATAAATAGAAATACATTGGCATTAGGCCTGGAAACCCTTGTGACTCAGGTCACCAAGCTGTTATTCTCTTACATCCAATCACGTACTGAAATAATAATTTATTGAATAAATTTCTTATGTAGCAACTCAAATGTAATAATATTGAAAAGTCATGCGTCTTCTTACTTCGGGATGTAAGGTTCGGCCTACTTACCATACTCAAGGAAGCATGAGCATGGTAATGTGGTGTACATGTACCTTCCAAGGCCATTGAAATTCAAATTAATCTTATCTACAGATTACGTTACCACCTTTAAGTCACACAATTGAAGCCATGAATTCCAAAACAGCACAAGTCCACTTCTCAACACTATATGTTATTGGTATGACTGTTTCTAGTTCACTCAGATCTATCCAATAACATTTCGGTGATACTGAAAACAACACAAAAGTGTACGTATAAACAATATTCACAAAATAAATATTCAACAGAAGATTGTTTTTCTCAGTGTCCGTTGGTGGACTTACGCCGTTTTAGAATTCATGGCTCCAATTGAGGGGGTGAAAGTCATAGTGGAGTAAGTCAAGTTTTTTAAGATATTGACTTGCGTGCATAGATGCAATTTATACATGTCTGTTAATTGGAAGAAAAAGTGGAGTCAACTACTTATAATGAGACCTCTCATAGCAATATTCAATGCGTTACGATCATTAACATGTGACCGTGGAATTTATTACATCAGTCTCATAAAACCTTTGGCTTCTCAAAATGAGAATTAGGTGACTTACACCACTGATTTTTACCCTGTCAATTGTCTTGTAGAAAAATAAACGTATTTATTATTTATCCCATTGGTGGAATAAAACGAGCTATCGTTCATACGGGCTTGCAACGAGGACAAACATGTATTCTTTCTTCTTCATACTCGACCAAATTTTGAAACCCCTCGAACGGCGTTATGTTTTGGCTCCCTATTAAGCACATAAATAAATAAACAAATGATTTACATTCGTAAATCTGCAGAAACTCGAGCATGACGTTCTACAGTATGAAACTGCACAGGAAATAGATCAATCCTCAAATTCCATGCAGAGTCTTATGTTCTAACTTCGGTCGAATCGAAACCACATCGATGATCCTGTCGAAGGACAATCACCGCTCTTCGGTTCTGAATTATCAGTCAGAGAGCAGCGAAGATTTTTCCAGATCGTACAAATTATATTCTGACCGTTGTGTTCGCTATTATGAAGTTGCAGTTTGCAGCAACTTCTAAACACCGCTCTGCTGAGCCGTTTCTAAATCGGCAGAAACGAGGTGAACTTGGACTGCGACAGAGAGTCTCGTTCAGAATTATCATCGAACGAGTTCTAGAATTTCTTTCGAAACACGGCGTATAGAGGGCAATCACGTGGATGCTCACCGACGCTGCCCGGTTCTCCGAAACAATTTGAACGATCGGGTAGTTTGTTGTTCGAAATGCTGCAAGGTAGAGCCACGCCCACGGTTTATCGGCCTACCGTTTCGAGATCCATCTTGATTTTCTGTGGATTCAGGCGAGATTCGTTGCCAGTCACGAGCGTCGGTCGCGCGAGCTCTCGGTCCCTATCGATAAACTTAGAAAGCGAACAGTTCTCGGATAAACCGTAGTCACGGTCTACCGGCTGGATACTGCAATTGCACAAATGGGTGAAACTTAATCAAAATCGTTACGGCCTATTTTGACGGAATTACCCCGGAGTGGCTCTTCCGTTGCCACGTTTTTCACGGAAATGGAAAGCGGCCTAAGTAGAAATTAGTTCAACGTACGGTCGTTTAGTCATCGACATCCTCGTTTCGAACGATCTATTGCTCATGCCAGTAGATCGTTCGACTCATCCGATCATTTCACTGCGTTTAAATTGTTTTCGCTTTTTTATATAGAATAGTATCCTATTCTCGACGTTATTTTGCTCCTGCAATACATTTTTCTGTACACTGTATTCAAGATGTGAAGTTGCGTAAGATGTACTGTTATTAAAAAGTTTAGGTATACCCTGTAAGGATTGGAGTTTTCATAAATTTTTAAGTGATGAGACCGTTTTGATTTTATTGTGCATCTATTTTTTATTCGTACGAATGTATAGTCGAGAAAATATAAGAATAGGATACGCTAACAGTTTATTTAAAATGAATACTGTTTTGCATGAAACGTTGGTTTCATCGATATCTACACTTTTTATCCAGGAACGTGATAAAATTCATATTTAACAATGTTGGTGGTTGCGCCACTATTTTCTATACACTTTCTTGTTCTTTCTTCTTTTAAGATGTTTACAAAGGTTTAATGAATTTTGTAGGCTGTTATTATAAAGTTTTAATGAATTTTATAGGCTATTATTATAAGGTTTTAATGAATTATGTAGGCTATTATTACAAGGTTTTACTGAATTATGTAGGCTATTATTAGGAAGCATTAATGAATTTTGTAGGCTATTATTATAAGGTTTTAATGAATTCTGTAGGCTCTTATTATAAGGTTTTAATGAATATTGTAGGTTATCATTTTGTTGTCCAGAATTTAATACTGGGTACATAACATTTTTAATTTTTATTTTGGAAATATCGTCTATGGGAATGTAAAAATTATAAGTTGTCAGTGAGGAATTATATGTAGGTTTTAATGTCAGTGGGTGTATCATTGAAAATGAACATTTCCGTGGCAAGGAAAATGGGGTTTCAGTGTGGGGAGTTTATTACTTCAATTTATGTCTACATATTATCAACAATACACGATGTGTGATTCATATAGTTGTTAAATTTTGCGTTTCTATGAGTGACTAAACGTAGTTTCCATTCCTTACTTTATCTTCAAACATGAGCTGCCCATAATTTCTATTTTCTTATTTGCTAGAATAGAATGTATGAATATATGTGATTTCCTTAAAGTACAAAAATGTGTCATTCAACCTAGTAGGTAAAGTAAGTTACCTACATTGTCAACTCTTTATGTTTAAAATCGTTTGACTAATAATTTCAGTATTACTTATACTTGCATTATACGTACAGAGTGAACAGAAACTGCGATCCCAAATTACTTCTCACTGATTGAGATTAGAAACGTATATCTTCTTACGTAGTGCAGAATAGTTCGCGTTAGCATTATTTGCAAAAAGACGATGTGAAAAATAGTTAAGGTAAAAGCTGTACGTATCGTGATTCCCACGAATTAAAGTTACATAATCTGCTTCTTACATTTTCTTTATTTCCCAATTATTTGTAAAATGTACATTCGCACTGAAATACGAAACTCTTACTCGTGAGTTCGATGTAAAAGTTTATGAACACAAGCGATCCGTGTTATCAAACCGAAGTTTTATAGCGATTTCAAGATATTCCCAGGAAAACGTGAAAATACTCTAATTGCAGACGATGGGCGTTTAACGAAGAACCGTTTCCAAACAGCGGAAGCGCTTCTTTAATATTAGCACAGGGGTTAGTAACTTCATTAGCAGTGTCTGTGAACGTTCTACTACACCCAGCCTGTAAACGCAATTCTGGGAACGTGTACGCTACGGTTCAGAATGTTATTTTCAACGTTTCCTATTCTCTTTTTCGAACGGTGGATGCGTTTCACTTAAACAACCGCGTTCCTCTGAGCATTTTTACTCAAGTCTTCTGCCTTTCATTATTCAAATTCGTTTCAAAATATCAGGTTTTCGTTTGTTTCTTCATGAACTTCATTAAACATTTGAATCGTTTATTATTCAAAGGGCGTATGCCCATATTTTGGGGAAAAGTAAGTTATGCGTTTAAACTATCGTAGGTGATGCAAACTTGGGGTTATGGGATCCAAAAAAACAGGAAAATTGTCTTTTGATATCTCCTATCGATTCCGATTGAAAAAATCGAATCAACATTATTTCGAAGAAAATTAGGTAACGTTTTTATTGCCTGGTGTCAAGTTTTTAAAAAAACGGGCATACGCCCTTTCAATAATAAACGATTCAATTAGATAGACAAGCAGAAAAATTTAATCATAATTTTTTTCTTTTCATAATTTTTCCCATTGTTCGACGTAATTGTCGATGTCCTTTTCAATAAGAAAAAGGTATTTTAAAAAGTTACAAATGAAAATGTTGCAGGATAAACATTGCTTTATAACGTTGTCTGAAGTAGAAAATAGAACAGATCGAATGATTATACTGATTGTGAGCCATAGCAGATATACATGGATTAGCTTTGGTATATCTGAGTTTAAATACAGCTAAAATACGAACAGACCTGATATCTACATTGAAAGAAATGAATTTTTTTAATTTCAGGACCATTAACTTGATTGTTAATAATTTTAAATATAAATATTACGCCTGTGATTAATCTACTTTTGTCCAGAATATATAACTTAACAATATTTATCTAATTTAAAATTAGAAAGTCAGCCTAATTCAGAGACTTACAAAATAATCTGGCAATACTCAGATAATTTTTATCCTAATACAACGTGTATCTATTAAACAAACTGTGGATATTTCTGCAAACCTCCATCTACAAGTGTAAACATATTTACGCCTTAGAATAGTTAAGAAAATGGTGTATTAACAGAAACATGTCTTGTCATATGAAGATTTAAAAAATGTATCTTTTGTATCATTTCTTTTGTGTAATGCACAATTTTCACGAACATCAATGTATTCACCGCATAAATACACACAGTCCGGCAATAAACTTCTCCAATCTTCTGAAAATTATAAAGTCAGCTTTCTTCATCATGCGCCGTGCAGCAGGGAAAATTTCCCTCGGTTAATTCATCCTTAAATAGATTCCATTAGCAATCCCCCGAACAAAGTGCTCCAAATACACGGTAACTATGTTATCCGAGATAAGGTGGACGGGAACAAGTGTAGCAAATAATCGCGAATAAATCATGGAAGTAGTACTTCGGGGTTTCATTCAGATCATCGCGCGGTGCATGTCGAGGAACGTAATTGTATCCATAATTCTTGTTTATGCGCTCTCGCGGAGGCTAATGCGACCGCAAACACAGTGTTCCGTTGATTTTGAAGAACGGCCGAGTGTCTTGATAACAAGTTGAAACACGCTCCCAAGGTAATCGCCCTCGATCGCGCGTTCGAATAGCTTTGGCCACGATTATACCTTGGCCATGCGTGGACGTTTTTTGCACGCCCACGCCATCGCAATCCGCCGAGTTTATCTTACGAATGTAACCATCCACGTACCGCATTTCGATTCCTGCAGCTGGCGATAACGATAACCATACGATACGCCTCCGAAGACGAATTGGCCATTGTGCAACGTCGCGTGCTTCCAAGCCGTCGCTGCTCGAATCCGGAAATTTTCACAAACTTCTTTCTTCGTCACCTTCGTCTTCTTTTTCTTCTTCTTTGTACTGTGCAGAGCTGGAATGATGTCCAGCGGGACGGCAGAGGAGCAAAAAGGGGTACTTCGCTTGCTCCACCTTGTTATATGGTGCTATATGATCCGATTAATAGGCGTTACCCTTCGGCCAATGAAGAAATTGCGTGTGCTCTGTTTTTATGACTCTGTCCCACTAGGTGGACCTATTATGCTATATTCCATTCGCTGGTCATCTTTCCAGCTCTGCACAGTATGTAATCCAGCATCGATTGGTATGTTCACTTAGCCAGGGGATCTAGAGTTTTCATAAGTTTCGAACCATGTGTCAACAGCCACACAGCGACACTGAGGGCGATTAGCCATCTTACAAGGAGAACTACCTAACTCGTTGTTTCAGTTTTGAATGAGTTATTACAGTTCGTAACACAAGAGACGCTATATCTCTGCGAAAGTTGATTCTTTTTGTAAAAAGCTTTATATAGATCGAAAGTATATCTAGCAAATGAATACGCTCTCACTTAATAATGGGGTCTAATCTTCTCCATTAGTGATTACAGTTTGTCAACATTTCGACAAGCTTTTCACCTACTTTGCGGCGTATAGGAGAGATAGCGACCATCATATTTTTTGGATTCGATGTACTAGAGCTTTGAACGTCAAAGTGCGTTTTCCTTGAAGTTTTTATACTTCATAATAGATCTAACATTTTCTGTTGAATTTATACAACACAGTGATATTGTTTTTCGCCTTTCAGTTGGTACATACAGGGTATGTACATTGTGCATCATAACAGACAATTTGGAACTTCATGCATCTTCACAGACAATTTGAGTGCACACAAAATGATGAAGTGTACCAAAGGGGTCTTTTACTATCCTCAATCACTAATTTAATCAAACTACAGTCGAATGGATTCTTCAAGCAGGTAATGATTCAAAACATTGAAGCTGTGTTCGTAACGAATGGAAGGCGAAAAACGATATCACTGTGTTGCACTGACCATCCCAGTCCCCCGATGCAAATTCAATAGAAAATGTGATTTCTGTCTCATCGTAGATCTCCACCTTTACACGGAAGACTAACACATTTATTGCGCTATTTTAAGCCTGCAGATAAACTGACTAACGATTTTAAAAATACCATTGATAAGCTTGTTGTTTTATCAAAGAGTATGCTCAGTACCGTTATCTCTGATAAGCGAATGGGTCGCAAAATATTTTAAATATTCTAGCGGGGCTAGCCCATCAAAGTCGATATTGTCGCAGAAACTCATACAGGTGAGACTCATCATTTCCACTCAGGGGCTTAACACTAAACCTACCGACAATTTATATGCATATACCTATTTCTACCGAACCGGTCAAATGACCAGTCTTTAACCCTTTGACAGTTTATCCTGTGCGAGGCAAGGGCGGAGCGTCAAGTACCGAACAGTTTATCCCCTGCGAGACAGAGGCAGGACGATGTGTCCAAACTGTTAAGTCCACCATAGATATCTAAGTTTGTTGCTGTATATATGATTATCTTCTTCACTTCTAATGTCTCTGTTCTATTGAGTCTAATACCTAAAGCAAAAGGAGTTGTTTGAATATTTCATAAACTTTGAATTAGTAAATTTGATATGCTAATAACAATTTATTATTTAAAAGGCTCTTGTAAAACATGCTTTATTGCACTTTTTATCACAAACGGAAATATTTTCGAACATAAAGAAACTATACATTTTTTTACCAGAACTTGTAATTTTATTAGACTGCCAAAGGGTTAAATAAAAGTTGTATTTTCTGCAATTGAGTGCAGGTAATAGTCAATTTTGTACGGGCAAAATTAATTATATATGTATTATAGGAAAAGTCGCGAAGTCAAGTGACGAAAGTGATAACATTGAATCCAGAATTTTTAGTGAAAAGTTTAAAAACGGTCGTTTGTCCGACCGTGGTAGCTTCAGTGTTAAAGTACCGGCGACTCATTTGGGAACCCTTTCTCTTGTCTCTGCAGTATTCAATGAGAAAATCCGTGACGACAGTACACGAGTAACAGTGATTTCATCCTAATCGCGAACCGCTGTATGTCACGGAAAATTGCTCACGGCGTGCACTCGTTCCGGTATCGTTCTCGGATCGCACGTCTTGTTTTCACTGAAAACAGACAGAATCCGCGGCCAACATGAAAGTCAATAGCTGTCGGTCGATATCAGCAGCCCGCTACCGGAGTAGCGATCTGCCAGCGGTTAGTTTCAGCGTAACCGTAATCTCAGAGTGGATTCAACCGTGAATTATGTACTACTTACTTCGTCTCGCATAAGAACGGCCGTGTCCTCGGTTACGAGCACATGCTCCCTCGTTTCGCCACGCTATAACGTTCATCTAAAACCCCTAACTTTCCCGTAAGAGAGACGTACGGCGACGAGATTCGGTGCAGACCGCTTTTAGTCTCACACACGACCTGTTTAGCGATGTTTTATCGCGACGAGTAGCGATGGCATTGAAATGAACTCAAGGGACACTGTAAAGCAGTTACCCGTGCTCAGAAAGTCTTAGAACGTTCTGCAAGACCTTCTCGATGGGAAATCTTGAACATTTTGTAAAATGGAGGGAGATGAACGTTAAACACTGATCTTGATAGGAATCGTGTATTTTAGATGTTCTCGAAATACAGTTGTTTGATAATCTTGGATAGATATTAACGTTAGTGCTACGTTGAAATTTTGAGTTACACAGACAGAAAGATCATTTCAATTGTGGTAGACTAATTTTAGCTGTTGGAACTATGGAGAATGGGAGTAAAAATGTTGGCGGTTTGGATGTAACTGAACTTTTGGTGTACGTAAGTTACAATTCTCATTTTTGTGGATGGTGGTTTCGTGAAAATTGGGCCTTAATGACCGGACATTAGAGAATGGGGGATACTTTGGGTACCAGGGATGGGACCATGGCGATTCAATACCCAACGACAGTGGACGAACTTTGTTGGTTTGCAAAAAGGTGTTCTTTGTTCCTTTTAGGACTGTCCAATTTATTGTCTCAAAAATATTCTGGTGTATTATCTTCTTTCCAGATGTACAGCAAATTGGTCGAAAGCTAATTTGTACATACTATGTTAAATATTAACAGGTAATTATAAAGATTGTACAAGAATGTTCTAGCCATCCAAGTTGACTTACGAGCATTAACAACGAACATCTTCAACATCTTGAAAATTGATGTCTCTTTGTTACACCAAAACAATACCTCAAGCTTTGGGCTTGTGACCTGAAGGCGTGACGCTATAGTGACAAAGAATTTCTGACACGTTCTTGTAGTTAAATAATATTATTTTATTTTACGTCACCTAAAAATTCAGCAGAGAAATGTATCACCTACTGAAAATTTATTCTCGCATAATTAATCTCATCGTCAGTTTCAAGCTTGAGTTGTCGAGCAACACATATATAAATTTAACATGAGGAAACTGACAGGTGTTCTATCCATAGTCATTAACAGTGTCAGTTTGAGATTTTCGAATTTACATGACATTAAAATGTTTATGAGTTTTAGTATGCTGACTGCCACGCTATATTAACCAAAAGCGACACGGTCCTTAAATTTTGATGTATATTGAACATAATTTCAAATTGTATTGCTCTTCACCAATGTTGTTTATAGCCATTTCCAGTTTTTTACTAGCCCTCTCAGACTTCACTAAACAAATTTATTAATATTAATTATGATCAGGTGTTAAAATGTTACAGTAGAATGCACGTTTCATCCCTTGTATAGGGTTGTCATGGTACATGTATTGCCATTTGTCATAGTATTTACCCTTATGAATGAAAGAGCTTGGTCATGAGATATTTTGCTGTATCTACAGAGTGTTCGTAATAAATGAGACATCCTGTATACACTAGCTGCCAAAATTTCGCGGTCTAACTATAATTGTATCATATTTGTTTAAAAATCTGTAGTATGCAGAAAACTTCCGATTATGTTACAGTCGCATGCAGAATAAACACATGTTTATTAACATTAAATGTAAAGCAGACTCTATAGCAAAAAATGGTTTGATAGTCATTGTAGGTGATATGACAGTCAAGAAGTTAAAATCTTAAAGAATTTCAAGTTTCGTTTAGGTTTTCATGTCTATTTCGGTCTTAAAATTGTCTGAAATCGACTTAACCCTTCACGATCAGAAATTGGGATACTCCCATCACGCTGACTGATACTGTTTAGTTGCTCTGAATTCTTGTGAAATCTCGAATTCACCTTTTCAGTACAGGTTCTCCGCGACGCGTTGTCCGAAAAATTAATTTAGAACAACTGGTTAACCCTCTGCAACGCCATGCGACTTGGAAGTTGCATACCTATCTGTCTATATTTTTAAAGTTTTATTTCCTTTATTTATCGTCGTGTACAATTATATTCTACGACTATGCTGTCACGAAGGAGTTTGTTCGTTTATTATTATATTTATTTATGTTTATATACCGCGATACACATTTTATCATTTGTCTTTATTATGTACCCAATGTATCATTTTCGTCATACGTAAGAAAATTCTGGATTTAGAGGGTTAAAAGAATATGAGCAGAATGGACTTGTGAATTTGAATCTGGTCCCGAATGAAGAACCTTATACGAATGACTGTTTCTTTTGATTGCCGAAAACAGAAAAATGTGTGCGTGAATTGAACTTATATCGCACCTTGCGACGATCGAGGATAGTCTACCTGGTCGAGTGATTTTTCATGAAAGTGCCTCGAGTGTCCGAAAGCGACGCTCTGAACGCTGAGGAAGCACGCTGATTGGTTTTCGTCCAACACATTTAAATTTTTCAGTCAGCGTGCACCTTGAGCGTTGCGACCACCTTTTCATGCGCCCGTAGCGTGCCATTTTTCTTGGAGAGGCTGGGGTGACAGTTGCAAGGACGTGAGGACGTCGAAGGTTTGGCAACGCTGCGATTTTTTCTGCAGGTAAAACGCTCGAGCACGTGTGCCGGCTCGGTGTACCGTTTTTAATTTACCCTTCGGAATCGCTGAGTTTTATGACATGGATTGGGCGTTGAGGACGAGACGGAACAGGAATTCCAAGTCCTTTGTCAGGGAAAGATAATTTGAATTGCCGACAATACTCAAAAACAGCTTTTGGTCGCAAACCTGTCATAAATGTACCAAAACGAAATCCCCACGTGCTTTTTATACCGTCAGATGGAACAAAGAACAATGTTAAAATGAACAAAGAATATATTTATTTATTCAAACAAATTTTGAGTAGGTGCACACGTCACGTCATTCGACTTTAATCTTTCCGACCGCAAACGGTTGACCCTAGAGTCGGCGCATACGGTCTCACAGACTAACGCGGCCATTAACGTTAAATATTTTAGTTATTGCTGAATTTTCAGCGCTCATTCTCGCTCTAGCTAATTATTTTAGCCTAAGAAATAAGATTTTTCATCGACTGGCTGGACGAACCCAATATTTATTTATTTATGTGCCTGGAACACATAGTTGTACTGTACGGAAATTGCTTTGAAAATGGTTCTACACCAGACTCCTCAAATTAGAAAGAAAACAAAAATTGAAAAAATGTATGTTGATTTGTTTAAAAATTTTTCTTTTGTTACGTTTCAGATTTCTTAAATAAAGACAAAGTTATAAATTAAAGAGAAATGTACGTTTATTTGCTTCAGAATATTCTTTTTATTATACTTTTATTACATACATATGTTTTGGTTCACGAGTTATTGTTCTATACATTAATTGGTATTACTAAAATTTCAATATTTTAAACTGAAAAAAAGAATTTTTTCCACTTAAACGTCAACCGATCTCCCAGACTGACGCGCCCAATGTTTACCAAATAAGCTACGCGCCCACTTTGGGGTTGAGACTCCTTTCTCTTGATTTGTTCGAACGTTTGCAAGTGTATTTCAGTCCCATCGCTACCGAGTATCCCAGAGATTGGTCGATAGGCGATTTTTTCGCACGTGCTCGCGTGCACGCGGCCGTGAAAGTTTTCGATCGATTCGATATCGCTAGTCGATACCGCGTTATCGGTAGAATTGATGAAAAATTTGTAAACGTCCAGGTTAATCTCCATTGAATGGTCAGCGAACTGACGATCCTGTGGCACGCGGTAAAAGCGAGTTCGTCTTCTTTTTGCGAATTATGTAACCGTTACCGCAGTTATTGATTGAAATTTGATTATATAGGTTTGTAGATCGTAAACATAGTGTTATGGAGTATACTTGCTTTGTTCCAAATCATAAATCTACAGCTATTGCAAGCAGAGACGTAACGTCGAAATTGTTTCCGTTACATCATGCTGGAATTTTGAAAATCGAAATTCATACTGATGATTCGACTGCGGACGTTTATGCAATTTAACGCACCCGAATATCTGAAAAATGCACATTTAAAACCGCGAACAAATGAAAAGTACATTTTTTAAACATTTTCAGAACAAAATACAGTTTTATGAAACTCTCATTTCTATAACGGCAATAAAGGAGAAAAGAACACTGTATATATACATTCAATATAAAATAAACCTCCCCCTAAAGGTGACGTTATTAAAACTTGACGGCACTGTTTTCAGAAAAAATTCAGAAATCCTTTAGAGATATAATGTGCATCTATGCGACCATTAGGTAGTACTTCTAAAGATTAGAAATGTTCTTAGAATTTCTGAAAAATTAAATGCACACATCTGCCAGTATGGCTAAAGAGGTCAATGACGATATTACGGTTTATTTCATACACGTTACTCAGACGCAATTTAAATACATACACATATTTTATATTTTAGTATAAATTTCTAACTTAACCCTCAGTTGGTATGCTGACCTGTCAGTCACGCAACTGGTATCATAGGGTCATATATGACCCAATGGAGTTTTGTAGGGGTAGTGATGAGTATTTTTGCTGTAACTACCATTACCAGTTGTGAATATAATTTATAACTGAAAAGTTATATTATTGCAGGGGCATCAAAACTAGGCTCTTCAAGATCATTCTTCATTTTTAATTTTAACAAATGATTTCACTACTTCTCACTTTCATTTCAATCTTCAGAATGGCAACACATTTAAAATGAGACTTTGACTGTATTGTATCGTAGTGTATGTATGTAAACAAGAAGTGACTCCGAAGGATCTAATTTTACTGCTCCTATTATAGCGCACCATTTTATTATTTTGCAGTAAATGCGATCTTACAGCTACATAAAAAAATACTATTATTTGGACACTCACGCTTATAATGAAACTCCATGACAAATTTGTTCAGTTTGCCTGATAGACTTCGCAAAAAGAAATATAGAAACATGGGGTTAGTTAAAGTTAACGAGAGCACTTAGATGTCACCAGTTAATTACTACTTGCTCCCACGGTCTAATAAACGAGCATCATAATTTCAATTCAATTGTATCATAACCTCGATGTCACAACCTAACTTATTGATTGAAAACTCTATCTAAACTTAATAAAAAATTAACGTGTTCCCTGTCTTGGGGATTTGTACATTTCTCTGTTGAATGACGAATGACACCCATGACGCATTAGGGTCGCAGATTGATAAAAATGTGCAAGTAATCGTAGAAACTCGGGTGTTTGGTAAATATATAAACTCATGCTAAATAGCTTGATTTGCATAACAGGACACCCGATACAGTGTCACGTATCCGCAGATCGAGTCTCGCGAAATGTCATGCAAATTAAACAAGCACTAAACCCAGTTCATCAGTCAGGTGTGTCAATCACTTTTACTCGACGAACAACGTAAACGATCGCATTCACCGATATCCTGATTCTAGTTTTATGGTCACCGTGACCTATTTCAGCCAGTCGGACGATACCATCCGTTTATGGTTGGGTGCAACGCACGAATTTCATCGTAAATATCGTTAAACCTTATCGTGCCCCAGATTACACGAACTGCATTTTCTTGCTTGCACTTTCATAACTCTTGCAAAATCTCTTCTCGTGCTAGAAAGTTATCAGTTTCAGCTATTTTAAAAGTGGCGCGTTATGTTGAGCTTATGCAAGAGTAATATCTAAGTACTCGGGTATGGATTGGAATTCACCATTAATCATCTGAGTAGTTTAATTGATTTCATAGTAAATAGAAATCAACGTAGTCTCCTGCGATCTTGTAATCAATTTTCATTACGAGATTACTTATACATCAAATTGTGATTCGTGATACTTTTCTCTTTAATATTTTTCAATTGTTTATATATTATCCCGTTGATACCGTTTAAAGTTATTATAATTTCTGTATAATACTGTATTAACACTTAACCGGCCAATTTTACGTCCATGTATATTCACCAAATTGTATGGGTACAATTTTACACGAGTCTTTTAAGGTTAAATTTTTTAAAGCACCTTAAGTATACAAATTTTCATTGTTATTCTCCTATCTTTTTTATGTTTATTTTTAGCGTCGACTAAGTGTCAATTTTCAAAAAAGAAAAATAGTACTATTAAGGTGTATTTAAGTAACATCATTGGTTTGAAAAAGCATACTAAATTTTTTATAGGAGAAATATTTATTAATTTATAGTCCGTTATCTTAACAAATAGACAGTATATACGTTATTAAATAACATTTTTGTTTATTTATTCCCTTTTGCGAGTACCAAGTGACCCAAAAGTTTGTAACAACCTTTTACAAACATTCTATATGCATGATTGAATGTATTAACTGATGGCCGAAGTGAAAGGAATACAAAAGTACCAAAAATTACATTCAACAAAGTTTATATCGCACTTTTATAGTTATGAAATATTGAAAGGCATGATCCTTTAAAAATGATATTATTAATTTAATATACACCTATAATATTCAGATAGTATTAGAATTCAGCATCGTCTGAATAATAGAGTAGCGTATATTGTAGGAAGCTATCACTTTGTTGCTATATACAAAACACCACAGAACGAGATACCCGCGGAAAAAGTATTAACATCAACGTAGATAATGAAAGGGTAAACAACAAATCCATAAGAGCATCGAGTCCTTTCCGTGGTTGTGTGCAGTCGATGTTAATTTTAAACCTGTCTGTCGTACAAATAACCGAGAATTTTCTTTCACAGGAGACTGCAATCATACATTCCACGATGATAACAGAGTACTGTTTCGAATAGCACTCGCAATTCCGATCGCGGCATGCATCTGATAACTTTATTTTATGCCCTGAGATTTCTCGTTCGGTCGAAATGAGAAAAAAATTCGCCCCGTAAAATCGAATCGCGATAGCAACAGGAAATAAGTGGCCGACTACTTGATGTACAGAGTCGGAACGAGGAACACAGTGTGGTGCATTGTTCTATGATGTATCGGGTACGTGTTCGAAACTTTCTACTATAAAAGCAGCGTAACGCGAGATGGAGCGATCGAACGTCGTCTTGAAAACTTTTCGATGCGTGTCCCGATAGTTCACTAGATTAGAAACTCAACACTGTTACAGATTTTCTATCTGCTCCGACATTACTGCTATTATAGTATACATTATACTCACATTTCCTCGTACGCTTCCGACTTTTATTTCACCGCCATCAATAAATACTGGCAAATTCTATGCTCCAGCCACTTTCGTTTTTTAATTCCTTTTTTTTTTCTTCGTGAAGTTATCATCGCTGTCGTTCGCGAGCAATTGCTTGCAAGGAAATTCTTGTTACTTACTTTCCTCTCGTAATTATCCCCGAAGATATTCATTTAGATACCGGCGTGTTTTAATGACATTTTATGTACGAAAATGATCTTATGGATGAATTTATGGTTACTGATCCGTTTTATTATTCGATTATTACAGTGTGCGTGTTTCAGAATATTTTTTTTAAATTTATGATCGGTTATTGCGCTTCACGTGTCGATAAAAGATAGATGATTTGTTTTTATACAGCGAAATAGGTCGATTCAAGATTATTTTCTTTTTATGTTGTCAAGATTAGTAGTACTTTTTTGAATCGACTGATACATTTTCTTAGGATATAATGGCGATAGTTAGACAAATACGATGACGTAAACTGTTCAGGGATACTGAGGTTTCGTTTTTAATTGAAATATTGTTGAGGAAGATATACCGAACATTAAAGTAATTTTATGCTTACATTATTCAATGGATTCCAGAATGTTTTGTTTGACAGCGGCGTGTTCGTACTGAATCAATTGAAAAAAATTAATTCATTCTTTTAATAAATTTGATCCTGACGAGATTAATTACATTAATATGTATACATGTTCTTAATTAACAGTTTAATGTCGCATCAGCTTGATATTTCTCTAATTACCGAGATATGAGAATTTAATTGTTTCCACTTATTTCTCCTTAATTGAAAAATACTAATAACCTTGAAAATTGGAAAGAAAAAACTTTGAACAGAATATTTTTGCATACATGTTTTTGAAATCATCTATGTTTTATTATCATTTTCTTTGTATAATATCGATCCAACAGAGCATACTCAGATTACCTGTTTCTGTTAGTACACCCTATGTAATAAGTAAATGCACATTATCTTCCCTCAAATATTTGCAAAAATTATTAATGATCAGATGTAAAAAGAATTTTTTTTTAAATATTTGTTACTTCATTAGTTCTATTAAAAAGTACTTTGTGGTGATGAGTGAAAAAATGCAAGCTCTGCAGGTATGCAAGTGGGATTCCTGACATGCAGACCAACCGTGCATGACGCGGTGTTTTGTAATGTGGCACTGAGGATGTGCATACACTTCCGACCTCCGTTATGGCCTTTCTTCGATATTGGTTGTTGTAGGATTATTTTCACATTTTTAAAACTCCTTAATTTTATGGCCTTAAGAGTCGTAACAATTTATAAACGAGGCGATACCAACTGTAATTTATTGTTATTATGTTAATATTAATGATTAGGTTTTATGGATTACGTAAAAGAATGTTCTTGACCCGTCACTGTCACTGAAGTCTTCACTTGACCTGGAGAGTACATAAATGTCAACGAGTAGAGAAGTCACATTTTACATAGAAACGCGGATATGAATTGCTACTTGAAGCACGTCGACAAGAATCCTGTTTCATCTTCCAAATATTTACAATTCTTCGCAATATCTATCAAGATTTTATTTTTCTCCATTTGTTCTTAGTTTTATTCTCAGGTGGAGAATGCAGCGTATTCCAAAGTCAGTATATTTTAGGCAGCTTTGAACTGTCACGTACGAAGTTTGACCATGACAGAGACACATATTTATCAGAAACATTAATTGTTTTATCATTGACGATCGTTATCCGATGCTATCAGGTGAATCACCTACGCAGAATTATTCTAAATATCTGAATACCACTTTTAATCATGCTATTTTTATTCAGTATTCATTCCACATTAAGGTTTCTCAAAAATAAACACGCAAATTAAACAAATATTAATTCCACAGCGAATTAAGTTAACCCGATACTGTCAGGTGATCCCATAAGTAATGTCGTTCTCTATTTTATAATTAGACTGCGGATTTGTATGCAAATATACATTTTTAGACTTCAATACTTCTTATGTCCGTGTGTAGCTAATGACTTATCCACTCATGCTATAAAATATGCATTCATTACAAACTTGTATATGTTAAATTGCATAAAAATCCGCAGTCTACTTATAATAAACAATTTAAATAAGTATGAACATATTATTCGATTTCATCTAATACAGGTTTGACTATGCACATTGTGGCACATCAGAGATGTACATTGTTTTGAATATTTCAATACAAATTTGGATTACCACAGCAAGACCTGTAGCCAACAATTTTGTAAAGTAGACGCAATTTTTGGTGAAAAAATGTCATGTCCACGTTCGAGTACCTGAAAACCTATTCAGGTGGATCAACAATTTTTTAGTTGACAACAAATTCAACGATACTAATAGATTGCAATACACTTAAAACAGTGATGACCACCGGAGCTGTGGCCTTCCTCCATTCTAGGTCCATTCCCCTCATATAAATTGTGATCTAGGACGATGATGGACCGAGGGGGAACTGAAACGAGGGGAATGGACTTAGAGTGGGGGAAGGTCGCAGCTCCGGTGACCATCACTGACTTAAAATGAATTATTATAAAACTACAGAAATTGATTAAAAATCGACTTGGACAACTGTGAAAGTAATGCACCAAGGATACCAAAATTAATGTTCAATGTATCGATAATTAGAAATGAATGCGTCAACGGCCGCTAGGATGGGTGACCGTCTTTAGCGCTTCCGTGATGCTGTTGACAAATATGATGGTTCGAAATCCACTTAAAACTATAGGTCTCTCGGCTAAATGATCATAGCAGTCGAAGCTGGGTTACACGCAAAGAAGAAGAAGAAGAAGAAATGAGTGCAATCATTGAATTATCTGATACAATCACACAACAGATTTACTGTCTGCTTTCAAAACGTTTCAGGATACATGGAACTCGGCCGGGGTCAACCAGAAAATCGAATCCGCTTATTACCCACCGCGAACGATCGAAATCAATTAACGGAAGAAACTTTTCCCTGGTTCCCAGTAAGATTTTCCATTGCACAAATAATAGGCTCGCCCGCCGACGTTTCCTGTCTCTCGAGTCTTCCCGATCGTTTCCCTGCCGTTCGAACTTCGGGTGTCTTAACCGCGAAACACCAATTACGCTTATCTCCGTATAGATCTTCAATATCAGATAAGACGTCTCCGGTTCCCTTTTCAACGGCACTCGGGGCCATTGTTCGCGCGGACGGATCGGCTCCGTGGAAAAAACGTCTGTCGGCGATACGCGAAGAAGCGGTCGAAAGTAACTCGCGGTTTGCACCGGGAGTAGCAATTGCTCGGTGCCGGGAGATAAGTAGAACAATCGCACGTAATCGTACGCAATCTATCGGAGAAAGCGGGCTAATGCGAGCCACGGAAGCAACGCACAACACCTTTGTTCCTCGCCGATTTCAGCTACTCGGCTTCGCGAAACGGAGAACACCCGGTCACACAGGTCGCAACTAGACTGCGGATGTTTATGCAAATGTATTTTTTTCATAGAAAATGGATGAAGAAATGGAACGTAGACAGAAATCTGATTTGTCGTTAGACGGCTCTGGAAATATAGTTTTTATTTTGCATAATTTGCATAATGCATACGTTTTGCATCGTGCATATTTCATGTGTATTCGGTCGACTGGCCACCACGTTCAGAGTGGGACTATAAAACAATTGACAAATAAGTTACTAATAGTTTTTGTGTGTTTTTTTTTTGGTTTTCCAAGTCATACATACTTGTACATTTTTCGTGAACCTCTGGCTTCATAAGCAAATGGCTGGTGAATCCGAAAATACAGGGTGGCGCGGAAACCGTACCGAAATCGTACCGCTCATCCAAAATTCTTGCAAAGAATGTTCCATTCGGAAGGGACTTTTTCTGCTAGTCATGTTCTGCTTTCTGACAGTATTTTCAATTTTTCCCAAGAGGACATTGAAGCTATGCTGCGACACTAAAATATTGAAAAAGCTTTTCTTCATTGTCAGTTGTTTGTAGAGCGTTCAATATTCTCCTTCAACTTTTCCTCTTCTCAAGCATTTGTGCACACTGCAGATCGATTAAACCGGAACCGGATAAGACAGAGTCTATTGTATATTTATCTTACTGCGAATCAACTGATTCATCAATGAAGATTGCATATATTTTGCATGCTTCAGTGTGTTATAATTGCGTATACGTCCATCTAGCCATGACAGACAGGAATGGCTCATCGTTTGGAACATAGGATTTTTCTCTGATTTTTGCTTCCAACAAAGACAGTGCACGAACATTGGGTCATCGATTTAGTTGAGACTTTGCACACTGGTAGATATCGTCACCCTTTTTACGAAAATACCCCAGTATAGAGTCAGATACATAATATTTTTCGAAATATTCGTGATTGAAGCTTTTATACAGCCTGGAAGTATAGTTGAGTCGAATGAAAGAACAAGCTGTGGTATGGCGCGAAGGTAGCTGAACTAATACCTCGAAGGTCCAGGTTCTAAGTGTAAACTGCGTCCTTTTAAAATTGTATTATAATATTTCGATTTTATTGGACTGTTCTGAGTCTATCCTCCGGCTTTAACCTGAAACTAACCGGAAACGATAGTTTGAAATTACAAGGAGAGCTCCTGAACTCGTCGTCTCAGATTATGATGAGCTTTCGCATGTTGGTAGATCATGTTATCACGAATCTCCCTATATATGGTTTTTGGCGTAAACAGTGAATAGTTTAAAAGGTATTTAATGTTAAAATTCCTCCTTTCCTGTACCAGCTGCCTTCAAGTAACAGAGCATGGAGCTGTCGGTTAGGTGCTAGGTTCTACGAAGAGAATCTTTTTGCGCTCGGGTTTAAATTCTGACAGAGAAATTTCAAAGTGCATTTTTTTATTACATTTATTATAATTGTGTAATTATATACGTAAGTTGTATGTAGTACATTGCGGTAAGAAACTCTTCGTAGCAATCTAGCAGTGGTTAATTAAAAGGAGAATCAAAATCGGTATGTACTCACGATTTAAAAATTTGTATGAAATTCATTTTATACACTTTATTGCAAGAAATGTCAAAATTCTATTGAATTGTTGTAGAAGCATAAATCGTGACTTATGTAAATTGGATTTTTTTAATACAGAATTTTGTAGTATTTCTCATGTTTTCAAATTTTGACACAGGCATTCGTTCATTGAATAAATAAACAAATATACAATAACAGTGTACTATACTCTATTATAACTACAAACGTAATGAGTAAAGGTTGTATAACATCACAATAATCCCGAAAAACTAAACCGTTCATTGCAACAGCAACTGTATCTCGTCACAAAAAATGTGCGGTTGCACGTTCGTTGAAATTCTTCAGCGAATTTTTTCCTTCGAAATACGCTTCTAGATTGCGTGACACCATTTTAGAAACAGATTGTACCTACGAAGAAACACGTTAAACGAGAGAAATCCTCTGTGAATATACATAGAGCGGCATAAAACCGGGCATGGCATCGTCCGCGATAAAAATGTTCTACCTCGATTGCTGACATTCACTCGTGAATGTAACATCATCTCCATGAATGCTCACAATCGAAGATTTTCTTCGGTGCGCCCGCTCTCGCCTCGATCGCGCCATTCTTCCCGAGGATCTATGCGTGCGGATTTAACGGGCATTAACAAACTTTCATGCCACGCTGCCGTTTCTGCGAGTATCCGCCGTCCCATTGAAACTTGAATGAAACGCATTGAACACGCGACGGGCGGAGAAAATGATGAAATATTTTTGCGAGGGATTCGCCGGACAACTCGGAGCGAAGTAACGAGCGCTCTCGAAATGCTTGACTTGCTTCGCGGAAGCAATAAAGCCTTTTAACGTTTCTTTTTGTACGCGTGTGCTTAACCTTTGCACCGGAGCGTACACGATGCTCCCCGATCCCCTGAACCGTGATTTATTTCCCATCGAAGAAATCTCGAGGGATAACGATCTAATCTGCGCCACGAAAGACAAAAATGAAGGCTCGCCGCGTAAATCATCGGGGCCGGGGATCTAGCAGCCGATAGCCAATATACGGAGTTTCGCGTTGTTGCCTGCAGGACGGCATCGATCGCTTGCTCTTACACGATCCTTTTCGAGATGACAGATCATACCGTGAGTGATGTGATTATTCTGTTGCAGAAAACGATTTTTTGTAACTGTTTGTTTATTGTACGACGATTGGCACATTAGTGTACGTGAAACTTGTGAATATACGCTCCGTGAGAATATTATAGAGTACCTAATACAACGATCGAAAAGGTTGTTGTAAGAAAGGGTATCCTTTTTGTTCATATGTAGTTCTCTTGTTTACTTCGGTTTAATTATATTAGGTAGTGGTAATCTAAGAAATGTCACATGAATAATTTTAAGAATTTAGTACAGTGTGTGACCGTGTCTTGTGAACTCCGACAAAAGTATAAGACAGTGTAAATGTATTAGTGAACGGAGAGGGGTGTTCCAAAAAATATTCAGGTTACATGTTGTAACTGTTGTTAATCTTACAGTATTAATTTATAACTTGATTGAGTTCTACACTTAAATAAAATGCCTCGCTGTGAAAGGTTCGATAGAAGTGAAATTAAAATAATGAATAATTTGATGGATAAATGGCATAGAATTTCGGATTTTTCACAATTAACTATCATAAGTTGGTATACCGTTTATAATTATCTGAATAATAAAGCAGTTAATCAGTCACTATAAACGAGCAACGGATACCGCATTTGTATCTGTTTCAAGAGACAATGTCTAACACGCGAACATGACCACCACTGATATTTCCTGTTTGGCCGGATTTCTTCCGTTGAAAATGAGTAAATTTGTAAGCGCAATATGTCGAAAACCACTAAAAATCGGGTGTATACATTAAGGGTCAGTTAATTCGTCTTGAGGAACACTATTACATGATCTGAACAAAAATATGTGGTTCCATTTTAAAAAAAACGAACTTGACATTCATATCTCGGAAAATAATGTAAAAAAAGTTCGTCTTCGTTAAAACATGTGTCCCCTTGTACCATGCAATTTTCATATATACAATTTTCTTGTATCTCCAGTACGTTAAGAAATAATGGACTGTCCCCACTTACCCCGGACACCCTGTATGATAGATCTTTTATTTTCTAAAAAATTCAATTAGCCTATCCAGGTTACACGATGTTGCGTCATGTTAGAATATAAGCATCTCTGTAACGTAAATATGCTGTAAAAACAACAACAATCATCCCTTAATAAATACTTCAATAAATTTAAAAAGATAAATCGGAAGGCATTTATGACTCAACTCAATATATTCCAATTACAAAATAAGGCTTCGATTTATCATTTACATGATTCTTTTATTAAAAAAATCCAATTCCGATTAAAATGTAATTTGCATAAGTAGTCCCTTTTTCTCTTTTTTTGCGTTCTGCGCGATAAGGCTCGTTTAAAATAGCCGTCTTTACAGGGTTAATCGACTACTAGCAAAATCAAAGCGAGTACGATGTTCCGTGAAAAATTCGCGTGAAATTGAACGGCGAACCGCACGCGAAATGCGCGTTGCAAGTCCTGTGAAAAATAGCCGGCTGATTATGTGCAAACGATGATTATGCACGGTATAGGAAAGTGGATTGGATGCAAAAAAAAAGGCAAGAAGCTGAGATCGTACGCGCCGGTTCTTATCGCTCATTTCAATCCCGCCGTGGGCAGGAAAATCATAATCCTACTTTATACTTCCTTCTTACTGGGAATCATGGTTGTCGGTGTGCGCCACGTTCAAGAAAGCTGCCGCCGTTTCTGTGAACCTCCGTCGCTTTTCTCCTCGTTCTCTTCATGGTTTCCCTCGAACAGTTCGTTCCTTTTTCTCCCGTTGCTCGTGTCCGATTGATAAATTTCACTCGACCGTTCCATGGAAAGCAGGAAGCTCCGGGTGGAAATGAAACTAACGAAAAAGCGCAGCGAGAAAACGCTGCGTAAATGAGCGAAGCTTCTAAGGATGCTACAATAACGACGATCGTAATAAATATACACTACCGTCCAAAAGTATCCGAACACTTACATGTTTGCAGATATCACTGACGTACACTCCCGTCCATAAGTCATGGGACATTTACTAATTTCAGCTTTACGTTCAAATTAAAATTATTAAACACCCGCTATATTGAATCAAACGATTATTTACAGATTATTTACACTGAATACAATTTCTAAATGTTAAAATATATTGAAAATTATATGTATCTAGTTTCAAATTTGCTCACTAATGTATGCTCCCCGTTTCGAGATCATAACTCGAAGTAGCCTTGACAGTCATGCGGTCATTTTTTTGGTGTTTCTTTTTGGATTTCTGTCCAGAATCGTTTCAGATGTGTCTACAGATCATAAAATCGAAACAAATGTCGCCCAAATTTAACGCATTGAAAAACTGGTCTTGAACCGTCCTATAATTATTTCAGTTTTTCTTTTATATTATTTATGACAGAATACCAACTATATCATTACAAATATGTTGTGTAAACATAAATGTTTTTCAAAGAACCGTTCATATCGAAATAAGTAACCAAGTCTACTATATCGTAATCCAGGTTTATTCAGAAATGACAAGGTGTCCCATGACTTATGGACGGAGGTGTATGTTACAAGTATAGTTTTTTCATTGGTTTATTATGTTATTTTACAAATGTTATGCTATTGGTGAACAACATAAGCTATATTTTTAACAAATACTGTTCAAGTAAGATTAATTTTCTTAACAAATAGTCATGTTATTATGCTAGGTGTCCGGATACTTATGGACGGTAGTGTAGGTAAAGGTCCTGTTCAAGGGCAAGAAACAGGGCAAGAAAATGCTGAATATCGTTTCGGTTATGGTTATGATTTATTATTTTCCTTTGGAGCTACATTTCACCAAGATGGCGCTTTAAGAAAATTTTCTTGTAGTGCACAACGAACTATAGTCTACAGCAGTGGCCCCGAAAATTATTTTGTCGCGGAACTCATACGTATATTTTACAGACAACCTCTGCTACCCTAATTTTAATAAGACATTAAATGAAACGAAAATTGTTTTAAAGAGAGAATTTATTCATGTAAAAAACGTATAATAAGTGAAATATTAAAATAAAAAATGAATCGGTTTTTAATTGTTATAAATTTGTAATTGCTATGAAAAAAATTAATAGGAAGGAGATCAATGCAAAGAATGTTGCTGCCTCTTCATCCAGTAAATTTGATTAAAAGACACTATCTCGCGGAACCCACTTTGGGAAACACTGGCCTAAAGAATGTAGTATATATATTTATATTTACTTAACGTATGTTTTATAAAATAGGGAATGACATTTCTTATGGGATAACCAGACGTATCAATTATCCGGTAATCTTCGTTGCAATCAGTCGTCTCTTTTGTTTCATACTAGGTCCTCGACTTCGTAGGATGATTCATGAAAATCATGATTGACAGATTAAACGAGAGCCGACGTTAATGGATTCGATGTCATTGCTCTTTATGGGGAACTTATTACACATTACGCGCGAACTCCGTTACTCGTCTTCTCATCCGAACAATTCCTCGTGTCCATTAATTTCGCAGCCGCCATTTGTACAGACAGGAAGTCTAATGTACCCTTCGGTAGCGTTGTTCGCCGCACAAGGCATAACTTCATCTCCTCCGCTCGGTTTGGAAGAAGACTTTCGAAGATCGCCCTCGATAACGGTGCACGCTCAAAATATAATTTAAAGCCCATAAATCGAAGTTCGTGCGGGCTTCCGGGTACTTTCGAATGTCCCCGTACTTAATAAACGTATTTTACACGCTTTCGAATCGACCAAACAGCAGCAATTTCGGACTTAATATGCCCTGATTCGACACCTTGAATTGATTATAAATTTCGAATGGAAATTTTATTGTTGCCGTTACATGGGCTTTTAATACTATGTATTTTAGTGCTATGTCTGAATAAGCTGTCAGAATTGCATTTACGAGGAGAACTGTGTAATTGGATGTCAGATCGTTGACATGAATTTTTTTGAAGCCGCTCAAGTTAAAATTGAATGGTTTTTACGCATAAAACTTGGCGAATGGTTATGTCACACTGATGATGAGCCTTTGTTGACGTTCTCTTTTCGAAACTTCTTTACAAAGGTGACGTGATACGCCCTTGATTCGTTGATAGCCTACTATTGTATTGAAATTACACCGAAACGTCTATTGCTATGTTAATGATCTGTATTGTGGTATTGAAACTTTGTTATTCATTACATGTTTCTGTATCATTAATATTAAAATGAGTGTTCTAGTTTAAATGTAATTAAATCTGCGATAATCGATGCAAGAAATTGTATTCATGTTGAACGTACTTTATGGGTGAACGTAAACCTAATTTCTGTAATTAAAATTTCTGAATATCGATTCCTGTATGAATACTTCATTAATTACGTTCAGGTTATGTAAGTGCTAGTAAAATTTTAGATTACATCTTATCTATACATGTTTTACCTTAATTTTATTGTTCGATCACGATAACTTTAACATGAAGATATTTATAGCATTTTCGTTTTGCTAGTTTGCTAATATATGATCGAGGTTCTCATTACTTGGAAAATACCGTAGTATAATTAAGAACATAATAGAGACTTGTTTTATACAGAGTTATCGGTAATTATTGAAAGTTCTGATAGTAACAATTATACTTTCATTAATCTGTTTTACCGTAGGATTGCCATTTATAATTGTTGCTTCTCACACGTAATTTAATGAAAAAATTTAACAATGTTTCAATCAGAATTGCTTTTCAGTTTACCTTATTTAAATGTATAATGGCGATACTATAGTTTACAAATTTTTTAATTTTGAATCATGATCAGTGATTTATATCAATACACGGTCTCAATAAAGAATCAATATATTTAAGAAGACAAATCAGAAGTTATTTATGACCGAACCGAATATTTTCTTCCTTCGAAATTTTTTGATAGCATCAAAAATAGCAGAGATATGTTAGGTTCCAGTCTCAGGTGATTCACGCTGTATACACATTCTTTCTTTCATGCACTTTCGAACTCGCCTCAATTTTTTCTATACCAGCTATGAATTCACTAAATAAATATAACTGCATGAAACAAATAATTTTTTTCAACTTTAATGAACTGGTGCCTGAAGAGGGTTAGCCTCTGACGAATACTGGACGATGCTTCCAGCTCCTTTTTCATTTTAATTTTACCTCGAACTGAACTGCTATACAAACCTCAACTGCTCTTCGGATCAAAAATTGAAAATCCTAAGAATACGTGCTAAACATGGAACTGTTTTTCATTGTTTCAGGTACTCCAACGTGACATAGAAGCGCACGGTCGTATCGTCAGTTCGGTAGTCAAATTAGGCGACAAAGTATTTACGCAGCTTCAGGAGCAACGAAAGCAACAGGAACAGCAGGAAGAGCAAGAAGAACAGCAACGAGAACCACCGCAGGCTTTGCGAATCGCGAGATCCCTGGAACGTCGTTGGCATCTGTTGTTTCTACGAGCCTTGGAATGGCAATGCCACATCGAGACGCTCGTATCTCGCATAAGCAACAAGGTGAGTCTTCAGCATCCTCTGCTTTTCTGTTTCAGCTTTCAATTCACGTTTTGCATCTGTGCTCGCTGGCGATTCTCGTTTCGCTGACAGCTGCGAAAGAGACCTTGTTTGTACGGTAGTCTAAAAACTCGTATGAATATTCAATCTAGCGATAAACGTCGTCGAAGTAATAAAACTTTATTTGCTCGTGTCTCACGAGCAGTATACAGGATGTACCGCAATGAATAGTACGAAGGATCAAAAGCAAATTTTGCAGGAAAAGGAAAGCAAATTAAAAGTGTATAATAAAAATCTGTTTTTTCGTGTATAGTTTCAAAATTTTTTTAGGATTCGTTCAGTACGTGTACACTCGATTAAGGTTGCTTCTAAATTGTGTAATTTAACGTTTTTGTCTGCGCAGCTGTGAACGTTGTCAGAATAATTGATCGTTGGAATTAATCATTTTGTTGCATAGAAAACTTTACGAGAGTGAAATCGCGTCTTACGTGGCTGAACCACCACTTCGTTTTCATTTACGGAGGCTGAAGTTGTTTAGTTTTGAATACATGAAACTCGATAGTTATTGCGATAAAAGAATGAAAAAGCAAGAGTTAGCACATTAACAAAGTAAATGTCTTTGAAGCAAATGTTTTATTGTATAGCTTTCATTATTTTATGACGATAATCAAGAGAAACGACAGAATTTAATTAACGTTTCAATTTAACAAAACATAGTCTGGCGTATTTGTTTTAAAATAATATTTAAACACGATTTTCTTGAAAAGAAGAAACCTTATTTTACTTCTTTACGTCTGTATCATCTTACTCGTTTGAATTTTCATTAGCACCTTAATGATTCGAATAATTTTCTAATACCTACTTTATAGAAGATTTCTTCGAAATAATATTAGAAATTAAAACCGTCAAATTATCTTGTTCCAAAAACTATTTTAAGCACTGATTATCGCACGTATCGAAATAATTACTGTTATTTAACGAGCTACTACTACAGAATTTACTTTCTGTGTTCGAAAGGAATGAATATTATTTAGTTCCAATAAAATTTTCTTTCACTGGCAATTACGCTGTTTATAATAGAAAGGATCTAAAGGGAAAGATCACGTGAAACAATTTACTGGAACAGCAAGCTTGAAAATTAGAAACTCTTTGATACACTGTCATTATTTTACATTAATTACAATAATATCCATTTATTTCCAGTTCAGCCTAACCGATCCTTATTCGATCTTTGTTTATGATAACTTGATAGCGGGCAGGAGGGTAGGAGTTGCTACGCATAATACTGGTCATTAACAGTATCAAAACGTTTCGTTTTGTCGCAATCTATATTTTTTGCACTATTTGCTCCTTTCACTCTCTTTGCCGAGCAATTTGCGGTCCAAGCGCGTGTAATTAAACGTTTTATTCTAGTTTTATGTGCATTTTAGCTTACTAGGTTTTTAGGTCTACCACAATGTACACGCAATTTTTAATTGTTTATTTTTCGGTGACATTTATCAGAGTCCCGTTTGAACTGCTTCAATGAATTTCGTTAATTACCTACTGCTAATAATTTCATTTTTAAGGTATGCTACGAAATATATTTAGATAATATTGTTTAATAAATTTCTGTTTGTGCAAGAGCTTCTCCAGAGCTACATATTGCTATAATGATTTAAATCATGCATTAATATTTTTAAACAATTCATTTAGCATTTATAAAACATAAGTTTGTATTTTTCAGTCACGCATGTAATCATAAATCACTGGTCAAAATAAATCAATCAAGCTTCTGAATATTTTTATATAATTTACTAAGCATTAGGAATGAAACAAATATCGTGCATCTAAACTGTAATATTTTCATTTAATGACATATAATGTGTATGATATCTGAAGCTTTCAAAGTATTGGAAACTTTACACAGGAATGGATTATTTTATCCTGTGTGATACGATACATTAAAGCGCGATATTTTCAATATAAATCTTTATGTAAAAATTATTTAATTACTCGATAATGCGCGTGATAGATTTTGTTACTATTGCAATTTTGATGTTTCTTAGAATCATGTACAAATTAGCAGTCATTCGAGCAAATAAAGTTTGAAACTAAAGTATTAATAATTTAATCTCATAATTATGCTGACCGGTCTGTTAGCAATTATGTAATATTTTACGAACATCGTATTTATTCATCTATTTAGTTGACACTAATTGAAGCCATAAATTCCGAAACTGCACAAGTCCACTTTTTGAGACCGTATAAGTTTCGAATGACAGTTTTCACCTCACTCATTGTCAGATCTATTTAATGACATTCAAAACACTCCAAAAACGTACGTATAAACAGTATTCACAAAAAAATGAAAAAGATTAATAGAAAATTAAAGAAGATGAAAAAAGAAGAACTGTTTGTCCCAAACTGTTTGTTGGTGCATTTTCGTGTCGTTTTGTAATTCATGGCTACAATTTATTTTAATTCAAGAATTACTTTCGTTAATTCCTTTTCATGAATTAATTTTTGTATATTCCTCTACGTATTTATTTTATATTATTTTATTTCTATATATTTAGCCAAACATAATTTCCGTCAATTTTAAAATTATTCTCGCCAATTCCTCTCCGATAAAAACAATATATTAATCAGCCACGATATCGAAAACAAAAAAGGAACAGAAGTCATTTCGAACAATGCATACAAGCGTCTTAACCCCTCGACTGCTATGGACGCCTACAGGCGCTCGACAAAGTCACAATAGCTTCACGCGTGCTGTCGACGCCCATGGGCGTTCGGTGCAATGACTCACTATGTACTACCGCAGCTCGGCCGCACGTAGCTTTCGCCTCGTTTGCGAGTATCTCGCATTCGAAGGGTTAATAGAAAACAAAACGTTTCATAACGATGATTAATTCATCAAGGCCGCAGAACGGATGCGTTCCTTCTCGTGTTCGTTCGTCCCGACGAGTCTATGTGAAAGTTCGTTCGGCGAGCGTCGGCCATAAAATTTTATTAATTTAACGACGCGGCACGCGAATCGTCGGTATCTTATTTTCCGACCGTCTACCTTCGATTCTCGTACGCACCTGGCACACTCGTTTGCATGCGTGCATGGTCCTTTTTTTATGCGCACAGAGTTTATTGAAACGCATTCATAGGACACGCTTATAATTACCGATACCAGTTTTCACTGATTAGATACCTCGGAACCCGCTGCAACTCTCGTTGAGTTCGTGACACGCATTCGGTTAAATATGCATGGAATCGAGTGCTCCGAACGATCGATGTCGTTTCATTTCTTTTATTGACAACGCTGCAGAAATACGAAGACATCGGTGAAAGAGAATTCTTCGTTGCGTGCTTGATAGAATACTCGCACGATGATTGGCTTTGAGACACACCTGGCTAGGTCTCATGCGAAATGAAAATGAGAAATAATGGTTCAGTGATAAATACATGTATCAGGTCATCTCATAAGCAATGTCGTTTTATAGATGTCTTTATCAAACGTAAATGAACTAACATCCGAAGCTATTTTTAATTATCAAGATACCGAACACTGATTTTAGTGTCCTTTTTCAATTACTTGAACAGTTCCTTCGTCCCGTCTTCAATAAATTTCTATTGTTTTAAGACAATTCATTTCAGGTTGATTTCAACCAATTAGTATGACTGAATGTTTTGTCAGTTGAACAGCTGTTGACCTAACAAAATAGGTAGTAGGTAAGTAGAACTGATTTCGAGTGTGACAAACGTCATGATATTTTTCCACTAAAATTGCATCTGATTCACAAAATTGTTAGCAACAGCTCTCTGCTATGATACTATAAATTTTCGTCGAAAAATTCTAGATAAAGCAGAGCCTTTACATTCCATTGCTATTGTAGCTTATATTGTATTATTGCTATAGAATTACATTGCATTATCGCAAGTCTACACTGCAATATTCATTTATATAAAACAATTTTCATAATATAGGAATGTACACGTATAATTCTGCAATTTTAATTATCACTATTTAGTATTTAATATTATTTTTATTTGTAATACATCGAACACAAATATTGCACTTCAACACTTTTCTACAGAACATCTCAAGACTCTGTTAACAAGTTGACTGTCATGCCTCTGATTGGCGACCAACGCATTAATTTCAATTTAACTGTAAAAGGAACTTCGCGAATTCTAATTCGTGATTACGCTTCATTTGCGTGAAACTTTAAAGGCACGTGCAGTTGAGACATGAATAAACGTTATACAATGGAGTATTCTAGGACGAACGTAATTGGTTCCAGAACTTCGTTCGTTATAGCATCAGTTCGTTCTAGCGTGCATTGAAATGTATGTATTTAAGGGTAATCCGTTCCCGATCCACAGTTTAGAGGAAAGTTACCACCCAATTCATATTTTAACCAGGAAAAATTTAACACAAAATGAAACACGTAAGTGTCAAAATAATATGAAGTTGATTTATTTAACTTTTATGCGCTATGTAAATTTGAAAAACATAAACAATGTTTCCTTAAGAGAAATCATGAAATGATAAAAAATGACATAGAAGTGGTACCATGATAACGAAGGCGAAATGGGAGCACGTTCAGTATAACATTTTGATTTTATTGATAGAAAGTGTTCGTTGTAGCATCGTTCGCTGTAGCATACCCCACTGTATTTTATTTGTCCCCAGTCACTTTTGAAATCAAACCTCAGTGTATATGAAATGTATGTATAAATCCATACTTCCGCATATAAATCGAGAAACGAGAAGAAATGCAGAAAACTCCTAACAAAAACTAAATCGTGTCATTGGTTGTCCAAAGTATTGTGCACGGAAGTTACGAAAAACCTTGGTATTCTGAAAAAATTCATATCCAAATTTTACGTAAATTTTCATATTATAGTATCAATATAAAAGACCAAGCGTATCATCGAACACCAAAACTATAGGATTTCAAAGGATTTTTCTAATAAGAAGGGTATTATAAAGTACAACTACAACACTGTACAGTGTTTATGAAACATCCCTGAGTATCATTAAAGCACAACCGTTCGAAAGTTTCTAATCGCACGAACTGTTTTGCATCTTCCTGAGAAAAGGACAATGATAGAGGAGCTAGAATCTGGAACGAAAACGATCATGGAAAGTGTATCCTAAAAATCAGTCGGAACAAGCTGACCATATCGTGCACACGGTGTATAAGCACATGAGAACGTTGTTCCTGTTTTTCTCGTCGCCGGCGAACCACAACGTTCCGTACAGGCCGAGGTACTAAATTTACAATCGAATAAAAAGTGTCAGCCGGATGAGGGAAATCGTTAATTATTCGGACGAACCGGCGACTCTGTTACAGCTCGCGGTATCGGTGGCCGACGAGCATGGTGGCTCGTTTCCTTCGATTTTCTTTTTTTCCATCAATTCGATCGAGCCGAACGAACGCTCCGAGCAACGGCCATTCATATTCCTTGACCGTGTTTGCACGGTAAAACGATCCGGCGCATAAAGTTCGATTAACGTGAGTAATCAGCCCGCTATGTTACAAAGGCACAGTTTCACTTCGTAGGCCGTGCTAGATGCAGCGGAGCCGCCTAAAACTTTCACGCGAGGCGTAACTCTCGGTGTCTGTTCTGAATTTCGGCTTTACACGACCTCCTCCGTCATGTTCGGGTGACACGGTTCGCCGCGGCAGCTTGTAAACTTTCGAAAAGACGACCCTGGCTTTCGTAGCCGAAAAACGTCAGGTCATCCCATAAGTAATGTCGTCCCATGTCTGATAAATAGACTGCCGGTCTTTACGCGATTTAACATATTTAAATAAGTGAAAGATGCACGTTCTACACAGTGAGTAAAATAACAAATAAATTTTGTAACATTTAAAGCGGAAAATATGTTGTGATAAATGAATTACCATAGTTTCATTTCGGTAACTGCATTAAAGTAAATAGTAGCATACTTGCATAAACATCCGCAGTCGACTTATAAAACTTTAACCCTCATCGGCCGCTTGTGTCAATTTGACACATTTCTCCCACAACAATGCGATAATTGTGAGAAATCAGTATGCAAGCAATGAATGTACAGAAATTTCATTTTTTATTTTCCATAAAAGAATTTGCAAGTTTAACTATTTATCTTTTCATTACGTTGATTTTTTACCACTGTGTCAAGTTGACACCAAGGGACAAATTAAATTGGGAAAATGAGGGACGGGAGAGGGTTAAATGAGTATGAATATATTATTCGATTTTATGCAATAAAGATTTAACTGTGTACGTGGTTTGTAGGTCAGAGATATATCTGTACCTTGGTAAAAAAAAGGGACAATGTCCAAAATTATTACACTTGAGTTTTATGCACCATTCACATAAACACTATTAACATCATAGAAAAAAGGGCCACTGTCCTTCCACTATTACAAGATACACTCTCAATAGGCCAATATGTTATGTGTATTACAATAGAAAGAGTCAATGAGTATATTTTTCCAAAAAGAATGCAGACTGAACATTGGCCCTTTTCTACCAAGGTACAGTTATTGTTTTGAATTTACCAATAAAAATTTGCACCATCACAGCAGAGACTTGTAGCCAACAATCTTGTAAATTGGACGTAACGATGAATAAATGTCATGTTGACGTTTGGGTAACTATATCGCAATGACAGCTTGTACGTATCGATTACTACCTAGTCAGGTGGCTCGATAATTTTCTCATTCACAAAGAATTCAATGTAATGCTCCTTCCATACCTACATACTTTTGCCCGCAAATACTGAATCAAACGTATAAAAACTGTTTGCATACATTCATTTAAAAGCATTTAAACAAATGCCCTTGTGTTTCTTGTTTTCCACTGAGAACAGAAAACATATATTTTTAATACAAACATAAATTTGGATGAATAAAAACATTCTGTATACGTTTGTTTCGTTTTTATACGCGGGCAAATGTTGGCAAATATTTCTATGCAAATGCGGACTAAGCTTTATTAATCAGTTGCAATAGACTTAAAATAAATTGTTTCAAAACTGTAGAAATTCGTAATTCGTCGAAAATCGGGTTAAAAATATGTTAAAGAAGTGGAACACGGACACGAAAGTTAGTGGCCAATGTATCGATAATTAAGAGTGAGTGTAATTGTTTAATTATTTCTGCTCGAAGTCACATTTAAATACGACGCCACTTATGAGATGATCTGATTGCGACCGTGAAAGTCGATGCAGAAATTTTGAAGAGAGCCCGGGGTATCTGCGCTGATAAGTTGGTAAACATAACTTGGTCTCACGGAGCGGTCAAGTTTTCTCTTCTCGTGTTCATAAATACAGATGGTGTCGCCAGAACTGTAGGTCAAGACTTAAGAAAAGTGCAAGACCGTATTTCGATGATGTTATCAGGTCGTTGCGAACGGTTTGTCGTATCTTTTTTTTATATAAAATGGAAAGTAGAATTGCAGAGTTTCGAATTTTTGTGAACCAAAATGAAAGTACATACAATAACAATTCAGAACGACGCACGTAGGTTACGTTTCATATAGGAGTATTATATGTTCTCAACAAATGGAGATCCGAAAATTTATTTAAAGCTGGGTTTTATAAAAAAGTGAAAAATCTTACGCACCAACGTAAGAAATTAGCAGTGGTCATGTTTATTTCCTGAACTGTCAGAAGTAGGATTTTGAAAATGTTGCAGCTGTTTTTGGCACGTATTTTATGCTTACAGAATTATTAGTAAGGAATTTGTACGATTTAAATGTGATTTGTGAATTTGTATAAAGGGTGGTCCTATATGCTATACAGATCTCTTAAATTTTTGTTCACATAATAAGTGTAACAAATGTATGATATACAGGGTGAATCACTGGAAACAGCTATTAAAAATAATATCTGATTTGTTCATGTTAGACACAAATTGTTGTATGAAACATGTATTCTTAAAAGATTTCATGTAATAACATTAATATAATTTTACTGCGAGGTCACATTTTGGAAGATTTAAAGGAGTCTTTCAAATTTCTAAGTTACAGTATACATTATGAATTAGAAGATAGATAGTACTCGACAAATTGAAAAAAAAAGTGTTTAATAAACGTGTTTAAAAATCAATATTTTTCGACTTATAAACAATTTTTTTAGTCCCAACTTTTTTACTGTTCGATTAATATTGATTTTTCAATCCATGTTTGTTAGACTTCTATATGCATTTTATCGAGTACTATTTGCTCCGCACGGCCTGAATATTTGTTGTTTAACAACCGTTATGTTTGCAATTATTAATTAACATTACACAACATAATATATTGTATGAATCATATTATGGTTCATCTTAAAAACTCAGTGATGCAATTTTTTCAGAAAAAAGGAAAAAATATATGACTGCTCTTCCTTCATTAGAAACCCATGAATTTTTGCTAAAAATTTGAAAATTGCGCTAATTTTTTCTTCAAATGATCGAAGGTGACTGAAATATCGTTATGGCCGATTGTGGATCACCCTGTACACTATGTAATTTACATAACATCAAATCTCGCATCTAACGCGGGCAATCGTTTGATTAATCGAACCTTGTTTAACAGATCGGTAATTGCGCATTCTCCGAATGCCTGTTCGCGATCGAGACCTAATGAAGTTATCGAGCGTTTAATTGGCGTTTAATCGAACGATTTGCATGCAACTTGGTTGATACGCGATTTTTTTCACTGTTTCTCGAGGTCATCGTTTGTTCCATGGCTGCCGGGCATCGCGTAGAAAATTACCTCACTTCGTACGATGTTAACGGTTCGTGATGGTTATGGGATACATGAAAGTGGAATATTTAGCATGAGTTTCACTGCAGAAAACGAGATGCTTCGGAGATACGCGAACATGTACCGATATACACGTATAATGCTCGCCGGGTAAATTATTTGTACGAAAGTATATCCCGTTGGGACAAGAAGTAAAATAACATTCCACCGTACGGGTGATTTTTACCAATCAATCCTTCTGGGTTTATGGGATTATTTATTGGCCATCGATAGGAAGATGCTGGTTCATAAATTTTCTTTCAATGCACTATCGCAAAGTTTTTGACGAGTCTAAGTTTTATCTACTTCTCCGAAGTCATAAATTGGCATTAAAAGTTTGTAAATGTGTAAAGATCGGAGAGCGCATCGCGAAATTAATTTAGAATTAAAACGTGTAAATTATTCTTCTACTCTTTCAAACATGCCGATATTATGTTAATCTCTGACAATTTTATTTAATAACTATCTACTTTGTTTCTTGTCACTTGTATGCATAACTTGTGCGCTGTACTTGGTGCCAGTATTATTGTGGTATTTCATTTATGGTTAATTAATTTTACTTGTACAAATCACCGTTATTTCTTTTTGTTATATATTTTTTCCTCTCTGCGTTTTTTTCTGTTTTTGTCGTCCGGCAACGCATGGATCAATAGTTACAATAAGAAATCGCAAATATTTAATGATAATCGTATTTTAAAATTACTTAAACGTCGGAAAAATTACAAGAAGCAGGAAGCGAGTACATATTTATACTCAACATAAGAAAATTAATAGAAAATATGGAACTTTAGTTTTAAGCTTGGAAGCGGTCCGAATATTCCAAACACTCCCGTACATTGTTCATATGTCACATAGATGCATCTGACCTTTTCAAATTACATCTCATAGCAGATCAGATTACTATATCTCGAAATAGTACAAACATGTAACTACGTACACCCCCGTCCATAAATGTTACGACACTTACGAAAAATTAAGTAAACCTGAAATATTATTAGTTAATTATTAAAATCTTTAAGAATTATTATGTAGTTTGATACCTTAGACCAGTGATGGTCACCGGAGTTGCGGCCTTCCCCCTCTCTAGGTCCATTCCCCTTTTTTTAGTTCCTTCCTTATCCCCTCTCGGTCCATCGTCGTCCCAGATCACAGCCTGTATGAGGAGAATGGACCTACAGTGGGGGAAGGTTAAAATTCTGGTGGTCATCACTGCCATAGATTATAAAGAACCAAACTCTCTAAGAATTATCATGTAAATTAATATCATAGACTATGAAGAATTCCTAGATTCAATATTACGACGAGATCTCACCAGTTATGTGTAATAAAATTAAACTTTCTTCTCGCCTATACATACGTATATCCGTCGCGTGCCTTGATCACTGCTTTAACCAATTTTGTCATTCGTTTTAATAGTTTTTCTATCGTCTCAGTTGTTATATGATCTCATGCTTGTTGTAAATGATTCCACAAATCAAATTCAGATTTTGTGCAAACCTCTCGGATTTTCCGATCTAATTCCTCCTATTTCTAATCAGTCAAATGCAACAAACGGAAAAACATATTATACAAACAGTAAATAAATATACCTGAATATATGTTTTTGCTAGTATGATCTTATAAAACTAGCGAAAGTTCTATAATCTGGATCAAATATACCTTTTGCGTGAGATCAGCAGGCGTCCTAATACTTATTTACGGGGGTGTAATTGAGGGACGTAGTAGAGTTACTGATTTACAATTAGTGTCCACAGAATGATTAACAACGCGATATTAAAATCGAAAATAAGAAAATTGTTATCTATACTCACAAGCCAGTGCAAATATTATTCTGTTTTCCACGGTGGACGCTAAAAACAAGCTGTAATCAAAAGTGTGTTACGGCTATCGACGATTACCGAGGAAAAACATTTCAGCCGGTTGCTTTTCACACGCGTGAAACTCGTAAATCATCATTTTCACCGTGAGATAATTTCACGGGAACAACCTCGAGGACGTGGCCGCTTGTACAAACAGTTTGGAATGGACCGTTATCGTTATCTCCGCGTACGGAAATCACGGATTCCCGTGATATATTCTGTTAATGTATTTTTTTCTCTCTCGTTCACGACGTGCATTAATAATTCGCGAAAGTGTAACTTTGTTTCGTGAAAGTTCCACAACGTGTACGCGACAAACGGACCGTATCTCTTAATGTGGGATTCGGTTTCGTTTTCGTTATTTATTTCATACGTTTCGATCGCGTGTCGCGTGACCAGTTTCGATCTTCCCATGAAACGAGATTCGTGGCGACGATCTAAATGCTTCCAGCGGTTTGGACGATCGCGGTCTCGTGTTTGCGAATAATTTGCAAAGTACGTGCGCCAGTAAATCACCGTTTCAGGTTCAGTTTAATACACTCCGTTTCATAACTATACCCTCGACTACTTTTTCGTAATTCGATTGTTTTTTTTTTTCAACATCTTGACAGTTATTAATATGTTGCGAACGCTAATTATTGCTGGACATCTTTGCAAGAAATCTTGAATAACAAAGTATTTTACATTATTGTCTTCGTATTGTAGAAATATTCTAGAATGTGCCCTTTTTTTAGTACTTGAAATATTTTTATTTGTTTTACACGTGTATACGTGACAGTGGCCGTCACAATGTCAAGAGAAATACAGAGCAGAATCTACCTGTTGCAAACGTTACGAACTCTCCGAACAACCCATTAATTTATTGAAATTAATCACGCTCTAAAAGTAGAGACAGCGAGCACACGATAAGGCCAGGAAAATATAGTGTATACACACTTGCACGGAAATTTTGCATTTTTCCGAAAGGTTTTAAGTTTCTGAGTTAAGTAGAAACTCAACGTGCGTATGGTCGCGTAATTGCACACATGTACCTCGTACATATCTATTTGTGTCTACATATTTAACCTCCCTGTCCAAGGGAAATATGGCGATATTAAATTTCAGCATTTAAGTTTCGCGTGGTTACACACTTGCAAGTCTTAACGATCGTCGCCACAGCCGTTTCTCTAGTACGATTTCAGCGATACAACCTCGAATGGATTTTTCTTATGTACTCAAATGTTTTATACGTGCGGTGATATTTCACTTCTTACGGGACTATTAAGATACTTTTCTTTTTATTCGAGCGATCTAAACGACACGTCGATACTTTATATTTTCTAGAAAATGAAAAGAATAAATATTTGTGATCGAGACACTTTTAACACTTTTACTGTCTTCCTAACGCGTGAAAAGCAGCTGTCAACATATATTGTAATGAAGAACACAAAAATTACGCGATATATACTTTTGAAACGTATAGGATTAAAATGTCATTCTTTTGTTATTTTGTGGCTTCACGATATTAATTTTTACACTTTCGAAGTCCCATGAAACATATGTTTCTGGTTGTACAAAATATCAATTTAGTTTTCACTCTGACGTTCATTGAATAAACAAATAAAAGATAATTATAACATGATATATAATACTTTATTATAAAGAACAGTACAATGAATAAACTTTGTATAATATTATAGTTATCTCGAAAAAGTAGAATTTTGAATGGAAGTTTGTATTTTAATGCGGTACTTTTGAAACGCATATTTCTTACAATCTTTTCTCAAAATTTTTGTTACATTCCCGAGACACCAACCTATTATTATTATTACAGGGGCAAGTGCCGAATAAGATACAATGATGATTACAAAATTTATTAGAACGTGTTTCTGTTTTGATTACGCAAGGAGTTACAGAGATTATTTGTGAACGAAGATACAAATAACCGGAGAAAAAAAATTAACATTATCTACATACACAAAATTCATTCTGTTGTTAACCCTTTGCGGACGATAGACGCATATATGCGTTCAAAAAGATCGTTCACCGTGTGCTACGGGTCACCGCACTGGCCTGGACACATGCGTTTATTGTACGCTTGAAACCTATGTATTTAGACGAATTATCATCTTTGCTTATTTCATTAAAATATATATGTCTCGTTACATATTTTGCAATTTTGAAGGACTAAAACAACTGAGCGATCGACATCAAATATATAATTATGATTAATTATTAAATTGAACACGTGTTCCACCACGGAAAATTTTAGCACATGGTGCACGATTTTTCCCGAAATGTTCTGGCCTCAGAGGGTTAATCTGTTACCTCGTAACTTATTTTCATAATAAAGTATTCTGGTTGCTCCAAAACCTTACATTTTTTTTTTTGAAAACGGGTCAAGTTCTTTGATTAGAAAAAAATCAAAATTTTTTGTCTAATAAAATCGGCACCAGCGGTTCTGCCAAGTTAGAAGAATATACGTTTTGAGTTGTACAATGTTTACGACACGTCCATTGGTACGCCGTTTTCTCGGCCGATCGCGGAATAAGAATAAAGGCGTTCTGAAGAAAGCTCTGTTCATTATGTTCTTAGTACACCAATTTCTAGTTAGTCGTTGATCGGTTAAGACCGAAAGTCGGCCTTGTTTTATTACAATGGATTACCTGCCGCAAACCGCGGCGGACCTTTCAACCTTCCAGGAACGGACAGCTCTCAGGTATTATTACAGAACCGTGCATACTTTTCACAATGGCCGTACAACTCGTTGTGAAACTTCCTACGATGGACAATGATTTTTTTTTTTGTCAATGGCTCAGCACTGATAAACGGCCGATCGTTGCGACACGTAAAGCATTGAAAATTGCTTTCCACATAGAATCGTACGCGCATACGCTCGATCTACGATTTCTTCGATTTTATTCCCGTATTATGACGCCGTTTTGCGCGTTTATTTCTCTGTTTCGTCGTGTTACGTTTACGACGATTATAAATAACTGGTCGGAGACGAATGAAACGACCAGAAGTCTCGTGTCGGAACAAAAGACACGTTCTTTCGATTTACTACTGTTTAAAAGCTAATAAAAAGTTAAACGAAATTGTACCTACGTTTTTTAAGTTTATAGGTCAGATTGAAATTGTGTAACATGATTTTTACCGAGAAACACGAGACGCTTGGTTATTTGACAAGTTGGGCTTTGGGATAGCATGTCAAATAGTTTGTTAAGTAATACGCTATTTTTTATGTTTGAATTTACACTAGAGGGTAAAATCAACCCCCTAAATTTACTGCTATACTACCCCCCCCCCCCCCCCCCCCCCCCGGCGTATAAAATGTAAAATGTTTTCACCGAAGAATATTGCTTTTTTATTTTTTAATGTATTGTTTTATTGAATATTATTAATTGTTTATACAATTACAAGAAATACATATACGTCCTGGTGGAGTAGCGTCTTATGTGCAAACGATCACTATGGAGGCCTCGAGAACTAGCTGTTAATTCCGAATAATCTATAAAAGTCCAGTCTCATTAGAAGAAAAAATAAGTGATAAATAATAGTAGTAATTTATATAATTAATATACAAATAAATATTAAAGGAAGCCTTTACTACGACGAAAAACCGAAATAGAATAAGAAAAATTGTTGTCGGACTATTATTATTCCACGCACAGCGAATGATTTTTATTGGAAGTGTGCCGCAGTCAAAGGGTTAATACCATACATGATCGAATAAATATTAATTAAATCCGAGTGCCACCCATGTGTGAATGACTGTGGCACTGACACGAGAGCGCTGATGAGGAGAAACGGTCCGGCTGTTCATTAAAAAATATGTTTCAAAGGTGCAAGAAGAAAGAGCGGCCGAAAACTCTGTCGGGTATCTTTTTATCGCGTCGTTGTCGTTTTCGCCGATGTGCAAACTGACCGAGCAAGTCGTTCTTTATCTGTCTTCGTTGATCTTTTGACACGGATACGCCGGCGTGTCCCTTTCTCGGGGAAACTCTGCCTCGAAAAGGCGAAAGTGGAGGTTCTAAATAGCGATGAACAAGGTGTAGTTCACGGTCGAACCATGGCCACTCGGAGGAAGTTTATTCAAGCAATGACGTGTTGCACAGCACGAGCGGGAATGTACAAAACAGTCGTGACTTGGATTTTACACTAAACTTCTTCGCGATAGTTTACGGTGAAGAATCTACGTGTCGAGGTTTTAATAAGACTTGCGTCACCCCTTCGACGGCGGCGAGACAAAGCGAATTTTGCATTTTTCGGTAAATCTGAACGAACAGATACGATGTTGACTGACGTAGTAAGTATGGATGGGATCAAGTTCAGTATGTACTCACGAATCCAAGTCAGTTCCAGTACCAAAGTTCCACCCCATGGAGTTCGAATACTGCTCATACAAAGTGATGTTTTATTTTATATATTTGCAAAGTATTCGGATTATACAAGATGGTTTCGAACCGTACGACGAGTATCTGTAGGATTCGAGAATGCACTTGTAAGTATGTTGTCGTTCGAAATAATCAAATCTTTTAAAAGTCGTATTCGAACCCTGAAGATAACACACACTCCCTGATAACAAACTTTTTTCATTTTGACGATACAAATAGTGTATCTGGGATGCTGATTTTTACTTCGCATTTCAAGGTAACAATCTGCAAAACGTAGACACGAAATATATACCCTGTATAACACGAAATCGACTAAAAGACTTATAATTGTTACCATTCTACGTGCCCCATCGTTTACAAAAATTCCCCAATGTGGACTGGAACTCCGCTATTGTCTCCGTGTCCTTAGAATCCCAGTAACACAGGGGCGAGTGAAACAAACACCAATTACCACCCGAACCTGGTAAACTCCAAAATCAGGGGAATAATAGAAAAGCTTTTCGGCGGTAGGTCAATCTCTCGTTACTCCCGTCACGTTATTACCTTTATGATCCTCGTACCTGCCGGTGTGAGACCTTTTGTCGAGTGCAGTCACCAGGTACACAGCAGGGAACCCGTTCAGGTACCCTGCATGAACAGGTTACCGAAGGTACGATCGTCATTCGGCCCGGTATCGGTGTCAGTAGTCTTCGAAACATCGGACAGCGAGGTGTTCCAGTGAGTTTGAACGGTTCACAGGTTGACCGGTTGTGAGTTTCGTTGCTTGATGTAATTACGGCTGCGACTGTACGACATGCAAGTGAGTGATTTACTTTTCCTTTCGAACAACACCTTCGAATCGGCCGTTCTAGCCCGTTGATCGGCTTGAACTTTATATTCGCGGGCGTTCAGAGTTATCGGGCTGGAAATGATTCCGAGAAACTCGAAGGCGATTATTGCATAAGTGTCGATCGGTTTCGAGGCGAGTTCCCTTGGTCGACCAAGTTTTTTCCTGCCGGATATGCCTACTCTTAACATATCCTTCCGCAGATTTTTCAATTGTTGTGCTAGTCTACAGGGTGTTCAGCGTAAGTGTCCGCCGAGGTATTCACGCTGCTTTGGTGAAGAAATGTTTAATACAAGAGTTGATCTGTTTTGACAGGACAACAAGTTGCGAAACGTGTAGACAATCCTGTTTTTTTTTAAATTAAAATTCAGGAACTTCTTGAAGTTTTTAAATTGAACCTTCTGTATTTCATTCTGAAATTCGAGTATCGAACGGTGAGCAAGAAAGTGCAAGGGTACACGAGGTCAAAAATTAATAATTATGTAAATATTTTAGAAATTATTTGTACTTTATACATGCAAGGTCAACATTTCGAGTATTATTTACATTGGAAATTATTTTACGAATATTTTAGTAGCTATTGAATTTTGAACCCGTTTACCTAAACACTTTGACAGCCGCGAATGTTTTGCGCATACTAACTATTTTTAGACACTTTCGCAAGAATTCTGAAGTAACTAACAATTCTACATTACTGTCGTTGTATTGAATATTCTACAATTTCCACTGTATTGCTTCGTGAAATACCTATTATACAGAGTGTCCCATGCAACTGGGACAAGCTGTATTTTCTAAACGGTCAGAAATGGATAAAAAGCTATAAGTCAAAATTAGACGGTAACTAATGGTGCATAATCTCGAAATAATTTTATGCAGTTTTATTCAACGGTGCACCTGGAAAATGCAATTGCATATTTTTTTTAAATCGAATCCTATAGTTTTGACTGGTCTTATTTCTTACTTTTCGGTACTTTTTTTTGCACATTTTTGGTCCCAACATGTAGTTCGATGCGTTGTATATTTCCTTTTCAGATTGTTTGAAAATGGTTAATCTTGGACTTGTACTGTTCTTCAACTTATCGATTCAAATGTAAAATCAATTTCTCCAGAGTGAGCAATAATATTTCTATGAACATTAAAATATGAAACCTGAAGTATATAAAAATAACAAAAAAGTAACTTATGCCATTTTCCGAATAAAGAGCTACATTTTTGTGACCGTGTTTGTTTTTCGATAAATGTCACGATCCACAGCGAATTTCTCGTGCGTGCGTTTATTGTCTGTTCACCGTGATAACTCCTCTTTGATGGCGATTGCTCAATTTAAGGAATCGAAAGCTTCGACAGATTTGCCGCGAGCTCGGTAACATTTGCTGCAAGTGAGTTTCCTCATCGGTTGATTGTCTTTTCCCGCGGGATGACCCAACGAAACGGCGGACACAATAGGCATAGGTTAAATCGACACCTTTCTCTCGCCCGAGCCATGGAAATATCGAAAGTAGAAATTCTGAAATAATTTACGCGAACGAATCCAAAACAATCTACTGGGAAAGATTATTCGCAGGAAATCGTTGATAGCTTTCGACGAATTCGCCAGTAATTGCGCGTTAGTGAGCTAACGGAGATTCAACGTGTGTGTTTCGTTTCGTTCCGTTTGATTGCATGATATTGTGAATCAAAACAGTTTGCAGATTGAGGTTCTGCGTTACGTAGAATAGAATTGCGTCGTGTGTGATATCGAACAGGTAAAAGCTGCTCAGGTGAGATATACAGTGTGTCCTTGAGATTTTGGACATTTTTAAATATTTTCCGTCATTTGCTCGTAACATACATTTTGAAATTGTCCAAGATATAATGAACATTCGGTATTTAACATGCTGAGTTGATGGATGAGTTTACTAGTCAATTTTTCTGATTTCTGAATTAAAAATGTTCTGCTTAAATTAACTGGGCGATCAGAGCTTTTAATACTTTATCAAATTTCTGAAACAACAAAAATATTGTGCATTTAATATCATAACATTTTTATTCTATGCTTATATTGTATAATATTTAGAGTTACCGCAATATTTTGCACCTTACTGAAGAATTGATAATTTGAATATCAGATTCCTAATTATTTTGAACAGTGTACTTTCTGTTCTCTCATTTTCTCTAATAGAAACTGTAATATTTAATATAACAAATGCTAGTATGCATCTATATTTCCAGTTTGTCAAGTAAAAATATTGGAAGTTATTCAAATATGAATGCTTTTAGAGATTACTTTTATTGCAGAGATTAATTTTTATTAATATTTCAGTGTGAGTACGTTGAGAATCATACGAAACAAATTTTCAAAGAACATACCAGTATCTCTATGTTCGAAAAATTGACGTTCTTGATATATTTCAGTATTTATCGAGAGTTTTCACGATGAGTTGAACCTTATCTTTAGTTAAACAGGATGACGCTTGGCGACGTGTTAACATTAAAAAGATTATAAAATATTAAATTTCATCAACACTTGATCTAATAGTTGTATCTACCATGGAAACAATTAAGTGGATATTTATCAGTAGTTATTCAGTGCAAACTCTATTATGTCTACGTTTTTCATTCAAAAGTGTTCATAAAGATGCATTATATCAACGATTACGTCTGTAAATAAATAGCAGCCAACGTTTCGTTTCAACAGTTAATAACTCTCGTAAGAAAGTACTTCTTGTGAACTCTATGAAATACAGCAGGTTCGTAATAATTTTAGTAAAGTGATTAATAATTGTTCTATGTAATGTAGAGAGATTTATTTTCATAATATAGAAAGTGTATAAATTAGACGAAAATTGAGAATTTATAGGCGGTGCTGTGTTTGAAATGATTTACGCAAATGCAACGATGGTTATCCGCATGTTTCATAGTTACGCCTTTCACCCGGCTTTGACCGGTAAATTAAACCCCTTAAGAAGATCAAGTCATGAAATGGGATTATTTGAGCGGTGGAAAATGTTACATAAACACGTTTCCAGCGTCGATCTAGACCTCTTCTAAATCATTAAATAATTTGATTAACGTTTGAAATATTTCAGAACTTCTACGCTAATTCGTACGTGGAAATACTTTCAGCGTTTTTACAATAAAACAGAAATTTATCGATAATAATTGCCGATGATTTAGTAGAACGAGGAGCATTAAATTATACATACATAGAAGTTGTATAAAATATCTCATATGAGAAAATTTACACTGAAAACTTGTTAATCACAATTTATTCCCATGAGTAATATATTATAGCACTAATAATATGTTTTTATTGTACCATTTAAAGTGATCCATTCTAATTTTTAAATAAATATGTCTGAAAATGTGAAAAACGAAAAAGTTTACACACACAGCAATGAAATGATTTCGATGGAGATGGAATAAAATGTACATAGGGTTTTTTTATGGGGGGAGGCACTTAGGAGATTCAAGGTCAGCTTCATTTTTTGTTTAAAATAATATAATTTGTTTATACAAATGGATTATAAATTTAAATTTAAAAAAACACAAAGTAAAAGTTACTACAGATGGTAATATTACAGCAAAACTAGAGATATAACAGTACGTTGTAAGGCATCTAACCTGAGTTTATTGTTAGTGGCATTAATCCTATAAAATATAGGTTTTTATCCATAGATTTGTCCTTATCTATTATCAGTTGCACGGCTTATCTGTTTTCTGCACTTATTGAAGCGCAATTGTATTTTTAAGCATCGATCACATGTATGCGTGCATGTGGAGCTTCTGAAATTTTCAAATCTCAACTTTTAATTATTAATTTCTTCGAAAAATTCAGTTTATCTTGTCTTCGTAAATTTATATTCAAAGGAATTTCAACATAATCTTTATTAAGAAGATCTATATAATGTGGGTAAATAAACTGAGAAGTTAGAAAAATGCATACGAATTGATTGACTTAGAAAAATCAGGTATTGGTTACGTGTAAAAAAAAGTGATTGTATGGAATTTAATACGAATTAATTCAATGTTTAAAATTGACCTTCACGGAGAAAATCATTTTTCCACATTTTTTGTTTATTTCTACGTGACGAATTGCAACACATCCTGTATAGAAGACCATTAAGTATCTAAACAAATTAACTTTTTCCTAATCAACACGTGGTCAGGACAATTTTGACATTATACATGACAATTGTGTGACAATGTGACCTTACATTCCACGAGTAAATACATTAAAAAAATATCATATGAACATACGTCCGTGTGTTTTATTGAAAAGTTATGACCAGACTGCGGATGTTTATGCAAATGTACATTTTTAGTGTTCAATATTTCTTATGTTAATGCTGTTATAGAAATGAAACTATGACAGCACTATATTTTCCGCTGTATATGTTACAACATTTATATATTATTTTACTTACTGTGTACAATGTGCACTCTCCATATATTTAAATATATTATATTGCATAAAGATCCGCAGTCTAGTGATGAATAATTTTAGTGGAATAATAAGTATAAAATGGTGGCCTCGAACGGTCGTATCAGGAAATCATCAGAAAGACAGGGGTCTAATTAAACCCGTGCCTTTAATCGTCGCGGCAACAATTTCTCTATTCAGAGTGTATAGTTAATCCTATAAATCACCGTTTCTAAATTTAGTCGACGCTTGGTGAAATCGGCCATTAATCTTGCATTTATTCGTCGCCCGATATCCTTGCGTACTCTATACTATATCAGTCCCGTCCATCGAACATCTTTCGTTAGCCATACTGCGCGTCGTTAGCCCACGCCACGTCCCATACTATGCCTTTGCTTAACATTATCTCGAACAATTCCTGCTGATCTAACTCTTTCCTTCAAATGATCCAAGCTTGCAAACAATCTACTTAGATCCATACGCTCGTAATTGTTATCAACCTTCGCACTAGCACGTTGAAGTCACGTATCAGCGTACTTTTGCTCCGATTCGATCATGACATGCGAATTTGTTCAAATTAAATACATGTAGATGGAGAAACGTTCTGGCGATGTTAAAGAAGATTTGAAAGGGATACTTCGATGATACATGTATATTTAACTTTACTGACGTTAAAATGCTGTTGCATATGTTAACGATACTGTGCGAATTATCGTCAATGCTAGCATTCGCTAGTTATTGTCAACATTAACTGGACATTGCTGTTAGAGTTGAACAATTAAAATGCATTCAATGCTTTAACTAGATAATGTTCCAACTAACTAGTTAATGTATACATTAACTAAAAATTGTTAGATAAAGTGTGAGTTTCATTTGGAACACATAAAAATTACCTACGGAGTACATACCTTTTATGTTCCGTTGTATATTTTAGGGATATAATTTGCTATCAACAAGTCAGATCTTATTTATTATTATAAGAAACACTTTTACTATAAAAAAGAAAGAATACATGGTTGGGTTGGAGTGAAAATAATACTTTATTCGTGCTTCAACGGCTTGATTCAGTTAATGTTAACAATAACTAGGGAATGTTAAGTTTAACGATTTTCGAGCATTAGCGGTAACACATACATTAGTCTGTCCATCGCTCTGTATTTTTCTCTATTTTTATATGTTTTCTATTGTTTCTAAATGGTGGATTGTATTCCGTGTTTGTTGATCTTCGGATGTATCGCCAGCGGAAATTTCTGTTCACGCTTGCGAAAGTCGAACGGCGCGTGAATTTTTCGAGAATATGTGATGCTCGCCTCGAAAGGAGGAAACGATGTTTTAGCTGAATTCATGGAAACTTGGATCGATGCCAGAGTAAAATTAGTTGAATCGAGAGAAAGGATGAACGCGTGAAAAAATCGTGTCGTTGGTTGACGAATTTTTACTGACAGCTGCATAGTTTTATTTTTCACGTAGGTACAACAATCTGTTCTCGAGCTTTTGATGGAAATATTCTTTGCGTTCAATAGCTACGCATAATCAGTATTCTAGTCACAACAAGCTGACGACTCCATGTTTTTTAAGTTAATACACAAATTAGTTTGTCGTCTGTAGTTTCTACAGCGCGTCTGTAGAAAATGAATCTTTTTTTACAAACAAAATTTGTTGTATAATTCCCATTCATTTTTTATACAGAATCACATCCTACGCTGTGCGCTATGCCTGTTGGACATCCTGTATATTATTATTTTCCTTCGATGTACACCAATGGCGATAAAAGTAGCAATTGGGAAATTTCGGATAACATTCGTGTATCTTCATGAATTCGCTTAATATAATTATAATACAAATAAGCAGACGGATTTATCACTTATAAAATATCAATTTAGAAATTGCAAATACTTTAGAAGGTTTCATTACATGTGTCGCTTCGCAAACATTATTATTAGTGATAGTTAGTAATTAATATTTAAAAGAATCTTTTTTTAAAATGATAAAATATTCTACATTTTCGACTTATACTTTCGTGTAGAATTATTGCCTTTCCAGTTGTACCAGTTCGGTGACATCCGACGTAAAAAATGTCTACCTCGAAGCTTCCCTTTTACTACAAAACCTTTTATGTATTGCAATTTCTATGGCCACTACTGTGTATCACGAATCTCCGTAACTCCCGTTCGTCACGATATCTACGCTATAGATCACCGGTATAAAAGAAAAGGTCGAATAGGGCAGCCCAGCCCGATTTACCTTTTCGATATCATGGTATCATCCGACAACGTAGTTCTGAGAGCTGAATTTGTAACATAGAGGGACTTTACTGCAATGACAAATTACTTGCATATTCTCGTTATTAGATACTATTTTTTTATTTCATGCTAGCCACGAATTTGTCGAATTTTTACGAACTAGGCTAGCTATTAAACACAAAATTCTGTTGAAAATATTGGCGCATCATAATTCGAGAACAATCTCGTAAATTTCTGATACTTTGGCTTTATGCGTAGTAACATACTTTTTATTTTTCCGTAATATATTTCATGCAAGCTGAGATATGATATTTTTATTTCTAACAGTCATGACAAAATTCTTTTCTTCGAGAACGAAGTTGCAGTTGAGAAACGTAATTTAGTTTGTCTTTTCAATTATATTTCTGTAATATGAATTCGTAGGTGTTAATCTGTTTAGGGATAAATTTGTTGAGGTTGTACAAAATGATTTGTCAATATTACAAACGCGTCGGAACTGTCGATTATATAACGACACTTCTCTTCTTATTAAAGAATTTCCTGATGAGTATTTTCGCACTATGATGTTCGTCATGCCTTAGTCAACAATATTTGAATGTAAAAGGAAACTAATATGCGCACGTGCGTCAGTGTTCGTGAAGAAGTTAAACGAGCAACAAAAAATTAAAAAATTCTCCGATTGAAAGTCTTCCACGTGGGCGACTTGGATTCAATTCAATTCTACAGTTACAATCGTATGAAGGAAACATCAAGCATTCATTTACCTTAATCTTTGAACATCTGCAAAGAAATTTCTGTATGTTGTATTATGGTCTCGACTTCTGTGGCCATTGCTTCCACGAAATCGGAAGTCTTAATGAATACACCCCTTCCAAAAACTATAAATAAGCTAAATCATTATACTGATGTGAGAGGTTCAGTTTATCCACCACTAAAATTAAGTAGATACACTTTTCAGGAGTATATTTTGATAAGAAATTGAATTCTGAGTTTCCATCAGTACATAAAAGTACTGATTGAAAAATGTAAACGGGATCTAAGTATTCTTGGATGCTTATTCTTGCATACACGTATTCGAAATAAATTAACTCCGCGTGCGTAGTTGAAACTGACGTTGAAATATTCCAGAATCATTGATATTTTTAAAAAATATATTAAATAAAATGTAGATGTATATTGATAACTGTTACAGTATCATATGTATAAAAATGCTTGAACTTCATACTTTTTTCGGATACTAAACACGAGTGAATTGAGACCTACAGTCGGTCCCATAAGTATTCGTGATGCGTCTGAGGTTTACCAATAAATCTTTTACTATAATTTTACACAAGTATAAAGTTTATTCCGTCCAAGTTTTAGCAAAATTTAGCAATTAATAACGAAAATATTTCGTTTATAGAATTATAAATTTCTTGTATACATAGTAAGGGCACGAATACTTATGGGATTTACTGTATGTGCTTAACTCCTAATCTCATTGTCAGGTCAACGATGACCTACTGTAGGTCTGCAAAAATCAGGGGTTCTTGGCCCAAGGGTTCCTCATCCGCTTTTGTACCATTGTACGAAATTATTACACGTCAATCGCTATTGACTTCGAGAAATGAACGATATTCAAGTTTTTCTGTGTCAATAAACAATTTCATTCATATTATAAGCTCTCTATAATAATTCACAAAATGTTTAAGAAGTATATCGTCCCTACACTCATACATAATTTGAATTCTTCCGTGTCAGTAAAACAATTTCATCCATAGTATAAGTTCTGTATAATAATTTGCTAAATGCTTGAGAATTATATCATCGCTACACTTATAATTCGAATTCTTCGGCATCAATAAACAAATTTCATAATAGTTTGCTGAATGTTTGAAGATCATATCGCCGCTACACGTATGAATCAAGTTCTTCCGTGTCAGTAAAACAAGTTCATGCATATTATAAGCTCTGTATAACAATTTGCTGAGTGTTTGAGAATTATATCGCCGCTACACGTATGATTCGAAGTCTTCCGTGTCAGTAAAACAATTTTATCCATATTATAAGCTCTGTATAACAATTTGCTGAATGTTCGAGTATCATATCATCGCTACACTTACGATTCGGTGTTTCAGAACGTAGTGCCTTACCGCTGCAGTAGCGACAGCGACGAGGAGCCAGTCACGAAGCAGCCTCGACTGAGCCGCAGACATTCGCGGGGTTCTGGAAGGGAATCCCCGGGTCAGTCGGCTCGTTCGACTCGTTCGAAACGCCATAGAGCCACGAGATCGCGATACCTAGAGGATCCAGCCGCGAGCAGAACCGATCTATCCGACAGCGACGCGCCTTCCGAGAATCGATCGATCGACGAGGGATCCTACTTCGAGGTGCGTATTTTCTGGACCGATCCGCGGCCGGGCCCGTCGCGCCAAACCGGTATGGCAACAGTTTACCAAACCGTACGAACAATGGTGTATTCGCCGCCTTCCACTCCACTTCGGAACTCGGCTTAATTAACAGTGACCGTTGACGGTTTAACGCTCTGTGCAAGGTCCACGCTGTGTCGAACGTGTTTCAGTGCATCCTTCGTTCAACGGACGCGGCTCCTGTGATCGAACTCAGTGTCCGGTTGGTTGCCAAGTGATCCTGTAACCATCAAGTTTTCTAAAATTGCGTCGTGCTTTTCGCCTCCATTTGGAGATTTCTGTGATTCAAGTCGTTGCGGGTGAAACGTGTTCGTTCTGGAGATGCAGTAGGCCACGAGAGCCTTTGTCCGTTTTGCAAACTTGTTTGTGGGTAGATAATAGGGTGCTTTGATGGTATGCAGTCGGTTAGTTTCAGTGTAGTACGTTTCTGGGGTACTGAACGAAAGAGACGGAAATATGAAATGATAAACGAAAAAGTTTTCTTCTTTAGAATTGGCAATACCGTAGTTCAAACGTGGAAAAAGTGATTGTTTTCTGGCAGTTATTGAAAGAAGGTTTAAAAAATTATCTAAAAGTACAGAATAAAATTTATTGTTACCAGGCTGTTTTCTAGAAAATTGTTATTAAACTTTCGCTGAATATAGACGTGCTTAACTACGGCAGAGTTTGAGAAATTAAATTTTAGACAGTCATTATGTTTGTTTACAAGATGTGCACAATTTTCCAATTAAGGAGGTTCAACAAAATGCGAAATACAGTTGAAAATGAATTATTTTAAGCGTATTCTGTGAATATTCAAAACTGATTTTCTCAAAGACGAAGAGTCGTGTGGAACAATTGTACTTTACATTTTCGATTTATATATGCTCGGAAAATTATCATTCTTCGGATTCCATTCTCTACAAAATGCCCACAATATTGCGGGATCAGCCATATTTTCTGTAGACAATAGCAATCGTCTAAGGTGTAATGTGTTGCGAAATGTGATATTATGTGTTTTTATTCGAACGAAGTGGTACATTTTCGTGGAATTTTTCAAGACGGTAAAAGTCTTGCAAATTAACGGATTCCAGCAGTGTTACGGTGCAGTTAGTTCAACGCGAATGCACTCAAGTATTCAGTGCAAAATTTCTGCATTTAAAATAATGTCATGTTACAGTGAATTCACACAGATATTTGCGGTTTATTAGTTTACTGCTCTATCAGTTTCATAGAGGTTACAATCGTTCGAATGCAAGGATGGTCACCTGACTGTAGCAGTGAACTTGATCCTTATTAGCTAACAACCATTGTTTCATTTTGAGCACGAAGGCACTGCCTCGCATACGCCATACGTGTGTTACGTTCACGTGTTCTTTAACCAGATTAAATCCGAAATGTTTCTTGATTATTAGACTTCTTTCGGTTATGCAATTGAAAACTGTAAAATAATTGAATATTTACGATCGTGAAAATTCCAATTGAGTCTACAGACATTTTTATTAATTTATTTATAAATCTGAAGACTCCTTTTACGTATAAATTTCATACGTAAATAACATTTGATATCGCTCTTTGCATACAAGGTATTTTCTTGATTTTTAAATTCTTATTTCCATTTTCAGCCGAACTCTTCATTCGTAATTTCACAATCGAAATCAGAATAATTGTTTCTTATATTCGAAGTCAGGAAACACGTTGGCCCTCCCTAAATTTCCACATTTACATTATTCGTGAGTAAAATTCTGTTTTCCATAGGACTGTCCTGAATACTTTTACATTTTATTATTTACACATTGTTTTTGACCGTTTCCTAAGGCATTAAAATTCACTGGCCAATATTACAAAACATCCCTCGAAAACGTATAACGGTGTGGATGGTTATCCGGACCCGAGAACGGCTACCTGGATATGGAAATGAGCTTGATCCTTATTAGCGGCCATTGTCTAATTCCGAGAACAAAAGTGATCCTCGAATACATTGTGCGCGGGTAATATTCGAGTCCCGTGACTCAAGCTGAACCTCTTTATGTTAGGTTGGTGCATACGAAATATCATTTTTGAATATTATACAGCATTGGCCGAAATGCATGGCGCATTTATGAATATATTTTTATCATAACATGTTGCAATAGCATCAGATGCTCTAAACCGTGAATAATAATAGTAGCGCGAGTGATCAAGCGAGTATAAAATTTCACTGCAGTTGATTTTAGAGTCTGCGCATTTATGAATGTGTTACGAATTTTTGTTTATTCTGTATACGATGAAAAAGCGACATTTTTATACATCAACTTGATCAATACCATGAATACTTACAAAACTGTTAGGTCTGTGAAAACGTGTTTTTTCTATTTCATAATGGAAATTGAAAATGAAATTACGTAGTTTCGAAGTAATTTTCATTAATGAGCATGTAGGAAAATGTTATAAAAATTTACAGTGATATAGATTGTTTCATACGGGAACGTTCTTTCAAGAAATAAAGATTAGTAATTTTATCAAATGATTTTTAAAGAAACATTTTGCATCACCTTAATATAAAAATTTGTTACAATTAGTCGAGTTTCAAGTATATATTTGTACCATGAGTATGTAATACAAAGAAACAACATTCCGTGTGCACAAACCTAAAACTAACGGATTATCCTGATTAAAAAATTATGAAATCGCCCTACAGACAATCGAATGAATGACGAAAATGAAATTTTGCTACAGTTTCCAGTATATTTTTAAAGGTTCCACGAATATATGATATAAAAATTGATACATTTCGTATGCTTAAATCTAATAACAACAGATTATTCTAATGTAATGTCAATATTCTCATTAACCGAATTCAATATTTTTGTTACTGCTTTTTTGTTTTCGTTTGGCTGGATCTTCGAAAATGTAACAAAATCAAGGGGTCGAGTCGATGTGAAATCATCGAACGCGAACCCAACGGGCATCGAGCGTGTACAAAGTTATTCGTGGCACGCGCGTCACCGAGTGTGAATGATCTATCGATCACGAACGACAATATTATTACGGTGCGTCGAGTGGAACGCGTTCCTTTCGTTCCATTTCTTTGTTAGTCGGTGAAACTGATTTTCTACGATGTTAGACATTCGTTTCATCTAATCGTTATTAGAAATCGATTCGTGAAAACGAGATCGAAGATGACTAAAAAATCGTTCGATTACTGTCCACGTGTACCTCAGGCGAGAAGGATGAAAGTACAGAACATCGGTTGTTCGAACAACAATTATTCAAATGTTAGATTGTTCGAATATTTTCAGTAATATAGAGTCGAAAAGTGAACAGTTTGTAGCACTCAAAAACGGAACAATTAAGTTACGAATTTTAGTGAAAATTAATTGACGCACTTCGGAATGCATAAAATCGACCACCAATAAAAGTTTATATTATATGGAGGATTTAATACTATAAATCGCTTAAGATTTGTTGGTAGTGCTTTCGTACAATCTATTTATTTTTTTTCAGGTACTATTATATTTTTACGAGGATCCATCATAACAGCTCTTAATCAATTCTAATTCTTTGCTTTTATTCATATTGTTTAATTTTAATTTTTTTACAAATTGTATTAGCCGGAAAAGTCTAGCACGATGTTGCTGTAAGATCCATAGTATACTCATCAGTATCATTTTCATTAGTCGGGGAATTGAAACGTTCCAAATGAACTCATGTTGATTGTCATAAAAGCAAGTAAACATTAATACCTGTTGCAGCGTAAAATCAATATATCCGAACAATTTCTATCGACAATAGAACAAACAGTACACACATCAGTTTACTATAGATTCAAAAAGGCAGCAGTTTATACCATTAGAAGAATGAAAAAGAATTATAAATTTTAAATAAAAGTGAGTGTTGCCTACGCACGAATCGTTTTGCAAGAAATAGTATTCTTCCTTGCTAGAAGTATGTTCAATGTATTTAAGAATTCACAATGTAAGTTGGAAACCATTTTTACTACAGAAATTTAATCATTCCAACAGCGTGTATTCCAATCAGTTCGCATAATCGAGGTTCTATCGTTGTCTGAAATATCTCGCCACGAAATCGATTCATTATCGAAAAATTGCATTGTAAGTGGATTCAACGAACGGTACTCTCTTCTCTCTTTCGTCTTCGTTTTTTTTTGTTCATCGAGGAAGTCCGAAAATCTTACCGTGCAAACGCATTGCACTAGAATGAGAACTGAACGGGAGAAAGTGCACGAGGCCTTTTACCTTCTGAAATATTCACGAGGCGAAATAAAATAAAAATCGAAATTGACGCGTAATTACATGTACGTGACGTCGCGGAACGTGCTTACGTTGCATCAAACCCGTGGACGAGGCAGAAAGTGCACATACTTTTGTTCCTTCGTCTCCCACACGCGGAAATCAATTCCATGCATTATTACATTTCGTCGGTTTCTCGCATTCAATAGTGACAGATGCAGTATTTTCTTCGTTTAACCCTAGTACGTCCTCCCATTAGACCAGCACTTTTTAACCTTTTTTATTTCACGGTACACATAAACTTATTACTAAAATTCTACGGCACAAAAAAAATATATACTTTTTCTTGCCGATCCGAGAAAAAAGTATATATTTTTGACTGATTCACAAAAAAAATAATATTGTTTTCCAGTTTTTGCTCCAAAGTGGCAATGAAATAACTATTTTTCCCGCTACACATTAAATGAAATTTACACGATGGTTATTTCTAATCATTCCTGCCACACCACATTAACTTCTATTGAAAAATGTTGGACAAACACATTATTATTTCAATAACATCAGTTAAGATAAAGTAACAGAGCAATTAAAAATTGAAATTTTATTTGAATACTTTTTGATAATTTGAATAATTATTTTGACAATGCCCAGACCTGCTCTTTATTTAGATATTTATTTAACAATAGCCGTGTGTCTATGTACGTATTGAACGACCATCGTTTTCCGTTCGTTTCGCGTCCGAGCGCTTTCACGTGGGAATCGAGCAGACTTTTCGCGGGATAACGTCACGCATCGTTCTCCCGGCATTTTTCATTTCGCTTATCATCCGCTATCTGGTGCGCCGGGTGAAATTCAGTTTCGTTTCATTCAGAGAGCGTTCCAGAAATAAAGTCACGATCGAAATGAATGAACGTTTCTGCGCTTCGTTACCGCAGACTCCGCAAGAAATTCGCGCGAAGTGAAACCCGCCGTGCGAACTTCGAACGAAAAGCGCCGGGATGGTTTTTACGCCCGCCGTTTTTACTTTTCGTCGATCAGACGGTTTTTCGCGCCGCGACAAACGAAAGCGTGTTTCTGGAGAATGTGAAATTTTCCCGCCGTTCACGGTTGCATCACGAACGATTTTCTGGCCGACCAACATTCGACTCGAGCCGAGAATGATGCTTGAATAGCGTTCGTGTGCCTCCATTGAGTGGGTTAAGTGGAAATCTGCCGTGAAACGAGTGTATTGCTGTGGCGAGCAGCAGATCAAAACGAATCGGACACGCACGTATTATCGTTGAAACACTGCTCGATATTTCGAAGAGATTTTTCTTCCTGGTCTCGGAGTTTAACTTTCGTTGTTACGAAACTCTGTTGCGTTTGTTGTATTCATGTGTTTGATACTATGAAGACACATGGAGATTTTCAGGCTATTGATAGGCCACGCGAAAATCACGCACGAATTCCTCTTAAAAAAGAAACCCTCAACCTCACTGCAGCGTGTGCGAAGGCCCCTTAACCGTTGAGCACATAATATTGCTTTGTAAAGAAACCAAAGCCATCCGAAGTCAGGTTAAACACCCTAACTCACTACAGGAATCCTTCAAGAACTCAAAAAATGTTGCTAAGCTTCTTACTATAATCCAAAGTACACCTGTATACAATTCTATCCAACAATGAGAAACGTCAACTATTATACCATGTGCTAATGACTTATATGTTGACGCGACACTAAATTTTTAAATAAAAAAGTATATGGACCTGTTATTTTATTTGTAGAGGTAACTCGACGTCTGTTGTAGAGGCACTAAAAGAAGGTCCATCAATATTGTTTCTTTTTTATTATAGTGGGGATGTGCAGATTAGACTGTTCAAAGTCATAACTCGGATTCAGAATCGTTTCTCTTTGTATTGAGGGGGAGGTACCCTCCTTTCTTGGCCTATTTCGAGGACACATTTTGATTTTTTTTTAAGAAAACTACATAGCATACCTTTACAAAGTTTTACAGACTTATTCATGTACATACATGTATACTATATTGTTGAGTTTTTGTACATTGTTATTATCTAAATTATAGAGTAAACGTAGTAATAGGAAAAAATGTATACAGTTTTTTATCAAAGTTTTGTTATTTCGATAGGGTACGTGCACCTAATATAGCCTACCAAATTTCAAATCGTTCTCAAGTACTGGGTAACAGACATTTTTATATCAAATTAGTTTCTAACAAAAAAGACATTATTTGTAACGCTGTCGATAAAATATGTCTCTTTATACATGCTTGGCAACGACTTACGAAGTCCGTTGCCGATTTCTGTCAACGCTTTTTTTTTTTCAAAATATTACGGGTAGGCGATGTGAGGGGCACTTATCCTAGACCATTTCTAAAAATATGAAATTTTCTATCCATGTATCATTTGTCTTTTTTTTTTATCAAAAAGAAAACCTACCTCGTTGATAAGTTAATATATCAGTTTCTTGAGATTCTGTATAAACCTAGAAGATAAAATACATGATTTCGTCTCCGAATATTCGGTGTCCTTCAAATCTCGGAAAATCTGCTACACATTGGTTTTGCACCTTCGAAGCATGCTAGCAAAATATTAAGCTTTTCTCGTGAAAGACTGTACCTTGCTATACAGTGAAATGAAAAGAATATTTAATCGATAGTGTTCACAGCAATGCTAACGCGAATAGTCTGACAAAAACATTGCATTATTGAAAAGTGAATATTTTGGTCACGATCGAATATTCAGATAGAAGTGATGTAGTGTTCGTGGAAGCGCACGAGTTAGCGGTTTGATCGATAATTCCTGTCTTATCAAGGAAAATTATCGTGATAATCTGGTCGATCGACGCGGCAGTCAGTCGAAACGGGGATATGTAAACGTGAGGTTCTCGTGGTCAATCATGGCCTCTTCAGCAGTCAAAACTCGAACACTCAGTGACTTCGATTCGTCAAAATCAGCATTCGTTATTTTTCTCACCACCGAATTACCTTGAATCGATGTTAATCGGTAACTGCGATAAAGTGTTGTGACCGTTTGCATTGGTACCCAGTTATTTCGCGAAATTAATTACAAAATAATCGCTCGAGGTGCAGCGTGAAGGAATTGTACGATGTATTGTTGCAGGATGAACTATGTCCGCTGTATGTGATGGACACAAAGTCCGAGGGAGCAGAAAATCCCCAGGCAGCTGTTGATCGACTTGCATCCGCGTTAGGAGACCAAGGTGAAGAGGGTGATATCGAGGAAGGTGCAGTTAGCGAAGACGAAGAGGACGACATGCCACCGACACCCGATACCGTACCGATGACAAATTCGACGGCTATCGAGGAGAGTTGCGATCAAATCGACGGACAATCCGGAAACGTTCAGCAATCGAATAAGAATTTAGCAACTAACGAGCCTGTGAAACGTCGCAGAACGACTGAGGAGGTCGCTTCGTTCAACACGTAAGACGCCTTATCAGCTCTTTATCTCGCGGCCCTCTGCACGTTATTGACACATAGCAACGGAAGTTTATAAAAATTCCGTATCGGTAAATTTGATAAATCACCAGATCTCTCATCTTCTGAAGCTCTTAGACAGTTTTTCTTTCGTGTTTTACATGTTGCCGTATCGTAGGATCTACGAAATTTGCATGGGTGTGGAAAAGTTTCAAGATAATCCGTCGAGTGGTATACAAATTACTGTTTTGTAAATAATCGTGGGGAAGTTGTGTCGAGGGTATTTGATGGAAACAGGATAAGTACAGCGTTTGAAATAATTAGCGGACCGAATAGTCAAATGTCAAAAGGTTTAATGAAGTTTCAAGTACTTTGATAATTATGAACTTAATAGAATCTGTGCAAAGTACTGTGATATTGTAGGTACAAGATTTTTTTTATTTTTGGTATTTGAAGGATTGTATCAAATTATAGAGAAATTTGATTTTTCTTAATCATTTTTAGTAGTATACAATGGAGATTTACGTATCTATAGGCTGAAGCAGTTAAGGCCACTTGAATTTTTAGGCCACAGTCATTTTTACTTATTTCTCTGATTACATAAAATAAATTTAGTGGCAGAAAAAATTCATCAGGTGGTTAAACAGTTAACAAGCACCGAGCATACTTAATTATTTAATTAGCTTATTCTAAACATCCGTGATGAACGACGGAGAACTAATAAATTGATAATGAATATAACTAAAGAGCACAATGTTTTTATAATACATGGAGAACGCATGCAAGCACATTGATCCAATATGTATTAAGACATATTTCCAACAATTCTTTAATTACAGTTCACAAATAATTAAATCGTTTTTCCACATACCCTTTCGAACAATGTATTTACATTAACTCAATTTCAAATATAGCATATAAAACACTAAAATTTTAAAGTGGTTCTATAGATATGACACACAGTTTATGTCCATGCAGAACATGAAATGCCTGACAACACAAGCTTGGAACCTGACGGTGTGATTATTGAACAACAAATGTTTAGTATGGATGATGGCTTGCAGTAAAACAATATTATTTAGCAACAAGAATGTATCAGTAATTCTTTGTCATATTAGAAAGGTCTATATCCCGCCATCAGGTCCCACCAGGCGATACAAATACAATGACTGTGAATGCGTAAACAATTCTTCTGCATCCTATAGACTAGAATCCAGTGCATGACTGAACTATTGTCTTTCCATAGGCCCGACAGAAAATCGAAGAACTTCGCGACCTTCTATTTCCGACACCTGGACACGGACTCCGAGCAGAACGAGGAACCTGCAGTAGTCGCAGAGGACTCTTCGGAGGAGGAGTGGACGTACACGTCGTCGTCCCGTGCGAACAACGTTTCAGAACAACGGGAAACGAACGTCCTGGTGCGTTTAGACTTCGGCGAAGGGCCACAGAGCAACGAGCGACAGAGGAACGCGCATCTCGAGAAGGAGACAGCGAAAACGACCGAGAAGCCCGTCAGAAGTATGGAGAGCGTAGACGAGACTTCAAACGAAACCGACGCGTCTTTTCAGCGAGAGAAAGACAGTGACGACGAAACGAGAAACGACAAGACGAGCATCCAAAGGCTCATTAAGGAGGTAGAGAAATTAGTCGGCGAAGAGAGGCGCACAGGAGCGTCCAAGACGTTCCCTCAGCTCATTTTCGAGGATAAGGGGATAACGAACAACCATCGTGCCAAGTACGCTCGTATCAAGGAGTGGCTGAAGCTCAACTCCGTGCGAGGACATGAAGGACGTTCTACGTCACAGGTAGGTTTTAATTGCCATCGTTGCATACTATGCGGAACGTTTTAGAGCAACAAGTCAAGACCTACAGGCATTCGATGCGAAACGGAGATCCACTCGAATAAATTTATTTTATATTTTCCACTCACTTTTACGTGGATAACTATACTCTTTTTAGTTGTGCCACTAATTAGGGCCCAACCTGCGTACAGCATTTTAGAACTACAGATCAGAAGTTCAGCGGCTATTAGAACACACATAAACAAACAAACAAGTTTTGATAAATATAAGACCGCAAAATAATTGAAGTTTGAAGTATTCCATTTTGTGTTATTAAATGTTCGTTCTCTCGACAGTGAAAAGTATTAAAAATTTGCAGCAGTTTCGATGTGGATCGGTTTTGTTTTCATTGTTAGAAGAATCATCGTTCACTCTTTCCAGACATATTTTCAAACTATAGAGAAATTGTTTACAGTATACAGAACTTAATGCACAAAGTAAGAAACAGAGCATCACAGAAACTATTAATTTGATCGCGTGTACGAAATTAGGCTAGTTTGTCTATTTTTATGTGGTGCATCAGTTGGTTGAGTCTTGGCCTATAGCCCCAAAACATTCTGTATAGCGTTTTATGCTTACCTTTCATTATATAAAATTATTTGGATTTTTGAATAGGTAGAGATCATCGATACTAAACAGATAAAATCAATGAAGATTATAAGATCTTAACTTTCTGCATTAATAGTTTTCAGAACTATAAATCTTTAGTATTATTGAACCAGTGCGGGCAGAACGAATCATTTAATCAGTAAAGTAAAATCGCAACAAGAAGGTTGATTCCAACCTGGAAGGTCTATTCCAACATGCGTGAGTCACTTCAGAAATAGATTCAACAGTTAAAAGCAGTAACTTAGATTTCTATAAACATATAAATCGTACGCGCACTTTCACTTTACCTCTCAGTTACAGCGAGTTAACGTGAAATTCATTGACTATAAAATTTATATTGCTAACAACCTAAGCAAGGTTTCGAGAAAATCTGCGTAACGGCTTGTGCTTATAGAGATATAATTCTAATCGTAACATTGTTTTATTTGAAATGGTTTTATAAAAGGAAAAGTTATACGTACACTACTGCTCAGAAGTATTCGGGCACTTGCTATTTATGAGAAAACTTAATTTTTGTGCATGTCAATGACACGAATAATAAAATAAAAAAATAGCGTGTAAAATTTGTTTAGAACAAGCACAACAAACTAGTGAACCCAGAATTATAGATTACCTATCCTTCATCTCAACTTCATAGAAAAGTGATTGGGTAGACAGGAAAATAAGAAAAAATATACCAACGTGGGTGTAATAATATTGCGACAGAAACCATTAAGAAATTAATTATTAGAATTTCAACATTAATACAGAATACAATCAAGCTGCACAATAGGTATTTTGTTGAAAGAAAGATTTAAATGCTTCATCATTTCTTCTACGAAATGTCTAATGACTCATTGATTTAATGTTAAAAAATATAATATTTTTTTACATCTCTTAAAAATTCCATAATTTTTTAGATGCTTGCGTAACATTTAGTAAGTGCCCTAGAACTTTTGATTATAGTACGGATACGGAAAGTAAGCACTTCGAGGTCACTTGTCATTTACACAAACACATTTAAACAAGATACATGCAAAGTTCTGCTTTGAAGGCCTTATTACTTTGAAAATTAGAATAAAAATGGAACCTAATGGACATCGCATACTGGGACACATAAAAAACATTTATTAAAATTAAATTAAGGATATGACCTTGAGGTATTCAGTCTCTGCGTTCTTACAGAAGTAACGTTCGTCCATGTATCTGTGGTACCGTTTTAACACCTTACCGCATAATTATTTTTTGTTATGAAAAGAAATATATATTAAGTCTAAGAAAGTGCACCATTTATGGGAAACATATTGAACAAATTTCTTAACAATATTAAATCGTTTATTTGCTACAAAAACCGGTTCGTGCACAAAACTATATTAGCAATGTATACTAAAACTAATGAATAAAAATTCAAATTAATCTTTTCATGTAATCTGTAGACACTGTAAATTACTCTAATAATTTTTATTTGGCTTTCTAAAACGTATAGGCTCAGAATTCGTTATTTAAATTTCGACAATAAAGCGATTGATGCATAAACTACAGAACAGTGTAAAGAAATCGCAAAAATTTAACTTTTCCCAACACAGATGACAGATTATTATTGAAAATCATAGTACCATAGTGCATTAAATATGCTACAACACGCAGCAGGGTTAACATGCATGTTTTACATACAAAATTCATTGAAAATTGGGCACACCATGCGGTAAGGGGTTAATTAACTCCCGAAGTATCATTTTATTAAAGACCAATCGACATAAAGGATCTACCCGCATCCGTCGCGTACGCCATGAAGGAAAGTCATATTTCTCGTAAATCGAAAGAAATTCCCGTGTGTAAGAGAAAATGTGTCAATTTCGCGAAAGCGGCGCAAGATCGCGTGCGCCGGTTGAGCCAACAAGGGCTAAAGAGAATTACAAGGTTTCGTAACAATTGTAATCAGCGTGAATTACAGCCGTTGGATAGCTGCGATGCCAGCGGCGAGTACACGACAGAGGAATCCGATGGGGAGAGGCAGTCGGTTTCATCGGAGGATCTGCAGAGCAGCGTTGCAACTTATCGGCGTTTCGAAGGTGCACTCGGATGCACGTCTCAGTCGGTGTCGCAAGAAATATTCGAGGAGGCCGAGAAAACGCCGGTCAACGAAGCGCATCCGATGCTGGACACGAGCACACCGAAAGTCGTGATGCGATCCAAGCAGAAAACGAACGGACCCAGACCGTGGAGCGTCTCCTGTATCTCGCAGATCGGGAACAAGCCCAATTCGAATCAACCGAACGACACCATCTTGCAGTTCTCCATCTCCGAGACTGCGCTGCATCAGCTAATTGCCACACCGCCGACCAAGTCCGTGTCCCTAGACGCCACGTGAGTTACTTTCATATTTACTCTCATTAGTTCTACGGATAGCTTTGAAAAATATCGTTTCGAGAAAAATGCCTTTCAAGTTTTTTCATGCAGCCACGCGATAGTACGGCCGCCGTTCTTTGTTCTTTTATAGGTTTCAGAATTTTCTACGTTTCACCATAATATTTTGGGAATAAATTTTCCGGACCACAAATGTCTTGTAGTTTGGTAAAGATATCATTTCTTTTCTGGTTACACTGGAAGACCCCCTTAAGGGAACTCCTAACACAAAGAATGTAAAAAAAGTCACTTTTTTTTATTGTCAGTTTTGATATACATCTTTCTGTATAGTTTGGTACAATTTTGTTTAGTTCTCAACACCAAAAAAGTGCATACATTTTTTTTTTCGAAAGTTGAATGTTGACACTGAAGTAATTATCAATGAATTCTTGCTCCATAAGCAGTCATCTTCTTGTTCTTGGAACATATCTTTCAATCTTCTCCTCCTTGTCTCTTGATCAATTTTTAATGTTGCTTTTTGTGACATTCGTATTCCTTCAATAAAATAAATCGATTGATAAATGAATTATCGCTGCTTTTCAGAAAAAATGGCTCTCCCATGAAATTGCATTTTACATCCATTTTGACCGGTTTTCTCAGGATCTAAAAAAACGAATTTAATGACATTTTTTGTGGTGTACCCTAAAAAATTACTGAACATACTGAATGAAGGAATTTGGAAAATAATAACTACATTCGGAGAAAAAACTGATCATCCATCACTTTTTGAACAATTTACTAAGTATCACTTAACTGTCTTCGTAAAAGATTTATAAAGACGTCGTGCAATCAATTTAATGAAGTTCGGCATTTTTTATATGGATAGAGCTCGGTTATGGGTTCCCTTAACGCTCTTATCATTCATACTTACATTCTTATTGATTTACTTTATCTTCAGGTAAATTGTTCATTACCTATTCTATGTTTAGTTACAGTATGTTTACTTGTATTCTTATTTACTTCATACTTATTTATATTCGTGAATATTTACTTTGTACTTATATTCTTACTTGCATCCTGATGCACCTCAAGCTTACCTGGATTCTTATTTATTTCATGGTCATTTACTTACTTCATATATATGTTCACAGTTACGTGCTTACGTATTTCATATTTATATATCTACGTACATATATCCTGATGTACTTCGTGTCTACTGACGTTCTTATACATTTCATGTTCACTTATATATTTTGTATTAGCTTATATTCTTGCATTTTTTCTTTCTTAACACTTTGATGGCATTATTTTACAAATAGTAACTGTCTCTAACCATTTTTGCAAGTATCCATAAACAACAACATTTTTCATGATCCATTATATATTGAATATTCTACAACGTCCACTTTATTAGTACCCGAATATTTATTTATCAACAGTGATAGATGTATTTATTTATATACATTGCGAGTGTTTCATTTAAACTAATAAAATCACGTGCACGTGATGACGGCGGCCGTCAAAATGTTAAGGTAAATTCTTATTTCTTTTACGTTCATTTACTTACTTCATGCTTATGTCCCTACTTACAGTTTTATATTTTTATGAAAAAAGTCGTACGTTTTTTTGTTATTAAAAAATGGTTCAACTTATTGAAAAAAAACTCGTGAGCCGATAATGAATCTTATTTACAATATGTGTGCGAAAGATGAAGGTAATCGGATGAACGGCGAGGCAGTTATTGTGCCCACTGTCTTGAAAAATGCTGTTTCGAAAAAAACGCGTTTAAAGTTTTAAAATATTTCCAAGACGTGTACCTTTCAAAGTATCTAAACAAAATCGATTTTTTGAAGATAAGAAACGTATATGACCTCTCCAGGAAACGAGAATATAATTCTTTTTTAGATTTTGTATCATATTAAAGGAGCATAAAAGAGAAAAGGCATAAAGTATAAGTAATAGTTTTTTAAAACAATCTTTCACTCTTTTATTAATTTTGTAAGCAACAGGACTTGAACAAAAATAACGATAAAAATTGTTACAATTTTTCTACATATTATTGGAATAGTGACATTTTAACGCTATTATGCTATTGTTTGCTTCTCCGGGTGATCTTAAATACAGTTGTCACTCAGTATGTAAAATTGCAACATTCTACACGTTATAAACAACACGTTCATGCGTACTCAACAGAAAGGTTCACAAAAAGTAAACATTCATTGATGTACTTCATCAGAATTGTACAAGCAACTTGAACTGTGATTATTCCTTGTCATTGCATCTAATGATCTATAATCATTACAACAGAAACTCGAAACTCACCCTTCCAAATTCGTTCGAAATTACAGAGGATCACGGAAATCGTTCAATAATTCAACGTCCACGTTGTTGGAGGAGTCGATAATTTGTACCGATGGTCGGGTGGGTCGAAACAGTTCGTTGCGCAGGAAGAAGAGCAGACTACGTAAGAAGCATTTGGTAAGAGGAAAAGAAAAGTAAAATCAAAGAAAACTATAACAATATGACACGAATACCAAGTTTTCAATTTTCTGTGCGTTTGAAAAAATTAGGGCCGCAAAAGTGAGTCCAGTTCAGAGGGCGTGAATGCGAATAATTCAGCCGGAAGCGATGGTAGCTCGAATCAGCAGCGTTCGCCAAGGAAAATAAGCGGAAGCCGCACCATACGCACGATCTCGAGAGATTGTCACGGCCGTTTGACGACCCTGGTGAAATCCGGTTCGTTCTCAGGGTGTACAGCACACCAGCAACTATCAGCAGAAAGAACCATAGTCAGCGACCCGACTCCACCGTTCAGATTACCATGCTGTACTTCTGTGGCTTCCACGTCCGAAACAGAGGGTGAAGAGCAAATGAACTGCACACGGGGTTGCTTCCCCTACGACGACACCCTGTTGGACACTGTCTTCAGCAACAAGGAGCTTTGCAATCAACAACTGAACGGCGATAGCGACGTCGAGATGAACAGCCTCGGGAACAACTCGTTCACCGAGCAAGCTTGGGATAATTATCAGGTAATTATGTGTAACGAGTTTATTGCACGGTTTAATGTACATGGAACAATTTTTGGATTATCTAACATTGTACAGGCGTGGTATGATTGTCAGGTGTTGGATTCTTGCCTTAAGTATATAGAAATAATAAAGGGAAGAATTAACAGTAATAGTAAAAAAGATGGATAAAATACTAAAACAAAAATAAGTTACAGACAGACAATAATGGTAATTAAAAGAAAAATGATATACTTGAAATTTGGTGTTGGATTTTTTCTGTTTATGAAATAAGTTTTAGACTCACAAGCTGAGGTGATCTGGATGAGATCTTATTGAATGAGAAATGGTTCGTGGGGATTGACGAGCATAATCGAATTGTAGAATATCAGCCGTATCTGACCAACCATTTTTATAACAAGTAACTTTGAATGTTAACAGTTTAATGCGGAGTTATTTGTTTTAAATAAAAGTTTGGTATACTTGCAATACAAAAACCTGATGGTTTATCAGACTGAGTAAACAGATTTGCAAATGCCTTAAAATTTGCCTTAAAAAGAATACCAAAGTTCAAACTCTGGCAGGGTCTTTTATTTTCTTTTTAAATTACTGTTCGATTGTTTTCACTTTTCTACGTTTCTACGATATAAGATTAAAAAATTTTCATATCTTATAAAATACATACTATGTATTTAATAATTAAAATTTAAAATTAAAATTTACTATTTTCGTTATTTTATATAAATATAACGTCGTACTTGTTTCTAAACGAGTTCCACGTATGCGTATCGTACTAAGTTTCTTTACATGTTCTTATTCAACTTCAGTTAAATAATAAATCAATTTTGGATATTCAAACTAGCAAGTATTTATCACTCGTATCATAAATCTTGCCTAAAATTTATTTTGACCCAATCCAAACGGAGTATTTTGCTTAAAAAAACAAGAAACTATAGACTCATATAAAAATTCAATATGACTTGGTAATATAGAAACTTAGCACCTTTTACTTCTTTTTCGAATCAAAATTGATTTAGTAAATAAATACTTTTATGCAACTACCAAACTTCTTAATTGATCAAATCCATATCATCTTTGTAATTTAATAGCAAGTTAATAATGCTTTAATACATTCTCGTCATACTTACGTTCGTTAAAAAAGAATGGGTTGACTCATACAGAACTTCCAATGCATAACATCTATTTTTTCTCTTACAAACATAACTGGTTCAGCTAGTCCAGTTTTTACTTTATACTAAAAAGTTTGCATCCTTAAAACTGAGACAAGCTGCGCATTCAACAGAAAGTCATATTCAAAAGACAAACAGGAAGTTATTTATGACTGAACTCATTAAAAATTAATAACAGTATCGCTGACATAAAATATTTTTAAATAAAATGATAAATGTTCAAGTTTAACATGTTGAATGCCAAAGTGGAAACTGACATGCTTAGTCAGACATGATATAATTTCCTCTTTCAAACATAAATCGCGATGGATAAGAGTATTTTACTTTTTGAACGCATAGATGTCACTTTCTACTACACTACAATATTAATATTAATCCAAAATTTTGTAAAAACTATTAGTTATTTAATGAAAGAAAGTTGAGGTGCTGGTCACCGGGGACACCCGCGGCAGTGAACATGTTAAACCATTGATTTCGTACTTTATTGTTTACGCAGTATTCTTGGTTTCTAATCACTTGTTTTTAATTTGATTTCTTTTTGGTAGGAAAAGTATATGAGCGAACCATACAGCGAAGCGCCCGACGTAGAAACGGCTCGAAGATTATTGGAATTTGGAGACGATTATCGAAACTTCCTCGATAGTCAGTCCGATTGTGCCTCCAGTATGAGTGCGGTTCACACTAGTTCACCACTGCCTAGAAGTCGTATGCACCATGTACGTTCCATTCTATTCTTCTTTTTTGACCAAGTGTCCATATTCTTTCTGTGACACCTGAGACAATCATTTTGGCACTTTGCAACCCTTTACTATGGGTTATTATGTGGTATCGCGTACAAATTACTTATTGTATCATCACGATCGACATCGGTATCATTTTACTATTACATGCGTATGTTTTTAAAAGTATTATGCTGGAGTACCTAATTTGATCGTGGTAGAAATAATAGTTTATCCACAAGAAGTGTTCAGTTACGTTACCGTGACATTGATTAAACTATTCAGATACATTGTGATTCAGTGTTCATATTTAGACAACGTTCCCTTTGAATCATAGCGTACAACGTTATGGTAGCAAGCATACCGAAGTCGCATTGTAGTTGCGTTAGTAGTAGTAATTTCCTTGTGTTATAGTGTTTTACTTGATGACAATAAAGGTATTGAAGAATCGCCTCTTGTAACATTGCTGTGGGATGAGTGTAATTCCTCTGCATTCAGACATTTGGAACTGAAGTCATTTCAATATACATAATAAATCTTTTACCTTGTAATCTTGCTGCAAATTATTACCTCGCATCAAATATTTGTATGCATGTTTTTCTTTAATATTTTTATACATATAAAATAATCTATATTGTCAGTGATGTAGAGTTTTTTAGTCACTACAGAGTTCAAAACAGTTTATATAGAAATTTCATAGTAAAGTGTTACATTGAATAATGGTATTTGTATTTGAAAAGAAGTTTTCTCCTTTCTCTTTATATGTTTCTTGGTCGAATCTAGTCGTCTTTTATCAAGTGCTCTCTGAGACGAATGCGTCTGTGCAATCATGATATCTTAACGAGGGTAAACGATGTAATTACGGATTCATTCGCTGCTCAGGCTCGCGCGCAGTTGGATACATTAAGATTTGATGGCACAAGTTACTCTGAAATATATTCGTATGAAATACCAATTTTCTATACGCTATTCCAAATTACTATTTTTCGCGTATTTCCATTCTCTTCACGCATACTTGCTAACAACTTCATATGAAAGAAAAACAAACATAATTTGAAGAAAAGATATACAAAAGTTATTTTACGCTGTTTTGATCCAAATTTATTTGCAAGAAAACAGTTTATAAATATAATGTTTTTAAATGATTGTAGTTATTAAGATCGTAGAATGTACCATGTATTTATCTAGAGATTTTTTTTAGACATTATTTATAATAAAGTAGTTAAAATCGCTTCACTTTTTCTCGGTATATACTTGCGAAGAAAGATGTGAAATATTTCTTCTTTTGGAGCACAGATTTTCCAATACCCGGTATTGTCTTTGTGTACAGAAAGATCAGTTCCTTATCTCTAGTTTAAATACTAAACCTTAGATAGTCATGATAACGAGCTTTCAAAATTGACATTCTTGATTGTAACACGCTTTGAGCGTCACTGCGTCGAGCACACAAAAGCGTTCATTTAGCTTCTCTGCTTGACTTCAATATCTTTCGATCAGTGGTACGCAACTGTTGCCCTGAAATTTGTAAGCCAGTTCCGCAAGACTAGCATACGGTTTTCTTCATAATCTTAAATTAAAAACGTCTTTTAAAGAAAATTTTAAATTCTAATAAATTAAAAATACTAAAGATTTATATAAAATGTAGTATCATCTGATAACTTAGTGTTGAGACTAGAAGGTAACACAGAGAGACTTTCATATACAGACAAGAGATTACCGATACATTACTGTTATTACACTAAACACCATCTTTCTTTATTTCACGTCAACCAAAGTTTATCAGAGGTATGCAGGCCTCTTGTAAAAATTGATCACCGTTTAATTACTCTCTCCTTCAGGTCTCAAGGTTATATTGTTAAACAATAAAAACATAACGTATGCAGTCTGTATTATGTAGAAGTGATTTTTATATTCTTCTGAAAAGTCTTAGAAATATAATATTGCGTTCAAATGGTAGTACAACAATTAAAACTGTGCATTCCGTATTTGTTACAGGAAATAATCGATACAACGGAAGACAGTGACAGCGACGTGGAGGACGTGCGAAACGTCATGGAAAAATCGCAGACACAGTTAACGCTCGCCGAAAATCTGGTTTTAAGATCGAACGGGACGATGCCAGAGGATTGCGTACGTATAACACCATCAGTGTCTCTGCCTCCGCACTTATTGGCGCGAAAAATGAGCAGTTTGTTTAACACTGTGCTGAGAAGCATTAACAGGTTTGCTTCGCGCTTCTATCGCAAAACCATGTGTACCGCTGCTAACGTCGGGCATGTGTGCAAACGCATGAAATATTTCCTTGTTAGCCTGGCGTTATCCTCGATGTCGCGCAATTACAGAAAGTTCGACTAACTCGAATCATTCCTTTCCACGCTTTACTTCCGTCCTAATTTTAAGAGGTAACTGTCAGCGTACTATCGTCGCCGCAGTGCAAATGAAGCTTGTACAATTAGACGAATATCTAGTGTATTGAAATAATACATTTTGATAACACTGCTCACGTTTTAAACGACGACCCTGCGGTTGAGCTTTCCTCCGCAACAGTTATGTATTATAGCTCCTTTATATGTATTCTACGAAAGAGTTTACGTTCCTGTACAGCGTATCATTATTTTAGAACTACCATCACCATTCGATACAGAACAATTGTAAAATTATAAATAAAGTTGTTTGTATTAAACGTACTCACTTGTCATGCCAGCATAAAATCGCTTTGGTGTTTGTGTGTTTGTGCTTGTTCACCTAATGCATCCCTTCATTCGTCAAATCGTTGTCATTGCATATCAATTTGATATTCACGGTCGACAGAACTCTGTACACGAAAACGTGAGTATGGAGTTTTGTTGATGATCATACACAGGCGAATCTTATGTTTACTTTATCATGCGTCAAGCTCGAATTGTTAAATTTGTAAATTATCCATAAAGAAAATATTTTGATACAAATAAATGATCATGTCGATATTTAATTATATTCATTTGTTGTATAAATAAATATGCACTGTTTCATTGATGAAAGACTAGTATACATGTTGCTACGTTACAAGTACACGCTAAATTGTGTCCAATGAGACGATACGAGCATGCTCGAGGAAAAACTACACGTAAGAAGGTCCGCTTGCATGTTTACTGTCGCTCTATCCTTATCCTGCTTTTGCGATGTTTATCAGCGAATCACTGAGATAAATAGTCTCTCGGGTCATGGTTTATGTCTCTGGATCGCAACATGAACAGTCTGTTACATGTTGTCCTTTGCAAAGGTACGTTCGCTTAGAAACGTTAAGACATTTCTTCTGAACGTCGAGATGCAAGGTATCACCATAGTTCACTGTGTACACAATCAAATAGGTGATGAAATTAAAGAAATTGGAAAATTAGTGTTTTTTTGAGAAATCTTGCATTGCGTGCAGAAGATATGTAAGCCTATTTGTTAAGCGTAAGCGGTGAACGCCTATGGGCGTGTTCCGCATAGGCGGCAAAGGTGAATTCACCAGGTACTTATAAGTTTCCAGAGTGCTCCATTCATTCCCTTTTATTTTTAATGATGGCTGTGTGTGCTATAGTTACTTATTAAGTCTAAGTGCATGAGCAGCATGCCAGATTACAAACATACAGTGACTCCCAAATTAATCAAATGAATCTTCAACAACTTTGCAAAGCTATTTGTTACTTAGGAGGTCGAAACGTGTACTTGATCAATTGCATCTGAATTAAAAAAAGAAAGTATTTGTGGAAAGCATTTGATGTATTTTCTGAGTCACTGTATATCAGTTTGTTTTGGGGAATTCTCTAAAAGAAGAGGAAAGTATAATACAACATTTTTAGAAATTAATTATAAATAGACTGTGGATAGTTATGCAAATATCTGTTTACAGGCTTTAGTATTTTCATATCTTCGAATAGAAAAGAAAATGGAACTGTAGCAAAAATATATTTTATCCCATAACGATTTAAGAAATGTATTTTTACTTTTTTCTTATTCTGTATAATGTATACGTTTTATGTCCTTGAGTATGTTCAATTGTATAAACAATCCGCAGTCTAATTATAAGAGTGAGCATTTTTACAATTTATGAAGCATGATATTAATGGATTAAGAGATCTTGCTGTGGTAATTGCAGCATGATTTTCAAAAGGTATTGTTTCATGATATTGTACATGATTTGTACGGATTTGTGTTTTTTCTGTTGTAGACCGAAGTGGAGTGCGCGTGTAGAGAAAATCTGAGGTGTCTTCACGCGCTATTGGAGTCAGTGAGCAATTCGTTCCGAAGCGAAAAATATGTGAAACAAATCCGTGGTGAGTACAATAAACAAATTCAACGCCGATCACCTTTCATTCCGTTTTCGTACATGACCGCTGTATTAGTTACTGCTTTGAGCGGACTTGTTTTTTTGCTTCTTTCGTAATTTTTGAAACCTGAGACCTTGGCCACGTATTGAATGTCCCATGATGGGAGGAAATTGGAGTGGAAAGAATGTTCCCTTCCTAATCGAGTGAAATGAAATCCTGGTTCAACAAGTATACGATTCCTTCGATGAAATATATTAAACGAACGACAACGAGCAACTTCGTACTAGAAATTATTTTCATATTTTTACGAATATTTGAGACGAGCCTTTTAAATTGCGTTAAATTATAGAAAAATAAATTGAATGAAATCGAATAAAATGAAGTGTACTTCAGCGGTACGCTAATTAACGCAGGTAAATTTAAGAGTGGTAATTAATTTAGTACTTAAATTTTTAAGCATGATAAAGATAAATGACGTTTCAAAATCGAAAGTGTGTAAATACTTTTGTAAGTTACTTGTGAAGACTGACGTGCAAGTATTAGCATATTAATGTGCATTTTGCTTTCAGTATACTCTGAATAGGTGTTCTTGAAAAGTGTATGTATTTAAAATACACATAATTAACGTTTCATTATTCTAAATGTTAGCTCAAAATATTTACCCCGAGATCTCGTGTGTTATTGAATTTTAATGAATATTTAAATTTCTGTGATACGTTTGTGTATTATTCATACAAATGAAAATTTGGAATCTTTAAGTTGTAAGGCATACACTGAGTATTACGAGCTGGTGATTCTAAAATTGGAGAGATATTTGCATATGACTTGCGCGCAAGAGCGATGTGTATGATACAACTGTTTTGTAATTTCGATATATGTGTATGTATAAATGCATGTGTCAATTTGCCTGAAGCATAAGCTGATTATCCGCATGCACAATATTTAAACGAGTTTGCACACATCGACGTTTGATTGAGACGAACATTATGTCCTTGATGAACAATAAAAAGGAAAGCATAAATCAATTTTACGTACTGTAATCGTACTAAATATTATTTTTGAAGTAATTGAAAAGTAGACGATCCTTCACAAAGTATTTTGTATGATGTGAGATTATTAGTTCAAAAAGGAATGTTTTTGTCGACTGTTAAGCAGTAATAAATTAATATATATTCTTAACAAATTTTATGTTAGTAAAAATAGATGTTACGAAGAATATAATGCGAATTGTACTGTCTCTGTTTTTTATGACACTAGTATTTATTTGTCTAACGTCATTCATACATTGAGTTTTAATTAACCCTTCTTTTTACCGCCCTCGCTCCATTGCAACCATACCGTTGCGAATGTAACAAATGTTTTAGAGTATTTTCATTTTTTAGCTGACTTTTGTACACGTTCATTGTAATTATTATGTAATAAACACTGCTTTGTTATGGCTTATTACTAATTATTCTTTGATTTCTTTGTTTCACCTGTAGGGAATCTTTCGTTTATAGTTCCTTACTCGTTAGGCCAACAGTATTTTATCGTGTCAGCAAACAATTTTGTATGAAAAAATTATTTTTAGATATTAATTACAATATTTCATTATATTACTGCATAAATCAATTGTAATTTTTATCTGTTACTGAAAAACGGTTCTAAATAAAATGATTACAATATTAGGTTTATTTACCTTCACTGCATTCATTTAATATCAGGTCATCCCATAATTAATGTCGTTCCCTATCTTGTAAAACATATTTTAAATAAATATAAATATATTCGATTTGTTTTGCAAAAATTGTACTGTACACATTGCGGAGTGTAAGTGATCTACTTTATTTAGAATTTTCAGACGAAACTTTAAATTACCATAGCAAAGACCTGTTGCTAACAATTTTATAAGTAAGATGCAATTTCAGTGGAAAAATACCATAGTGGCGTTTATCATGTTCAAAATTAGCTGTACTTACAAACTATTACTTTTTTTAGTAGCTAAACAGTTTTTTAGCTGTCAAAATATTAGGTGATACTGATTGGTTGAAATCTACCTGAAATGAATTGTTGTAAAGCAATAAAAATTTGCTTAAAATTATAAAAGAGCCCGTTGAAGTAGCTGAACAAGGACATTAAGATAAAATTTCAGTATATTAATAATTGAAACTAACTGCAGTTGTTAATTTGTTTACATATTTAAAAACGATATTACTCATGGGATTACCTGACACAATCAATTGACAGTAAACGCCTGAATGCTATTATTTGAAACAAAATTATAATATCATTTTGTCATTTGCCTGCAGCATGTAATTTGTCAGAAGCTATTCATACTGTAGATTAGACCTTAAGCGATACCTACGCACGAAAATAATGTTTAAAACTGTTCAATTGTTATCGAAGCATGCAATTAGTACTGTGACCAGCAATTCTGTATTGCAACCCGATCGAATTCGATTTTAATCTATTCAATCTAGAATATCGCAACAATGTTCTTTAATACCGTAAAGCAAAAAATTCCATAATAACACGCCTCGATTTGCCTTGCATAAATCGTAAAAGAAATCCTTTTACCGGCGTGCCGAGATAATGATTTTGAATTAGAACCGTGCCTTCGACGTCAGTCATTTTCGCGGTGAAACTTCGCGATCAGAAAAACCATCGACGGGGAAGCGGGTAACAAAAATTTCTAATTTTGCCGTTGAACGTTCATTAAGCAAACGTTGAACCCTTCCTTCCACTCTGAGTCCTCGATTACTCGACGTCGATGAACGTTTATCGCTACGAAAATCAGGAATCGAATCTCGAAGGAAACACGAATGCATGGAGGATCGGTAATTGTGGCAGAAGCAGCAAGGGGTAATTTTTCGTGAAAAAATAGATTGTAATTTTATCACGTTGGTGTAAATGAATTTTTTTTTTTTATTTATGTCGCATCAACTGGTAAAGGTTATTAGCGACACGTAATGCAGTGCACACATACATGTTTTACAATTATTTACATATAATACATTCATAGTAAAAGAAACAAGACATACTGATGGTTATGTGTCGGATTGTAGAATGTAATGATTTTTCTTTCAAACAGTCTAATAATGTCTGCATGTGCGCTGGTTTTATTAACATTTTCTGCAAATCAGTAGCACCCGTAGATCTAAGGTTTTCAAGTTTCGTACCTTTGTATAATAAATGCCTGACTTTTTTTTTCTTCGATAAAACTTCAAACGTACGTATCGTTAATTTAATTTATTGTGCGTATGTGAACAGAACGTATTCTTTTTGTACAAACAAATGAAGAAGTAAAAATTATAGGGGTAACCGTAAATAGCGTGAGTACAATTAAAGAATTGATTACGGGGTGCTGTAAGGCGAATTTTAATTGCAAAAATGTCTATGAAAATTCATCGGTAGTAATGTGAAATACATTCGTTACAGGCATCCTGATGGATTATATTCTGCGACAAAAGTATAAGATGCTTATAATTTGACTGAACATCATCTGCTCATCTGATTTCAATTATATTAACACGTTGAACGCCGCGTCAGTCACCGGTGACTGACACCTCAGATTTAATTTAATTAAATAATTAGTGATTATCGTAAAATTCTGAATAAACTTCATATTGAAATAATAGTATAGGAACAGAAGGACACGATTGAGCACTTAAATCTTTTTCTTCTTTACGATTTATATAAAAAATTGTGAATTATGTCGTGTTTGATTAGGTATGGCTGCTTTCACTGTGGCGTTCAACGTGTTAACTTCAGAAACCTTAAATCAAATGGCGTTTGTTTGAAACTTTTTATTTTATAGGGGAAAACAACGTGACAAATATGTAAGGCAGAACAAATTTAAAAAAAAAAAGAACAATTAATCAAAAATTAATTTTTTAGTTTATTAGTAATGACTTAACGCTAACCGTACCAGGCCCGGCCAAATGACCGGTTTCAACATTTAATTTAAAACTGTAAATTCATTGTTATTTTTTTTGTTCATCTAACTTTATGTAAATTCTTATATTATCTGATTAATCAATTTCTCAATTTTTGTTTTTTTTTTGCTACTTTGTTTACTGAGGAAAATTCATCGCCTGGCTTGTTTATGACCGGTTACGGTAAGAATAGGTATATGTGAAGTGCCGGTACTGTTAGTGTTAATAATACCGTAACATGGTCAAGATTTATATAAATTTTAAATATCTTTCTGGTCTGAAGGTGTTCATTCTTTTTTAATACAAAATTGAAGTTCCTTTATTTGTTCCACAGTCTCCCATTGGCGTAGATTTTTCTCGTTAACACCCTGCGATAGGATTCAATGATATTGAGGTCAGAGGAGAAGACAGGCCATGTGGATACCTGTACATTTTTTTCTTTTCTAAAAGTTTCGTAGCGCTGAAATATAAAATTTGTGAAAGCAATTTCACTGCCATATTTCATGAGCCGTTCCTTGAATATCTTAATATAAATTCCATCGCTCATTTTCTTTGTAACGAACTAAATTATAATACCATAAATCTTCCTTTACCAATTTGTTTTCTTTGCTGTATAATGTTCTCCTTTCATAGATCATGGAAGTAGTATTGGAAATTATCTAGAGAATCTAAATTAAATATTTTTTCTATCGGAGAAAACAACTTTCCTCTGTTTTTCATTCGACTGTATCCGCTCTTCAGAAAAAAAAATGAATCCTGCCTGTTTATGAACGTCAGACAGCGACCGTTTCCTCTGGAATTTTCAAATGATTGGACATGCACCAGGATACTTGTTTTTATTTTTCGAATAATTTTGTATAACATAGCGGCTTCTTTGCAGTATTTCAGAATTTGTTAATGGAAAATTTTCCTTCCATAAATTGATAACTTTAATTTCACTCTCAATCAGTTGTTTTTTCGATTCGTTTAAAAAATAATAATTTTCCGTCAAATAATAATAAGGATAGTACAAACACAAATATACCAGTCGAATTGATTTCTTTGGTCCACGTATTTATAGATATAGGAAATTCTAATATTTAAAAATTGTTGTTTTTTTACCGTTTAAACAGGATACGGTAAACTTCGTGGTATAACTGAGAAGGGGTTGATTTTTAATTTAAAATTGAATCGAAACCATGATCATTTGTTTCTCTCCGGCACGCTCGTCTCTGTTATCTGTTAACACGTTCCCTGTCACGTGTACCGTTTTCGGTAGACGCATCAATTTTAATTTAATCACATAACTACGAACCCTTACGAAATTTTGAGTAACATTCACGCTACAATGATAGTAGAAATATAAAGTGTAACATCAAGTAGATAAATATTCGTACAGTTAACCACGTGTATTAATAAAATAGCCATTTTCGTGTGTGTCTGTATAGTTATGGGATTTTCTACTGTGGCAGGGAACGTGTTAAATAGCCCGAAAGGCGAGCTCGACGCTCCGAGTAACCAGTTCCAGGAACTGGTGGGGATGACATCGCGACCACTAACCGGGCACTAGTATACATATATACACACCCGTCCATAAATATTAGGACACTCGTCAAATTTGAAATAAATCGGAAAAGGGATATAGAATTATTATAGGATTCGACAATACATTCTCCTATTCCATACTTTATACTACAAAGAAAATATACATTCCATATTATATTGCAAATGTCACGGTGGAAGTTACTTAAAAATTAAATCCTCATCTCGTTGGTACAGCTTCTTCGTCCCTTAAGTACAGCTTCTTCGCCCCTTAATTACAGCTTCAACCAATCTTGGCATTCCAGCTGGAAATTGTTCAACGATTTCTGGTAATACTTTCTTCCATTCCAAGTTACAAGTGGTTCTACAAATCAGATTTCGATTTTGGACAGAACTGTCATACTTATTGGTCCAGTTCATCCCATATTATGTCAATTGGGTTCAAGCTAGATAATTGTGAAGGTCAGTGTACGATTCTTATTTCATTAATCTGTTGAAACTCTTCCAAATAATTTTCCAAAATTTTGTAGCAATCTAAATAAAATATCCTCCTTTCAACAGAAATGGCAAGTGTCCTAAGACTTATAGACAGAGGCGTATATATATATATATATATATATATATATATATATATATTTACATTTAGTTGTTAACTGAGATTTTTGTCTTATGAGAGGCAAATGTCATGAAATATCTCACCGAGGATCTCCACCGTTATAGTTTCGTCGCGCAGAGTATGATGAATTCAGCAGTGAAACGCAGAGCAGACAAATCCATATTTCGAAGCTCGAAACAATAGCGTTTCTCTGGAAGTCGTCGAAGATATCGGAGCATTGGTTTCGCGTGCACGTGTGGGTGCACACGCGTAGGAGTGCATCGGTGCACCTTCGAATCTCACCTTATAAGAAGTACCGGCCGACGGAGCCGTACGAACCTGTACTCGTGTATTCTCGGGTACTCGGCTGATCTCGGGTACTCGGGAATCGCGGGAGAATCGTGTGCGATCGCCGCGTGTACTCGTTCAGTAGCTCCTACTCCTCGAGCGAGTCGCACGCCTATCGTTCGAATCGCAGAAACAGCTGATTCCTCGAGCTTGACGTTTCGAAAAGTCGATACTCTCGAGTGTCAGCGCGAGACCTCGTGCTGACGTGAAAGTTCAACCGGTTCTCTCGTCGAATCGTTGTCGGTGACCAAAATACTCGGGTCCGTCCAGGGACGCGTCAGTTTCGAAACGTATAGGTTTGCTTCTGCTAGATACATCAGCGGATAGCGTCGAGTAATATCTAACAGCGATGGAGCAGACTTAGACGTCTGAGTTTGAACGCAGGCCAATGTTTCAACCTTCAGCGAGGACCTTCGAACGGAGCAACGCGCAGTTGATTAGATTCGAAACAGAAGTTTATTGCTAACAGCTGCACGAAGTTCGAGTGTTTTATTAAAAGAGACTGTACCCGACGTTGAAACGGCGGACTTTTCGAGCGGAGTGTAATTAGCACGGCAAATCGGAGAACATTTGAGTGATTCGCGAGGAAAAATTGATCCGTGGTTCGCGATGATGTTCGCAAAACCGGAGAACAGTGTCAGGAAAGATGCACCGGATACCTGTTACGCGTACCAGCAGATTATCGTGAAGGATCAGCCGGATGACGCCTGTACGTACGCTTCCGTGTGTTCAAAACCCTCCACCCGTGAATCCTTCTAAACGCTAAACTGTACCTGGCCTTGAACGAATCATTTTCAATTTGGAAACGCACCTGTACAGTAATTCTGTTAAACGAACCGGTAACGTGCGAATGATCGTGTTATCTGGACGCGTAAGTTCCAATATTCTGCGGGCCGAAATTCGTTGTGCAATCACTGAGAATTTGTTTCTCCGCGTTGAGCTAAATGGAAATATTTGTTACTGAGAAAACAGGAAAATTTGAAAATTGATCGAGTACGGTTTCACTGACGTCTTACAACGTAGATTTGTAAAACGATTTTATTTTAGATGTTAACTGATGTTTTATACGTTTCCAGTTCCGTGAGCCACATATGGATTGGACCGGTTTTTAGTTAGACGAGCATAGAGTAAATAAATAATGAGTAAGTGTTGCAGAGTGTTATACTAATCTCAAAAAAACAGAATTGATTAACGTCAGACACCCGTGCTGTTTCTTTGTGGATTTGTCAAATGGAAGCGAACGTGTTAATCCGGATACTAAACAAGACATGCTGTCACACTATACATAAAGAAAGGATAATAGCGGTCTGTAACAAGATTTATCGTACATTGTACCGTACGCCTACCCATTGATTTTCAACTTTTTCTGAGGAACAACGCATTATTAGAAAAAATTAATGTATTTTATTATTTTCACTTAGTTTGAGACGCAGAGTCATCCTTTTCACGGTTATACCGAGATATAATAATACATAAATTGCTTCTATATTAATACGTCATTACATTTATATTTACTTTTTCCACAATTACGTATTCGTCATTTTATAAGTATATACAAAACTGAAGTATATTTAATTAATAAAATTTATTATGTGTATAATATTTATTATTATAAATATACATTTTAATTTTGTGTATAGTTATCAAATTTAAACCAACAAAACGGATACTTAAGCCCACCAGATATTTATTAATTTAATTATTATTACTATCATTTAATGCTCTTATAAAATTCATTTGCATTTTTATTTTATAAATGAAAATTTTTAGTGCAGTCTTAAAAATAATTTTTCCAAATGTAAATATAAAATTCGTAATAATTATTTTTGTATCAGATGTTTTTACATAGAAAATGAATAAATTATCATGGTTCACGTGACATTAACGACGCAATAAAAAGTATACTAATTTATTCTTTCCCACGGCGGAAGAATTCCATACACACTAAACATTGCTTGTTTTAAATCAGAATATTTTCTTTCTATGCGCAGATGACACTAAAAATTTAAGTATCTGCACCATTTGATGTAAATAATTTTCTTTTTAAAACATTAAAATTTCCCGATTCTAATTACATATTAATAGCTCTCTATTTTTGGTTTTACTGGTGAGGTGTAGTGATAGAATCACTTCTACGTTTATCGGTGGACCATTAACCTAAATTTTTAACGTTTGTTTGTACGATGCTCCGTTCGATTTTCGTTCGCGTTTCGCAGTAGCAGTGCTTGTGCAAACTCTGACGTCATTCCGGAATATCTGGTATTCTTCTTCGATAACGTTCCGTTACCTGTCGAATCGATTAGTCGAATTGCTTTCACTGATAACCCGATCGCGTCGAACCTGATTACCCTCTGCAAGTCGAAGGCTCTTCATCACCGTTTAATCGTTTAATTTCAATACCTCAGCATGATCAGGATGAAAAGTGATCGAGACGTGTACACGTGCGGCCACAATGACGTGAAATGGAAATTGCATGACGCGACCACTTTGAATAACATGATCGACGTTGCGTTCATGCTCGTGCACGTGCTTGTTGGTTTGTTCTTTGAAAGAGTACCAGTGTTTTCTTTGGACAATTTTATGGAAGTCTTTCTGATGTATACAATTAACTCTTTGTACTCCAGTCACCTCCTGCGTGACGACGCTAATTACTCCAAGAAATCACCCTCGGGTAACAAGATTCTTGGTGGATTAAAGAAAGTAGTAGAATGCAATGTAAGCCTTTGACTGCCGGCTACTTGGAAACGAGACAAACACTGCGTGCGGCCGAGCTGCATTAGTATGTAGCAAGCCATTGTATCGAACGCCCATGGGCGTCGGCAGTACAGGGTGAGCGTCTTCGTGAAGCGCTTAAGGGCGTCGTTCTCAGTCGAAGGGTCTATGCAAAAATGAAAGTAAAATCTGAGTTGTTTAAGAAAAAGTTACAAAAAGTGTCATGGTACAAAAGGTTGCATAAATAATATTTAATTATTTTAAGATTTAACCCTTCTATTGTGCTCGGGTCTGTATGACCCGACTATGATCTTTCACATGACGTATTATTTGTCACTGCTTCTGTATAACCCGAACGCAATTATCATAAATTAATATGAACGTAACCCAAGGGTTAAATATGTTCTTAATTTACATTACTAATAGCGCTTGTCGTTCAAACGTCCATTAATTGAAAATTATAATTAACACTTTGATGGCTGCGATCACATGCACGTGATTTAATTTATTCGAATAGTACACACGCAATATAAATAAATAAGCCCGATTAACACTGAATCGAAATAGCCAATTACTTGTAAAATCAAAATTGTAAAATGAATAACGGAGAATGTTTTTCTTTTTAGTTAACTAAAGACGATTGGTTTGCGTAACATCTGTGTGTCTGTCAAAATGGTAATACTAGTACGATTAATATTAGTAAGCATTATTTTATCTTGATGCACTGACTGGTTTATTTTCTGTGTCTATGAGGTGCCAAAGTAAGGCAAGTTCATAGTTAATTTTATCACTCGCTTCATTCTGACGCTGTTCTATTTTTATTAATAAACTATAACCCTGAACTTTCATAGAAGTTTATTTTCTTTGTTAGAAAGAGTCGTTTAAGCCATTCTTGAAAAATTACGTGACATACTATGTGCTTTAAAAAGCTTATGAACTTAATCTCGTTAACAATGTACAGGTTGATCGATTTAACGAGACGATATGCAAATAAGATTATTGCTTGCAACCAGTCACCTCTTCCTGTTTCTACGTAAAATCGACAAGTACGACTTTAATAACTATTTGTGAACAAACTGGGTCGCCGACTCCAGTTCAAAGTCATGTAATAGGTTTGTTCGTAGTAACACGAAGACCATTTTACAGTTACTTTACATTTAAGCAGTACGTGCAAATTTTAATGCAGACTTTCCTAAAAAAATTTATATTTTCGCACGAATTCAGATTTCTCATTACAAATAACTGTTAATAATTTAAGCAAGCCAATCGAACGGAATATAAAATTTCAACTTTCTTTAAAGTGCTACTATCTTGATAGGCGTCAAGATTTCTCTGCAAATTATATCAATTATCTATTTCAGTTAAAAAGGAAACTATCCGATCTCCTTATTAAATTCCTTATATTCTTTTATATTCTTTTGCATGTTAATATCGTACGAACGTAGATTTCTCCGCAAAGTGCATTCACTTTGGACAGTTTTAATATTACCTAAGGTATTATTCGATAGATACATGCAAATTGCTATATAAATCAACTGGACAAAAAATTGAAGCATTCCAATTGCTTTGTGAATTCCATTGATTAACAAACTGCGGATGTTTGTGTAAATAGACATTTATAAACTTCATTATTTTTTATTTTAATGTAGTTGAAGCAATGAAACATCAGCAAAAATATGTTCGACCTTTCAGTGTTTCAAAACTGTATTTCTTGATTCACGTGATGTAAACTTGTCACGTGCTTGAATATTTAAAATTGCATAAACATCCGTAGTCTTTCCATTAGTGTTAGCTGAAAGTTTATCGTAATCACACATATTTTATAATGAATGATTTCACATAAAAAATTATATTTATAACTCTTTTGTTTTCGAGACAAATTAGATTAAAATTATTTTAATTAATGCTGAGTCAAAAGGTACAAAATTAATTTTTGGCTGTTTACATTTTTATCAATTATTTTACACATTAGTTTTAGTGTGAAAATAGAAACAAATTATTTGTGTGTGTAGTTTTTGTAGTATTTGAGAGTTAATAAAAATATGAATGGTTAACAGTTAATTTTGTATCAGGATTAACTGAAGATGATTTTAGAACGGACGATAGAAATTTTAGAACGTAGTTGATTAATGAGCTTACATTCATTCTGGCGTTAACGTTGACCTGTTTTATAGTCGCTTTCATAACACTCGTCGAGCGTGTGGGAATACGTGGCCACTCCGTAAAACTCGGACATTGTTGCATTGTTAATTACTAATGCATGTTAATGAACTGACGATTACACGCTGCAACTCGAAGCCATTAACTTCTGCAATTAATTCGCTTATTAAACGTGGAGTGAAGATTCCACAAAAATTTGGTTCTACTGCGGAATACACAAAATTGTGATTTTATGTTCATTTTTTGTATATGTACACGTAATTATTTTATTAATTCTTGCATTAACAAACGTTAGCTGGTATTTTAAGTGAGAAATGTAAGGGCTCCTGTAGGAGATCAGAATCTGACTATATTTATTATAATAAAAAGACAGAGTTTCTTTGTATGTTCGCAAAAATCTCAAAAACTACTAAACCGATTGCTATCAAATTTTCACAATACCTTCTTTACAGTTTTCGGAGTGTCATAGGCTATGCTTTATCGCGAAATAAATAATATATCGAAGAAAAAACATGGGAATATTTTTTGTTGGCGTGACGGCGAACGGTCCACGGGGGCATAATGTACGCACAGTCGTTAGATGGCAATGAAAATTTATATAGTAATCGGATACATTTCTATTTCTTATGACTATTAAAAATTTAGCAAATATGAAAAACAGAAAAATTTTGGAATATTAAAAAATTTTATTTATATATCTATATATAGGGCGCTTGTAAAGTCCTGTCTCATAATTATAGTATATGTAGTTATATTGTTCTATTATTACGTCCATCAAAATAGCCAATTTTATATTTTTATTTACAGTTTCAAAAAAAATCCTTACTCCTACACACGTGTTTATACATTCATTTATTATTCATGTTTTCATAAAGACAGAAGGTAAATACAATTTCACTCTAAATAAATCTTAATACCGTTTAGTTAATTTATGTATACGACCATAAATTATGTAAATCACGTTGTAAACACGTCGTAGACCTGGACGGAAGTATTCAGGATAGAATCGATGCGTGTAAGGTGTTACGGGTTACGAATAAATTACTTTCCGATTGACGGTATTATTCGAGGATTAAGACGTCTCGTGTTCGGCTGGTATACATGAAATTCGAAATTTTTTAATGAACAGGGTTAATTAATCGTCTAAGACACACGTATCCGCAGCGCGAGACGCAACACCTCCTTTCTCGGTATTTATTTTCGAGTGTGATAAATGTTAGGTACACTCGGAGAAAGTAGTAATAATATATCGCTGCGAACGTCGTGATTCTGTCGATGAAAAGATGGCCGTAAATTCAGTTACCCGTTTCTGTTTATTGGCCTCCGTGTCATGGCACGAATCACTATGAAACTGGTGTAAGAAATATAGGTTACAAATTATACGTTTGTCATTGTGTTATGTTATCGAAGTAATATCTTATTCTTCTATTTATTCTGTGTGTTCCATGTAGCTATATCAGCAAAAATGATTAATGCAAAAGATGCGTTAAATTCTGTTTTATTTTTTTAGTTTACAATTTATGGACTTTATTATATGAAGTATTATTATAGATTTTAATTCATTCACGAGGTATTAAAAAAGGAGGGATCAATACTTTGGAAGCATATAGTACTGGAAAATAGGGGTACAGGTTTTTTGGTTAAAATTATTATTAAGATATTTCGTTAAACTAATGTCCTGTAGGCACAACTACCCTAAGTGACATTTTCCTAGCACGAAGCGTTGCATCGATTAATGTATTCAAAAGTATACGGTTTCATCTAAAAAAGAGAACCAAGTTGATCTTTCTGTTATCTGCACATCTCTACCTATAAAAATACTGTTGACAGTACATAACGTCGCCCTCGAAACTATTTAATATTTGTTTGAAATATTTTTCGATATCGTTGATAGTTTCGAATGTATTTGAGTGGATCGATTTAAATGGGACACCCTGTATGTGTGAATAACCAATTTTATTTTTGTTTAATCCAATTCTATCTCAATATGGTGGATAACATTTTGTGAATTTTAATTTGTAATAGTTCATATATTCTAGAACACAGAGATAAAGTTATTATAGTTATTATAATGAAGGAATAACTTTTTATAAAATCACCTGTAATACTAAGAACACTAATGCCGTGTGGGTTACCGATGACCAGTACTTCAAATTTAATTTAATTAAATAATTATTGATTGCCACATAATTCTGAGCAAACTTCATACTAAAACAATAATGTAGGAACGGAAGAACACGATTGAGTACTCAAACCTTTTTTTCGTTACGATTTACATAAAAAATAGTAAATCATATCTTGTCTGGCCAGGTATGGCTGTTTTCACTGTGACACTGAACGTGTTAACACGTCGACTGCCGAGGTGGTTACCGGTGACCGACGCATCAAATGATATTTAATTAAATTATTATTAAACTAATACTAGTTTCAATAGAGTCAGTACTGCGATAAGAATAGACGGTAGAGACTGTGACGTCAAATAGTTCTATCATTAGTTCCTTCATTATTTTCGTTTGAAAGAGGATATTAGATTTGTCTGACCAAGTATGGGAATTTTCACTGTGCCAGTTAACGCGTTAATAAAATTTAATTTTCGGCGATGGTCACTAATAACCAGCAGGGCAGTCGATGTGTTAAATAAATTTTCACGAAATCTTCCTCTGAACAGTAATATCGGGGCTGGTTTATTATCTTGATTAACCACCGAGTTTGTCGGTTGACCACGGGAACCTAACGAGATACGTTCAGGAAGAGTTGTACTTGCTACCAGTTTATGCTCTACTGAGCGTATTCATTCGAGCGTGATAACGTAGAACGTATATTACATGTAATACACGATACGTCTTGCTGCGGCGGTCGCAATTATTCTGCACATTCTCCATCATTTCCTGTAGGTCAGTATGAAATTCATTGCTTTCCATCCAGCGGCTTTTCATCCGCACGCGTGTCCTTCCTTTTGTGATCACGTGAAACGTGTTCCCGTCCTTTGAAAACATTTGTTAATGAACACGTAGACGTAATGATGGCTTGCAAGCCTGTACGATTCCGGTGATTACTGCTGCGCATCAGGTTTGCCCGACCTGACACATTTGTCGATTTCGTTTCAGAAACTTTCGTGAAGAACCGTGCACCGTGTGCTGAAATTTTCGACGTGTTCGACTGAATGTTTGATTTTCATATTCATCACGTTGATTGTTAAGAGATTTATGCAAAGCATATACATTTTAATAAAACACGTTGAGGTGATCATTCGATCTAGTACATAGGTTTTATAACACGCAATAATTAACTAAGTCCAAGCCAATGTAGTGACTCGTAGCACATGGTGAACGATGTTTTGGATCTGATACATGGGTTCGTTGGACGGAAAGGGTTAACGATGTTTGAAACTTGAAAAAGATGATATAAAGAATATAGGGGTTAGAGAATTTAGAGATGAACTTTTGAGTTGATATAGTCACACTTTGTTAGTGAAGTGAAAACAACATTGCGCATACTGAAGTTTTATAGTATTTTTTATATTATATATTTATATTATTTATTGATACCTCATTTGTCCTTCCGGACCTTGAAGGTTTTGTACATCCTTAAGTCTACGTACATTGCCGGTAGTTGAAATTATATACGTGGAATACATAAGCTGATTACGTTTATCAGTCTAAAAATATAAATATATAAAAATAAATAAGAAATATAAATATGAATTACACTTAAATTAAACATTATCTAACATAAAATAAACATTACATCATAAATTATTTAAAAAAAGTATTTCACAAGGCATTTATTCAAATATAAAGTCAGATAGACAGTTATTTAATTAAGAACAAAATACCAAAATAATTCACAGAAAAATTATTTATTTGATGAAATCAACTAACTCCTGATTTCTAATCGTGCAAGATAACTGATTATTTTAACAATCATTTTAAAATCACTTGATTCGATTAATGCCCGAATCTGGGTTTTAGAACGAAACCTCTTTTATGTCCACGAAATCCGAGATTTCACTAAATAACTACAGTTTGCTGCACAGTAGTTTTTGTGTACACTGCCCATGACAAAGTGAAAGTTCTTTTTCTCGAGGAAACTGCAAAAAAGTCGGCCCACCGTTTTTCCTCGCCTTAGAAATCGTTTTCTATTCCTAGTACAGTAAACGATACCACAAACGAGTTACCTCGATATCATACTGTTTATACGGAATTTTAAAGTGTCACTTCTTTTTATATTTAGAATTGTTTGTACGTCGTATTTAATTGTATGTCAGTTTTTACAAACGTGTAAAAAATTTCAATGGCGAATGTCGATTGATGACCTTCGATCTATTTTAGTTGCTCAGTCATGGATGTTGATGCATCAAACAGCTCTTGCATCTTTGCCGATCAGTGATTTATATGTTCATGGCGAATGGCATTGTTATTTTCACCGCTTGTCCATGTTAATTACTGTACAACTACACTTTGAATTTAACATTGTAATAGTAAAATTGAAACTGTATCAATACATGTATAAATGTATTGAACATTAACTCACTATGAAATTAACAAAAAGAAGATATCTTAATGGAATACAGAAACTATTGGCAAGAAAATATTTATGTAGGTACTTTTTTATTAGGAAGCGGACGTGTAATTGTAATCGTTGAACTAATCAAATATTGTCTAGAGTGACCACATATTGTACAATATATATTATTTTTCTCAGAAACTTCTGAATGTTTCCAATTTTTGGTTATTTATTTTATTTAGCAACTAGGAATTCTATTCTATGAATAAAAATTAAATTAAAAATTAATATTTCATTCCAACTTTACTCAATTTGTTCCTGAAAGGATTACGCTCTAATTCTTTTGATTTAAGAAAGTTTTCACGAAAATTCTCAAACAATCCACATAGTTTCTTCTTATCTGATAAATTGTTAGTTGAGGAGGTGAGTAACAAAATGCATTAAGTCACTAAAAACTCAAAATTTAATTGTTCACACAGTATAACAAATGCCCAAAACCAGTACTGACCATACCCTCCTAAGTTTCAGTGAAATAAAACTACTGACGCACGAAACATATTTTACAACGATGATATTGATTGATTGCAATGCGTGAATTGAAATTTTACGACAACTTTTCTCACGAAATTTTCTTAATGAGAATGCGCGCCTTTTCCAGGCCACCTCCTCAGTTAGTTCAATTTATTATCTTGAATGCTTATGGACAGATGCGTTTCCTTCTCATTGCCTCATGCTCGCTTCGTACACGAGAAAAATGCACTACTGTTAGCTATTATTGAGCCGTCAGCGGTTATTAATTGCACTCGCCTTATCTGGTAAGATCCTAAACGCGCGAACACTTTTCTCCGTTGCTATTCACTTTCTTTCGATTCTTGTTTCTGTTTCGAGGAGTGTAATTACTCAGATGCCGCAGTCATGGTTACCATGTACCACTGAAAGGAGAATTCGATCGACTTTCACCGAATAATTTATTTTCCTCGCGCGAGGAGACACTTTTACGAATCGCGTGCGCTTTAATTGAACGAAAGCTGGACACGATCTATCGATGAAGCATTCATTGTTGTTCCTCTGACATTTTTTTAAGCTTTTTAATCTCTTCAGTCTTGAGATTTTCGTTAACACGTTAAGCTTCTCATTATACAGGATGACCCATTTAAATCGACCCACTCGAATATCTTCGAAACTGTTGATGATACTAAAAAATGTTGCAGACAAAAGTTAAATGGTTTCAGGGGGCACATTATCTGATGTGAGTAAGTTTCTCCTATGTGGATGCGTAGAGGACATATGAAGGTCAACTTTGTTTTTTTTCAATGGAATCATATATTTTTTAATGCAGTAGTCGATGCAGTTCATCATTCCCTACACAAAAGTACTGAGCCACTTATGGCTAAAAATTATTAGTTTAGAAGATATTTTAATTTTAGTATTGGATAGTGGCATTAGTACTATGTAAGTAGTATGAGTACGACATATTAGACGTGACGCATATTAACTACACCGAAATGGTATATTGTTTCCGAATACTAATTATTTAAATGGGTCACCCTGTATAATGAAGTTGAAAACATGAGTAGCGTACATTCGGGTCATTCTTGACCAATTGATTCTGAATGTGTATATTCGAACGGAGGAACTCACTGGGGTTAAAATAAAGGGCGCACATATTACAAACAATAAACTTAACAAAAAGGAAATATAAGAATTGAGAATTTAAAAAAAATGTATCCTCATTTGGAATACTGACGCGTACATACATAATGTTTAACGACTAAGTACATTATTATTTCTCAATGATCTCTGAATTTTTCCAACTTTCTGATTAACCGTTACGAATTGATATCGAAGAAATGGTATTGAAAAAAAATTAAATTATTTTTTTGTGCTTGTAATACACTTATCTCTGAAGAGGTTAACAATTTTTTAGTTAGTTTTGCATTTTGCCTACATCCAGGGGAAGTTTTTAAGGAAATAATAACGAGCTGTAGTGTTTAAGTTTTCCTACGTAACATTCCTACATGAATTGTGATATAAAAATTTGTATTGTGATATGATCGCCATGCTCGCAGTAATAATGGCAATGGAAACAGAATTTCGTGTCAAATATTTGTCTAGAAAAACATGAATATGTTCCACGTTGACCCGATAACCGCATTTCACGAAATAATTGAAACGCACCGGCTTTTCGATGCGGCTTTCATTTTGCTGAAAAGACAGTGTTATAAAAAACTATTGAATAATTTACGTGCAAGTACAGTTCCGTTTCAGTTTCGCGTTTTATAATTTAATTTTAAAGTGATAATGTGATAAATAATCCCAGAGAAAACATGTGTTGATATTGCGATTATAATTATTGAGTCTGCAAAAAAAAATCGCGTGGAAAGCACATGTTCGATGTGAAAACGTTCCAGGTGTTGCAATAAAAATCGCAATGATTGCTATCTCGGGGAAAGCATAAAATACCAGAACGTTTTTATACCGATTCTCGCGATTCTTCGACGATTTATAGCGGAAGAAACTACCTTGTAGAATTTCTAGTAAGCGATTATCGATATTAGTGGACACCTTCCGGTCTCGATTTGATCGGCTTAATCGTAAATTTAAATATTTTTACGGAAACTCTGTTTTCTAACAATTTCACGAGGAATACGCATAACAGACTGATCTACTTGAATATTATTAATTTGAACTTTCTCTTTATAAAGGAGCAATGATTAATGCTTGTTTTTGTTAAGTAAAAATTATTTTACGTAATGTTAGTTACTATTTATCTGAAAATTATAGAGTATAGCAGAACCTCGATTGTCCGAATAGCGGTCATCCGAAAATTGGTCAGCCCATATCAATCACAAGTTACAGATATCATTAGTGAAACTGTGTACTTAATTTTACACCAGCCCTTTTTTTTTGTTCTAAAATAAAATTATCATTTTTACATGAAACATAATTCAACTGTGAATAATATTGTTACTAATTTCAGTCCGGATAATCGAGGTTCTACTGTATTCAAATTTTAGCTCGACGTATTTAAGTTGAAATTTTGGTAAAAGCGTCATTTTTACTCTGTATCACTATTTAATTTTATATTAATGAATTTGGAGATGCTGGCGCATATTTCTACGTTCGGCATTTTTAAATTCGAATGTACTTAAAGAAAATATCATTTTTTTTATTTATTTATTTGTATCGCATCAACTGCTAAATGTTATTAGCGATATACAATACAGTATACACATATTTTATAATTATTTATATATAACGTATTCATAATAATAAAAAGAACAAGAGATACTGATGGTTACGTCAGATTTTAGAGTATAATGATTTTTCTTTCAAACAGTTTAATAATTTCTGCATGTGCGCTGGTTTTATCAAAATTTTTTTCAAGAAAGTATTATGTATATTATGATGAATAAAAGTATTCGTCACGAACTCCTTCTTCCACCATCTAAAAAATATATGATAGCAAATTTCTTATTGGATAAATATTATTAAGAATAATTAATTAAATCTCTGTTTCTGATTTTAGTGAATTTACCTCTGAGGAAGATAACTGTTTTCTTAAAAATTCTTATAAAGTAGTGTACGCATATTTTTAAAGGCAACATAGTTTCAAAGAAGAAAGTACCGAAAGAAAGTATGAAACAGTAAGCAGGTCATTGAAGCCATGCAAAACGTGTATGCGTATAGTTTATAAGCTGCTTGACCTTAAATGTCTGACTACTTATTTCTGACATAATGTTGGTCGTACAAGCTGTCTGGAAACCTGGTATCACGGGTGACGTGAATAATAGCGTAATATCGTGGTATATGGACAAAAGAAAAATATCGCGTGCAATTGGACGAATTGCATCCGTCTTTTGTTGCTTGAAACGAGGTATAAAGCGAAAATTATTGGAAATCCAGCGAAACGTCTTGTTGCAACATATTTGATTGCAGTATTCTTCTTGAGGTCTTTTGTACTTATAAATAATATGTTTTCATTTTGTATGTAAACTTTAACGGCCCCTGTCAATTATTCAATTTTATATTATTTTCTTCTGCTTATTCAGGTTTTACAAAGATTCAAGAATATTTCATTCGCTACTGTGCTTTATTGTAGTCATATTTTATTTAATGTACTCCACATGTTTTTGAATTAAATAATTTGTTATATAAATTGTTGACATTACAAGCCTTGGAGGAGCTTTCATACAAAAAGTGTTATAACTTTAAATTTCTATGGCTTTTGAATGACCATGAACATTGCATGGATTCCATAGGTCCTATTCAAAGTTTTGTTGCTTTAAATTTATTTAGAATTTTTTGTTATTTTGTAACTACGTCGATGTGTGTATAAAATATTAATAAATTTATATGGATTAATATACTTATACAGATTGTATAGGAGTGTCATATACAGGGTCTCCAAAAAAGAATTTGTGTAAGAATGAACTATAATTATTAAATAATACAAAAGTAAACTGACGAGTAACATCTTGTTACTCCGAAACTAATAATATTTGGACCCATGTTCATTAAGACTTTTTTGTTTGCTCTCATGAGTACTACATACCCCTGAAGTTCGACCCAATTTTTTTGTACTCCCTGTATAAATAAATCGCTTACTAGCCGCAATAATTTGTTATTCTTCTATTCCATTAGTAACCACTTAATTTTTATGAAGTTCAATCCAAACAAAAATGCAAACATATGCATTTTGAAAAATTAGTGAAATAAAAGGTATATTCTTAAAATCTCTTCAAGAGATACACATTTCCCAAAAGTACACTTCCTGTTTTCATATTACAGGATAAGAATATTCATCCTTTGAGTAAAATTGGCGCATATATACGCCGCCAAAAGTCGCCAGCATGGACTGTGGACGAATATATGCGTCTCACAAATTTCTTTGTCTTATATTTTCAACACTTGCAAAATCATCGCTTTTATGATGCTGTAATTCCGACTGTGACTTCATCGATTGAGATTCCATATATTTTATCTTGTGTTCATTTTGAAATTCATTAAAAAATTTCAAAACACAATATAGTATGCAGTATGGTAACGCAGTGTTTATCTTTAAAATATTCTACATTGGAAAGGTTAGAGTTTAAAAATGTATATTTGCATAAACGTTTGCAATTTACTAATAACTGTTTGAGTGGCGAATAAAAATATTTGTTTTCCATAGTTAGCAAGTTTAATGTTATTCTATTCATTTATTCATGTTCGTGTGTGTTATACACGTACAAAGTTTGCAGTATGAATTCATGAGGAGTGGTTATTTTGTCTCTGGAGATACCGACGTCGAATGCTTTTGTGTTTCAGGTGTGTTGGAGAAGTGGGAATCGCTGACAACTCGAGTGGAGGAAACTCAAATGGCGAGTGCACTTCATCGTGAATTAGCAGCCCTACGAATGGAATTCAAAGCGGCACACGACAGACTCTTCTCGTACGAGGTCGTTCTGGAACAGCCCCACGTCTTGGACGACCGTATTAATCGAATTACGGTAAGAATTTCATATTTCTACGGCTGCATTTAAATCTGAAACCTCTCTTACAAGTGCTCGATTAATCTTTCCAATAATATATTGGGTCGGCAACTACACTGCCAGCGAAAAGTTCCTGACCACTTCATTATTGTAACAAACGTGTGATTAAATCAAAATGAGGAGATGAATCGCCATGGATTTACATTTCAAATGGGATATTGATATATTCTATTAAAAAAAAAATAACATTAATATATATCATTGTACATTGAAGGAGTTAATAATAAATTACAACTGTTTTACACCAATTCCTTGTATTAAGAGAATTATTTGAAAAACTATAGGTAGTGGTCGGAAACTTTTGCCGGCAGTGTACATTCGCGACACCCGAAAGTTGTATGAAAACGTTTATTAAAACTCTCGGAATAATATGGTATTCGAATTATTTACATTTGAATTTTGAATATTCATTCGCCATAGATCTGATAATTTTTTGACTCGGTGTTAGTAGAGCTGAGGGAATTTCGAGGCGAAAAAATTCGACAGATCGCGAATTTAGTTGCCACTCTAATAAAGGGTGGTCCATAAATAAGTTCAGCTTTGATTCGGTTATAGCGTGAATATAAGTAATGCGGAAATCGTGGCGGAGGTCTTAAGCGTTAGTTCATGGTTACTTCTGGTCACCGGACCAGAGCGAGCATTTTATGTACGGATGTTTTATGTTTTTTCCGAATAATGTGATATCGCGAAGAGGTGACATAACATGGCCTCTTGGTATCTCGGATTTATATCTGATGGCTTTTTTTGTTATGGGGATACCTCAAATTTTCTTAAATTTACTTAAATTTTCTATCCAATGCTCAGCTTTTCTGTTTCAATCTTTGTTCTCACATGTTTCTTCCACGTTTTTAAAAAGAACATAATATGATTCAAACGAAAATTCATTTAATTTAATTGTTTACTCGAAACGATTTCAAACAAATAATAGTAATATACTAACAATAGTAGATTGTGGTCTACCATATGAAAATACTAGTAATAATATCGTCTTACATTCGACTTAATATGGTACTTATAATTAAATTAACAAGACACATATATAAATACTATGAACAATAAAATGAATCCGAACGAGATAAATATATCACGAAGCAACAAGAAACCTCACGTGCTATTGGTGAGTTGAAAACGAATCATAATGCAAAGAATAGCAAGGGATGGCAGATCTAAGCACTGCGCGTATACCGTTTACGCCATTATTTTCCGTATACAGCTGAACCCACCAATACGCGAGGCCGAATTTCCACTCACCGTTTACTCCAGGCAAACAACTCTGATTGGATTTCGAGTTTCCGCACTGCGCGAAGAACCGCCGAGCTCTCCTATAAATACGACACAACGTAAGGTCCCGGAGTCAGTCTTCCGCCGGCTGCCTCCTGATCCTGATCCTCCTCTTCCTCCTCTTCCTTCTCCTAATCATCATCCTCCTCTTCCAATACCTCATCCTTCAACACCTCCTTCCGATCCAAATCCCATCATCCTTATCTTCATCCTCCCTGTCACCTTCCTTTTCCTGATCCTGCCGGTTCCCATCCTTTTCCTTACCCTCCCGAACCCCATCCTTTTCCTTACCCTCCCGAACCCCATCCTTTTCCTTACCCTCCCGAACCCCATCCTTTTCCTTACCCTCCCGAACCTCATCCTTCTCCTGATCCTCCCAATCCCCATCCTTATCATGATCCTCCCGATCTCAACCCTTGTCCTTATCATCATACTCAAGATCCTCATCCTTACCGATCAGATCCTGATCGTCATCCTCATACTATCCTCTCCCTCGGCCCAGCAACATTCTCCACCCGCCACCCACAGACTCGCGAAGTCTCCTCTGTCAGCAGTGTCATCGCGGTCTCTTAGAATCGTCGGTCTCTGTGTCGCTAACAATCAGATTTCGATCTTTAGCGTTCTCTATCGGTCTCTAACGTTTATATTTCACCCCCACTGGTCACTATCGTTCTGCGTCGCTTATATTTCGATCTCTATCAGTCTCTATCGCCAATATTTCATTCCCTATTGATTTCTATCGTTACGTATCGGTCTCTAACGATCTCTGTCGCTCATATTTCGACTTGTATCGGACCCTGTCGGTATTTATTGCACATATTTCGGACTCTATTACTAATATTTCGAATTCAATTGGTCTGTATCGTTAATGTTTTAGCCTTTGCCGACCTTTCTCGGTCTCTGCCGCTAATACTTCGGTCTCTATCATTCTCAAATTGTTTCTGTCATCCATATTTTGGTCTCTATAGCTAATATTTCGGTCTCTGTCCTTTCCAAACAGTTTCCATCTGTCAAATTTCGGTCTCTATCGTTCTTCAGCTATTTCTTTCGCACATATTTCTGTCTCTATCGATGTCAAACTGTTTCTGTCGCACATGTTTCGGTCTCTATCGCTAATATTTCGGTCTCAATCGTACAGTACCGTTCTCTGTCGATCTATGCCGGTATCTGTGGCACATATTTCGTCTTCTATCGTTCCCAAACAGTTTCTGTCAGCCAAATTTCGGTCTTTATCGGTATCTATCGCACATATTTCGGTCTTTAGCGTTCTTAAACTATTTCTGTCGCACATATTTCAGTCTCTATTGGTAATACTTCGAACTTTATTGGTCTCTATCGTTAATATATTTGTCTATATCGACCTTTCTCGGTCTCTACCCCTAATATTTCGGTCTCTATCGTTAAGTATCGTTTTCTGTCGATCTCTAGCGGCATCTATCGCAGATATGTCGGCTCCTATCGTTTCCAAACAGTTTTGTCGGCCAAATTACGCTCTGTACCGGTGTCTATCGCATATATTTCGGTCTCTATCGTTCTCAAACTGTTTCATCGCAAATATTTCAATCTCTGTTGATAATATTTCGAACATTATGGGTCTCTATCATTAATATATTGGTCTATATCGACCTTTGTCGGTCCCTACCGTTAATATTTCGATCTCTATGGTTAAGTATCGTTTTCTGTCGATCTCTAGCGGCATCTATCGCAGATATTTCGGGTCCTATCGTTTCCAAACAGTTTTGTCGCAAATATTTCAGTCTCTGTTGATAATATTTCGAACATTATTGATCTCTATCGTTAATATATTTGTCTATATCGACCTTTCTCGGTCTCTACCCCTAATATTTCGGTCTCTATCGTTAAGTATCGTTTTCTGTCGATCTCTAGCGGCATCTATCGCAGATATGTCGCCTCCTATCGTTTCCAAACAGTTTTGTCGGCCAAATTACGCTCTGTACCGGTGTCTATCGCATATATTTCGGTCTCTATCGTTCTCAAACTGTTTCATCGCAAATATTTCAGTCTCTGTTGATAATATTTCGAACATTATGGGTCTCTATTGTTAATATATTGGTCTATATCGACCTTTCTCGGTCTATAACGCCAATAGTTAGGTCTCTATCATTCTGTACAGTACTCTGTCGATCTGTAGCGGTATCTGTCGCACATATTTCCGTCTCTGTCGTTTCCAAACAGTACCTGTCGGTCAAATTTCGGTGTCTATAGGTATCTATCACACATGTTTCGGTCTCTATCGTTCTCCGACTGTTTCTGTCACATATTTCTCGGTCTCAATTGCTAATATTTCTAACTTTGCTGATCTGTATCATTAATATTTTCGCCAAGATCGATCTTTTTCCGTCTCTACTACTAATACTTCGGTCTCTATCGTTCTAAAACTGTTTCTGTCACTCATATTTTGGCCATTATCGCTAATATTTCGATCTCTGTCGTTCAGTGCCGTCCTCTTTCGATCTCTAGCAGTATGATTGGATCGGCGTCTGTCGCTAATATTTCGTTCTGTGTCAATCTCAAGCGTACCCTGTCGGCCGAATTTCCATTTAGGTAGTTCCATAAATGACTTTTCCCATTCACGTACTCCAAAAAATCAAATATTTTAAAATCAGGTACTCCCACAAACGGGGTTTTACACTCAGGTACTTCGAAAACTCCTATAATCTAAAATCAGGTACTTCCGAAAATGCACTTTTTCATTCAGGTACTCTGGAAAATCCTATATTTTAAAATCAGGCACTTCCAAAAATATGATTTTTCATTCAGGTACTCCGAAAAAACCAATAATTAAAAATCAGGTACTTTCAAAAATGGATTTTTTAATTCAGGTACTCCGAAACCTGAATTATTATAAAATCAGGTACTTCAAAAATGTGATTTTTCATTCAGGTACTCCGAAAAATCCTATATTTTAAAATCAGGTACTTCCGAAAGTGCAGTTTCTCATTCAGGTACTCCGAAAAATTAACTTTTGTGATTCAGGTACTTGGAAATGTGAATTCTCGGAGTACCTGAATGAAAAATCACACTTTTTAGAGTACCTGATTTTAAAATATAGGATTTTTCGGAGTACCTGAATGAAAAATCACATTTTTGAAGTACCTGATTTCGAAATATAGGATTTTTCGGAGTACCTGAATGAAAAATCATTTTTTAGAAGTACCTAATTTTAAAATAATTCAGATTTCGGAGTACCTGAATAAAAGAATTTACTTTCAGAAGTACCTGATTTTAAAATATTGGATTTTTCTAAGTACCTGAATGAAAAAAACATTTCTGGAGGTACCTGATTTTGAAATGTTGGATTTTGCTAAGTACCTGAATGGAAAAAACGCTTTTGGAAGTACCTGGATTTTAAAATATTTCATTTTTTGTAGTACGTGAATGAAAAAAGTCATTTGTTAAACTACCTGAATGGAAATTCGACCGACAGGGAACGACTGGGAGCGACAGAGAACGAAATATTAGCGACAGAGGCCGATAAAATTTGACACATATGCGATCCAGACCGATAGAGGCCAATAGCGACAGAAATATGGACGACAGATAATGATAGGGACCGATAGGGACCGAAATTTGAGAGATGAAAACCGTTTGGGAACGATAGTTGCCAAAGTATGTACGATAGACGACTACAGGGACCGGTAGAAGGCGAAATATGAACTATAGATACCGCTAGAGATCGTCAGAGAACGGTACTGGACGATAGAGGCCGAAATATTATCGATAGAGACCGAAATATGTGCGAGAGAAACTGTTTGTGAACGAGAGAAACCGAAACATGTGCCACAGATAACGTTAGAGATCGACAGAGTACTGTACAGATGCATAGAGACTGAAATATTAGCGGTAGAGACCAATAAAGATCGATATAGGCCACAATATTAACGATACAGACCAACAGAGACCGAAATATTAGCGGTAGAGACCGATAAAAGTCGATATACGTCAAAATATTGACGATACAGTACAATAGAGATCGAAATATTAACGGTAGGGACCGACAAAGGTCGATATAGACCAATATATTAATGATAGAGACCCATAATGTTCGAAATATTATCAACAGAGACTGAAATATTTGCGATGAAACAGTTTGAGAACGATAGAGACCGAAATATATGCGATAGACATCGGTACAGAGCGTAATTTGGCCGACAAAACTGTTTGGAAACGATAGGAGCCGACATATCTGCGATAGATGCCGCTAGAGATCGACAGAAAACGATACTTAACGATAGAGACCGAAATATTAGGGGTAGAGACCGAGAAAGGTCGATATAGACAAATATATTAACGATAGAGACCAATAAAGTTCGAAGTATTACCAATAGAGACTGAAATATGTGCGACAGAAATAGTTTAAGAACGCTAAAGACCGAAATATGTGCGATAGATACCGATAAAGACCGAAATTTGGCTGACAGAAACTGTTTGGGAACGATAGAAGACGAAATATGTGCCACAGATACCGGCATAGATCGACAGAGAACGGTACTGTACGATTGAGACCGAAATATTAGCGATAGAGACCGAAACATGTGCGACAGAAACAGTTTGACATCGATAGAGACAGAAATATGTGCGAAAGAAATAGCTGAAGAACGATAGAGACCGAAATTTGACAGATGGAAACTGTTTGGAAAGGACAGAGACCGAAATATTAGCTATAGAGACCAAAATATGGATGACAGAAACAGTTTGAGAATGATAGAGACCGAAGTATTAGCGGCAGAGACCGAGAAAGGTCGGCAAAGGCTAAAACATTAACGATACAGACCAATTGAATTAGAAATATTAGTAATAGAGTCCGAAATATGTGCAATAAATACCGACAGGGTCCGATACAAGTCGAAATATGAGCGACAGAGATAGTTAGAGACCGATACGTAACGATAGAAATCAATAGGGAATGAAATATTGGCGATAGAGACTGATAGAGATCGAAATATAAGCGACGCAGAACGATAGTGACCAGTGGGGGTGAAATATAAACGTTAGAGACCGATAGAGAACGCTAAAGATCGAAATCTGATTGTTAGCGACACAGAGACCGACGATTCTAAGAGACCGCGATGACACTGCTGACAGAGGAGACTTCGCGAGTCTGTGGGTGGCGGGTGGAGAATGTTGCTGGGCCGAGGGAGAGGATAGTATGAGGATGACGATCAGGATCTGATCGGTAAGGATGAGGATCTTGAGTATGATGACAAGGACAAGGGTTGAGATCGGGAGGATCATGATAAGGATGGGGATTGGGAGGATCAGGAGAAGGATGAGGTTCGGGAGGGTAAGGAAAAGGATGGGGTTCGGGAGGGTAAGGAAAAGGATGGGAACCGGCAGGATCAGGATGAGGATAAGGATTGGGAGGATCAGGAAAAGGAAGGTGACAGGGAGGATGAAGATAAGGATGATGGGATTTGGATCGGAAGGAGGTGTTGAAGGATGAGGTATTGGAAGAGGAGGATGATGATTAGGAGAAGGAAGAGGAGGAAGAGGAGGATCAGGATCAGGAGGCAGCCGGCGGAAGACTGACTCCGGGACCTTACGTTGTGTCGTATTTATAGGAGAGCTCGGCGGTTTTTCGCGCAGTGCGGAAACTCGAAATCCAATCAGAGTTGTTTGCCTGGAGTAAACACTGAGTGGAAATTCGGCCTCGCGTATTGGTGGGTTCAGCTGTATACGGAAAATAATGGCGTAAACGGTATACGCGCAGTGCTTAGATCTGCCATCCCTTGCTATTCTTTGCATTATGATTCGTTTTCAACTCACCAATAGCACGTGAGGTTTCTTGTTGCTTCGTGATATATTTATCTCGTTCGGATTCATTTTATTGTTCATAGTATTTATATATGTGTATTGTTAATTTAATTATAAGTACCATATTAAGTCGAATGTAAGACGATATTATTACTAGTATTTTCATATGGTAGACCACAATCTACTATTGTTAGTATATTACTATTATTTGTTTGAAATCGTTTCGAGTAAACAATTAAGTTAACAGAATTTTCGTTTGAATCATATTATATTCTTTTTAGAAACACGGAAGAAACATGTGGGAACAAAGATTGAAACAGAAAAGCTGAGCATTGGACGCAGAATTTAAGTACGCACAAGCTACTGCTTGTCTGCTTTGCTTTTTAAATGCCATATGTCAAACTTAAATAAGAACAGATCTTTAAAATAAGAACCCATTTAAGAAAAAATCATTCACTACTACAAGATATTTTGATGCATCGTGGAAACAATGAAAAATCTAAACCTGTTTAAGCGAGACAAAATTTTCACATGAGATGTAAGTTAATGAGAGATGACATCAAAATTTGTCTTATAGTGGACTGATATGCGTTAAATAATTGTTGATGACATTAAAGTTTTACGTGATACACGAAATTTCTGTCTTATCGTGGATCTCTGCCTTAATTGAATTAAAAGAACTCAAAATTTTATCGAAGACAAAACGAGTAACAAATGCCTACCAGAGTTTTTGATTTTGATTCCTACCGCCAATAGCGCTGTGATGTAAAGCCAGTCACAATCGATACGGTTGGATGTGACACGAAAATGGTAAGAGGGCTTGCGAGTCCTCCGAACGTGTGACAGAAAAATATATTGGATGATAAGTCTACTCTGTACTTTGTCGATGGTGTGGCACAAAAATACATTGGATGATGGGTCTACTCTAGTTTGTCGATGGCTATACTTCGTCTGCGGTATGTTTCCAGTACGACAATAACAGATGTAGGTAACATCTCTACTGTCGGTAATCGACACAACTTTTCTGTTGCCGGTACCAAATGGAAGCGCTCGTTGTACCGACCGTGGCAAGAAACCTTTCACTGAATTTGCTGATTGCAGGTGGCGGTAGTTGGACCTGTGCCTTTTAAATGTTGTCATACAAAAATTTCTTTTTTCGAATAAAAAGTTCGGATCTGTTGTAAAAATTTCGTACTTTGTCTTATTCAAAGAAAATTTGCATTTTTATTAAAAAGATTCATGTTTATTAATCGAAAATAAAAAGCAGAGTCATGGTGGAATTCACTCAAATTTGCAATGTCACTTCGATTTCATTTCGGTTTAATTGTAAAATTAGAATATAGTTGCACATTTATATGTTTAAATTGATTACTGACAGGAATGCAAAGTTTGATTTTCCCACTATACAGCTTCTTGTTTTTTTTTCTTGTGATTAGTTGTTTTGCACATATATTGGAATGGTCACGAAAATGAAACGAATTAATTTTGTTGGAAATTTTTTAAACAGGATCTCTAAGAAAGTTCACGACGAAGGTTGCACATAAACATGTAGTAACAACCGGATGTGTAGAAAGCTTTTATGTAGATAGAATTGTGTTGTTGTAAGAACTGAGGTCGTTACTGAAATATTTAGGTTCTGTAAGATTACTAAATCTATGGTTCGCAAATTGTCATCCCTACACTAGTTATAAATTTATGCAAGACTTTAAAATCGATCTTCGTTCTCAAACGCTGCTGGTCATAACCCTTGTTAGTTGATTTCTACTAAAACTTTAACTGTTACGTTGTAAATGACACTTATCTGCATAATTTTGGCTGAGTGAATTCAAATTGTGTTCAGTTTTAATTAATTGAGCTTGTATCTTGTATCCTAGAGTTTACTATTCTAGTACTCTATTGAACTGATAGACAGAATACATCTGACAATACATAGAATATGTTTTTGAGAACTTTCTGAAAGTTAAAGTGGCTGCAATACAACATTTTTTAAAATTACTGTTCAGGAAGTTATAACACATAAATATTCACGTTTACAACACATTATTACATACCCCAAATCATTATTGCAGAGACCATCAGAAAAAATCGGTCGCAAGGACATAGGTACAGTCGATCTACAAAATGGTTTCTTACTTTCGAAGCAATTGTTACTTTTGCTCGAAACGTAGCATATTTCATACGTCTTCCCTTCATTCATGCTTCCATTTCTGTACACATGAAATGAAAAATGAAGAATCTACTACACATCAGAGAATGTCCCTTAACGGCCTAACTTGAGCATCCTCGCTACACTCTGGCGCGTTTCTATTAGTCCTCTGCCGATTAAAAGCCAGTCGAACAAAAAACGAAAAGAAATTCAGATCCGATAGGTCCACGGGAACTGAATCCCCATCTCGCAGAGACCGAACAACAGCCGTTCCCGACTTCTTCAAAAGAAATTCTGACTTCGGTTCACAATAAAAACTCCCGTTATTAAAAGCATGTCGAATGGCAAGCGGGAAACATCCAGCAGAAAAGTCAGAAAGCGGCAGGGAGCGAAACGGAAGATAAGGAAAAAAAGCGCGGAGGGGCTGCAGGGAAAAGGAAAAGGCTGGAGAAGGAAAGGACGAAGAGGAAAAGGAGTATAAAGGGAGAGAGAGACCAGTCAGGATAGAGGTAGAGAGTGGCGTAAAAGCGTAGTCGTGTCGCACGTACGCTCGTCTGACGGCGACGTGCTCGGCATTGCAACTCGCCAACGAACCTAACCAACCCTCTGAGTTCCACCCCCTGAGAGTCATCCCCCAACCCTCTGGACCCCTCTCTCGAAACCTCTGGAACACTCCGGTCTCCTCCTCCTTCCTGTTTCTCTCCTTTCCACCGTATTTCTCTCTCGTGCGCTTGCATTCGCCTCTCTTCGTCATTTTCTCTGATTCTCTGACTCCTCCGAGGCTCTCCTTTTCATTTTCGCCCGTGGACTCTCTTCCATCGCCTTCCTTGCTAGCTGTTTTCTTTCCCTCCTTCTCGATCACGTATTATCACTCCTATTTCTCTCTCTCTCTCTCTCTCCCTGTCGGTTTTCGTTCCCTCGCCCCTCACAATATCCCGACATCCCTCTCGGCCTCATTGGGAAGACCAAACACATGCTCCCTATCTATCATCAAGATGTATTAGCATCCAACATTTGCCGGGTGAACTCGTCGCTGTGCTGCATTATGCAGGAGGTACCAGAGGCAGCCTAGCCGCCGAAACCCATCCTCGAGATACGGCTTCTTGTTTTACATGTTTTCGCGTGCCGCCTGCTAACCGGTGGTCCTAGTCGGATCATTTGGAGAAAGGGAGATGCTCCAGTTTGAGAAAGATAGCTCCTGCTTCACTCTATCTTCCTGCAAGTTTTTCGAATTTAACTGATATCGACTGCAGTTCGTTATTATTAGGTTGGGTTAGGGTGAGTCACAAATAACTTCTGAATTGTTTTCTTAAATTTATTGATTTGTTAAAGGATAATTATTGCTTCTGCCGCATGTTCACGTTTTAGGAATTCTCACCTTCAAATATGAAGCAAAAGTCAGTAGCCCAGATAAACTATTTGATTTTTAGGAAGAAAAAGTCTGTTATGTGTCGGATGTTACTTATGGCTCAACTCAATATGTAGTTTGGGACCTACAAATCTAGAGGGTTCCGAATCTTATACAGAAAGTTGAATGGTGTTAGGTCATATTATCGTATGAAGTGTCGGGTTTTCTTACAGTTAAGGGAAGGATTAATCAAGTTTTTTATTGAAACACAGTGAGGTTTTGTTAGAGAGAGGTACTTGCGACTTATTATCTCGTTGATGGCATGTAGTCATGTTCAACGATTTATGTTTACAGAGTGAAATTATACCATATAGTAAAACGTCTCACTTTTTAGGTCAAAATACATTTCATGTGGTCCGAAGTTTATATTTGATTAATATTTCAATTAGAGTTAGCTATGTGCAATGCAGATATGAAACGAACAATTTACAAAATACATCGTGAACAAACTGCACTGAGCAAGGGCAATATAACGAGTAAACAATAATTGCAAATATCTAAGCAATGTGTACTTAACGTAGATACGGACAACGCAAAATATTAGATTTATGAGAAAAATTCTATACAAGATAAACCTCTTAATTCTAGAACCTAAAATGTCTGCCGTATTGTTGGCGAGGTGTCAGAATGTCACAGAACAGAAATATTTGTTTAAAGATGATGAAAATTGTTATGAAGAAATTTGTTCAGTATTATGTTTCCTAATATTTCAAGATTTTCAATGTTATTTTGAATTTAATAGCTATGTATTCGCCACTCATTGTTATAGCAGATAAAAGGATAAATTTATCAATATATCGTCCGGTGGTGAATAATATTTTTTTATTCACTATATTTCATCAATAACGCGCATGTTCCTTTGATAAAATATTTTTTAGGGAGTGCGCCAAAATTGAAGGCATCGCGGCAGATTTAGGAAGCAAGGGTTGACGTTTCGTCGAGGGTGAAAGTATATGTGTCAGGGATTACATTTTTTGTGTTGCCGTAGGAGTTTTATACGCGTTTTATGAATCGAGAACGGGAACGAGAGGATTAAAAGTATTTTTTGGTGGATTTTGGGTATTTCGTGGGATTATAAAGTTAATTTATGAAGATTAAATTCGTAATTTAGTCGAGTAATTTATTCAAGTTCAGTTACAGTCATTGCACGTCCGGTAACATCGTTACTACAACAGTCAAGTTTGTAACTACTGAATACTCATTGTGTCGAAGCGCAAAGCGGAATGAAGTATTTCTTTGATCAAAGTGACAGAAAACCTTTTTTATAAACGTCTCCTTGCTAAATTTACTATGAATAACCATCACCCGGTGGGAATCGCAACGAGTACCCCCACGCTCATACGACTCTTATAAAATAATCGCTCTACATTAATGTAACAAAATGCACCGACAATGAGCTGCTTGAAACGACTCCAAACATAAACGTAATTTATGACATGGGGGAGAGTCACAAGTGTCGGGCAGCGGAGGACTTTTCCTGGCACGCTGGTCTTCAGCCTGACGACGACATGCCGCGGGCATTCCTTTTACGAACGAGCTAGCAAACGGACGTATTACTGAGCATCTACGATTTACGCATGTTAGCGGAGACTAAATTTTAAGAAAGGTAGAAGGCAGTTAGCCCGACGCTATTCTGCCTTAGCCTTATTTACGACTGGCTTGAGAACTGTTTTGTGTCTGTATGTCGCGAATATGATTTGATGGTGGGCATCAGACGTTAGCCAAAGACAAAAAGTTGTATTGGTTGTCCGGTGTCATAGGCTGATTGTTTGGAAGAGGCATGAGAGGGAGAGTTTAAGGGTGACTGGCGACCCGACGTCGCGCTGCTGATTTTCCAAGAAAAGGGATACATAGAGTACTGTTTTGGACCACTCAGCAATTACCCCAAAACCGTGAAGCAACAAGTTTCGTAACACTAGATCTACCAAGGCATTCGAAATAACTGGTTTGCAATTTTAGTATGTACGATTCATTTCTAACGACTATTATATTTACTTTAAATTGTTGCTGCATGAAGCTAAAGAAAAATATAAATAGACATTGCTTCCTTGAATTGTGTACTTCTTCCAAAACGTGTCATTTTGGTCGCTTCGTTGAAATAGGTGCACATTAATTGTCTGTAGATTTAGTGTTAATTTCACCCTGACCCCATGATCAATTTCTAACACGCAAATGTTGTATAGACAGATGAACAGTAGATCTACCAAGGCAGTCGACATGACTGGTTTGCAATTTTACTATGTACGATTTATTTTTAACGACTATTATATTTACTTTAAATTGTTGCTGCATAAAGCTAAAGAAAAATATAAATAGACATTGCTTCCTTGAATTACGTATTTTTTACAAAACGTATCATTTTGATAGCTTTGTAAGAAAATGTAACGTCCAGGTCATCTGGAAAACGTCGCCTGTCATCGCCATTGGGGGTGCCGTGCGTAGATCTTCGATAGATACGTCGCAGGCCAAGGGTTTTGGGCAGCGACGGACCCGACGACTCTGGCGTCGTACCCGCCATAAATTAAATGACTCTCATGTATCTTTGCTGCATGTAACGGTTAGAAAACGTTTTCTCTGACGAGGAGAGTCAGTCTTGGACTACCTTTGTACAGAGACGGAACGCTCTTCAGTGCGCCATCCAAATCCTGTATCATTCAGATTATTATATTTGTGAAATACATCTATTTCTTTATTTAGTAAATTTAATCTTGCAGCTTCGTTGAACTGGCTGCATGTTAAGTGTCAGTAGATCTAGTGTTAATTTTATCCTGACCGCATGATCAATTTCTAACACGCGAACGTTGTATAGATAGATCAAAGCGGTATTAGCAAAATTGAAAGACTACTTCCAACATTAACGTTTCAATCGTGAAACGGGTAGCCAGGTTCGACGTTGAACCGTGCAGGAATCGATTAGCGGTGGTCGATCGTCCACGGGTGCAGTAGGCGTCGGCGACGTGCATTTGGAATGCACGACGCACGACGAAAAGCGCGACGGAATGAGTGAGTGCGGCGTGGCGCGCGAATCAGAATGGAATGTTCCGGTCGTATTATGCATTCGCAAACAGGCTTCAAACGAACCAGTACACACTATTGCGGACAACCGTGCGACGGTTGCCTCTGTGCATACGTCGCGATTCGATGAGCTACATCGGGCCCGCTGATTACGTTATTGCGTAATTCCAGACGAAACGCACCGTCGGTGTCTTGCGTTTCGATGCACCGCTCATTAACGATCGCCCTCGCACTTACCGATGCGTGCCTCCCCTTCTCTACACGCTCCACCCGTGAGAAAAGTATTTTTGTCTAGGAGCACGATTACTCCCTTCTTCTCGGAAATGATTTATTACGAGAATCTTCACGAGTTCCGAGGGTTCGCAGTTTTATACGTGAGTGGCACAGTGAACACAGTCATACCTGATCAGACGCGATGTACTTTACTATTTTTTCTATAAATCGTAAAGAAAGAAAAGATTTGAGTATTCCATCGTGTTCTTCTGATTCTGCATTGTTTCAGTATGAAGTTTGCTCAGAATTTTGTTGACAATCAATAATTATTTAATTAAATCATATTTGAGGGACATCGGTGACCTCCGCGGCATTCAACTTGTTAATTAGATAATTATTAATTTTGACAATACTCTCGGCGAATTACATTGCAAGATTAACATAGAAAGGTATGTATACGATTGAGTGCTTAAACATTTTCTTTCCTTGTGATTTACAATCAAAGCAGCAGTTTATGTCGTGTCTGATTAGGAATGGCTGTTTCCACTGACAGTAGTAATACATCCTAAAAACAAAGACGTTCCCTACTTTGTTCACTGACAGGGAGACTATAATCTGATATAAGATTCTTCAAAAGAAACTACCACCCCTGTCCGTATCGAACGCAGCATCACCGAATGTATCAAACTGCTATACGTACAAACAGAAGAAGATGTTGCAAATGAAAGAACTAGAAAGCAAAAGGTTAAGGTTACCATTCACCGCGTCAGAATGGCGAGACGTAAAAAGCTAATTCCCCAGTTTTACGGTTTACGCGGCGGCGTAGACGTCTAGCTCGTACGCCCGCCAACCGACCGCTCCTCTGTATACCGAATTCGAATCAATTGATTGGCTGTTGATTGGAAATTGAATTAGATCGGAATGTGCGCGAGAGGGTGGCGCGGACGAGGGGGTAGGAAAATCCTGAAACAGGAAGGGAGAGGGTTGGCCCCAAAGGGAAGGAGGTGATGTGGTGGGTGGTTACGGAAGAGGGGAACGGGCACGGAGCGGCTGCTTCTGCCTTTGCAATGTGCCTGGAATATCAATGCCAACCACTTTTCGTTGCGACCGCTGTCGGACAGCCTCGTTCTTTCTCCCTTTGCTGCCTCTCCCTCTTTCGTGTTTCCCTCTACGCATATGCGAACGAGCGCTCGTCGTATCAGCTGCGTGGCTGCCGCCATCGCTTTTCACGCGTCTGACCTCTTTGATATCGTGCCCGGAATCACGCCTGTATCCGTCGTTTACTCGTGCTCGGATTTGCATAAATTATTGGCTCCCACGAAGAATATCGATTCGCCGTCTGCCCTCAGACGTAGGCGACGTGAGCCGAGGTTGGGTCAGGAGACCCGCGATGGGCTACTTTCTCCGCTCGCGGTAGATTTCATCCTTTTTGGATGATATGATGCTACAAATGCGTCCGTCTCTTTTGGTTTTGTCTCGGAGGATCGGTAGTTTTGGACAGGGATTTGATGTTTTGGTGATTCGAGCACTTCGGATGTACAGCTGGGTCCAGCGACGGGCAGCCGATATTATGAAGCAGATTTGTCTTGGAGTTCTATGGCGGTTAATTATGTTTACTATTTAGGAAGAGGAATAGACAGACGAAATCTGTAATAGTTTGATATATCAGATATTATCGGCGTTGGAAATGCCGTTAATTGTTTAGGGGTTCAGAGGAAAATGAGGTCTTAGGTCTCAAAATACTAAAATAGTGTGGTATTTATTAACACAGTAGAAATTAAGCTCTATACCAGTTTATTTTGCCTACTGCAGTTGAGACTTCGATTTTCTATGCGTATGCGACGTAAATATTTAAATAAGCAATAAAATTGCCGAGAAAACGTTGGATATAAAAATTTGCAAGAATCTATGCAGAAAACTAGTAAAAATGAATGGTGAAAAGTCTGTAACCTTTGTATTTCATAAATGCCCGTTAGGCATAAATATCTGGAAGGAAGAGTATAGATAGATACATCTTCCAAAACAATTGAAATTTCAGTTAACGTTATTTACAGATCATGTTGTCTTTTGAACTGATATAATAATTGTCCTGTAGAGAAATTAATGTATTCATGTGGCTGAAGTTTTTTGAGTGTGTCCACTAAAAACAAGCCGAAAACAGTTTGGAAAGATTAATAATCTGGGGTTTATATAATACACTGATTGTCATGGGGGTCACGGATGAGCGGCGCGTCAAATTTTGTTTAACTAAATAACTTCTCATTCATATAATTTTTGGAGTAAAATTTATCTCTCAATAGTAAGGTGCAGCAACGCCTTTGCGATTGCATAGTTAAATGTCCTATTCCTTCGTGATTTGTATTTATAACAAGCTGTTACAATATGTCTGACCAGCTATTGCTGTTTTCACTGCAGTAGTCAGCGTGTTAGATTCGTCGGCCATTACATTTGGTACCTAGCTTCAGAGAAAAACCTCGTCCAGGTCGCAACTTTGATTCGAGAGCATTTTAGTAGAATCGGTTGTGCCTGGTCAGACCGTGCGTTTACCCCTTGCCTTATAATAACGAGCTATACACGTGACGAAGATTATGCACCATATGTTTAAAAAATGACTCAGTCTTGCTTTTTAAAAGAAGCTCCTTTAACTGCTGAATGATCGTTAAGTACGTTTTGATGTATGTTCTTTATTTCTTAAAGTACTGGAACACTTAAATGGTTAACTATAGTGTACTTGGCGATGAATAAAAACGTAAGGCCAGGGGTTAATAGGTCAACTGCCTGAATGAAGAATATCCTATCTATAGTAAAAGCTTGAAATCAGTAACTGAATACAGTGTACTTTTACTGTCAAATGTATGAACTTACCATTTTAACTTAGCGAAAATGTACACAATGAATATATCTTCAAAATATTGAAAGAATTCCAAACATGTTGCTATATGATCAGTAATCAATTAAAGATACATTGTCAAATAAAAAGGTGTCAAATTGCATGCAGTTCAGTTAATAAACCATGTGTTAACAAGATACGCGTTACCTAACTCAACCTATATTTTTGTTCCTTTATTAGAATCAAACGAAAAAGTGCCACATTGCATGCAGTTCAGTTAAAACCATTTCTTAACAATATATGCGTTACCTAACTCCATCCATACTCTTGTTCCTTTATTAGAATCAAACGAAAAAGTGCCAAATTGCATACAGTTCACTTAATAAACCATTTCTTAACAAGATATGCGTTACCTAACTCAATCTATACTTTTGTTCCTTTATTACAATCAAGCGAAAAAGTGCCAAATTACATGCAATTCAAGCAATAAACCGTTAGTTGCAATCAGGTTTGCAATTTACAAAGATTTTCTATCGATTTTGTACACTTACCAAAGTATTTTAAGTATTGTATACACTCGTTAATAAGCATTTACGATGATCTATTATGTACTATTATAATCGCAATATTGATGCCCCACAGAATTTCCTGAAGAATTCTAGTTATATAATTACATTAATACGTTCCATGCCACAGTGAAGAATTCCATAACCTGTCAGACGCGTGAAAATAAGTTTCTATAAATACATAACGTTAAAAACACAAACATTGAATTGTTTTATGATATACCATTCATTTGGTACTATTATTGTGGCGTTCGTTTTAATTGGAACATAAAGAATATCACCATTTACTTAGAATAATCGAATTTGGTGCGTGGGGCGTATACGATCCACGCGGCACGGAACGTGTTAAGTTTGATACGTAGGTCATTCGTGATCCCTGCATCAACAATTACACCCACCTAACATATGCTACAACTAACAGTAAAACATCACTTCGTTGCATGATTAAAATAAATTTACCTTTCCACTCGAGACAATCGAAAAGATATTCTTCGTCATTCTCGAACTCGGAGCTATCAATCGACGGAGTAGCTCGCATTTTACCGTGGAATTCCACATGCTGGTGGTCCAGTTCTCGAAGGAGACCGGCGTACAGTATAAATACGAGCGAGGAAACAGTAGTAAATTCCGTCGTTTCGGCGGGAGAAATTACACGGGGAGCAGGCGGAAGAGTCGAAGACGACGGAGACGCGCGATGACCGCAAGGACGAGCTTTACGAGCTTTCTCGAATTCTCCTTCTCTCGTCACGCGACGAGCGAGAGAAATGATGCGGGGCTAAGAAGACGAGAGACGAAAGAGAGAGAGAGGTAGAACCGGGAGCTCTCGTTTTCGTTCTCTTACGCCCTGCGTCGCCGTCGTAAACCCGGGTTTATTTATGCGGCCCTCGTCGGTTGCCTCCTGTAGCAGGACGACGGGGATGTGACAACGTGACGTGGTTACTCCATCGTCTACCTTGCGCTCTTACAACCCCTATACCACGGTTATGCTTTTCCTGATAAACGTACACTTATTTCGCTTTGAACCCTTTCGGTGTAAGATCATAACTGGAAACAGTTAGCAACGACCGACGTGTTCGTCGCACGCCAGTCTGCCATGACCGAGTAGGCCGTGAGAGCTATGGTCGGATAGACTACCGTTTAAAAGCATTAGGGTAATTGTTATTTATAAGCAATATTATATTTTCATGCGTGGAAATTATCCAAGAATGCACAATAAAAATATGGACAATTGTTTTAACCCTCATCCGCCCCTCCTGTCAATTTGACACATTTATCTCACACAAATGCGAAAGATGTAAAATAGCAGTATATTTTGCACATCGCTTAATTATTTTCGAACGATGCGAACAATCTTGTGCCCGAATGCACAGAAATTTAATTTTTTAATTTTGAATAATGGAATTACAAGTTTAACTATGTATCTTTTCATTATATTTATTTTTTACCGTTGTGTCTATTTGACACCAAGGGATAAATTCAGTTGGGAAAGTGAGGGATGGATGAGCGTTAAAACGAACGCGACATAGTAATGGGGTAGAAGTTGTAGACTGAGCACACCAATATTCTGATTTGAATCTCATAATGTATTAGATCATCCCTTAAGTAATGCGAATTTTTCTGTTATATTTTTGAAAGGTGAAATACAAGAACATAATCAAAATCATTAGTCTTCTTTATATTTTACATTCATCTTCTACATCCTTTCGCCACCTTTTTACTAATTTTTCAATGCCCAAAGTTTTCTAGAACACTTTCGACATTGTTGACGTTGACCATTTTTTGTTCACTTGAATAATTTTCCAAACTCCTAAACAGGAAGTACTTGAACTTCCTCTGATTTCTGTAGTATCTGTCTTGTCATATGTGGCTGTGTGCTGCCCTTATGAAAGAAAAATTAATATTAATTAAGCTGCTGGTGCTGTAGGTATATCGTCAATTAGTATCATAAATTCCATCTTGCCTAAATGGATTTGTCATCTTTCCCATACAGTCTAATGTGAAAGTTGAACGAGAACCTATTCTAGCAATTCCTAAACTATCATCGTGCACTCCGATATCAATCTCTTGGCTGTTACTTTTTAGTTCAAAAAGATAATACCCATCAAACCAAAACATTAACAAAATTAAAGTCCCCGTTACTCAAACGCACAATCAGAATTGTCTATATTTAGAACATAGAAATACTTTATGCTCAGTACATGTACGCTATTAGGTGTTCACAAAATCTAAGTTATCTTGTCAAATCGTCAAGGCAATGGATCATGATTTTACACGATCATTCACGCAAACGATAAAGTTTCTCTGTTCCCAGTGCAAGATATACAGTTGGGCTTACCTTAGTCTACTACTGTGCCCAGTTTATACATTACCCGCACCCCAATGCAAGCACTCCGCCGCTCCACCGCAAGAACAGAGCAATTCGTTTGAGTTAGCCGAAGAAGGCAACCACTAAAAATGTATATTTAATGTTCCAGGCCGAGCTGGCTACGTTGAGGGATCGCAAGGCGGCGATGCTGGCGCTGAACGTCTCGACGCACAGGCTGATCACCGATCTCGGTAACTCGGCGTCGTTGATCTTCACGGCCCTTAAAGACGGCGTGGCAGATTTGTACCGTGTCTGGGACGAAACGTTCCAGAAGTAAGTATTATAAAATCCTCTTTTATGACGTGTACTTTCCTTTCGTTTTTTTTTCTTTTAGGGTAGATGTAACATTTCTAGGCACTTGAATGATTTTCGTATCATTCAATGACACACAACTTAAGAGAAAATGCGTATACAAAAATGAAGAATATATCAGTATAGTGTAAAATATACACAAAATCAAAACATTATTAGTTGAGCAATGTTTTAAACATAATTATTTAGAACATCAGTGCAGTATCATGCAAGACCTCTTTGCACCATTTGTGGCCACGAGAGCGCAATTTTTGGCCAGCCAGCTTTCCATTTGTGGCCACTTGTATAATTGGTAATACGAAAGATCCATACTAAGAATTATAGCTTTTAATTAATTACAAATGCTTATTGCTGAACAAATAACGCAATGCTTGCTGTACAAAAACAGCATTAATTGCCAATATCGGAATAAATAAAACGGTGGCCACAAATGGTACAACTACCCTGTATTAACACCATTTATCGTATTTGCCTCTTAAAATCCTTGCTAGTGTGTCAACAGAAGCTTATGGGAATATATTTATTTTGAAAGTGGCATCAATCGACTTTCCAAAAATGTTGTTTTAAATAGATTATGTTATGTAGTAGAATTTAGGTACGTCAAAACGTAGTAGACACAAGGATATGAAGGATTTGTTTCCATTCGTGACCCCAGTTTTCCATCATTATTTAAAAAATTGGAGACAAACTGAAATATCTGAAGATTTAATAACTTTTATCTCTGATTACGATTCATAAGCTTGAATATTAAATATGTTACATGATTTACTTATCGATTTGTCAAGTGTATATTATTTAAATCGGTGTAAATAGTTTACTTCAGTTTTAAAAAAATGCTAACTTTGAGAATAGTTTAAATCGCTCTACTACTATGAGAAAAGGGTTGATAACAAGTACTCGGTACAAAAAAATATGAAATAAATTTGTCCATAGTAAACAATAATATATTTAGAAACATTAAAATGCAACACCTTGAATATCTGAAAATACCAAAAGAGTGACTTATTCCACTCTCAAAATACGGGTTCATATTATGGAGGATATTTAACACTATAGGACGTTAAAGAAATCATTCAGGATTTAGACAAACATAAATATTATTGAAGTTGCAAACAATTTTGTGTTCAAGAAATTGTGAAAATTGTTTATAATTCGTACAACATTGTATTTTTGTTCTACGTTTGTTAGACATTTTTTACCCCGTTTATTGACTACTACGTTCGCTGCGAATTCTGAATATTTATCTCAACACTACGTAACAAAAACATTCTTTATTGTGAAATGTTTTTGTCGTTCCCTTTACGTAGACGATCATATTAAATTAACCTGTTAGAGGCTTGTACACTCCAAAGAAAATATCCTGCAATGGAAGTATTAGGAGAGTCGAAGTACGCAATTAAAAACAAATGACATTTGCAATTCTTCATTCTCTTCCGTGTCAAGGAAGTTTCCTTTTCCCATGGAGGGTACGGTTATCGAGTTTCGGGCCGTGTGGAATAGCTGATTTAGGATCATTGACTGACCGTCCACTGGCCGACATGTGACGTTGTGCAAATATTGTGAGAGGCAATGAAGCCTCCAAAGCAAACAGCAGCGACCCATAGACACCATAGGCACCGGCAGCGAGGGCTCAGATCTTTGGGATTTCGACCCGTGTCACGGGATTACTAGTTTTAGCTGGGATTGCAAGTTTAATCTTGGATATTTCTAAAGTGACCGCCACAGCCTGGAGGAACGTCCATCGGTCCATGTCTTTCCTCGAGTACACACACTTTACATATATCTACGACACCATAAAAGTATTCTAGATATACCATACGCGTTGTCCTACATATGCTACAATCGAAATAATTATTAATAGAAGCTAAAGGAAAGTAATATGATTAACACATTCTACGTTATTTGTTTAATAACGATTAGTTTACAATTTTAATTTTATTTTATTTTTAATTTTCGATTATTTTGTTTTGTCAGTGATAGATATGTTCATTTATCTGTATTACAGACGTAACACATCACTCAATAAGTCCCCGGTCTGACACATATATGGCAACATTGTTGACAGACACACGTGATTTCCGGGTAGTACTAACCTTCAGGCAGTACGTATCAAAATTTCATGGCATTCTGACCGTTAGTTTAGAGGTTACAGTCGTTTTAGTGACCCCAGTTTTGTAATTTTCAAGACAATGGATAGAAAGGAATTTCGTGTCTTGATTAAACACTGTTTTTTGATGGGGAAAAATACTGTTGGAGCCAAACAGTGGCTTGATAAGCATTATGGGGACTCTGCACCAGGGAAAGCAACTATTATTGACTGGTATGCTGAATTTAAACGCGGTCGTACAAGCACCGATGATGCTGAACGCTCTGGTCGCCCAAAATCGGCAGTTGTTCCGGAAAACATAAAAAATGTCCACAAAATAGTTTTAAAAGACCGTAAAATGAAGTTGCGTGAGATAGCTGACACCTTGAAGATATCGGAAGGTAGTGTCTTTACAAGTTTACATGAAAATTTGGGCATACGCAAGTTGCTTTCGAAGTGGGTGCCGCGTTTGCTCACACCGGACCAGAAACAACAACGCGTCGACGATTCAGAGCGCTGTTTGGAGCTGTTCAAGCCAAATAAAAAGGATTTCTTGCATCGGTATGTGACAATGGATGAAACATGGATCCACCACTACACGCCTGAATTAAAAAGATCGTCAGCTGAGTGGACAGCAGCCGGTGAAAGTCGTCCAAACCGACCAAAAACTCAAAAGTCGGCTGGCAAGATTATGGCATCCGTATTTTGGGACGCGCATAGAATTTTGTTCATCGACTATCTTGAGAACGGCAAAACTATCAATAGTGAATATTACATGGCATTATTGGATCGATTGAGTGCAGAAATCAAGAAATAGCCCTTTCAGTGCTTTGGAAAGTCACAGCATAGACTCTGAGCGCGTAGTGTATCTTACAAATTTCTTTGGCTTATATTTTTGATACTAACAACATTGTCAGTGTATAATTCTCATTATCTCTTGAATGATCGACATTCTATTTATTTTATTTTCTGCTTGTTTTCGAACTCATTCAAAGCAAGGCTCGTGACAACAAGATTTCTCCCACAGACAATGTGTAGCTTTCAAGTATGTCGCGCCTAAGTATGAATTTATAGGTATAAAATAAAAATAAAAATTGAAAAGACTTCAGGGATCCTTGAAAAAAGGAGTGTATACACATGTGGCTATTAGATATTATATTTTTATGAATAATCTTACAATTTAAAGACTAAAGTAGTGAAACGTACACACACATACAATATATCAGTCATCCTGGAGAATTAATTGAAAGTACACGAATCTGAAGAGTATATGAGATATCAGTACATTCAAAACCGCAGAATTTTTTTTTAATTTGTAATGGTTTTCAGAATATTCATTGCCTTATTTGAATAGGTCAATTCTGTTGTGCCCTATACATTTTTTAAATGATTTAACAATACTCCGTAGCGTCCAAAATTTTCTTTAAATTGAGACACACAGTGTGAGAATTCATGTGCGTTTCTTTAGGTGGTCAAGCAAATCATGGGCGTTCAAATTAGTATGTATTTCATTGTAAATAGCGTGAGGTAAGAGGAACGATCCGAGCAGTGTTTTAATTGGCGTATGAGTACTTGATTCCCTTGTCTGATAGGGGTCTGACCCATGCAAAGGGGTTTACCACTGACCCACTGGGGTTTTACAAAGGTCAATCCTATCCCTTCTGTGCTCCCCAGAAATTCCTATTCTTTGCACGAGCGCACGCGACTCCTCGGCATAACGTACAAATCGACCGATGACACCCGACACCTCATCCCTTGAAAGAAAATCTCAAGGAACTGTCATTTCGATCTCAATATTTCTATTTACCTCCAGAATTATTATTTCGATACTGTTTGCAATGGAACATTTAGTATCACGTTCTCTATGCCATCAATTTTAAAAGTAAGCTCTTCGAGGATACACGTACATATACAGGGTGTCCCAGCTTATCTGTTACAAGCTCATACTTCCTAACTTATTGAAGATACAACAAATGTTTTATATGGAATTTGCATGGTACGAGGGGGCACATCTTTTGGCGAAGACGAATTCGTTTTTACTTTATTATTTTAAGAGGTATGAAGGTCAAGTTCCTTTTTCAAATGGAACTTCGTATTCTCGTCCAGATCATTTGATAGTACTTTTCAAGACGAGGTCACTAACCTTTAATGTATACATGCGATTTTAACTGGTTTTCGAGATATTGCGCTTACAAATTTACTGATTTTCGATTAAAGAAATCTGGCCGAATAGGAAATAGCAGTGGTGGTCATTCAGAATTTTAAGGAAATTAGTACTTATTTTTTGCAATCATTCAGCGATAATTCAAGAGACAGACAAAAATTTAAAACAAAAATTTCTACATGTGTTATATCAGTTTTTGGGGGGATTGTTTGACCAACTAGAAGTAATTTTTTTACTGGTACGCCAATGTGGGAAAAAACGAAAGCATTTCATCGTCGATTTATTCGCATTGCAGGCCTAGGGCGTTAGAATTGACCTCGGATAAAGTGTTTTTATTTGCCAATAGTGCCATCGGGGAGATCCACTAATAATTTGACGCCTCGCTGTTTGCCAAGAGGCTTTACTTTCGTTCCACTTTTTATTATGTTGACCCGCCTAGCGATTTTTCCATTTCATTTTGTTCGTCGCTTCCATCGATTCCGAGAACTGGGAATAATCTTTGTTGTTTGTCGGGAATCTCCTATCGATTCGATCGTGAAAAGCTCTGCACTCCCATCGTCAAACAAAGTAATCCTTCGATTAATCACGCTGCAGAAAATTTCATGCGGTAGTCGTCATGGATTTTATGAAAATTTATTTTGTATTTTTCTTCATACGATTACTGTACAGTTACTTCATCAATTTATTTGTCTTATCTGTTCGTTTAGATTGTCTAAAGAATTCACTTCATCCTTTTTTATTTATTTAAAATATCTCGTGAACTAATCATTTTTCGGACATTTTACCTAAATACTTTTTTTTACGCAGAATGATGAGACGATTCGATCTATGTAAAAAAATGTACATTTCCAATTTAAAAAAATAATTCGATTGTTAAACACACACGGATCGTTGCATTTGGAAAAAATATATGGCCCTACAAATATAGTACTCTTCGAATCATTTACATTTTTCCTCTAACATTTTTCTCTAATTACACTAAGAAAAGAGCCATGACTTGTAGCAATTGAGTGGCTCACCTTGTATAGCTCAGGTTTCTTCAGATGAATCCAAGAAGAAGTAGAAAATAATTCGATCCGTAACGGGTTAAAACGGGTTTACGCATAAACAATTGTTTTGTAATATATTGCGTTAAGTTTATCTATTAACACGCTGAATGCCGTGGGAGTCACCGGTGACCGGCATCTCAAATTTAATTTAATCAAATAATTATTAATTGTCACAAAATTCTGTGCAAAATTCATACTGAAACAATAATGTAGTAACAGAAGAGCGCGATTGAGTACTCAAATCTTTTTTCCTTTACGATTTATACAAAAAATAGTAAATTATATCGTGTATGACAAGGTATGGTTGTTTTCACTGTTGCACTCATCGTATTAACACGTTAAATGCCGCAGTGAAAACAGCCATATCCAGTCAGACATGAAATAATTTACCGTTTTTAATATAAATCGTAAAGGAAAAAAAATGTTCGGGTATTCAGTCGCGTTTTTATGTTCCTAAATTAATGTTCTAATATGAAAATTGTTCAGAATTGTGTAATAATAAATAGATATTATTACCTGACTGATGGCACCGCATCATGCGCTAGCACGTGATCGGCAGCGAACGTGTTAACACATTGTTGACCGAACGCTTTACGCAGAAACTAATGATTGTGGCCAGCTACTTTTTATACAAGTCATTCTGTTAACGACACAAGACGAGCTGATACGTCTCCAGTCAACAATGTGTTACAACCATTGTTCCTTCAACGTCGACAAGGGTTTCATTTCTATTCAAATAGAACTGTTCTCTCGTACAAATTGTATCAGATGTACCCTAAACAGTGTATCTTGTTTGTGTGTTCTGCAGGGGCAATCAACAATTGTGCGCTTTGCAAGCGGTCCAGCAGTTTAGTATTCGTTTGGTGGAGCTTCAGTGCGCGTTACGAAGGGATAAGGATACCCTTGCAGTTTTGGACGTAGCCCTTCAAGCTGGTGCCACGTCGGAGGTTGCTTCGTCTGTTCGTCACGTCGCCAGGTTACTGTCTGAAAAACAGGACATCAACTGTCAGGTAAGATCAAGTTCCGTTTGCAACAAAAAATTTCTTCCAAATATTGTACGTACAATCAGAATTAACTCTGCTCGTTAACACTTTGTGGTTCGATGTGAGAATCACTTTTATCCAGCGTTATTAAACAGTACTACAGGAAGTGAAGCTAGCTTCACTTTATAGTGGAATAAAATTAACTACACAGTATCACTAATGATAATTTTAACTTGTAATTAACATAAGGTGACCAATTTTAGAATGATCAGAGATTGAATACTCGAGGTTCTACGATAATGTTAACAACTATTAGTATTTAAAAATCTACATATAAAAATTTTCACCGTTCCTGTTGAAAAACCATAACAGTTTTCACTGGTTAAATATCAAAATCAAGAATAAAGTATATCGTATTCAATATTTGATATTTATTTACTCCGTAATAGCTAATACTTGATGGTCTAAAATACTGAAATGATAATTTGATGACCTTATAACTCACAGAAGCGTATTCACGTATTTCAAGTGCAGCGTGCTAAGATTCCTTCCGTTCTACGTCGAAGAACAATAAAGTCTTCCACGTTTTTGGAAACATGGCGAGTCATTTTATATTCTCGCGAAACGTCCATTTTTAGGGCACTATTCAATTCATACAATGACACGCCGTAAGCGTTGCGGAAACGAGTGAGGCGAATAATCGTGGAAAATGGTTCGACGGTAAAATTTTTCAGTGCCGCATGAAAAGTGTCGAAAGTGATTTCGTTAAGGCGGAGAATGTGTCGTAACATTTTATTTCATGAACATCTGGGTCTAGGTAGTAGGCTAACGCAGACACGTAGGCTATAAAATGTCCGCGTAGAATATAAAAATCAATCGTCCTTTATTATTTCTTAATTAATATTTTTAGAAATTTTGATGTGACTATCAAATGCAGATTTGTTTTTTTCTATTGAGAGGAATAGGGAAAAAATATAAAAATTTAATTTTAAATAAAGTAAACAACCTAAGTACGTCCCTCCGTTCAACTAAACATTCAAGATTTTTGAGTTGAAAACTCCCCAAATACATGAAACTCATATTTTCAACTTTATAATATAATGATGGTTGGGTCAATAGAGCCAGTTGTAAATATTAATATAATAAATAAGAAAAAGTAATATAATGAGAGGACCACGTAAACATCCCAGTAACCAATCGCTTATATAATAATGTCATAATTGCGAAAGTTTTTTAAATAAATGAAGACGCGATGGGTTAGAAAAACCCGTAGATCGCACTATGGTTAAATCCAATTTGTAATTCATGTTCTACGCTTTCTGAATTTCATTAGTTTTTCATATTTGAGGTGAAACGGCAGTATTTCACGATATTTAGCAACTTCTCAGTAGTAATGCTAATAAACGAAACGGTGAATTCCAGCTATTTTCCTTAATCACAGTGTCTGCTTTCTAAAATAGAAATCATAAATATACACTCGTCAGACACTATAATTTTTCTCGATATGAAAAATTAATATTGTCAGAGTAATAAACAATTCTTCGATTTGTTTAAAGCAAGCGATTTGTACGCTTCTGGTACTCCCGTGTGACATGAGAATAATAATTATCTTACCATTTCTTCTTCCAAAGGAAGAAATAAGGAGAATTCTGTAAATTCCAAAGTTTGCAAAATGTTTTCTATTTGTTCTCATCCCATTTCGATACACGCTTTACATCTTACTACCGCAGAATTGCATGCTTTAACCGAAACGAAAAATTGTTTATAACTTCGAAAACATTAATTTTTCGCCCCATGTGTATTAGAACCTTTTCTAAACTCTCTTTTTTACCACCCGGTGCAAACACGTTGTATGAAACGTGTTAATATTTTTCACATTTTCAAATAACACTACCGAAATAATAATCTGTTAAAATAGCATTTCAAACGGATGTTTCTCATTTTCAATTCCCCCAGAATTTTTCCGGGTCTACGTGCTAACAATAATCAATCGGTTACACTGTTAGCCGTCGAATTGGTTAGCCACGATTCAATGTCGTGATGTTGTTCAATTCCGTTCCGGTACGACGTACGTGTACGTCGTCCGCCTATTATGCGTGACGATTAGAGTCATTGAAATGGCTAAAAGAGAATTCAGAGGCGGGTAAGGGCCACTAAGTGTGCATCGGCAAAAGTGTTTTGCATTATGACCCACGTCTGCCTTCGGATAATGGGCATCCTCGTTCCTCTCCATCCCTTTCGTTCTTTGATCACGCCTTCTCTCCTTTATTTCTCCTCTGCTATGATACCTATTACCGTTTCCTACGAAGATCTCACTCTTCTGTCGGTGATTGCTTCGGACCTTTTTCACGTACGGAAATAGCGAAAGGAACTGCGTTTCTGTGTCTTACGTCTGATCGGTGGGAATGTTTTAACGTTTTCGATTATTGGATGAAGATACGTTATTTTTACTTCTATTTTTTTTTTTTAGAATATGAATGTGCAAGGGTTAATGGGTTCGCTGTCTGTATAGTGCATTTGTGAAAGAAACGATAAAAGCATTTCATTGTAAATAGTATGCATTTTTCGAGATTGTTTTAACAAGTTGAACGCCGTGGCGATCAGCGGTGACCGACACCTCGGATTTAATTAAATTAAATAAATATTGATTGTCGCATAATTCTGGGCAAACTTCATGCTGAATCAATAATGTATGAACAGAAGAACATGACTGAGTACTCAAATCTTTTTTTTCTTTATGACTTATATAAAGAATAGTAAATTATATCATGTCTGATTAGGTAGGGCCGTTTTCACTGTGGCGTTCAACGTGTTAATATTTTACAAGGCTTACTCATCCAATTTTCGTTTACAGTTAAGGGCATTATACTGTAATGTTAGATTTATTTATTATTTTTTAATATATAATTTGTTTCTTTTCCGTTTGAAATAGAATAATAAATTTATTCCAAACTATGAATCAAATTATTTTCCTTTAGTGTAACATGTTGATGATTTTATTAGTTGAAGCACATGAATAGCTTATGGTATTTTTCGAATATTTTGTGCAGTGTTGTAGATATTTGTGGCAATTACTAAGGGAGTGGTCTAATTTACAAATCGAGAGCAAATAAATATTTCTCTTACTATGTATTATATCGATCGAAAACACCGAAGTATCTCAAAAGGAAAAATAGTGACTCAGGCCACTTTCATAATCTCCGGCAGATTTATAAAATGTACTAACCCTTTGAAAGGGTTAATCTCCGCGTAAATATTCTGTCTGCACGCGCTGGAACTCTGTGATCAGCAAATTATTGTAGTTAAATTACTGTTAACACATTGTTACGTAGATTTCGATAGCATTTTGAATCGACGAAAATCCTCGCTAAATCGTTTACCCGATATTCCCACGGTATCCTTGATTTTCAATCGGTTAGATAGCTGCTAGCAATTATTCAACGTCCTTGGATGGGGTAACGGTTCCCGGGGGTATCACTTGTGTGCATAAAGCCATTTCCCCGCTTAGATTGGGTGAACGGAGAAACTCTGGGGATATAGCTCTTCCAGCGAAGGTGAGATTATAAGGCGAATCATGTTTATTGGTTCGTCTTCTGTTCCACAGAAAAGACTTTTCTCTATCCCCTTTTTGTTTCGAAATAACATCCGACAGCAAGGGATTCTTCCTGGGGGTTGAAGAGAATATGCTTGAACATCGCTTTCTTGTTTACTTCTTCCTCGAAAATTTTGGAAAAGTGTTATATCTGCATTTTTAATGTACGTCTACATTTAGGTACAAAAAGTGCAATTTAGAGGAAATTGTACATTAGCTAAATTAATGGGTCGAATAAAATTTGTGTACCACTCTATTGAACATTTAATATTCACAATTCTGACGACAAGAGTAGAATATTTTGTGGCTTGCAGATAATGTGATACCATCACCGAATTATATCGTATACAGAACGTTGCTGAATTATAGATACAAATAGCATAGGTTGACAAAACTCGTTAAAAGAAATAAAAAAAGTGTTAGGCAGCATTTGTTCAGATATTAATCATGTTAGGGATATTCATAGTCTATGTGAGGGGAATGGACCTAGAGTGTGGTAAGGCCGCAGCTCTGGTGACCATCACTGTATTAGGGTATCCCATAAGTAATGTCATCTTTAAAGCTAACCCCAAGCATGAATGATCAATTACAATTAACCTTCAGTTTGGAGATATTTTTCACCCATAAAATAGTTCTATGACTCTTTCTTAAAAAAGATTTCGCTTTTTTTTAAGTCTGAACTGCATTTTAAACTGGTTTTCAACGATCAGTATTAGAAGATTTTATTATCAACTACAATATTTTTCTACAATCTGAATAAATAATAATTTGAGTGGTACCACAAGTGTTGAATAATATGCTAATCGTATTACATTGGTTACCATGATATTTTTTCACGGAAGCTGCATGATATTGATAAAATAGTTGCCTATAGACATTTGCTAGCATAATTTGATGTTTATGGAAAAATTTGTAATGTACATCTCGTACATTCCACCATAAGCACAGTTAAATCTTTATCGAATGAAAGTGAATAATATATTGGCGTTTATTTAACGTATATTATACGATAAGAAGTGTCATAATTAACGCGATGACCTGATATAGCTCAGTAACATCTTTCATGTTCACCATACATACTAAAAGAAATCATGTGAACTGAAATTCTGCACTGAATTTGGATTCTGTCTGAAAAAATAACTTTCATTCGCAAAGAGTTATCGTCTCGTGATTCATTTTTTGAATTAGATGAAAGAGGTCTCATTTATAAAGTCGTAGGAGTTCGATGTATAAGTCGGTCGTTTTTCCGGAAGGAGCTGCCAGAAGGGGAACGAAGGGGTCAGATTAGAGGGTACGTTTGACAGATGACACTTGTCGATATCGTGTTTCGGTTAAACGCCATCGCATCCCCCTATTTCCACCATATCCGTCTTGCATTTGCATATAAAGTAAATCTCTTTGGCAAGGTCGGCTCGCGTCGGCTCTCCGCTTTATGGACTTAAGGAGAAAAGTAGCTCGAGGTGAAGCAGGTGGCAGGTTTGTTATCACGACTTCCGATTGGCCTGGCCGCCTCTGTGCCGCTGCTTGTCGTGAAAACGTGCCTCCCTAGACGCAATATTTCCACCTAGACGTCGCCCATTTTTTTGTGTTCTCCACTACGCGATTAGAATAACGGGGTTGCACCCGACTCCTAGACTTATTAACAAGTGAACTTTATTAGGTCGGTGGGTTCTGCAGTGGAAAATTCAATGACTAGTCAGACACGGCAAAACAGCTATTTATAAATGCAGAGATTTCTGTGTGACGGGAAGAGACGTGGCTGGCAAGGCCATTCAAGAAAGGCGATTTAACGAATGAAAGGGTTATTTTATTGGTAACAAGAAAAATTTCAAAAAATGGAAGAAACTGTTCCTGATACTCGCGCTGATTCTACAGTCGTTATGCGACTGCTTTCGCATCCGAAAATCTGCATTTAATTCATCCAATTGTAAAGAATGCTTGTTCGAATTAAGTGAGTGATTATTTAGCAGAAGTAGGAAAATTTGAACTGTACCATCTTGAAGCTCGTGAAATTCTGCGTCAGATGACACACTGGTACCCGTCTCTGTCCACTTCGAGAGACAAGAAATAAACAATTGTCAGACAAGTGGCGATTCGAGAAATGTGACCGAGGAAGGTACCTCTTCAGAATTTTTAAATTTCTGGTGCCCCTGTTGCAGATACGAAGACTTCAGATGCTGTTGTCTCTGTTCGTGGATATTTATTACCGCCTATGGGTTCGAAAAAGATCAGAAATTGTTATTGGGGACTGTAGGCTGGTTTTCGGTTACAACTTCTCATACATCCTCTCTGTTCCGTCTCTGTCTCTAAAATGTTGCGAAGCGGGAGTTCATTACGGATGTGACAATGTATATAACTATGATAAAACTTACTTTGTAAATTAGACATAGTAAGACATCAAGAGCAATAACTAATAATGAAATACGATTATATTTATAAGGATTATAACAACAAGAGTTTTGTGAAGGTACTCTCACTGAACTATTTTTATTCCATTATTCTGAAAGTTCTTTTCTTTGTAATGATGTGATGGTGACACAATGGCTACAACGCAGACTCTACGTGATGAGATGAAGTGATGTGAGTGACATAAAAGCTGTGATGTAGAGTTAGGCTGTTATTGACCTTCTGGCGATATTACATTGTCTTATATATGAATGTTTGTCTATATTTCTGGAATTTTGTATTCAATTATTTCAGACCGTAGTCAGCCGCTGCTAACACATTTCGCGTCACAACTGCCACCTATGAAACTTCTGTTTAACCGCCGTTGAAAATGTTTGTATTTCGATTTAAAATTACACTTTAAAGAACTTACTATTACTGAAAAAGTACACAATATATTAGTATATAATTTTACAAAAATTATGAAGTACTACGAATTACAATTTTTTATAAGATAATTGTACACCCTTAATGAGTCAAGTTTAAATGAAATTAAAATGTGTCTATTACAAGCACTTCAAATACTTCACTATATAAACATTTGACATCTGCAAGACAGTTACATAATTAGTTATAATGAGCAATTGTATTCAGTATTGACATTTTGCTACAGAACTGGAGACTGAAGATATTCCTAAAAATATTATAACGGTATACAATCAAATTATATAAACTGGCGTACATTTTCGTGACCAGCAGTTATGTGACAACATGGAAAACACGTATTTTTATGCGATCGGCGCGAAATGTGTTAAGTGTCCTACTGTACTCATGCCTTTTTAATTTTGCGAATAACACCATAAAATGTTGACACGATATGCTTGAAAGCTTGTATAATTCTCTGAACGAAAAGAAATTCCGATTGTCAAACCTATACTGCGTTGCTCCCCCTTAATGCCTGAACGCACTTCGTAAACCGACGAACGAAGCAAACCGTTCATGAAAGAGAGAGGAATAATCGTCGCGAGGCGTGGAGCAAACAGTTGCCGTCGCAACTTCCAATTGTCCCCGCGCTTATTTCGCCTGTCAGGAAGACGTATGGGCCGCGACACGATATTTTTACCCTAACAAAGGTAAGAACGCGGCCTGGGGGCCTCTGCTTTCGCCCCCGTGTTAAGCAGCAGCCTTTTCCAGTCTTCTTCCACGACTCGCGACTCCGCTTGAGCGTATTCAAAGTCCCGTCAAGACGGAACAATCCGCGGAACAGTCTCTCGGTTTCGCCGATCTACAACACTCGAGGGGATAATTTCATGCACTCGACGTTACATCTTTCTTTTCTCCTCTTTCCGATACGACCCTTTAGCAGCGAAACGAACGCGACAAAGTGCTCGACATTACGACCTCCTTCCGTCTCGCTCTCTCCTTCCCCGTTTCTCCGCTTGCCTCTTCAAGGTCGGACCGAGGGAAACAGATAATGTAAGAAGGAATTCCGATTGGAACGATAAAACCCGGCGGGGTGAGTCGAGATATGGAATGGTAATAGTTCTGCCCCGACTGCCGATTCTCCTCCTATTTATTTCTCTTTCGGAATGGAGCAGCGGGATCATTATTGCGGATGCACGAAATACTGACCGTTCGGGATCATTTCTTCAATTAGAACCATCTTTATTCCCACACTTTAAATAGAGGAATAGAGAATTCTCTACAGTGAGTGATAAGTAGTCTACTGATTTTTATGTAATTCACTACGCTTCAGTATATAAAATGTATGCATTATACAGTAGAAGCGAATTAACACGTGCCGTGCCGCGTGGGTCGTATGCGCCCCACGCACTAAATTCGATTATTCTAAATAAATGGTAATATTCTTTATATTCCAATTAAAACGAACGCCACAATAATAGTACCAAATGAATGGTACATCATAAGACAATTCAATGTTTGTGTTTTTAACGTCACGTATTTATAGGAACTTATATTCACGCGTCTGACTAGTTTCGGAATTTTTCACTGTGGCATGGAACGTGTTGAAAAATACATGTTTAAAATCTTCATTCTGCTACAGCTTCTCTTCCTTATTTGTGTTGAAGTATAAAAATACTGAGGCGTGTACATGGTTGAATTCTTGCATAAACATCCGCAGTCCGGCGATGAGAAACTGCTTGTAACAGTGAAACGGATGAACAGAGTTGCAATATAGAACCACCACAGCAACCTAGAGCTTTCTACGCGACTGGAAAAGACCGGAAATTCTAATCAACCACCAAATGTCCTCTAATTTTTTCAGACTGTGTAGAAAGTCCTCGTCGACACGGACGTATCCGTAGGCTAGGGCTGGTCAGTCGGGCGATCCATGGACGATATTAAATTTGTATTTTTACGCTGATTCCACGGGCCATTCGCGTACGTGAGTCGAAAGGGAATCGTTCGGGCGATTAACGATCCGAGCTCCCTAGGGAGCCGGTGGCTCCAAGGTAGCCAACACCCCCGATGACGACTCACTGTGTGATCCTAAACTCACCTTCCCTCGCCTTCTCGGTCTCGCCCCTACGTATTCGCTAATATTTTATTTAATGCCTATCAAAATTTATGGATTTCTCGCGGCCGCGGACCAACGATCGCTTTTCAGGCGGCGGTCAGAATTTAATGTACCCTGTGAAACGTTTCTTCCGTTCATGAAGACAGAACAATGCACGTGTTTTCGTGCGGCGATTAAATATTTAAAGTCAGGCGTCGTTGAGACGCAACGAATTGGAAAGGGTGGTGTTGCTGTTAGGGTTTAACTAATGGAGAGGCCTTTAGAAGTTGATCGCTATGGACTTTGTGGAGACTGATAGTGAGGATGAACTGTTCTAGGTGTAAAAGGTTAGAATGGTACTGCTGAATTTGGAATTATTTAATATGTTGAGTGTCACGGGATCACTCGTTACCATCACTGATATGATTTAATTAAATAACTGTTAAAGGTCGATTCACATACGACCGTACCGTATCCGCACCGTAACGTCAGTAAGTCTTGCTCTATTTTCATATGTCCGTGTCGATCACCTTCAATGATGAATCTTTCAGCAGATCTGAAGTCGTCACAATGGATTTTGATACCGAAGAGCTATGTTTTTTCTCCGTGGTTTGTATTCATATATCGTGCGGGAGATACATAATATATTTCTGGATATTTCCTCACATTTTCAATGAATCTTTCATCATGCATGATGGAAATCTTACAAACTTGTTACATGGAAATGACAAATGAACCGTACCCTGAGAATCATGGAAACACACTGAATTTTGTTGCTGCGCACTTCTATCCGTACAGTGTTTATATTGGAAGTGCGTTTAGATGTATATGACAGTGAGTCACTGTTCAATGACGTCATATCCGTGAAAATGTCGTGGACGATCACGGCGAGAGCAGTGACGCTTATACGGACGGATCAGGATTGATGTAGTTACGGATAGATGTGAACAGTCACATTAAAATACAGCAGTGCCCGGTTAGTGGTCGGAGAATTTGCACGATTAGTGGTCGCGGTGTCATCCCCACGAGTACCCACCAGGGCGTTTCTTTCGGGCTATTTAACAAGTTCCCTGCCACGTGCACGGTTTTCGGTACACGCATGAATTTTAATTTGGTTACATAACTACCAACCCTTATGCGATTTTGAGTAACATTCACATTAAAATGATAGTAGAAATAGAAAGTGTAATATCAAGTAGATAAGTATTTGTACAATCAACCACGTGTATTAATAAATAGCCATTTGTGTGTGTCTGTCTAGTTACGGGTTTTTGTACTGTGGCAGGGAACGTGTTAACACATTGACTGCCACACTATATACTGAAAACGACACTTCTTTCTAGAATTTGATACACCATGAGAGCAATCTCAAATTATGCGATTTTTAAGCAATGATGTTAGTTCTTTATTGTTTTTTACTGGCTCTGTTAGACCTTTTCAGATATTTTTACTGATACTTAAATGTAATCGATGTACTATGCTATTTTCTACTGTGGCTGGGAACGTGTCAACAAATAGCATTTCATTCTATCGCACTTCCTCTCAATGTGTCTCACTGTCGTCCCCCTCGCACACATAGGCGACTAAGCTGGAAAAATAAGACTGGGAAATTCCCGGAACACCTACCTGCCGCGATAGTTGTCGTGATTAGGTCCTACTGTGATTAGGTCCCACTAAACGAGCATGACTGTACACTGGCGAACATCCTAGGCGACCCTTTGCTCAGAAGCCGTATGGAAGAAGGAGCTTGCACGCAAGGAACAGAGCGAGTTAGGCGAGTGGCGGGTGGCTCCTTCTCCCATACCGTTTCTGAGCAAAAGGTTACCTAAGATACTTGCCATTGTACAGTCAATAATGACAATAATATTTGTTTTACGTGCACGAGACGGTCATGGCACGGTACGGCATGGATGCGGTACGATCGTGTGTGAATCGATCTTAATTTTTATAAAATTCTGAGAAACATTCATATTTTGCAGTGATATTGTAAAATATACATTGTATGATGGAATACTTACACATTTCTCGTTTCATGTTTTTTTGATTAAAAACTGCAAATTATATTGCATCTGACTGAATTTGATTGTGTTCAGAAGGTGCGTTTTACAATAGAAAATCCAATAACTAGCTAGGCATACGAAAGCAGCTGTTTATAAATATACATTTATGGTGGAAAGTAGTAATATTCGTTTATTTGACGCTACACTTATTAGTCCATAGTATTACAAATACACTACACTGTAAATAAGAAACAATTATCTGATTGTGAGCACTCTGAACAAAAAATTCTTGTATATAAGTAGCTTTCATCAAATGATTAATACGTTTATTGCTACAATGAAAAATGCAGTAACTGGTACCGCACATTGTAATAAAAACTTCAGGAGTTTATGATTCTTACAAAGAGTACTTTTAAGTACCCATAACAATAAAGGGCTAATTTTAGAACGCATGTTCATTTTTTATTTCTCTTTGTAAGTACTACACGCTCCTAAAGTCTTGAATCTCTTTTTAAAGTATGAATTGGTATGAATCTTACACGTTTCATTATTCAGTGGTACACTTAGTATTTTATACTGTCATGGTAAGTAAAAAATTTATATAAAATTTGATCGATACGTTAATTATCGGTGACCATGACAGCAGTTTACGTGTTTTTGAAATTGTTTAATCCTATTTGAAATTGTTTAATCCTATCGGAATTACTTAATTTGTTACTTGATTTTCCAGTTATTTTTCTGTGCAGTTGATAATATATTTTCGCGATACTCTTCTGAAGATATCAACGACCTGCACCAGTTTTGTCACTCACCTTTTCGTCTCTACCTGTTTGCCCTTTGGATCACTACAGTCCTAATTATACTCGGTGATCGAATTAGATGGGTCTAATTATAAGATTGGATAGAAATAATTCGTAAGCCAGGCAGATAGCCTGTCACTGGCGTGCATTTTATTTTCCTCTGTCGATCGGGACACGAGTATTGAATCTCGAAGCGAATTTCGAGGAAGTCCCTCGATATCTTCTGAATATACACGTCTGGATGACACGCAATACAGAATGCATGTGGAATACTTTCACAAAATACATAGACATGTACCGGAATAAAATTGATTTATTTTTCTATTTTCCTGTGTTCAGAAAATGCTTTGTACTCATCAGATTGAGAAATTCTATTTCAGGGTCTTACGAATTAGACACTTCGAGGTCACATCCTCTTCTTAATTTTGTTTAATGTTCTACACTATGCGTTCTAGCATACGATGTCCATTATTTTCCACTGTTGTTCGAATTTTCAAAATGATGTGATCTTCAAAGCAGAACTTTGCACGTGTCTTGCGTTACTGTGTCTGTGTAAATGACAAGCGATCTTGAAATGCGTATTTTCGACATCTGTACTATGGTAATAAAATGGTTGTTTTTTAAGTATCCTTTAAGCCTTTGTCTTACGATTTTTATAACGATCTCATGCGATCACATTTACTATTCGAGTTCTCGAGTGCCCTGATAACCGAAGAACGTCTGTTAGTATACACAGTTTACCTTTGACAATCTGCTGAACACCAAATTAATGAATTAGCTATTAAACAGAAAAACGAGAATAAAAATAGGAGAAATTTATTGGACATGACGATTCAGCTCGAAACATCCCTCCAATGTTTCTTACACACATAATTATAGCATTTAATGTAGTATTCTTTGGGTTTTCACATACTACCCTATCGCATTTTTGTCTCGTTACACTTCTGTAACATTGATCTCGACCGAAAGAAACTTGAAGGAACTCGGACACTGCTGACATCTAACACCATTTATCATTTCTGCATCATTAAGTTTTTGACTGAAGTAAACATTCTTAAAGTACACCGTCTTTATAAATATAAAGAATAATAAATCATTTCTGCACATTTCTTGGTGTACGAGAAACGGCATATTTTTACATTTTATGAGTTATAGCTTTGACTTCGTCGACGACTCTCCAACGGACATATTAGGAATAATACGTACTTGGATAAGAAAGTAAACGTGATGACTTACAGGCAAACATTGAACCAGACAATGAAGTGTTTGCGTAATGACTATCCTCGTATTAGATGTGCAACTGTAGTTCCGTAATACATTACAAACAAGTAGAGTAGTGAAGCGAAACTTAACTTGATAACAAAAAGATTGAATAATTAGAAAGGGCAGAAATTGTCAGAATCAGTTTGTACATTCCAAGGTTACAGTGTATCGTAGCGCAGATAGCGCGCGGTACAAGGCGTGCAGACCGGAAATAAGGAATTCTCGCAGTTTTCTTCTACGTGATTGGTCCTTCGGGCGATGTGGATTCTGGCTCGACTCACTTCGTACCTACTATCCGTTATACAAGAGTATACCGACTTATATATAGGTTAGGTTGAAGGTTGCTACTTGGTATGCGGATCGCGCTTTTCATTACCGGAGGCTCTCCCTCCCCTCTAGCCGCTGCAACAGCCTAAACCAACCCTCTCTTTCTTCCAGCCCCCTTTCTCCATCGCCTTCAACCCCCTCTCACCCCGAGTTTCGCTCGTGTCTTCGTCCTCTTCTCGCAATCGTCCGCACACACCCTGGCCCTTGCCACTTTTTTACTATTACCAGTGCTGTCTGGCATCAGCGTTTCGTGTCGTGGCCTCGTGTTCTTTTCTCTTTCTCTATTTATTTGTTTGTCTTTTTTTTCTTCTTGTTTTCACCGTTCCCTTTGTCGGGGCGACAAGTTCATATTAAACCCGAAACTGTTACGTGACGTTGGTATCAGTTGCGACGGACGGCGGTTGTTCACGGATTTTTGGGGAAATTGTTGGGTACCGAACTTCCGCGGCGATTTGCACCCTGATCGATGCGTAGAAACGTGAAGTTGTCGGTTTGAGTGTTTCAGTTTGAAACCCCCTTGTTATTCGAATATTTATTTGCAACACATTGTATCGACTATTTTGTTTCTGATTACAATTTTATTTATTAGTATATTGTATGTAGAATATTTTCAGATTAATATAATTCACCAAGAGAACCAAAATGTTTTTATACGCACGTGCTAGGAAATGGATCGTTTCGGAAAAATTTTGAATTCTATTTTTAAAAACAAGTTAATGCAAATATTGTATAACGTTGTTTGTGACTTACACATAGTATATTATGTTACATATACTATGCATAATAAAATAGAAACTGTTTTACTAAAAAAATTGAATACCTCCCCGGTGGTTTATTTGCAGCATGTTTCTTTTAATAAATTGTATCAGACTATATAGTTACTACACTTTATCAACTTTCTGTATCATACTTTTCTGTTTAAAACAACAAATATGATTTACGATTTTCTCTCGTCAAAACAAAGGTCACCTGTCACCCTATCACGGTAGGGTTGAAGGTAATTCTTGAAAGAAAGATTGTAGCCTGTACATTTCTGGAGATTTATCGTTTCTCGGTAAAAAAACAGACGATATATTTCAACCGTAATAAATTTTCGAGATCAATCCCTGCGTAATGTATTAGAAATACGAATAGAACGATATTTCTTGAATTCCAGAAACTTCTTCTATATTTGTCACAGGCTTGGGAATCGATATGGACTCGAAAGGGTTGTTTAATGATGGTAGTGTCTGAAATCTTGAAGAATATTTTAAGCGAGATCGTACGCCCCTGCATCATTCTGTCTGCTTCCTTTCTTTCAGTCACCCCATCTTGTTCCCTTCGTCCTCTATATAATCGTCTTATATGCCTTCCGGTTGCCTGGCGGCAATAACCAACACTGGATTATGCAATATTCGATATCATACTCTCCCGGGGTGTATTTATACCTATCAGCATCCCGTGATCTAATCAGCAGCGCCGCTTAAGTACATCCTTTCATGATTTTCTCTGTGATCGATCGCCGGGAAATCTGTAGCGTTCGCGGATTTAAAAGAAGACGAGTGATCGTTTCGTTATTCGAACCTGAGGTCTTTTAAAAATTGATCGCCTGATTAATACTTACGTATCGCAGGACGCTAGGACATTGATGAACGTTTTTAGAAATAATCTATGTAATTATAAAACGGTGGAAGATCTTTGCCTATTTTCGCGTAACGACTACGGTTATAGCTAATCGATCATGTCTTCTGATATCTTCGTAGACGAATTCGTCCGAATTGGAAAAAGTGACTTAACTTTTGTTTTCAGTTATGTTAATTCAATATTAATTCATGTTGGCTAAAGAAGAAAAAATTCAGAACTCTCCCAAAAAATTAAGTACACACACGTGTCCATTAAGTATTACAGTGACTCGAACGAGTTTAATTTTAGATACAGTTGGAAAACTTGTAGTTAAGGAGCTATGCTGAAATTTAGAAAGGGAAGTAATTATCTTCTTTGGCAAAATATTTGATTTGAAAGAGGTTAAATATACCCATTTATACCAGGATTCTTAAAAAAATTTAACTATATACTTTCACGTAAAATTTATATCGTGACTTACACCGTCTATAAACCGCATGTTATGTAACTTAATGAAGAATGTAACAGTGCTTCTCGTACTTTTACTCAACTTCAAACCTTATCACGTACATGCACTATACCACAATTTTAAAGAAGGTAACCATATACCTACAGATTATGTAACGCTATGGAATTACTTAACGATCAGCCGGCTTAGACGTTTTGCTCTAGTGTAATAAGTATCCTCTCGAATGGTTATAAGACTTAACCTAAGAGAAGAGCTATCGAGTTTCAGTTCAGAAATTCTATAAAATAGAATGGCTCACGAAGTTTATGGACTATTCGTTTTGATTTGAAAATACAATAATACTATGCAATAGAATCAAAAACAAGCATCGATATGGTTGGACTTCATAGCGAAGCTCAGTTTCTTCATTACCATCCGTCTTTATTTAACGAATAAATATATTTTAAGAGTAATTTAAACAATACTTTCTGTAACGTATAAAGTATCAAACGAGATAACATTCTTTCACATCTTTCAACGATTACTTAGTTTTTTCCAGACTTGAATGTAAATATGACAATCATCCTTAGACTTATGATTGGGGGTGTATATCCGTAAACACACGCAATAATAAAGCTATATAATTTTAAATAATTTACAGTATACAGGTTGTCCCAGATTTTTTCGGCCAAACGTTGTCAGTACATTTTATGAGTATTAATAAGAAAAAGATCTTACATAAACATAGGTTATTTGCAGCTTTATCAAAAAGCTACAACAAAAATACGAAATGCGAAGGGAACGGTAACGGGCTTGCGGTTACTATAATACGAAGTGGGAATAAATCAGCGGTATTTACATCTAGTCTGTTTATGCGAACTGTATTTGCTATCTGAAGTTGTTGGTGGTATCATAATGTTCCTATCGCTCTTAGAAAAAACTAATACTCCATTACTCCATTACCGTTCCCTTCATGTTTCGTATTTGTATTATAAATTTTTAATAAAACGCCAAACGACCTATGTTCATATAACATTGTTTACTCAACTATGCCAATGGAATATACTGACAAAGTTTGGCCGGAAAAAACTAGAACACCCTGTATAATTACCACGTTGAACGCCACAGTGAAAACGGCCATACATAATCAGACACGATATAATTGACTAGTTTTCATGTAAATCGAAAAGAAAAAAAAGATTTGAGTACTCAGTCGTGTACTTCTGCTCCTACATTATTGTTTCAGTATGAAGTTTGCTCAGAATATTGCAAAAATCAATAATTATTTAATTAAATTGAATTTGAGGTATCGGTCACCGGTGACCGCCACGGCGTTCAACGTGTTAAAATTGGTGAAAACGGGTAAGTGTCCTATGACTTTTGAGCGGGAGCGTATCTCATCCAAAGAATGGAATGCAGGATGAATTTATTATATCTCTTCCATAAGAACGGAAAAGTGTTTTGGGACTGACAATGATAAGCGGTGACCGTTACAAAGCGGTCCTCCGTTCTAGCAACGAAAGTCAGAGACCTGGTGTTCTTGTTACAGAACGGAACGGTGCTGAAAGATGCGACGACGGAGGAGGTGAGCGGCGGCGGGGCGTCGACGAAATTCGGTGACGCGTCGCCGATCAGTCTGACACAGGAAGGTGGATCCCTCTCGGACAGTGGGATCTCCGACAGCGGAAGCGAGCAAGAGTTGAGCGAACGGGAGCGACGATTGGCAGCTCTGCGCCGACTGACACGTAGCCTGGAGAACCAACTGGCCCCAGGAAGCGAGGCGCTCACCGAACTCTGGAAACGAGTCGAGGACGCCGAGACGGAGCTACGGGATTTGCAGAAACACTGCAGAGAGCTGATCGTACGCACCGCAGCCAGCGTCGAAGCTCGAGCCGCCAAGAGGACGAGCAACCAGGTTCACCATTTCGTCGAGTAAGTATCTTTTACTCTTTTCTATCAAGTGTTTCACAAGTTGACTGCCATGTTCACTGGTGACTGGCGTATCAAATTGTATTTAACCCTCTATAATCGGAATTTTTTTGGTAAATGATAAAAATAACTGATAAAGTTTGTATCGTGGAATATAAACATAATAATGAACGAACACACTCCTTGGTGGCTGTATAGTCGTAGAATATAATTGTACACAGTGATAAATAAACGAAACAAGATTTCAAAAATATAAACATACAGAACTATATGTAAGTAACTTCTACGTCACATGGCGTTATAGAGGGTTAACACGTTGACTACCACAGTCAAAACAACCGTTCCTAGTTCGACACGGTATACATTGTCGTTTTTACACAATTCATATAGAAAAATAATGTTTACGTATTCGAATGCATACGTCAGTTTCTACATCAGTGTTGCAGGGTTAAAGTTGCTCAGAGCATTGTCAGAATCAACAGTTACTTATTAGTTAAATAAAGGTTGAGTGCCGCCCACTTCAGTCGACGTCTTAACGGGTACTCTGCTTTCTTGGTATGTTTTGAGGGTGCACTTTGGGAATTTTTGTTTTGGAAAAACTGAACGACGTATCTTAGTGACACGTCACAGATTTGTTCGTATACATTTTTACAGCTATCATGAATTTTTGTACAATGTTTTCATATAAACCGTAGTAATTATTGACTGAGGAAGCAGACAGGTTGGAAAAATGATTTTCGGATGACTTTTACGATAAATACCGCTGAAGGCGTTTAGAATCAAAAACTTAAATTCTTAACACGTTGACTGCCAGGGTGGTCACCGGTGGGCCGGCGTCTCAAATTTTATTTAATTAAATAACTATTGATTTTTGCTGTATTCTAAGAAAATTAATATTGTAAAAATAATATAGATACGCATGTACAATACTGAATATTTAAAAATTTTTTCCCTTTACGATTTATACAGAAAAGAGAAATTTATATTGTGTCTGACTAGCGATGACTGGTTTCACTGTGGCAGTCAAAGTGTTAATTACTGTCAGTGTAGCTAGCGCATGAAATACGGAAAACAATAAAAGGGATTTTTGTCAAAGTGGCATCAATCTCAAGAACAAACATAGATTTTTTAATAACATTTTGACTGCAGACTATTATAAAAATCGTGAATATTAATATATTGTGAAACATTCAATGAGAATTATAGAATATTATTGAATAATAAATTTTAGTAAACTAAAGATATAAACTTCTGGACACACAATGTAGAGACAAATAATTGTATGGTTCAGTAGGTAAGTGACACATGGAAAGTGTGCAACACTCTATTTACTCTCTACTCACAATCTGTGGTTTATACTTCCCAGTAACAGAGATTCCAAAGCAGCAAGATGGGATTTATATGAAGATCCGTATAATTGATAACACTTAACTATTGAACCACTGTTGTCGATTTATTGAAAAGTTGTGAAAACCTAATAAATATCACACCTTAAAATTACCTTTCCCAACTGAAAGCTATTGTTATTAAGTTTTTCGGTTTCTGAATTATTGACATCAGATTCTAAAATTAACCATTCTTATTTGAATCTGAACTTGCAGAATTGTTGATTTTTGGCACTGTAATTAAAAAAATCATTTTTATTGAGATGATTATCAATAGTAATATACATGTTTCGAGAACTATTGATGCCACGTTCCTTGCCTATTAACATCAGTAATTTCGTGTTGAAACAATAACAAAAGTTCAAATCAGTGCCTTGATTTTTCATGAAAATTGTCTATAAAAACATGACTTCCCATTTCCTTCATAAAAGTTTTTCATACGAATTTTGAATAGAATACAGTTTTACGTGTATCTTTTCTATTTTTATGAAAAAGTCATGACACTTTTGATTCTCTGTATGGAGAAATCATTGTAAGAGTTATTAATGTTCAAATGCATATTTCGAGAACCATTGATGGCCATCTACCTCCCCCATCTACGAATTTGAGAAATTTCTCGTTGCCACGGTAACAAAGAATCGAGGCAGTGCTATGATTTTTCATGAATGGCATGTGCAAAGAAAGTGAGTGGCATCATTCATAGGAACTCCCAGTACAATACGAATCCATGTAATTTAGTCTTCTTTTCAGTGGAAGGACATTCAATGGATGAGCTTTCAATTTTCCTATTGTTTCCGATGAAAACCAAGAACCTTTAGACACGGTGATATGCGCAGACAAATTTTTCTGGTCAAATGCATGGACGAGTAATTTTTTAATTTATTCCTGCGCTTCAAGACGCCAGCACTTTCGAGTGAATAAAGAACGACCTTCTCGGCTCGCATTCCATTTGCATAACGTCGAAATGAGAAGCAAAGAATGAAGGCGTCTATTTAGACGTGGGGACAAGAGCTCGTTCGTTCATAGTTCTACTCCCATAACGCGTCCACTCATTTGAATACAAGAAGTTGCCTGTGAATGAACGTTCTCCAACGTTAACCACTATATCCCGTTAAAACAACGTTCAATGAACCACACATTACTATAAATATTTGAATTTCATCCTACTGAAACATAATAAGCGATCGATTTTTATCTTTTCTTTCAAATTCGTGAAATTTCACTTAATTCTCAATGATCAACAGATTTTTTATGTTTTAATATAGTAAAAAGTTTGGTGACCCCTGTGGACAGTACTTATACGTGTCTGGTGTACTCTTGATTTTTTAATTGTGTTTCATACAGTTTTTAATCCAGCTGTCTATACAAGGAAAATATTATAAGAGCTGGATTATTAATAGTAAATAATGAAATTGTTTTGGTAAATGTAGAGACAAGAAGAGTAGACGCGTGTTCGATAATTTCCTCGAGTACATCTTATTTACACTGACGTTTAACGATAAAAATTTAGTCAGTTCATAATACGACATAATTATTTAGTACGTTGACTGGGGATCACTAACTCTTCAAATTTAATTAGTTAAAATAAGTGCTAAATTTTGCAAAATATTGAGATAGGTACATTATATAATGACAAAATAAAATAACCGTGCGTAAATAAGTAATTAAATATGTTTTCTACAGAGATTTACATAAACAAATAGTATATTTTAACGAGTCGTACTACAGATAACACCATCAACCGAAGTGATCAACGTTTTAAATATTTAATACTGTTTTTAATGTTTCATTTTTCTTGATGATTTCCTTTTAATTTCGGTCACAAGCGTACTATTAATTTACTGAAGCAAAGAATTGCAATTAGGAGCAAGGGGGGTTGTTAAAACGTGTGTTACCCGTTTTATTATACTTTCACCCCCCAAGTGGATCCGTTTCACGTTTCGTTCTTTCAATCGCAATTACTCCGAATTCCCATTATCACCGGGACCACCTTATTTAACTTTGTTTGAAGGATGTTTTTTATAGTCACATTTAATCACTGCTCGGTGGCGACGGTAATAGGTTTAGTTTTCGCGAACATAGGACGCTCGGCCATATTGCATCATAAAAAAGGCTGTAAAAACTCGTCGCCCCTTTTTTCGCATCCACATTTCCGTGTATTTCCTTTGTTTTCCACTTTGCGTTCGCTGGATTGCTTTTGTTTCTATAATGTTTATTCTAACAAAATAAGAAGTGGAAAATAATTGTGCCGAATTAGCTTAGAAAGAAGGACATTTCAAATGTTTTCTTTTGACAAATGAGCTTAAAAAATAATCACTTAATAGAGAAGATCAATGTTATTAAAGAAGTTACAATTCTTAGAATAAATGCAGAATATTGTTTACCGGAAAACTGAAGGACATGTATTATCTTCAGGTACCATGTGATAACTACATCTCAAAAATACTTTTAGAAAAGAATAAATAATAAGAGAAGTTCATAAATATGTTCTATTATATATTGAAAGACTTTTAACTTGTAGAGGTTTTACTAAAATTTGTAAATGACTATTTCGTGTTTACGTTTTGCAAATTTTTAAGTAGATTTGATACTTATGGGCCTGTGTTCAATTTGGTATTGTGTGTTGGTCTTTTGTAGTTATTGTACTAAAGGACAGCTAACATTAGAAGTTCCAAGACATGGGATGCACCTCTGATTTGATATTCCTGAGAACTTACCTTTTACTCATTTCCTGACTGTCTACCACCCATGGGACCCCATAAATTAATTTTCGCGTACTGTGATATATTCAAGTTTTAGAGGTACAAGAAGTTAGTGGCTGGTCGGTTTGGTGTTAATTTAATTTTGCACACGGAAACTACACTAATTATCATAAAGCCAGAAGTCATAGACAATCTTTTTATCTCTGCTTTAATTCTGTCTATTTTTATCGTAAGTTATACCTGACTTACTGTAACGAGTACATTCCGTGATAGTAATAAGGAAGAAATTTTAAAGTTCTGATGAAGTTCTTATGCTTCTTGCAATGTAAATTTATGTTAAGCAGTTTTATTTGGCAATTATAAAAGGATACTTCTTTAAGGGAGAAGGGGTATGATTTTTATATATTTCAGAAGTGGAAGATATTTAGAAAGAGCAAAGTTACTAATCTAATAAATTATAAAATTATTAATCTTCTAATTTAAGTTAACTTCAATTTGTACTTTTACTAATATTTTATGATCTCACCACACTCTTTCCATTCCTTTCCTTTCATTTTATAGTTTCATTAATGTTTTTATCATTATTAATTCTTTCCATGTTTATTCTCACCGTTTTTTTTAACAGGCTTTTCTAATACCCATCAAAATGGAATTACTTTATCTTTTTTCTTGATAAATTTAGAGGTTTTATTATACTGTATCCTGTAATATTACACTTTTCAGTGACTATGGCAGACATAATCTTCGAAATTACAGTGTATAACTTGGAGAAGTTTTTATCGTCAGACTAGTAAGATTAATGTACTCAATTAAAATTGTTACTAATTGTCTTATTGCGAATATCGGCTATTTATACTTTATTTTGGTGTCTTCCATAAGTCACTTCTGAGACACACAATGAGTACTAGAATATATTGGCAGAATTTTTAAAAAATTTGAAAAATGCTAATTCAAAAACTTTGAATAACTGAACAAGTGAAATGAACTCAATTCAAATAAGTATTCTCACAATACTATAGAGTAAGGCTCCAACCACCAAAAAACCTGCATCCTCCAAATCCATTAACCAAATCCAACCAGACATAAAAGCCCATATGAACTACAATATAACGACTACGCACGAGGAGCATAAACAGTTACATTAAATGCAACAATTCTTTGTTTTCTGTGCAGCAAGCGGAAAAAGGCGAGTTCCACAGAGATGGCAAAGGAGAGTTTGGAACGTGCCACAACGATAATGACGGCAAAAAGCGGTGCAACGGATGCTGGGGACCCAGACAATGAACCGGACCTTCCTCACAGTTGGGTCTGGAGGATTCTGAGAGCAGCTTTACCCTTTCAGCTAGCCTTGGTCGCTCTATTTTGCGCCGCCTGTCTCCTCGAACCTCATTGCTGCGAGGCGGCAAACACTCTAAATCTTTCTCTGACCCCTCAGTTGCGTTACGTCAGGGGACCGCCACCTGTCTGAACAGAGCGAGGTGTAAACTTCAGGGTGAACCTTCATAGCATCATGCTCGCAGAAACTCGGGGAGAGGTTCAAGACGAACCAACCGATTCCTCAGTCACCGAACGAGAGAAATGGTTCCGTCGATCGTGGGAAATCACGATCCTGCTACCGACAGTAGTCCGTCAGGTGTCGTTTCGGAGGGAGCGCACGATTTTTTAACAAATTTGTCGTATTCAGCGGCTAGACACTGCCAACGCACTCGTTGCTCACGATAAAAATGTGATCGCGATATTCTGTGCCGAAATATGCACACAGGGGAATTTTCGTTGATTTTTTGTCTATCAGGGAGATCAGTGGTTCTCATGCTCCACCAGGGACATGTACAACAAAACTTTCATTAAATTTCAGCACTGGAAAAATTAATTTATGTAGAGTAAAATATTTATGTGCAAAGTTTCTGCAGTCATTTTAGAACTTTTTTAGGCATTTGTATGATGTGTGTACATAAATTCTATCTATTTGCTATTATTATTGGCAATGCATTAAAGGATGACTTAAGCGACTACTGGCTAAATCAGCCATTTCCGTGACCACTAGGAAAAGCTCTTGAGAATCACTGCAGTAGATGTTCTGATTATTTTTGGCTTAATTAGTGACACTCGAAAGTGTGTTATTTGATAAAATAATGATAAAGAATTATTCGAATTTTTGATACGTTTTCCAAGAACAATTTCAAGTTGTGATATTTTTCGGAAGTTCGTTTTTCTGCATGCACAAAAATTGTATTTATTTTCACCGACGTTGCACACACACTTGGTAGCTTCGATTTTCGACTTCTTTTCATTCGAGAATAACGTTGGTTAAATTTTTATCTCGTCGCAGTTCTCGACGATTATATCATTCACACACTGCCATTTCGAGATTTCGAAAGCTCACGCACTTTCTTCGTCAATTACACAGGCTCAAAAATTTAGCCGCGAGACATCGAGTTCCCGTTTCGGCGAAACAGTAGTTCCTTTGTTTTCGTTGAATTGTAACGAACAAATGTGCGCTCACACGAACTTGTGATATACGAAAATCGAAAAGAAAAAAAAAACATTAAAAAAAATGCAGAAGTAAAATCAAGTGACTGAGGCGCAACGTAGAGACGCTGGTAATGAGCTATACGTCAAAAAAAAAAACGACTAATGAGTGAGGATGCTTTTTTGTATACGTTTTTACGAGATAATATTTATGGGTACGATGAATCGCGTACGAGTGGTAAGTATAGTTCGTAATTCAATACTTACTGTACCGATTTTTGCGATCGAGTGAATGAAATGAAAAAAAAACTAGCCACGAAGATAATGTTCAATTATTGATTATACTGTTTGGTGTCGAAACCTCTGCATAATTTGCAAATTACGTCAAATTGTTCTCCAGGTGGAACAGTTCGAGAACTTTCAAAGATAAGGTTAACAAGTATTTATAAAGAAGAGACTTTATCTTTTTCAGAGAGTTGCAATAAAAATATTTTATTTGCAAACATAAAGGAGGTTTCGAAGCTGTATGCAGAGACCAGTGAGTCAGTGGCACTTTTTGTTATATAGTATAAATATTTATTTATAGATGTTGCAAATTATATATATATATATACATACATACATGTGTATTATTGTTCATAATTTGATGTCAATTTCGTGGTGACATTTGTAGATTTCTCTCGAGAAGAGAAACGAAGATGAGAAAATGAACGAAAGAAGCGTTCAGTCTGCATGCGATGTTAGATGACAGTAATACCACCATTTTGTTGTTTTCAGTGTTTTTTCTGTAATGATATTGCAGTTTGCAAACGGATAGAATGATGGAACCTCATTTCTAAAATTCTGCGTCGGACAGATTAATTACGACAATTATTTTCAGAAGACTGATGAATCAAGTTTGTGAAATTTTCGGAATTTCCGGAAAAGTACTTACAAATTTTAGAGGTAGCATAATATTTTGTATCGTTCCTTTTTCCAGTTTTTGTCGATGCTTGCTCAAATAATTACATGAATCAGAATTATAGTAAATGGAGTTCTGTCGTCTATCCGTTCTTTTTCTTCCTAATCACCAGGAAAAGAACTGGAATTTTAATGAAGCTAACATCAAACCGATACATCGCACGACTGATGATAATTTCATTAAAATAGCAGTGAGTAATGTTTCAAATCACGTAGAGACTTACGTGGACAGCTTGCTTTTTCACAAACGCATTTCGAAGAGCTGCGAAACGCATCTTTTCGAAAACTTCTCAAATTGCAGAATATTTATTCCTCGTCCCGGGCGAGCTTACTGAATACTGCGAGTATTCAGTTTATCCATCATATTTAACAAAATGGATAAAAAATACGTGAGGGTATTGAAGTTCGATAGAAACTTCCCCAAATAGCATGATACCTTGAAAGTCATGCGCGTCGAGGAGAATTTGCAACTTGTTTTGCAAACAGAAAAGAAATCAAATGAAACTGCCAGTGCAGGATAATAGTCGAGTGCAAAATGTACATTGCAGGATTGAAATGTATGATGTTTGGGTTTGAGATGATTTTGAAAGAATGTTCAATGTTGGACATGGACGAATTAAGGTCGATTTTCATCGATCCTTTAATCAAATACTTCGTTCTTGCCACTTGAACAAGGGAAGAGTCGATTACTTCGTCGATTGAAACGAAATATAAAAACACTATGCTTAAGGATAATTTTTATACAGATGTTTGTTGCTTTCGTGAAAAACAGCAGTGAAACAACATTATACAACGATACTTTGATCGAAGTGTGAATAATCATGTGCTTCGTTGTTTTTTCGATTATCGAACGTCGATTCATGACGTTCAGTGTAATATACTTACGCTTGTATGAGACATGCTGAACATTTTCGTATGATTATCGTATGATACTTGATGAATGTCGACCACTGTGATTATCGCGATGGTTTTCCAAGTGATTAATCTTCGATACAAGTAGTAAGATTGTATAGACGTCTAATTACTCTTTTTCCATGAAATTGTAGATCGAGAAAATGTTAAATTGGACAAAATTTGGACGGTGGGAAATAATCGGCGATAGAAAGAATTAAACAAAGTGTCTTCAATTTTATTTTTGTACATGGAAGAGTATATTATTACGGTGATGGCAATATTTTTATCAACGAAAAATATTTTATTTTCTTCATACAGTATGAAATTACGAATATTTACAGTGACTAAAAATTTATTATCGAATCCGAAGTAAATGATTAAGAGAGTACGTCGGATAACTCTTCATTTCAGTATCCTAAAAAAATTTCAGCTTCAGTTTAGCGTAGACGTGAAGTAAAGCCTAGTATTGTAAATATGTACGTTGAGAAACGCTATATCAAACAGTAATTTTTTAAACAAAAAAAAAAGAAAGAAAAATACTATAAACTTTTGTAGGAGGAAAAAAGAAATGAAAAAAAGTCTATTTTGTGAGATATTTTGTGAGAAAGGGGAACATAGGAGATAGGAAACGTATTCGTTCAGATTTAACGTTAGATTTTACTTGTGCTTCGAAGTGAGACGAGAAAGTCGCTGTGTTCTGCGATCAGTTATGCGACAGAAATTTTCCAATCGATTTTCCCAGTATTTGCTAAATTGCGCATGGTTCGTCGTAGAACAGACTGACGAGCAGAGCTTTTTGCGGAAACGAACGATTTACGTTGCGAGTGATTTGCGAACGCCAGAGAGTTTTAGAAGGCTTAGAGTTTCGCACGATGCTTACTGTGTAAGCGAACACGAGTGTGTGCTGTGTCGTTTTCTGAGCACAGATGACCCTGTCGAGATGCTTTCGCAAATTTTACAGGACCATGATCGTGAGAGAATCACTTTCAAAATGGCTCGTAAAGTGCACAACGCGTTTCGCAGACTTGCGTTTTATGTGTCTGAGAACTTTTTTGCGCGCCATTGCGTTTATGATGACACCGGGCCGCGGTGAACACCGCGGCAGACCAATTTTAACCAGCCGATCGATTATAAATGCGATCGAATAATCGATTTAATATTCGTATTTAGTACGTTACGTTCAACTATATCTCCATAAGATGTAAAAGGAAAAAAAAAATGGTAAATGGAGGAGGATTTTAGCGTACGCGGAATGGAAATATATTTCTTCCACGCGAATCGATTATCGAAAGAACGTGCTGTACGCACGGTTCGCAGGTACACGAAAAGCGACGAATAACGGGGTGACGATCGTTCACCCTCGAAACGCTGTACTTATGTGTTCTTGATCGCGACAACAAATGGTGACGATGCATTACACGTACACACACATTCTATACACGCATCTACAGAGTTATGAAAACTTAAGAGTCGCTTGTATTCTCTGCATACCTGATTTTTTATTCAACAGATTTCACGGAGATCTGCAAGGCGACGACTCCCCCCGGGGTCGTTGATGAGGAAACTTAAAACAAGGAAAACGGAGTAATTTTCATAGCAGGATACGTTATGGTGATTCCGGAGATTTTTGAAGAAATTTTCAGTAACATTTTGGTTATAATATTGACAGTCGCGGATTTTATTTCGGTTGCAAATAAGAAATATGGTTTTAAATATTTACTTGCAGTAACAGCAATTTTAACTGACAAATCGTTTCAGTCTTTGTAATGGTGGAAATAGTTTCAATGAATATCATGACGTTATTGTAACGTTGATTGAAGCTATGACTGTTTTTAAAAACAATTAATTGCAGTTTTTCGATAGCTGCTGATATTAGTTTTACTTTAACGTTACAAACATATGTAATATACTAATACAATCAATATTTTCCAATTAATTCTTTCCAGTAAAATAATAAAATTGTATTTTAAATAACCGCGAAACAGAATAAAACGCTACATGAACAAGAATTTCAAATATAAATGTTTCATTATTTTGAAAATGTGCAAGCAAGTATAATATATTTAAAAAAGAAATAATCACAAAATAAAATAATATTTGAGAATAATTTTTAATAGAAATTTTGTGATTATCATACAATGAAAATTACTCCGTTTTTAAAGTTACAGAGCTAGAACATTATCATACACTTTGTAGAATGTCACACAGCGTGCCATTAAACTAATTTTGTTGAATGAAACATTGTGTGACACTGTCGATGGTTCAAAGTCCTTTGTTCATTGAATTTGTGTTCGTCGAACATGAGGCATCACCTGCCTTATTTTACCTATGATAATGTGTATAAAGTACCTGATAAATCAAAATATTACTTATATACAGTTTCTGTTCAACCCTCTTCTATTATCGTTGCATTATTGTCTCTATAATTGTAATGATATCGTATCATGCTTGTACAAGCTTGATTTTGTCGCGAAATGTGTATTCGTTTGTGTTGCTATAGGAATTACTTAGGTATACGTTGCATGTGGTTTTAACGAAAATTATGATGTATAAGGCAATATATAGATTGCTATATATTGGGGAAAAAACGAAAAAAAGAAAAAACATTTACTTGCAGCAAATCTGCGAGGTACGATAATCAATATTTTACGGCACGGCTCACAGTTTCTTTCCTTATCAACGCGATTGACGTTTTTAACAGATTGCGGAATTAGAGATTTACAAATTTTTTTTAGCGAAATGTGTACAGATACGGAGAGTCATGTTTACAGTGAGTTTTAAAGGATTTTAAGAAGAAACTGGGAGTCATTTTGCGACAAACCTATCGAATATATACCGTCGGAAGTGTGACTGTTTGTGTTGCGTCTACTTAAAAATACAAGCAAAATTAATCCTCTGTAAACCATTTTCGAGTAGTATTAAAGTCAGTATAATTTTTTATTCGAGTTTCCATAAAAGTATTGTCTGTATTACGTTCCTCGGTGGGAAATAGTTCGCTGATTTGCAGTTGTATTATTTTATTCAAGAAAATGCTGATTTAACGGAGGATTGAAGTTGATTGTATCGATAAGATTTGTTTTGAACTTCTGAGCGACGCGATGCAATTTAAGTACCGTTTATATTTTATGTTTTGTTCTATGCTTGGGCGCCGTAATGTCTGGCATCAACTTATTTTGCAGTGGTCCTTGTACTTTTTTGTTTAAATCGAGCCTACCGTTTTTTGTTTAACCATGAGAACCACCCATAAATTTTGTTTGCCAGAGAATCCTGTTGTCGATTTATTTGTGAACTTTGTATCATTTATAGCGCCGAAACGATTGTTTTGCAGTAGGAAAACCCGTTCGTTTAATTAATAACGTCTCCGTTGTTATTGTCAATAATGTTTGTATCAATTGACAAAACGCAGAGCAGTTACCGTTTCTCAAAGGTCACGCTTGATTTATACGTAAGATTATATTAAACGAACGTGTTTTTATATTGTTCTTTGTTTAATTTTCGTTTTTGTCAATACACTTATCATTCATTTCATTTGCTCAGACTTCGCGCGAGTTGTTCCATACATGATGCTCCATTCATAGAGAAATTTCATGCCATTCAATCGTTATTCACATGTCATGATGCGCCTAACATATTCTATACTTATATCCAAACATTACCGATAATATTTTCTACGATTACGGAGTATTCTAGTGTATTTTGACACTATGAAGAAATAAATTACAGTTTTGGACAACGTACTGTCTGTTTTCTTTCCTGAGTACTTGTTACACCAATTTTACGATGCCTATTTCCTTTCCAATCCTCACTACTGACTAATGCAAGTTTTTTGTAGGTTGTAATTTTTTATAAGACATCTTTTCAAGAATTTAATCAGTGTTCGTTTAACTGTTCACAAATTTCACTAAATTTTAAATTATTTTAGTTATGGAGAGGTTTAATTTTTTCAGTATAAAGCACAATCCTAGATTTTGCATTATTTTGCATTATTTCATGTCAAACTAATAAGAATCGTCAATCATTTAATGTTATCGGAAGACCGTAAAAGAAACAACGAAACAATGTAATAACATCTTGAAGAATGCGAAGGAAGAATATCATCATCAAAAATAATGTAACATTTATGAAGTTCATATTCCTAGTAATAAATATAAAAAAATAAGATAGAAAATTATATATGTTTAACATAGAAATAACATTTAGTTTAGGTACGTCAAATGTTTCTCAATAACATTTTGACGGCCGTAAAAATTTTGCAAATACTAATTATCTTCGACCATTTTTGCAAGAATCATTAAGTAACAAAATATTTTATATGATTCTCTTTATATTGAATATCCTACTATTTTCACTTTATTAGTACCGAAAGATTTATTTATCATCAGTGATGGATGCGTTGATTTATTTATTGTACAACTGTGTCGGTCAAATTAATAAAATCGCGGGTACGTGACAGCGACGGTCAAAGTGTTAAAATAAAAGAAAACTGAATTGCCATACGCTTAAGAAATTTCCAAGAAACGCGAAGAGAGCAATACTCTCACGAAAATGATTTACAGATACTTATTTCTGTTGATTCGGGTGATAGTTTGAATCATTCCATTCGTAAGCGCGTTCAAAACATTATAATCTTTTGAAATTCAAAAAAAAGCTTAAGAGATATCAAGGAAACGGTACCTTTACGATACTGCACATAAAATAAACATAATTTAAAAATCTATGTTTGATGTGTACGTATATTAATTTAGATATTTCGGTCATTATTATTATATTCATTGAATAAGTGTGTTCCAGAGATATTATATAATAATTCCTCCTGAAGAGATTTTATAATTTTTGTTTTAAACTCGTAGATCATGCTTTTATCCTGTTCCCTTATAAAGGACAATGCATGATTAATTACTTCAAGTATTGGTAACCTTAACTATCGATTATTTCTTTACGAAAAGCTATGGAGAAAATAGAAAAACCACAAAAACTAAAAAAAGAAAGAATTGTTAACAAATCCGTTCAAGTTGCCCCTTCGAAAATGCTGACAAAATTTGATTAAAAAATAGCATATAATTATAAATAAAAGTTTATATCGATATGTAGGTAGTCTCACACAAAAGAAAATTGAATTCCAATAAAATACAGAAGTCATCCACTGGTCCTCAAGAAAACAGTGCCTGCATTAAAATGGATTTTCAAATAACCGTCGGTATTGTATGATCTCGTTCTCTGCCAAAAGTCTTCTAAAGAAAGTACAATGCTAACCATAATTGCAATAACAGATCACTAGCAATTGATAGAGGATATTATAATGTTTAGTATAACTGTCAAGAGAACAGGTATCAAACACTGCGTACACAAATATTATCATAAAATACGAAAATACTCATCCTTCATGCCACAATAGAACATCTAATAATTCACTCTTTCGAATAATCGAACTTTCCGATAACAGACTATCATATATCGACGTTTTACTGCATACACTCTCTACTATTTATACATACTCCCCAGTGAATGAAAATTGAAATTTAACAAAACACAGAAGACGTCCAGTGGACGCCACTGAGACAATGGTTTCATGAAAATGAATTCACAAACGACCGGCAGTGCTACATGGTTCTGGTTCTCCGCCAAAAGTTTCCGAGAGAAAACGCAATGCTAAGTGTATCCGCAATAATAATCCACTGGCGATTGATACAGAGGTACGATGATTGCGGTGTACCTGCGCCCGATTGTGGCGGCCTTAGTGAAGTCAGTACGAAGGTAGGGATATTAGAGGTTAAAGGGCGCACCCGCTATGTTATTACGACTCACACCTGTACCCAGGTAGGCCAGCGCACCGGCCGAAACTTTTCTCTGAGAATCTACTTAATGGTTCCAGGATATCGTAAGTCGAAGCTGTAAATAAATTATTACTGCGACTGCGGTCTTTAATCCGGCGTTGCATAGATAGTTGCCCTTTAATCATGGCGACGAGTAACACGTTGCAATTTCGAAACGGGATTACGTACGCGTCCCGGTATTACCTCTGTGCCACGTACTGATTCTCTAATACAGTTTCGCGTTACAATCTTAGCTCCAATTGCATAGATTCTCGCGTAATCGCTGCGAATGATACTCGCCGGCCCTTTTTTTTTCCGCTCCGTCTCCTTTTTCTTTCGTTCCATCTTGATTGGTAACGCCGAGGGTACCGTTGAACGTAATTGCCGCTTTAGTGGATCACGAATCGATCGATTCGATTACGTCTCGCGGATGAATATCGGCGGTTTGAATTAAAAAGAGAATTAATTGCCCGTTCGAAATGTGCAGAGTGTAAAATTAATAATGCCGTGGGGTATTACGGCTGTAAGAGATGGTAGAATAGTTATTAATTAACCAGTCGATAAATATTATTTGAATTACTTAACACTGGCGGCGTTTGAAGAGGAAACAATTAAAAGAGTCTGCCAGTGGAATCGTAGTGAATGAGAATGATTGGATGTGGATATAAATTGTTGAATAGTGTGTTACGAGAAAAAGTGAACTCGTCCCTGCTATTTATTTTATGAGTTGAAATTAATTATTTCGTTTGAAAGATTTAAACAGCAGAATCTTCAATACCTGAGCATTGACCATCGAAACGATCTAACTGTCCTTGTCACTGTCTAAATATTGTAGATCCCTGATAATCGAAGAAATCAGGCGACACGATGCTTGGATAATCAACTTACGATGACTTAACGTGGAAATAAATTTATACTGTACAATGTTTATGTACGTGTAATTAATCAAACGATTAATTTTCTTTACATTCTGCCGCGTATGCAATATATAGTAATACATTGTACGCATGCACTTAGAATCAGTGTGAAGTAGAATCTGTTTACAAGTCTTGGAGTAAACAAAATGGGAATTCCCATTTAAAAAAATTATTAAAACACAAATGAAGAAGTTGGATAATAGACTGTCTGCTTGATGCACGAGTCCCTTGCTTTATGATTATCTTAATTGCCAAGTGTGCAATATTTAACTACTTAAGTGCCCCAGTACTCTGGTCAACATACCTACATTGAAACGTACAATTTCTTTTTAACAATCCTATGACGACCAAAGGAGCATTGGTTAACTTAAGTTGTATACATCAGTATACGACTGTATTATGTTTCTCTAGCACACGAAAGCAAAATTTGCATCACGCGTGTGACTCGTTGCAAGACAAGGGGTTGAAGAATTAACGAAGAATTCCACCGCAGCTGTGAAATCGATGTTAATCGCGACACACTTGGAACCACCCCTGCTGGAGCGGTTGGACACCCAACTCGACTGCTCTAATTTGTAATTTACGAGAAGAAAAGGGAGAAAAGGTAAGGCGCGAGTGACGAGACCGCCGGGCTAACAGCGGCAAATGAGCGAAGACAAGAAGTATTATTTTTTACGGGGACGAGCCCCAAGCGAGCAAATGGTCTGTGTCGCGTTCCTCTATGACTCCTACGGGGTTCTTTTTCTCTCTATCGTTCCGGAGACCCTCCCGGTTTAAGTAAGCAGGATCGCCTTCAGCCCGTTCTGCCCTTCTTCACCCTCGCCGCCCAAAGGGTTGAGAGCTGTAAATTACCAAGAGGGCATTTTGATTAAATTTTTTATTGTAGCCAGCCCGGTTAGAACCGGGAGCTGATGCAGACGCTCGGCTGATTTAACCTTCCCGCCTTGGGCGCCGTTTTTATTTTCCATTCGCGTACCTGAATCTCTGATTAGAAGTTATAATTCGACTCCCGTGAATTTCTGCCGTGCAGAGAATTATAGAGGAAAATCGGAGCGAAAGAATGTTACGCAGAATCTCTCTGAATTAAAGAATACATTCTGCGAGTAGAAATGAGAAAAAATTTGTAAGTCCAAAGATGTTTTATTATAGAGCGATAATCTATGATAGAGATGATAAATGTTAATGGATTACATGTATCTAATATGTTCGTTGAAGCTATGCTTATTGTGTCGAATTATAATATCATCTGTAATAATTCTATACATACAAGTAGATAAATATTATTAATTGTTGTTGCATCGTAATGTATTAGCATCGAGTTTGCTATTGTTTTTATGACGTTTAATGTTTTTGTTAGCATTGTGTAATAGAAAGCTTTTTGACTTTTATTCATGGAATATCCTTTTTTATTTTTATTCATGGAATATGTTCGCACAATTTGATCTTTCAATTCTGTGTTTTAACCTCCTGAGGGATGCTGATACATCTATGTACATTATTTATATTTAAATGTAAATGTTACTGGCAAATATGTAACGAACTTTGTGTAGCCTAAAATGGCTGCTTTATTTTTCCCTGTAATTTCTGAATTGTTTTCAATGTTTCAATATTTTTTGTGCAAAGCTATGAATTCATAATAAATAAATATAACTGAAAAAATGGCATCCCCTTTCCCACCTTTAATACAGATGTTAATGCACTGTCAATTTGCTTATATTACTTCTATTTTTCAAGATTGTATGGTTAATAACGCAGACACTAACAATAAGTGATAGGTTAAGAAAAATCTATAAGATTGTAGAAGGTAGTATTAAAATAAATACTATAGAAGTATAGGACAGCAAAGGACGTATAGTAGGATGAAATTACAATAGTCTGTAGTTGTGTACAGAAAGGGAGTTTGATATTTAAAAAAGTTGGAAGAGGGTTAAAGCTTTACAAAAAGAGATTGTGATCTACGAGAGTAATTTTTTGTATAGTACTAGACTCAAAATGTAGTATCTGTTGAGTATAATTAAATCCTAGGATATCAAAGGCACTTGTCCAGGGTCACTTTTATGAAAACTGGTTTTCATTGCTAAAATTTCAAAATCGTCGGATTCACTTCTTATATTTTTTCAATTGTAGATTCCGATGAAAATAAACAAATATTAATGAATCCTTGCTCTAGATCTAATAGTTTAACCTTAGATTGCGTCTATAATACAGACAGCTAATATTGACTGTTCAAGATCACTGAACAATTTCCCTGTATTATCTTTTGACTACTCAAATTTAACTATACTCTCATTCCATTTCCCAAAAATATGACATGAATATGATCAGCATCATGTGCAGCATCAACGTCCATGCAACAAGCACATGAAAAGTTATAAATGTGTTGCTAGTATCTCTTGTAAGTTACAATTGAAAAAATAACCCTGAACAGCCAATTCTTCGTGTGTCCACTATAGTGTCAGCGATCACACTGATGTCCACAAAAGAAATTTCTATCTTATTAAATATTTACTACATACTTTCATCCTCTGCTTCGAAATTAAGGCTTGAAACATGTTTCGTAACATGTTCTTCGAAATCGAGACACCGTTGTTTGAAATTGGACTCTCGTATATGTTCAGATTTAGACATCTTGTTCTATCGTAAGAATAAAGCTTCATAAAGTTTGTAAATTATAAGTTCAGGCGTTTATAAAAAACCTGGGAAAGGTGAATAAACTTATAAAAATCTCATAATAATTTCCACAAACTAAACAACCAGCTGGACCCCTCGACTGTTAAGAATTGAACAAATTGTCAAGACTGTCGAAGAGATGATATATTCCTGACACTTCAGGGCGGTAGGATAGAATTATGAGGACGTGCTCCGCCTCACATATTTTATATATTGTTCCCTGCAGTACCAACTGCTTCCTGCAATACTTATTTTATCATGCTACGGATCCTGCGTGTTACAGGGATACTAAGGGTAGCCTAACACGAGAAACTCTGGTTCGTGAGAGTAGCAGGAAAGTTCTGTCAGATGATTTCATGAATATTAATTGTACAATATGCAGCGTATTTCGTACTCCGAACTTATAAGGAAACTCAATTTTCGAAGGAAATTGAGGTTTATCTCGAAAACTGTATCCAGTGTTTTCTTAATAGAATTTCCAGATATTCATCACATGCGATTTCATTTCATTTCGATACATTTTTTCTAAGTAACTTGAAATCAAATAAAATTAACTTCTTGTAAATTAATCGTACATTGCTCTGTTCGATCTGTATACTACGATCATACGTAAATTTAACATCTTCAGAGTTATTGACAGATACGTGTACGTTGAGCTTCTTTAATTATGGCGAATATACGTATAATACGAAACGCAATAATGATAGTTTTCCTCAAGTTTTCGCCATTTGTTTCACTTTATTAATACACGTGAATTTAGAATTTCACCGAATTTAATTTCCTTCGCCTAAAATGAAGTTTATTTCATTGCTCTTTTTCAAATAACTTCGATTAACACTTTGAGTGTCACGCTGCACTAACTGAAAATTACATACTTTCGAAATTTTTATATAAAAGTAATATAACTCTAAATTGTACCTTTTTTAATCAACAATATCAGTAGCTTTCATAATTTTTTAACTGCTACTATTAAACCTTATTAAATATGTACATTAATACTATACATAATCAAATAAATAATGATTGAATTTTTGTGTCTCCCAAATGTGGGAGACGTGGCACTGAAAGTGTCAATATCCAACAAAAAATAGCATTAAAAGCAACAAGAAAATATGAAGTATTATAAAAAATAAAATTTGCAAAGGCAAACTCCATTCAACCTGAAAAATTAATATTACAACTGTGAACTGTCAGACAGAAACTGTCGTTGAGAACATGAAACAAATTCAGCATAAGCGTACTTCTCGATCGTGATGAAATCAACAAGGGAAAGGGTTAAAGGTGTCGTATCGAGAGAGTTCATTTTGAAGGGTTAATCGTAAGTTGTTTCACGTGTCGGCCGGATAATCGAGGCTGGCTGGTATTTGGTATCCCGGACTCGATCTGGAACGCGAAGAAACAAGATGGGAAGGATAAAAATCGTTCACGAGCGGAAAGTTGTCCCGCGTATGAACCAGTCCAAGCTGATAACAGAAATTCCTTCGCACATCCCCTGGTCGTTTACGAAATGTCCACCGAGGGACGCGGTCGGTCGCGGGGGTTGAATCGACTCAACAAGTGTTACGTCAGAACGAGCTTGCGTCTGGAGCTCGGTCGATCCACGGGGGTGTCGACGTGCTTTCTCATTCCGCATTTCGTAATCGGAGGCGGTTCCTCGCGAGTTTCACGCTAGATCATACCGGCACCCTGAGACTCGCGGAAATCTGGCACGCGAAAGGGTTGAAGAATCGACCAGCTCGAGATCTTCAACATAAAATGATACCAATTTATTTTCTTTCTTTGGTACGTCTTCCATCATTTTCACAGTGTTTACAGGTGCATTCTATATCTTAGCCTTTTAAGTCTTGAATTATGTTATCGTCATCTTTTTACCGTAATTTTTACTCCAGATATTTGGAAACTGTTTAAATAACACATATTCTAAGTATACACATCTTTCACCTGTTGTGAAACAGCCTGTGTAAAACGTATACAAGCATGGCTATCCTGCACAAATTAATTATAAGAGTAAATGCCTTCAAAAACGCAACAGTATGTAACACACTAGAAACAAACGAACCGTTACCGCGTACATACCATGAAATCTCCTCTCTGTGTAATTCAATATGGTGTCTCTGAGTGCTGGTACCAGTTCGTAGCATCTCAAAGGACTTCGAAGAAACAGTATTTATAAGTCCTTGCCGGGTTTTAAGCATACAGTAGAACCTCGACTATCCGAACTCGAGTCATCCAAAAATTGGTCATCCTATATTAGCAACGAGCTAAAATTATCACTAATAACAGTATGTACTTAATTTTATACCGTTATATATTTTACGTTCGAAAATAAGAGTATTATTATTCTACGAAATCTAGGTACAGGCTGAGTCATTCTGTTATTGACTACAGTTCGGATAATCGAGGTTCTATTGTATTTGGTTCATGGCAGTATTTTAATATGAGCGCTATTATAAAGTACTGTCAGGACATAAAGGGTTAAAAGATTCGCTACTGCGTGTCACATATGTGGGGCACATAAATTCTGACGAGATACCCCCGTCGCGTATGCGTGACACCGATGAATTCTCAGATCAGACGTTATCAATTTTTTCTGAGTAATCTGTTACACCTATACCGCTGTGCAGGATGTTAGTACACTTAGAACTTTCGTCAAATATGTGATATTTTACCTAATTTTTATACTTGCATACACAGTGATGAACAAAGAGAAATTTAAAATTAACACGTTCTTTTTTTAAATTGGAAACTTAAAGTCGCATGAGCCTATTGACTGGAATGTGGGTATATGTACATTATATAAAAACGAATAAAATCAGTACAGTCTTAATGTAGTCTTACATATACAGATTTCATATATTGTTGAGAATTCTGATATTTTTGCAATAATTAATTACAGTTTTCTGATACAATGTCGATGTTAATATATTAGTAAGTTGCATTAATGTTATGTTTTTTCCTGTCCTGAATATATGTGTAGCATTCCGTAACTATGTGAACGATACCACATTATATACTTTTTATATGTACAAACAATCTTGAACCTGTTTGGTGCCACAGTGGAAAATCTCGTAACTGGTCAGACACGGGAAAAAGAGCTATTTATAAGGATGGGTCGTTGAAGACACAGATATTTATCGATTTGGTAATATGCCTATAATCTTGTACTATTATTGCGAAGTCGATGTTACTCAAAACTATATTAGAGTATACAATTCTTTAAAGTAATTAAAATTTTCCGTCGGTCACCGGTGTTCACGTGGATATACATATGTCACCGATCAGCTCATTCGGATGTAGTTATGTTGCTACAATTTTCAATTAAAAATACGACTTTTCGAATTGACTGTGTCACTACAAACTGTCATTATAAATAATTGCTAAACCATTACGTTGGGTGCATATACAATGTCGGACTCCTCAGTGATTAATCAAAGCACTGTATGTACATGTTTTGTATTATAGTTGATTCAATCAAAGTAATTCCTATCAGTATTAATGTACCCCTTACAACGATTTACTAGTGAATAAATATTATTTTCAATGAATTAAGGCCGATGGATTTGGACTGTGTTGTGGCAGTTTCAACGTTGCCTTCATTATGAAAATTTTATTTGTTAAATAATGATCCAAATGTTTATACAGATGGCAATCTGTGATGAAACTTGCGGGTATCACTGGCAGCATTCTTTTCCAATTTGATTGCACAAAAACAATTATTTAAGTTATTAAGTCTCTATCCTGTACACACTCGCTAGAATAATGTGCTCAGTTTTGACTTTAGTATGATTTCCAAGTCTCATGCAACTCGAAATATATGTCCGAACAATAGAACTATTCTAGATTTTCTACTTTTACTAACGCTAGGAATTTTTTGTTTATTTTTGTTCGATACCCTAAGACGTCTTCTTCCTTTATTGTTTAGCGTACGCTTCCTTCTGTAATCCATATTGCACTAAAAAAACTGTTTCGAAACATAACGAGGTGTATATTTCAGGAACACAAATTATTAGTAATTACGTACGTTATTACGAAATTCGGCAATTCTCATGTATAGAATGCACAAAATACACTAATAATAAACTAGATTTCATACATACCTCTCATGTAACCTGAAAATTACATACGTACATTAACAATTTATATTCATTTGCCCAAACACCGAGGTCGACACGAGCTACGAATAATTACAACGCTTCACATGAATTATGCACAGTTATTATAAAGCAAATCTAAATAAATTCGTTCTAAATAACGACGTTCCATTATCCGTGGGGTACATTATGTGGTAGAATAACAGAAAAACAGGTGACTCGTTAGACAATCTACCATTAGTGGTCGAAGCCGTTAAAACTTTGAATTGGCGAACATTGACTAGCACTACAAAATTATCAATCCACAGATTACCTTAGCAACGGGAAAAAAATAATTAGCTAGGGTACCAAACGTAAAATGACACTCTAATTAATGTCCATCTGTGTGTATGTCACTTTATCGACAATCTAATTAGCCGATCGCTTGCACGGAACCCTGAACCCCGATCGTGATTTTTATTGCACAGGTCGCCGTAAAGGTGATAACTAGAACCCCCTATTTTGAATTTTTATATATTTTCTTAGAGAACCTACTGCCAGCCATAACGACAGCAAGGCGTACATTCCTAACCACCTTCACAAAAGCAAAAACCAATAGAAAAATAGTGCAAATGAATGCAAAGACAAACAGACAGACACTTCCATCAAATTTTCAACGCTTCTCGAACTACACAAAACCCAGTCACAGACTTCTCCGATCGTAACCGAGTCCCAATGTAAAATCCTTCACTGGTTTGACCGTCAAAAATCAGTACACATCCATGTCATTCACACGAATCCCAAAAATCTTTGTTTACCTGCCAACAGAATTCATTATGACAGGTGGTAACGCTACCCGCTTTCTTTCACTCTCCCCTACAACTACGAATCTAGTAAACTCCGATAAAACAATCTTCCACAAAGGAATCCAAAAAACGCTCGAAAACACCGATTCGAGCCGTCAGCATCTCTCGAATCGGGGGTAGCAACCTCGTGGAGGTTGCAGTCGCAGGAAGCTTCGGCGTGAGCTCTCGACGCCGGGTATCGACGGTGCAGCGCACCAGTGCGAATCTCGGTGGTGGTGGTGGTGGTGGCGTCGACGTTGGTGGTGGTTTGCGTGGTGGTGGTAGCTGGCGTGGAGAGCAGGACTCCGTGTGACGGGAGGGAGGGAAGGAGGGAGGGAGGTGGAGATCGCGGGTCGCGGTAGGAAGGAGGGCCAGATGGATCGGGTCGCGGCCGCTGCGGGGCGGGGGAGGGGCGGTGGGGGTGGAGGCGGTAGGTGTCACGTGGGCGCGAGTAGGCCCCGCCTCCGCGAAGTGGCTCGAAGTACGGTGCGTCATTCATGGCCGAGCTAAAGGCTGCGCCACTCTCCGGGTCCGTCCAGCTCGTGAGAGGAAGCTACACCTGTCTCCCCCGCGTAACCGTGAGCTCGCGAGGACCGCGTCGCCGACGACGACGCGACGTCGCGCTACCACCGAGACGCATCACCGGTGCCGTCTCGCGAGATCGTCCCGCGAGAGTGTCCGGTGAGACGTGTTCCGGGGCCGGTGGCAGGTTCGCCTGGACCCAACATGTGTCGAGTGGTGTCAAGTGATTGTTGGTGACACGCATATTCTGGTGCGCGATCGATCCCGGGGGCACCGACGCCTCCGTCGAGGACCGCAGTGTGCTCGACCGGTGGTGATAGCTGATAACAGTGACCCGGAGGAGGGTGTAGTGTTCCAAACGGACGGACAAGATCGACGTTCGTGGTGGAGGGCTGGCTGATGCACCGCGGCGGCGGTGTCGCCGGAAGCGGTGCTGGTGGAGCCGCTGGTATTGCCGGTGGATCGACCGGAAGCGGTGCGAGCCACCGCGGCCTCGAACTGGAACATCCCTCGGCGATGCCGGGTGCACCGGGTTTCCATTGGGGGGCCATGCTCGCCGGCCACCATCCGGCGGGCATGATGCAACCACCCTTGTCCGCTGGGGGTGACTACGCACCCGCCCCCGCTCACCACGGACCCACGCACCCCGCCATGCCAATGGATCTTCATGTTCATCAAGGATTCCCTTACTACAGGTCAGTCCCGCCGTCTTGTCCTTGGTGACCATTTCAGAATTCCTTTGATGTTTACGCATTACCGTCCGCTCACGTATTGAGACATTTTTCATCGATCGTTTCTAACGTGTCGACCGTGTATAAATATGTTTCTGCAGCCCATAAATAAAAAGTCACGCATTTTTATAGGTAGTTTTGAATTATTGTTCTCATTGTTCGACTCATTGCTGTTTATTTATGTGGACAGAATTTGAATGAATTTGTATGAATTTCAATACTGCTCTGGAAAAGATGTACTACTTTACAAATGTATTGCTGGCTTGTTACGATGATTTTAAATTAACTGTTTATGAACTGTGTGCTTTGTTTTAGTTAATTGTTCGAGTGCATTGGAGTTTATCCCTTTCTGTGTTTATTTCAATGCACCACTACATAATTATTAATGGATCAGTCTAGTGAAAACATTAACGAAGAAGTGTATGTCGATAATTTATCAGATATCTTCGTCGGAGATGATTATAACGGTGACGATTAACTTGGTTCAAATGACAGTGTTGTGTCAGTGATTCGATGGACTTGTAAAAATTCTTAAAAGCAAATAATTTACTGCGTTTGCGTGTAGTTACGATCCTACAATGTCGGATGGTAATTTGTTAAAACTTACGGTAACCGCGCTTCCTGTTACGATTCCAGAGTATACTGTATTTTGGAGGTTGCCAGAAATTTGACATTTGTCCAGCAGACCTAGAGAATGTCTTCAACAATTTGATGCATCAAATTTTGACTTTTGGCTCTCCTGTGCTTAAGAGCAACTCGACGTGCTATGAACGGTGGAGTTTCCTCAAGGTAAAACAGAAATTAGTTTTATAACAGTTCAGAGGCACCGTAGTTGTGACTCAGAGCTGGAGGACAATCCACACCGTTGCCAAAACTCCATCCACCATCGAAAAAACTATTGTCACTGCTATTCTCTTTGGTCACTGAAGTATTAATTCAGGACCCCGAAACAAATGGTTAATGCATATATGGGCGTTAAGGCACTCGAACCACATTATCAGACTTGTTGGCTTCAATCTCCTCAAAGATATTGAAACATATTTGTACGTTCAATTTTTAAAACTTCAAATATCGTTGTTATACATATAGTTTATGTTGTCTAATAGTCACAAACATACACATTATTTTTCTCAGTCATTTCAGAATAGTATCAATGTTCTTCGCAATAGCTAGGAATTCCTTTCAATAAAAGTTGTTTAAAAACATACATAATTTTTTTCCTAAAGTTAACAATTCAGTCCCTGAAGAGATTTACTAGTTATCATTTTCTAGTATGAACGCTCCTTGAACTGTTAGTACAGTATAGAGTACAAGTTTCTTTTTGTTGATCATTTATTACCGAATCAATGTTTGTTATTGCTTACGTTCCCAATTATTGGGCGGTCCTTTGAGAAGAATCTTTCGATGTGCACATGCTGTATACGAGTCTGCATTCAAGAACTAAACATTTGAAGTTATTTCGTAGTTTTGAGCACGTATTCCGGGAATTTTTTACTGTATAGTTTCTTTATAAGAAAATGAACGTGCTTCTTATTCAGGTGCTTCTTATTCCAGTTGTTTAGGATGCATATGGAGTTAGATGCTTTGTGATAGGTCAGGGACCGTAGGATGAAGATTATAGTAGAACGTTTGGTATTCAGACAAATGCAAGGACGTTGATTCCTCGACTGCCTGAACGTGCAATCAGGAATTTTTCTGCTGATTGTATGGAAATTGTATTTCTCATATCTCGAATAACATGTTCTCATGAATCAATGGTTGTCATGTTAACGTTTCATCGCAATTATCTGTACAAATACTATGGTTCCATTTTTATGAAATACCAGTTTTTAGTACACACAAAGTAGTTTTTAGTACACAGATAATGAAGCAAATGTTTTGTTATAGTAGATCAATCAGTAGAATTATAGTACGTCGAGTCTATGATAAGAATTATAATACGCCGTCGTTCATGCGAGTATCAATCACTTACACATACATTCATTTATAAAATTACAGTACGTCCAATCTAGCGACCTCGATGGAAATAAATTTCATGTTTAATTTTAATTTTGGAAGTCGTAGGTCTCTTTAAGGTCGTATCGTCATACATCTCTGAACGCATTTTAATGTCAACTACAATATGTAAGGAAAAAAAACATTCAATTACATGCAAAAAAAAAACATCGGTGACCTTGAAGATGCCGGAAAACTGATCGTGGGATAAAAATATTCCTTGCGGCGTATTCGTCCTTTGATATCATTCAAATTGCATATAAAACATTTTTTTTTATATCATTACAACCGAAAGAGATATTCAGGTGAAGCACTGTGTATAGTAGGGTATTTTTACATTGTTACGTACAGAAATTTTAAAATAATTCACTACTAAGATATGATACAAAAGAATTGTTTACAACATTTACGTACATTAATAATATTAATTTGCTGTGATTTTTTAAAGATTCTCCACTGAGATGGCCAAATGCCGGTGTTAGTCCTTTACAATCTATTTCCGTTGTTTCCATATCAGATCAGATGCGAGGATAAGTGCATAGGTAGGCAATGTTGGGTCTGGAAATTTACCTTGTAAATATTTCACTGCCAAACGAATGCTCCAATGTTTACCCATTTCGAGCAAACACCTTGCTTAAATACCTGTCTGTCCCTTGGCTTCTATTTAGAAGAACAATCGAGTTCATTGACGTTTCACTGATACCTCTCATTTTCCTAAAAGTATATGTAAGCCTCTTAGATTACGGGTATAGTCATTTCATCACATCGTTTCGTGAAAAATCGATCTTTTATTTTTTAGATTTTTACTCTATATTTCCATTCGTTTGAGCATCCAAAAAACGTAATGTGTCGTAAGAGTAAATTTAAGTATAAATTGAATAGAATTCTCATTTTTGAGTGCGTGTATTATTTCTTGACTATTTTCCAGATAACGGAAAAAGGAAATATAGTGATTCTAGAGTTACTTATATTCAGTTAAAAAAAGTTTCATTTAAATATATATTAATTAAGAAAAATTAATTACAGTTTTATTGCACGCGTTCTACAGTAATCTTGTGTCATTAAAATCGCTGGTCACACAGTAAATTTGAGCAAAGCTTTAGCGGTCGCCAATATGTCAACACTTTCTATATTTATAATTAGACTGCGGATTTTTATGCAATTTAACATATCCAAGTTCATGAAGAATGCACATTTTATAGTGTAAGTGGAATAAGAAATGTACTTTTAAACGTTCAAACCGCAAAATGCAGTCCTGCCAAAGATGCCTTTCATCAGCTACACGAGAATCAAAAACGTATATCTCATAAAAAGCCGCAGTCTATTTCTAATATGTTCCTTCTAAAAATTTACAGACACGTCACTCGTCAGCTAAGTGGCTGACATAAAAAAAAATCTGTTCATCTGTCCGATCATTGCTGAAAATTCACATTCTTCTTTCTGCTTGAGTCCCGAGTGCCTGAAGAACTCCCCGGAATATCCGTTCAATCATTAACAGCACCGTAATTAAGGTATCTTAAAGGACGTATACAAGGTTATGGGAACACGTCGTACACGTAGCATATCCAACACGTGAAATTCTTTGAACAGTTCAACAGGGATTAACCATAAATTGTGAAGGAAGTATCAGTCGTTTGCGCGACTAATTAGACGTGTCGTTTCACGTACGTGCAATAAATAATCTAGAAGATCGGCAAACGTACGCAAATGAATAATTTATGAGGCATGATACAATAATTAAATGACCGATAGCTGGTTACGTAGTTCGATGGGCAAGCGTGCTTTCCCGGTAGCGTTTTAAATACAACATAGACACAACGGACAGCGTAACAGCAACTTTTCATATACTTCGGGGCCGATTATACGGGGTATGTCCTTTGTTCGTACGTAAATTACGGCAAACATGCCAGCGGTCGCTGTTGAAGGGTTTTATTTCGAGAAATCGGTCGCAAAACGTATCGCGGGAGCATGCTCGACACGTACCAGCTTTAATGTAATTTGGCACGCGGTAAGAATTCACCCCGTATAAACGAGTCGCCTAGCAAAAATGACAGAAACACCGCGTTTCCATCCAGAATTTACGTTTGCTTCATTTTCGTTTCTCGTTGCTTTATTTTCGATAGCGATTATCAATGGAAACATCGAGCGAGCGAGACGATTCGATAAAGTGCGAGTTCGGGCTCTCAACGCGACGTCGATAACAGAAACGATGTATGTAGTCGTGTTATGGCAGACAGAATACGGGTCAAAATTGACCCACTGTCCGACTGTTAACACTTTGACTGCCATGTCACACATATATTGGTGATGTGTATTAGGGTGAAGCATATGAAATGTCGTTTTCTAAAGTAAAACGCTAAGGACATATAGTTTTCTTTTTAAATATGATATATTTAATCGAAATAACTTTCATATGATTCTTTACACATTTCCCGGCGATTAATTAATATCATGATTTCATTATTGTAGCCATCAACAGTTCTGGAACTTAAAAATTCTTCGAATGCAGTATTTACATCTTTTGAATTTCGAAAGAATTTATTCTTTAAAAAATCGTTTAGACACCTGAAAAAGGGATAATCTGTAGGTGAAAGATCTGAGGAAAAGGGGATGTGGTAAAATTGCGTATTCGAATTCAGTGAGCTTTTGTATTGTCATTTTGGATACATGGGGCCCTGATTTCCATTTTTTCATTAATGCAAGATGTTTCACCGTTAATTTTAAAGCCATTTCCTTTGTTTTTATTTGTTTTTGCACTTCTTACACTTACATAACCTTCTCCAAATGCAGAATTAATTGTTTCAACAGTTTTCACTGCATTATTGCGAAGTTCATACTTTGGCTTTTTCTTCTTCTATGATTGCAATAAAACAAACAAATCTGTCGTGAAAGATCACAATTTCAATTTTAAACAGCATCTACTTCCTTCACAAAATTTCTAAAACTCTGCTCGAATATACCATCATGTACAAAGTGTTCCATTTCAATCTACATATAAATGCATGTACTTCATAAACTATGTCAAACGAAGAAGAACACCTTCATGGTACTTAACTCTTTGGCTGCGGGCTATTTGGAAGCGAGGCGAACGCTGCGTACGGCGGTGTTACAATACACATAATAAGCCATTGCGCCGAACGCCTATGGGCGTCGACAGTACGCGGTGAGCTGACAATCTAATATATTCTCAAATAAAATCATAAATTTTGTGCAAAACATGGTTGCAATGTGAGTCATCGTTTTAGTAATTATAGTTCAGATAATCGAGATTGTACTGTAATCCGTATATTTCCGATAATGAAGGTTCTTCTCCGTTAACACGTTGATACGATATAATTTACTATTTTTAATATAAATCGTAAAGAAAAAAGAGATTTGAGTATTCAGTCGTGTCCTTCTGTTCCTACATTACAGTTTCAGTATGAAGTTTGCTCAGAATTTTGCGACAATCAATAATTATTTAATTAAATTGAATTTGAGGCGTCGGTCACCGGTGACCGCCACGGCGTTCAACGTGTTAAAAACAAAAATGCCAGTTTTTAAGTTTGTAACGCGGTATCACTTGAAGTCTGGTGCAACCATATTTCTTAAACTTTAAGATAATAGCATAGTTCAGTTATTGTTTTCTAAAAAAGCATGCTCAGAGCTATCATTTACGAGCAACTCGTTTTACGGCCAGATTTCGACGACACGTGAAAAATCCTGTCGGGGTTTTGCAACTCTGTACAGGAATAAAATTTTGAAATTTTCGAGATCGGCAAAGGCCATTGCACACGAGTAACTGGTTCACTGATAACGCAACGTTGACAGCGAAACCAGTTCGAAGCCGAACACTCTTGTAGCTCGTATAATATTTATACAGCCGATTTCTTCTCGTATGTTACTTGGCCGGCGTGTGTTAATAAATTTCAGTTGGACAAGTTTATCTTGTGTTAAGCGATTCTATTGCTTGAAATATTTATCATAACTCGCGCGGTACGAGAGTGAGAACTCATTTAATTATGACATCTCTTTGTAGGTCTAGATTGCAACAGGAATTAAAAAGAATTAAGGACTCTTCCGTTTTGTATGGAGTCATCCTATAAGTAATATCGTTCCTTATCTCATGAAAGATGTATTGCATGAGTGTAAATGCAGTATACGATTTTGTTTTGTCAAAATCGTACTGTGATTTACTTACTTTGGAGGTTTAACTCCAATCTGTACTGGGATCTATTCTGCCCTCCTTAGCTCAAATGTCCTAACTAGCATTTCGAAACATCCGAGGAAAATGAGGTTTTATCATTAAAAACCATACGAAAAGCAGTTAGGACAAAGAAATTAAACTGTTTCTATACCCTTACAAAGCACGTAGGACATTCTAACTTGACTGAAAAGGTAAAAAATATATCAAACTCCATATATTTCAAAATACCTTGAGAAAGTGGTAGATAGGACATTTTAACTATGGAAGACAGTATTTTGTTTAGAATTTTTCGATGAAAATTTGGATTACCACAACGAAGACCTGAAACCAACAATTCTGTAAATTACACGCAATTGTTAGTGAAAAAATGTCATGTCAGCGTTTGAGTAACTGAAAAACTTGTACCTATCAGCTACTATCTATGCAGGTGCCTCGATAATTTTTTTAGTTAAAAAAAAAATTCAATGATGCTCACTGGTTACAATAGATGTAAAATGAATTTTGTTCAAAATCGAGCTCAAGAACTGTTAAATTATAACTGTTAAATTACTTATGGGATGACCTGATAATATTGATACAGAAACGAGTACACAGATTCTAATTCGGGACGTGCGCTAAAATATGCATTAAATCGATAAAAACTCAATTTCAAGCCTCGTTGTATTTCTTGAAATTGAACATAGAGTTTCTGAAGTAGGTGAAACTGAAATTGACTAAATTGCAGAGAAACTGCAAGTATGTGTGATAATACAAAATGGGGACAGTTTAAGTGTTTACATCTTTATATTTTAAAGTGTTGGAAATACAAAAGTGTTGTCTATGTGAAAATTGCTTGATTCGAATGGCTACGTGTTATGGCTGACATAAGATTTTAGCAGATTATTATTTGAAGAAATATTAAGTCGTATTCACTGTTTTAAATGGGACGACATAGGGTGTATTCGGAATAGTAATATAACAAAAATAGGAGTGGTTCATTGTCCAAAAATAAATCGAAAATAAGGAATGCAATTTTTTACTTTAAGGCTTGGTGTCCTCCTAATTTAAATTTGAATATTCAGTATGCAAAGGAATTTTTAATTGCAATATCTTAGAACTAACTAATACAAAGTGCGTGTTCCTTAGCTTATTGTATGCATTCAATAACGCACAACAAAATAATTATAAAATAGCTATATAATTTATTTCACTTCATTAAGCGACACTTTTTCGGATCTACTGCACGCGACAGATATGATATGGCTTTATACATTAATATGAAAAATGAAACCAACTTTACTTTCTTGATATCATAGCGTCAAGTACAAAAAAATTATTGTATAATTCATACTTCATTTGCCCAATGATAGTGCTAAATTTAACAAACAATTACAAAGGTATGAAGATCGCGGTTTAACATATTAACATTTAGAAACTTTAAGTTATTTTATCAAATTCACCAAATGAAATCTTAATTGTACTTTTACTTTTGCTTATACTTAATACAGCAATTAATACGACGCTGAACACTTAATTAAAAAAAAAGAAAATCCCCCTTTTTCTGTTTGCATGAACTCATTGTCAGTCGCACCTTATGCGTTATTGAAAACAAAATCATAGATAATTGACAAGATATCGTAATCGTTTCAGGATAAACTCTCGTAAAATAATTTTCAACCCGAAGAGGTTTCTAAGGAAGGTATAGTTTTCGGTCCGTGATAAAGCCGTGCAAACTGCTTTCGTCTATTATCAATTTTCTAAATTGCACGTGAACGATATCGGACTTCTCCGATTCGCCGGCAATTACATTTTTCCAGCCCGTAACTTATCCGCCATGATGTTATTACACCATAAGATGTCTATTCCGTAATTTACGCGGGTCGATATACGATTCCATGTAATTGACACGAACGATCGATAACGTGGATACAAGATCTAATCGAGATACGACGCTCCGAGACGACGTTTTTCTAGCCTTCTTTTGCTTCTTTCCTCCCCTCCCATGGGGTTTTGAGGAAGTCTTTCGAAAAGCGTTGTAACGTTGCTCTTTGTTAATCGTCCCTCACACGCGTTCATTGGTTCCACCGTGTACTATAATTATTCACACTCCATAATGCGGTACACGGCGATATGTAATCGACCGGCTGAAAAGGAAGTATACGAACAGTTCGCGTAATTATACACTTCTTCGACTTAATCTCCTAGCAAATTGTATTAAGATTTTTACGGATCCCCCCGGTAACGTTGTGTCGTAAATTCATTCGACGGTGAATGGGAAACGTGTACGGCGAATGAGCTTCGGGTGTTTCCAATTGGTCTTGAATTAATCATTCACGTCTGTTATTTGCACGTGTTTTCACCGGACTTTTTTCTTTCTTCTTCCCTCTTCGTCTGAACAAACACAGCGTCTGTACAATGTATGGATATTCGAGGAATAATAATAATATTGTTATTTGACTTGTGGGGTATTTTAATCATGAAGAATCGATAAATTTGAGAAATGATAATAAATGATAACAAAGATAGTGGAATTCAAACTTCGTTTTCTATAATTTGCCCTGAAAATTAATTAAACGAATCTTTATATTACATATTCGAACACTACATGTTCCAAAAATAAATATCTTAACACAACTTATGTTTGAATTAGAATTTGTAAATTAATTAGGAACAACCAATGACTCTTCTAACTTTAAATAATCGATAAGCATTCATTAAGATTATTATTTTCTTTACGTCAAAAATGAAAAGTATTTTAAATTTCCAAAAATTGCTATCAGCCCATGGTTTTTGAAAATATTGGCATTCATATACAGCTAATTTGAGAAATGACAATTTTGAAATCTCTATCATTATTGCTAACATAATTGCAGGTTGAGAATAAAATTCATGTCCATTATACATAAAACACTATTAAACTATTATACCATGCTTTATAAACAGTAAATTATTTCCTTAAATAAATCACAAATACCTGAGACAACACTAGCTTGACGCAGATGTGGTTTTCTAAATTACGAACGTGTTAAGATTAACCAAGAAAAAGTGAAGTTAAACATACGTACAATTACGTTTTAAAGTATTCTGTTAAGTGTTGTAAAAACAATTGACCACGGACAAACGTTGTTTCGAGCCCACATAGTGTATTATTATACAACACTACATTATACTGAATACATAATTATTATTAAGTAAATAACAAATACCTCAGTCAAAAGTTATTTAAACTAGTTAAGACTTAGTTAAACGTTCTAAATTAACAGAACCTCGAACAACTGAAATTAGACAAACATATAATTACGTTTTAAAACATTCTGTTGAGCGTTTAAAAAAAATTGACCGCGGTTAGGCATTGTTTCGAGCATCGTACAATAGTTTTAAGGAGACGACGCGGGGGTAGAATGAAAAACTACCCAGCCATTTGTCCTTATTCACTCAGATTCACGTCGATTAATTAGCATCGGCGTGATAAGCTGACGGAGGGATCGGTTGTGACAGCGCTAGCGAGAACAGGAGCAGACGCAAGAAGCGGCACGCAAGAAACTTATTATAATCCGTGGCTCGTCCAGGTTATTAGCATTCCGCTATCAATTATCCAGCAAGCCCCACAGCTCGAACTAACGACTGGAAGCGTTTGTTCTTTCTGTTCTTCACCGTCGGCCGCGTGTCTTCCTTTCTTTTCATCGGCTGAATAATCGCATTCCTTAATCACTCGCAAACAGTTTAGTAATATCGTTCGCGAGATTTATTTCGCATTGAATGAACGCTTCATTGAATTATCATTAGATCCTGGTATCCTTCGTACTCATAAGGAAACGAATCCCTGTTTCTCAGTATAATTTTAATTTTTTTTCAGGTACGAAGTAAATATTTTACTACTGGTATCACTGGAATAACACGGTTAATTGGTTCCGTGTTATTCGAGACATAGGATTCATTCAATTTTGAGGATTGCATTCCGTGTTAATGAAAATCGTGCAATTCAAGGCTGTAGGACTATATAGAATAGGACGTTCGATTTTCAAGGATTTGTTAAAAAAACTATGTAGATAACGCTGTATTTTGGAGGTTGTATTTCTGCCTGCATTCATGCCTGTACTTTGTCAGATTTTTTGGGAGTTTTAAGAAATATTAGTAGAATTCTGTTGTGTTCATATTAATTAAATGATTGTAAGGAGTTTTTACAGCTATTAAATAATGGTAAGGGGGTACAACCGGAAAAAAGGTGATTATACATGCAAAGATAAGTTAAAAATGTAGAATACAACTTTTTTGTATGTTGCTTCATCTCCGAGATAATCGAATTTGAAAATTTGTCGGATATGCGTGCACTTGACGAACTCCCAACGATTGATTTCGTCATACATGACTAACCCCGGTTGTTCTTCTGTAATAAATTAATAAATGTCATATTGAAATTGTTAAAATGTGTTACAAATTAGTATTATCCATAATACTGTTCACCATTAACTATGTCACATCTAATGAAATCCGTTAAGTCGGAGTTACATAGCCAAGTGCACGTGTTCCCGACAAGTTTTCAAATTCGATTATCTCGAAGACGAAGCAATACACGAAAAAATTTTCAATTTTCCACTTATCCTTGCATGTAGAATCATCTCTTGCCCGGTGCTACCACCCGCCCTGGCTCATTCTGTATTTAATTGTTTCACAGTGTTCTTGCCATGTTATATAATTATTGCATTGTTACGGAAAACGGACGTCAGTTAATTTACTCTCGCAATTTACAAAACTCACCTGTCTTCTCTCGGTCAGAGGTGACAAGCGTGACCAGACAATTCAGACAGCATTTGCTTTCAGTACGTACTCCAACGAAATGTTTGAGGGATAGATTGAAGTGGTGCTCGAGGTATAATGTCACAAAAGTTGCCTGCTGGAAAAGAGGGCCATCTTTGATCTACGAGAACGGGAGTACGCAGACGTTGTTTGCCTAGCGGTGAGTCGAGTACCACTTGTTGCCGTGTCGTACCTGGAGTACTTCTGTCAGTACACTCGAACCTCGTGGTACTCAAGATGGCCTCGAACCTCTATCTCTTATTGACGGATGCGATCGCGCGGTATTTACGTCAGACTAAACAGTTCCGATAATCGTTCCCTGGTTGATCGCTCGTCCTAATTGGACTTATCATGCTTCTTCTTTCACTCGTCGTTCTGTCGTCACGATATTTTTTGCATACATTAAATGCAGCACCGATCGGAAGAAAGTATAAACAGTAAATGATAAGAAGAATATGATGATGCGTCGAGAGGAAACTGTATCTTTTAATGACAGCCAAGATATTGTAAGAATAAACATCGTGTCGGACAATGGAGACGGAAGGTACGCTTAAATAATTATTTATGCGTGTAGAGGTAGTGTCAGTTTTTATGATAGTTTAAACGAAATTGTTTTATGAGGGCCTTATCGAATTTTTACTTTAACACGTGTACTTAGGAAATTATAAAGAATGATTTTTCTTTACCCATAATGGAATTTATTATATTTCTTTATTTTTCTTTTTCTTATGTTTTGGAATATTTTTGTGCAATTTAGTCGTGTCTGTTTTGTGTCTGACATTCTTATTGTATTTAATTTTACCGGGGTAAAATAGAAATATCTGAAATAACTAAGAATAATATTCTCCATGACTGTCTATGATATAACTTTGAAAAAAATTAAAATTCTGAGTTTTAAAGAAGAATAGAAATATTTACAATAAATAGTAAACTTATTGTGAAAATTAATAAAAAAGTTACTGTTATATTCATTAGTTTTCACTGGAAATCGGTTTGAGAAGTGGATTCAGAACGTGTATTGACAGACAGATTTTGCACTATACAAATAATGAAACTCCTAATTCTATGATACTGTTTCTTCTCAGTAGCATAAAAGCAACAGAAAATTGAATACAATTACAGATTTCTATTTTACTCTTCCGTATGACCATTCTATTTACTTTTTAAAGACCCTGAACGAGTATTGTAAACTGTAATTTAATTAATTCTGGCTGCCTTCTGCACGTTTTCTGGTAGAAAAAATACATTCTTATTTGCTCCAGAATATATTATTTACAATACAAAATGGTTTCACAAATTACCGGAGAAAAATTGTGTAGTATAATGTACAATGTAAAAGGAATATTGTTGTATACCGTGGAGACCGCTAATCATCGTCTTGCCCGTGCTAGTGGAAAGATGTAAGTAGGTCAACATACGATGAGGTTCATTAGAGTTAATTGTAATATCCCAATGTAGAAACTAAGCCCTTTAAGGTGATGTGTCTACGATGGCGTGGCAATTTTCACGCGTAACTAATGAAACAAAAATGCTGACAATGCTACTGCTGCGCACAAAATCTCCGAAAGACTTTAAAATCTTTTTAATTCTTAATTCCCCTGGCTTTCAAGATGATATCTAATGTGGGATGTTTTAAAAATTCATAAATATTGTCTTTTAAATATTTCCTCGTTATCAGTATTATGTACGTGTCACAGAGGTTTGCTGCATAGTGAATACATATTTACAAATATTTTATCCAAGATATATTAAGGATTTTTAAATGGCTACATAGAAATTTATACTGAAACCTGAAGGCAAATGAGAATCGTAATTACTGCAAAGTAAATTTAAATAAAGACTTCACCAATGTACAGGAATAATATTAAATTTACTATAGTAGGGATACGCAAATTAGGCTCCTCAATGGCATTTCATTGTTTTGTAGTACAACTTGATCTTTTTTGATTTTAAGAATATTACAATGAATACACGATCGAAGGAGTAAAATTAGATTAAAAAATGGTAAGTCAATTTGTAGGTGGAGTTATAATCTTGAACGACCTAATCTGAATATCTCCACTGTAATATTAAATTATTAATCGGATGTAAATTTTCTAAATAATTATTTAAACAGCCGAAACTGTTCTTCCTTTCAAACCAGTATTCCTGTTTGTACGAAGCATGCATCATTGTTTTTAAATTATTCATGTCGTAGTTCTCTGTTTTATGTATTCGCAGAAGTTAAGCAAATTTTAATGGCAAAGTTTCATAAATCGAGAATTTCATTGTCGTAAAAGCGTGTAGTGCTACTGACCGACTTGTCAGGCTACTTTCCACTGAAAACTCGAGTAAACCGGGTTTTTGTGATCTTATCGATAATGATGTTACATCCAGAAGCGTGCCTGGATGTCGAAATGGCCGCGACATAATAAGCCGCACATTTGAAACAAATTCGATTAAGCAATGGTCAAACGACAATGATCCTCGTATTACCTTACTGCTCTAATTGATTCAGTGACCTTACAGAAGCATATCTTTTTTTAACGACTTAATAGAACCATCAAATTGTAATTTTTAATGTTTTTATTTTATTTGAATATCCTGCGTTCGGTTTTACTGAAAAATCCGAGTGGTACATACTATTCTACAATTTCGGTAACTTAAATCGAAAATTTTAAAGTCAACTTAAAATTACAAAACACACTGAAATTTCAAAACAGTAATATCAGTACCAATTGTTTTTATCTCATTTAATGGTTCTCATTCCTATGTACTTCTTTCGTTCTGTCTTTCTAATTGGAGTTTATGCAAAATGTTGCTCCCTGTTCGCTTTGTTAAATGTTGAAAAGCTATTGCCAGAATTTCATTGATAAAATAAAATAATAACGAAGAATAATTTTTATAAGGCATGATACGAACCGCGCAATGATGCCCGTTGAAAAGAAAATGGATACTAATCAAAACTGGATAATGTTACGTATTTATTCCATTTATGTGGACAGATTTCACCGTTCTTGTAACATTCAAAGGATTAATTAAATACGTCAAATAATGAATATAAATATGATACGTTTAATGAAGCAAATATTGTTTGCTGACCTCTTTAATCTCAAAACTGTGATTCACTGAAACCAGATTGCTGTTGCTTTCACGAAATTTGTCGAAAACTTACAAGCGTGGGAACCGGTTATACACGTGCCGACAGTGGCAAAGTAATAAACAAGAAAGACTTAATCAGCATGATAAATCAGAGAATCGGATGAGTTATATTGTATCTACAGTATGGCAGAAGGAAACTATGCGCAAAAACAATCCTACCCCTTTCATGTACAGATATTAATGTGCTCAATTCATCTCTTAATATCTTACAATCAATTCAAATAAATGTAAATATGTAGTTTAAAACTTGTTAAACTTTTTGTACAATATTTACATTCTCTTTCAAAAAATATTTATTCAAAATTAGTGCAACAACTTTTCTACTTTTTTTTTATTGCAAAACTATTTGTGAAGATGTAAGTATATTCATTTTATGTCAAAAATCTATCCCTAATATTATGGAAAGTGAAAGCTCTAGATAATGAAGTTTTAAGACTGCTGTATGTCAACCTAATTTTTGGAGACTACTTGTGGTAAATCGAATGAGATATAGTGCCATATATGCTCTAAAATATCTACTATATTGTGAATGCGAAGTTACAATTTTGATAAAAATAGGAGCATTGCATGTTTACTGTTACAAATCGAATATGTTACTTAACGCTTAATGTGATCCTAAAATTAAAAAAACAATAAATATTAATGAATAAATACAGATTCAATAGAGACTGCATTTATCATTCAAAATCATAAATATCAATAACCACGTTGTCTGCTATAATGAAAAATACAGGATCTAGTACAGCACATTATAATACCCCCTTTCTGTACAAATCATTAAAAATCCTGAATGTTTTACTATTCAACGATACAATTGTTACTTCATACTTTTATTGTAATATACCAATTACGTAAAACTATGTAAAATTTAACAATGATTTAGTTAAATTCTGTTTAATGTTCTAATAAACGGTGACTCTCAAATGAGGCAACATGATAATGTGTAGAAATTCAATTTGTCCCCCGAACCAATAAATATGAATTAATGGACGCAGATTCGATTACAATCGCGTTATTTCTCGACAGCGTTTCATATGGTATGTCCAAGTGGCGTGACCCCTTTGTCGATTGCAAGTTAAGATACGTAATATAAATCATAATCTGACGCACATAATTCCGTCGTGAATCGGACGGCTGCATTGCCAGCCGTGCAGTGTGTTTGAGTGTCGAGTTAAATTGCAGACCTTCGATATATACACACTATCTGCCGACAGTTTGTCTGAAGATTGACAGACAGACAGACAGACGGACCAGAGACGGTAACGGTTAATATTTCTGCAATGCGATGCATCATCAAACTGTTTCATGACAGAGAATAGCAAGAGACCGTTAATTAAATGCGAGCCTGCTGAAGCGATGACACGCTCGTTTCGCAAATCTTCGTTCTCGGTACTCCATGCGAACCTAACTATTAATGTTTTCTGGTAAAACTATGGGTCTCTGCATTATAGAGAATTTTTAATGTATAATATACTTAATAGTATATAAAAACGTCGGGCCATTTCAACAGGAACAACAAGCGACTGTTGCCCTCAGTGTTTGATCAATTTAGAATGAACATGATTGATGATTGGTGATTAGTTTTATAAGAGCTAATTGGTGATTAATTTCAGAATACTCATCTTGTATAATGTTACCGATAGACTTCAGTCACCTCGAGTAGGATACAGATATCATGTTGTTAAATATTTATATTTCATGTCGAAGGAGTTATTTAAAGTTGAGGTGATAGAGTTTATTCATCTATCTAACACGAAATTTCAATTCAATAGGGAATAACCAATTAAATAGCCATGTTGCGTGTCGCGAATGCGACTTCTAATTTTGTTCTCACCTGATTACCGAAGTTAAGCGACGATGGTCACGGATCAGCGCTAGAATTAAAATTAGTATACGTAAAGCTATGTTTACGTTCGGATACGAATATATATATCGATCTGCCACGTGTATCGTTAGGAAATTTTAATTACTGTCCGATGCAAATACCTCCAGACTAAATGATCTGAACGGTAGTGTTATTAAGATCGTTGAATTTGTTTTTGATCCTCTATAAGAATATAGAAAAAAAATATAAGGTTCCAGTTATAAACAAAACTAAGGCAATTAGCCTGTAGGACCCTCTAAATCAAGGCATTTAGAACAAAAGAATTTGTATTGGTCCAGTAGTAACGGACAAAATTCAGCTGACCGATTTACGTTGTCCACCATGTATAACGTAGTTTGTATGAGAATGAAAATTATACTATTTCATTTTAAAGAACCAACATGATTGACTTCTACGTCTTATTCCCTTCTCTCTTAAAGCTCAACTGTTATCATAGAGTCCACAAACTCGTACACTAGACAGGCTTTTGACTTCATTCTTCCTGTACCTTAGCATCTACATCTACCATACTGAATGATCGCACTATGCAATCTCAGAGCAACTCAAGTACCGTATTATTCAAGAATTAGTGTACTCTTTCACCGTGTACTTCGAGCTCCGTGTTACTGAAGAGATACCAGCATTCGAACTTGATATAACAAGATTCAGACCTAAATCTAGGTCAGACTCAACCAAAATCAAATACAATAATCCAGATTTACCATGTGCAGGATTTCAAGATCCTTAGTGGAAATTCAAGCAAAAATCAGGCAGAATGAAGCAAACTTTCGTTCGCCAGCGTGCGTCCTGAACCTAGGACAACCGTCCCGACAGGGTTGCATCGAGCTCGGAGTCCGAATTTGATCCCGAGCTTGCCAGTTGAAACTGGTGCACGATGATCAGTCGCACGACGACACGCGTGTCGCGATGCACATGGACACAGGAGACACGGTCGCACAGGCATTGAGAACGTTATTGAATGATGGCTCGTCCAACTACTAATGGGGCCGGACGCTCGCGCGACCGACGAGAGAAAGAGAAAAAGAAAAACGGGGAGAGGAACGGGGGGGTTCAGGAAAAAAGAGCTCGTAAGAAACGCGCTCTTGCCGTTGTTGCACCGATGCAACCGATGGATGCATTCTTCCCCGAACCATTCGATGCCCGGAGAACCGAGACTCGATCTGGCCTGGCCCGACTCTCTCCTCTCTTTCTCTCTCCCACGATCAGAACCATAGTCGCGAAACTCTGCAGCCGTAGCCAGGCTGGCTGCTGACCAACCGATAAATAAAATAACTCGGTTGCGTTTTTAGCGGTTGGACGTTCCTCGGCTTTCTTTCGCTTCATATCAGCGTGCACGCCAGCTCTCCGCCGAGTATGGGACCGCGTGATCTTCCTGAAGACGAATCATTGCACCCTTCAATCGAGAAAGTGTCTTTTTTCGTCTGTATGCTTTTTCGTGGCATTTTTGATTCATTAGGATACGAATTAGCTTCGGGGGTTTCTTTAGAGATTTACTTGGAGATATCTCAGGTACGCAGAAATGTTTGCTTTTTTCTGTTTGACAGTAATCGTTTGCTTGGGATGGTTAGCGTTAATTGTGGGTGATGTTAATGGAAGTTGCAATGGGCCTTTGAGGTACACGTGGACTATACAGAGTGTCTATAAACAAATGCTTTGGGATCTGATTGAGAATGCAATTTTGAATAAAAGGATGGTTCGGACCAGTACGTCGGTTACAGAGATTAGAAAATTTAACTTTTGGATTTTTATGCTTAAATGGCAATAAACGACAAAGTTATATGAAAGAATGGCAGAGACAGCTCCAAAGTATTATTAATTCGGGATTACTGTAAATTCGGTAAAAATCATCATCATCACAAGTTAACAATATCAATGAATATCATTTATTACAATTTCCATATCCTTCTAAGTAAAGCGTCTGATACACAAATCTTTTTAACAGTAACTTTCGAAGTAAGCTTTTTACAAAGGACAAATACAACAAATTGTATTTTCTATTAGATCCCAAACAAATGTTCTTTCTTTTTAGGACATCCTGTATATTTATGCGTTGCTTGTGTCAATGTTGGCACATTTGAACCGCAAAAAATTAATTTCTGATGCGTTCTAATAGTACTTTGATGTATTTGCCTTGCATTTAAGACGGGTCTGTGTGTTTCATTTTCTTCAAGTATGTTCATTGCTCCTTGCCAAGCCTGTAAAACTAGTGGATAATGGATTTCATGTTTTACCTCGTTATGCCTGTGTTTCTGGACTCCATGGTACTATTATAGTATACCGCCTTTGCAATTTCCGGTTACGCAAAACGACAATGTGCTTATGTTCGCAGATATCATTCCTCGTACGTTTTCTCTCGTTGCAGCATTATCTGTTATGATTGTTCTGTTTCGGTGACTGAAATATCACTTCCTTCTTGCTTGTTTTCTGTGCCTGACAAAAACCATTTGAATGTATAGACGATTAGGCGGTTAGCGCTGTTTTGTGTGAATAAAATCGATGGATTATTGGAATAAATGAAGATGCACTGTTTCTTTTTTCTGAAGCAGCAAGTAGAAAAGCATAGAAAACTTGTTTATCCTGCAAACGTCCTCATTCTTCCTCGTTCACAAGCTGTAACGCTGCAGTTTAATTTCTTCCACCTTATTTCTTTCGTTCTGCAGTGCAATTCTGCTCTATCTGCGTTTTTCAATCATTCTTTATCCACTCAACGGTGAATTTTCTATTTGATTCATTTTTTCGAGTTTAGGCTTAATAACAGCGATCACTGCTGATCCTGGCGCTGTACATAAGTACAGACTTTTTATGCCTTTATGTATCTTAATTTTTCTATGATGTTATTTTGTTATACAGGCAGTAAAGAGTAAATAAATCTGTCAGTTCTGTTATAATTTAGAATTGATCTCGCAGAGTCCATAATAGTTCAGTTGTAACTTGATAAATATACGGAAAATCTTTGCTTGAGATAATTATTGATGCTTCTTCGAGATATGTACTCATCTTTTTCAGTTCCATGCCGATCACGTGTGTAATTTTCATCTTCTGCAGTTCAATTTTTCGATGTAGCAGTCAATGGGAAATTCCAATTTCTCTTTACTTTATACTATGCATATTAAGTATAAGATTTCTTAGAAGCAATTCATATACAATGAATAATATAATGAACTTAATATATGTATGAGCCTTTATTTCGGCATAAGTCACTGTTTAGTGTTTTGAGATCCTTCAGATTTTGCACTCTAATATTTCTGAAAATACTATTGCTGACCATGGAGAACTTTTCTTCATATTTGTTGTCTCGAGAATCAACATTTTTTCGTAATAATAAAGTGATTTTAACCGCATTCAAAATCAACATTTTATTAAAACTAAAAACTTACACCGACGTAACTAACGTATACTTCATAAATTCATAAGCAGATCGCATACTATAAGTAATTTATATAAAATATTTATTCAAAACAAGAGTTATTAAATTGAATGTTTCAATTTGTTTCAATTTGACTCTTATGCTACTTTCAATGTAAATATATTTGCAAAACAGAATATTATAACTTGTCTAACCAGACACGGTAGATTTCACTTGCCACATCAACGCGTTAACCATTGCCAATACCTAAACAACTCAATGTGGACCCCGTCAGTTGACAACAATCAGAGCACTCGTAATTAGGGCTGGTTTCAAGTTCAACATGTACTCAGGAATCCAAGTCAATTCCAATACAAAAGTTTCACTCCATGGGATTCAAATACTACTCATAAGAAGTGATGTTTTATTTTATGTATTTGGAAAGTACTCGAATCATACACGTTGGTTTCGAACCCCACGTCGAGTATCTGTAGGTTTCGATAATGTACTTGCAAGCATTTTCTAGTTCGAAAGACTCGAATCTTGTAAAAGTAGTATTCGAACCCTGAAGAACAAAAAACTGCAAATATCATGCATATACAGACAATACAGTGTACAAACACTGCGATTTCGCTCGAATTGAATGTTGCAAACAGAAAACTATCGTAGGTGAATGATGCGGTACAATTTCCACCGAAAACAAATGACACAATCGTACAGAATAGAAAACTTCCGGTTAGAGTACTCATAAAAGGTTCAAATCTACTTGATCAAGATTCGACTATACTTCAAAGTACCACTTACATTTCTCAATGTATGTACTTATAAAAAGGTCGAACCTATCTCGACCAGGTTCGAGTCTATTCAAAAGTATTGCTTCTCTTTTTCAAAGTACATAGTTCCAAACTGTCCAGTCAGACTCGAGCCTACTTGTAATATACTTGGACCCCATCTCTACTCGTAATTCGTCATAAAATAACGATTACATTGGCAAATAACAATGTTGGCAGTTGCATGGTTACGAAACCATCGAAGACAGTACACGATTTTCTTGAAAGATCGTCGTTGTGAGCACCGTTCCTCATTTCTGGTTCCTCTCCCCCTTTTTCTCTGCTCTATTCTCGCCGGCTGCTCCTCTCTCGCTGCTTCCTTTCACCCCTGTCCCATCCTTCTATCCGTTCGTGGTCGGGCAGCCCGGTAGTTGGAAGCGCGAACTTTTTTCTCAGCTATCGGCCAGTGGATCGCGCTGCGATGCTGGACTGCAATCAGAATTGATTATAGCCTGCCGAAACTGCGCCGCGGCCCGGCGCGTTCATATTATACAACTCGCCCGCGGCTCTGCCCGCTCTCAGCTTCTTCCGACTCGCCCGCTCCCCCTTCGTCAAGATCATTCGACCGCCCCCCTCGATATGCAAGCTGTCCCGTGCCCGACGTCACTGACCCACTCGTGCCGAGCCTCCCGAGGGATCCTCGTCCTTTGTCGGAACGCTGTCCGCTTTCCTTTCGCTTCCTTTTTCCCGATTTTAGACGCTGCCTCCACGCTCCGCCACGCTACGAAAAACCGTCTATCAAGCCTGCTCGCTGAACCGGGGACTCTGAACGACGGAAGCTGGAAAGTAGCTGCTCAGATTTTTCAGATTACATACTGGGGAATTTGTGACTTCTAATCGTGAGATTTTATTGTTGTTTTCTCTTTGACGAATTTAGTGGTTGAATTCTACAACGTGTTTAGTAGTTTGGTGATTTTGGTTGTTGGAGCGAAGCGTATGAACGATGGAAGCTGGAAAGTAGGCACTGGAAATTTTGAGAATATTGGGTAATTTGTGTTTTTTGATCTTCAGATTTTATTGTTGTCTTGTTTTTGATGAATTTAGTGGTTGAATTGCAGAAAAAGTGGTCCATTAGTCTGTTAATTGCGGTTGTTGGAGCGAAGTGTATCAACGATGGAAGCTGGAAAGTTGGCATACGGATTTTTGAGAATGTTGGGTAGTTTGTGTTTTCAATCTTCAGATTTTCTTGTTATTTTTTTTTTACGAATTCAGTAGCTGGACTCTACAGAAATTCATCTACTACCCCAGCAATATCGTTTGCTGAAGCGGAGCATTTAAACGACGGAAGCTGGAAAGTTGTGTCAGGAATTTTTGAAAATTTTGGGTAGTTGTATTTTCTATCCTTGAGATTTTCTCTTCTTTTTCTTTTCGACGAATTTAGTGGCTGGACTCTCCGACAAGCTGTCTGCCAACTTTGATCGCTGAAGCGGAGGCCTTGAACGACAGAAGCTGGAGAGTAGCGGTAGGGTTTTTTAAAACGTTGGGTACTTTCTGTTTTCTACTCTTGATATTTCTTTTTTTCTTCCATCTTGACGAATTTTTTGGCTGTACTTTCCGAAAAATCGACTACCAACTTTGCTGTAGTGAACCATTTAACCAACGAAGGCTGAAAAATAGCTATTACAGTTGTTTAAAACATGGGGAATATTTATTTACTTCCCCTGACATTTTTTTGCTTACATTTTTGACACGTTTAACGGTTGTCTCTTACGAAAGTCAACGTCAGAGTTTCGCTGATGAAGTGACAAAGCGAAAGACAATGGACAGTGATATATTTATTCTGAAAACGTTGGACAATTGTTAAATCCCTCTACCCTGTAGAACTGTTTCTCTAACTCAGTTCATCGTTACGAAGCTATTCACGCTTTGATTGGCATGTCACCCACATACAGATGCTTATGGGCCGCTTATGGGCGGTATCATTCATTTGATCATGATTATGAATAACATTAGTAAATACTTTTGAATAGAAACTGATAAAGCCAGTACTAAACTACGTACAAAAATGATAAATAAGTTTAATGGGTGTCAGTATAATTTGATATTACGTTCAGTTTGCATGAAAGGTAGTGTGACATTAAACTAAAGTACAGATATAGAAAGAAGGCGCTTCAAGGTCACTGTTCATTTACTAAATCATATTAAAATACAACACACGTGAAATCCCACTTCGAAGGTCTTATTACTTTGAAAATTGGGATGAATGTGAAACATAATGAATATAGCAAGTTAAGACGCGAGGTAAAGAACACTTAACAAAATTGAGGGGGTGAAGTAACCTTGAGACGCATAATCTTTGTGTTCCTATAATAGTCAAACGACAATACAATTTATATCATTATATTAAAAATGCGTATATACTTATTTGCTTGTATTTCTGTATATCACTTTATAAATATATTTCTGATCATAATTATCATGTAGCAAAGAAGATAAAAAAGTAATGACATAGATTATTGGTGAAAGTACTGGTGAAAACTGAAGATACTGTTTTTTTTACTTGATGAAATATTACACAATGCATTGTAAAATCTGTTACAAACAGCAGTTCAAAGTGCTTGAAGTAACCAGTCGATTTTTCTTCAGGAGAGAAAAATTTCAAAACACTGGTCATTTGTTCGCAAGTTTCTTGTGAAGTTTGAACTTAATTGGTTAACCCTTCCTATCCAGTCTAGAGGTAAAGAAGGCTGCCACGTGGTCAGAAGGGTGAATTGTTGAATAGCAATTCTTTCTTGCAAATTAAAAATACTTTTAAATAAAACCAACAAGTATATGCTTACCAATATTATAATATTAGTCTGGCATTAACTATGTTTAAAAAAAATTTCAATTTCTGGTATTCAGTAATACCCCAGAAGTAAAAGTCCCTTCAACTATTTAAGAAAATAAAACTGCTTACACTTTGTATTACACTTTCTGTTCTAATGTCTTTTATTTACGACTTTCAGAAGAGAATTCGAACAGACTATGTTTTACGCACATACAATTGTTTAATGGACATGCTTGCGACGGATTTAAGCGGAATTTTTTTTGTGAAGATTCCTTAAACACCTGTCTGAACAGCGAAGTCTAAGCTGCGCGTGACCTTGATACACGCGGTGCATCGAAATAAAACGTAGCAAAGTAGCATGCAAGACGTTGGGGCCCCTTTTTCTCAATGGGCGTTTTTCAAACTAATTAAAGCGGATATTAAATCACTTCTGCGCCACACACCCTTCGGTTTCACTGATGTACGACCCATTAATTAACGTTTCCGATGCTTCAGAATATTACTTGCCTCTGTACCACGAGAAAGATTCTGAAGATATTTCTCTGATTAGATATTATCGTCCAAGATTAAGAAAACCGGTAATTTTTCAAAACTGTTCGAGGGATTGAATACCTTGAAAATAAACATTTATGTAGTTATACGAAGTTATTTATGAATTAGAAACGCTTTGCAATGTTATAACGTGTACAACATCAGTTTATTTATAAATGGTACTACGGAATTAATAGCGTAGACCAGGTTGTTCAATTTATATAAGTTGTAGCCAGTGACACAGGGCCATGTCCTTTATGGTAAACTCAATTTGTTTTTAGCTTCATTTGTATTTAATTTATTTTAGATAAAATTCTATACTCGATTTAAAAAAGTCACAGTACTCTTACTGACCTAAGACATTATTTAATATTAATTTCTGACAATGTACCTCTAAAACGTCCATCAAAGGGTTCGAGATAGATAAATTATTTTTATGAATTATTTTATTTTAGTCGTGATGGATTTATTACATTTAATTTTCCGTATGTTCGGTACATACTTAATTCCTTATTCACATACACACTAGCCAACATTTGTTTACTCAAATGATTTACTTCTATTTTGAATTTTATCCTCCAAAAATATTTAACATTTTTTTTTAAATTGTAATATTTTATACCTAAAATATTCAGTAGAATTCTTGAAAGGCAGAATTACTTCATTAATTCTCTCCTTGCAATACTTGTATGTTTATTACAACTATGTTTATTCGGTTTGTTTTGTATTTCATTCGTACTTATGTGTCACTTTAGTTATGCGTTACAACTCGTATTGTTCTTTTACTTTCTGAATTCTGTGTTACTAAGATGTCCATAAAAACCCTCAAAGAGCAGAATTATATAGTGTTTGATAAGTAGACTGCAGATGTTTATGCAATTTAATATATTCAGGATCAAAACATAATCACAGAAATAAAATATATAATTCTGGAATTTTTATGAGACCAAAAAATGTTCTCGATGTCCCGTTTATTTATTTCTCTCCAATAAAAACCGTAAAGAATAAAAATGTAGATCTGCATAAACATCCGCAGTCTCTTGATAAGCAATGAGAATTTTATTATAAAATTTTTTTGTTATAACTTTCGTAATGAACCATTTATGGACTGTTTGTTACATGACATTTTAGTCTTATTTTTACAACATACTGACGAAGTTTGTACGGAAAAACCTAGGACACCCTGTGTATATGCGACAGCAGGTATCGAAGTGTTAAAAAATATAGCTTTCTGAATGAGGAAACGAAATTTTAAAGTAAGAATTTTCATTACTTATTGTACACCCTAGGCATTTCGATTGTGGTCTGGGCCGGAGGTGTTAAAAAATATAGCTTTCTGGATGAGGAAACGAAATTTTAAAGTAAGAATTTTCATTACTTATTGTACACCCCAGGTATTTCGATCGTGGTCTGGGCCCGACGTGACTACCGGTATTCCACGGCTGGTTATACGTAACGCGCGCAAGAAAGCCGACATGTAACTGAATAGACTTTTTTAATGGCAACTAAATTCTTGGGAAATTCCGTCGGTCTTAAGTAGCAATCATTGCCCGTACCCGATATTTCTCATAAATCGAGAATCGTAGCGGCGAAGTCAAGGTCCGGCACGGGAATGCAATAACTCGTGCGTATTTCGCAAACATCTACCCATTAACTTTGACGAACAAAGTACCATATTCGTCGTCATTCGCTGAGAAGCGGTAAATGTGTTTCTGTACAGCGTGTTCGGCAATAGTGCGCATTTGAACGACCGACTGAACCTTGGTTACCTTCCTTGTCGAAGCTATTTGAAGTTTATTAGTCTACCGTGTTACAACACTTCTGTTTTGTTTCTTGTTTTTTACCAGAATGGCGCCAAACACTTGATATTCGATAACTATGAATCGACTTATTCAATATTTTCTCGGTTAATACCAGATGAATCTGTTTTATCTATTGCTCCATAGTATTGGATTGTCCAATTAGGTTGGATCGTTCGAAATTTCATGAAAACTTAAAAGTAATATTTTTGTAATAACCCATTTACATTCTCTCGTGAAAAATAGTCCTCTAATTTGTGACATGTGTAATGTAAAAATAACTGTCAACCACTTAATCATACACTGCAGTACATATTTACATTACGACAAAAAAAACAATACAAGGTTTAATGCTACAGTGGAAAGTGCCATACCTAGTCAGACAACCCATAACGTCCTGTTTTAAATATAAATCGAGAAGGCTGAAAAACATTTACTACCGAAACGTACAGGTGCTAACTTATATCGTTATTACAATACCAGTATTATCTAAAATTTCCTAAGAGTTGCTAGTTACTTCCTTAAACAAAATTTCAGGATTCGGTCGCCAGTGACCCACACAGCAGTCGACATGTTAAAAGAAAACTTTTTCAATCATAAAAAAATACGTCAACTGCTTCAATTCCTGAAAAAAGCGAATCTGTTCACAACTGTAGTATATCTGAACATTGTCGCTGCTAATCACTAGACTGCGGATGTTTATACAAATATACATTTTTCGACTTCCATATTTCTTATGTTGAGGTAGTTAAATGAATGAAACTACAACAGGATTGCATTTGCTCCTTGAAATGTTAAAACTATGTAATTTTTATTTTGCTAAGTTATTGAATGTCTATCATTCACCAATTTGGATATATTAAATTACTTAAACATTCGCAATCCTATCATCTCTTTGGACAAAGAATTTTTCCAAATGATTCTTCACGCCTTTAAATTACCGAATATTGAATCTTTAAAAAAGTCTTGTACAAACCGAAACAAATGGTAATGAAAGGATGCTATATTCATAAGTACGGCAAGTAGAATAGGACACTGAAGTCAAGTTTCAACAATTTCTGTTAGCTTGATCGAAAAAGGTGCTGCAACTATATCTTGTAAAAATACGACTCCTTTCCTATTGAACAGTTCCGGACGTTTTCTTTAATCGCCGCATTTCATTGATTAAATTGGTAACAATGCTTGAACCAGTCGAGCGTCTGATCGACAGAAGCTCATTATAAGTCAGCAAACGCTACGAACTTTCCAAACAACTTAATACACTGTTTCTAATTCAGATTTTATTTTCGTTGCATCCAAAAGAAAATTTACCTGAAATTATGCTTGCAACAACAACACCTAAGTGCGGATTTCTTTTTTTTTCGCGTAAATGGACATCGATCGATATGTGGCCAGGCATGAGTAATGAAACTTATCGAAGCGTGAAATGTGAGTTTTTGTCAAACTTTCGCGTTGTACTTCTCAGTGTTCTAGCCAATACCTTTTTCTGGTTTTATTACGTCAACCATATTACAGCTTATGCAACTAACGATAGAAAATCGTACTCCGATATTGCGGTGCGTAGAGCTGGTTGTTAGTAGAAAGTTTTATCCATTTACGTGATACGAGAATAGCTTTGAGAATCATGCGGTGTGAGCACGCCGTGTATTTAAATACGAGCGATCGAGGGTTTGAGAATACAACAATTTTGCATTATAACTGCTATCGATCTACTTTTAAGTAACTGAAATTTAAGATTGTAGAATGTCATTCACATTTGTATTATTTGAAACTTCCAAACAAGGCTCCAAAATTGACGTAAAGAAAGTACAATATATACAGGAAGTTTTGCCATAATTTCATCTGAAGCTCTCTTACAGCACGAAGAATACGTACTAATACTATTTTGTAATATTTACTATACTACTGATGATACAAATACTTTTTCTGAAATTAAATGCACCGATTAAAAGAGGCTTGTCTCTCCAAACCAAATGTATTTAAAACTATGCTTGTTATCGTAGAGACACTGAAACTAGGCCCTTCAATATCATTCTTCATTTACTTATTGTTAGACACATTAACATTGAGAATTGAATTCAAAATAAAAAATAATGGGCTCTGAACTGTAACTCGAAAAATACAGATCACTTATTTCAATTAAAAAGAAAGTGATCTGGAGGTGGTTTTAGTATCCCTACAATAGAAATTTCTTTTGATCTTTGATCTCTATTTTTTTAACAATGCTTACGACGTACCTGCTTCACTGCTCTGGATCCAAGTCAAATTACCCCGTCGTATACAGTTCGTTTAATTATCTAATTATATTTGAACAAAAGATACGTTTTAACCGACTTTGGATTCTAAAGTGTTCCCATAAATTTTGTGAGAGAATTCAGATCTCACCCCCGCCCAGAACAATGTATTCATAACAATTATACTCTCGTCGTCGCGTAAACGCTTTATCTTCAAGATTCGATATGAAAAAGAATGTCGTCAGATTTCGTTGCAGCAATTTCGTGTTCCTCAGCCTATAAATCGGGAAGGAGGCTTTAAGACTCGTCTAATTCTTACACCCTGTTGAAAGTTAATAGGAAGCAAGGAAGAAAGTGTGTAAGTGGCCGAATGGCTGCTGCCAGGCTTGCTGTGCTCCTAGGGGAAGCGAGTGAAAAAAATGTTTCTACAACCCCTCGACAGTTCGGACTCCCTAAAGTCTTCGAAGCGTAACTTAGCATACTTTATTTGATTTTTTGTATTGGATAATAGTCTCAGGTAATAGGGTGCCTGTAAGCCAGCGAGAGGAGGTCGACGGGGGTGAGAGAGGGTGGGAACCGAACAAATTTTCACGCCCCCACTACTTGCATTAACAAATTTACATTTTTTAAATGGAAGGGTCGCGCTCTCTCGGGGTGATAACTTGCGGGCCATTTGTTCCTCGAAGAAATGAAACCGCCGCTAACATTGCATCTTAATATGGAATCGAAGCAGATTCCTCTGCCAAATCGTAGACCTATGATTTCTCTCCCTTTTAATGAAAATAGAAAACAGACTTTCGTTTGAGCTATGCTGGTAACACATTGTTGTCCGACTATTGTATGCAAAAACGCGTGTAACCGGCCATTTTCATAATTGAGTATTAAAATGCACACATCTAAATAAACTTGAATAACTCTATGTGTACATTACTTATTTACCTGAAAGTTGAAGCATGTTTTACATAGGTATATTAATACTTATTTTAAATATGATAAGCTGTATAGCAGTTACCCATATGCAGTGGCACAATCACTTTCACTACCACTAATCACAAGTATTCTCTGCCTTTTTGTTGGCCTTATGTCCGAAACTGAACTATCTCCTAATAAACAGAGGAGATTTACTGGCAAGTATCGAGAGTCCAACTATCGAGCTTCTACTATAATGGAATATTCAGCATTAACACGTCCCGTGTCACAGTGAAAAATTCCGTATCTAATCACACATGTTAAAATTGCGTTTTATAATCATATATCATTAACGATACAAATGTTTAATTATTAGACAGCATGCTTTTCATTTTGTAGGTAAGACCTTGATAGCAGAGGTCAGGCATGAATTATATTCTACTGATACATGTAAAACTGTTATCACTTGACGTAAGAAATAAAATGTTAACACGTTGACTGCCGACTACGAGACAACTCGTATCAGGCAGTCTACGTGTTAATTAAATAATTATTGATTGTCGCAAAATTCTGAGCAAACTTCATACCGACACAATAATGTAGGAACGGAAGAATACGATTGAGTACAAAAATTTTTGTTTCTTTACGCTTTATATAAAAAATTGTAAATTATCTCGTGTCTGATTAGGTATGGCTGTTTTCACTGTGACACTCAACGTGCTAAAATCTGTCTAACCGGAAAGGGAACATTAGAAGTATACTACTCCCGTTTATTCTATTCTATTATTATAATATAAATTTTGCTAACAATTGAATAAGGGTTGGTAGTCATTTGATTGAACCGATGCCGCTGGAACGCGTTAACAAAGAGAACAATTAGAGGAGACGTTAAACGACTAATTCCATTGTAGCAGAAGGAAACGACTATTAAAGTGTAAACCTAAGACCACTTTGTTCGTAGAATGCTCGAACGAACGACAATTTGATGCACGATGGATTTTCTTCGGTCAGCTTCGACGAACAAACGAGATCTCGTTTCGTCGAGTCGGGGAGGCTCTCTTCATAATTTGTCCGCCACAGCCTGTCCTGTTCCTTAACGTCCGCGCATTATCTCGCTATCATATTAACCTTTTCGTTTAAGTACATATTAGGCTTCCATGCGTCCATTAGCATTACATGAAACCGTGACGATAAGATCGCCGACTATTCCGTAGGATCGTACGATACATTTCAAGCGGACAATCGACGTCCAGTTACGGACCAACCGTTGCCTCATTACCTAATGATTGACTGACGATACAGAACCGAAGTTAATCGACCTGAAAATGTCGAGAACGCGTTAAAAAAGTTAAATTGTCCGATACACTCCTCGCAATTGTTTCTGACTATAAACGCTGGTACCGTGGATACGTGAATAATTGGCAGACCGCTTTGCGGATAAGGTGAATCTGGGATTTCATTATGCTATCAGTTCATTTTATCCACATGTAACATGTCGGATTATTTCATTAGTAATATCGATTTTTATCGTGTATATCACGTCTAAGAAATAAACACGAATATGTTATTCAGTTTTATTCGATAAAGATTTGACTGTACTCATGGAGAGCATACGAAATACGCATTACGAATTCTTAATGAAAATCGAACCTCATTACTGGACAGTGGATATTTATGCAAATGCATATTCTTATGGAAAATAAGTCAAGAAATGGGACCTAGGCAGGAATTTGCTTTGCCATTAGATGGTTCTACAAATATATTTATCGTTTTGCGTATTTTGCATAACGCATATTTTGTGCATATTTCTCGCACATTTCATGCATACTCGACTGACTGGCCACCACGTTCAGCATCAGACCATAAAACAAGTGACAAATAAATTATTGATAGCTTTCTCGTGCTTCTTTTTGTTTTTAAAGCGAAGATTGTATACATTTTGCATGTTTTTAAGTGTTATAATTGCATAAACATTCGCAGTCTACTCATTACCTAATGAATAAGTGTCGATAAAGAACTGAAGTCAATCGACCTGAAAATGTCGAGAACACGTTATAAAAGTTAAATTATTCGACACACTCCTGGCAATTAGCACTTTCGCGTCTGAATACCTGAATAATCGCGAGGTTGTTCCATAAGCAATGCCATTTTTTATTGTATATAATGCACATCAAACAAATAAACACGAATATGTTATTCAATTTCATTCGATAAAGATTTGGCTATGCTCGTGGCAGAGTATACGAGATTATACATTATGAATTTTTAATGAAAATCGAACCTCATTACTTAATGGTTGAATGGCGATAGAGGGCCAAAGTTAATGAAACTGAAAATGTCGAGAACGCATTAAAAAAATTAAATCGTCTACATAATATACTTCTCATAATTGTTGGTGACTATAAATGCTATATTATTGGAATAATTGTATCTATATTTGTGAATAGTCACATTGCAAATCTCTATACACTCCTTTCTAACATCACAATGAATTTAACTATGGAAACTATTTTCATCTCTGCATATGCAAAAAGTCAGTGACGTACAAAAACATGATCTTCGAACAAACATAATCAAGAATATACGTTTTTAAATTAATTTAAAAATTCACAAACCTATATTGAAGAAAACCTTCAAACAAATTTGAACGCTGTTGTTGTTCGAAGTCATGCGAAGATCACCTTGTTGTAGCTCATTAATTTCATCTTGTCATTAATTATAACATTAGATCAAGAAAAATATACATTACCATTAAAAAAATCATCAATCAGACAAATTATTTCGCACAGTAATTATAATAATACAAATAATCTTTTTCTGCTCAATAAAATTATTTTTTCGGTAAAAATAATTGTTACAGATAAATTTAATGAAAGAATATAACTTTCATGAAAGTGGTCCATCTTACCCGTAGTAGTGAGTGAGAAAAGGACCACAACCCAAAATTTAATTTTCTTCTGTCCATAGCTATTTATAAAAATATTGTATCATAACAATTACATTCTATAAAAGATCATCATAATTACAATTACGTTCTATAAAAGATCATCCACTACACAAAGTGTTCAGTACAGTGTTTAGTATTTGTAAAATATTCGATTTTGAGACGTTTTTAAATACGTGGTCCATCTCTCTCAGAATTCCCCTACATCTGTATATGGGTCTGTCAACCAAATTTTACCAGTCATACCACAGTGACGTGAAGTAAGAATCTTACTTCCGCCGTGTTGAGTGATTTACCGTGCCTCGTAATTAGTATTTATAAAATATTCGATTTTGAGACGTTTTTAAAAACGTGGTCCATCTCTCTCAGAATTCCCCTACATCTGTATATGGGTCTGTCAACCAAATTTTACCAGTCATGCCACAGTGACGTGAAGTACGAATTTTTGTCTCGCCGTTTGAGTGATTTAGCGTGCCTCGTGTTCGCGCAGAAATCAAGGGAATCTCTCCGTGAAAGAAAAGCGCAGATAGCAGGTCCGATATATTTGTCCCGCGGCTGGCAATCTTTAAAACATATGTTTTTCGTAATCGTTCGCGCGGTTCTATTATCGAAGAGGTATATATAAGAGAGCAGCCGAATCGGGGGAACATGCTCGGGGCGCGAATCTATACATATTTAATGAGGGCACGCAGTTGTAAAAAGCAGCTGGCGAATTGCTCCCCGGCAGAGAGTGACTCGGCAGATACTTTTATTCAAATCTCATCCCGCGGCACGAGGAAGACGCTCCTCGCGGGAGGCGCGAAAGGCATATCAAAAGAAAAATGCTCTCACCGCCTTTCCCGCATGCATAAACATAATCCCCGCATAATGTATATTTCAAAGTCTTCCGCTCGGCATCACTGCTCATTACTATTAGATTGATACACCCGCCCTTCGTCGCCCTTTGCACTCCCCGTCCTGCTCCTTCGAGCATCGTCGCCGACGGAATTTCCACATCCACGGACATTTCATTTTGTTCAATACATTGACCCTGGATAACTATCCTTTCGTAAAAATGGCGATCGGAACGTTTGAATCTCGTGATATCGGATGATCCGCGTGCTAAATAAACTATAATAATTATGCATATTATTTGCTTATTTATTTATCAATAAATTCAATACCAAATATAACTATTTAATTTCATTTATCTTGTTTCTTTATAAGATCAAATATTTTTGTTGTTAAATAAAAAAAATTCAGTTATATTCGTGTTTTTATTCGACGTCGTTATTTTCACGAATGCTTAGTAATAACGTTACTCACAGATAGCTTAGTTATCAAGGGTTAAATATAAAGAGGCGATGTAACGATTATCCGGAGTATTCTTCGGTCTGACATGAAACTTGTTTCCAGGAAGATTAATAATGTTGAGGATGAGTCACAAGAAGATGTCGTCTATAATAATTTCTGACTTATTTAGATTAGAAAAGGAATTGCTGAGTGGAATATCTTTGAAGGACTTTGTATGATGTAAAAATTTGAATTTCAAATATTTTATATAGCTCATACTTTTTAAGATTTCAGGCTGACCTTGAAAGTTTTAGATTGCATTATACTGTATGAATTACGCGATAGCTAGTATTCGACAAATTGAATAAAAAGTGTCTTGTGAACATAGACAATTATGTGAATAATTTATGAAATACGGAATTATTTATCGTTCGGTTTGTATCGACTTTTCGACCCGTGTTTATTCGATATTTTTTATTCAGTTTGTTGAGTACTACTTACTCCAAAATTCCTAAACACTTCCATTAACGCCTTGCATAGTATTAATTCTCATGTAGTATAATAATCCGGCAAATATACAGGATGCTGAAAAAGGCATTCAGAACTTACAGGGATAGTATTTACTTAAAATTTAATACAACATTTTTCATAAACATACGAGTTACAAAGTCTTTTGATCGAATTTTTCAACATCGACTTGTTTACAGCACGGTTAATAAATAAAGTTAGTAAGCGTTAAGATATAAAAGAAATGTATTACTACAGAATAGTTATGGAAGTGATAATTATAAACAAATGTAAACTTAACTACATAAGTAACAGGTAATTCGAATATAGGGTTGTATATTCATACATCTATAATTTTCTATTATTTAATTTTACTGTATACCGTTAAGGTTCAATAAATAATTATTATTATTATTAATAGTTGTTTCTCGATATTACGTGTAACTATGTGTAAAGAACACGCATCTGATTCTCATCATATGGGACGGACAGGATACTGGTTTCTGGCAAGTTTCATTTTGTGTTTTGTCATACATGTATAATGAAATATTGAACTGATCGGCAGTTTTAATGAAACGTTTTGAGGCATTATTTCACAGAAAATTGATGAAAGTTTCTTCACGCGCTCCCTCTCATTCGCGCAGCTTGCTAAGTCAGTAATTATCGACCGATTTCTCTAAAGGATAACATTTATGGAGGGATAGGAATTTTAACTGATGCGATTAAGGGACAGTGATACGACACTTTAAACCGTAATAATGTAATTCAGATGTATAATTTAGATAAATCGGTGTGATCGATGAACGGACGAATTGCTCGCGATCAATTGGTTGAGATAAATTATTAATAATGTGCACGGGGTAATATATAATTATATGGGGTATTGAATCAAAATTTTTAGCCTATGTAAAGCGTTTATTATTACTATCTTTATATTCTTACCTTTATACTTTACAGCAAATTTCCCACTGGTTAAAAGTAAAGCGGATGATTTTTAAAATAATTTAAGAAATTGTTAAAAATAGAATGTGAAACATGAAAAGATTGTTTAAAAAACTGTGTACAATTCCGGAATTTTTAGAAATTACTGATATTTTAGGTAAAGGCGTTCGAAAGTTTATAGTGAAGAATATAATGCGTAAATAATTTTATCGTCGTCGAGATATGTTCGGATATGAATCACCGAATCGAACTTCGGGACACATAAAAATGAATTACTCGCAGAAAACGAGGTAATAATGAGACGACCGTGCTACGCTCTTATTCTTTAGAATTCGACAAGTTTTCCGCAGCAGCTGTCGTAATATTTTGTAAGAGGTACAAACAGCAGATGTGAGCTTTTCGTCAAAACAGAATTTAAAGAAACATTCTTACAAAGTAATTTTCCCATTTCATGTTACAACGAATTCCTTCTCTTTTCTTAAATTCCAGAATTTTACAATGGGTACTTCTTATCTGGAGCAGTCTCTTATCTCCTTTACTTTATTTTATAATTCTTAAACGTAAGTAAACGATCAATAATATGTATCTTTTAGTTACAATTATTAACAATCGATGATATTGGGTTGGTGGAAAAGTAAGATCAAGTTTTTGTATGTAAAGCACGGACAAAAACCGACATTACTTTTCTACCTACACAGTACAAAATTGAAATTTAATAGTAGGTGTACATTTATGTTGGAAGAGGCAAATTTGTTACATTTTAATAATCTTCGAGATGATTAGTAGTATGGAAAAATATTTCAGGTGCAAATGATAATTCTGAGGTGGTATTAATAGTTTCTTATGAGTGGAGGCGTAGCGGAGGTATGAAGGTCACCTTAACATTTTTATCCCTTTCAGAACGATGGACGCATGTATGCGTTCCGAAAAACTGTTTATTTAAAAATATAGTTCCAAACTATGTAAAAATCTTGTGCATTAAATTGTTTTTTTCTGAGGATATGGCGTACACGCTTCCGTGTTACAAACTGTATAACAGTAAGTCTCTTAAACAAGAAGCTACAATTTCTAATATTATCTTCCATAAGAATGAATACCAAATGAAACAAATATAGTTTCAAACTATATCAAAATTTTATGCCTTAGATTATCTTTTTTATGAATATTGCATACACACTTTTGTGTTACAAACAGTATAACAGTAAGTGATTTGAACACGAAGCTACAATTTCTAATATTATCTTGCATAAGAATTAATACCAAATGAAACAAATATAGTTTCAAACTATATCAAAATTTTATGCCTTAGATTATTTTTTTTTTGAATATTGCATACACACTTTTGTGTTACAAACAGTATAACAGTAAGTGATTTAAACACGAAGCTACAATTTCTAATACTATCTTGCGAGTACTTTCAAATTAGTATTAAATGGAAAATATAATATACAATATCTCAAGTATTGTAGTATGATTCTGAAAACTTTCCCTTGCATGTGCGAAGTATTAGGGGCTGACGATGAATAAACCTGAATGTAGGTAAGCAGCGCGTCGGCTTTCGAGCTACAACGGCCCGGCACCGGTTAGGTCGAGTTGAATCGAGTTGATAAGGTTAACTGAGAGATACGGGGGCGTAGGGAGGTCAAGTGACTATGTGGGCGGTACTGTTCGTCGTCTCCACATACCGCCACGATTAAATTTGTGTACTTACGTATACATATATACGTGTCTCTACAAACGCGGCTTTCGGCGCGAGCGTGAACCTCTGATTAAACTGTCCCCAGGAGGCATTTAACACTTTGTTCTTGACGTTCGTCACCTATTCGAGTCCGAAGAATTTGTCAATGTGCCGGAGAAAGGTAAACTGATATTCAGATCAAATCGTAACACAGGTTTATCGATTTGATTCGGGTAAAAAAAGCTATATGCTATGAAATAAAAATTAATAATTTCTTATTGAAGTGTGAACAGTGTTCGCGTATCAGAGTTAAAAATGTTTCGAGTACGGTTTCAGATTAATTTTTCAATATAAATTTAATATAAGAAGAAGATTTTTTTATTTCAGAGAGAGTGCTCAAGGTTACATTTCATGGCAACAATAGAAAGAAACATAAAATATAGATATTCGTTAATACAAATTTAGTTCTGATAATTATTTAAATTATTAAAAAATCGGGCAGCCCTGTGTAGAATTTTTATCTTCTCTTTAACATGCTGCAAGTACTTCTTGAATTCTTCTTTATGTTTATTCGAATAATAATAGTTATTTGTTTGGATACATCATTGATTATCTTTAGTATCGTTTCTTTATAAATGTATTTTAAGTTCTATTTGGAGCAATTTTTTTCTAACGCATGTACCATCCGAAATATGGGGTGGATATTATTATTATATTTCACTACGTATCATTGTGAAGTATCAAACATATGTCAAACAATTCATTTAGCTCATTATACAATTCTTAACAATTCTTAGGCTTAAGAAAGCCTGTGTTATTGCAACAATTTAAATAAATGTTTCAAATAATGATGAAGTAATTGTACAAATGAAACTGCTTCCTCGTGAAGTATGAAGTAAAAAAATATTATGTAACTTAGTGGCTTCAAAGCAATGAAAGCTTCCGCTGATTCCATGCATTAGTATAAAATAAATAATTAATTTACTGTACCTTCATGTCGTCCTCTTTTTAACGAACTTTGTCACTTTTGTTACAAACATAAATATTTTGACATAAAATATTACACATTGTCCAAAAAATTGTCAAGGTAGATGGAGCACTTGTATGATTGCACCTAGATAAAAAAGGACAATATGATTTGATGGTAATCGTGGATCTGATATCATTAACGAGGGTTAATATCGTCAAATAAGAGGTCAGGAGTGCATAGTTTGTGATCATCCGATGCATAATTAGAGTAGTAGGCATTTTAGCCAATTTAAAATATCCCTTACAGTAGAGCCATTGCCAGAGACAAATTATACCGCAATTATACTTCTAAATTACAATCTTAAATTCTGCAGAACAAAATAATAGAAATTATCTGCGAGATTATCAGTTGCTTAAGTAGCAGCAAAACTAACACTGAACAATTATCTGTATTATACCTGTAGTCTATAAAATTCATCGCATTGCAACATTTGTTAATTTAAACAGACAGAAATTCTTATGTGAATCGTTGTTGTGAAACATTAGGAAATCATGTCAGGAAATTTTATTTATACGCATATAATTTCAAACATTTTCCATGAATCAACGTGAGGTGCATCTGGAGCAGGCCAGAAGTTTTGGTGTGAACGCGACCTAATCGCGAACAATTTCAAACAAGCAGCGTCAATTGAAAGGATGACTGTGACCGAGTTGAACAAGGGTTCTCAGCATATCTACTTGGCGACTGTCTGTACAAAAATGACATTTCCTTATTTAATCGAACGTTCCGCTCGCTTGTGCAGGTACTGAACGAATTTCAATTGTTAGGCACTCGATATTCACAATTAGAATTAATAAAGATGACATGTCTTATCAAACGTTGGAGCTACTACAACGACTAGGTCAGTAGTATTCACGTATGAAGCCATTAAGTAATCAGAATACCTATTGTACTCAGGTTGATTAACGACGGTAGTATGGTAAATATCTTGCCCAATGAATACTAATCGTTTCAAGAGTTTATGTACCGTTCGTACGGTTATTGAGATTAAGCATTGCATCAAAATTTTCTTCACGGTCGCAGTAATTTCTAATTAAATCTCAGCCTTTCGTTGTTTCTCTTAGCAATCTGTAATAATTTGTGGCGCGCGGAGCGGAGATTTTCCAGACTATTTTTCTTGGTATCAAAATAATGGGATCTTCATTTCGGTTTGTTGATCATTCTATGCCGTTCTGGTTACGGATAATATTATCCACAAGCTTACGTAAATTAATTGAGCACTGCATGATCTAGTGTTGAATAAATCCAGTAGTAAATGCCAATTTTAATTTTTTTATTTATTGTGGTACAGGCATCCAGATTAGGAAGTTCAAGGTCGCATGTATCCCTGTCTTTCGTAATTTTTAGATTTAGTCCAACCGAGTTCCATTTAATAAAATACATAAACAAAAAATACATTTGTTTTTCTCACAAACTAGCATTGAGTCATACACATATTACAGGAATAAACTGCCCAGTTTTATAGGGCACAAATATTTCTATTCAATATTTTCTAAAAAAGCAGCATGGTTATAAATTACAATAGTCAAAATCTCATATATAGTATTATAGAATCCATTTTCATTTCAATATTAACCAATCCGTGAATGAACCGCGAAAGACGTTCAAAGAGCAACAATCACTTGACTCATACACATGATATATTCTGGGAACAGACAGTCCAGTTTCACAAGCCACAAAACATAAAACTTCTGTTGAATACTTTCTAAAGAATTAGCATGGATATAGCCGTAAAAATTCTACATCAATGATAGCCACCAGAACTGCGGTCTTTCCCCACTTACTTGTTAGGTCTGTTCCCCTCGTACAGGCTGTGATCTGTGACGACGATGTACGGAGTGGGAACGAGGAGGGAACTGAAACGAGGGGAATGGACTTAGAGTGGGGGAAGGCCTCAGCTCCGGTGGTCATCACTGTACTACATAGCAGAATGTAGTTTAATTTCAGTATTAATCAATCCATGAATGAATCTCGAAAGACGTCCAAAGAACGATATTTTTGATCACACCTCTACAAGCGTTCTTTGCCGCCGTCAGCATCACAAATGTTGGACACCACTCCTTCGCGCACACTGACAACCAATATCGATCCGGTGGATCGATTACGTCAATACATTTATTTTAGCAATCGATGAAATTGGGTTGACAAACAATCAGATTTGTTTATTAAATGGAGTATACTCACACGCTGTTCTAAAACGGACGAATGAAAGTATATTAACATTGAGTCATACACAGTATACGAGGGTCGTTCACGTCAAAACCGGAATTTAATTTTTAGACAGGTGACACAAAATTATGACCAGTAGAGAACATTAACTTTTCAACGTAATCTTAATTTACATCATCGCAGAGCAGAACGATTTGTCCTGATGTCTGAATCAGTATAACGCTACCGTGGCATCCATGCCTCCTGTTCAGTGTTGTCACGAACAGACTGGCGCCCCCTTTTAAACCGTGTACTCCATTCATACACCTGTGTCTTCGTCAAAGTTTGTTCTCCAACCTGCCCTGTTAGTCTTCGCAAAAGTTCGGCAGATTTGACATCTAGTTCACAAGATAACGAAGAATATTGCGTTGCGCAACAGCCGCACTGAGTTCATCGTCCGCGATCTTGAACAACGAACAACGCGGATGCCGTGACAACAAGCAATGCTGTCAGAACGTTATGTGAACGTATATCATTGTAAATATCACATGCCTGATGTAAAGATACAAACAGTAGGCACTTGCTGAAGCAAATTCCGGTTTTGATGTGAACGACCGCCGTATATTCTAGAAAAGCCAACCCAATTTTACAAGTTTTGAAACATAACTTATGCAATACCTTCTAAAGAAACAGCATGGCTATAATAGTCGCAATCTTATACAGAGTATTCCGTAACGCGTGAGAATCACTTTAAGGATTGCTTCAGCGCATCAAAAGAATAAAAAAAGTTCATGTAAATATATGTTCTATTTCACTTTGTTCTCGAGTAATAGGGGGTTTGATCTTTTACAAACTCTATAGACCTGCTTTCACAAGAGATGTTCGAAATGACCGTCTTACTCTGTCCCTATGTCCAGGTGTTGCTCGGATTTGCTGAAAACTTTGTTCAGTTCTTTCGCGAAGTATTTCAACATTGTCAATGGGCTTTCTGTATACAATGAATTCCAAATGACGCCGTAAGTAAAAATCCATCGGATTTAAGTCGAGTGAGCGAGCAAGCAAGGCAATAGGACCTCCACGACCTATCCATTTGTTAGGAAACCGCTCGCTCAAAAATTGTCTAGAAATTGTTTAGAAATTTTTATTTTTGTTGAGAATTACTGCGACACAGAATCCGCCATAATTCGAAAACAAAGTCAAATAGGATACAGTAAGACCTCAATTATCCGAACTGTAATTAGTAACAAGATGACTCACATTCTAACTATATTTCGCACACAAATTTCAATTTTATGTCAGAATGTAAAATACATAATAGTATAAAATTATGTGCACAGCATCACCAATGATAATTTTAACTTCTAATTAACATAAAACGACAAATTTTGCGATGATAGGAGTTCAGATAATCGAGCTTCTACTGTATATGTTTACGTGAACCTTTTTTATACTTTTGATATGCTGACGCCGTCCCTAAGGTGACTCCCACATGTTACGGGACACCCTGTATAGTCGAGTCTAATTTAATTTTAATATCTATCAATCCGTGAATGAACCTCGAAAGACGTCCAAAGAACGGCAATCTCGATCACATAAATTGCCCAACGGTGCAAACGTTCTTTGCCACCGTCGGCATCACAAATGTTGAACACCGCTCGTTCGCGTACACTGACAAACAATATCGATCCGGCGGATCGATTTCCTCGATAAATTTATTTTACCGATCGTTGAAATCGGGTTGACAAACGGTTAGCAAAAGGCATCAGGGAACAAGATCGCGACATCGCGTCGACCATGATCGTTCTTTGCGCGTCTCGCTACCTGCTGCGCCATGGCTTTTCGTTGCATGGTGGTGGTGCGCCGCCGAATGGGAGTCCTTTCTTGCGGGAACGAGTCCCTGTTCCCTGAAGGGTTGATAATTCGCCGATTAAATTGAAAACGGCAAAGCTAATTGTGCTGCGCCTGTATTATTCATTGGATCCGGCGGGGCTGACCGGGGCCGGTTCGATACTTCATCGGCGTTTGTATCGGTAAATACGGTACTCGAACCGAGTACCGTACCGAGAGAACCGCGCTGGATACGAGCAAGTAGTGTTGGGTACGATACAGTCAGAAATTGTGACCACACTTTTTCTACAGATATGTTTTCAAATGTTTCTATGGAATTGACGGTTGAGTCTCAACCAGCAATCAGAATGATTTGTTATGATTATTTGTTTGATTGATGAGTTACTATGTCATGGGGGTGGGTTCATTGCCAGACAGGTATTAGTTAGACTATTTCTGCTACATATATTAATAAAACAAAAAATAATTATAAAGCAGACTAACCCCTTGTCTTATAATAACGATTCCACTCGTGACGCGGAATATGGTTGATATGTTACAAATACGAGTTCCATTTATGTACCAATCGTTTAAAGTTTTGAACTATGGCACATGTAACTTGCAGACGATTGTTTGTACGTGTTGATGGCCGCTCTTCATTTGTTGGAGCATTCTGAGACTTGAATAATGGCCTTTATCGAACGAAATCGTTGTCAATATCGTAAGGGAAGGGGTTAACAGTGAAAAAATTCGTCTTATTTCTTGTACAGCACTGATTTGACTGATTGTTTATTATTAAAAATCTATCTACACACATACACGGAATCCATACATTTCTACTAAATATTAGCGTGCTCTGGACACGGCATCGCCCGCGATTTTTCTGTGCACAGAATTCAAAAAATTATTCACTTTCGAGCGCGCGGGTGCCGAGGTTTGCCACCTAGTGGCTATACGTGAACTATGCCCCCATGGACAGCGCGCCGACAAAAAATAGTCCAATGTTTCTTATCTCGATATATTATTTATTTCGCGATAAAATGTAGCCTATGACACTCCGAAAAATGTAAAGAAGCTATTGTGAAAATTTCGTAACAATCGGATTAGTAGTTTTCGAGATTTTTGCGCATATACAAATAAACTCTGCCTGTATTTTTAGTAAGACTATCATACTGCGTGGCCAGCAAAGTGTTAATATTAGATCTCATCGCAGAATATTAATAACTGAATCCCATATGTCCAGAATGATGAAAAAACTGACTTTCTAAAACAGCGGTACGACTGTTATCCGATATCTGAAAGTTGACAGGGTTAAGTGAAAAACGTGTTGACTTTATAGAGTTGTATCGATGGTATCGATTCGTTATCGTTCCCATCGCTACTCGTAGGAGCCAAAGCTCGCGGTTTCGCCTTTCTTACTCACGCGGAACACGGCCGAATACGGCGATATTTCAGAAAAACCGTGGCTTTCCTTCTGCTACCGCGTTCTTGCTGCGAACACGCGTTTCGGATCGGTGTAATTGTTATTGTTCTTGCCGCGTTACCGCTCTGGCCTTTTCTTCTTCAATGTTTTCGGAAATTTGTTGAATTAAAACATGCGCGACGTATTCGGCGATAAAACGATGCTTTTTATCGTAATCAAGGGACCCCAAGTGGGGCACGGTGACTCGAAACGAGATGGAAACTTTTACATTTGTTAACGGTTGCTGTCGATTAGGCGTCGACATAAACGATCCAGTTTGCATACGGAGGGTTAATGTCACCAGACTGAGAAATATAAAAATAAGTGTGTCTTAAAATGTGTACTTCATGGTTTTGAGAATTTTTATAAAATTGTTGGGAAGCATAACTCAACGACATTATCGACTTACCTCCTTAATTAAAGTCAGGTGTCATTCCCCTGAATATATAAAACAGTCAAATTGAAATTGTAACGATATTACAATAGACTCGACCATAAAACACGTACACTGGATGGGACTTTGCACATGACATAAGAAAAACATAGTACTTGCAAAGTTGATAGTCCTCATCATGCAAAACAAAAAATGTCGAATAAAAATGGGTCCAAATGCTAACAGTATCCCAGCTGTAAGCAATACTGCGTTGAAAAATTCCTCAGAAAATTGTTCACACTCATGCAACATTGATTTTTCAACCTACGTTTACTAGACGTTTTTTATTCTGTTAACCCTAAGACGCTTAAGGAAGGGTCAAAAAATATCCACAGGATTCGAAACGTTAATTTTTTAAGTTAAATGTCTTCTTGTTTTAACGTTAATTTATTTGATCAGTAAGAAGTTCCTAGATGCTTTATAATAGTTCACTATATAACTAAACATACTTCGAGCAGCAAAAATAAAATTTGCAAAATTTCCACAAAACGACCCTCCGTTAAGTTGACCTTAAATATCCAAAAATCTTAAGCGTGCTAGGGTTAATCGAGTACTATCTACCCTGTAAGTCATACATGCTGTTTACAAGCAGCCTCTGTTTCTTTCCAAACCCACACGTTCACTTTCGACGATGCTCGACGCTCACTAAAGTCAACGGGCGTCGGAAAAAGAAAGAGAATATCAATTAAAAAGCATAGGAGAATTCTGGGCCGTGGTGCTAAGCAGTCGAAAAATTTACGATGGACCCGCCTGTAAATTTACCCTACTGACAGAGCGTGGCGTCGTTTTCGTGGCCACGGACCATTCCGCCCGCGACCGAACAAAAAGACCGGAATTTTACGATCACGATCGAGGGAAAAGCATCGGGACGCGTAGTCGTCGAATTGTTATTAATAACAACCAGCGGCCCTCGTATATTGTACTCATAACGATTCCGAAATATGTCTGCTCGCACACCGAGCCGGCTGAATGATAATCGCCCCTAATAACACACACGGAACACCACTTTAACGTCCGAAACGGGAGATTACGCAGCCGAGAAGTATCACGGGCACCATTCCACGGCTTGCTACATTGAAATCTTTTGCGAAACAACCGAAGGGTTGTTACGTGCTGCTTCGACAAACACACGGGGCCAGCTACTTTGCATCTCGTTGAAGAGGCACTCGGCGAAATGGCTCTGTACGCACCTCGTCGCGCTAAGGTTTTGGTCAGCGATGAGAACGGACGGGAAGGTGGTTCTGGGGAGGGCTTTCGTGGGGGCTTCTTAATAGGGTAGACGAGAAATTAGCAATTTTGTCGAACGCCTTGCACGTTGCATTACACCGAGGGCCCGGGAGAAGCTTTCGAGGCAAATGATGATAAGTCTTATGCATAATTTCCTCGGTGTACCGAGATCGTACTTCAGATCCGATAAAAATTATATGATATAATGTGGGACGGGTGATTCGTGGCCCGCAGCTAATCGGCGTCGGGGCCAGCCGATTCGTATCATGGCGTTTTTATCGGGGCTCGGGCTCGAAAGACGATTACTCGGTGGATCGTGTCTTTAAAGCCGCGGTGCCGACCATGTTTCCTCTCCCCCGTTCTTGGACACCGATGCCCGAGCTATAACGTTGCCCATAAAAATCCTTAAACGAGATAAGAGGCTTGTTAATCGATGCACCGTGAACGAATAACTGCCCCTTCAAATGGAAACGCTACTTTCACTGTGACTGAATGAACGTTCACAAAACGGGATGGATAATTTCCCCGATTATGCGCCCCGTTTCTTGCCGCTGTGTCCGAGAAGAATGCCCGACATTGGCGTAGGCAAGGGTTTCGTGGATTCTAACGAATATCGGGATGCTGGAGCGTTGATCTGTTCACCGGGGAAGATAAGTTGGCTCGTCTTTCGGAAATAGTTTCGAGATAAGCGGAATTTCAATTCCTTATGGTGTGTCTGGTGTCAACAACTCATTGATCCAAGAAAACGACTTAACTGTTTATTAGAAACTTCCGTTGTGGTGGTTGACACAAATAAATTTGTTTTTATTCGTTTTCAAGGACGATCAGTGGGCGTTTATAGACAAGAAAAGACTCAGTTTAATTGAAAAGACTCAGGTTAAATTAATTATTATAGCGGAGCCAGTGAGTAGTGGCCATTCAAGGTCGCTTCGTCGATTGTTGTTTATAGTAGGTATAATAATCGAATCTACAATTTTTCATATGCTTGCTAATAGGATAAATCATTTAAGCAGTTTTCAAAAGTGTATTAATAGTAAATGTAAATTTAAGTAATCGAATGATATAGCAGAGGAATTATTCAGTAGTGTTCAGTGACCTTGAACGGCCAGTATTACTTTGTTGAGTGTCGCAGAGAAAATAGCCATAACCAGTTGGACACACTATAAGGTAGTATTTACTTTCCTCTTTTCACACGTTGAATAGCATAGTGAAAACAGTCATACCTAGTCAGACATATTATAATCCCTGTTGCCTTATACGTATTATTATTTCATTAGTACTGCTGTTCAAAATTATATTAGAATTAATAGTTATTTAATTAAATTGACTTTGATTGATGAATAAATCAATGTCAACACTCAAGGTCATCTATTTCTCCGTATTTACTGCATTTATAGTGCAAAAGCGAACGTAGGAATGAAAGGGAATAACGGGTAACATATATTTTTTTAAGTAACATATTCTTTATCGATGTCAAATTCGATAGAATTTATTCTAGGTTTATTGGAGTGGCATTATACAATGTTTTAATTTATGCTCTGAAATTTTTGGAATTATTTCTGAAGATTAAGAATTAAGAATCTTTTCTTGATTAATTGAAAAAGAATTTAATAAATATTCAGTGAATAAAGACTTTATTTAAACAAAATTTTGGTGAATGTATATTTTTCTAAGAAACAATTAAACAAAATGTTAGTTTACATTTATTGTGATTTTATAGTCCGCACAGTAGCACTTTCAAAGTTAATTTTCACGCTTTTTCTCCTTGACAGCTAAGCTTTGGTAACCTTTTCTTGAATGCATGCCTTCACTCATTCCACACGAGCACATACATGTTTTTGTTCACAACTAAACAGGGTTTCGAAAGTAAGTGACACTTAAAGATTTCATTACGAACCAAAGTGAAAAAAAAACCGTTGATGTACAATACAATGGTGAAAAACATACAAGCGAGAACATTTAATAGTTTTCTCGTAAACTTGTGTTCTGGGTTACAAAATTAAAAATCTGATAACGCTAGATATTTTTAGTAAAATAGATTTGAAAATTTTTAAAAAATTTTCATTACGTCTATAAAGGTCTATAACATGGATTTGATTTCGAAGTACGATTATAGATTTTAAAAGTGTTACAGAAATTGCAAAATGTTTAACTATATAACAATTATATTATAACTAGCAAATTAATACTCCACGTTCTGTATTATTTCTATTATTTTTCTTTTCGGTAATTGTGTGACATACTCAAATTCTTTTGAAACAAGCAAGAATGTTAAATGCGTGATCAAAGATTTAATAATTGTTTTGAGCTGCGTTATACTTGTTAAGACTTTGTTACTGCACGATAATCGTTTCATTATCTATTCACCCACATGTGAAATACGCGATAGGATTACAGACTTTGCTTGCAAATTGTATTTAATTATCACCGTGTATAACAATTTAGTTGCATTAGATTATTCAATTTTATTAAGTACGCAATGAATATAAAATATATCGATAATGCACATTTTTTAATGAGTGTTGTTAAAGTTTTATATTTTCTTAAAGAGTTCTTGTGGACATCCGTGTATTTACTTACGCCACTGATTGAAAATTATCTCGAGTAAATGTCTTTAATGCCTGTGGCAGGGTGTAACTGATATCATGTTTCTTTTGCTTCATAATAAAGTCGTCTTATTTTATTTATATATCCTGTGGTATTCCTACGAGTCATGAAAATGATTTCACCGTGTATACTTATTAAGCGTTCTATTTTCTCGGATAAAATGATTCAGCTACACAGAAAAATAAATGTTATACGACCCTACTTCACGTGTAAAGTAAATCTACTGAGAATAATATTACTTATGCATTATTTTATGCATGTGCGCAGAGCAAAAAGGGAGGAGTATATACTTGCAAAAATATTAAACAAACAGTAAAATAAAATTAAAATTGAAATTAGTTTAATAAACGTATTAACTTCAAGGAAATCCGACTGTACAGAATAACTAAACCTAACTAATTAATATTAATTCTTTATGTAAAATCATTGTTACCGTTCACAAAATTCATACGTATTTTCGAAAACCTGTAGAATTGAACAGAGTCATTAATGTTAATTAAACATACACAAAGGGAATATGATGAAGAAAATATGTTTGATAACAGTATAGAAAGAATGTTGTTTCTTATCGCAGAAGTCACACGCGAAAGTCATTTATTGGCTTGAAATAATGTTATCTGTGTAGCAAGTCCCACCTTCAGTTGAAAGAAGTTAATTAGGCATCGGCAATTATGCAAAGCGTTGCGACCACTGTCCGTATCGATAAGTTAACGACACTGATTGTCACTGTTACAAGATACTTTAAACACCCGTACCTTCCTATCATATATTCTTGTCCCTTTTAAATGTGTTTTATACGATTTTTTAACTTCTCTCCGAGGTTAGTTTCGTACATTATGTTAAACGGAGAGAAAAACGTTAATGAAGATTTAATAACGTGGGAAATAAAATTCAGTATGTTTCTAACAATTTACAGTGAAGATAAGAAGAATTGTTTTTTATTTCAAAGAAATATTACTGCGATTAACGCTCGGTTATATTACCATAAGGTTTTATTGGATAAAAGAATTATTATACAACTATACTTTCGTATAACTGGTGTCAGAAAAAACTGGTTAAAAAACTCAAGAGTTTATGGTACTTACAAATTTAATTAAAAACTGTTTAGTTGATATAAGCCTCTGAATTAAATGTTATACAATGAACCATAATTCTCGTTTGGATAACGTAACTTAAATCGAACAGTAAAATTTATTTCATAAAGTTTAAACGTTTTCTAATTTATAATTTTCAATCACAGATGAACCACTGATTCAAAAGTTTCCCAATATTCCAAAATTTATTTAGAATCATTCAACAGACATCTGTTAAATTACTTAATAGCCGCAAATAGGCAATGTTTTGACCCACGTTTACTGACTTCGTTATTCAATTCATCGAATACCATCTAGCACACTGTAAGCCCTGAACCATTTCCACCCCCCTGTACTTAAAAGAAATCTGAAATACCATCAGAGCTTCGGAAACCATTAAAAAATCTGCAATCCCTTTCATTGAACAAACACACTCTATCATCCGTACCACCAGCGAGAGTATCATCGTCTATAATTTCCAGTAAGTAGCCGATCGGCGGGATTATACGTAAATAATGAGTCTCGGTTAAAATCCGTATGATCATACAACGAGCACCGGTGGTTCGTTCGCGCAACACGGTGAACACCATTTAAAACCCGGTGAACCCGTTCGATCGGTCGGGAAGAAGGGAAACGCATTAAAGTCGATGTCCGGTGGAAGGCCGTCGGTCGGTACTCGAAAATATCGGGGGCAGGATAGATAAGGAGGCGAACGAGAGATCCGCGGACGAATGAGACTGTCCTATTACCGGGCAATACGGTAATGAATCTCGATTGGATGCAAATGAGGCAATTTCAGGGGAATATGGTAGGTCGAGTAACGCGGGCTGTCGTGTGCGCGCGTGCGTCTCTGTGTGTGCCTTTGTGTGTGTATCGGTTAGGCCGGGAGTAAAAGGGCCAGAGCAAGGGCCAGAATGGCCCGGGGGCACGTGCACGCACGCATACATTAACACGCGCGTGCTGCCAACGAAGAAGAAGCCAGGGAGCCCGGGCGAACACACGCAGACGTTTAGGCGCCACGGCTTTCGAACCAATAAATCCACGCTGCCTCATTACTAAGCTTGTCTCTTTAATTGAAATCTCGTGTTTTTCCAAACGCCTTTTTTGCCGATCGCGAGTTCCAGCTTTTATTTAAACTCCGCGACACCTCGCGATATCTTCCCGCCGCTCCCGACGAGATGCTCCGGCGTCTTCTTCTTGCCCTCCCTGGGACCAGGGGAGGGACCCGCGCGACGATTTATGCGTCTCATTCGGGACCAGCGTACGATCCGTTGATCCGCTTCATCTCGCTCGGCTAATCGCTTCGTCACGTTCTGCCTCGCTTTTTGAGCGTCCCGCGTCTCTTTGTTCAGCCCCCGGGTTACGAGGTGACGAACTTCTTCTGACCGGTGATACCGAGCTTCCGAGATACTTTAGATCGGTTCTAGGACTGTTCGAAGGGTTTGACCTTTAACACTCGGTATATTTTATGGCTATACATACCAGCAACTCGAAGCGATATTAAGACTTACTAACAAATCAATATATAATATTCAAAGAAACACAAGAAGGAATAATGAATGATATTTATTGAAAATATAGATTTTATTATTATAAAATAAGGTCACCGTCCATTATAATTGAAATAATGATTTGAAGAACGGTACAAGTCCGAAATTAGGCGTTTTTAAACAATTTGAAAAGTAAATGCAAAATGCATAGAACTACATGTTGGGACCAAAAACGGTGTAATAGTCCTATTACCAACTATCATAATCCAGTCCTACACGCGTGTTTCGGTAGTCCCTTCAGTTTAATGAGTGTAAAAACAGTATCTGTCATGAATTTGTATTGTTTCAGCAATCTGTTTAGCAATCACTTTTCAGTAAATAATTTCTACTTCAGTTATGTTTAAAGTGAGTTAATAAATGTTTTTTTACTACTGTGTTATTTTTTGAATTTCCTCACTAAAAAGCGGGTTGTGTTGAAAAAAAATACAAGTCCAATAGTTTTATTTTAAGTGTTGAAAATTAATGAACAAAGTTCAGCCATAATTAGGCATATATGAACGTTGATTTGGGTTATCATAGCCGTATTTAAACTGGAACAGCACTCTAAAATGAATGGTGTTCATGATACACGAAAAGTGACACTATTTTTTAAAATATCTAAAAACGTAGTTTTTTTACCTTTACTGTTAATTAACTCACCGATTCAATTATCAACATTTCAGTTATGGCGAAAGCAGTATGTGTCCCAGTAAAGTGCATGCTGAGTGTTAAAAGTTAATATTCGAATATTTCATGGGTATTCAGATGCTGCATATGCACTTTAAGAATTGGAGTACCGGAATATTGTTGTTCAAATAAGAAAATATTCGTTGCGACTGGAGCTATTCTAATAACTATTCGAATAATATGTACACCCTCGTCCGTAAGTATTAGAACACTTACCAAATTGGAAACAAATCAGAAAATGCTTATAAAATAACGTACTATACACGTAATTTACAACCTGTCTCAAAACTAGCAATGACGTGCCATGCGCGTCGCATGATTTCGTTCAGTTTCACTCAATAACAGATTAGGTGCCAAGAGATCTCATAGCAGCAAAACTAAACAAAAATTTGAAGTTATTTCAGTCCTTGTAATGGAATTTTAACTATAAACTGAAAAGATATCGCACGCGCTCATTAATTAAATACCAGCACAAGAGGTTAAACACTCATTGCCCTATTCCATACCTTACATCACAATAGAAATACGTGTATTTAATATTATGTCACGAATCTAAGTGTGGCATGGTACACCAGAAAAAAAAGAGTGCCCAGATCGCTACATTTCAAGTATGCCCTCAAGAATTGAAGCCACTATCAGTAGCCGAGGAGTTTACACAAAATATTAAAAATTGTTGCGTTGCTTTAATAAAATTGGAAAACAGAGATTTAGGGCTTTTTATTGATAACCATATCGTTGCATTTTATACAAGCAAAACCTGTAAATGAGCTTCTAAAGTTGAAATTTGTAGAAAATATTGGATGCTCATAGTGGAGTGACAGGGTGCTGTAAAATACGATCATTAAATACGCTATAAGTAAATATTAAAAACTATACTGGAGTGATAACTGTTTTACCATAATCCGCTCTCGTTTCGTCGCTTCTATTCAATTATCTAAAAAAAAGTAGTTCTCACAAATCGTGTAGCCTGTGCGTGTACAGCGTGGGGAACAATAGCCAAAGAAAGGTATATTTTTACGAAAAACGGTGTAAAGTAAAAAAACGTGTTCGATTAAAGCGTGAAGGTGTCGTGACGCAATAGAAGGGGAAAGCGGTATTATCGAACGAAACGTACCGCAGTTGTTCCCTCTCGAAAAGTTTCTGCCAATACCATCCATTTTTCTAGGCGCGAAGCGATTTCGATCGGTCGACGTATATTTCGTAACGGTTCCTAAGAATGTCATAACGCGTATCAATCGAACGTTCTCTCACCTGAAAAGTCGATCGCGTTCGAACGAGATCGAGCTTTTTTCCTCGTGACTACCGAAGCGTAATCTTAACCCGGTTAACGTAAAAAGACTAATCACCCGGCCAAAGGGTTTTTCTGCAAACCGAAGCAAATACGCGTACGCGTCGATACTTGCGGAATTTGGCGACTATGCAGCTATGTTTTGTTGACCCTTAATCACTGGTATTGTTTTAATCAAATAATTCTGAAAAATATTAGCACTGTAATAATAATATAGAACGTGAGTAATTCAATGGAATGGTGAATAGTTTTTTTACTTCATGATGTACGTTTTAACACGTTCCTTGTTACGTGTGCCGTTTTCGGTGCACGCTTCAATTTTAATTTGATCACGTAATTATCAACCCTTACGAAAATTCGTGTAACATTTACATTGAAGTGATAGTAGAAATAGAAAGTGTAATATCAAATAGATAAATATTTGTACAATCAACCTCGTGTATTAATCACTAGCCATTTTCACTTGTCTGCCTAGTCACGGAATTTTCCACTGAGGCAGGGAACGCGCATAGCAAGTTAGAATAGGGTGCTGTCTCATAGGGTATGGCAGTTTTCAATATTTGGTTTATATTGACTCGACGCAAATAATTAAGAGTTAAGAACGAAATTTCTGCAGAATATTATGTTGATAGTTAATTGATGTTATTAGTAAAGCCTAAGATTAACCTTTTGTATCTCTGACGTGACTGCACTAAATCATCTTAGGTTTGAAAATTCTATGGTTACCTATGGTGCGCACCATATTTGATTAACCCTAGGACAGGTTTTCAAGTCTCTAATGACCTCCAGATATTATTGTACAATATTACTGGCCATATTTGTATACTAATCGCATAAGATTTCGATAAGCTATAATTATTTGCTTAGATTAATGTATAATGCTTCGACAAAGAAATACAATTATTGCTTCTAATTTATACTATTCTTTAGAGTGCTTTTAAGTTGATAAGAAGTCGCCTTAGGCTTGAATAAAGCAGTGGGAGTGATTTTAGTAATAAGATAAAAAGTAACTATGAAATATTCTGTTATGTCCAAGATTAGACATTAACGAAAGAAAAACATAGAATCTAAGTTAGTTGAAGGTACGAAAATAGGAAAACAATGCACACAGAATATTATAATTTAGAAGGTTAAAATATTTGTTATAATATATGAAACACTGTTGCTTTTTGTGCTATTACTCAGCATGACTTTAAAATACAGTTCATGTCATTGTTTGTGAATTAAATTTAAACAATTTAGTATCTCCTTTGGAATAGTTCTGGGAACAAGTTCTGTGTCTCCTGTAAGTAATAGTACAAGAAAATTGAAGTAAAACGTAAATTAAGTTCGATTCTAAATTGCGAACATGCCTATTTTATTATTTGAAACGCAGATAATTTGATTATGTTTGTAACTATTACTGAACCCATCGACAGAGTCAACGTTTATCTAATTAGACTGCATGTACAGAAAAAAGTTTTTTGCGATAAAAATAAAACATTTTGCTTGAATACGTATGTATGCACGATCTATGTGTGTAGAAGCTGCTATAGAAAAGAGAATTTCGTTGTTATTTATACTTGCAATATTTTATTATACGATTATATGGAAATCAGAAAATTGGTAGAACAATGAAATACATGCAGCAAGAAAGAAAGAAGAAAAAGTACGTAATAGCACCTCGGTTATTAAATAAATAATAAAATTGTGTAGCATTAAAAACAGGATATTTCTAATAATTATTCTGTCTCCAAATGCCCTACAACATATTCTGTCCTCAAACAGTAAACTGAAAGCTTCTATCATAAAATACAAAATTTAATAAATGTACGCAACTGTAGTAGGAAGTTAGATTCTTTTAGTATTAGGATTACAAATAATCGCTGTAGCAGTATTGTCCATAAGTTTCTAAAACGCAATTAATTTCAGAATTGCAGTATCATTTTTAAGAGTATTGCGAAAGTGGGAACTTCGTTAATTCAGAAAACTCTTTGTTGTAACGATGTAGTAAAGATGTAACCTACCTGCATTAAATTTTCTATACTACTAAATTAACAAGTTTCAGCTTCTTGAACTAATAATTCATTGCTAAGGAATATCTATCCTATAAGAAGAAGATTGTGTACTTTCATATTGCTACAGCTCTACGTCCTAATCAAAATCTTCCCAAAAAAATATAATTCTATTTCAAATTACTTCCTATAACATACCTTTCACAATCACCTTAACCTCATTAAAAACGGAACACTCTCCCAATCTCTAAACACGAGCGGGCTCCTCTATAACAAACATCGCTGACACGCTGCCTCTTCAGACCTACAAATCAAAACCTCTCGTCACTTCTGGCAATAACCTCGAACCAACGATAAAAAGCACCGCGGATAGGCTAGGAATAAAAAAGGAAACGGAACAAGGAAGACGGACCTATCGATTGATCCGATCGAAAAATAATCGTCTCCACTTCCGCTCGGCCATCAGAAACTTCCCCATCGGCCGGCTCGCTGCTCGCTCGTTAAAGATCACAGCTGAAATATCGCGTCCCCGTGTTCGGTTTATATTTGAGCCGGGACTTCTGGTTACGTGTCCTCGGGGCTGTCGTCGCGGAAAAAAGTTTGAGTCCCTTGCAAGACAGCATCCTGCCGGTCAGTGATCCTGGCGTCGGCTCGGCCGTGGCCGTTTCGGTGTAGGTATATTCAGGAACGGGCACGATCCACGTTCCTCGGCATCGTCGCTCGCTCGTTCGAAGTGGATGTGGAAGCAGCTCGGTGGAGCATAGCTGGCGCATTATCACATACGTTCAGTTTTTCTGCCTCTATTGGCCCAGAGCGGGGCCACGAAAAACGACTGATTAATCGAACCAACACGACGGACATTCTTGCGGGCCGCATATACAGCTACGAGAACCAGTAGCTGAGCATGGCGGCCTGGTTCGAGAACACCACACCCTGCATTCGCACGAATGTCGGGAGAAGAGACACGAGCGGCCCGCAGAAAAACTCTCCCAATACCATCGAGGCCAGTTCCGCCGATGTCTTCGGACGAAAACCGGAATGCGTTTCTTCGGGGCAACGGGCTATCCTCTGAACTTACAATTAACGCGGTACAATACCGACCGGGAAAAAAGGTTACGCGGAGCTCGTGGCCCCTTTGAGGTTCGTTATGTGCCCCTCTGTGTGGGCTCGTTCGGTATGGTAGACGGAGTACAGGAAGAAAATCGTGATACGGTACTGCATGATTGTGAGACAGAAAAGCTGCTCGGTTTTAAGTGGGCCGTGGATGTTTATGCAAATATACAATTTTGGAGTTTCGTAGTTCCTATGTTAACCCTCATTCGTCCCTCATTTTCTCAATATAATTTGACTCTTGGTGTCGCATTGAGACAGTGGTAAAAAATCAACGCAATGAAAACGTAAGTAGTTAAATTTGCAAATTCTTTTATTGCAAATAAATAAACTTAATATTCTGCACATTCAGGAATAATTGTTTGACCGATTGTTCGAATCGTTTACAAATAATAAAATGATGTGCAAAGCATATCGCTTCCTTACATTTATTGTACTTTTGTGAAAAAGTGTATCAAATGGACACAAGGGGCAGCTGAGGGTTAACACTAACCGTACCGGCACTTCAGATATACCTATTCTTACCGTAACCGGTCATAAACAAGCCAGGCGATGAATTTTCCTCAGTAAACAAAGTAGCACAAAAAAACAAAAATTGAGAAATTGATTAATCAGATAATATAAGAATTTACATCAAGTTAGATGAACAAAAGAAATAACAATGAATGTACAGTTTTAAATTAAATTTTGAAACAGGTCATTTAACCGGGCCTGGTACGGTTAGTGTTAATGCAGTTAAGTAAGTGGAATTTTAACCAGATAGCATATGATGTCTGAAATGTTCAAAATATGTGATTTTTATTTCGCTAAGTTATTAAATGTCCGTCATGTACCAATTTGGATATACTGAATTGCATAATCATCCACAGTCTAGTTGTAAGACTGCGAGTTTATCCCCCCATTTCTAAAGCGACTGAATTCGACACTAACCTCCTACCAGTAGTCAATGATTCACAGCAACAACCAGAGAATGAGTGGTTCAGTAACGAAAAATAAAACTTTTGCATTTTATATTTTTATCTTCGTGAAATGAATTTTAATGGATTTGTGACATTTCCTCTAATTAGAATGGTAATAAACGTAACATCGTTCGTGTAATTTTTAGTTAGACGTTGAGGATACTCAGATAGAGGTGGAACAGAATTCAGAAGGAAATCTATGTAAAAATATTCATACCTTATTTTATTGTCAAGTAAAATAGAGTATAACAGTTTTATATTATTTCGTGTGTTCACACACGTAGTTATAATTTAGTGGCCTGGTGTAAATTATGAATATATTCAAATTTTATGATGAATAAACTGTGGATTCGTATGAATACAAAAACGTCTCTTTATTGTTAAGAATTAAGACCCACATCGATTAATCCATCGATTAGCCCACAGAAAACTGAAAGTCCTGTCTCCCACATACAATTCGTTAAATAGAACTGATTAGAACGCGTTAGAGAGGAACTAAACTAACGACTGGAAGTCGTGATCTGGACGAGCATATTTTTGCGTGGCCAAGGAAAACCGTAGCGATCGATGAGTATGAAGAAATAGTAGAGTTTCAAGGGTTTTTGGTCAGCCATTATTATAAAATTAGCTTTAAATGTCGAAATTTCGAAGTCGTTAAATCGACTTCTTCATGTTTTTAAATTGGAGATCTTACTGTTTGATAAATTTACTTTTAAATAATGATACACTGAACAAGTGAAGGTATAGAGGTCGCATGGGGCTGGGTAGTAGAACCAGGCAAGAAATGGTTTTACATGAAAAAACAAATCATAAATGTAGAATAAAATTTTATCGTTTGAGATTTTGTTTTTGAGAAAACGGTGTTTAAAAATTCGTCGAGCATTCGTCTACATAAATAGATTGTATTTACTTTTGTATGGCATTACTTAATTAATATACTGTTACTGATCATATTAAATTGTTTCAAAATATCTATTTAAAGCTTCAAAACATCTTATCGCCATTCCACGATTTTCTGATGTATCGAGCAATTATATGCAAGAATATCGACGGTGATGTAAATTTTAATTATTAGATTTGTACAAAATGAATTCAATGCAATTAATAATACAGTAGTAATTAATTAATACAATAAAAAATTAATTTATTCCATTCAAGTAAATGTATGCCCGGTGAATTTTCAAACTTACTTTTTCCGAAAATAGAGGATTAAGGAAAAAATGTTTACTTTACATTTTCGTCTTGTTCCTGAATCACAGGAGGTGATTCTAGATACAACTGTATTGTACTTTCCATTTCGATCCACCTTACATAACATAATAGTGCGTCCCATGAGAGACGAAAAAAACAAATGACTCAAATGACATCATAAATGCTCAGACGCTATGGTTAATCAATAAATTTGTACACAAAATATATTATATTGTAGGCATTTATACGGACACAGGTGCGTCGTAGGCCGGCGACAGCCAACGGTTGCCGATTGCGCGACGAGAGATGACAATGTATGTAGCCGTTGAAGCTGTTCGTCGATGAGGTCGACGACTCTCGATCCCCTGCGAGTCTTTTGTTTTTGACATCACGTGTTTAACGAAAAACCGTTGCAGGGCTCGAGGAACAGTTTTGGCGGCAGTCGATCTCGAGCTAGGATATTGAGAGGTTGACTCAAAGATCCGCTCCCGTTTTCTTTTGTATATGCACTGTTCTTTTATTTTCTTTTAAATTAAAATATATATTTATATCGCCATCCACAATATTTTCAATTAAACGAAGAATTACATCGCGAGTGTTACTTAAATAAATACTATTAATACTATCATTACCAGACTACGGATTTTTATGTAATTTAACATATTCAAGTTCGTGCAAAATGCACATTTTATAGAGTAAGTGAAACGAAAAATGTATTTTTAAACTCTTCAACCCCAGAATCCAGTTCTGCCGTAGTTGCATTTTATCAGCTACACGGAAATAAAATATATTGAAATCTAAACATGTATATCTGCATAAGAGTCCACGGTCTAATCATTACTCTTCGAATAAGCCAGAAAATGATAATTCGTCAAGCAGTTCTCATTAAAACGATCAGTTCATTCAAATCGAAACTCCCATGTCCAGAACACCACAAATTCTTCGCAAGAAAATATACTTACAATGCGTGTTCCATCGGGAACACGCCCCGCGTTCCGTGAAGCCGCGAAAGTCCGCGTCGAATCGAAGGAACCACCGCAGGGTGTAAAAAACGTGACTTTACGTTCGACGGTTTGCTAAAATGCCACTTATTATGCCGACACATCGCTTAGTTATTACGACACGCGTACATCCCCCTCGTTGGAACGTTCTGCTTTAGCGAAACGGCCGTTTCTGCGTTTCGAACCCCCGCGAACCCAGGCTGTGGAAACGTCGTTCCTCCGTGCCCTCGCGACCGATCAGAAAGCACCCGTCCTCGGGACAGACATTCCGTGCAGCCGGTGTAGCCAAAGTTAAACTTTACACCATGGGACACGTGATCGCGCCATGTGTGGATGCAAAACCTGCCCCCCGTCCACGTATTATGATTGCTCCTCATAGGGCACGTTTGCGGTGTGCCTCCGTCACGAAACCCGTCTTCCGATCTGTTTCGTCTTATCGACACGTGGCGCCGACCGTGATCTTCTTCTTCCAAACTGGTAATTTCCAACTCAGGTATAATCGGGGTAACTATAGGATTCGAGGATTCAATTGAAATGTAATTCGACCGAAGAAACGGAACGGAGCTCCTGATTGAAACGTTCGACCGCTGAGGGGTTGAACGAAACTGTAGATTACTGACGGCTGTTCAACTGAATTCTTTGTTCACTGATGGATCGAAGTTAACTTGTTTGTAATTTTACCGTCTAATTACGTGCATTAATTGGGCGGCTTTTTTTTATTGTAAGGATGGAAATCCATGATGAAATATGTCATGAGACAAAATTCCTGTCATAAGACAAAAATCTCATCAGCAACAACTAACTGTGAGTATAAACATAGATATGTATATACAATGAATATATGTATATGTAAAGATTTGTGTCTCATGAGAGGAAAATCTCATGTATTATCTCATCGTAGATCTCCACCCTTAAGAGTTATTAGCGACTGTATGGAACAATTTGTACACTATTTAGTATCACTATGAAGTTTGAAATGTTTTAGGAACTCTGAGAGACGTTAGAAGTCGATGAATTTTTTTCTTATCGTTGAGATTATTTCGGAGGGGGGGTCAAATTAATTTTTTCAGTTTGAAAAGTTTGATTAATATAAGGTTAGATGGGTGATTGTTTTTGATTTTCAACTATCGCAACTAGGTGGGTCATTTCTGTTGAGGGCGTAAGTCTGGGTAATCCTACTGAGGCTTATTATAATGCACGAGATAGCTACTTGATCTTGTCTGCAAAGATTTGTAATTACGTTATTATTATACAATAAATAATTAATATTTTATATGTGCGCTAGAGCAGGAGATTTCCATTCTCCTTCCCAGGCGTATTCGACTATTTTTTTGGCCGTTTTAGAATAACTAATAATTCGTTAGACAAGCACAGGCGAACATTGACGAGCACTGACGAACCCTGACGAACTCAGATGAATACTGACGAACACTTATGAACCCAAATGAATACTGATGAACACTGACGAGCACGAACCGAACCGTACCGAATCCTGCGCATAACCCTGTCCAACTTCAAGGCCAGCCCAAGGCGTCAGGAGAAACCTTGCGAAGAAAGAGAAAGAAACGTCTACTCATATTACTCGGATGTCTACAATGTAATTTATGTTTTTGCGACAAATAATAAAACAGTGAAGTAATTAATTATTAATTACTAATAAATATTAATTATTATGAATTGTTTCATTGTTTTATTACTTGACATAAAAATATAAATTACCCGAAATATTATAAACATACGGGTAACACAAGTAGAGTATTCGGGTAAATCATACCGGACAGTTTTCTGATTGTGAGTACCCGGGAACCCGACGGGTCGGTTAGGACTCGGGTAATTTCTTTTATCTTGAGATAGACCCGGGTACCCAGATTCCCGGAGTACCCGGGTAGTCAGTAGTTGCCCTACTTAGAGCCCACGTGAGAGCGACCAAGGGCCGCATGACGCGGTTGGTCCTACTCGCAAGGAAAGTTACCGAAGTGGTTGTCTCAGATTTTAATGAGCTTTTGCATGTTGATAGATCATGTTATTACGAATCTCCCTGTATATGGTTTTGAGCGTAGATGATTAATAGTTTAAAAGATATTTAATGTTAAAGTTCCGATAGGGTTTATGTACCCTACTATAAGAGCTGCTTTCAAGTAGAACTGCTTGGAGCAATTGGTTAGGCGCTAGGTTGCTACGCAGAGTTTGTTTTTGCATTAAATATCTTTTCAATTATTGATCGTCTACGCTCAACACCATACATAGGGAGATTCGCAATAATATGATCTACCAACATATGTACAAAGGCTCATTAAAATCTGAGACGACCACTTCGGTAGCTGTCCTTGTCAAGAAGGTACAGTTCTGCGGTGGCAGGCTAAAACTATCTCCTTTAAATGTTTGATGACATAATTTTCAACTGTGTTCGGACCGTTTTTAATAATTCAGTGTTCTATACAAAATAATACGTTTTCAAGGAGACTATCGCGTTTCAATCGAATTTCTGCTTTCTCGTCAGTTCTCCAAGTGGGGAATTTAAATTGGCAGTACAATCGAAAGTACTATTCCGACTGTTGGATCGATATTAGAAAGAGCAGCTTCCTATGCTAGTTCATCCACAGTTTCACTTTGCTGTATACCAACGTGCAACAGAATCTATATTATAATCGTTTCATTGCCTTAATTAACTGCAGTAAGAATATTTTATAGTTAAAACAAGGTCAACATTGAATAAAATATCGCGAATTAAATTCAGAACTTTGAAAGAAGACTAATTTTATATTCGTCAAGCTTTTAGAATTTCAAAAAGTTTTGTGTGTATAGTGAGAGGGTGGGGCATAGTACGATTAATTGATTAGTTTTTAAAATGGAGGTACTAAGTTCCACATTTTAGGAGTATTTTTTTATTTCATATAGTAATACTTATGTCTGGAAGGTAATTATTCTTTTATTTCTTCTAATATTCAATATCTGCAAGTTTAGACATCCAACTCATCCAGATTCGTTCCTGTGATTTATGTAGCCATTACACTTTAAAATACCCCTGGTGATGTATCTTTAATTAACATAGTAATTTTTAATTAACACAGCCATATCCGCAACAGATATTTTTAACAACAATGAACTGTTTTATTCAGAGAGTTTGCTTTTATCGACAATTGGATTTTGTACAAAAAATTAAATTTGATATTCCTGTCTTAATTCGCGGGACTCGTTTTAAAATATTCAGACGAGGGGAGTCGGCCTCTGAATGCTTATTTTAAACTTGGTACTTCACTTAGCTTCAAAGTAACATTCTTAATTTTACACCCTGCATTTTTCTCGATGTTTCTTGTTGCGTAAACCATTCTGATATATTCTTCATCGCCAGAAGACACGTTCTACGAGTAATACCGAGGCTGGTTTGCGCATTTTTCAGAGGGGACTAAATACTTGGTAATTTTCGGACATTACGCCAAGTGGTTAATTCGTGTTACACGAAGTGGAAAAATGGGACTCAACCACGTATTTTAGGTAAAATCATTTGCATTTCTTTCACAGCGATTACAGAGTTCGTGGCTAATAAAATTTGAGTAGCTCGAAGACTTCATCATCGATATCGCACGCAAATCTACCCGTAACCTTCAATTTGCTGCACGCGATGCTGGTCATCAGTGTGAATACTACTCAGGAATAATACCGTTTGCTCACTTAACGGAATACTTACGCGAAAAACAAAAAAGACTTCCGAGACATTTGCAAATTTTATACTCCGGTTAAATGTGACACTTTGTTTGCATCATGATTACGTTGCTTTTAAGAACATGTGTCTGAATACGTTTTCTTTAAGTATCGAAATAGTTGTATACTTTCTGAATCTACAGCGAGAATGATGAAATTATAGAACCTGTTGTTAGTCATAAAAGTATTTGGCATGAAGTAAAGTTTATGTTGAATTGTATGCTCGAAAAGTAAATAGTAATAAAAAAGTCCTCGTGTAACAACATTTACTAATTTACTTTACAATGTCATTTAATGATTTGGAATTAAATCAACATGTATAACGAACAAAATATTTTATTAGCGTATAAAGAAATAAGTCTCATAGAAGTATTTAGCTATTAATATATTTTAGGTGAACACAGAAAAGATTTTAATACTTTGTCCCATGTCGCCCAAAATTTATTGTAATATTTAGTTTGTTTGTCATTGCTTTTATAAGCTTTGGTGTAATTTTCGAGATTATTATATATATTGAAGGTTCTAAATATTTGATAATAAATAAATGAATCAACAAAAAGTGTTATTACTGTATGATACAGTTTATTCAATGAATCTATCAACGCGTTCATTTTTTCGATATATGTAATCCCGTGCTACAATTATGCCCTTGCCCATAGCTCTATTAGTTCCTCTGTGTCAGCAGCAAAGAATTCTTTGTCCTGAAGTTTGAGCCAGTTTCAAACATTTGTTTTCACTCATTCGTTGCTATGAAACTTGACTTTACGTATCAACTGCTTCAGACGGTCAAATAAAAAGATTCCTGACGGAGCGAGGTCTGGAAAATAAGGAGGATGTGGCAGTTATTTTCATTCTTTTCCATTTATTTATTTTTTTTAATAGTTGTCAAACAGTTGTTTTAAATCGATAACGGGATGCCAACTTATGGTTTTGGAAGCATCATACTTATTATCTAAATACCTATTTAACCCATAGGCACACACTTTTTTTCTAGATCGGCCTCAGAAACACACTTTTTTTCTAAATGTTCCTTTATTGCTACAAGATGACTGATATAGCCGTCATTTGCCATCACATCAACAAAAATCTGACGCTAATAGCCGTCATTTGCTAGCCCATCAACAAAAATCTGACGCCTACAGCAGTCGTTTGCCAGCACGTCAACAAAAATCTGACGCCTGTAGCCGTCATTTGCGGCAATGGGTTAACTACAGCCGTTTGCCGTTTTACTTCTTGATTGACCCTCCGTACATTGTGTTCTAGACCAGTTGTATATAACGACAGAATTCTACAAGTTGGTCAGCCGTAGCAAAGGGTTGACCAGGCTTTCCACTCGAGTTAGTGATCGGTTACAATTCCTGACAGCGGGAAAACGAATGATCCGATCGGGAATTCGCGGAAGGGGTTACGGGGAGGGATTCGGTGACATCAAAGTTTAATAAGCGGCATAAGCCGATCCGAACTGCGGCTAAAACTCGTCGAGCAATAAAAGCGGCAATAAAGCGTTCGCCTTTCTCACGTTTCGTGGGTGGAGGAGGTTGAACGTTAGCGGGGCCATGGAAGGAAGCTTGCACGCTTGCATGGTGGTTAAACGAAAGGTTAGAAGGGCGGGAACACATTAGCGGTGGAAGGTGGCGTGCTCATAGAGACGTCCGGTCGCCCAATTACTCCCGCATTAAATCAATGTTCCTCCAGGCTGGGCCATTCCGGCATCCCGGTAATAAACCGTGGCCAACATATCTGCACGACTTACGGCTCATCCCTTGTGCCGTTGCCAACCCCCACCTACAGACACAGCAGAGGGGTTGAACAGACCGGGACCGCCGAGAAATGTGCTTTCTGTCGTAATATTTGGCTTTAAATCATGTCGCGTTGACAGGCCCCAACTTTCTTCGCACCTTCTGATTCATCCGAGACACCGTCCTCTGCGATCTCACTTTCGTCCCCCTTTTGTTTAAAGGGAGGCTTTCCCCTTCCTTTGTCTCCCGACGATTTTCGATTTTCAACTTTTTATTCGGTTTCGGGGTGGCACGGGACAGTCTGGTCTTTTGGAATGGTTTTATTCTTGTCTGTGGTGTTGTTTGAAGTACGAGTTGAATATAGTGCGAGTGAAAGTAGTAATTACATTTTCAAACTGACAGTGTTTGTTAAATTCCATAGAAAATGGTTGACGCGTCCACTGTCCTCTGATCTATGGTTAGTTATGTAAATATACAGCCACAATTGGATAGCTTGAATTAGTTGAGGATCCACGTTAGAATCGTTATGAATTATATATAAACCAAATTACAGTAAATATGTTAATGTCAGACTGTGAGTTGATTTTTTAAAAAAAGTAGGAAATTGAATTTAAATAGAAAGGGGTTGAATTTTGTGAAATTTTAAGTAACTTTTATGCAGTGTTAATAATATATACCTAACAACAGATGTATCCTTGATTCATACACAGCTTAGGATTTCTTAACAATTTAAGGTACGCAGAAGAAAGAGTTAATTGTGTTTCAAAATAAGTACACGAAATGTCTTTGAATGAAATCAGTAATGTGTCACATTCATTATCAAAATTATGAAAATGTTAAATATATTTATGCTATGTATAAATATACTTCGTCAAATGTAACTACATATTTATAAACTTTTGAAAAGTGTTGAAAAGCATGATTTGTCCCTGCTTGTTATAAACTCTTCATAGAAAATTGATAAATTTTATCATCACAATTTACAAACTTTGTTCAAACCTCAAATTCATATACAAAGCATTTGTCAGAAATTATACCAAATATTAATAAATTTCCAATATTTACAATATTATCGTGCTTATACCTTTCTTTCTCTGCAATTCAACAGAATTCCATTCGAATTGTTTGGTTACACATATTTGACAATCAAATCGTCTATGAGCAATAAAAAATCGAAGCTTTACTAGAATGAAATAATGATGATGTAAGGGACTCATGAAGTGAAAAGCTTGCAAAATCGTTCGACAGTGAATCGTTTCAAGGGTTTCGCACGAGACGAAGTCAAACGAAATGAAGTCTATGGTCGCGTTCAACCGTGAGATTAGGCTCGCGCACAATTTACGACGGCGATCTTATTCATCGCTAGGCTTTCATATAAAAGCTTTTTCCTGTAAGCTGCGATACGTCCTTTGCGCTTCGGGGTCCGTAGAAGAGGGACTTCACAGTGAGTTCGTTCACCATAACAAATTAACATACTCCATTTATAAACGAGAATTGCATGGCTTTGTTGAAATGATAAAATATGAGATAAGAAAGCGGATGTTTAAGACTGTCGATATAAATTTTCTAACGATAGAGGAATTTCTACTAATAATTACTATAACACATTATATTAATGTCTATATCGCTGACAAGTTCCACGCAATGTGCGTCACATACGATTCACGAATTAATTTTGGTTTAACCAAATAACCGGCTTCTTTATGTTACAAGGCGTGCACAAAATCTTAGACAAGTTTTACAAGTGTATTATAAACAAATTATATATGATAGTGATATCAAGTATCTCATGTGATGTGTTCATAGTGCATATTTTGTAAATGTTCAAGATTTTATGGACTCTCTGTACATTAAATAAAGTTAACATTACGATGGTTATATGAAGTAAAACGGGCACCATGGAATAATTAAATAATTATATTCTTAACATTGTATATTTATAAAAATTAATTTTCATGTGCCAGGCTAGGTACAGAATTTTTCACCGCAGCACCGAAGGTGTTGATACAGTCCTTACAATTTTCATAAATTTTATTAACAATAACCAAATTGTTCTATAATTACAATTTCAAACATTTTTTCGAATAACTGTATAACATAAATGTTCCCAATTGTTTCAGGTACCGAGATGACGCTCTGTGTTGGACAGATAGGTAAGACTAACATACTTGAATTTTATATCATAAGTACACAACTGTTTCTCTTTCATTTTACCATTCTGCGAAAAAAACGGTCGACGATGCTAAGAAAACAAATAACAGAAGAACTCCTTCTCTGATACAGATCAACGTGAAATCGAAATGAATCCTTGAAAACAGAAAGCCTCATAACCCCGTGAAAACTTAACGATCTAAAATTTCACGATACTTCGGTGCTCAATTAATTAGACGGATTCTCTCCGCTCCTCTCCGTATCGCGATCGTCGGAACGTGTCTCGTTCGGTTCACGCGCAACCGCCTCGGAGCCCGTACAAAAAATCATTTCGACCACGATCAGAGGGAATATCCTGAATCTCGCTCGGGAGCAACGAATTCCGTAGAAACCTTGGGCCTGATAGCCGTGAAATTAGAGGGACCGGTAAAGAGAAAAGCGACGGCGCACGCATAGAGGTGTTAGCGATCGAAGCAGAGGGGCCGCGGAAGAAGCTGTAACACCGTTCTAAACGATCGTCCGGACTTTCGATTTATTCCCGTTTGCGCGGAAAGACGGAACGAGAGGAACGAAACGAGAGGCAGACACGAAACAAGAGCAAAAACGGAAGGAAGAAAAAGGGAAGGTAGGAAGGAGGAAAGCGGACGGTGGAGAACAGCTAGGGGATATAAAGGAGTCCAGGAGCGAGGTGAATAATACAGAGAGATTGACGTCGCGACGCAATTCCATTGTTCAAAATGAGTACAGAGAGCGAAGCGGCCGCTGAAGCAATGAGCAAGGCAACGAGCTTTTGCCACGAGGTTCTTGTCCACCGGTATAAATCAACTCGCGAGTGACCAAACCACTCTGCTATACGATTCCGCCGTATACACCGGCTACATCAAATTAGTGACACTTCTTTCGATCGACATGTCGATGCCGATTTTTTGCTATTCACGGAATACTTTCTCTCCCCCTCCGTGTCTATTCGCGGCTCGAAATCGATTTCTTTCTATTCGGAGGACCCGGGCACTTCTTTGATGGACAGTGGCGTCCATGTTTGTTTGAGCAATTATATTCATTATAAAGTAAGGTAACGTACAGTACCCTGCCACTCCACTATGAGCACCCAATATTTTCTACAAATTTCAACTTTAGGAGCTTATTTATAGATTTGGTTCTATAAAATGTAATGACGTGGTTATGAATATATACCCTAAAATCTCTGTTTTCCAATTTTATTAAAGCAACGCAACAATTTTTAGTATGTTGTGTGACCTTCGTGGCTATGGATAGTGGCTTTAATTCTTGAAGGGATACTTGAGATGCAGCGATCTATGCACTACTTTATTTCCGGTGCACCATGCCACACTTCCTGAATATTTTGCATAAGGACATCTTTAGTGGGATTGGATCTTTGGTAACTTAGCCGTTTTACGAATGAACCATATGTTTTCAATCGGGTTTAAGTCAGGAGAATTGTCGGGCTAGGATAAAACAGAAATACTTTGTCTTCGCACACAGACTTCAACAATGAAATGATTTCATGTACACGAAACTCACTTCATGTCGTTAGTAACAATCCAAACAGCCTAACGGTGCAAAACTTATATTTAGAAAACTTGACATGACCCGAATATTTTGCTGAGAATGCAGCAAACGTTTAAAATTGAGAGTACCCATAATGAAGTGGCAGAGTTCTGTAGACTCGTATAGCTGTAAAAAAGAGTGATTCCAGACACAAAAATAAATCAAAAATGCAGAATAATATTTTTTCTTACGAGGTTTTGATTTCGAGAAAATACATTTTGACTAGTCACTGAATATACAGTATCGTTCGTAACTATTCGAAAGCTTCGGTCCATCAGGAAAAATCATCATTATAATTACTGAAACGTTTCAAATATAATGATATTATAAATCGTTGAATCTATAAATAATTTACTGTAATTGAATCAGATAATGACGTAAAGAATAAACAAACTGAATTTAATATACAGCAATATAAAATTAAATTACGTTCAAATATTAGCAAATGCTGCATCGAGACTTGATTAAAAATTTTAAAATTATACAGGATGGTCCACGCAACTTGTTCACCCTGAATAACTTGTAAAGTATGCATTGCATGACAAAATTTTGTATAGAAAAGTTGTATGGTTTGGAGGGATACATTATGTAATGTATATATTTTTTTTGTAGATGGAGGGGTTTCGGAGATTTCAAGGTCAACTCCGTTTTCTTAAATGGAACGCTATGTTTTTTATGCCAAAATATCGAAGAGCGTTAAATTTTGAGTAAAAAAGTACTGACCTTTATTAGCCGTAAACCTAATAATTAACGAATAATTTCACTTTGTTTCTTGAAAATGGTCTGTGCGTAATATCAAGTTGGAGAGTCAATGCTAGCAAAGATTTCCGTAAGACCGCGGAGTTTAAGTGACAGTGTTTATCAACATTAACAATAAATATTCGAATTTTTTACGTGACATTTTACCAACTTTATTAGAAAATGTACCATTAAATATCTGCACAGGAATCTGGTACCAACATGATGGTTGCCCCGCACATTATTCACATGTAGCAAGGCAAATGCTGGACAGACGATTCCACGATCGATGGATCGGTCGTAGTGGGGAATTTCTGTGGCCACCACGTTCACGTCTAACGCCGCTAGACTACTTTCTATGGGGTACATTAAAAGATATGGTGTATTGTGAACCAACAACACCACCAGAGAATATGAAAGAACGAATTCGTGAAGCATGCAATATGCTTGCTGCAGAAACAATTCAGAATGCAGTTTCCTCGTTGATTACTAGATTTCATCAGTGTATTAATGTGAATGAACACCATTTCGAACACCTACGTTAGCGAATGGAAGAAGTCTTACGGAAATCTTTGCTGGTATTGAATCTCCAACTTGATATTACGCACAGACCGTTTTCAAGAAACAAAGTGAAATTATTCGTTAATTATTAGGTTTACGGCTAATAAAGGTCAGTACTTTCTTACTCAAAATGTAACGCTCTTCGATATTTTGGCATGAGGAATATAGCATTCTAATTAAAAAACGGAGTTGACTTTCAAATCTCCGAAACGCCTCCACCTACAAAAAAAATATGTGCATTACATAAAGTATCCCTCCAAGCCATACAATTTTTCTATAAAAAATTTTGTCATACAATGCATACTTTACAAGTTATTCAGGGTGAACAAGTTGCGTGGACCATCTTGTATATTAACCATATCTATAATATTTAAAAAAATATGAAGCAAACATAGAATTGTAGACATACTGTGTATATCCTACGTCAACAATGTAAAACATAATTCACCTATGTAGACACCAAAAACGTTTAACGTTTGTATTTAAAACAACCGAAATCCTCACATTTAAAAGCACAGAATGGATATTTTAGGTTGCATGGGAATCGGTAAACATTTAGAAGCTTTAGGATTCGAGAAGTATTTATAGAAAATCTATTGGTGATGGCGGGTAATTAATGACGGCACTGGCGTCGATGTAATTAACCAAAAGTGATCGGACACTAATTGCGAGCAGCCGAACCGGGGTAATTAATAACGACGCGCGACGATATCAGCATACGATCCCTCGTATCGCACGATCTTTTAGCGTTCTTATAAAACGATCCATGGATCTCGTGCAAAGAATACGAAGTAATCGGCCCACGGAATTCCATCGTTAAAAGAAAGGGCTTCGCATATTACGCGGCGTCGCCGATGGCGCATATTTTATTCGCCTGTTCGTAATTCATCGAATCGCCTTTTTATAATTCGCTCATTCGAGTAAATCGTACCTCCGATCGGAATAAATCGTTCCTCGCTAATGTCTTTATCGGAACTCTTTGATCGGGACCTTGGACTCGGTATGCATATCAAGCAATCGTAGGTGTTGCAAAGTTGACGCAAAAATGATTATTTGTCGACTTTCGTACGCGAGGATTGCTGTAATCGCAACTGCTTTCTCGTTTTACATTGTAGAAGATTGTGCATAAATATTGCCTTCTTTCCCGTTGGTGTAATTAATGAATGGCTATTAAGTGACGGAAGATACATCGTGCAAGATATTCCAAAACGATGTACTAAAATCCAAAGCTGAATTAAAATCTAGAAATAAATGCAGAATAAAAATAAATAATAGACGAAGCGTTTTGTAAGGTAAAGGAGCAGAGCATAATAAAATCAGTTGTTGTTGCTCAGCTATTATTATCTCGCACACAGCGAACCGTTTTCATTGAAAATGTGGCACAGTCAAAGGGTTAGAACAGGAGACCTTGAGAACCCAAAAAGTACACTGTAAAATTGTAAATGTATTTTATTATGAGGACGATTCACATTAGACAATATAATGACGTTGCAGTAGTTTATTTTATGAATTTCGAGGCTGCTAAAAATTTTGAATACAATGTGCATGTAAAATTATGTTTCAACAAATTCAGGATGTACTTTTGTTTTAAATTTTGCGGACATAAGTTCTTTTCAGAATAAACAATACACTTTAATATCGTTAAAAATCTAAGGACCTTAATTACTGTGAAAATAGTATACTTATGGCAATAGTTGTATCATTTATTAACAAAATTGATAACATCATGAATAAAGTATAATGTTGATCCGTCAAGTTGAAAAATAGAATTTTCGACTTTTCGAAAACTGTAGCACATAAACAGATTGTCTAAAGAGTCTGTCTCAAAAAGAAACTTCTTACACAATTTCGACTTATTTTTCTGAAGTAGAACAACTTCTCTACAAATTATACTACTAATTTTTGTATACCCTGCATCAATATTTAAATTTATTGATAATAACGTTTGATATTTGAATATTGAATAAAGTCGATAATTATATTAATAGTAACATGTAATATTCAGCAGATATTTGACTGTACAAAAAAAGACAAAAAGTAAAACTTACTGTTAGTCAAATTATTAGTGATTTTCTGACTTTCTGACGTAAAATTAAACGTCGCTCTATAATTCTGGCGAAGAAAATTTCTTATGCGGTCGAAATTCATTATACTCGGTGTAATTTGTAAAGGAGGAGCGAATATATGGGTATCGGAGTATATCACTAAAAAGTCGAAATAATTTATACGCGTCGTTAATGAGCTGTTCTTTTTAAAGAGATCGTTAGAGACAGGTAATTTATAAGTGGCGAAACAAAACTATCACGATGGGAATTCGTAAAGTGGGCAATCTGCGGAGGCCCGTTCCGAAGCAGGTTAATAATTATTGAACTATCGATTAAATGCTCCGCCGAGAGCTGATTGATCAGCGTTTTATATCGCGGATACATCAACCACGTCCGCTCCCTAAAATTTTAAACCAGGTGCCCATCTTTCAAGTGCATCGCGATCCTTCAACTTACTGATATGCATTTTTCTACTTACATAATGGCGTTCTACAGCGAAATTATCGATAATGGGTGAAAAAAAAACGTATCCCGAGCATATTCTATTTCTTGAAATTCGTTTAATTTTAACTCATGGTACGTCTGAATCGATCTATCTGATTATGATTGCTTCAGATTTTTATTATGAAAGCAGCTGGATTAATTGCTTTTCTTTGAAATCCTTTTTGTTATTCTACGATTTGATCCTGTATAACGTCTTTGTAGTACTAAATACAAATATAACATAGAAAAAGAAATTAATAGTACACCTATTAGATTAGAAGCAGTACATAACCGAGGCTGTTTGCGTCTTGTCTGCAATAAACAAGAAAGCAAACAGCGATTAATAGTAAATGATATACGTACTAATAAAACTGGCTTGAATTAGAGTATGTTGAAGATAACAGAAGTAATAGATTAAAACACCATGAGACGATTAAATAAAGTTAAATGGAATGAAACTCCGAAAGAAAGTGGTAGAAAGATATTATACATAGTAATGCAAGATAAATTTAAAGGCAGTGTGTTTAAAGGAATGATACGATATTAACCCTTTGCCTTGCGATTTTCTCAATGACTATCTGCTGCTGAAGCTTATTATTCGAGTGCCATAAAGGGAGATCAAAGAAGGATATTTGTGGACACGTACAATTTGCTTTAGATTATTTTCTGAAAGTCAAATGTACTGTAATATCAAATTTTTAACAATTCATGTTCTAGTGGAGCTTATACTTACAACGTACAGACCATAATCTACAGCACATATGTGGTATAAATATGGACTTTTTGGTTTAAAATAATCTGCCAAAAATACTGGAAAACTTAGTCAGTTTATTCCAACTACGCCCTGTACATAACGGTACTAGTACAAGTACAAAGACATTTGTTGATTTCAGCCACAATACAGTACAGAATCCACAGTAAACAATGGCGAATTTCATAATGAAGAACGCACAAATAGTCCATTACGAACAACTCAGGGCTACTCTATGTGTTACATTATTTTAACAACAGAACACTGACTTGTACTTCGGAAAATACATACAATTGGGCTAACAAGAAAAAAGCTAAAGGCTTGGGCTGTGTGCCCTGTACACGATAGAATCATGCACTTAGCTCGTGTAGATATAGCGTATGACCGCGGTAATGAAATCCAACCATAATAGACGGCTATTTACAAAACACCGTATAAGCTCAACCGTTCCAGACACCTCGTGCACTCTCGTTAAAATCTCTGTTCAGAGGATCGGTCTCGTACGAAGACAGTTTCTTAATAACGTTTACGGGGATCTCGAACGCGTTGCGATCGATTCTTTGCCGGAAGCCGGACCGAGTCTCGCAAACAGGAATACGCATACCGGCAGGGTTAGCCGTCTCTTAAACAACCACGTATTTTTTTGCTGGCGTTCGATTTAACTGGATGTCGTTACTACGTTCGGCATTGTTGTCCGCCGATTCGTTCATCGATTCATCCTTACTTTCCGGCTGAACGTTGCCCCTTTCTTCTTTCCGTCCTTCTTTCTCTGCGCGTCTCCCTTCCTCTTCCTGCCCGGCTGATGTGCTCGTCTTCGTCTGGTTTGCCCTGCCGATCCGATCCGATCCGATCCTATATTTATTGTATCGAGGAGACCAGAGCCGCCGCATTCCTCGCGCATGCGCCGCCCGTAATGAGCGGTCTCCAGTCCTGTCTGTCTTTCCATCCCGACCGTCCATGCGTCTGTCCAGCCGACCGGTCGTAGGCCCCCCCTCGCCACCCCCTTTCACCCTACCACCTTCACCTCCACCTCCACCTCCGCCTCCACCGTCCTCGGCTTCTTCCTCGGTTTCTGCCTTCGTCGATCGACCCTCTTTCTTCTGATCCTCCGTGGCTTCTGATCTTCCTCGCGCGGTCCCGACGCTTTCCGCAAACCGGAGATCGTTGGCCTTCTGGTACCCCTGATGCGCTCGAGGTTCTTTGAAATAGGATTTTTGGAGTTTTAGTTGAGGAGCTGGATTCCTTGATAGTTGGATTGAAAGTGGGATTGAAATCTCGTGTAAGTAGCGAGGTCAATGATTGGATACGTCAGGAAGTATATCATGTATTGTGTGTCAATTAGGACTGAAGTTTCCTCTTCTTTTCCACCTAATTGTTTCTTGGTCTTCGTTAGTGTATATTGTTCTTATCAATCGTACAGGTGAGTGTGCAAGTATGGAGGTTTTGGTGTATTGGTAGACTCGACTGTTCGATGAAAAGTTTTATTTTATTCTCTTCACCTCCATCTTCAAATTTTTGTTATCTTTTTCGCATGGTTTCAATTGTTTTCGTAAAGCAGCGTTCGTTGACCTCTTTGTATTCTCTTTGAACTACGATTTTTGGAGTTTTAGTCAGTATAGTAGTACCTTGATGGTTGTAGGAAAATGGGACGGAGATTTTCTGCAAGTATCGAGGGCAACAGTCAGATACAGAAGAAATCGGATGATATGATGCAACCGATTAGAAATGAGTTTGAAACGAGAATTGCTTTTCCTTCTTTTCTCAGTCAATTGTTATTTACACGTATTATGGAATCTCGCAAAAGAAACTCAAGACTTCTCAAACATGCTGCAGAAACAACAAAATATCATTCTGTAATAAATCATCCAACAATTTCAAGAAAGCTAATCAGAAGATTTATGATTCGATTCTAATACAATATATACGTTTCATTCTTTCGAGTTCTAACTTTATTTGACCTCGTTTATTTATTACCAGGAAAAACCGATTACGTAGAAGTAAAAATATAGAAAACTTCTTACAACTTCCTTGGTTTTTATTTTTCTATTATAAGAACTTTTGCATATCTCGTATAATATTGTTTAATTGCCTTCGTAAACGCGAAAAAGAATTTGTACGAGAACAATGTTCATGATGAAGCATAATTCGTGGTATGAATGAAAAGGGATGATTTTTCAAGAATCATTAAATCTTCAAGTTGACGTTTGCTTCAAAGGAAGTGTCTGTAGAACTGTGTCATCCAAGATGATGTGATGGAATTAGGTGTCTCTAAATGCATAGAAGCATGTGAGTGCCCTAACACGACTTATATCTGGTTACAATGCCCCAGTGTAGATAATAAACGTTTCTTCTCGTGCTTGTGTCTTCTCTCGCTCATCTAATTTGATCTTGCTGTGCCTCTTTAATTATGAAGTCTATCTAAACAGGTGAAATGAACAAATGAGTAACCATAATGTTCAATGCTGGATGCTTCTTATTTTGCAACCTGCGTCTACCGACTTGCACATCCCATCCAATCTTGCTGCATATATTTCAGGTATGCGAAGGGTACAGGAGTCCTGGGCCAAAGGGTGGCAGCTAAATTAGGGTCGGTGCGTACGCGTATCTCGCAGCAGGTTTACGATACGTCTATTATGGTAACTATTTTGATTAGGTAAAATAGCAACAAACAAACAAAATTACATAAGTGAACTTCCCCATTCAAAAAGGCAGTTTCATATGCGCCAATTCAATACTGTTGAAAGTGACGAACTAAGATATCAAAGGCGCGAGTGAACTTCAGAAACTCAAGACAATTGAAAGGCTTCAAAAACCTTAATTCCTTGCTTACGAGTGATTCTAATCGTAATTACTTTGCTACCAACTGCACAAATACTTTTCAAAAACGCACTGTCTCGGTGAACGTGTCACGAACCTAATCCGTAACAAATTTCTGCTTGTGGAAGATGGCTCATCGATATTCATCGATATGCACATTATGAGCGACCATCGTATTCGCGACTGTTTTCTGATTTACACCCTCTTCATAAGATATGGGAATCCTTATCATTTGTAAATATATCTGGATTAAGATACAGATTTGGTTATTTATTTTGACAAGAACGGTTCTTTCAATCACTTGAATTGTCTCTCACACGTGACTCCTTCTTCGTGCTGAAAGTGAATTGCACGTGTCCTATACGTGGTCTGAATTTTAGGTGTTAAATAGACGCTTATGGCCTACGTAGTCGTCGATTAAATTCCAACCCAAGTGATAAAAGACATTTATGTTTACACAAAATATTTGTAATAATATGATTGGCATTTTGTTATAATTAATAATAATACAAAAAACTGAAATAATTATCGTACGGTTCAAGACCAGTTTTTCAATACATTAAATTTAGGAGGCTTTTGTTTGAACTTTCCGATCTGTGCGCACATTTCCAGCAATTTTGAACAGAAATCCGGGATGAAACACTAAACAAACCACCGCAAGACCGATAAAGTTAATTCGAGCTATCATCGCGAGATGAGGAGCGTAGGGTACACCAGGGTCGAAAGTAACAATTTAATTTTGGAATACGATTTCGCAAAAACTATTACAGTTACATAAATATTTGTTTCCCCCAAGCTGACATATCTATCTGACATTAGTAAGTCATAACAGTTTAGCTTTGTGGTACATAATATCAAACTTATCAATAAAAAGTGGAAACAAGAGAAGTGTTACAACCGACCCCTACCCCAAGTTGACTGTAACACTGTATGTGGTCGATAGTAACATAATTTTAATTTAAGAAGATCAAAATATTTATTCAACTAAATTATAATAAATGAAAGAAAAGTAAAATATTGGTGTTTATAGATAAAAGAAAAAATAAGAATAAGTCAAATTATTTAAAAATGATCACAATTATGACAAATGCATAAATCATTTTGTTTGGCGCATTCCTCACATGACCAGTTCTTGCACTCTATGCATGACACGCATTTTTTGCTTGATCTACTTGTACTAAATGGCTGCAGGCACACAAGGCAATAATATTCCTTATCTTCTTCATCACTATATTCATCCCCGTTCTTGTTCTTTGGATTATCTTTTTTATAAGAATTTTTTTCTTTTCAATGTCGAGTTAGGTGTATTTCTCTTCAATTTTTTCCCTGTTTTTCTTTATACTCGACTCTAATCTTTTCTTTTTCAGAAGTATCAGTATATGACTGATTTTCTCTTCTCGTTACCTCTATTTAAACCTGCTCGAGGTGAAGCTTTACGGAAAAGTCTTGCAGATTCTTCCGTGAACACCTCACGTGGATTTATCTGTTCATGTTGTGCTGATTCAGTTTTACTGTTTTTTTTATAATTTGCAACACCAAGTGTGTGCAGGGTCTTTCAAGACTTTTAAAACAATCAAGACTTTCAAGACTGTTAGAACATTCAGGACTCTCAAGACTTTCAAGGTGTTCAAAACTTGTTGCTTTCGAATAATTATCGAAATAATTGGATACTCGCATGTGATTGAATTGCTTGAAAACTTGCAAGAAAGAGTATCGAATTTCCATCACTGTGTGTATGTGTTACAAGCGGTAACAGCCTACCAGAGGTTACTTCTTCAGGGCGTCTATATACGGTATTCTTAGCGAAGGGGTTAACGCGGTAGCAAGCAGGCCAATAGGAAAGATTCGCTTCCGTGGTTTGCTTATCGATTCAAATCGCGTGCTGCGTGTATGAATGAAGGAATGAGTGGGCGAGTCGAGCCACCGGTTGAATGGAAGCCCCACGGGTGACCACAAGGCACACGCGCGCGTACAAACTTCTCTTCCTTTCGTTCTTTTGCACGCTCTCTCCCTCTCTCTTTCTCCCACTACCCCTTCCTTCTCTCTCCTTCGCTGATTCTCTCGTACACTTGACCCTTGTGGCGAGGAACCGATGAAATCGTTCAGCGTTATCCGGCCGGGCTTTTACTGTTGCCGGCGATCGCGTGGATAACTGTTTCGATTTATCTTTTCCAACGGGTTCTCATGCGATTGTCTAGTGAGCGTAACGTTGCAGCCAGCTGCGTTTCTCGTCTTATCGGGTTGGCAAGTCAATTCGCGACCCTCGGAAGTGTTTGTATGAAAGCGTTTATTAAAATTCTTTAAATATTCTTCGATTCAAGTTATTCACATTTTCATTTTAGACGCTCTTTGGCCATAATTTGGGGAAATTTTTGACTGCGTGGTGGCAGAATTGAAGGAATTTTGAGGCGGAGAAATTTGGAAGATTGCGAATTTAGTTGGCGACCTATTAACTTCTTCAAGGACAAACTGATGAAAGTTGGAAGTAAATGGTTGAATTCTTTTTCGAATATGATTATACGGCACAACGGAAATGTGACAACTGTAGATTACACGATGAGAATTTTCTTTTTCTTGTCGAGAAATTTCGTGGTGACTATTTATTTATTGTAATGGTATTTGTAGCTTTGTTAAAAGGTATTTGTACTGAAAATACCGAAGTTTACAAAAGTTGGTATACAACTGTTACATCAGATGTACTTTTTAGCTTTAATATTCGCAGATATTATTCATAATTCCATAATTAACTCCTAGACGAAAAAGTGCACAAACTTATGGACTTGCCTATTAACTCTAAATAAATTAAACCTTCCTCCTAAAACAGACGAACCATGTTTTACGAGTTAACAATATTCTGTAATTACAAATCATTATCTACTTTATTAGTTTTATCATTTATCTACCTCCACTGTGTGTTCTTTTTGTAAGACTGACAGAAGCTAAATTACTTGTAGACAGAAACTGAATTTAGAACTTCTAGTAATTTTTATTCACATTTCATCCCCTTGTTACATTAGGGCCTCTACTAATCGACCTTTTATTTTTCAACTCCAATTAATAACAGATTGACTTACATTCTAACTATCTCTCGCATTAAAATAATAATTTTATTTTAGAATGTAAAATACACAATGGTATGAAAGTACATAGTGTCACTAATGATAATTTTAACTTGTAACATGCATAGGATGATCTATATTCGGATGATCGAGGTGCCTACTGTACTATTGTACAGACACCATGAGTAGGCATTTCAGGGTCACTTCTCGTCTACTTAATCATACTGAAATATAACATATTGAAGTCGTTCTTTTAGAATGAAAGTGAAATATATTCGACATCGTACAGTAGAACGCAAAATAAATAACATTTGACGTTAAGAAGGGGAGGTGACCTTAAAGTGCCTACTCTCTGTGTCTACGATAAGAATACAGATAAAGGTGATTTATTCCAACATTACACCATTACGTACAATTGACATACCGTAGTTTGACAACTAATTGCAAAATTATCCAAATAAATATTCTTCTACTAACTTCTAGCCTATTGAAAAATCAACGGTGCATGATATCGTATGTGCTTGTATCAATCTTTTGGAATACGCTTTCTATGACAATTGGGTCCCTATTGACAATTATGTATATTGATGAAAAAAGCATTTATATAAATTATTTCTAAATTTAACACAGTCTTAATAGTCTCTCCTCAGATCTCGACTATCCAATGGATTTCAATCCAACCGACTAGCCTCTGATCCGATCAACCCGATCAACCGAGACCCCACCGTACTTGAAACCGAAAAACAACGGTGTGCAGACACATTTGTCTGTCACTCTGCAGGATACAAACAAATGATTTGTTATTTAAAACAGAAACATGGCTTTGATACTTGTCCCTGACATCGTAGCCATCTGCAACCGCTTGTTGCGAGTTTTCTTCGAAGATGCCCATCGAATGCAGGGATTCGTCCGTGAAAGCCTTGACAAGTAATTTTTTTCCCGGCCTGTACATAAACGAGAACAAAGTGGAAGAGGCGCGCGGAAAACGGTCGCGTTCCCGGTGCCGCGAAAATATCGTTACAACCATTATCCTGGTACACTTTCCGTTTCTTCTGACAGTTAACCGACGCGATAGTTTTACATCCGTTCGTTCATTAATTCAGAGCTCGTCCGCGACGTCTTTTATCGGTGGCTACCGTCCGAGGTTAACGATTCCACGTAAGAAGCTCGATCTCCCTCTAATAGCTTGTATCGGCATTCCTGCGATTCAAAAAATGTGCCAAACCGCTTCCCCCTTGCCAGGGGCTTTTGCATTCCGGCTTTTTTCGCGCCGCGTCATCGATATATTTGCTACGCGGCGGATTTTCTTTTTGGTCCGCCGGTTCACGGTATTCACTAATTAATATAATCGCGCGGGACTTGTTGCTCCCCTTTTCCCTCGTCCTTTTACGGGAAACGGAGCATCGAGGACATCGGTGCGAAGCGTGACTCAAGGTTGCTTGTCACGGAATGAACTATGCGTTTGCGTTATCGCTCGAAATTTTTAGGACTCTCGCCGGTTCGAAGGAAACTTCGCTTTCGTGCGGGTCTCGAATGCACAGGGAAAGTATGTGGATTTTATTTAGGACGTGAACGAGGGAGTAGTGGGCTGGAAATCTTGGACTTAGTCTTCGATCATCCAATTTGAGGCTCATAATAGAATTGTGGAGTAAAGTAGGTTGGTTTGTACGAAAAATGTGGCTGAGATTGGGAGCTGGTTATTTGGAGACTTTTGCTTGAGATGTGTAGTAATACTACCACAAAAACGATTAATAAATGAATTGTGGAAATGCCAAATCAGTATAAGTTGCAATCAAGTAGCGTAAGAAGAGAATTTTTGTTGTATTACTGAGTGCAAGCTGCATAAAATATCATATAAGATGCTTAAAAAAATCAAATTATATCACCGACGCATTTAACAACTCATTAGCACCTGTCCACATACAGGGTGTTCAAAAAAGTTGGGGATAAACTTGAGGGGTATGTAGTACTCATAGAAGCAAACAAAAAAGTTTTGATGAACATAGGTGCAAATAGGTGAACCCACTATTACTGTACACAGTTATTTGTGTACACAGCAAACGCTCCTGTGTACACTGCTGTGTATAAATCTTAGGACTCTTGTCATTTCTACTAAAAAAAAATACGATACTTTACTTATAGTAGCGTAAAAGTCTGAAGAAATTACTTAGAACAGTGATATGAAAGTATATAGCAGATAAAAATCATATATTATGCCATCCAACTAGCCGATTTGTATCCTCTTCGGTAAATCTAGAGTAAACTGAACTGAAAAATACGACATACCCGCCCAAAACTAAAATTTGACTCGTGGGATCACTTGCAACTGAAATGAGACAAAATATTACCAGAAACTATTGAGAAACTCAGAGCTGGAATGCTAAAATTGGTAAAAACCACAACAAAAGAGCGAAGGGGCTATATTAGCAAAAGATGATCTGATTTTTAAACAATTTCCATTGCGAGATTTGAGATATTATATTGAATATATATTTCAGAAATAATAAGAATAGAATTTGTTAGATTTACTTCAAATTTGATAAGTGTCGTAACACTTACAAATGGGGCTGTAGACATATTCGATTAATCAACCAGGGAGAATAACTGTAAGGAACACAGTAAAAAGAATTTTCAAATGGACCGAAATCAATTGTTTAAAGTCAACCGGGCTGGAAACTTTTTGGAACTTCTCATATACTACACTGCCGTCCACAAGTATTAAGACACTTGCAACTTCTGTCGAACATGTGATATTTCACTTAATTTTTATACTTCTGCTGTTTCATATTTTGTATGCGCTAAAGCTGTAGAGTCTTCGTCTCAATTTCTGTTTGTCAGACCCTTATAAATATTTTAAATATGATATGATTTGTAATTCAGTTTCATAGTGAATATAGTAATATACGTACATGAACCTGGTGGTCTAAAATATAGAATAAAACAATGTCCACTGTAGAGCCTCGATTATTCAAATATCACTCATCCGTAAATTTGGTGTTCCTTATCAGTTACAAGCTAACATTATCATTAGTGAACCTGTGTATTAAATTTTACATCACCATGTAATTTACATTTTAAAGTAAAATTATCATCTTTACCCTATCGGTAGGAAGTTATCTATAACCTATCAAAACACAGATACAATATGAGTTACCCTATTACTAATTATGGTTTGGTTACCCGAGGTCCTACTGTATTCGAATCTTCCAACGATGTCATAACATTTTCAGATTTAACTCATATTAGATAAGTATCCAAATTACTTATGCATGGTAGTGTATGTTGCGTTATGAACTTTCAAAAGATTTTCCGTTGCTCACAATCAAAACGTCGACGGCCGCATTATGGGCACACCTGACAAACCTCCGTGAAGTGGAATCGGTCCACCAGGCAGGACGAAATCGGCGTCGAAAAATGGTCCTCGAAAGCCGAAAACTCGTGAACAGGCTCGTAAGAATGGATTTGGACCGGATCAGTTGTTCGGATAAAAACAAACGCGGTGTTGACGGGTGAGAGAAAGAGAGGAGGGCATTCATCCGGCAGGAGGGGAGCGCAAGAAAAGGCTTAGCCGAGGGTTTCAGCGGAGGGCAGAAGTAAGTATCCGATACCAAATTAAATGATAGGACGACGTGCGCGCCGCTACCGTAGACCTGTCCTCATTCCAGCGCCATTTTCGGAAAACAGCATTTCATTGCCGCTCCGGCGGAAGATAAAACAAAAATAAGAAAAAAAATGAAATGAAGAAGAAAAGCGCGCAAGGGACGTACATAATCCCGGACAATGCGGCCCATATACGGGCGGAACGTTTGCAAAAAGTTATTTGTCAATTAATACACGCGTAGCCCGTTCGCCATGAATACGCATGGACACGCGAGCCACGGTAATGCTGTCGCATTACCCTGATGAGAAGAAGCCAATCATAGGGGGATTTTTACGCGACGGGCGAAAAACCGGGCGAATCAGAGCGGATCGGTGAATCGTTTCTAGAAGCACGGCCACTACAATGGAATGCTTTGAGAGGATCCGATGGCCGTTCGGGATCGTTCTACGACGGATCTTGAAGCTGCCTCGTCAGGCTGATCTTTGCTGTCGATTCGCCACGCATTTTTACCAGCCAGCTGCACAAAAGCACTCGAAATTGCCTTCGCAGCGATACTCGTGTCCTCCAGGAACACGAATGTAACGTTTTTTCACCTAGTAAGCTACGACAACTATACTGTAATGTGCAGCGTATTTTCAAACATCAGGGTAACATCGGGTTTGATGGGAAATGCAATATTGACGAAATTCTAGAATCAGCTTTTCCTCAGTATTTCTCCGCAACTCCTATATTAATTTTAGCATTCTAACAAGTAATTTTTTTAATTGTTTTTGTGTAATATTGTTCTGCCTTCCTATTGAATGTTACGGCATGGATACATTTGATTGGGGTCACCTTTTTCAAATTTTTCGGTCTTAATAATTCATTCCACAATTTTTCTGTAGGGCTGAGATCAGGAAATTGAGCTGGTCAGACAATGATTTTTAATTCATTACTTGATGCAAGTGTGTCTGAATAATCTTTGCATATTTTTAGTGTATATTTGGAGTCATTGTAATGTATAAAAATAGTTTCTTTACACATACGCGTCCGGTAATAGTTATCAAGATGAACTACGGACGCATATGTCCGTCTGGAACATTTCTTCGGTTTATATTTTGGACATTGGGTAAATATTTGCGCTTACGATCTTATAATTGTCATCGGAACTTCAATAAAAAACATTCCGTCCATATATTTTACCGTGGTTACATTTGTCAGTTAATGGAAAATGTCCAAAGCATAGTGTAGTGGACAGTGTACCAAAAAAGTAGTCCGTCCACACAAAATGTTTTGCTGTGAAGCATTCCGTACTCCAAAGTGATAACAAGGAAACTATTTTATGTACAACAATGACTCCAAAGATATAGTCAAAATATGTAAAGCTTATGTAAAAACAGTACAACTAAGTAGTGGATTAAAAATTATGGTCTACCAAGTCCAATCTCATGACCTCAGTTTTGTAGAAAAATCCTGAAGTGAATTATTTAGACCGACAAATTTGAAAAGGGTCGCCGAAATGAAATGCACCCATGTCGTTACTTTTGCTAGGGAGACAGAACAATATTACGACAGAATCAATTAAAAAAATTAATTGCTAGGATGCTAAAATTAATATAGTGGCTATGGGGAAATATTGAGCAAAGGATAATCCTCGAATTCTGAGTAATTTTGAAATTTGAAAATAAGGAATAAAAGAATTGAAGAAATAATTAATAGAACTCACGTTAACAAATTTTTTCAGTCGAACTCGTTTTTTTAACCACAGCATAGAATGTGTAAAATGTAATTATGTCGTTCGCGCTACGAACCTGTTATTAATGATTTGTGTTAATTAGTACAGAATCGTATGTACAATCGTTTTCACGTCTGCATTCCTGAATTTTTGCTAATGCATCTGCCGCTGTTATACAATATGAAAAACACATGTTAACGCGTGCATGTACTGCCAATTATACACTACACTTAATTTCTAGTTATGTCGATCTAATAAGGTTAATGAAACATTCACGAACTAGCAGAAAAAGTGAATACGTTTGATTTAACAATTAATACATAAGATTCTGTAAATAATACTTGGTTTAGGATAATTTATTAATATTTCTATTTTAAAAACTGAGACTTTAATACAGAAAATACTTTATCATTTTTACACCAGCAAATACATATATAGTAATTGTTATTACATTCGATTGTATCAACAAAGAATGTGCGTAATTCTACTTCTGAGAAATTCTGTTTCAAATTTTATATATTTATAGATCTATGTAATCGTCATCAATTTAAATTTTCAAGTTTTCCCTGAAAGTCTACAGAGGGTGAAGTAAGAGGGGGCGGAGGTAAACGAGTCGTATCACAAAAAGTAGAATAAATTCATTAATTTTTAACGATTAAAGGTGTATCAGTGGAACTCGCGTCAGGAAATAGAAAGAATTGAGCTTTTAGATAATATATGATAGTGTACTGTTATTCTACACAATTTATAGTAACTTTTCTGATATTTTTCGATTCAGAAAAAGTCACGTTGTATTTTATAGGTCAAACTTCTAAAAAACATGGAACATAAAATTATTGATTTCTGAAATACAGTCACTCTCAGTTATACCATCAATTGTACGCGACTTTTCGAAACTGACATAGGAAATAAAAAGGCTATGAATGAATCTTCTCAGAAACTCTATTTGACGCTCTGTCTTTTAACTTGAATAGTTATGCGAAATCATAGTATTAGTTTATCAGTGGAAGTCTTGATTAAAATTAGCTATACCTCGATAACAGATAATTTTGATCCCCCGGTTTATTAGGACCCTTCTGTAATTTATGATCTCCAGAAAACACCTACAAATTTTGCGACAAGACATACGAGTCCTTTTATATAATGTCGATCACGGTGAAATTTGAAATCCGTTCGAAGGAACGATTAATCGAAGCGGTTCACAGAAAGGAGAAATGCAAAGCAGACAAACGAGCCAGCTCATTAGCACTGCATGCGGCAAGTACGTCGGTGGCAATGAGCATCATCGTGTTGTAACAGTACAGCATAGGAAACGTCTTCGTAAAAGGAAGCCTAAGCGGTTAGGCTAGCAGCTACTCTGCAGACGTCTACCAACCGGTCCAGTTGCCGGTTAAGGCGTTATAAAATCTAGTGTAACCAGGCTACGCTTCACTTTTTCTTTCGTAGGAAAAGTATCACGGGATTGCTAATAAGAGACTGCATGCCCCCGTCTGCTATTTAAACCAGTGAAAGTTTTCCATATCACTCGTTAGCGTGAAACATGGCGCACTACAACTGAATTGTTTTGAGGAATTTTTATAGCTCATTGTCAGATTAAAAAGAGAATTTATTGTTCTCTGGTTCAGCAGTTGTTTCATTGACAATTTAGGTTAAATTATAATATTTATCGTATCACACGTTAGCGTGAAATAAGATACAATATAATATTCTAAAAAAACTAAATAATTTTTTTCAACGGCAATAAAATCGTTCTTGAAGCAATTAAAACATGTACGAAGTGTTAGTGAAGGTAGTCCAAAAATTTCCATGGTTAAATTCGGACTGTCTAACCCAGAGATGGCCATCCGAATCAACGCCCGGCTCCGTCCTACCCCCATTCTGCGTCCATTCCCCTCACGTAATAAGAAAGTTGAAATGTAATCTCTAAATGAAACTGATATCACATATAAAAAGAAGAATTATTTTTTCAACCGTTCTTACCGACAGTTATTGATGTTTTCGATGTCATACCCAAATTACAACCTCGTAAGGGGAATGGACGCAAAGTAGGGGTAGGCTGGAGCCAGGCCTTGCTCCGGATGGCCATCTCTGGTCTAACCCCATTTGACATCTGCCTCAATTAATTTTCTCGCCATAGATTAATAATATTTCAAGACACTTTTGTGATTTGTTATTGCAACTTAGTCATTTATAAAATATAATATTCAATGATAATTACTATTTGATTCCGAACACATGTTATAAAATTTATTGCGACTAGAATAAACTCGGCAGAAAAAGGTACTTCACCGTGAGGTTAGTTTGTATAAATTTGCCGATGTCAGTATACTCTCGCAGTATAATCCCATTGGGTTTTAATCGATGATCTTCCCTTACGACGTCGAGTGGAAGTTTCGGGTCGAAATGGGGTCGATGTTGTGGTATAAACACAGACACACAATCCACCATCGAGATAGCTCGTTTTATTGGCATCGCAGCCCTTCTGATCTCAGGCAAATGAAGATGGAGCACCTATTCCTTGTGCACCCTGCTCAAAAAAACATGATCGCAGAGCTTCGGGACGGAAACGCAACAATTACAACTCAAACTTGCATTCATCATTGTATTCCGAAAAATAAATTTACTTACTGAAGATGGAACAATATGAAACATTTCGTGCAAACGCTAACATAATGGCGAAAATTGACGTTTTTTTATATTCAGAATTTGACGACGACGTTAAGTACAGGAAAAATGGGTTTTAAAATTAATTTCATGTTGTTGTTAATAAATAAGTATTGTAATAATAATAATAAGTTTAATGGAAGTTATAACTATTGTGTAATTCATAGTGAAATTAGAAACATCAAAACTTCAAATTGAAATTGACTTAGTTAAAATGATTTCTCAACTCAAAAATGACAAGAGTTGTACGTTTTAGCTAATCTTTCATGCAAGATTAATTCTCAAAGCACGAGGCGGCTTGAGATTCATACATGAAAGAGTTAAAAGGGCATCTTTATGCAAGCATATCAAAATTTCATCAAAATCAGCTTCTCTCGTTAGACTCTTCTAAGTGGAACAATTACGATCTTAAAAAAGTAACAATTTTTACAAAAACACGACACAAATTTTCAGTAGCCTGCGTTGCAGATTTCCCCATTGAGCACTCATTCAAAATGCAATGACGAATGTGCACACTCTCACAAGACATGTTCGCTGGTCAAATTTCGAGAAGAAATGAGTATTCCGAAAATACTGCACCCCTTTTATATTACCTACGATTTGTCAATTAAAACGAGTACACACATGAACTACCTACGATTTGTGAAGCTTCCGAAAAAGTTCGTAAACATTCAGACAGAAACTGACAACAGAACTTTTCGATCAACATAATAAAATAAACACACTTTGAGTGCACTGCGAAAGGCTGCTAAGACAAATGCAAAGACTTTTGAAATGGTCTGATAATTCGAATCCGCCAAGGGTTAGCGACAGAAACAGTGTTTTCGCCAAAGTCCGTGAAACGGTGCTGGTCGAGGGATTAAACATCCCCGTTACTCGAGGGGGTAAGAAGCGTGCCGCGTGAAAGTTGCGCGAGGGTTTCGCGCATCGTCTGGAGGGGATGATATTTGACGGGGGTGGTTGTGGCAAGCATGAGGCCGACACGCGCTTCCACTCGATGACACTTATGCACACGCCCTCAGACCGCGTGCGTGTTGCGCCTGTCAAAAGTCGAAAGCTCGCGACCGATTCTCGCGTGCTTTCTCCTCTTCGTCACACCTTTTCACCCCCCTTCTGCCTGCGGCTGTGTTCTCCTCGACTCCTGCACCACGTGTCCGCGGTTCTGTCGAACGAATCCAAACAAACGGAAACTGTAAAAAATTGATTAAATCCAGTGAACGTGAACTGCAACGTCTTTTCTATTGAATTCAAAGAATTTTGTGACACTGAATGTATGACTTGAAAATTGTTATCGGGGTAGTTTGAAGGGCTGTGCTTTCGCGGAGAAAAGTTTGATTGAGATTATTAAGTGAAATCTGTTTAGTTTGGGGGATGAGGTTTGAAGAGCAGTAGATTGAGATCTGTGTGTGATGGACGCGCAAATGTACAGCAGAATGTGGCAAACGCCAAATCTGTACAGCACGTATAAATATCCCGCTATTATGCAGCTGCAGACGAACAATAACGAATTTCATTCGTGGTTTCATTCTAGGAAACCGTCCATGGACGACGTTGGAAATCCTACCTCCGTCAACGCACGGTGAGTAAGTTCGGTTAACTTGAGTTAAAGCTTTTGTCGGGCGGCGCGGTCGGCTCTACCGGAGGTGTTTCGAATGGAACGATGTACGATAAGGAACGAGTTCAGTGTTTCTGGAAAACCGTAACGTTCTTAACGTGTTCATTTTTAATCGACTGACAAGATTACGATGTGTTTCATGCAGATTTTTGCGTGATGCCCAGAATTTAGTAGTGTAAACAGAAATATACTTCCAGTGAATGAATAAATAAAGATTTTTTAACGAAATATTTTGAGTCCAAATATAAGGTACAATATTTTACAGTTGATCTTATTTTTAATTTTTTTACTGACGATAATTTTGGATAACATTCGTAACATCGTTACGTAGATATAAAACAGTATTTTTTTTAATTTCACGTTTTATTTGGAGTAACAAAAATGATTGCACATGCTACTTTGATAAAAATTGAATATTGTAAAATTACTGAAACGTTTCTAATGGATTAGAACATATACATTTCCTTTCATTCGAAACAGTGTCGGATAGCGCGATTTTTTCTAACGATTAAAATTAGAAATTCATCCTTTATATTATTAACCAACACTGTTCCTATTTAAATTATTAACCAACACTATTCCTATTTAAATTATTAACCAACACTATTCCTATTTAAATTATTAACCAACACTATTCCTATTTAGATTATTGTAAACATCAAATTAGTGTAAGCAGAATGATCAATGAATCACGATATGGAGTCTGTTTTGTGCACACTAAAGAATTTATACATGTATGTAAATAACGCATTAGATAAACTCAGAAGTAAAATTTATCGCTCTAAATGGTACTAAATTTTTTATGAAGTAAATAGTATTTCGTAAGGGTTTCAAATAATTTCCAATGACAATATGAAATATCTTATTCTTCGTTTTTCGCCTCTTAAAGTGAATAGAAACATCATTTTGTAGGAATTAGAGTCTTTAAATTTGCTTTAGTCACACTTTCATTCGTTTCTTACTCTAATGAAATAGGTGTATAAAAGCTGCTTTACTTATTACATTCTTTTTATGGTTTCTCCATATTTCATGTCATTTTCATTGCATCGTTCACATTCAATTTGCAGAAACTCAGTATTCAATCTTTAATGTGTAATAACAAAACGAAATGGCATGAATAAACTTGGAGCACACATGTGACATCTTCAGAATACTAAACATTCTCTCTCTTTCTCTCTCACTCTCTGTCTCGTTAAACAAATAACCTCTTTAGAAACGAAGTAGAGTTAGAAAAAGATTATTCAGTTTCATTAAATAATATTTGTTCAATATGAATTCATGGCTACTACCAAACAATTGGAAAAGTTCAGTGATCTTTGATGGAAATGATGTGCACACGTGTGACTATTAAGCAACACAGTGTTCGTTATATCACCAACACATTTAATAAAATGAATTAAAGAAAATTTAATGTTCATACGTGTGTCCTTATCACTGTAGAGGTTAAATTTTCTGGTCGCTAGAAGTAGCTTTTGCTCGTTATTATAGAATAATTAGTACAGAAAAAGAATTGTGCAGTCAGAAATGTATAAAGTTTAATGATGAAGACATCTATCTATCATTAGTTTTAAGGAAACAGCAACTACCCTTTCCTTTCTGCTTGAGCTAAACAATCTCACTAACCCGTTGAATTAATCAGCTCTAACCCAGCTTAATCGCAAAACACATTAACCTCTTCAGAGACGAATACATTAAGGCTGAAGAAAATAATAATTATCCAATGTGAAGTCAGAACTATTATACAAGAAACAGAAGTCTGATAAAATTCAGAAATCTTTGAAAAAATAATGTATATTAACAGTATGATTTATTGAATTTTAAAACTTGTCCAAACACTTTTCATATATAATCCTCAAATATTTTATAAAAAATATTTAAATTGGAAAACAAACTAAATCTACACAAACAGTGACTCACAAGACTGATCAAACCTTTCCATAATTACTTTCCTTTCTCAATTCTGATATAATTGATAAAACACAAGTTTTGGAAACGTATTTAAAATGTAAATTGTTATAAACATTGCAACCTTGCTTCAAATAATAATACCTTGAAGAAGTGTTAAACGAAAGTTGAAGCAACGTCTTCATTGAATTTATTTCGTGAGTCACTGCATATGCCAGGCTCCCAGAAGACGTTAAATATCAGGCGACGATTGCACGTGCTCGGCGATGCAAATTCTGATTAAGCGAACGATTCTGACAATGACCGAGAGAATAATCTTGCAAACAATCGCGAGGTCCATCGGAATATCGATAACAGCCGATACCACGTTGGTGGCGCAGGTAAGATCATCCTGGGCCCGGTGTTATCGGTCGCGATCATCTACCCCTCGTTCAGCATCGAGGACGGCCTATCTGCCGCCGTAACAATTGAACCCGTAATAGAATCACATTTATTCTTATTACCCGACGAGGTCAACCGACCAGCGAAACTCTAACCTTTGCCACTCCGATCCGACTTCAGATCAGCCATCCTAAGCCATTCCACCAGCTGCGTTATTTCTCCCCAGACTCAACACACATACACCGTTGTCGCGTATATTTCCCTCAATCTTGCGGTCTGTTCTTTCTGATGTGATTTTATTCGCCTTCTAGGTGATTAAACTTCCTAATGTCTTTATTATGCAGTACGAAAAAAGGAATAAAACAATGGAGGGGGTTCCAAAAATAACTACAAAAACGAAACATAGGTAGGTTCCTCATCCTAAACGAAATCGAAAAGTTGCGTATCATTCTGTTATCTGAAATTTCGTTTGCGTGTTATAAATGATTAAAGATGGGTCTGACTTTCGGGCGCGTTGTTAAGTCCCACGCACAAACACAGACGAACACGTGTAAATATTCATTAATACACTTTGCACTATCAATGCTAAGCGTTCTGAACTATTGTTGAGAATGCGTATGTGCGCGTGTCTCTACGCAATTTTCTTCTGTGTGTGCGCGTAGATGTGCCGTCACGTGATCGGCTGTTCTTTCAGGCTGATAAGATTTGAATACTGCGCCCGGAAGTCAGACTCCTGAATTTTAATTTCTTATATCTTCAGAATGAGGCTTGAAATTGCAAAATGTTAAGAGATACACTACCAGTCAAAAGTTTGGAGTCACTGCGTGAATTAACAGAGACAGGATCGTTTTAAGAAAAAATGAACGTCTGTAAATAACAATTTTTAAAATAAAATATATTCTTGTTGGCATCTGGTATATTAACAGGACATTCGATCTTGGTAGAAATCAGCAAGTAATTCCAAACTTTTAACCGATAGTGTATTTCCATTTGTTTTGTTGTCGGGAATAAACAATATTCGGGCTTTAAGCTACTTTTGGGACACTCTGTACATAGAGAAAAGATAAGACTGAGTGAATTATGCAAAGGCAGAGTTCAACGTTAGTCGCTGCAATTAAAACTGACATTTGACGATGGAGAATGTTTAACACTTTGCTGTAACTGTAAGCGGTATTTAATCACAAATACTATTATTATTAGGCACCTCAAGGTCACTCCTCTCTCTTAATTTTGTCACCTGTTTACTTTGCATCCTAGCATGTAACACCTGGACTTTTTTACATTCATTCGAATTTTCAAGATGACCTTCACAGTAGGGCTTTGCACATGTCACAGTTTAGTATAATGAAGTGAATGATCAGCGACCTTGGATCGTTTACACTGGAGATTGGGTTTGAGTTTGCTGCACCATACTGGCCGCTAATTTTTAACGAAACACCGAAAAGTTTATCTTCCTGCAATTGTCACATAACACTCGGCTGCAGGGCACCGCAGGAGGGAATGAGGCAAGAAAAACAGAAGTAACAGAAACATTTTACGTAGTTGAAGAACCGAAAAATAGTATATCTCTGTTCAACTGAATTCGACTGTAAAGATTGTGTTTAATATATACAGCTAGAAATGGTTTAAAGGATAGGACCAGCAGTAGGCAGGGCATGTGGATAGCATGAGGGTATGCTAATTCTGTGAGTTAAGTGCGTATGGGGTAGATTAGGCTTACGGTGATATTTGTAGGGGTTATCGTGTAATTTAAATTAATGAGTGAATAAAATTCGAAGATCTCATTATATTAGACCAAAGTGTGCTGCACTGAATTTGAAAGAATATTCTTCGTTAAAAAAATTCATATCAATTTCCATTAATTTTGTCAACTGATTCAACATAATCAAAGTCAGACTATGAAGTGTTATTGTTAGATAAACGGAAAAATTTAGCATATGTTGCTGAAATCTTTTCGCCTTGAGACTAGGAAGAACAAGATAATTCATCAGCTAGGTATACCTATAGATTCATCAGTGTAGACATATAGATAATATAGATTTCATCGATATATTAAAAGTGCCAAAAATTATGGCCCACAGGTCCAAAATGTTTCCAGTTATAGACGGACCGGAGAACAGAAATTACGTCAATTGTCGCATGTGGTCCTTTTATAGATAAACGAATATTGTATCGTTGATTGTTCTGTCAAAATTTGATTTTGATGGCATGATACGGCGAGAACGAGTCTGGTAGAAAATTATGCTACAATCGTCTGTCCTTAGCGAAGAATTATGTACTCCGGTGGTTTTGTTTAATTAATACAACCGTGAGTCATGCGCCTATGCCACGGCCGGCAACAAAGCATCTGCCACGCTGTATCTTGCTCTTCATCTCGCCACGTTCTTTAGGACTGAACCTACAAGACTATCAAAACCTTGCTCGCGTTATGAAGATGCCGCCTTGTAGATATATATAAAATTTCTGCGGAAAGCCCTAACCCATTCTGATGTTGACAATAATTCATCAGGCTGAGTATTGTTGTATAGTCGGAGTTAGGAGAACAACGCGGTTTCTCTTATCTTTAAGGAGATTTCGTCAAAATTGTCGAGATTCGCCCTGAAGTCCGTTTTAGAACGTTTCTGAATATTTTGCAGTGGTTATTGTTGGTTTTATGGGAGATTAGAAATTGTAGTTCATAGTTATTGCTGATTTTACTGGAAAGTATTATCGGTGAGGCGTCACTGGTGACGAACATGTATCATAAAATGTTTTAATTATAGATGAAATAAGGAGTATTAGTGTATTACGAAAGTTTATTCTATTTGATTGTGATTTTTCACTATATTTTTGTGAATTTTTATTTTACTCCTACAGGAGTGTTAACTTCTTGGAGGATATTAGATGTTTGAAAGTCGAACGAAAGTTTCTGTATCGTCATAATCATGGGAGTTTATTTAATTTAAGTAACAAAACAGCTAATTCATTTATTATTTTATTGTTCTTCTAACCACTGATAAATACAATAATATGTACAGTGGCATGCACATGTTTTCGAAGAATGAATTTTGCAGTCTTACTTTCGAAAAGTATAATTAAGACAAATTTTTAGCGAGATCAGATTGGAGAATAAATCAGGGCGAAGATAAAGTGAGAATTTATGATCCCCCCTCTTGTTTTTAATAATGTTCATACATCTCAATTTATTATGAATCGCTTAAAACACAATTGAAATATGAAGGATCTGTACATGTTATACATAAGCACGTAATTTGTACTGGGAAAAAAATTTGTTGACGATTTAAATAGATTCGTAAGCATTTCAGAAAATCCTAAACATGAACAGAAAAATTGAAGTTCTTCGTATACGGCTTGTTCGTGACAAATGGGTTCAGTGAAAATTCCTATAAAATTCGTGTCGAATCAGCAGTAAAATTGTCCTTCTTTATTGAACAGTAAAAGAACATTAAAAATTAAAAACAATATGTCATTTTCTACAACCGGAATGATGTCCAACATATCAACCTATGCATATAGACTTTTTATATACCAGATTTCCAAAATTTTGTAAAAAAGACTAGATATCTGCAGCTGGAACACTAACTCCATTTCTATAGAATTTGAAGGAAAAGTCAACTGCTGCAAAATTAGTAGAACTCTAGGAATAGTCCGAAACTTTTAGCCGATACAGTACTCAGACGTCCACCCTACTCAACAGGTTAAGTTTCGCAATAACTTACTCCAAAAGTGAATCGCATTCGCGGCAAGAAAAAAAACAGTTTCGGTAGAACGTGATTGTGGTTCAGGTAAAAAAGATGAGCTGTCAAACATTTGCTACCGAAATTACAGTTGATTCGATTTGCCGATCATTCTGGTCCCGTTCCGCGCTTTTGCCAGCGCGAGATTAAAATATCCCGGTGAAGTGATTGGACGTTCGCACGTACTAATGGCGGAGGTGTCCGTAACAGGTACGGTTTAACAGTTAAACTGTGGAGGTTCGTATAACACGGCGTAACGACGAGTAACCGTGAAGGTGCGATGATAAAGGAAAGGTACCTACGTGGGCGTTAACGGGTGGCGACCTCGGAGGCGTAACCAATGCTCCAGGCGACAACCTTATCGAATGGCAAGTATGCCTCTGCTTGTGCTGCCAACTTAACAAGCAGCCGGTTCCAGTCTTTGCATCTGTGAAAATACGACAATTTAGGGCAGAAGACTACTTGAAGACTAAGAAATATTCGGTATCAAAACGAAACATTCATAACGAAGCTAAATGTCGTAGCTCAATACGACCAATTAACCTTCTCGGATGACAAGTACACTTCTCCTCGTGCTACCAATCTAGCAAGCAGCCGGTTATACTCTTTGCATTTGTGAAAATGCGACATTTGGGAAAGAAAATTGATTGGATTAGAAAATTGTTGGAACAATAGATCTGATGGGTAACATAATGAAAAATTGACAACGAAGTTCAATTCCGTATCTCGGTATGATCAAGTAACCTTCTCGAATGACAAACATGCTTCCGCTTATGCTGGCAATCTAGCAAGCAGCTAGTTTTCTGCTCTTTACATTTGAGAAAATGCGACAATTTGGGTCAGAAGTATACTTCAAGTAGACACATGTCAAAACAACAGTTCAGATAGAAGACAGAATGAAGAATTCAACGCGTTTAGATTAACTACTTAGCTTCGTTTTAACAATTTATCTTACTGAACAGCAAAAAAGCCTTTCATTGTGTTGTGAAACTAATAAGAGGACAAATTCAACCCTTTGCATGTGTAAATACTACATTTGTGTCTTAACAATGATCAAAAGAGTAAGTCTCATTGGTACGAAAACGGAAAATTCACAACGAAACTGAGTGGCTTATCTCAGTCTTATCAATGAACCTTAGTGAGTAGCAAGCTATCCTCGGGTCATACTACTAACTAAAAAGCACTGCATACGGGATGTTGCTGATTTGTAGGTACAAGCTACACAGGCTAGTAATATTCATTGAAAGAATCAAAATGGTCTTGATGAACATACATATGTCCGGAAATTAACCATTTTAAAAACATTAGCTTTTTAGTTCGTAAGGCAATTTTTATACAACTATGAACACTGACACGTAATACAGTACAGTTTTTTTTAACAAATGCTTAACATGATCATTCATTTGTACGCACGCTTCTGCACGTGTTCTGAGTCAGTGCCGTATATATTAGAAAATACAGTGTTCCACGGCTGGTTGGAAGAGCATTCAGGCCCGAGAACTTCCAGCCAACCGAGATAAGGCAAGTTGTCATCGCCTCCTTAAGCTACGCTCGTAAATATTGTGCTCGAGAAGGCGATGACAACTTGCCCTACCTCGGTTTGTTGGAAGTTGTTGGTCCCGAATGCTTTTCCAGCCAACCATAGAACATTGTATGTGGTGTTTCATTTAGTTTCTGACACCCAACGCCAACACACTGACTTGCTGAACATTATTGATAGCACTTGAATACAAAACATTTTAAGCAACCCTACAGGAACAGGTCCAAACGATTAGAATCTGCTGATCTGAATCTTCATAGCAAATCACAACTTACATATACTCGTTATTAAATCTTGTTTTTTACCGAATGAATAAAGTACTCGTGACATTCTAATGTACTTATATTTACTTATTCCGACAACAAAGAGTTAAATATTACAAAGACGGTTAATTTCCAGATGTGTGTTTATTAAAACACCAGCCTGCATAGTGTGTATCTCTAATGCAGCAAGAACCTCTACACAATTAAACTTTATACACATCACTCCTTGTACACTAAAGTCCAATTTCATCGAACAAACGCTCATAAATTACCGTCCAAAAGTTTAGAATCACTACACTTTTAAAACTCTACCCCTGTTTTTTAAAAAAATTGTAATAACATATGTGCATACAGCTTTGAACACATATGACATTAAATTCCAAATTCTACGAACTACCTAGACTATTGTATATTAAAACAATTGTTGTTCGGTGTATTACTGAATCTTTTTTACATCCTACTAGGTTCTTCTTATGAAATCTGCTGGAGAATTTATCCACATAAATGTATTTTAACTTCTATCAGATAAATAAGGAAACCATACTTTCCAATATCATTTATATGTACCATATCATTCTGAACAGTAGAAAGCTTGAATATTCTCTAAAACGGTTATTATATCTTGCATATGCACACGTCTCACATAAAGAGCACTGAAAATAATTAAAACAGGGCAACTTGTTATATTTGATCCACTAACTCTGAATCAACAAATCAATTAATATAAGTTTCTATATCGATGGTACCCTCCAAATGATTCCAAACTTTTGGTGAACAGTTTACACCTCACAAAAACGTAAAATACCTTTCCTTGTTAAAACAATTGAATTCTACACCTCACCATCTCACACTCCGTGATCTTCTAATCTCCTAGTCATCTGACCGAGATGACACACGATCTTCCCTATCAAACGGACAAGAAACGGACGAGGTTTCGTTGGCAAAAGCGGCGAGGATTTGGGCAGAGGCGAGTCTGCAAGGGAACGGCTCACCTGACTCGCAACCGTTACTGGGGACTCCTTCGGTGCCACTATTAATATTAATGCATTCCGCCGTTCTTGCGGCATTGTACTCGCGTTGACGGTCCGACGTCCAACAATATCCACACGCGAAGGAGAAGACGTCCGAGTTCGTCCCGGGTTTCAATAAAGTGGCACTCTTCTGCCGCGGACCTATGTCCCCTGATTGTCTCGACGGTTTTGTCAGCCGCTGGCTGAATATTCAACCGGCCGATAAATAACGCTGAAAGGAAGAGAAACGAGCGAAACAATGACGAGGAAGATTTTTCCTCTGGTTCGTTGAAGCAAGCCGCATCGGCTCCGCTTCCAGCAGGACTTTTCTTATGCCGAGACACCTCCGTCCACCCTATTCCGAGGGAACCGTCTCTTTCTCTCTCTCCCTTTCTCTCCTTCTTTCTCTTTCGCTCTCCTTCGCTCCGTCTTTCTCTCCCTTTCGCCCTATTGTCGCGCGATTTCCTCCCGTCTTATGAAACCTCGACAATGCGCGTTTCTACGCTCTCGCCTACCGTAACCAATCCCGCGTTACGCTTCAGACCGGTGATCTATACCACGCATTCTTCTCACTTAACACGTAAAGGATGGCTCACGTATTTCAACGGGTTCGATGGCAAGCTTCGTCGAGACGGATCGCGTTAATTCACGTTCAATGCCACGCCCGTGAACGTTATTACCGGCTTGTTAATAAATGTCGGCTTTCGAAAGTACTGTCTTAGGCTTGTTCTTACACACGCTAAGCATTCGACGATCGGTGATTTTCTTAGAACACCTTTTTCATAAGATTGTAGACTGTTCATGCGTTACTGTGGTTCGCGATTTCTTTGCGATCTACTGTTATTACAGGTTCATGAGTGTAGGATTCGAAAACGGTGCCTTTGATTTTTCTTTACGCATGCGAATCGGAGCTATGTGCTGCTGACACAGTGATGAGAATTAACACGGCATTTATTGAGAGATCAGTTATGGAATAACCCATCCAAAGCTGGTTTGACAAATTTCGCGTTAACTTCCTTGATATCAACAATCTGAAAATACTTGTGGCGACTGATTCTGGTATAACGGCGCGAGAACTGACGTCACGATTAAACGTCTTGAAAATTAGAGTGGAAGTGAAGAATAACGCGCGTCGTATGCTATTTAAGTCGCACGGTAAGGAATATTTAACAATATTAAAAGTGCCTGGGTGTGACCTTGAAGTCGTTACAATAGGTACGACAATTTTTGGTCTGCAATTAACGTGTTAAAATTTAACACGTAAAAATTACAGTGGATAAAATTTCATCCCTAGTGAATTTTGCTTTAAGATTGTTGAAATACGTGACGAATGGTAATACTGAGCATTTGTCTATTCCTTTAACTTAATAACAGTTATAACTTTACTGTAAAATATATCTGTTCATTCGCGTGCTTTGTTTTACAGTTAACAAACATAACGTTGTACAATATACCTAACACAGCGTTTTGATGATAGTTCTTGTTGGTTAATGTTGCTATACGGTTACCGTGTGAATACTAAAAGCACTCCGTGTCGCTCATTATAAGTTAGAGATGGAAAACTTCCCTACGGTTCAGCGATAAAACATTCAATTGGGAAATCTATCCGAAAAGTCTGCAGTATGTTAAATAAATATTTCTAATTTCCTGTACAATTTCTAAAAACGCTTTTCTATTCAAGTACTCTATTTCTTATCTTCTCTATTTCTTAACCGTTAAACATTGAGTGTTTCTTCAGTATTGAGTGTTCAGTTTATGTTTATGCTTTTCTTTCTTCATCTTTTAACGCTACACCTTAACTTCTTTTTTGGGCAGAGGAGTTTCCTTGGTAGATTCACTTTCCTTGAACTACGATTGCTTTATTATTTCTCAGATATATCCGGGTTTTAATATCTTTGTGTGATAAAAAGAATGAGACCAATCATGGCGATAATCTCTCAGTTTTCCAATTTTGATCGACACTATAGTAATTTTAAAGTATGTATATGACATTTAAATACCTGTACATACATATCCACCTATTGTATTAAACGGGTAAAGCTCTCTAGTACACAAAATAAATTATAAAAATTATCGTTCTAAACACTAAATATATGGCTATTGACAACACGCACAATAACCAACACTAATCACTTAGATCAAGACACAGTAATGTAGAAAACAAAAGCTTTGTTATGTTAAATTAGCCTTCAATTTCATTCGTTTCCCAAATGCTCCAAAATAATTGACACGAGAGGAGTAAAGTAAAAATAAAAGTCTGTGAGATTTGTACTCCATAAAAAAAAAATCGTGTGCTCATGTTCGTTCGCAAATATGGACCAAAATGGCGCAAGATTTAGAGAGCTACCAGCGAGCTGTGCGCGTAGCCATGGGGTGCCGATGCTTCCCCACAAATCTTTTTCTCTTGATCGACCAATATAAAGAAAGGATTATGCGAATATTCGGCTACGATATCTATCATCGTGAATTATCACGCCGTACGTTAGGACATACGCGGAGACTTATTATCTGACGTGATTTAAGGGCTAAAAAAGTTCCTCGCCGTTCGAAAGAATACGCGGCATCCGCATATTTTTCGGATGGTATGCACGTTGCTGCGAGAGTATCAATTAAATGATAATGTGGTGATTAATAGCGACCTGTTGATCGTCTGTAACAGAAAAAAGGTAGTATTGTTGTCTCGAAAATAACGTTCCTCCGAAAAAAATGTGTCTGAGAATAAAAGAATTGGTTGGTTGGTCGTAATAACGAAACAGCGTGTATCATAATACTTATATACATACTTATTGACATATCAAAATAAAATTAAATTAATAACATTATTTGCTGTGAGATCCAAGGTGACCATTTCAAATTCGATTTATCAATACGCTCTGTATTTAAAAATACTCATATTGGACGTGAGTCGAACACAGCTAAAATTCATTAGACATTAGACACGCTGAGATTAGGCACATTGTAAAACACACAACGACGGATAATTTTCATTGCAAGTGTGTTGCAGTTACAAGGTTAAATGGACACTGAGAAAATTGCATTCGGACAAATGGAGTTCAGTTAACCCTTTCGCTACGGGAGACGACAAGTGAAACCCGCCCGCTGTGTGCGGGACCATAATCGCTGAGACAATAACGATTGATTTCCTTCATTGATTTACACTACCGCTTAAAAGTATTTGCCCACCTAAGTATTTACACTACCGCTCACGGAAGTATGGACACTCCATTGAAAAGTCTTAGAATTTAGATTTAAGGGTTCCTAATTTGTTTTCGTTTGAATATTAGTTCATTATCTCGTACATAATTCGTTAAATTTATGTTTATAAAATGTCAAACAGACTGGAAACAAAATTATTTTGTGTTAAGCAATTTATGTTTATCTCTTCTAAAATGCTCCAGTACCCATACTTCCATAAGCGGTAATGTACGTACGTTTTATTATAATTTCAATCAGTCCAGTAACAACAAAATAATTTGAAGTGGTCACGTTAGGCGTCCCACCCTGTGTATAGAGTGTTCCGTTTTAATCTTACCACGCGAATATCTTTGAGACTTACTGACGTCGAAAAACATTTCAGACAAAAGTTGAATGATCTCGAGTTGGATATAATGTGATGTCAATCATCTTTTTATAAGTACAGATGAAGTGGAGATTGTAGTGGAATACGCAATCTTCGACCTTCGCTTCGTTGTTTACATGTCGCGCGAGAGCAACAGAAGCGAGCAAGTCACTCGCTGTAAACAAAACGGAGAACTGTTTATATCTTCGAGAACACATTTTTCGCGAGTACTATCGACCATGAAAGTTCTGAACTCTTTTTCTAACCCGGCAGTGCACACGTGAACTTCTGAAACATAAGTATCCACGTGGGGTGCTCGTAGATCCCCAATAAAAACTAACATTTATTGACTACGATATACGTATGAAAATCTGTGTTTTATGACTCTTTATTAAAACTGAAGCAGTACAGATCTAAAAAAAACATTAACATTACTCGATGCTATCCAACAATAAATATTAATAAGCAAACAACTTATAAACTAGTCATCAGTCATAAGATTTTCCAGGGGGGAGGTCTACCAGACCCCCACGTGTACACTGCCGGATTAATACTATGTACATACGATCTCCATGGCGTAAATCTAAACAGAATTCTACAGTATTATTGAAGTGCTTCCAAATCTATTCACTCAGAACCAGCGTAAAACACAGTCGTCTGATCGAACGAGGCGGTCAGATAAATGACAGCAGGCGACTCTGGCCGAATCAATGACCGTCGTAAGGGTTGGAGCGGTTTAAATAGTCCGGCAACGTCTCGCAAATTATAAGAACGTGCGTCCGGCCGAATGCACGTGGCACAGCCGAATTTCTGCACGTGGGACGAGCGGAATTCCTAATAAGTCAGTGACTAGACAGAAGTCTCGCGCTGGTATCGGCGTGCAGCTTGCAGCTCGCGGCGGAGATAGAGTGACGTCACGGATACGTGGGATTCCTCTCGAGCAGCTGGATCACGTGCTGCGGCCGAACGTGAGGCTAACTTAAATGCGGATCAGGGAGAAACCGTTCCGAAACCGATCCCAAATGAATGCACCGGCCGCGATTCAAATTGTTTTCACGTTCTTCCGTCGCGGTACCGCCGGTTCGATCCAGCCAACTCCTTTCGAGGTCAATAGCTCCAGACTCAAGAACCGCACGTTCTCGAAAACGATGATGCTGTCGTGTCACACGTTCACCGTGCTTTGAGAAACTTCGTCGCTCAGAGACCGTTCAGTATGATTTTTAGCCCCTTTACCGCCAATGGGACATGTGTAGGCGACGCGTTTCCGACTGCTTCTCCTTGTTTCTCAGATACACTTGGACGTCGATTATCCGAACTAGAATTAGTAACAGGATCACTCACACTGAGTGATTACTAACCGTTTCGCATAAAAATGATAATTTTATTTCAGAATGAAAAATACAGAATGGTGTGCAATTAGGTACACGGTGTCACTAATGATAAGTTTTGCCTGTGAATGATATAAGATGAGCAAGTTTTGGTTGACCTGTGTTCAGACAATCGAGATCCTACAGTAGCGCCTAATCGCCAGAGATTCGTACACTAGACAAAGAAAGTTTGTCATGCTCTTGTGTAAGAAAAAGAAGAAGGTAGAAAATTGTTTAATACCACTAGATTTAGAGTCCCGTTCATCTGCTATGTCATTAATTAAAAAGAAATACTAAACAGAGCTCTGAAATGTTTTGCAGGATGCTTGAGGGAGTATTCCTCCAAGTGCAATAAAGAAATTAATTGAAATGTCTCGTTTGGAAAAGAAAATGAGACACGCTCATCTTCAAAAAAAGATGAGCTCCTTTCTTGTCGAGAACTCAGTTAAGTTGCATTTTCAGGTTCTTGCAATTAAGTGGCGCGTGACGTAATATTTCCTATCGCGTTTCTTACTGAAATACATTTTATTCATTATTAAAAATTAAGAATGATGAAGATTTAGTGTCTTATTTTAATTATTTACGCATACGTTTCAAAAGATATTGACGTGGTCCATTTAAACTTTTGGCCAATGGTGTATGTTCCGCATTATGTGAAATTTCTAATATTCATTACTGTTAGGACAAAGGAGTTCTCTTTGAAACAATAGAGGGACGTAAGCGTCCCAGTCTATTTTTTGGAAATGACATCCGGAAAGAAATTATATATGTGGAAATGTACTTTTTAAAATAGTTTTGTCCTTTAATCCGTCCTTGTTCTTTTTTAATACTTTGTGTATGAACATGAGCATTTTTTTAAATCCTTCAAATAGATCAGTATACGGGATTGTTAATGAGTTGGAAGTACACATTTCTGTGACTGCTTTTGCTAAACTGTCAGCATCCACTTTCCCCTGAATTCCTACGTGTAACGGAACCCCAAAAAATGTTATGGTGCTATTATTTCAACTTTCCTGTAAAAATTTATTATATTTCTTTTTTATTTCAAGTATGTAATTGCTTGTTTTGTTGTCTATCTTCGCACTTTGAAGACTTTGTAAAGCGCTTAAAGAATCAGAGAGATGGGTCCCGTTTGAATAAAAATATTTAGAAACCTTTTGCTGATTTTTCTAAAAATCCTCGAAACTTCGGTGCTATTTGAACGTAGAAAAGAAATCGTCCGTTGGGAACGATGAGGACCTCGACAATCGCAGTCAATTGCCATTACGGGAAATTAAATCAGTCGTGCTTCTATTTACGCAGACCCTAATGTCGTGTAAATTGACCGACTATCAAGATAACGTTGGTTCGTCGACGACGAAGGAAATCCTCCAGGACTTTCTTCGAAAATTAAGCTTCTACGTACAACGTACAGTGACTCACGAAATCGATCGAATATTTCCATAATTACTTTTCTTTCTTCATTCTCATTTTCCTGTCTAACTGCAAGATGTGGAGACGAATTTGAAATGTAATTTGTTACAAATATTACAACCTTGCTTCAAAAACGATGCTCTAAGAAAGTGTTACATGAATGGAAGTTGAAAGAGCGTATTCCTTTGATTAATTTCGTCAGATAGTGAATATTACGCAGCACGTAAATGATAGCTGACAAAACCATCATTAGATTTTGTGGTATGAAGCTAATTTGTTTAATTAAAGTATTACCTCTTCTGTAGAAACAAATTAATATTACTATTAAGGCATTTCATACGTGTTCTTTATTACTGTTTCATCGTACCGAAATGTTCAACAATTTAACACGAAACATGACACTTTCAAATCTAGTATAGCATACGAAAATGTTTATTAATAATATGAAATAACAATATTAATTTTATGTTACGCGTTGAATGCCGTGGGTTCACCGGTGACCGGCACCTCCAATTCAATTCAATTAAATAATCATTGATTGTCACAAAATTCTGAAGAAACTTCATACTGAAACAATAATGTAGGAACAGAAGAATACGATCGAGTACTCAAATCTTTTTTTCTTTACGATTCATATAAAAAATAGTAAATCATGTTGTGTCTGAGTAGGTATGGCTGTTTTCACTGTGGCACTCGACGTGTTCAAAAATAATCAACGTTAGCATTTACTTGTTTGAATTCAATTTCATGTATGAATCGGCCTTGCTCCGCCTACCAGGAAACGTATCGAAATTAATTTCATAGTAGAGGAAGTTGCACAAAGATCTTCGTTTATTTTCCAAGAGGAGCACTGATTCGAGATCCTTGACACTCGAGTGCTACTGATTTTGATCCCTTGATCACACAATTGCCCGGATACGGATCCATGTTTTTTTTTTGTTAAACTAGAGGAGTTAGGCAGTAAGAAACAGAGGGCCAAAAAAAGCAGAAAAAGCTACGGGAAGCTAGGGAAAACTAGAGAGATCTGTGAAAAATCAGAGAAAATTTGGGAGATCCACAAAGAGATGGGAGAGTCACGGAAAAACAGAAAGAGCTGGGAAGAGGCACATAGAGGGAGAGAGAGAGATTGAGAGCCTGGGAGAGCCTAGAAAACTTAACACATTGCGCTCCACTCGCATAAAAACACATCTTTTCCATGTATCGCCTAACCGTCCGTCACATAAAAGTACTTACGTCTTTTTATACAATAGTTTTATTAGATACGGTTAGCTGCGGTTACGCACCGGTGACGCTGTGTTCATGAACGTAACCTGTCGAATCATACAGCGTCATCGGTGGGAAACCGCAGCAACGTCGCATCGCTCGTCGGCGGAATCGTAAAACGTCACCGTTGCGAAATCGCAGCAACAAAAGTCGCTCGTCTGTACCGGGCCTTAATTGAAACAGGCGAAACCGAAACGGGGAAAGTACGTCGAACGACGAAAGGGTGGAACTCGCGTAAAGAAACGCAGTAATTACGTGTTCAGCCTAATACGTCCGGCAGTGAAATGCCACACGAGTCCGGGATACTGGGGCCGCAAAATTTCTTCACGCAAAACCAAAGGGGAGTAACAATGGGTATTTTCATTAGTCGAGTGGTCCCCGGCCGAACGGTAGATATTTGATTCGGTTTTTATCGGGATCGGCCGACATTCCGGTCCCGCGAAGCCGCTCCGCTCGATGGGATCGGAAAAACGGCCGCAAAGCTGACTTCTCGATCGCGATATCAGAAGAAGTATCCATTTAGAAGAAAAATAGCATTGTAAATGCACCGTGTCGCGGTGCTTGTTTGTCGTGAACTTGAATTTCGTCCGGCAAAAAGTTGCTGCACGCCGAACCGATACACTTGCTTCCACATTTTCGATTACGAAAATACGCTCGGAATTGGGGAATTCGCAAATCGATTCGACGCAGACAACAGTCGGACCAAATTATATTAAATTGACAGGATAAGAGGAAAAAGAACTGTTTCTATAATAAATTAGTGAAATTCTAGTTCCAATGTAATGTGATCAGTTGAACCGAATAGGTGTCATTTATTTCTTGAAATATGATTTATTCATGAGAAATTGGTAAAACTGACGTTTAGGGGAGGCAGCCCCGATGACCTTGATCTTGACATATGTTATCAAACTTATCCTCCTAAGTAACTTTCAGAAAATTTTAGCCGTCGCTCGTTTTTTATTAAAAAGTTATTAACAAAAAAAGTTTGCAAAATGTAGCAGTTATTTTGAGTATTGAAAGGCATAAACGACTAATATGTATGTGGAAATAGTACATGTATGAACGAAGAAAAGTCATTTGAAGCAGGAAATCGTTAATGGACAGAGGATTATGATATAAGAAATAGTTGACGAGTATGCGAAATGAGAATTTTAATCAGTACTTAAACGATCTAATGGGTACATAGAACTCATTATTTCAAAGAAAGCCTCAATGCGTCTTGGTATTTTTGCTAACACGGTATCGAAACTATGAAAAATCACGGGACGGGAGCCCCTCTCCCTGTACCCCCACCCAAAAAAAAATCCATCCCAACCTAACTCAGCATTGAATTATATACAGGATAGGATAGTTTGATTTATTCCAAGGACAGAGTAGGTTAGGGAGGGGGAGGCTCCGCTCTTCCCCCTGCACCCCTACCCGAAATGATCTAGCCAAACCTGACCTAATCTGTCCTTGGGATAAATCAAACTATCCTATCCTGAATTTAATTCAAGAATGAGTTAGGTTGGGTTGGATTTTTTTTTTAATGGGGGTGCAGGGGAGGGGCGGAGCCCGTGTGTTGAAGTTTTGAGCGGGTTTTCATTCATTAATGGCCAAGTGTTGCGACATGTATCAACTTTGTTGCAAAATGGATCTCCTTTCGTGTTCTATATTTAATAATTAATAACTTTGTAAACAATAACGAGCGACGGCTAAAACCTCTTGAGCGTTACCTAAGAAGGTGTCCTTGATAACATATATCAAGTTCAAGGTCATCGGGGCTGTCTCCCCTAAACGTCAGTTTTACCATTATCTAAGGTTAGTAAGTTACACTCATCAATGACTTTTCTTACATAGATGTAACTCACCTTTTATTTCCATTGTGTCTTCATGTAGCATGTCTATAATTATGCAGGGTGTTTCTCTATTAAACGATCAAACTGTACGAATATGTTCTATGAAAAAAATTCATTTAAAGTTATCATACAAATGTATACTCCTAAATGCGCACTTAAAAATTAGTAGCAAAAATATGAAATATAAATTAATCTAGCACAGGGTGAAATAAGTAACGACATTTTACAAACTCATTTATGGTGCCAACTTAACAAAAATGGCATAAATGTGCCAACCCGCTAATATTTGAATGTTTTGACAGTTTAAGAAAAGATTATGTCAATGTGCTATTTTAGATTAATATATAATACAGTTTAAGTAAATAAAAAAAAAGAATTATGATACTTTAATGCATATAATAGAATTGGTTAAAAAAAACAAAGAAGTACTAGGTTTCAAGCCTTTCATTAATACCAACCATTATTATTTTTATTATTTTTCCAGCACTGTGATTATTTAGTCTCTTGTTTGGCGTCTCTACGAGTCAGTTGTGTCATTTATAGGTTATAATAGAATCTTTAAAGTGGAAATGCTTCGTGGAAAACAACGTCTAACTTCTCAAAAGTTCATTACGTGCACTACTTACTTCAGAGGATCGTTAAAAATTATCTAAGTAAGTTTTATTATCCTCTTATTATTACTGTTTCAGTGCAAAATATCAATCATTCCTGCCAGATCGACGATTGACGAAAATAAATTCATATCGTCATTACATAAATATCGTTGAAATGCATCGCGTACTAATTTATATTTAACATTTTGAATGTAACTGTTTAATGAATCACTTATATAGAACATACTGGCTCAATTTGATCGTTTAATCGAGGAACACCAGCTTTTACTTCATAAATTCCGTAATCATAAAATGAATTTTTATCCGTCAATTGAATACACAAACAAATTGTTGCTCCGAATCGCTCACACACAAAAAAACATGCATTCGTTCACCGTGCCGACAAATGCGTCCGATGCTAGAGCCGGCGAACTAAACGGCCGTTCTTATCTAATCTCAATATAATTACGAGTGCACGTCATAAAATTGCTTATTATACTATGGAAAAGTTGATTCGGGGACCATAATACGGGGTTTGGAAATTAACCTTACCTGTCTGCCTACCTACGCTGTTGGTGATGATTATGTCTACTTATAGGTATAACTACTTATGTGCACCAAACTACCCGTCTACCGGATCAAATAATCTTCGCGGTTCTTCCCCCCTCCTTCCCCTTTCTTTCCTCTCACTTCATCCTCCCGCTTGTATCTCCTACCCTTCACTTTGTCCTCCACCCCTCCGCGTTCTTTCATTCTTCTCCCTTCGTCCCTCTGACTTTCTTTCTCGGTCTCTCGGTTTCCTTCTCCATCTTTCTCCCTCCCTCCGGTGAGGCCTGTCGAAACTAGTTTATAAAACGGGTCGGGCACACTGGTTTTGTTTTCTGATCCAATGACCCCTGTGCCGTGTTCCGCAGTAATGTCCTGTAGTGACGAAGCTTGTTTATGTGTTACAGATTTGACGAGAGACACTACGCTTTCGAAAGGTACGCCAGCTTTTAGTCAGAATGCATGCCCACGTCCAGCCATTCTTTTTCTCTCTCCCTGTTTCGTTTCTTCTCCAACGGGTTCGATTGATACTTTTTCGTGCTCCTCTCTTTTCTTTCCTTCTTTTCGCTTGTTTTCGCATGCAGGGGATAGATCGTTCGCCGGATCGCGAAGTTTATCGTCGAATCCTGTTACGAGACATTTCGCGCGATCGATCGAAGCGACGAAATTGGACAGGGGAAAGGGGAGATCGATTTAATAGGTTCGACGAAATTTTTAAGCGGCTGCGCGATCGGGCAGTCTTTTTTTTTAAGTGCAGTCCACCGCGATAGTTCGAAAATGAGGAGTAAATGATGTTGAACGTTCCCGAAGGTGTCGAAGATTTTTTTGGCCGGATGTAAATTGGTTCCCGGCCACGTGGTATACTATAGGGTGACGGATTTAATAGCCGGTATCTTTTCGTGATGAAGAGACGAGGGACATTGAAGCGATCGGTGTGAATAATCACTCGTCAGACCGAATTATTTGTTGTTTGTAGAAATGTATAGATAGTAATGGATAGGCCGCACCGATTTACGCACGTATGTATACATTTTTATTACTTAATATAATTATGCTTGTAATGCGGATAAAGAAATGAGACTTCGGTAAGATTCTTTTATCTTGTCAAGATTTGAAGATTTTTGGCAATTCAATTTTGGAAATTTATTGAAGTTTCTTAAAGTCACGTACACATTTGCAATCTTATAATGGATTAACAAATTTCTATTGTTAAGAAGACATTTGATTTCTTTAAATATACAATGTATTGTTTTGTCTTGCACTTCGAATACTGCCGAATTAAATAATTTTTAATTCTCATAAAATTTCGACAGATGTCAATGTCAAAACAATAGTAGAAAAGGATAAGTATACGATCGTATAGTTCAATATGTTTAACATGATAACCGGCAGAAGGTCACAGATATCCGGCCATTCAAATTCAATTTAATTAAATAACTACTAAATTCTCTAAAACTATAAGGAGTATTAGTGTTTTAATTGTGATACCGACAATACCATATGCCAACTATACGTTCAGACTGCTAAATATTCTTTTTCTTCGCGTTTTGTATTTAAAGCAGAATATTATAATATGTCTGATCAGGTATGGAAGCTTTTACTGTGGTATTCAATGTGTTAATTACACCCTACATATGGCCACATTAATCAGTTGTTAAAAGTTTATAATAGTACTAAAGAAATTTAAAACCAGTAATTATGGGACACCACTGTAATTATTCGACTATTTATACTGAATTGTATTTCTGGTTAAGTAGTTATTTGTCTCGATATATTTCCATTCTACTTTTGATTGTTTATTACCACACCATTTTTTATATCTATTAACTAATATTAGTAATCTGACTTATTAAACATGTCTTCACGCCTTAAACATGTATTTTTTTTATACATTACAATGGATTTGCACTGGCGAAGCGAAGTCAAATTAAAATTAAAATTAAATTTATATTTCTTACTTTTTTCTTTTTTTTCTTCTATACATTTACATGTATAGTATATTAGGAGGTGCCTCATCTTTTAACAAGTAAGTAAATACTTACTTTCTACAGTTGTTATCTTTATAAAATAAAATGCACCCCGACATATTCAAGTAAATCAATTATACATGTTTAATAATGTAAGAGAAGTACGAAGTATATTCTTCAGCATGTACAGCACAAAATAGAGTTTCATCAAAGCTCCATATCTTCAACTACGTTGAAACAAAAAATATTCAACAGTAAGGATATGCATTTGCATAAACATCCATCGTCTAATAGTCATGCCAACGTTTACGAGTACATATAGATCTTGCTTTCATCCCAGTTCGCTCACTAACGTCTTGTGCTTCCTATCGAACATTTCCTTTCTTCATTAAGCTTCTAAGGATTCTTCCTGAGACACGAGAAATGGATTTCCAACCGTGAATAAAAATCAAAAGAACAAAATTCTCTCGGAAAAATTATTCAATTACGCGACTAATTGCAAGCGTTCCTCAGCTACTTTCCACCCGAAATCGAGAGAATCGGGATAGTGTTTCGTGGTCGGTGGTTTCGCGCAGAGGCCTACGTAGGGGAGGCCGAAAGTAATTATTGCGCTACTCGACAATTAACTTTTTTTAGAGCTGGCCGGCTGGCTCGCGCGGGCTGCTCTATGATTTCGCAGCCTGTATCAGAAGGATAATAACGTTAGAATATTCCGGGTGGAATGGAACGGTGCTGCATTAACCGGTGCTCGAAGGATAGGCACCCAAAAATATTTTTCCTCGCCCCCTCACTTCAAGACGCTCCGATTAACCGGATAAATCGCCTCGACAACCTAATAATGATTCTATTAACAATGCAAATGTGACTAAAGTGCAACGCTTTATGCGTCGCCTGCAATTAAGCGTCATCGCGCGGATGATAATTATTCAACGACGAATTATTACACAATTTAACCCTTTGAGGACGATGAACGCATATATGCATTCTAAAAAAATCGTTCACCATGTGCTACGGGTCACCGTATTTGTCTAGGCACAGATATGTATTGTACGTTGTGAATTTACGCATTCGAATGAATTATCATCTCAGCTTATTTTATTAAATTGTATGTGTTTTGTTACACATTTTGCAGTTTTAGAGCCCTAAAAGAATTTAATAATCGACATCGCACGTATTATTATAATGAAATATTCAGTTTAACACGTGTTCTATCGAGCAAAATTTCTGTATATGGTGGACGCTTTTTCCCAAAATTTGCGGAGCTCAAAGGGTTAACATGTCCAAGTTCGTGAAGAATGCACATTTAATAGAGTAAATGAAACAAAAAATGTACATACAGTAAACCGCCATGCAACACGGTGGATACGTTCTGCGTTGTACCAGTTGCATACTGTTGATTATAAAAGTATCCGGCCATATTGTCTCCGTTGTTCCATAGTGATCTGTGTGCGTCCAATCAAATATTCGTATTTTGTATTTTTACTTCTTCGAATTTACTTTTAAATAAATTAATTAATTAATATCAGTGTGACTCCATCCATAATAAATAATAGTTGTGTGTAGCATATTCAAACTGAATTTTCTCTAAAATCAAGCCTCACAGTGAAGAATTTTGTTTCTCTCTTTTTTATTTATTTCTTAACAGGAAATTGTCTTCCTTTTAGTATTTACACCCTGTATACTTTCTACGAATTTCCATAATGGTTGGTTCAAAAGACGTTCCGCGATCCTTTAGGTGGATTCTGTACAACCGCCGAGTGTTTTATGACGAAAGCTCGTCGTACCACGTTGATAACTCGATAATAGGTCGATCACTCATGTGATTCACTCGTCAATCACTTTTCAGGTAAAAAGGAAGTTTATAGCTAAATATAATTATACAGGGGTTCCATTTTAATCTTTCCACGCGAATATCTTCAACAGTATCTGTGATATCGAAAAAAAATGTCAGATAAAAGTTCAGTAATTTTAACCGAAACGTAATGTGGTGTCAATACTCCTCTATTCTTTGCACAAAAGTGTTAAGGTGTTTCTGATAGAAAACCATTAGCTTAGTGAATATTTTAATTTTAATTTTGTAAAATACTACTTCTGACTCCTAACGCAGGGAATATTGTTTTTCGATAGAACTATCAACTTTTGTAACAGGCTAATCAGTTGATTCATCTCTATAAAAAAATATTATTTCAGGGGCCTACTGAAAATCTGTTAGTTTAGTAAATATTTTTATTTCAAGTTACGAAGAAGTTCTCGTGGATTTCATTATGAAAATAATAATTATAAATATTTTTTTCCCCGACCTAACGATCATGACGCATTTCCAAATTTCTTGGATTTTCAGAAAAAAAATTGACTGTCATCGATTGTAATTTATGTCTGAAGTTTTTCTTTCATTACAAATTGTTGAATCTGGAACCAACAAGTACGGAAACATATATAAACAAGCTATAATCAGAGAGGAAGGGTTTATGCAAAAAATAATTTCAACCTGAGACACCTGTCCATTCAAAATCGAACTGCAAAAAATTAATACAAAGTACCTGATTTTTTGCGTTAACACTTTACTTCATATTAATGAATCACACTCGTGTAGCACGTTATGGTTCTTATCATGCCTCAAGAGGCAGAGGGTTCAGTGTGAATTTTTTGAATGCGTAGTAGAAGGAGGAAAAGCAATCTCGTTGTAATCTTGTAAACTGAAGTAATTTGTGCTTCGCTCGAGCATACTTAACATAAGTGACGGAAAAAGTATTTCGGTACATGCTTCTTAATGGATTCAATCAGTTTGTTGCATAAAATTATAATTTACTTTCATATCTTGGGGAGTTTTTGATGCTGGAGTATGAATATTTTGTGGATCGTAGACACTTTTTACGTGAATTTACATTCGATGATCAATAATTAACATAAGGACTGGGTTAATTGTACTGTTGAATTATATTGCTAATTTTATTGAATTCCATTTAAAGTGTTCAATTTAAATTACAAAATACATATATAAATTTTGTATACACAGGGTCAATGTAAAATAATCGAAATGCTATAAAAGAAATTCATCACTTATGAGAAATAAATAATATTACATCATCTTATTATTGAACATCTCGTTATAATAGTAGTTTACTATTTAACAATTCAAACATGACTCCGTTATAATAAAAATCATAAAAATACGAATCCGTTACACAAAAAATTAAAATTATAAATAGACTGTAATGAGTAAAAACTTCAAACATTCGAACACAATTTACAATTCAAACAATGTTCCCTTGTAATAAGAATGGTACACATAGAAACTCAAACATAATTCACAATTCAAATAATGCTCGCTTGTAATCAGAATCGTACAACTACAAATGCTTTAACTATAAAATTAAACGAATCGTAGATCCTAATGACTTACATATATTATTTTATTTTTTATTTCTTTGTTACTGTTTTTCCGGTATGAGTTGAAACGGAAACTTCAAAGAGAACCTAGATAGCCTGAGAAAAAGAAGAGAAAAATTTGGCGAACATACAAGTAGACCATTTCCATAATTCGCGTGCATTATCGCACGAGCTCATCCCGAAAGCGGGCTCAATTATCGTATAAATATTATCCGGCTTCGAAATGTGATTATGTAAAAATTCTAAGTGCGCAGAGCGGAATTGCAAAGCAGCGGAGGGCCGTCGACTGCGATTTTAAGTTGTGGGATATGTTTACTGTCGTTGTATTATAATGCGGCCAAACGAGCGCTTTTGTTTCCCGAAGGACCGCTTCGGTCCCTTCGATGCTTCATTTTGCTCCTAAATCTTTTTTCTCCTTTCCTCGAAACCTTCTACGGTCCTTTGCAATTGAAAATTCTCTATATGCACACTTTTATGATTTATGGGGAAGTTGCAAAAGGTGCTCGTAAAATTAAATCTTGAAAATTGACCACATGTTTTGCATCTTTTTTTAATAGACCTGGACACTTATGAAATGGCGTTATTTGAAGAATTATTTCAATTACATATTATTTTATTCTACTGTTATGTCATTTTTAAAATATATTACAGGCTTCAATATTATCGAAATGGAAGAATGATATTTGAAGTACTCTTCCAAGTAACGTTTCATTTCATGATTATTTGAAATATATTTATATTATCATATTCAAAGAAATAATTCTACAAATATTCATTGTATCAGACGGTCCAAGACAGAAATCTTTTGTTGATTCTCACTGAATTATTTTTAAGTGGAATATTGAAGTTGCTGCAAAATATTGTATGTGTTTGAAGTTAAATAATTATAATTGCAATAGATCTTTCAATTTTCTTCATTGTGAATGGTATACACAGTGGTGAAGTGCGATTAAGTCAAAAAAATTGTTATAACTTCGTTAAATGCTAAAATAAGATAAATTCATAATATTCATAATATTCGAATATTTCATAGTTTCATATGTTCCTCTTTATACATACCTCAGAAGATGTTTTACGCGATTATTATTTTGAAAGTATTTACCCGAAATATCACATCGATAAGTTGCGTTGTAGGTCTATACAGGGTGTCCCACGCAAATGAGACAAGCTGTAACTTCCAAACGGTTAGAGACGGATAAAAATGCTATAATACAAAATTAGATGGTATCCAATGATGCATAATCTGAAAATAATTTTACGCATTTTTATGCATTGGTGCACCTGGAAAATGCAATTGCATATGTTTTTTTAATAGAATTCTATACTTTTGACTAGACTATTCGATGCAGCTTTTTAATCTCTACAAAAAAGTACTAAGGTACTTATGCCCTAAACCTGTTAGTTCAAAAGTTATTACAGCTAACAGTTTGCTAAATTACATCTCTGCTTATCAGCACATTTTCGCTAAGATATTCTCGTGTACTATTACGCATTACAAACTACGCATTACAGTGTTTGTAAACATGAATCCACTGCTAATATCAACCAATATATAATCGAATTTTCGATAATCAAATTTCGATATATCGCTACATCGAAATTCGATTATCGACATATCGAAATTAAATTATCAACATATCGAAACTTGGTTATTGATATATCGAAATTCGAAACATACACGAAAATTGAGGAAGATTCTATTTAAACTCACGAATATCTTCTTCCTCCGTTCGTATTGTTATTGTTTGCTTCATATAGAAGCGTACTGTAGAGTTCTACGAAATACCGAAGGCTGCAATTCCAAGAATTTAGACGACGAATGTAAACATGTTGTTTTCTCCGCGACAAACCCGTAAGACAGTCGTTACTTGTTAACAAAATCAGAAGATAGTATAAAAGTTATTGGTGTGATTTTCACAACAGTAATAAGTTTTGTATTATTTGGTGTGTTATTCTACGAAAATTATTAGTTCTAATATTAAATATACAGTAACATGCCTCCTGGAAGAAAGTTAAGTGAAGCTGACAGTGAACTAAACATGCCTGACAAATGGCTTCAGAAAATTTTATTTTTCAACACGATAATTCAAGTGTGCAGACAGCAAAGTATGTTAAAAATATTCTGGAAGCAGAATAGTTTTGTCGCGGAGTATACATTTTTTGGTGTGATCTACTGTGCGAATGTTGCGTTTAATTAAAAACACAGAAAGACGTTCGAACGGTTTGCCAAATCTTAATAAGTTTCTCGTACGAAGCTTCTGGCGTCTATAATATTTGGTCCTCCCTTTTCCTTTTTGATAACACGGGAACGAGTAAATCGAATATTGCTCCTTTAACGACGTCAGATCGAGTACGGTTCATCGCATAAGTATAGGTTCAAGTCTTTTTTTTATTAAGGTAGAAAATAGGAATGCAACTTATGGAGCATCAGAGAGGGTATAGAGTTCAACGTTCGATTCAGCTCGGCACAATTCCACCAATCCCTACGAGCGTCTTAAAAGGCATTTTAAATCGGCGTGTCGTGAAAGAATCTCATAGAGACTCGGCGTATAAAGGCATTCCACCAAACCCTCCTTTCTTTTTTTTCTCCAACTCGTCTCGTTCATCGTTTCGATCTATCATCATCGGAGACTTCCTTCGAATCCATCCTCTTCCTGTTATTGCACCTACAGTACCGTCCATAAGTATCCGGACACCTAGCAAATTCAGATAAATAATGTATTAATGCTGTAATAATATAACTATTATTATTTTGGTTCTCGCTACTATTTGTCTAATGGAATAGCCTTCTCTGGCCAACGCCATAACAGCAGCACGTTTTTCTGCCAATAATTCCTTTCCTGAACTCATGGTTGTGATCGTTAGTACTGTTAAAAACCAATAAAATCAACCGAATGCCTGCACCGTTCTAGTCTCATATTTATTAATCTTAAGTGCCTGAGACTCGTTTAAATCTATATAAATATCCAATTATTGTCACAAATAAACATATTAAATCCACTGCGACGTGGAGAAAGAACAAACGGGAGATAAAGTCGTCTAAAACTGGATCCCTTCGTACAACGTCTATACAGGGTGAGCCACATGACTTGTTAACCCCAAATAGCTTCTAAAGTATGTGTTCTACAATAAAGTGTTTTATACAGAAATTGCGCGGTATCAAAGGGAACATATAATGCTAAAACGTTTTTTTTTTAAATTTTGAATGTATGAACTTTTTCGCCTAGAATGACCATCCGAACACGCTGGCAACATTTGTCGTAATGAAACACCCTATATATTTATTACTAGCATGTCCGGACTTGGCTTCGCCTGCGACTTTTCTCCATGCAGAGTTCGAAATATTGTTTTTTTTTAATAACTTGTAGCTGGGGGATTTTTTTTTCAAGCTCACGGGTGCCGAAGTATGTCATCTAACGGCTGTGCGTGACTATGCCCCCGAGGATGGTTCACCAACATGCCGACAAAAAATAATCCAATGTTTTTTGTCCCGATATATTTTTTATCTCGCTAGAAAATATAGCCTATGACACGCCGGAAAATGTAAAGGTGCGAAAATTTCATAATAATCAGTTTAGTAGTTTTTGAAATTTTTGCGAACATACAAACAAACTGTGTCTCTTTATTACAATAGTAAGATGATTATTATGTCACTTATTTCTTCCTTTCTTGTTTGCCAAACCATTTATTAGTATCGAGATACTGGGTTGTTCTCAAGAAGCTGAGAGTACTGGTAAATAATATTCGAACGGAAGGCTAGGATAATGGAGCGAAGGTTGAAGGTTGACAGAGGGGTGAAAATGGCTACAGGCTATGAACACTCTCCGCCACCGCAAACCCGAGATTCGATAAGCCGACTATGGTCTTTTATTAGGATCCACTCAACTCTGGCAACATAAACTCCGCATACCGTTAGAGCACTCTTTTTTAGAAAGAAATCCCTCTAACTATATTTCCATGTTCCAAGTTGCGGCGTGATTGCATGAACGAGAAAGAAACGCCGATTTCCCTGTTCTGTTCTTGGCATAATCGAGACGACTGTTGGGGAGTCTGCGAATTTCTTCAAAGTTGATTATAATAAATTTATGTCTCATAATTCTTTTACATATTATTTGAAAGTAGGGTGAAATAATATTTAGAATATTTGTAGCGCAATTTTTAATGATTGCGCAATTCTGGTCGTTACTATATATTTTTATTTGTAGAGTAGATACGATATGTGATTATTTTATACACCTGAGACGAACAATTATATTTTCTCGGAACTACAAATTTTCTACATTTAATACATGGTAACGCAACAGGCGAGAAATATTTAAAAAATGAAGGTTTTGTGTATTAATTCTTAACAAATGCAGTGGAGTTATTTGAGACCTGGCAAAAGTGTAAAATAAAGTTTTACGTTTCGTAATAAACCAATTTATTTATGAAGATGTTTATTAACTTACATAGCATCGTGCAGCATTAAACAATAGTAACATAAACTTACATTTACATACGAGCACGTACAGAATATTCAGAAGGTAGTATTCAACAAACTGAATAAAAACTACTAGAACTCATAAATGAAAAAGTCAATATTGTTGACTTCTTTTTAATAGGCGTGATACTTCTGTCAGTGAAACCGTTTTTTTTTGCAAGTTATTGATCACTTCTATTTCTGCTTCACTTAATTTGCTCCTACGAGGCATTTAACTGTGTATTTAATATTAGAACTAACAATTTTCATAGGATAACACATCAAATAACACAAAACTAATTACAGCAGTGAAAATCACATGAATAATTTCTTACTGCATTCTGATTTCGGTGAGAAATAACGATTGTCTTGTAGTTTCGTCGCGGAGAAAACCACATGTTTACATTCGTCGTCTAAATTCTTGGAACTGCAGCCTTCGGTATTTCGTAGAACTGTGCAGTGTGTTTCTATACGAAGTAAACAATAACAGTACGAATGAAGGAAGAAGAAATTCCTGAGTTACATAGAACTTTCCTCAATTTTCGTACATGTCTTGTAGTTTTGATTGTATTAACTTTCAGATTTTTAAACCATACAAAAATGTAGGATATATTTTAAGAAAGAACGTATGCCAGTCTAGCATACCATCCTCCTAATATGTAATTGGATTTGTGTCTGTAATCTAAATAATTTCATAAATATTTCAAGTAATATGAGAAATTTATTCCTGTCTTTTATCAGTCGAAAACAATTGCAGGTATTACTTTAGAAAATAAAAAATTTTTCTTAATTTTTCCTGTATTTATAATAAACATATTTTTAAATATTTGGACACACGTCACTTGTCAGCTAAGCGCCTCAGTTCCTTCGATACTATTTGTATGTTACTTTGTATGACTTATAAATAGACTGCGGATGTTTATGCAATTTAACTTATCTAAATATTTGAAAGAGGCACATTTAAAGCCGGAAGAAAATAGAAAGTATATTTATTAAACATTTACATTAAGAAATACAGTTCTGTCAGAGTTTCGTTTCTATAACTGCATGAACATAAACAATATTGATCTCGAAAAATGTATAATTGCATAAACATCCGCAAGCTACTTATAAAACATAAATTACGTTCGAAACACATATTCATACATTTATAAAGTATTTATATAAACTAATATGTATCCATCGACATCTGCGAGTGTTAATAATAGAACAGAGACACGCACTCCGGGACTCCCGTGGCGGCAGCCACGCTACTCATTTATTCCATAAATCTGACAATAAATAACGGACATATTTGGGGTGTTCGTGCGTCTCGGATATCGTGGCCGCTTATCGTATCCCACAAATGCGCCGGAACGCATTTAAAATGTATTGAACTGTCACGGGCCAGTGGTTTTCCGGATTTTTACATTTTTCATCGCCGCCCGGACCTGCGCCCGCGCGGATTACTGAGTTATTGTTGTTCTAAGTGTGTCGGTCAAGGGGAGTGAACCCCAAGTTTCGGCCAAAGGGAGGGTAATCCTGACCATAACAGTTCGAGCCCTCCATCCAGTCTCGTCAACCTTCTGTGTTTCTCTTTCGTGGACTATGGCAACCTAGAAAAGCGGCAGCCCTTCACGAGCACGCGTCCCATGCCAAATAGCCGGTCGTTACGCGCCTCCGGGGCCTTTAGGTTCGCAGTTGCATACTTCTGCATCCGCAACTGTCGTTAGTCTTTAAATAAAGCGATTCGCCATGGTTTCGACGCCCGAAGAACTCGACATGTGCGGATTATTCGACAGAATTGTCCTTCCCCGATCTGTGAGCCTTTCGCCACGCGGATTCCGCTCCATCCCGCTGTCATTTTTCACCTTAACTTCTTGATGGACGAATTTGGTACATTAAGAAAAATGATATGTTGTCGGTACCTGTTTATATTAGATACTTTGTAATTCATATAAAATAACGTAATTAGTTTTGTGGTGAAAGCCCTCCCTTAAATGTTAGTACTCGAGAAATCTCATGCGGTTTTTCTCATGTGGTCATTTTACGGTTTGGCATGCATACAGTTGCTATGTTGAAAAGGACAGAACTAGTTATATATTTGAATGGAATTTCATGCAATAAACGTAATCATATTAACACGCTGACTACCGTGGGGGTCACCGATGACCGACGCCTCAAATTTTATTCCATTAAATAAGTAGTAATTCTTATACAATTTTAAAAATCATTCTTACTATAATAATAACATAAAGTAAGTGCTATACGTTCAAATAATAAAATATTTTTTTCCTTCGGGAGTTATTCTTAAAACAGTAGATTATAGTGTGTCTGACTGGGTATGGCGGTTTCCACTGTGCCATTCAACGTGTTAATTATTGAGCATGCCATGTAACATTTCAGCCTTGTAATTCAAACTGAGCCTAGTTCTGTGACATCTGTTTTACTTTTTTATCAAATTTTAAAAGATTCATTGCAGATTAGAAAATATTTCGTTGCAAGAAAAATTGATGTCCTTCGAATTTGTGTGCATGATTTTCGTACAAACCGGAAACTTTGATTCCAGAATTCTACATTGAACCGACTGTGCGAGGGTATCCGAATTCGTGACGATCAAAAGGGTGACAAAAATTGCACTATTAGGGATAGAAGGATATCGACAGTTTGCTTTGAGAGAGGTTATACGTTGCAGTGAAGACGACAGATATGATGCTTTGAATTTGTACCTCATTTTCATACATACACATTGCGATGGCGTTTATAGCGGAATCTTTGCGTATATACCTGTTACGCGGCGTTTATGTTAACGTTACTCCAAGAGGTCCGTTGCGATTCTGTACCCGGAAGTGATGTATCCGTCGAAAATTGGATGTCACTCACAATTTGAAGCCCGCTTCATTTGACTAAAATTTGAGAATAATCAAATATAAATAGACTATAAGAATCATATAATCCGATCGGCAATTTAGTTAAGAACAAATGCGAATAAAATTTTAAAAATACTTTATGAGAAAATAAGTTTAGCGTCAAATTTAACGAATTCATCGAAAAATTTGAGTTAGCGTCATTGAACTTTCGCTATACAAAATACACAATTTATGATAAACATTTCATTTCATATGTGTATATATAGTGAAATAAATTATACTTGAGTCGCGATGTAAGACAGTTTGTAGTTCAGAATTACAAACTAAAATTTTTTTTTCTCAGTTTTTGATTATCAAAATTATGTTATCGCTATTGTAAACTGTTGCACACTCGATATTTTAATGTTTTGATAAAAAAGTACCATTAAGGTCTATATACAAAAATATTTTGTAATAATGCATGCGACTCACCGTACACCTTCATTTATAAAATGGAATTCTGGTGCAAGCTTGAGCATTATCAAGATAAACTTTTATTCAAATATAATTTTTATTCTATTTGTTATTTGCTCTGCTACTTTATCTTAGTTGATATTATTTGAGTAATGACGTATTTGACATGTAAATTATTTTTATAATTATTTTATTTGAAATTTAGATATTTGTTACTTAATTACATCAGGAAACTAAAGATATTTTTCTGCCGTGCGTGGAGCTTTTAAAAACCACAAACTTCAACAATATGTATCCCCGGCAGTACATATTTACTTTCACCGCAGTGTTTATATTCTAATTAACTATTATTTGTTATTTTGTATTTTCATTTGAAATACCCAAATATTTGGCAAGTAAATCATTCGGAAATAATTTATTTCTCAAGTAAGACTCTGGAATTTATTTGTATACATCCTTATTTTCAAACAAACTATTTTGTTATTTTATTCCAAGTAATTATTTGTCCTTTTTATTCCTTATTTTTATTTCAAATAAAAGTGTCCGACCCTGTTGTGGCGCAGATTCAAGCAGACTTTCCACGCGTTACAACCTATTAGAAAAAAATATTTCTAAAGAAAAACTGTCGCGTAGTCTTGAATCGAGATTGCGGAACGTGACGCATTAAGTGCCCCTAACGAATCTCGTGTATTCTCGAAGGAAAAGATTCAAGGTGGTTGTTATTATAACGGTAGCCCCGGTTCGTCCGGGAAACTCTTCTCAATTAAAGCTGCTTTAATATATGCATCGAGTTCGTGTCCTGTAGCAAGAGACTCCAAGGAGCCGGCCGAGACGGTTTGATTTAAGATGAGACATCAAGTGTAGCAACTTCGAAGGGCGAGGCAAAATCCTCGGTGTCAATTCTCAGGGCAATCTGCTGATGCAGATTAGGACATCTTCTATCCTCTCCTATCCGCCCTGTCTTCTTCCTCGATCTTCCCGCGTCGAGATTAATTGGGCCGAATCGTCCTGATGGAATTAATGTCGCGAGTTCGATTCGCGCTCGACCTTTTGGAAATTAACCACTTTACTCCGCTTTGTCTTGTCATTCACTCACAGGGAAATGTCCTCAAGTGATACGTCGATATTTTAATGAGCTCCTGCATAGTAATAAGTAGACTGCGGACCTTTATGCAATCTAACATATCCAAATTCATAAAGAATGCATACATTATAGAGTAAGTGAAACAAAAATGTAGGGGAGCTCATCTAGAAATTAAGACTACTGTTTTATTGTTAACCACGTTGTTTGTTGCTATACTCTACTTTCAGTCAAGTGAACTAGCGTAGAACAATTCGCCATTGTAAACTGATTCGTTTAGCCAGTGCACACGAGTGAATGTTTTTACAGTCTTCATTGTAATTTCTTCAACAAAATAAAAAGCTGTAAGTGTTGTTTTAACTTAGAATTTTGCTTTTGGTTTTACTGTATATCTAAAAGTCAGGTTTACCTTCTGGATCCTAAACTATTTGTGCTATTTTAGTAGAATAGTTTTGGAACAGTTAGAGTCATTTGTACAACGTGATTGTAGGGTAAGCCCGGTCAGAAAGAATAGGGGACTACGGAGGGTTTTTTTCGATCACCGGTTTCTTTTTGTTTCATGCATTATATAGTGGAGCAGATTCTGCTGAATATTACATATGTGAAAAATGTAACACGGGTAATTAACTCTTTTAAAAAATAATAGCGTAAAGAATCATATGGAAGTCATTCTGATTAAATACATATATCATATTTTTAAGAAGCTACATACATGTGATGGATACATGAGGCAAATGATAATAAACGAACAGGCTCTTTGGTAGCAGTATAATCGTAGAATGTAATTGTACACAGCGATAAATAAACGAAACAAGACATACAAAATACAGATATATAGGTAAATAACTTCCGAGTCGCACGGCGTTATAGATGGTTAACTCCATCTTACACTAAAAGAATCTGAAAGTTCATTAACAGTTCATTTTCGATCACTCTTCGACACAATGTTCCTACATTATAAGCCCGTTATCGAATGATCTCAGATATCAATTTCAGATAACAGCCGGTGCAAGGGTATTCGTTACTACCCTTGATAGTCTCGTTAGTCAATAGCCATAAACAAATTAGTTTACACACCAGATACTTGTTCAACAAATTAATATACGACTGGACTATTCCCCAGACTCGTATCGTTCGCATGAAATAGCCCGTGTTATCAGGAAAATACGACAGTCGGAAAGATGCAGCCTATTTCCTTGTGCTACGCCGCCCTTCGGGCGATGGCGGCGGCTCTCGCCATCGGGCCCATTGAAATTAATGGTTATTAAAAGGAGCGTTTCGTTCGACATAACTTTTCGTGTGTTCAGTGGCCATCGATACGAGGCCTCGAACGTTCCCCGTGCTTTTTCCCCGGGAAAATTGATAGCGAGCCTGTCTACCGTGAATTTGACACACGATTAAACATTGAAGACCTGTAGCTGATATTACCTTCTACTTAGGAATCACGGAGTCTTTCAGCGACGTCCCCTGAAATTGAACATTTCAATGTTTAGTGGAACGACGATTTTCTTCCTTTTCCTTTTCAGTTTTTTTTCCGTCCTCGTTTGCATGACAATGCTCGGACAGAGTTATCTGAGCGAGCGAATAAACGACGTATATTTTTGGAAAAAGGAATTTCGTCTGTTTAGAATGAGAGTGGACAGATTTGGGGATTCTTTATTTATTTGCATCATGTACGAGGGCGGTAGAGGCCGCTTTATTGGAAACTGTTGTGGAGTACTTTTATGGGCATAATATAATTGTAGTTGAAATAATTATAAAAAACAATGATATGAAATAATACTTGAATTCACACAATTTGTGAGCATAAAATATACAATCTGTACAGATATAAAGCAATAAAACTGTATTCTGAATAATTATAAAATAAAATAAGGCGATATTTTACGTAATATGTATTTAAAACAACGAGGTTTTAAACATGCCCAAGTCTGGTGATGGTGAGTAAAAGTTGAATTGTTAATATATGTACATATAAACTAAAAGAGATCAATAGAGACCAACGACAAAAGTAGACGTCTATTTAAAAATGAAACGTGTGCTATTTGTAGTTCGTAATTTTTTCCTGGTTTCTGCTCATAAACATTTTCCCGATAAAATGTTACATACATTTACTATAAAAACATGATCTCCGTTATTTATGGTTAGCAACAAATTATTAACTCTGTCCGGCATTATTTTGAAGTGATAAATGAAATGGAGTTGCTTGAAAAAATGTTGTAGTTAGAAATTTATATATTAAATATGGAATTCTATTTTATAATAAATAATATATTAGTAATACTTTTAATTGACACACATTCAAAGCAAAGAATTTCTTTCAATCATATCAGGACATTTCATACATCTATGCTTCTTTTATTAAGAAATTAAACATACAAACAAATAAGATTAATCATCCTTATGCACAACTTCTTTCTATCTTACAGTCAAATTATCGATGCTTATCTAAGAATATTTAATTTGCTTTTAATTAAAGATTAACAACAACATATCTAAAAGTTCACGAAATAACGTGATAATAAACACAGAAATGACAGTATACATACTGAAGTTCAAAGCATTATTATCTTCATATTAATTACTAATTTTAACGTGTCTGTATTATCCTAAACAATTCCTTGCACTTCCATCCAAAATAAATGGAACTCAATACACTAATCTTTTAAACCGAAAAATCTCGAATCATTTGTTACCGTAGAATTTTATTTGGTAACGGTGGAAATTTAAGGAGAGGACGATGAAACGGCATAATTTTCTTATTGCATTGCAGCTCGAACGTTGACCGACAGATACTAATAAGCCCCTCCGTTTGGTCTACGCTTATTAGAATGTCGGCGTCATAAAGAAATGCATAATGGAATTGTAAATGTATGGAAATGCTTTCCCAAAGCTTTTGAGCGGTCCGACGAGGGTGGTGGGGACATGCATTTTTCTTCAATTGCATACTCACTTTTGAATACGTCTACATGCACACCGTATCTTATGCGGTCCGCCATTGTATGTGTATTAACACAATGCAGAATAAACTGAGCGACTGAAACGGATTACACTCTTCCTCGGTACTGTGTTTTCAAAGGATATGCAAACGACGTGATGTTGACGTACTTCGCTGTAACGAGAATTCGTGTTAAAAAGCTGCTTGAAAAGCGTTCGCGCCGGAAAATTTTCTCGTCCCCTTTTCAAAGACACTTTTTTACCCCCTTAAAACGTGAAATTTTTTATGTTTCACCGCGAAATGGTTTGAGGAGAAGAGTGGGACTTGATAAACACTATGCTACTTAATGTCTGTCTACAATGAATTTTATACGTTTTTATGATTTTGGTATTCTTTGAAATTTCTTCGGAAGTACAAAATTGGGGCTTTTATAAACACCTGTGTATCTATTTTATTATGTACTAGCGTAACAAAGAGAAACAGTAAAAGTACATAATCTAATAATTATGTTTGCAAAGTTTTCATTGTAACAATGAACGGTGTTATAGTTCTGTTAACGAAAAAAATAAAAAGAAATTAGAGCTGAATGGGTTAGTAATAAATAAAATATTTGGTAAAATTATAATTCAAAATTTATTAAAAAGAATTTATTGAAATAAGAACATATTGGCTATTATTATTTACAACTTCGTTCCATTTAATGGATAACTTGAAAATTTCGGATACAAAACGTTCACGTCACCTTCATCTTTAAATCTTTTTTCACTTAAAAAATTTTGTAAAGATAAAAACAAGTGATTTTCGTTGCTACAGGTGTATTGCTACCCTTTTGAAACTCAGAGTATGCAGTGTTTTATATAAACTCTGCCGATTTCCAAGTTTAAGCACTGAAAATTTAAAACCAAATAAAAACACGTGGTCTTACAGAGAGAATTAAAAGTAGCATGCATTCAAACTAGCAGCGCAATAAAAAACAAATCTAATAACAATTTATTGCACGTCGAGTATAAACGCACAGAATACGACAGAAATTACACAACAACCGAATGTTAACTAACGCGCACTCGATGAATGTCGAAAAGAAATTTTCTGACGAACAATTCTTAGTTTCCACATTGGGTTTCTTTCTTCACAAAGAATCACCCTTGGCCCCGTGCAATGAGCAATTAAACTTGCAAATTTCTGAGGAATTCTCTGTTCACGACTTACCGATCGGGAAGATCGACGTTAAAAATTCTTCGTTCGATCATTCCCAAGGCGATGTTCATTTCACGTTCATTTCCCTCAAAACGATCTCGATCGAGTCGACGTTTTCCGGTTGGCGTTCGAATGAAAAGAAAGTATGAGACGGCATTAACGAGCGAGGGGGGTCGATCTAACGCGCTTCGGCATTTGAAACGTTCCGTTTAATTAGCAGCCGTGTGTTTTCTCGCAGCTCGTAAAAGGAAGCGGCTGCTGGCCCGGAGAGAAAGAGAAAAATTCCCGTCCATTTCACAGTAATTAAAAATGTTGTAATAAAGGGAGAGGGAGGTTCTTTTAATTCGTAACGGCTTATATTTATAGCGTCTTGCGACTAATAATGCGCCCACCCCTGTCCCGGCACAACAGGTTACCCTGCCACGCCTCGAGATTCTACAGTTACAAGCTTAATTACCCAACCTGATATACGACGCCGATCGAAAGGCCGTTTATTAATCGCGTACGATTTCTTTTCATTGCGATATCACCGCGAGTCTAATGAAATCTTGCCGGCGTTGCCGCTATCGTCGTTTCTAACGATTGGCGTTTCTTGCTTGTATCGCATATGGAAACTCAGGTTTTCTGTACAAGGTGTTCAAAAAGGTCGGGGCTAAACTTATACTACGTGTTAATAAGGCCAAGTAGATGAAAAAAGTTCATGTACACTTATGCCCGAAAATGCTTTATTGAAAAGTTATAAGCGCTCAAAGATTTATGGGCAAAATTGTTCTTACAATTCGTTATACAGAATCGCAGACAGACATAAATAATTCTCATTGATAATTATTGTTTGTACGTCCTGATTCGATAGTATTCGAAAATCATTAATTCGACGAATGGAAGCCTGCATTCTTACAGAAGGGAGAAATTTCGAACATTTATTATAACTGCCATAACAATTGATAAAAATCTTTGAACGCTTATAACTTTTCCATGAAGCATTTTCGGACATAAGTTTATATGAAGTTGTTCTACCTACTCGACCTCATTAATACGTAGTATAAGTTTGGCCTGGACCTTTTTGGACTCCCTGTATCTTCGAGTGATAATTAATGGAGTCTTTTTGTCGGTTTTTGTATCAGTATTATTACTGTTTTACAGTATGATCGTTCATAGTGATTGGACTTTGTTTAACCCTTTGAAGACGATCAACGCATATATGCGTTCGGAAAAATCGTTCAACGTGTCCTACAGGCCATCATACTGGTCCAGCCGGAGCTTCGGTGACCATCACTGCCTTAATTCATAGTATATCTAAATTTTTTACTGTAAATTTACAAAACTATTGTATCCTTTAGCTTCGTATATCAACTATAACTTTTAACAAAACCTTCATCGAGGTCTATTTACGTAACATTCTGCATATTAGACAATTTGTCACCGTTTATATAATTTTTTCGATTGCGATAATTTACGATTATATTCATTTATTATTTGTCTTTTTCACCGATTACATTCCTCTAATAGACAGAAATGTCCACGTGCGCGGTGTTCTGGCAGAAGATACGAATACGGAGGCGAAGAAAGAGAAACGGTCGCGATATAAATTCTACTTTGGGTCGAGATACGTATGCGTTTCAGATAGAAGCAGTTATTCATAAGCAATGGCGCATAAATAATACAATACGCTACTGCGCTACTGAAACATTGAAAGTCTTGTAAATATTGTATTGGTTCAAGGGTGAATCTGCATGCTTGTTATCTCCCTTCTTTCGTCTACTTTTCATTTGAATTTCTCGTTTCTTAAAACTCCACGAAAAAACTACAACACAAGAAATATTTTCGAAACGAAACGTGAAACAGAATAAATTGTATACCGTTTTGTTAACATGTTGACTGCCATGGGGATCACTTGTGACTGGAGCCTCAAATTTGATTCCATTAAATATCTAGTAACTCGTTTACAATGTTCAACATTATTATGTTGTAATAATAATACAAAATAAGTACTATACGTTCAAATAATAAACTATTTGTTTCCTTCGCGATTTATATTTAAAACAGTAGATTGTACTGCGTCTGACTAGGTGTGGCAGTTTCCACTGTGGCATTCAACGTGTTAATTAATTTGTATGTTGTTCATTTGTCAGCTGTGTTTACTGATTGTTGAATTATGACTTAACTCCTCAGTTGTAATTTCAATCATAAAGTGAATCACGTTTTCAGACCTTTTTTCCAGGTGTTTTGCTCGAAGAAAAATGATCGAACTTTTAGAATAGCAAAGAATAAATTAATATAGAAACTATATTTCCAGATTTTATAAGGCAAATATGTATCAATGCATATTTTTAAAGACAATTTTATATGAAACGACAATTTTGTAAAATCACATCAATTTATAGATCAGACACGAAGTACAATCAGTTTCTCCTGTCGACTTCGATTTCTGTGTCTGTTTCACGATCGTAAATTAACGTAAACTATTTGTATTCTTTCGTCGTAGTATCCCTTTACCGATTACACTTTCTTGCACGAAGTGTATGCAAACTTTTGTCTAGATATTGCGTAAGTAGGTTATTAAAGCAGAAAGTGGCAGGAACGTCGAGTTACTACGGAAATAGTAAACGAGAGATATTTAGCACATAATGTTACGAGAACTCATGAATTACAAGTGCCGCGTATTCGTTATGGATATCTCGAAACATTTCTCCGTTCACAAAGGAACGCATATGGTCTGCGCGCGGTTATAAATTTCGCGTCTGAAGCCGCGGTATCATTTTAAATAAAGGCAGTATCGTAAATAATGACGCGCGCTTTCAAAGCGAGTCCTCCGGTGTTCATAAAAAGGAACAATAAAAACGTCCAGTCAGTCTCTCGCGTGTCATGGGAATCATTCGCAAGAGATATTATTGAGATGTTATTAAATATTTTATAAGGCCTCAAAAATGCAAACTTTCTCCTAGAATATTTTATTATACCTTCTTAAGCTTATTACAAATTTACAATTCTCACGTTTCTATTTCCATTTCATTTATCTTATACGAATATATATTTATTTGAATTATTAGAAGTTAATTAAAAATACATTTAAATATTGATATATGTGCGAGTACAATGAATAATTATTTTGACATAAAAAAAGCTGTTAGGGTAAATGTACCAGTAGTTGACAGTGTACCAATAGTTGACACTTTTATTTTCACTAATGAATTCAGTTCATTTAAAAACAGCTGACGAATCAAGTTATCCACCTACAAAATTGCTTGCTAAAAATAAAACTCTGTGATAATAATTGCAATGGGGAATGAGTCTTATAGCGTCAACTACTGGTACATTTACCCTAAGTCTGTTTGTAAACGTGTCCGCTATTTTTATTCAGGGCATATTTAAGTTCTGTTCATAACAAGTGACGATTTTTTATAATTCAACTGATATCTGCATTTTTTAAATTATATTATACATTAATAGATTTCTGATATTAAATGCGACAACTTAAGGATATGTGCTTCTTAACCTATCTCATTAAACTCTGTTAGGGGTATTTCATTACCAGATATGACAACACTCTATTAATTAAAGTTAATGAATTTGCTAATGGATCACATAAAACATGAACTATAAAGTAAGGCACATTCAACTTTAATTTTTCGCCGTTTTAATCGCTAATTATATTTGTTCTCCACATTTCATGTAAAGATAAGAAAAACTGATCGTCAATAGGGTTGGATCGTCGATGGAAGCGTTTACCTTACCTACTTAAAGAAAAATGTAATATAACTTCGCAATACAATGGAATATGATGTAACAACATGAAGTCGATTATTTTCCGGAAAGAAACGATGCTGTGAGTCGCTCGAATCGTCAAGATCGATTTCCATAGGCCGTTTAAATAGAGGTTGCCGAGGGTCGATGATAAGACGAAGGGGCATTAATCAGATGGAGAAATGTCATTATGCGGAGCGCTGTTCACGCGGCAATCTTGTAAAACATTATTCTAACTAAACTGTCATAAACGAGAGGAAATGAAAAGAGCTGCTTAATAGCTTATGTATGCAAATGCGGGGCGGCAGATTGCACGGAGTGCTCTCGAGTGAGAGGAATAGCAGTAGCCGAGGAAACGGTCGAAAGGGTGACTATCGTCGCCCTTCTGACGAGTATACCTCCAATTTCTAATGATAGGGTCTGCCAGCCTTCACCTGAGTTTCCAACCCTTCGAACAACGATCCCTAAATGCCACGGAAAAATTTCTGCCCAATTAATTGATCAAAGATTTGGAAATTCGTCCAACTTTCTCGGCGTTGACAGTATGGTGGACAAAAGTATGTTCAGAATCGATAGTTCTCTGTGCACACATAAATATTTGTTGGACGAAATGCTGTTTTTCCAGTGTTTCACGTAATGGGTATCTTTGTAATATGTTGGATGTTGTTATAAAGTATAATTCTTTTAAGATATCGGAGCATTCTTTATTTTCACTCGCTGTTTAAATTTTCTTTTGGCTGCGATTGTATTTTTTTTGTTAATAAATTGAATATTGGATGATTATATAGAATGTCCAAAAAGGAGCAGACCAATTCCATAATCTATGAATTATTGTTGGTGCAAATTACTCTGTGTCCAGATGATTGAAACATGTTCTCATTGCAACAAGTAATCAAAACTTCATATTGCAACCAAGAAGCTGTTGAGACTACACTTTAAATTATGTGTTTGAATGTACAGGGTGTAAAATTAAAGGTGCTCTAGGCTAATATTTATAAAAATTAATGGAATATGAGATTTGTATTTTTCAGCGACTGATTGATATGAATGGTGACCTGGTGGCATGAAGGTGCTCTTTTTCTAATTGTAGTCATTAAGATCATATTAAGGATACCTTGATTTTTTCTAATTAACAAGATATATCTTTTAATACACTTTCTGCTGTATTACTTTGTTCTTTACTTATGATGATATGATCATAACTGCACATGGTCATGCGATTCATTAGTAGCAGAGCTCCCGCATATTTAAACAAAATATATTGTTTATTAAAACGATTAAGACATCCTCAAAATGTCCTTACTGATCCCACCTGAAAAAAGTTATATTTATCATATTATGGCATATTTTAAAAATACATAGTACTTTATAGTTTTACAACTATTAACATATATATTTTGCATTACAAATATTATAAACATAGCACCTTTACGTTGACACCCTGTATATAAATTGATTATGTTAAAAATGTTCAAATTTAATTTTTAGAATAGGTCATAGCTTTTATACTCGAGATTCGATGAAGTAATGAACAAAAGTCTACAACGTATATGTCTCTTTTCCATTAATTTTTTATAGTCACAAAATTTAGAATTTCCATTATTTACGAATAAACAGCGCGTTTATGCGTAGATCCATTTACAAATTTAAAAATTTGTATATTTTATTAAAAGCGAGGAAATGAGGCTTCAGCAACGATACATATCGTTCAAATGAATATTTATAAAATCTATTTTTTAATTTGCTTACTGTGTATAACGCAAACGTATTATACACCTAAATATATTAAACCGCATAAACATTCACAGCACACTTATGAATACGCTACTACACGACTGATAGTGAATAATGATTCGCAAAAGGTATGCAAATCTGGTGCACCTTTTCTAAAATATTCGTACCATGTTCCTCGTTATAATGAAGGAGCTGGAACATCTATTAACAATGTAAAGTTTACATTTGTCGCATTACTGTTAGCATTCACCGACTCTGAATGAAACATGGCGTGAATGGTAGGAAGTAATTAATCACGAAACGCGAGAAAATTTATAACGCGTGCAAATCGCTTACCGCTTCCAAAGCTTCTTTACCAAAATATAAAACAAATGTGTTTTTATTAAATAAGATGTTACATATTAATATTTTAAAAAGGTACTGAGTTATTTTACAAAATTGCAAAAAATGAAACCTTTGAGCTCTTCAGGAATCCTGCCATATATTTGTACGCTTATATTTTTTTAATTCAAGTACAGACAGCAAATATACGGGGTGATTCACCTAACTCGATCACCTCAAATTACTTGTAAAGTGTTTGTTATTTGAAACAATTTTTCAGGCGAGAGTTGTATGATATCAAAGGGGACATACAGTGTAGTAATTAGTTCTTTGCAATTTTGCTTTTTACTGCTGTCTACTGCAGGTTCAGTTCTATTATCCTACTAATAATTGAACTGCAAATGTTTACATGATTATATATTTTTATTTTTACACGCTCGTATATTTTAGTACAGTCAAAAAAACAGGACTTCGAAAACATTTATTGGGTCTTATAAAAGTTGCAAGATTCTACACCTTTTATTTCGGTAATCTTTCGAAATGACTGCTTTCTACATACTTGACTATACTTTCAAAGTCATCGGTAGTACACTAATTGTTGCGATATAACATATCCACTTAAAAAAAAGCTGGATTAAAAAAGCACCGTGAATTATCGAACAGAGAATTTTTATTAAAAAATTACACAATTTTCTGGTAAATTAATCAGGATATCGAAACGGAAGCACGTAATACAGTCGTTATTGCGTGTCCATTAATAATCGATAATAATTACACGGTTATCGCCGTCACGTTCCGACCACACTTACAATTAGCACAATATTGTATTAGCGTATTATATTGATGATTCTCGTTCTTTTTTACGTCGGTTTCGATTACTAATTACAAGGGAAAGAACGGTGGTTGGTCTTCTTGAAATGAATATTCATGCGACAATCATAGCCTCCTAAAACCGTCGTTCCTGGGTTTATGTGCGATCCTTATCCGTGAAATTCATTATAATACTTGTTCGTGGTGAACAACGTTTCCAGGATGTTCGTCTCGCGCCGCGGAAAAAGATGGATGATCGTCAGGACGAAGAAAAAAAATGGAAAATCTTTGGCGGAGCCGTTTTAGGCGGAGCACGACAATTATGCAAATCGCGGACTGTGATCACTGTACAATGATGAAAACGACAATCTTGTTGATACGCGAACGAGTCGTCGCGTTTCTTTTCTCTTAAAGTCCTTTGCTGTCTTGAACGAAACGATTATTTGCGATAATGTATACAATTATTGCGAATAAGCTAAAATTGGCAACGGAGGCAAATGCAACGTTTATAATGACGAAGATTTTGGAGTCGTTTGAAATCGAAACCACGGAGTATTATAGTGTTTAACGCTGGAAAGTGTTTTGAAGAAATGGAACAAATAATGTTCAATGATGTTACAAGCTTTTATAATAATGTTCAAGTGATCAGCCTTCTATTAGGAGGCGAATCTAACCTTAATCGCATTTTACTTTGCATTAAACACGAGCTCATTTATTCAAATTGTTGAGCTATTTTTTAACGTACATGAAAATAACTATTAATCTCAAAATGGAAAATCAAGTAGAACGAACTGCTAATATCAAAATAAAAAATTAAATAGAATGAACTGCTACTTTTACTATCAATTAATTCTGCTTTTATGTTTCATAATGATGAAACAAATGACTAAGATAATTGAATTCAACTCATAAGTATATCTCGTGTTTTGTGTACATGAGAAAATACTTCTCTGAATATTTGTAGATAAAAAATGACTTATAAAATGAACGAAATGAACATCTTTTTCGCCTGTGGAACTGAAAGAAATGCTTAAATAGTTTGAAATACAAAAACAATGATATTCTATACAGTTGAATACACTAATAATTAGATTGTAGATGTTTATGCAATTTAACACACCCAAACATTTAGAAGCGTGAAAAAAATAAAAAGTACATTTTTTAACCACTTACAGAAGAAACTACAGTTCTGTCGAAGTTTCATTTCTATAACTGCATTGACGTAAAAAATATTAAACTGTAAAAATGTATTCGCATAAACATCCGCAGCCTACTAATAATATTCCACAATTAGGCGACTAAAGAAATATAGATCTTTAAAATTAAACAAAATATCTATAGCCTTTTTATATTATGTTTAATTTTTATTGTCGATAGCTGCATCATTCGCCTTCAAGCATACAATAATCAACATGAAGAATAATTATATCTCCTTCCTGGTTCGGATATTGAAGGTCCTACTGTATTTCCAAAAAATAAGTTTCCTTTTGTATCTTATGTTATACAGACGTTTTTCGAACCGTAGAAATCAGTTCATGTTCTTATTAGCGCTTCTTATCTCCAGACTTCAATTCTTACGCATAGCAGAGGCAGTCGAGTAATAATTGGAACGGGTCCCGCGGATTGTATCGCTATTATTGCGACATGCTCGAAACTCGAGAAGCATAATTAAACTAGGGTTGAGTCCCCGTTGCACGCCGAAGGAGAGGATCGCTCCTCAATCCGACTCCTTGATCCAATTAACGCGGGGGAAAATTATCCCCGGGTTTCGTTCCTGTTGGCCCAGGTACCAACGACATCGGTTCAGCCTCGGCTTCATCTTAAACAATTTCATTTGCATAGCAAATAATCAAACAATTTCCTTTGACATTTAAATTAGCGAAAGAAAAGCGGTACGCGAGATGCCGCCGGTTGCTCTCTCTAATTTTCCAAAACGTCAACTAACCGAACGTAATTTCTCATTTGCATCGTTCATTTTCCGCGATCTTTTCGCCACTGCTCAGATCGTTCCTCAACGAAACAGATCCGTTTTCTTTAAAAATTTAAGAACGCGTCCACTGCTAAGTTATTAGCGACCGTCTAATTTTGAAAAGAAATTTATTTATTATTTTTAATGAAATAAACTCTATAATATGCATGTACACAATGTGTACAACTATAGTTGTTCATTGTGCGTTCTGTAAAATACGTTTACAGTAGGACCTCGATATCCAAACTGTAATTAGTAACAAGATGACTCACATTCTAACTATGTTCTGCATACAAATTTTAATTTTATATGAGAATGTGAAATATATAATGGTATAAAATTAAGTACATAGTATTACTAAGAATAATTTCAACTTGTAATTAACATAATTCGGATATTCACAAAATTTATTACTAGCAAAATATTAACAAAATTTTGAAAAAGAGTTTCTTTCGAAAGGTAACATTTTTGTTAAGGAAAAAAATTTCTTTCAAGATTTTGTTAACTCAAGTTTGTCGTGCTTATTGTACCATTAAACTTTTGTTTAAAACATTTTTCTGTATATCTTGTACTTTAAATATTATATACAAAAACGTGGGAGTGCCTATTTGACTTTTCACACCCTTAAAGGGCGATTGGGCATGAATCAGACATACCGTTATTCTTGTCTCGAATCACTCTATAAACCCACAAAGTTTCATTCCAATCGGTGTGTATGGGTTCACAATGTTTCTTTGTAAGGAACTGTAAAAAAATATCTAACATCAAGATTAACTCATTATCCCCTCCATACACTTAGTTACAAGAACAAAGAACTATCCCAAGAGACAACGATGCCCCATCGTGTCAGACGCTTCGAAATCTCCCGAAAGCTAGCACAGAAATTCGTGAAGCATCCTGCTCGATACAGTCCTGCACGTCGAATTGAAGTTGGATTTGGTCCGTGGAAAGTTCGATACAATTGAATGCCCGGGGCCATTCTTATGTATGAAATCCACGTGCAGCCTAGCTGGAGAAGTTTCAGGATGACGCGATGGCCGGCTATCATATATAGATATTATTGTTATTGCAGCGTGTAAGCATCGGGTGGGCCCTGCGCCGGTGCGTTCCGTAAGGGATGCGTATAGTTTTCGTCGGCTCAGGGTCGAACGACTTAGCTCAGGGGAGAAACAAGAGCGTCATTATGCAAAGGAGATGGTCAGTTCGGTAATCCAGGGATCCCGATGGCCAGAGGTCGCCGCTTTCTAGACATCTTGCGGAATTGTTTCTGCGAGATTGTCTGCGTGCCGGACCAGCCGTTCGCCGTTCCAAAGTCTGACGGATGTTCCGCTATATTGAAAGAAATATCTCACGTGAACTGCGCCCGGCCATCTTTTTCCTGCTGTAATGGGGTCCTCCAGGCTTCCTCGAAATGTAGTGGGTTCCTCGGATTGATATCTTTTGAGAGATAATGTAGCGAGAAAGGGTGGACGGTTTAGAACGCAACTTTATACCGAGTGATCTGGAGTTGTTACTATTTATTACCAGACTGCTGATGTTTATGCAAACACAGTCATCCATGTTTATCAAATGATTACGATATTTCAAAATTCTATTGCTTGACACATTCACAGGGTATTGTTATTTGCAGCAGGGCTACCGTATATGTAATAAAATACAATTCAAGTACGTCTCCATAAGTTCTGCTCACTTAGTTGTATCTGCGCGAAGGGAAAAAAGAGATTGTAGAAATAATTGATAAATTAACTAACATATACTCAGATCCAATTATCAAAATATGCAAATCTACAAACTACTTTAGTGACCCCATTGAGTTTTTCTCTGGATCGGTTAAATCTTTTAGGACTTCCGCCTTACATGCAACATTCTCGAAACAATAGAATTAAATCATTCTTGCATACTGTACACTATGATATTATAGTACTAGTAACTAGTATAGAATGGAAGCATTTTTCAGTGTATATTTAAACAACTAAGTAAATTTCGTGAGTCACTGTACATATTATATTACTGTCGAAAGAATTATTGCGACACAAAAGTCGCTATAACGTGAAAACAAAGTCAAATAGGACATATGTTTGTATGAACTTTTCTTATTCTTTTGATGTGCTGAAGGCATCCCTAAAGTGATTCCCACATGTTACCGAACACCCTGTACAGACAAGGAAAAAGTATAATGTGTCTGACTAGCGTTGGCTATTTTCACTGTGGAAGTCAACATGTTAAACTTTTATCCCTAGTAACTCCTCAGAGATTTTTCTCTATATTATTCGATATTTTCAATACCTTTCCCTTAATAAATTAATTAATTTTCAAATGTATCTGATATTCTGTTGAACCTTATGAATATCAAACTCAACCAAACCATCTAAGGAAACCTAAATACTCACCAAAATGTAATTCGACAAACCGTGCCATATGTAACAGTACACATATACAATACTCATCGAACATTCAAAATTGATTTTCTCAAAAACAAAGCATCTATGAAAAAATTACGATTATGATCGGACCCTCTGCATCTACACTTCTTCCCTCTCCTTTTATTCCAGTGTATCTGTGAAGTATGGTGCAATAAAGTCGATATTATTATCATTATAGACACATCTCTGCAGATACGGTGACCAATGCGTCACACTAACGTCAATAGAAACACGCATCACGCGAGACGGAGCGTTAGGCACGGGGAAAGAAATGATCTCACGCGACTGTGTTAACGACTATGGTCCTATTCGGTGGTGGTAAAATATTCGGTTAGACTTCGTATCGCTGCACGAGCTACCATCGAAACGGATTTAGCGGCTTAGGAAAAGTGCGAGGAAAGAAAACGCGGCGGAGGACTTAGGCTAAGTCGAGCGTGGTCGTAAAAGGTCTGGCCACGATGATGAGCGTAACACAGACACACATATGTCCAGTCTTATGTGTATACACCGTAAAACAGCGCGTACTTAGGATCCATAGATGCGATCGAAGGCACTCTGAAAACACATCGGTGGCCGGTATCGCGTCGTATCTAAGGTATGGATGAATCATTTATCGGGTCCATAACCCAGGACGGCCGGCCAACCGGTCAGTTTTATGCCGGCGCAGTAGAATTTGATCAAACTTCGTTTTGCGGCCACTCGGGGAGCAATAAGAGGCCGACTCGCCCCTAAAACTCTGGCCCCGAAGGTCTCGTACCTTCCGTCACTGACGAATCAGCCCCCCTCTGCTCCCTCTCTTCCTTTGAATCCCATTTCTGCAACGAAATGACACCCCCGGACGACCACAATCGCATCATAATTACTCAAACAGGCTACAACCCTCGCTCCATTTACAAGGCTCTTCTTGAAAGACCGCCAGGAACTCGGGGAAAGTCTTCTGGAAAGCGAAGTTGCCTTGTTTCATGGCTGGGTTTCGGAGCGATTTTGAGGTGAACCCTGAAAGAGTTAACCCCTTGAGGGTACAGAGGATATATCCGGTGTAACGAGTTATTAGGTACGAAAGGTTTGTCTTGTTTGATGCTTGAAGTTGTAAGTGTAATTGCACTGTTTCGAAGTAATTTTTAGGAAGGAAAGTAACGATTCAGAACGAGGTGGGAGATATTTTGTATAGGCAAATTATACCATATTATTTCAGTAAATGGAGATAGGTATTTTGTTTAGAATTTATCTTTATAGAGAAGCGAAAAATTTGTTTCTTGACCGATTTTGTACTGGCATTTGCGTTTTAATTTTGAATCAGAATTTTTAGAAGTTCAGTGTAAATCCTTTTAATAATGCATATAATATATTACTTATTTAATTTCTACATGGAAATCAACTTTTACAGATTGAACAATTATTTTTCGTTTTAATAATTTAATTTGACCGCTAACGTAAATGTGTTTTTCAATTTTCCTCTTCTTCTTTGGAAATGAATATATTCAAACTGCTGTCTATTTATCAAAAATAAATTTCAAAGGATTTAAGTATTTGTGTAATATGTTAAAAAAATTGAGGTGGTTTGAAATGAACCAAGGGTTGTTAAAATGCACAGAATTAAAAAAAATGCGCAGCGGGCATTTCTTACAAGACATCATAATAACAAAATGATAAAACAATTTCAAGTAGTCTCTAATACAAGTTTATTTTTATAATGCAAGCGCTAAATTAGTTGAAGGTTGAATTAGCAAATCTGTATTTATTAATTAACTTTGAATTAAAATTTTATTTTAATAATCTATGTTGAACTTTTATGTAATTTATGATTTTCATTAAAACTATTACAGTCACTTAAAGATTTTTTTTTGATTTTATATTCATTAGCGTTTGAAGTAAAGGATAGTTGTTGAAATGAGTGAAATTTAGTGAAGTTCTGGAACAAAGCGAATCGAAAAACAGAAGGAAGCTGCTGGAAAAAGTTGGAAATAAATACAATATAATAAAAGTTCAGAACTGAGATTCGGAGAAAAATGAAATACACTCGGGGATCTCTCAAATAAATAAAATATAGTATCGAAGCTTTGAAATAGGCGGAGAAGTTCACCAAAAGTTCTGAACTTTCGAATCGGATAACATCTGGCGTACAAAATTTTTGAATTAATGAAATTTTATTGCGGAAGTTCGAAAGTATGCAAAATCTAGCAAAAGTTTCGAAATAAATAAAACGTGACGAAAATACTATTCGAAAACATGAAGTTTGATTAAATAACTTTGCCAAGAAGTAAACTCCAGTTTTCAAGTATCCCTCAAGTAAAATCATTAATGCAAACCTCACAGAATGCATTCAAATTTGTTTTTAATCTTTCATTTTACCTGAAAGGATATTGTTAATAAATTTTTCGGCTTTATTGAAAATGTGTTTCACCCCAAAAGCAGTAATAATAAAAAGAAGCATTTTCTTTCTTGTTCCTGGCTGTTTTATAAAAGATTCAATGCATGTATTGTGCCCGAAGGTGGTCGTAAACCGAGACGGTGGACGATTTCTTAATTTGTTTACACTGGAAGTAAGTCGAAGGGTAAAAACCGGGGGTTGATTTCATCCCTCACAAGTATCGTTTCGCGCCACGGGACTAGGCATATGCGACGTAAAAATGCGATAAAAAACTTCCTTGCTCGTAACTCGAGCTTATATTCATTCTTCTCGGTTCTACTGTTCCGATCCGCATACGTGAACTATGTGCTCTGAACTTTTTGGTTTCGGTATATTGAACTTGGCTAAAAATAACAATTTTTATGAGATTCGCTAAAAACATTTATTTAATGCTTTCAGTGCAATATTCATTTTTCTTATTTCTCGGGAAAATGATTTTCCAAATAGCAGACAGAAATGAAAAAGAATAATATCACTTATGACATTGAGAAGAAAAATTTGACTGAATGAAAATATTGAGTTTGATGCATTTTACTACAGTGCTATATTAATTTCAATTAATTCTACAGGTAGGAAAATAGTAAGAAATATTATTCTATATTTAATTACGGTTCTGATGTAAATACTGCACATATTGATAATCTTTTGAGTTTTGTTGTATCCTGTACGACACAGCTTTTATTTCTAATATACAGGGTGTCCCAGATATCGTGGTACAACCGGCAGGGTGTCATTCTATGCGAAAAAATAAGTCGGAAATATAGAATAAAGTGTTTTCATATGAAGCTTTGTTTTCGAGAAAATTAAGTTTAAAAGTTTACTGAGTACATCCGTACGTTCCGTGCGGAGAATCGACAAGCTTATTTGTTGAGTACGATGTTTGGACGCCCCTGGGCGTTCCCCGCACGGACCGTAGTAATATTACGGGAGTGTAATATATTTTATTCATACATTTCACTTTTTGAGAGCCGGAGGCATTTTGCATCCAGCTAAACACAAAGACTGATAAGCCATCAGTATTACATGTAATTATTCATTATTCGAACATTTTACTATTCAAACACTCCACTATCAAAATGTTCTATTATTCAAATAGTGTGTTTCCTTCTAATCCATATACATAGTATCAACAAATTTACATGCTTCTATGACAATAGACATGAATTCTATTTACAATGCTTCCGCCTTTTGGTCAATAAAGGTGTTAATGGAAATAGTCATTTTATTATGTTTAGTTTACAACAGCTAGAGAAATACAATAAAGGTGCCTGAACAATTTCTAGTATATATGTCACAGATACAAAAACATCGTCTGTGAAACACGTAAACATTCTATGTAATGAAAAATGCTAACAAACTTATTATTTTTCAAGTACACGGTACTCTTAAATTCATTATAAATTCTATATATTATATTTTGATTCATATTATCAACACTTGCATTATTCTCCGAATACAGAATAATTACAAGCAGGTGAACGGGCCACCATCCGAATTTTCTCTTATCCGAACGATCGTGTCTCCCTTATGTGCGTACTGGAGGTTACTCCGTCGAAGAAATCATTACAGTACACTTCCTATAATTAAAGTAGCTGAGATTAATGCTTTGATTCGATCGATTTCTGGCGTTCGAAGTGGATTTAACGGGTCCTGGAAGTAGGCGCTTCAATTATCCCGGTCTCTCACCTGTTTGGCACAAAGTATTCATCAAACTATCGCGTTTCGCGGGAACAGCGTAAAAATCCGTGCTCGGCAATTACCCCAGCGACGATATCGGCCGGGTTCAATGAAAAATTCGCGTGTGCATCGCAATCACTCGCGATTGAATTATTGAGAGATTGGCCGGGCACGTGTAATTACGATGGGAAAAGTGATTCTTGGCCGGGCTGAACGAGTGCGTCCGAGATGCATGAAGTCAAAGATGCGCGAGGGAAAGAAAAGGCGTGCGAAAGCTTCTTTCTCGAGGCTTGCTCTGTTCCTCGTGTACGAAGAAGCCGATGCTGTCCGGTCCGTACAAACTCATAAATCTCGGTGCAAATAATTGCCTGGCTTCGTTCACCGGAGAGTCAGATCGGTGGTGTTGATTTAGCGGTGTTCAGAGGTCATGTGTTCTCGCATAGGCTACGCCAATGTGTTTACCCGATCGAGAAAGCCGAAGCCATTACCAATCGTTTCTACCGATGTACCTTTGAACCTATGCATCTACACTAAGGCTAGGGTTACATCAACGTTTTGGTAACGTCCGTTGCAACGGACGTTTACTCGAACAGACGTTGTTGTGCTGAACATACGAGCATCCGTTTTTCTGCGTTGATTTACCAGAATGAATTGGAAAAATAACGGATGCAATTGAGATTGTAGCATTTTCATCATGAAAGGAAGAGATAGGTGATTACAGAATTGACGTCTGACGAAGTGCTTGCGAGAACAGCCACACTTGCCTCAATATACAGTAGAAGTTCGACAGTTGCACGCAAGCACCGAGATTCATGCAATTAACAAGGTTGCGAGAAGATTAGCAATAAAATGCACGCTTCTCCATTTACTATCGCTTTCCATTTCGTTTATTCGTAACTAATTGTAAGCAATCATCCCCATCATGTATTGGCGGAATGCAACAGACGAGATTCGCTTGCAAGTATCGAGGGTGTAATTATCGGACTTCTACTGTAATGCTAAACGTACGTTGACAAATGCTACCGTGCGTCGTAACATAAAAACATCAGTGTAAAACGTCTGATTGCTATGTCCAAATCAGCACTGGGAAACTGTGTATGCGAATGAGTTCGTAGTATTTTCGCATCTGACTTATATGATATGATCATAAGTTCGGAACGAAGACAACGATAATAGTGAAGTAATGCAAATAACAGTAAATAATTGTAAAAACGTTTAACTGCTACAGAGTTTGGTATTAAAAGCCTTGAGACGATCTGCAGTTGGTTGATGTTACTTCTTGCTGTGAAAATTCAGAACAGTATGAAGCAGATGATTGAACGAAGACCCATAGTGTAAATGACCTTCTTCGTTTGGAATGACCTACCAAACATGCTGGAAAAGTTGTTCTTAACACCTGGACACACTATATATTTCTTAGAGCTTCTGCTTACGACCAGATTTTAATATGTCATCTCTATAAAATCATCCGATAGTGTCCAATCTTTCTTCTTCTTTAAGTTTTAATTGCAAAGCCAAATGTCCAATTCTTGCAAAACAAGTCAATCTTTATGCACCACCGACATATGCTAGAAAAGGATCAACATTTCATCCATTATCAAATAAATCAAATTATGAGGTACATAATGAGGTAAAATATAACCTAATGTTAGAGAGAGTGCAGCATAAATTCATCAGGCATATTGCTTTTAGATTAAACAGACCCATGTTGCGCAATGATCATGATTATGACCCATTACTAAAGATACTTAATATGACTTCTTTGTATGATCGCAGGATTGTTACTGATCTATCTTTTTATTCAAAATTATACATGCTCAAATCTCCTGTCCTCAATTATTAGAACTTATTCACTTTTATGCTCCCACAAGGTATCTTAGAAGAAGTCATGTATTTCATAATGCTACCATAAAAACTAAATATGGTTCTAGTGATCCAATTATTCGTATATTAAAATCTGCCAACACAGTTACGGATAAGGTTGATTTTTTCAGTGGCTCTATTCCTAGCTTTAAAAAATCTTTACACTTAGCACTGCGCACTGCTTAGATAATGTTTTATTATAATTTCTTTACAATTGCCTTTTTGTTTAATGCTACATTGTGTGACTGTCTTCATTTCTTTTATTTTTGTTATAGTTCTTACTTATGTGTACACATTGGGTTTATACCCGTACAATTTACAAATAAATAAATAAATAAATAAATAAATAAATAATTATACATGGCACGACTTGGTGAGATTATGAAGTTAACCAAGTTATACTTAGTTAACATTGATCTCTTGTCTGAACGGATTCCACAATTTAAAAATAATCTCCATAAAGTTTAATGCAATGAGAACAGTAATGGGTTTTAGTAATTCCTTGTAATATACTAGGCTTCAGCCCATGCACGCCAATAAATAATAACAATAACAAAATGATCCAATGCAACCTCATCTTTCTTCTTGTTTAACAAAAACAAATTATCGTGTTCCTCGAAAATTTCAATTTTGTGGACGATTCGATCGTAATGAGGATGCAATATCCGTGCAAGAATTGTTGTCGATATAGCACGATGAACCGTAAAAGAGAATTATGAAAAAAGCCTGAAAAATTTAGCCCGGCTATTTAGGATGCGAGAAAGGTGAGACGCGAGGGCAATTCCTTAAAATTTAACGCCATTCCAGGCGGAACGGCCATGCATCTTCTATGAAATACGATTTCTGAATTTCACATAGATGGTTTCCGAGAAGCGGTAGCCACAAAGACAACGGGCTCGCCACTTTCTTCCTCGTGCAAAGTTTCCGAGCCACTGATGGACACTTCTGCTCTGTTCTAAGAAACGCTGTCGGTCCGGTAAACGCACTGTCCTCGGTCAGGGACAAAAAGAGACGAGCCAGTCCGTGAAAGCGGAGATGACATCGAATCCACCGACCATTCACAAAATTTTAATTAATTAGCTCGAGCAAATTCGTAACAATTCTCGCGATAAAAAATGCAAAACAGAAAATCGTTTCAATTGCACGGTGCTACCAAACTGACACTACACTGTCAGTGCTACCAAAAAACATTTGAAACAATAGTTGAATGGTTTTAGGGGGGACGTGATGCGATGTCATTATTTTATTTTGTAGGTACAAACGTAATTGAAATGTGGAGATCAACTTTGTATCTTTTTATACATTAATCAATCCAACTCTTCATTTTCTATAAAACAAAGTATTAGAGTATTTGCGTGGACAAACTGTCTATTTAAAAAATATTTTTATTTTCATTTTGTAAATTACTACTCATGGCTTCTGATGCAGTAACATTTAAATCAAAATACCTCCTGAACTAGCAGTTTTTTGAGATAAATATCTTAATACTTTTATGTTCAAAATGAAAAGCTACAAATTGAGAGGCTCGGTGAAAAAGGAGCACATGCCACATGTATATGAACTTTTGATTTTTTTCTACCATTAACTACCTTCTACAATCTAGTGTCCACTCCATTACATTCTAGCGTCGTGACATGTACCCTTTCGTAAACAGAAGCATATTAAAATTCCTTGGCATTCAAAGTAAACAAATGCCTTGCGGAAAAGTGGTCATGCCACTCTGTCTTCTTAGAAAACTTGTAACAAAATTGCAGCAAAGAAAAATAACGGTTCTACGACTGGCAAGCGGACAGCATTTTATATACATCAAGTGTAACTCATAATCAAACTGAGGAACCTGTGTCACTTATTGTTAGTCTTCTAAAATGTCGTGGCTACCCTCCTAACCTTGGACATTGCGTATTGCCCGCCAAGTACCCAGATGGACACAAAATGAAAGTTTTTGAATTTAGGGACTTACAGAGTCTCAGGCAGTTTATACCGCCCGTGTATGTTCCATTATTTCGATCATTGAGGTATGATGAAAGTAAAGAGAGAGAGAGGAACTTGAACATATTGATGAAGAGTTAGATTAAATTAAAATTTGTGGTACCGATTATTACTTTCATATATTTCTTTGCTATATACCAAACATACGTACTAATATTAATGTTCCAAATTCATATAATATTTCAAATTTATTCAAAATATCAAAACATGAGCTGATGAATCAATGGTTTATTTAAAGGAACACGTAATAAAAGGTGTCAAATAACATGAATTTTAAAACCACTATTTGACAGTAATTGCCATTTAACATTTACTTCAATTACCAGTTAAAATAATTACAATTTAGTACCGAAATTCCTGAGAAGATTATTTTTTCTAAAACTTGTTCTGTAAATTGATGGTATTGTGGCATATGCATGTGTTCCACTGTGTCTCTCAATTGCTCACTATGCCATCGAGGGTGTTCACATTGCTCCAGATAATGTCACATACGAGACGTTTGCTTTTCGACGCGTAGAAATGGGAAAGTACAGTGGTAATGTCCGTTAGGTTGCATCCTGATTACTGATCGCATATAATTGTCGTTCGCTTTAGTCAGGAGTCGTTCGTCGAACGTTGTGCCGACAACTTCAATATTTGTAATGCTCGAACGAGCTTCGCACACATGTCGCGAAAATGTGTGAGAATATTACGTGTGACCCTCTGGCGTCAGGGTGCCTGAGAATCTGCTGTACTTCGGTAATCGCAGGTAGAACACGGATCCTGACTCCTTTTGCTAGGATCCGCAGGATTTCCCATGCTTCAAGCATTGCTTGAGACGTCGAACATTCGCAAACGAAACATTCTGAGGTTTATACAGGACGTTTCACATATAAGTGGCCAAATTTAGAAGTGTATTATCGTTCTAATGTTCGGCTACCTATTTCTGAAACATCCTGTATACTATACAATGACCGGAACAAAATTTTTAAGAAATTTTAAAGAATTTAAAATTATTTTTCGAAAACGTGAAAGGTTTATGCAGTATAAATTTTTATCCAATAACAAATTGCTTTATCTTCTACAGAATTGACTTTTAGGTCCATTTGTGAGCATTTTATTGTATTGATCACTTTTTTTTACACCATCCTGTATTTTATAGTATAGTATACGTACTATATATATTATAAATTTATATTTATGTACATACATGTGTCTTGTATGCATAGATCGGAATGCAAAATGGATTATGTGAAAAGTTCATGAGTTGAAAGCAATTGCATACATTTTTTGGAGCTAATAACATTTTCTTGATGACGTAACAAAGGTTTATTTGGAAGTTCTGAAGTTGAAATTCACCATAATAAGACTATCATTTATATTTGAAACAGAAATTACTACCCTTTAAGAGGGTTTTGTTCACTAATAAAAGTCTGAAACACAAGATCACAAGTATATTGACACAAATGTTTTATTTCTATGTTAATATTACTGTTATGAAGTATATTGTAAGAGAGGATATAACAGCTATTGATTCACCAGTCGATGAGTATAATTTGAATTGCTTAGGACAGATGATGTTTGAGAGGGAAACAATTAAAGTTAAGTTAACATCTGGAGAAAGTGAATAGTGTCTTATGAGAAGAGGGAAAGTAAACCAGTATTATTTTTTTTTAAATGTCGTAATTAGTCATTTAGCTTAAAGTTAAGTATTAATTTAGAAAAGTGTGAGATTAACGTTTAATGTGAATTAATATAGTATAAATAAAAATTCAAAAAATTAGAAATTATGCGGTCCGTAATTCATTTATTTTGAAATATATTCTTTTCACAATTTGAGAATCGGTATAAACTGTCACAAATTATAGTTATTAATGCAATTTGAAAGCTAATTCAAATTTTGGTCACATGTAACTCTTAATAAAATTGCTTCCTAAATTCAATGTTTATTATACAAATTTTGGATATTGCAATACATGAATTTCCATAAACAACCTTTCTAGACATTACGTTCAATTTTCGTTTAACCTCATCTGAATACGCAACACAAAATATAGTCTATCGCACAAAAAGCTACACACTTTATTTAATGTTTCAGTACTCTTTTATACAAACACTATAATCTACAAAAACTTCTAAAATTTATAGATGGTAGATAAGTAGAAATTGGTAGTTGACTCAGAAGGATTCGGCTGAAACAATAACAGTAAGAATTTCATTTCTATTCCCTTCCTTCTTTCCTTTGTCACGCACATATTTTGCCCACTTCATTTGTCCCTGAGGGAGCATTTCAACCTATGTTTACCTTCAGGCGACATTGCTGCCTTGAGACTTAACGTAAAGTGAAATGCAGCCTCGTCTCGGTGAAGTGCAATGGAAAATTTAGGGAACCATCATGGTTCACATCGGTGCTGCAATAAGTTAGCTCCCAAAATATCTTCAGCTTTTAGAGATATCAACCTCGTGTATAATTCTCCACATCTTCTTGTATCTTAAATTTCCAGGACCATCCAGCGATATAAAGATCCTATAAGAAGCAGAAGAAACTGAACTTCATGAATATCACAAATTTTACATTTGGTACGAAAATAAGATCGACTGAACGTGAAAACATTTTTCCGTTCGGATAAAATAATCAGCTGTTTTGTTAAAATAAAAATTGTAGATATAATGCAACTAACTCTTCAAAGCAGAAGAAATTAATTTCTCTTTTATTGCATTACAGAGTAAAATTTCAAAGATTAATATTGAATATTTATTATATAATTTTTTAATTAATTAAAATTTTCAACTCAAAATGCCCGTTCGTTCAAAAAGTACGAGTTCAAATGAGAAAGTCGAAAATGGAGCGGAAAGTACAAGGTTATTACATATTCAACGCTTTCACCCCCTGTCGCATTACACCATGCAACCCCATGCGCGTAAACGTTCCGGACTTTACGATCCCATATACCAACGAGTTTATTCTTTTATTACGAACATCATGTTTCCGACTTGCCGTGCTCATGCATCACGCATTATATTACGTTTACCCGTCTTCTTCTGATTTGCGTGCTGCCTGGAAATTCTCAATATGTTTCGACGCGGACGATCCACCGTTTTCTTCTATCGATGTTACAGGATCTCACCTAAATTGTGACAGCGTGACGCTGGGTGCATTTGATTGATTAATTAATAACAAGCAAGTCTGATACTTGCGCCTGTGCAGAAGTCAAGGAAAAGTTTACTGAACTATTTTAGAAAATAAAAAGAATATTTTTATTTTTGTAATAGAGAACGTAGTGCAGGTGTCTTGTTAAATATAGATTTTAATTTAATAATACATATAAATTTTTATCGTTTTATATTTATACATAAGTATTTCTATATTCGCTGTTATACGGGGTGTTTCGTTAAAAATAATTACTTCTGTTATTCTCGACGATACAAAAGAAATGTTTTAAATGTCATTTAAATGGTGTTATAATATCTTGTAAAGGCATCTCATTGCATGCGATTGAATGAATATTAATTTCCAATAGCAACCACAAGAAAAAAAAATATGTACTCAGTTGTGTACAAAATCATTAATCTCGAAAATTAAACAAATTTCGAGAATTTAAAGAATCGATTTCTTGTGGGACATTCTCTATAAAAATTGTTATATCTTATCTGCAATGATTGTCCCTTTGTGTATTATTCCTACGTTTACAGTACCTTATATATTGTAAATTTATGACTTTGTGCGTTACTTTAAGATAGTGGTTACTTACTTGTACGTAGATTTCTAGATAGTAGTTTCCTGAAACCAAAAAAGTTTAATTTCGCATCTTTTGTATCATACCACCTGTCTACATCCTATTAATATTAGCTCATCCTGAATGATCATTTAAATTTTTAAATCAATATGCTAGCAATATCAATGAACGAAAATACGAAAATCTGAGTTGACGTCAAAACGTGCTTAACACTAACAGCCGCTTATGTATTTTAATTTACAGTTGACAAAAATAAAAAGTCACAGGCTTTTATTATCAATTTTTATTATTTCTATGCCTCCAACAGCGATATTTCAATTCTTCAGACGCTAATTATGAGTTTCATAGTATGTTATTAAGAAATACTTTGGTGATCGCTCTCACATACTCAATTAATATGAATAATACGCATGTATTACACATAATTTAGAACTGGATTCGAATCTGCAAAATTATAATTATATGTTTTTCTTGATCAAATATGACATGTATTTATGATTTCTTGATAACACATACATAAATCACTGAATACAAATAAACAACCAAACGTTAATGAAGTTAAACTTATAAACTGCTAAATGTAGAATAAATAACATAGAATGTCTTGTTACTTGACCCTCATCCGTCTGTTGTTTTCAATTTGACACATCTTTCTGACAAAAATGCGATAAATGTAAAACAGCAGTATGTATTGTACATCGCTTTATTATTTGTAAACGATGCGAACAATCTTATATTATATCTGAATACACTGAACGTATAGAACTTTCTTTTTTTCATTTTCAGTAAAAGAATTTGCAAGTTTAACTATTTATCTTTTCATTATACCGATTTTTTACCATTGTGTCAATTTTGACAAATGAAGTTAGGAAAATGAGGAACGAATGAGGGTTCACCAAAGCCTTGCAAAAATGATCAAGGCAACAAGTTTTCACAAAATATTGGCGGACTTCAAAGGGTTAACCCTTTCAACTCCTTTATCGAGTGTGAATCGACATCGATTTTAATAACAGGTGAAATTGAACTTACCTAGATAAGCAATATTACATGTATATGACCCCTTTTTTGTAACAAAAAAAGTCCTTGAAGTGGTCAGGTACATAATTGTTTGTGCCTAATTGGTTCCTATCAACCAACCGTCTTTCGAAGTACATTTCAAATAAACCGCTTAAAATAATAGGGAGTTATTGAGAAGAAAATTGAAGAAAATAGGAGTTCAAAGGGTTAAAGTAATTGCCGTTATGGTGATTTTCGCCTGGAGTCTCCTTTTGAAGCATACTTGACAAATGTAAATCTATGATAACACAGTGCAGACGAGGGCTTCAGACAGACCGGTATTTCTTCACTGTGCTAACGTAGATGTCAGCGACGATATCATCTGCCGTGCGTTAAAGTCTCAGGTTTCCTCTGCGCTGCATGTTGCCGGGTCATTGGGGCCGCGTTTCATCACAAACCAGGCCCCTGTACTTTTACTTTCCTCTCTGCATACCCGCGCGAACGGTGTTACTCGTTTATCTGACAAATTCGCTTTTAATCTGTGCTCGCCTAGTCCGCAGGTTCAAATCGTGTGCTATTATCTTATGGGCTGCGAAAAAGCTACATTTAACGAATAAATAATACCCTTTGGGATCGCGAATTCAGATGTTGCAGTTGAAATGTTATATTTAGACAGCGGCTGTTTATGCAAATATACATTTCAGAGTTCTATATTTCCTATGTGAATGCAGTTAACTCTCTATAACGCCATGTGACTTGAAAGTTACATACCTACATATCTATATTTTTTAAGTTTTATTTCGTTTATTTATCACTGTGTGCAGTTACATTCAATGACTATACTGCCACCAAGTAGTGTATTCGTTTATTATTATGTCTAGAACCGAAAATTTGAAGGTATGAATTTTTGAAGATATTGTAATATGAAACGAAGAGATGAAGGTATGGTAATGGTAAAAAAGACTGGTTAGACCCGTTCCCAGTTCTCGCCATAATATTTTATTCAAATGTTGAATACATTATAACTTTAGTGGTTCAAGTATAGAATTATTTATTATCTGCGTGCTCGTATAATAAAATTCACCATCGCGGGCCTTAAGAATTAATTATCAAAAATACTAGAATAACAGAGTAGTCAGCCTAACCCATTCACTGCCATGAGCTCCATTTGGGGATCCCTCATATTTAAAATCGTTAAATCCGTGGGAAGGCGTCTAAAATCTATAAAATTACACAAGAATTTTCGAAAAAAAGAGTTGACAGTAAATAGGCTAAAGCGTGTCTGACACCAGTAGGTTCCAGCAGAGGGTGCACTTTAGGAAAGTTTCGCCGCTCGAAGGGTCGGGGCTAGGCGATCGCGGTCGCGCGAATTTCTTAGCTCCGGTCATCTCCATTCGCGTATCAGTGACGTCATACTGGAGCATCGAATTACTCCGGAAGTCGTGTCACGTTTAGGTCAGTTCATTCTTCACTCGTAGGTAGGTAGACTGGTTGAAGCTGTGACGCCCCTTTTACAAAGCTTGTCCTACTGCTCCGAGTTGTACCTGCGGAGGCAGCAAGAAGAGCCGCTGCCATAACAGGGTCTCCCGGTATCTCTGGCACAGCTCCGATTCCGATGATCTTTCACCAATCTCGTCTCTCATCTTCATCTTTTTATATCATCTCCTCCGCACTGTTCGCTTCTTCCCTGACCTCTCCACACCCCTCGCTCGAAGCCAAGGGATCCTCTTCTTCTCGTTCCCTTTCCGTGATCTTCCGTGCGAGCTGTCCATCAACCGTTTCGCGATCGTTTTGCTTCCTGTTTTTCAGTCTATGACAGAAGTCCGTGAGCACGGCGCGGCCACGCATAAGAGTTGCGTGTACGCCGCATGAAAAAGCGTTTTTAAGCCGAACGCGTGGTCGCGTCTGAAATACGTTGATGGCCGAATGGGCCGAGTACGGACGGCGTAATCGGCGAAACTCGTGAATTTTTTACTCGTCACGTGACAACTGAACGTTCAAGGTGAATGAGCTTAGCACTCGGTGGACGGATACGTCTATTCGTACGGTGCGCTGTTTTTCGAGATATTTGCTAGAGGTTTCGATGGAATCGCAAGTAATTGTTGCGATACCTAGTTATGATTAGATTAGGGATGTTTATGGAAATGCAGGCTGTTTCAGAAGTAAGGTGGTCAAACTTTAGAGGCATGTTCTGCTCGCATTAATCTACGCTAGGTAAATAATAAAGATTGATCGCAGGATATAAACATAGTAATAAACGTTTTGATTACTTGGTGGTAGTACAGTGGTAGAATGTAATTGTAACGGTGATAAACGAACGAAATACGACATAAAAAATATAGATACGTAGAGTTAAGGATGAAAGAGGGTCATGTAAATGATTTCTCAGCATGCAGCAATGTGTGGAGGTGCCCCATCATGTTGCATCCACATCATAAGACGCATACTTAAAAGCACTTCTATCAATAATTGTGGAAGTTTGTTTCGTTTATTCTTCACGTGTGATCTTGATTGACTTTGAATGACTATGACCATTGAATTTATCTTGGTGTGAACTATACGTATGTATATTAAAAAATTTGTAATTCCATTTAAGAAAAGGGCGATGACCTTAAATTATCCTCGACATCTTCACGTTCAAAAAATTAAATTATGCCGAAAATTGTGCCTCTTAAAATACTTCAATTATTCCTAACAACATTTTTTCATATCACCAATATTTTCAATAATATTCAATTGTCACGCTTTATGTGTCTCACCCTGTATAGTGAATGAACATCGAGTTTACATCTTTCATTTTAGTAATTTTTGAAAATGAGTGTTATTCATACTTAGATATTTTAAATTATACACTATTAATATAATTAGGGGATCCCACACATAAATTAATTATTTTATATTCATGTCTCAAAGCCTATGAAAGTTTCGATAACTATACAAAATAAACATTGAATGAAAACGCTATAATGTCAGTCACACAATATCTCGTTCACTTGTGTTATTATCTAAACTAACACCAATTTTTGAAAATCTCGAGCCTCTAATTATTTTAAGCATTTCGTCTAATGTTCAAAATCAATTTTCTCAGAAGTGAAGCTTCATATGAACAAATCATTTTGACATAAAGAATCATTCTCTTTTCTGTTTCCTCATAAATTACGACCCATTCTGTGAATGAATTCAAGAAAAAATTGAACGAAAGAGAACTTCTGTCTCGCGTGCATGATTTATCGATCAGAAAAATCGCGTTAATAATTCGATTTGGAAACTGTCGCCCTTTCTGCGATGTTGAAGAAAAACTGTTGCGTAAGAGTATTGCGTGGAGTGTGTGAAATGTATTTTTAACGCGTCAAGCGATGCGATCTAAAAAGCGACTATCAAAAGCGGCTCTAAAGCCGTGCTGCCTTATATAATAAAGATAATTAACGCAGCTTGGTAATCGTGTGAGCGGTATATAGAGGGCGGGACCGCTTGCGTGTGATTTAGGGCTTAATATTGCACATCGAACGATGACCACAGATGAGTTTTACGAGTTGCCACAGCCGTCGAAGCAGAAATTTCAAGTGACGCTTTATAACGACACGGGAACCTGCCTCTCGTTTCATTTCATTCCAAAGAGATTCTTCAGGATCATTTATTGCTACCATAACGACAGATAAATGCAGTGGATCAGCTACACTTTTAACTCTCATCAGACGCATTTTTTTGTACAGCTACAGTAATTTATCCCGATGTTTCTTATGGAATTTGAAAATAGAAACGCGAAGGCAAATACAAAATTTTATACGACTTTTCTGTTTGCAAGCGTTCGTATTAGGTATTATTTCAGAAATACAGGTTTGACGAGAAAGGACCGAACACTTTAAATTGGAATATCTCTCTAATAAGATAGTTTTCAGTGCTGGCAATTTTTAAAATTATTTGTCACTAAAAAGAAAATTACTTGGCGGTATTTTGAAAATTATATTTTAAACATTATTGCAAAAATATTCTAAAATAAAGATTTAATCACAAAAAACAGAATTGGTTCGTAGGCGAGGATTTAGAGTCTCCCGTAGACAACACGACATCAAGAAGCTGTCTAGCCAAAAAATCATCCGTAAAAATCAGTTTTAAATGCCAAAATGTGAAGCAGAAATGGATAATAACGAGGGAAAGGATTTTCAAGTGAAGATTTAATCAGAGAAAATAGAATTGGCTCGCAGGCGAGGATTTAAGGTCTTCCGTAGACACCCCGTAGCCTCACGCGGAGGATGAAATTTAAAAGAGTGTCGGTCTTGCACGTGTGTATGCACCGGGGAACGTTGCATGTTATTATCAGGCCTATCGAGGTAATGATCAGCCGATCGTCTCACTTGTTTATGGGCATGGTTTGCTCGCAATCTTGCCTCTGTAATTAATTTAACCAGCGCATTTCTGTCTATTTCTCTTCACCGGTCGAAACGAGCACGCGGGCAACGCGGAGATGCAAACCGTTGATCAACTCTCCTCTCTTGACTCGCGATGATGCACTGCCTCTTATGCGAATTTATCTGCCCTTTCGCTCCTTACCAAGAAAGAAACTATTAACGGGGACTATCAGCGTCCGACAGGTGAAGTATGCGCCGGTCTGAGGCTTTCGCGAAAAATCAGAAAGCCAATTAGTGCAACGGCGAACTTGTGCATAGTCGTTGCGCCGAAAATAGATGTTCCCCTTCGAGAGGCGGATGTAAATCAGCTGCAATTAAATTCTTAATTAAGAGCGCCCACTGTGCCGCGTTGATGAAGTTCGCAATTAGGCCAGAAGATTCTTTCTTTTCTGTTCCTCCTTTTTTTTTCCTCCGTTTCGACGTATCGTTCGTCTTTTTCCCTTTATTTTTCTGTATTTTAACGTCCGGGGTAAACAGTCGCGCGGGATAATAACGCGAAGCAATTCGCCAGCGGAATGCACGCTAACATTAATTTTGTTGCAAGATTCTGAACATACTTAACCCGTCCCTGCTGCCTTAATGACCTTCTTTTGGCCCAGCGTTGAAAGTTCCGTATGTGATTTACTGTTGCGAATGCTACTGACAATTATTGCTGGAATACGTTGAGTATTAATTATTCGAGTATTCTAGGGAAGATGATCGTCTGTTTCTTTTACGAATAATCTATAGAGTAGTCGATAATCATGTTAACAAGGGACATCACCTAATAGATATACGACGGTGTTTATGCACTTTTGGTATGGCATGGAACTCGAAAAATATTTGACATGTATTTTCATTCTATCAGCAATCGACTACATTGAAGGGGCGAAAACAACCCTTGAAGTAGGGGTCGAAAAACCTATCTGATGGTATGTCTCAAAAACTATTGGTCCTGGAGAAAAAGTTTAAATGTACGGTTTCACTATTTTTTAATGCTGAATTCAGCTGTATAACGAATTTGTAATCACAGTTATATTATATGAATTAGCCTAAACTAACTAATATAAAATTGTTTGTCATACATAAAAGCTTGGAAGTGATTACGTGTTTAGTGTATTAATGCAGTTGCCAATTATACTGATCATACTTGTTTTACATGAAGTTAACGTAAACCTAATTAATAAAATCTTGAATTTACATTCCTATTTGCAAAAATATACACAATCTTTCTCGTAATATAAATGCAACATTCAAAGTAACAAAATTGTGGTACAATATTTGATATTTGCATGTTATCTACATACATATTAAAGTAACTCGAATTGGAAAAAAACGTTTCGAAGAAACTAATTTAAGTTTTTCAATTTTAAAATTGATGTACATATTTCATAATGATATTGATACAACAATATTGAAATTTAGAGTAAATTACCAACTGATAATAGACAATTTTAACACATTGAAAATTGCAGTGAAAACGGCCACTCCTGGTCAGACACACAATAATTTCTTATTCTAACTATACACATTGTAATTACACAAATTATTTAACCAACCGATTTTATAACTTGCATTTCATATTATTATTATAACATTAATATTACTCTGAATTTTTAGGAAATAATAGTTATTCAATCATTAGATCATCTGAAAAATTCGTAGCATTGTTGTGATATTTCGCACAAGAGAAAACGCGACAACCTTGTTGGATAATCTAAAATATGAAATGAAAACGTGTGAATAACGTTAACGCGTTGAATGTCGTGGAGGTCATCGGTGACCGGCTCCTCAAATATAAGTTAATTAGATATTTATTGATTGGCGCAAAATTCTGCGCAAACTTCATACTGAAACTATAATGTTGGAACAGAAGAACTGGATTGAGCACTCAAATCTTTGTTTTCTTTACGATTTATATAAAAAATAGTCAATTATATCGTGTCTGATTCGATATGGCTGATTTCACTGTAGCATTCGACGTGTTAATCGTGTGTCAAATGTTTACTACCACAGTGAAAACAGTCATACCTAATCAGGCACGATATAATATCCAATTTTAAGTCCGAATATAAAGGAAATAAATATTTACTTATTTAATCGTACAGTCATCAGCTTTACATTATTAGTACAATATTAATTTGAATCAAAACATTATAAGAAATAGTAGTTATTTTATTAAATAAAATTTAAGCTCATGGTGAGGCCGACGACGATCATGTTAAACTTCATAAAATTGTAAATGCGCCACGTGTATAATTTCAGTGTGCTGTAAATTTTCGCAAGTTTTGTTTCTTTTTCCAGTTTGAAGTACAGGGAAGGCTTCATGATTACGAAGTAAACGTGAAAGAAAGACAACGATTAGTCACGAGCTATTAACGAAGTATCCGGCTTGCGAACTAAATTACCGCATTACAGGGTATTCTTATATTACAAAGTTGTAGCAGCGCTCGTTACCTAAATCCGAGCGTTAAAGCATTAAAGTCTCGGCTGGCTTAAACAGCATATTAAAGTTTCCGGAACAAGAAACATTAGTGAAAACTTAGCATTTAACGAACCAGCCTCCCTCGTGCATAGTTTCGTTTCTTGATCTCGACGCAATGTTTTGCGGTACGAGTGTATCCGGAGTATTATTCAAATACCTTTCCCTCTAAATTTTGGAAAGTTACGTCACCGACGGACTAGGACAATACCAGTGACCGTAAATGTCGTTTAATTCGACAGATTTCGATTACTATATTCAGAGCTATTAATTTGAGAAAATTGTTTCGCTTTCAGTATTAGTGTGCAATGTTTATCCATATACAGGGTGCCCGGAAATGTATTTGAAACTGGTTATATAGTACTCATCAAATTAGATAAACATTGTTCGAAAGATAAATATTAAGTGAGCTGTAATCGAGTTTACGTTAAACAAATTATTCGGAACATTGTTTATAATTTGTACAATATTGATCCTGTACCGTATGTACTACTTACCCAATAAGTTCAGAATACGTTTCTTAACATGCTACACATGTACTGTTGTTTTGAAATATTCTTATGGGGAAATATACTTAAAAATGTGGGTCTTTGAGAACCACTTTTTTTCCTGTAAAGACTTCAAGGTATTTTTGCTTCGTTACTTTTTCAAAACGGGCTACACTTCCAAATTTCGATTTACTAAACTGCCTGAACATTTACAATTTAATAATTGTTGTGTAATGTGTGATACAATTTAAAAAAGGAAATACATTTTCTAAATCTTACTTTTTCAGTTGTGCATAAATCTAAATATTTGTACTTGCATAAAAATCCTAAATTTACTAATTATTAAATTAATTAATAAATCCATAGTAGGGTAGACTCAAAATTTTAAATTTGTTGTATTTATCAATTAAGAGAACATTGCAATTTAAGATCGCGCGTGGCGTAACAACGGTAATTTTTCTTAAGGGTTTGCGTCACCTCTGACGTGAAATTATACTCGAATGATTACACAGTCTAGTGCAAGAATATGAAAATAATTGAAGAACATTTTTTTATACTCGATGCAACATTTCAACATAAAAAAGTAAAATCTACATTGATTGAGAACAAGATGCGAGAAATATTACAATGCAAAATATTAGGATGATTATTCTTAATAGAGAGTCATATTGAAAACGTGTAATTTAAGTAATCGAATTACTAAGTAATTTAATAAGTCATTAGCAGTCACTTAAAGCTATCGTAAAAAATAGAGAACGGGAATTATTAGGTTCTTCATTTTAACTTCTGAATTGCAATAAGAAGTATATGCGTTACCACGACGAAACAATCCGAATTTCGATTATTTGACTATTTAAACTACCGTAATCCCCAGCGATATCACATCATTTTTGTTCCGCTACAACGGCTTCATAATCTTGTTTTCTAAAACTACAAAATCTCAAATTGTTTCGATACTGATTCTGAAAAGAAATAAATTGACAAATGAAGACATAAATAGCTGAAAAATATAGCATTGAATTCGACATAAAAATAAGTTTAATATGACGTATTAAAATGAAGTTTTAAATATTAAGTATTAAAATGAAAAAAAAAAACATACAATATGAATGCCCAACATAATAATAACGAAACACTACTAGCGAGAAAAATATTTTTCTGAGACACCCTTATATTTCGACTAATCGTACGATTAATAGGTTAAACGCGGAAAAGGGAATTTCACACGAAAAGTATATCTCAGGATATGACGTGTAATTTCGAAGATATCATTGGGATCAAGGGAAAACGGTGCACTTTCTAAGGGTCGGTCGCCATCTAATCTAGTAATGCGGCACGCCTAGGGACAAGAAAGTGTGTCCAGGCATGCCGGAAAAGGGGGCTTCATCATGGAATCACTCCAATGGGAATCATTGTGTCGCATCTTTCTACCTTCTTGCTTAGTCATACTTATAACTTTCTTGCCTTATTGTTCCGCACCTTCGTCCCAGAGGAGACCGACACATCTAGCACACGAGCTGGTTTCACTTACCTCCCGCTACCATCTCGCTTCACTTCAAGTATACCGTAAAGGTACTTTTTAGATGAATTGTAAGTTAGCTATGAAACGTCCCAAAAACACCTAGCGACTTATCAATGAACATTATCAGACGTGGGTAATTTTGCCTGTAGAAAGTCACTTTGAGTCAAGATTTGAAAAATTTCTAATTCATCGATTCTAAATACCTAGCTATTCCAGATGCATACTACTGGATCGTTCAAGGTAGCATCTGCATTCGCAAAACCATTTTCTATGTTTAACTTATTAATGTCCATGATACGGTGTTGTCACGCAATACTTCATTCGCGTATACAATTTTGCAATTTTGAAGTTCAGAAAAGAAGAACTAGTACCGCAAATAAGGGAATAATATGGAAGGGTATAATCTGAATGTCCGTACAATAATATGCTACCGACTGAAGTATAGGGTCATTTGATTTATTCTTATATTTGATAATACAGAAATTCACTAAACTGTGTCTTTATATTTACCATAATAAGATGATCCTGAAATTTATTACCTTCCACATGAGTTTACGATCATTCAATTTTGTTTATCAGTAACTTTCTTTTGTTATAGGTAAGTCGCCCAGATTGGTTCGCATTGTCTTTCGTGACTGGTAAGTCATATCGCAAATTTATTTTATGCTATTATTACTGCGATATCTAACAGAGGGCCCGATCCAAAAATCATCCCCAATAATCAATGTTAACTGTGAAAACGTTCAAATAAAAATGAGAAATAAGGAGATAAAAATTTGTATGACCAGAAAATCGAATTGTAGAATATACTGGGACATATAGGAAATAACTCAATCCAGAAACTACCTACAAAAATCAGTTTTAAACGTTAAAATGTTACAACAGAAATATCAAACATTGAGTCAAAGAATTTTTAACCCCCGTGAATTGACTGAATGTATTAACCTAAGACGGGATCCCACCTACAAGCCATCCTGAAAAGTCAATGTTAACCGTTAAAACGTTGAAAGAAAAATAAGAAATAACGGGGAAAGAGATTTCTGAGAGCAGTGAATCGAATTGACCGTGGCGTGGAGAGACGGGACCCATTAGTCCGCGCTATCAGTGACAAGATGTGTCTTCATATTACTTAAATCGCGATATCTTCCCACACGTGGGTCCCGAGCGGCGGCAAAGGAACGAATGGACACACGGACGAACATACAAGTAGACAGATTCAGTGAGTGAGCGATGCCATGCCGAGGCGAACCCGAGCCGCCCCTGTAATCACAATTGAAGGCTATTTTCTCACCGCTCTGATGATGCACTCTGATGATGCCTACCTCGCATATAACCTCATAGGATCATCTCCATGCTGGAACATAGAAAGAGGGAGGCGAGTTTAGTCTTTGCCGGGCCGGCTGACCGGCCCGTGTGGTGGTTGTGTGAGCAGAAAATAAGTATAGAAGATGATGGACGCTCCGAGTAATTCCCTCTAATAATTGAAATGTACCCGCCGGACCGCTTGGCCGGGCCAGTTTGCGGTGTATGCGTATGGGTTGATACATAATTGCGCGCACTATCAAGACCAAAGCCAATTTCGATTTCGTCCCCTGTAGAAAAAGAGGAAACCTATGCCTCTTCTCCTCCGCCCTCGCTGGAGATTCATTTTGAAAACAATGGAAATCGAGGATTCGGCAAGGTTTTGGCTCGTATCAACACCTTGAGGACTGATGATTTCTATATGCAACGTTTTATTGGAAAATTATGTACAAATATGCGGTTGGTGATTATTATACTGCGCATGCTTATGCGCGTGAAATATGACAAATGTGTAAATATACTATATGAACGTCTATCGCAACTACAGATGACTTGCAAAATGTATATGAAATGTATAATGTATGCGAAAAGTGTACTGGAAATATAGGCACAATTATAATATAGCCGTTCAAAAGTTAGGGATCAGGCACTGTTTGAATTGAATTCACACAATTTTTCTGTTATACTGCATGACTCAGACAATTATTGCATACTCATATTAGTACGAATACAGGTGAAATTAATAGGCCAAACATATTTGTTATGCCGGTTTTTCATTGAAAATTATATAAGTGTCCTTTCATCAAAATATACGCTTTTTTTCTTAATGAGTGTTTTACACAGTATCGGTATTTCGTCAACAACTTTTTGATGATTACAATTTTAATTTCAATTAACTACAAGCATTTTTCCTGTGTTTGTTGTAGATAAATGACGAAACTTAAACTTAATTTATGTGTGGAAAAATGATGTGGTCGGACGATATTCAAATTTGCTCCAGTTACGTTCTGTAACTTCTATTGAGATCTAAACTGACTATTGGGATAGGAACACTAACAAACATTCCACGTCTGAAATTTCACCGATTTGTGATGTGTTGATGAAATCAGGATTTCTTCCGGAAGAATGCGTCCCATTCTGACAGTATTTTCCTCTAAAATTTTCAAGTATAATCCTCATATTTTGTTTGGTTTCATTCAATAATTTATGAAGCAGGTTGACATAATTTCAGTCATTCTTAGTACCTTTGTATTGATTCTTAGATTTCACAGTAGAGTCCTGTGACAATTGAACCTCGACTGTACCATGTCTGTCATGTTAACGTATGACTACTAAATATTATTGTTTCGTAGATATTTTAATAAAAAAGAAGTTATGAATTAGTATACTTAATTTATTTATTAATCTTTTATATATTGTCTCTAGTTTGTTCAAACCTTTCTAAAACATGATTTTAGAAATTATGTTAGAATACATCCGCTGAATTTTTATACTAATTCTTTATCGCATCAATGTTGTAATGGATTTTTGAGTTACACCTGAAGATTTGTAATAGAGCAATAGTAGATTTCAATGTGTGGTTAAGAAATGTTTCGAGAAACTGGAAATCGGTGGAAATTATTAATACCATAAAAAATAAGTAATTCAAATGATCATATAAGGTATTTTACAATATACGTGGAACTAGATAGTGGAATCATAACAGTTCACTTTCCTGAGATGATTCTATCAAGCACATTTTCCCTTTGAGTCATTTTTTAAAATAAAACTGCAAACCTAATAATTGAAAACAACTTCAGCATAGACAGATTATAAAAAAGAAGAAACAGTATGGAAATGCATAAAATACACTGTCATTGGAACCACTGAAACTTCTTAACCCCCTTCTACACAATTTTCTCATTTTTTTTCGAAGTTGTACTTTACTATAAGCTATCTTAAACAGAAATCCCCGTAGTCAAATGTAAACAAAGAAGAAGTGATAAGGAGAAGTTACTGACACAGAAATATACTGATGTAAGAATTACTGAATTCAGATATTATAGAACCCTCTCATGTCAACTTGCTTGCAAGTCAGCCACACGATACTCCATTTTAGTACTCCAGTAAGTACATCATCCTTCCTTAGACAGTAAACAACGTGTGCATAAAAGTAAAAATAAAAACAAGACAGGGTAACATTGGACAACGGTGGTAGAAGACACCATAAGATAAGAGCCTATTCTAATAGAGTATATATTTGTTATGAAAAATGTTAAAAAATCTCTTGTAGCCAAATGAAATAAAGTAAAAGAAATAAGGGAAGGAATTTTAATCACCATAGGAATCACTTAGTCTATAAAACCAGAAAGCACGCTCCTTCTGGCACCCAGTACGTCTTCATCTTCCAGTCAATAAACGAGGTGAATGTAATACTGAAAACGATGTTCTCATTGTCGAAGGATGTTCTAATATCGGCGAGACGATCGGTCAGACAGGGTAACGTCGGACAACGGTGATAGGAAAGACGATAGCACAATAGCCTATTCTGACAGAGTACATCTAGGGTACATATTTATTATGAATAATGTTAAAACATCTCTTACAGCTAAATTGAATAAAGCAAAAGCAATAAGGGACGGAAATATAATCAGTAGACTGCGGATGTTTATGCAAATATACATTTTTAGACTTCCATATTTCCTACGTTACTGTAGTTAAATAAATGAAAGTTCAACACAACTGCATTTGTTTCTTGAAGCGCTCAAAATATGCAATTTTTATTTTGCTAAGTTATTAAATGTCCATCATTCACCAATTCGGATATATTAAATTGCATAAACATCCGCAGACTAATAATCAGTATAGGAATCACTTAGTCCATAAAACCAGAAAGCACACTCCTTCTGGCACCCAGTACATCGTCATCTTCCAGTCAATAAACGAGGTGAATGTAATAATGAAAACGATGTTCTCATTGTCGAAGGATGTTCTAATATCGGCAAGACGATAGGTCAGACAGGGTAACGTTGGACAACGGTGATAGGAAAGACGATAGCGTAAGAGTCCGAGCCGATAGGGGTGATGTAGTAGGTGGGTGGCCCCGCCAATATGCCGTCGTCCATACATCACACGAGGGCGACCCGACAAACTGGGGAAACCTGACCAGAAATATGATGTCATTTATATGGTAATACATCGGAATCCCGTCATTTAGATACTTCGATGATTAATGCCTCCGACAAGACAGCGCCAGCTGGTTCCTCTGCCCCGTTCAGAATCCGCTCGTCTCTTCTCGACTCTTGTTTTCGCTGAAATCTCCACTGCCGAGAAATATGTACTAGGCTTGGAGAACACTTGCGACCCTGTAGTTTCCGGGTTCGGGACAAGAGGGGCCAGAAGTTCGATACGAGAGTTTGAAATAGCCTCCCGCGAGTCACGTATGCTTCAGGTGCGCTCCACTAACAAGGAAAATTCGGTGATTCGAAATTTCTGATTCTCTTGCGGTATGTAAGTTCCATACGTTTTTCATCTATCCTTATGGAGTCATGTGAAATCTCTAATTTATTTAAATCTTGTTTTACTAACAAAGAAAATTCGGTAATTCGAAATTTCTGGTTCTCTTGTGGTTTATAAGTTCCATCTGTTTTTCATCTGTACTTACGGAGTCATGTGAAATCTCTAATTTATACTATGAACAGTTTAAATCTTGTTTAGCTAAAGGAAAAAAATGTTATAGAATTCGATTATCTGAATATTTATTCTAAGTTGACGAGAATTCAGAAATTGGTCATTCGAACAGAGAAATTGTGCATTCAAGAAAGAGATCAATAGTTCCAACAATTTTTTAATTACTACAGTAAGAAAATTAGATGGTTCAGAATTTGATTAATTTTCTTGTAATATTACATTTGTGGACCTTGTATGTATTGCATTTGAAGTGACTAACGAGGTAGGTACACACGTACTCGATGAAGCTTTAAAAAGCTCTTCTCGGTTATACTTCGAATTTTGCTACATTCCGTATAAAATGTAGGAGTTAAACTCTGTGTATCTATCTAAATATATTAACAGATTTCGTTTATTTGAAATTTATTACTGTATGTTTATATAAAGAGCACGAAATGGATTTACCCCAATGGATTGTAATCTGTTAAAATAGGTATGTGTTAACATTTTGACTGCCATGTCACTCATATGTGGATGACACTTAAATTCAGTTGTCATTGATCTGAACACGAATACTATTAGGAAAATTTTTAAGAAGATCTAACAGAACCAGCAAAAACTATTAATAATTACTAACATTATTAATTAAAAAGAGTATAAGTTCAAATTACTTTCATGTCGTATCTAATCGTAAGTCTAAAAAGTCGTGTCGTTTTCAGCCTACACTGTATGGTAGTCAAGGTGTTAATACAGTGTACTCGTGTACTTAAGTAAACGTAAAATACAGACGTTAGGATCACTGCAACCATAGATTTATGATACAACCACCGGGATGTCGATATTTTAGAGAAGCATCTGCGAACTAATGACGCAAGGTAGCAAGCTTAATTTGTTAGACAAATAAGCAATTAAGCCCTTAGAAGTGGGTCTATTATCAAAGAATTCATTAAGTTTCTCTAGACCACCTGACTTCTAAAATCTTGCACTCAATAGCTATTGGCGTATCGTAAACCTCAGTACATTGCATACAATCAACAACTCTAAAAGAGCAACCTGCCTCAGGCCCAAAGGTCTTGCAACGATTCTTTTGACCAATTTGCAGGTCATACATGACATGGACTTGCAAATTCAAGTCAAGGCGTGTACTATAAAATAAGAAACGTCAGCCACCGAAGAGTTTGGTCACTGATTCGCTCAAATCAATCACACCTCCTTAAATCAGTTTTGCATTTAAGGATGCTCAAATGAGGGATACATAGAGATAAATGAGAAACATATACACAGAGACATACGGAGAAATACTATGGACAGATTGAAGCAAAGCAGAGTTACAAACAGATATACACGAGACATCGTGTAACTGCTGCAGTAGAAACGCGTTATAAAACCGTTCATTGCATTTTGTCAACAGCAGACAAATGAAGATCAACAAACAGTTCGAAAGGGAAGCAACCATCCCAGTCCTATTGAAGATATATGATGGGACTTTCCATGCATGTGATCGGTTACCTCGACAGTTGCACGAATTCTTTATTCCGTTCTTCAGCAACTATCGAAGTTCGACTGTAACGACGCGTATCAAATAAAATTCTGTAAAACACATGAAAACTGCACTTAGCCAGGCCTGGATTAACCATTAATACGTTCCATGCCATAGTGAAAAATTCCATAACTAGTCAGACGCCCGAATATAAGTTTCTATAAACACATAACGTTGAAAACACAAACATTAAATTGTCTTATGATATACCATTCACTTGGTACTATTATTGTGGCGTTCGTTTTAATTGGAATATAAAGAATATTACCATTTATTTAGAATAATCGAATTTGGTGTGTGCTTAGGGCATTAAAGGCAGGGGAGCACCATTGAATGCCAGAGATAAATTTTGTATCACTATCTTTTACGCAATTGTTGACAAATTTGAAATTGAGATGAAAAAGAGAGGAGAAATACGTATATGTGTGTAGAAAGAAATACGTATATGTATGTACAAAGAAATAGCAAAGAGACTTCCTTTTCTAATTGTAAGTAATGTGCCATATAACGTCACTACATCGGCTACTAAAATTGAAAGGTATTTTCAGTGTTGTCAAAAGCTGATTGATGCTTACCCAGAGGACTTAATCACTAATTTCTCAGCTGAACTTCAGCGGTTTCACGCATATGTGCGTCATAAGTTTGGTGCAACAAAAGATGTAACAACAAGATTCATTACTTCTCTGGAAAGAATCGCAGGAAGTGTCCTAAGAAGAGATCTCCTAAATAATTCCAGCTACATGTGTCTGTTCGCGTGTATCTCTCGTTCCCTGTGGCGCAGTCAGTGGAAAGTGATCCCCGAATCAGAAGGTAACGGCGAATTAGATTTCGGCTTGTCCCGCGTGAGAGGACAAACTGACACCACTGAAAGGTTAATTGACAGGAATGGCGGAGGTGATCGATCACTATGGAAGCAAGCACGGTTTGTCGCTGGTTCCGAGGCCTCCCCGTCATCTCGTTCTTTACCCCCCAGGCAACTCTTAACCACCGCTAACACCCTCCCGCCATTGGTCACCCCTGAGTTACTCGATTCGTACCTTTCTCGTTCGTCGTCTCCGGGGCGAACATTATGGATACTACAGCGCCAGCTCATTGGTATTCCGTGGAAGCCGACGGACTCGCGACACTTTGCGAAAAAATTTGAAGTTAATAAGAAAAGCCGGCCGAAGCCATCTGGCTTTCGCTGTTCTTCGACTTCGTCGGCGACCTCCCGCGCCACACGTTTCACCTTTTGCTCGATTTTTACGCCACCAGCAGACATTCATCGTAGGGATTCGTTATTGTTTCGGAGTGGTCTGAAAGTTCGACTCTTTTAAATAATCCATTGTTCAAAGAATGAAGGGACTACGTGCTTAACACGTTGACTACCACAGTGGAAACTCCCATATTTGGTCAGACATGCTATAATATGTCAGAACTCTCATTAACACGCTCGCTACCATGATCGATTCGAAGAAAAACGACCACCACAGACCGCGCTTTATTTTTATCAATTATCTCTGTCACACCTGTGTGACGTCGAGCTCTCAAAACTGGAATCGACGCGTCACACATATGTGCCGCCGGTAGCGAACGTGTTGATACGTCCATTGACCAGTCGACGCATACACAAAAGGAATGACGAAAGCTTCTCACAGAAGCTATGTAGTTTTTCTTTAGATTGTTTTAATATTGCGCAAATTTTCTTCATTATGTTCTTCTTTACAACAGATTATTGTATTATTCGTTTGTAATCGTTTGCTATTTATTTACTCAATGAAAGCCTGAATTTACGTTGGTATAAATCGTATGTGGTTCATGGATATATGAGGGTGTTAAATTATTATTATAATATTGACAGGTACTATAAAACGTTCATATGCAACACAGACGAAATATTCAGTCAAAATACTTTAATGTTAGACATCAAATTCTTTCACGCCTTATATTTGGAGGGTGTGTAAAATTAATCAGACTTTATTTTCTAATTGTTTTCTGGAATATGGTTAGAAACACCTTTGTTTTCTTGAGTCTACTAACTGTCGATAGATAAGAAGACTTCTAAGAAATAAAATAGATTTTGTGTAGCTCTCTATAACATTTCACTGTGAACTCACGATTCTATTAATTAATGGTACATTATTACTTCGAGAATTGTTCCTTCCCTCCAGACAAGGGAATTATCATATACAGACTTTCACGTTCTTCAAGATGATGTACAGAATAGTACCGTAATAGCAACCTGTCTAAAATCCTGTTTTGACTATTGTAGTCGAATTATGTATGTAATCTGTTTGTCACGTGATGCTGCCTTTTCCTTTCCGGTCTCCATTTTTGTAGTCTGATTCTTCTGATGTGAAACATAAACAGCAAAGTACCATGTTCATGGAATGCCACCTGCATATATGGTTGTTGGGTCGATCGATTCTTCTTTCTGCAGTCGTTTGTTATTTTTTGAAAATCAGAATACCATAAGAGTTTATTTCGCGTGGTCGCTAGTATCGCGACGCGCAGTTCATTTTCATTTTCTTACATACAGTATTTTTCACATATAGCAGCGGTAATTTTAGAATATCAAACTTAAAGATGTATACGACAATAAATAATTTCTTGAGATTTTTTTACCCAAGGGAAATAGTTCTACTTTAAGGGTTTTCAACTTATGGGTTCGAGGAACCACCCCTTGAGAGTCCTAGGGTTAAATAAGTCACACTAGATCAGCAGTTCTTAAACTTTATGAGTTCGAGGACGCCTTTCATATGACGTGTATTTTGCGAGACTCCTAACCATTAATTTTATACTTTTGTTTGGTATAAGGTAGGATAATATTTTCATTTATACAAGCTATTTATTTTGAACCATACAAATTATTACAATCTCAAATTTAGTTTACGAAACTTTGCTGAAATTAACTTTGTTAGCAATAAAAAAATCACTTGCGCACTCCTGACTAGTGACTCTCGGACCCCCAGGGGTCCGCGGACCACAGTTTAGGAATAGCTGCACTAGATTGTTCTATGTAGCGTCGAAAACGATTTATGAAATCAGCTGGAAGACGGACTCTCCGGATGTCTTCTGGGTGGTGGTGGTGATAGTTCAGGATGCTCTCGCGACATTTTAATGTTATCATAGTCATCGGAAGGCTCACGACGGTGAGAAACGACAGTGGCGAAGTTAGCGGGTAATTGTGCGGTTAGGACCCCTCTTGCGGCGTAATGAAGGAGTCGTCAACGAGGCCTATCTGCACTCAATTAGCGTGATTACATGTTCCCTCCTTTCATCGTCCGGAATATCCCGTCGCGACACCAGCACCGGGCTGCTTGGGGTGTAATTGCGTAACACTTCCGAGATTGAGCTTTAGAAAAGTTCCGGAGACCGTGTCGTAGAAATCCTTCTCGCTAACTGGCTGGAATCTCCTGAAAACAAATGGAAAGTATGCGGCATTCCCTGCCTGCAGGACCAAACTCCACACCGGTTGTAAAATCCTGAGTTTGCAACATGGAAGTATGGCGATGAATAGAGAACGATTTGAAAAAATTATATGGGTTCACCAACTAATCCTTTTAGAGCAAACAGAGATTTTTCGATTGAAATAAGTTAGAGTTGGATTGCATTGAGATGTACTGTATTAGATTGTCAAAATAAAAGGATGACGCATACAATAGCACATTCTATCGCAGCAAAATAATAAAATAAATAATTGTCTGTACTCTGATAATCCTCTGCTATTATACCATAAGTGATGAAAGCATAAAGGAGTCTCTGACAGGATCAATTTGCGGATGTATGTTGGCTATTTTATCAGTCACTATAGTTGGGAATGTCGCAAATCTTTGTTGGTCTATGTTCTGGATAATAATTGATCTTTAGTATGGTGGTGTAACCAGATTATCGAAATGCATTTTAAGTGTGATCTGAGAAGAGATTAACATAGTGGTTTAAAGATGCTCTAATTGTTGAAACCAGATAAAAAGTACTTTAATATGTTGACTGTTATGTGCTCATTCTTCACTGTTTTGATGATCAAGCAAACTTGAATATCAATCATAATCTATTATTATTTCTCAATAAATTCGCAGTAAGATTGATACTTTCAGACAGAGCAGTTCGTTTCACGGCAATTGTAGTATTTATAAAAAAAAAGTCGATTTATAGAGATGAAAATCGGGCTCTGGCTCACATAACACGGCGTGCAAGTCTATGCATTAAAAATTCAGGGGTCTTGTTTGCATTATTCGTAATATAGTGATAATGATTTTACAAAAAAAGTGTATAGTTCGCGACATTTTTCTGGTGAAGGTCTGAACCCTCATGGAAGCCAAAATGTGTCAACATTTTTCATAATCAAGATACTGAAGGAAAAATATTATATAATCGGTAATCAAATAAGATTAAATATTTTTTTATTAAAGTCGTTTCTATAGAATTATTAATTTTAATTTCATGTTATAGGAATCATTTATTTCCCTCGTCATTACGCGCTAAGTGAATTTTAATTTTAAATAATTTCATTGTCTTTTTTAATAGTTATTGCGCTGATCTTTTTAATATTAATTTGTTTTTGCTATTTAAGATGCATCCAAACATTTGCAGTTAGTGCAATTGCACCGTAGAACTGTCTGCCATCGTACGGGAGAGAGCTGTACTAATGAAACTCATTAGGTCGCGCTCTGTCGGTATTGCAGGTCCCTTGAGGCTCACAAAGCCTTTAAAAACGCATAAAAAGTGAGAAACAAATTTATCAAAGCTTCAATTACCAAAAATATTTAAACAATGTTATTGCCTCTAAATAATAAAACTGAATTTTCACAGTCGATGGTATTACAAATATTGAATCAAAATATAAACAAACTCAATGGAATTATTTCTTCACTCAATACATTATGGTAAACATATTCATTTTTTATTTATTTTTTGTCGTATAATTTAATACTGGTCACACCAATTGAAATTGAAAAATGCGAAAAAAGGAATTCTTTTATATGCATTCACTATGCATAGATTAATTATTTATATTCTAGTTTCATTGTAGTCAGATTATACTTTAGCTGCATTGCTCTTAATAATAATGAATATTAATGTTCCATGAAATTAAATAAGTAAACGAAAATTTGAGACACATACGATGATACTTACATAAGCTTCCCCAAAATTGATCGGGAAAGAGAATATTCATAACTTAATTTACAGATCAATATAAACCATAACGCAATTTATAGATTAAATGAATACATGCATCTGCCGAAAATATTGATGCATACACTTTTTTCATATACATGGTGGGCCTAAATTTTCCGGCAAAACAATGACAATACGTTATATAATTAAAAATAAGGTAACAAATTTACATAAACTTATTTTGTCTAAGTGCTTTGTATGACTACAAGTTTTGGTGAAAAATATGCTGTTATTTTAACTGCCATGCACATGTGGTTTTTTAAAGTCTTAAATTTACTCAGTATTGTTAAGTCTGGTGGCTCTGTACCACAATTCAGGCTAGCATAATTAAAAAATGATTTACCTGTGGGTATATGTTTATTAGAACGTGTTTTACGTACAAGGAATATCACCCAATTGACTCACACCGATTTTGATAAAACTTTACACATAGGTAAAGCATTCCAAAATATTTGACACCTCTTTTTTTATCGGTAGATAAATCATGTGGGGGGGGGGGGGGGGTGAAATTTCCCTTCAAAGTTGACGAATAAGAATATTTTGAGCTGAATAACTCTAAAACTAACAAATATAGGAAAAAATGGTACACACAAAAATTACTTCAATTTTTATGAGGAATAATATTACGTAAGAGAAATTTGAACGAAGTTATAGATGGCGCCACAGTAGCCAAAAAAATCACATTTCTTGTAAAGATTTTTAAAACATTGAACGCCATGGCGGTCACCGGTGACCGACACCTCAAATTTAATTTAATTAAATAATTATTGATTGTCGCAAAATTCTGTGCAAACTTCATACTAAAACAATAGTGTAGAAACAGAAGAACACGACTGAGTACTCAAATCATTTCTGTTTCTTTACGATTTATACAAGAAATAGTAAATTATATCGTATCTGACTAGGTATGGCTGTTTTCACTGTAGCGTTCAACGTGTTAACACGACATAGTTCTTTTTTAAGTAAACTGCGTCAACATGAACAAGATCCACCTAATAAATACATGGTTTTCCTAATTTTAAGAAATGTCGGAAAAAGTAAGAATAATGTTTGTTAGAATGACCTGCAGAGTACGTAATAGAGCTAACGATATTCCATAACGGAACACCCTGTACAGAATGATGGAAAATTGAGCTGTCGTGGATCTGCGGACGCGTGAAAGTAATACCGCATTATGGACGTTTAATTTCGTGAAAAAGTGAAAAATCGATCGATTTCGGAACCATAAACGGTGCGGGAGATGCCGGTAACCGAAGCGATAAATCGATGATTCGATGTCCAGTCTGTCGAGTGACGAAGTCACCTCCGGAATGTACAAGAAAAAGTAGCAAACCGTGATGAATCGCTATCAAAGTGTCACGCTGCCTGGGCACGATGCTCTGTGCTCTGAGCTCTGTCCTTCTGCTCGTTTTGCGACGTTGTCGACGTGCTGCGTTTACAACCGCGTTAGCCGAATTGGTGTTTCAGACGGCAGTTTGTTCTTGAGACCGTGAAAACTCGTTCGCATGATTAGTTTCTCCTGTGACGAAAAAAGTAGAAGAAGAAAAGCACGCCGAATATCGTTACAAATTAGATTTCATTAACACTTTGACGGCAGCAAATACCCCGTGAAAACTAATTATCGTTGGCTATTTTTATAGGAATCTTGAAGCCAGAAAACATTCTATACTATTCTCCCTTATACTGAATTTTACAGTTTCAACTTTATCAGTACATGGACTTTTATTCATTATTCCTGATAAATATGCTCATTCATTTGTTTCAAGGGATTGTTAGTCAAATGAGTGAAGTCACGTATGCGTGACAGCGGCTGACAAAGTGTTAACACATCGATCGTATAGCGTAACAATGTCACTTTTAGAGCGAGTATTGTTTGATTTAAACAAAAACTGTTTGCGAGTCAGCCTTTTGTAATAAAATAATAAGACAGTGTTTAAGAAAATATAAATATGTCGTAGCAAAAAAGGGGTAGTACTGCGTTAAAGGGTGCCAGCAGTGACTCGGGAAAAGACGTAGTACTACGTCAACGGTTTTGAGGTTTAGCGTGTCAAAAACGTAATAATACGTCATCAGCTGCGAAAATGATAACTAGACTGTGGATTTCAATGCATTTCAACATATTTAAATACAAGGAAGATGCACACTGTACAGAATAAGCGAAGAAAAAAATATAGCTTGTAACTATACGTGTAAGTATAAAATATAATTTTGTCGAAGTTCCATTTCACTGACTACGTTAAGCAAGAAATATTGTAGTTTAAAAATGTATGTCTGACATTAATAATTAATTATTACACTATATGAATTCGAGATTATTACATAACACCACCATTTTTCAGTAAAAGATACCAAAGTGGACGATGATAGCATTTACAATTTACAATAATCAATTGTTTTTTGAATTAAATTTTTTCAGCATGAAAATCGCTATCCATTTTTGCTGTTTTTAATGCACTTTACCACATAAATTCTGTGTAAATATTTGTTGGCGAACATTCAACATACAAATATAACATGAGATCCACTGGAATAGTATTTACCAAACTTGACACAACCCAAATATTTTTCTGACAATGAGAACGCAGCAAACATTAAAATTGACGGTGCCCATAATGGAGTGGCAGAGTACTGTAGCTATAGCTTACTAAAAGGTGTACTATTATGTCAGTGAATGCGAAAGCATTAGTATGAAAAATCATTCAATATTATGTATTTAATGTAAAAAAAATAATACCAATGATTTTAAACTAAAAGGATCATTGATATCTCGCATATTTTTTTACAAAGAATCAAGAGTCGATAAAGAAAAGTATGAAGTAACTCGTTCCTAGGTATCTCCACGTTACCCTGTACGATGTATTAATTCAGTGACACACGTTTCTGATATTAACATCATCGCCCGTGATACACAGGGGTGGAGTTGTATTTATGAGTATTTCTTACCTTGCACCCCACGCTTCATTAAGATGTTCGTAAATCCTGTTAGGCTCTGACAGACGCGTAATATCAGCTATATTTGTACGGGGAGGTCCGGCATATGATTCCGGAATTAACGGAACAATGTAATAAATGATTGTGGATAATTTCGGGACGACATCGCGCGGAATGGCGTGTCGTGGTAAATCTCTATTACGCAACTCGTGTTGGCAGCTTGATGTTCTCCCTAAATATCATATGACGCTAGAATAAATGTTTGTTCGCCATCTATTTACCACCTTTACATTTTTGCCTTTTTTTCTGGGCTAAAGTAAAAAGAGATAGAAAGCGATGAATGTTTAAAAAATTGGAATCTTTATCGTTGGTAATGAGTAGACTGCAGATGTTTATGCCAATATACAATTTTAGACTTCCATACTGCCTATATTAATGCAGTTAAATCAACGAAACTCCAACAAGACTGCATTTGCATGTTAAAATGTTCAGAATATCTAATTCTTATTTTGCTGAGTTATTAAATGTCTATCATCCACCAATTTGGATATATTAAATTGCATAAATATCCGCAGGCCAGTAATAAGTATATTTAAATATGTAAGTTTGCAAATCATTTTAGTGACTCCATTGACTTTTTCTCTAAATAGTTTAAATATTCTAGGGTTTCCACAATGCATTCAACATTCTCAATGCAATAGAATTAAGTCATTCTATTTACTATGTACAGTAGAACCTCGACTATCCAAACTGATGTTAGTAACAAGATTACCCACATTTTACATACGTTTCATGCAAATACAATAATTTTCATTTAAAATATAAAATACGCTGTGGTATAAAATTAAGTGCACAATCTCACCAATGATAATTGTAGTTTGTAACTGACAGAGGATGACCAATCGTCGGATGACCGCTGTTCGGATAATCGAGGTTCTACTGTACTATAATATCATACATATCTTATATTTCATTGCTTGATTCAATAGTGGACTTATAAAAACTGAATAGTGGACTATAAAAAAGCTAACATAGACATAATTCAATGATCTATTATTTTTATATTGTTCTGTGGCAAATGGACTTAGTGGGATGCCAAACCACCCGTCCATACACACAAATATGTACACTAGGGTGGCTCTTATTTACTCTTTTTTTCAAAATTTTTTTTGCGGCATCCAGAATGTTTAAGGGCCGAGGGCACATTTTCCCGTTATCCGATCAAGCTCACATTTTTCACAGATTTTTTTTTTAATAATTGGAATTATTCTGGGGGGTGCCGCGAAAAAATTCAAAAGTCGAAAGTAAGAGCCACCCTAATGTACACTCTGTACGCATCCGCCATTAAAATCGTCTCTAAACATGTGCCAATGCACACGAACAGATAAAAAGGAGAAGAAAGAAAAAGAAAGAAGAAGCAACGCGGTTTCCCGCGGAAGGATATCGGTCGGAAAATATGAAACGGCCGCTTAAGACTGTTACTGCCAGGATCAGAGCGTTCTGAGGGGGGTAGCTGGGGTGGCCGCCCTTCCCGCGTTACATTGGTCGAGCAGTTTAAAAAGCTATTTCACGGCGGCCGGGGTGCATCTGTTTTGAAAATCTCACGATTTTAAAGAGACACGGGGGAGTCCCCGAGGGAGAACTTGTCAGTCGTTTAAGGGTTCGCGCGACCCCGTCGAGCCTCACCCCGGAAATCATTGGTTTGCGGTGTGTCGTGCGGCTGAGTCGTTACACCGCTACGCGAAATGCCAGAAACAAGGCCTCGTTTCGAGTGTGCGTATAGGAATCGGCTTTTTCAGCTTGAAACGAGGGTAATTGAGGTAGAAGTCAGGATTTAAGGGGCTCCGAGGGGATCGTCGACGGGGTGGAAAGCGTTGCACGGTGCGAATCGACGAGGAGATAATTCGGGAACTTCATAAACCTTTAACACTTTGACTGCCATGTCACCCACATGTGGGTGGCACTTAAATTCAGTTGCTACTTATCTGACTACGAATAGCATTAGTAAAAATATCTAAAGAAGTCTAGCAGGACCAATAAGAAACTGTAAAGAATTGCTAATATCATTGATTAAAAATGGCATAATTTGAGATTGTTCTTGTGTTGTTTCAAAGTCTAAAAAGATGTGTAGTTTTTAGCCTATATAGTGTGACAGTCAACGTGTTAAACCGATCAATTGTGATGTATTTCTTTTAGCAACGAATAATTATTGTTTTTATTATTATCAACGTGGCAGGTCCTTTACAAATGCGATACATAGACGATATACAAGGTGTTAATAAAAAACCATGCAATATTTGTATGATACATAGGACACACCATACTGAGTAAAAAAACCTTAGTAAACACAGGTCGAAAGCTCAACCGTTTCTGAGATATAAAGATTTTTGTATGTTTGCATCATGACTGACTTATTACTGGCTTCTCGATATTTTTCGCCGGTTAATGACAACTGACCGATTGCTGGTGAAATCTTCTGTTATGAAATATGTATGAAAATTGAATGAGGACATTCAGAACGCGGTTTATAAATCCTGAGGTAAACATCGCATGCGACACGTAGAAGCCAGTAAGTCAGTCATGATGCTAACAAAGAAATGTTTATACCTCGGAAACGGTTGAGCTTTCTGTGCTTAATAAGGTTTTTTGACTCAGTATGGTGTGGCCTATGTACCATATAAATATTGAATGGCTTTTTTTTAACACCTTGTACATGTGCTTCCCTATAAATAAGAATCGAGACTGTAGCGTTGTTTAATTGTGTGGCGTGGTTTATTCCGGAATTGTGGTAATGAATCGCAGAGAAGGTTAACCTTATCGTAATGTAAATTATCATGATTGGAGAAGCTGGTACGACAGAAACTTAATTAACCGAATTAATAGGGAGACATAATTAAAGCCATGAATTCTAAACTAGCAGTTAAAAGAAGTCCAGTTTTTGACACTGTATGAGTTATTAGTATAACTGTTTGCAATTCATTCAAATCTATCCAGTGACATTCAAAACAACACAGAATATCTGTATAAACAACATTTACAAGAAAAATTAAAAAGATTAATGTAGAATTAGAAAAGTTAAACGAAAAAAGATTTTTCTTCTCAGAATGTTGGTTGGTGGATTTGTACTGTTTTGGAATTCATGGCTTCAGTTGTATCGAAATTTGTATAAAAACGGCTTTTGAAGAAAAATTGATATTCTAACACTTATGCGTACTCATCAACCCTTACGATTGAAGCGTATGTTCGTTCAAAAAACAGCGGTCTCGATTGCGACCTCTCCTTGTAAGCGAACCCTTAAAATTCATCGGGTCGTTACACTTTCTGTTCTTTGAAACTTCCTATCCCACTTCATCCGTTGTCTACCATAAATCCACTTTCGATTATGTTATCTAATGGGAGTATTATGCAACGTGATTGCTGGCTTTAAAGTGTCGTCCCCGCGACGTTGGGGGTCGGACCGTAGTCTTGTAAGAATCATGTATCCATTATGCGGTAATTAGATAGCCAGGAGTGTTTTCGAAACGCAATCAACAATCCCATGATCGAGGCGGAAAATTATTCTGAATGTGCAAATCGAATGGTAGATTGCCGTATTCAAATTTTACGGCGATCGTTGAATAATTAAATGAGTAATTTTGAATGTGCGCAGAGTACTTTCTACGTAGATTCGAGATATTAAATAATGTTTTACAGCTATTGGTACTGAAATTGTTGGGGTCTAAGTGCTTGCAGAAGTGCAACTGTGTGGAAGAAAAATTTGATGAATATGGAGGACATGTTAGAATTTCATATTTTAATCGAAAAAAAGAACTTGAGATGATCTTGAGATTTAAAAAGGATTGTGTCATTTTTTAACACGTTGAAATTTACAACATTTCAAATTTAATTTAATTAAATAATTATTTATTGTCACAAGTCCTGAGTAAACTTCATACTGAAACAATAATGCAGGTATGGAAGAACACGATTGAGTACTCAACACTTTTTCTTCTTTACGATATATGTAAAAATGGTAAATTAGATACTGTCTGATTAGGTATGGCTGTTTTCACTGTGACACTCGACGTGTTAATAAATACATCTAAGAAAGCGATGCTTCCTTTTTTTTACCACTGAACAATTATCAACATTTTTTTCGAAGAATTTTATGTTCTCTTGTTATCAAGATATCGACTTGTAACAGGTTACATAACTCATCCTGTATTTTTATTTATGAGGTGGAATTATTACAAGTCCGGATTCAACCGATAATTTCATATGTTACAATCAAATAGAAACAAAAAAGATCTAAAGTAAAAATCTAGCAAAGCTTAAAACTTAAAAACAGAAGGATTTAGACATTAGACTAAAGTATAAACCTAACTAAATCTATGCCTCAAAAGAAAAGGTTCAGTCTATAAATCGAATCGTAGACCTTCATGTTCCTTCAATACTCATTGTCACCAACTTTCAAAACTTTCCGTCCGCTGAAAGGTCGAATTCTTTTGAATTGAGGACAGTGTTCTGAACACTGTATAAAATATCATACGAACGTACTATACATTCCAAGTTAGAGAAGCCTAAAGGCTCAAGACGTAATTGATATTCAAATAATTTCGAACCTTTCTGACAGACGATCCTCATCAACGCGTCGATTGTCACAGTGAAGAATATTACACCTGGTATAGTACATCAAAATACATTATTTTCAATATAAATTATTATGAGAAAATATTTAATTACTTGATCAGACCTGTGTTCATTTACGCTATCATTAGACTGCGAATTTCTAGACGAATACACATCCTTGTATCTCAATGTTTGTATACCACCACATAGGTCAAGAAATGAAACTGCAAACAAAATTCGCTCATCTTTGAAAGATTTTAGTATGCAAATTTCATTCGCGTACGTTTTGCAAACGAGAATTATGTTTAACTGTACAAACATTCGCAGTCCAGCTATCACTTTAATGTTAATATGATACAAAACTTTATAAAAATTAGTAGTTGTTCTACTAGTGCCCCCAGGTTGTCAATTAATTAACAGATAATCCTTTCAGCTTTGCTTCAATTTTTTTTCACTAGACTTCGGACGTTTATGATAACGCACATTTTTCTACGTTTATGGACGCATATTTTTATAGAAAATCGATAAAAAAAGTGGAACGTAGAAAGAAATTTGTGTTATCATTAGACGGTTTTAAAAATACATTTTTATTTTACATAGTCCATACTTTGTGCATATTGCATATTTTTCATATATTTCTCGCATATGTCACGCGTATTCGGCTGAGTGGTCACCACGTTCAGAATCAGGCCATAAAACAATTAACAAATAGGTCATTAATAGCTTTCTCGTTCTCATTCTTCGTGCATATCTATCTTGCTGCGAAACAAATGACTCATCACTGAATATTGAATATATCTTGCATATATTGATATGTTATAATTGCAAAAACATCCGCAGTCCGCTCACAACTCACTGCATCCTGTCACTAGCGTTCATGTAACATTTTCATCCGTTTTGATACGTACTTCTTATCAGCTGGCTCGTTCACCAATGACAGCCGTAATCACCCGACGAATCGGCTCGACCGTTTCGTTCCTTCGTTGCCAAATAAAGGGGTAATCGTATACTAAATAATGCATACGCTCTCCCCCCTCTCCCTATCATTAATAACCAAGACAAATCGCAGACTGCGTAACACGTTGCACAACCCTGGTATGCATTCTCCTCGTTACGCTTCGAACACTGTGCACACTTTATTGGGCAAGTCTCATTCACCGATTCGACGGCGATTCGACGGGAGTGTGTGCGTGTGATTGTTACGATCGATTCGTCGTCCCTGTCTCACCATCGCAATTCTATTTCTCTCGGTTTCGCGATCCCTTCTTTCGTCGTCTCCGGCTCCTCCGTCTGCTATCGCTCCCCCTTTCCGGTCAATCGAAGCCGATGTACGTGTCGTACATTTACGTACTACTAATTTTCAGTTATATTTATACCCAGGGATGATATCTGCCGCAACCAGGAGACGTTGGAACAGACAACGGCTGTTGAACTTACGTTCGATCGTGCGAATCTTTGTTAGCCTCGGGATGAGTCATGTAGGCAACCGATGGAAAGTTTGGAATGATACGCCCGGTGTAAAGATGATTCGAATTTTTTCGTGAGACAAATGTGGGTTGATGTTTGAATTTTTGTATAGGGTGAGACCGCTGACACGATTGTCTTGAATAGCTTCTTAGCCCTTTTGCGAGCCAATGCGCTGGAAATTCTTAAAGTGAACCTACCTGAGAGCAGCTGAAGATTATTTGATAAAAGGTTAATTATGTGACGAATGGAAAATTGTTGTGTGCAGAAGTGGTATGGTTTCGGTGTTGACGTGATGTGGTGACAATTATTTTTTAATAGGTGGACAAGGTACGAAAGTTATCGTTTCTTTTTAATGGAACCGTATTTTTTATAATGCATTAATATTCATTAAAACATGGTTTACGTATCTAGCTATAAAGAAATAATCGATACCACTTCATAACCACCTCGAAATTAGACAAGTTTTGTATCCAAAAATTTTGTACACAACTATTTATTTAGAAATTACCTAAACCTGAAATTATTCAACACGGAAAAGCAACATTTTTGAGCTTCTATTTGTCGAAAATGATTTCTGTATATCTTTTTATATATCCCGTTGTTTCTCAAAAGAATTTTACTTATTTAGGGCACCATCGTCACAAGTTTTTATAATTTCTTGTGTTTTGGTCCATTTAATTTATAATAATATCCAAACATGTGTTTTTGATTTTGGACTGCGTTTTTGAACTTCTTTTTCTAGTTAATGCAATCGCAGCTCATTTGTATTCTGATTGGATGGATGAACTATTTAATACTCTTTCTTCTTACTATTGTTACAGACTTTTCTTTACAAAATTTTCAGAAGTGTTTCGAACAACTGTTCTGCTATAAACAAAAATTTTCCCCGATTAATCGACGTCCAAATAGACGATTCCAAACTTTTAATTGCAATATAAGTTTACGCACAGGATGATTAAAAAAATCAGAATTGATACACTGCGTGAAATTGATTAAACTGTATAAAATATACTTAATTAGGGTGATCAGATATAACATTATAAATGCAGACCAACTGAGCTACAGTAGCTAACAAAGAAGAACATTGTGAATAGTTTTTTAATAACCATAAAACAAACGTTTAATCAAAGAAGTCAATCTCTTTTTATATACGAAACATTAATTAAAATAAATGAAGGAAATTTTTTTACAATAAACATTCAGGATATCCTCTGAATACCACATGGAAACTTTATGTTTATTGAATTTACAATTAGATACATGATAAAATAGATCTTGTTCGAATTAGAATTACTTATCCATTTCGATAAGAACAGCAAATTGTATTTTCTTCAGAAAATCATGGGAGTAAACAGAAAGAAGAAAAGGATAAAAATTGTAATTACCTGTCAATTTCTGTGGCTATTATTTCTAAATATTCCTGCCAGGCTACTTCCGGCATCTTGAACGAATTCCTTGAACATACTCGACCGACTGTATCCAGTGCAATTTGCTAAAAGGTAATTGAAAAAGCAACGAGCCTCGCCAGTTCCCTGGTACACTTAATTAAATGTATATGTAGATGTTCGTGGAACATATAAGGGAGGAAGTAATGCTTATACGTGGATTGAGATTAGCTTGAAGAATTATGAAGCGAGTTAAATCAACTGTGAGATTAGATCGGTAGGTACTGTTATCTACCTCGCTCTCCGACGGTCCCTCCAGTTATTTGCTACATTAAGATAAGAATTCTCTGGCTAACATCGAATTTGCAACTGACTTATAAGTGCAGCAACAAGACACAAGTAAGGGAGCGCGGTCAGATAAGTAAATTCTGGCGAGATTTTACCGTTTTCCAATACGAACGTTATTTCACTTTCTACTTTTTACGAGGGCCTCGATAACTTACACGACACTTATCGCGGGTGAGAAGAGAAAATAAGAGCTTATGAATTTTGTCCGAGGGGTTGAATTTTATTGCACATAATTGCGTTGTATCTGCTCTATCGCGATCGTTCCCCGTTCGGGGCAGCTGTGAATAAATTGTAGGAAACTTACAACCCTTGGTTTCTGTATAAGAAATTTAAAAATACTATGATTTGAACTCGGACGGTCACTTTAGGATTCGTAAGAATTTTTACAAAAATTCGTGTCATAGTTCATGTTAAAATTAAATATTTTGCGTCAGTTTAATTTAGGCTGAAAAATTTTTAGTTGAACAATTTGACAGCCGCTGTCGCATATGTGTGATTTCATTCTTTTGTGTAACATTCGTATGCAACAAATAAATGAGCATATCTATCACTAATAAGAAATAAATATCTAGGTACTTATAAACTGAACATCGTGAAATATTCTATTTAAAAAGAATATTTATTATTGAATCAATCACTAAACTTCATTTTTTAATTATGAGATATCAAGTAATGTGGTAGATAAATTGTAATCGTCCCAAAATTACTATTATCATTTTTAAGAAAGTCGTTATTAATTATAGTATGAATTATACTGAGGCTACGGATTTGATGTAGGAAATAAAATGTATGTGATTATATGTACGTACGTACGTTATATATTTTCTTATTTACTATAGTATTTATAACATTATTGTGAAACTTACACTTAATACAATAGAAAAGTGACTAGATCACACAAACAAATAATTTTAGTATCAATGTTTATCAGTATTTTTTTATATTTATACTGTATGATACCCTTGCAAATTTTTATAAGAAATCTTCGAGATCATCCTATATAGCAATAATCATCCTCTATGCCATACATAAAAATAAATTAACTTCACAAAATCGTTGTTCTCTATGATAAATTCTCTCCAAAACAGCTCAACCATCTCTAATGTAACAAATTCACAAACAGAAATTCTACAAACCAGTTAGTTTACAACACCGACCTCCCAAAATCAAGCATCCACCTGACATCTCAAACAGAACTATAGTCCAAGCATATCAATTACACAAGACAATTATAAAGAAAATCTGAGCAAAAGAACACAAAACGAAACCTTGTCTACCTGTATAAAATTCAATTCCACGAGCAATGCGTGTCGAAACCACGTACATTGGAAAATTCATCGATACCGTGTAGTCAATTTTCTTCCAAATTCCGATAGTGACGGTATCGAGGAACAGTCCCGTTGGATCTGCAATGGATGCACGTTTTCCGTGGAACGATCGATCGCACGGAATTACGATTGGACGGGCCGCTGGTCCGTAGTTATTCGAAAAAGGGAAGAAGCCGGTGGGGTCCATTTTCTGTGGAAGAAAGGGCTGGCCAGCAGGGCGTCCGAGTGTAAAGGTATTCGAAACGCAACTGAAACGCTCGGCTGGAAACGGCGCACGAAAAATCCCCTAAGGGGTGCTCCGGAAGGACCCTTCCGGTTTCTCGAAGATCGCCGCCTGCGACACCTCATTTCCTTATCTTTAACAGGCCGTTACTTTTCCGTGCTTCGTGTCTCGATACTCCTTCTTTATCTGCGTGCCCGCCAGGGACGTTTTTCTGGAGCTTTTCGCGAAGACCAGCTAATTGCTACGCTGCCACTCACGATTGAAATATACTTGGTGGATAAATAGTTCGCAAGGCTATTAACCCCATGACATACAAAGACGTCTGGGATGCGTCATTTGTTTATTATGTCATTGTAAAGATTATATAATTGTTAAGTTGAGATACATTAAATAATATTTTTGAACGCATTGACTTTCATTTTATTTGTATGTCAAAAAGTTAACAGGTTCACTGCCATGTCATTCATATAGAGGCGACGCGTGTATTTTATCATAAGTTGCATTATTTACTTAGTTTTGAATGACGTGTGTAAATATCGTTTGTAAGGTCTGACAGAACTTAGAAACTATGGAAAGTACAAGATGCTAAAGAAAAGGATTCATAACTTTAAAGGTGAATAGTACTGGTCAAATGAAGGAAAATAGTCTTAATAAACAGGGGTTGAAGAATTAATATTTTCAAAATTCTAAACAATTTTTCGTTTCAATTAAAGCATACTATTCTGCGGTACGAAGATGTGCGATATTCGTGAAAAATAGAATACATAGTCTAAAGTGGTATGGCAGGGCTGTCATTGTGTCAAAAATCTAACAATAACTACATGTCTGAAAACACAGTACTGTGTGTCATAAATTGAAGATTGCGTTAAACAACTGATAATGAATTAACACTAGATCTACCGATTATAGTTCATCTACATCAAACAATGTTTATTTATATTTTTCCTTAGCTTTATTCAGCGTCAATTCAAAGTAAACGTAATAGCCGTCACAAATAAATCGTACATTGTAAATTTGCAACCAGTCATTTTGACTGCCTTGGCAGTTCCAGTGTTAACAGATTGATGACTTTCAACGTCATGCAGACATCTCTACAACAGTTAGCAATAACCAGCATCTTTGTACTGTGGAAACAGAGACACCGTAGATGTGTCCTTTGCTCTGGAGGCAACATTTGGACAAGTCTGTTTGAAATAATTAACTAAAGTGCACGTAGCAATGATAAAAGTCGTAAGACAAGCGTTTGGTCGCGTTCACTAAGACGCATCGGGGCAGAAAGCAATGATCGTATCGATGGTTCATCAGCATATAGAGAGCAAGGCAATGATGTGTCGCGGTGGCGAGGCAGAAGGCAAAAACCATCAGTCAGGTCGAAGGTCTTCGGAGGGTGATGTCCGTTTGGACTTCACCCGCCGGCCAATAACACCACCGTTCACCCCCTCTTGGAAGTCAACCCCCGAGATCCAAAGTCGACGCACCCTGTGAAAAATGATCGTTCCTAAATTGCTTGCTTACATGATAAATATACTGTTCCTTCGCGTACATATTGCCCGCGCGAGATACGTATGTCACACTAGTGTCGTTGTAAATTTAAATGCGACTGCTGGTGGTTTCTCGACCCGCTCTGCATCGAAGGAGGGACACTGGGTTACGTTTAAAAGAATCTGTCACTCTATGTCGTCTTTGTATTTCTTAGCTCTGAATAGAATATAAAATTAAATAAAAGTCGTCTAACAGTGGACTTTAACAGTAGAAGGACCACGCCAATTGACGCAGTTGTGGTTTTATATTAGGTTTGCAAGTTTAAATGTTTTAGTCCTTTGTACCTTGCATTTCGTGACTTTTATTGCATCAATGAAATTTGTATTGGCAGTAAATGTATATAGTTAGTTATATAGTATCTGCAGACTTGGTCATTCATCTTCTTTATAAAAAATATAGTGTTCCTTCAATGGGCTGGCACAACAGAAATTGAACATTTGTTCTAGGGAAAAGGAGGTGTCCAAATAAATAAGCCACTAATGTGGTCAGGATTATTTGTATCCGGGTCGCTCAGCAGGTAGAGCAGCTCACCATGAATCAATTTCACGGGTCCAAGGGTAGAAAACGACCGAAAAATCCGGAAAATCCACCGCGATCAAAAGATACAAATAACCGAGACACGTAGAAGCTATCAGGAGTAACAGATTAAAGTGGCAGCCAGGTTACACGTTAATTTTTGCAATTGTCAACAACCACATCATTCATCAGGCATGACAACTCACTAGAACAGTGATTTCTCTAACACTTTAATACTTTTTTATAACGAATGAAAAGCTGCATCGATTAATGTATCAAAAAATTTGTCCTCAAAATCATTAAACCTTCGTGTGAAATATTTTTCGATACCACTGATTGTTTCAAAGACGTACTCGTGGAAATATTGAAATGAGACACTCTGTACAGGATAATATTATAAGAAATAGTATTTATTATTATGTTTGAACGATTCCATAATGATTTCAAGGTTCACACGAAATTTATGAAGTATTCTAAAACTTTTAACGCCTTCCAGTCCGTGGATAAGATATCTAGTGTACCGAGTTTTAAAGCTTGTGAAATTCTGTGCCAGATAGGTAGATTGGTACCCCTCTCTATCCACTTTCCGAGACAATATTAAAACAATTGTCAGACAAGTGGCGATTCGGGAAATGTGCCCGAGGCAGGTACTTCCTCAGAATTCTTCAATTTCTGGCGTCCTTGTTGCAGATACGAAGATTTGAGGTATACCGTCTTAAAGCTCGCGAAATTCTACGTGAGATAGGTACACTGGTACCCGTCCCCCTTCACTTCTCGAAACAATAATCAAACAATTGTCGACAACGCCGATAATATAAACGGTCTATGAGACAGACAGAGTACGGGTCAAAATTAGCCCACCACCGCCGTCCGACTGTTAAAGCCATTCGATTTGTTGGACAAAATATCTCGCGACTCAGTGCCATTTCTTTCTTGGTTTGGAGTAGATATCTCGCGTGTCTTTTCTTGGTACTATTTAACGATGCTTTGTATGGCGTATTTTATATTTGTGCATTGTCCATAAGAGAAGAAAGAAACCGTACACATTTTTTATACCTTTTTATTTCATTCGTCGAGCCTTTAAAATTCAGTTCGTGAGTCCCATCCAAACAATCGAATGGTATGTACTGAAGAACCTCCAACAGATACGACACAACATTCAGCCCTCGAGGGCATAATACTATCATCCCCTCATTATGCATCAATTTCATGGTTTTCGAAGCAAAAGATGACCGTAACCCAGAAAATTGGACACAATCCGGCGACACAAACAGAGTTACCCCCACTGGACGGGGGTAACAGGTTGAAGTGGCAGCAGGTACCGTTACCGTGACATTGTCACCCTAAAAAAAAAGGGGTGGGAGGAATCTCCGTTTCCATCTTCGGTTGCGTTAACAGAGACGTTAGGAGTACAGTGTTACGGGTATAATATATTGCCGGACACAGGTTACCGTTACTTTGCCCTGCGACGGGTGGCAGCGGCCGAAAAATTGAGATCGGCCCATAGATTTCGCTGGAACTTCATGCCGTGCAAGCGAAGCGACACTCGATTTCAAAGATACTTTCTTCCACAATGGCCCCGAGGACAAAATATACAGTGTCTCGTGTCACGATTGTCCCCCCGTAGCAACTTGTTCCGTGAGAGATAGGGGCGCTCGATACGTTGAATCGTTTATCGACGATGGACCCAAACTTTGCAAGGTGTATAACCCCGGTGTCAACACTGGGATGGCGCTTTTTAACGGTACTCGACTGGTTCCGTTCTATTCAGTCTGCCTTCCTTTCCGGAATGGGAAAACGAGGTGATATATCCTGTCTAGCTAGGACTTCGAAGAAACTGATTCGAAGGATAGAGACATTCCTGTGATAGAGATGTCTTCTGGGTCTGCGTCTCTTCGTTCGGACCACTGATCGATCAGAAGTGATTTCATGACCGTGAAATGGGTATACAATCTAAAAATGTTTTGTTATTTTGTGATAAGGGGTTGAATTGTGGATTTAGGTACATGTAAAAGTAACGATTATCAAATTGTCAGATTAAGCAATTGATTTAATGCGTTGGCTGCTTGTTGTTAACCGAGAACAACACACCTTTTAAATGTTTAATATAATTTTTAATTGCACTTCTGAGACTTTTATACAAAATAAATGTAGTATCAAACTTCATTGGTTTTAATCGATCTTGATTATGAATATCACAGGTTTTTAATGGTATTTTTTAACTTTCTTCGACATATTTATTCATACTATTACATCCATTTTTTTCATATTTTAAGTGTATTATGAAAGTTATATTTTATTATGCTAGTGTAAATAATACGTTCTATTAATATTGTGCATTATACACTTTAGTAATTTGCATTATATTAATTAGAACAGTGATTATTATCATAAGAAGAGAATATTGCAGAATTGTAGGTAAAAATTATTTGTTCTCAAATTTCAAACTTACAATTTTCATAATACAGAATTTCTGAAAAGGGTTCAAAGGAAATATAACTTTGCAATATATTGCGGGCAAATCTGCATCAAATTACAAAAAGCGAATTCAATTTTTCTATACTCGATGGCATTTTTCATAAATAGAATTCATCATAAACCCTTAATCTTCTAGAATTTGTCCATGTGCAGTGTACCTCACATTCTCTCTCCGGTTTCATCTAAAAAGTGCTCGTATGGATTGTGACCTCCCTTTATTAGCACCATTGTCTTATAATTTTTGAAATACACTAAAAAATTCCTACAGTGTTTTTACAAATTACAATTTGAAGAACTAATCGATTTATTTTTGTATCTACCATTCCAACAAGTAGTTTAACCTGAACATAATATAAGCCTTCGAAAAAGCACTGAAAAAGCATATCGAATCGAGATTGATCAAATTCCTCGGCTTGAACAGAACACTGTAACCCAATATAAATAAAATTGACGGAGAAACCATAAGGTAAACGCGTCTCGTAAAACAGCTAGAATTTCTCAGAAGCCGCGATTACACACAACCCTCCGACCACCTTTTCAATTAACCACAGCGCGGTACCGGAGGAAAAACACTGTACCATGGGGTACCGAACCGCTAAGTTTATTTACAATAACCATTTGCAAAACCGTAAACATGTAACTTGACAACATGCGAATTAAAAATTGCAGATCTTATTGACTTATTTCTGCATCGACCAATCCAGCAAGCAGTTCATGTTTTATCCTCAGCATAATGTAAGCCTCCGATTTGATCCCTCGATAAGTATGATTCACCAGAAGCAAGCCAAAGCGCACCGAAAAAGCATATCGAATCGAGATCGCTGAAATTCCTCGGTCAGAGCCAGACACGCCAACCCAATGTAAATACAATTGACAGAAAAACCGTAAGGTAAACACGTCGCGTAAAACAGCTAGGACTTCTCAGAAGCTGCAATTACACGCAACCCTCCGACCACCGTTTCAATTAACCACAGCCCGCTGCCGAACGAAAAACGCTGTACCACGGGGTACCGGACCGCTAACATTATTTACAATAACCCTTTGCAAAACCGTAAACAAAAACATGGTCGAAACCCGCACCAGCGGCAAGAAGCGGCTGACGTTTTCGCGGGGGCCCGGCATTCCTCGAAGCGTAGGGGCGATTTGCATACCGGAAATCCGAGAACATCGTCTCACGGTGATGTCGCGGAGTGTTCCGCTCGTACACGCGTTCGATTCGATTCCAGGAGAAAGATCCCCCGCGGAACAGAACAGCCGTGGACAAAGAATGAATACGAGCGGTAAATAGAGAGGCGGTGGGCAATAATCTTAATATATAGATGCGAGCCGTGGCGCTGTGCACCACTGTGCGGTTTGCGGCTGGACGGTCCGATGAGCGTTGTAACAAGGGAGCGGTGCAATTTTAAGCCACATACCAACGAGAATAACGCGCGTCCGACCGCGAGCTTGCCCCGATGCGAGGCCATGTATATTCTAGTGTGCTTTGTAATTCTCGATTTCCTGCGGATCGATCCAGGCGACCGAGCGAACGCCTCCATTATCACGAGCCCCGATTGCGGTCGCCTTGTCACCTTTTTCGACCGGTTCTTCGTACCACCGCATACCATCGACAATCGATCGTCCTCGTTACATCAGGATCTCACGAGAATCGTCGACGTCCTTACGTGCAGCGTGTTTCGTCGGAACGACGTCGGGAGGATCAGCTATGTAAAAGGTCTATGCGTTTGGACTCGTTTTTAGGATTTACAAGGAAAGCTACCGAAGTGGTTGGCAGATTTTAATGAGATTTTGCACGTTGGTAGATCATGTTGTTACGAATCTTCCTATATATGGTTTTGGGCTTTAATTTAAAATATTTAACATGTGTTTAATATAAAAAGAAATTCTGCGTAGCAACCTACCGCCTTAGTCCATGCTCTTCTACTCGAAAGCAGCTTATTACAGAAGAGTAGATGAACCCTACTGGAATTATAACATTAAAAATCTTTTAAACTATTGTCCATAGTTTAATTTAAGAAGTCTCTTAAGAATTGTAAAATGGAAAGTAGCTCATTTATTTAGGAAAATGTGTTTATCCATAAACGTTTATGAATTGTCTTCGTGGGTAAAATATCTGGATGTGAATTATCGTTTGGTACTGATAATCGATAGATATAAAAATCGAGAAGTAAATCACAACCAATACACTATCAAGAAATTGGAATTATTTTTTTTTTATAAAACCTGTAATTTTCAGTGTAAATAATCTAATGCGAATTCTGTCAAATATTGAAACCATTTTCATATCTATCAGCATCCTACCGTTGTCCCTTAAACAATAATTGCAAATTAAATTATTTCCAAAAGAATACACATATTATACAAGTTACACGCTCAACAATCTATATCGTGTAAACCCAAAGTTTCAAATACTCAATTAAATATTAAATATTCGATGTAATAAATTCGTACGTTCGTTTCAATAATTTATCTGACTATTATACAGGGTGTTCCAGTTTCTTCCGGCCAAACTTTGTCAATACATTCTATCGGCACATATAAGAAAAAAATGTTAGGTAAACATAGGCTGTTTGAGAGTTGATTAAAAAGTTTTAGCAAAAATACGAAATACGAAGGGAACGGTAACGGGATAATGGAATAATGGAGTATTAGTTACTTCTAAATAACAATAAGAGTGCTAGGAGCATTATGATACCTTCAATGACTTCAAATTGCAAATATAATTCGCATAAACAGACAAGACGAAAATATCGCTGATCTATTTCTCCTTTGTATTATAATAACCGCAAGCCCGTTGCCGTACCTTTCGTATTTAATATTTTTGTTATAATTTTTTCAAACAGCTTCAAACGACCTACCTTTATATACAATATTTTTCTTATTTATACTTATAAAATATACTGACAACTTTTGGCCGGAAAGAAAGTGGAACACCCTGTATATAATTTAAACGTTAACCCTTTGAACTCCTTCGTCGAGTGTGAATCGATATCGATTTTATTCACAGGTACTCCTATGTCGAGTCACACTCGACATTTTAACATTGCCACTTTAAATATGTATTATATTTCGCAATATTTTTTTTTACCTAGACAAGCAATATTACATGTATATGACCTTTTTTTGTAACAAAAAAAATCTTTGAAGCGTTCAGGTACCTGACTGTTTGTACCTAATTGGTTTCTATCAACCAACTGTCGCTTGAAGTACATTTCAAATAAAACACTTAAAATAATAGGGAGTTATTGAAAAGAAATTTAAAAAAAAATTAGGAGTTCAAAGGGTTAAAAGTGCATAGCAAACAGATTCTTATTATAATCTGTAACAAGCATAAAGGTCCTAGTCTAGGGGTTAAATTCATATTTTCCAAGCATCTATTACTTCGATATCGAATCTCATTTTAGAGAACTCGCCTAAAATCATGCCAAAATTTGCGTACATGTCACAGGGACACACCTATGTAATATTCTCGCCGATAGGAACGATCGTCGAGTAAATTCGAAAGATTCTATCGCGGCAAGGACACCTGTATCGCGTTCTACGATCGAACAAGAAAAATACCAGAGCCAAGTAACTCGTGTAGATCGGTAGATCGCAGAAATCCCTCCACCCACGTCTCGGAGCAGTTTCTTCCGAAAACAGATTAGTTACGACGAGCCTCACCCCCGTAGTCCCGCAAAAATAATAATTTAACAATTATCTATGATCTCCGCGTCTCCCTGGTATTCCGTTATTTTCAGCGAGAGAAATATGCACGGGCCCTGGCGACCGTTTTCTGATAACTTCACTCGCACACGAACGATAAAACGTCATAATTTAAGAACGCTGAAAGTATCGTTAAGACCATTAAGCGGTAAACGCTTCGAGAACGGCGAGGGGAGCGAAATGAATTTCAATCGTTACGATATTAATTCATGATTAGTTGATTCGTTCCAGTGTTTGATCTGTCTCTGCTTTTCTGAAACAACTTTTTTTTACCGTGAAAACACATTATTGTGCATAAACGATAAAATGTCATAACTTAAGAACGTTGGAAGTATCCTTTACACTTCGACGGCCGCTGTCACAGTTGCGTGATTTCATTCATTGAAACAACGCGTATTTCAACCAAATAAATAAGCGTACCTGTCATGATAACAAATGAATAGCTAATTATTTATAAAATACAAATTGTAAAGTTACTGAAATAAAAGGAGAAACGCTGTAGAAAGTTATGTTCCTTAATTAAATCCTTGCAAAAATGATCAACGGCAACTGATTTTCCAGAAACATTTGCGGCTATCAATGTGTTAAAATCATCAGAAGGTAAACGCTTAGTGAAGAATGAGGGGTGCAAAATGAATTTCAATCGTTACTATCGACACTCGTTTAATTGAGTGTCTATACTTCCGTGAGCGGTAGTGTACTGTTAAGATATCCTTACTTGAATACGAATTATGATCTTTGAAATTTTATAATTCAGAATCGACATTTATTATGCCGTAAGCTAATGAGTAATATTAAAAATATTTGCTTAATAAATGCAGAGTATGTTTGGTTGAACAGTTTGTATCCAAACTATACCAACACATCGCATAGTAAAAATGATAAGATGAATGAAACATTTATTGAACGCACTGCCTTGATACCTAGGTAGTCGTTCCATAATTTGTACCGATTCCCCTTAACACATCATATGAGATTTTTTTGTCTCATGCATAGATCATTAATCTTCATTTCGACAGATATCATGCATCGTCGTTTTTACAGCTTCGGTCGAGGTTGGGGATACTGTCAAACGTTACTTCGTTTGCCTCGAGTACGAAAATCAGATAGCAGGGAAAAAAAGAGAAAAGAATTAACGCGATGAGGGGCGGGAGGGGGCGAGAGACAATTGTGGAACACAAAAGAGAAAGGTCGATTGGCGATACGCAATTCGGAGTTCGGAAAAGAAAGTTACGGAGAGAGAAGGAAAATTGGAGTGACAGATGAGGGTGGGGATCCTTTCATTGAAAGAGAGAGAGAGAGGGAGAAGATTCTTTCGTTGAAAGAGAGAAGAAGACAGATAGAATTGCTTCCAAAGACAAGAGTAAAACTAAGAAATAGGTAATACTATGAAATATAGGTTGGGTTGGGTTAGGTGTTCAAATGAATTTTGGAAAATAATTTATAGAGCATACAAATGAAAAAATATTATAACAGCAGAATATAGATAGCTGAAGCGAATTGAAATAGAGAACTTAAAAATAAAATTAAATGCTCAACGAATTGTTTGGAATGCGGAAAAAGTGCTGCTAAATAACAAGGAAAGGAAAACATGAATGAAGAAATGATAAATTGTTACCTGTCGTGTTAAGGAAATAATTATTTAAATTCGACTAAGTATGACAATGTCAAGAATAACAAATTTTAAGTTTGAAATACAAATTCTGCAATTTCACCTGTCAAAGCATGGGAGAGAAATAATAAAATACAAAATATGATCAATAATTATAAATGCACACGTACAAGTTTCTCTTTTATTGTTTCATGTTTTAATAGAGGCAATATAAGTTGTAAAAGCGTTAAGAGCACCTTTTATTTAGATAATTTTCCAAAATGTCTGTGTTTCATATAAACGTATACATATACTTTCTTGATCACTTGAAATCCACTAACAAGGCATTAACAAAATAGGTGATTTGATGAAGTACAAATTTGTAACAATTAGGTGGACAATAGTTCAATAATTATAAACAAGGAAAATCGAACAAGTAGAAAGCGATAAACCGGTTATAAAGAGCAAACTCTTAATAAATCAATAAAAACAAACAAAACAAAAATAAAAAAATTACAATTCAACGAGTTATTAAAAACTGTGGGTGGGCAGGATGGACTCATGGAGATTGTAATGACAAAAAAGCAATGACACAATAGAAACAGACTGAAAGAACAAAAAATTATTAAAGCTGCAAAATCTAATTGAAAAAATGGCAAATTTATAAATCGACGTAAGCATGAAAAGTGAAAAACACAAAATCATACCTAACAGCAGGAAAGTAGAAGAATAGAAAATACAAAGGGGCGGAAGAGGTGGGAGTAGAGAGGACAGACTCCTAGAATCATAAAAACAGACAACGTTAACCCAATCGAAATAGACTACAAGAATGAACAATGAATATACTAGTAGATTCAAATAAAAAATCCAAAAAATTATAAACCAACGACAGTACGAAGAATTTGAAAATAAAAAAGAAGGGTTATATAACAAACGAAAAATAGAAAGATACAAAATAGGAAGAGATCTGCCAGGTACAAAACGACAGAAGAGTACTAAAATAATCAAAACAAAAAATGTTCACGCAACAGAAACGCATTAAAAAGACAAACAATTAATAAACCAGCAGATTCAAGTAATAAAACACACAAAGTTATAAATCAACGGTACGAAGAATTGGAAAATAAAAAAAAAGAAGGGTTATATAACAATTGGGAAATAGAAGGACAGAAAAAACGAGGGGGAGGAGCAGGTGGGAGAAGAAAAGAGAGAGAGAGATCGGGGTGGTGTGCGCGCGCGCGCGCTCAATGTAGACATAAACGTAAGCGTGTGCATGACGCACACACCGACGTTGCCGTACAAGCTCATAAACAAAACGGCCGCGTTTTATTGGAATGTCAAAGCGGAATATTGGTATTCTTCGCGAGGACTCCCCAAAATATGTACGCTCGCGGGTTGCATGTTAATGGGTCGGTGGAGGGAGCTCACGAGCAGCCGGGTATCGGTCTCTCTTCTCGCATCCGGTTGTCAGCACTGGTCGTTAGATCACCGGCGCCATGGCACTTGATAGCCTCGTACGAAACTCACCTTTCCATTCTAAGTTTAGCCGGGCTACGCTTCAACGCCTTCCTTTTTCACGTTCCTCCAATGGGAATAACGGAAATCGGCCAGTGATAGCGTGATACCCAACGACCCACATTCAACGTCCATCGCGCTCGATTGAATCTGGATTACACCGATTTCGAAAATCTCCAGCCGGAGGACAAGTTGCCCGCTAGCTTACGAAAGAATATTTGAAGACGATCATGAACGAGAATATCGTTTTTTGAAAGAGAGCTGCAGCTTCCATTGCGTGTGCTATTCATGTTTGGATGATATTGTAACTCAGAAATTAAAAGAATACCAACCCTCTGCGGTTGGAAGCGGGAATGTCTTCAGCACGATCACTGCGCGATTGCTCTGTTATGGTTTGAAAATTAATAAAAAGAAAAATTGTGGAGTATAACCTTTCACTACAAACAAAGAAGGATATCTTTGCGATCGCAAAGAGTTAGCGTTGAAAAAATACTGAAATCATATTTAATAAGAACATATTGTAAAATGACAATGTATATCAAAGACTCAGAATCGTCCATCGCGCTTGATGAAATCTGGATTACACCGGCTTCGATAATCTTGACCCGAACTTGAAGTTGCCCATCAGTTCTTTAGAGACTTTTTCGAAACAGTCTCCAATATAATATTTATTTATTTCTGTCTTAAACGAGATCGGCTCTATCATTCAATAGGCCTGAACAATTTTACAATTCAAGTACCTGGTTGTCTTTGAATCAAAGTTGTGTTAACATTTTTGTTATAAGCTCTCGCATGGTAACCTGACGGCCATTGATACGCTAGCACACCTTTCCGTAACCGATTGTACATTGTAGCCTTTAATGCAGACTTACATTCCTTTGTGTAAAATAATGTTTGTGTTCTCCAACCAGTGTTCATATAATCGTGTCAATAAATTTATATAAAAAATTATTGTTCTTCTACTGACGCATACTGCATGCAAAAGTATATATTACTACGAATAGTCTTAATTGTACAACCAGCGACAACTTTGCACCTAAACGATCTCAGTGAAACAGAAAAGGAGACAATGACATGACTTACAGTATTAGCTACCAAACAGATAGATGTTTATGAGATTGCAATATTCAAGTTAGGATTTATGTAACTTTCGTTTAAAATAGGTAGGAAAAGTCTGGTTGATTTTAATAAAACTTTCATCGTTACACTTTGCAGTAGTTCAGAACACATGAACTCATTATTTATTAAGTAAAATCGAACACTTTTTTTAATGCACTGGGTATCATCTCCTTAAAAAAAAACTACAAGTTTCACTGTATGTTATATTCAGATCTGACTATACGTGAAATAACTTTTGAAATTGTATCAGAAATAAATGAACATGAAGCAAAGCAATATTAATATTGAAGAAAGATTTAGTTGATGTCTGTTAATTATAGAATCTAACAATAATGATACACATCTACAGACTAACCTTTGTTCATCATTCAGTATTTATTTATTTCCGGTTTGAACAAAATTAACCCTTTGCACTCGAAGTCTTTTTCATCTGATGTACATAAGCTACAAATACAAATGTAAGGAATCTTAACAGGAAGATTTCTTTTGTTTTCAGTACAGTTGTTCCTGTAGTTGAATACTTACATAAAACGTGCATTGTAGAATACGTGAAATTGAACATAATTTTTAGGTGTTTATTTAAAATAGGAAATTTGAAACGTAAATATTATAGCGACTGAGAGTCACCACTCGAGTGCAAAGGGTAAACTCTTCAGTGACAATCCCTATGTATGCTATAGACTCTGACTTTAATAGTATGAACTCGAAAATCGACTGTCTTTACCGAGATATTCATTGATGCACTCTAGAGCAGCTTAGAACACACGACTACAAATCTAGTACCCTATAAAAGAAGATTAAAGCCAAAATAATTATCCGGTACTCCACTCTGTGTTATGCTCACATTTAAACATACCTTTGCAGTGTACCCTAAAAATTAAATAATCATAAAGAAAAGTAATATTTCTACAATATTCAGCAACAATATAATAATGATCTGAGTAGGTCGTATAGTTGAACCTTCACCCTTACTTCTTATAAAAGACATTACCATTAGCATAACATAAAATGTTTCACGTAAAAGCGATCACTAGACTGCGGATGTTTGTGCAATTTAATATACCCAGATTTGTTGAAGATGCACATCTTTTAAAATATGTAAGTACAATAAAACATACGTCTTCTGTACTTGTAAAAGGCAAAATGGATTTTTCGGGCAGCTTCGGACAAACGTAGAGTAGTTAATCTCTAAAAATGCACAATTGCATAAACATCCGCAGTCTAATGATGCGCACTTTTACGTGAAACACCCGAAATCTGCAAAAGTCGCAGCAACGGTTAATGTCTCGCTGAAGAATGTATATGGTAATGAGCATCGATCGGTACGATCAGCTGTTGTCCTAATAGCCATCGAGAATCCTCCCCGAACGAACGGCACAGATAAACCAGCTCTCCCCCGTCTCAAGGGAACATTCTACGAGGCTCGTTCTCTTATAAATATTGCAAACGCCTAAATAAAGCGGAAAACTGCCGTACCGCCGTATGTCAATCCGTAGAACCGACAAGAGTTGGCAGCCGGCATACGAATCCGCATTATTTGTCACACTTTTACGGCCTGAGCGTTTATCGCACGAAAAAACAGGAAATTGAATGAAAGAAAGATTTCATTCAGAATTATTGCAAGTAAATTTCATCACAGAATTTTTATTATATTATTTGATTACAGATGTTAACCTTTTGCGATAGAAAGCCGTGACGTTCCCTAGAATATCCTCTAGAGTCTAGATAAACTATTCTCTTTTTTTTTTATAATATTAGCAATCAGAATACAATTCTATGAGCTAATTTGGTGGCTTGGGTACTGTCTACAGCACCACTTACGGCGTGATGAGAACTCATTCGTTGACGAGTCCTCTCTAACCATCAATTAAGTCCGTTGGCCAATGTCAAGACTGTTCTTTAAACGATTTTATAATAAGTAATGCTCAAAGTGTTGTCCATTACAATCAACACAAGCGCGTAATCAATCAATGACCGCGAGTGATACACATTCAAGTGTTTCTTTCACTGAAGAATGTCTCAGTAATTACTGGCTCTTCAACCCACATACCTTAATAGTTTCTTACTCATTGTCAGTATTCAACACTCTTTCAAACTGCGGATTCAAATGATACACATTTCACCTTAAAATCACAAGGTGAATGATTCGTATCTCGATAAAAAAGCAAAATTACAACAATCTCATTATTACACTGTTTGTTCCCTATAATATACAAATTTTGTTTCAAAGCTTTTTTCACATAACAAATAGTTGATGAGTAATGTGAGATGGTCGAGTTAGGTGAATCACTCTCTATACGACGAAAGCTTCGAATCATTTCGAATTTTATTCGAACTCAGAAAGTATTATAAATCTTGACAACTTTGAAAGAGTATAAAAATCTTGAAACTCTTGAATGTTTTAAAAACCTTGAAAGTCTTGTCGTACGATAATATAATTATCATAACGTCTGAATAACTTTCCTGTAACATCCAATGTGATCACATTACACGCAGAGTAATTTTAGTTCAGATTTAAAATTTGGATGCTGTCGAATGTTCTCCATTTTCAAGCATCGGTAATATTTCAAAACTCTCAAAATTCTCAAGAATTTCTGGCTTCGACTAATCGTCGACGAAATTGGAAACTCGAATCTGATCGAATTGTTTGAGAACTTGCAAGGAAGAGTACCGAATATCCATCACTAACCGTGAACTTTCCTCGCTGGTAGGCGAACACGCAAACGGACACGTGAAATCTTTGGAAAAATCTGCGACGACTGGCAAATAAAAACTGACGAGCTTTATTCTTCATAGTGAATTGCATTATCGGCGGGCACGGATTTGGATATTAAAGGGTTTCGAGCGGTACGGATACGCATGAAAGTCGCGTCGGCATGTAACTCGATTTTCGTAACCCGATCCCGTATGGTAATGCCCCGCGTCTCGAAACCGGGTTAACGTAGGCGAGAGAATGTTTAACCTGGTCGACGAGGATGCGTATTGTTATTTTAATAGGCATTATTTGATTTTAAAGTTCAGTGAATGCCAGTGTGTTCTTGAAGGGGGATTTGATTGCTTCGCCGATAGGGTCGAACCCTATTATTTCGTTCTCGAATCCCTATTTTCGGGCCGCACAGAAGTCCGTAGGACGCATTCGCACATTCAGAAACGGCTACTTTCCTTTATCCTGCCGGAAGGAACGCCGATGCCTGCCTGAACCGGCAGGGACTTTCTTCCGTAACCTTTCGTTTACTTTCTTCGACCGGAGCGCACGCTGAAAATAACAAAAATTCATGTTGCATAAAGTTTGGCAACGTGACAGTGAAGATGCAATTGCTTGCGTCGAGACAGGGTAAAAGAATGAATATCACCGATAAAATTCCCCTTTTTTTTACTGTCAATGTTTTCACGAATTCATTTTTTCTAATGATACGTGTACGACTTTAATAACAAAATTGCCATTTTTAAGTTTGTAAATATATGTTGTAAAGAATCAATTGAATAATTATTATTATTATCATTTAATCGCGTATGTTGAACGTTAAACAATCCTAATCCTATTCATTCAAACAGAAGGCTCTTATTTCTAACGAAGTCTGTTTAAAATAGTATATCGAAATTCAATAATTATGCATTATAGAAGATGTTTCAGTTTAAATACATCAGTAAGTGAAAATGTAAATAAATAAAAGAATTTATACGATTCTCGTAAATTGTGAAACGCGTTAATGCACATTTTTGAGTAGTTGTTTTACAGCTTTCTGAAATAAAATTCTTTCATGTCGCCTTTATGTTTCGACATACATACATTAAAAAATCAAAATATAAAATAACCAGTTTGCGTCAAGGAAGTGAATATGCTGCTGAAATTGATAAAATGCTGTATATAATTATTAAAACCTGGTTATAAAATTGCAGTACATGACTTTGAAGGGTTGTCTGAACATTAAAAATTTCTTAAAATTAGTAAAAGTTAATTTTCATCTTATAAGTGGCAGTATTCCAGCACTAGCTTTTGTGTTAATAACGTGACGGAGTCTGTGCGACTCCACGTCACTGTTTATGTGACAAAAGTGAGACGTCACCGGTTACGAGTTAATACATTTCTTTCAGGGTTTTAGAGGTCTATGACGTAATAGAAATATATTATCATGCATTTCTTATAAACAGAAGATACTTAAACCCGTAAAAAAGAGAATATTTAAAGAACGCTTTTAATTATCTTATTCAATTTATACAAAATTATATTAAGCTATTCATAATGATATGCTTAAGACTGGATAATGAACTGTGAATGGAATATTGTTGTTTTTTACGAAAAAAAAAACAAAATGAATAAGTACAGAAGTTATCAAGCAGCGTATATTGAATGGAAGGAATCTATTTCATGCAACTGACTATTAAAAGTACTAAATAAAGTAGAAAAATAGCAAGACTGAAAAAAATCAACTTTGAGAAACTCAGCAAAACAAACTGAAACGTCCAATTATAAAATCGTTGTAATGTATCTTCTGTTTTAATTTTGTTCTTTAAAACCTGCAAAAAATTGTTTATTTGTTGATTTTAATGTTTTCTTTCTCGCCTTATTATCGAAGCTATTGCACATGACTTAGCCTAACTTCAAATTGCAAAGAATACTACTTCATTTTCCCTTCGAGGACATTTTTCCCATTTTCTCGTTTTTGAAAAGATATAACGGTTGCTGTAATATTTTATTTGCGGGTCGTCTTGATTTTTGTTACTTTTTTTTTATGAAAAATATTACATTTGATCAGAGGCAGGACCGTGGCTCTGTATGCCGGTTGATTTGCCACAAAGGGGACGAAATAGAGTAAAAGGAAGAGGGGTTGAGTCGCTAAACTCGCCTCCAGTAAATAGAGTCTAATCAACTGCGGGTCTTGGCCGATCGGCCAGATTTCGACCTAAAATGGCCCTATTGTACCGCATTCGTACACTCCTGGTATTTCAACTGCGCCTAGTTTGTTAGAGAACGGTGCTATAAAACTTTCTCCTTTATCGTTGAATTATACTTTATTTTATCGAACATCCTGAACCCATGAAAAGCGCAGCAATTTGTTAATGTCTTTATACAAATCATAACATGAAGAAAAATTGCACTATTTTTGTAAACAAAAACGAAATATATTTTACTTTCTTCGTTTTAGAATTGGCAAACCATTTTTGTTTAATCATGAAATTATGCCGTTTGCTAAAAATGTATTTTATATTGAGAAGGATACTATTTCTCTTCTGTATTTTGTGTTGGTTATACTAGATTGATGTATTTTAACCCTAGTCAGGTCTGCGGATCTATTCTGGCCCATCGTATCTTCATTTATTTAAAAAACTTTCACAATGATGACATTATAATATAATACATGCGACTGGCTATTTCTAGGTTTCCTTAGTCCCCGCATTATATTATGAAGTTGAAAATACGAGTTCTATACATTCAGGGCATTTTTTATCCAAATACCTTGAATGTATGGTCGAACAAAAGAACGCACTAGGGTTAAGTATCATATGGTGGAAATGAACATAAATTGTTAAGCACAGTATGTTAACAATTACGCTCTTTTGAAAATATGAGGAACGATTTAATAAAGAGGTTCATTACAAGTCACAAAAGCTTCTCCCTTTTACAATCGACTTGTCAACATTTCGCACATTCCTAAATGTCTACAGACCTCATAAATTCTCCCTACATTTAAAATTTAGATTCTAAAATATCAAATCTAAAAAAAATAAAAATAAATTCATAACATACATGCGAAAAAAAAATATTAACAAACTGAACCACAAATATAATATATAATTTTTATATTATGTACCATCATTTTACACCATTTATGACTATTATCTCGATTTACAGAAACTAAAGTTATAAGACGGTATTTCTCGCACTAAACACCGCAATAAAAAATTAGCATTAACTTAGAAAAAGAATAATGTGAAAATACCAAGTCACCTTGCGACAGTGAGGAAGGAAAGATGGGACGAGACGAATAAAAAGAAATTAAATACGCGGGCCGGTTTTTCTTACAGCGGCGACGTTAACAAAATCCTGGTCCTAGACAAATAGCGAAAGGAGGATAATTTCGGCGCAAGGGTCGTCGTCCTGGCGAAACGAAGTTAGACCGATCGGCTCCTTGCGGGGTGAGCAGAGTCGGCGAAGGATAATTAAGTAACGTCGAGGGGTGGCTCGTCGGGAAGCTCCTCGTGAAACGCGACCACGAGACACTCCTCCTGGAAACGGTACAGAGTTTTTTCCCCTCTGTGGAAAAAAAAATTACAACGATATGTATATATCGTGGCGCGAATGGAAGGGAGCAAGAATTCATCTTGCTAATCTGTTCCGACGACAGGCGTAATTGGAAAGAGAGCACGATTAGACCAAGAGAAGAACGACGTGTCAGTGTCATTCGAAATGATAGATCTTTCTCGAAAAATCATCCGTCGATACGTCACGGCGTGGTGTAATATCGAGACCCTACAACCTGATTTTTTGTTCTCGAAAAAATTTACGTGTAAGCACTTCTGGCGCCTCATTTAGATTCTAATTTATTAAAGTTAGAAAAAAGTTATGTTTGTTCAATATGAACTCGTGAATTGTTGATATGTTGATTGCCGTGCTGCGTTAACTTAAAATTACACGCTTTTTAGTATTTAAGGGGAGGTTCCGGCCTAGAGCCTTAAAATATAGGTTATTTTTTTGAATTAAGCACAAGAAAACTACGACAGATAAATTGAATTGATTTAATTTAAAATTTGAAAATCGATTTCTATTTATTGTTTTTCGGCCTCTATGGTCATGTAAATGAATTTTATTTTGCGTAAACATGGAAATATGCGGCCCGCCTTTGCCGTTGCAAATTCACTTTGTACAATTACATCAAATGATGCCAGGAAAATGTAAATACAGAAGGGGGTTGCGCGAGTAAGTATGCTAATAACATGACCTATCTTCGCGATAGTCCCACATTACATTTACGTTATATTCTCTCCATATAATAAAACCTACTCCTGCATTTCCTATTTATTATAATTAATATAAAATACTTTTCAGGCCTGCAAGACAACTGTAATTAATGTGAAATATACTTATTATTTATACTTAGAATGGCTTGTCAATAATTACTGAACATAATTTTCGAATTCAATGGCGCAGTTACAAACTCGTAACTGTTAAAAAATATTTGATATGGTGCGAATAATCAGTGTATACTACCACATGAAAGTGTCGAGATACTCATTGAATTTTACATAAATCTGTAAAATATTTTAAAATCGTTGTGTAATGCAAAACAATTTACCTTGTATGATATTTGATGCATGGTGCTCCAAAACAAAAACGGATTAGCTTGAAATCTGATAAGAAATACATTCTGAAGTAAACAAATTATTTTAAACAATTTCTATCTTTTAAATATTTCCGATACCCTCTTTCCATCGAATCAATGCCATTTCGTTTTAACTATTTTTACTGTTAATTCTTCTCTAATATTAATTGGAGTTGAATATACTTTATCTTTTAACTTTATGTTAAATAAAATAAAGTACAAATTAGTCCAAGAAATAGCAGGTCTACATTCTACAAATGCTATCGTACTGTTCAAAAGGTATAGTATAAAGTTTTTTAATAACAATTATTGGAAGGGCGTATGTCCATATTTTGGAGAAAATTAAGTTATGCGTTTTTCTAACTGTAGATGCCTACCCCTGTTTAGAGTTATGGGATCCAGAAAAACATCAAAAGTGTCTTTTAATGTCTCCTATCTGTTTCCATATGATAAAAATTTCCTCCACAGTTTCGATTTATTTTTACATGAGGAATTACCCCCTCCTCGGTTGCACCACAAATTTTACCGCATCCTACATAATTCGTATAATGAAAATTCTATTGCATTAGTAGCACATGAACAAAAGAGTCTAAACATCCAGGAACAATATTAGCTAATCCATATTACCCGAAGAATAACTTCGTCATCCCTTAAAAACTTGTTCAACAAACCCTCCCTCAATGCAGCAAATAACATTTCAACTTCATCCTGAATCCCTCTTCAAGAACCGCAAATTTGTGGCACCTAAGAGGACCCTCGCACCCCCATCGAAACGCATCCTTCAACTCTTCCGTCGCCCCGTATCCCTTTAACTTCGTTTCTTTTGCGGACCAGTTGTTATTATTTATCCTCGCGGGTCTCCGTGGCCCCCGCGGGCGAAAGAAGAGCGATGCTTAATTTCCAAGAGGGTGCCGGGGCAATAATCGCCGACAATAAACGCGAATCGCACTTGATTATTATGATTGTTCGACTCCTTTCTGCAGAACCCTCAAATAACTTCGTTTCTCGTTAGTAGCCGGCTGCCGACCCCTTGTGCCGACGAAAACGTAGGGTGGTTTCGTGCGGGGCGAACGGGGGGGGGGTGGTGGAACCGGATGAGAGAGAGGTGGGGGTTCGACGTTTCCGTCCGCGGGGCCAGAAGGTCGCCGGGGGTGAACGACTGCGTTGCAATTTGAAAAATTACAGGCGCCGACGCAACCCCCGCACGATACACCCCCTCTGCGCTTTTGCATTCCTCCTGGCCTCGAGGCGGTGCAAAAATGGAAGCCGTTCTCGCGCGACTCGCAATCCACCCCAATGAATCGCGATTCATCGACGAATCTGCGATTTCGACTGGTCCGTCGTCGAGTTTGCCTCGCGGCAATTCAGTCGGTCGCAAAAAAGAAGATTGCAAAAGTTTTGGAGGAACATCGAAACTTTTCAGACACTACGAAGTTTTTGAATGTTCAAATTTATTTTTAGGCTAGGCATCTTGAGAGCTGTTGGACTTTGTAAATATTTTTGCAGAGGAAGATTTTGTTTGCATTGGAATGTGTTGTTAACTAGTTAAGTGTAGTTGTAAGATGTGAAATATCATCTTAAACGTTGAAAATTTTTATTCTCTAAATCCTCAGTTCAACTTTGATGAACTTTGAAGGTAATTTTTACTTAGAACTTCAGTAAGGGATATTTTCAAAGTTATTAAAGAAAAGGACTGTGAATACTGTTATACAGTTATAAATTGATTAAGTTGTTTAAATACATTTTTCCAGATTACACAAATGAATTCTGAAATTTTTTACTGTTTTTTACCTGAATATTTGAAAGATTTCTGCTATCGAATCGGGGTATTTTAATTTTAGAAGAGAATAATGCCTATAAGACTTTTCCTCACGTGTATGCATTCGATATAGAAAATGAAGATAGCTTGAAATTTAATTGAACAATACTGTACTAACTTTAAAGTTTATTTAATTACTTAATTGAATGCCAATTAGAATTCATGTTAACCTCTTTTCTTCGATTTCGTCAATCTTCATCAGTGCTTCCAATAAGAATAATTAATGGATTGAGACATTTTACAAAAAAAAATTATAGCAGTTTTGAGGATTTTAAGTCACTTTAACACGTCCATGCCACAGTGGAAAATTCCATACATAGTCTAGCATATGAAAATAATTTTTTCTAAATACATAGTATTAAAAATATAAACATTGAATTATCTTATAACCAGACTGCGACTGTTTATGCAATTTAACGTACCCAAGTATCTGAAAAACGCAAATATAAAAAAGTGAGAAACTAAAAACTACATTTTTTAAACATTTACAGAACGACATACAGTTTTGACAAAGTTTCATTACTGTACTTACATAAAAGATATTGAACTGTAACAATGTATATTTGCATAAACATCCGCATTTTACTTATGACATACTTTTTACTTTGTACTGTCGTTGTGGCGTTCATTTTAATTGAAATGTCAAGAATATTAGCATTTATTTAGAATAATTGAATTTGATGGAATTACACGGAAAGTGTCAACTTATCAATTTTTATTTTATTGTAGATACGGTAGCACTGAAGCAGCAAAACAGGTTTCACGATGTACCCCAGCTGTAATTTTGCGGGCAATCCCCGATCAACTCAACACGCCGCGCAACCCTCGTATAATCAATCCGTTTAATCGGATTAATTTGTTAGCAGAATAAGACGCAACGATCCGGTTGTTTTCACAAGATCGCGTGTCTCTGATTCTTGTTTGTTTTTCTGGTAACTTCGTTTGACTGCTTCCGCGCCCCCTCAACTAACGAAATGCATACAGATACGTTTCCTAATTTCTCTGTTAATATTATCCATTTATAACATGATCAACTACAGTACACATTATACTGTTGGTTTACAACACACGAGTTTGCTACAAAAACGTGTGAACGTCATTTGAAGATAATTTAGTAAAACATAAAAAATTCCACACTTTGTATATTATTATTTTATTCAGTTAAAATGCTTGCATTTTGTACTAATTTCACTACAAATTTTCAGTTTGAGACTTACATTTAACGTACATGTGTTGGGTATTTAATCCCGAGATTATTTTTGAAAAAGTGTTTAAAAATTGACATGGAATTACTTTAAACGGTTTGTACATAAAGTAGATGAAATAAAAATTGCAATTTATATTTTTATGAGGTGAATAAATACCAAGCATATAGTACTGTTATTTTCATGTTAATCGATCAACATTTTGCGATTAGTTAGGATTTATGTGTTAAAATTTGCAGTAGAAAACAACTTTTTTGGTAGAACTCTCTCTTAACCGTCGAAAAGTGTGTACGCCAGGCCCCGTTATACCGATCTTTCAAAAGAGATCTCTTCATCAGTTGGTTGAAGGTACAAGCAAGATTCTTGTTGATACACTTGACATTTCGTAGCAATTATTATCGGGTTGTCCGATCTTCCCCGAGCAAGAAACTGTATCATACTTCACCACGAAACTTTTACTCCAGTCTTCATGGAAGTACACCATAAATCTGAACACTTTCCCGATACAGGAGCTCTCTCTAAAACAGTGATGGCAAACTAGTTCCTGGAAGTTCAACCTTTACAAAAACCAATCGATAGCATCGATTAGTTTACAGCAATGATCGAAGATTCCTCGACAGACCTTTTTCTTGAAAGGTTCTTTCCTAAAAGTATAGTAATAATATTTTACGTGTTAACAATTAATTGAAATATGAGTTTTGAAATAAATATCGTTCAAATATCTCTTTTCGTATATAAGGTTTTATTAAACAATTTCATAACTTAATTGCCACACTGAAAGATACGATATGTAGTATATCACAAGAAATAACCCCTGTTTTTATATAAGTTGTTAAAAATCGTAAGTCTTTTATTATTCAATGATACGCTTGTTATTTTATATTGTTATCATTATATGAAAATTTCCCAATTACTTAATTAAATTTAATTTCATGTGCCATTCACCGGCAACCCCCACGATGAACCATTGAAAGTCTTTACAGAAAATCAATAAAATTAATAATATTTATCACTTGACGTCTGGTTTAATTAAAAGTAATTTCTTCATATAAATACTATAATATTTATTTTTGTTTTACATTTCAATATACATGTTCAGCGGCTACAGAGATAATAACTTGTTTCATCGTTTATATGTTTCAATAAAATGGAAAGTATTTTCAGTCAGAGTTTTAAATCAATTAAATATTTCCATAATTATTTTTCTTCCTTACTTCAAGTGCAACTGAGTAAATGTGAATTTTCAAGGACTATTTGAAATGTAATTTGTTACATGTACCAAAACCCTGTTTCAAGTAACAATACCTTGAAAGAACGTTAAATAGATTACAGTTGAAATCACATATTCATCTAATCAATTTCATATGGCGCTGTATATATTTTCATACATTTATTAAAACATTCACGTAATTCTGGTATTGTATGAGTGTAGGTATACCTACACGTATATTTCGAATACGGCAGATATTAATAACATTACTAACAATAAGACTCCTGAACATAGAGAGATAAAAAATCTAATTAAATACAAATATTTATTAGATACAGTCCATAATTAGGATAAACATCCCACTGACGATAAAGATCATAAGTTTCACTTAAGAATCTCTATTATTAGAATTATTATAGGGATATCGGAACTGATTCCTTATTAATTTTATAATGAGATCGCTTCTTATTTAGGTCGATACGTTAAAACGCGTTAAGTTGACACGTTATTTTTAGAACTGAAACAAAACCGAAAGATAATGGTCACAGGTATAGTAGGTCGAATAACAAAAATTGCATACCAAAACTAATCTCTCTCGGTCCAAACGTGTATTCTTGAAAGTAATATTATACATAGAGCTATGATCCATGTGCACTTCAGACCTGTTAGATAGAAATAATAACTATTTGATAAAAAAAAATCAAATATTTTTATATAACTAAAGTATCTGAAAGTACTACAGTATCCACTGCAACGGTGCCAAAATAATTCAAACCGGAAAGGGTTGAAAGGCAGTGACCTTGAACCAGTTTCAATGCCCTTAGAATAGTGAAACGCCCTGTACGTGCAACCTCTTCAGCTAATCCTGTTCTATTCAAATCAGGGAAGGACTAAAAAGCTAGTCACGTGCAACTCCGTCAGCAAGCTGAAAGTGAACATGGTGGTAGCTAAAATTTCCACAAGATTATCCTGGAATTTAGTCGAGCGAACTTAGTGGCTTCTGACAGTTATTAGAGCTGCTCGGAGCTTTTATGTAAAAATTTACCTATTTCTAAGTAGACCGGGGAATTTGTGAAATCGCTTATGTCCAGTGTGAATATTTAGATACAAAGTCACCTCATGGGCCATTGAATTTGTTTCTGCATCAACTACAAGTCTGTGCGATCAAAAATACCGTGTTAAAAAATATGCTACAAAGAATTAATTATTCAACGCGCTCTATTGAACAAAATATATTTTTTTGTGGCATCCGTACAGAAGCAGTTATTCAAGATGCTAAGTTATGGCGATTTACCCTGTACAAGCTGTGCCAAAGAGAACCTCCATCTTGTCACGGGTTCTTGATACACTGCCTCATACGTATGTGAATAGCCAAGAAAAGGTTGAGAGCAACAGATGTGACAGTGAAATACAGTGACGTATCAAAGTATCAAACAAAAGTTCAGCGGCGATGAAGAAATAGTCAGAGTAGAGCAATATGTTTGATAATCGAAACGTGTAATATCGGTCATTCAAGATCTTTGAACACTTTCTCGCCCATATCGTTTGATTGCTTAAATTCTCAAAGCTATTTAGAGGAATTATTAACAAGCATATGAAAAAGAAAAGTGGGGTTGGTTATGCGTACTCAAACTTAAAACTGAAGAAGTCATCTTGCCCTATACTTCGTGCCTGTGCTATAACAAACGCAAAAGTACCAGCCAGAAATTATCCTTGACCGACGATCCTACCACAATTTAAATACCCTTACACTAATATAGAAACACAGAGATCAGGCACCTGAAGGCCACTCACCCTTCTGTACTTTTCTTCCTAGCCTACAATGTCCATTCCTGATTGACAGTGTCTATTCTTCACATTCATTCCAATGTTCAAAACGATAAAACCTTGAAAAAGTGGGACGACGCATCTGTTGTATTTGACAGCGACGGAGTCAAGAAAAGGTGACCTTGAAGTGCTTGGTTAGTACCGTAGCGAAACAGTCCAGCCATTTCCACTGATCCGAAGCTTTCGAACAGCGAAACGAGTGAAAATCTGTTCCCGTCGACTTCGTCAGCGAGCAGCAGACGAATTTTCATATCGACTTAGGGAATCGTCGCGGGCCGGGAGGGACACGTGCAACGGAGTTAAGTCGAGCACTTGTTCCGATGGTCCGATCGCAATCTCTCTGATGATGCCGGTACGCCGCAGCCCGGTACGTGTTTGTCGGAAATTCTCGATTACGCGAAGGAACAGGGCCGGTTTATTAGGAGCACGTGGGAGGACTTCACGTGGCACGTAACACGGTAGGTAATACGTGTACCGAGGCGAAAGCCCGTGGTGTCGCTGGGTGAACACCATAAGATAGGGTCTCATTATTGTAGCTACACCGTTTCCTAAATTGCCGCCCTAGGCTGGGGTTTACGAACGCACCGGTCGGTTCGGGCTTCGTACGACTGAACCGGTGGACCAATTAACTTTCAATTAGAGAACGGAGATAACTCTTATCGCGTCCGCGAGGGCGGATTTTATGGGCCCTTCTTTACCCCCCGGCCGACGTTTATGTCCGCGCTGATACATGATCCTCGAAAGGGTTAGATAGAGATCGCTATATACATAAAAGTGATATTATCCGATTCAAGAAGAGAGTTCTGGACCGAGCTTCTGCGTTCGATAAATTGAACACGGTGAGTAAGATATTTGTCGCGTTCGGATGATGCTGCGTAAACAGGAGCAGCCAGTGACAAAATTTTGATCAGAGATTTAGAAGACTGTGGACTGGTATTCGTGGTATTATCGAGATGGTGGTGCTTGTTACTTATTTGTTGTTCCGGTAAAGTTAGTCAATTTGGAAAGAAGCGATGTGCTTTTAATATTTTTAACACTTTTAAAATTGTCTCGTAAATGAGGCTCCAGTTTGTCAATGTTACGAACAGTTCAGTACGTGAGACAATCAAGGATAATGTATTTAGTTGTTATTAATACTTAACATTTGTGAAACTGACAGAATACATTTTGCGAATGTAGCTTCTCTTTCAGGAAAAATAAGTTTCAAGATCAGTGGTGTGTGTATGCACTTCTTTAAAATTCAGAGTAATGAATTTTAGTATGGACTGCTGTGATTAAATTAATTTTTACTATAAATACATTATCCTTTTTTCACATTTACCTAAAATCAAATATTCATAATATCCTAATTGCAACTGCATTGAATTATTTTTAATGGCTATTTAGATTGCAAAATTTGAAAATTAGTACGTAGTGGTAAAGAAGCATAGCCTTTAAAATTACCGTATTAAACATTTGACAAAGTGGCTGGAATATAGAAAATTATAATCATATTAGATGGAGAATAATATTTTGAACAAATAAAAATTTAAATAGTATCGTTTTACTTTTGTGTCAATTATAGTTCACTTTTCATTTTTAGCGCAATTAAAGTTGTGGACGGTAGTCTGTGTGGGTTTGCAACAGATACTTGAGATAACTAAAAATCAAAAAAATAATTGTTGTTTGATCAATTTATTGGTAATCATTCGTCGACGTTTAATTTAAAACAGATGAGAAATATCAAGATAATATACAATTTTATATTTTGATATGGTGCTATGGGATATAATATATTTTACGATTTCCTGTGTTGGAATACTTAATAAATGTCTGTTAAGATATAATTAGATGACAGAAGTGATTCCCCTATTCTATAATTAAACGGTCAACGACATGTTCTTTCAGCATCGATCTCTCTCGAAAATTTTCTTAAATCGTTAAACCTTCTCAAGGAAAAAGTATTTCCGGCGCTCTGTTCGAATACAAATTAAATCTTTACAACTCCTCCGAAACCAAGAAGAATAGAAATTTCATTGTTTTCGCTTTCAAAAACTCTTCTGTGAGCGGAAAAAATATGATGATAGGGTTGTCTATTTTTGAGATAAATTAAAAATTCCGGTCACATGTCAGTTTTATTTTACGTAACCGTGAGTACATAGAACTCTTTACATTTTTATGCCACTCAGTTTTAACTTGACAATAATAAAGAAATATTTATACACAATCATATAATGAACATATACACTATATATACTTACCTATTTTATAGTTCATAAATTATTACATGATATATGTTTCTACCGTACGCATCTTTCATCTTCTTTCATGTTTGTGTTGTAACTGAACAAAATGTAAATTGTGTAATAATGACGTTGTCACACTCGAAGTTGGCCTGATGTCTAAATCTTGTGACAACGTTAAATAAATACCCAAAAGAAACTGCACAAAAGGTGTAGATGCCATCAACATAATTATTAGTAATATTGGAATTCAATCAATAGAGCAACCAGAAAATGATCCAAAAAATTGATAAAAAGTACAAGAAACCCCTATTCGTTCATCAAACCACATGTCAACTGCTCTCCGCAATATCCCATGCATTGCTGCAAAAAGACGGGGATGAAAATCAGATAGTGTTCTTACATCAAAATTATTGAATCGAATCATAAATAGCGTACACTACATAATAGCCACTTTTTCTTCCTAAAAGCTCAAACAGTTTACCCAGACTATTAATTCTGATTCACATCAGCAAGTAAGCATCCCTGAGACACAGACATGCATCAGAAACAACGAAGAGTCCTCCGTCACTAAATCAACCAATGAACAGGAATTCAAATCAGAAGTTACGACGAAATATTTCAACTCCAAGCTGTATTTTATTCAGAGTCTCCATTTTATCCTGTCATACCTCGCTCTCCCCTGCTCGGTGCCGATGATACGATTCCCAGCGCTGAACGTCGACGGACGCAACCGTGTCGCATTCGATTAATTGACACGCACGTAGTCAGCGGAGAATTTAGAAAGCCGCGCGTTCCCTGGAACCTGCTTCTTCCTGGAGTTCGTCGAAACAGCCCCTGTTTATCGATCACGTACGCATACCAATTAACGAGTCACGGCGTCGGGTGCTTAGAAATCGTTCCGTTTCGCCTCGTTACCGATCGGCCGGCCCGGCGCACAATGCCCGACGGGCCTAGGACGGGTATTGTTCGTCCGCGTAAACACTGGTCAGGCGACGAGCAGCGAAGCAACGAACACGGGACATCCATATGTATGATTATGAGGACGGGAGTTATCACCGAACACGGAGGAGAAGAGACTCGTCGGAGAACGAGCCCGCAGCCTGAGTTCGTGTTTGTGCATTACGCTCACGTGGAACGATACAATAAGGAATCCTTCGTATCGGGGGATGCATGTTAAGTGACGCTTGCTCGTTGCACCTACCGACTCCTTCCACAGCCGATTCTTTTCTTCTGTCTCGTACACGGTAGCCACTTGTTTCCCCGACGACACGTCCCACCTCTGGAAGGCTGATCGTTCGATGAATTAACGCCCGGGTTGGTTAACCCCTGCGACGTGGACGTCGATGCACCACGAATTTCTTTCGTACGCATGCTCGACGGTACGTAATATCTGAACCATTCACATCATTGTTACGTGCGCGGTTATGTGGATTTTTGTTGAACCGGCTCCGAGTCTTTCCATAACGGACATGCGCCGGACGCTTGCTGTGCGATAGAGCACATGGTAGATTCGATGTTTCGTTATACCTTTGAAACTCGATTATCCGAACGCGGCTCATCCGAAAATTCTTCGTCTATGTTAACGCTTTGAGTGCAACGCTTCATTAAGGGGACTAGGCAGTCAGATTTGGTCAAAATGTAACTTCCTTTGAGAATTAATTACAAGTGAATGAATACATATTGTGACTAGTACTTTTCGGTAATGTTTATTAATACTATAAACTGTACAAAAATATTTTTTTGAATAACATATACTTATATATGATGGTTTTACAGTCGACTGATGTGTAGGCGCTTTTTCTGGAGTCGTTGCGGTTTTGCAGTGGTCCTGGCCATAAAAAATTGAATTATGAAATATCATGGAAAATTTGGCACTCTATAGGACTCTAATCTGCACTGAACCTATTGAAAAAGAAAAAAAAATCGAAATTGTAAAAGTGGCGGCAGTGAAGTTAAAAAACCGCGATTTTTCATTAAAACAGAAGCTATTTTATATTTTTGTTTGACAAAACAGGAGTTTTTGCAGACTTATGCGTAGGTTCAGGCCTGAACTAGACATATTTTACATTTGCTCATTTTTTTTCAAATCGATTTGAACCTCCGTTTTTTCGCAATCGCTGCAAAACGAAGAGAAAATATGATTTCGAGAAAAACGCGTTTAAAGTTTTGGAAGACGATAACTACTACATACCTCGCGATCGAACTTTTCGGCTGTCAAATCCTTAATTTTGCGAATTTTAACATGATTCAAACGGCATTTTACTCGGGGCGGATAGTTCTTTCCAAAAATACACCAAAAAAATGCATGTTTTGCCTGCCCTGTCCCCTTTACTGAAAATGGCAAACTTCCTCAATTTTTATACAAAATGAATGTAACCATGAATTCTACCTTTTTTCAATCAATAATATCAGTAACATTCATAATTTTTTGACTGCTTCTATTAGAGTTGATTAGGTATGTTTTTAGTTTTTTGCATAATCAAATAAAGAATGATTGAATCTATCTGTCACCCAAATATGGGTAACGCGGCACTCGAAGTGTTAATTATAAGGTGAAATTATCATTAGTGACATTGTGTACTTTATTTTATATCATCGTGTATTTTTATATTCTAAATCAAAAGTATCATTTTTGTGAGAAACATAGGTACAATGTGAGGCATCTTGTTTACTGATTACAGTTCGGATAATTGAGGTTCTAACTGTATTGGGTCCTGCGGAAGATTGTGTGATTGTTTCTTCTTCTTGCTGCTTTTGTACGTAACGCAGCATCGACTGCTGGGGTCGCTTAGCTGAGATACTAAAGGTTTTAGGTGGGTTTTGTACCGTTCGTGTGTCAGCAGCTACACAAACACACTGAAAAGGGTGAACCATTGTAGCACTAACCTTGATCAGCGGGGATTAACTTTGGCGATCGGAGGAGAGCTGGGTTTTTTGTAAAGAAGTTTATTGAATTGCCAAGCTTATAAGAAATATAGTCTATGATAAACAATAAAATTAACATATATTGTTTTCTGCTTAATTCTGGTGGCTCGGTATCCAGACTTCTCTAGAATACATCACAGATTTTCTTTTTGGACCACGACAGTTGCATCAGTGTTATATGACTCTAATTGATGTTAGTAGAGAAAAATAGTTTTTGTTTAGAAAGGGAGCATAAGAGAGTAGAAAATATCTTACCGTGTCTTAATAAGTATAATATCCTGAATGAGATCATAGTTTTTGGCGAGAGCCGATGTCTCCTACACGTCTATGCCGTTAACGACATTTTTCCTGAGGCGACTAAAAGGAAAACTGTGTTCAGTTGACATATAAGACTTTCCGTAAATAATTAATACTGTTTGGAACGTCTTCAAATGATCTAAAAATCCATGTATGTATTCCATTTTGTTCAGTTTGAATCTGACTGACACAGAGACGCGTTTAAAACAATCAGTGTTAAAATAAAAATTCATTGTATTCTATTTTATTAATTTAACCCCGGGTTAAAAGCCACAGAATCTTTGAAGCATACGTTCAGCATATGGCGAGAATAGTCTTTCTAATCACAAGGTATAATTTCGGTTTGAAGATTTCATAGTTACGATAAAACATTAAAAGATGCTCCTCGTTCAGAAAGACTAAGGTTATAGATAATAATGAATTATTTGCAAAAGAAAATTCACTAACATTAAGCACTAGAGAGAAAAATGTATTTCTTTGAATTATAAAATTCTAATTTTAAACAAAAAATTTAACCTTCATTTAGAAGGTCAAGATAAATTTTACAGTAAGTCTTTTTTCAAATGACCACCTGTCATGACACGTAGATTCACCTCTGAAAGTCATGACCATTACTTTTTTACACCTTGTATATCGAGATGCAGAATCGTTTCAAAAGAGAAGTGGATTTGTTCTTTGAATCTAAAAATGCTATCTTACTATTATAATAAGGAGACAGAGTTTTTTTGTATGTTCGCAAAAATCTCAAAAACTACTAAACCGATTGTTATGAAGTTTTCACAATAGCTTCTTAACATTTTCCGGAGTGCCATAGGCTATACTTTATCGCGAAATAAATAATGTATTGAGATAAAACATATAGGACTATTTTTTTGTCGGCGCGTGCCGTCCACGGGGGCATAGTTCACGCACAGCCGCGAGGTGGCAAAACGCGGCACCCGGGCGCTAGAAAGAGAATTCTCCCGACTGCAAGATATAAAAAAAAAACAATATTCTGAATTGTATACGCAGAAAAGTGGCGGACGAAGCCGTGTCCAGGATATGCTAGTTTCTTAATAAAGAGTTGAACGTTCATTTTAGAATTAAAGCTGAATTTTGCGGACAATTTTCTTGCAGATGTCCACTTATCATAACGCGTATATTCACCTGTGAAAGCAGTAACCATTAATTTTTTACACCAAGATACAGAACTGTCTCTGAGAGAGTATCAGACACTCGCAGCCTAATCGGAAAGGAAAACATGGCGTCTGGCGGAGGGCGTGGGTGCCGCAGTCAATTACACGTTTTACCTGTTCTCCCACCTTGCGGCATCGAACAAACGCGAAATAGCGTGGTGACTCGCATGATTTTCACTCGGCCCCGACAACGTGCGATTTTGCTCGCCGCTTGTGTCGCGTTTCGCATCGATTTCTCGGCTATTTTGTTACGTGTCGCGCATTCCCTCCGGCCGTAATTGCATAAAGACGCTGCGCGTGAGATAAATCGGCGATCGATCGACAATTGAGTAACAGAAAAAGTCCGCGGTTTATGAATAACCATGAGGGTCGCGCCGTTTCTTGTTTTCACGATCGAGCGTTGTAAACGGAAATAACAACGAGCACGTTATTTCTGTCGTTCGCGGGGCTTCCTGTTTTCTATTCGGTCGCCGCGAGATGCTCGTGAATCCCTATTTATAGAAATGCGAATACAATATGACGCGTCTTCGGCGATTGAGTAAGTTCGAATTTCGTATGAGCATCGTGCGAGGTGATAAAATTAATGGTATTCGAAACCTGAATACTCTGACAAGTACATGTTCATAGTAATAGTCAATGCTTCCTGCATTAACAAAATATCAAGCGTCGCATGTATTTCGTCTTTCGAACAGTAAGAATTTAAAATTAAAAAAGAAAGCGCCGCAGTTGCATTGAGAAGATGATGGAACTTGGAATCGTACGTTCCTTTAAATAAAACTTTTAAGGAAATAAATTCGGTTTTTTTTTCATAGTCCAGCCGCAGTAAGGTCGACGCTTAATCATGGTAATAAGAAAACAAGGACACCTCTTTCGTACTATGAATTACAACATTTTTATGAATTTTTTAGACTCATGAATTCGCAATTGTACAGATTTAAAGAGCAACAAGATTCTGATCGTGACTCAACAACGAAGGAGTAAAGTTATTTTTTTCGTAGAAGTCGATCACAAATACATTATTCGCATGTTTCTCAATGAAAACTTTTATAAACTGATATTTAAATCAATTACCACGGAGGAGAAAACGAAAGTTCCTTCAAAATCCCTAATTTCATCATCGCAAAACTGTTAGGTGTATACAAAAGTAATGGTCATTTTGATGTCACAAATCTTTATCAATATAAAATAATTGGGGCAGTGCTAATTAGCTTAAATCGAGTTATACAGTCATCTTTCGGATAAAAGTTACAATCCATAACGATGTAATAACTGATTCTTCTGAACGACTTGTGTTTTCGTTGAATCTTGACTCAACAATACTTGTTATACTCGAAGTATCAATTTTCAAGTATCTTTAAAAGTTCTTTCGATGCCAACGTCCTGATAAAATAATCATGTGAATGCAATTTATCATGTACTATTTTCAATAAATTCATCAGCTTATTTCTATCAATAATAATGAGTGATCATGTACTACTATAGGTAAAAGTTTAATTATACTAAATAAATAAATAAATAAAATAAACATAATTTCGAGTGAAGCAAATACAATAGTAGCGTAAAGCTACTTTTGAGGTGTGTATTAGTTTAGAAAGAGACGTAGAGTAATTAGGGACACAAATTATTATTACAGATAATATAATATTGTAAACACTTCGCTTCTGTATTACAACAAAAAAGTACTAAAAACTCACTCTCGTTTGACAGATCGTGAGTCGACTGGTTTCTACAACATTCTACGTATTGTTACCAGAGTTGGGGGTGAGCATCAAATAAGGCTCTTACATCAAAGTAATTTCAAATTCAACCATTACTTTTATATTGTAGTACAATTGTCAATACGCTGTATATAATTAACCCCTTGACTGATTTTTCGAACGACTCTGTACGATAAAATTTACTATCGAAGTCCTCGAGTGCCCCGATAAATGAAGAGCGTTCATCAACAGGCAACAATCTTCTGAAAGTCAAAGGTACTGCAGTGCAAATGTTGATCCACTTGCCTTACGATTTTATAAATCACCAGGTGCGCAATAGTATCTATTATCCCAATAATCTGACAAATAAAAAACATACATTAAAACGTACAAGTTGCCTTTAACAATCCCACAACAGCCGAAGGAGCATGTCTAGCACATGAAGCAAAATTTTCAGCACATGTGTGACTTGTTGTCATGAGACAAGGGGTTAAAGAATTGGTACGCAAGTGGGACTGGTGTTTGCAACGCGTGCATCATATTCTGTGCGACGAATGTGGCTTGTCGTTGTAACACAAGGGGTTAAATAATTCGTTGTCGACTACCTCGTTACGCGGTGTTCGTTGTGAATCAAACACAGGCCGCGATGGTTCGCACGCGCACCGTACGCTGGCGTTCTGGAGGCACCTTAAAGAATCGGCGGGGCGCGCACGTGGCTGGCTTTACAGGCCACTTCCGGGGAACGTCGCCCTTGGCTCACGACAAGGTGGCCTCTCCTCGGCGTAGGTGTACGATCCGACCTCTTAACCATCCGGCAAATGTCATTAGTAGCGATGGGCGGGGCGTGAGTCGTGCGGCGATCCGTCAACAAAGGGTGCGGTGACGCAAGCGTCGGTGTCGCGGTAGCGGCGGCGGGCGGACCCTTGCACTGCGGTGGTGGCGCGTGATTCGCGGAGCGTTCGGGTCGTGGGCGTGGCCGACCCGCCCGACGCGCGGCGCACGCTCTCGCGCCCTCTTTCTCGCTCCTCTTCCCACCACCGGCAGCTGTCTCTCTTCCCCTCTCGGGGCTCGCCGCGCGGCTCATGTTACAGACCCGGTACAGTCCGGTCTAGTCTGTCGTTCGGTCACGAACCGGTCGTTTAGCTGTCTGCGACCCCCACATCGTGATTCGAGCGATCGAAGGGACCGAATCCGTAACAGCTGGTCCACGCGAGCCGAGACTCTCCGCTTCTCGAGTTGTTGACACGCACGTGCGCGCGCGTGAGACACACACGACCGTCGTCGTCGTCACCTTGTTCTTCCCGCACGTTAGCCCTTTCGCCCTCGTGCACGGTGGTTGAAAGATGACGCGGGACGAAGACGAGTCGGGGGATGGACGATGACGAGAATATGACTGTTCCGCGGTGTGTCGGCTTGTTTCTTGGTGCGAAAAGGTGAACTTGTTGTGGTGCATATAGACACGGCAGTGCGAGTGCTCGACGAACGAACAGGAGAAAGAAAGAGGGGAAAGAGAGAAAGAGAGAGGAGAGTAAGGGAGAGAAAGAAATGTTGCCGTATCAGGTGGCCATGGATTATGGGGGCTTTCAACGACAAAGCCCGGTCGGGGTCGGTGTCGGTGTCGGTGTCGGTGTCGGCGTCGATGTCGGCGGACCCCATCAGGGGGCCGCTGGGGCGCTCAACATCAACCCCGCGTTCACGCACTCCTGGTTCGTACCGGCGGACCTCTGTGTCCCGTACAAACAGAGTCAGGGTCCTCTCCTCGAGCCAGGGCATGTTGTTTCTCTTATACTTATTTTTCTTACTACCGTACCGCTTAGTATTTATGACCTCCTCCGACGTTACGATCTACCTAGTTCTTTCGCTGCGAATTCTTCAGACACTCGGCGACTCTCTGTTGGGTGTCTTACAAGCCTTACGCGCCGTTTAGGGCAAGATTGCCTCTGAGGGGGACGACGTAATGTCTTGATTAATCGAGGGGTTGTTCTCGACTACTTTGTAAGTGTTGAAAGCATTAATTATGAGAAGGATCGTGAATGCGCTTTGTGTTTAGAATGTTTGGTAGTTTGGGAAGCTTGAACCCTTCTGCATCGTCGGTGAACTTCGTAGCTGTGATTCATTGTTTGCAGGATCATTGGGATTTTTGTGTAGTTATTTACATATTTAATTAGGATGATGTGATAATTGAAATCTGTTATGTAGAATTATTTTCTATTTCTTGTAGAGTTCCTTTTTTTTAAATATGTTGGAGTCTAATGACCCTAACGATGAAATTACTGAATATTTTTTGGTTATTGTGTGTGTTTGAAAAGAATTATCAACCTCTTTTATTTTTATTTCTTGTTTGTCATCAATCGTTTCATTTAACAAACTGCCTGACTGAAACATAAATTCTGGTAATCCTTATTAAAATGAATCGCAACAACGATTGTTTCGTGAAATAATTAACAAATATGTCATGAATTATGAAACACTCGGATGATTAATACTGTCAATGACGAAACTATTTCGAATCATGCAAATAAAATACGTCGCCTATACGTAGTCCCTGGGTCATTCTAACTGCGTCTCAAATAAATAATTTCACAATTCGTGATATTAGGTCATCCACGCGATTATCATACAAGATCATATTCCATCGGATTTACAAACATTTGTATTTATTCGTTCTAAAAAAATTCGTTGTATTCATTGACGATGTAAAAGGGTTAAATACTTTTCCTTCTTGTGAACAATGGACAAACACTTAACAATTAGTACAAACGCATACAAATAATCATAATAATTTATTTAAAATCATTCATTATTGCATAGCTATTGTCAGCAAAAATATTAAAACAGTGTAATACAATTATTGTAATAGCAGAATTGTTGCTGCTTAGTATTTTTAAATAAAAATGTATTCAACAAAAAATTAAAAAACGATCCTGTTCAGTAATTTTCATTTTAGAAAGCATTCAATCTAATAAAATATCAGTTAAAATAAAATTGTCAAGATTTTCAATAAAAATTCGTACAAAAGTAGTGCCTATTATTGAAGTTATTTAGGATATTTAATAAAAAAATGGAAAGAGTATACTTATTTATTGCAGCGAAGGGGCTAGAGACGCGTAGCAAACTGCTCTCTCGAGGTAGATCGGGACGATTAACTCAATCACATAATCATAATCGTTTACACGCTCGAAATAACGCTACTTTCGTCCCAATATAATAACAAATGTTTCTTCAACGTATTACTTAAAACTGTCCAACAAAATGTCCAAAAAAATAGCTATTAACTAGATAAAAATTGCCACGCGTTCAGCACGCGAGCAATTTCTTTTTTTTTTTTGAACGTTCGCTTTTCTCGTCGATGCCCTCAGCTTTCGGTGTTATAATTCAAAAAGAGTAAGCGGCATTAATATGTGACGTACGTATAACGACAATGACGTCACAAGGCGACGCTGTAAATAGTGCGCTGTAAAGTTGATGTTATAACTGTAAATCATTCCTCGTACGCAGGATGTCGAATTTTTATCAAGCCATCGATCATCATTTTTATTGGGTCTGCTCCAACTGTAGAAACTCTATGAGAAGTAGTTGAATTTTAATATCAAACGTCAGGCGTTTCCTTATGTATAATCTATTGCGGTACTGTAGTTACTTTGCGAGCTGGCAGCACTCATTAAGAGAAACTGAAATGTCTTAGCAAGTGTGAATCTAAAAATTAACTGTTTCAAAGGCATTCAGTTTTTCAGATCGTGATCCAATCTTTATACAATTCCGTATACTATATGTGACAGGATGCACTTTTCATAACAAATGCTCAAAGTAGTCATTCTTTGGATGCACGTTTAGTGAACTTCATACAGATTCAAAAATGTGTTTCTCTTATTTTCTAACAAGTATCTGCGATATGTACCAGTTACTGAGCATTGCCAATAGCACTTAAATACACTGAATCATTTTAAGTGATCTCATAGAAGTTTGGTATCCTGAGAGGTCATAGTATGCGTTCACCACGGTATTTGATATTACATCTTGTTTGTTACAGTCTAACAAGTATAATCTCTGAAAGTATTTATACTTTATTTACAATTACTTATTCGTCGAAAATAAAATGTAATATTTTAAAAGCGTTTTACGTATGGTCTTATATTTTCCAAAATTTTTCTGTTTATTTCAATAAGGTGTACCAGCCTGTGAAATTTGTACCTATTAATTCAGCAACGCCCTGTATATACACTACCACCTGAACATTTTAGGATATTTACTACATTTAACACAAATTACAGAAAAATTATGAAATCATTAACACGTTGAGTGCCACAGTGAAAACAGCCACACCTAATCAGACACGATATAATTTACTATTTCTTGTATAAATCGTAAAGAAAACAAAAATTTGAATACTCAGTCGTGTTCTTCTGTCCCTACATTATTGTTTCAGTATGAAGTTTGTTCAGAATTTTGTGACAATCAATAATTATTTAATTAAATTAGATTTGAGATGTCTGTCACCGGTGACCGCCACAGCAGTCAACGTGTTAAGGAATGTAAAAAAAAACATTACCTCGTATGATATTTCATATAATAAGCAGATGTGTAGTGAATAATATTTATTGTACGTAAATCTTTCTCATCAATATACTCTTACGCTGCCAAATTACGGTCTGCATTAATTTTGATATTTCGAAAATTAATTATTTAATTGTCTCTCTCGTAATATTAATATACTCCACCACACAAGTGTCTACATGTACGCACTTCATTTTTTATAGCTTGTGCTTATTTGTCTGGCTAGTCCACGACACGATATCTCTGCAGGGTTGAGATCAGGAGATTAGGGCGGTCAGACAGGGATTTTTAAGTCCCTATTTTATCGTGCTTGTTCTAAATAAGTTCCACGTATTCTTCTTGCATATTTAATGTTTGTTGATATGCGTACAAATAAAATTGTCATAAAAATAACGAGTGTCCTAATATTAAACGTTAACTACATACAAGTACGAAAAAGTCTGTGGCACATAATAAATAAAGGGGGCAGTTTATGCTTTAGATTTCAATAAAAAAAGATCAGATTTTGCAACAAAGACTCTGTATTCACGGTTTCGTTGCTTCATTCATGGATTTACATACGCGCCGTTCGTTTTTATTACTACACGTGATCCGTGGATCCTTGATACCGATCGCACGAAAAGAAATAGCGTAAAAGAATAACAGTAAATCTGTTTTTTTACGTTCGCTTCGATTAAACGAAATTTCATAACGTGCCCCAGCGATTTATCTTCGTTGCACCAGAGACAAATTATTGCGTTCGAATGCGAACGTTCTGCGTGCACAGACGTACGGTGCATCTTGCATGCAGAATCGTTCAATGGATCAGCAATTTGCTGAACCTGTATCGAGTAACATTGTTTCGAAGCGACCGATTTTTTCCGTGAAAGTTGCGATACAGTCCCAACGAATTGCTTTGAATACCGGCAAATACAAGATCTCTTTATTCTTTCGGTGCAGCGAAATAATGCGAAGACCAAACTAGAACGGTGGACGGTTAAAATCTACTTTGCATTCATTTCATGGAACACATAAATTGTTCGATAACTAGTTGATCGATTATTCAATATAATAATTAAGTAATTTATTTAATGCAATAATTAGTGTTTCCATCAGTTTAAGTTCTGCATATTGGTCCGTGCAGTCGCATTTAAATTACGTAACACTGAATGAACAAAATGTAATAGAACAACCGAGGATATTAACGAAATTTCGGCAATATATTACAATGATACGAGCCGCGTTTACGTAATTGGACGGTCATTATGCACAGATGAGTCAGCGTTTTTTCCCGCTAATTGGTAGTACGGAGTTCGTATAAAAGCATAATGATATCTTTACGCAGCGAAATAACGTGCCTCCCGATCTTCTCGAGATTTGAAACATCACGGAACACGGCGTTTAAAATCTTCGAAAATTACAGGCCACGCGTCGATCAAATTTGAACGCGATAATTAATTGAAAAGGAAACGGTGAACATTTTTTTTTTCCTTCTTGTCGGGGAGATCGCGATCGTGTTTCCGTGCGTATCAACGATTGTAATGAAGTTTTACGAGCGTGTAAAGTGGTTCGAAAATATCAGATGCGTGAGTTTTTTTACTGGCCGAGATATGATTTTATGGGGTAATATCGTCCCCCTCTGTGTTCTTGCCACGCAGCCATTATCGAGTCAATAATTCAAACACCGGAACAGATAAAAATCGCTCAGACAGCATCTGGTATACTCCACGAAACGTTCAAAAATATTTTAGGACATTCGAGGAACGTCTTTTTAATTTCTAATTTTAAATAAAGTTCAGAAGCATTATAGAGTAGCCCATGAACGGAGGATATCATATTTTTTCTATTTTCAATTAATTTGAATTAAGAAGATAGTCGAGAAAAGAATTATTATGAAATAAGTATACATAATTCTGAAGTTGTTCTAAGGAGACGGGGTTTTCAAGATAGTTCTTCTAGAACTGTTTATCGAGGAATGAAGTTAATTATCGCCATTATACAGATTAACGCCACTTGGAAACTATTTACACGGACAATTTCATACGTTCATTCTACTCGGTTCGTTTATGAAAACAGGAGATTATATTTAACACGCAATTTTTTATGCAATCTCAATACGCTTGCACCTAACTAGACACTTCATTTATATTAACAGTTCATTAAAAACTAATTAAGTACAGATCAAGAAATGTTTATTTTCGCAAATATTTGCGAATTAACTGCAATATATTTTATCCTTACATTTTCATTTCTGTATTGCATAGCAAATATTTCTTGTGCAGTATATTTTAAGACTAGAAATACATAATGCAAAGTATCATCTGATATAAACTGTATGCGTACCTACATCGCATTTTTCAAATATGTCAAAGTGTTAAAGGGTCAATCATTTCGTTTACATTTAAGTTACTTGACATTTGGTACGTACCAAGTGACTTACTTTTTATTTAGACTACGTCAAACTTCGCAACACATACAATCAAACACCAGAACACAAGTTTTCCAGTCACCAATATTTATTTATTCATTAGCTAAATGAAATCTTTTAGAATGTTACATGCATACAGGAAATCACATAAAACACGTATAATTTACAAAAGTATATACGACAAAATTAACCCTCATCCGTTCCTCATTTTCCCAACGTATTAGTCCCTTGCTATCAAATCGTCACAATGGTAAAAAATCGATGTAATGAAAAAATTAACAATTAAATTTGCAAATTCTTTTATTGAATATAAAACAGTGAAATATCTATACATTCAGTACATTCAGGCATAGGATTGTTCGCATCGTGCACAAATTATAAAGCAATATGCAAGGCGTTCTGCTTTTTTACACTTATCAAATTTTCCTGAGAAAAATGTGTCAAATTGACACAAAGAACGGATGCGGGTTACGAAAAAAGTGAGTGAAAGAACAGAATAACATTTGTTAACACGTCAAATACCACAGTGAAAACAGCCATACCTGATCAGACACAACATAATTTACTATTTTTTATATAAATCGTAGAGTAAAAGAAGATTTGAGTACTCAGTCGTGTTCTTCTGTTCCTACATTATTATTTCAGTATGAAGTTTGCTCAGAATTTTGCAAAAATCAATAATTATTGAATTAAATTAAATTTGAGGTGTCGGTCACCGGTGACCGCCACTGCATTCAACGTGTTAATATGAAGTTTAATTTAAAATCAAGAAACCTAACGTATCCTTGCTGTGCAAAGAGAACAGTGTCGTTGTGTGCACGCAGAAACGTGTATTTTGACGTGTCACTGTCAGAGTGGACAGGGTCGGCAGGTACGACGCACCGAAGAATTTTCCCGGCCCTTGTGAAATAGCGTCGGGTCCCCGGAGAGCTCTGTCACACCGAGTGGATAATGGGAATTGTGATGGGTGGCGGTGGGTACAGAGGGTTGAAGGGTGGTAAACCGATGGTGCAGATGAGTACGTCACGCCACGGCAGTAAACCCGATACGATTAGAGGAACGCTGATGCTGACGGGGCATCCCGGGGAGCCGTCAACACTACCTTCGTATTTTCAACCCCGCCCTCTTTCCATTATTTCTGTGTGTTCGTTTGCCAGGCCTGATGGGCCGACGTCTTCGAGCTCTCTCCTTCGATGACCTTTCCATTATTGCACGCATAGTTACACCTTGGAAAGCGGCTTAATATCGGTCGATTTGATCGGGAGAGCTGAAAGAAAGCACGGGGGTTGATTGGGTTCGAGGTGAACCAGCAGACCTCAGATTGGTCCAGCTGACTCCGGTTGAGTAACGAATTCAGTATTTGGTATTCTGCTCAATGTTTTTTGATTTTTGTAGTTATGGATTTCGTTGCTAGGCGTCCTCGATTTTTTGCTGCGTCTTACGAATGAGTTTGCGAGAATCTTTTTATTAATTTCTAATGGGTAATTCTCTGCAGTTGCGAAATATTACTCGTTACTTGAGTAAACGTAGGGAAATAGAGGATGGTATGTCTGCTCGATGGATTTAGTAAATTCATTCACATTTTAAGTATGGAGACTGCTAACCACGTGTCGACTACACTCACTTCTTTGTTACATAAGTATAATTGTAAATATAAATAATTTTAACTGTATATATCAAGCTAAATGTTCAGTCTAGGTAGTTAAGTGTTTAATCGGTGTGGAAAATTGCTGAAGCACCAAATTGCTTAAGATATTTATTTCCTAAATAATTATTATCTTTATAAAGTCCTTCATAAAAGTTCTGAAAAGTGAAACTTAGTATCGCAATGCATAAGCTCGAGAATAATCTACATCAAGATTGAGAATAAAATTAAATGTTAGAAGATAATCCAATAGTATAGAAATCGAGGCCTTGTCTGACCAATCATTGTCATATTTCACTTTCGCATCGGATCCGTTGCGTTGGACTAAAGAAATATAGTTTTTAGTTTCTGTGATCAGGTAATCAGTTTAATAATTTGTTATATGTTTAATAATTAAAAGTAATTAAACTTTTTGACCAAAATTAATATTTTATTGTATAAAACTCATACAGATTTTTGGAACTTTTAGACATTCTTCTGCCATAGCAATCTGTACCATAATATATTTCTCTTAAAATTATTCAACATCTGTCTAACTTACAAGCAACGTATTTCGTTAAACAAATTGACAACAGAATTGACAGAACATTTTACCTAATTATTCTTCAACCTAATGCATTAACGATACATCAAATTTCTTGCATCGTGCAATTTTCTTATATCGCATGAAGTTTTCATTGCATCGAACTTTAAATGTTATGTCATTTCTGCAATCTATATTTCATTCATCAATTTCATGGTGTCGCAACGCATGTGCAGGACACTTGCTCTTATTGCAAAATTAAATAAGACAAGAGTGAAAAATTCAAAGCTTAACAGCAAGCAGGTGTTGGTAATTGATCTGAATAAATACATGACGCTGCTGCCGTGTATCATCTAATGAATACAATCTAAAGCTTGATAAAAATTCATTTGAATGATAGATGCAAGGTTATGGTAGCCAGCCTGATAACGTTAATCGGTATCAAATAAAAGCGTAGTAGGACAAAGAGCAGTGACCGCAAGTTGTGTCTGGGTTTGGCGAGGGTGTTGCCGTTACGGGTCTCACGTTCCCGGAAGTAGGGACATGAGAATGTCCGGATGCAAGTTGTGAACGTGAGACCCCTAGGAGACTAGACTTCAGCTTTCCTCGTGCGTCAAACTGTCGATGATTATTCGAGACAGGAAGCGAAACAGGATTTTTTTCCGAATGCATTAACATAGACCGTGTCGTTTCTAACACTCGTGCAAATTTGTTTTTCTTCAAGGTTGACATAGTCGTTGATTCTTCGTAAAAGATCATTCAAAACGTGCCCATGAAGCGACGTCTATGAATTACGATTGAATCAAAATTATGTGGTTGTACGAGTCTACCATTTGAATTAACAGGTTGAACGTCGTGGCGGTCACCGGTGACCGACGCCTCAAATTCAATTTAATTAAATAATTATTGATTGTCGCCAAATTCTGAGCAAACTTCATATTGAAACAATAATGTAGGAACAGAAGAACACGACTGAGTATTCAAATCTTTTTTTTCTTTACGATTTATATACGAAATAGTACATTATATTGTGTCTGACTAGCTATGGCCGTTTTCACTGTGGCGTTCAACGTGTTAAGAAAATTTCTCATTAAATTCATGTAGCTACGATCTCGAGTTTAGATTGTGCTCTGCGATGTACAGAGTGTTTTCAAAAGTGCTTTAGAGCACTGCAGGCTTACACTAGTCACTGAACTGAATAAGACACTTTTTGACAACATAGGCCCGTAAATTAACACTTTCAAAGGAACCCGCGATTTTTTATTTCAGTAGTGTATAGTGTAGCCCACCAGTTACGGTGCAAAATCAGAGGTTTACGCAAATATTCATCTGTCTTTACATCGTTGATGACCAGACATAAATGATACCGTACTCGATAAACAGTTTAACAAACTTGCTAAAGAGGCTACAAACTGTCAATCAAGTAACTCAAAATGAACTAGAGAGACACTTTTCATGTAACTTGATATTAATATTTAACAATACACATATACAGGTTGTGACGAAATTCGTGGTAAAACCGGGGAGGGGGTGATTCCTTGTGTAAAAATGAATCGAAATTATGCAATGAATTTTTTCTGTGTGGCGCTTTGTTTTCGACGAAAGCAACTTCGAAATTTCATCGAGTACGCATGTACTTATTTCGATTCTCTGATTTTAGACATCTAGACTTCTATTTGCACTTATGTTTATAAACCTCGAACATGGTATTGTTTGTTTTTCATCTGTCTTTAAGAAGTTATGTAAAATCTCTTGTTTATGCTAGAAACAGTTAAACGTTTCTCATTTAAGGAAGAAGAATGTTATAGCATTTGATCAACTGAAAGTTGACTCTACGTCAGGAAAAAATCATGAATGGTTAATTGGAACAGCATAATTATGTATTCAACTACAGAATCAGCATTTCCAACAATTTCTTTATTAGTACAACCAAAAAATTAAATACTTTATCCATTTTTGCACGAGGAATCTTCCTCTTCTCGGTTGCACCACGAATTTTTCCGCAGTCCGTGTATCTTTAATACCGCGAAATATGTTTGTAAGGTAGTATTTTTATATCTGTCCGGTACTTCAAAAAATTTAACCAAGAGAAACTTATATAAAGTTACAGCCACATAAACCCGTGAACTTGCGTGGACATAAGACTGGCCGATAAAGCGTCAACTGCCCCCATGGTTCTCTGAGTCTCTTTTTCTTAACACCCTGTATTAAAATAATAAAGATTCTATCTACCGCGTGATACACAACAGTAAACGGCCGGCACGCATATCTATTATCAACAATCTCCAAATTTAAATCAAATCAAAACTTAATATCGTCCAATTCATAAACCATGGTCTCAACACAGAATTTTTTACAACTGTAATAATTCGACTGCGGATGTTTACGCAAACATATATTTTTATTCTGAAATATTGTATTCCACTATACATAAATAGCGAGACCTCGAAAGAAATGGTTTTATCTTGTAAAGATTTCAAAATCGTCTTGTATTTCTCTAAATATTCAAAGTGAGTGATATCTGTATACTTGAACCTGCTAAAATACGTAGACACCCATAGTCTAGTGATAATACTCATTTTTCAACTCATGTGTATTAGACACTATTTCGGTGGACATTATCTTCTGCACAAGGCCTGAATTCTTTTCTTGTAACATCCAGTAGTTCAAACCCACTCAGGCATTGATGCAACCGTAGAGGTCGAGAAAAAAGTAACAAATTTTTCCAAATAGGTTGTTGACGTCGGTAGCTATCGGATAGGGGATGAAAGCAGCGACGTATAGTTTTCGGAGGTCAGTACCAGGCGATTAAGCATCTCAGTGTCCAGACCGTGTTGTCCCATCGAAAATGCAAAAGGGGTTCTTCCGGCTGAGAGAAGCTACGTTTCGTCCGAGTCTCTGAGTACGTTTACCGAAAGTTCTCAGGCTCGGGCTCCGCTCGGACACATCGGGAAGCACATCACGTAGACTTTAAGCCCTCCCTTATCTGCGCGTCATCAAGAACCAACTTCCCTCTGTCTCTCTATCCGGCTCTCCGTCTTTTTTCCTCCGTTTCCCTCTTCGCCTCGACTTTTTCTGTCTTTCGCCGTCTTCTTCTCGATTTCTTTTTGTCCTCTCCTCGGTGCACGGTACACACATGCGCGCGACTCCTCGTGATTTACATCGCCGGATGTGCTGGGATAATTTAGTGGTTATCGTATTGTCTCTTCTTCCACTCCCCCTCCGCCGTCCCGTACTCGCCTTCTTGTTCTCGGTTGGCCGGTGGAAGGGTTTCATTGAGACACCGCCCGGTCGTGTCCAAAATATTTTTCCGAAAGCGGGCTCCTTTGTGTCGTCGTCTGCGTGAATACGTTAGAATTCAGGCTAGAGGGAATTGCGTTTCTGGTTGTCGTCGCAGATGGGAAGGCAGATAGGTTGGACGTGCTGGCCGAGTGATTTTGAAATTGCCGGTCTATTGGTAAATACAGTCAGGAAATAGATAACAGTGTTTAGCGCGTCCTCGAAACAGGAATTAAGCTGGAACTGGACAGGTGAGGCTACCGTGAATGTAAAGCTGCTCCGAAAAATGTCTTCTTTAATCATTGACACGTTAAGCCACCTGGACGTTTCAATAAGAAATGAAAGGATTTGTTCGATCATTATCAACGGTATTCTTCTTACAGGTATTTAAAAAGTCACTTAACTGTCGTTTGTCTGGAAAGAAGGCGCAGTTGTTGAGCTCGTTGTCGGGTAATGATGTGTTCGTTAAGACTATGAGACTTGTGTCCCAACGTTTCACCAGCATTGCAACCAGCTTCATAAAGGTCTGAGGACTCAGTGATAGTGGCATGCATCCGATAGTTTGGGTGATAAAGAAAGTTTTAGAGAAAGGGTTATGAATTGTTAGATCAAAATGAACAATGAAGTCTTACTAATTCTAACAATGAAGTAAACAGACATGAGTAGTCGAACGTAATATAATTTACTGTTGCCGATAGTAATCTTAAAGAAAAAAATATTTCACCATTCGATCGTATGCCTGTATTCTTATACCATTAGTTGAGTGTTAATGTTTTTCAGAAATTAAATTTCTGTTGGCGATTATCGGTATCCTCCACTTCAGTGTGTTCACAGTGCTTCTGAAATCTTCACAACACGGTGCACGAACAAATTAAGCTGTTAGCCAAGACTAGAATGGATCGAAATCACGAAACATCCACACTCAATAGAGATATGAAATCCACCCGGTGCCCTCTGTTCCCATCTTAATTCCAGTTTGAACTTTAAACACTAATGAGATGGTCAAGCGTACCGGTGATGACTAAACCATAACATGAACCTCTCAGTATTCATCAGTACGTATTCTAATACAGCTAGGAGCAATGCTGGCAAACGTCGAGATCTGCACCCTACTGGACACAGTCTACATCCAGAAGTCTCAAACAATGAACCCTGTTAACCCATTCATACTATATTTAAATATCCACACAGCTTTTGTCAGTCATGATGCAGTAGAGGTCAGACTGGAGAATTACAAACACCATGTACCTATACTTCGCTTCAGAGTATATACAAATAATATCCATGAACAAGAAAGAGGACTGCATGAACTTGTACAGAGTGATGCAAATTGGTTAACGCTATTTGAATCTTCCAGACGTAAATGGTATCCTCTTTGAATGATCATCTCATGAGTGTTACAGCTTCATTAGACTCTGGCATCATACTGGTCATCAGAACCGCCCCCAAAATCAGTATCAGAATACAAATTTCGAAGAAAAACATCTTACAAGTTTGAAAGGGTATCAGTGGTATGAATCGTCGAGGCCACAGAAAGCCATGAAACGAGCTCATAAAGCAGACCGGTAATATTCAACGATGCAGGCCAGTTCCTTTAGCCGGTTTCCATCGCGATCGTTCCTGGCTCCCCGGGTCTCGTTATCGAACGGCCACCGGAAATGACATTTTCTTTGTCGAAGTGCTACAAAAGCTTAGGCATCCGATAGCCAAAAGGGCCGCGAAAGAAAATTATGTCGAAACTGGAGCCGTAACATTAGGAGCATTGTATTGTAGCGCGAGGCTACGGCTCTCCGGGGAATAGGTAGGGAGCTCTCTCGGCTTGGTCCTTCTCCAACTCACGTTTTCTCCTCCATATCGACACACACACACGAGAATCGAACACACGGACACTCGGACGGAATGGGACGTGCCCTCAGGTGGTGCTTCGGACCGGCAAATGAATTGTTTAATTGAATTAGCCGGCCAACGACGGCCATCATAATTCCCTCGATGCCTGCTAATTGGGCCCTCTTTTCCACGATTATTATGTATCGAGTCCCGTCACGTTGCCGGCCTATCGAAACTGACGTCTCCGAGGCAGGAAGAAATCGTCGAAAGTCACACCACCTGGCCAAAACCATGAAACTTGGTCTCAAAATTCACTAAACCGGGAAACGTCGTTCTAAGATGTTTCCGTTGACCAGGAAAAAGGTTTTGGTCTCTGAACTTTTCTATTGAGCTTTTGCTACGAGACAATAAAATTTTGTGTACACGACCGATTGGAAATCTTAGGACACTTACTGCATTTCACATGAACTTGGAAGTAATTATGAAATTCTTAAAGTGTATTAAGAAATATTGCCTCTGATGATATTTTGTTGAATAAGAGGAACATGCAGTCGATCTTACTTTAAGTACCTCATGACAAGTATAATGAACTATTGAAATCTCAGTATACCTTCAGGTACAGCCTTTACTATTTTTGGCAAGCTAACCATTAAATTCTTTAATTGTTTCTATCGTATTATTGTTATACAGTTCGACCACAAATTTGTATAGGTATGATTCTCATGTTGAATATGTTTTTCATATTTGCTGGTCCATTTTATCCCGCAGAGTTTATGTGGAGTTTGGTTAGAAAAATTGGAGTGGTTAGTCTGTGACTCTTATGCTATTGAAAATAGCTAGTTTCCTATAGTACCTTTGAGCGGTGGGGTATAATTTAAAAGATTTTTCGAATTCTTTTTCTGATCAGTTGAAACATATGGATAGACTTCAGTTTCTGTCGTCTTAAACTTTTATTTTTCTGGAGAATTTGAATAGCTATTTTGCAAATGTTAGAAATGTTGATGTAACATGCAGATAATAGAGTATGCATGTATTGTCTTACTGTTATATCTGACATAGAAATAGTGAAGTATATCAGTCACTAAATGGACATTTACAGTACAGATTACCATAAAATTAATTCTTGCTCTCAGCACGGTAAAAAATAAAATAAAATTGTATGAATTTCTACACATGAAAAACAAATACTTTGTGAATCTCTAGTCACGAGAAATAAAATGGTACTAACTGTTTTAACATAGTACGTGACGGAAATGTGTAAGAATACTGTAAGTTTGTTACTATGATGTTTCAGCGAAATATAGTTAAATAAGTTGAGTATTCATAGTTTCAAAATTGCGCTGAATATTGCACTTAGGAGTGAAAACAGCTGTACAATATACAATGAAAATATTTATTTCCTGTTGAATTTGTGAAACAGAATGTCTTTCTAGGATTACGCGTTTTCATAATTCTAGATTAACTACTTACAATAAGTGGAACAGTTCCATTAACATTAAAAGTTATTATAAATTCTTTGGTGATTAAGATTTCAACGAATTTTGTCGCTCTTCAATTTGAGTATAAGTAAGTTCCCAAACGTCAGTATTTTATTTTCTCACGGTGATTCTTTAAAAACGTGCCAGAGATAACAAAATTTGTACGTTTAACGCTAAATTCATGAGTAATCCATTCTGTGAAAGATGACTCAATTTGGTAGCTATACTTCGACTTTCCTTTGCGTGTTCAGCGTCGGACTAATGTGCGAGTATTCTACTTGAAACATTCACTTATTCATATAACTACTTCCATTCATCCTAATTACTCATAGCTAGCTTGTTAATGCATTCAAGCCTCAAATGTATAAATTATACAATTCATTATACGAGAGTTTTTATCCCGTGAATTCTACTAATCGTACAATCCTTTTCGGTATTTGTTTGTATAGTATTTGGTAATTAACACGTTTTCCAATAGCAGTAATGAAATTACTCATTAAAATCTACAATGCAGCAATTAGAAAATCATATTTGCAAAATTCTTTTCATATTTTTTGGTAGGAATGTTCTTGTCTGCTATATTCATACGGCATGAGTATAATATTTATTTTAAACAGATATCTATATAAATATAACTTTTAACATAGAACATTTTTTAATTCTGTCTGATACTAGAATATTCCTTAATGTTTCGATTAAATTAACAACTAATACCGCATAATATTTAAAGTATTATTGTACCGGGAAAATCAGTGAAGGCATAACCCCTAAACGGGGCTGGCCTTTGATGCAATACTACATCTTCCGTTATTACACATTATAATATTATAAAAGTTTTTGTAAAATTGCACCATGCATCAGAGGTATCTAATTGTTTATACGTTTTAGGATATCATATTCAAACTAGCAGACATTGACTACTGTAATAAAAAATACTTTCCTCATTTTTTATTAACAAACAACTATCTCGTCTCCAGTACAAAGCTTATTTATATCTGTGATTTCAAAACTATTAATCGTTCTTCGTTAAATTTCGCTACCTATATCTCTCATGTTAACCCTTTGACTGTTGCACTCTCAACATGGATACCTTATCTTTGTCTAGAATCATATGTTCGATATATCTCCGATTTTCGATAGAAATATATCATTTCATTACAGGATAACATTAACACAGAACTTATTATCGCTGCATGAGAGCCGGCCACGCGAAACGCTTAACTTCGCACTCTACGGGTTACCATCAGCGATTCTAACCTCAGAAATCCATCCCCCAAGGCCGACTACCCAGGATTCTCACCTAATATCAGAAAATCAAAGGCGAAAGAATCGATGTCACCCTTTTCTCAGGACCCCATTAATAATTCCCTGCTAGGCGGAAATTGTCGGATGAAAAATCCAGCGACGACGAGGTCCGATCGAAAGGATCGTCGATAACCTCGTCAGGCTCCGCTGCTGAATTATTGATGGCCGGCACTTAGCACGGCCGAACACGAGGATCCTTATGTGTCCAAGGCGTGTTGCCACCCTTCGAACGATATGGCTACAGATATAGCCATATACCGACAGTTGCGCAAGGGACCTCTTCTATCCCGTGTCCCGTGGGATCCGCGGGGGTCCTTTGCCCCGCTTGCCCTCCCGCTGCCGCCCAATTTCAACAAATTTGACCGAAAGTTGGCCGGTAATTTTATTTTCGCACGTCTGCAGACGGTGAAGGAGCGCGACCTGTTCCACAACGTTTCCGCTCTGCTCTGCTCTGCTCTCCTCTGGCCAGCCAGACCTCTGGGGAGACCAGAACTGAAGCGAACGAACGCTCCTTACCCTCTTTCGCGGCTCGACCCTCCGTTTTCCTTTATCTTTGCACAATCAGCAGCGGAAGCCACTCTAATCGCACTTTGGCCCGCGTTCCGTGACCGAACGCTCGACTCTCGTTGTACACGGCTCTATCAGCCGAAATTCCTTGGCGGTGTCCTAAAATTCGGACAGTCCGCGATCCGACGCTCTTTAGCCGCTGACAGGACGCTGAAATCTGTAGGCCATGTTCTGAAATTCGAGAAGTCGACTGTTTGAAGCTGTTTCACGATCAGTTTGACGTTCGTTATGATCTTTGCTGGTTAGAAGCAAATTTAGATAGCTGACTGTTTGAAGGTCTTTGGCAATTGTATCAGTCGCTGAAGCAAAATTCAAACAATTGACTGTTTGTAGTTCTTTGGCGATTGGTAGGACACTGAGATCGCTCGTCTATTCTTTCAAAATTTGAATAGTCGAATATTCGAAGCTGTTTGTTGATTTGCAGACCGCTGGAAGCTCTAGTCATATTTTAAAATTCAAATAGTTGTTTATTCGAAGATCTTTGACGATTGTCAGGTTGCTAGATTCTGTCGCCTGTTTTGTATTATTTAAACAGTGGATTATTTGACCACCTTTGGCTACTAGCAGCTTATTCCAATCTCTCGTCAACGTTCTAAAAGTTGTCCAATACACAACTCAAAGCGCTTTGAGTAACGTGAGGGTTACAGACGCTTGAGATTCACCTGAACAGGCCATACGAACATGAAGAGTTGTCTGTGTGATTCTACAACAAGTATTCTATGAAGTTCCATTCCATTTCTAGGCAGATTTCAGCTCTTCGATGCAAATAGAAATGCGTAGTACTGTTCTCCGCATTTTCAGTAGTACTTGTATACCTTAGAAGGCACTTAATGGGATTGACCTGTCGTATTATGTCTTCTAACTGCACTGCAAGCAGATAGAGTACATGTCTGAAGATCATGCTGAACAAGGACGACATCCCAAAAGCATTACCGGTTCTGTCAGAAACAAGATTTCTAAATAATTTCATGTACAAACTAAGTTGTTTTCCCTTCTTTTCTTTTTCCCATCGCTGCACGAAGAATTTTGTTGAAAATTCGTAGCACGAGGGAGTATAATTTGATTTTGTCTCCTTGGTAGATGAAATAACCGATACAGTTTGTTACGAGCTCGATTTTAATGGCGGTGTCACAGCCGAGCTGACGTCTTTCTTTAAAAAGGTAGCATTTACTTGATTGCATTAGCACACAACGAATCGCGATTAAGGCTGAAGATTTTTTGCAATTCGAATGCAGACAGCAGTGTTACCTTGCAAGGTGCTGGAAGCAAACTGCGTTAAAATAAAGCTGAAATAAAATACATGCGTAATTATCAGCGATGATTCATGCTGCATCGACACGTCTGACGGATAGACAACGAAAAGAATGCATCCTCCCGTCCTTACTTGAATAAATCGAATACATTTTTGTTAGAATTGGCATTTCCGTAAATTCTATGCACTATCGTCCATAACTATTAGGACAATTGCAACTTTTGTCAAATATGTGATATCTTACCTAATTTTTATACTTCTGCTGTTTTATATTAGATTCAGCACATTCTTAGCTTTAATAATTTGTTATATAAGTAGGTAAATTGACAGTGTAATAGATCAAATTAATTAAAGATGTAAACGAAGTCATTTTGTAAGCTTCGAACGTATTGGTACGAATACTTTTCAGTGCTTGATTTTTTTAATGCAAGTTTGTGTTTGTTAGCCTTATATAAATATTTGATCTGACTATAGAAACTCTAATAACTAGAATGTCAAAATTAGTGAAAACAGTAATCATCGAGGGGGGTGTCTATCGATACAGATAAGATATGATTTTTATATAATTTCCATAGTGAATATTGTGATATAGTAATATAGTACGTCCTAATGCTTATGAACGTCAGTGTATTTTATTCACCGCTAATGTATTTCTTTAAACTCTTCATTAGTATTTGAAAATATTTGAAAAATTGAAACGCGAGACACGTTGTATTAATTTAAATCCGTCGGATTAGTATGTGAATTTAGAATTGTTTTACGTATTGGAAAACGTTGGAAAATGCGTACAATTTCGTGCGCTTCATTTTACTTGCAAACTAATCGCGTCCCGTCCCATTTTACTCATTACCGATTCCACAGGAAAAACGGAAAAATAACCCGCATAAAGCCGGCAGCCTTTCTCATTTCCACTTTCCAATTGATTATTAAAGACGCCGGGAATTTCTCTTCTATGTACAATTAGGCGTTCAATTGCTATGCAATTACTATGCGATTTCTATGCAACACATGCGCGCGGTTGCAATCCATATTGAACAATGTATCACAGCGTTTCTCCAGGAAATGAATGGAAAATATACGGAATGTTTATGCGCCTGAAATATGATAAATGCGCATCAGCTTTTATTTCTTCATCTATTTTTTAAATATTTTAAACATTAGAATTTTATCAACTTTGTATAGAGGCTGCCTGCAATAACATGCTAAACGTTTATTTGAGCTATATTTAATTAACAAAATTAAAAATATGAATTATACAGGATGTTGTACAGTTAACAGCCTTAACTTTGGATACCCACAATATTCAACAAAATAAATAAACGAAAGTCTAATAAACATGCAAAGAAAATCCAACAGTTTTCGATATTTAATGAAAAATTGGATTTTATCATAATAGATGATCGTTCTAATTTTTCCTTGTGTCTTGGAAATTTCTTTGTTTCTTTTGTTAAGTACTTTACGTAATCAAAGTCGCATCTATTTTAGAACTGTATTCACGACAGAGAAAAAAATGAAAAATCAATATACGTAATTATGTCCTTTATTTTTAATAGAGATCACATAGAATACATCATATTATCATACATTATCACGTATTTCGAAGACAAGAGACCGAAATTGCAAAAGTTCAACCAGTTTTTGCAAATCGAATATTATTTTTTAAACACATTTTAGGAATAATGTTACTACTATTTTTCTACACGCTAAAATAATTGTTTCGTAGCTCAAAATAATACTAACTACTAACAGCGGCCATTTAATAACTTCAAGCAATGCCAAGCATGAGTTACGGTTTACAATCATTTATTGAGTAGGTTTCTCGTACTTCCCAAATTTTTTACAATTGTTTGTTTTTGTAATTTACATCTAGATGATAAATCGTACCAATTAATCAACGATTATACACACAGTATTTAAAAAATGTCAACGTTTTCTAACTTTAACCCTTAACACGTTCACTGCCATAGTGGAAACTGTCATACCTGGTCAGACACAGCACAATATTCTGTATAAATACAAATCACAAAAGAAAAGAATATTTAACTTTTTAATCGCGCAGCGGTTACTTTATACCATTAATACAATATCATTCCTACTAAAAATTGTATAAGAATTAATAGTTATTTCATTAAGTAGAATTTGTGGTAAGGTCCCTCAGCGGTCAACGCGTTAAAAACAAAAGCTAAAACAAACATTCTACCCTGTTTTAGCCTGTACCACGTGTCGAGGTTGCTATTGAAGGGTTAAATTTAATTTGTTACTATTCTTTTGCCAAAATATTATACGATAAATTATTCCAGTGCCTTGTTTACAAGTTTCCGTTGAATGATGGGAGATTTAACGGGATTCGAGACCGTCTCTGACAATTTTCCGTCGAAGTTGAACAACGAGCAACCGAGAAGTCGTTTTTTGACGTAACTCACGACAAAGTGCCCGCATTTTCGTAAGCATCGTTGTACTGTATGGTCCCGTATGCGATGCACGTGCGATGCTCGTTTCTGCATTTGCCATCGTAAAAAGACCGTGTTCGTATCCCAAATTCCAACGGAACCCCTGAACCGATACGACTGTTAAAAAAAGAATATCTTGCGTTTGTTTATCGTGCAACAAGTTTATTCAACGACGAAACGATGTTGCGTGCCGTAACGTTGGCATTGACAAATGGCAACGCGATCACGACCGTCCGGACGTCGGTCTGGTAAAATAAATTACTCGTACAACGCGTGATTGATATTTCAATTATGAAGTTTTATTGTCTCTTTCTTAGAATTGCTTGAACTCACCGCAGACAATCGATTTATTCATTTTCTAGAATCGTAGAGTTTTAGACAGTCTCTATTATTGATGCCATGAGAATAATGTCAACTTGATGTTCATATCACTGATTGATTTACAGTGACTCACGAAATCGACCAAATACTTCTGTAATGAATTCACTTTCTTAAATGCAGTTTACTTCATTTTCTTGCCATCTCCTCTGCTGCACGATAGACTTCACTATATCAGTTCTTTATTCTATAGTATCAACTGCGAAAATTCTATTTCTTCAGGCTCGCCAAAAATTTATCAGGTTTAATGTATCCAAAGATCTGTCTCCTTAATGAATCCCACCTTCATGTCTCAGGACCAAGTCATCAAACAATATTTCCATTAAACAGTACCTTCCAAGCAATAGTAATTCGTATCTCCTCTCAACGCGCTTCCACTACCGCAACAGAACAACACCCGTGACACGGATCCCCAAGTTCCAGGCAGGAAATCCTGAAACTTTAAATTGCTTCGCAGGATTGCTCTAACGAGAGAAAGAATCGCACGGGGGGTGGCGTCATCGGTGTCAAAATGAAATTTAGTCGCGACAGTGTTTTCGAGCCGTGGGTTTTCCTGGAGGAAAACTTTCCGGCACGCTCGTTAGCTAGGTATTCGTCGAACGGCAAGAAGGGAAGCTGTCCCGTCATTGTCCCTGTGGGACCAGGGCAGCCTGTAACCGAGACCACCGTTCTGGGGTGCACGAAACGAAGGCTCGAAAGTCGCGGGACGCTTGTAAAATGCGAAAAGAAGACTGTGATCCAATGGCAGGCCACCTTCCACCGTGCTTTCCCTTCCTTCCGCCGGTTTTTACGAGTTTTCAGCGACGCGACAGAGTCGGCCGTAATGGGCGAAACGCCGTTCCGGATGCTGTTCACCGAAACGGCGAACAGCCGGATGGAGGATCGTCATTTTACAGCCGTTAAGCGCGATAGCGGCCTAATAAAAATCCCATCTTGTTTTCAACCCTTCCACCCGGCTAAATGACGCGTTTAATTGCGATTCGCTTGGCTTTCTTTTTCTTGGTGCCGCCGGTTTCATTGGGTTGCCAGTCTTCGGTCGGTCCCCGATGCTCCACTGAGTTTCAGAAGTTTCTTCTGATTGTCCGGAAGAGCTGTTTTATATTCGTAGATGTCTTCTTGTAAATTGACTGCTGCTTGGATTATCACGGGGTGTTAGGATTTACATAGGATTTTTTTCAAGATAATCTTCAAAATGTGTACGGATATTGAGTGTAAAAGGAAAGATTAGGTTGTATAGTAAGTTTGTTACGTTATTTTAACAGTTTTGTGTTTTTTAAATCAATTACTGTACGTGCCAATTTGTTTCATCTTTTCTGATAATCTATTAAGGGATTTGTTTAGTTTGTTAGTATTTTAATTTTGTTTCTAAGAATGCAAACAATTTTTTAATTGAAACGAACTTACTGCTCAGTCTAATATTTCTGTGAATGCATATATGCGAATATAAATCAGAATAAGGTTGTTAGATATGAGTTTCATATCAATTCAATTGTACTTATATCAGGGAATGATGAGGTTTTTAAAGGTTCACCTCCAATAAAACAATAATTATTCGTACTAAGGAAGCAACATTTTTACGAACCAGTCTTTGGTATTACATTATTGTTATAAGAAGTAACAAAAATCAAAAATACAATTTTTTTGGTATTCAAATTAGTAAAAACAGTTCAGTGATTTGCCCTATCTTACGGTTCCAGTGCTGTTCTACATATTGCTGTAAGGGGATGGGAGTGAGTATAAGATAGAATTAGATAAAAATTATTTCAACTATACTCATGAATTTTTATGTGTCACCGTCTCAATCCACTCTCCCCTATACATCATTCACAGCAACTTTTCAATGATTAAGTTAATTTCTTAACAAATTTACTGTCGTTTCTGAACTTTTGGAGATGTTATTAGTTTGATCAATAATTCAGCCCTTATTGTAAATATTACAAAATAATTTGAAGAATTTTAATCGAGTCCAACTTCACTTCATTTTCACACATGTCATTCATATATTGATAAGTAACTCATTTTATTGCATTCAAATAAATAGCATCTATTTTTTTATTGGAGTTTAGGGAAATTATAGGTAATTGAATTTTCTACATGATTGATTTATTCTTTAACTAGTCGAAGTATTTCACATTGGTACGATAAATTACGCAATGCCGATTAATGTCGAAGGAGACGTGAAAATATTCAGTTTTATCTGTGTCAAGGTATTTCTTCAGTACCCTTCACAGTTCGATTTGACTTAAACCCTATGCATAATTCATTCAGTTACTTAATAATTTATAAAACTGTTGTTTACGAATTATCGCATTTATAAGTCTCTATTCAATATTTCAAGATGCAATAAATCGAGTAACACATTCAACGTCTCGACAGAAATAAAAAATTAAATTCCCTTGATTTTTTTCTCTGGTGATACTCGAATATCATGAGCAACTCTCATATTACAATAACAACATAAAATAACAAGTATATGATCGACCAGTTAAGTACTTTTTCTCTTCACGATTTATATTCAAAGTAAGGACTAATAATATGCCATCTTACGCATTGCTGTTTCCATGATGGCACTCAACATATTAAACTGTAATTAAAAGTCACCTTATAGAAAATGGTGTGGAAAAATTTCGAGACAGTAAATGTGTTAATTTGACACTCAAAAAAGAAAAATTGAAATCTATGGCAAGCGACATAAAATTAAAATGTAAGTAAGATGAAGGATAAATCTAAGATCTGTGATCCTGCTTTTTGTTTATGAAAATATATGAAGATCTAAATGTATCTCGGACTTTTAAAAGCATGGTTTAAAAATGAGGTGTTCCGAAACTTTTACACGCTACTGAACATTATCTAACCATTGTCACGTTCATAGTATCAACGACGCTTTTAATTTATTTATAAGCAAACACAATTCAAACATTAAAACATTATTCATCCTTAAATCCTACATATTTGTTACAATCTTGAATAAACAACAAATTTAATATGATCCCATAAACGAAGATCGAAGAATATTAGACCCGTCGATGGCGATACGCGAATTATTATTGAACCACCAAAAAATCAAGCATGTAACCATAATCACGTTGATAGTTTTACCTTATTTGCAGGTAAACACAATCAAAGCCATGAATCTCAAACCAGCACAAGTCCACTTTTTGACACTATATGAGTTATTAGTCTGACTGTTTCCAGTTCACTCACAATCTGATGACTGATTTTCAAAACAACATAAAAGTGTATTTAAACAATATTCACAAAAAAAAATCAAAGAAATTATTGGAGAATTCAAGAACATAGACGAAAAGAACTGTTTTTCGGGAAATGTTGGTTGGTGGACTTGTGCAGTTTGGGAATTCACGATTTCAATTGCATCGGTGCATCCCGGGATTGTCGGCCCTTCGAAACGCGTCGTATTGGCGGGAAAACGCGACGATTGAAATTTCGATACCACGGGCGGCGGACGTATCGCGACGAGGGGATCCATTCCCTGGTTAACAAAAGGTTAATGACCGTGACGAGTAGAGGGAGAACGGGTTTCGAATAATGCGGATTACCTTCCCATTGGTCAGCGTTTAATGTTTAAATGTAAAACCGGAATCGAGGGGCCGTCCACGGGGCGTGGTTAAATGTTACGTCGACATTCACCCAGATACATTCGCTGGCATGTCAGCAAACATAGGCATGATAGCGTTTGAATAATGTATGCTGCTTAAGCGGTGGCCGCTTTTGCTGCTCGTCCTCTGCCATCGCCACGCCTCTTCTTCGTACCTGCTCGGAAGCCGGCGTCGCGACGCGATGCGTCGGCGGCTGCGAACGCTGCCGCTCGACCGGTTGAACTTTATTATCTGTACGAAAATGAAAATAGACGAGTAGATTTTATTCTGGACTAAATGGAGCGAGAAAGAGACTGTACAGAGTGACTTAAACTAAATAGGATGTGCTGGAACATGTTTGGTTACCCCATGAGTAATGTCGCTTTTAAATATGACTTCATTAAGCGAAAACTATTTCGCAACTGCAGTTATTTTTAATTATCAAGATTCTGAATATTAATTTTAATAGTATTTGTTCAACTACATCAAAAGTCCTTCGACTCAATCTTTAAGAAATTCCTGTTGTTTTAAGGCAATTCATTTCATTTGATTTCAACCGATAGTATCATACAATTTTTTTGTCAACTAAAGGGCTGTCGAGCTACCAAAGTAGGTTGTAGTCGGTAAGTACAACTAATTTCGAAAGTGACAAACGTCATCGTGATATTTTACAGAATTGCTAGCAGCAAGTCTTTGATACGGTAACCCAAATTTTCATCGAAAAATTCTAAACAAAGTAGATCGAATAATATGTTTATATTTGAATCGTTTATGATTGAAAGATCGTATGTCCACATTTTGAGGAAAATTAAGTTATTCGTTTAAGCTGTTGTAGGTAACCCAAACGTCGGATTATGGGACCCAAAAAAACATCAAGAGTGTCTTTTGATATCTCATGCGGTTCTTATGACATTCCTTATGGGGTGACCCGATACTTCGAAAGTAATTACAAACCGCAAATAGTTAATCGTTAAATTATATGGCGTATAACTCGAGCACAGCAAGGCTGTATGATTGTTATCATCATTATTATTGAAATTGACAATAATAATAATAATAATTAGACGGCCTTGCTGTGCTTGAATTATACATTATATGAGTCAATAATTAACCATTTGCGGTCTTTAACACGTTCCCTGCCACAGTGGAAAATTCCGTCACTAGATAGACAAGCGAAAATGGCTATTTATTAATACACGTGGTTAATTGTACAAACATTAATCTATTTGATATTGCACTTTCTATTTTTACTATCATTTTAACGTAAACGTTACTCAAAATTTCATAAGGGTTCGTAGTTAAGTGATTAAATTAAAACTAATGCGTGTACTGAAAATAGTACAGATAGCACGGAACGTTTTAATAATTTTTAAAGTATATTTTCGCATATCTAAATTGAACAGAAAAGAATCCACCAAAAAAAATGAAATTATATTGTGTTTCTTTTTATAAAATATCGTAAGATTTATACATTGTCAATCTAGTAACTAGACCTGTTCTAGACGGGGATAGAAAAAATGGAAGACGATAGCTTCACATCGTTTAATGAGGTCTATTACCCAGTATGATGCTTTTTTCGCAGACATATCAATGCACACGCATAGTGCAATTATACTTCTCTTAATGCAACCATATGTATTTTACGTAAATCAATTTTTCAACGCACTTTATTTATAAGTATTATTAGGTAAGGTCATTGAAAACTCAATACTTTACAAAATATTAAAGCATGAAAAAAGTATGAGGAAATATTTACTGTGATGATTAGACTGCGGATGTTAATGCAAATATATATTTTTAGACTTTCATACTTCCTATGTTATTCCAATTAAATAAATGAAACTTCAACAAGACTGCATTTGCAGCTTGAAATGTTAAAAATATGTCATTTTTATTTCGCTAACAATTATTAAATGTCTATCATTCACCAGTTTGAATGTATTAAATTATATAAACATCCGCAGTCTAATGATGGAACGTTTGAACTTATTGAGTTCTCTTTGTCAATTCGAACAATCCCAAATACGTCATCATTCAAAATCTTCGATAAGATTGACTGAAGTCTTCTACATAATACCTGCAAGGCGTTAAATGGTACACTCCAAGGCAAAAAATTCTAAAATTATACGTGCTGAAGCGACGGAGAAGCTATAATGGGCTCTGAAACTGGAAGATTGTTCCATTTGTAATCGATTAACCTACATAAAGGTAACACGAGCACGAAAAGGAACAGTCACCCTGGGGTGCTACGTACTCTAGGTCAATAGCTGTAACACGATTCCGCCGGAGCAGCTAATTCGTTGCTAGCATATCAAGTACGTGAGTCCTTGCAGAAGGATTACGCGAAACGAATATCTTAAGGAACCAACAAATATAATTGAATTTCGGGCAGGAGCAGCCAGGGTATTTCGATTCCGGCCGCGTCAACGGTTACAGGTTTCAATTTGTCGTAAACGTGTAAAAAGCGTCGACCTCGACGAAACGCTTGAAACATAAGGGAAACATCGCAGAATTTTCGAACTTTCTGTCGATCGGTGCCAACACGTACCGCGTGCCGGAAATGCAAGGAATTTTGAAAAAGGAAAACATTGGCCGCCTTGACGTTTGATATTACAATGGAATAATGAAATATGAAAAGCGTAATAATAATAAAATATAAATTGCAGAGATAATAAAAGCGAAAAAAGACCACAGTGTGGCGAGACTTGTAAACTGTTTTGTGTACAGATTTTGAAAATTCCATTAACCCTAGTGCGGTCTTCGGGTATTTTTTTACGAGGAATGATAAAGTACAGTTATATATTTCATTATAGTGTTTTCAAACAGCACTAACAAATAGGATGAGCTGTCTAGGCTAAAGAGAAACCTTTTAATATTTTTTCATCAAAAAGTATAGACTATTTTGCAAATTTAGTTTCTTCGCATAATAACAAACATTATTATCAAGCTTCAGATCATGTCATAAGTTTTGCATAGATCGAAAAAAAAGATAGAATTAATAATCAATTAGAATTAGTACTAAAAAGAAGAATACATCGAGACTTGTTAGTTAATCATTTTATAAACTAAAAACTATTATCAAAATGAGAAATAAAATTTGACTTTAGCAACTCTTTTGCAATCGATTAGAAATTTCCCATGGCGAAACGAAAGACTAATAAACAGTACTCAACAAACAGAACAAAAAACATCTAGTGAACAAGACTTAAAAAAGTATCCGAGCTGCAAACAATATTGTACGAAAGAAATTCTTTATGAAATTGTCCATAACTCGGGGTTATTAATTTTGCCACATGTTTATTCGATATTTCTTATTCAATTTGTTGAGTACTATCTACTCTGTGAATCCCGAATCCTTTTTTTCAACACCCTGTATATACATTCGAAGCCATCAGAAATAATATTCGATTTATTCGAATCACGAGGTCCCTGTACGTCTGACCTTCGATCGTTCTCTGTTACAGTATCCTCGAATTGCGCAAGGAGAAGAGCAGAGACGCTGCCAGGTCTCGAAGAGGGAAGGAGAACTTCGAGTTCTACGAGTTAGCGAAAATGCTGCCATTACCGGCGGCTATTACCTCCCAGTTGGACAAAGCCTCCATAATAAGGCTAACCATCTCGTACCTCAAACTTCGGGAGTTCTCCGGTCACGGAGACCCGCCATGGAATCGGGATGGGCCTCCGCCAAATAAATCTGTCAAAGGTAAGAAATTATCGTCGCTGAACCATTGCAATCGTTCAACCAATAATCCGATCACAATGGAAAACGTGAAAAACGAAGAAACGCACGTTATTATAATAATAAACAATTGATCCACCGTTTTGCAATACATGTAATTGATTAGTGACACTTTCTGTGCCACAGTGAAAAATTCCGTGCCTAGCCAGACACGCCGAAATGAGTTGTTCGAAATATACTATATCGTTAAAGATATTAATATTGACTTAGTTTGTGGTATACTCGTCATTTTATATTATAAATGTAACATTAATTTTGTTGAATATTTGACGAGGATTAATAGTTATTTGATTGAATTGAATTTGATGGGAGTATATCAAATTGAACCTAAATTAAAGGGGTGTTCTAAAAATGTATGACATCTTAAGAACATATTACATTCTTTTAGTTGAGTAAGTTATTGAACAAATTTGATGCGTTGATACGACTTAAACTAGTACAGAAAAGAATAAAAATTTTCACAATATAATCCTTCAAACAAAATATTCAATCAACGATGCACCAAAAACAGGGAAATGAGCTACAAAATCCATTCTGTCACTGAAGATTCAAAATTGAACTCAACAAATTTATTAAAATTATTCATACAGATTTAGAAGTACATGAAGCCGAAAGTAACCAAATAGCACTATATTTTACTGAAACAAAACTACAGAAAAGACAGTAAATCACATAATGCGTATCGTAGAACCCTTTCGAAATTCTTGTAAAATTATCACGAAGTGACTTAATGTCTTTCGCAGCTGACCTCGTCATATCTGCTCGTCGTGTACTTGATTAAATATTATCAACTGCTCAACGAACAGGAAGAAAGCGTTTCGTGTCCCCTAGAAAAAAAATATTTCCCAAACCTTAGTCGCAGTCTTGCGTCGCTAAATCCCTCTTCTAACGTTGCTCCAACGTGGAAACAGCACAGATGATTGGACCCCCGTTTATTAGAAAGTGTATCTGCTGGTGATATCTCCTGATGGATCAGTATTTAACTCCGGTAGGGGAGTCGATTCGTTGTTGAAGATCGACGACCCTGTGTGTCGAGCTATGGAACGTGTCTTCGGGGTGAAAGCCCAGGAGAAAGTCAAGTTCATTACAGAACAAATCTGTCATTAGGTCTGGAGACATGCAAATACGCGTACAAAATTAATTTACGATTCAATGCACCAATCTTCCATGCATTTTCACAGAAAATCTCATCAGCGCATGGTTATGATATCCTTCATGAATCTGAAAATTATTTTCCCTCCTGTCAAAGTCAAAAAGAACCTTTTACACTGTCAACTGCAGTTCAGTTTATTAATTCTTCAACCGGTAGCAAGATGGATGGTCAATGAGAAATGAAACTATCTTGGAGATCAAATGAAGGGTATGGGAAAAAATAAGGAATGTCACAAAACAGCTTCATGGAGAAAATTAATTTTCAATACTTTAGTGCATCAGTAAAGAAACAACGTCCAATGAATGTAACTGTATTTTTCATGACTCGAAGTTTTACTCTAATTAGGCGACAGAAAAAAAATGAGCGAAAATATAATTGTTTTACATTACTTTAATTTTTCTTTCACGTTGAACACTGCAGAATAAAACTGGACGTACTCTGTTCTTTCCCCTTACCCTTCAAATATTCTCAAAGGTAAATAAAAAAACAGAACAACAGTAATTTTTACATTTTCCTGTGATAAAATTAGTCATCATTCCTTATCAATCATCACATATTTTATAGTGATGAATTTTACATAAAATACATGCCGTTAGTGGTTTTGTCAGACTCTAAATAAATCCAACCAGCAACAATATGTATCAGAATAATTGATTTCCTCGTGCGAAATCGTTATGTTACTATCCTTTCAAAATCAAAGTCTCTCACGAGATCGCTATTTTCAACCAGACCTCGGCACAGCATTTTCGTCGACGCAACAATGAGAACGTATAGTCTGAAGTAGGAGAATAATTTAATCGGACAGACAGAGCAGTCTCAGCGACGTCGCGAATTAATTGCAATGGAACTGCACGCTCGTCCCGCCCCTATCTGTCCTGATAAAGGGGTGAGGGGTGAATTTCGATGGAAATTCACGGTACATCGGTATCGAATTAACTGGACAAAGGTCGGGAGCGCTAACGTTCTTAAGAATTCGCGTAAGCAAGTCGGCAATAGATCGAGCCTCCCGATATCCTTTATAACTCGAGTGACCAGCCAGCCCGGGGCACGAGATCCGCAGATACATAGTAATAGAGAATTGCGGCTATAATCGAGCGATACGATCGCTATTGGCTTTCTTCATTTTCGTGGTTCATTTAACGAAAATGGGAAACGCCGTTTCAACCGGCCCGGCCTGTCGACATCTTTTCGCTTGACCGGAACACATTGAATATACTGAAAGCCTCGTCGCTGCTCGGGAAGCTTCAGAGTTGCGTTCGATAACAACGAGCGAACGTTTCGATCAGATACTGAAGATGATACTCGAAGATTGAGGAACGATTTCTATGTTTTTTTACATTCACTTTTGGTTGATTTGTTTTGTGATCTTTCTTTCGTGTTGGGGAGATGGTAGGGGAACATCAACATTGGAGAATATAAAAGTGGAAAGTACATAAAAGATGTTTTAATGAAATTATGCATGTCGTTATGTTACCTCTAAGACAATAGCGGTAAATTAGAATATTTGAAGACCACGTAATTGTTAGAGATAATTTAATCTGCAATATAGTTTTAATTCTTGATATTATTGTAGTGTAATAAATAAATAGAAATGTAACTTTAGGAAGAGATTGTATCTTCCTATAAACGTTTTCAAAACGTATCTTTTAGTTTGGTAATCTCTCAAATGCGTACACTATCGCTAAAAAGTCTTAGGGCCTGAACAAAATTGTAGAATCGTTAAAACATACAAAATATTATCTCTTATGATATTTTATACAGAGCATTTCATGATATATCGGCATGATTTTATAGATGAGTTTGGTACATGAAAATAATGAAAAAAGTTCATATAAACATGTATCCTATCTAACTTTGTTCCTGATTACAGTAGAACCTCGATTATCCGAACACCGGTTATCCGAAGATTAGTCATTCCTATTTCAACTATAAACTAAAAGTTTTATTAGAGGCACTATGTACTTAATTTTATACTACTATTTATCTTATATTCCAAAATAAAAAAGTCATTTCTATGCAAAATATAGTTACAACGTGAGTCACTCTATTACTTATTACAGTTCGGATAATCGAGGTCCTACTGTAATGGATGTTTGTTGTTTCTATAAATGTTTCTTATCGTAAGTTTCCTATCAACGACACAAAACTAGAACTACAAAGCACCCAAACCCATTGGCTGAAACACTTTACAACAATAAAAACACCAGTAGACTAAACAGGAAACATCTGCAACACCTTATAACATGATAACGTTTATAATCATAAGCATAATCACGTTCTATGGAACGCACTTGAACAGCACCCATATGCTACCCGATAAACAAAATATAACAACCTGCCGAATGTCCAGATGGACATATTGCAGGGACTATTTGGAGTCAGAAAAAGAACAACGCTTTATTGCATACCCTTTTTAGCAATTTGTGAACGCTTCTATTATTTTCTACATGTCACTTTATTCAACAGTTTTATAAACTTCTTTACGGATTCCTGTGAAAACGCTGAATTAGCTCAGTTTGTGACAAAAATCATTCAAACGCGAAAAAGAAAAGAGAGGAAACAAAACTGCTTAATGAACGAAATAAATATAATTAGTTCAAGTGGCAAGGTACGGCAGTCTTTCGCCACAACCCCAACCGAAAATCCTGAACTACGCCTCAAGAAGCCGCGATGCAATGTCGTTCCTTTTCACCGAAAAAACAAGTCGACGGTGGTTTAGCGAATTCACTTATTCATCGGCGGTCTATTTTCTGAATCGGGGGTGGTTGAGTTAATATTTGTCGTGGCGCACGGTGGGAAGACAGGGTGAAAAGAAAGGAGATCGGTGGAAGAGGGTGCGAAGGAGAGATTCATCGCGTACATACATAAGAGCGGCACACATAAAGGCTTAGGTGGCTGCACCACTACCTACATGGAAATCTAATCACAGCAACCCCTGCGTGGGCCTCGCGTTACCAACCGCCAATGTAACTAAACTAACGAAATCGAGTTAGGCACCGTCCGCACATCGCTGCCGCAGCTCCTCGTCAAACTAAATCCAGTGCAACCCTCGCCCACGGCATGTCAGTACCACAACTGGAACGAGACCTCTCGACTTAACGAAGTAAAATGCGTTAAAGATTTCCAGACACGTCGGTTGATTTATTTTCTTTCTCCTGGCCCGCTCTTGACGGGAATTGACGTTTTATTTTTTCCCGACTTTTTTCCTTTTCTCTCCGTTGGGAGGCGCTGCTGAAACGCGCATCCTGGTGCGTTTGAGAATCGTTTGTTAAACGTTACTTTGTGGGAACAATGTTTCTTTATGCTTCAACAGATTTTGATATCGAGCAACCGTCATGTGTAGACTGCGGATTTTTATGTTAATGTATATTTTTAGACTTCAATATTTTCGATCTTCAGGCAGCACTATAGCAGAACTGCATTTTGGGGTTGAAATGTTGAACAAGTTGAACGCCGTAGCGATCACCGGTGAGCGACACCTCAAATTTAAGTTAATTAAATAATTATTGACTGTCACGAAATTCTGAGCAAACTTCATACTAAAACAATAGTGTCGGAACAGAAGAACACGACTGAGTACTCAAATCGTTCTTTTCTTTACGATTTATACAAGAAATAGTAAATTATATCGTGTCTGATTAGGTATGGCTGTTTTCACTATGGCGTTCAACGTGTAAAGGTAGATTCTTTGTTTCACTTACTCTATAAAATGTGCATTCTTTACGAACTTGATATGTTAATTTGTATAAAGATCCACAGTCTAACTGATGTGGGACTGTGGTCCAGGAATGTCATCATTGTTTTTGGAGAACTTCCTAACGATTTTGATTAGGCTATATTAATCAATTGTTTATGTAGCCGTTTATACTAGATTCGACTACATTCAACAGTGAAACTGAATGAATCCCTGTATTAAAAACTTTTATATCTTTTCATTGCAGACAATAAATAATTTTTCAATTTGGGTGAACTTTTTTTATACTTGTAGTACTTTAAATAATAGACACAAATAAATTATGAATTCTTCCAGTATTTCTTGGTTTTAACCACATAAAAAAAGCTATTCTATTCCTAAAACATAAGCGAATTGCAGAAAACGTCACGTCATGAATGATTGTGCTACCATAAAAAATTATAAAAAACAAAAAAAAGACACTCTTACAATTTCAGAATTGAATAATCAAATTGATGCATTAAAACTGTAATAAATATTGATTCGGTAAGATAATTTTTAATGTCTCATAAAGAATTCCGGTGTATCGAGTCATTCTTTAAAATGATGAAAACGCACGATGCATTTCCTGAGTATCCTGATGTGAAGAAAAAATGTAAAACCAATTTTCTGTAATTGTGGACGGAGACATTAAAGTAACAGCAGGAGCGTACGTTTCCCGTATCAGACGTTTTCTAAACGATAATGCAGAAGTAAGAGAAAATCTTTGAAACGGTAATTCCCCTTACTAACTTGCTTCTAGCCGATGTTCGTACCAAAGTCGCATGGAAATTGGCAAAGCAACCAGAATCGGCGCAATGCCTTCCAAAGAGTGCATCTTTAGTAGCATTAGATGCCCCTGAATTGCTCACGTAATTTTAAATTGATTTTTTGTGTCCCTTATCGCAACTCGCCTCCCTTAACTTCTTACAGAGATCGTTCCAATTCATTTGCTCCGTACTCCTTGTTTTCATAAAATTTCCTGGTCTACGGATACAAAAAAGCAAAGATATACATGTAACAAATAAGATATGTATATCCTTAAATAACTACAATATTTTTAAGAACCTATTGCCTGATAAATATCTTTTAGTGTTTAATAGAACTTAACAAGTGCTATTTCTGTTAGAATAATACTTTGATATTTGTTCATTAAAGGGAACTGTAGGAAAATTCTTCAGCGTGTATTTGAACAATTTTTTTAATTTTGTAAAAGAATTTTTAGTAACAGCAGAGGACGATTGTCTCTTATTATTATTTCGTTTGCACTCGTCGCGAAAAATAACGCATTAACACGGTTGTTCTTCGCCAAATCGATCGCAGTAAGAGCGTAGATATTTTTCCACCTTCCCCAAGGAAATATCTGCGAGCGGTAGTGCTGGACCGGAATAAAACTTCCACGTAGATATTTATCAAAATATTATGATGGTCAACGTAAAAGCGTAGTATCTATCATGTACCTGCGTTCTACCAAATATTAACTTTCAGAGCTAATACTGGATAAAATACTAAAGTTAATACTTGGTTAAACATAATTCGCAATTTTTTGTATATAACGTAAGTAAAGAGCAGATATTTCATTGTCTCGAATCTTAAATTCAATTATTATACGCTTCAGGTTATTCAATTTCGGGTTAAATAATTTTAAAAAAAGTTAATGTTGAACAAGATAAATAAGTTTACTTGGAAGTTCAATGGACCCATGTGCAAATAAAAAATGTTTCTATATTATTCAAATATTAATTCTTTTGTAAAAGAACCATTATATATAAAAAATTAAAATTCAGTAAAAACTTGTAGAAATTCATAAGATTTTATGAAGGCCATAAAATAACTAACTAATTGTACATATTTTTATACTATCCATAACTTTTCGCTGTAGGATCTACAGCTTCACAGTTATCAAAATCTGTCGATTTCTTATTAACTCCTTGCTTTATGATTTTTTGTCGTGTCGATTAGGTATGGCTGCAACGACCCTTTGGCGGTAAAGATTATTACTTAAGTGTTATAATGGGAGATGCAGGAAGAATATTTGTAGACACGTACAATTTTCTTTAGATAATTCTTAGAAGATCAAGGGTGCTGTAATATAAAATTTTTAACAATTCATATTCAAATGAAGCTCATATTTACAACGTACTGGTCATACACTGCAACACGAGTGTGATTCGTTATTATGAAGCAAGTAGTTAAATAATGAGAAAAAGAAAAAACAAACTTCGCTCTCACACTACAAAGTGATAACTTGTCACTATAAATTCTATTGTAGAATGTTTATATGTATCCTAATTTTGGGAGAATCCCTGAAGGGTCACTGCAGGCAATTGCTGAATTAAATGTACAAATGTTCACCCCCCAACTTTACAACAACAAAGCACCCTCATTCATGATGGAAAAACACTACACAGTCTTCTGATAATGTCTAAAAATTAAGCTGGAATAAGCTCCTTTAGCTGGCAAATAAGCAATAAATAATAATTCAGAAGCAACTTGTGTGATACTCATTCGAGAGCAAAAGACCTAAAGACGATCATCGAGTTACGTGAATTTCGAAGGTACCTAATTCCATTCCAAACGTTTCATCCCCTATTGGAGAATCCGAGCTGACAGGTCAGCAAAGAGTTAATAAAGACGTGGGTGGGTAAGAAATTGATTGACGGCCAATGATCGAGGCTACCTTCGGTTTATTCTGACCAACGTGACTCACGCTGTTCACCCCCAACGGACACAGGCTGACCGTGCCCCCGGTGACCCCTTTCCGTCTCCTTTTCTCCCCTCGTTTAACAAACAAGACGGCCTTCTTCTTACCCGTAATAATAAACCCACCCTCTGCCGTGGGCTGCCGTAATGAAAGACTTAGAAGACTCGATCAAACTCGACGCGAACCGCTTAATCTGGTAAGCCCTGGCGGAGAAAACGAGGCGAAGTGGCGGGCTAACTGGTCGGATTGATGACCCTACCTTTCGCTATTCGGTCAACAAGTTAATTCTGATATTTCGGACCCGGATCCCCGAATAATCCAACCGGACTTTCGCCTGTCCGACGCGTTTCTTCCTCCGCACGACGTACACGGACCATTCGTTTCTAGCACGATTCGTGAATACCGATTAAACTTTTACCGATCGACGCCTTGCCTTCCCTTCCCCTACGTTCGTTCGAGCAACGAAACTCTTTGCTCTGACGGCCCTTGCGAACGCTGATAGAGTTAGGGACTTATACCAAATCACAGAACACCAGTATTTTTTGGTTCTGTTTGGGTAACCCTTACGGAAACCGAAATATGAAAATATCGATGTCAACGAGTTACAGTAGAACCTTGTTTTTCACAGAAATTGTAACTTTATTTGAGAATATAAAATACGTAGTGGTATAAAATTAGATACACAGTATCACTAATGATAATTTTAGCTTCTAATTTACATATGATGACTAATTTTTCCATGATCGGTGTTCAGGTAATCTGGTCCTACTGTACACCGAAACGCAAAATACCGGTATTTCCTTACGTAAACCAATATTATAGCTCAACCGTGTTCGTACAAGTAACGTACATGGGAAAAAACAGAGGTCGCCTTGAAATCTCGGAGGCACGTCCACCTAGATAAAATTTGCGTCCATCATAAGATGTCCCCCTCGAAACAGAATAAGTTTTACTTGAAACATTTTTTGGAATAACAAATAATTCGGGAGATAATTGTATGTAAATATTCAAATGAGACACTCTGTATACAAGTATGAAACATGGAAAATTGTATACAAGTGAGATTGAAAAGGCGAAAATCGAAAAAAATGCTAGTATTATTTTGGCTTCGGTAGTATTTGGATTTTAACATTTCAATATTATAATGATTTCGGTATGATTTATACGGAGCAATGCGGATATTGAGCCCGTGATTGAGGTTGCTCGATAGAAGCATGCAATTTGAACGCGTGAAGCATTTAGCAATGAACATTATGTTTGTTACTACTAAAATTGCAGAGAATTGCAACGAATAATGGTACGTTTTGCACAATGTGTTTTCTAGCGCGAGGGAAATACCGCGGTGGTCAATTCAAAACAGCATACTACATGATGACAATATGGTAGTTAGCGAACACAAATTGATGCTACGTTTACACTGCCTTTATAGTGCTTTCGTTGGTTGTATATTCGCTATAATTTTGTTTACTGTAGTTTCACTAACTTTATAAGAGTTGGTATTGCATCACGGTTATATATTAATAACACTCTGAAACTGTTGAATTGTTTACATAGAATATATCAAATAATTAACACGTTGACTGCCATGAGGGTTACCGATGACGGGCATATTCAAATTTTATTTAATTTAATAACTATTGATTTTTACTATATTCTAAGCAAATTCGATATTGCAGCGCTAATATAGATACACGTATGAAATTCTGAATATTTAAACATTTTTCTCCTTCACGATTTATATAGAAAAGAAAATTTCTATTGTGTCTGACTAGCGATTACTGTTTTCACTGTGGCAGTCATGTTAAATGCCAAAAGCTTATGAATTCCGTTTGAAGTTTCTTGGTAAAATATTTTTATAATAATTAAATTACATCGATAGTCAAATGATTTCATCTTTATTTATTTAACCATCGCTGAGTATGTGAAATTTTATTTCATAATTAAGAATTCATATTCCGTGCAACGTTTAATACTACATAAATCCCGTCCTTTTGTTTTCAGGTGCGACTCGAGTTAGGTCAGCAGCATCTGCAGCGGTGGACCACTTTGAAGTACATCAAGGTACCCATATACTTCAAGTAAGTATACTGTTTTACCTTCAGTTATGTTGAAAATATTAAACGAAAAATCTGTCTCAATAAAAAGTATAAACTGGAACTTCTTCGAACTCCCTTGCACTGGTATTTTGAAAGCAATAACGTAATTGAACCTCACATTGGAGGTTTACTTATAAAGGACTCTCACAAGAAGCTGAAAAGAAACATTGAACACTGACTCAATCGAAAAGTTTACTTTTAACTTTAATCCCTTGGTTTTCCCCTGAGTAATATTTCCAACAGAATTTAATGATCTTCAGACCATTCTACAGTACCGATAACTACTCAGTGTGTTCATAAATTTAATGAAATTCTACATAATCGAGAGCCCTAAACAAAATTCCACAGACCGAGCAATTCTAAACTCTAAAAAAAACCCTAACAAACCTTTCGACAGCAATAATCCTATCCCCTGTAATTAAACGAAATACTGCAAACACGCGAATACCACGTTCTCCGGCAGTCACAACAGAATATTAACGCACCCGTGAAACAGATAAAAGCCAGGGAATTCCAGCAGAAATACCAAAAAGCAAGGGAGCTCGAGGAAAAATCGAACGACCATGCAGCCCGGAAATAGCTCCGGGGGTTGATCTGTGGTAGTGATCGTGTGCCGCGATGGATACCGTGGTCCCATTGCTTAAAAGAGGAACAGTCTGAAGAGCGATTGCTCCCATATTTTCCGTTTCAGTCGCTGGACGGGTTCGCGATGGCGGTCGCTGCTGATGGACGATTCCTGTACATATCCGAGACCGTCTCAATTTACCTTGGACTCTCACAGGTGAGTGTGCAAGAGCATCGGTTCCACGGTGAAGCGTCGTAACTCGTTCGCGGGGATGTTGATGGAAGTCAGCTAAAGGGGGAAGGAGGCGGGGGGGGGGGCATCTTGGGAGCAGAGATAGGTGAAAGACGAGGGATGGGTGGGGGTTGGGCGGGGGTGAAATGAAGCGGAAGACATATAAGACACAGGCATGCACGTGAGACTGGCACGTATGCGAGCCGGAAGGGCAAAGATAGTAGTAAGGGAACACGGTCGTGGAAAAAGGAGAAGTTCAATGAAGAGGAGGAGAAGAAGAAGGGTAGGCGGTGGAGGAAAAGAAGAGAAGAGAAAAGAAACGTGGCTGGTAGAGAGAGGTGGATAAGGACGAGAGGTCAAGGGAGGAAAAGAGGAGAAGGTTGTATGAGTTGGCGGCCATACTGGCTGGCACCAAGCATGACATAGACGAGGGAAGGATGGGTGGTTGGGGGCGGGGGTGGTCGCATGCGGCTCACGTAGCCTCTGCACGGCGGCGTGTTCGCCATTCCTAATGCTGCCCGTGAAGGTAGATGGGGAAGAGAGAGAGAGAGAAAGAGAGAGAGAGGAGAGTAACAGAGGGGAAGAGAGACGGAGAGAGAGAGAGAGAGAGGGGGAGAGACGCGATAGCGGGAGGAACAGGAGGTGTACGGGAGGTGACCGGTGTACCAGCTCGGTTCTGCGAGACTCGTGGAGCAATCAATAGGGTGTTTCGGGGATTCGGGAAACCGGCGCCGACGTTGCCACAAACATGGCTGCCGGCAGCCCCTGCGATGGTATTTCTTCTTGCTAGAACCGGCGAACGGAATGCGTAGCCAACGAAATATTCCAATATGGAGATCGGGTAGCCTGTATATGAGCGATCCCATGCTAAGCGATCGTCAGTCCGTACGCGCGCCATTTCCGATTTCAATAAAATGTTCGGAGCGGCGCGTAGTCTGTAGCCAGAAACAAAATGAATTCTTACGTTCTCCAATATTATTTGCATTTTTGGAGGCACGAAGGCCGACAGTTAGAGGTGAAAATGTCTTCGATAACCACCTCTTTTGAAGATACGCCATCCTATGAATGGTACTTTCGAATATCATTTAAAAAATACGATGTGTCTGAAATAAACTTTTGAATTCGTGTGGAGAGGTGCTTAGGAAATTTTGTGGACTGTGATCACTTTCGCATGGAATCGCTCATATACCGATTAAGAGTCTTAGGACACTTAATAAATTTCACATGACCTCTAAAAGAAATTACATAATAGTTAAAGTATATTTAAAAAATTACCTCTTATAATATTCCATATATCCAGCCAGATCCACGAAGTTAAATAATATTTAGAAAAAGAAAAGAGAATAAAAGAAAATAGAATACAGTAAACTCTCGTGTAACGCGAGTTCCTACAACGCGCTAAAGATATTGCGACGACTTTTTTCATATAACGCGGTTCTCGTACAACGCGCTATACAATAAAATACCGGAACTCCCCGTTTACTTTAACCGAGCATAGCATAGCTTCTTATCTCCATGGTTACATGGTGATTTCCTATAACGCGATTTCATACAACGCGTAACGTATTAACCGCGTTATACAGGAGTCTACTGTATAGCAGAAAACGGAAGAATAGAAAATCCGAAATGTTGATCGATGAGGATGATACATTTTGCAAGGAAACACCTTATATCCATCAGTAATTATTGTATAATTATAGTACATATAATGTACCCCGTATACTGTGGTGTATAACACTAAATTTAATAGTATTAGATGACAATATACATATTTGAATACAAAATATTTTACTGCATGAGATATTCAGTTTTAAGCAATGAAACACGTCACGGACAGATAAAGTATTTAAATCTTTTGTTCATTAATATACCCCTAACATTCTATAGCAACAGTGCGATTTTAATTTTTACCGTTTCTGTCGTAATATTATTATACGCTCTAAACAAAAATATCTGATTTATTTATGTTATGTTTCCGATTTTGGTCCCCTCTTTTTAAATTACCTGTTTAGTTCATTCTAAAACTTTTCTCTGAGGTTTAGATTGAAAATTCGTGTTTCAGTATGTGACATTTAATTCACTATTTCGTCGTGCTTATCCTAATAAACCTTTACATATTTTTGCTACATATTTTGGACCAGTGTCATACATGCAAATAAGGCTTTTTTTAATAACAGCCTCCTAATACTTTTGAGCGGTACTGTACTTTGCATCGGCGGGTAGGAGAGCCTCACTCCTTGAAGAGGAGGGTCCTCCTCCATTGCTATCCCCGTGAACATGAAATCTCGAATCGTTTCCTCTCGTTAACGATCTTTGACTCCGTTGGTTTTTAATAGCTTGTAGCTTACGCCGGATCCGCGGCTACCCGGGGGTTTTATTATTCTGCGGGGAAGTTCGATTGAAATTAAAGTTTCACCACCGATGAAATTGACTTTCGTTCGAATTAAGAGTTTCATTGGCTCGTGGAGACCGCATCTCCCCTCCCCTTGCCGAGTTCGTAATTTACTTCGCGGGATTTACATACTGTCTTTTGAAGCGTTTGAAAATTTCGAAGATTCTGTAGAGTACGCGAGTCGTACAAGTTTTAATAATTTGGTGAGCCAAGGAGAAAGATAAAAACTAGTTATGATATCCAAAAGAATAGCGTATTTAATTAACAATTTGTCAAATTTAGCGAGGAGTTGGAGTAATGAGTGTATGACGCTGTGTCTGGTCACAGACATGATGATACTACTGTATGCGCAGACATTCATCCAATATACGGAATTTTAGCTTCTAATTGCAATTCGTATGAAAAACGTATTAATTTTCTACCTAAAAGCTAGCAGTTATTGTCTTTTATTTTTTATATTGGTTATCAAATACGTAGAAAATCTGTAAATTGATATTATGAGGATATGTTATTAAAGTACATTCCTTCAAGTAATGAAAATATAATTCCAGCAAAGAAAGAACTTTAATCTACTCGCCATTACTTTTCATTTTTAGCAGTGCTCTTTTGTCATGCATTATATAATATTCTAATAACAAACTTGACCAATAAATATTTTTTTCATTTTTAATCAAATGGCACTTCGTATAAGAAATAAAAGTTTCATACATTTTGTTATTTGTATGAAAGTAACATTTCCTAATATAAAATAAAAAGTATATTTAAACGTAGAATGAAACCGTTACTTAAAAAATGACGAAACTTAAGTTAATGCCAAAAAAATTATCCACATATCATTTTCAATGTCAGGTACTCATTTGTATTACTCATTTTCGCGCGTGCTACTTCCTGTATACAAATGTAACGTATCATTTTGTCCTGTTGGAATTATGGTTAAAATTCATGCACGCTCCATCGAAAGCGAAAAAAGGGTAGGTTCGACAAAGAACTTCTTTCGATTCAACCCAAGGGAGAAGTTCGGACAACCATACAAGCATCCGTCACACGTCAAACTCTGAAGTTAATACACGTCACTTGATTTGGAAAATAAATTCTTAAAAAGCATAAGAGAAATGACAGGTACCATTGTACTATTTCATCGTTATCATAATAAAAGTGTAAAAAAAGGCATGAGTAAAACAGTAGTATAAGTATGAATATAAACTTTATTTATATTGTTGTTTCTTCTTTTGTATACTAATATATTCATACATAATCAAGTTAAATATGATACGAAGTATAGTCTAGTTTAGTATATTGACAGAGTATTAAATACGATCAAGTTTATGCATAGTTTAAGAATAATATGTATGTTACAATTGTTATATGAATTTTAAGAAACAGAAATTGTGTTTAAGTCATTTTGAGACAGTTTTCGAGGCAAACTGTCTTATTCAATCGACTGCAGTTTCCATTTAATTAAGCCATCTTGAAATAACGACTCCTAGAAGCAAGTTTCCGTTTAATGAAGTAATTTTATAATAATTTGTCAAAGGAACTGTAATATTTAAAGATGTTTTTGAAGAAAAAGTATTACTTTATCCTGCCAAATTAGAATAAAATGTAATAATTTGGTCTACGAACCATAACAAAAAAATAACGAAGTGAACATCACAGTACATTATTAAAACTGAATAAAAAATTCGTCGCCTCTAAAGTGTATTCAATTTGCGATTTATTAGAAGTTGGTGCAAACTATTTGTAAATTATAAAAAATTACGGTTTATTAACACGTTGAACGTCATAGCTGTTACCGGTGACCAACACCTCAAATTGAATTTAATTAAATAATTATTGATTGACGCCAAATTCTGAGCAAACTTCATACTGAAACAATAATGCGGGAGTAGAAGAACAAGACTGGGTACTCCAATCTTTTTTTTTCTTTGCGATTTATATAAAAAATAGTAAATTATATCGTGTCTGATCGGGTTTGGCTAATATCACTGTGGCGTTCAACGTGGTAAAACTCAGTACACTTTCTCTATTAACAAATATTGAAATAGGATTTGCCACTTTCAAAGTGCGTTCAGTTTGCGGTTTATTAAAAATTGGTACCGAGCCACATATAAATAAGAAAAAATGACGATATGTTAAAATTTGCTACAGTTTCCCTACTAACAAATATTAAAGTAGATTTCGTCATTTTTTAACTGCATTCAATTCACAATGTATCAGAAATTAGTACAAACTGCTCACAAATTTCAACAAATTTCGATTCATTTAGATCTGCTACACCTCCTCTACTAATAAATATTAAAATAGAATTTTCCATTTTTAAACTGCGTTCAACTCGCGATTTGTTCGAAACTGTTATACATCAGTTATAGTTGATAAACAGTAGATGTTTATTAAAATTTGTACAGTTTCACAGCTTCTTTCCTAATAAATATTACAAATCGCAGTTGTCAGTTATAACGATGATGAATGTGAAAAATAGATGGGTGTGCTTGAATTTCAGGTAGAGATGACGGGATCAAGCGTTTTCGATTACGTTCATCAGCAAGACCACGCGGAAGTCGCCGAGCAATTAGGCCTCGGATTAACGTCGTCCAGTTCATCCGGTCCGCATTCGTCGAGTTCCGGTTTAGCCTCGCCGAGTAGCGCAGCGTCCGAAGAACATGGTTCGTCTTCCACTGCGAATCCCGACGGTAAATTTTTCCTGTGTTCATATTTAATCTAAAATCTGACGTTTCTCGTCATTCATCTTATTGACTCACTCACGAAACCGTTTTGATTCATTGATCAATCTTAAGTAACTACGAATGTAACTTAAAAGGTCACGATCAGAAAGCAACTTAATAAAATTTGTTGACAGAAAAAGACAGAATGGTAAAAAATGTTTAGTTTAGCTTGCAAAATATTTTTGTTTCTGATATGATAGCATACTTATATCGTTTTGTGATACATCTGTAAAATTTATAAATTTCCTGGTTTCTCACTAATTACAAATGTTATAGTTATTTGGTGTGTGTTGACTTATCAGCACTGTATTGTGAAATGGCATTTACTAAAAATATATAAATTTCAATATCAATCCAGCCAATTATATGGGACTTATTATAGTTTTTAATGGACTCATAGTACCAAGAAATACTGAAAATAAGTAAGGGACAATGGTTTTCATCTTGTCACAAGTTTTTTGGTAAATAGAAAATGGAATCGTAGAAACATATGTAATTATAGTACCGTATGTAACCACACCAAAGCATTAGGCAAATCGAAAAAAGAAATTCTTTGGACCATACTTTACACGTGCTAACAGCGCTAGAAAATTTAAAAACTTTTTTGGAATTGCATTGCTACTAATTTTTGCTTTATTCATTAACCTTATTACAGCATCTTAAAATTTGCTTGTAAAGAATCGTACAGTTATAAACTATACAAATGTTTAATAACTCAAGACAAGATTTAGAATGAAAATATACAAACGTACTCAGCGTCCAATTGTTTATAATTTAATTTCAGTGTCCTCGGTAATGTCGTTAACGGCAACTGGTCTTTACAAAGGATTCGACCGAGCGTTCTGCGTCAGAATGAAATCCACGCTAACGAAAAGGGGATGTCATTTCAAATCTTCTGGTTATAGGGTAAATATCATATTCTTTCACAATAAAGTAATTTTCGAAATTTTATTCATTACCTTTCACTCGATACAACACTTTTAAAAATGCTCGTAACTGTTGTATAATAAGCAACTATAAGTACTATCGCTAGAAATCATTAAACTTATTAAAAGGAGCGAAATTTAAAGTCAATAGAATTGAATTGATCATAAATCACTTTCAAGCGAACCACCTGAACTTTTAGTGCTAACGCGTTTGAGTTTTCGTCGTTTGGCACTTCGCGAATCAATTGAGTTTAATTAACGAAAGCGTAGGTGTTAATTAACTATTATACATTCAGGTCGTACTGTTACTGTGCCGTTTGAGACCACAGTATACGTTTAGCCATACAAGAAAGTCCGCACCACCGTTGATGGGCATGGTTGGCTTGGCAATCGCACTTCCTCCGCCAAGTGTACATGAAATTCGTCTCGAAACCGACATGTTCGTCACCCGAATTAGCTTCGACTTTCGGATAGCACACTGTGAACCGAAGTAAGTATAATTTTGCTGTCCCGTCTGACAATAATCAATAAATTTTTAATTGCAGTTTCATGGTACTTATTAATACAAAAAATCAAGTGGTATAAATCTGTAAAAGTAAATTGATAATTTGAGAATTTTGCATTTAAGGGTACTGAATAATCTGAATTATTTTAAATTTAAGAAAAATACAGAATATGAACATAATGTGGATAACATATGCTTGGACGAGATTATTGAAGATTTATAGAAATTATAAAACTCCTGAATGTTAATAAAATATTAAGAATACGTTTGTACCATTCGAGATATATCTAAATTCTATAATCACGTCTAGTTTCAGTTACAACAGTGAACAATATTTATAGAATAAATTTAAATAAACTGATACAACTGCTCTATAACAAAAGATGAATAAATTGATTAATTTACAACTATGTGACTTAATATGTGTTTCTGTAATATTTATATTTTAATAAATGTAACTATGATTGTATTTCGAAGGATCTCATACGATTCTATCATTAACTTTCATGGATGGAAAAGAATAGAAGCTTTTAATTAAAATTCATCAGACATAGTCTTGCCAAACACTATTTCTTACATAAATTTTTAATTGAATTCATAATTAATTCTTTGCAAGTTTTATTTATTTCTATAATTCAATAAAATTGTGTTTCTTCGGAATACTATAACATTGTTCTTTTATATTATATTATAGGGTATCCGAATTATTAGACTATACGGCTGATGAATTAACGGGAAAAAACCTTTACACGTTGTGCCATGGAGAAGATGCGAACCGCCTTCGAAAGTCCCACGTAGACTGTGAGTACTTTTATTCAAGTTTTACTGACTTTTCTGTTTTTCAAACGGAAATACAATATGCATTTCTATTGACAATAAAAAATAGTTTTTCGAATCATTTGTATAATTTAGAGACAGCAGAAAATTATTTAATTACATGATATACTAATTACGATTTCTTTCCATTATTGTTCAGTTACCACACAAATTTCAACGAAACGAATTGATTTGTTTTAGTGATTAACAAGGGACAAGTATTGACACATTATTATAGGCTGATGAACAAGAGTGGAGGATTCACGTGGTTGCAAACATGTGCCACTGTCGTCTGCAATTCAAAAAACGCTGAGGAACAAAATATTATCTGTGTCAATTATGTTATAAGGTAAGTTTCAAACCTTGCAAAATTAATTTCTCCCAAAAAACAAACGTAACTCTACTGTCATACAAATAAGGAACTCATGCTTATATCGATAACGTCATGGAAATTTAAAAAAATTAATAAAATATCTGGAGTTTCTCAATTATTATTTAATGTAACAGGTTCTTGACTAATGTCCAAATTTTAAAAATTAATAAAATATCTGTAGTTTAAAAAAACAATGAATATTTCAAAAGAATCTGACTACTGTAAACTAATGTTCCTTAATCAAATCTGCATACACTGCATATATTTTCAGTGGTCGGGAGTACGAGAACTTAATCATGGACTGTTGTCAACTAGAAGACGGTGTTATGGGTGTCAAGCGAGAAGACGCAGCTGGAAATGATCCAGAGAATGGTTCACCGGATGCTGACAGAGGTGGTACGAGAAAGTATTTCTCATTTCACCTACAAGTACACTACATTAATAAATTGAACAGTGTCCTCTGCAACGGAACAGATAATAAATTCGACAAACGTATTTTCTATAATTTTAATCATATTCATCCTGTTTCAGAAGGCAGAAGCCGCGGTGGACCGCCCAATCAGCACCAGGAGCACCCGAACAGGTCGCCACCGGAGGACCGAGAGGACACTCACGGCTCTGAAAACGAGAAAAGAGGCAGCAGACATCACGACAACGTGGCGCAATTACAGCAAGAATCACAAACTCCGTCTGTAGGGAACATAAGCACACTCGTCGTCAAATTACGCGGGCATAAGCGAAAAATACAAGAGGACGACAGCAGCTCGAACGAGGAGGAGGATGAGGAAGAAGCGCCTGTAAAAGTGGCGAGCAACGAAAGGAACCATGCTCTCAGTCCAGCACCATCGAACCATTCCATTTCAGGCGGCGAGCAGGTGCTCTGTTCGTCCAGTCCAAAATCCAGACGCGTGGAGGATCGAACGACCAACGCCGACAGTGCGGGTACCTCCGTCAAAGACCTAGAACAAGCAATGTCCAAGCATCTACCGGTGACAAACCTGAATAAGTCTCATTCACCGACGCTTCACCAGCCCACCGACTTTAGTACGGACGCTCTGTTGAAGCAACAGCAGCAGAGAAGCACGATACAGTGGATAGGGGCTCACCATCACTTAGGACACCTGAGTCCTCAACAGTCTGCCACAGCTCCGTTACCAGCATCTGCTCTTCTGAGGCAATTGTACGCTAACAGGGAGAGCGTGATACGTGCAAACGTCCATGGAATCACTTCCAGTGGTAGCACGCGAACTCCTTCTTCCGGTGGAACCTACTATGCGGGAGACACGACACCCAGTGGACCTCTGCCTACTCCTCCGGGTTCGGAGGGATCCAGTACCTACGGTGAACACCAGTTCGTTTTAGCCACGCATAATCAAAAGAGCAGCACAGGGACAAGCTGCGCAGACGCGTTTACCAGTCTGGTGTCCTCTTATTCCACCGCCGGCGGTTACACGGTTGACTACCATTCAGCGATGACCCCGCCATCCTCCGTCTCGCCGCGGGACAAACAGCAGCAACAGCAACAGCAGCTTCATCCTGTGAATGTGATCAGTAGCTATGAGGGCTCATCGGCATACACAGACCCCGTGCTACGGCATCAATACGAACCGGCTCAACCGTTGCCTTTGAAACCACAAGTGTATTCAGCCGCCGTTCATCCGAGCGCGTTAGACGCTGCCGCAGCATACGCCTCGGCGGGTTTGAGCGAACAGGCTCAGTTTTATCATCATCCGGCCACGGGAGCCGGCTTCCACATTTATCATCCGACGAACAAGTCGACGACGAACGGCTGGTACAGTTCGACGTCCTAGTGGCGCGGTCCCGTGCGCGAGACACGTGTACTTAAATAACTGAAATGAACCCAAAGTCCCCTCATGCATATCAGTGATATCATATTCACCCTCGACATCTCTGTACCAACGTCCCTTTTCCCTTTCCATCTTCGTCTCTACTTGTTTCACTTTGTTTTTACTTTTTTTTTTATTTTTATTTTTCGATACATGGTCATGTTTTCCTCCACCTTGCCCCCCCCAATCCTTCCATCTTCCTGTTCCCGTTCCCCCTGTTCATCGAACCCAGCGATCGTACGCGCGCATCCGATGTGCCAATTGAACTGTATAAAATCGCTGCTCTCTATCTCGACTATGTAGAATGACTTATTGTAATATAACAAAATAAATTATTATGTATGTTGACATTTCGGAGATATTTGCGTAAGCATGGAGGTGTAGGAGTTCAAACAAGACCGCCGTGCGTGTTCGAAACGAGAGAATCAGACGAAACGGAGTTAACGTTCGATGTGGTTCGCTCAAAAAAAAAAAATGAAAGAAGGGATGACAAAAGGATGACACTGTTTCGAATTGTCGTTGCGTGACATCGTGATGCACCAGGGACGAGCAAACGAAGAAAAAAAAAATACAAAGAACATTTATCAGCGTTTATTGCTGAACCAGCGAGAAGTTGTTAGCGATAATTACTCGAGAAGCCGTACTTGTCGTAATTTTTTATACTGTAACATTTTGTTGCGTAAAATACGCGATATGACTTTAGTGAAGTCGACAGTGCAATCGTTACGAGTTTTAGCGTTAATTTAAGAGGAATCAGATAGAGATAAAGTTTACCTTTTGCTTATACGATTAATGAAAGCGTTGTTTCTGTACGAGAGAGTATGTAACATTTTACCGAGGGAAATCGCTATCTCTATTAATGTAAAAGCGTTGTTTTGAGGATTGTTAACTTATTCGTCTGCTTATCGTGCCTCTTTATTATTCATCGTCGCTCGAATCGAGTTGATAATTTCTTTTCTACTGTTTGAATCGTGATACCGTTTGACGTCGAAGTTAACAACACAACATATCAAGCATTTTCATCCGGTGAATCCGAATGAATCACTACTTTACGCGAACGAACGAACGGTTGACGAGGAATCAAGAGCTCAGAAGGCTAAATGTTTTGTTTATTATGCGCATTTGCTTATTCGTAAATCTGAACTCGAAAGCATTAAATTATATGCACAACGTAGGTCTTTAAAAGAAACACAGAATGTATATTGCTAGAGGTAGCGAATTCTTTGAGAGAGATTATTATGTTTTGTTGTAAATTGATGAATTGTTTTTTGACGAGTACACGTGTAAATACAATTTATGTGCTGTAAGATCCACCTGTTGAATATTTCTATTCATAATTTTTCGGAAATTTCTACGAAATTTATTTTCGTTGAAAGAAGATTGTAAGGCAGTGACTTAAGCACTAAAATATATGCATAACATCTCCATCTTGATAAAACGAAACCTTGTTATTCTTACAGTACACCCTTATAGTTCGTTAATATTAAATCATGAAGTAAATTCAGTTCTCGTTAAAGATGTGTCTTTGCACAAATTCTTAACTTTAGTTCCCTACTTATGTTAAAAAATTTGGATATAAAATATTATAAGAACTACATGATAAACTTTTCTACACACTTATACTTTGTTTACATCGAATATATTATTTCATTATATTTTAATTGCATAATTAACAAATTTAATATCATCTAATGTATTTTGTGTTTATTTCAGTAATTTCAATTAATCCAATCATTTGGAACAATATCAAAAAATTCTAATAATAGATGCTGAAGTACTTAAAATTGGATGAAAATCAGCTTCTGCCAAATACTGATGTACCAAGTATGAATATGTTTATACCACAACAAAAATTACATGCAAAAAACTCAGTATAATAAGAGTACTTAAGATGATGAAATCCAAATGTGTTACATAACAAAATTTACCTTATAGAATTGTTCTACAAAAGTGTATAACAAGATAAATTCAGGTATACAGATTATAAGACTGAGAATAAACTTGTTTGTTTTGTTTGTTTGTTCAAACAAATGATAGCATTGAATTGCATTGCATATAAATGTCCATACATATTTATAATTTTTGAATCTTTGTTAAAACATCCATAATGTAATTTAAACAAAATTCAATACACGTAACTCTTCATAGAAGATATAGATATTTGTTTAATTTCTTAAATTCAATACTTTTTTATGACTGATTTCTGTGAACTAATAATTGTTTACAAAGTTTCAGAAAATACATTACATGTTTCACAACTTTAAATGTTAATATCAAATAAATATAGTCAGTAACTTTTAAACAAGAAACATTTTGCATATTGTATACATAAAAATACCTGATAATACATACTTGTTATCAAGCTACCACTATTATTATAATTCTAGGTAACTGTCATATGTATTTCATTCTTTTTTTTAGACGAAAATTTAATAATGATATCTAACTTATCGTTATGGTTAAAACTATTTATATGGAGATAAAATTTGAACATTAAAATGATTCTGTAAGGTGTAACCATGTTAACAAATACCAGATGGTTAAATACTATTTATAACAGACATTAGAAAGAGTTATATCTTTCAGATTGAAAATGTTATTTTAACTTGATTAATTAAATTATATTTTGGGCTTATATATTTAGAAAAATTCAGAAACATGTTTTATTCATATGAACATCAGCTTTGTTTCATATACTACATGTATAGATCAAACAGATTTGCTTTATATAATGAAATCCAACATATTTTAATTGTCAATATCTATATAAACCTTTGTATTCATTTTATTAGTCTTGAAATGAAAAATAACAAGAATAATTTACAAAACATTGCTCAGTGATTCTGATATGCTTATATGCAAAAGAAATTCATACCGTCTCCACCAGTATCTCTATAAACTAAAAGAAATAATTATAAATTCATCTGTAACAAAGAAACATTAATTCATTATCTTCAAATACTTAAAACATATTGAAACAGTATCTAACATAAAAGTAAATCACTTTAATATAAATATGAATACACATTAAACAAAATTTGCAATTTTTATTCATAAAACCCTAATAACACTATAATTTTTCATTTGTTAACATCTCCAGTTAAAAATTAAAAATTTTAATGCAATTTGACTGCAATACAGTGCTTGACATATCACGCGTAATAGGTTAGGTTTCCCATTGTTGCAAATAAACTCGTCTACTGCAACTTTTTAATCGTATTCGATAATCGATGTATTGACCTGAATCGAGCAAATAACTATCATTATCAAATGTTTTTTATTCCTGCTAAAGCGGAAATATACATATAAGAGCAACGAAACCAAATAAAAATAGACAGAAATGAAACTGTTTAGATCGAAACGATGTTGCAAAAATTTAATAACACCAAATTCTTTTAATCAGTAACACCTCTAAATAACAATTTTAACTTTCAGTGGAACATAAGCTCGGCATACCGCCTGACATATCGGGCATAATAGGTTAGGTTTCCCAGTGTTACAAATGACTGGACCAGTGCAATTTTTTACTCCAGTTCGATAATCGATATATTGACCTCGAGTAAACAAGCATATCATTAGAAAATGTTCTTTGTTCCCGCGAGGGCACAGCTATATAAGAAACGACGTAACCAAATAAAAACAGACAGAAATGAAACTCTTCAGACCGAAACATTGTTCCGAAGACTTTAATAACACCAAAACTTTTCATTTAGTACCACCTCTGAACGGCAACTTTAAATGTCAATGGAATATGAGCTCGACACACTGCGCGTAATAGGTTAGGTTTCCCAGTCTTTCAAATAGATTCGTTCCTAACCAATAAAACCTTTTACTCGAGTTCGATAGTCGATAACTCGACCTCGAATGAGTAAATTCAACAGTCATTAGAGCGCCGTTGTTCATCGTCTTCGCAGATACGCTACTATATAAGAGACTGCGAAACGAAATTCGTAAAGAAGACCGCGAGACTTCGATCGGGACGCTACTCGGGAGATTAAAGTTTCTGTCAAACATTCTTTGTTCCAACGATTTATTGAGTCGAGTGAACGTTTACCCTCCGAGAGTACGATCACGGACACGAACCAAACAATGATTTTACGTATCGCGACCTTGCTCGCTCTTCTGGTCATCGCGATCGAGGCGAAAAAGTATTCGCAAAATTTGGAGGAGCAGCAGCAATGGCAAGAGTTCGAAGAGTTTCTGAAGTGGAAGAAAGCCAGGGAACTTAACGAGCACGGTCCACAGAAGAACAAACATGAGAAACGGTATCAAGAGAATCATAGCGTGGAAAAATTCGACGACCAAAATCAGCCGATTCCCAACGCTGACCCACCGCCAGTCGATCAGGCTGCTCTAATGGCAAGATACATTGTCAATCAGGCTGGTAAGAAACACGATCAGCATCATATTTTTCGTTATTGCGAGCTCAAATGGTTTGGACGGTCTCTGAAAGACAATTCTCAGAGAAGTATTTTATACCTCTTAAACAAGGGAAATCAGTAGCGTCTACAGAACAATGTATAAGTAATATGCACAGTCATTCTTATAATACGTTATACATTAAATGTATAATCGTACGCTGTACACTTAATGCTTCTCGCTAAGTAATATTAGGCCCGTGTGCACAATTTTGGCCCAACTCCAAATTTTCGGCGGAAAGTGCAACGCGTCACGTTGCACATAATGTCTTGCGATGTTTTTAAGTAGACGTTTATCAAGCATCAAACTGAAATGTATGTTTAATACTTCTTTTGAATCATCGAGTGTCAGTTATGTTGAAATACTTAATTACTAATCAGACCCGTATTACTTTATGATACAAAGAAAATCCAAAGTTTAATATTGATTACGATTCGATAGAATGGAAAAATAATTATTGAGTGCAGAAACACGTCAATCGGATAATCAAGTGAAGCATTTACTGATTAGGAGTATGTGATACAATGGGCATAATGTGATTAAGAATCTAGAAACGTTATCAACGCTTATGATTAAGGGGTCTCGCTAATGTGACGGTCGAAAAACGAAGCGATCTTTGGGAATTTTTTTAAAGAAAAGTAATAATCGTATGAATGTAATAGTTTACTGCTGTACCAGGCAATGTTTGAAGAATACGTAGTAACTATTTAGAGCAGAAATAATGATTCTGTTCATAACTATAGGGATTCTGCAACTGAACCTAAAAAAAATTTGTCTTCATGGCTGCCATAAAATCTACCCTCAGAATTATCAGAATGAAAAAAAAGCAAAGGATTCTTAATCTGCTACAGCTGGCTACAGCCGGCACTGGAATAAATGAAAAATAACGAAAAATTAAAAAATAGCAACGTCTGTCAGGAAAAGTTTCGATTTTTGCACAAAAAATGGCTTGTTTTTTAAGTCGCAAAATTTGTATTTTGCAAATATTGACTTAGTTCTAGTACCGGCGAGAACGAGACATCTACTGTAGATGCCTGCCAGTCGGATGATTGGATTTTGAGATATCGTGGCAGCCATTTGAAAAAATATCGTTCTCAGAAACTCGCATCCAAAGTTTCACGTACCCTTTAAAATTATATGAAATGCTCCGTTTCAACGCTTGTAGCATTGTCCATTTTTGCAATACGTCTATAATACTTTGGGAGAATGTTTTTAAGATGTAAAACTATAAGAAAATCTCAAAAAAAGATTCGATTTTAATAAAGCGTCACACTAGGGAGACCCCTTAATCATTTATATTCGACTTTCGCATAATATTTACGAATGCCGTTACTGATAGCAAACAGAAATCCGATTAGATTGATTAATTAATCGTAAATACAAATTGAAATTCAAAAGAAAAGTTTGCATTATATTAGGCTTATCTTGTTTTCGTATGATCTTAAACTTGTATTTACTGAAATATAAATATCTGTTTAAGCCATTTCAATTTCATAAAGAACAGAAATAAATAATTTTTTTCCGAAAAATCAGTCCACTTAAGTCTTAAGCTATAATGGACTCTCTTTATCATGCAAATAAATAGATAACAAATTATTCAATTTATTCTCTTCTTCTATGGTAATATCTAATTGATGAGGTTTCTGGAAAACAGACCTTAGGTCTGTGGACCCTTTTTTCGTAAATCGTTTTTAATTAATCGCTATATGTTTATAAATATTCCCTCCAAATTTCGTTTCAATATGCCATGAATAGAGGTCAGGGCAGCACTTTTTGTTGAATCGCATACCATTGAAGCGGTCACCGATGCGCTTCTGAAAGTCAGACGATCACAATGTTATCGTTAAACAATTGCCACTGATCAATCTGACTCACTGTACGTTGCCGCTTTGAACAGCTGTTCAGTGATCCAGCCACTTGGGTGATGAAAGTTGCAAATGGTTGGACACAATGTCCGAAAAAAAAATACATTAAATTATGACTAAAACTGTTCAAGTGTTTCAAAGTGGTGGAGGAAAAAAAATGTGGATGCTTATTGCATTTTCCATCCAAATGCGTCCAAGTTGAAGCATTATGGTATTTTTATTTATTGTGTAAATGTATAGCGCATTACTATGATAGTTATTATTATTGAAACACTCTTTTTTCCCCGATTTATGTAAAAAGGACCCATGCGGCTGTTACAACATATTAGTTTATTTTCAAGATGGTATTATTGAAAACAATAGATTTATATTTGATATTTTGTGGAAATAACAAAGTTTTCTAAGAGCCATTTATTTATGAATTCTGATATAGCTTTAAATTAACAAAATGAAATCTAAAGCTTCCAATGCAATTTACTCGATTCACCGTTTTGCCCTATGGGCCCTTTTTCCAGAAAGCTCCTCAATTACACCGTTCAACATGTATTTGGACTTTTGATATTGACTATGCTTTTCTTTATAGATTTTCGTACGCTGAATACGAATCTGCAAACCGTTTGTTTCCACCGCCCTCGCTTTTCGAACAAATCAATTTTGGAAAAAACTTCAAATTTTCAACTACAAAGATGTTTGGTGCTTTCACAATAATAGATATTCAGTTGCTCTTTGCGCTAAATGATTCTTTAGACTCTCACGAATGAAATGATATCATGTATTATAACATTATAAAGACTTATACATGTTTAAACAATGATCAAAGTGATAAAAACACTGAAAACGCACCAATTTTGGCAGATATTTTTAAATTTATTTAAAAAACTGAGGGTCTGGGAGGAAATCTAACTACACGACACGATAGAGTAGACCTTTTCCCAACGTGTAGCATCAAGAAAATGTACAATTTCTGTTTCGATTTCAACACAAAAACAAAATAGTTTATCAAAACGGGCACGATTATGTCACGGTGAGCGGTAGGGAAGACGACCGCCGCTATTGTGTACCACTGTCAGCACCGCATGTTTTGATAAACTATTCCGCTTCTGTATTGAAAACAAAACAGAACATGTAAAACCTAGATTTCCTCTTAGACCCACTTTTAAAAATAAATTGAAAAATATCTATAAAAATTGACACGCTTTCGTTGTCCTTTTCACTTTAATCACTGTTTAAACATGTATAAGTCTTTATGATGTTATAATACAAGATACCATTTTATTCGGGAGAGCCGAAAGAATCATTTGGCGCAAAGAGCAACTTGAACATCTATTACCCTTAAAGCACAAAACATCTTTGAAGTTGAAAATTTGCATCTTCTTATAAAATTAATTTTTCGAAAAGTCAGGGTGATGGAAAGAAACGGCTTGCACATTCGGATTCAACGTACAAAAATCTATAAGAGACGCATAGTCAATAAGAAAAATCCGAAAATGTCAGTTGAACAGTGTTATTAGGTTGATCCGAAAATTCTGTTATTAGTTTCTATGTGAATGTTTATGACCATTTTCGAAATTTCCACAAATCGCAGGTAGTTCATGTGATACTCATTTTATTTGTCGAACCATTGGTAGTATAAAAGGGGTGCAGTATTTTTGGAATAGTCATTTTATTTTAAAATTTGAGCAAACTTGTCCTGTGAGAAAATAAGTACATCTTCGTCGTTCCATTTTGTACGAGTTCCAAATAGAGAAATCAGCAACGGCGCGCCGCGGTGGCTACTGAAAATCTATCCTGATTTCAACCTTGAAGGTGAATCACGCAACGGGAGACCAACTGCTGTAGATGGTAACGTTTTTCGAGTCAAATTGGGGAAAAATACTTGCATAACAATGTGAGAAATCGCGGAAGAACTCGGCACAGCACATTCAACGATAGTGAACCATATTCGTCGGCTTGTATTCATCGTGAATCTCTCTAGATGGATACAGCATAATCTCGCGAATCAGAACTTGGTAGATCGTATTAGACTATCATCGTTGCTGCTTTCTCTTTATCATACACAGTCTTTTTTGGACAGATTTGTAACTGATGATAACAAATAAGTAATGTATAGTAATAGCAAGAGGAAACAGGCTTACTGTTAACCCAAACAATCAACCCCTTCCAAAACACCAATACATTATCAATTGCTGTAACCTAGTGACACAATTACAGCTGAGAAGTACTGCGATCGATTAAACAATCACAATGAAAAAATTTAGAAAAAACGTCCAGCATTTGCAAATAGGAAGAGTTGTATTTCACCATGACGAAGCCTAATCCCATGCATCATTAAGGACTCAGCAGAAATTGAGTAAACTAGGAGGGGGAGTAATAAGTCATCCCCCATACAGTCTTGGCCTTGCACCGTTTGATTACTACCTGCATAGATCGTTACAAAACTGTTTGTTAGGAAAAACATTCAACAATGAACAACAAATTGCGGAGGCACTGAAAGAATATTTTAACAATTTTATAAGGTGTTAAACAAATTGTCAGATAGATGAAGGGATGTTGTCAGTAATAATGGACATTACATTCAAGATTAAATAGTAAAAGTATCACTTTCAAAAATTGACGAAAGATATTTCGGATCAACCTAATATACCGTGAAGCACTCGATAATTTTTTGCGTTTAGATTAAATATTTGTAGCGTACTTGGATATCTTGTTTACATATAATCTTCCCAATTTTCGATATTCTTTTTTTACAATTTGTTAAAGGAAAGAGAGAAAGAAAGTGTTTTTTACGACAAAAACGAATTCACTTAAGATAGCTCAGCGACCTTCCTTGTTTTACAAATAAGTAGATAACATTAATGCTTTATTTACTTAATATTAATAGATGTGACTGGACAACACGCGCGCGATTATGTTGAATTATCAATTTAAACATTCAATCACATTTCTCCTCGTATGGGAGTATCTAATTATATCGTAAACCACTAAGTACTAGATAATTTTCTGCGTTTAGACTGGGTATCCGTGGCGACCATTAGCTCGAGAAAGGAAATCGAGTCTTTCCCAACAACGAACTTGATCTCCTTCAGCGATGGAAGTCTGGGAAATGGATCTGGTATTCCATATCTTTACCTCACGCCCTTGGACTACACGGCTCAGGACCTTGCCGTAAGTTATGTTTTTATAGTTAACTATTGTGAGACGGTTCTTCTTTGATATTACCTACTTGTGATAAGATAGCGGTCTCTATCGCAGATTAAATAAATCAACATTTTTCCGATCTTATTTATCAACTTATATCTTTAATTAATGTCATGTCAACAAAAACTAATTAAATAATTATTCCATTGTAGAAAGACAATCGGGCAACCCTGTTGATGAGTTTAGCGCAAGGAGACTATTGCAAATCAAAACATTGGGATCCCATGGATCCTCGCTGTGCCAGGATTCTGCTAACTGGTAGAATTAAACCGGTCAGTAAATGGAAGTCATTAAAATTTGTTTCATTTCTTTTATCTAAGGCAGCTAATAAAATTGATATTTATTTGTCTTTTCTGTATATTTTTATCAGTTGAAGAACGAAAGCGCGGAAACTGACCTAGCTAAGAAAGTTTTCTTTGAACGTCATCCAAAGCTAGCTAACATGCCACCAAGTAAGAATTCATCTATTATGCAATTAACGTCAATTGATAAAAAGTACTAGTGTATATACTAATGTAAAAAAATTCGCTTGCGTCGTTGCAGATCATCACTTCTTCTTCGCCAAGCTGAAGATCATGACGATCGCTGTTTTGGATACTTTCGGCGGACCTAAATACGTCACTGTGAAAGACTATTTGCATCCTCCTACTGAAAATATTACCGAAGAATTCAACCGACTATTCCCGATAGAAAACTATGAGAGTAATTCTCAATATCAATATAATCCAGCTTCTAATTTATTAAACCCCATTGTTCGTGCTGTATGAAACTATGTGAAAATATTAATAGGAATATTCACGAATGTACAGCGTTTTATACAATTTTGAATATTTTATGGCATCGAAATTTTGTATAATTGATTAAGTAGGAAGCAACTAAAAATAATTAATTTTAATGAAGTAACTTAATTTCTCGACCTAACCCAGACCCGAAAAAATTGATATGAAATGGTACCGCTAGACAACCTTTTATATTATAATTTAGGACTAAGAAATATAGTTTGTTGTTTTAAATATTACACTTATTGTAATTTCGGTAAAAATTTATTTAATACCTCAAATTCTGATCAAAGGGACATACAAATTTGCTTGTATTTGAACGTAATTTAACATTTGCAGTATGTACATTACTATAATATAAAAATTGCACAGTTTTAAAATACATTACAGAAAATTAAAATATTATATAGTTTCCCCTAACGTGAAGCCTTTATTATACATTAATGTTTATTTTAAAAATACATAACTTTTTTAAAAAATTAATAGTTTGATTACAATTTGAAAATAGTGTTAATGTACAGCATCTAATTACAAAATCTTAATAGTTCATTTTGGCTATGTTTTTTTTACAGAAGTCTGTGCAGTTTTCCCATGAGTAAGACTGGATGAACTCAATATGACAGAAATCTGTTCTGGTAATGGACATGCAATTAACTGTAATTCCTCTGGATTGTAATATTTACTCAGTATTTGATGTAGCTGTGTAAAGGCAGCACACACATTATTTTTTACTGGCCTAAACAAAATAAACTCTGTTTCCTTATTAGAAAGGTACAGTTGCATTGATTGTTGAATTTCAGGACATTTAAATTTGATTATCCGTAATACATCGCCAATTACTCCTGCGACATCCTGTGCACTTCCAAGAGCGTGTTCTTGAGGTGTGCCTGTATTATTAGAACTAACAAACGATTTTTCTTTTTCTAATAATTTTAGAATCGGATGAATCAGTAAAAATGTTGCATGTTGTATAAGACGTTGACAAGTATATTTCAGCTTATTGTCTACGTGCTTCCTCGAATCTATTAACTGTTCTTTCATTTGGGGTGCTCCTTCCAATAAAAACTCTAACAATGCGTTATTAGATAGAGTAAAAAGCCTTGAACTCTTTTCTAATAAACCAAATGCTGCTGTCTTGACTTTGGAAAAATCTAAGCTATACTCTTTTATAGTAAAGTCTACTTGAAATGGTGCAATTTGTTCACGCAATATTAGTAAGTGTTTTATTTGGAAAAGTTCTCCATCTAAAGGTAATGCTCTTTTTTCAATTTCTTGTCTCGCATTTTCTATACTCTGAACGCAAAGTGATATTGCTTCTTGACTTAAGGACTGAAAAACAGATCTGTCTACACATCTGTATAATCTTGATAAGCAAACTAATGTTCTGCGTACAGTTGGATACCACATTCCATGGAGATCTGCTGGTGAATTACCCATATGTGTCTTTTGATAAATAGAATCCATTATAATATGGTTTCTGGAGACTGGTTCAATGATGTTATCTTCATTAGATGATACAGAAATCTTTTTCATATTTGTCTGTCTTGTCTCTTCGCGTATGGATTCTGCTATATCCTCCATCATTTTTAATTTTTCTGGATATGCCAAATCACCTGGTGATGGATTATAATTTAAAACATCAGACTGCAAATAAAGATGTGCCCGAAACACAAGTCTTTCTTGTACATCATGTAACAACTGCAGACAAATATTTCCAAATCCCTCTAAGGGTTCAAAATTGTTTTGAACATGTTCATCCAACATTTCAACCCTCAAAATGCAACAAATTTCAGCCAATGTTTCCAGATGATTAATATGAATAATGAATGGTCTCAGTGTATCGTACAAAGCGGTACATAAGCTTTCAAGATACGCTGTTAATCCATTGGATGGCTTAGAAAAGAATTCATAAAATAGTTTGTATTCATCCATTGATGCATGTAATAGTAATGCACATGAATTTCGTACCAAACTGCAATGATCTCCATTGTATTTCTCTTTCACAGACATTAGAGACTTCTGTACACTGCTCCCTAATACCAATCCTCTCTGACTCCAATAGTATTGATGGCACTCTAATAATAAACTATCGTACTCTTGTCTTTTATATGATTTCACTTCTACCTGTTCTATAACTGGTCTTGCTTTCGATAGAATCGTTTGAAACCTTCCATAGAAAAGTGCCAAAGCAGCGTCCGCATTGTCCTGCGAATCATCGCTGTCTTTCAAATTTAAAATACTTTCTGTAGTTTTACTGAATAAATTAAAAATATAATTTTGTATCATGGATATCGCCTTGGACTGACAGTGTTTATATTTAATCAAATAAGTATTGCTTTCTTTAAAAGAAGGATTACTTTGAACAAAATCTATATTTGCATCAATTTTGTCCAATATGTTGAAGAACATTTCGCTGTTTACTGATAAGGTGGGAGCATCTAATTTTTCCATCATCACATCAATGTCCTTGAAATATTTCACATATTCTGTAATATTTTCTATAGTGGAATTCAGCCTTCTTTGATCAGAATCCAACTGTTCACTAGCATCGTACAGAGACACTGTTTTATCAGAAACCTCTGAATACTGTTTGAATAACATTGTGAAGTCTTCTAACGCCTCCTCTATTTGTAGGCAAAGTTCATTACACTCATTTCGTCGAGCTTGAAGCTCATTTAGATACATCATATACTTAATGTCTTTTCTATCCATACACTTTTTTTCTAAAGTAGCATAATGTTTTAATAGATCTTGATACCGTTCTATTTGTACAGATTCCTTATCACTACTCTTTGTAATCACTGTATCACCCGCTTGTCCAGCCTTGACCGTGCCGTCGGAAAACAATTCTTCCTCCAAACTTAATAAACAATCCCTTTGGCAATTGGTTAACGGTGCCAGGGGATCCTCTGACAGGTCCCATTTGGTTAAGTTGTGCGGAATGTTTTTCACTTTCGACATGGCTTCTTGTCAGTGAAAATGAGTGTTACGGTGTGGACACTTTTGTGAAAAGTAGTATTAACATATATATCACAAACATACCGTTTTGTAATATAAGTTAAAAAATTCACATAAAAAAACTGACACCGCAGCAATTACGAATCATAACCGTGAAGTTTTAGGTGGGTGGTCAATGCGAACAGGATGGCCATCGAAGAACACTAATTATGAAAATCTGCCTTAACATACAAAAATTATTCGAGAAAAATAGAATCGTTGACATCATTTATTTTGTAAGACAGTAGGATAATCATTTAGAATTATTCATACTATTATAGAAAAAGAATTAAGTCTCTGTAAAGAGTATTAAGTCAAAAAAAGCATTGTTTATAGGGAATTTACTTTCTTACTGAGCACATTCGAAATCTTTCATAATATATTACACCGCTTTCAGAATAATTGTCAACCCCACTCCTGTCACCCGAGAGACGCTACGCAAGACGGTATTCCTATCTATGATGCGAGGTTCTGTGTCACAGACCACAACGCCATCTTTGAAAGGACCCCGGAATTAACTACCGGCATTCTATTTGGCGCCATCTGTGACAGAAGCCCGGAACTGAATAGCGAAATTCCAAGTGGCGCCATCTAGCGAAACTGACCCAGTTACTTACAGAAAAAACCGCCAGGGGCACCCCGAGCGTGACGTCGTTGTTTAGTTCCGAATCCTGACAGAAGATAGCGCGGCTGACGCTTGATTCAGTTCGTAAATGTATCGCTAGTATGTAGCGGAGAAAATTACGAAAAGAATGAAAGGAATGTAAGGCTCCTAGTAGGCCCATGCCTTAGACGCAGAATAATTACAGAAACCTTGGAAGACATATATATTGCAATTGAAAGTCACACGGGAACATGCAAAAATGTCTTGCTCCACTGTCCCTCTGACGGCGAGATCTTCAGTGTCACCTCAAGAAGTCATCAGCGCCATCTTCTGTTAGGAGCTGGAACTAAACAGCGACGTTCAGGGCGCCCCTGGTGGGTTTTTCTGTAAATAAACGGGTCCCTTTCGCTAGATGGCACCACATAGAACTTCGCTATATAGTTCCGGCCTTTTGTTAAAGATGGCGCCACTTAGGATGCCGGCAATTAATTCCGAGGTCCTTTCAGAGATGGCGCCAGTTACTCCCAGTGACGCTAGTCGCGTCACAGAACCTCGCATCATAGATTGGGATGCCGTTATTCGTAGCGGCTCCCAGGAGGTAGAAGTGGGGTTAACAACTATTCTGATCGCCGGTGTACTATATATCATAAAAATAAAGTCAAGATAATTTTTCTAAGGTCAGTGATATGTGTTACTTTTTATAGTAAAATATCTCCAAAGTGCAAAATTTCTTTCATTATCGATGCTTCTTAAGAATTTTTGTTTTTAATAGACAGTTTGAATCCTTTACGAGTGCATGAAGTATTTATTGTTAAGTAGTTTACCTCATGTATTATGATAATTTACAGTATTTGAAATGAAATTATTAATTTTCCATAATATTCAAACGGCGTTAATCAAAATCAAAGAATTCATCGCGTTTGTTGTAAATCGTACATGCTGTTCTTATTGCGCACGCGCACGAAACATCAGCGGACAACTTCCATTGTAAACGAGATCGTATTTCCTTTTACGCGTGTATTCGAGCCGTGAAGGTTTGTGTCAGATAGAATCGTAAAATATTCTTACGATCCTGTGAAAATAATTGTGTTTTCATAGCTATATACTTTCTCATAAGTTACTTCAATGTAACACACGCAATATTTCTGTTGTGATATGCTTTTTAAAATTATTGTGTTCAGTGACATAACCTCTGAAAGTCACGGTGTTATTTTTGCAGGATGGCTCCGAGGTACGAATTAGCGGTTGGTCTCAACAAAGGCCACAAAACGTCCAAGATTCGTGTAGCGAAAAATAAAAATGAGAAGAAAAAGACTGTGTGTGTTTTGCCAGCCAGATTGAAGGGGGTTAGTATGTTGTTTAATTAAGTTAAACATTGATACTTTCAATTTCTGTTTAATTCAAATCGGTAGTATCCAATACATGAAGTTTCTTATTTAACAGTATGCATTGATCCTGCATGTTTTCCAAAAGTACACATTACAATTTTGAATTATTAATATTTCATACGTAAAAGTAGTATACTAATGAAAGTACAGTAATACCCTGATTAACGCTCAAGATATGTTCTTAAAAGACAAAGCGTTAAACGAAACAGCGTTAAATGAGGTTATCTTAGCACATAGTAAATAGGGATAACGAAACGTGCAACTAAGAATAAATAAGTTTTACTTTAATTTTAGGTTACTTTTATATTAACTTATAAAACATATAATGCATGTACATAAAAAGAAAAAAATTATTTGTGTTGCCGAACATTGTGGCTCTTCTGAAATTTTTGATTTTTTTCTGACGAAGTCGTCTAGTGTAATTTGTCAACTGATTTATTTGAGCAACTGTTGGTAGCAAGAGATCGCATCCAAAGCGCCTCGTCTTGGACAAATCGTCAGTTTTCAATGATAGGAACCACGTTATATTGAGTTATGGAATACATATTTAAAGTTTTTTTTAGGATTTGAAAAAACGCGTTATATCAAATTAGTGTTAAATGGGGTCTTACTGTGTTATAAATTTTACATAAATATGAAATCTAAGTCTTGTCATATGTTTTACTTCAATGTCTTAATAGAATTTGAAAACAAATATTGATTTGTTTTTTACAGTTAAATTCAGCTACAACTGAGTATTTTATGTAGCATGTTCATTGTCGATTTTATACATACATGAAGTACACGAAGACAGCATATAGTAAGACAATGTATATGCTTTTAGATTATTATAATATTATACAATGCATATGTGCCATATGGTTTCTTTACAAGAGCTTATTGTACTGTTATAATATACTTATTATTATGCATATACTGAATAAATGTTTGATTCAAAAGGAACATTAACCACAGATAGTTCACTTTCACAATTGCACTTTATTTTTATTTGTTTCTTTCTTTTGAAACACAATGGTTAATTAATAGCTATTGTAAAAAATAATCAGGAACATTCTAGCAAGTATGTATAATCTTATACTTTCAGAGACAAACCAAGCACAGTAAATTTGTCAGAGATTTAATCCGTGAGGTGACTGGACATGCACCATATGAAAAGCGTGTTATGGAGTTGTTGAAAGTTTCCAAGGACAAGAGAGCACTGAAATTCTTGAAGAGAAGGGTGAGGATATAAAAAAACATTGTGGACTCTATAATTGATTTCTTTTATGAATTGGTAAATAATTGTTTAATAACTTTATAGCTTGGCACACACATTAGAGCTAAGAGGAAACGTGAAGAACTTGGAAACATCCTTGTCCAGATGAGGAAAGCAGCTGCTCATCATTAGTTAAAGCTGTATTAAATTTTTACTGTATTACATATTAATAAAATATCTGTAATAAAGTAATGCTTCTTATATTCTTTAAAAACATTTCCCTGCTCTTAATACAGCAATAATTTGCATTAATATTCATTTTCTAAGGTGCTTTCCAATGTACGCGACAGCACAACTATCTAGTTCCCTCTAGGCCTGTGACGCACATGTTACTGCCCTTTTGTCTAAGGACTCGTCTGCCCGGGCCCAAAATTTTCGTTAGAGGAAAGCTTTTCCGAAAGGACAAATTTTGTCTCACAGTTCTGTCCGCTACACACTCCGTACCTTTCAGATGCAAATCATTTTGATGCAACGTGTTTCAGCGCTGAACTGCGAAATTCTAGCTACGTGTTTTTGAGGGGAACTTCAAGTCTCCGATGAACGTATTTTTCATTAGTTTCACTCCTTAAACTAGCTTTTTTGTTTTAATTGTTTTTTCAACGTATGTCAACAAAAAACATTCCGACCGTACGGAACACGCAGAATTTCTAGTCTCCAAATGTATGTTAATGTTTTAGTATAAATTGAAAAATGAACTACTTAAGAATGTTAAGCGTTAATTTTAATTGCTAACACCTTGTTAATGACTACCCATCTGCTTCTACAAGTGAATATTGGCATACATGAATTTACATGGGACTTTAAAGAAATATGTTATATTAACTTTCTCTGTCGCAATCTTTGCCGTACCTACCTCATACTAAATTACCTCATATTTGGTTTCATGTTATCAAAAAAATCTTACAAATACATTACAGATGTTTACATAATGATAGAACAAAAGAATATTAAAAAGTTCATTTTTCAGTAGTGAATAGTGCCTTCTTTATTCCGTTCAAGTGCAGACAAACGGATTGTCATAAAGGGTTGGTACCTTCTGAACAATTTCAGAAACAATGTGAATAAATGATACCAGTGTTTCCATATTTAGAACAAGGATAAGAATAGAGGAAATATTCTATTGCAGTATATTTAAAAACAGACCCAAAGTTTCATGATCAAATTTTGTAGAACGTTTATAAGACTGGTTTGAAAAATCCGATCTTACCATACTTTATGAAAGAAAGAAAATCAGAATGCATATTTAGACGATTAATATATAATTTTTAATAGTTTACATATTTAAAAAATATGGATACTTCAATTTTGTTTATATAATATTTACGGAAATAAGTATAAATTGTTTTTCTACGAAAATGTATTAGTAAACGGAATTATGCGACATATTTTTGGAAGTTAGTCGTAATATTCAGATCGTTTTCGATTTTAAATGTTCCTCGTTATATTTCATTTTAATTCCTCTCAGTTGTAGCGTTGTAATCTTATTTTAGACTGAATTGGTAACGTTGTGACACGATAATGGTAAAGGAGCTCGGGAGTCCTCCGAACATGTGACACAAAAATGCATTGGATGATAGGTCTATTCTATACATCGTCTGTGATTAGTCTAGTCCATACCTCGTCTGTGATAGTACATTGACTTTCTTCCCCGTGAAAATGATTAAAAGTTTTTAACGACTTGTCCGAGTCGATTGAATGCGGTTCACTGGATTCATGTGACTCCACTATAGGATAAATTTTGATGTTATCTCTCATTAACTCACATTTCATGTGAAAATTTTGTCTCGCTTAAACAGGTTTGGATTTTTTATTGTTTCCACGGTGCATCAAAATATCTTGTTGTAATGAATGTTTTTTTCTCAAATTGGTTCTTAGTTTGAAAGATTTGTTCTTATTTAAGTTTGGGATATAGCATTTAAAAAGCAAAGCAAACAAGCAGTAGCCTGTGCTTACTTAAATTTTCTGTCCAATGGTCAGCTTTTCTATTTAAATCTTTGTTCTCACATGTTTCTTCCATGTTTCTAAAAAGAAAATAATATGATTCATATGAAAATTTATTTAATTTAATTATTTACTCGAAACGATTTCAAACAAATAATAGTAACATACTAACAATAGTAGATTCTGGTCTACCATATAAAAATACTAACAGTAGTAGCGTTTTGTATTCGCCTTAACATGGTACTTATAATTAAATTAACAATACACGTATATAAATACTACGAACAATAAAATAAATCCACACGAGATAAATATATCATGAAACAACATGAAACCTCACGTGTTATTGGTGAGTTGAAAACGAATCATAATACAAAGAATGGCAATGGGTGGCAGATGTAAGTACTGTGCGTATACCGCTTACGCTATTCTTTTCCGTATGCAACTGAACCCACCAATACGCGAGACCGAACTTCCACTCAGCGTTCACTCCAGGAAAACAACTCTGATTGGATTTCGAGTTTCCGCACTACGCGAAGAACCACCGAGCTCTCCTATAAATACGACACAACGTAAGGCCCTGGAGTCAGTTTTCCGCCGGCTGCCTCCTGGTTCTGATCCTGCTCTTCCTCGTCTTCCTTCTCCTGATTCTCTACCTCCTTCTTCGCCTGATCGTGCTCCTCGTCCTCGTCCTCCCCCTCTTCCTCCTCGTCGTCCTCCTCATCCTGACCCTTTTCCTCTTCGTTCTCCTTCAACCCATCCTTCCGATCCTCATCCTTATCCTAATCCTCCGGATCCACATCCGCACCATCCTTATATTCCCGATCCCCGTCTTTATCCATGTGCTCCCGATCCCAATCCATGTCCACCCGTTTCCTATCCGTACCCGTATCCTCATTCTCATCCTCCCAATCCCCATCCATATCCACCCGTTCCCTATCCCCATCCGTATCCGTATCCTCATCCTCCACTTCCCGATCCCCAACCGTATCCAGATCCTCATGCTTATGCTCCCGTCCTCATCGTTACCCATATCCTTCCGATCACCTTCCTTACACTCATCCTCCCGATGCCTATCCTTATCTTTGTCATTATCCTCACGATCCTCATCCTTACCGTCCAGATCCTGATCGTCGTCCTCATACTCTCCTTTCCCTCATCCCAGCAAGACTCTTTACCCGCCACCCACCGACTCACAAAGTCTCCCCTGTCAGCAGGGTCATCGCGGTCTCTTGCAATCTCTATCGGGCTCTATCGCTTATATTTCTGTCCCCATTGGATTCTATCGTTCCGCATCCCTAATATATCTATCTCTGTCCGTCTCAATCGGTAATATTTCGAACTTTATTGGTCTGTATCGTTAATATTATGGTCTATATCGACCTTTATCAAATTCTACCGCCAATATTTCAGTCTCTATCGTCCTGTACAGTACTCTGTCAATCTCTATCGGTATCTATCGCACATATTTCGGCTTCTATCATTGCCAAACAGTCTCTGTCAGTCAAATTACGGTCTCTATCGGTATCTATCGCACATATTTCGGCTTCTATCATTTCCGGACAGTTTCTGTCGGTCAAATTACGGTCTCCATTGGTATCTATCACATATATGTCAGACTCTATCGTTCTCAAACTGTCTCTATCACACATATTTCGGTCCCTATTGCTGATATTTCAAATCTTATTAGGCTGTATCGTTAATATTTTGGTCTATATCCACCTTTGTCGGTCTCTACCACCAATATTTCAGTCTCAATCGTTCTGTACAGTACTCCGTCGATCTGTAGTGGTATCTATGGCACATATTTCGGTTTCTATCGTTCCCAAACAGTCTCTGTCGCACATATTTCGGTCTCAATCGTTCTGTACGGTACTCTGTCGATCTGTAGTGGTATCTATGGCACATATTTCGGTTTCTATCGTTTCCAAACAGTTTCTGTCGTACATATTTCGGTCTCAATGGTTCTGTACGGTACTCTGTCGATCTGTAGTGGTATCTATGGCACATATTTCGGTTTCTATCGTTCCAAAACAGTTTCTGTGGTATATATTTCGGTCTTCATCGTTCCGTACGGTACTCTGTCGATCTCTAGCGGCATCTGTGGCACATATTTCGGCTTCTATTGTTCCCAAACAGTTTCTGTCGCTTAGTTCCAGTCTCTATTCATCCTTATCAATACTATTTTGGCCTCCATCGTTCCATATTGTCCTCTAAAGGTCTCTATCGACGCCTATTGCTCATATTTCGGATTTTACGCACGTCTATCGATATCCATCGGGACCAGGTACTTCCAAAACTAACTTTTTTCATTCAAGTACTCTGAAGACATATTTTTAGTAATCAGGTACTTCCAAAAGTGACTTTTTCCCGCCAGGTACTTCGAAAATTGGCATATTTAAAGAATCAGGTAATTCCAAAAGTCTGTTTTTTCAATCAGGTACTTCGAAATTTGATATTTTTAAAAATCAGGTACGCCCAAAACTGACCTTTTTCCATCAGGTACTCCCAAATAAGGTATATTTAAAAATCAGGTACTTCCAAAAGTCTTTTTCAATCAGGTACTCCGGAATTTGAAATATTTAAAATCAGGTACTTCCGAAAGTCTGTTTTTTTCAGTCAGGTACTCCGAAAACACATATTTAAAAATCAGGTACCTCTGAAAACTAATTTTTTTAGTCAGATACTCTGAAAAATCAAATATTTTCAAATCAGGTACTTCAAAAAACGGTTTTTTATTCAGGTACTCGAAAAAATTCGGAATTTTAGAATCAGGTACTTCTAAAGACTGCCTTTTTTATTCAGGTACTCCGAAAAGTCCAAAATTTTAAAATCAGGTACCTGAAAAACTGAATTTTTCATTCAGGTACTCCGAAAATGGAAGTTTTGAAGTACCTGATTTTAAAATCTTTGAATTTTCGGAGTACCTGAATAAAAAACCCGTTTTGGAAGTACCTGATTTTTAAATATATGCATTTTCGGAGTACCTGATTCAAATAACTGACTTTCGGAGGTACCTGATTTTTAAATATATCAAATTTCGAAGTACCTGATTGAAAAACAGACTTTTGGAAGTACCTGATTTTTAAATATATCACATTTCGAAGTACCTGATTGAAAAAACAGATTTTTGGAAGTACCTGATTTTTAATATACCTGCTTTTGGAGTACCTGAATGAAAATGTTCAGCTGCAGTAGTACCTGATTTTTAAATTTTGGATTTTTGGGAGTACCTGAATAAAAAACCCTCTTTCGAAGTACCTGATTTTAAAGTTTTGCAGTTTTCGGAGTACCTGAATAAGAATAGCCGTTTTTGGTAGTACCTGATTTTGAAATTTCGGATTTTTCTGAGTACCTGAATAAAGAACCCTGTTTTTGGAAGTACCTGATTTTAGAATATTTGATTTTTCGGAGTATGCGAATGAAAAAATTCATTTGTGAATCTACCTCAATGGATATTCGACCGACAGGGAACGATTGGGAACGACAGAGAACGGTACTGAACGACAGAGACCGAAATAATAGCGATAAAGACCAAAATACGAATGACAGAAGCAGTTTGAGAACGATAGAGACCGAAATATTAGCGGTAGAGACCGAGAAAGGTTGATATAGACCAATATATTAACGATGGAGACCAATAAAGTTCGAAATATTCATTGAGACCGAAATATGTACGACAGAAACTGTTTGGAAACGATAGAAACCGAAATATGTGCCATAGATACCACTACAGATTGACAGAGTAGTGTACAGAACAATAGAGACCGAAATAGGTGCGACAGAGACTGTTTGGAAACGATAGAAACCGAAATATGTGCCACAGATGCCGCTAGAGATCGACAGAGTACCGTACAGAACCATTGAGACCGAAATATATGCGACAGAAACTGTTTTGGAACGATAGAAACCGAAATATGAGCCATAGATGCCGCCAGAGATCGACAGAGTACCTTACAGAACGATTGAGACCGAAATATATGCGACAGAAACTGTTTTGGAACGATAGAAACCGAAATATGTGCCATAGATGCTGCTACAGATCGACAGAGTACTCTACAGAACGATTGAGATCGAAATATATGCGACAGAAACTGTTTGGGAACGATAGAAACCGAAATATGAGCCATAGATGCCGCCAGAGATCGACAGAGTACCGTACAGAACGATTGAGACCGAAATATATGCGACAGAAACTGTTTTGGAACGATAGAAACCGAAATATGTGCCATAGATGCTGCTACAGATCGACAGAGTACTCTACAGAACGATTGAGATCGAAATATATGCAACAGAAACTGTTTGGGAACGATAGAAATTGAAATATGAGCCACAGATGCCGCCAGAGATCGGCAGAGTACCGTACAGAACGATTGAGACCGAAATATATGCGACAGGAACTGTTTGGGAACGATAGAAACCGAAATATGTGCCATAGATGCTGCTACAGATCGACAGAGTACCGTACAGAACGATTGAGACCGAAATATATGCGACAGAAACTGTTTGGGAACGATAGAAACCGAAATATGTGTCGTGGATACTACTAGAGATCCACAGAGTACTGTACAGAACGATTAAGACTGAAATATGTGCGACAGAAACTGTTTGGGAACGATAGATTCCGAAACATGTGTGATAGATACCGAGGGATCGAGAGGAGTCAAAATATGGGTGATAGAGATCGGTAGAGACCGATAGGCAACGATAGGAAACGTTAAGAACTGAAATATTGGCGACAGAGACCGACAGTGGTCGAAATATAAGCGATGCAGAACGATAGAGACCAATGGGGACAGAAATATGAGCGACAGACATCGATGGAGAACGTTAGAGACCGATAGAGATCGATTAAGATCGAAATCTGATTGTGAGCGACAGAGAAATCGAGGATTCCAAGAGACCGCGAAGACCCTGCTGGCAGAGAAGACAAAGGGTCGCGGGAGGACGCGGCCTGCGAGAGGGTGTTGTTGGGATAAGGGAGGGATCACGATCAGGATCTGGAGGGTACGGATGGGGATCGGAAAGATAAAGACGAGGATGACGATCGGGAGGATCAGGATTAAGATGGGGAGAATAAGGCTATGGATGGGGAACAGGAGAATGATGGTAAGGATGCCGATGGGGAATAGAGAACGAGGATATGGATTGGGTGGATATGGGTAAGGATGAGGTTCGGGAAGAGGTGCTGGTGGAGGAGGTAGTGGATGAGTGGGCGCAGGATAAGGAAGAGGAGGAATGCAAGGATCAGGAGAATGAGGTAGTTGATCAGGAGAAGGAAGTGAAGGAAGAGGAGGAAGAGGAGGAACAGGGTCAGGAGGCAGCCGGCGGAAGACTGACTCCGAGACCTTACGTTGTGTCGTATTTATAGGAGAGCTCGGCGGTTCTTCGCGTAGTGCTGAAACTCGAAATCCAATCAGAGTTGTTTGTCTGGAGTAAACGCTGAGTGGAAATCGGCCTCGCCCATTGGTGGGTTCAGCTGTATACGCGCAGTGCCTACGTTTGCCACCGCTTCGTTTTTCAACTCAACAATAGCACGTGAGTTTTCTTGTTGTTTCGTAATTTATTTATCTCGTGTGGATTGTAGGAGAAATTATGAGAGCAGGACGCGAAAATTGTTCCTTTTTGTTTTATTGTTCCTTCGGAGGTTACAGTTATAATTCTTCGCAGTTGTGTTGGTCGGCCGCTTACATACAGTTTTCCGACTGCACGACCGACGATTTTCTAAAATCTTATTGGTTCGGGGCTACTGATTAAATCCTATTGGTTCGGAGGTACGAACACTTTTTTCCGACCGGAGTTGCTCGCGGTCCCGCGAGCCGAGACGAAACAAAAGACAATGCACTGAGCAACGCAAGCCGTTTCGGCGCGTTTGTCGGCCAACAGAATTTATTTTATGGTGCGTAGTATTAATATACATGTTGTGTATTGTTAATTTAATTATAGATGTCATGTTAATTCGAATATAAGATGCTATTATTATTATTTTCATATGGCAGACCAGAATCTACTATTATTAATAAAATACACAAATAAAATATGTTACTATTATTTGTTTGAAATCATTTTGAATAAATAATTACATTAAACGAATTTTCATATCAATCATATTATTTCCTTTTTAGAAACATAGAACAAACATGTGAGCACAAAGATTCAAACAGAAAAGCTGTGCATTGGATAAGAAATTTAAGTAAGCACAGGCTACTGTTTGTCTGCTTTGTTTTTTAAATGCCATGTCTAAAACTTAAATACGAACAAATCTTTCAAAATGAGAACCAACTCGAGAAGAAATCATTGATTACTACAAGATATTCGGATGCATCGTGGAAATAATAAAAAATTCAAACCTGTTTAAGCGGGACAACATTTTCATATGAGATGTGAGTTAATGAGATGACATAAAAATTTGTCCTCTAGCGGAATCATTTCGTGACATAATTGTGTGATGACATTAAAGTCTCATGCGAGACACGAAATTTCTGTGCTATCTTGGATCTCCGCCTTAATGGAATTCAAGGGATCCAAAATTTGATTCGAAGACAAAATGAAATAAGAAATGTCTATCAGTGTCTTTGAGTTTGATTCCTACCACCAATAGCGCTGTGATGTAAAGACAGTCACAATCGATACGGTAGGATGTGACACGAAAATGATAATGGAGATCACAAGCCCTCCCATCGTGTGACACTAAAATACATTGGATGTTGGATCTATTCTGTAGTTTGTCGATGCCTGTTTTAATTCGAACGTAATCGGTAACCTACAAAATTTAATCGATAAGGAAAGTACAGCTGTAAAATAAAATTAGTTAACAAAATAATTGTATTTTGTATTTATAATAAACTATTTTATATAAGACAGTAATTGCAACATATTTATTATAACAATAATGTCACAACACGTAAGCTATTTCTAACTCCATTGTCCATATATTGGAAAGGGTAAAACTGTATAAATTTGAAAATAATCATTTCTAATGTATTGATATTTCTATGTAATTACGAACACTGAAGATAAACACCTTTCTGCGTTTATTTATTTTACGGCAATAAACACTTATTGCTATTTATCATGCAAAGGTGATAACCATGAAGAATATAGTAAATGTACTGCATTCACTGAAACAAATTAAATCTAAAACATGTTACAATTCATCTGGAAAGTCGTTTATTGAAAATAATTTTGTAAGATGTAATAATGGAGTGCCCTATAATTTTGGACAATGTCAAACAATACATGTAGGAAGTGCTTCATTAGAACTTCCCAAGGAGACTATTAAAAGTAATGTTACTGACTTGAATCTCTTCAAAGATACATTAAAGAATGGGCCATCGTTAAAAGATTTTATGCTGAGTGAAACTACTATTGCTGACAATTCTATCGAAGCACCAAATATTCCATATATCAAAAATATATATGGCTGTGATCAAAAAGGTAAATATATGTTATATAACATAATTTAAACAAAATAAATATCAAAGGTGAACTTAAGGGATATCTTTATTTCATATTGCTTCAGTTTTTAAATGTTCGTTTCATTTCAGTCTATTTTGAAGTTTATGGATGTCAAATGAATATAAATGATACTGAAGTGATATGGTCAATTTTAAAATCAAATGGTTATAGAAGAGCAGAAAATCTACAAGAAGCAAACATTGTTCTCCTGGTAACATGTTCTATCAGGGACAGTGCAGAGCAAAAAATATGGCACAAATTAGAACATTTAAATCATTACAGAAGAAACAGAAAAAAAAAGGGAGCTCTTACGAAGATTGGCTTATTAGGTATAATTATGAATTTCAATAGTGTACAGATAATGAAAAAGTTGATCTTATGATGAATTGTATTTGTTCTTATGTTAGGATGTATGGCAGAACGTTTGAAAGATAAAATATTAGAAAGAGGACGACTTGTTGATGTGATAGCTGGACCAGATAGTTATAAGGATTTGCCGAGGCTTTTGTCTGCTCCACCTAGTGAAACAGCTATTAATGTTCTTTTATCATTTGATGAAACATACGCAGATATTACACCTGTAAGATTGAATTCAGACTCCACTTCCGCATTTGTGTAATGTCTTATTTCCTTTTACAACAAAAACATTATTCATCATCTTTTTATATCTTTTTGTGGTTTAGTTTTACTATAACCACTTAATAAATTTTTTAGTACCATAATGCGAGGCTGTGACAATATGTGTACATACTGTATTGTACCATTTACACGAGGAAGAGAAAAATCACGACCAATTGATAGTATAATTAAAGAGGTACAGCATTTGTCTGATGAAGGTGTAAAAGAAGTGTTACTCCTTGGTCAAAATGTAAATAGTTACAGAGATACATCGCAATCAGAGTTTTATATATCTAGTAACACAGGGACGAATATAGCTAAAGGCTTCAAGACAGTGTACAAAGATAAGAAAGGAGGCCGTAGATTTGCTGACTTGTTAGATAAAGTTTCTCTTGTTAATCCAGAAATGAGAATAAGGTGTTTGATATTTTACATATTCATCCGTTTAAAAATTATTTTTTGAGTGCATGGTGTTAATTAAAGGGTATATTTTTAGATTTACATCGCCACACCCTAAAGACTTTCCTGATGAAGTTTTACAACTGATTGCGGAGCGACCGAATGTTTGTAACGAAATTCATTTACCCGCGCAAAGCGGTAATTCCATGGTTTTGGAAAGAATGAGAAGAGGATACACGAGAGAGGCATACATAGATCTGGTGCATCGTATTCGTGACTTTCTCCCAAATATATATCTCTCTAGTGATTTTATTGCTGGATTCTGCGGCGAAACGGAGGAAGAATTTCAAGACACGCTGTCGCTAATACAGTTAGTGAAATATAACAAAGCCTTCTTGTTTCCATACAGCATGCGGGAGGTAACTTATGTTAATTATATTTTGTTTTCAATCGACGTTCAGTAATTTTAATACTTATTTTTATATTTTTTTCAGAAAACTACCGCACATCGTCGTTATAAGGACGATGTGGAATTGTCTGTGAAACAAAATCGACATAAAAGAATGGTTTCACTGTACAGAACTGAAGTCGAGAAACTAAATAAATTGCAAATAGGACAGTTGCAACTTGTACTCATAGAAGGGGTAAGCCTTTTAATTTACAATACAATAACTATATAACGAAAATAATTGTAATTTGTGTAGTACTTGAAATAATTTTAAACACGGTATAATATTGATTTTAAAGATTGGTTATATTATTATCTTAGGTCGGCAAACGATCAGACAAGCATCTTCAAGGAAGAAACGATGGAAACACGCGTGTAATAATTCCGTGTATGGCTGTACCAACTGGCAAATATTCTAATGAGAAAAGATCGATAACAAATGGTGATTATGTCGTTGTAGAAATTCAAGACGCTAATTCGAACACCTTAATAGGCACGCCTTTGTATCACTCATCGATAACAGAATATGCATCATCATCAACGTTATAAATAAAACTGAACGATAGTTTTAGAAATCTTCATTTGTTATTTAATTACACTTGTCGCAGTATAATACACTTACTTTTGGAATGAGAGGAGTACAGCTTAATTAACTGTACGAAACTAAGTCGGGATATTTAATAGTAACATATTGTGTACATGCTATTATACATATATATAATAAATAGACGTAATTTAACCTAATGTCGTGGTACATGGCAATTTATGTGTGAATATATAACATCCTCTGCAGAGATGACTTTTGGAAAGAATGATATACACACACAGTAATAAAAAATATCGAATAAACATAATTAATACTCTCCTAGCAGTAAATGTTACTACTCAACATTTACAGGAGATGTCATGTCATAATACTTGTATTATAATTCTAGCATGTGTATTGTTCTTCATAAATTTACTTCAACACTTTGACTTTGTGAAATTATCAAAATCTACGTGTATTTCTAAAGTTATCTTACAGTTTGTTCTAGGCTCAAAGTCATTTATGGTTTATAGTATGACAGTAATATTTATAGTACAGTTACAAATTATTTACAAAACGATAATGCTTTAGTCAATTGAAGCAGGAATCATTTTGTACAGTATCACCTAACAGCGTAAACAATTCAATTTATACATGTATAATTGTTAAACTGTGCAAGATCGATGTCTTTGGAAGTATACAGAGACTAATTCTAAAGTAGTGCGTTCTGTATCTTAAACGAGACTCGCGGTTCCGATGTTAAGGACAACGTTGTCGGCACCGCGTTCGTAAACTGTGAGATCATGATTTCTGGGCTGCTCCAACAGTGCAGCTAGTTGTTCCCCGCTGGGAAATGTATTTGGGGTTGTCGGAAGAATCACGTCACATTCCAACTGACCTGAAAATTAGCAACAAAATATTCTATAGGTATGGAAGCAGGAAAATAAAATAATATTAAAAAACAAATCAGAATACTAATTTACCCGGTAGATTTCAATTTAGTGCAAAACAGAAGAGGAAATCAAGAAGTCTTACCATTTAAGAGTTTCTGAAGAATTTTTACTTTTAATTTGGATGTAAGAAAGTCGCTTATAATTAGGCTGCGCATGTTTATGTAATTTAATATATCCTAATTGGTGAATAATGTACATTTAATAATTTAACTAAATGAAAAAATGCAGTCTTGTTGAAGTAATTTATTTAACTGCATTGACATAGTGAATAAAAATATATATTTGTGTAAACATCCGCAGTTTATTTATAGCAGAAAAATTGTATTACAAAATGTAATCTAATTTGCAACTTTAATCTACAGACCAATGACCTTAGTCATTAGTCATGTCTTCAGCACTATGGGATACAAAACAGTACTGTGAGGTAAACATTACACTAGAGAAGCATTATAAAGCATGTTAAAGTTTGGAAATATAAGATAGTTATTAGCATAAAACAATTGAAAGCGTGGAAATGCAGAATTCTATAAACTTATAGAGTCACTGAAGACAGGACAAGAAGTGATAACAGGAATAATTGAATAATATTTTTACCTGATAACGAAGGTGAAGCACCTTTGCTGGAACCATACATTCGAGTACTATATCCTGAATCATTGTGTGCATCATGTAAAGGCGGCGTCGGGCTATAAACCGCATTACGAGACCTATATGGCATTCTGGCAATGCTGTCGTAATGCACGTGTTCTGATATTACTCCTTTTCCAGTGATCCCTCCACTGAGCGCTTCCGGTTGCTCGTCTTCGTCGCCCTCGCTGCTCTCGCTCTCATTACCTACATTTAACATGATGATTTTTAAAAAATGAAAACTGGAAACTGCCTAGAAATTCTAAAATTGACTGCAAAAACTGAAGAGATGGGCGTATCAAACTTGTTAGCCACTTTTTCGAAGAGATATATTTTAACACATTGTCAAACATTGGGGTAGATCTACCACTTTGCCCCGTGCTATTTTGAGCTCTTGATATAACCATGTAACAACAAATTCGAATAAATTAAATCCGTTAATATATTTACATGGACATCATGAGTATAATTTTCATATTTTATATTATTCATCCCCATATTACAGAAGTGGTAGTTTAAGTTAAGATACTAGATGTTTGGCATCTAATTAAATGTAAATTGTGTAGTTGACAATGTGTTAAACCCATCATTTGTGACAGAGTATAATTAAACGCGGTTAAGGTATTTTATCATACTGAATACACGCATAATGATGGACAAACGTATTGGAGCAGTACCATTTCCAAGCTATAAGTGATTATAAATACAGAAAATATTATTTCATATCATTTATTTCCATATGAATTAATAATAATACTACTCTAGTTCATTATGTATAAAATAAATCTACATAAACGAAGTAGACAAGAAAAAAATATTTTCGTTTATATGTGTATAGAATGGCCACGAAATGTATTTCCACTACTTTTTGTTATGTAGGTACTTACATACTATGTTTGTGCAGCTGTATTTTATATACATATAACTAACTAGAGCAGATTATTAATGGTTCTTATGAAAGTGTTATAATATTTACCTCATTTATAAATATTCATAGCTTAAATATCGTACTCTGCCAATACTTTTCTTCACCAATGTTTCTTTAATTAATAAATATCTACCTTCACCACGCCAGCCATTTCCAACGCCACCCTGCGGTTGGACCCTTTGATTTTGGGAGCACTGACTATGCTCAGGGCTCGTGGGTTCGCTGCTTCCTGAACGTGGTGGTCCTCGCCAGCCGTTATGCATGCCAGGTACTTGTTGAAATCTTTTGATCATCTCATGAACGCTGCGACGTCCAGACGATTTCCAGTCGTTCGAGCTATCATCGTTCTTCCTCGTTGCACCGGTCTCGTCTTGGCAGGAGTTCATGCCATGATCGCGTGACGAGAATTCCTGATAAATTGTGATCGCAAGTTTTCATAATTCGAAACAAAATCATAACAATGTTACCTATTTTCCCTGACCACTTTTTCAATCTCTTATAGAGGAAGATTCTATCGTCAGCTAACAGTTCCACTGAATCTAAATTTGGAAACTAATATCATTTTCATCTCATTAATTTCGACGGAGCATTTCTTAAGCTGCAGGCTAGGGTTCAACGTTTCAACTATATTTGCAATTGCTTACACTTATTGTGAATGAACTTCTATCTCGTTCGCAGTCGAGTTAAAGCGAAACGTTTCAGGCTGTCGTTAACTGAACTTCGTTAAAAGGTACGCCAGCAATTTGAAGGGGATAAGGGTGAACAATCTAATCTCCCACTCATAAACGCGACTACTGCGCGTGCAAGGTGTCATTAAGGCCGCAGCTTAATCAACACCTCCGTACTCACTTTGAAACAAACAAAAGAACCTCCGATTACACACTCACACGCTGTTGATGGACCTGTTGCCTGGATCCGATCGATGGCGAAGAGGCGGCTCCTAGAGGCGAGCTACGATCCTGCTTGATCACCCCGTCGAACGTCTCGTTGAGCCTGGGGGGCACATCGAGCACCCTCAGCGTTGACCTCGAGACACCGGAACCCGTGGGTAGATCCCTCATGGATTTACTGAGCCTCGGTATGGCCGGTATGTCGAGATCGTCTAAGCTGCTTCGATGTATTGTCGTCTCTCCAGGAATTTCGAAGCTCCTATCATGCGGCCTGTCATCCAGTAAATCCTCCAGGGACCTAGCACGAGTCGGCGGAAGTTGCTGGTCGCTGGCGAACGTCGCTTTGGCTGGTCTTTCGCTGTGTCTTCCTCTCACTCCGCGGCTTAGTCGTTGCTGAAGATGCACGTGCCTCTCGTCACACCTGGACCTCTCCGCTGCCACGCATCTGGTCAGCTCCGAAATCTGTCCTCGAGTTCTCCTCTCTAAATTAGCCACCTTCAGGTCGAGTCTCTCGTGAGCCTGATCTATGTGAGCCTTCAGCTCCGCTTTGTCTCTCTCCAGTTTTGCCTCCATGTGTCTGAAGAACGGCGCGCAGTAGCAGGTGTAACCCACACCCACCGGTCCCTTTCTGATGTTCCCTGCGAGGTCCAGGTAGTACTGTTCGCCACGGGCCAACGGATCCGGTGGCAGGGAGTCCAAACGTGGCTGCGGAAACGCTTCCGGATCGGGGTAGTAGTGGCAGCCGTAGGGGGACCACTGTCTACCCATCACAGCCTTCTCGAAGTGGACCTTGTTCTGCTTGCCGGACGGTTTGTGCTTCTTTTTCTCCTTCTTCGTGCAACTGTCCCTGCTGCCGCTGGTACCACTACCAGTCTTTTCTCGTTTCTTCTCGCTCTTGTTGCTCTTCCCGTCGACCTTGTCCGCGACGTCCTCCTCCCGGCTCTTGCTCCTCGTTCTGCTCTTGCTTCGCGCTTTACCGATTATCTCGAGTATTTCCGTCAGGTTCTTGCGTCGGGCTATGTCCTTCGCGGTCTCCCCTTGCTTGTTCTTCAGGCTCCGGTCGCAGCCGGCCTCCAGCAGGATCCTTGTCAGCTTTCGACGGCCCATCGCCGCCGCGATGTGCAGCGCCGTGTCGCCATTCTGCGGTAGCATGTTCGTTAATTGTAATCTTTGCCCTTTACGGACGTATTGAGCATTTAGTACTGGACCTTGAAGACGTGGCGTGAACGAAGATGGGTCATTTGGGAGGATATTGAACAATCTTATAGACTGAGAATGGATTATCAAATACAATAGAGGGACAAGTGATATCGGCTGGTCGAGGTCTGTGAATAGTTTCTCCGTTATATCGTTTAATTACTTGAAGTTATTGTTATTCTATTTCTGGAAGTCATTTGCATGGTTTATCATGTTAATAAGCGTATGAGAAATTGTACATATGCATATGATTAAAACGTGATCTAGAACGGATAAATCTTCGTGCCTCTATTATAAGACATTTTTGATGGTGGTATACTTCTGTTTGAAGTCATCCAAAACTTTGAGAAATTGTATTAGGAGCATCGAGGACGAACGAATAAGGGATTTGTTGTTGGCTCATGAGTCTTGTCTTCAAGGTCCAATAGTTATTGTAAAGCAATAGATGGATATACAAGGTGTCACATTTCTTTTCGGGCAAGCGCCGTTTGAAATAACATAAACTATTGTGTTTATGAAATAATGATAGAGTAGAAATTTTGTCTATTCTCGTCATAGTAGAGATAGATAATCAGTTTAACTGAAAGGTAAATTGTTACTACTTTCTAGAGGCCATTTCACAGTAAACTTCTTTTGTTTCTTTACATGTTTTGTAGAAATTCTGTGATCCCAAATTACGTGACCTTAGAGTAATTAAAGGTCAAGCAGTCGAATTTTGAATTTAAGCAGAATTCTAAATGTTCGTGCGTTTTTAAATACTTACAAATAAATTAAATATTTTTAAATTCAAATTTGTTTGTTTTAAAAGAAAATTCTCACGTACCTTATTTTGATCGGAAACTCGACAGAGGGCAGAAATTAAAATACGTGTAACACCGGCGTGTCCGTATCGTGCGGATGTGTGAAGAGGTGTATCTCCATACTGCAAAAAAATATACAAATTCTTTGTTTAATATCTTTTACTCATGTGTTAAATTTTAAACATGATTACTAGAAATTTTGCAAAAAGTACGCCCATGAATTGCAAAAAATTGAGAATATGGCTGAGCTTTATGTGAATAGCTTGTTCATAATTTTCAGAAAAGCACTATCAAATTATCTGGATGAGAACACATAGTTCCATTTGAAAAACGAACTTGACCTTCATATCTCTTAAAATAACAATGCAAAAGAAAATTCGTATTCGTCAAAAGATGATCCCATCGTACCATGCAAGTTCCATATAAAACATTTTTAATATCTTCAGTAAGTTAGGAAATATGAGCTTGTAACAGATAAGCTGAGACATCCTGTGTATATAGTGTATAATTGAGTCAGTGTTTTTCATAAAAATTAGTTGATACTGTTTTCTGCTATAACAAAATATAAACACAAATATCTTTAGAAGAAGCGTTCATATCGAAAGAAGTAAATCTGCATCGTAATCCAGGTCTATTAAAAAATGGTCAGGTGTCCCATGACTTATGGAGGGGGTGTGCATCGGAGAATTCACTTTAACAAATAAATGACCCGGCATCCGGCGGGCGCCGTCGGGTTAAGGCCGTTTAGACGCAACATAAAAAAGCCTGGTAGGCAAAGGGTGGAAAGTTTCGGATACATGGGCCCCTATTACTCACGTTGTTTTGAAGGTCAGGATTGCACCCTGCCAGCAGGAGTTCACGGCAACTTTGGTTGTGGCCGTTTTGGCAGGCGAGGTGAAGCGGCGCGAATCCGGCGAGATTCCTCGCGTGCAGAGGTGCACGTTGTGTCCCGAGGGCCTTCGCCAGGGCGGCCACGGTTCTGCTGTATCCGCGCCAGGATGCCTCGTGCAACGCTGAATTTCCATGCTGAAACACGCATGTCGATCGATGAAACAACCTCGTCGAGCGCGGATCGTCCTGATATCGATCGATCAAAGCCTGTCCGTCGAGATCAACGAGAGGCCACCGGAAGAAAAAGGCCCCGCGTTGCTCTCCGACGAGTCAGACATACAGGGTGTAGAAGAGTAACCATTTTGGCTTTCGGCGGTAAATCTACGTCTTATGATCGCTGATAGCTGACAACAGACTTTGTCGTAAAAATCGTTTTTATATTATAATTGTAAGTACAGTGGAATCCCTTTTATCCGGTCCCGTTTTAACACGTTCCGTGCCGCGTGGGTCGTATGCGCCCCACGCACCAAATTCGATTATTCTAAATAAATGGTAATATTCTTTATATTCCAATTAAAACGAACGCCACGATAATAGTACTAAACGAATGGTATATCATAAGACAATTCAACGTTTGTGGTTTTAACGTTATGTATTTATAGAAACTTGTATTCACGCGTCTGACTAGTTATAGGATTTTTCACTGTGGCATGGAACATGTTAATCGGTCTCCGCTGTAACACGTCGACTACCGCAGTGGAAACTCCCATACCTGGACAGACACACTATAATATGTTAATAAAATGTCAAAACTCTCATTAATACGATCGCTACCATGGTCGATTCGAGAAAAACGTCCACCGTGGACCACGCTTTATTTTTATCAAATATCTCTGTCAGACATGTGTGACGTCGTGCTCTCAAAACAGAATCAACGCGTGACACATATACATATATGTGACGCTGCTGGCAGTGAACGCGTTTACCGGCCATATTTTAGTTGAGAGGATCAATAGAAAAATAATTGACACATTCCGTGTTACGTAGATCGTTCGTGGTTCACAGTATTTATCATAAAGGAAACTTTAAGCGAACGAATGAGTACATTCTTCGTACTTAATTTTGAAATAAAATACAAGGAAAAAGCGGAAAGTGTAAAGAATTTAATTGAAGAGTTCTGTTCTTATAGTCAAATATTGTAATCCAAGTTTTGTTATGTTATTATAATAATATATTATATCTAGATTTTATATGTAAATAGTAAATATTATATGTATTTTTTATTATATTTACAAGCTATGAATGGTGTTTGATACATATTTTCGGATTAACCAGCCATTCGCATATCCAGCTAGAGGTCCGGTTCCATTGGGACCGGTTAAGAGGGAATTTGGTAATCTTTATTTATAATATGGTTGAATTCCAGGTCTAGAATGGTATGCTATTATTAATTGTAATTGATTTATCAGGTTATTATATAAATAGTTCCAGTTTTTTGTCATTTACAATACACGAAAGATAAGCACAAATATATTGTTCAATTTTATTCGATAAAAATTGTACTCTGAACCTAGTGGAACGTAAGATATTCTATTTTGAAATTTTCAATAAAAATCGAGATATAGTGACAAAATTCTATAGTCAATAATTTTGCAATAAAATGCATCTTGTGCAGAAAATATCATGATAATGTTTGAATACCCTAATCTCCACATTCTCTGTTATTTATCCTGTTAGTTCGATAATTATTTAATTCAGTAGTAATTAAACGACTGCTTTATTATACCTTAAAACACCAATGCCGTTTTTTAAATGAATTAAACAATCATTCAATTGGTGGAAGAAGGCCATTGTAAAAAATAACTAATATCTATATGACCTTTATGTTTGACCACTCATTTCACAAACACCCTATATACTGATTCTTCAAACCTGTAACACGTTAAAACTTAAAATCTCTTTCAATTAAAAGACGAAGAATGCATGAATTAATTTCTGAAGACTAACACAAAATGCTACAATTTTCAATGAAAGCTACTGTATCCTATCAAATCTTACAAGACTTAATAACATTAAATTTGTATTATTTTTTTAAATACCTATTTCTAAGTTGTTTCATAAATTACACCTCACTCTGTAATAATCCATTATTTGAAAGTAATATTAGATTATAGAACACTTGGTGCTACGTTTACACATGGTCTTCAGGTTCGACAAGATCAAATAATTTTTTATGTTGAGCAAACACGTGAATCATGGAGTCGAAGAAACGTGGACGGACACGTAAACGACCCGAAGGGAAACCGAGGTAATGGAGATGTGAACGTGGTCGGAGTTACAGCAACCGAGGCTTATCGTGGGCGGTTCCCTTCAGGGTGGGTAATGTCGCACACTACATCAGAAAATGTCTATTCAATTTAGATCAGCTCTGTACGTATGCGCGTACGGTTAGCTACTTGTCTGGATAAACGTCGCCGATATGCCATTTTGCGGATTCCTAGCTCCAAACGACAACATTTGAATTTTCCGATGTTCTTCCGGCAGCTATTACGACGATTTTACCGGGTTTAATCCACATCGAGTGGAACACCGTCATATTACCTGGGCTGTTGCATTAAATAATTCATAGGGATGCGCTTTAAAGACCAATTTGCATGTCTTCGATATTACTTTCACCTGTGATTCATTGAGTGATGATTTGGTTGTTCCTTGCGTTGGGTGATCTTTTCAGACACAGTTTGGATTGGATGTTAAAGAATTAATATGATTTAATATTATATTAAATCGTGTTATAGACTAGTACTATCTTAGAAGATATATAATATATATAATGTAGATATTGAGTATGTAAAGTATATAATCGTACTATTATTTATTATTTAGAAAAGCTTTTAATATAGACTGCTATGTAATATTTTACATTATTTATTCTTTGGAGTATTGACACCTGGCAGCCAAAAGTCTATTAACACGTTGAGTGTCCCAGTGAACACACACATACCTAATCAGACACGATATCATTTACCATTTTTTATACGAATTGTAAAGAATAAAAAGATTTGAATACTCGATCGTGTTCATCAGGTTCCTACATTATTGTTTTAGTCTGAAGTTTGATTAGAATTTTTTGACAAACAATAATTATTTAATTAAATTAAACTTGAGGTGCCTGTCACTGGTGGCCCACACAGTATTCGACGTGTTAAAATACTGTTATATTGGTTGAATGTGTGAGTGTTTAAACAATTACTTTTTTAGAAGGGAATTCTGACGACCTTTTCCGCCTATATGCGTCCATCAAAAAGACATCAGCATGGGCTATAACAGTGATGGCCATGGAAGCTGTGGCCTTCCCCCACACTAGGTCCATTCCCCTCGTTTCAGTCCCCTTCAGTTCGCTCCTCGTTCCCCCTCGGCCATCCATCCTTCCAAATCACAGCCTATCTGAGGGGAATGGACCTAGAGTGGGGGAAGACCGCGGCTCCCGTTACGATCACTGGAGTATGTACATTTACTATGGACTCATGTACATTACAAATTTCGTTGCAATTTTTTCGATCTTTCGAATTTCCGCCACAAAATTTCCCCAACTCTACTATCACGCAATCGTAAAATTACTAAAACCATGACAAAAGAACATTCAAAATTCGAATGTGAACAATTGGAACAAAAAATTAGTCAAGGGATTTTAATAAACGTTTCGATAGAAACGCTTTCGGGGTCCTTGAATTTCATAGCAAACCTAATATTTTCGACACGAGTAATATTGTCTGTGTCCCTACCAAACATACCCACTTATGATCCAATAACTCCCATTGTAACTTCAATAATCAAAATTCCATTGAATTTGTTTTTGCAGTGTTTTTTAACTCTTTCAGAAAGTCCAAAAAACAATATGGTATGCAGTATGACAAGTTTCCGTCCACAGAAAGCGTTTAGCTTTAATACCGCACTTAAAGGGTTGAAAGTGATTTAAGAGAACTGATTCTTTCGTGACTAATTTGGTGTCTGCAGACAACGACAACGTGTATGGCAACATAACATAAAAAACGGTATTTGGTGAACCGGTACCCTCGATTTTCACCGCCTCTTAAAACGAATCATCGAGAATCACGACTCCAGGTCCTTGACCAAGATCAAAATCGTCCCTCATCTCGTATTCGCATTCTCTGTCATTAACGGCGTGCATGATGCTCTAAAGACGCGCTCCTTAAGGTCGATTCACATTTAACGATAAGCGATTCGTTTCTCTGTGAGTGTATAATCGCTTTCAAACGATTACTACAGCTATTTTAAAATAAACTGAAAAATATCCGTAAAAATTGGTGCGTTTTCGGTATCCTTTTCACTTCGATCATTGCTTAGACATGTTTAAGTCTTTATAATGTTACAATAATTGATATTCGTTAATTATTTTATTCGGGAGATTCCAAAGAATTATTTCGTGTAAAGAGTAACTGAATAACTATTACCGTTAAAGCACAAAACATCTTTGAAGTTGAAAATTTTCAGTTTTCTTAAAAATTGATTTGTCCAAAACTGAGGGTAATGGAAACAAACAATTTCCAGATTCGTATTTAGCGCAGATTTAACATTCAATGTTAAAAGTTCGAAAAGAGTCAAAATTTGTTGAACAGTGTTATTAACGAATATATCGAAATAAAAAATATTGTATGCTGTAAAAATTTTTTTTGCTGCTTCAAAATTTTGTTAAATATTACACTGAGATTTAGATGATGACATGTAGTCTTACTATTTTCATGTGTTTGATCTAACAAGTAGCAATATTACTAACAATAAGATATTTTAACACGTTAATTATGGAGGACATCAGTGATCGGCTTAGATTTAAGTTAGTAAAATAACTATTGACTTTTACAAAAGTTTTGCAGTACTAGAATAATGCAGAAACACAAGCTTATGAGTAAATATACAAATACTTTTTGGTTTTACGATTTCTATTAAAAATAGCAAATTATAAGGTAGTTGACTACGTGTGACAGTTTTCACTGTGGCATTTAACGTGTTAAATGAACATGATGAAACCGTTAAATAACACAAAATTTTAGTACCTAAAAATATTGAACAAGTTGTATATACAGGTTAATTTACGAAAACTGGATCATGTTCATTATCTTATGCATTTTAATACGTTTCGTGCAGGGTTGGCCACCGGTAACCCACGTAACAATTTTGCTTTAATCAAGTAACTATCAACCTTGATTAACTTTTGATTAATACTAATATTAATATTACTGGGAATATAAAATAAGATACAGGCCATTAAATAATTAAATATTCATATCCATACATTTATATTTATAAAAGTTCAGTTTAATACCTGTGACTGTATACAGAATTTTTTACTCTAGCATAGAATACTAACAAATTTTCATAAAATATTAATGTCTTGTCAACAGAACGATTTAATTCAAAGAGTCATTTTGAATGTACTACACAGGGTATGCCACGTAAAACGGGTCACCTAATTGTCTTCTCTAACTGAGGCGGTACGAGAAACGTTTCATACACAATTTAAATGGTTTCAAAGGGCGAATAAGATGGAAGAAAAATTTTCTTATAAATGCCATTTTTTTCTACTCTCCTCACATTCACATGAATGTATATATTTTTTTCTATTACACGTTGCAGCTGACAAGAATACACATTTAACCATGAGTAATAGTATGACCTTAAAATGATATTGGACTCTAAAATTTTAAATCAGACTTTAAGTGAAACTTTCTTTCATGGACATCGCAGGTTTCAGCGACACTAGAGGTCTTTTCAAGAATGTAAATAAACGTGTTTATTCTCGTTGTATAGATATCTAAAGGATTAACCTGCTAGCAGATTCTGTTAACCACCATTTGTAACATCAGGGGTTCGAGGTTCCCCCGAAATTTTCGATTAAACCATCACAAAGCTCGGTCGTGGTTCTGTTAGTGGATGTGAATCGACCTTTACACGGCCCTGAACACTGTTCCGCAACAGCGTATACCACCTTCGGTATTCCTGGACTCGATTTTCTCCCTTTGCACGGGCAATTTGCCGCTGGTGTCCCGCGGCGAAAGACCCAGCCCACGTATCGGTTTCATGCAGTGACGTCGATGATCCCCGCATCGCCATATTACCGGCATGTTTTTTCAACATTTCCGTGGCTGAAACCAGCCCGAGAAAGGAGCTTCGCCAGGGATAAATCTCACGGTGGCGCGTCAATGAACGATCGTTCCACCTTTGAGTAGGTTAAAGTTGAATCCCTCGATATTTTCTGTCGTTCATTAAACGCGATGGAAACACGTTCGTGTGAATTTCAAGGGAAACGATCCGTTTCGCCAGCGTAATGTCTCGAATAAATTTTATATTATCCATACAGACACGCAACGTATCAGTTCAGCACTGATTAGACAAATAATTTTTAAACACGTTGAATGCCACAGTGGGAACTACCATTCATAGTCAGACATGCCATGATGTTCTATTTGAAACATAAATCGCGAATGAAAAGAATATTTTACTTTTTGAATGCATAGGTATCACCTTATACTATTGTTACGATATTGCCATTATCTCAAAATTTCATGAAAATTATTAGTTATTTAACACGTTGCACGCCGTGGCGGTCACCGGTGGCCGACCCCTTAAATTTAATTTAATTAAGTAATTATTGATTGTCGTAAAATTCTAAAGAAACTTCGGATTGAAACAATAATGTAGGAACAGAAGAATATGACTGAGTAGCCAAATCTTCTTTTTCTTTACGATTTATATAAAAAATAGTGAATTATATCGTGTCTGATTAGATATGGCCGTTTTCACTGTGGCGTTCAACGTAGCGGGCGAAGATCAGTGATATGTGAAGAAAATGCACTGTCTGTTTAAGCGGTGCGAAGTAAAAGGTACTAATACCCGACCCGCGATGCGACGATAGTCAAGGGTATCGATATTAATACTTTTCCCGCACATAGTGTGTTAATAAAAGAAAATTTGAGGTGCCGGTCACCGGTGACCCCCACGGCATTCAACGTGTAATGCTGTGATGGCCACCGGAGCTGCGGTCTGCCCCCACTCTAGGTCCATTCCCCTCATATAGGCTGCGATCTGGGATGACGATGGACCGAGGGGGAATGGGGAGCGAACTGGAGGGAACTGAAACGAGGGGAATGGACCTAGAGTGGGGGAAGGCCGCTGCTCCAGTGGCCATCACTGTCTTAATGCATTTGAATATAGGTGTTTATACGTGCCGTATCGTAACAACAGAGTCTCGTACCAGTACTGATCCGGCCATCCGACATTTTTATATTTTTTTATTATTATCCTTTTACCATTTTTACGCGAGCTTAGGTGTCTATGGATCGCTTTGTATTTACTGATGGGATGCTACCGTCCAATGAACTTATAATATAAGAACTCCGTGTCGGATACGGGTAATATAAATCTACCTTAATCGTTACTGTCCTATGTTTCTGCTCGTTGCAGGTATACAGGATGTTCTAATGCTGGTGGTATGAAAATGATTTAACTATGCACGAAGGAAGCCATTGTAATTTTTTTTAATAATATATTAGATTATTGTAAGCTATTAATAGCGGACGTTCAGCAATATTTATACATATTATAAAATCAAGAAATTATGTATATATAAATATATACTTAAGAATGTAGAAATTAAGTTTTAATTTAAAAAGTCTAATGGTATTTTCCTTTTGAGACTTTACACTATTCTTCTCTCTTCTTCATAAGACTACCAGCATAGCAATTGGGATGTTTCTAGTCTATCACGGATTTTATACAGTATTCTTTGACCGCTTCTCTAACGGTCATAACTAGACTGCGAATGTTTATGCAATTCGACATACCCAACTATCTGAAAAACGCACATTTACACCCAAAATAAAATGAAAACTAGGTACATTTTTAAGCATTTACAAAACAAAATACAGTTCTATCAGAAGTTTCATTTCTATAACGGCAATAACGTACAAAACATTGAATATTAAAAATGTATATTTGCATAAACATCTATTGTAGACCTTAATACAACATGAGAGTAATCTCAAATTATGCTAATCTTAATCAATGATGATAGGAATTCTTTATATTTTTTTCCTGGTCCTGTTAGACCTTCCTAGATACTTTTGCTAATAATATTCGTAGTCAGATAAATAATAACTGAATTCAGGTGTCACCCACGCGTGGTTGACATGACAGCCAACGTATTAAAGGAGCAACATACAAAATTAAATTTGATATATAAAATATGACACAATTATAGTTTCTTCGGAATCTTTAGGCAGCCATTCTATGTGGTCCACCAATATATAAAAAAAACGGTTAATATCGTTGTCAATATCGTACATATCAAACAGGGGATAAATGGCCGAAAAGTATGACTTACTTTCCGCGGTCGAATCTCTGAAACACATTTATCAGGCAATAAACAGCCGCAAATATCATACTTATCAGCCTTCGAACTTGCATGCATTACATATTTTCTTTTCGAAATGCTCGTTTGTGCGATAGCAGCTACCACGTTTATACGCTCGAATGGCATCCGCTCGCGTGGACGACACATTCAGCACTACTTAAACCTGAATTCAATTTTCTTCTTTTTCTTCCTCTTTGCCTGTAGCCCAGCCTTGACTGCTATGAGCATTTAGTCGGAGGACCTATACTTTTGTGTGGATTCTTCCCTAAAGACGGTCACCTATTTTAGTGCTAACCGTGTATACAGTAGCTTAACTATACAATGTATAGCATTACAATAAAAAAAAATACACTGGCACTCGTCTGATTGCTGAAGTTAAGCTACTACTTAACTGCCTTTTTGGTTTTGTCAAAAAGTGGAAGCTTGTTATTAAAAATTAAGCGGTTGTTATTATTTGCATACCTATTGGGCTTGTATAGTAGTGATTTGGAGTTCTCATTCCTCTTTGTATTATAGATGATTGGTGTAGTCAGACTGTTTTGTATAAAGCCGTCGAAATCCAGACAAAGGATTGCCTGGGGAGAAATAATGCCATTTAACCTGACATTATTATAGTACTCAGGATTCGAATAGGCAACTCCTGCTATGACATCGTTGCTAGTTATGAACATTGCTCTAAAGAAGTGTTGTTTTCTTATATTTAAAACGAGAACGCAGTTTTTTTTAATTTTTTTTACGTAAATAAACAAAGCAACAGTTTATAAAAAGTATACATTACACTTAATAGTCTGATAACCAGATATGTTTAAGTTATGAACTTAATTTATAATTTGAATTATGCTTTACATAATTTTTTCATCTTCTGCAATTTTTTACATGGTTTGATTAGATTCGAGGCGTCAGGAAAAAATACACACATTTAACCCTAGTGCGGTCTTCGGGTATTTTTCGACCCACCTCGTTCTTATTTTCTTTTAAACTTTTATTGTTATCGAATAAATGTAATGAAATTAGTATCAACATGCTTGTTTCTGTTCCCTTGACATTATATTAAAAATTTATTGTCTCAGTTCATATGGTGTGCTGATAATAAAAATTGTTACACATAAGGTCTTTGGGTCTTCTTTGATCCGACGTAAACGAGGCACAATCGAATAACAGAAATCAATCGTGGTCAAATTTTACAAACAAGTGGGTGATAGTATAATTGTAAGAAAACATGTAAATAACATAAAATGACCAGCATAGTTTTCTAAATACCCCCAAAAAAATGAATTATTGTATGGTGGGATCCGAATGGAGGAAATTCATATGCAAAACAGCACTATTACAACTATATAAAACCTGTTACAAATAAACAATTTGGGAAAAATATGTTATTTTTCTATAATTAGAGCTATTATGATAGATGCGACTGGGTCTTCCTATGCTTCCCCAACCCTCAAATTGTATTATAAAACTGAAAGTATGAGTTCCATACATTCGGGTCATTTGGACCCAAAGACCTTAAGTGTATAGTCGAACAGAAGAACGCTCCAGGGTTAAGAAGAACAATTCGAGAAATCGAGAGTTTCCCAAGTGTGTGGCAACGCTGTCGACCAAACGAATTTTCCTCGACCATGATGCAGCTATTCGCAGAAGCAGAAATGCGGGATAACAACGGCGCGCCGTTCGCATAATACGTTACGTATGATTTATTATATATTTATTCAAGGCCGTTGAACTCCTCGTGGTCTCCTCTCTATTCATGACGGCGTTCTTCTTGCTTTCACTGTTCTAGCCTTCGTGACCCTGAAAGGTGCGATCACGACGCGCCTCGCCGGCGAAGGCACGTCGATATATGCCCGTAGACAACGACGACCACGATGGGTCAACCGTGGCACACAGGGTTTGGAACTGAGAGTTTCAAGGGTCACGACGATGCTATCGCTCAAGGAGAAGAAAGAACGTTCGCCCTTTGAAGAGCGTCGACGTGCATGCGCCGTTCTTGGACAGAGCTTCGGAAGTTGCTGAAGCACAATACCTTCCGCCATATTTCCTTCTTTCTCGAATAATGATTGCTCGAACACATTTAAACCCGTTATTTGATGAGTGATGTATGTTCAAAATTCATACAAGTAGGTTACTGTAAATGTAGGAAATACAGGATGGTGCTGAGTTGACTGACACATTTAAAAAAGATATACACGATTGAATTCAAAGCAGGAGAAATCATTAAAGCCTCCTATAGATAAAATAAAACATGCCATTTATTGAGTTGAGTCGTAAAGAGCTTCCAACTTGGGTTCTTAAATTTATTGATGACCATGTTTGAGACATTCTTACCTTTAAATATGAAAGAAAAATCAGTAGTTCAGATAAACTGTTTGAATTTTTCGAAAGAAAACATCAGAGAGCTAGAGCCAATTCGAAATTAGCACATGTCAGTCGGCGTGCCACCACTCAGTGTTAAGAAGAGTTCTTCGTTTTTTAAAATAATACCTGAACATTTCTTTTCTTCTATTTCTTATGGTTTTCCTATAATTATAATTATGATTGTGAAACGTTGTCCCATTTATTATTTTTAAAATAATTTAATTTGATAACACTTGAGGCAAGTTCTGCTTTTATATCATACTAGCTTATAACACGTTGAAAAATCAACGGTGCAAGATTGTATCAATTCTTCGGTTATTGTTAGCTTCCTATGCCTTATGATATTTATGATATTTTTGGCCGGACAAAGGAACTCAACTGATAATTATATATGAAAAAAAAGTAAAATCGAGGGGTAGCACACCCCCTCGGGAAAACTTCTGGTCGCTAAGGTACTCATGCACCCTTTTGGGGTAAGAACTGATTGCCTACCAAATTTCAGCTTCCTAGGCCGTATGGTTTTCGAGATATTTTTGGCCGGACAGTGGATTTCAATTGACAATTCTACATATCTATTGATTCTGTATCATTTTAATTTTACACAGTGAAGTAAAGTAAACCAAACACGTTATCAAATAAACATTTAGTATTAATATATTTATGTAACGAAGATAATATATTAAGAAGAAGGGAATTGTTATTAGAGTGCTTATTATACTCCTAATTGAGCAGCACATAGCTGTTGCTGGCATTCATGTCACCGTCTCCAGCTCACTTGTTTGTCTCGTTTTACAGTTCTCATTGTTCAGATTATATCATAAATTTAAGTCTAGATAATATTTCCAAGAATTTGTAGTCCTAACTATAATCACATTGTATCCAGTGACTCATATAACAGTAAAAAATAATACATTATAATTGATAGCATTAAAGTTTTAAAACTTCAATAAAAATAATACTTAGAAACACTCACAGATTTCTAATTTAGAATGTAACGTTATTGTCATCATTTTGGGCAAAGAAAAGACCAAGTTAACCATAATCGGTTACGTTTGTGCCCTAAATTCAAAGAACAGTTACATACAAGAAACTTAGTTTCATGATGTCCCCTTGAACATTGGGAGGGCGAACGTGTCGGAATGCGCACCATAAGAATTTCCTGTGACGACTCCGTTGATTACCCAGAATCGTATCATACATTTACACGAATGAATTTCATGAATAAACATTCGCTGTATCCATGGAAAAGGCCGCGCTGAATGGTATGTAATACAAATGACATGATACAAGTTTCGCTTGAAAATTCATTTCATTCTTGCCTCGAGTTTCATTTACTCTTCCGCTTTGATTGAATCTACACGGAAACCTACACACACTTTCCACGAACATTAAGGTAATAACGAGAAAGTTCCATCGAAATTTTTGATCAGTCATCCAGGTCTGTTCGCTGGAAGATCTAAGGGGGCATAAGCAGACTTATCTCTTTCATCGTTAAAGAACGAGCGCCTGTCTGAATAGAAGCTAGAAATAGAACGTAGTAGATCCCCGAGGCTGAACTCTCAGAACTTGATGACATTAATTTCCATGTGCCGGTGACGAAAACTTTAGATAGCCTCCATTATTCAATTTCAACGTACCTTATTCCTGCCTCTTCAATTCAGAAGCATCTCAACAAGAATATAATAATCCAATTTTATCCAAGTCGATTTGGTCGTATTAACAAACGAATGTTTGAGGTCTATGATACCTCAAAGTCGTTCAAAAGTTACGTTTTTGCACTGAACTCTGTCTTTGTTATTATGAAAAAGAAACGTGTGTCGTATAATAAAAAATTTAAGGTGATTTCACGTCCTAATGAACCAGCATCATTGTAAAATAAATATGTAGGATGAGTCACTAGAAACCGCCATTTAAAATAACTTCTTATCCGTTTATCTTAGAAAAAATTGTTGAATGAATATATTGGGTTCGAAGGTCATCGCATGATAAAAAAAATACAATATTGAAATCTTAACACGTGCGACTTGGCGTGGAATGGCTCACGAACAAATGCGACACCCTAAATAAGACTTTTTATCATGAGTCAGGTTATAAGTCTAAGGCTTTTACAAACAATACATTCGCAATACCATCTTAAATGGCGACGGCCGCTACTTTTCCATACACCTATCAACACACGAATGTCAGTTTACATCAGAAGTGGGTCTTGTTTCTATGAATCAGGGGGTTAAATGCAAACGCAAGGGGTTTAGAGGGTCTATTATGGGTCTATCTTTCCGAGAAGCTATTATATTAAATACACTTGTAATAACAATTTAAATAACAACCGCCACAACTTTTGCAAACACCTACTAGCATAAAAATCCAAATTTATACCAGAAGTGGTACTTGTTACTACGAGGCAGGTGGTTAAATGCAAACGCACGGGGTTTGGAGTGTCTGTCACGGCCCTATCTTACCGAGAAGCTATTACATTCAATACACTTGTAACAACAATTTAAATGGCGGTGATCACTAGTTTTGCACGCACCCATCAACATGTTCCAGTTGCTTCGATTCTATCGATCGATCAGTGGGTCGTATCACGCGTAATAACGAGAGGGTAGCAAAGAGGACGCGCGTACGCACGCACGTACTCGCGCGCGTGTAGTCGTCAGCGTCGCGTGTGCCACGGTTCATTGACCAGCACGTCTGTTCGCCAGGTACGGTTAGGTCTGGCTTGGTCTGCTTGAATGCCGGCCGTTTCAGTCCTCCACTTCCACTTCGTATGGCCTTTTTTCTCTTTTGTTCCGCGTACTGCGCTCTACACTTTCTGTAAGTACCGACTGCGGTCGGCCGGCGGTCGTCGAATAAACCACAATGTAGCAGTCAGGGGCGGACAAGGCGCGAACCGATCGCTTTCAGACGCTGACATTCTTCTAATTTTAGCGGCCAGTCGAGCTTTACCGATCCTCATCCCCCGACTGATACCCTTCCGAACCGTGGTTTTGGAAACCGGTTCCCCCTCCGGCCTATTTACCCTGCTACATTTTCAGCCTTGATCGGTAACGTGATAACGCGATCCGTCTCTTCCAGGGGTTTTGCCTCTCACGAGGGAGTTTCGGTCCGGTGTTGCTCTTCATGGGATGTTGGGAGTACAATGTTGGATCCGAGCAAGGATAAGACAGAAGAAGTATTAGGTTGAGTCGTAAATAACCTCCGATTTACCTTCCTAAATTTATCGATGATTTATTAGAGGAAGATTATTGTTGTTTTTGCAGCATGTCTACGTTTTAGGGATTTCTACTTGCAAATACAGAGTTGCCCGGCAGTCTGAAATAGTATTTGGGACCGAGAATTTTCAGCCTGCCGGGTTAGGACAAGTTGTCATCATCTTCTGCAAACTTCAGCTCGGCAGGCTGAAAATTCTGGGTTCCGACTGCTATTTCAGACTGCCGGCAACTCTGTATGAAGCAAAAATCAGTAGCCCAGGTAAATTATTTGACTTTTTAGAGAGAAAAGAATCTGTTATATGTCGGAAGATATTTATGAAACAAACCCAAGATATTTTAACCCTCTGTAACGCCATGTGACTTGGCAGTTACCTATCTGTGCCTGTATTTTTTAAGCTTTATTTCTACGACTATACTGCCATCAAGGAGTCTGTCCGTTTATCAACATGTATACAGGGTGTCCTACGCAACTGAGACAAGCTGTACCTTCCAAACGGTTGTAGATGGATAAAAATGCTATAAGTCAAAATTAGACGATATCAAATGATGCATAGTTGCGTGCATAAAGGCTAATGCACTTTTGTACAATTTGGGACGTGTATTTATGCTACAGAATTTACTGGAGTGAATATAACACAAACTTGTACTTACTGAGTGAACAATTTAGATCTGTTGGTAATTCTATAATAGAAAACTTTCAGATAGGATAAAGGATGAATTATGGTTGCGGAAGGTAGTAGATACAGACGTCTGATCAGATAAACCTCGTGACTCAGGATTAACAAGAGACTGGTCATTCAAGTAGTGAGTACCATCATAAATTACGTAACTTAATTGTCGTGGTCGCAACAGAACAAGTAACACTGTTATGGCTAATTGCAAAAAGGTGCCAATACAGTGAACAGTTGATGAAGTCCTGCTATCAGATTTAGATGGCTAAGAACTACAAAAAGACTGAGAACCATCTAATTATTGTGTGCACCACAGAGATCGCAACTACTTTGTTCGACTAACTTAATTTTAATACATTAGTTTGTTATTCAGTATTTCTCCCAGTTTGTTCGTGAATAGTCTATGTAACCATCGCTCAAGTCTTGTGACTCTTACAAGAGTACTCTGCTTGGCTCATGTTGTACACCGAGGAGGACTGTACTGTGTGCGTGGAAAAAGTTAGAGTCTTGTTGCGTGGATTCTTGAGCGAGGAATGCGAGAAAAGTCAGGGCAAGTGTTAGAATGCGACGTAATTGTGCAGAATGATTTCTAGTGACCGGTTTGTTGGAAAACTGGTGGACTACGCTCGGGATCAAATCGTTGGACAGTATTTTAGATGGAATAAAAACACGAGGTGGTTTGCTTGAATTCTACAAGTAATCCGAAATAAAAATTAAAAAGATATTGATCGTTAAGAGATATCTCCCATTTTCGTATTTTAGAATATCCAAATCAGCAACGCTGCCTTTAAAAGATGAACAAATTCAAGAATACTATTTTGAAAACTTAAAGAATATTTTTCGTGGGATTACACTTTCGCATCTGTATTAAAATGTAAGAATTTCAAGAGTTTATTTGAATCTGAAAAGAAGTTTTTGTTCGCACGTAATATCATTGGTGTCATCCTATATCTATAACGAAACTTTTGTTCTTATCATCTCCAAAATAACTAGAAGAGTTAAAATTCATCTACACTTGCAACGACCAATATATTTATACAAAAAACATGAATCATAAAGAATTTTAAAAATAGCAGTGGATTCTTGTCGTAATAAGTAAAGAGTGAACATAGTTGTATTATAATATTTGCAATATCTGAATGAAAAAAAATTAATATTCCACAAGTATGTTTTCAGCTAACAAGTATACGAAGGCGTATGAGTAATGTAACAAATGAATTTCATTCCCCTACGATTTTTCTTCTTATTTAATGATCTTGGAAGTTTCTTTACATTCCTAATCCACCTGTTTACTTACATTTTCCAGAATCACAATTCAAAGATAAACACGTCATATTACCTAATTAGTTATAATTAACGAGGAATGACTAGGTAAATTGAAATTCCTGACAAAAGATTTGTATGAATGAAGTAACCCATGAATTCAATGTTTAATTGATCATGAGAATAGGTGGATAACGGTTGTCGTCTGATAGGGATCTGACATTTATAAACAGTCACCTCGAAATCCTGTGTGTCGTAATCAGACCAGTGATGTACAGGGTGTCCCGTAACGTGTGGGAATCACTTTAGGAATGGCTTCAGCACATCAAAAGAATAAAAAAAGTTCATATAAACATATGTCCTATTTGACTTTGTTTTCTGAAAAAAATATTTATTATATATAATTATACTGTAAAAAATACAGTATAAACTGTAAAAAAATACAGTATAATTCGAATAATAATAGCAAACGGAACATATGTATGTTTTCCTACATATTGCTAAATGTATTAACACGTGTGAATATAAAAAATATGCAGAAAACAATTTTGATGTTATTATTTTGTTTACCTTATTCCTCCTTTACGATCAGAAACGTTCCTGAAATGAACACATCACGCGAGTGAAACGAAGCTAAAGAGTCTTTTTCTTCGCACAGATTGTGGTATCGAAAGGATAATAACAGATCACGCGCATAAATGGCTGAAGTTCAAACGTACTCCGTAACGTGATTTCCGTTCGAATAAGTGTCGGAACAGGATTTGATGAATGCAAAGGGCAGTTCCCATGATGCGTCCCTGACACGTACCACTTGCAAAGCCGATCGGTGGCTTTGTAAAGAAGATCCCTTTGTTCGCTACATTGTTGTGTATGCATAATACGCGCTGTCCATTGCACTTAGCAGAAATATTTTGCTTCTTATTCAGAGACTTCTCTCATAATTTTTACGGAATTGTTATTCATATTACAACGTTCCTACGACATTTGTTATCGAAATACGGCATTCAAGGGCCATACATTGAACAACGAAAGTCATATTAATAAATTGCAATATCTGAATGATTTTTGAGCTAAACTGATCTGTGTAAAGAAAATGTACTTTCTATTGTAAGAAAGTATAGGCAGTAGTTTTTATTGAAATAATGGTTGAATTTCTATTTTTATTGATGTAAAGATAGTACGTTCTTGCTAATTTTTCATTCATATCATTTATTACTCCTTCGTGTTTGTTTTAATATTATATGTTGATTTGTTCATAAGTTTTAATATTGCTCCGAGTTGCTAGTATGTATAGCCATAAAATATACCAAATGCTAAAGGTTAACACAGTGATGGCTACCAGAGCTACGGCCTTCTCCTACTGTAGATCCATTCCCCTCGTTTTAGTTCCCTTCAGTTCCCTCTTCGTTCACCCTCGGTCTATCGTCGTCCTAGATCACAGCCTATATGAGGAGAATGGACCTAGAGTAGGGGAAGGCAGTGGCTCCGGTGGCCATCACTGATTTAAAATCACCTGCAAATTCATTTTGTAATTCAAAAGAGAAGAATTTTTTGAAGAAAGACTGAAAAAGTTACCCGAAAGATGGAGCATTGTTACAAAAAGAAATGGTCAATTTGCTGTTGACTAAAAGTAACAATAAGTATTTATTCTTTTGCACTGAAGATTAACTACAAAAACGACATTGCTTATGATATGACCTGGTACGTTATATAAAATTTGCTTCCTGCGTTATAAAAAACGCTTTCCTGCGTTATATAAAATAAAATTTGCTTTCCATTACAAATTATTACAAAGTTGCGTTACAAAAATTGATCACTCCTCCTGTTACAATTATACGGTTCGCTGGCGGGCGATAATGTTCTAAATGAAAAAAAAAGTAATGGACACTTTTCTTCGCAATTGTTGCGTTAGTAGCTCATAAGCTGCGGTGAGTAAATTCAACACCGTCGTATAATAAAAAAAAAAGAGGGGATAAAAAAGAAAGGGCGAACGTTAGGTCAGTGTACAGTAGGTGCGATATTTGATCGGTATCAAGATTTAAAACACACAGTGTTTTTGCAACCGCAACTCGTTCGCGGTTTTACAACCGCGAGAATTCCGCTCGTTTCTGCCTGGTTGCTTATTTGACGGTTGGTTCTCCTTCAGTGATCCGAGAATAACACCTCGACGTTCGAAGTTGCTTTATTACGAGATGCTTTAGTCATATCAGGTCATCCCATAAGTAATGTTGTTCCCTATCTGATAAAACATACATATGAATATATATTATTCGTTTTTATACAAATTTCGACTGCCTCAGATAAGACCCGTGGTCAAGAATTTTGAAAACTCACGCAATTGTTGCTGAAAAATGTCGTATTGGCATTTGAGTAACTGAAAACTTGGTGTAGGTATTAGCTACTACCTACTCAGGTGGCTCGACAATTGTTTAGTGGACAAACAATTCAGTGATACTAATCGGTTGTAATAGACTTAAAACGAACTGTTAACCCTTTGACTGCTATCAGCTTCTATATTGAACAATTTTACTATCGCGGTTCAATTTGGAAACCATCTATCAGAGATTACGCTACATTTTTAATAGTTTCATTCAATACAACGTATTTTTTTATTATGTACGCATAAAACGTATCAACACTTTGACTGCCATTTCATCCATATATGACACTTAAATTTAGTTATTTATCTGAACACAAATATTGTCAGTAAAATAGTTAAAAAGATGTGACAGTGCCAGTAAGAACTATAAGTAACCAATAACACTATTAATTAAAAACTGTATAATTTCAAATGAATGGTAGGTTGTATTGAAGTCTGGAAAATCGTGTCGTTTTCAACCTACACAGTACAGCAGTCAACGTGTTAAAATGTTGAACTGAGTATTTCAAATCCTGTGCCACGTGTATGTGGCGGTGATGTTACATTCACGTACGCATAACAAGTTATTTTGAAGGAATTGGTAATTTGTTGCTGTCACATATACATGACGTCGGTCTTTCATGAGAATTGCCACTATGCGGCGAACGTGTTAACCATTTGCCTTACAATAACGAGTCACACTCGTGATATAGAACATCATCCATACGTTACAACCACGAATCCCACGTGAATACTAACTTTTGAAAAGTTTGCTCTATGAGACCTGTGACCTTCAGAGTTTTGTTAGAAGCGAATCGTGTGCGCTGATAAACGTTCCTCATTCATCAGGTCACTCGACCGGTTGAATCGAAAACTTTCTCGCACGAAATCAGAAAAATCACAAAGCAAGGGGTGGACAGTCATAAAACCACTAGGATGACCAAATGTTTAACCCGGCGACTGTGAGGTGGAAAAATATAACATAACCTGTGCGGTGGGGTATCACATATCTAACCCAATTTTTTTAAAAATTTAACTTCTGTGTGCATAGTCTTTTAATATAAAATCAAATCTGACTTCTTTCATTCATATTCAATTAATCTATGCACAAAATAATTAGTAATTATATTTTACTTTTAAATATAATGAAAAAAAACATATGTTATTATTTTCAGAGCTAGCATGTAACAGTTTCTTAAATTTAAATTGTGTAACTAAAAATACATTATTAAACGGTAGAAGTGATTTTTCTAATCCAAGAAATACAGTAGAACCTCGATTATCCGAACACTGATCATCCGAAATTTAGTCTGTCTATGTCAGTCAGAAGATAAAATTCTCATTCATAACACTGTCTTCTTACTTCTGCACCACTGTGTATTTTACATACCAAAATCAAATTATTATTTTCCTGCGAAACATGGTTACAATGTGAACCACTCTGATACTAATTACAGTCCGAATAATTGAGGTCTTAATGTACTTATATTAATACTAGCGAAAAATGTGGAAAACTTAAACTTCACAATAATGGTATTAACTGTTATAGTATTAACCATCCCCCTTTTCGAAGCAAGTTTTGTTTTCTTTTATACCCTTATCTGCACAACAATAGAGGGGTAAATTAAAGAGTTAATTAAAATTGTGGGGTAAACCACACCCCACCACACAGTCGCCGGGTTAAGTAGTCTGTGTCCAGATGATCGGAGCTCTGCTGTATCTGGATTATCCGACAAGGTTCATCTGTTCTCCCAGATAAGTTCGATGAGATCGATTCCCTGTACTTCCATTTTCTTCCGAAGGACATGTAGCTCGGTTTCTTTCCGAGCCAGCTGCGTCGAATCACCGTAAGATTGATCATCGCTGTCGGTTCTGGCACGCTGAAAATTACGGAAACCGATTCCGGTTTGTAAGCGCACAAAGCGCCCCGCTCGCAGTTTCTTTTTTTTTACTCGGCAAAACCACGGAAAACCGTGCAACGCGCTCGATGCTGAGCCTAGCGAGATCTTTGCAACATTCGAGAGTTTCTTGTCCCTCTGTAAAAGGATGCCCGTCGCAAAACCGTAAACACGAAATTGCTAAGGCGGTGCTTGTCTACGTTTACGCACCGAGCTTCGCTTCTTCAGGCTTCGATCTAACGATACAGCTATAAAACGATCCTATGATATCAATTACGGAACAGGCATGATTTATTTGCACGTGCTCCTACGATTTCTAGGTACGTGTTTGTTGAAATTCAGGGTGTTTCAGAACTAAGTGGTCAAGTAGGAGTATTCTACTCATCCTGAGGATCAAGGAAGATCTTATAAAGATGTGTATTGAAACTCTTCCTCTTTGATATACGCAGGTTGCCTGATTTTAGTCTATTATTGCAAATGTTGCGGATGCCGGATCATTTATGATTTACATAGAGTGAAATCTCTGATGCACACCCCCTCCATAAGTCATGGGACACCTAACCATTTTTTCATATATCTGCATTACGATGCAGATTTGCTTACTTATTTCGATATGAACGGTTCTTTTAAAGATACTTATGTTTATATTTTGTTATAACAAAAAACAATATCGACTAATTTTGATAAAAACACTAACTTAATTATATACTATTTAATGTCCGTTTAAATGATTAAACTCAAAACAACTTTCAGATTGAGTTCATATGTTTCAGATTATTAAACACCCTACAATTTAATATCATGAATTATGAATTTATTTTAATCTACATCCCGCACGTTACAGATGTACAAAAAACATAATTTTTTTATTAAACCGCTGATTCTGCAACTATATTGTGTAGAATATAACGAAAAAATTAAAGAATTTATATTTTTTTATATTCTAGATGTCGCGACACCGTGTAACTCATAGTCAAACTTAAAATCCTATATGTTCTATTCATCTACACATTTCGACGGATCAAAAATTTGAAAAGCGCTTTTTTTAAATACGTTTTATACGTTTTAAAACATAAGTTTTGGAGCAAATTACATTAGCTTCATTCATGACACGATCATATCCTAGATTTCCATCATACGGTAAATGTTGCAGACCAAACAGTGTAATAATACCATTGAAGCCTTGAAGCTCAAAAATTAGAACACATATAGGCCCTCACTTCCGATTTCTAATATTAAAATGAAACTAGATTTAAATAAATGACTGGTTCCACATTAGGTACCAAAAAACATTTCGTAGCATCGTTCTCCAAGATCCTCTTCGGTGCCAACGGAACCCGACGCGTAACGAACTTGCACATTATCATTCCAACGACATGCGTTTCGAAAGGAAAGACGTTCCGTGGAATTCTGAAAAAATCAACGAACGGTCTTGTTCCCATCTGTACACGGCTGCTTTGTAAGCCGGTTAAGTAAGGAACGCAGACGCGAGTAAGGACAAATGCACGCACGCCCACGAAGCACCGGCCTCATGGTTCTAAATCACCGGCAAAACCTGGCATTGTTAACTTCTGACGTTTCCACTGGTCGCTATGTATCAGCCAGAGAAGATATCCGTTTACGCAAAACGGAGAGACGAAGAGAAAGCCAGAACCGCGGAGTTTCGAGGTATTTCCTCTGGCTGTAGCAGAGACAAGCAGGGATAAGACGCGGACCCTTGCAAACTAATGGTTACAGTTAAAATAATTTTCATGTAACAGCCCCATTCGATGGTCACAACCATATATAACAAGTATACAGGGTGTTCCAGAGCTAACAGATCAAACGTTAACAATATGCTGTATCAGCAGAAATGATGAGTGAGTCACTGTAATTTAGTACCTTGAATTACCCAGGGGTTTGGGTACTCGAGTACCCGGAGTCAAACCGTAACGTCCGACATGACTTGAGTAGATCGGGTAAAGTCAAATACGGGTACTACTCGAGACATTTTTAAGTAAAATTAAAAAAATGATTAGTGTACACATAACAACAACGTTTTGTATTTCTTATATGTGCCTGTGCACATAACAAAGTATACATCTACACATAAATAAAGAAGTTCTGCATCTGTTACTGGGGTAATTCCCGTTTTTCCAGGTGTTTTTTAGGTGCTTGGGTATTCGAGTTACTCTTCATCTGCCTCTACTATGAGTCTCCTTAAATACAAAACTGATTTATACAAAGTTGAATAGAAAGCTTTCTGTTTTATAATTCACTGGCTGTCTTGACTTTTGCAATTCCCACCCACCATGACCAATATGCCCTGCACCTTCTTCAAAAGGATAATTGCGAGAACTCTGGGTCTAAGGATGGTTCCCCCTTAGGGTCATTGATCGCACGCGTTACACCGAAGGTTTATGATACGCCAATCGCTATTCAGTGTAAGATTCTACCATTGCATGGGGTCTGCAGAAACCTGACGAATTTCCTGACAATAGACCAGTTTTCACAGCATTAATCGCTTAATTGTCCACTAAATTAAGCAAGCTTGCCTTGTATCTCTGGCTAGCAGGTGCCCCTCAAAAATAGCGGCATTCCAGTGGTCGTATCATAAATCCATGATTGCAGTGATCCTAACATAGACAGTGTATAGAAGTGAGAATTGTCGTGTTTCAGTGTGTGCAGGCGGAGAAATTCTGATTTTGAGAAGCCAGTCCAAGTTTTCTCTATTGTAATCGTAATTCGTATCACGAGCAAATTATTTATTTAACAATGTCATAAATGCAGCAAGCCCTTTTGTACACAAATGTAACACATTTACAGTGTAAGTACATTTACCTAATTATGGTAGTATAGTATAGTATCGCATGGAACAGTTCATATCGGAATGATGGTAGTAACGGGGTTTCGTAGGTAGAACACGTAGATTCTTCCTCAGCAGAAAGTATCTGTACAAACATTTGAAGTATAGTTTTACTGTTGAGGGAGGAGATCGCTGGGGTGCTTTCTGTGCAGTCTTCTGGGTAGGTTGACAGTTCTTTGATCGTGTAAAGTTCCTTAGCTAAGTCGTTAGGATGATTGACTAATCCAGTTTTATATTTGCCACTTAAGGGTATTATTTCTTCTGCAACTGGTCTGATTTTTATACCTCTGCGGAGTTCCTCATTTCGCAGGTACCACGGTACATTTACTGTAGTCCTGAGTACAATGGATTGTAATGCTTCTAGTTTTACGATATGACTTTTAGCAACTATGCCCCATAGCTTGATACCATACGTCCAGATGGGATTAATAATTATTTCACACATTACAAGTTTGTTGTCTGCACATAATTTTGAACGTTTGCTGGTAGGCCAGTACATATTTTCTCTTTTAATTCGGATTTGGTCGATTTAGGTTCTAGTATTTGACGACGTACGTGGGTGCGTGCTAATGAAAGAGCGACTGACATCGATCGCGTTCGAAATACAGGCTTCGTTCATCATCTGAAGGCACACGATGAGATATCGTCACTCGAAAGCTCGGCCATTATCTTAGCTCGGATCGTTCGAACGGGCCAGGGGTAAGCGTGTAATTTATGTAACTTATTATTCAAGGTCCACGGTACCAAGCCGAAGTTGTCGATCGTCGCTGGGCTATCTATCAGTCCCGAGTCATTAGAGGAGTCGCTTGGGTACGATGGCCTCTCCTCGCAAAGGATCATTACGTTCTCGCATCACTGACTCTCTTACCTTTCAGGCCTATCGACCAAACGAGAGGCCCTTCAAACAAAAAGCCCCTTACCCGGAGCATATCTCGACAAAGGAAACGTCGCGGAAACAAAACGAGCGATCCTGTAATTACGTCAAGGTCGTCCAGATTATCGAAGTTATTAACGTTCGCCAGGGGACCGTACCCGGTTTTCCAGCTTCCATGCTTTATGGTGCTATAATCGTGATCGATCATGAGAACCGGACGGTTCAATATTCCTCGACACCGTCAATGGGGCCAATTTCACTTCGGCTTGAAAAATGAACACTGTTTAGATCTCCTTTTGTGCAATTAAGGAGGAGTCCTGCAAAAGATATTAATCTTTTTCGTGTTCGTTTATTATGTGTAGAGTAGAGGTTTTTGAGCTGTGGTGTGCACAGACGTACAACTTGTTGACAAATCAGTGATTATATAGTACATATTCAAACAACTTGTGGATGAATGATGTGACGTAAAGGTTACGTTCTATCTATTTTACATTCATATCTTGTTTCATTTAATGATTTCTCTTTTAAAGTAAAGTTTTACTGTACTTGTATTTTAACTCATGTTTTTGTTATGCATTAGAAGTTTGTTCAGTTTTCTTAATGTATACGAAGATTAATTGCTCGTTTATATTAACGAATAATAATAACAATTACTATATATCATAATAAAATGAATCAGCAGGGAGTATCATAAGATACTACTTTAGTAACGATACCACGGATCCACACAAACCATAAAAGTGGAGATTAGAGTCAAATTAATATTACCCTAAGTGTTATAAAACTGATAATCTTATAACATATTCATAAAAATAAGTACTTCGAGTACTCATAGAACTATAATTAGTAATAAGATGACTCATATTGCAAGTACACAAATGTTTCGCACATACTTTACAATAATGATACTTTTGGATTACAATATAAAAATACACGCTGAATTAAAATTAAGTACACAGTGTCATTAATAATAATTTTAGTTGGTAATTAATATAGCAGAGGAATTTTCGGATGACTTGTGCTCGGGTAATCAAGATTCTACTGTAGTAGTAAAAATGAGTTGAGAAATGAATATGTAGTTTCTAAATGATAGTTCAAATTTTATTTCCTCGTAATAGGTGTTCGCTCAATTTTTTCCGTATGCATTGTAAACGATTAATTTTTTATTTACTGTATTGTGTATTATAAGTACTCACAGGTCAATTTATAGACCAGTAATGGCCAGCGTAGCTGCGGTTTTCCTCCACCCTAGGTTCATCAGAACGTCTGTTTTGATCTTAATTCTGAATTATAGTGAGCTTTCCTAACAGTTTGTGCCTGTTCATTTTCACAGATTTGCTCAAAATGACCATCATGCATTTCCAAAATATTATTCAATTTATTGAAAAAAAATTTATTTTAACTTGGAAACAAGGTCGAATCAGATATGTACACGTATACTTATTTTACTGTTCTTAAATACTAAATCAATATCTGGAGTATTTCCATATTTACCACGCTATTATTTAAATCAATAACACGTTATTAAGCATTTTTGACAATGCATTTTTATTAAGAAACTTTACGAAAAGTTTACAGGAAATGAAAAGAATTGTTGCGTTGCCAGTATACATGTTAAGATATACTTCACGCGTTTTTGTAGTTTCATTCCAATTATACTTATTGCTATTTGAATAATTTTGGCTTTACAAGCATTTACAACACGATGTACAATTTTAAGACATGAGTTAAAAACTATTGATGCTTTAATCCCAATTGTAGATCACCTCAATCACTGACTTCTTCACACAAACATAAACCTTATTTTACAATTCCTTAACCATCAGTCACTTGATTGATCAAACAATGGTACAGCTTTGCTGTCTTTGCAGAACGTTATCAATTCTACGTTTTATAAAGAATCATTTCACGATTTATGATAATCTTCCATGTGATCGCAAATCAATTAACCTCCCATAATATGATTGATTGCATTCTGCGTGTTCTTTCGATAGTTACAACACTGTTATTACGAATGTTCACTGGAGATGCGTTGTAAATATCAGCGCAGAGAAAATCGATCGAACCTACGGCGGCATCAACCTAGAGTTATTAGAATTATTAGAAGCTTTAAATGTCGTACACGGAAATTTGACGCTGGAAATTTATGGGGAAACATAAAAGTGGGGTAAAAGTTTTAACGATCGGCGGGCACTTTCAGGCTCCGTGTGTTAAGAAGGGCCGAAGGAAATAAAACCGATTCCGAAGGACCCACGCGATACGTTTCCATGAGTTTTCCCTTTCACAGGGGAACTCTCCAGAGGATTTTGATGTGAGGGGCCATAACAGAACCGTAAAAACCGAGTGAGCAGATGCAAAAGTTAATAGAATTCGTTAAAATTCATAGAGATCCACGTAATACGCTATCAAAATTGAATTAAACATCCAGATTCCGAAAGATCTCAACCTGTAAGCCGATTGTCCGACAATCTGTCTGGTGACGTGAATTCGAATTTGTACGATGGTTGACTCGACGTTGCTTCAAATTAATACTTTCAACGCCATCGTTTGTGAATCGGCAGATTTTTTTTCTCCGCTCTCTACAAAATTCTTTCTCAAAATTTCGGAATGAATTACCGGCGATCTCGAGCAAAGATTTTTAAAAAATTTAGATGTGATCGGTCTTGAATTTGTATAAAACGGAAATAATTTACATGTACATTTCTACAGATTCATTTAAAATTAATATCTACGCGCGATTTATTTGATTTTTCATAAAAATGTAAAGTAGAAAACATGGAAATTGTAATTTTCAAGTGCATGTTTTGTTGGTTTTTTGCGATGTTTTGAATCGTAATTAGACTCATTCATCCAGCACGGAGTAGTACTCATAGAAATACCGGTTTCCTTGTATCTTATCTATAGATAGACGTCTTGATAAAGCATTGTCGTTATTTTTGCCACTATTGTACGTAAATTAGATTCGCATTGCCGCGTGACGTGGGTAGTCGCAACTAATTCGCACTTCGGAACGAGATATACCGGTTTTAATGGCGGCGGTTTTCATCGATCTGTCGATAAATTTTTCACATCCACTGAATTGTCGTAAATTTATTAACGCCGCGTTTCTATTCAATAATCCCTCGCTGCGCGGAGTGTTTAAACGTTTTGTAAAATATGTTCTCGCGTATTTTATTACCTTCGCTCTCGAATTATTAATTTTCCAGACAGTGAATTATAATTGAGAAACATTAAACGCTTCTAATCTCTTGAATTTCCACTTCGATATTACTAGAATTTAATTATTGTCAAATGTAAATTGCCTGGGAAGAAACGTTCAGACATCTAGCAAAAAAATTGCCCAGGAAACTTTCTCTTTTGCACAATTATAGTAATTAAGCTTGCACGACATCTATACCGACTTCCTCAGTTTATTGCACAATTCAATTACAATTAATTGCTAATAGCAAATAGGTAGGGTATTCTTCCTGTTACGATACTGTAGAAAAGAAGATCCGTAGTTTTCCTACGATATCTGTTATCCTTACAGTTTCAGTTACTTTTTATTCGCTTTTCTTTATTTCATTGCATTTAATAATAGGTACCTGTATGAATCCACAGTGTGAACCATCAGAATGAAGCCTTTATAAAAATTTAATGATTTAGACTATAATATTTCGCAACATCCTTCATAGTCTTCTTAGTTATCACCTAAAGTTATTTTATAAAAAGAAATGATTACTAGTGTTTCACACCCAACACACCTGATTTACACTAATGTACAATAATGAATTTAGAACAGACTTGAAACAATTGTGAAAAACGTATTGTAAAAGTGCATAATAACATTTTTTCGTTGCATGCTTCATTTTGTTTGCATGCTCGTGCACTTGTAAAACTTTCAACTTAACTGATCACACTGTATAATTGTATTTTGATAATACCATGAACAACATAGATACATAATACGTTTGAGCAGTTACAACAATAACATTTATTTGTATATTACCTCAATTATGCCCATGATTATGAAAGTAGCCGAAGTCATTTTGATATAACATAAAATAAGTGAAAAATTAATTTTTTATAGATTTGTGACTTACGCTAGTTTCATAATTACCGACACAATTAATTGTAGAATTAATGCAGAAATTACCGAAATCGTCGCCCGATTTATCGCAAACACATTGTTCCATATCGTGTAGTTACAATAGCTTCAGTAATATGAATAAATTAAACGGATAGAAAGGTAACAAATTTAATAGACAACGAAGTATTGCTAATGTTTATAAATACACGAACGAGCACATCTAATAATGTATAGTGTGTTTAAGTAGAAAGTTTAACATGTGCGCCTCTACCTGAAGAATTTTCACACTGGATTTGATCGAAAACGAAAACCAGTGATGGCCACCGGAGCTGCGGCTTTCTCCCACTCTAGGTCCATTCCCCTCATACAGGTTGTAATCTGGAACGGCGATGGAAGGAGGGGAAACGAGGAGCGAACTCGAGGGAACTGAAACGAGGGGAATGGACCTAGAGTGGGGGAAGGCCGCTACTCCGGTAGTCATCACTGACTTAAACCAACAAATGTTATTCGACATTTTCGACTTATTTTTGCACAAGAAATTGCAAAAGAACCTGTTCGATTATACTACTTTTATCGCCCCACCCTGAATATTACTTAACAAAACGGTGTTTTATATGCACCAACGCAATACACTGGAAATCGAAATTATAAAAACATACATTTGTTGGCGTTTATGGTCAACATAAACTGTATTACCCTAACCACTAATTTCAATTGAATTTCTATATAATTTTTCTTACGAATCTCTTTTCATAAAGAAAATAGTTCTTCTGTTTACTCATAAGTGTCTGATACTAAATGCGGTGACTTAAGAATATGTATTTCTTAAACTGTCTTGCTAGAATTTTGATAGAATTGTATTAATAGTAACAATAAAATTGATAGTGAATCAAGCAATCAAAATTAACATCCTCAGTTATACTCGTTCCTCACTTTCAAAATAAAAATTAACGAAACCAGTAGCAGAGCCCATCACTGAAACGAATTATGATAACCATAAAGTTATTCACTGCTATTGGTACCGTTATTATATATTAAAAATATTTACGTTCCTAAGAAATCCACTTTGAGCACTATAAATTTAAGATATTTTACTCTTTAACATTTTTCTCACGTAACGCGCTAAGAGCTTATCGCGCATAGGAATTCCGGCAGACCAGGGGCGAGTAACTTCGCGGAAATCGTCCACGTCACATCGGGTAGCGACGTTTAGAGTACCGTTTACCTCTGCGGTTTACCTCGTGCCGCGTTAAACGCCTGAAATACGTGTGTCCGCGGTGTGTAGCTGCAACGCTAATTAAACTATAAATTCTTATCCGGAAACGACGCCCGTTTGACTCGGAGGCTAACGATTTCGCGAGAAAGCTTCTAACGAGGTGAAAAGAAAAGTAACACGAGCCTACGTGGACGGGGGTACGCCGGGAGACGAGGCACCCAGGACGACCGGAGGAGACACGCAACATATATCAAACTCTACGACCTTAATCGGCATCCAGATCTGTTCGCGGAAGCTTTCCTGCTTTTACGCGACACTCTCTTGCAGGCTGCTCATGTCGGACCCCTGTGCGTTGCTAGACACACTGCAAGTTGTAATGATGATGACTACAAGCGAACATTGCGCCCAAGATGGCGTGAAAATTATAAAGCGTTTATGGGTGCTTGTAGCCTAAGAAGTTGCTATGATCTATGACTGCGATTTTCAGTGAGAGTGCTTAGAGGGTTTGGTGGAAGGTCCAGAGAAAGAGATGAAGATCAGTATATTACACCTAATACTTAGTTAGCATCCGAGTGGATTCTATGTTTATTATGAGTGCCTGTACTCAAAGAAGTTTCTATGATCTATGGTTGCAATTTTCAGTTAGGGTGCCTAGAGAGTTTGGTGGAAAGTTTAGTAGAAGAGCTGAAGGTCTATATATTATATCTGATACTTAATTAGTATCGGAGTGGATTGTATGTTTTTAACATACGGACCAAAACCTGCGGTTAGCCTTCAGAGGTGCAAACGTACTTTACAGGTACAAGTTAGTCTAATTGGTTAGACTTACTTAGATAACCATGACCACATAGTCCTCGTGTACTTCTCAAATTAATGTTATGTAAACTGTTACAAGGCGATATCTCTTGAATGAAATGCGATATGGAAAAACTGCATTTTGGTACCTTTGTGGGTTCTGGTAGCACGTCGTTTGGGACTTTCGAAATTCGTTTTGGTGAAATAGCTTCTTAAATCGCAACGCCACCTTGGTGGTTTTAAATGGAACATTATATTTTTCTTCATATTCATGTAGGGTATGTAGTAAGCTGTACAACCATGTCAATTGTATGGCCTTACAGTTTAACTTGTCAACTGTGTTATTCTTTGTTTAGCAGCACCTACTATTTCATTTTAAAAATGAATAAAATAAGGTAAATTGTCTTGGCTATCGAAGAAAGATTTTCAAATGACATGTTCAACGGTTTTCTTTCATTAGCAAGTTTAAATCTGTACCTTAATAGAAAAAAAGTCAATGTCCAAAATTATTGTATTTGTGTTTTATACACCATTCATATAAAAATCATGAACGTTATCATAGAAAGTGGACACTGTTCTTCGACTATTACAAGCAAAGTTATGTACACTCTCAAGAGGCCAACGTGTTATGTGTACTACAATAAAAAGGCTAATGTGCGTCCTTTCCCAAAAAACTATTAATTGGACGTTGCCCTCTTTCTACCAAGGTACAGAAACATTCGTCAAGAAATACTGCGAAAGCAATTAACAGGCGCCTCGCTTATGGCGGAGCAATTTTCACAGAACGAGTCAACTCGTCTTCCCTAGCTAACAGATAAAAGTCGAATATTTCCTCCACGCAATTCCATTTACAGCCCGTGTTCTTGTTCGAGGCAAAAAAATTCCAGATATGTCACGATTCCCTTTCGATTTCCGAAGATCACGCGTTGCGGCGAGCCATTAGCGTCCCTTGGAAAGGGCAGGCCTTTGCTTTCAGTCGTCCGTTGAATTCGCGGTATGTAGATGTCCCTTTCTTTCTGGAAGATGCATTGCACGCGCGAGGCATCCAACCGGGTGCACGGAAATCGGTGTTGCCTGGCAGAAAGAATACGGAATACCGCGGAGAATTCGCTGGTATTATTCAGCGGGACGGCCGGAAAAATGCTCCGCATTAATCGTACCGGCAAGAAAGCACCGGATCACCTGCTCGGTATGGCCGGTACAACGCTATATTTCCATATACGCGTAGCGGGCCAGATGCAGTTCGCTGCTCCAGCGATGAGATCAACCGGGACTCACGAACTCCAGCTTTTTTCGTTTTCCTCTCTACCTTCCGGTGGCTTTCCAGCGTGGTTTTTGGAAGAAAGTTTAAAAGTTCTGGTGCTTTGATTCAGCCAAATGCGAAATGCTCTTTATAAATGATCATCAGTTTGAGTGGAGTTCAAACTGTCTGCACCGTTTAAATCAGTGATGGTTTCGGCCTTCCCCCACTCTAGGTCCATTCCCCTCGTTTCAGTTCTCTCCAGTTCGCCGCCACCCAGATCACCGCCTATATTAGGGGAATGGACGCAGAGTGGGGGTAAGCCGCAACCAGGCCACGCTCCGGATGGCCACCTCTGGTATAGACTCTTCGTCTTCATTTGTTTTGTGTTATAGCTGAAAAAAGTGTAAACTGAATACTTCAGACGTCAATTACTTAATTAATATATTCGGAAGAGTATAATAATTTAGTTTAACGGGATTATTTTTGATAGAAGGTCTACTATTTCGTGTATTGAGACGTTAAAGTCTGAATGAATTAGGTTGGTTTGGATGGGGTCAGGTCGAATTAGATTATTTTTTTATATACTGTACGGATGTGTTATTGCTAACATCTGAATTACAGATGCTTATGCAATTTAATAAAAGTATTATTACCTGACAGAAACTATTCATGAAAAAATTTGTACTGTTAGAACTACTAAGAATATACAGTGCATTAAATTGTTTTTTAAATTATCAGTCTGGTTCTATTATTTTCAAAATTAAAATATAAGAGTTTACATCTGTGTGTTATTTTCATTATTCTTTAAACTAATTCACCTCTGTGATATTCAAAATAATTTTCATACAGCAATAGAATCAAATTTTACACAAAGCAGTTACTATTATGCCAAAATGCATATTTAAAATGTTATTTAATGTCAATAGCGATACTGTATTTTGCTAACCATTCGAGAGTCTTATACCTGTGCATTTTACATACTTCATGATAAAGTAGTTTCGTCGTGTTTGTCAAGTAATTTACAGGGTTATGTTAATGCACAACTTTCAAGAAATTTTTGAAAAAAGAAATACCAAGAAAGACTACATGGTAGCGAAACTTGCTACATTGGCACGGAGGAAGATATCTACTCGAAAAAAACGTTCTACCGTGTAAACAGGACGTGAAGGACTCGGTTAGCACCCCAGGACCTATAGGTTCAAGGGCGAGTGCATTCCTTACTTATTTTACCACTCTCTTTATCCTGCCTTTTATCCTGAACACAAAATACGCTGTCAGCTGGATAAAAAAGGTTTTGCTAATCTTGACATTTCATTTTCTTCTCTTGTAGACTCCTTCTTTTATATCCGTACACATGTTCGAATTTATTTTTTAATCTCGTCTTAACATTTCGCAAGTCAATTTTCTGCCGGATTAATATTGGTTAGTGTTATACGTAAAATGATGGCAAAAATTGTTTAACGAAGAAATCTGATTAAATTATTATACAATTCTCTGGTGTAAGGTGTATGTTTTAAAGGGTGAGAGGGGAATTATTATTTCAGAAATTTAACAAGTTTTCTATTGTTAGAAATCGAATTTGAATAGCAAAATGCTTCTCTAATATTTAAATTTTGAAGTCAAAACTGTTACTAATTAATTAGGATTTTATTATTATTGTCACTTCAATAGACTTTTATTTTCTCTGTTCAAAAAATGAGGACATTCAATTATCGAAAAATAAATGTACTGAACGTTCGAAACTAACAATAAGATTCAAAGTATAGTATATAAAGCATAGCCGTGGCGTGACTTTCTTATTGGCCAGGAAAAATTGAGCAAAGCGTTTTTTAATCCTTATGAATGTCGCTATCGTCCCTACCACGATCATAAATTTAAAAAATTTGTCTATAAAATGGCAGTCGATTAAAATAAAAAATACGTTTTTTCCTGCGGTTTTCGTAACTTTACGGTTCCAAAAAAACGAAATTCTGAAAATATTGATCTAATCTTTGTTGGGCCGATAGTGATAGATGTTCTGAGTACGTAGTGCCAAGGGAGAAGCAGTCAGTCCAATAGTTTCCAAGAAAAACATGGGACAGCGTTGGAAGACTTGGTTTCGAGAAAACCGCGTTTAAAGCGCGAGACAACTCTGCGTCGGGCATCGTCTCGAGTCATTCAAACCCTCATGGCTCTAGTAATTTATCCAGTTTCGAAAAATTGTTTGTCAGACATATTCTCCTGGATATAAAGGGTGAAAAAATACAAAAATAAAAATCAATTTTTCGACCCCGAAAACCGGAATACCCCCTTAATCAGACTTCCATTTTTAGCACGCCAACCACAGACTCCAGAGTTCACAGACTTTGTCGCTCGCGAAAGCCAGAAACGGAGGTCCAATTAAGCGGGTCCTCGGTGCAGAAGATTTCTTAATACGCGATCTGACGTGGAATGTCTCGCGCAGCACGTGCTGGACCGAGTCCGACCATAAACGTTGACCGCCCAAAGTCCCCAGAGCGTTTGCCCCTCGGTGATTCCGGTCGTGCAGCTTTGAAAATACATTGCAATCTGACGTCCGCTCGTACAGAACTGCGTTCCCGGGCATTCTCTGGCCATGGCATGTGGAACGCTAACGGTTCCGCGAGTCATTTTCAACTCATTTCATCGGGAAGAAACGCGTCGACTTCGACGCGTCGATCCGATCGATCTGAGGCCGCAAGGTAAACGAGAAGGACGATCAGGTTGAAAAGTGAATAGAGGAGCTTAGGAAATATTAACACTTTGAACACTATATACACTATGACTCGTTTTTATTCAGGTTGGATTTAACCCTCACTTCGTGAACGTGGATCAATTTTATCCGGACTAGTTCGAAAGGTATTGACGTACACGCGTGTTTTATTTTATATATTAGCAATAAGAATATATTTAAACAAATTATTTTTCAGATCTATTATTAGAATCTTTATTTAGAATGTTTAAAGAAGCTACATGAATTGTTTCAAATTTTTTAAGACTGTTACCTATTGAAAGATACGTTGGACATAAACGACCCACGGTTACGGTTTGAAGGTACCAAAAATACGTTTACGGAGTAAGGGTTAATACGCATAATTAGAAGAGCTTTTAGTGTTTGAAATATTTCATTTTTGTTAGTGTGAAGCAATATACCTGACTGACCGTTATAATTAAAGATTGAGTCTACGATGCGTTTAATTAGGATACACTGCCCTACTATTAATATCGGAACTCCAAGGATTTAGACAAAATACATGTTTTATTGTGTTTCTAGTATCTTGTGTTGGAATCTTTGGCTTCCATGATGACCCTTACACGTCGTGGCATACTCTCCACCGATTTTTAATAAATGTCTGGTGAAATGTTCTCCTACTCGGCCACTAACACAGCTACAAATTCGGTTTTTTTCCTTGGACGGTCTTCGCGTGTATTTGACTGACGCTCCAGTTCATCTCAAAGATGCTCAATAGGATTATGATCGGAGCTCTGGGCTGGCCAATCCAACTTTTCGATACCCAAGTCTTCAAACCACTCCGTCACAACCCGAGCAGTATGATATACGTAACGCCTACTTTGCATACGATCTGACAGGGTCTGGATATTAATGGTAGGGCAGTGTGTCTCTCAAATTTTATCAAAGAACGATATTTCATGTACATCAATTTAATATTTCACCAACTGAACAAGTAACTGAAAGTTTAATTCTGAATTTTGTGACATTAGTAACATTTTATTTATTAATAAGTTTTCGATGATAAGAATGATGTGATGTGTTTTGAGGATTAAAGTAGGAAAAAACGCGTCGATTCGATCTGTCTGTGGCTGCGAGGTAAACGGAAAGGGCGATCAGCATAAAAAACGATTAGATTATTCGATAAATGCCACCTAAAGAACTCGCTTGTTTTTGATAACAGCAAAAAATACACACGGCCCATCTTACATGGTTTCGAGGCGGACATAATCTGATCTTAATAGTTTTTTTTTGTGTTATTTCCTATTTAGTATTCTTTGATCAAAAGTAAGTCATGTGGCATCCACATCCTACGATATAGTAAGACGAAACGTAATTATACACTGGTAAAGTAACGCGGTCGCTACTCATTACTAACCTACGAAGGTGCATGTGACCTTAAAAATCAATAGAAAAAGATAAAAAACAAAACTTGATTATACACCTTCGATGTATTTCTTCCTGTAGGATGCTCTTTCGGATAAAAAAATATCCGCGCTGTATCAACTTACATGTCTGATGCTCCAAAGGAATTTCTGCTTGCTCAACCCCTTCGTGTTTGCTTTACATCGGGCAGACTTTTTGCTCGACGGATCCCCTAAAGAAAGTGCGCGAACGAAAATGACTAGCTTGAAACGCAGAATCAGTTATCCGTTCCCTCTACATCCTGTCGCGACGTCCACCTGGAGACCGTGCATCGGACCGAACCGCAAAAAGAAATTACAGTTGCCGGTTATAAATTCCACGCTCGATTTTCCGGCTTCGGTACGTCCTGGCCGTTCCTCCGGGACATCGGACACGATGCGTCCGTTGCGTGCAACATGTGTATTTTCACGTGAGAGACTATTTTATTTGGAGCAACAGAGAGTAGTACGTATTCACGTGATGCTCGAGATACAGGCACGTGGGACGGTCTAACGTGCCGGTAAGAAATGTAAATTTGTCCGGCGGGCTATCTTTCCCCTCCTCTCTCGCCCATTTCGCCCGCTCTTCCTTTTTTCCTTTTTGTTTCTGTGAGACCGGGTGAGTTAAGGCACCCCGTTGCCGTGGGCGCAACAATTTACTGCGGCAATTATTGCAAGTTATCGAGAATCGTACAAGAAACGTTTGCATGCCGTTGCACCGATTGACCATCTGCCGTTACCATCGACACTAAGCATCCGGTTCGTTACAGTTCTTGTACGAACAGTTTACACGCCTTCGATTCCGTGGAATTAAAATCGGTATCGGTATTTTCTGCACAGCCTGCTCATTGCCGCCGATTCTTACCGTGAGATTGAGTTTTGTTCTTGGGCGAACCTTGGGCGAAGTGTTGAAGGATGAATTTCTAGCCTGTTCTGATTCGAGCTTCCCAATTTCTAATAATTCGTCCTACGAGGTTATTATATTGTGGTGGACTATGATGAAATGAGTGTTACTGTTGTAGGAGCACACAATATAAGCTTCTCAATGCCATTTCCTTATTTACAGTACAGCTTGGACTATTTTTTAATTGCTACAATGTTGCAATGTATGTAGGATTGAAGGAGCAAAATAAATATGGTACAGTAGAAGTAATGAAAATTAAAGATCATGTTAAAAATGGCAATGTCTGTTTGTGAGCGGAGTTATGACCTTGAACCGACTAATCTGGATGTCTTTGCTGTAATAGGTAGCGGTACATGAAATGTCGTTTGCCTTTGAAATTTTACGAAGTAACAATATTTTATGTATATCAGTTTCATACATCACCAACTGAATTAATCACTCGTAGTTTAACCCTTTATTTTTCCATATTCGTAACATTTTACCTACTGATTTGGTTTTTATGATAAAGGTAACATTTTTCGAAATTTAAAATAGTAAAATCTCCAAACATGATGTGCAACAAAAATAGTATACCTAGAAATGAATCCAGGCTTTGCAGATCATGGTTGCCGAAATAAGCAAAAACCGAATTGAAATTACAGTTAAACTCATAATAGTTTAATAATCAAGATTCATGAAAATATTCTTTTTTTATTTAATTGATGTACTATGAATAATATTATGTACCGTTAGTAACCCTACACTTAATTCCAATCCGGCTATAAAATTATAAAATCACATGTCATCGATTAATTTAAACCGCTTGAAATCCGATGGAAAAAGGAATAAAAACATGTTTCTTGCCATCAAGATTCCTTCAGGCTTTACAAAATTTCTTAAAAAAAGGAATTCCTATTTCGTTTTCTTGTTGTTTGCCTGCTGTAGCTCATATCTTTAAATTACATTCTTCTACATCATGGTGGTAGCTCAGTAAAGAAGCATTAACAAGAATCTGCAGGAATTTTTCCCGACATCGAAGAGCTTAAGAGCGCTACACGAAAAGCATCCGAGACGTGGGAGATTATAATGATGACCCTTGAGTCACGAGAACCATACTGACAGCCTTCGAGAGTAGTGAGAGTCGATATCGATTCCTGACACGTGAGAATCAAGGTAAGCGCTAGGTTCCTGATGATTTCAGGGGCAATCATAGTGAATTCCAATTATAATCGGAATAATCGATACAAATCGTTATACCATACAAGCGTTCACACGTATAGGATATCATCAACCCACGGATGTATCACTGCATGTTCCTATTAATTGATGTAACGCATCCGTTAGCGATTGTGATCAATAAAAACGTTTCAATTTCGTTGAAAACTAAAGAAAAGCAGATAGGTCTATCTACAATTTTATTGAATCAAAAATCAATTATTTCAGCTTTCTAATTAGATAATATAATATTTTAATTAATAATTACATTGAAGCTGAACTGAAAAGTGCTTCCAACATTAATTCAGTTAACAACTAAACTAAAATAAACACTGAACATAACACCTAAAATGCTTGTAGAGACACAAAATTCGATACCAGCAATCTTCAAGCCATAAAATTCTATACGAACGACTCTCGTGTCGTGGGAACGGGTATGGTCTATCCTCAATGGTGAGGGACGTCACTGGTAGTCATTAAAATGGTAGAACTAGTTACCGACAAGAGTACGGTCGTAGAAAATGATGTTGATGAGTATTGGAATCATAGAATCTGATGTTGACTTCCCAGTCATAAAATTCGATATAAATGATGCCTGAGTTGTGGAACTCGATATTCTCGGGTAATAGAATTCAATATGGACAGCTCTGAGGCATAGGACTCATACTGCAGACGACGCAAAAACTGATATTAATGTGTTTTCGAATAGTAAAATTTGAAAAGGACGATCATAGGGTTGTTGAACCAAACAGCTATTCAAATACCTCACAGCCAATTGTCAAATAATAAGAAATTTAGTGCCTCTGAAATGATTCACTCTCAAATATCAATATTACCAGTCTTTAAAAATAATAATCCATGATTTTTATACATTTTTAAATATAAATTTAATGGGAATAGAATTTCAATCGCCGTTGAAGGAAACCTATGTAACTGAACCTTTCCGTATTTTCATGACTACTGGTAAAGTAGGGTCTTAACTCCTCACACCCGATTCGATTGGAATTTTTTTAAAATTCTCTAGAATTTGTGAATCAAATACGTAAACAAATGACACCAATAGTGTACGGGAAGATTTTGTTAATAAACTGAAAGGTGTACTGAAGATCGGTATTTTACAGTATCAGTAATTGCGTGAATGCTAGTGAAACATTGAACTCGATATATAGGGTGTTTTACTATAAACTGAGTATCTACAAATTTTTCTTTTTGTTTCGGACAGAATTTGAATAATTTATAACGTCGAACGGTGCAATGACCAAAGTGCCTTCCATACGACATTTTTGTTTCTTAATTTCCAAGGTTACCGATATTTTTTGACACAAAGCTGCATACTTTTTTGTATAACTATCGTAATATGACCCTAGAGCGATCACTTTAAATAATGCCTGATACATATTTGTTTCGCATCTGCTGTGTCATAATATGCATATTATCTGAGCGTCGACCGTAACCCTAAAATTTAAAATCTTGCAAAATATAGTTACTCCACCCTCAACGTCGGTAAATTTACTGTTATATCACCGTACCGTCTTCCACTCGCAGAAATCTGTTTCGAATTAGGTTTATGATACGTTCGCCAAGACTCTGCTATTTTTTAGAAGCATCTGTATATTTGGCAATAAAGTGACTGCCTTTAGAGTCATTGGCAATCAAGGAATTACGACTTTAAAAGCCATTCAATTGCCTGCTTCTGAACTGTACGCACTTAATACCTGAACTGTATGCTTCTGAAGTTCACATGACCCTTTCATGCCTTATTCGTACAGACTCAATAGTAACAGACGTATCACAAATCTACAGTAAGACATACATACGTACTCATAGACCCTAACGTAACGGGCAATCTTTGGCCTAAGACTCTGATACTCTTCACATGTCCGAAATATATATGTACATACATCAAGAGGGCTGGGAGTTGCAAGCAAGATAGGAGTGGATTGCAAAATAAGAATCTGCAACCTGCAACATTGTAATTACTCATTCGTTCACTACTTTATGCTTCCTCAGGCAGATTCCATATTTAAGGAGTCTTATCAAACAAAGAACATACAAACGCAAGAAAAATGCACACATACGCAGGCAGACTGACACGTAACGCTTATCTACACTCGAACATTGTAACCAGTTATTTTGTATCGTTAAGTCGCAGTAATAGAACACATACATGTTCCTGTACACTCATACGCACGCTCTTACACAGAATCGAATACAAAACGCCTGGTTCTATCGCATCTTGGACAACACAATCTTAAATGCACCTACACGCACAGATTCAAGCGAGTTTGCGCTTCAACAATAATCTTGAAGGATCCGCAGGTAAAGAGAGATTAATTAATTTTATTCACATATTCGTTCAGCGTAAAACACATTTCTCGTTGGAACGTGGAGACGATTCATCAGGAAGATAAATGAAAATCTGAACATGGCTAGAGTGCCCTAGACGGCCAGCCACTGGATGCTAATATAGGCAGGCAAAAAGTCTGATGTACCGTAGCATGAAGGCAAAGTGTCGGGCATACTTGTTATGTGACAGGTTTACGTTGAAGAGGACTGGTGAGTTCACTTCCGCTGATCTAGTAATGATACTGCATGAATGCAGACGCACCATAGAAGACATTTTGTTCAAGGCAGTCAAGATTTCCGAAGCTGAGTTCGTCGGTGTCTAGCATAACGTTGCCACAAGTAGCGATGGCGACGATCCGTCATCGACTTTACAATTTTTCATTGGAAGTAGCTCTTTGTAACTTGTATGCTGTCATTCCTATCGAGAAAATATTGATCAAGGATATGTTACAAGCTCATACTTTTACATTCAGGATTATCTTGTAAAATTAATACGTGAGTCCACATGTAGGTCATGTAATTCAATTATGTAGCAAATGAAACGTATTTGTCGAAAAACTGACATTATTAAGGGTTCGACTGCTCCGTTATTCATGTATGGGTGACATTTAGATTCAGTTATTATTTATTTGAACATGTACAGTATTAATAAATATACCGAATAAAGACCAATAAAACTAGTCCAGGGCTTCATCCTTCCTTTCAGTTACTTTACAGTTTCATATCGTTTAAAATTTGTTTTAATTTATGTTCTTCAAAGTAAGATAACACAATTTATTATCTGGAAACCTTTTTTTTTGCCATTGTACACTCGTTAAAGTCACTGATTTTGCGGGTCTTCGGTTATCCTACATTTCTTTATTTATAATTAACTTCAAAGGCCATAATTTTTTACTTAAATTGGCCACGTGTCTCACATATTCTTAATGAGCTTCTTCCCTTAAAAACAGCAATGACTCTGGTGTCCTTGGCCTTGCAATTGAACTGCTTAGAAGCCGAAGCGATCAACTCTATTTTTAATAAACTTCTCAATTTCATTACCCGAGTACAGGAATATTTCTACCATCATCATTTTTCTCTACTTTTCATTTTATGAAGTTGATCAATTGTACTTTTGAGTGGCTCAATTAGCCTTAGTAATTAGGTTTAGAAAATATTGTAATATAGTAGTCACCTCAATTATTTAAACTGCCAATTAGAAACACAATGACTCACCTTTGAACTATGTTTTATATACAAATGATAATTTTACTTTAGAATGTAAAATACACAGTGGTATAAAATTAGGTGCACAATGTCATTAATGATCATCTTATCTTCCAACTGACATATGCAGAATAACCTATGTTTGGATAACCGTGGTTCTACTGTATTTTCAATTGTACTCAAATTTTCGAGTTACGAAGCAAATAACGATTTATAAAATTCATGAAACTTTGAACAAAATTCAAGTTGGTTTTAAACCTTTCCCTACCGGTTGCAACGCGCGTTCAAAGGATGTAACCGCACGGGACCTCTGAAAAAATGCAAAATAACACTTGACGAGTACGCGTCTTTTTGTCTTTCGCCGATGTATAATTTTCCACACTTAGTTCCTTCCTTCCTCTAAGACGATCCTCCACTAAAAACATCCTAACGAACGGAGTAATGAACGTCCGTGGGGATTATCGTTCCAGTCTGTTCTCGAACATCGATAACAAAGTGCGTTTGCCCAGTGTAAGAGCCAGTGCACCCAGAAGACGAACGACCATGCCCTGGAAGATCTTTCCAGTCATCTTGCGGTTTCTCCGCGTTCATAAAGGCGACTTTAACTTTTTCTCGCGGTTTACCTAATGCCACCGAGTTCACAGAGTCTGGACACTTCCTTTGGCCATCATTCACCACTGTAACAGTGGCGTGTAATTACGAAATCTGCCACCGGGCAATAACTAACACCATCGTTGGGAAATGTGAAATCTAATTTGAAGAGAAATAGGAAGGTAGCACAGAATATGGGGTTTATTTTGAAGAGCGTATCTAATATCAGCTCCCCCTATTTTATTAAATTGTTGCTAATCTGCTTCAAAAACAATATGCACATAGGTTAATTACGAACTATCTGAATGAAGGTTATATTCGGCAGCAACTTCTAAATATGTAAAAAAATCTACACTGAATAACGTGTACACTGAATATTGCAAAGCAGTTTGGCTCAAGTGTACCCTCATTTAACCTTTACCACACGTAAGAAGACGTTAAAGTGATTTTAGAATCCGAATCTAGAATTCAATTTTGAATTTAGAATCAAAAGTTTCGACTTCAAACATCACGAGTCCAAAGTTCAGATCCTCAATTTTGAAATATTCCTTATCATCCTTTCTTGCATACTTCACTTCATTTCCAAGCTTCTTCTCCGCAAAACATTCGTCAGAGACTTCAATAGACTGCATGTCAATTTCACTCACTGCCTTGTTAGTTGTACTATCAGCTTCTTTGTGGCAATTTCCATGGAAACTTCACAAAAGACTTATTAACGAGATTCTTCGCTCGACGCTTCCGCCCCTTTCAGCTTGTAAAAGCCGATCCACCTGAAGGCTAGACTCACCTGACCCAGGTTATTTATTTCGTGTCCCAGACGGATTTAGCTCGCCGTAAATTAGCCAGGAATCTGATCGTCGCGATTACATACTGACTTCCTTGTCGGCGGGCTTCTTTACGAACAAACGTGACTCATTTACGAGACTCGTGAACGTTCTATGATTAACTATCGCGCCAGGGATTTCAATCATCCACGTGTGTATGCATTCAATGCAAACCGACTTGTCCTCGCGCAGGATTTTCTCCTCTTAGGAAATTTCAGGAATTTTATCCTGCTTTCCCTGCACTCTGTGGAAGAGCTGCGAGCTATTTAGACTCTTGATATAACATAATTGGCTGAATAATAAACGTTAGTGCTACTGTTCTTCATACTATTCATCTTATTCGTCTTTTGAAATATTGGTAAAATTTATTTAACATTGAATGCGGCACTGAGAATTTTATAAAGTTTGTTTTGCAAGGATCGGTTGTAACTATTGTGTTAATCATATAAATATTTAGAAACTAGTTATTTACAGATTGCAATAATTTCAAGATCATTAGTAATCAGTTTATATTACCATACTGTGGAGCAGTTTCGTCGCATGGTTTAATATAAAAATGTAAATTAGAATGAGTAACCTGTATTGAAACTGTGGTAAAATAGATACATTACGTATTGTATTTTGTTAAATACACTGATATTATACAAAGAATATAAATTGTAGTGTGCACACCGATATTTAGATAAAAGAATATAATTTTGAGTGTTCACATTTTACCACCATTTTAACGCGTCAGTTATTAGATTTTATACTAATATATTTAAACTATGCGCTTAAAATTGTTCCGCACTACTGCAGTATAAAGTAACTGCTAATGATCTTGTAATTAATGTAATTTGTATGAATAATTAATTTTGACACACTTTGCAGCAACCTAAATAGAATGAATTAATTTTTAAATTAAAGAAGGAAGTGATGTACATTCGAGTTAGTTAATTTGATTCTTATGCGTTTCGTAGAAAAATTAAAATTACGTTTTTAACGCAATTATTAGCAGAATATCTAAAACTAATTGCTACAAATTATTTTACTTGTAATACGGATTAGTATTACAATGTATTAGTTTTATATTCGCGAATACAGTGTCCAAAATAAGCAATGTTTATATTTCATCTTAATATATTATTTTTATTTTTCGTTTGTATTTACAATATTTTATTTTTATTGGTTTCATAGATATCTGAAGCAATTTGAAAGTACACCCACGCTTAAAAGTGTTAGGACACTTATCAAATTCGAAATAAATCTGAAAAAGGAAAAATTAGAAGGTACATTATCCTACTGTACACTTTGCACCACAAACAAAATGGTCATTCAATATTCTATCACAAATCTCACCATGAAAATTAATTGAATATCAAATTTTGTTTTCGTTGATATAGCCCATCTGCTTCTGAATTACAACTTTCATCAACTCTGGCATTCTACCTGTAAGTTTATAAATAGTTTCTGATAACATTGGTTACTGGCTTCTTTCTGTTACATGTATTTTTTTCAGTATTTTAATTTTAAGATTATTGTAACAATTACTGTCAAAATAATATAAGTAAATACATATTAACATAGTTAGTGTTAAGCGTGAATGGCGAGCGGAGCTATGAATACTCCTGGAACATGTATAATCATACTATTGAAAAACTGTCAAATGTACACCGTTAAGGTTAATAAACAATTACTATTATTATTTCTGATAATATGTTCTCCCATTCCTATTGCAAGTGACTCTAGAAGCCAGATTTTAATTTTAGGTAAATTCGTTATATTTTAAGGTCCACTCTATCCTATATTTTCCCAATTGTATTTGAATCGAATGACTGAAAGGTCCAGTACATGATTTTTATTTAATTATTCTCTTGTCATTATCCTCAATGACTTCTGCAGACATTTGCAGGACCTTGGGAAAGTATTGCATTTTCAACAGAAACAACAAGTGTCCTAAGGCTTATGAACAGCAGTGTACGTTTAGTGTAATTTTAATTAAAGAAATAAAAAATGATAAACCCGTATCATGTTAGAGACCAAATGAAAGTGGCTTCGAATTATAATCGTCACCGATCTCGTCCTTCTCATCTATCATTTCGCGCATCCGGCGAGACACATTTCCTGACGTATCATCGAATGATGCAGGCGAACCTGCTACCGCATGAAATCACCTGGAACGATGTCTGAACGGAGGACGAGATAAAACGACGTAGAAATTTCACTCTGCTTCAAACAGTTATTACGATGATTAATCATCCTCGCGCTCCGATGGGTTCATACAAAATTTACAATTTCCTAATTGAATTTGCTTACATGTCACTCTGACAGCAAGAAATGTTTTAAAAAATTGCACGAAGTATATAAGAAGTAATGTAAAAGTAACTCGAAACTTAAACAACTTTTGGAAGCAATTTACAGTCACTTTGAAATTTGTGTCTTATCCACGATTGATGCAATATTGTATCAGAGTGAATATTATTACGTTGAATTCAACTAATATGTGTCATACTTTTGATTACTTCTTTTGTATGACAAATTTTGTTTCGATGTTAGGTATTAATTGAATAAATTCAAAGATTTTCGATGGATAAAATGAATTTACAGCACACTTTTACGTATGTTTATTTTCTACGTTTAATGTAAATAATTATCACTATAGTCTCATTAATGGGGTATTAATATTGCTGCTCAAACTGTGAATATTAATATTCAGTCGATTTAGATTTTAAAATACGTCCGGAAGTAACTTCTTTTATGATCACAATAATTTTTCTTCATTTCCGTTAAGCATTCTCCATTTTAAGTTCCAGCTGCCTTATAAATAATAATCATAATAAAAATGGGTTACTGCGAGAGTATAATAAATCTACTTATACTGGTGTAGCTAAAATTGTGAGCAAGAAATGTAGACAGAAACAAAATGTAGCACAAGAATCTCTAATATGTTATGTTTTATGCATAAATAACTTTTACGATTTACATTTATTTCAATGAGGATTCATGTCATTCTTCTGAACCAATAAAAATTAAATTGCTTCAATGATACATCCTGACAAGAGGACAGACACATTTTGACATTTTCTTTGAAAAAACTGTACTGCTTTACTGCAAGACCAAATTGATTTCCTTGCTTTGCACACTACTTCAAAATTATTTGGAGCATCTTTAACTGAATATTAAGTCAGTGATGGTCACCGGAGCTGCAGCCTTCCCCTACCTTAGGTTCATTCCCCTCGTTTCAGTTCCCCCGTTGTTCCATCGTCGTCCTAAATCACAGCCTATATAAGGGGACTGTACCTAGAGTGGAGGAAGGCCGCCGCTCCGGTGACCATCACTGTATTAAACATTTGTTACTATCTTAGCAAAACATCTAATATCTAGTACTTGGTTATAAAGTTGCGTTTGTACATTTTATCAAAATCTTTATATCCGTTTGTAAAATAAAAATATTCTTTCTCCGAGGGTATTTGTTGATACGTTTCTACGATTTGCTGTATCGTTACTGAAGGCACACCCAACAAACGTCGATAATAACAATTATATAAATAATCTATCGACAGAACTAACTCATTAAAAAATAAATAAAATAGCTCACGTTTCGTCGAATTTTAATTTTTTCCCCAAACAAAAAAGAAACGTCTTTTTATCGCATCAATCACGAGTGATTTGATTTTCGTGGTATGAAATCGAAGTGAAAGTCGTTCGATTGATCAGCAAATACAACTGTCCGAAAGCTTATAACCAAGATAATACGAGTGACAGCATCGCCCGAATAACTCGAATCACTTATCGCACTGATCTAATCGAGCATCGACATAATTGACGTGCAACTTACAAGTTAGTACAAGTTACGTATACACTCGATGCCGAACAGACCGCAGTGATAAATGCTAAATGCTCTGTAGAGGATTGTTGATAAATTCTGATGTCTTGATAAATATTGATGAGTACCTCTCGATGGTACATAAAATATTCTTTAATGTTTTAATGCGTCCGCGTGCAATCTAAATTAAGCATAAATTAAAGGAAGAATTACAATGATTGTAAATCAGGTCTTTTCGTAAGCAATGTCGTCTCCTATCTTATAAAACACATGTTAAAAAAATATAAATATGTTATCCGATTTTGTTTAGTGAAAATTGTACTGGGCATGCAGGAGAACGTGAGAGATCTACTTTGTTTGAGATTTGGATTACCATAGCAAAATCTGTTGCTAACAATCTTGTTAATAAGATGCGATTTTAGTGGAAAAATATCATGATGGTGTTTGTCACACTTAAAATCACCTGTTTTGGTAGCTCGATAGTTTTTCAACAGACAAAAACTTCAATAATACTAATCGGTTAAAATCAACCTGAAATGAATTAAACAAGTTGAAAAAGGACAATAAAATTACTATTCAGTATACTGATAATTTAAAAATAACTGCAGTTGTTAATTTCTTTACGTTTCATAAAGTCATAATTAAAACTGACATTACGTATGGGATGACCTGATACTCGATTCATAAAAATCAATTTTCCTGTAGCTGCGACCCCATATGGAGCTGAGGGAAGACGCTCATAACCACACTGCAGATGTTTATGCAAATATGCGCTTTTAAAATTCAATATTTTTTATTTTATTGCTGTTATACAAATGAAGCTTTCATAAAACTATATTTTATTCTGTGAATGATCAATAAATATAGTTTTTACTTTTTTACCGTTTTAAATATGCGTTTCTCAAACAGTCGGACATGTTAAATTGCATAAAAATCCGCAGTCTACTCATAACGCTACAAAGTTGTAAATTTCGTGTGCAACATTCGTTATTACAAAGCAAATTTCGTAATAACCATGCAAATGAGAACATCGAGATAATCGTGCCCGAGGCTTGTTCGAAAAATGAAATACCACCTTCGTGCAACGCCGGACCGGGATCAATTAATTCGGGTATCATGAAAGAAGATTATTTGTTGTATCAGACTGATCGGGTGGCATTAATTTATTCAGCGTTGACCGGTCCTGTTCTCTCTGTAATCCTTCTTCTTGCGTGTACCCATTATTGACACACTTTCGCGAAATGTGAATGCTGTTACACGCGATATCAGCTACCGAAGAGATGTCCGTGCAAAAAATTAGAGCGGATGCAAATTACACGAGCGAGCAACGTTGAGTTTCGGTCAATCTTAATGCAATAAAACGTGTGCTCGCTCGAACGTAATTACAAAAATCTTTTCTCTCGACGGGTACCACCGAAATTGCTGCACAGTACCGTAATATATCGCTAATAAACGTTGAACACAAGATGGCGGTCCTCTTTGTACCGTAATTATTTTTCGTACCGAACTTTTCGAGAAACTGAATAATCAGGAATAAATTGATCGGACCAGGGATTTTTAATATACTTTCAATGTGGATTTCCAGAAAAATGTTCAATCCGTATGGATGCAGAATGAATTACGGCAGACAGTCTTACTTTGGACGAAAGTGGGTGCAACGATCGAATTTTATAATTTGTTGCAGTAATACGAATTTTAAGATCATTGTACTAATTCGTGAAATCGTTTTAATAAAATTCAATCGTTGACCGAACAAGAAACTGTTATTGTATTTGGAAAGGGAATCACAAGTTTATATGGAAATGAATAAATTATAACACTCGAGCTTTAATAAAACTAAAAATAACAACGTAGTTACTGTATCAAATTTTAGAGTTTATAACATTCGTCAACATTTTAGTTCATTAAAGTCATTCAGTCGAGGGTATAGTGATGCAATACTTATGAGAGCCCTTGAAACGTTCATTGTATAGTTTCCATCTACTATAGCTACAAATTTGAAAATGAAGGAGATCTGAATTTTCCATACGAAGATATTACGTAACATACCACCCCAGAATGCTCTTAAAAAGCTCAGTAAATCTCCTCCGCCAACTATAAGCGTCATTCTGAAAGTGAAAGGAAGCTACATTTCCTATTTAAGAATGTCACGTGATACACCGTATGAAAATGTTCCTCAAAAGCTCGTTATATCTTCCACTATAACTACAAATTTGAAAGTGCAGGAGATCTGAATTGTCTGTACAACAATATCACGTGGCACACCGTATGAAAATGTTCCTCAGAAGCTCCCTATATCCCCTCCACTATAACTACACATCTGAAAGTGCAGGAGATCTGAATTTACCATACAAGGATAGTACGTAACATACCACTCCAGAATGCTCTTGAAAAGCTTCGTAAATCTCCCTCGCCAACTATAAGTGTCATTCTGAAAGTGTAGAGAAGTTAGAGTTTCTACACAAGGATATCACGTGACCATTTGAGAGTGCTCTTGAAAAGCTCACTAAATCTCTCCCACCTACTATGAGCGTCATTCTGGAAGTGCAAGGAACCTGGATTTGCCATAGAAGGGCATCACACGAGACGTTGTGGGTGCTCTTGGAGAGTCCGCTATACTTCTTCCACCTACTATATTCGAGGAAGTAATATCGTGCGTGAAGGGGATCGGCCACTAAGTAGCCTTTTCGCATGTTGATTACGCAGCGAGCACGCGGCATTACCATAACTCGATGCCGGTCTCGAACACCGTCAACCGTAACCGCAGCTTAACGGGTGCTGTTCCCGTTAGGAAATGGGAGCCGTTCGACGAGCGTCCCGATCACATTTCTTCATGGCGTCGGAATTAAATGTTAAAACACGCACAAACGCCGCGACGCCTCGCCTCCGCGCGATCACCGTTCATGGAAACGGTTTTAACGATTTCCAAGAATTCTCTAGCGCCCTCCGTTTCCGGAAAATACGTCACTGAACAGGATCGGATTCGACTTCAGTTACGACGGAGCATATATAAATATTAAGTTGGCATTAGTCTATCTTGTTTCCAGTTATTTCATGTTTTGCACTTTACCCGGTTCAAGAATGCTGTTAAACGATGATAAGGTTGTTTGATGTTTTTAAGATCCTAGACGTGTGCAGTTTTATTATGAGACTATTTTTGTGAGCATTCCGTGAGTATGATGTTTTTGACGATCATCAGTGAACTTATACTACTTTGAAAAATAATGCATTGTCAAAAATGTGATTTATACCAAATTTATGTTTAGATTTCAATTGACGTGTACTATTCTAAAATATAAATAATAATGAAAACAATAATATTGTTTTATTGAATGCCAAATTGAATTTATTTGATATAAATATTTAAGGTTAATAGATAATAATTTTTTAGAATTTTGTTGTTGAAACCTTACAAAAAGAGCAACCTGACACAACATTAAAATATTATCAAAGGGATAGCTTGATAGGGAGCTGCGGCCTTCCCCCACTCTAGGTCCATTCCCCTTGTTTCAGTTCACTCCAGTTCGCTCCTTGCCCCCCTCGACCCCTTGTCGTACCAGATCAGAGTCTATATGAGGGGAATGGACCTAGAGTGGAGGAAGGCTGCAGCTCCGGCGGCCAGCACTGGAGTAGATAATACTAATAACTTTTACTGATAAAAGGGATAAAACATTCCGGTAGACCCAAAAAATAATCAACGCTTATAACATCGATCATCCATAATAAAATAAATATTCTAATTTACCTTGAAATTTCTCAAATACACTGACTCAGTTATTATTCAATGATTAATTGTATACAAGTAGAAGCAGCATTCTGTAATCTAATACCTCGCAGAATTATAGCCACCTTTATAATAGCCAAGGTTACTATGTAGACGTTCGTCACATTGTACACTCTGAATCTTCCTTTAATGAAAGCTGTTGAAAATTTGAATCCAGCATTGATTCATCTATCAAATCCTTTGTAACAACGTCACGGATTCATTCGAACGTTACGGATGACAGAGTTTCCTGATTGTTCTTCTGGCGATATGTAAATGCCTCGGTAATGTAGGCGGCAGCCAGTTCGTGTATTAGGGAAAAGGAACCTGTTCACGGCCTGGATAACTCAATTGGTTGCCAGCAGTCAAACGAAAGATCCGGGTTCAAATCTTGATTTAATGAACCGAACGCTCAATTCGTTTTTCTTAATCGCGGTCGATCAAAACGCGCACACGTTCGTTTACAATGACTGGCATTTGATATTAATGAATTCCTACCTGAACTACCATTCTTGTGACAATGTGTTAGACGTGCCAGATAATTATGTCATTTGTCATTTTTCGTCACTTCTGATTAAAGATTTTTTAAAGAAATTCTCACAGATTCTAGCTTTCCATTTTTAATAGCGTAATTGTCTAGTTACTTGAATTTTTTAGGTGCAAAATATAGAGTCGTTAGTTATTAATTTCTTTTTATTAAAAATTTGGTAGTAACTCATGTCAGATATCTCAGAATTTTTTAATACGCTCGATGGTTTAATTTTACAGATATGAATACATACATTTGGAGATTCGTTGATAATTAGTACACTCTGTATACTTATGCAAATATATATCTTCAGATGTAGATTGAGAATAATTTTCTTACCTTATGAAGATGTCAAAATCATATGTTTTATTTCGCAGATCTGTCAAAATGACTTTGTTTTGCATCCTGGAATACTATAAATTGCATAAACGTCCGCAGTCTAACAATGAGAAACTGAGTATTTTTGTTAAGGAAAAGAGGTAAGTTTAACCTAAGGAGAAGGTAAGAAATATAATCTCAATTTCGATATTTTAGGAACAAAATGTAAGGCAGATATTTACTATACTGTTACATGTAATTAGTTTTCAATTGATAATTTATATGTATTACTAGATGGCCGACGTTGTCTTACGAGTAGGCATTAGGAATCCATCATTATTAACATTAGAAGCATCAAGATTTTTTTATCAGAATACAGTATTTAATCGATGTATTAAAAGTCTCAAAAGATCCAAAAGATTTCATGTTACGGACATAATACAAAAAAATTAAATGACGCATGTCGTGCTTCTACTATTAAATCGTATTCTTAAAGAATCAGTACTTATCAAACACTTTCAATGTATAATATAATAGACATTCAAAACAGCAACATTAAATTAGTTGTACAGTGTGACCAACTATAAATTATTAACGAACATTCTTCAAAAAATATTACAAACAAAAAGCGTGGAACACAAACAGGACGAAATAGTTCCAAAAAAGATATCTGATATCGCAAGCATGTTTAATAAGGTGCGGTGTATTAATCAATTTATTAAATTTATAAGTCAGTATTAGTCACCCTTTCAATTTGCAATAAAGAACATTCAATTCAGCAGAAACATTTAATATCTTATCATGTACTTTCCAAGTTCCTGCTTCTAAATTTCCTCGGCTGAAATATAGTTGTTCCTAGTCCACCATACGATTTTCCCACGAGCGTCTTGCACGGTAAAGCGCTTAACATACTAACGAAGCAATGGAGTAATGAACACGTAGGCGATGGTACTAGGCCAAACAAGATTCTTACATGTTTCTGGAACGCCGTGGCGCTTAACGGGAGTGATAACCCAAAGCCAGGGCAACGCGTGATCATGCTAAATAGTTCGCCGACGAGATTAATCGTACATCTCTGTTAATTGCACGCGATCGAAAATGCTAACGAACTATATCCACGAGAGCGAGAACGTGCGTAGGCTGGTGCACGTAATAAGTCTATCTCACACGCGATTCATTGATGCCGAACAGATATCGTGTTCCGTACGTATAATCGATACATCGACGAGTGTCCCGCATTTCAGCGAGAAAAACGAATATCTGATGCACGGCTATTCGTCACGACTTCTTTTACTCCCGTCTAAGAGATAACGGTCTTAATAAGTCCTGATCGCCGATCGAACGTGAGAAACACGGAAGACGATCGAAGGACGATGATAGAGAATGACAAATTTTGGATCGTACCGTCAGGGTACAATTTTTGTGTAGAGTAAGCGTACCGAGTATGAGATAGGTACCTAATATGAGACACCGTAGTATTTCCATAAAGAAGTGGTGAAATGTTATGGCAGTCATCAGAAATATTAGAACACCTGACAACATCGGCTATATGTGATTGGTATTCTCACAAAGGCAATTATTTCGAAATGACATTATTTAAGGGAATTTCGCAGATATATAAGATTTGGAATTTCATGCATTTTCCACTTTATACTTTTTCCATAAGATATTGGTTGTATAATTATGGTTTTTGATTACTTTAGGACCTGTAGATAAGTACATGATACATAAAAATGTTACGTTAGCAACGAGGTCAAACATTGGCCATTTTCTGCTATTGTCTTTTTTCATGCAAATCGATTTTAATAAGTAGTTAACTGAAAATATTCGAAAATTATATTTAGATATAGTAATTCCACAGTTTGAGCTCTACGAACGCTTATATGCGGCTGAGAAATTTCTACTTACACTTTCGACATTATTATAGAGATGCCGAAATTACGCCACCTTATCTTCTTTATTTTGATGAGCGATCTTTATTATTCGTTTTTATTTCTATGACGATAATTATCTTTCATTTACATTCCAATTTTCTAAGTGACAAAATATATGGAGTGTGACGCTGTCGATATTATAGCATGGCTAATTGTAGATAAGTATAAAACGACCTCGAAGGGGCTAGTTTCGAAGTCTCTAAAAAATTATTAATCTTTTTCAGTTTGTTGAAAAGAAAGAAGTGGTCATAGGCTCCAGAGGTCGAGCCCATAAGTCGCATTAGTCTCTTTAATAAGTATATGTACTTATGGTACTATAATTCCTATACTAATAACGATATTCGAGACTCAATTTAGATTGCTTGCATTTTCTAAAAATTCATTCAGAAAATATTTATCCACACAAAGTAATCGTCTCACGAAATATTCCGTGCTAAGAAAGTTAGGGTACATAATACAACTGAACCCAAGGCTAGGTTGAAGGTAGGGTAGAGTATGCTAGGAAGAGATATTTGAGTTGCCATAAACAGAAATGTTGGCAATTTATCAAAGTGAAATTTGTCAAAGTGGACAGAGGATATTCTGAATACTTAATGACCGCAATTTTACAATTTCAAATAATCAATGCGAGTCGCATTTTTGTACACGATAAAAGGAAAGTTCATTCGGATGAAATATGAACGGAGGCGAAAATGCCCGACGCGCGAAAGAAATGCTTCCCTTACAAGTACAAGCACAGTTTCAAGGAGTAATTACTCTGGAATTATAAAGACTCCGCCGCCAGCTTTTAATCACGGTTTTAATTACTTTATCCTCCATGCTGCGCGAATACTGCCATCTCTGTTTCCTTGTCCTTGGAATCACGGTTTGTAGTAGCGTTTAATTTACAGGATTAAGGAGCAATTTCAAACGATTCGAATTACTTTATCGAATTCATCGATTGCCATACGTTAGGATAAATGAAAATATATTGAACACGTTAATGGATCGTGAAACATAATATCCTCTTAAATTTGATTTTTTAAACGTCTAATAAATAAGTATATCGTATGTTGAAATTGCATCTTTTTCAAATGTGTTTAAACTACTTTATGATGTTTCGTTGTATATCGTCAATAAATAGTACGTATAATCATTCCCAATAAGCAACAAATCTCAATTATAAAACATGTATGTAAGAACCACTGACCCCGAAAGGCATATCTAAATCATAACAGCGTTGGCTAATAGATGGATACTTACTATCTATCTAGTGTTAGCAGTGACGTGTACAAAATGTATTTTGACAATTACTGAAAGGATGAATGGCTTATGGAAAACCTAATTTCGATATGGACAATCTTATTTAAATGTAATTTATGTACATTTCTTTTAGAATTTTTTCAAAGCATCGTACAACGTAATTGAAGAACATTAATTCTGAATATTTAATAAATAAAAAGGGAAAGTTGATCAAAAATATAATTCCTGTTAATAAGTTAATAATTGCACAGAGTATCTGACAATTTACGGTCCATAATTTGACAGTGCAGTCTGTGCGCAAATTTAAACATATGTTGAATAATATTTTATTAAAAAGTTATGACAAATGTACGAAACGCATAAGAACTTGAATTGATGTTATATATACTATTTGCAATTTTTCTCTTTATTTATCCCTTTCATTCATCTTAAGAATATAAACATTTTCTTGTATAATCTATAATCAGAAGTTATACTTGGAACAGTATATTCTTATTTAATAAGCATACTTCTGTAATGAAATATTATACCAGGCTGATGATTAATCGTACTAGATTTTAATTGTATGTTCAGTATACAAAAAATTGCTGTTTACTTTCAAATCACTGTTTTACAGGCTGAACTTAATTAATGATTTTTTTTCAATTACTATCGTTAATATATCGAGAAATTAATACGTTCAGTGCCGCAGCGTTAACAACCATACTTATTGTACTGATGCACATATTAGAGCGCTGAAGAACACTCTCTCATTTGCAGTGTAACTTTTCTTCTCTATAGTGGCCATTCGTGCGTGAGAGGCTACTTTTGCAGGATGTATATATGCACCTTTCACAGTCAAAGGGTTAAATTGCATAAACATCCGCAGTGTATTAATAACACTTCATTTCACTACATTATTATTCTATAAAAGTAAATATCCATTTTCTTAACGAAGGACTAAACGGTGAAGATTGATCTGAACGATATCTGCCACATGGACTTCCAAACGTGTTAATTGACTTAAATTTCTAACCATTCTATTAACATCCTGTACACAATTATTTTCCTATTTTTATCCATACAACATGCTGTCACAGCTTACTGTCAGTTTTCACGTCGTGTGCACAGTGAATCAGGTACACTGCACCTGATCATCAGGAAACCCTCAATTACCGTGATTTTTCGCCACGAACGAGGTTTCAATTTACGATACATGGAGATCCACCCTGCGGTCTCGACTGCGGGCTAATAGAAGCGTGCATCTCATCTCGTGATCGAGCCTTACCCGATTAGCGTTGTCTTTACACTGCAACATTCGCGAGAATCTCTACTTACATACGGTCACCCTGTTGATTGCGAAAGGTCAATCGTAATGTCAACGATTTACTCTCACCTGAACCGGGGACTTCGCGTGGATTAGACCCAACGAAGGCAAGAGGCGATTTTACCGGGCGTGCGGGGGTTGAAATTTATTCGTGGTTCGAGCTCTAACGAATAGCTACGCGAATTAGGAATTTAATTCTCCTCATTGAGATTTCGTTTCCGATAGCGCGTCCATTGATTTTCATTACCCGTACGCCGAAGCGCGAGTAATTTGAATTTTAAGTACCTTCGAGGTAATTTGAACGTCATGCATCAAGCCTTAAAGATAAGAGTTAAGTATCATTATTAAATTGTGGACGTTTATGCGAAAGCAGATTTTTCTGGATTATTGGCTTTATATTTTTATGTATGGACGTAGATGAAAGTTAAGTAAGGTATTTGTTTGATCGTTCGAAGCTTTTAAAAATATTTTTTTAAAGGGGTAGTGTTTATATTTGCGTGTGGAGTTTAATTGGGCTATGTTTTACAGTAACAGATTAATGCAGATATAAAATAAGAATCGCAAAATGAGGAAGCGAAGTGGAGGAATCTGAAATGAGGGGAATGGACCTAGAGTGGGGAAAGGTCGCAGCTCCGGTGGCTATCACTATCTTAACCCCACAAAAAATATGTGGTGAAACATTTAAATTCTCATAGTTTATTTGTTCGATTCTTTTGGGAGGAGAAACGAATTGAAAATATGCTAAAAAGATTTCTCATCGACGATAAAGGATTTGCCACAAAATATTAATTCTTTTTATTACAAACATATTTTGACCGCCCATTAAGAAACTTCTGTCGTGCTAGATTGCCAAATTCTCTATCGAGCAATGTAATTGATTTTCCCTAAAACGTAAACGGAATTCTAAAAAATGTAGTTAGATTTGAATCAGGCTGTCGTTAGAAAATTTTCGTCAGCAACTGTATGTACGCAGGTCTTAAAAATGCTACTAAAAACATTCAAGTAATGAGAATACAAAGAATCGTTTATCTATTAACAAATTTGTAGAAATTAGCGATCTTTGAAAACGAATGCTGCCGATAACATGAAACACTAATGGAATGAAGTAATTAAATTCAAAACGATGTACATGATTACTATTATGCGGTAAAAACTTGTACTCTGACGCATACTAAGGTTCATAATTACATAAACGTTCTTCCCCCAGAATTATGTATCAGCCTTCATCAACGTTGTTTCAAAGTTTTTCAATTAGCCAAGAAAAACCGAGTCGTTCGCGCTACATGTATTTCCCTGCACTTGCACTCTGGCAGACAATTTTTTGCGATTACAGCAAGATGGTTACGGCAAGAAAAGAATTTTCTTCCGGTTTGAAAAGGTTCTGACGCGATCCGTATCGTGCTGCTTGTGCAAGTATTATACGGACTACGTACACCGTGAAATGATAAACAATAATTAAGCGTACAGCAACTGTCAGTTTGCAACGGGGAGTGAAGCATACTCCGTCGATTATTACATGCCAAACGGTGCATCAGAATTTAAAGCCCTATCCATACACGGCATGAAGCAGTTCCTTGTCCTTTATTGTTGTTCTTCTCTTTAGAACTTGCTATCTGAAATAACTATAGTCCGTCGAATATTCCTTGAGAAAACAAACGAAGATTTTTATAAAAGTACCACGAAGAAGAATAGAATATTAGACGCAAAGTGTTAGCACTGAAAAATGAAGCGTGAGTCAGGTAACTCGTTACAAGTCAACATCTTAACACGTTGACTTTCCACGTTATACCTCTCTCACTGTAGCTCTCTCAGTCTTCCAGTCCGGAAAAACGCTATAAAACGAAGATCTTTCTATACACAGTCATTCTTATACTTTAAACATTGTTACCTGCTTTGTTATCGTTACTATTAGAGAGATTATAGTTTTTGTTCTTTGATAATAAATTGAGTGCGCGTGAATTAATAGTGTTCGAATTCATATCACTCCCCATTTTAACACGTTGACTACCACAGTGGAAACTCCCATGCCTGGTCAGACACACTATAATTTGTCGACAAAATGTCAAACCTCTCATTAACACGTTCGCTACCATGGTCGATTCGAAAAAAACGTCCACCACGGATCACGCCTTATTTTTATCAATTATCTCTGTCACACATGTGTGACGTCGAGCTCTCAAAGCAGAATCGACGTGTCAGACATATGTGACGCTGGTGGCGAACGCGTTAAATAGCCTTCGATGCAACGTGACCCTACCTAATCCGGAAACCTCGAACAATATGAACGTTTCAATTTGCGAAAATCAATACGAACACGCCTGAATGAATTCACGCGAAGCGTCTTCAGGGCCCGTTCGATTCAGCCAGCATTGTATTTATTAGAATATTTATGACGCGTACTATTGCGCGTGTTGATCTTATCCGAGCAGTGTGAGCCGACTTTAAAGGGAGAGAAAGAGATGGAAGGACGAAGAAGTTGGAGTTAATGCAAGCCGGGTCACGAAGGCTGACCGGGATCACAAGTTCGTCGTCGTCGTCGTCGTCTTCGTGGTTGCATTACCATCGTCTGACACCGTCATGGTTCACCGTGAAGACATTATACACCCGAAGGCTATTACTTTCGATATCGTTTATTCTTCCATTGTTTGCCGTTAAGATGCTTACCCCTCCGCTGGATTTAATCAAACTAATATTTCTTCGACATTCAAACAATTTTAGAATGGCCATAACACAAATGAATATTTTTTAATGGGCTGCTATTCAGAGTAGAAATTAGTTGCATTAAACTTTTCTAAATACTTATTTCATTATTACATGAAACTATTGCTTATTGGGAAATCAGAATCTTTTATTGATCGAAATTCTAAAATTTTTCTTCTTTACGTCATTTTCATTTCATTTTCAATATTTTACCGCGTTAGAGTAGTTTTTGTTTATAGCGAGTGTCTGACTGATTTTTCTAAAAAATCACCGTGTGGTACGAATGAAAATAAGATTACAGTAATCGATAAATATGTTTCGAAAAATGTGTCATTGAAAAGTTATTGCAAGAATATTCTATACGAGTACCGTGCCTAATTTTGTATTATAAAATATTACCTACCGCTATGTGTACGTGGTGATAACAGTATAGTATTAAATATTTTACAATGACTGTATTCAAATTGTGTAAAATATAATACTAATTTTTTTAAGTAATTTAATTCTCGTATACATTTCCTGAGAGCAAAGGGTGTCTGTGTACCTATATTCTATACCCTTATTTTCATACTATACCTTCATTCAAACATTTAAACAAAATATTTTCCGAAGCACATTTGTACAATATTTCATTCTTTTTATTATTGTTACTCATCGAATATGCCGGCAAGGTTTATAGAGAAACCTGTCAAACATCCTGCATAAAAGTACAATATATTCGTATCAGGCGTAGAAAGTTAAACGTTATTAGTAGAATACGGATCTTTATGCAATTTACCATATCAATGTTCAAGAAAAATGCACATTTTATAGAGTAAGCGAAAGAAAAAACGTACTTTTAAACATTTAAACCGCAAAATATAGTTCTGCCACAGTTACGTTTCGTCAGCTACATGGAAATCAAAAATATTTGACTCTAAACATGTATATTTGCATAAAAATCCGCAGTCTAGTTATTAGTATATCGGTTTTATGACAATGTTGAAAAACTTTTCTCGAACTAGAATTGAACAAAAACAGTTTCTCTGCCGTTTAAAGGAGTACAGAGGAATCCTTTATACCAGCGAGAAACCAGTTCTTCTGCATCCAGTCAAATGCACCAGGCCTGCAGTAAACTGATACAGATTTATCTCGAGCGATGCTCCTGCTATTATTCGTATTACCTGGCTGACACTTGGTCTGATAACGAGGTAATTGGCGACTGCTTGGCGCTGGAGATTAGAATCGTCATTCGAGCTCGAAAGTATTCCGAAACTCGTGAAATCATTGTTCGGTCCAACACGCTCCTGCAGCGGCAAAACGGCTAACACTATGAACGTGAAAGTCCATGAAAATAGGTCTAAATTAAAAACAAATATTACTGCTATTGTTGAGTATTATTGTTAAAGCGTTTTAGATTTGTCACCTTGTAGGTAATGCGGTTTAGTCTCGATTGTTTCAATAATAATTGCTTTAATACTTTGCATCCTATGGACTTATACTGGGTTCTGAAAGATGGTCTCAATGTGCTAAGAGCCACTGTATGGGCTCAGGGGCAACTGCTTATTATGTTTAAGAATTTTAGAATTTGGACTAATTATTACATCGATGTGTTTTATTAAAGTGTACGTGTTATGTTAATTATTTTGTAATTTTGCAACGCAGAAGTAAGTTAACAATGGAAATTATAGTAATACAGTGTACGGTTTTTTCCAGAGTCTCAGGGTTGAAAGTGTTAAACAGTTTTACTTGTGTAAATCAAAAAAGTGTTTTAAAAATTAATAATTTTATGTCTCACAGTCATATTTTAGTCTACAATTGCACGTTTCGTTTTCTATTTCAGACTGTTTATTGTTTAATTTCTACCGCAGTAACTGGTTTGCTCACGGCTTTATTTTGTTTTATTTTCTTGCGATTACAAACAGGAGTAGGATATCAATTGACCACAGAATGTTTGCAAGGCTTAAAGTCTATATTTATAGGCTATTTAATAATCGAATCATCGGCTTTCGATTTTACGATTTGCAGGAAAATATAAATCATGACTGAATTTTTCATTTTCAGGTATATGTGAGAATATCGTACTGATCACGTATGTTTTATTATTGTTTTAAATTTTCATATAAAATTTATGGCAAATGAAACTCTAAGAAACTAGATAAACTCGTTCTATCTGAACATAAAATAGTGCAGCAACCTTAAAACAGAGTAAAACATTTTATGCGTATTGGTATCTGATGCAGCTGTTTAAGCATGTTCAACGACCTACTCTGCAAGGTCATAGAAATTTACATCTAACAAAAGTGTCGGTCTAACTATGTACGATAGCGGTGAATCTTTTTCCAAAAATAACATTTCATGTGACATTAACGGCGGTTGAAATTTCATTTTAATTAAATCGTGCAGATTTTTATCAATTACAGGCTACAAATATTGCAGACTGATAAAATTTATGAACGGAAATAACAAATATTGTTTAGTACCTTTGAAACAAATAAAAAACTCCTAATTGATATATGTATGTTCGCAAAATAATAATTTCAGAAATACAAAATTGTGTTTCCTTCATAATTTGGAGTCAATGCTTCCTTTACGCCTGGAGTAGTAGCGGAGATGTGAAGATCATCTTGAGTTTCTTGAATCAATCTATACATTTTTTACAGCGTTAATCTGTCCAACTCTTTATTTTCTGTAAAAAGAATATTAGCGTACTTGTGTGGGATAACTGTTAGTTTAGGAGACATTTATTTCAAATATTATTGTATCTGAAGCCATCAGTAGTGTTTTATAAAATTGAAATTAAATTATTTATTAAATTAACGGCTTTTCGGCACAATCGCAAGAGCTGCATCGTTTAGCCCATCTGCATCATTAGCGCATATATGCGCTAATTTTCCTGGTCATTTTCACTAAAGCGCATATATGCGCGTAATTTTTTTGGGCATCATAGCCAGAGCGCATATGCACGCAGTTAGTGAAGAGCGGTGATTGCAAACAGATTAAAGTATTTTTCCGGGTAAAGCAAAAAAAAATTATTGGTGATAAGGAGCAATTTTCCACTTTTCTGTATGATGCAAATGGGTTAATGCATTAAAAATATATAGCTCCATTTTAAAAAGCAAAGTAGACCTACGTGTCTCCAGTGAGAAAAACGATTGACACTGCCTTATGTTCCCCTAGAAGACACTCAACTTTTGTCGGAAATATCTTTCGATCTCGCTAACAGTTTCAAAGATATTCTCGTGGAAGAAATACACTGAAACACCTTCAATAAATGCTAATGGCCTTGAAGTTGTTACCACTATGAACAGGTAATTCAAATGAGTACATATTACTATTAACATCCGCCATCTATTGGGGAGAATCGATTCCACGCCACTGCGACGTCGACACGTTCGATCGCGTCGTGGCGTTATCAATATGGGTTACGCTGATAACGAGGGTAACGAACACCTGGCAAGTGGCACGGACAGATCCAGCCGACTGATAACCGGCCAATTGACAATTGTCCAGCCGGAACAGAGAGATTTATCGCGTTGATAACGAAATAATTGACAACCGGTGGGTCCTACTGGCAGATTTACGGTAGCCTGAGCAGAGCATAATACGACGAACGAACGGAAGGGTAAGAAAAGATTCCTCCTACCGGATAACGCATCTGCATGCCGGATTAAGGCCGACGCACAACTCCAGGAACCGCGGACGAAACATTCTGTGAGGTCGAAACCAGTTCCAGCCGGTATCCGTTTAGACGGATCTAGGCGTACAACAGTATAACGCAGATTCATCTCTCGCCCGTATACTCTTACCCACCCTTAAACCGTCTTCAGCCTGATAACAACGTAATTGACAAGCGGTTAGATCGTGCAATTACGCGTCATTACACGCGATTTCTTACGGACACGCGGAGCAAAGAAAATGGAAGTGCACTCTGTTAAAAGCGATGTTGCGGCCCAGCCAGGCGAAATAATCCTCGAGGTTTTAGCAAATTATTGTACAAAGCTCACCGTACGGATGAAAATCATTCATTGCTACAGGGAAATTTGAACGTCGCCAATTTCACTGACAATGAGTCAACTGCTCGCTGAGTTGTTCCAAGTAATCCTGACCTTTGATTGGTTCATTTGTTGGAGTCCAAATTCGAGATCAAGTTCGGTTTAATAGAGACTTTGGATTATTTCTTTAAACTGTACACAAGTTTGACTTTTACTCGAGACTTAGGCTAACGGATGCAAGTAGAAGTTAGCTTTGTGATGTCTGGACTAATTTTGACGTAAGAAATGATCTAGACGAAGGCGTGAATTTAGGAAAAATGCTATTGGTTTTCGTGAACTGCCGGGGAGAGAGAAATACTAGCTTCCCCTAAAGCAAGTTCCCCTATTTAAGTCGACTATATTTTGTCAACAGACCTTAGTAACTTTCAATGTAGATCCCTATACAAGAATATCAAATTTAAGTAAACAATTAATATTGCCATAGTATGGGCTCCAACGATATAACATTCACGTCATTTAAGAGTAAAACTACCACGTACCTACCATTAGAACGTACACTTTGTTAATACAGTAACCTATCACATACAGGATGATCAAAGATCAGGCTCCAAGACTTGAAGGGCTTATAGTACTCTCTGAACGTAGTAAAACAGGTTCTAAAATCAACCCTTTCAATGTAGAATCAACTTTTATATTTACGAGCGTAAACATAAAAACAAAATAACTACTGTGGTGGACTTACGACAACGAATAGAAAATGCATGTCGTACAATGCAAAACACGGAAGGAATATTTGAAAATATACGTCGATCTACGATCCATAGATGTGAGTTTTGTATTCAAATGGAAGATAGACATATCGAAGATCTGTAACAAATGTGAAAACAAACTTTTGTATTTTTCATTGAAAGGGTTGATTTTAGGATCTATGTATATTGATTAGACACTTTTTATTCCTCTCGGTGTGTACTATAAGCCTCTGAAGTCTTAGAGCCTTCTTTTGATCACCTGTATTTTAGCGGAAGATCCAATATGAATGAATTAATAATAATCATTCGCGTTAGATTCGGATTTTTGTTCCATCGAGGCTTCGACCTCGTTACCGGGTATAACGCAGCAAACCGAGTCATGAAGGCACTTCGAAGGATAATCATGAACGAACTGACCATTTCCTCAGGATTCCATGACGCTACCTTCGATTCAGGCGTAAAGTAATTTATCGCGGGTTCTAAGAGGCCGCCGATTTACGGCGAAAAAGAGAATCGACGTCAGAAGTTGCCAGCAGCTTTGCCATTATCTCATGAACGCTATAAGACGGCCCGGTGAGCCTGCAGGATTTCCAGTTTGATAAGTGGCCATCGTCTTTGAAAATGATCCCGCTTCGAACGTATATCCTCCTGCACCGTGTAATACCGATAATACATTTCGAGAGTCCGGATAAACACACGGGGTGGACGAATAATTCCACCCCGTGCGAAGTGTTTCGGTTACATCGCGCGAGGCGAAAAAATAATTACAAAATTATATAGTGTCGCATAATGGGACATTGCACGACAAAAATGGTCATGTTATCGGCGAAGAAATAACTTCGTTTTTTCAGTCATTTATAAAGTACTTTAACCTCCCCAGGGGTGAGTTTATTAAAGTTGAATTAAAATTATATCTATTGAGTATAAATGCAGAGCTAATTTGTTTCTTTCTGGGACGTTGAGTAGAAATTTTGAACATGATCTACGTCTGGGTATTTCCAGTTCTGTGTATCTTTGAGTTGGCAGGTTAGGTACAGGGTTTCTCGATCGGAGTTATTTCTAAATTTAAAGGTATTAAAGGAAAAAAATTGAAAACATGAAAAAGTACTGAGGAAATTAATATACCTACACTTATGTGGACAATATAGCATAATATTTCTATTGAAAATATTTGAATTTAAAATCAAAGTAAACATACGTACACGTATCAATATAGCTGAGGAGGTGAAAAGGTCTTTTAACGCTCGGACTTTTTAACCTGCTTTATATTTTTATTTATTTTATAATTAAACATGTCTGAAGCATATGTATGTAAGGTACAGAGGAATTATATTAGAAATATAATTTTTTGTAGCAGACTTATGCTGAATTGTTCTTTTTTTAGTTCTTTGATTGCGCTGTGCATGTAAGAGGATGAAATTCCTTCAAATAAATTCCAAAGGAAATCGAGAATAACTCGTTTCCGTTTTACTTTATTTAGATCGATGATAAGGAAAGAGAAAAATTATTTCGAGTTAAGAATTCCATTTATCGTGGCAGCCAAGGCGCGGTTCGTTTCCTTTTGCTATGAATAATTCCGCGAGAATATGCGGAAAGTGTAGACTATGTCATTGTCAGACCATGTACGTACCTAGCAATAAACGTTTACGCTAGTTGAAAAATGGAATTCTGACTGCGGCTACGGAAGCGTGCTACTGATTAATTAACCGATCACGTGAAGTGGCAAACATCTCATGCTAGCAATTTATAACATCAAACATTCACTGACACTTTATTAATTTTTTAATTACAGTTGAGTAACAGTTTCGTTAACACCTTCATTAAAAAAAATTCTATAAACACAATTGGACTCACAAATTTAATCCAGTAAAATCCAGGGATCTGAATTCACTAATTTTTAATTGTTCAAAATGAAATGTTCTTCATTTTCTGAAAGTTACCTGTTTACTAACTCCTGAAAAGTAATTGTGTTGTAAACTTTTTAAACTGAATGTTTTCTCCTGCTTAAACATGAAATATTTTATAATTCTGTAAAACTGCAGGTGTTCCAACGCTCGAAGATGAAATATTCGCTAATTCTTCCAAATGAAATATTTCCGAACTCTCAAAAATTTGATACTATCTAATTATTGAAAATGGAATATTTTCTAATACTTGAAAATTGAATATTAAAAGTAAATATATTGTAATTCTTCAATACGGACAAGCAATTATAAATTTCATATTACACCTTTCCTGGGTTTCATTTTATTTTCCATTCAGAATGACTCTGAATTACATCGGCTCCATAAAAAAAAAGGATGACGGATCAAGCTGCATACGAGACCGATTTACAACCTTTATTTTTTTCATATCGTTGAATCGCCTCGGAGAACATCGTCAGAAAGATGGCTTCTATTAGGTTTGCAGTTATTTACAATAAAGTAAGCAAAACTGAATATAGATGGATACATATTGCAATATTAAACAGACGAGAGAGTTTGTTCACCTCTCGTGGTGTCTGGCGCAAAGCCGGCCGGCTATAGTCGGCGCAGGGCGCATAACATCTTTGCATACGCTATACCGAGCTGCATCTAGTTGCAGCTCCGGGCTGCAGATTCGCTCATCCGTTTGATCGTGAAGCAGCAAGATCTCGACATTCCACGTCGGTCACGGTGTGTGCAGGAAAACATTTTTTCTGCACTTCCTCGGGGCGTAAATTTACGCAAAAGTGTTGCTTCTACACACTTTCACGCGGTGGATGTAAAGGTGTCGAGAAAACGAGATGTTGGACTCGAGGGAAAGGAACTGCAGGAGAAACGATCGAGAAAGTAATAGTCAGAGATGATGACTTTATTGGAAAATTTGATAACACCGAACCACTTCAGACACTGGCACGAATGTGCACGTTTTAATTTCAACCGAATAAAATACTGTTGACAAAGAATTAATTTCGAATGATCGGTACGTATGTATTATTTTTATCAGACTTCACTGAGTTAGAATAATTTTGTTGTGTTGTTTAGTAGGCGTGATTGTTCAGTTTTAATAAATTCGTCTTGGAAGAGGTTAATCTACCCTCGGCTTGTTGTATATTTAAATATTTCTATCCCCAGTTTCGTTGTACACCCCGCGATATTGTAATCCTTTAGAACTTTGCAGGACCATCGAAGTATAGTCCTATGAAATTGATTTAATCGCCTACTTTAACTGAGTATTAGTCAGGGCCTAGCGCATTACACCTGTCATCGTCATTGGGGGTGCTGTTCGTAAGCTCTCAACAGATATGTCGCAGGTCAAGGATTTTGAGCAGCGAAGGATTCGAAGACTCTGACGTCGTATTGGTCATGAGTTAATGAAAGATCCTTGAGTGTCTTTACTGAATACAACCCTCAGAAACGATTCTCTTTAACGAAGAGAAGTCAGTCTTGGACTACCTTCGATCAGCGTCAGAACGTTTTCTTATGTACTCTCGTTGAATTCTGTAGAATTCAATTGTAAAAAATATTTCTTTTGTAAATTTAATCTTACAGTTTCTACCAGGATTACAGTCTAACGTTCTACATAGAGGGTTCAAACAAACGTCTAGTATTCCTACTCCAAAACTTGCTCATCCAATTTGTAGCTGTTTCGTACCACGTCGCTGTTCCATCCTTAACCTTTGACCGTCTGCCGGGAGACACGGAGGGAACAAATGTCAACCGGGATAAAACGTTAACGAAGTTAACTCGGGAGAATCGTGGAACACGGTACAGCCATATAAAGCGCAGAGAAATCTGGGCCGGCACGGTGTAAAATAACACCGGCGTCGCGGAGACAACGTGAAATACGTGTCAAGTTAATTGGATGAGAGTACAACGAGAACCGTACGACGGTGTATCGAGTATCGACACGATTAGACACAGTTTTTCCGCCGGACGACGATTTCTCTCGACCGCATGGCAGCCGGGAGATTGATAACATGATTAAAAGCAAACGGGAGAAAAATACACGCGAACGCTTGTTACTGGGCCGGAAATCGAATTGTTCCGCTCGTAAAAAGAACTCTTCCTCTTTTGTGAAACGCTTCTTATCGACAACGCTTTCACGACTAATTATCGCGCTTGTGATTCCATGCTCGTTCAGAGAAACAGTTTTTCCACGACGATGTCGCACTTTCACTTTGTGAATCGTCACCCGGTAACATTGCTAATAAATTGCAATCAAAGCCATCCTTTAGCGAAACCAGTCCCACTGTTGGATTAATTCCTTCGCTCATCGCGTATGGACGTGTTTTCAATTATCCTCCCATAAAATTGCTCCTCTTCTGTTCCGGTGAGCTGTTACCGGGACTTGATTGTGTGTAATTTCTTATCGAGCGTATTCTATTGTAAGGTTTTGCAATAACTGCTTTAGGATTATTTTGTAATATAGAGTACTTTAATTTAGAGCATTCCGGGTTTTTTTATTTCAACATAAACTTTGATCGATTACAATTATACGTAAAAGACAATATCGGCCAAATGGACTTCTTTTCTTTTTAAATCCAACGGTGTCAAATCGCATGATCTTAGGAGCCAATCTCATTTTTCAGCGACGAGCGCTATCTGGTCTAATAATAATTACAATAGTCACACAAGATTAGTCTGGCGTATGACGCAAGGAATTCTATCTTTCGCGGTAACAGTAATCGATCAAAGTTTATGTTGAAATAAATAAACTAAAATTTCTAAATTAAAGTGTGTTCTTTTACAAAAGATCGGGCTAAAACCCTTACTGGAAGACCATATATTATTTGCACCTTTTATATGACAGCTCACGCGAAAAAATGTCTATAAATCAGATCGCCAAGGATATACGTATATAGGGAGTTATCAGATTATTCGTAATTTATCAGTTTTCTGTATTTTAACAAAGATTTATCAATGAATAGGAGAACTTTGCCTTGAACGAGGACTGCAGTGCTAGCTTGCTCAATCAAGACTATATTTTAACACTTTGTTGTATACACCACAATCTATACTCCAGTTAGGCGATTGTTTGAAATGAGATGTCACTTTGTCGTATTGACAATGAGAACTATTGTGAATAATTTGCACTATAAATTTCTTTCTTCCGTTTTATATTGTCCAAACAACAATTCAACGACTTGTCCGGGAAATGCTTCATTATTTTTAATGGTACTAATAAAATGGTAGCGTTAAATGTTCTAAGACAGGTGTTGGATGCTGCTTGGTCTTCTAGATAAGGGGTTCTAATGGTATCGTTGACTCCTGTTGCAACCACGTTCTGACAACCTGTTCCATTGGGTTGATACGTATGAAATTGCGGTTTGATGCAATCCTTACGTATAACGCAATTTCATGTACGTCAATCGAATATTTAGTACGTGCGTGGCAAAGGAAACTTAGAAAATATAATTACGTTGATTACAAAAGTACCCGACCACTCAGTGTAATTGGAAAACTTCATTCACTGAGTCCTAATTCATTATATTATAATTAGCTAATCTAATTTATACATAGCATAATAATTCCTGAATTCTTTTGCAACCGAAAATCATCTTGCTCGATTTTTGCTTACACGATCATACAAAAGAAAGGATTCGCAGAAGAAATAATCAAAACCGTCTTTAACTGAAAGACATCTTTCACAAACTTCATACATGACAAACACGAACTAATTGTTAATTAACTGCACTCGTATCCAACAAATAATGAAACATAATTCTCTCGAAATCGAAGTCTCAACCGGAATAATTTCATCTTACATTCTCGATTTATTTTTGCATGAGTAATCACTTGCTTCTCGGTTGTACCATAATTTACAATACACCCTGTAGAAACTCATCTTAAAAAACTTGCCATTCATCTTAAAATTCTCGCCATAGTCTAATAGATCGCATGTGTCATGTGTACTTACTACTTAGGTAGTTCAGGTGTAAGTCGAAGTATTAAAACGTGATGGCGACGTTGTGTACGGTGTGAATGGAGCTTAATTCTCTAGGAACTCATAATGACGCACATATCTTCGATACGGACATTCCTTGCGGCTAGATGGGCCCGATTCAACGACGTTGACATAATAAAGTCCAGACATGTTGCGCCAACTGGCACCTCTTTGGCTCCCACGCCATTGTCGGAGTTGTGGGTGGTTTCAATGTGCTTCTTGTTCATCGACCACGAGATTGGGAGGGTTCGGTATCCATAGCAATGAATCGTAAACCCGTGCCCCTTGTTCTTTTCGTTGTTTAGTTCCTTTTCGATCAGATCGACGGAACGGACCAAATTCAGACCCGGGGGCCAGATAAGAATGAATTAGAACGAATGCCTTTGATAGCGATGGCTCAAAGCTATCTCTGATTTGAATATACGGACCGCTTCAAACTGGAGCAGATGTTGAAACTGTTGAGCTGGTCTTTAGGTTCAAATGATTGTTAAAATCCTCTTTTCCTTTTACATAATGCAAGTAGAGAGGTATTTAGGTTTTAATGATTTTTGCTAGTCTTATATGAATAGATTCTTTTTCGTTATGTGAAGAAAGTTGACTGACTTTTATGTTTTGTAGTGTTTTATAAATTGATGAAATTTCTGCTGTTGAAGTAGTTTAAAAGGATGTGAAAACGCACTTGCTCAATAATAAAATTAAATATCAATTAGTTTGAATATTTTTGAAGTACAAATAACTTTTATAACACTAACTAGACAGCGGATGTTTATGCAAACATACATTTTTAAAATACAACAATTTGTATATTATTATAATAGAGCAGAAAAAATTGAATTTTGACATAACTGTAATTTGTGTTTCATAACACTTATCAGAGTGTAATTGTTTGAAATAGTTCATGTGTCCTTAAATGTTGTAAGTCTGACTGTTAGTCAGTATGTATTGGTGAAGAAAAAATGTTTGTGTACCATGTATTTATCTAGACAAGTTGTTTTAATTTTTCTAAAGAACAGAATTTCAATCGAATCGATTCCATCACTACGTATCGATGGCCTGTACGGTATCGGTATTCCGCGAAATCGAGTTCTCGAAGGGACAACATGGTAGGTAATTTATTTAAAAAACGTATAGATTGATCTATGAGACACGTGTACATGATTACTATTCGTGTGCTGCTAACATTCTTGCAAAACATGACACCTTCAGATTAGTCTGTACGTTGAAATTTTAACACAATGTTGACCGGTCACGAGTATACTCGTACTTAAGTGCAGAACCTTGTTGACCGACAACGATTTTACTCATGTTTGCAGATGCAGCAACTTATGCAACTACTAAAGTACAAAATTGTGTAACCTGTCACATTACAGTATTGTTGATAGCGTTTATTTAAATTTCTGCATTTTAATATTCAATTATGCAAATAGCTAGTGACAGGCGTTACTTTTGCTTAAAACAGCCGGTCAACAATGTGATAAAATAACTTCAATATCACGAACACGTGTGTTAAACAAAGATATTACGTGTAACTCATTCGTAAAAATATTTTAAGAAATAAAATATTGAAATCTTTGAACATGTATTGCAATACATGAAATCCATATAAACAATTAATAATACGTTCTGTAATAAATATAAACGTTGTACTTACATTAATCTACTTTATATCAGTTGATAATAATTTGCTGTATTGCCCTCTACCCACTATGTAATGTTATTGTATACGATAAACTGGACATGAAAATCACAATTTAAAAAATTATTTTGAATATTACTGACATTGAAACATGCAATAAATAAAAAATAAACTGTTCACAGAATATTATATATCCTATGCCAGGCTTTGGAATTAACTGCTCACGACGGCCGATTTTCGGAAGCAACGCCCACTTTTTCCCGCCGCGCGCCTTGGCCCCCGCGACGACCATAGTGCTCGACTCGTCTCAGGCGCGTACCAGAAGCATTATACCCCATGGGTAATGTGGAAACCTATTTACACGATAGGATACGAGTGTCGCCCTAATGTGCCACGTGTGGTTCACATGGTACGGGCCTGAGACGAGTCGAGCACATTGGCCGTCGCGGGGGCCAAGACGCGCGGCGGGAAAAAGTGGGCGTTGCTTCCGAAAATCGGCCGTCGTGAGCAGTTAATTCCAAAGCCTGTCCTATGCATTAGAATATATATATATATGTATATAAGAATATTGTCATGTGTATACGATTAGGAAAAGAAATCAAGTTAAAAAATATATGTTTAACAGCAACTGTATAATAGTATAATATATACATATATAGGTATGGTATATATGACACTATAATTGAGACTACGCTAACACATGTCAGGATGGCCGAGCGGTCTAAGGCGCCAGACTCAAGGGTTTAACCTTGCCCGTTGAAACGGGTTTCTGGGGCTTCTGGTCCTCTCTGAGGGCGTGGGTTCGAATCCCACTTCTGACAAATTCTTTTGCAATTGTGAATCATCCATCGATTACATTTTTTACGTTGAAAATCAATTACAATTTTCTAATTAACGATTATTTTCTATCGAACGCGCCATCGCCGGGCGCTCCCGAGGTGTCGCGAGTTCAAATCCCACTGCCGTGAATATATATTTTTCGTTCACTATACTCGATTTTTTCATTTTTCTGTCGCGCATACATTAATTTTATAGCGATTGATCGAGAAAATTTAGATAAAAAATATGTACGTATATTTATTTTTATCAACCAAGGTGAAAGAAAAGTATTTATAAGGCGCTTGAAATATGATGAATTTTTACTATCATCTCATCTATAATCGTATTACGCTCTTCGTTAACAAAATTGTACATTGACCAAAATGAATATTTTATCTTAATCGCGTAAATAATTACAATTAGCCTTGCTAGAATGTAGATATTTTTTATGTTTCAGATATCACTAACCTCATTTAATAAAAAATAAATGTCTCATCAAATTTCTAATTTATGGTAAAAAATTATCTTGTTAATCTATAAACAATGATAAACGTATTTGTGATAGTAGAACTCAAAAGGTTCCATATGAAGGAAAACTTGTAGAAAAAAAATAATATATACTTCATCTGAATTTTAATTATTTCTTTTACGAATAATAACGTTTTTACTATATAATACAATCAGTAAATAAAAAAAAAGAAAAATAAATATAAATTAATAAACAAGTACACAGCGAATAGAGACAAGGAGAAAAAATAAAAAACAGAAAGGAAAGAAAAGAAGAATGTGGTTAGAATTTTGTTACCAGAATTATAACAACTGTATTGTATAACAACGTTGTTTTCAAGACTTGTTCGTGAAACAATATAAGTTACGACTTAAAAGATAACTTTTCCAACCATAAAAAATACGTCAATTGCTCCAATTCCTTAAAAAAACAAAACTATTTACAACTGTAGTATAACTAAGGATTGAATAATTAAGAGAGAAGAAAAAAAAATGTAAGAAACAGACCAAGACTGGAAAAAAGAAAAAAAAATATATAAAAAAAGAAAGAATAACGAACAAAGAGTAGTAGGAAAAATATAATATTAAGCATGATGTTGAAGAAGATTTAAATGTACATGCCATAAAAGGGAAATCACATTTCCGTGCTGTAACCCCACTGCCAACTTCTTTCGTAAATGTTCACTATACTTGGTTTACGTACGACTATTACGAAATCTACTTTGTTTCCGCGATAAGGCAACGATAATAGCGTAAGCAACGATCGTGCCCAGCCCTGTTTGGCATAGTTCAGTCTATTTCTGGAGTTCCTATTTTTCCTCCTTCCCGCACGGTTGCTAGTTACGAGCGCTATGACACTATAAAAGCGGGCCGTACAATGAGCCGAGGTTTCGTTTGAGATCACGGCACGGTGTAATAATGCCCTTAAAAGGCGACGAATGGCATTTCGAATACGCGAAACGAATTGGCATATAGAGTGTATTATCTTCCCGCCGTCACTTAATGAAATTTACTGTCTGCGGAATGAACTCTCTTGGCAGTGCGTCATTATCAAGAGAATATAATTCGTAGTTAAATAGAATGGCAATGTATACGAATATGGTTTAGCTGAAAATTTGTCATTTACATTAACCCTTTGCGCTCAGATGTCCACTCTCGGTGACCAAAGCTAAAAGTCTCTTCTGCTAGTATGTCCGCTCTCAGTGCCCGAAGTTTAAAGTCTCATTCGTATGATAATGAAATATTTTTTATCGGCAGTAGTTATAGGAATCAGCTCAGCTTGGTTACGCCACAATTAGATGTTTCAGTTACTTATTTCCAGAAGATCATACAATTAGAACATACGTACAAAAAACTATGACAAAATCTTGCAAAACCTAAAAGTTACGTCCGTTTCTTTTATATTCTGCACAAACAGCAAGTCGAAAAAACTTATAAAATGTCACGTACGAGACTGCTATTTACGTACACTCGATAGCTAACAAACAAAGTACATTGTAATCAATTATACACGATCAAACACCCACATTCCAAATCAGGGCACACCCATTCATTATCCGACGAAGACAATGAAGTGTCTATCATCTAATCAATAGATCTTAGACCCAGCATGTCGGAAGAAGGAAAGGAGGTTTATGGTCACGTTATCGACCTAGATTAAAAGTGAAACGTCATTTGCTCTGTGGCTTACACTACCAATCAAAAGTATAAGACTACTTATTTTAACTATAGAGAACACAGAAGGTAAAAATTGACCAAGTAGTAAATAATTCTCAAATACTTATTCTTTGTTAACACGTTGAACGTCACAGTGAAAACGGCCATACCCAATCAAACACTATATAATTGATTTTTTTTTATATAAATCGTAAAGAAAAAACAGATTTGAGTACTCAGTCGTATTCTTCTGTTCCCATATTATTGTTTCAGTATGAAGTTTGCTCAACATTTTGCGATAATCAATAATTATTCAATTAAATTAAATTTGAGGTGTCGGTCACCCGTGACCACCGTGGCGTTCAACGTGTTAAGTATTCATTAGTTCAACGTTTCAAGTATGTGGAAACATTAACCCTTTGAGGCCGGAAAACTTCGGGAAAAATCGTGCACAGTGTGCTGAAATGTTCCGTGGTAGAACACGTGTTTAATTTAATAATAAATTATAATTATATTTTTGATGTCGATCGCTCAGTTGTTTTAGTCCTTTAAAATTGCAAAATATGTAACGAGACATATATATTTTAATGAAATAAGCAAAGATGATAATTCGTCTAAATATATAGGTTGAAAGCGTACAATAAACACGTGTGCCTAGGCCAGTGCGGTGAGCCGTAGCACATGGTGAACGATCTTTTTGAACGCATATATGCGTCTGTCGTCCGCAAAGGGTTAATATAGATCTAAGAATGAATCAAGGGATACAATTGCCGTGTACAAACCCGTAATATGATATTAAAGTATGTACAATAATTTAAGGATGTTAACATTAGTTAAGAATTAGAAAATACGAATAGAATTTCCCGAGATTAGTATAAAAATTGTCCTAGTGCAGAGCTGGAAAGAAGTCCACCGAAAGGAATGCGGATTTCATTGGTTAACCCTTTGACTGCCGTTGGAGCCTATAAGCGCTTGACAAAGCCGTTCACCGTGTACTGTGGACGCACATGGGCGTTCAGTCTCCAAGTAGTCTGCAGTTAAAGGGTTGATAGTGGAATAAGCCCACCTAGTCGGACGCAATCATAAAAAAACAGAGCACACGCATTTTCCTTGTTTGAAATGGTCAGATCTACTAATCGAATCATATAGCACCATGTGACAAGGAGCGACCGGAGTACGCCTCTTGCTCCTGTGCCGTCACACTGGACTTCTTTCTAGCTCTGCACAGTACAGCACGAGATAGCTAACATGTTAAAGCAGTGATAGCCACCGGATCTGTGGTCTTCCCCCATTCTAGGTCCTATCAGATCTTAAATTACAGTTCCTTTTTTTTTTTGAAGACACCTTGTATACAATATAGACTGGAAACATTCAATAACAATAAACAAATTTAAAAAATTATACATAAAATATTTCCCCCTTTATTATTTACAATGTATTACAACCTTAAATATACACGATTCTCTACATTCTTATATTCAAAAAATCATCCAGAAGCTTGATCTTCTAATTGTTCTAGGTATTGTATTTAAACAATGTTTACTCGCATTAAAAAGCTTCTAATAATCCTACAGTTCATACGCAAACGTTGCTGTCTCGAATACGGGTGCGGTACAAAATAATAGAAAACGTAAATATTTCTGTTTTGCAAGTCTTACTGTATAGTCGTACTAATTTGTTTGGCGGTTTTACTCATTTTTAATACCCGGTCTCATACTTTTAGCCGATAGTGTACTGTACGGCAGACTTAGTTCCACGATCGATTAACAAGTCCCCTACTGCTATTGATCGATGTTGTATCGACGTTTCTGAAAAGAGCAACGATATCCAACAGACCTATCCCAGTTTCGTATAACCCGATGCCATTTGCCTTTCCCTTCGAATTTCTCAGCAGCAGCAATTAGCCGGACAGCGTATCATTACGAGGAGAATTATAGTTGGGGCGATGTCAAGCATTTTACTTTTCGGCGACACCTCGTTATTAGCCGAGTTCCCGGTCCGTTTCTGATATAGTTAGCATCGTTCAATGCGGAACTATGCAATAGTTTCTGAACGAATACATCACAACCAGTTAGTAAAATATAACTTGCAATTAGCTAATCAGTGTGCCTCCGACTTGGACACCCAAGATGTTATATTATTTGTCTATTATTTCAAACGACATTTTATTTTATCTCAATGCCATTCGAAATAGAGTTGATGCTAGTTTGATGCCCAAAGATTTTTGTAGTGTATGTTGAATCCATCGTTATGTGAGGGAAAAACAAATATATTTTGAATGAAATAAAAACTGGTACATCTACACGAAATTTATATAATTCTGTTAGAGACCTTCTTTGTATAGTAATTAATGATATACGAGATTTTGTATAGAACTATACAAGAATTTTTATAAAATATACAGGGTGTGGTGGTACAGATAAGGGGCTCATATACTATAATTCCCTGCTGGTCAATTGTGCTAACATAACGTACATTTAAATGTCGGTGTATTAAACAATTTTTCCCGGATAGTTGACAACATGTTTATCGAACTAACAATAAATTATTCTCCAACTTGTCCGTACAATTGGCGTTCTACTTTTTTATTGAGTTGGTAACCGAATTCGTGACCCTGGAACCATTTGGTACTAAAACATTTACTCAAATTGTTGGAATAATTTTTAATTAAAATTATTTACATGTGAATGTTGAATGTTCTTTCGGTATAGTTGTGGTATTTATTTTTTACTGCGTGATAGTGGAATTGAGGGAATTTTGAAACAGTGAAATTCGGAAGGTTACAAATTTAGTTACCGACATAATAATACAGTACCTTTTCTTATGACTGTCTCACAGTTCCCCTTCCTTTGGAAGACAATGACCATTATGTTTTTGAAACTACCTTGTGGTTGAATTCCCGTCAAGGATCATCAAATATTAATTATAGAATGTATGAACAAAGTGGTGCAAACATGATCCGCAGAACCGATGGAGTGAAAGTGAACCGTGCACCTCTATTACACTTTTTATCTTCAGTGATTTGTTGAACTTTCACATGGTCGTTTGTGTGAATGTATTCAAGAGCAACAGGTTCGATCGCCATAGATACTTGCAAAACTCTCGTGTCGCGTGGCAAGGTCTGTCGAGAATGCAGTTTCAAACAAATACGTCTGCTGATGTGAAAAATGTGAGGCAGAAACATTTACAGCGACATTTTCTCTTATTAGAGTTTCTACATCATGCAGCTTCTTCGTGGTCGCTCCGACTGTGGTCACGGAGAAATCGATTTCGTTTATCCGTTAAGGAATGAGAGCAATGAATAAATTCAAACACAATTATTACATAATATAACATCAAGTTTTTACAAAATTATTCCATAATTGCCCACTGTGTTGTAGAATATTTTGTACAGTGAGACAGAGAAAGAACGAGAAAAATTAGAAATAGCCGGAGAGAGTCAAGAAAAATTAGGGAGAGCCACGGAGAACCAGGGAGAGACAGAGGCAGTCAAGAAGAGCCAAGAAAAGTTAAGGAGAACCTAATGAAACCATGAAGAGCCAAGGAAAACTAAGCAGAGTTAAGGAACATCCAGAAAAGCCAAGAAAAATCAGATAGAGCCAGGGACAGCTAAAAGAATTAATGATTAACAAAACCATTTGCAATTCATCTTCCTCAACAAAATAACATGAATAATATTTAAAAAAAGGAACACAAAAATATGATATCATTAGACTGCGGATGTTTATGAAATTTAATATCCCAAATTTGTTGCATGATGAATATTTCTCTACCTTGGTACAAAAAGGGCCAATGTACATTTGAGTTTTACATATCATTCACATAAAAATCATGACCGTTATCATATAAAAAGGACCACTATTCTTCGACTATTACAAGCGAAGTTAAATACATTCTCAAGAGGTCAATATGTTATGTGTATTGCAATAAAAGGGGCCAATGTGCATCTCGTCCCAAAAAATTGCAAATTGTACATTGGCCCTTTCTCTGCCAAGGTACAATAATGTAGCAAAATGAAACTGATATATTTTGAAAATTTCTTATTGAAGTTTCCTTTATTTAATTGCATCAGCATAAGAGATATAGAAGTCTAAAAGCGTATATTTGCATTAACATCCGTCGCCGTGCCACATTCGCGACATCCAAATATAAAATAAATCAAATTACTTAAAATATGAAAATATAACGAAACAATATTTAGTTAAGTCTTATCAAATGTCCCTCAGCTAATCATGCGCTCTAACTGAAGCTTCTTAAATCCGAAGAAACTTCTCGACTACCTGCATCAAATGTTCAACTAGAAAGCGCATTCAGATGCACATGCACGCTGTATCGACGTGTATCGATTTCCTTACACGCGAATCTGGTTGCGGATACCGATTATGGCAACGAAACACCTTACACCGAAAATCATGCCACATACATAGCTGCACTTTCGCCCGAGCGTTGCTCGATTAAGTGCACCCTGGATACAATAATTTCTCCGAACCCTATTTACAGAAGCAATTTATAGGGGTAGCCGCGAAGTAAGCGTACGATCAATAAAGAATTCACGACCATAAGCTCTCGGCGTGTTCGTGCACGGTACCACGGGATTTATAAGGTATCGAGCCCGTTTCGTTTCGCATTAGTTAACGATTACACATCGTTTAGATCGTGTTTCTTCTAGTTCCGGAGTTTCGCGTTCTTTAAACGGTTCGAAGGGGTCGCCTTTATGTTCTCCCGTGCCGTTGTGCTTGAACAACAAAAACGATCGTACGATGATCCATTTACTTTGCTTTCGATCCGGTTTATGTTACTACGCCTTTAGATTATATCCATGGAAAGGCTTTCTTTCCTTGCTCTCGGTCACTTCAATCGAACCTTTTTTATTCAGACGATTTTTATCATTCTTCTCCGTTTCATAGTGAGCGCGACTGAACAAGTTATGGAGTGTTCTTATACTTTGTTCAGAGACGTTCGGAAGTCAAATATACTTTCAGATCATTTTGACACTGTAGATTGATTAATAATGATTGGAAGAGCGCTAGTTATATTCAAAATATTATCTCGAATAACGTTTCATTTTACGCGTGTTTGGAATAAATATTATTTGGTTACTCTCCTGATACACCAAACGTTACAAAACAAAAATTTATTACGGTGGAAATTTGCGAAAAACCAGCTTTTATTCAAGGTAAACAAAACACTTTTTTAGCGGTATCATTCAAGACATCTTATAGTAGCATGTCCTGGATGCAGCTTCTCCCGCGATTTTTCTGCGTATAGAATTCGAAATATACGACCATACAAACAAACTTTGCCTGTTTATTACAGAGATGTCCATCCGGAGCTAGGCCTGGCTCCAGCCTACCCCCACTCTGAATCTGAATAGACTCCCTTAGGGGAATCCCTTGCGTAGATTGTGATCTGAGTATAGCGTAGAAAACATCGGTAATTGTCGATAAGTACGGTTTCTCAAGAGACAGTTACGTAATAAGAATAATCATCTTTTACATATGACATTAGTTTTATCGAGGGATTACATGTCTGCTTTCTTACTACGCGAAGGGAATGGACGCAGAGTGGTGGTAGGGCGGAGCCAGACCTCGCTCCGGATGGCCATCTCTGCTTTATTATAATAGCAAGATTTTTATTTCAAATTAAATTCCCTCAGATCTGATGCAGCAGAGTTTCGATCGTGAATTCGACGGAGTTGCTTGCACTGCAATAATCGATATTTCCCTTTCGTGGGGATCGTGGTGTGTCGTGCCGAAGGATGTGTGCACAAAATCGATCTAATGGTTTCCGTTCGACCACGACCAGTTCGTGCATCACAACGTTCTCCATGGCCGAGCGCTCGATGATCTTGCGCTGTTATGCCAGACTTCGTAAGTGAATTTAGAGCACTTACGGCCTCCGTCGAGCTGGTACCAAGTAACTTTTACGATCCAGTAATTTCAGGCTTTACCTCGGATCAGTAATTTCCCAGTTACTGCGCTACGTGTCGTGACGAACGATCGCGTGCTCTCAGATACGTTTACTTTACATGCGTACCTCATGTGTCGCACGGAACAACCGTCCTCTGCACGAGATCGCACTGGCTTCTTCTTCTACACAGTAGAAAGAACTGTGAGAACATACTGTATGTAACGCAGCATCGACTGTTATGGTTTATCCGTAGGACCTATGGCTTTAGGGAGATTTCCAACTACCAAATGTAATAGTGTAGTGGGAAATGATTGAAAACAGGTGGAAAATTGGAAACATCGTAATCTATAGCTGGAGATCCATGATGAGACAGAAATTTCGTATCTCACAGGAAACAGACTCATGAGGCAATTATTTCAGAATGTGTTTCCACTATAAGACAAATTTTAATGTCGTCCCTCATCAACTTATATCTCATGTGAAACTTTTGTCTTGCTTAAACAGATTTAACCCTTTGAGTACTGGAAATTTCGAAAAATGTGTGTGCTACGTGTTGAAATTTTCCGCGGTAGAACACGTGTTATATATGCAAGGTGTATTGTTTTTTCCGTGGTTTAAAGCTATAGAAATTTTAATCCGAATTTGTACCCTTCGTGTATTTAAACATTTGCAAGACTCGTTAAACAAGAAAAAGAGCTAAAGATCTGAAAAGTATTCTAATTTACGACTCACTTGTGAAACTTAATATTATAACAATGTTATGTAATATGAAATTATTCCCTTTATATATCTAAACACTTATGGGACTCGTTGACGTTGGAAAGTATACTAAAAATTTGAAAAAAGTATTACAATTTAAAACTCACTTATGAGGCTTAAGAACATAGCAATTTCGATCTAAATTTAGACCCTTCATGAATTTAAACACTTGCACTCGTCAAAACCGAAAAAAAAAAAGAAAATTCGAAGAAATTAGAATTATAATTTAAAATTCACTTGTAAGTATTCTCCGAATAATTGGCAGACAGAAATGCAGAAAATTGCTCGGTTGGAAAAGTGTCGATCGCGCACACTTTCTCGATCCTTTTTCACGATCTCGTTCGAAAAAGGGTGACGCGAACGATTCGTTTAATTAGACACCGCCGCGGATCAAGTGGTATCGGGAGAACGTTCGAATCGACAGTAGGAAAAAAGCAAAGTGGATCACTCGGCGTGTGGCGTATAAAGAAAAATCTCTATCGCGAACATGGAAACCGGGCCTCGGGATCGGTTCGTCCCGATCGACTTTCGCGGTCAACTGTACCGGTCGGCCATAAGGCGTTGTAAATGTGACAAATAAGAGACGAAGACAGAGCCATGAAGTGGACTCTCTGCGTCCACGAGAAATCATTCCTCGACGTTCATACATACGTTCGAGAACCCTTCGACGATTGCCAACTCAAACTATACAGGGTGAATTCGAAGTCCGACCATAGAATTTGCAAGCATAAACTACCGGCCGAAAGTTTGGGTACACTTACTGCATTTCTATTCTACACACAATTTTACTGCAAAACCGGACTTTCGAATTCAACGGCACATATCCTTTCTTTTAAATTCATACTTCAGAAAACTGCTACGTTAAGGGCTAGTTTTATTCATCAACTTTAAGAGACTGTATTTTTTTTTATTTTCTGATAAATCCCAGGAGAGATTCTTTTGGTACCGCAAACGCTGTCCTTGAAATACGTGTTTTTTTTCATGTAGCTGTAGTTGTGTTACAGCATTAAATTTTTAAAAGATTTTATGTGGAAATATTCACAAAATGATAGACTTTCAAGCATACTTTACACTTTTTCATTTAAAAAATAAATTATATGAAAAAAGAATTCTTGGAAACCCTTCTTCTATTTGTCCTAGGTGTATGTAACTCCTTAAATACAAACTGCAGGTTCTAATACTTCCCCAGTGAGAAAAATATTCTTAAATCTACTTTTGTTGTCATATTAATGCTTTGTTTCTTTTGTTTTGCATACGTAGTTACAAGAAATGTCTAAAAAATTACAATAATTCGAATATCTTCTAGAAAACAGTTGCCTATTACTAAAAGTCCTGTTTGTCAAACCAACTTTTTCTGTATTGCGTATTTTACAGAATTTTCTTGGAAAAATATAGAAACAGAAAAGTTACAAAAATTAGTATCAAGAATGCCAACGTTGTGTAAAATACTCATACAGCAGAAAGATGGTTTGACGAACGGAACGTTTAATAATATACAGGATGTAGCACGTAACAATCGCCAGGATTTCTCAGGAACTTCCAATAATCTGACAAAAAATCTTTCAAACAAAAGTTAATCAGCTTTCAGTCAACTACAAATTCCAATATAAAAAATTGTTTTTTCGATAAAACGTCAAGGGTACATTGACTTTTTTAAATGGCACTACGCATTCTTGACTTCATAGTGTTGTAGCTGACATCAAGATGAGTTCAACGACCTACTATTCTATAACTTCAAAATGACCTTGAATTTAGAAATATGGGGTCAATCAAGGGAAACGTTTGTGTACCTTTTTTAGCGGCAAAAATGTAAAGTTGAAAATATAAAGTAGGTGGTCCAAGACTTTTGCATAGCACTAAATGTTTATACAAAATTTTTGATTTACACATATTTATAGAACATATTGGCAAAGTATGATCGCTTAATTGAGAAACACCCTGTATACACGTTCGTATAGCGGAGAAACTGACAGCCGGTTTCTAGCCTTCACGTAGAAGTCCATTTCACATTCTCCACGGTTCTTGAGAAATTAAAACGTTCCACCGTTTCCGTGCCCCGTTGGGATTGGTCACCGATCCGAGTCAATTGAGTCATCGAACGAAAAGGATGGTCCGATTTACACGTAGTCGTTTTCTAACGCGTGTTTCGTGAGGACGTTAATCAATTCCACGTGCCACTGAATGTCGTACAGGAATTGAAAAAAGTTAGAAATAATTCCGAACGATACAGAAGCGTTTCGAATGTCAGCATGCGAGGCCTTTTTAATTCGAAAGCAATAACTTGAAATGGCTGGGTTATTAACGTTTCAAATTTATATTTTATGATAAGAGAAGAAAGGCATGCAGCGGATATAATATCAGATTATAGCTCGAAATTATGGTAATTATTATAGTAACGCTCACAGAGCTGCTCGTGTAAAAAGTAAATGAAACGTCGTAAGTGAAGATGACATAAATATCGGTACTGAATAATTATTTTGTAGATTGAAAGAAATGGAAGTTAGTATTTTTAACTGTGAACTGTAAACGTACTTGAAGTTTGTAAAATTTTAAAGCACTCATGAATCGTGACGAAATAGAAGTAGTTTAGATAAATGTTTCAAACCTTTTTGAGAAGAACTTCTTAAATTGATTAAATTAATCAACAGAAAGAAATCAGTAATTATACACCTATTCACATAAATTAATAACGCATGTCAAATAAAAGAAATAGATTTTGAAAATAAAATATCTGTTATATATTAACCATTATACTTTTGAACTATAAAATTTGTTTATTGCTTGCTATAATTGATTATAAATAAACTAGAATATTATTAAAAGGAGAGGAAAATGGAAATCAAGTGTTAGCAGATATTCTTTTTCCCAAAACGGTCGCTGATTGTGTTTTTTACATTTGATGTCATATTCTCATGATTTATATGTTTGCCTTAAGCTCGAAAGCTCCTCAGATTCTGAGCTTTCGTTGATTCTTTCGCGTCAACAGCACTTCGCACGGTGATCGAGATGCTCGCATGGATTCTGGAGAGCGCAAAGAAAATTGCAGTATCCCACAATCTTGCAACTAAACGAATTTCAAACTAAACTTGTGTCTGTACGCGAACGTCTGTTTCTTCGAGTTAAGTTGTCGCTCCTTGAACTCACAGTTGTCGGTTTCTCTCGTCGAGAACCTGAAGAACCCTTGACACTCTCGCGTGTGGTTTTGTAAGAATTTCTGACCCTCTTTTATGTTTGTTTGCTGAACATGTTTGCACGGACACGAATACCTGCTGCTAAGTCACGAAGAAGTGTGAATTCAAAATTAATTTACCGAAAAAACATGCTATCAATCAAATTTAGCATTTTTTTACAACAAATTTGTTGCACGGAATGGAAACAGGTTTCGTAAAATTTTTATAAAAGAATCAAATCCTTTGAATGCGTTGGAGAATATTTTTAATTCCACCATTCACATTGACTTCCAAATTATCATAATTATTTCAGTAATAATAAGAATTTCCGAATTTATAATTTCCAAATAATCATTTCTGAACTATTACCTTCCAAATAATAATAATACTTTCTCAATTAACAGTTTGGGAATAATAGAAATAAAAATAGTAATAATACACTGTTTGGTATTATTAATACCTGGTGGTAACATGAATTCATCTTGGTGTTGTAGCTGTACTGTAGACTTTTCTAACATCGTATTATGTATTGACTAATACCTGTTTGTAAACAAGGTTGCGAAATATTGTTACTTTCTAAAACATTCCTTTTAATTGACCAATATTCCATACATTTTACGTGTATTTATATATTCTACAAAAATACTAAAGAAACATAATACCAATTCTAAATCTCCAACTGATCTCAGAGATATCTTTTATTGAAAAAATGCATGAAGAACTTTATCCAACATATTAAGTATACAGAAATTTAGAAGAATATTTAATGAATACCATAAATTAAAACAGTTGGTTCGTCAATAATAGCAGAGAATTTTATGTGGCCATAAACTTTTACAAAAAAACTATAACACCTATAAAATTATCGAAACTCTCATATATTGGACGATATTGCAAATTTCCAGGGTGCACGTAAACTTTTGTATTTATCTGTATAATTAAATCAGATAATTATTAAAAATCGTGTAAAAATTCTACCAATCAATCAAACCTTTATTATTATCGTAATTATTATTACTATTGTTACGAAGAATGGAATTTCGTTATCGTTTTAATTCCTGTACAAATAAACGTTTTTATTTGAATTTTCTGACCATACGATGGAGCTTCGAAATCTGGTTGCTTGTTGTTTACTGTAGATTTTAGCTTGACAAAGCATTCTCGTGTTTCGTAATTTACATACATCTGTCCACCTTATTCGCACGTGACTTTCAACTATCGTTTCGTGCGTCTCGAAACGCGGAATGCAGTTTCAAGTACAGATGGTACGTTTAATAAGAAAATTCAGCCGCGGTGCATTCAGCAAAGTTACACAAGGCCAAAGAAATCGCCAGGGGAACGTGACAAAAGGCTGCTGTCGGTGGAACAGGCGTTCCCGTAAATTCTTCCTGGCAAAAAGGACGAAAATTATCGCTATCGCCTCTCCTATTGCTTCTTAATAGCAACGTCTACTTTTTCGAAGGCGATACATTAAACCGCCGTGGCTTTAATGAGCGAGATACACTGATTAGTGTAAGTACTTTCTCTTGTACCATAGAAACCGATTTATCACTTTTGAAAACGCAATATATTTTTGTCAAATGTAATACGCGGCGATACCGCGGCCCTCTCTGAGAACGTTGCTCCGCGATTTATGTTCTCGTGTTGCTCTATAATGATCGAAAAAATGACCGTTCGGATTCTACGTACCGAGAAAAGTTCGTTAATTACAAGCGATAACGAATTTTATTTTCGTTGATAGAAATCGATCGAATCACATGGAATAATTAAGTAATTAGCAGTCATCGAGTAATGGCGACAAACGACGCATATTTACAGGTAATGACCAGCAATTTCGTGTACATTGTAGCACGAATCCGAGATTTAATCTTCTTGCGAAGCTTCTTTACGAACGGCCACTATAATGGCTTCAAGAACTGACCATCAGTTCCAAATAATCTACGAAAATCCAAAGTTAACTTAGAACATGAAAACAAATAACAAATGAATAAATTCGAAAATAACAACACACAATGAATGAAGCACGTACGAAGGCAAAAGAGCAAAGTGCAATAAAATAAATGAACAAAAGAAATCAGCTGTTGTGGTTCAGCTACTGTTATCCGGTACAAAACAAACGATTTTCATTGAAAGTGTTTCACAGTCAGCGGATTGAGTAAACGCAATATCTGCTTCAAATTTAAAAAAAAAAGCTAAACGTACACATACGTGTTAGTGTCCTTGGAGCGGTTAATTTACACTTGCCATCGAACTGACAATAAAAATATCCGAACGACTGATCGGCGTACAGCTGCCTCGGCTGAGATCGCAATCGAGCGAAAAGAACGAGCACGGAACGACGTGTAAATTACTAAAAAATCTTGTAAAGAAGAAACTGTCGAACGTCGCGGAGCATTTCAACGATGCGTATCTCGGGTTCGAATCTTCCTCGCACGCCACTCCTCGATTCTCTTTCCCCTGTTATCAGCGATGAAAAATCGGCTCGCTCGGGATTCGAGTGGCTCCGCCAGGCGGAATAACTTTCTCGAAAAAGGAACGTGTGCGAGAAATTTCAAGAGTCTCCGTGCAGGGGTAGCGAAGAACACCAACCGGCCACGAGACGCCAGGCAGAGACCCCGAAGAATGCACATCCTGAACGTCGAGTGAAAGAGAAGCACGGCGCGTCTCGTCCGAAGCTGGCGCATTACCGACGATTCTCTCTTTTTCCCTATCGAGAATCGATTCACCGGCCGCGCTCGCGTACTCGTCGACGTTTTGCTCTTACCTCGTACAAGAATCTTTTGACATTTGCATGTTTGGCTGCCGTGAATACGCCGGATGCCGCGAGATATCGAGCCGTCACTCGATCGGATAACATCGAGAACGTATTCCTTCAAAGAGCTCGAAAGAATGGGGAAAGGGCGGAGGGGACTCCCCGTCGAGCGAAATTCTGCGTTTAACGTTGCTAAATTCTCGATTGGACGAAAAGATTGCTCGAGCGTGACTGTCCAACCTGTCAGAGGTTCTGGGCGAAAATTCTTCGGAGAAGATCTCAGTTTGCGGAAAGTTTTGGGAGAAAATGTTCAGCATGTGCTGAACAAAACTGGAATGAATATTCCATTTGATGAATTAACGTGGACACCTCGCACGGATCGCTACGACCCCAAGCAACGATCGTAAAATGTTTACAATTTCTGTTGGCGAATAGTTATGCACTCTAATCGCTATACCTCGAAGAATCTTTCGAATATCCACATGGGACCTTTTGCACATTAATTTGAGGACTTCAAACTATTTTTTAAAACCATACAAAAATTCTCGATTTCTTCACAATTTTACAGTAGGATGACCCTTTTATGAGAAAGAAAGGTTTACATTAATGTCCGTCAGAATTCAAGTGAATCAATCACGTTCAATTTGTTCATAGTTAATAAATTCCTCCGTTTCACTGAATTCGTCGTGGAACATCCGATTCATGTTACCAACGCGTACCGTCGAATTCCGCGAACATACTCGAGACAGAGAATAAATATTTTCCGTCGGTTAATACCACATATTACAGTCCTGCATGCTTGGTCCTCCCAGTGTATCTACGTGCCCGATGCTCATTAAACGATTCAACCGATACAAGGTATCATTATTCGCGTGATAATAATCAATCAGAGACGCCTGGCCCCCCGTGCACCGTCGATTAATCGAAACCGAATCGGCTGCGAGTCAACGCGTCTCCCATGTTCATATATTTGCAATAAAATTGCGCGATTGAATGTCTTTGCATAATATATACGATCGTGAATGTTGCCCATGATGAATGCCGAAGGAAACTTCGAAAAGTGACTAAGCAGTAAATTTATCTTCATGTTTGCAAACATTTATTTGCGTGTGTTCAAACTTCATACGTTGCTAGATTCTGTAAGATTTGTGCAAGGTGTGTGATATATCTTGACTATGCGAAATATTCGTTATTTCCGATGATATAAATTACGTGAGTCAAATGGTCAAAAGTTTGAGACCACGCGACATTTTGGAATTTTAACTGATGTTTAATTGATATTATTAGATATAAATACGTTGATTCTTACATGTGTTAAAAACCAGGTTTCGTTTGAATAATATGCAACAATATGTCGATTCTAATTTTTTAATGACAAATGGTAATCAAAGTGTAGCAGTATCGAAAAGGCAATATCTTACAAAGGGTCTATGATTATCCTTAATCCTTTCATCGCCGGAATACTTCTTTTTAAATGTTTTGTTTATTTAGTGATCATCACGTCTCTAATTAATGCTGAATCGAGATCAATTTTTACCTTTTCTGAACTCCTCGTATTTTTTCAAAAATTTCATGTGGGATTATCTGTCCCTGTAGCCTCCAGAAGCAGTGAATACGGAAATGGAGTTTAGAAGATAACAATTTTTACAACATATTCTGATTGAACCTAGTGCTAGTACATATGTTCTTATCAAGTGCTTTTTATACATGTAAAAAATTACTTTCTGTGAAATTTTTCCAAGCATAGGAACACGCATAAAGGTACTTTGCAGTGGCTGCACATCATGGTAGAGTGAACAGACTTTAGTAATAGAAACGCAACATAACATGAAAGTGTCACTCAAATACGGCAAAATTTACACATGATTGATGCTGCTTGCTTACATTGACTCTGGCAAAAAAACAAAAATGAATGAAGAAATTTGCAATAACAGCGAGTCGAAAATACACCCCTATATGCAAAACACTCCCACTACGGTGCTGCGCGGAAAAATGAGATTTGGTACGTCACACATAATTCGAATACTAATAATGAACATGTACATGTGTCGAAAAGATTTCGAAAAGAACGATCTGGTATGCCATCCACAGTCCGATTTCTCAAATGGGACACATATCGCTCATTTGCTGCAACAATGACATAATACAAGAAGATCGATGTTAGGGAAATTCAGTTCGAATATTTCGAATCACGGCAATTCTATAGGAACATCTGTTCTTAAGAGTTTTAGAAGCTCAGTTATATCGTTCTACCAGTAGAAACTACTAACAAAAATAGTTATTTCTATACTAATAATTCGAAAATGGCAAATTTTTAGATGTGTCGTTGTCGCAGCAAAAGTGCGATATGTTCCGCTGGCCACGAAAGGGTTAATATCTACGATTCATGAACAGCGGTTATTATTCAGTACTCCCCTGGAAATATTTAAGGGGGCTAGGCAGTCAGATTTGGTCAAAATGTAACTTTTTTTGAGAATTAATTACAAGTAAATGAATACATATTGTGACTAGTACTTTTAGGTAATGTTTACTAATACTATAAACTGTAAAAAAATATTTTTCTTAATAACATATACTTATATATAATGGTTTTACAGTCGACTGATGTATAGGCGCTTTTTCTGGAGTCGTTGCGGTTTTGCAGTGATCCTGGCCATAAAGAATTGAATTATGAAATATCCTGCAAAATTTGGCACTCTATAGGCCCCTAATCTGCACTGAACCTGTTTAAAACGAAAAAAAATACAGAATTGTAAAAATGACGGCAGTAAAGTTAAAAAACCGCGATTTTTCATTAAAACAGAAGGTACCTAATATTTTTTTTTAACAAAACAGGAGTTTTTGCAGACTTATGCGTAGGTTCAGGCCTTAACTAGACATGTTTTACATTTTCTCAATTTTTCAAGTCGATTTGAACCTCCGTTTTTTCGCAATCACTGCAAAACGAAGAGAAAGTATGATTTCGAGAAAAACGCGTTTAAAGTTTTGGAAGACCATGACTACTGCATACCTCGCGATCGAACTTTTCTGCTGTCAAATCCTTAATTTTGCGAATTTTAACATGATTCAAACGGCATTTTACTCGGGAATAATAGTACTTTCGAAAAATGCAATAAAAAAAAATGGATTTTTTGACTGTCTAGTCCCCTTAAGCCAAATCAGGTTCCTCAGGGGCACTGTTTCGCGTGACAAATTTTCCCCGAAAGCTCGTAAGTGGCATTTTAAGAAAACATCCAGCGGTGTTTCGCAGCTGATCGCAAAGATCGCGGCGAGCTGGAAGATCAATCGGTGGCACTCATGAAGACGTAAAATATACACGCCTACCGTGATTTTCCTGTCGTTTATTTGTCATGGGGTTCCGTTCGCGAAATTACCGCTTAAAAGGAACGAAAACGCAGGATGGAAGGAGATTGGTGTCCCCTTGTGCTCGTCGAAAGCGTTTCCTAACGCGGTGCCAGATAAATGTGATACAATATCAGTAATGACAGCCATTAAAGCCTTTACGACGTAATGATAGCGTCCCTATCGATCGAAATATACTCTGACCTTTGTGTCGCGGTCTTCCTCCTCTTCCTCCCCCTCCTCATCAACAAGATAATTGTCCATGAAAGCAACCATGTTGGTCATGTAACGTTTACCCGCTCGAATTCACCGTACGAACGGTTTTGCATTCGATTTGCATACGATATTAACAAGACGAACGTTAAGTGTTGATTGAGCAGCTTGCAGTTTGTTCTTTTAATAATTATGGAGTTTCATTCGGAATATTGAGCTTTCAGTGCAGGTGAATCGATCGGGTATGATCGTCGATTGATTATTATCGAGGAATGATTTTTTCCTCTTTCCGGGATGAATTGATTAAAGTTGAGAGGGATTATTTTTGTTTAACGTAGGTTTATAGATACTGAGCAAGCAACAACCCTTTCAAGGGTAAATGATTCAACAATTGCACTTATTTTTAATTATCGAGACACTGAATCGATTCTTAACAAATTTTAATAAAAACCAGATTGTGGTTTTAAAACAATTCATTTTAAGTCTATTGCAACTGATTAGTGTCATGGAGTTGTTTGTCAAGTAAAAAATTGTCAATTTTTCAGTTACTTACACGTCAGCATATTTTCTCACCAAAACTTCTTGTTGAAAAGTTCAAAACAATACACATCTAAACGGTTCATAACGTGCACAATCAAATCTTTATTAGATAAAATCGAATAATATATTCATTCTGTTTTAAAGTATGTTTTATTTGGAATCCTATTGGAATCGGTATTGGAATCGTTCATTTGTGGGTTAATCGTGAAAGAGTTGTTGTGTCAAAGGCGTTTTACGTTTCGCTGGCTAGGAAGATGAATAAATATTCTGTTTTCTTAATTTCTGCATGATGGAGTAGGCAAAATATGTCAAAAATATATTATAGGCTTGTTTTTCATGTTAATATTCTTTTTGTCCTAAATTATTGGCAGTTGTCATAAAAATTAGTAATATCAGTCGTTAATGCTGTGTCTAATTTATTGATCATCACAATCTGAAATGCTAATTGTAAACGCCAAATAGTATTATAAATTCACAATAAAGAAGCCAAAATGGATGTCAACATAAAGCGTGTTTCTATCATCCACCTCATTTTATTATTCTTGACGAAATCTAAAAAAAAACTAAATGAAGGTAAGAATTATTTGTGATGAACTTTTTATTTTGTAATTATTTGCATAAATAATTATGTCGATTATCAGGAAATCTACCACAGTACCATTTGAATTTTCTTTTAGAACAGTAAATAGATTTCGTCTATCTTGAAGGATGAAAATTGAGTTTAATTGAAAATTGAATTAATAACAATGTAATTCATAAGTTTCTCTTTCAGTGAAAGTGTTTTAAAAAATATTCAAGCATACACATACTGTCTGGCACTGTTTGAATAATATATTACTAAAATTAAACGATCATAGAACTGTAATAATGATAACAATTCAGGTAATAAAACATTGGATAAAGATAACATTAATTAATGAATTCAGCATTGAAATGAACCTGCAAAATTGATTAGACAAAACGAAACTACGGCTAGAATAAAAAAACATTTACAAATTAAAAATATACAAAATTTAGATATATTCCTGAAGGTAGTTTTCTGTCCAATGACGAATTCATTTGACTTTCTTGACACACTAATTCGTTCATTTTACAGGAATTATTGCATGCACGAAGTGAAACGATTCTGAACCTATATTTATACTATTTCTTTATCAGTATCATAGGTACAGTTCACCCAAGAATTTTAAGAAGACATTAATTTTGACGTTTCAATAGTTGAAAATTCAAATGACATCGAAATTCGTTTTCAATTTATATCAGACGCCTAATGGCCGACGTTGGCGCGACAGGCTCGAGCTCTTCAGCGCCAAAAACGCAGAATCTCCGATTTCCCAATTTACTTTCGTCGATTTATGGCTGGTGGCCTCACTCGACCGCCGATATATTTTATTCTCTCCCCATAATCGCATCTATCAAGCGGATGAGCGGTCTTCTACGTTTCAGATTTATATACGAACGCAGTGTCGCGTTCTCGTTAACAACGTGCAGCGTTGCGAAACGCGGAACGAAATAAAAAATTCAAGCCCGAAGGGATCAGCATCGAGAAAGTGATAAAATACCGTTGGCAACGCGGTCGCGAAAAAATTCTCGTAAATTGTTTCTTATAAAAGAACGCGAAATTATTGCCATCGTCTTCGCCTGTTCATGGTAGCGATTTCTCCTTCTCCTCCGCATGTATTTTTTCCTTCTTCAGGGACTGCGTGCTGCGTGCCCCAGGCTCTTATTACGAAGATACACATATCAATGTAAGTACATTCTCGCGTTTGTTCGGTAAAGGAGCTCGTAAAGCGGAGAAGAAAACGAAAAATTCGTTTATGCGTTCATGCCGTGCACGTTTTCCACCGTGAACTTCGTTCATCTCTGACACGATGCATCACTTTACCTTGTGGACCTCTTCTGTTTACCGTTATTATAGTGGCTTCTGAAATATTAGGGTATTTCAGAAAAAATATCAATTTTCTTGTTAGTTCTGTTCAGTAATTTTTAAGTTGGGCATTTTAAAATATTACGTGACAGCTACTTGGGGCTGAAAGTGAATTGCACGTGTCCCACTCGTGGTCAGGCCTTTTCACTTTGATAACGGTTTATATATTAAATAGACACATATGGTCTACAAAATCGTCGATTAAATTCCAATCCAAGCGGTTAATAAAATGTAGATATGTGTTGATACGACAGTCGAAAGCTCATTTTAGCTGAATGCAATGGTACATTTTCCATGTATATATGTGTTTGTTTTTAAATTTATTTTTCTTTTAAAATGGACGACGAAATGACTTCACGTCGTACCTTGCATCGCACTTTACCACGCGTTGAAGTCACCAGCGCGAAAGTGCCCGAAAAATTGTTTGGCATTCAAAAATGGGGTAATTTGGTGTATTGTTTTGTAACATATGCAGAGGAACGCTAAAAAATTATCTCGAATCGTGTTTAGATTATTTGTACACACGTTATGCAGATGAATAATTAATTTAGTTGTTAGAAGAGATAATCTATGTGAACATATACTGTGTATGTTTCTGTAATTTAATGTATACAAACACGTAAGAGACATACACATAATGTACAAAATGTGTTTATATACTCCAGAAGACGAAATTCTTGTCCAGTGTTTATTTGTTTATCTATATCAAAGTGTGAAACCAGCGGAATAGAAAAATACGTTTTTTCAATAAATATCATCAGTTTAACAATGTTTAATATTTGAATGAGATACACTATGCCTGTAAAGTAAAGTTTAATCGATTTGGGAATAATAAAGGAAGAAATTTAATTTTATTTCCTTTTTAAATATTTTTTTTCGAGGCTGAAATATAGTTTAATTTTTAATATATGCTACATAGTGGACTGCTAACCCTATCTTTGCGTAAAAATATTGTATACGATTTCTGTAATACTTGTTTCAGTAAATTAAACATTCAAAGGCAATATTAAGTTGAATATAAATCAATTATCACTCACCACACTGTCCTGGCGAGAAACGTCCGCGTCATGTTTCAATAATAATTCGACCACCTCCAGATGACCTTCCGAAGCCGCCCTCTGCAAAGGTGTGACGCTAGTCTGCAACATTGCAAGCAAAAATGATTAATAATTTGCGAGTATTTCTACCCAAACGCGTCTATCTATCAGACATTCGAGTCGCGTCGATCTTTTTCACAGAAAGAATTACAAGAATTCCGAAGGATCCCAGCAACTTTCTAAATCATGTAAAATGTATTAGTTGCTTTCATCCACTTATAAATATTGCAACTGCCGCTGTGTATTATTTTCACATTTCAAATGTAAATATTTACGACGTTTCTAACCTTCAGATCAACCGTATCCACTTTTTATTGAAATTAAGATTTATTGTTCGTATCATGGTTAAACTTTTTACGAGCTTCAGTTCGCGAATACCGGAGTTTAACATTTTTATGTATTGTATCTATACTCGCAGAATTTAAAATATGCTAATCCAGCTTATTTAATTCACGTTCAGGGATTTTTAAGAACGCTATAAATTTCAAACAATAATCCTCTTAATGATATTAATTTTCAGAGTTAAAGAAATGGTAGCAATTTCCAGCAATTTTTAAAGCATTTACAGAATGACTTTTTCTGCTTTCCTATGCAAGTTTTATCTGTTAAGATTCTTTCGTTTCATTATTATAAAAAGCGTTTCCTTCGACATTACGTCTGCCTGTACGATTTATCTGCAGTTAAATTGTTGATACTTAAAATCGAGTTCTCCAATCGCAAAAGGAAAAACATAAAAGGGAACGGAGCAGTAAACTGGTAGACGTAGGTATTTCGTTCTTATTAAAAGGTAACGTAGATTCCAAAAGGTTCTCCAATGGTCACAAATTAAGCAATTCCATGCCGGGGACAACCGCATTATCTCTGTCGTTGCTTCGAGGACCCTGGACGATCGTATTTTTACGGAAAGGTTTCGATAGATAGAGGAATTCTTAAGTGACCCACAGACAAACAGTCTGATCCTGAGAAGACTGTCCCGTATAAATTGTTCAGGCTGTATCACACGCACAGAGTGTCACTTAACTTTGTACCGTTAAGTTGAAAACGAGGGAAACAGAGATTTCAACGACTGACGGTTCCTGTGCTTCAACGTGGGCGTTTGAAGGTTCGTTTCCGTTTGTTTGGAAAGATTTAATAGCGTGAAGTGTGAAGTATTATCTAGAAGAGAATGAACTTTTTTATTAGTGAAAACAGAGAAGTCTCGACAATATTTAATGTTTACTAAAGACATGGTTTTAAAAAATTGTTTCCCTTTGCAGCAGGTTAACTGTTATGCAGTCAAATAATTACTACTTTTCATGAAATTCTAACTAGTGGCAATATTAAAATAGTATTGTCGATAAAGACAATTGTGGCGATTTTTACTGTGACGATCGATGTGTCAACTGCTATTATATTCATTTAAGCAAGATTCGAGTTCTTTTACGACAGAAAAGAAGTAGATACTTAATAAGAGTTAACACAACAAAAAATATTATAGCAGTTATGAACAAACTGGTTACAAAAATATTTCATTTATGGTACTCGATTTGGAAGTAACTTCTTTTAATGTCATTTTATAGAATCTACAAGCCAAAATAACACTGTTGAAACTCATCATTCGCAGTTTTATTGCTTTGTTAAATTGTCCCCAGAAGAGACGCATTACTTCCGGTATGACCTGAAATTTTAATAGAAACTAGTTTGGTATAAATCAATCGATAAGAAAATTCCGACAACAGTGAAGAAATAATTCAGGAATAATTCAGAAATAATTGAGTGTATGCTCAAGGCTATCTGATACCTCGATCCTTCGTGTTTTGTCTGTTATTTCCGGTCGTGCTATTGGCTCTCGAAGAAGGAATTAAGATTTCAAAGGGCGCGATCGAGAGGGAAAACTCGTTTCCTCGCATCCGTTGTTTGAAACGCGTTGGCCTGCTTATCGCGCGATCGAGTCTTGCGATTAACTTATCGTATACGCGATGCATAGTAATCTCGGCGAGCAATTACACCGTGTAAAAATTTCTGGATGCGAGGGCCTGTAGATTTCTGCACAGATACGATAAAGACGTTATCAGACCTATCGATGTGTCCATCAAATGCATCTCACAGGGTAAAGTCCCCATGTGATACACCGATGTTTTAATTAGCTTTTGTGTACTGATAGGGCCTGATATACTGATGCTTCCTACACATGGTTTTCGGCGTAAACGGTTCATAGTTTTAACCCTTTGGACTCCTTTGTCATCGATTTTATTCACAGGTACTCCTATGTCGAGTCACACTCGACATTTTTAAATTGCCAATTTAAATATGTATTATATTTCGCAATATTTTTTTTTACTTAGATAAGCAATATATATGTATATGATTCTTTTTTGTAACAAAAAATGCTATTTTTAATATAATCAGTAAAAAAAATGGTTTAAATTAGTTTCTATCAACCAACTGTCTGTTGAAGTACATTTCAAATAAAACACTTAAAATAATAGTTATTGAAAAAAAAATTAAAAACAAATTAGGAGTTCATAGGGTTAAAGATATTTAATGTTAAATATTTTTGAAAGGGAGTACTAGTTTTTTCGCCCCATGTGTGCTCAAATCCCATTGGAGGAACCTTACAAGGAACATTATTTTTTACACATATTTCATGTGCAATTGGAGTGATTTTACAATTACAAAATTGTACACACATGCATGTTTAATGAGTATCGTAAAAGTGTAAAACGAGACTGAATTTGTAAGATTTCTTAGATGATCAGTACCGTTTCCTGCGTGCACAGCCTCTGCAAGGAGTGGCATGATTTCACGACTTTTTTTTATTATTTTCAAATACTGAACCGATCCCCAAAGTGGGTCCTACGTAAAAAAAGTAATAATCACGGTGATACGGTAATATTCATCTTGACCTTGAAACAGAAGGCTAATTTTTTTAAAAACTACATATTTTTCTCAATAAAAGAATAAAACTCCTGTACGGAACCGTAAGTCGCAAACAAGTAATTCTCTCAAGAAAAATAAAGTTTTAGCATAAATTAAGCGGTTCTCATTCACAATGTGACTGAATTTCAGGACCTTCGTATGGCACAGTCCCTTATGGCCTCAATAAATATTATTGCTGAGTATTATAGATAAAAACCGCCAAATTTGTGCGAAAACTTTAATATATTCTTCTGAAAGAACGGCTCAGTTACGACCTATAGTTCCTATAGAACTTTTTATCCTCTCAATGAGTAGTGTCCCTTGAATTTTTTAAAAAATTTAACCTTCGATTTCAACGACGGAACAAAGCTGTGAACTTTTTACAAATATCCATCCATCATGACATGCAGATTCACGCTTGAAAACCATGATCGTTAATTTTTTTTTATAGTCTGCAGTATGGAACTGCCTGTGTTTAGCGGAGTTCTGGATGAGCGTACGAATTACATCACGAGTAGACAAATGATCAGCGAGACGATTCGATGTGCCAAGGGTACTACCGTCTTACAATCAGGACGACAACCGCGTCGAAGACATATCAGGATCTTGTCAATAATTCCGAGGCGGTGGTCTGTGGACGCATCTTCCATAAATCATGAAGCGATCCCTTCGAGCGAAACCTACGTTCCCTAGCCCGTCAAGCTACAGATTTACAACGAGCAGCGGGAGAATCATTGACAAGCCCTACATGAAAATTGCGAGTCTATGGTTGTAAATGGGAAAGTCATTTTTTTTTTCGCATGTTGATGCGACGTGTGCACTCATGAATCATTCAAATTGCCTCTGAGTGATGGTACACACTCTCGCTGGAAGGGTCGATCTTTCCTTAACAAGGAGAAAATTCACGTTCTTCCCTTTTTCCAATCAGCCTCGCGCAACTTTAACGCGCTTGTAAGTTATTGAAATATTACAAACCTTGTAAAACCTGCTGGCGAGGAACAAGGATGTTATTAGGTTGATCGAAACATTTTTCAGAATTTTTAATATAAATTTAATTTGTTATTCTTCAATCTTTTGGCAGGGCTAGACATTTTTATTCGAAACGATAATAATATTAGGTTGTCCCAAAAGATCCTTTCGTTTTCTTACTAGATATTAAGTGTACACAATTTCGTGAACGGTACAGTATAATTGAAGTATGTACGATCCATTCTGTTCTATCATCTTCCTCCATCCCTCCAGAGGCCTCATGATGTCATTTTCCAAAATACCTTTGACTTACTGGCAAAATACTGATCGAGGTGCTTTTATATGTCACCTAAAGGGCTGAATTTTTTATTATGAATAGAATTTTTGAACGAAATGAACAAGTAATGATTAGAAGGGGTAAGGTCCGGAGAGTAAGGAGGATGGCGTAGAACACTCCCATCAAGTTTCAGTAACTTGTTTCGAACGACCAAGGTGACGTGTCGCAAATGCTTTTTCTAGTTATCCATCTTTTAAGACGCACAGAAGCAGACTGGGACATTTTACAAGAGTACAAATGCACTGTCGGAAAGCTGGAAGACAACTGAATACCACAACATCAACGAGAAAGAGATCAGGCTACGTGTTTGCCTAAACATCGCCTAACAAAGCAGAGCATGCAAATTACGAAAAGAACTTTTGGGACAACCTAATAAATATGTAGGCATTTTATATGGACACAGGTGCGTCATGAGCCAGCGACGTCGAGCAGGGCTCGAGGAACAGTATACTCATGTTCATCAGTTATCGCCGATATCGATAGTAAATTATTATGCAAATTGGAAGCAGTTAAAACATCCTCTAATCTCACGCTATAATTTGCGCCGCGAGTTGCACACAGTTCAATCGAACAATCCCGGTTCCAGGCGTCTAACTAGTGACGATGACAAAACTTCATCGAAGGATGAAGAAAATGTCCCGAAAATAAAACAATTTATGAAAGTCTACAGTATAAATCCTTTTTTTCCTTCTTCTCCTGAATTTCAATCTCCTGTGATTCTTTGTAATAAACTAGGACCGTGTGTAAAAACTTACTTCTCATTTTATTAAAATATTTCATTTAACCTTTTAACCGGGGATGACGAGTTAACTCGTCATTGAAAAATGCTTCTGCAGCGCGCATGACGAGTTGACTCGTCTCGAAAGTTTAGAGATTACGCACATGTACTAAAAGTCAACATATTATCCATTTCTTATTACCACTGTACGGGTACGATCTTTTAGTACTTTTTTATTGGCGAAACAAAAAAATTTTTAAAAAATTATTCAATTTATTAGTTTGTAATTTGTTTCCGCACTTCTTCTCCATGCACAGAAAGAATATTTTCCACTGAAATTATTCGTTTATCCGTCGAAAAGCGTCTGCTTTGAGTTTCTTATGGTTATACACCATAACACAGTACCAGACACAAATAATGACATGTCGCATTTACCACGGGCATGTCGAGTTAACTCGTCTTTATAAATTTGCCATGACGCGTACAGAGTGCGCTTTTGGAAAATGAGTTCCCCGGTTAAGAGGTTAAAAGCTGAGTCGCAAGAAACTTAAATCGCGTCCACATGCAAAAATAATTTGAATTAAGTCGAACGTTATGGAGTTAGTAAAGTGTGCAATGAGACGCTATCGTAAAAAGTGACGAATTTGTACAGTTCAACGCGTCGATGGCGACGGGTATCTCCGCACGAGATTAGGATTATTGCTGTGTAGAAGAAAATGTGTTCGTTTTTACAAGGTTCGTGAGGACACTTACGGCGTCGTCGCTGGTTCACGAGGGTTCAGCAACGAGAAACCGGGTTGAGGGCAATAACTAGCCCCTGGTGCTAATAAAATGCTCGTCGAGCGCGAAGTCGTCTTTTGTTCCTCACTGTCATTACGGAAATGAGTGCCTTAAAACCAAATAAGTATTAATTAACCCGTGGTTAGCTTGCGGTCTCCTGTGCCGACCTCGGTTACGAGTATGTAACTGAAAGGGTTCCGGTTGCTTCTAAGGAAGCGAACATAAAGCTTCGTTCACAGCGCACAGACGAGCTCCGCAATAATATATTTTCATTCTCGACACTTAACTTTTTAGCTCTGTTTTGGAAATAGTTGTAACGCTTCCTTTGTAGATGACCTTCACACCTCCGTTAGCCTATTGCAAAAATTGATGGTTCTGTTAAAAAGTATATTCTGTCACTGGTGACCGACACCTCACATTTAATTTAATTAAATAATTATTGAGTGTCACAAACTTCTGAGCAAACTTCATACTGAAACAATAATGTAAGAACAGAAGAACACGATTGGGTACTCACATCTTTTTTTCTTTACCATTTATATAAAAAGTAGTAAATTATATTGTGTTTGATTAGGTATGGCTGTTTTCACTGTGGCGATCAACGTGTTAAGACTCACGAATAGTATTTTACAAAACTGAGGGCAATATATTTCTTAAACTAACAGAATTTTGACAGAAGTACTGTAACACTTCTTTGTAGAAAATATAGAGCTGCATCTTACAGATGTATGAGTGTATTAAAAAAACGAGGAGGACCTTTATATTTCTGCTGCCCCTCCGGCGAAATGATTCTGTTTGAAATTTTCGATATTACTAATAATTTCGGAGGTATTCACGTGGTAAGATTAAATTGGTACTCTCTGTATATCGGAGTAACTTTCTTAAAAATGTCGACAGGAAGACTGTAATTTTGTGAAAAAAAAAGTAGCAGCATGTCGTTTTGTTTTTTCGCATTAACATGCCGTAAACATTTTTGGTCCCATGGCAAAACGAAAGCATTGTTTCACAAGGAAATCGATTTCACGCGACGTTAAATCGAATAATAAGCAACCACTTAATAAGAAGGGAAACACGAAAAATCATGTTGATACACATGCTAATGTACCCGTGACGCACCTTTACCATCTGCGAAGGGCACTACGTATAAATTAACGACCTTACCTTAATTACTGGTCGATGATCTTGTTAAAATTATGATGTACCGAGAACAGCGTTATTTTGTCTCAAGGACGAGCCTCTACAATCTCTAAGATATCCTTCATACTTGTATTTAATGAGAAATGGGTCACTCTGTATATTTTGTTACGTATTTTACGCGTTTAAAATAATGAAACAACTTCACCGGAATTTTTTTTTCATATGACGAAAATGATACATCAGATAATGTATAAACATAATAATAAACAAGCTCATTTCTTCGTGGCAGAATAAATTCGTAGGCCCAGTACTATACCTAGGTAATTGAAAATCTACTGTTTTGAGATACCCACGTTAAGAGGCAGCAATGTATTGTACAGCTCATTTGTTTAATAAATCCAGTTAAAGAGACTAGGTTTTACTACTAAAGTTCGAGTTATGTAGTTATAGTACTAAACCAACGGACTGTACACAGTAATAAAAAGACGAAATAAGACTTGGCAATACAGATATATGCATATTGCTATTAAAGAAATACGATGTTTTACCCGTATCATTACAAAAATTTGCAAAAAATATTTAAAACAATTACAAGATTTAAGTACTTGAATCCAATTATGATAATCTGAAATGAACTGGATCTAAAAATACGACAAACCAAATCAAAATCAAAATCCGCCTTGTAGAACCACTTGCAAGCGAAATGGGACATAATATAATATTTACCAGACATGAGAAACTAGACACTTCACAATTAGAATGTAAAAGTTGGTGAAAATTGTAATGGAGGAGCGAGGGGTTGTATCAGTGCAATGATTTGATTTGTAATTCATTTCCATGTTGATATCTGCGATCTAGCATTGAATATACCTTTCCTTTGTGGTATAAAATATGGAGGGATTAATATTTGTTCGAATTCTCTAATGATTTCATAACCTTATTCAGATGTATTTCAAATATAATAGGTGCCCTAATACTTATGGACGGGGGTATAAGCAACTTCCAAGTCACATGGCTTTATAGGCGGTTAACACGTGTTCTACCACAGAAAATTCCATCGCATGGTGTACGTATTTTATTCCGAAAATTTCAGGGCACGTAGAGTTGGAACCGCCTGCACGGGAAGTGCAGAAGTGAGGCGGCGATCGAAAGGTGCATGCAACACCTTGTCCTTTTCATTTTGCAGGACTTCACGTGTCAGCTGTGTACCGGTCGCATTTAATCCGGGGATTAAGCAAGCCCCGTCTTGGTTTCCATAACGTTAATCGGTAAAAATGCTTGAATAGAAAGCGACGATCGCTTCACACCGATAAATAATAATAAAGTACGGCCTCCCATTCATTTCTCGCCGGCCGTCTAAGCGTGATATTTATTGAAAGATATTTACCTCGGAGACTTCCAGCTAATGTATAGGCCGATGCGTAATTAAGCGGTACGCGTGCGTACGTCAGTTCTAATAAGCCGGATTAATTTCAAATGACTAGAAAATGAATGCTGACGGGCCTCGGGAAAAATTCGAATACTGATTAATCGATGAAGCACGAGCTCACGTTTAAATACAGGGAGCGTCTCGGAGTGTAGTGCAACCGAGGCGGAGATGATGCCTTGTCAAAGAATCAGTCAAAAATGAAGCGTAAGATTTCTAGCAGAAAGACTTCGTTTTCGAGAAGATTGAAGTTGAGTACCTACTGTGCAAACAAAGTAATGATAGAATTGTTTTTTTTTTCTTCCGAAAATGGTATAAATTTAATGTTTAGCGGAATGAGTTGGAACTAGTTTCACTTACAGACTGATGTCTTTTTTTTTAATATTTACAATATTGTTGTACTTCATATCGAATCGGAAAGAGCGCTTTTCAGTAACTTTATTTATACAGAGAAGGATACAGTAGTTTTAAAGTTTATTCAGCTGTGAAAAATCGGAATGTTTTCAAAAATGCAATTTTCTTTAGTGGTTGTTGATTTAAGTTCAGTCGATTCATTCATGTTGTTTCTCAAATAAACTCAACTTTTTGGTTTGTTTTAAGTGTTCCTTGACATGTGAACTTTTGCGAAAATTCGTATACTGCTGTTCATAAGTATTAGGATACTTGCATCTTTTGTCGAATATGTGACATTTTACCTTATTTTTATACTTCTACTGTGTTATATTATATTAAACACAACCTTTAGCTTTAATAATTCGTAAATTAAATGAGTAGATTAACAGTTTAATAGATCAAATTAATTAAAGAAGTAAATGAAGTGATTCTGTAGGCTTCGAACGTGTCTGTACGAATACTTTTCAGTGCTGGATCTTCTAAATGCACTAAAACCGTAGAACGTTTGTCTTAATTGCTGATTGTCAAGCTTACATAAGTATTTTATTCGACTATAGAAACGCTAATAGTCAGAATGGCAAAATTCGTGAAAGCAGTAATGATATATCAACGGGGATGTATCAACAAAGATGAGATATGTTTTTTAATTAATTTCCATAGTGAATAATACAGTATAGTAATACGCGTACTCTGATGGTCTAGAATATAGAAGAGAACAGTGTGTGTTCGAATTCTACAACGATTTCATAACGTTTTCAGGTTTATCTCAAATTTGATAAGCGTTCCAGTACTTATGGGCGGTAGTGTACATTCGTAATAGCGGCTCATAACAATGATTATAGAGTTTAAGAAGATTCTGCAAATCTCCTGTTAGACCGGCCTGAGTAAAATCGACTGGATTCCATGAATCGTTATAACCGAGTGGATCGTAAAACAAAATACAGTGCCGCGTCTATTCAGCGAGTCTATTTTGACATTGCGGTACCGATGATTATCTGCAAGGATTACCTACAAGGAAGAGGAGTCCTGGACACGGCGCAACGGACTGGCACTGTGAGACAAACAGGAAGACGTTTCCCCTTCTCGAAAAAAACCCTAGCATTCCGTAGGAATTATGAGAAAGCCTCGCGGGATGAGCTATTGTGAACTGCTGTCAATCAGCCGGTAACAAACCACTCACGGTGCACAACTTACACAATTTATGGTGTAATGGGCTGAAGGTTACACAAGCAAGGTTTCAGACAACTGAGTTTTTGAACATGAGATTCATGTGAAAAAGGCTCTGGCCGGACAGGGGTTTTATGTTCGACTGGAACATTTCAAGACTGAAGATTTACGAAGTAGAAATCGAATTATGTTTGATAAAGAAATAGAGTTGAGCTTTTTGAATTAGAAAATGAGACTGCGTGTATAAATGAATGGAACATAATTTTCGGAGATTTTTGGTGCTAAGGGAAGAAGATTCATTGAAGGGTCGAAAATACAATGATTGACAGGGTGACGCACGGAGAAAGTATAAGCTGTGCGAAATATAGTCACAGTGACTCGATCGATCCTAAAGAATCTTATTTGCTGAAGACTGTATGGTGGTCAATTTAATGGTGACCTGATTTGAGTGTTCCATTTTGTACAGTTTCATAATATCATTAGTGTTAGTAATGTGTATATTATTAACCACCATGTACAATATTGATCACCATACGCACCAAATTCTGCCAAATAAAACACGGTGACGTCGAAATCCTATCACAAAATTAACAGACATATTCTACAGATGAAAATGGACAGGAAAGGTCTACTAACATAACAAACAAACATCAGGAACAAATAGGAAAATACTTGCCACTAGCACAAGAAATCACAAAAGTATGGCGCCAAAAAACTGTAAGAATAACACCAATAATCATACAAACATCATAACACCAAAATCATTTCGCAAAAATCTACAGGAATTGGACAGACCTGGCATAATGTCCGTCTGCCCATACGTTACCCGTAATTTATTTATTTATTTATTTGCTTATATATGGGACAAGCCCTTTAGTACAATAGCTGAACATTAAAATAAACTTAAGTCATTAAGTATAATCGTCGCACATGTATAAGTACTTAAGACTAAATTGTGCTATGGTTGCTCAATAACAGCCGAAGTAAGCGTGCGTTTAAATGACGATAACGGCGTCGACAAAAGATTAACAGAGGCTGGTAAACTATTAGCCGCGTTACAGATTCTTGTTATAAGACCTAGGTGCAAAAGATTAGCTCAGAATATAAAACCGTTCGAGAAAGGGGAGTATTACGCGGCGGTCGAGGACTCACATTTAGATTTATCAGTTCTGGGATACTGAAACAGTTAATGATGCCATTCAAAATTTACAAAGATACATCCGCTCAGCAACATGCCTACGAGTGTCTAGCGTTTGTAAGTTGAAGTGCGCTAGTATGGGATCGTAATTATGACAGGTTTTGTGCATGTTGTGGCCAATGGTGGATTCAAAATAAAATAACAATTACAATAATAATAGCATTATCGGATAACCGAGACAAGCAAAACCGGGGGTTTCGCCGAATGTTCAGCATCTAAAAAGCGAAGTTAATTTAGATTCCGCGGCGGAGCTGATCGGACGTTAAAAGCCGTCAAAACGTCCGGCGAGCGAGCGCGTGCGTTTCAACGTTACGTGATGGAAGCCCGCGAACGACGGACTCTAAACCGCGTAATTGACGTAACAACGTGCATCACGAACATTGCGCATAGCTCGCTGCCCGTTCCCATTTATGGCGTTAACTAACGACGAGTGGCATAACGCGAACAGAAAGGCTCGCGTAGGGCTACGTACTTAGATATCCAGGGCCCGGTGAAAGCGGGACCATTGTCTCCGTTCGCCGGTCGTTTCGAACGAACAAGTGTTTCCGCGCTTGCCGCCACGCATCCGCTCTTTGTGATTTATTCGGGCTTTGTGCACGTATGGGCCTAGAATCGGCCGCGATTAACCCCGACCGCGATAAATCTCGATCCGGCCAGCGTAAACGGGACAATATTGCGCTACTTACTACTGCACTTTCTTGACGACTCTGTAAGCGTTCATTATTATTAATCCTCGCACTACCAAGGTGTTTTTTGAGACTCGAACTTCCAACGGGGAGGGGGTTTAGTGCCCACCTTCAAGAAATAATTATATCTGGCAAATTAATGCCGGATCGAATGCTGAGAAACATTCTGCGAGACCGCAACATTTAATTACTTCCCAATAAAGTGTATGCTTAAGCTCAATATATTTAAAAATAACTATTTTTTTTTTCAGAATTTCGACCGGATTAATTAACAGAATAAATACACGAAGTATGATATGATGGACAAAAAGTATCTCCCCCTTGGTAGTGCGAGGGTTAAGGGGACGGACGAACTCGATGCACCGTACACTTTCGTAGCCGTTGATATAGTACGGTTCCGCTTGGTTATGAGGGAGAAAATTTGATCGATTTTAACACGTGACCCAGCGTGTGAGTCATGCACTGTCTAGGTTTCCTTGGCAGAAGGGTCAGTCTGTGAGTCATGTAGAGAGAGCAGTATGTATTGTCAATCAGTTCTCAAAGAGCAATCGGAAGTCACGTTCTAAGATAGGCGAATTGCGGAATGATGTGTGTAAAAAATGAAATTGCTATTGGGTTTAACCCTTTGAGCCCTGAAAGTTTCGGGAAAAATCGTGCGTCATGTGCTGAAATTTTCCGTGGCAGAACACGTGTTATATTTAATTATTAATCATAATTATATGTTTGATGTCGATTGCTCTGTTGTTTTAGTCGTTTAAAATTGCAAAATATGTAACGAGAAATGTATATATCAATGAAATAAGCAAAGATGATAATTCATCTAAATACATAGGTTTAAAACGTACAGTAAACGCATGTGCGTAGGCCAGTGCGGTGACTCGTAGCACACGGTGAACGATCTTTTTGAACGAATACATGCGTCTATCGTCCGCAAAGGATTAAGATTAAATTAAAACTGGATAATCCACAATCAAGACCGTCAATTGTATGTATATATAAATATATCTGTATGTTTTAGACAAATTATCATTTTCGTGTAGTTTTTCGATACGTGGAAAAATAAGGATAATGTTCATGTTTAGCATATAATTTCATAATAATTTTCATTTTTGTAAAATAAGTATCATTATCTAACTAAGTTAATTGTGTTTATTTTTTTAAATGCTATGTTGCTAACATGAAACAGATTTCTGCGCGTGGAAGGTTATTGCGTGATATAAAAATGTTACCGATATTACGGATGGAATATCGAAACATAATAAATTACTTTATACCAACATCAAAGATCGTAAATCAATTTCTAACATTTTATGTAAATCTAAAACTCAGTAATTTAAATAATCAACACCCACAACAACGATTATTCATAACAATAAATATATTCGTTCACAAGTACACTGATTCCGTTATTATTCGACGATCAATGACAACACAAGTGCCATTTAATAATCGCAATCAAATTTTTTATTTTAAGGCAGAAAGGCAAGAACCACGCTGCGATTGGATAAAAATGAATTTCACTTCGCATGAACCCAGTGGGATGAAAAGTTCGTTAACTTATTAGTAACGACACACGTTTCTATGAAATAAATATGTTGAACGGTACGTGTAGAACGTTCACAGAAATACGTTCTCCCACGCACGATCGACGAGTATCCGGAGGAGTGTTTAATATATTCACCCCTCTTTCCAGAAGAGTCAGTCGAGGCATGCTAATTGCCTTTTGGACAATAGTGGGATACCGCGTTGGCATGCGATTCTTTGAGCACGTTCTACCTTACATCGGGAATAATTTTTGTTTGATTTCAATTGCGTGTGATTGCGATTGTCACGGATTTTAGGAGTAAACGGTAACACCGTGAATTTCTCGAACGGAGAAACTACGTTTAGAAATTCTACCACGGTCTCTGATAGTTCTGACGTACGTAAAATACTACTGTGTGTGCACATGTGTGATATAAGCATAGAATTATTTCCCGTATTAATTCACAAGATATTTTAACCTGTTAACTGGGGAAGACGAATTAACTCATCCTGTGAAAATTACCCCGCCATAATCAAGGCAGCCTGTTAATTGTTCTCACGGTATTTGCTGGCAAATATTAAAACCAGTCATCGAAGACGACGATTTAACGTGTCATTTAAAACTGCTTCTGTAATGGACAAGACAATTTACCTCATATTTATTCGTTTTTAACTACAAACAATAGGCAGTCCTAAATAAAGAACGAGCCGGTTGACAGGTTAAATAAATAAAAATAGCCTTCAGAAGATCTAAAAGAACTGATGAGACTGCACTGTGCAACAATAACCAGAGATCAGTTTAATTCAGCTATGAAAACAATTGAAAAGCGTTGTATCAAATGTGTACAGCATTGCAATGAAAAAGTGTTTGAGCACCGCCTTTAATAAAGACATTCATTTAAAATATTTCGTGAACTAATCATTTTTCGACCACTTTTCTTCAATATTTATTTATGCAGAATGACGAGAGGATTCGATTTATGCAAAAAAAATATACGTTAATTCAATTTTGAAATGCACACGCATCGTTGCAATTGTAATAAATATATGGTCCTACAAATATTGTACTCTTTGAATCATTCATCTCTTTCCTCTAACACTCTTTTTTAATTGCACTGAGAAAAGTGCTATGCCTTGTAACAATTACATGGACCACCCTATATATTAAATAAGAGATCCCATTATACCGTATGTCTCTCTGCAACCAACAAAAAATATAGCATACTTTGTTACATATGCAAAAGGTATGTATGCTAGGAACACTGTCATTATTTACGATAAATGAATAAACGAATTTTTTAGATTAATACATCCATTTTATTTAATTTTAGTTTCCGCTAAAATCGACTAGAACGGCTCCTATGTAACAATCACACGCACGATGCGCAAGAGTTAAACAAAATGCCAACAAATTCTCGCACCATGGTGTCGCACAACGTTGCACAACGTTCTCCAGAGAACAATACCACCTCCAATTCGCCCGTACGAAGCATCTTGCAGAAAAAGGAACCCGTACAGCGCGAAATTCGAAGGACAGGCTGGCATTTGTCCGAATAAAACCGGCCTGGCTTTTATCGTCCAAATAAAGGCGAGATCGCGAGAACGAGAGAACTCCAACGACAACGAAACATTTGTCTAACTAACAAGCTGCGCTCACGAGGCGGGAACTGTTAAATCATCCTGTATCAGTATATTTACCGAAGGATAAAACGTCCGAGTCTTCCGAATTTATTGCGCGGCCTTGATTTATCTCACGGGAGAATCCCTGTTGGTTGCTTCACGGTGCACACGGACCAACGAAAGAAACGCGACGAGCAATGGAGCTTCATATTTATCGTCGATCAAATGCATATACACTGCCCGCCAAAAGTTTCGAAACGCTGCACGCACGAATCTCCATTAGACTGCCTTTTGAGCCGCCCAGAACCCAAACTGATCAATTCCACTTTTAGAAAATTCCTCAATTTCAGTACTCGAATACCTGAATGTTTGTAACAGCATCATCGCTTTTTACTTTTCATTTTATGGAGTTTATCAATTTGGCTTCTGAGCGGCTCTCTTTTTGGAAAGAAGGTGATAGTGCACGGAGTGCCAGGTTAATCGTGGTACAATCGAAAAAGGAGGTGATACTTCAATGAAAAAGCAGACAAAGATTGTTGAATAAGTTTTTTGATCAGATCCGTAGTTTTAATGAGAATTTCTTGCAATATAGATATATGTACTTATATTTTTAGTCTGTTTCAGTATTCCGATTTAATTAGAATTTTAAACAAAATTTTCGGTTTCATACTTCATTTTCGAAAAAAAATTGTTTTTGGAAGTCTAGTGCGATTGATTTAGTTTCTTCTCTACGGTTTCTTTTGGGGTTAAACGTATTTATGTATGCGTATTTGTAAATGAAATTCTGGAAAGGATTAGTTATTGAACTTTGTTTTGTTTGAAAAATATGTTGATAATTCGGTCAGTTCTGGTCTTGATTTATTCAAATTTCGTTAATTTGGTGTGTCTGTATTTAACAGAAATTTAAAATTATTTTATATTTTTGAACAACCTTTTTATGTGGTATTAGTTACTAAAATAGATAAAGTTATGTTCAAAGCTGTAGGCAATAGGTAATATTTATGTCTAAAGCCATTTTCCTTCGAAACTATGAAACCTATACATATAAAAAATTTATTTTATATTTTTTACTTGATTTCTGATCACGAATCATTTATTGACAATTGTACTATCATTGCTGGACATCATGTGTACCACAAAAATTCTTCTGAGAAACTACAACTGAACTAGATTAAAATTATGTATTAAATATACTTTTTAAATGTAATATAAGCCAGTTTATAAACCAGAAAAAGATTATTTCACTTGGACAATTTATATAAAAATAATCATAAAATAAAACACCATATGTTTAAGTCATTAAAAACAGAATCAAGCGTATTAGCGTTTAACAATATTTTAACTGTTTTAAATATCACGAAACAAGAAAAAATGTAGTCATACCAATTTATGAAAAAGAAATGAAAGTGATGATTAACTTTTGGCTGACATTGTGTCAGTGTGCGAATTTTTTTTATCAGAGTCAACAAGCCAGTATGTTTCTGCGGTATCCTTGTACGGTCCCCTGAGGTGCCAAGTTTAAATGCTTAGACGATAATTACTACATGTCTGAAGTTTCATCGTTACTTTCATTGAACCTGTTCGGTCTTAAAAGGAATTTATGTGATTGTATCGACTCGCTGAAGAGTGCATGGGAAAGAGCTTTAGTTGTTTTTTGATAAAACAATGACTGATAATGTACAACGAATTGAATTTCTCCTTATTATTTTCAAATTGTTGTACATTCGCAAAATACCTCTCTGAAAGTGTTCCATGTGGAATATGTTGGGAATTTAGAAAGATATTTGCATATTAATTCCTTTAAAAATTAATCTTTTGAGGTATATTTTGTTCATATTCTATGTACATGTATCGTGTAATGTGAACTTGAAAATTGAGAATCGAAAAAAATGTTGTCCATCCATATTATTTGGAATTTTTAAAAATTATACTTATTATTATGTGAATACAAAAAGGTAGTCAGTATTTTTTAAAAGACTTATTTATTTTACGAAGTTTTATGGTGAGTAAATATATAATTATTGTTTCATTCACTTTCATAAAACTGTATAAATATTTACGAAAATGCAATATTGTTATTAATACTAATAGTTTATTAATAAATAGTAAAATCCTCAGAACTTAACTGGAAGAAAGCTAGATATACAATCAGCCGTGCGGAACACTTGTTTCACAATATATTATGTGCGTCCATGGAACGCTGATGTGCGTCTTCCGCACGCTGTGGACGGTTCATCGAATAACCATAAACATTGCACCAAAACGTTGGAGAAAAATCACTAAAAAATGCAATTAATGACCCATCGATTTTTGTGTATACTAAAAATTTATGGCATGATAATAAAAGCTTCAAATCCAGAATACAGGAATTTTATGAGATACATCAAAATAAAGTATTCATATGCACATTTTAAATCTATATTTTCACTGAAACCATTAGAAATTATTTAAATTATTATATTAATGTCATTTACATATTTTAAATAATTAATAAAATGAAATAAATTGTGACGTTTATTAGGAGTAGTTTATATTTCAGGTAATATAAATTTTTTACTAATCCTACTTATATGTAAGTGTAGTAACTTGAACTGTGACAGAAAATATGGTATATTCAATAACATAAGTACGTGTTAATTAGTGTTAAAAGAGGTTTTAAGTTGTATGTTACGAAGGGCCTTCATGTCTGGGGTAACTACCCCTATACGACCGTGTGGCCTAACGGATAAGGCGTCGGACTTCGGATCCGAAGATTGCAGGTTCGAATCCTGTCACGGTCGAAAATTTTTTTTCTTTTTTCCAAATTACCACATGTCCACTACATCGCGTACAACGTTATAGCAAATGAAATCTGTCAAAATATAACACAATTAAGAAATTCTTTTTGCATGTAATTCATGTATAAACACTTCTACAGCATAAAATAAATGATAAATTCATAAAAATTCTCTATGAATTAATATTTCTTTAATCCTTAACATTTATTATATTTATACGTAATTATTTCCTTTGTATTCTCCATCTAATTAATTTCTCTAGCAATACGTGTCAATGAAAATTTCTACTACACAGCTAACGAAATATCAAAATGTTATCTATTGAAGGAGATTCTATTTGAGAAGATTAGGTGCTTCTTTCCTGGGTCCAATAGTACACACGGACGTGATAAGAAATTTGTGTGTGTACGAACGTTGATAAATTTAGCTGCGATACTACCACCTATGATACGGTGTTAGGTTTTGAATAAGTTATAAAAGTTGCTAAAGTATGTACAAAAAATTAATTTTAAATCCTTAATGAAACACCACGTATTTCATTCTTTAAACTTTGAAACATGAATGAAACAATTGTCTCATATAATGGCTCCTAATTAAAGTACAAATTGGAGTAAACAGAGTTTGCAAACAAAAGGATTTATCTGGTTTATGTACTACTGACAATGAAATATTGAGATAGAAGAGTCATAAAGTTTTAAATAAAATATAAATCAGGTGTTATATTCTCTCTGTAGTAATGATCAAGAATATGAAGAAAATGCTATTTTTTCATTATTATCCTATAGTTTATTTATACATTTAAAATCAATATTCTTTAGAAATATATTTCAAATTTCATGCTATGCATGCACTTGTTAATTTCATCATACGGAATCTTAAAATGATTAAAAATTAATAATCAACTACTACTATAGAACTGTTAAATAATTTAAATCAAACTTTTCGTTAACACCAAAAAGATCACATACGTCAATTGAAGCAACTTTTTTTTTGTTAGTTCTATAAATTGAAATCATTTGAACATTTTGAGCCTTACCTTTTGTATCTTTTAATATATCGATGAAATCTATATTAACAGTAGAATTTATGTAAGTGATTTATATGTTTATATAGAAAAATCTATAGAAGCGGTGAAAAATCACCCTCAGGTTCATTCCGGTACCGATGGGTTGGTACAACTTTTACAATAAATAAAAATACGATGCTTTTTTATTGATTCTATCACAAGCTTCACCACTATTATATTTTAAAATAATTTCTAAACCATTTAGATCAGGATACAAACAAACGAATTATTTACAATGAAACGCAAAATTAATCAATTTCTAATCAACAAGCGCTGCTAACGAAAAACCTATTTACAGACTTCCGGTATGTAAAGTGTTAATATCCCAAAACCACACAAAATTAATCATTCAACAACGCTAGCATAAACATACAAAAAATTAGAAATAATCTCAATGGACGCATAAGTCAACTACCTAATACCTGAAAAAACTAGTTTCCGTGAAATCATTCGATTTAATATCATAATAGCATAAGAATGTACCAAATAACATCAAACGAGATACAACGGATGACACGTCGACGCGATAAGCCGAGAAATTTGTATATACGTTTAGACCGTGCAAACTTAATGCGGCAACAAATAAACGGAACACCAGATAACGTCGACTTCAATGAAGATGAATGATAACGTCGTTCCGGTGTGTCCGGAAGAACAATAAAGTAGCCGAGGTGCGATTAGCAGCGAGTACACGTAATTACGTTGGTTACACGCGAAAAGGAGGCTCGGTCAGGTAGCACTGTATGTACAAGTCGCTTTTAAAGCGAATACCGGCAAAGGTCTTGCCCGAACACTCTATAATTCACTGCACATATTCGGTATCGAGCTACGATAGTGTCGTCGGTTAATTTGTTGCTTTCACGACCGGCCACGCTCGCCTGTGCACCGACAAAATAAAATTATCCGCGTTAAGTAGGCGGTCCGATGCACGTGCACGATGAAGCGAGAACGAGAAATAGACGAAAAAAGGAAGAGGATGCGGTAGATGGTCGATAATAGGGGAGACAGAGACAATAGGGGTTCCCGTGGCATGAAAGAAGAAAGAGAAACGTTGAATTTGCTGCATGAATTGACAAGGGAGGGGAACATGATGGATGTGTAATCGATTACCGCAGGACCTGTAAATTACTACTCGTAGCTTCTAACGCAGAGAAGATTCTTTTTAATAGGACCATCAATTTTTGTAACAGGCTAATCAATGCCGTTCTTTCTTCTCTTTAAAAAAGGATGCATTAGGTTGTTTATGCGAAAAAACTGATAGTTCGGCACAGAAATATATTTTTGTTATAGCCCCATCCCTTCATCTGTATTCGAATATAAAAATATTTAAGCGTATAGATGGACACTTTCATATACAGGGTGTCCCATTTTTTTCGGCAGAACGTTGTCAGTATATTCTATGGGTATAAATAAGAGAAAAATGTTATATAAAGGTAGGATATACATAGTTTGAAGCTTCGTTAGAAAGTTAGAATAAAAATACGAAGAGAACGGTGTCGGGCTTGCGGTTACTATGACATAAAGTAGAAATACATCAGCGATATTTACATCTGGTCCGTTTATGCGAGCTGTATTTGCTGTCCGAGGTCGTGGAAGGTACCATAATGCTACTAGCACTCTAGTTAGAAGCAACAGATACTCCATTACGTCATTAGCCCGTTGCCGTTCCCTTCGTATTTTCTATTTCTGTTACAACTTTTTAATAAAGTTTCAAACGACCGATGTTAATATGACATTTTTTCTTATTTATATACATAGTCCACAGTCCACTGTTGACGGGTAAAAGAAAATGTGGAAGAAACGTGTGGTGACAAGGAGTTCGCAGGTCGGATTGAGAAAAGAGAAACGAACGATGCAGGCAGTGAGAGAAAGAGAATGAAATAGTGGATGAGACGTGAGACTCTAGTTGACCCGTGACCGGAAGTCGTACGTGCGGGCTTCAAGGCGAGAGAAGGCCGCATATCCGTCCATAGAGGATAGAGCAAGGGGTGGCGAAGGGAAAGGAGGATTCGGTACTATAAATCAATGCGTAGGCGTCTTGCAACGAGCCTCTCTACCGATTATTTACATACACGCCGCCAAATAATTGATTTTACCGCGGGGCGTCGAAATGTTTTCGTGGGGTATAATCCATCGTCGATACGTTTCACTGGTTTTTCTGATTCAGACCACTGTATTAAAAATTCGAATGCTTCTATATTGTTTAAAAGATTATATTTTTTAGTTAGAATCTTGCTGGGAATCAGTTATTATGGAACTCGAGTTCGTGCATTGGCTCATGTTTCTAATAATAGAATAATGAATAAATTTGCAAGAAAATGACATTTTTTTCAAAGCTGAATAATGTGAGGTTTTGATTGAGAACTTCAAGCAGCGTGATAATTTGTATTGTTAAATTTATATTGCACAGAAGACTGTATTCCATATTTAAATTACTGAAAATTATTTATTATAGAATCCATGGAGGTGTGTGTTTAACGATAGAATAGGGAATGAACTTGCAAAAAAATAAAATTGTGTTCACTGTTGAATAATGTTATATTACAAATTTCATGAAACGTATTAATTTATATCTTAGATTTTATATTGTACAAAGTGGTTTATTTTACTATATTTTAACACTAGAATGATAAATGAATTTGTAAGAAAATTAATTTCCTTTTAAAGTTTCTTTTTAATCTAAAGTGTTTAATAGAAAATTTCATAAACCTTGCAAATTTATATCTTTCATTTTATTTCGCAGAAAATACTGTTACGAACACCGTGAAGCCAACCGTGATCGACCCGAAGGGAGCGTTCGATCTGTCGTTAAGGGACGATCGCCGTTATTGATGAAACAGATCAATGAGAGAGTCTGATTGACAGTCAAGGAGACAAGACGCGATATTATAGACTCTGCCATTCCTTGTTTATATCCTCATAATAAACTTATAAGTGTGAACATGTCGTGCGATGATAATCCCCGGCGCAGCATTGGTGTCAGAAGTGGGATCATAAGAACGCGATCCGCTGCAGGGGGAGAGCTGTTGTTGCAGGACATGTTCGAGAGCCTACAGAGGACCATCGTCGGGCAGATGGAGGAGCACCGCAAGCTAGACGAAATCCGCTGGGAAAAGGAGCATGATTTGTGGCGCCAACGGGAGGCCGCAGAGACAGTGACTCGAGAGACCCGGGATGCGGCTTGGGAGGCTCGTCTGTCCGCGATGGAGCGGAATTTACAGGTGTTTTCGTTAGGCTCTGCTAATTCTGCTGGTACCTCCGGTTGTGGGGCGGGAGAGGGACCGGGCGCGGCCAGTCATGTAAATAGTGTTCATGTTCCTGTAAATAATGCCCCCGTGGCAGTTCCTGGTCCCTGGTGTGAACATGTCGTGCGATGATAATCCCCGGCGCAGCAATACTTTATTCTTTAAATAGAAACTGGCTGGACAATTATTTGTTATATAATTGATGGGTAATGGAACAATGCATAAATTTTCAAGAAAGTAAAGTTTGTTCAAAATTGTATAATGTGAGGTGTTTAATCAAAATCTTCATGAAACATTTTACTTTCTATCTTTGATTTGACAATCCATGAAACACCATGTTTATAAATTAGAAATTTACTGAAAATAATTTATTCCACATTTAATAGAGGCACATGAGCCTGCCTCTCTAACAATACAATCATGATCGAACTTGCAAGAAAGTTGAATTTCATGAAAGGCTGAATAATGTGAGGCGCTTAATGAACAAATTTTATGAAACATGTTACTTTATTTCTTTGATTTGACAGTGCACAAAAGACCATGTTCATAAATTAGAAATTTGCTGACAATTACTTATTGTATAATTCCTGGAGGTAGGTACATGAGCCAACCTTTCTCACAATACAATGACGAATGAACTCGCAAGAAAATGAAATTTTTCGAAAGGCTGAATAATGTGAATCGTTTAATAAAAACCACCATGAAATTGCAGCTAGTTAATCTGTATCTTTTATTTTACACCGTTTAATGTTTCACCGTTCGATAGTTCCGCGACGTTAAATCATTCAACGTCGAAGAATTAGCAGGCCAGTAAAGATCGCTTCATCCGGCGTGAGTCTATTCACCACGTTGAATATCGTGCTAGAAGCTACGATTACGAATTGATTTACTATGTAAAAGGCTTTTCCTTTGCGCACTTTCATGTCGTAGATCAGCATTATCTGTTGTCGCATCCCTGACAGTCGATATATTATCGTCGTCCAAGGATTAATAACTCCGTTGCTAACAACATTATTATACACTTACGCTTGTGTACCCTCGTAACGCTAATAAATTCAATGCCTTCTATCGGTAAATTGACACCGCGATTCTTCTTGCACGCCGTTCAATAGAACCGCAAGGAAACGATACATTAAACCATTTTTAAATTGCGACACGGAGTGTCTTAGCTCTTAGGAGACTCATTTTCATTAAAAAAGTTCATTTAAAATCGACGAAACTCCTACACTCCATAATTTCTTTCAAATTTTGCACATTCGTAAATCTCTGTGAATGTCTTCGAATTCTATTGTTAATTTATAAAGATCAAGGCACCGTACAAAAGTCGCAAAGAGGAATAAAAATTGTTTCATCTACGTGGGTCTTAAAATTTATACTTTAAGTGTTATGGGCAATCATAAGATTAATAACAACTTCAATTAAGAACTCTTGTAGTGTTACACCACTTTTTAACATCTTGTCTGTGTCTGTATGAAATTGTTTTATGGTATGAGCTCGTTTATGCAGAGCGTTAAAAAGAGTATGTAGGTCTTCAAGGTAGATAGTACTTAGGAAACTGAATAAAAAAAGTCTGTTAAACGTGGGTCGAAGAATGAACATAACTTGAGCTGTAAATAAATTCGTGTCGAATAAATATTTTAAATGACAATATGCAACTTAAACAATCTTGATTTTCCAGTTTATGTTTAGTCGACATTTTTATTGGGTTTGTTGAGTACTATGTACCCTGTGAGACGCTGAATGCTAATGTTTGTAACCCTGTATAAAGATATACACATTTTACTACTGCAGTTTCACAATATTAAAATAATCCAACAAAAAATAGAAAATTATTCAACCTAGGTTCACTGCAGTAAAATGTCCATCAGATCCAAAGTCCCATCCCTAGAGGTATTAAATTGAATATGTACAAATTATTCAAGAAGAAGTCGTTGGAGACCGCGGAAGATCGTAAATAAATGATTCATTTTCTACAAAAACGAGCTGGATAATAGATGCTTCTATCGACGCCATTCCGATCTCAGGAAAAAGCTGCATGATCGCCGGACAACCGTACAATTTGCAACAAAACCGCATTGAATACATCGACGACACACTATTTCCACAAAACTGAAATCGCTGACTGAGATAGAGCGAATGACTCGAACGAGGAAGTCCGTATTCACTGGAGAAGAAACGTGGACGTGAGTTGAAAGGAAATAGGTCCGGGTGGGAGTTAGCTAAAGTCATCGTCTGCCAGCCGATGCATGTTCGCGAAAAAAAAACTCGCGAGACTCGTCGTGACTCGTTTGCCTCATCTTCAAACTAGATCCGAGCTGACAGCGAGACTTGAGTACATCATCAACTGTCTTCTCCGACGATTACTACGTGAGGGTATTCGATTTCGGACTCGAACACTGTTACGTGACGTACTTGGTCCTATGCGAGGCTTCCGGGTGTAAATTCTTTATGAGGTTATTGTATAATAAATCTGTGGTGATCAATAGACTGTGGATGTTTATACAAATACACAAATTTGTTAAAAACTGGTAACTGTTAAAATATTCTTTATACTGATACAGGGCATAGTTGGTCCAGTGTGAGACTTTTAGGTGTAAATTCTGTTATCAGGTTATAGCGTAATAAATATTATTTGCAAATGGCAACAATTGTGGTAATGATTAAACTGTGGATGTTCATGTAAATGTACAATTTGATAGACAATTGATAATTGTTAGAATATTCTTTGTTTTAGAATACATAAGCACATAAAAAAGCAATATTAATTGTCTTCAGACTAACATGGAAACCACGTATAATCAAGCTCAAAAAAGAGAGAAGTTCACATCCTGAATATTCTAAAAGTATTAATATCAAACAATTGGGAAACTGATAATTAAGAAACGTATTAATGAACACCTGCAAAGTTATTATTAAATCGAAGATAAAATATGGTTTAATTATCTACGACTTTGAAAAATAAATCATATTAAAAAAAAATAGATACTACAGATTATACAACACTAATTGCAAGAATTAATTGTAGTAGCACATGTATCCAGTACTTTGGGCATCCTAAAAGAAGCGAACGAACTATAACACCACTTAAACTCAGAAGAAAATTAGTTAGCATCTCTCAAGCAACTAATCTGCGATTACTAACAAATCAGTTTGTTCAAATATCTTTTCAAACTGATATAATGTACAATACTCCGCGGACCACAACATTCCAAAACCCTTCTACTACACAATATGGAGTTATAGGACTTTTTGTTTGCTTTTATGAGTCCAGTAGAATAATAATCCAGTTACATTTTCACCTGTAAGTCGCTAACATCCTGTACAAGTGATATGGAAATCAGTTGACACTTTCGCAGACAGCACCATAAACTTAAATTTCAAGCTGGTTACCGTAGACTTCTGTCATTAAAACGAGGACAAAATCGAGACAGTTTATTTTAAAACATCTAATTTGCAACTGCCTGTCGTTCGAAATAGCAATAAAGTGACCCTCACTTATACAAAGAAACTGCTACATGTATACACTGTGGAAATATTAAAATTCATGAATTATATTTATAATATGAAATATTAATGAGAACATACATCGTACAGCCTGGATAAGATAGCTAAAATGGCGTTTCGCGTCATCAGCTCCTAGCAACTAAAAAAAGACATAGTACTACGTCATCGGAAACCAACTATGGCTCATAAAAAGATATACTATTACATCAACGACTACGAAAGTGCTAAATAATGGGTAGTGTTCAATCAGCCTCCGAAAAATTTCTACTCTAGCTTTTTTTCGAACTCTTCTTGTAAATACAATTTGAAACTTAGGCTTGCGGTTCTCTGGAGAGAATAAATTAAAGATTAAAAACAACTTCAGTTGTTTCGTTGGCGTGCGTAACAGTGCGGTCTCGTTCTACGGTTATGTGATTAACCATGATAATGTGTCCTGTACCGGTTGAAGCATAAGGCTAAGATCGAGCTTACCTTGTTAGCATCGCATACCACGATTTTATCTCGAAAGTCGAAGAGGTTTCTTAGCGGTTTTTGCGATAACTGTAACGCAACGCTGCGACGCGAGAAAAAGAACGCTCGAGAGCACCTCGCTCTTAATAAATACGTTTCATCAGGAAAGTAAGAAGTGACAAGGAAGAATAAAATTTCCAGGGATTCTGTTCGCTGTTCCTTTTGAGAAAGGATTCAGATGCCAGCTCGACCGGCGAGACGACGAGGACATTGACGCTAGCTGATGACACCTTGTACGGCGGAACGAGCTTTTCCTTTTGCGTAAAATATGCGAACGTAACGTTTGATTCGACGTATGTATGCAGGAGACGTAATTTCAACAATTCTATAATGTATGGAAAAGAGTTGTTTAATTACTATTAGATACTCTTTTCTTATTTTGGGCCATTTTGATGCGCGAAGGTCATATTGTTAATTCGGCTGTAACATGCAAGAAAAAGAAATGTTTTGAAAATTAGGAAGAAATGTTATAGGGAAAAACATTGTTCACCCGCTTCATGTATTGACGCCCTTCAAATTATATTTGATGTATTTTATCATATCGTGAGAAATAATTGCAATAATTAGATTTTCAATTTTTAGATGTTCAATTGCATTTGAACTTAAGATTTCCTAAAAATTGTTTCTATACTAAATTTGCAAATTAATGTTTTTTGTTAAATTATAGAGTATTAGAAATTTTTATTTTCATGTATATTCTACTAGCTACTGCCTGTAGCTACATGTGTCGTATTTAAAACGTAATTTTCATAATTTACGTTTAACGCCAAAGTGTTTGAACTCACCAATAAAAAAATTTGTTTAACATGTTTAAAAAATGTCAAAATTATAATATTCATGATTCCAACTGGTTTTCAGAGAAGCTAGAATGTAACTATCAAAGGACGAAACTTGAAAGAGAAAGGTAAGCGAACTTGAAAATTCATAATTTGTTAATCAAACAAATTTCGCTCCTTCGAGAATTCTTTCCAAGCTGTATACTGGTTCTCTCCACTTTCACTTATGTATATGTTGAACCAGGTAAAAAACGGTCGATTCATTCATTAAATCTTACACCTCGACACTAAACCTGTCTCGATAACCCCGATACCTGCGAACCTGTTAATGAATACGCTCGTACGTTTCCGTGTGTATTATAATTACCACTACGGTCGAGCGGGCATGTATATTCATCTTGGCCCGACAGAGCAAGCCGTTGAAAAACGGATCGCGGAATTTTTACTTTACGGTCCCTGCATGAGGAATACCAAAACGAAGTACAACTACCTAATCAGTGAATAACAGAAACTAGTCTCAAACGAAAAATGTTAATGAATGCGGTTTTGACTATCTACAATTATTTTATTTATTTCTATCAGTAAATAACGCACGCCTGATTTCCTGTAGCAATTCGTTAATTATTGAATGCATATAGATTACTTTTAAATGTCTTTGAGGTTGTAGTGTTGCATTTCAAGATGTCATAAAGCCTTTGGTTTATCAGATTTGATCAACTAAACCGTGAATAATTACATATTTTCTATTAGGCAGCTTCATTTTAAACGTTTATTTCCACTTATGAAATAACGCCTATAAAGTGTTTGAAAAGTAAATTAAAAAATTGTAATAATTTACCTACTCCTTGAAAAATTGACTTTCACGTAAAGAACGTTTCAGTAATCGATATTCTATTATATCACAAACGTATAAAAAAGATTATTCATCAATAAACAGGAAGGCCCCTCTTTAAATTGCAAAATGTTGAAGTACGAATTTGATGTAAAAACAATTTAAAGTATTTCCAAGATTAATCTGTTTTGATGTAAATGATAGGAATGATAGGACTTGAAGGACAATTTTCAATATTTATTGTGACACGTATAAATACGATATTTACTTTCGAAATAACTATATTCTGTATTTTCGATTTTTTGTAACCTTGCAGGACCTTGTGTTATAGGCCACAAAAGTAGTCTTAAGAAATATTATTAACCTAAGGGAAAGAATGTAAAGTTTCATTAGAAAAAAAAAAAACAAAAAAATTGATTGTAAAATATACTTGATGTCTCCGTTCGAACACAATATTTCTTTCATGAACAATTCTTCTCTCTCAGTATCAAAGATAACACAACCGATCGCCTTACAACACCTTGCAGATACTCTAAAAGAAAGCTAGGCATTGTCAAATTGCACGAAACGGTAACAGAGGTTGTGTGACCGAAACTGCTACGGCTGATGCCTGCAGAAAGGAAGGAATCATCAGTCAGACTGACTAGAGTGTTCAAATGATGCATCGTTCGGATGTACGTGCTCGGATAATGGCGGTTCTACTATATTAAGCTTAACCCTGAAGTCGTTGCCCGAGTTTCCCAGCCGAATAACTGTAAAATCTTGACGGACCAACGAGCAAGGACGCGTCCTATCGTATCCTCCTTTCTCACCTGCGGAGAATTATGAAACGCCTACTGGTTCATTTGCTCTAATGCAGCCGGGATGAGCGAATCCTCTCATTACAAGGATGAGGAACATTTAGCTGAGCACCTATCCGGCGCTGGGTCCAGCTACAAATTACAATCATCTCGACAAATTACAGCCGGTCTCGTTCAACCGTCTTCATGAGCATTAGTCCACGGACATCGATTAACCGGTGAGTGAGACATTTGGTGCTCCGTTTGTTCACCTACCGATTTACAGTTGGACAACTTAGTCGTGGGCCTTGAGGGCGTGACCTGACGAAACTATCAAGGGAGAACGTCCAATTGACACGCGCCGATTTTTATGCAATTTTGATGTTATATAGAACTCGAAAAAAATAGTCGACATGTATTTTGTATTGGCAAACATCCATGTTGAAGAATTGAAAACAGCCATCAAAATTGGGGTTGAAAAAGTTACATTATCGAATATCTTGGGAACTATTAGGTGTAGACAAAAAATTCGAAAAGCATATTTTGTCTTTTTAAATGACAGATTTCATTGTCATGATGGTTACCGGTAACGACAATTAACATGTTAACTGAGGAAGATTAGGCAACTCCTGTCAGAATTGTTCTGTCACAAGTAATATGAGCTTTAATTGTTCATTGAGTATTTATGGGCGAATATTTTAACGTGTTAATCGAAGGAAACGATTTAGTATGTTATTTGAAAATACCTTTGTGTTGAGTATGAACAGTTAACTTGGTTTTAATCATCGTCAGCTATAAACTTTAGGCGCCTGAAGACAATAAATGACCCAGTCTGCAGGTAATTATGAGTATTGCATAAAATTATTTATATTTGTAAAGTCATGACTATGTTTGGTAGTAGTGAAACGACATAATATTTCTGTATAATTCAATTTTACAATCCAATTTTGAATTCTTTGAAATAATGCACATTAGCTGTAAACAGAAAATCAGCTGAAATATGCTTAATCTTTTTTAATTATATTTATACAATATAAATTCAGAGTTGTTAAACGAAAAATTAAAAATTTAGATAATTCTGGAATTTATTCAGATTAATTTACGTGCAGAAAAGAGTAAATGTAGAAATGTGTCCTAGTATACCCGAAGAGATTAAACTTTCACAAGATATCAACCTTTTCGTGAGAAACGGCGAAAATACTATTTGTGTGTCATATTTTGCAAGTGTACATAACTGTAAATAAAAAATAGCCTTCAAAGGTTAAGTTTTAATTTCCCTATAATAATACACTCACTCGATGAATGGTATTGATTAACTTTCAGTTAGAAGCGAGTCCTGGGCTCAGAGGTTAGAACTAAGTTGTCAAGCTGTACATTCGCGAAGCCAGCGGGCAGTTCGGCCTTGTCTGACAAAAAGCCGGAAACTCGTGTGGAAGCTGCTTCATTAGCTTCCATCGGGTTTCTTTAAATTACTCCAGCGACGTTTTTGCTCGAGAGAATTAACAGAGGCGACAACGGAGACAAGAAGTGGTCGGGGCTCGAGAACAGAGGGTTTTCGAGACGAAAGAATTTTTCGCTGATTGTTTAATTACGAACACTATTCTTTTGGAGATCACAGCGCAACGGGACGGAACACTTTGTTCTTCGTACAGAATAGTATTCGATGATACATTGAAGAAGTAACGAGACTCCGTATAAAATGTGTCTAAATTTGTTTATTAACACATTCACAGCCAGCTCCAATGATTGAAGTCTAAAGCTGATTGTTGCAGAATTTTGTCATTAACACAACGTCAAAAACTGGAGAATTTATTTTAGGACATCCAGTTTAACATTGCAGAAAATTTGTTAGAAAATGTTGCAGCAATACAAAGGAAATGTTAATCAAAGCGTTCTAAATAAGTGAATATTATATTAAGAATAGGGGAAATACAAAGGATTAATTCAGTAGTACTTTCAGCATGTAACTTGAATCGTATAAATATTGTATACATAGAAATAATGTAAAAGGCAATTTTATAAATACGAAAAACATCGACGTGTTTAATAAATTAACTCTATTATAAACCTGATAGGAACTTGGACCTAAAAGTTGATTACAATCATTAACCCTTTGAGCTCTGGATGTTTCGGGAAAAAGCGTGCATCATGTTCTGAAATTTTCCATGGTAGGACACATGTTAAACCGAAAATTTCATTCTAATAATTTTTATGATGTCGATTGTTCAGTTATTTTAGTGCACTAAAACTGTAAAATACGTAACAAGGCATATATGTATATTTTAGTAAAATAAGCTGACGTGATAATTCATCCGAATAAATAGGTTCACAGCGTACAATAAACAACTGTGCCTGGACCAGTATGGTGACCCATAGCACACGATGAACGATTTTTTGAAACGTGTATATGCGTTCATCATCCTCAAAGGGTTAATACCATTCATTTGTTGTTGGTGTAACTCGAAACTCAAACAGCAGCAACGAGCCCCTTACGGCCGAGATTTACGAACTTATGCTAACGTTTAAAGAGAAAATTTGTAATAACGAGATTCCTTGGTATTGGTTGTAATTACTTATTAGAAAGTTGATATAGTCGACCATTCTGGTAATATTCTAAATATAGACAGTTAACGGTCGACTCTTTATGCAAAAATGACATGAATCCTCGTAACCTCGGGATGAAATAAAAGGAAACTGTATCGATGTTAGGGGTACGTAAGTAGATGGTGCACCAGTTCCAGAAAATAAAGGATTTTAAATACCAAGTATAATAATAGACGTTGCCGCAGAAGATTAATAGCCGTTAATAAAATGCATGTCCAACCTCGACTTCCTACATGTTATGGTTGTCCATGTAAAAATGGACTTTCAGCTGGTAATTAAGAAGCTGTGATTTTCTTAGCACCGATCGTCGACGATACTGCAGTAATTTAAACTGACCTCCACACAATTAATATGCCATTAGAGAGCATACTGTAAATTATAAAACATGAAATTACTTATCCTATATACTCTGGTTTGCATTAATCTTCATCAGCGACGCCCGCGGTAATCCATTTCGAAATCGAAACTTTTTGAAGAAACCTTTGATGTCAGATATCAGTGTTATCCCATGGAAATTTTAATAAAATATTGGTACATTTATAATATACAGATTTTGTTAAGATAGCTGTATTAAAGAAATGAAATTCATGAAAATCGATTAATGGACCAAATAATTTAGTTATTTTGTCAATTAAATTCGAAATAATTGTTATTAACAAAAAAGATACAATATCAATTGATAATAAACGTGGTTATATCTGTTCTAGGAAAATTATGCCGTATTTTGTGAACTAATAAAATCGGTAATCCTATTTAAAGCAGAATTTTATAGGAATACGACAAACCTTACGTTCCAACCTCATAATTTCTTAATTTTATTCTGTTGTATGTATGATTGCAGTTTATGAGCTATAATTTTTGTTGTCAATCAGATAGAATAAAAGAATCAACGTGTCAGCGGGAGTCTGTCGGAGGTGTCGCGAGTTTCTTCATTAATTTCTTGTTGAGAAGAGAAAAAAGGCAGTAGCTCGAAAAACTTGAAATTAAATTTTGCGCCGCTCCGCGTGGCCTACCTGTACGCTACTTGGTCTAATGAGTTCCTGATGTAGTGGACATACATCACTGTCTCTGGAACGATTAATACTTCAACTCTGCTACAAGTACACGTTACACGTACGAATAATTCTAAACTGAATAGAAATAAACAGCAACAACGAGACGTTCCTATGATTCCCTTCTTAGGAATTAACAATTTAACTTGACTTCATACTAACTTCGCTCCTTCGGTTAACTGTTCGCGGTATTCAATTATTTTCGAAGCGTATTCCAGTAGGTCTGAATTAAATAGAAAGAAACTCATACAAAATGTACGACTTTTTTGTAATAAAATGTCGTAAGGATTACACATCAAATATAAAATTGAAATGAAAATAAATAAAAGAACATACTCAGAATTGATGTAATATAAATATTCACGCATTTATAGAACAGGAATTGTACAATTTTCAAAGTGATAGTTAAAGTAGAAATGTACACTATTTTTGCAGCCTTACAAAAACGATGAACAGGGGGTAGCTTACAAAATATGTTATTAGTATTGAATACAAAATTTGATAAGATATTATGTAGAAACGTATAATTTTAAACTATTATTCATAAATACTCCCAGAAATTAATAATTTAAACAATCTTCTTGTACGAATAGTTTATTATTTCTAATTATCGATCCAAACGACCAATCCAGGAATATTACAAGACAATGGTTTTCTATACAAATAAGAATGAGTTAAAATATTCAGTGAATAATAACATTAATTCTATTTTGTAATTCTGCGTTTCCGTACAACTTTACCTTCGAAAATTCCCTTGTAAGTGAATGAAAAATGATTTCTACGCCTTATCGCCATAATCGTCCGCCTATGAGCATCGAGTAAAGTATTCTTTATTATTTCCCTAAATCAACTTCTTGTACGACGTTTCCTATTTGCTATTGGATCTACCGTTTGAAATCGGATTAACCGATTAAAGACTATCTTCATTCCTCCTACGGTCCGTGTGGACCCTTCGAGTAAAAGGAAGAGCAATTCGCCGGTGAGATATCTTCCTGGAAAGGCGCTATGGCAAAGTGTACCAAGTCGTGACTTTCGAGATGTTGTCTGAGAGATTCTCGAAAGGATCGGCACGAGTTCTCCGTATTCATGATTTCGTTTCCGCGGGTCAACGGGTCACATTTATAATTGCTTATTAAAACGGTGCAATTCCAGCTAACCAGGACAGTACTTGAAAAATATACGAACGCGTCGGTGAGTGATAAAAGAAATTTTAGACGCATGAATGTTCTTTGTCGAGTGCGAATAACTCGAAATGAAATCGTCAGACTTCCTTTGAAAACACAATGAAATTAATCGAGTTAAAAAGTTACGAACTTTTGAAAATTATATATTTTTTTATGTCTTATTAACTGTCTTCGAAACTCGTGTCAATTTACTGCCACGAATATTTCATATTTTTAGTATTTTAAATAACTCACATTATTCGCGGACTGCGGACATTTAAGCAAAAAGGTATTTTCTAATTCGGTATTATTATATTTTCATACCGAGTACCAAATTTAGGCAAGTGCTAGACAATAATTTGTTTCGTTGTATGTAGATTTTGAGAAGTACTTTTTACGAGGTATTTAGAAGCCTCGTAGAAAAGTTCATTCCAAAATTCCGGTTCATTTTCGCACTGCTGTATACAGGTGGCGTCAAAACTCATGTTACAGTCAATTGATTCCATTTACCTAGTTAAGGGTTAGAAGCTCTTTCCTCGATAACTATGCAATACAGGTATATACAATTCTTTAAATAAAATGGTAAATCAATTTTTGCATTATCGAATAGCTTACTAAAAAGTCAGCAACACATATTTTAAAGTAATCCAGCGTTTAGAATATTTAATTCCATTAAATTAACGTTTTACTGTAAGTGATCATTAAAATCTGTTTTACGAGAACCTTAACGATAATTAAAATAGATATTAACCAGCAGGACGGTCGCTTTGAATATTACTGCTTCTTAAAAATGTAGGTAAATTAATTGCGTGGCAGCGTATCGGTTAGGGAGCAGAAATTATGCAAGGGATTCGAGTCAATACGAAATATCCGACTTAATAATATTTACACCGCAATAACGATGGCAGAAGAAACACAAGCACGGTGTCTATGAACTACATGGGCGTGAGATAAATAATTTTACGAGCTCGGCCCATTACGAACTAGTCCAGAACGTTTATTTACCTGTAAATTAGAAACCCAGCCCGTGGCTACGCGGAAAGAAACGCAATTTGCCACGTAACAGATGCACATTTCGGATGGAAATTTATGTTTCCAGTCTCTATCGAGAATTACGCGATAACCAGTCGCATGATGCATCGCTCGGACTTTCTGGATACACGTGTTGGGTGAAAGCAGAATATTTTTCATCTGGTGCATTGCCGGTAAATTCTAACTCTTCCTTTATGATAAATGCATAAACGCGCGAAAGGAAATAACAGCGGAATTACGAACACGATGACATTCATTAGAAACTTCATTCGCAAATAGTTTTCGAGTTAAAAGGTCGTTATCATGGATAATCTTTCATCGAGACTTTTGAAAAATAGCTACATGTTTCTTAAGCATTTACACGTGTTCGGAGGGTACGAGAATTGTTAATATGACACACTGACCTTATGAGGGACGAACTTATAATAAATATGAATGCGTACATTTTACTATTATAAGAAAGAGACAAATTTTCGCCCACAATTTTTCTGCGTATAAAATTCGAAGTATTATGTTCGTTTTCCTTGTAGCTTGTAGCCGGTTGAATTCCCTTTCGAGCGCGAGGGCACTGAGATTTGCCATCTAGAACTATGAACAAGAAATAGTCCCGTTTTTTTCTCGATAAATTACTTATTTCGCGATAAAATATAGCCTATGACACTCCGGAAAATGCAAAGAAGCTATTCTGAAAATTTCAGAACAATCGGCTTAGTAGTTTTTGAGATTTTTGCGAACATACAAAGAAACTGTGTCTCTTTATTATAATAGTAATATGTACAGTCTCTCACGAAAATCTTCGTACACCTCATAAAAAGGACATTTTGATTAAAATAAACAATAACTTCGTGTAATATCTTGTTTAATTCTTAAAATGTGAGGTAATAATAACTATTTTATAATAAAATGTATCATTCTACAGAAATAATTGGACAGATAAGAAGAAAATGAATTATGCACCTCACAAAGGTGATCGTACACTAAGAAAAGTAAAGTTAGCACATTCTACGCTAAGAATATTAAAAGCTGTTTCTGAGGCAAAAGGAGGCCTGACAAAATATTAATGTAACCCATAATCTCGAAAAATAAGGCTGCATGAACACTTTTGTGAGATGCATAGTTCGTTTTTTTTATTATCTGTTCAAATATTCCTATAGAATAATACATTTTGTTATAAGATAGTTAATATTACCTCACCTGTTAATAAATAAATATATTATAACACGAAATTATTGTTTATAGGGTGTGCGAAGACTTTCATGAGTGACTGTAGGTCATTTCATGCTGCAAAATCGTCCACCTTCTAATTTCACTAACAAAATAAGTAAGTTCGTGAGTGTCCGGTAATTTACGGGCGGAAGCATAAATGAAAATGACTTCGAAACTATGTAACATCAGCTCGATTGAAATTGAGAAATACAAGAAAATCTCTGGCTGAAATCTAATAAATCGCTCGAACGCTTCTCGCTTTAATTCCCATCGATGCATCGATTCTCCGATTATCAAGCATCAAGCGATCGATTTCCTATCTCGTCGATGCTTTCCCAACAGATCTCAGCAGCTCCGTATAAATCACTAAACTTTCAATTCGACTGACGCCAGTCTGCTCTCGACAGCAGATTCGCGATAATATTGATGCTGACGAGTTTCCACGGCTACCTGGTGATTAGCCCGGCAAATGCGTGTCTCTCGGCCAGCAGGTAACCCGATGTAATCCGCGGATGTGAGAATCGATTCGGAAACGCAAGAAGTGCACGGTGTCGGTAGCGGTGCTATTTATTAACGAAGACGTTAATGCTCGCTGATTTATCATGTACAATGACCCGAAGAGTCTACTCGTGCACCGAGTCGCGTTTCGTATGCGTGTACGGTTATGCGACAGGTGTTCGCATATACAGGGTGTGACGTGAATGCACGTGGCTCGATCGAAGTATGTATCATAGCGAGCGCTGCATATCTGATGAGAAATAAACGGGTTTCGAGTGAAGTATCGATTGCGAGACGAGATCGTTCGACGATCGGGAAGTATATCTCGGGGTTGTTCAATTAACAGGGGGTTTCAAAGGTGGTGAAGTTTCTTTGGATGTTGATTATGTTAGGTTTCTTCTTTTGCATTGGAATCAGTCCAAAGGATGGCGTTTAAGGAAGTGTCAAGTATTATAGCAGTCATCGTTATAGCCCCTTGGATGTGTTGACCACTGTATTTGGTGGTTCCATGACGTTGATTGATTGTTATTGTATCATTAGTAACACAGAAACACTGAAGACGGTCACCCAGCTTAGTGCTGACCGTGTCCAGAGTAGCTTAACTTCAGCGATCGGTTGTCTTCTTCTTTCTATGTAACCCAGCCTCGACTGCTGCATTTTAGGAAGTGTTTTTCTTATATTGTCGAACGGAAGTATAGTCCTATTGTGATTTCCTTTTCTACCGTGTAACGTAGCATCGACTACTACGGTCGTGCAATGTGTCTCAAAAAGGTTGTATTGTCCGAAAACTGTAAATTCTCCATGGTAAAACCAATTGAAAAGTTCTTTACCATTTTGCAGTCTGCGGCTTCGTTTTCGAGATACAGAGTGCGATAGAAAGTATTGTACAAGAAGGCAGTAAGTGTTCTTTTGAACCTAATAACTGATAAAAGAAACATTTTTTGGAAATATTATCTGCAGTGATGCTAGGAAAATATTTTCACAAGCTGAAAAATGTAAGATAGTCAACATTATTTTGCATTCTATTGTGTCATTATACACGTTTCTTACCATGCTTCCGATTTATGACTGAACGATTTTCTGAGTAACCCCGCTCCAAAAAATCCCTTAATAAAAGTATCGGTTGCTTAATCACACTGATCACGAGCATTATAAGCACTTAAGCAAAATTTAAGTTAATGCCAAAGAAATGTCTACCTCTTACTTTTAAAATACAATAAAAAAAAGTTAGAATTCTATATGTAGTTAATGAAATATAAATTTTTAAACTGATTACCCGATCATTTTCCAAAGTCATTTCTCTCAAAACTGAAGGCTCGCGTGACAAAATTTTATGCTACAGTTTCTATTTGTGTTTTCATGTATCATGCTTTTCTTCGTTGTACCACAATGGCTGAGGCACTCTATACACTCAGTTTTGAAACGTCCTATATTTTTCTACGAAGGATTCCCAATTGAATTCGCGAAATACACCCTATACACAGGTGTATGCACATGTGCAAGACATGAATTAAGTTGCACGTCTCGTTTAACGTTGTATCGAGCAGGACCAATAGGATCTGTACACGCGAACTGCGGAACGCGCGAATTATGCATAAATTTGCAACGGATACGATCACCGCGTTTCCAGGGAAACCGTGCACTTTGTCGTAAAGAAACGAGCAGCTGTCACATAAAATCTTCTAAATTTGTTGCTTAATATCGTGCGTTCTCCTGCGAGGCTTAATGATTTTGCTGGTAACGACATTGATTATTGCAGGGACGCAGAGACTAGCCGCCTCGAGGTGACATCGTTTTAATTTTTTTTAAAAGTTCTTTATTTATGCGTCCCTGAATACGACCACCATTATTTTTTACTTTCATTTTCATTTTTGAAATGATAAAACCTGTACAGCAAAACGTGTGTCTGTGTAAACGACAAGCGTTTGTTGATTCCACAGACGTACTTGCAGAAGTTAATTCTGAATCTAAAAGTCAGATGAATGTTTTTGTTAACACATGAAGATTGCATAATTTCGTTGTTATTGTAGAGAGATAGGATAAGTAAGTCTTTAGTTAGAATGCAATTCGAATGTATATCTTGATTTACGTCAAAGATGGCCATCCGGAGCGACTCTTGGCTCTGCCCTTCTCTCATTCTGCGTCCATTCCCCTCACGTAATGAGAAAGTAGAGGTGTAATTTCTGGATAAAATTCATGTCATACATACAAAAAATTGTTTTTATTGCGTCACTGTCTCTTGAGAAGCTGCACTTACCAACAATCGTCGGTGTTTTCGATGTCACACCCAAACTACAACCTACGTGAGGAGAATGGATACAGAGTGGGGGTACGCTGGTGCCTGGCCTTGCTCCGGATGGCCATCCCTGATCTGCGTGTTAAGAAGTTTCTAAACTGAACGATACTTTAAAATTCTCATTGGTCGTAAGATCTGTTACAAAATTTAAAAAGTTCTGTTAAAAGATAATAGAATTTTGAGTATACATACAGTCTACATGCAACCTATAAATTTGTTTAATTATAGGAAATGTATAGGTATGTTTTGACAATATTCAATCGATTAACTTAAATTCAATTGTGTATGTTTGACTCAAACTGAACAAAAAATAAAGGCATGTGTCACTGCAAAAGAATATCTCTAAAAAATGAATTATAAAACTTCAATATTATCGATGTTAAAGGACCAAAATATATGATATTGATATAATTATGGTACTTTGTAAGTTTTTATAACTTTTTAAATTTTATTTATATTACAGGTGTGTACACTTTGATGACTTCTTACATTCAATTTATTAATGTTGTCTTCTAAGCGATTTCGATAATTCCTGTTGGCTTTTCGTGACTTATGAACATCAAATAACAAATAATGGAATCCCTATAAAAGAATAGGAGCTCCCGTATTTTCTATAATAAATAATAAGCTTCTGTGATACATGTTGACTTTTGTGACTGCCTGTATGTTTATACGTATATGTACCCCTCATATTTGTCGTCTATTAGAACTACAGTAATATTTAAATTATGAACGAGTCGCTGCTGTTCACTCTGACGCAACAGGTTTCCACGTTCTTTCATAAAACATAATATAATTAACTACTTGCTTGAACCATGTATTTAAGATTGGCTTCGTGTTATCGAGCAGAACAGCTAGTCAAAGATAGCAATTAATCAGTGATTTACGCAGGTGCTGTTATAAAATTTTCATAATTCCCAACAGATTTGTCAAACGTAAATTAATCACATATATAAACAACCTACAACAGAAGTAAAGCTTTGAAAATCGATGAAACGCATCATCCTTAGCTGCTTAAAATTTACAATCAACAAAGTCGCCAAATTTGAAATATCAAATTAAAAAACAACTACAAAGATATTGACAACGTTTCAAATTGCATGAAACGAAATCTTAAACATAGACCCAGGTTTTTAAGTATCATATCGCTAATAACCAATACAGCAGTTAATACAAGATCAGAAAACATAATTGAATTTTTTTTTAATTCTGGTACTAAGAATAGATACTCCAATAATTATTTAATTTTCGCAGACCGTAAACTACAGAAGATCTATAGTCGAATGTCAAGATATAATGCCGATCGTATTTCAAGCACACTTTCTAGAGCGATGAAATGAAAATGCATTAAATTTCAAAGGTTACTCCTTTCCCTCCGTACGCTTCGCCGCGTATCTCAGAATTATGCAGAAAATTATATTTAAATCCCGCGAGTAATTCATTGCCGGCGTAGCAACGATAAACTCGATGTATCTAAGACATCTGCAGAAATTGCGTGTCTTTAAGGCAAGCGAATATTTTTCATGACGATCGTCCGAGAACATAATTTTCAGCCGCGTTTCCACGTACCGATATTAATATATTCTAGAGGTTCATTCATCGAAATCGGGTTTCTCCGTACAATCGGGATCCGCGACGGCGCTACGAAAAGAGTATAAAGTAAGTTTGATTACACTGTTCGGTTGATCGTTAAAGCGGACCGTTCGCGTAAATCGAAAGGATTTACGATCTCGAGAGGATCGAAGTGAAGAAACGCTCGAACGGCCCAATTATTTCGCATGAGAACCGTTCGTGTAAACTCGAAATTTATTTTCTCCCCTGCCCCGCTTTTAAACGTCTCACCTGCTGCGCACGAGCTTTTAATTCGTACGAATAATGATCCTTCCAGTGGCTGCGAGTTCCACGGAGTTTCTTGAACTTTTCCATTTTCAAATCGAACTTATCGGCCTTCTAAACGTACGTTTCCTTGGAATCGTACGTTGCGAGCAATAAAAACGTTCACGGCGCGCACGTACTGAGTTCATTAAGCCTCATCAACTGAAACAATTTGTCAGCTCACTACGAATCTTCTTCTTCTTCTCTCTTGTAACCCAGAATCGACTGCTATGGTCATTTAGCCGGAGGATCTACAGTTTTAGATGAATTCCGAACCACCGTTGTCAACAGCAACACAAAAACACTGAAAACGGTCACCCTACTTACACTTGTTAGCGATCACCGTAGCCAGCGTAGCATAACTTCGACAAACGGGCGACAGCTGGTGTTTCTCCTTCTGCTTCTTTGCATGCAACACAGCATCGACTGCTACGGTCATTTATACCCGGGGAATCTACACTTTTAGGAGAATTCCGGACCACCAGGTGTCAAGAGCAACGAAGAAGCACTGAAAACGGTCACCTCTCAGCGCTGACCGTGCCCAGAGTATCTTAACTACGGCGACTGAACGAGGGCCGGTGTTTTCTACGTCATAATGTCGTTTACAGATCACTAATCTTATTTATTGGCGACAAGACAGTACTATAGTGTTCATAAAAAGGTTTAAATAAGTTATTTATCATATATAAGACTGTTGACGGTTTATAGCCCTCATAGAGTACCCCTGCTATATAGGTCCTCGAGAACCTAATGAAGATAAGAAAGAAAGGCCCAAGGCATCAGGGTATCACTTTCCCAATTCACAAAGTAGTTTGGGTTAGCATGTCAAGGAGAAGGGTACAATAAAGCATTGCTAATTGTAAGTTACATTTCACACTGTGTGCAATTGCTAGAGTGCGGATTTTTATGCAATTTAATACTCTCAAATTGGCGAATGATGCACATTTAATAATTTAGCAAAATAAAAGGTACATATTATAAACATTTCAAAGAGCAAATGCACCCCTGCTGCACTTTCATTTATTTAACCACATTAGGACAGGAAATATAGATGTCTAAAAGTGTATATTTTGCATAAACATCCGCAGTCTACATAATAATTGCTTTTGATGCCCAGTGGATTTAAAATTTAGATTCTAAACTATCCACATACATCATATTATCTCCAATCGATCGTATTCAATTTTCACTGAATGCCCAACACACCTTGGCCTGATTAGTCATTAGCATACGGTCCTAATTATTTCATCACTTCTGCGTACCACATGGAGCAGATGTCATCAAGGTTCGAGAAAGTTCGATTCCTACAAACCGAACGAGCCTAAGAATTTTCCAATTTTAGGAATTCTCCAGGTGTCTCAGTACTCAACAACCCCTACACCGCAGAACTCAGAACTCTCATCCCGAACCTTGGAGTATCCTTTCAACCAATCATCAATCGGTAACACAAGTCGCTAATAAAGGCTATACCCACACCAGAGCGAAAATATTAGCAGACTAGAAGAACAGAATCAGTTCTCAAAATCCAATCACATCGACAACATCGATACTAGACTCTTCACCGACGAGATGAACACTCTTCTCAACTAACAATGATAGCTACCGAAGTGGTCGTTTCGGATGTTAATGAGCTTTTGCACGTTGATAGATCATGTTATTACGATTTTCCCAATACGTGGTTTTGGGCGTAGACGATCAATAGTTTAAAAGATATTTAATGCAAAAGGAACCTCTGCGTAGCAACCTAGCGCCTTGCGGACTGCTACCCGCGGTTGCACTCGAAAGCACTTCTTACAGTAGAGTAGATAAACCCTATCGAAACTTTAACATTAAATATGTCCCAAACTATTGGCCCTCCTCGCCTAAAACCGTATATAGAGAGATTCGTCATAACATGATCTATCAACATAAAAAATCTCATTAAAATCTAAGACGACCAGTTTGGTAGCTGTCCTTGTGAATGTAACGTTGAACATCGAAATAAAGTATGACATCAGCTGGCAAATAGTTGGGTATTCGCTAAAACTTGAATCACCCAAAGCTGCGTGGTTCAAACGCTGAACATCACGCGTTTCTAGAATCAGAGCGACTTCGAATCATCCCGGAAGAGTTTATAGAGTATACACCAGAAAGAACTGCAATGTCTACGAGAGGCACGGAGTCAGCTCAATGAGAAAATGGTTGCCGACCATAAAATTCAGAATATTCCGTCGATAGAGCGCGTACCCGGATTCCGTTTGCTTGCACGTGTAAATACGTAGATCGAAATTGCGACACGTCGATGAGGGGAAAGTTACACGGTGGTTTGTTGGCGAGATTAGCGAGTTTCGGCCGGGGGCGATGCAACAGACGCAAGTCGGTGCGGTCTTCCACGTTGCAGCTTGCACTCGGCGCGCATGTAAACACATCCTGTCGTTCGCTGGAAGAGACGGCCGGTACCTCGAATCGGCACGCCGCTAATTAACGAGTTTTATGTATCTCGCGCCCGTTTTCAGGTAACGAGTATCCGTGACGGAGGAGCGTTGAGAAATCGCATCAAATGTTGGTGTTATTCTCGCCAGAAGTAAAGCGACTCGATTCAACCGCTCGAATGAGGAATATTTCAAAGCTAAACTCTTTCTGACGTTAGAATACGTTTCGACATTTTGTCTGCCGTATTAAATTTTGAATTTTTCGAATTAATTCAAAGATTATGTAAAATGAATCGGATCATGATTCTTGAAGGTACAATGAGACTTATAGGATCACAGCTGCATATGTTTAGGGGAAATACAGACGATTTTCAAAGGAAGAAGCTTATTCAAAATCGACTCCATTTTTTTGAAGATTTACACATTTGTAGAACTATTAATGTACAGCGTGTTCCGTCTGAATGTAGCCACCTAAATATCTCCTTTAGTTGTAATGATACAAAAAATACTTTATATACAGTTTGAATGGTATCGAAGGACGAATATGCCGCAAAGAGTATTTTTGTCCGAAGGTCAATGTATAGTGGCATGATCTTGAAGTGATCTTTGACTCCCAAAATTAAAATTAAATATGATGTGATTTAATTGTCCCATTTTTAGATTTTGTAAAGTCTATGCGGAGGGGGCTGAAAGTGCAATTTCACGAAAAATTACATAAATAAATAACTTTGAAACAATTAATGATGAGTTGGCGATACTTACGTCAGAAAATATTAAAAAATGGATCGTTGAGACACTATACAATTTTTATAGTTTCCCGTGATTTTGCACGATGTATAACAATTTTTTCGATATTTTCTACATAAACAAGTTATATTAGTTGCTGTAGAAAAAGCAGTAGCGACCGATTTCAATAAAAAAAACAGTTTCAACTATACTTTGTTCCATGTTCTTTCAGAAGGCACGTTTGGGGTACTTGGGCAATTGTTCGTTTACGAGGTATAGCGTTTAATTAGTAGCGCGGTCTACCCTCATGTCAACAAACGCTCAGTGTAACGTTAAACTTTTAGAGCCAGAGCATAACATACTTAACATAAAACTGGTATTTATTATTTATCATAGTATTCCTACACACAGTACAATAATGTGAGTAAACTTCTACCATATTTTAAATAGATATCGACACACATAAACAGAATTATAAAAATGCATAAAATTATTTCCAGATTATGCATCATTGGATATCATCTAATTTTGACTTATAGCATTTTTATCCATCTCTAACCGTTTGGAACATACAGCCTGTCGCAGTTGCGCGGGACACCCTATACGTATAATAACTAGATTGCGGTTGTTTATGCAATTATACATTTTTAGACTCCCATATTTCCTACATGAATGCTGTTAAATAAATGAAACTTCCATAAGATTGCGTTTGCTCCGTGAAATGTTCAAATGATATAACTTTTCCTTCGCCAAGTTACTAAATGTCCATCGTTCACCGACTTGGATAAAATTAAATTGCATAAACATCCGTAGTCTAATAATAACATGTTGTTATCTTCATAAATTATTTAATTAAGACATCTTCATTCGAACGCATCTTAAGAAACTCATTTAATCAATGAAAGCGTATTTACTTACTCTTTCCTTCGATCTCACCTTATCCATTACTCTCACTATCCATTTAAACTCGAACCATAAACCATAACTTAATCGATTAATTCCCGTTCATTCACCGAAAATCACCCGGTACCGCACAGAACCGAACAGCGGAGCTACGGCTACGTAAGTGTACGTTCGCCACGAGATTTAAATTGCAAGCATCGTCACCTGAAATTACAAGCTGAGACGCGGGAGTGCACAATAACGCGGCGCAGCGCAGAAACGGGATGAAATAATCCGAGAAAATTCCCCTTGTAATTTTCGCGGGGCAACGAAAGAGGTACAGATGAGAAAACGTGAGTTCGAGTCGAGTATTTTAGCCGTCGATTATTTTTCCGTCGATTTGCATACTGTAGACTGGTACTCGGTTTCAGAGGGTGTTCGCCGTTCTCAGCCTGTTTTCAGGATATATTTGGAGAATTTTTTTAGGAGAAACTAAACAATATACCTTTATGAAACTTTGCAGATTTATACATACATATTTGTACGATATTCATGAGTTTTTCTACATTGTTATCGTTTAAACCATAGTAATCATTCACCGGAGAAGAGGACAAATCGCATCCAAGGCATGCTAGTTTTAAATAAAATGATTCATATTACTATTTTGTGTTGTATTCTGCAGCAGAGCTGCGCGTAAAACGATAGAGCTCCTCGACCGGGACAGCCGTAGCCAAAGGGTTTAAGGAGGCGGCCATGACATGTTCCGGGAGATAATTTGTCGGGAGATTATCATTTACAACGAGCCGATAGAGAAATTACCGCGGTTTCCTAGGTCGTGGAGCCGCCCCTGATCGATTTTTCCCTGCTTCGTGCTGGAATATATTACCAACGGCAGCCCAGCGATAAAGACGAGCTGATTTATCGTTGAACTGTTACACACTGCTTCGAGGGCTGCCTTCTGAAGACTTGGTTAAGCTTGACCGACATACCGTTGATAGGCAGGTTTATTCGATACTGTATCTTCCCGCGCGAATCTTGGACGCGGTCTTTTGCTCTTAATAGACGGCCTTTACGACTTCAAGAAACGATCTCCGCTTTTCTTCGTCCCTTTTCTCGCGATTTTTAACCCCTCGCACGACGGAGTCACCTCTCACGCGACACTGCACTTGGTTCATTAACCCTCGAGTGGGCGCGTAGTTTATTCGGTGAACATTGGTCGCGTCGGTCTGGGAGACCGACTAAAGTTTAAGTGGAAAAAATTCTTTTCTTCAGATCAAAATATTGAAATTTTAATAATAGCAATTAATGTATAGAATAATGGCCTCGTTAACCAAAAGAATATATATGTAATAAAAGTGAAATCAAAAACTATTCTGGAGCAAATAAATGTACATTCCTTTATAATTTATTACTTTGTCGTTACTTAAGAAGTCTGAAATATAACAAATATAACAAAAGAAAAATTTTTAAACAAATCAACATACATTTTTTTCAATCTTGGTTTTCTTTCTAGTTTGAGGAATCTGATGCAGAACCATTTTCAAAGCAATTATCACACAGCACAACTACGTGCTCCAGGCACGAATTCCTTTACGTTTGTTCGACATCTTGAAATAAAACAAATACACAACATCTATACACCATTAAATAGAAAATTGAATAGTGAATCTAACGGTAACGAATATTTTTAGAAAACATTAATTTATATGAGAAATATTTTATTAGACAAAAGTTGTCATACTTCCATCGCACCTTGTAAACTGCTCCAAATAATTAGAGTATTTAAATAACATATGATTCGATGTATTAACTATTTTGTGAGATCTATATATTATATAGGGGGTGACACATTCTAATATTTCCACGAGAATATCTTCGAAACTATCAGTGATATCGAGAAATGTATCAGACAGTTAGTAGGTCAACAATATCAAGGGTAACATAGGATATTGTCAATAATTTTTTGATGAGTGATGGCATAGCGGAGATGCGAAGGTTATTTCTGCTTTTTTTTTTAAAGGAACTACGTATCTATTTTTTAGGCATTAATCGATGCACCTTTTCATTCTCTATAAAAAGCATTAGGGTATCCGTGCCTAGAAATTATTAGTTTAGTAAAAATTTGAATTCGAATTTCGTAAAATATTATTCGTGGCTTCAGACGCAGCAATGTTCAAACCAAATTGTCTTCTAAACTAATAGCTTTTCGGCACGACTATCCTAATACTTTTTTATTCAGAATGAAGAACTGTAACCATTGGTGCATTATAAAAACTTATGATACTGCATTAACGATATTAACGATATCCAGATAGAAGCTTTATCGTAAGAAATTTCCTAAGGCTCAAAGAGTTGTGAAACTTTTAATAGTATTCACAGAAATGGAAAATCTGACACCTTAACGCAGTGTTTAAAGTTCTTTTGCAAGTATAATGCAATTTTCAATCTGCAACTGATGCGAGGCTATTATGCTGTCGAAATTACTCTTTGACCTGCAACCGCAAATACCACCCAGTTTTATCTCTGAGACCACAACTAGAACGACCGGAAATGACAGCTATTGCTCAAATTCAGAGAAAATAAATGTATTTTAAAATTATTTTCTAGTGCCGAAATATCATGCAGCTAATTATTAACTATAATCGCAGATCGATAAATTGAAAACACAGTAGTACATGGAAATTGTGTATGAACGAATTAATTTTAATTCAAACATCAAGTCTTGTTCATCATTTAAATTTTGTATTCTATTGATGAACCGAATATTCTATTATCTAACGTGATAAATAATCTACAGATTATACGATCTATCATAACCAAGTACGTAACAAATGAGCATTTAATAACATACGGAAAATAAATGGTACATTTTTAAACATTCAATGGACAGAATACAGTATTGTTGAAGATTCATATCTTAAACTATATTAATACCAAAAACATTGAATTCTAATGTGTATATTTGCATAAACATCCATAGTCTAATGATAATTAATAAGCGCACTAGATTAAAAGATATTAACCTATCGAGTGGATTGCGTATTGCTAGAACTGAATTTGAATTAGATATGCCGGATCTTCATAAACACGAGTAATATTGTAATTAATTTTTTAATTCTCAAACAGATCCGATTAGTGAGTGTACATGATGTTTACTAAATTTGTATATGACAAATGATGTATAACAGAGTAGAGATATAATCTCTGGATATACAACCACAACCTAGATGAGGGTAATGGACGCAAAGTGGGGGTAGACCGGAAGCAGGCCTCGCTCCGGATGGCCATCTCTGGCCTCCACGATCAAGTAGTTAAATATTTCTTTTCTTCATAAATAATACTTAAAACAAGATATATTCTGTCCGACCAGAGATGACAGCGAGTGAAACCTTGACACTCAACGTGTTAACGTCCATTGCGTTAGAAGAAATATTCTGACCCTTTATTAACCTCCCTTTGTCTACACGCGAGGACTCGACGACTCCGCAGAAAGAAAAAGCAATTTTCTCTGAAACGAACGACAGCAGGGAGTAAATCACGTCGTATAGGGTTAAACTTCCGATGTTCGAAGCTTGCGTCATGCACGATGGTGGCTTTCGTAGGATGCTCTGACAAGAAATCGATCGTGATCTATACATGCGATCACCGCTCACGAATCGAGAGAAATAAAACACAGACTAACTGTACACGCAATCTGAGCTTCGATCGGCATCGACCGATCTTTATTTCCGCCGTAAGTCATCCTCCATTGACACGTTATGGGACCACTTCGAAGCCCCGATTAACTCCGACATTAGTGGCAGTTACTGTCATGCGCAAGAATAATACTCCCGCGAACCTTAATCGATCGATTACAGTTGCCACCTTCTACCACTGCAGTACATTTCGGTCAGTTTTTGGTACACTCGACCCACACCACGTGAACAGCGAAGGAGGGAACGAAGAAGCTGATGAAGCTGTCAAACTAACCGGCAGCCTAGTTCTCAAGAAGCAGACCATGAACTTATTATAAGGAACCCTCTTTCACTTCACGCAAATGGATATTCGTTATTTAATAAAGTATGTACATGAAATTTACTGATTTATTAAAACAAAAGAAGTCATTGCAACATTTCTAGAGACCTTAATCAAGTTGTGAACAATATCAGCTCGTCAAGAATTGTAGTAACGTTTCTACAGGACATTAATGCACATATTTCATTTAATTTAAACAGACACGGTCATACTGTGGTTGCTAATAACCCAAATAAAGATTGATACAGATGAACATTATATTGAAAAAAATAAAAAGAAAGTGTACTGTCACTGCTGAAAAACGTGTTTGACACGTTCACTATCAGGGATCACATAAGTATGTACTTATATACGTGTGACGCACTAATTTTCATTAGACACCGATGTCGTATACATGTATGTGTATGTGTAAAACATGAATTATATTTTCGTACCAATTTCTCAAGAAATTTCTTTTTGTACAAACCGTTCGGGCTACAAAATATTTATTATTTGAGAATACATTAATTTGGTTATATCCTTATTTTACTGTTAAAAGTGCATGAAAGTACGAAAAATTGTGAGTTATTTTTTGAATAACACTTCATGAACATGTTGAGCGTAGAGAGAATTGAAACGTATTTTGAATAAAAATTATGCTCTGTAAGCAGCAAATATAGTGCAGGTGTTTCAGGATAAATAAATAATACAAAATTTCGCAGTAATCGATATAGAAAGAAAAAGAGTTAAGAAGGGATAAATTTCATGTTTCGGCTATGGCAGTTGAAGAATAAACGGCATTCCATTAAGGGTTGTCTGCAGATGACGGATGACCAGCATGTTTGAAACTCAAAAAAATATATTCAAATTGCGAACGTTCGTACCCGTTATTTCGGAACTTGTTTTCTTCTTGAAGATTTATTATACGTGCACAAACATTTATTTCTCGCGCATTTTTCTTCTCCGTAACAGTTTATTCGCAACAGATTTTTCTTTGATAATTTTACTTGATAATTTCTTTTTTTAAATCTTCCAATGGAAATTTCAATTTCAAAACATTTTATTGGTCTTCATTTTCTTCAAGACAACGTGAATGTTAGAAAAGCGAGTTCTTGAATGATTTTAAAAATGATTGCAACTAACAGAATAATTAGATTGACATTGAAATCAGTGCAATTAATTAGACTTAAAGTGAGTCGGACACGTTGAATCCCCGTATCAGAACGTAGAAATCGAGTCGTTCAAATTCTCTATTTAGGAACCCTTTCCGGTTCATAAAGAAGTCAGATTAGCATAACCTAATATCATCCACGATTTAAATCATAATAATTTCTCCATTTGAAAGTTGGAATGGTGTCCCCAGATAATTCACACACAAATTGGAAGTAAAAAATGATAGTGACTCATGTAGTATCTCTTTCCAATCCACTAAGAAATTCCACTATGTAAACTTAATATTTACGATACATTGTCAAAAATTGGAGATATAAGAAATTCGTTGTATTGATTCAGTATTGGTAAAAAGGATTGTAAATTTTGGGTTGTAAATTTATACTTTATACAGACTGTACTCAGCATTGAGAGAACAGAGTACTGTTCATTGTCCTACAAAAACAACTTCAAAAAGTTGCAAAAATGGTGTAACGTTCGAATGACACGATTATTGATCAGAACAAACAAAACTGTTCATAAATTATAAAATAAGAAACAAAATACATTTCGCGGTACCTGATAGTTCAATGACCTGAAAAATCGTTTACAAAAGCACGTATGCAATATATTGTGCAATTTCAAACTTGGTTAAATACGATCTAATTTTTAATAAAGGGCTCATTTAATAGAATTACTAAAATGATGGATTTGAACCCACTTAACACTCTAAGCTTCCCGGCTAAGCGACAATAGCAGTCTGGCTTACATACACTGCCGTCTATAAGATTTAGGATACTTAACATTTCTGTTAAAGTGATACGATACTTTACCTGTATTATTCTAAAAACATGCACAAAATATTTAAAACGAATACAAGAGAGTAATAATATAAAAATCATGCACTGGCCTTCGCAAACTCCCGATTTGAACCCAATAGTGAAAATCTGAAATGAACAGGATTGAAAAATACGACAAACTAGCTTAAAATCAAAATCTGTCTTGTGGAACCACTTGCCAGTGTAATATTGCCAGAAATGAGAACTTCACATCTAAAATACCATACTTGATGAAGGAATCGTAATGAAGGAGTGAGAGGGCTGTATTACTGCAAGGATTTTTAATTTCCATGGTGAGATTTGTGATATAATATTGAATATGCATTTCCTTTGTGGTATAATGTATGAAATAGAGCAATAACTGTTCGAATTTTCTAATGATTTCATAACCTTATTCAGATTTATTTCTTTGATAAGTGTCCTAATACTTATGAACGGGGGCGTTCCGACTAGAAGAATTACTAAAAAAATATAGGGTAATCTGTAGTGGACGATTTTTTGTAGAAGAATGGAGATATGAATAAATATTACCGTTACGATTAATAGAGTATTTATCAAACAATTTGTAAAAGGAGTTAATAACAATGAACTGTTATCGTAGGCGATACACACGTGGTATTGACAAAAGCAGGATATATCACGATATTACCCACACACGTCGCAATGCCACACAGATGGTATTTGCTAAGTGCATGCGGTGCCAAATACTGCCATTTATCGTCTTATTTTAAGACATTGGCAGCCGCCGACGTAGTTCTACGTCATTTTAAAATCTCTAGCTGGTTACCGCCGACATAGTTCTACGTCATTTTAAAATCTGGAGCTGATTACCGCCGACGTAGTTCTACGTCATTTTAAAATCTGTACCTGGTTACCGCGGACGTCGTTCTAAGTCATTTCATATCTGGTTACCGCTGGCCTAGCCTAACATCATTTTATATTTACAGCGAGTTACATGCATTTTATTATTTGCTTCAGTTTTAAACAAAATGTGGTTGCAAGCATGATATTATAAAATATTTGTTATTTTCACTCTCATTTTAGTGGAAGAATCTCACAGCATTCAACTATCAATTTTTGGAAATTGTACGCGGCATCCAACTAAGGCTTTCGCGTTAGAACCGTCGGCAGCGAAAGTGTTAATAATTAAATAAAACCAACTCCACAGACTGTTCGACCAAATAACAATAGTAAACTGGCTAACTACATAAAATTTTGTAACCTGGTAAGACATCGCTTTTTGTCGGTGCGTTCATCTTCGTGTATGTTAAGCTCGCGATAGTTTCACGCGACCGACTCGCCGGTTTTTCCTTAAACAGTGTGAATAACCAGTTCGAGGTGCAGTTACTGTTTCGCACGTTTTGCACCGTGAAATGGCTGCAGTATCTTTGTCGTCGCATCTCACGCTGCGAAAGCCTGACTGCGATCTCATCAACCGCATAATAGGCAGACGTCGGACGAGCTCGACGTGCTCATATTTGACTCCTTCAGCCTTCTCTTCTCGGCTGCTACGTGGAAAGGCAATTCTGTTCCCGTGTATTGTAAAATGTAAGTGCCACTTCGAGCACACGGAAACACGCGGAGCACCGGGACAGCATCAAAGGGGAACGCTGGAATGAGAACTTCAGCCTGAACTTCAAACGGTCTGTCGCAATTGTGATTTATTAGGTACCCTAGAAAGTTCGCGCGTTTTTCGAAGATTAGGAACAGACACGTTTTTTCCACGTTATTTCCTATTTTTAATTACTTAGATCAGCAGTTCTTAAACTGTGGTCCGCGGACCCCTGGGAGTCCGAGAGTTAATAGTCAGGGGTCTGCAAGTGACTTTTTTTATTATTAACAAAGCTAATTCTTTCAATTTGTAAACTACACTTGAGATTGTAATAATTTGTACAGTGAAGAATAAATAGCTTGTATATATGAAATATTTTCTTACCTTGTACTAAGCGAAAGTATGAAGTTAATGGTTAGGTGTCCAGCAAAATGCACATCATATAAAAGGAGTCCTCGAACTCATAAAGTTTAAGAATCGCTGACTTACATCGATATTAGGCACTGGAAAATGTTCGTGCGGTTTTTCTCTCAGCGATAAACATACACCGAAGTTCTGGTAGCAATTCGTAAATCTAATGCATCAGCATATGCAACAAGAAGCATTTGTAGTGTTTGTGCGGAAGGTTCTGTTAGTGAAAAGACAGCACGGGAGTAGTTCAAACGATTTAACCCTTCAGTGGATTACCGGAGCCGTAGCGGCTCCATGCAACTTCAAACCAATAATTGTTTAATTTTTACCGAATAGACAGAGCAGAAATCAATTTTCCTTACAGCATTAGAAGCATAATGAGCTAATAGAGGATTACATAAATCTTCAAATAATTATATGAACGAATATTAAACAATTATTAGTTTGAAGTTGCACAGGGCCGCTACGGCCCCAATAATCCACTTAATGGTTAAGGAAGGTAATGAATCGCTGGAGGACTAGCCACATTCGGGGCGACCATCCGAAATCGAAGATGAGGAATTGTGTGAATGCATGTATAAAACCTTATATAAATAAATACAGATAAAGCCTTCCACTGGTACCAACCCTGTGCATCAGATTTTCGAATTACTACAAGAAATTAGGTTTGAGTTTGTTGCTAACAGAAAAACCGCACGAAGTTTTTCTGGTACCTAATAATCACCGTCGGATTCAATAACTTGAGTAGTATTCCAAATATAGTTTCAAACTATGTAAAAATTGTTGTACATTAGATTGTTCGTTTGGTAGATATGGCGCATACACTCTTGTGTTGGAGACTGTAGTGGATGAATTAAATGAATGTTTTGCAACGTATGTTATGCAGTTTGCTGTCACGCGTTATCTATCTATAGAGATAAATTAGATTTTACATTTATTCTAGAAACAATATACGTCTGTAACGTAGAACGTGTTCAATGTATTTCATACGGTGAGAACACTTCATTTTACAACTTGCATGTGCATTTGATGCAAGGAAATTATCGTTTATGAGTATATTGCTATGACAACACAATAGTAAAATGTCAAAGAACCTTTAACATGTCGACATTTGCAATTTCATAGCGTAATGTGGAGTATCAATTGCCTCCCGTCTCTTTTCTCTAACCCGCTGACTAGCGAAATTGTTTTAAAGTTCAACGTATCATTCAATTTTTATTCTGAAGTTAACACCCTATGAGTATTTGTGCAGAGTATAACATTTAAATAGAACTTTTGATAGACCTATCAGTTTATAATCAGAGATTTATTTTAGATACAGATATTTATTTAAAATATCTCACGAATTAATCATTTCTCGGCCACTTTACCCTAATACTTTTTTACGCAGGAAGGGATTTGGTTCATGCAAAAAATATACGTTTCCATTTAAGAAAATGGTAAAATTGTAAAATACACATGCACCGTTACACTTGCGAAAAAAATATGGTCCTGCAAATGTAATCCTCTTTCAACTAATCACCTTTTTTCTCTATCTGTTTCTAATTGTAATCAGACCACCCTGTACAGAATGCCCTATAAATTTTTACGAAATGTAGAAGAACAACAAAAGCTAAGTAAAAATATATTCAGCCATATACGGTCTAAAGTTAATGTTTATCAAGACACGAAGCGTTGAATTTTATGTCAAGTAAATGCCAGTATTACTCCATGGAAAACGTTTCTTTTGTTTGCAAATAAATAGGTTTATCGCGTACAATAAACAGCAGATTACCGATATATTGGCCCGTGGCGCGCACGTGAGTTCATCGTCCCGAAAGGGTTAAAAGGAAGTCTCAATCGCATGATGAGTCGCGTAGGATTGTAACAAAAACATCAGGTCGATCGACATCGACTACTCGCCATACTTTTTTCGCTTGTCGACCGGTACACCAGACGCTAGAACTTAAAATTCATAAGAAGAACATCGAAGGGCCCGTCGTTCATTAACGGAGACATGGCTGGTGCTTTCACACGTGGATTCGCGCGTGTACAAAGGATAAGTAATTAAACATTTCGCCGGAGTATCTGGGAACGGGCGAAGATAATCGACGGACATTAGCCTGCGCGGTGATTTGTGAGTTCTTTCAAGGTGGCGCAAGAACTGGAAACCTCTTTTATGTATCGTACTGTCCCTCCCGGACGGGATGTTCCTTCGATCTTCACGTGCAATGACCCTGGTTGCGGGCGTTACACGTCGAATATCTCTCGATTTCAATGGACTTTGTTCGTTAAGCGGACAACCATCAATTATGCACCGGCATATTTAGTTTCTCGACTCTGAGGGACAAGCTTCGGCTTGGTTGCAGCTCGTGAGAAGGTTTCTTCTGGTATCAGGGAAAACTTGGAGAGCGGGGTAAACTCTGGTAAGTCCGTGATAGTTTTCGAATTTTTCTATAAGAAACCTAGGTAGCCAGATTGTACCAGTTCAGTGTATTGCAGTAGCTCTGTCAGAACGAATTTGTGTCAAGTTTACAATAGAATCTCTTCGTCAGAACTTGGTAGTCTGAATATTATCCTGTGTAATCGATAGTCTATTACAGACACACACGTAGAGACTAGTGCTGCGTAGGAACAACCATGAAGGGTCTAAGAGAAATCAGTTCGGTTCAATTACAAGTTAGCAATGATTTAATAACCCGTGACGAAGTTCCCTTTATTCCTGTTCTTCTGTAAAGGTTTGTTCGTTTGCACCTGTTCGTGAAATAGGAACATTTAACGTATATTCATTTCGAATGCTTGACGCATTTTCGCCGACAAGAAGGGTCGTTAAAGTGCCTAAGAAAATGAGTTTCGAAGCCCAATTATACTTTCTGCAGTTGAACACGTTGTAGGAAGTGACAGTTCATTATGTAACGTCATGCCCATCATTTCCTTTTGCCTTTGCATGTTTGGCATATTAAAGCATGCCCAACAATGTCTTTCATTCTCATCTTTTCAGTTAACACGTTGACTGCCACGCTGTATAGGCTGAAAACGACACACACTTCTAGACTCTGATGCCATATGAGATTAATCTCAAATTATACCCTTCTTAACACGTTGAGCGTCATAGTGAAAACAGCCATACCTAATCAGACACTATATAATTTACTAATTTTTATATAAATCGTAAAGAAAAAAAATATTTGAGTACTCAATCGTGTTGTTCTGTTCATACATTATTGTTTCAGTATGAAGTTTGCTCAGAATTTGGCGACAATCAATAATTATTTAATTAAATTAAATCTGAGGTTTCACCGGTGACCTTTAAAATCCTTTATAATTTTTTACCGGTTCTGTTAGAACTGTTTAGATATTTTTACCAACATCATTCGTAGTCAGATAAGTAACAACTGAATTTAAGTGTCATCCACATATGAGTAACGTAACAGTCAGTGTTAAAGAAAACTACTCGTATGATAAATCCAATAACAGAATATACCACTCACAAGAATTATAAGATCGCATGTTTAAATGATTTATTGTTCATTAAGGTGTTTGGTGGTGTAAAAGCTCCAAGTAATGTACACAGTTAACATCCAATCAAAATGTTATTATATTAGATGCAAATTGTTTTTGTTTCATTGCTGATATTTGATAAATTGTTGAAATTATTAAAATTCCTGTGTTTTTAATTGTTTTGAACAGTGTATACAGTAATATACAGGGGCGTGGCATCTTAGAGGGTATACCTATGTATTTCGTGAACTAAACAAGATATCAAAATTGTTTCATACAAAAGTTATATAGTTATCTGAGGGTCATTCCACGTCAGTGATAGTTTTTTTATTAGTGGGGACATAGAGATCGGATGAAGGTAAGTTCCGTTTTTTTAAATCGAATGCTATATACTTTTCAAAAAGTTAAAGCACTTTTTTCCAACTGTGACTGTTTCTATATACTTTGTATGTGGTGTTATGTAAAGAAATACTACACAATAAAAAGTTATAGATTATGACGACAATAAGTTATGTTATATTATAAAAATAAATCCTTATAACATGTTAATTGGAAGGAAAACAATGTTTCTTTTAATTCTTTAAAATATCCTTTAAATAAACAAAAATGATCAATATTTTACTCGAATATAATAAAATCGTTTTTAAAAAAGTTAACGTTAATTTCTATATAGTTCGATAAAATTTCTGAATATGCAAAATTGCAGAAATGTGAAAATAGGAACAAAAGTGGAATGAATCTTTTTTTAACCATCTACCATCAGCGTTTTTACCTTTTTATTCTTCCGCTTATTTACAAATATTGTTTCATGGCTCACCTTTCAGATTTTTATGCAGCAAGGCAATTCTGAATAGCTCCCGTCAGACGATACATCTTTTTCGCAACTCATATTTTATTATTCAGCCAGGTCGCAAGAGGAACACGAAGTATTAACGATTTCTCGACCGCCTGAGAGACGTAAAGGCCAGTTGTTAATTAACGTCGTCTTCGCTCGATTCTTTTTTTCGTTTCAGGAGTACAGGTGTCTACCTTTCTCGACATACGGTCGGCCTGACTCGATTCTTTTAGCATACGCACGATCTTTCAACTTGAAATCCCCTCGACGGGCTGAAACGTAACGGACTTCGATTCCCCTTTCCTTGACACACGAATAAATTTTCAAATAACGTTACATTTTTTTGTTCCACGCGTGACAAGTAGCGAACCGGATGCATTAAATTACAGTTAAAGTATCACGCGTAACTGATAATGTAAATATATAATTAACCCTGTACGCCGCCATGTGCTTCAGAACTTACTTAACTAAATTGGGTTGAGTCATAAGTAACTTCCAATTTGTCTTGTAAAATCTATCAATATTGGATTTTTGGTGGTTAATCCAACACGTTTCTCACGGAGAAAAAATATATATTTGATTTAATGTTATTTTGCAATAATACACAGAAGAAATAAAAAAAAAGAAAAGGAAACACGCGAAGAACGCAACTGCTCAATCTCTCTCTTGCACATACGCGAACTTCGCAACGCAGTGAAACAACAACAAGACGCCCACACGATAGCACTGCGTGTTAGAACGAACAATGAGCAAAATAAAAAAAACACGAAATAAAAACATAGTCAACGGACTATGTACCTGCATACATATTTTCAACAATCATTTATCTTTATCTTTTTCGTCGTACTCAATAAATTCTGGTTATAGAGGGTTAAAGATGAATTTTTTATGATCAAGAACTCTCCTTTCATTTGATAATTCCATTTCAGAATATTTTCTATTATCGTATCATTCAACAGCAGTGTTGCATATAATTATTCAATTTTTTTTTTTATTAAGAAACGTGATTGAAACCAATAAATGTGTGGATAAAAATATGTTAGCTTTTAAGTAGTGTGATGGGTAAAATTAATTGTGACAGGGTTTCTTGTGTTTATGAATAAATAACAAGTATGATATTTAACGAACGACAAGGAATGAAAGTAAAAAATTTTAACTAGTCCAACATATGTACTTATGCGTAAATAGCACTCTTGCGAAATACAAACATTTGTAAATTGGAAAAAATTAATACGCTATTAATTAATACCACAACATTGCAGCAAACTTATGTAAAAACTCGTGTAAAGCTGTGTAACTCTCAATTGAGAGTTTCTTTTGAGCCTAAATAAAAAAAGAAATACGAATGACATCAAAATTTATAATAATAATTTTTCACATTATAATAAACAAATTTTACTAAACACAACCAAATTAATGTATAATACCTCAACTTGCTTAACACTCCAGTCTCGATGTTTCACATCATCTCAACAATTCATTTCGCCTGATTCAGCAATCAGTGGCACATAAATCTAATTACCGCAAGGAAATGATGGTGCACGGAAACCAATCACACGGCAGTCCCCGTGTAAATGAATGGCTAGTACATTTCTAACACATCGCTGAAGACGATGAAATCAATAAACCAGATAATAAACCGGGTGTAATGTCTATAAAAAGTCGACTGGAACGGGCCCTATAGTTGCAAAATAATCGTCGCAATAAACGTTCCGCAACATTGAGTCTGCTCGATCGTTTCCTTGAATCCTATCTTGTCAGGCCAACATCCTCGAGCATTATCGATGCATAAGACCGAGCATTCCTTATTGGAAACAGACTGCGCTATCAGAAGGGCCGTCGAGATAGGCTGGCCGCGAGAAGAAGAATCAGATTTTGCCCGGGACTTCCGCACGGTTGTCAAAGAAACTAATGCGAGATAACGGCAACAATACGGAGATATAAAGGTGCAATTAACGTGTTATACCGTGTCCGATCTTCAATTACAGTTGCACGTACTTTCGTGCTGTTTTTCAATCTGGACTTTCGCCTAGACTTTATCTAGACCTGTGTACGGCGTCTTATCCGGTGTTCCATCGAACCTCATCGTGGATGCACAATAGGCAGCCGACCGTGCACAGGGATCGTTGCAACGATGCTCCACATAAAGATCCATCGATCTCTCGAAGTCGTTCGCTGTTGGGAAATACGATTCTGCGAACGCTGCCTGCATCTGCGCTACCCGCTTCACAATGCCTGCAATTTCGCCGGATCTGCCAGCTATAATATGAGCTGTTTATTCCGAGAATTGCGTAAGTCACTTTTCTGACATTTCGAGATACTTAAAGTTTCGCATTTCAATGTTTCTAATAATATTATCGCTTGCCATGGAGAAATTTATTTCGTATTTGTCGTCTTAAGGACTTAGTAGTTAGATAAGTAGCCTTTTACGGATGTTGATGCGAATCAATCTTTTTTTCTATACTACTAAAGTGATTTAGCAATTTCAAAATGAAGATTTTATTCAAATTAAAGACTTGTGTCGATTCTATAGTAATTTTTTAACCGAGTTTAGCAAACGATTGATAGTGACTACAGATACTTCATGCTCTGTTATGAATTGCCGCGATGTTTACATTCTTAGCTGTGCGTCATGTATTCCTAGAACGTAAAAAATGTTGTAGGACTATCTGTTTACATAAAAGAGTGAGTATATCACAGCATTTGCTAGAACAAATTTAGTGACGATAAGATGTATCCGCGGATCCACAACTCGAAAGTAATAATAATTGTTTTACCATCTTCAATGACCTTGAATGACCTTTAATGATAGCTTGCTGAAATCGTCTCAACACCGACTATCACACAACGATTATAAAATACGGAATTCCATTTAAAAAAGTATGGATGATCCAGAAATCTCTTCTACGCCTCCATCCACGGAAAAAATATTTGTATCACAATACATCCCCCTCCAAACCATGCAGGTTTTGTATACAACATTTTTTTATATTATTACCAATGACAGTAATATTTAAGGTAGACAGAGTTATTGCCCTAGCCTGTGCTTGCTGAAAATATTGTTTTAAATGCATAAAATAAGGAAAAAATATCAGGTGATAAAGTTAGATCGAACTTTATATGTATAAAAGACGATTGCAATAGCGATCTACCTGTTTACCAGAGATTAATATTCATACTTCTGTAGAAATGTTGATTGGAATAAATATATCCTATATAATAAATGTATCCTACATGTTGAATACATTGTTGGAAACTGGAAGCGTAACAGATTATTGCTGATTATTGCCATTTTGCCCTGTGTACTTACTAGATTGGTTTCTTCTGTCAATAGATTAAGGAAATTCAAAACTGCATTATCTCTTCTTACGACGCAGCCTCTTCACACATAATAAATCTTGTCGTTAAGTACGTGCTACGAAAGAACGCTATAATTTTTACGTTTATGAAAAAGGGTCGAGCACGAGAGATAAACGATGTATAAAAGTCTCGTTCATCATATGACCTGCGCGAAGTAAATTACCTTTTAAGTGGTGGAATTATGAATTTACTGAATGCAAGAACAAACATGAAACATAGAACGTCAAGAACCATAAACGATAAGATAAGTTTTTTGCACCGATAAAGTAAATCCGACGACGTCGAAATTTTCATGTTTAAATATGTTTCTTGTCAAAATGGTTGGCCAGGTTACGTTCAAAGTCTAATCTTTTGACACATGTTCCCGAACAGCATTGACTTTTTTAGAATGGACGAACAAAGTCACTACAATATTTAAATTTATATAGAATAATCCAGGAAATATACAAATACTTTGTCAATTTTATGACAGTCTGTTGCTCAAATGTGAGCATTTTAAAATCGCCATCGCAACGAGTCTCCACAGTCGTGTAATTCACACAAGAACAATATACCTACACACAGTCAACAAATAGTTCGATATTATAATTCTAACAATGACAATAATGAGTCTGCAATCCAAAAAAGAAGCGACAATTTCGTATATGTTCCCACAGAAATAAAATTCGATAACATAGAAAATGAAAACGGAATACGTTTCCTGCGATGTGCTTTCTTTATTGTCAGTTTTAACACTTTGACGTTCATTCCCACGTATATGGTGACTTTACTCATTCGACTAACATTTATTACTGATCCACAGAATAAATACCCAAATACTTGTAAAATCAGATAATAAATAATATTTATTTAAAGAAAAGGAATTATCCTTTCATCGTTTAACTCGAAAATGTAGACTACAATTATTTATAATGACTCAACACATTAAAATAGACTGCTCAAGGCCCTAGAAATGGCCTGCAAAACGACTATCAATTTTAAACACGATTGTTACTTGTCTTTTTAATACACTACACTTTGTACGCCTTCTTATTCCATGCATGCATTCATTTTTACACACACGACGCGAAAAAGAAAGAAACTATACTACACATCAGGAAACGGCCTAATTTCAGTGTCCCCACTGTAATAATGAGACGACAAAAAAAACAAATAATCAGGTACATATAAAATGGAAGCTGGAAAGTCTTCAATATACAGTACCCTGCCACTCCACTATGGACACCCTCAACTTTAAACGTTTGCTGCATTCTCAGCAAAATATTCGGGTTATATCAAGTTTGATAAATACAAGTTTTGCATCGTTAGGTTGTTTGGAATGTTGCCAACGACATGAATTGAGTTTTGTGTACGTGAAATCGTTCCATTGTTGAATACTGTGTCCAATCCAAAAGTACCTCTGTTTTATCCTGGCCCGGTAATTGTCCTGATTTAAACCCGATTGAAAACACATGGTTCATCTTAAAACGCCTAGTTTACCAAAGATCTAATCCCACTAAGTGTCCTTGTGCAAAAAATTTAGGAAGTGCTGCATGGTGTACCGGAAATAAAGGAGTGCGTACATGGCTCAATTTCAAGTATGCCCTCAAGAATTAAGGCCACGCAACAGCCACGGAGGTCACACAAAATATTAAAAATCGTTGTGTTGCTTTAATAAAACTGGAAATCAGAGATATCGGGCTTTTTATTGATAACCATATTGTTACATTTTATGCCAGCAAAAACTGTATCTAAGCTCCTACAGTTAAAATTTGTAGAAAATATTGGGTGCCTATAATGGAGTGGCAGTGTACTGTAGACAGAGAAAGGTAGAATATTTGATTACGTCAATAATGTTGCAATGGTCAATGTGTACTATTTTTCGCAAGATACTTGCAGCCATCAGAGCGTTAAGATACTTCCTTCGATTTGTTCCCGTACACCTCCTTTATGTAGCCATTCCTAAGGGCCCATATCGAAAGGATTCTTTCTATTTTCAAATTCTTTGCTATGTATGAATCTAAATCCGAGCTTATCAGCTTCCTTGGCAGCTGCAAGCTGAAATTCCCGCGATATTCCCAGTCCGGACGTTGCACAAAACGATGTAACAGATCCGAACGACTGCATCGGATCACAATACACAGGGTGTCCCATTTTAACACGCTGACTGCCGTGAGGTTCACAGGAGACCGGCACCTCAAATTTAATTTAATTCAATAAGTACTGATTGTCACCAAATTCTGAGCAAACTTCAAACTGAAACAATAACGTAGGGACAGAAGAACACGATTGAGTACTCAAATCTTGTTTTTCTTTACGACTTGTATAAAAAATAGTAAAGAATATCGTGTCTGATTAGGTATGGCTGTTTTCACTGTGACACTATACGTGTTAATATTCTATCGAGAATATCTTTGACGTTACCAGTGATATTAAAAAGACATTTCATACAGAAGTGGGTTGATTTTGTGGCGGGTATAAACTTATGTCAACAGTTTTCTTTTATCGGTGGAATCATAACGCAGATATGGGGGTTGCTTCTGTTTATTTTTAAATATAATAGAATCCTGTATTCTTTTATATATTAATCAATGCAGCTCCTCATTCTATATAAAAAATCATTGAGGTATTTGCGCCGAAAAACCATTAGTGTAGTAAGTATTTAATATCGATTTTGAAAAATACTACATACTCAGCTTCAGACACAGCAACATTTAAATAAAAATATCGCCAAAACTAACAATTCTTCCACACAAATTCCCCAAAACTTTTTTAGAAAACATTTTCTAAAGTAACAATTTTTCGACAAAGGCATTCTAATACTTTTTTAGAGAGAATGAAAAGCTTCATCGACTGCATTAAAAAATACATGGTTCCACTTAGAAGAACAACGAGGTCCCTCATATTTTCGCTATGCCAGAACCAATATAGAAATTACTGACAGCACATAACGCCCCCATCGAAATCGTTCAACTTTTGTCTGAAATGGTTTTCGATATTACCAGTAATTTCCATGATATTCGCATGAAAATATGAACACTGACGGCCGCAAGTGTATTGTAGAAGTTAGTCGCATTTGGCTATTTTTGTAAGAATCTTTAAATAACAGAACATTTCATATTATTCCATAGAAAATTGTTTAGAACTTATATTTTATAAGTGCTTGGATATTTATTTCTTTTATCGATGATAGGTATGTTCTTTTATTTGTTTTCTAGGCGCCTTATTTAACACTAGAACTACCAAGGCGGTCAAAATGACTTATTTGCAATTTTACTATGTATAATTTATTTTTGACGACTATTACATTTACCTTAAATTGGCGCTGAATAAAGCTAGAGAAAAATGTAAGTGAACATTGTTTCCTTGAGTTACGTACTTTCTCTAAAACGTGTCATTTTGATCGCTTCGATGTAATAGGTGCACGTTAATCGTTGGTAGATCTAGTGTTAAATGAATGAAATTACGTGTACGTGACAGCAGCCGTAAAAGTGTTAATATGGGACACCCCGTATATAGTGCATGCTGCATGCAAGGAGTGGGAGAAGCACACCAGTCAAACTGGTATCATTGTTCCAGCCGTGCACCAACGCGTACGCACATGCATGTGAGGATGCACCGATGCAACGTATCGCTGCAGCGGCTAGTTCGGGTTCAAATAAACGTAGTGGTGTCTCATAGAATATTTTTAGATACCGATCAATAGACTACGAATGTTCACTACGTATAGGAGAGAGTACTGTACTTTTACTTTTATACCAACTAAAATATTTGTCCGGCGTTCAGTAGAATATTCTAATATTCTAATATTCACATATTTAAACGGCGCGAGGTGATGGAACATGGAGTAAAATATTGTTAATAATGCAATAGATTTCAGTAATTGAATTTATTTTGGGTTCTATAACCCTTTGACTGTGGGTTAGTTGGAAACGATGCGAACGCTGCGTGCGGCTAAGCTTCACTAGCACGTAGAGAGCCATTGCACCAAACGCCTATGGGCGTCGGCAGTACACGGTGAGCGGCTTGATAGCAGTCAGAGGGAAGAAACAATGCTTTGATAAAACTGTATTTTGTTATTTATACATTTAATATCGTTCAGTGTGTGTTACGGTTCACTATATTAGTCTGGGCTTGTTGGATATTTATTGTATTATATTGTCCTCGAATCTACGTATTTAGATGAAGTATTATATATTATATTATAATGCAAAAAAAGAGCAGTAACAATATATCTGAAAATATTCTCCTCTTCGTCGGTAGAAACGTTGCTTATAAGACTCCTTTATTTGAAGATTAGTTTATGCACGAACAGTAAATGTCCCATGGAACCCTTTTTATTTCTTACTTTCAATTAATCAACAATCAATAACAGTTTCCACATTTATTTTAACAAACCCAAGTTTTTTATCAATGCCAACTGAGTTACCATATGCAGTAGCTCACCAAAATTCTCAAATTACACTTGAATTATACATACATATAATATGAATGACTGAACTGAGGTACATGTAGAATCAGTTTAACAAGAATAAGCAAAATAAATATTTCTAATTTTGTAACTCCCTTTAAATTAATCTAAAACTATGCAACTATACTTCTCTGAAGCATTGAAATCAAATTATTTTTCTTGGACTGAAGCTTGAATTTTGATCCCTAATTATATCCATTTCTGATCAAAAGAATTGTTGGCAAACGTGTAAATTTTGTTTTTTGAAGAAACCGGAATGGTTGAAAATATGTAGTTAACAGGGCCATAAACCAGTTCGCGACAAGGTGTTAAAGTTCCGTTTAACCACGCATTACAATGTATCATTACGCGCATAAGTCGAAAAAATAAATTTTTTCGAATAACTTGGACCTTTTCGCGAACTTAATAAGACAATGTAACGGTCCGATTAAAACACGTGTATAATTTCCGCACATTTTCGTTTCAGACGCGCCTTACCCGAAGCTCCCTGCAACCGTGCAATTAGGTGTTCACGCGATGAAACAATGATTATGATTATAATACGAGATTGCGGTAGTGGTCACGATATTTTACGTAATACGTGACTCATAAATATTTATAAAGCACGCTCTTGTTGTCGAAATTGCACGTCCACCGGCCTATTACGTCCTCGTTTAATTACACTTCGCAGTTATTTTAATAAAGGGTGATTTCAAGTTGTCTGAAAAGTGAGTTTCAATCAGATACCTTCTTGTTTTACACGTTAAATTAGGCTATTATCAGCTATCGGTGTAATCAAATACCGACGGTACAAGGTAAAATAAGCTCGAGAAGTATATCAATTAGAATAAAGTATGCGTAGGGTAGACCGAGGTCGAAAGTACCAAGGGGCGAAAGTATCAAGTTAAATATTTTAAAATGTATCATAGTCATTAATGCAAGCGTCGTTTGTATGATGAAAAATTACAATTGAAATACACACATCAAAACGCCAGCGGTTTAGATAGGCAGTATCTATTTTAAACGATTTTCTCTCGTTTCCATTTTTGATTGATAATTTTGATGTTATTTATTACAAAGCTAAACTATTATTACTTAATAATGTCAGATAGATGTGTAAGCTTGGGGTAAGGAAAGTTTTTACGTAACCGTAATAGTTCTTGAGAAATCGTATTTCAAAGTCAAATTGTTACTTTTGTCCCCGGTCTACGAATTATTAACAATGTCATTTTCTAATTGTAAGTTTCATTAGGATTATTAAACTATGGACGCTTACGCAAATTTATTTTTTCCCTATCGAATCTTGTTATGTACTTTAATGTAAGTTACAAACGTAATCTAAACAATATGTAATTTATTTCCTTGTTTAATTACTGTAAACGTCTATCACATGATAACAAAATTTTAGCTGTCATGAAAGAATATAATAAATAATATTTTTCTTGAAGTATAAACAGCTCTATAATAATTATATCTAACCTAAGTACAGTAGTTACTGGTGATTGCCATCTCTAAATAATAAATTTTATAATTCCAAATTCTATGTGTTAATATAGTTGAAGAAATTAAACTTTGACAAAACTGTGTCCTGTTTCTTAAATGTTTCAAGATTAATCTTTTATTTTTCTTATGTTGTTAAATGTGTATCTTTCAAGTATATTTTATTATAATAACGATTATAATGCGGCTGATGCAACGTTAATTTAACAATTAAAAAGAAAGCAGGAGCGTCTTCTGTACTTCATATTTTTAATGTAATATATGTATTTTATATATTTGAATATATTAAATTGAGTTCTGGCCTAACAGTCATACAGAACTTTTTATTAAAATTCAAGAAATTCCTGTCTTTGTACACGCATCGTTTTCGAAATACTGTAATTCGATTAGAAAATTTTATATGTTTATTTACATAAGTTTCGAATTAAGAATCCACGAAACACTGTAAATGTCTTAATTTTGTTACCCTAACCGAGAGTCAACTGAACTTTTTCCCTTCTATTGGTTGGAGAGTAATAAAAGTTTATCCGAACCAAAGAAAAAAGTCGATCCGACGATCGATACTACTTTACATGTAGGTGCATCTAAAATCGTAAAAAGTTTATTGACATTTTATTCCATAACATTAATGTCTCTGTTTTAGACTCGACACTGAAAGAATTCAATGAAAATCGAAATTTTATTGGTTACGAAAATAACTTAATTAAACCGTTACAACGACAGGTGAAACGGAATCAAATATTTACTTTTATCAGTATAATAAATTTTACAAAAATGATTTTAAGTTTATAGGTGAGCTGAAAATTTGTCCAATAACGTTATTAAAAAATGAATACTTTGATACCGATATATTTTTCAATCATTAATGAGGATCGAGTTCCATTATGAGCTACAATACATCTAAAAATTGTTAAAATATTTTCGAAAAAGTTTATGTACATAAATTTTATAATTTAAAATTTCTACCTGACACAAAATATTTAAGAAACATTCTAAGTTTGTTCAGAGTAATGCTGGGTGTGCCGAAAATATAGAATATAATTTTCTTGTTTGAGACTCCATCTATAAAAAACATTAAACTTGAAAATTCATTAGCACTCATGTACTTACATAATTTGATTTCATACACTTCTTTAATTTTATTAGTTAATTGATATTGCATTATTCATTCCACTGAATTGATTCTATATGATTCTAATAATTAGCATTTACATTAATGTACAAGTTCTTAAAAATATCGTAACTGTTGTTGCATATAAAATATTTTTGCTCGACACATCAAAAATCATAAAATGGCGCTCAGGTATTTTGTAGTTACAATTATTTGGAAAATTTACATTAAAATGGACATTTTATCTTATAAGACAAGATCATACAGAATCAAACAATACAAATTAATTAAAACAATCAATTGTAATAAAGGCACATTTAGCCAATTTTCAAACTTAATTTTCTCAAGAACGGTGTCCTAGATAAACAAATTTTTTCTAAATTTTTTGCTTATTTTTTAATCTAGATTCACTTTCCGTCCGGTTGTATAAAAAAAGGTAACACTTCAATTTACCAACCATGTAACCCTACTAAAATTTGAATTTTTTTAAACATGTGACCAATTGTGTGGCTCACTGTATCTCAACATGTTTTGAGTGTATAATAAATAATAACGAATACGTAATACGCGACTCAAATAATAATTTAGCTTCGTAATTGTTCCAAATATTATTTTAAATAACATACCCATTATTCTTTTAAACGTATAATTTCCCAGTCTCTCATTTCCTCAATCGCTCTCTTCAATATAAGCTCGTTTAACTGTTCAATAAACCGAAATCAATTAAAATACTTCATCTACCGCATTCAGATTAAAATCATTTATTCTGTTTATTTTTCAATTATTATAGGGTTGATCCTTAAATAACTTCCGATTTGCCTTCTAAAATTTATTGATAATTTGTTACAGGATGATTATTATTGCTTCTGCAGTATATCTACGTTTTAAGGATTCTTACCTTCAAATGTGAAGCCAAAATCAGTGGTGCAGATAAACTATTTGAATTTTTAGAAAGAAAAGAATCTGTTATGTGTCGAAAGTCATTTATGAAACAACCCAATATTTGGAATAAGTTTCATCAAAGTTTCCACGTGACATTGTATCTTCAAATAAATATTACGATCAAACGTGTACACATCGATCGATGTTTGACGTTACCACCGACTGAAATTCGCTTTCGGACGAAACAATTAAACAGGAAAAGTCAAAGTTCGAAAGCAAAAGAAACTGCATCGTAAATTTGCGGTTTCGACACGACAGGACGTATGATCGCAGAACTGTCAGGAACTATTATATCATACTCGAATGCATAAGTGAAAGCCGTCAAACTCATAACGTGTACAAGTTGCATTTTCACCTCTCACTGTGTAATCTTCATGTGTTATCACTACTCGACAGAAAAAAAGGGAAGGCGGAACGTAAAACAATATATCAACTGTCGTGTGATAACTTAATAACAGCGTGTACCTTATAAACGATCGATGACCGGGTTATATAGTAATTAGAACTTGTTAGACCAGCAGTAAAGTTGTTGCATGAAACACATATGTATACAGGGTGTTCAAAATCGGTCGTACAACCGAGAAGAAGATACAAATTTTATATGAAAAAGTACATTGAAAATGTGGAATAAAATTTTCTTATACGGTCGTTCGATTTCGCGAAAAATTACTCTGAGAATTGATTAGGTATGCGTGCATTGTGTATGGTATAAACATCGAAGGTTCTGACTGTGGCTTATTCTTTTAAGATTTAAAATTACTTAACCGAGAAAAAGATGAGAATTCTACATGAAAAAGTACATACAAAAAAACATAAAAAATGTATGTTGATATTTCCTATCGCTTTTGATTGAAAAAAAAAGCAAATAAACATTGTTTCGGAGAAAATTAGGAAGTTTTTATTGCCTGGTGTAAAATTTTGAAGAATGGACACGCGCCCTTTCAATGATAAACAATTCAATTATGAACAGTCATGTAGGTGTACATAAAAACAATTTCTCTGAATTACACAGAATTAAATAATTAAAGAAATAATGCAACTTTTTTTAATCGCACAAACGTCATCTTTTACTCACAAGTTAAGAAACATTGATTTCTTAAGAACATGCAGTATAATTGCTACTAGCCTTACGTTTCTCGTATTATTCGTCTTATTGCGGTTGTATAATTCCGGAGAAAGCGAAGACGGCTCCTGTCTGTTTTACCGCCATAAAAGAAGCAGGTTTCGTCGACGTAGACTCAAACAACCTATTGCACAACTCGTCGTACGATTTTATAGAGTGGCAGATAGATGAATGTATGACAAGGTGCGCATTAAATGCAACAAGATATAGTTTTCCGTGTGGATGAATGAAACAGAGAGGCCATTTGTCAGATTGTCAACGAGAGATGAAGACGGTCCGATTAAATTACATGTAATTGAAGAGGTCTCCAATCCAATCGTATGAAATAGAGAAAACGAATAATAAAATTAAATTTCTGACTATAGATCATTTTCTCTGTCTCTTCTGAGAAATTAAGATTACTGAAGATTTATAGGCAACGTTAGCAAAAATGATCCACCGTACAATTAATAATAAGACAAGATACAAATACAGATATAAGTTTATAAGGGAGGATAAAATACCACATTATTTAGGAACTACAGGGAAGAAAAACAGCCAAAAATTGTTAGCAAAAGTGAGATGTGGTAATTTAGATGAAACAAGGAGGTACTGGCTGTTAGAAAATTATAGACTGTGTGCTTTATGCGAAGAAGCAGGAGGATGTTTAGAGCAGTTGATATACAATAATTGCAAGGGAATTGATAGGGAAAACTGAAACGAGATAACATTAGCAGATCTCCTGTTCAGTACAGGTATTGAAAATTAAATAATGTGAATAAAATAAATAGAAGAATTGAGGAAACAAAAGCAATCTGGAAGCTGGGAGTTTAGATAAGTTATATAAAAGAAGGCTATTGATACAAAAACCGTAAGTAGGCAAATTGTCTAGCAATGTTGAATGTTTCTGAATAAGTGCAATATGCAGTTAAACCAAAGCTGAAGAGTCATGCGAGAATTCTTGATCAGAAGAGTGCAGTATGGGTAAGTTAGATAATTATGTTAATCAAATCCATTTCACGGCCTGCCGGCTGAAATTAATAAACTATTACTACTAGAATTAATAAAAAAAAATATTTGATAAATAACTGATTTCCAACGTAATAATAAATTCTTGTTAAATATGTCATTTAATCAAGGAAAAATAACCGGTTACGAGTCTCAGGTTTCTTCCACGACTTTTTTGGGTCAAATCAAGCATCCAATGATACATGAATGAGATGAGGGCTGTAATAAGTAAAAATGATATTCGGCTTTTAATTTTGAAGGGTTGAACAGGAGCCGGAGAAATATTGTCGGTCGACCAAATAAGCGGGACATCGCAGACGAAAATATAGGATTGGAGTCACGTCGTTTGCTAAATTAAATCTCACTCGGCACAAAAACATCGTAAAGCACGGGTTATGGTCTTTTTTCTCCCACTGATAGACCTTAGGACCCCTGGGGCTGGCGCATCAATCTGCGGATTTTTACCTGTTCCAAGATCTCTAATGCCCGGTTATCTCTTTCCCAGTGGCGTAATACAGCTTTTAAATGAAAAATTCTACAAATTTAACCCTTAAAAGTTATCAGTTCTACATGGAACATGTCATCTGATGTTATCCAGTTTATTAGAAAATTACTTAAGGTTGAATAGCAGCTAACACATACAGAAATATAAAACGTTTCCTCTCCATGAATCAGCCCTTAAATTTATGTTCTAAAAATGTAGGAAGAAGTCAATTATATGCAGCAATTTACAATAACTAGTATAAGAACATGATACTTATATAAAAAAATTATCAACTCGAAATCATTCACCTAGAATGTTTTTCAATATCACCAACAGTTTCAAAGATGTTGACATGAAAATATTAAAGCGGGACACTCTATATTAAATATGTACCTAGATATTTTACCTGCAAAATTGTCATACATTCTTTGCACATGTTACACAGCCTAGTCATAAGCTCCACGTTACATCTGCATTAATTCGTTTACTTCACATGTATCATTCGTAAACAGCACTCCAGTTGACAGGAAGATACCTTCTTCTCAGAGATTAGGTCACTACAACTTGAAGATACCCGTCGCGCCCCAAATTAAGGCCAATTTTTGGTCCTTCGTTTCGTTCGAACCTGCGGCGTTCAAAACCCTTCAAGGACGTATGATAATCGCTCTTAGGTCTATGAAACGTCGAAAGAAGTCCGACAGGAGGTGTTCGGACGAAATCCGGTTTGAAAAAGAAGCAATCTCCGGACGGACGCCTATGTTCCTCTAAGAAGCTATTTTCAGGCCTCTCATAATTATAGGCCTTTTCGCATCGACCGGCTGCAATGCAGAAAGAAGAATGTGTGCCGAATTCCTCCAGGCATAGTGTTTCAAAAACGCGCGACCCATAAGCTTCGCGTATAAATCTCGCGTGGAAATAATCGAACACCCTTGTCGAGGCACAGACGAAAATCTTGAAGTATGGTGCGAGCTAACTAACACGACCAACTGCGGGTTCATTTTGGAATTTATCAGGTTTATCCCTGTAGCGTGTTGGGTTTTAGATTCAGTTTAGATACGGCGTTGTTTGAAAGACATACGAGGCTAAACGAATTCGAGGGGCTTATGCTACGCATTAGGTGACACGGGGCTGGGTTCGTTCTCAAATGACATCACGGGAGTACCTTTTTAGGCATGCAGACGTCCTTTCTCCTACTATATTACAGTATTAGATGATACGATAAATCATGAGCTTTCACCTTCCTTAACGACACGCTTTATGCTCCTGCTCGTGTCACAATTAGTGCGGCTAATTTAAATCAGCTTGAGAATACTGTATTTTCTTATATTATTCGTAGATTGTATATGTGTTTTAAAAATATTTGGCCGTTTCGTGGGTGATTGTGAGTTTTGTACGGATTTTCATAAGACATCGTTTTCTTAAATAGATAAGGTTAACCGTCTATATGGTTTCTATCTTTTCTTTAATTTTCCTCTCATGCACTTTTCAAAAAGTTTAGCCGACTTTAAATTAAAAATCACGAAGAGGTATTACGAAATACGCAAAGATTTATAAAATATCCTGTGCACAGTAAAATAACGATCAGTGATAATAAAAAACGTTTGTATATCTGAAATAATAGTTACAAATTTATTAATAATTGTGTTTTTAATAGGAATTATAACATTGATAATAATTTTAATTTAAAATATAAATTCATTAAGATTAAAGTGATATTGATAAAATAGGATAACACATTAATTCTCCATTTTTGATCCCCCAACCGATATAACATATTTTTTGTTATTTGTTATTTTACCAATGACATTCCTATCTTATATTTACAAAATCATTCCATCGAATATTTCAATATTATGATTACTACTATGAGCAGATTTAATATTTCATGAATGTATAGTTTTAACACAAAAATTACGAAATTTGTCAGATTATTAATACATTCAATAGGATTTATTTTTACACTTACAATAATGAAATTCTTTCATTTAATATCTATAAACAGCACCTATACTTTTAATAACTTTTATATCATTAACTGAGATAATTAAAAATGACCTCTCACAATATAAACTAAATTAATGAACTACATAATTTTGAGAATGTAAAGTGCAATATAGAAATAGAATGAGCACTGAATAAATATTTTTTCTTTCTCACCAACATAATAATATGCAATCCACAGAACTGTTTAAAATATAAACATGTGGATTAATACAAATTTCTGTTCTTAAAGTGTGAAAGTCCCATCGATATCATGGTTATACTCGTTTGAATTGTTTCTTATATACCTTTTAAAAAACACAGTAGGCTAAAAACTCGTGCAATTTCGTCTTGAATATCAAACTGAAGTACCCTCCGGCTGTGCAGCACAAATAAAAGCAAAACACAAGCAGCGGTGTAAACCGTAAATTTCGCGGTTGTAAATGTCATTCAAGCATTTCCTTTAGAGTACCAGTCTGCGTGTCGATTATTTGCAAAATTCTTCCCACAATGTTCTATCGAGATGTTCTTGGATATTTAAAATATTTGAAAATATTCTGTTGCGATCATTTAAACCACGACGAATTTGCCATAAAATTATTTTTCGTCGTTTCCAAAAAGTTCCTGACATTATAAAGGAATTCGCAATTATCTATGTTACATTATTTCCAGCTTTCCCTTCGTCATTTAACTGATTCTTCAGCCACCGTGTTAACCTCTTCAAGGATACTGACACATACAGTGTCTGCCAAACATTTCTGCTTTGCATTTGAAATTAAGAAACATGTTTTTATCGTGAGTGAAACTCTTTTACATCGATTTGGAAGGTGTAACATAGTTTTGAAGTAGCAGATATAAAAAATAGTGGTACCATCGGAAATTTATTCATAATATACATTTTTAAACAAATATAATAAAATGATATTATAATCTAATTCGAAACTTCTAACAACCACTCCACATATGTGTACATTATTTTCATTTACAAATAAGAATTGTCATATTCAAGTAAGATTGCAACCAAAGACGACTACATTGTTTTCCTAAAAGCTACTGAATTTTTTCAAGTCTTTGTATTATTTATTAAATAACTCTGAATTAGTATTAAGAAAATATAAGTGAACAAAACTCTCTTTTTATAACGTTCATAAATCTATCCGTAAAAAAATTATATGTAAGTACTTGCTAGTGATGTAGTCTCATTCGCCAAGGGAGTAATTAAAGGCATTCTTTCTTAAATAATATTACTCGTGAGGCTTGTTCAACAGTAACTCAGACTTAATTTTTCCACGAATTAAAGGATTTATTCGAGTTTCCTTGGAAGCACGCATAACGTCCGCGTCTGTCCATAAAACGGCGACCAATAAATATCGAAGTTTCATTTGCGGATACCAAAGGAGCATTCTGCGTGGCATCCTGTTCGCCGGATCGCCTTATCCAGACAAAAGATACGAGCATACACGCCGCGTATCCACGGATACCGCGGTCAGAAAAAGCTTAAGCTAAGTATTTTCAGTAAAAGGCTAAACATCCGTTCGTTAACCTTCATAATGTGTACCTTACACTTTGAACTCAATGCAAAGTTCCTCCTGAATTTCTACCTGACATAGTCTACTTTTCGAAACAGTAAAAAGATGTTTCCGATGTATCAACCGCATGTGTCTACAGGGTGTTTCCGGGTATGACACCAGCTTGGAATCAATTTTAATTTCTTCGAAAAACCAGTAACGTGTATGAAATTTTGATTAACATTTGTGTTATGGTGGTAGTGCAGAAGAAAAAGTGTATTATCAAGTAGATGATTATTTGTATATTCAACCATACACACCAGTGATGGACACCGGAGCTGAGAACTTCCCCCACTTTAGGTCCATTCCCCTCATATAGACTGTGATCTGGGATCTGAAACGAGGGGAAGGCCGCAACTCCAGTGGCCATCACTGATACACAAGAATGAAAAGTGATTTTCGCGAGTCTGACTAGTTATGGGATTTTCCACTGTGCCACGGAATGTGTTTATAATGTAACACCTTTCTCTTTTTCTTTTTTTGTTTAGTAAACGGGATAAATTTTTTTATGGAATATACAACAGACTGAAAATAAATATTTCATGTACTGTTGCTTCATAAATCATCAATTATACATTAGAGTCAGAGTTGGTTTTAAAAGAAGTCACATCTCACACGTACCGCGAAAAGAACCAAGATTTTGACATTATTTATTAATCGAGTTACACATTTTAAAAATATATGATTACTATGAGAGAATGTAGAAGCAAGTAAACTACCTATTTAAATAAAATAGGTTGCTAAATATTTTTAAAACGCATACTAAAATAAATTTTTTTAAGATGCGTGAACATTTTTTTTACCGTTCATGATTTTAAATAAAATTGACACGTTTATAATGATTCACCTGTTTTTCATCTTAGCCGAACTTTTATATCTATTTATTAATTCAAATTTCGGAGGTTCTACTGCATTTAATATCAACCATAATTCAGTATACCATTGCAAAATTACCCAGGCTGATGGCATATTAATGCTTTATAACGCCATGAGACTTGGAAGTTGCTTACCTATATATCTATATATCTATATCTTGTAAGTATCGTTTCTTTTATTTAACACTGTGTACAATTATATTCTACCATTATACTGTCATCAACGAGTCTGTTCGTTTATTAACATGTTTATACCCCGCGATACGAACTTTAACATTTATATTTATCATTTACCTGATGTATCATTTTCGTCATACGCAAAAAAATTCTGGTTATGGAGGGTTAAAACGCAATTTAGAAGTGTACATATGTTCACTGAACCCTTTTTGCTCAAAATTTTATGTTTGTAAACACCCTGTACGTTAAGTACCCTCTCTGCCAGAATCACCAGTAAACTGTTAACGACAAAAGAACGAAACAGTTGTTGTCACAGTATGCGGCACGAAGCAAGAAGATATTCACAAGAATTTAGTACGAATACTCGCTGGCCACCAGCGGCGTGTATACAGGTTCTAAATACAGGTACCTTGGTACCCCTTGCTGGCAAGATCTAACCAAACGTGTTCTGCGGCCAGGAGGAGAAGATTGGCCGTCAGTCACTATGGCTGTTGTCTACCGGACAAAGGAATAAGATACCGAGTCAGGATTGTACGTATATGTTCTTTTTTTTTTATTAACATATATGTACAAGTGTACAATTTGCGACGAGAGCATTTGGTACGTGGTTTAATTGTTTTGAGCGTTTAACGTTAGACACATTGTAGCTTTGGTATTAACGGTACGTGTAATTCTCGAGTGAGAGTTACTGTGTGTCTTTCGGTATTTGTTTATCGTTGGTTCGTTGTTTTTGGTTTATTGTTGATCGGACGTACGTGTGAGTACGTGTGAGTAGCCTTTGTATTTCAGTAGAATGTAGTGTTCGAATTTGCTCACTTTGGTGGTTGATCGTTTTCATGCTGTACTTTGTGTGTATGTTTTAAGTTCCTCTATTACAGTTGGAACTTTCAAGTTATTTCTTAGCTGTTCATTTCTTACGTACGATGGTGCATCGGCTATATTTCTTAACATGGTGTGTTGTAGTGTCTCTAGCTTGGAAATATGTGACTTCGCAGCCATTCCCCATAACTGAATTCCGTATGTCCAGATGGGTTTGAATATGATGTATATACATTTCGATACTTCTTACGAATGCATGGTTACAGCCACTGAACTAATTTTCGATATCTTTATAACATCTCAAGTGAAGGGAGGGCACATAGTTGATCTAGCTGGTCGCGTCGTACTGAACTCTACCCTTGATGACTCAGGGCTGATGATTGTTTTGTAGAAACGGTTTCCTTCAGTGAAAGTGGGAAAACAAGTAGAGTCTGAAAATGGTCGGTCATCCAACATGGCAATGGATGCATTGTACCTCCAACAGAGTCTAGCCGGATCACTCTGCGCGATAACGAAGATGATCTCGATTACTTTCTCGATGCTTCTAATGAATCATTGTCTTCGCCCTATAGAGCCCCAGGTAGGCGTTTTCTGAACACCGAGCCTTTTACCGATGGAATTTGATGCTGTTTTTGATAATATCCTTCAAACACATTAGGTATCATTGTAGTCAGTGAGAGGAATATAGTAATTTTGAATGCTTTAAATAGTTGGACCGTGTCGACGAAGGCCAACTCGGAAGGCGAAAACTGAAACCTCACCCAGGGTCGTATGAAGCATCCCCCAAATTCTGTTCCCATTGATTCCAGGTGCTAGGCATAATTGCACAGATGTTTATTTACACTAAATACTTCAAAAAACGATTTTGTAAATACGTGCTGTATTAACCTCTTCAGGGACACTGACACATATGTGTACGTTTAGCTTTTTTCAAATGAAAATTATTCTTAGTGAAAAAAGGATTAAAATCTGGTGGAGAACTATTCACTAGAGGATCTCTCATCAAGAAAAATAAAAAAACTTGTCGTATGGCAGCATTGATAATATTTTATTCTACTTGACAATCACTGATTTGAAAATATTGTAAAAAATTCGTCCCTGAAGAGGTTAAATACTGTTAGGAATCTCCTTTATCGCCTCGGAATGGTTGCACAGCAGTCGTCGAAATAAGGGATTTACGTGCAGTTTAGAAATATCAGAATTCGCGGAACACAGGGTGCGTCTATCTTATTATCGTGAATAATAGAAACAAAGTAAAAAGTAACAATAATGATCCTGATTGCTTTTCCAGTGTCATTAATGAATCACAGTCTTCTCTCGATATAATATTAAACAGAACACAACATTCCTTAGTATATTGAGAAGGTGGAGACTGTTACCACTGAAATTCGACGAAATTATTGATAATATCCTCCCAAACCATTCGGTCTATTCTCTAGATAAGTTAACCCATTATACAGGGTGAGATAGGACAGATGGTACAGCCAGATAAGAGATGATTCTACATGCAAAGATAAGTTGAAAATGTAGAATAAAATTATTTCGTACATTGCTTCGTTTCCGAGATAATCAAATTTGAAAATTTGTCGGGTACGCGAGCATTTAGCTAACCCGACGACTGATTTCGCTATACATACATAACTAATCCCGGTTGTTCTCGTGTACTTTTAATGTCATATTAAAATTGCTAAAATGTGTTACAAATTAGTATTATTCATGACACTATTCACTATTAACATTGTCGTGTCCAATGAAATCCGTTAAGTCGGAGTTATATAGCCAAGTGCTCACGTAACCGATAAATTTTCAAATTCGATTATTTCGTAAACGAAGCAATATATGAAAAAAATTTATTCTACATTTTCAACTTATCTTTGCATGTAGAATCATCTCTTGCCCAGTTGTACCACCCATCCTGGCCCACCCTGTACGTGTAAATAAATCGTGAATTAAATGTGGCTCGTTAATGAGTGTTAGATAATATCTAAAATAATTATCTAACATCCTCAATAAACGACGTTAAGCACGTGAGATAAATCGTAATAAAATTAACATTCTTGTAGATTTCCTCATTTCCGTGTAATCAGACGAAGGGAAGTAATCTAGTATTGCATTTAACGCAGCTCCAAATGGGGATGTAACGATATCTCTCGGATCGATAATTTTTTATACGCGTAGTCCAGTTGCAGGCATCAAATAAACCTCGAAGAGTAGAACACCTTTTCCTTCGTCAACTACGTAAACCCGTAATTACAGAGTAATTATCCCTGTACCGCTCATTAGCCAGTATATACGTATTGATATATTGCCCGACAGACATGTAGAACAACCCACCCGGCCTCATGAATTATTATCCAATTCCGAGTTGTTCGACGTTGCGAGAATTTTGAGATTCGTTTTTCGAAACGCTTGCCATTCAAGTACCGCCCTTGACGCCTGTATTAGAAAAGAAAAAAAGGATTCCAACTAAGATGATTAAAAGTCTAAACAGAAAAATTCTGTTCTTACTTGCGGAATTAGGGTTGAATTTTATAACACCGAAGTTAGACATTATTTTATTTATTTGCAGATTGTACGGGTATAAACCCATTAAGACTTAAACACAGAACAGAAGAATAAAAAACAAACAGTCGCAGTAACATAATATAAAGTAAAAAAAAAATAAAAAGTAAACATAAATGCAATCACAAAGATTTTATAATTAAACATTATCTAAACAGTGTTTAGTGACCTGTGTGAAGATTTCTTAAAACAATGAATAGAACCACTGGAAAAATCTATTATTTTATTTGTATTGGTGTATTATCTTTTACTATAAAACGTGGTCCAATAAATTCAATATAATAAAATTATCTAAATCATTAATTCAAGATGAATCAATTAGTCACGCGAGAAATGAACATCGGCTGTTAACATTTTAAAAAGAGTTGCTTAAATAAATTATTCTTGTATTTCTTTTTACTGTTTCTAATCTTTAAGAATATGATAAAAGAGTATCACAGATGAAAAAACAATTGTACTCTTGAAATTTGTATTCTACTAACATCAAAATCGATTGACTAGTAGTGGCTAATTATTGGTACTATAAAGACGACTAAATTTTTTAAATAATGTGGGAAGTTTTTAGTGATGATTAATATCTTCTTACCTTTTATAATAGTATTTTAAATTACATAGACGAGTTAATGGCGAAATGGAATCTATTTTGCACGGTCACTTCGCACGAAAATTGATTAATATTTATGTATATAAAACGAATGAAATTTATGAAAATTACTCACATTGTCTGCAGCGTTGACATCGATTTCTCGTTGAAGAAAAGTTTCGCAAACCTCCAAGTGGCCGGCTGCAGCGGCCAATGACAGAGGACTTCGACCATTCTATAAAATAATACACACATTTTAATTAATATCGATCTAAATGCTTCGCTTACTTCGACATTTATTACGTGAGACTGCACTTAGTGTATAGTCGTACATTTTAGTGCAAATTATTAATCCTTACGGAACATACAATTTGTATTATCTTGTGATTCATTAGTACATGTAATTTCACATAAATTTTATTAATAACCCTAGGACGCTTAAGGTTTTAGAAGGTATAAGGTCAGATTAACCCTTAACTGGATTACTGGGGCCGTAGTGGCTCTGTGTGACTTCAAACTAATAATTGTTTAATTTTTACCGAATAGATAAATAGAAAACAATTTTCCTTACAGCATTAAAAGCATAATGAGACAATACAGGATTACATAAATCTTCAAATAATTATATCAACACATGTTAAACAATTATTAGTTTGAAGTTGCACGGGGCCGCTACGGCCCAAATAATCCACATACGGGTTAAGGGAGGGTTATTTTGTGTCCACACAAGCGGAAGTGTTAAAAATTTTATTTTTTCTGTTCGAAGTATGTTTATTTATAAAGTAAAGTGATATGCATATTTAATTATAGAGAAGGATTATATTTTCTTTTGTAAGGAGTTTAAAAAATGAAGCAAACATTAACTCCAAAAATTCATCATACCTAAATAAATCACAATTAAATTGATATCACTGAAAAATATAAATACTGACAACTATAGATGTTAAAAAAATATATAAACTGAAATACACAAAGTTTATACATAATTAGTCAAAATTTTTAAATCAATACGATTCTTCAATATCACTAATTACAGTCAGATAAGTTCAATTCTACATAATTGAACTTTTTTTAATATTTAGTTCTATGTTTTCGTAAGAATTTTGTAATACGATAGCCGTGAAATTGAAAAGGAAAAGTACTAGTTCGCAGAGCAAATTCGATTTCCTGGATCAGTTTTCTACGAATGCATCAATTAGCGACGTAATTAATAGGTACTCGCATTTCAGTTTGTAACACACGCATTTCTCGTGTCGAATGCGATCAGACGAGGCCTTAATTAGCGAAACAGAGATTCAAACAACAAGACTTGATGCTTTTATCCTGATTAACGCAGTCTCGACCCTATCCCTGAATTCTAAACTGTACTTTGTTCCTCAGTATACGGAATAAAAGTGTTGGACAGCATTAAAACAGTTAATTAAATAATGATACGAGCAACGGTTCTTCTAATTTGAGCATCTTTTGTTGAAAATACAAATATGTAGGTACTTCCGCGTACATTAACATCAACTTCAAATCATATTAAAATCTATTTCAATTTTGAAGTGGTTTTAATAAACAAAAAAGGCACGTAATAAAGAATTCTAGTAAAAATTAAGTGCATAAATAAATTATTGTATAACACAAGGTTACAAAAATTTCATAATATAATTTGGAAATGGTGAGAGAATAAAACTGATTCTACGAAATGAAATACAGTTCCCAGGCAACTGTAAATAATTAAAAAAAGTATTGAAATTAATTAATAAAACGTGACATGTACAACTTAAATGCTGTATTAATTCAATAATTACAGCATACAATTATTAAACTGGTATAATCAGTGTCGAAAGAAGATTCATTTCTGATATTTATGAACGTTTACAATTTTAGTACCAACCGATAGAAAATTTAACAAGTATGTACGTATGTCGACGGAACCGTTCGATTTTTTCACACTGTCTTTAGGATATATATTATAGAAATTTAACAAATAGCGGTATATATCATTTTGACGCGCTCGTAACCTATGCTCAGATTTCCGCGCAAGCTGTGGTTCGTTGCCTCTAGTAATAGAGCGCACTAACTCTGAGTGTTAATGAAGAAGTATATCATATCCGTGTTCTCTAGTTGCAGGAAGCGCAATATATCAAATAGAAAATGGTTGTGAACGTAAATCAACTGGAAAAGACTTATAGATAACATCAATTTCATGCGAATAAACACTACTCCAATGGTTTCACTAACGCGTTCTTCTCGAGTCGAAACACTTACGTAACATTTCACTAAATATTTTTCACTTTATTTACTGAATACATCTGGTTAGTTAGTCGACTGAAAATAGGATGTATTGAAATCACTAACAACTATCTAATAGTGTTTGATTGATCGTGGTATGGAAAGGAAATATAAGTTGTTAAGTAATTCGTATATTTGGGAGTAGTGTTGAGCAGAAATGGAAAGACACGTGAAGGAGGGGCAAAGAAGGCGACCGTGGTACATAGGCAGATTTAGGGAATGGGCGAGCGAAAATTTAGCGATAGATTTAAATGGAGGATGTTTACATATGTTTCAATATTTAGTGATGGGAGTAATGTTATATGGGGTAGAGATATGGAGCTTTAAGGAATAGTGTGCTTCGGAGCAGATACTAATAAAATATATAAAGTGGACTTTGGGGGTGGACAGGTATACACTTACTTACATAATTTTGGCGGAGACAATCAAGAAGAAGGTGCTAATCGGTACAAGGCAAAGAGCAACTAGGTACTAGGAGGAAATAAGAAAGGAGCGGGGAAGGAACTGTTAAGGCAATGTCTATTAGAGAAGGAAAAGGGAGACTTAGAGACAAAGTCATCGGCAGAAAGGGAAGAATATTTAATAAGGAATGATTTAAGTCAAGCCAGGTTAGAGTGGCTGTAGTGGTCAAAAAAAAACTGTAGTCATTTTTCCCCCTCGAGTCGTCGTAGAGAACGAGTTAATTTTCCCGAAAATGTGATCACACGCCCTTTCAATAATAAACGACTCCATTATTACTTTATTCTAAGTAAAACTCTAAATACTATGATACCCTCTCTTTCCCTCAACATTTTACCCCTACATGCCCTGCTAATAATACGCTTAAGGTGTTGCCATTTTATAATTACAACAATTAATCCCCCTTTCTATATTCTTCCCATAAAACCGGATGATCGAGGAATTCTGTAAATGCGTCTCCAGAAGATGAGAACAGTGTTGCAGTTTCTACCATCTGAAGATCGATCTCCCATAATTTCAGTTATTCCATGCGCTCGCTGTCGATGGCGCATTTTAGCTTCGCTGATAATAAAGCACGGCTCTCTAACTTCGCCGGCGGTGGAGGAGAAAAAAGGAAGCGTTCGACGATTAATTTCATCGGCGCAATTAAGGTGGAAGTAATTGTAACGAATGCAAGGATAATCGGAGGCCGGTTGCCTCGAAGCGTAGGAACCTGCGTTTTGACAAATGCGCACCGAACACGCTTATCTGCATTCCCACCGACGGCGACTGTCACAACGGAGATGCAAATATGTAACGTAATTAATATACCACATTCTCCTACTCGTATCCCCTTAATAAGCATTTCACTCGATCAATCTACGACTTCATCAGCGATAATGAAAGGCGGATCGAATGATAACGAATTCATTGAAAATTTTTTCCACACCCAGACCTCCTGTTCTACTCTTGATGCATGGAGGTACTATTTGGAATAATTTATAGAAACATGTAAGGGTACCTCACACGCTGAATTCATAATTTAATCTTATGATAGTTAAGAATTTTACTTCCTCCCAGTTTAAAGTGTAGTTACAATTTAAATTAAATAGGATAATAAGAATTTTCATTTTTAAGTTCTGATATATTTTTATATATAAAAGAAGAATTTGATATTTAATTTTGGTTAAGTATTATTAAATTGTAACCATAATTTAAATTAAATCAAATAATATAAATTTTAATTTTTAAGTTCAAATATTTTTGTACACATAAAAGAAGAATTTGATATTTAATTTTAGTTAAGAATTTTCCTTCCGCTCAGTTTAAATTGTAACTATAATTTAAATTAAATCAAATGATCAGAGACCTCAGTGGAATCGAGAGAGCTGAGAGTTATTTACGTTATTAGAAAGTATATTAACACGTTGAGTGCCGCAGTGGAAAATCCCGGAACTGGTCAGACATGTCAAAATAACATTTTATTAACATAAATCGTTAAATATATAAATATTGACATATTTAATAATATACTTCTTATTTTATTAGGTATTTGTTGAAATTAAAATTGATACATGGGCCACTGGTGGTGCACGCGGCAGTCAACGTGTTTAAACAAATTGTATGTACGTCGGTGACTATTACAATACCGTGTCTCGATTGGATGTAAAAAATATAAATAAATGCTGGATCTTTATAGACATTTGGGCAGAAAGTCGAAACAAAAATTCATATGGGTCATATTTCAGTTTCTTCTCATTGACTATAATTCAACAATGAATTTCGGTCTAAATTCTGGTTAAGACACAAATGCGTCTATGAATTTCGGTTTAAATTCTGGTCAAGACAGAAATGCATCCGTGAACTTCGGTCTAAATTCTGGTCAAGACACAAATGCATGAATCGCGGTCTGGAATTCGGTCTGACCCGATATATATTTAGGTCTGAATTACGGTCTCATTCGATACTTGGATAAAATCAGCCAAATGGTTTTTCTCACAACCACTGAAATTTAATAAAATAAATGTTGCATACAAAATTAATGATACACATATCTATTATTTAAAATCGGTTTTTAAATTACTACTCGTAATAATGATTTGCGTGAATGTCAGTTTCTAATAAAATAATCATTATTTCAAAAGTTACGGAAACTACTTTTTAATCAAATAAATTTTATGTAAAGAGTTAACTTAATGTTTGACAAAATAAGAATTTCTCAATAAAATGAAATTAATCTTTAACAAAATAATGATTAATTTAGGAACTACTTGTTACTTCCGTTTGTTCATTCGATGATTTTATTTCACTCTCAGTGTAAATGTTGAGAATACGTTCAAGATTAACATGACATACAATACTGATTAAACTAAATGTCTAATAAATATTATTCGATAAATTATTCAGAAAATTCTTTATAACTTGGATAATATTCAATTTTCAACCAATATTTCTTAAACCCTTTTTATTCAGATAATTGAGTATTATCTACCCTCTAAACCCTGAATATTTTTTTAACACCAAATGTGTTTGTATCATATTCTTTCCGTGTTCAATCCGGCGAAAGAATTTTCCGCGTATTAACACTACGATGATCGCAAATATCTTGCGGAAATTAGCTGTTAATTGCCATTTTACGTCATTCGTTACACATACATTATTTTACAATTTTAATTTCATAAGTAGTTTCTTATTTACACTTTATCAGTGATAAGTATACCGCGGATGTTTATACGAATATACAATTTTAGACTTCCATATTCCTTGTGTTAATGCAGTTAAATAAATGAAACTTTAACAAGTTTGCAGTCGCTCCTTGAAATGTTCAAAACATGTCATTTTTATTTTACTAATTGTAAGTTATTAATTGTTGGTCGTACACGAATTTGGATATATTAAATTGCATAAAAAATCGCAGTTTAGTGACGAGTATTCTCAGGTACTTGTTTTACGTAAGTATTATTCAATCGAATAAAACCGTGAGTACTTACGCAATGGCGGTCATCGAAATGTTGAATTAAACTCTGTCTATTTTTATTCAAATAACTTTTTCAAATGTCTATGAGTCAAGTGTTATTGCAGACGGAAGTTTTGAGTTACTCAGCCTGTGAGGATGGAGAAGAAACAAGAGAACGGAAATGGACTCACCTCGTCCGGCAATGGTTTAACATCTTCGTCAAGGAGACGTGCGACCCGCGCAACGTCGCCACGTGTGGCCGCCTCGCGCAACTTTTCTGCCATTCCAACCAGGCATCTGTAAAACAACAGCAAACGAACAATCATCAACAAAGTTCCTTTAAAACTTCTTCATTTATTTATGTACCAAAGACGCATAAATATCGGACATCCCATAAATAACAACGTTTTTAACACGTTGACTGCCACACTGCATTGGTTGAAAATGGCTACATTTCTAAATGTCTATACAAAGAAAATATAATCTCAAGTTAAAATCTTTTTAATCAAGACTATTAGGAATATTCATAATTTTTTTATTGGTATTATTAAACATTAGTAAATCAATTTATGAATACTAAAGATGATGAAATAGATAATAACTGAATTTAGTTTCACCTATATATGGGTGACATGGCGGTCAATGTGTTAAATATGACTTCAAGATAAATAATTCAACAATTGCACTTATTTTTAATTATCGATACATTCAACATTAATTATGGTGTCCTTGTTTCATTACTTTAACCCTAGTGCGTTCTTTCGTTAGACTATACACTCAAGATCTTTGGGTCAAAAATGCCCCGAATGTATGGAACTTATGTTTTCAATTTTATATTATAATGAGAAAACCAAGGAACTTCGAAATAACCAGTCGCGTGTACTATAATGTCATCATTGGGAAAGTTTTTTAAATAAATGAGGACGCGATGGGTCAGAGAAGAGCCGGAGACCGCATTAGGGTTAACAGCTCTTGAACTCAATTTTCAACCAAATTCGGTAGTAACAAATTGTCAGGCAATCTGAATAGGTAGTAGGTGATAGGTACAAGTTTTCAGTGTGATAATGGTACTGAAACGCCAACATGACATCTTTTTCTCCATAAATTGCGTCTAATTTACAAAATTTCTGGCTACAGTTCTGCGCTTAGTTAAATTTTTATTGAAAAATTCAAAACAATATACGTCTTTGACAGTCCACTACGTGTACAGTCAAATCGTTATTAGATAAAATCGAATAGTATATTCATACTTATTTAACCCTTTGAGGACGACAGACGCATATATGCGTTCAAAAAGATCGTTCACCGTGTGCTACGGGTCACCGCACTGGCCTAGGCACACGCGTTTACTGTACGCTTTCAACCTACATATTTAGACGAATTATCATCTTTGCTTATTTCATTAAAATATATATGTCTCGTTACATATTTTGCAATTTTAAAGGACTAAAACAACTGAGCAATCGACATCAAAAATATAATTATAATTTATTATTAAATTAAACATATGTTCTACCACGGAAAATTTCAGCACACGGTACAAGATTTTTCCCGAAACTTTCCGGCCTCAAAGGGTTAAAGCATGTTTTATATTATAAAATTTATAAGATAAGGAACGAAATGACTTATGGAATGTCCTGATATATTACACATAAACATGGAAAAGGCAACGCGAGATCGAGTCACGTCCTATTTAAAGATATTGAAGAATCTTTAGAATTTGTATGAACATTACGAATATTTTATGGCGCCTGCCAAAAGGATCCCTGATCACCAAAAATAGAAAGATCGGAGAATAAAGTATAATTCAAATTTATTGCCAGACTCGCACCACTAAAAGTTGTTAAACTAGTGAAAGTGAGAAAACAGGTTTATTAGCTTCTGACTACGTTCGTAAAAAATTGATTTATTCCTGTCAGTTGCTATAAAACGAACCTAAGCAATCTACTGTGTGTCTTAATTTTCCATGCCAACATTCGGACACACAAGAATAATTTTTATGAGTATTCACAATTTGTATAGAACGTGTAGAATATGTTAAATATCATTATGGGATGAACGATGAACCACAAGAATTTCTAATTATATCATTGAAAACAATCATACTGGGCGGATAAAAAATTCCACCCTCCGAAGATTCCTTCTTCGTGCTTCAAAGCTCGACGTCTTCGACGCGGATGATGCACACCTCCTGCCAAATTAATATTACACGCGAAATCGCATTCATAACCGACGTAGCCAGGTCTTCATTACAAGGGAGAGAAGGGCGTGACAACGAAGAAAACGACGCGTGTCCTCTATAAAGGGAACAATGATACACGGCGCCATTGTTTTCGGAGACAATGGACGCGATGACTTCGTGAACCGAAAAAAAATGCTCGTCCGCGCGGATGATCTCCGCGCTTCTCTGAGTCACTCTGATGCTCATGAGAATATCAAATGGCCCAAACGTGCCCCAATATTCCACGATTGAGATTCAACAGACATACTGCCACTTTCGTGTGAAGCTTGATTTTCTGACCGTTCAATTCAAAGTTTCTATTATGTGTTTGTTTGCATCGTCGAGGTTGCAAGGTCAAAAAACAAATCCGATGCTACGACTTGGAAATTTTAATGTTGAAAGGTTAGATAGGTAATACGATGGGTTCATAAGGAAAACAATCCTTGTCGAAGTTTACGATCACAACACAACTTCATGATTTATTTGAACATAATTTGAACATGCTAGAGTACTTTGTTGCTTTCCTCGAATCTTCGAGGTTCTACTGTAATACCTTTTAGCATAAAATTCTAATATTTTCATAGAGGCCTCTTCTAAACCGGTCATTCTATACTAGACGCCATACTACTTCCTGCATTCGCTGTTTCCAATTTTATAAACTTATAGAAGCATGTATTTCGAACTCCGTCCCAGATGGATATAATCAACCTTTTCTAAAGATACCGACACGTATGCTGATAACATAAGTAATGGGAAGCGTCTTATCTATCCCAATCTACCTGAAGTCAAGTCTTCAGCCATTAAGGTAGCAACGATCCATTTATAAGACACACTTTGTTCCCCCGGGCATACGGTACACTTCGCTGCTATCTCATTAATTTAAAAAAAAAGACACGGGAAAATTAGTTGACGTCTAACGCATTTAAGTGGTTCACAATTCTTGAGATACGTGCAGTGCTGATTACTTCAATAGCCTCGGTTACAAATATCTTATTTCTAGTAAACAGAAGCATATTTTGCGTGACATTTTGATGTTACGAGGTGAAAACGTTTTTTACATAAACCGACAGGTTACAATTATTTATATTCTTATACGTAATTTCGAATATTTTTAGAATTTCGATTTCTATAAACATAACAAGCGCCACACTAATAGCATCATTTTCAACAGAATTCTTCAATTTCTGGCGCCTCTGTTGTAGATACGAAGATTTGAGGTACGAAGTGCGATACAAAAAAAAAACAAGACTGACCTTATAGCTCGAGAACCAAGAGTGGGAGGGGAGATATAAACAAACGGCTATAGAAGATGTTTTGTCTGGCGACAATATTCCAAAACTCAGCTCGATCGCTCCACTCAGTACAAGTGGACACATTTTCAAATATAGACATGTTCTTACGCTCGGTCGAAATTGACGGACTGCAAAAGTGACCAACGAGGTAACATCAAGTTTCTTATTAAACTAAAGAAATCCGCGACGGAAACTTTTCAATTATTGACCAAGACTTACGATGATTATTGCATGTCTCGACTTTTACCTCTTCCCAAAGATCAAGTCAGTGCTCAAAGAAACCCATTTTTTGACGGTAGAAAGTGTGAAAGCAAAACCGACGGAGAGTCTCAACAGCTTTACAGAACATGACCTGCGGAATTGTTTTAAACGATGGCAGTATCGTATGCGGCTGTGTATCAACTCAGAAGGGAACTATTTTGAAGGCGATCGTAATTGATTTTCTGAATTTGTTTAACAGAAAGAGTTACAGGCACAGTCTCGTTTTTCTTGTGTCGTATCTCGTATACCATCTTAAAGCTCGTGAAATTCTACGTCAGATAGGTACATTGGCACCCGTCTCTCTCCACTTCTCAAAACAAAAATCTAACAATTATCGAAAACGCTGATAATATAAACAATCTATGAAACAGACAGAATACAAGTTAAAATTGACCGAACACCGCTGTTCGGCTATTAATATTATGTACTTGAATTTTACAATAAATACAAATTAAGTTGAAAATAAGAAATTTTGATTTCTTATATTATCCATACTTTAATCAATAAATCTGAAACTACGTGTCCAGCCCTGTACGTAAACTTCTCCGTTAAGAGGCTCATGACAAACGGCGTCTATTAACTGCGTTTGACGAGTATACACGTCAAACCAAAACTTTATTTCGGTGCGTTTGACGTGGATACTCGTCGTGTAAAATAAAAAATTACCATTTACTATAAAAACTCCAAATTTTAGCAAGTAATAAAAATGTCATTTAGTGGTATGTTTACTTTATATTGCCAGTAAAACTGCTATGTATTTTATGAAGAAAAATGTGATTATTTTCTTTGGTATATCGGTTAAAAATGTAAGCCTTCATCGTTTTGCATTAATTTTATTGTAAAATTTATAATAGGAGCATTTGCCCTGCGTTTGACGTGTATACTCGTCATCGCTTGATTTTATTTACGCACCCCATGAGAGATTTTTAAAACTAAATTCCGCAGTTAACTGGTTAAGATCTTCGAGTGCTAAAACCAACGTGTTGTAAGAAGGATGGAGGGAAAACAGAACGATGGATTCAAACGGGAGCGAAAAGTGTTCAATTGATGCGGATGATCCCGATCGCCTCCCCTTCCCTCTCATTTCCTTCTTTCTAAACGATCATCTCGCGGAACATAAAATTATATAATATTCGGTCCCGGCGTAAAAAGAGAATATCATTATCCAATCAGGAAGCGGTCAGCGGCTTTCAGCCGAGTACAAGGTCGTCCGTTTTAGTATTCTACTCGTACGATTCGAAAGTAGAAAACGGTTTATGCATCGCGCGGTTCATTACCTGGACAATTTGCATCTGTGAAGCTAACTCGATGTCGAGCGTAACATGTAAAACTGTGCTGGTAATCTCTTTCCGCCTGTTTTTCTAGAGAAATTGATGCGTTCGACAGAGGAATATGACAATTATTTTCGTAATGAGGTCCAAATGTTTCCATCGTAACTCTGTTTCACTGGAGAAAAATTTGAAGAATTATTCTTATTTGTCAATACATCCTAACAGTATATTAACATATTTATTCAAACTTTATCTGAACTGGATGAAGGAATATTTAATGAGCCAATGGCAAAACAGTGGGTTAAACATTTTTTAAAGACAGACAGGGTGAAGTATTTTGGACCAGACTACGTTCTTTCTTTTTAACCACCTGTAAGTAATCCTGATTTTCTAGAGACAATCATTATACACGGGATAGTATAAGTGTCCAGAGCATCATAATATTTTACAGCTTCTTCAACTGCATGACCCGAAAGACAATTGTCAAGTACAAAGTGCGCATTTTTATTGGATTTTTGGTGGTTAACCCAACACGTTTCTCACGGAGTAAATATATATTTGCTTTAATGTTATTTTGCAATAATACACAGAAGAAACAACCAAAAAAAAAAAGAAACAAAAGGAAACACACAAGAAACACGCAGATAACGCAACTGCTCGGTCTCTCTCTTACGCACTCTCGCGAACTTCGCAACGCAGTGAAGTTAACAACAAGACGTTCACCAAAGCGCTGCGTATTAGAACGAACAATGAGCAAAATAAAAAACCGCGAAATACAAACATAGTAAACGGACTATACAAGGATGTTGAAAAAAAAAACATTCAATATTTACATGGTACATAGGACACACCATACTAATTGTGAGTAAAAAAAAATTAGTAAACATAGTTCGAAAGCTCAACCATTTCTGAGATATATACATTTTTGTATGTTATATACCATCATGATTGACTTACTACTGGCTACTCGATATTTACAGAAGGTGTTCCACATGCCCTCCTTCCATTTCTACTTGTCGGTGAAATCATATGTTATGAAGTAGTATGTATGGAAATTGAATGAGGACATTCAGAACGCGGTTTATAAACACTGAGGTAAACATCGCATGCGACACGTAGAAGCCAGTAAGTCAATCATGATGCTAACATAAACAAATGTTTATATCTCGGAAACGGTTGAGCTTTCGACCTATGTTGACGAAGGTTTTGGACTCAGTATGCTGTGTCCTATGTACCATATAAATATTGAATGTTTTTTTTTAACACCCTGTATACCTGTATACATATTTTCAACAATTTTGTATATAATAATATTTATTGCAAGGTTGAAACTAAAAATTTCAATATATCCGTATTCTCGACTCATAGTTTAATTATGAGTCACAATTTTTATAAAAATGGATTAACAGTTTACAAGGACAATTTGTATAAATATGTTATCTTTGAACATATTATTTAAACAAACGTAGCTCAATTCATCATTCACAAATGCACAATTTATATTCAAAATTTTTTTCGTCTATGCCGAATAATTGCCAAGATATTCGATCAAATAGGTTTATCATCCCCAAATTTAAGGGTTGTTTATACCCCTTCGATGTCGATATTTACACAATAAAGAATACATGTCAAACAAATTTTCGAGTAGTATATCATATAAAAATTTCACCAGAATGAACATGTTGAAACATATTATGAAGTATTAATTTTTCAAACACCACAGCCGTTTATACGCTAAACAATAATAACAATTTGCCCCAAAAAATTCTACGGTTCGTTAAAAAACAGGTGTTCACCTTCAAATCTCCAAAATACCTACAGATATCTACTATTAACCCTTGTGTGTACGATTTTCATGTGTTTTCAATACCTGTCGAAAAATGTCGATTTATAAATGATAACAGGTCACCACGTATAATTCTTCTACTGATCGTATATCAAGACACTACGCATCAACTGCAGACAAGGCTGAATCATGCTAAACGCGATATTCGTTGAAGAGGGTTAATCGTTCTTCAGGGAAAAAAGCGACAGCATGTTCTAGCGGAAACTTATAAATGTCGCAGTAAATAAGACCTCTTGTTCATATTTCTCCCGCATGAAAATTGTATGAGCGGATCGTTAACGTTGCACTATTACAAATTAAAGCTCTAATAAAATACCGTTACCCAGATGCTTCGTTAAAATCCTGTGTCTGAGTGATTCTAGAACTACCTCGAGGCAGAGACTAGAATAACCTGATAAAGAACTCGATAAATAATTGACGCTTAAAACAAACAGTTCCGCGTTAATTATATTAACAGACACTCATAAATGCGCGATGTTATTACAGCAATTAATTGCGATTTAACAAGCGCTTTCTACCAACGTCATTAATGATTGTAACATAGGAAATATACGCGTAAATAAATTAGATTGGTATATTTTATCAATAATTCCGAATGTATATTGTTAATATATTTAATCATAACATCCTCTCAAATAAGAAAAAATGAAAAGAGAGTACTATTGGAAGCCGAAAGGGCAAGTATTAGATAACTTTCCATTCTCTCTTAATGAAGTAGCTAGAGCTGTGATTACTCTAACCGTCAAGATATACGTAACAACCCAGATTCTATGGATACAAATACCAACACGATAGCCTAGAATTTAGTGACATAAACACACGTATTAAAATTTTTTATTTACATCACTGTTAAAAATTAATGGTTTACTACGCTGGAAATTTGCGGACTAAACCGCGTCCAGCGCATGCTAGTGCACTATGTACAAGCGAATAAAGTTAATAAAACCTTAATGATTAGAAAAATTAATTACAGTTTCTTGATACGACTTCGATGTAAATGCATCAGTATGGCAGCTCTTACATGTGTTCTTTTCTTGATTGTATTTCTGGAATTCCGTAGTATGTGATGAAAGCAGGACTATCGTTCAAAACATATAAATGAAATAATTTAGTATGTTTTTCAAGTTGTTGCTATTTGAAGCTGGCTTACAATATTTCTAAAATATTACATTTCAACCACGCCTGCAAAACTTGTACATATCTACTCAATTTCGTGAATCGCTGTACAGTACAAACAAAATCTCCATATGAAAATTCGAATAAAAGTGAACCACAGTGGATGCGATACGGTGGATCCAAAAATAAACTTTCTAACAAATAAGAAATAAATAGTGACCTTGAGGGTCCTAGTTTCGATATCTCTGTTACAGATACCTCGTAAATCATCATGCTTCACGTTGAGTTTGCAGACGAACGAATTATTTCACGTCAAGTCGTTGGGATTTTTTTGGTCGATGATCTATTAATTTCCCAAGGCATCGATCGTTGTAAATTAAAATGAAACGTCCTGTAAACATACCTGGCCGTACGGGTGCACGCAGGTGCATCGATATAACGTGAAATTTTCAGCGGGTGACGTTGATTAATGACACACGGTTTCTCTTTAACAAGCAAACCGCGTTAAGTGCGTATACTACTAGTCAAAGAGAATTTTCCTCCGTTCGGTTGACTGGTGTCTTGAAATGAAAGTAGATTGCATGTACCGTATAACCGTGTCATTTCGAGTGTCACGCATTTATCAAGTAATTCAATTCCTTGTCAGCGGCCGTACTACTGGTTGGGTTCTTAACATGGTGTTAATTATTTACCATGGGTAACCTTATTAGATGATCATTACAGCGCCCGTAATTAGATTGTTTAGTGCTAATGAAAAAATTCGTTCTTCCTGTTTCATTGCTTTCAATTAAGGAGGGATTTTAATTTCTGATTATAAACATTTCACCTTAATACGTGTAATTAGACGTAACAAGCAGTCGTCGAAAGACGGTGTAATGAAGAGATTGTGAATAAAATTGATCTGGTCTACGTAGTACGGTTTATTCTTGGAAACTTGTAACTCGGAGTCGTCAGTAATTTGGAAATAGTAGTTCATTGGCTATAATTATTTTACCGCGCAATAACATTTTATTTCACGAGCTATGGTTATTTTCATGAGCTCCAATGAATAGACTGCGAATGATTATGCAATTTATGCAAAATGTTCATTTGGAACAAACGGTCGAAACATGTAATATTGAAATCTTTGGAAGATTGTAAAATTGTTCTGAAGATCTCACGTATTTGCATAAATATCCGCAGTCTGAAAATTGCAAATATGTTAAACAGACAAATTTTCCGAATGAATAGAGTTGTAAATTACAGGATCTTTCAGAATGAAGAAAATGACATGGAATTTGTCAGTGATTATAATTGGTCTCAGCTATTGAAGATGTTAATTGATAATAGATTAATTCGAAGGCATTTGTGGATTTATTTCATAACATTATAAGTAATTCAATCTAAAATCGAGCCAATAAACTTACTTTTTGTCATAATTAATTTTATCTCTGTATGTGGTAACTAGACTGAGAATGTTTATGCAATTATACATTTTTAGAAATCAATATCGTTTATGTTCATTCAGTTATAGAAATGAAACTCTGACAAAAGTGTATTCCGTTCTGTAAATGTTTAATAAATATACTTTTTATTTTCTCCAAGTTTTACATGTTTCATTTTCAAATATTTATGTATGTTAAATTGCATAAACATCCGCAGTCTAGTAGTAACATTCACTCCGAAATTAAGGAATCTAGATATGCTAAACATATCTACCTACCGCTCAATCATTTTTATTTTAAACTTTATTCATTATTTCTTTGTATTTAATTGCGTTTTTGCTTGCTGAGTTCTAAATAAAGAAAATAAAAAAATACAAAAAAGTAATAAAAACTAATGTTAAATAGAGAAATCAATATATATTATTATTAACACAGACTTCTCAAAAAATAAATAAATATTCATGAAAGAAACTGACAGTACTGTTCAGTTTGCATAAGTAATCGAGGATTCTTATTAAGATTCGTTGTGAAGAACTACTATCAGAACAGATTAATTTTTCAAGAATCCTTTGGAACACTGAATCTAAAAAAACTCAATATATCAGAACAATTAGTAATATTGTACAAAATGTTGAAAATAAACACTCTAAGTTGACCTGGAATTTTTGTGAAATTATGTCAATACCTATTTGTAGGCAGAGCATTCCACAGTCAGTTAAGTTATAAATGTTACCTTAATCACAGACTACGTAAGTGGAAATTTAATTGATCGAGAATTTTTTGTGCCTAATAGCACAGACAATTTAGAAGAAATTCCATTTATCGTTGAGCTGCTGCTAGAAAATCTTTTTGGTAAGAAATTGCATATAAATTGAACAACTTGGTCAGTGAGCGGCGAGTGCGGCTTGCAAAAATATTATCCTCAATCTGGCGGCGATTTAATTATCATGCATCCATCCTACATCATCATGATCAATAACGGAGGAACGTCTTTCACGACGCCATCGCCGTGTTCAACCTTAATTACTTGAAAGCAAAAAGACAGCTATTTAATATATTCCATAAGCTTTTTAATATAGTACAAACTTCACCAAAATGAACTAGAAAAGCAATAAATATTATTTATTCTCCTTCACTGATCTTTCTTTATAAAATTCTATCTCAAATGTACTGAATTTAAACATTTTTGGGAACATTTATTTAGACACATGACATTCTCATTAAACTGTGTTATAAACTACTGTGGTCATGCTTTAAGGGCACAAGAAATGTTTATACGTTTGTATGTAGTCTATATTCAAGTTCTGTCTACAGTCGTTAATGATTTCTGCAGTCAAAATGAAGCACGTCAAATAAACTCATTTTGATAAATTACCAAACTACGACATATAATTATGAAACATTCACAAGATAAACGAAATTTCCAAAGTACTGTTTCTTCATCTGTATTAAAATAGAAGAATGTTAAAGAATAAAAATGAAGCTTTAACCTCCTCTCAAATTTATTAGAGATAAAAGAAGAAATTGAATACTTTCAATTATATTTATTTAATATAAATACAAAGTTATTCAATAAAAAATATAAAATCTTCTGAAGAAAATAATATTTCTTATATTATTCACAACAATACACGTATTCAAATAAAAATAGTACACACATAGACTTGTGGCAATATTCATGAAGAGATGGAGGCAGAAGGACCCTCGTCACGCCAGAAGTGACACTAGCGTCCAAATAATCAAATACCTGTTTCTGTAGCTCCCGAATACTTAATCAAACGCTCATGCATAAAAAGGTCCATAATTTAATTGATCTAATGTATCAATTACGAATTTCTACGTTTCAGAGTATCTGGACACGCCTCCAATCAGCGACAAGAAATTCTACGTTCATTAGAGCGTATTAAATCACATGAGACATGAAACACAGTCTGCGCGAAGTTAAAATATTCATGAAAAATTAGGTTGACAGTAAAGGGAGCGATGTGTTGGTTTTGTGTATGCAGACGTCTCGTCGATCTCACGTTCCGATTATCCTATCGATTAATCGTGATTGAAAAAGGGACGAGAATATCTGGCCACAGTCATGATCCTAAACGCGCCGTGCCAACAGCTCGTCGAAAGCAACCTCGTAAAGGATTCCTTTTTTCCAATTACGCGTTCGAAGGCTTTAATTACCGTGCAGCTTGCGCAGCGAATTTCCTTCTCACTTCTCTTCATACTTCGTCTTTTTTCTTACTGTACACCTTCGTCGTTTCCATAAAACTTAACAAAACCCCAACGATAATAAACAGCCGAAAAGAAACAAAACGGGGCGATTCGTTTATGATTTTTGCGAATCACAAAGACACTTGGTCGAGAATACTGATTTTAGATCCACTCTAGGAAATTAAATTGAGACGATATGCAACCGGTCAAACATTCAATCAGAATTTCATCAGCGAAGAAATACTGGAAAAGCGACGGTTTATTACCAATCGAGTTCAGAAACCTTGAATCAGGATCGCAAACGATCGACCAATGTGTACCTGTAATCAGAGGCAGTTGCTCGAAAGACAAGACCATAAAACATATTTTCTCAGCTTACTTGTCTTTGAGCAATAATTACATACGGGGAACCAACATGAACGCACAGAAAATTATCGTTCTTGCACGTATCCTACAGCACCTGTTGCATCCATGAAACTTGCCAACGATTTAATTTTAGGGCTGGACGTTTGTCCCTCTGTTCATTTACATGTTACGTTGAACTTGCAATGAAATTAACCGATCTTAGAAAATGTTGTAGCAGAAATAATACGCTCTGTTTTAGAAAATAGTAAAACATCGACTCCGCCCTTGTTATCATGGTACCACTTGTATGTGATTTTCTATGATGTTATGATTTCCATTAAGGAAACATTGTTTATGTTTTTCAAATTTACATAGTGTACAAAAGTTAAATAAATCAATTTTATGTTATTTTTGCACTTATATGTTTCATTTTGTATTAAATTTTTTCTGTTTACCCTAAATGTATATACATACTTCAATGTATGCTAAAACGAACAAATTCTGCGACGAATGAGGTTCTAGAACCAATTATGTATGTACGTTCTAGCATACACCACTGTAATTTAAAGTTTGTAAATGTTAAAGTTATTTGTAAATTGTAAATATATTAGTGTGAAAATATTTGAAATGTATAAGTATACAAATGTTTTGGAAATTGTGAATGTGAAAGTATTTAAAATTTGAAAGTGTAACGATTATTTAGAATTTGAAAGTATAACAATTATATGAAATTTATAAGCATAAAAATGTTTTGAAAGTCATTCGATATTAGAAATATAAAAATTAGGTATCTGAAAAGATTGTTTTCTATGAAATAACAACCAACCGTCTCTTAAATGCCTCAAACAGGAATCCCTTAAATTTCTTCTCGAAATTGTAAAAATATATAAGAGAAAGCTAACACATAATTAATATTTCTTCCCTGTATACTGTTAGTAAGAATATCCCATTTTTAAAGTGAAAGTAGCACAAAATTGTTGTACACCTGAGAAAGGAAATAGAAAATTACTGTTTCCCCCTAAAAGTATGTTTCCATCGTCGAAGAAATTTCACCATTACAGGAGAAAATAATTACTCATTAAAGGAATACCATATACAACTTTTCTCACAGCAAAATACTACACGTACCCCTTCATTTACGTTATCTTGAATCTTTCGATCATTCAATAACTAGATAATTACAAGCGCACATACTGTGTTTCAATCAGATTTCGACCGTTTTTCATCGTTCCTTGCTACAAGAATTTCACTTTTCCTTTCAATATACTTGAATGAACTGTAGGTATACAGATACTTAACAAGATTGGTTCAATGCTTTTTGTAACATTTCATTATGTTATCAAATATATGACGGTATTAATCAGACACGACATGTATGATCAGTGAAAAAACATGTGGTGCGATCATGAACTAAACAACATATCAATTACTTAAATGACAGAATGTTAAGATTGAGATCCACGATCAGATGTTTCAAGAGATTTTCCCCTCATGAGACAAAGATCTCAGCAATAACTACATGTAAAGATACATATGTATATACAATCTATATGTGTTTATGTAAAGAATTTTATCTGATGAGAGGAAAATTTCACGAAATATCTCATCGTGGATCTTTACCTTTAAAAAATCAGACGATTCTATACACGTGAAATAGGTTCACATTAATTATCGATATATTTTTTGGTAGCATACTTTGTAACAAAAAATTAAAAGAAAATGTTATACAAACGTACCTACAAAATCGTTTGAGAAAAATTTATAACGAGAATGTTGTACATGAAAGAAGCGTCCTAATCTTACGTTTCAAAATGTCCTTCGCTTTAATTTATTAGTAGTGTCAGTCAACATCACACTCATCTGTTCAAAACATAATGTCTATTGTGTACACTTTCCAAATTAATGAAAAAAATATGAATGGAATTCGAATTTATTTCAACTAGTTCAATATTCGATGCAACGAAACACGAAATAGATACCGAATATACAGGGTGTCCTGTAACTAATAATGCAATCAAGAGAGAAGTGATTCTATATAAAAACACAAATCGAAAATGCACACTATTTTTTATTCGTTTTCAGAAATATTTACTTTTCTTTTATAATATTTTGAGAGTAGCCCATATTTGGACCACACTTTAAAAAATGAACATTTTTACTTTTATTTTAAACATAATTTGAAGCGAACATTATTCTTTTTCAGCTTATTTTAATTCCATATCATAAAGCAAACATGTTTTAGATATAGCTTAACCCTTAACTACTATAGACGTTGGAACTTACGCAACTACTATAGGAGGTCTCACTGACCGTTAATATTTATTGCGTTATTACATACTTACAAACAAGTGCCGAATGAAGATCAAATCCAATTGTTCTTGCTTTATACATTAATAATAAAGAGACCCAAGCCTGATTGAACATTAGACTTTAATTGAAATGTACATGGCGTGAGATGATAAGTCATACGGGAGGGGAAATAGGGATGAATGAAAATTTGGAGCAGTCTCACAGATGTTCTATAGTAGTTAAGGGTGAAAGCGTTACATCTTAAAAATTTTCGACAGATTGGCAGTAAGTCCTAAAATAAAAGTGCTAGCCCTTATTTAGACCACCTTCTCTGTTTTTAAACAGCCTGTATTTTTTCCACCGACTACACCTGCTCCTCATCTCTGATCGTAGCAAATAAATTAAGCAGAATTCTTAGTAGTATATAACGAACTTACATCACGTACGCACGAGAAATTCCTCCGTCTTCGTGTCCATACATATCCAACAATACTTCGGCCCTGGTCCGAGGCATCTCTGGCCCTGTTTCCACCGTAAAGCGTGTACTCGAGATTGTCAGTTATCCGCACGTACTCTAATTAAACGCTACCATCAATTCTGGAATGTAGAAAGGAACGATACGCGTTTCTTTCGCTTCAGTCGTAAAACGGTTTCACCGGGAATACCGTAAATTTCAATCGGTTCACAAACCGCAACGAATTATAATTTAGATAATACGGCGAGCCTCGGTGACTGTAATTAATTGCCTGCCCGTGTTAGGGTGGTATAATAAAAGCATGCGCGAAATGTTCGACGGTTTTCGCTTTCAAACGCGGCGACCGATCTTGGATTTACGATGAAAAATCCCAAGCCACAGGTGATCACAAAGAAATCGGCGTGGACCGACTCGGTATAGCTAAATATACGAGGGTAATCCAGATATTAAAGACCGTTTAGCCTTAAAAAATTAAGAAAACAGGTTATTATTCAATTTTACATTTTTTTTAATACGATGTACCTTAATCTAGGTACTTAATATGCTTAATGAGTTCATGGGTAGAAAACGATTTAGAGGTGATAACGAATTATAGCTCGTAGTCAACAATTGGTTAAATAGACTGACGGTGGATGACTACAGCAACGGGATTTTAAAGCTCATGAACAGATATGATAAATACTTACATGTAGGAGGTGATTATGTGGAGAAATAAATTAAGGTACTATGTGTTTAATAAAATATAAAATTGAATAATGAAATGTTTTCTTAATTTTTCAAAGCTAAACGGTCTTTACTTACTGGATTACCCTCGTATTGTCATTCGGGAATTAACTACCAACTTTTTAAGCGATAACTGTATTAATATATTATGTTTCAGAAATATGTCACAATTTATCTAACTGATAGAACTCACAATTATGCGCAGAGCTTTGATGAATGTACGCTCGCTAATCGGTTTTATGATAGTTACTACGACTATGGGGGGTAGTTTCTACCAAATCCCAAATCCTATTTGGGGTGGTTTTACACGAAAAGCTTTTGTTGATAATATCTTCTAAGCGTCTACGTGAAATGAACTGTCGTTGTAATCATTTTAAAATTGTTTTTCCTCCAAGAAACAAGGTTACTCTAAATTTTGTTTAATTAAATTCAACAACATATCATTATGTTTCTAAGTGTATGACCACAAAAGCATATTCTAAATACATAGAAAAATGATTTTCTTCATAATCTCTTTCACTAATGTAATTTGTTTGATGATGGCTCTATATAATAACTTAACTGTCGGTTCTATACAAAATGAGGCATGGAAAACAGGCCAGCCGAACAACTTTCCTGATCTTCATCGCAGAAAAACACATTTCAGATGAAAATTACTCAGTTTCAAGGGAGAAATTATGCCGTACAACTGTTTTTGTTGTACGTCTGCAAGTCAAGGTCACTGCATAATCATCAGCAATTTTTTCGATGGTTCGGTGATATAGCAATAAATTGACCAACGTTGGGGAGTGAGCAAACACAATTTCCACTTGCATTCGTCTCTCGAAGATCGGTGAAACAGAATCGATACCGATTAAAGCTTTGAATCGCTCTTCGTCGCCGGTGTTTCGAATCGGACGCGTCTCTCGTTGTCTTCCAGCGAGGATGCGAATGAGAAATCGTCTAATTAGAGATCACGCGGAACAGGAACGTCCCTTTCGCGTTATCCATCTCCTCGGGCGGAGGCTCGAATGGAAAGCATTCCGTGGGTGATCGTGATTGTGAGAAGTGAATGGCCATCGGCAAAAACCACGGGAATAAAGCGTTCAATTAAACGTCCGCTCTAACTGCTGGGTCTCCGACTGAGAAATCATCCTGAGACTCCAATCTTGCCGGATGAAACCTGACGTACAATAAAATCAAACGGACAGCCGTACCCTTCCCACCGTGATCTTGTATTCCGAATCAGTCTCGAAATTAAATCGTCCCGAAAGCTCCGGGATGTGTTCTCGCAGCTTCAGGGATATGTACAAGATGTTTCAGAAGTATAGGTCAATGCTTTTCCAACTGAGAGGACGCATAAAAATAGGCAAAGCTGAACGGATACTGTAATAAATAATTAAACATTATGGTGTTAAATAATATGAAAGCTTTAATTACTATTACAATAGCAAACTTTGAATGAAAATTGTTGTGATATTAGATACACAATATTATTTTTCAGTGTTGATATTCGGTCCAGTAGAGCTATCTATAGTTATCAAAAATCCATAGTCTCTAATTGCTTTGAACAGTACAGTCTATTCGATCATTTACAACATAGCACTTCTGATGTTTATGAAATTGTAAGAAACATTTTCTTGAAAACATTTTTATTTTAACTAATTAGTGATGCTTCGGTTAATAGAAAAATATCAAATAGTTTGAACGAAACATCTACAAACTTGTTAATTAACATGTGCCCACAAAATAGTCATTTCTGTTACATTCAGTTTCTCATTTTGTAAATCAAGTTCTGCATACTGTAGACTGCATACTGTATAATGAATTTACTAAAAATGGAAAATTAATAAGCGCCGAAAATACTGCAACTTTTTATCGAATAGGTATTTGGATATCTCAAAATTAGTTTGCTGACCTATGTTTATTAAAACTTCTTTGTCCGTTCTCGCGAGTTCTATTGGTCAACGAAGCCTTTTGTTCTGAAACACCCTATACAAAACTGATATAAATCTTCATGAGACGTCGAAGAGTCGTATTCAAAAATTGATCTATTTAAAACACTTCACGGCAGACTCGAAGTAATTTCGATTGTTCTACTCTCAAGGTTTTGAACTCGACCGCAAACCGGTTCCCATCACCGGAGCCTCGTCAGAAAAAGGCTATCAATTCGCTATTGTAACTAAAACGAGTACCACGCCGCTGGATATAATCGCAATATTTATTTATGACGACGCCGGGTATCATTAAACACATTCACTGTCGGCCATCAGAAGGCAAGCCTCTTCAAACCCGATGCAACTCGAATCCGTTCCAAATGAGAATGGGAGCGATCGCGTTGAACAAACATCGCAGCATGATCGGTTCTCGCTGAAACGAGGCAAAAACGATCGTCGGTGTGCGTTTCTTGCACGCTGTGAAATCTCTTCTCAAACACGGCAAAAAGGAGCATCCCTCATCAGCTTCTCTTCACGCTCGATACGTACGACCGCGAGCAGCTCTTCTCTGACAGAAATTCGTGACCAATCCGTTTTGAACCGAATGCTGTCCCTCGAAAACGACTGGCGAGACTAACTGACTAGGGATGGGATCAAGTTCAACATGTACTCACGAATCCAAGTCAATTCCAATACAAAAGTTTCGCTCCATGAGATCCGAATACTACTCATAAGAAGTGATGTTTCATTTGATGTATTTGGAAATGTACTCGGATCACACACGTTGGTTTCGAACCCTACGACGAGTGTCTGTAGGTTTCGAGAATGTACTTGTAAGTATTTTGTGGTTCGAGAGACTCGAATCTTTTAAAAGTAGTATTCGAACCCTGAAAAACAAAAAACTGCAGATGTTTCATATACATACGTACAATACAACGCACATGCACTGCGATTTCGCTTAAATTGAATATATATTGTACACAGAAAAGTATCGTAGGTGAATCATGCGATATAATTTCCACCGAAAACGAATGACACCATTGTATGGAATAGAAAACTTCTGGTTAGAATTAGAGCTGTTAATTTATGAGATACCCGGGTAAACGAAAATTACCCGACTACCCGAGTATCCATAAGATACCCGAATAGATGAGGTAGTCGAGAATCTCGATATGGAAGCCGGTCGTCTTTCGTACGATATTGAATTGTTTGCAGGTTATTCCGTTCATACTGATGTTAGTCGAAAATGACCGAAGGGCGATCGGCTTTCAAATCGAGATTCTCGATTATCTCATCGAGTCGGGTATCTTATGGATACAGGTAGTCGGGTAATTTTTGTCTACCCGGATATCTCACGGGTACCCGAGTATCCGGGTATCTCATATACCCGGTTCAAATCAATAGCCCTAGTCAGAATGCTCATAAAAGGTTCGAATCTAGTTGGTCAAGGTTCGATTATACTTGAAAGTACCGCTTACATTTCTCAACGTACTTGTAAATAGTTCGAACCGATATCGACTAGATTCGAGTCTACACAAAAGTATTGCTTCTCTTTTTCAAGGTGATCATGAACTGTTCGAAAGTATCCAGTCAGATTCGAGCCGACTTGTAATATACTTTGGATCCCATCTCTATAGCTGACGCGTTTTTACGCGGTCACGGACTCCCGTGTGCGTTTGTTTGCATCAAACGGCCGGGATAGAAGAAACACCATGACGGAAAAAACACCATGACGGAATCGAGAGTGAAGGAAATGGAAGCGAGTCAAAGAGGCTGAAGAACAGCGTAGGATAACGATGTTTCACAGAGAACCGGTGTCCTGCTCTAATGAGGTGTTCAGTCAAAACCGATCCACGAGTTTAGATACCAACTGGCATTTCAAATGTCCTGTTCTCGGTACTATTTGTAACATATTAGCATAGATACGGGGCGCATCGTTCCTCTACACTTCGCGCATATTAACGCCGAAGCCGACAGAGCGGCCATTTTAAACAGTCCCGATACTGCTTCATGTGCTCGGACATGTTTCAGTCGAGTTCAACCGGAACATTAAATAATGAACAATTCTCTTTTAAGTTGTAGCTTATATTGTTCTTCTGACGTAATGTGGAATATTTGGTGCAGTGTATGATTAAGTGGTTGACAGTTATTCGTACGTTATATTTATCACAAATTGGAGGACTATTCTTTGAGACTAAATATAAATGGCTTATTTTTGTATTTATGCGACATTCTTTTCGATTTCGTGCCGTTAATTCTTTACTGGCTGGTTGAATTAATGAAAGTAAAGAGAAATATTTTAATATACATATGTAGGTATAGAAAATAATTGATTTTAAGGTATCTTGTAAATTAATACTTCGCTGGCCGTTACCGCTTTCGTTCGATATTGTATATTTTTGTATGTAAACATGGAAGAATTTTTATGAAACCTCTTACATAATTAATTTCCATCTAGAAAATATTTAAAAAAAAAAGGAATGTAATTACATAACAGGGCTCTCGATGTTTTAATTCGTGAGAAAACGTAACGTATACGTCTTCTACCACGAAAATATGAAGTTCTGAACCTATTTGTGATTATTCATGTGATAAAATCTCTGCCATATTGACGGTTTCGAATATTAATTTGCAGAGACTTTGACTTGCATCAATTTCAATGAAATAATCACTCCAAAAAGTTGTATTTCTGGGCTACACTATAGTTACAGTATAATGAACTTACCATGCAGAATCAGAAACTGAATATCACAAAACCGACTAATTTATATATTTATTATGTCTTTTCTGATATATTTTTATGAGTTTCATCAGTTAGTTAAGTGTTGACCTATAGTTCCGCAACACTCTGTATTTGAAAACGATTATCTACTCGACATAAAGAAATAAGAACGATGCATTAATTTCACGGTGGCGTCATACTTCGTATCGCAAAAGGTGCATTAGCCATTTAAAAAGTCATGAAATGTTAATGGGAGAGTAAAGGGAATCTTAATTAATTTCAATAAAAACTGGAGCAGGCCGAAACATTAGGGGTAAATTTTGCTACGTAATACTCGTTCAGCTGATAAAGGGCACTATAATTAAATGGTAACGACATGACTGGAATGAACGAACAAAAAAATTCAAACTAACAGGATATAAGTACTTTCCTCTGCGAGTGGTACGAAATTTGACTGCAACGCCGACGAATACATGCTAGAGCATCGTTTTGATACTAACAACTTCGCGTTTCAAATCAAAGTTGTATGCCAAATATAAACTAAATTGTGTGTACAACAAATTTTTGGAACTTCCAAATTTCTGCTGCATATTAACACGTTTAAATTGGCAACTATAATCACATTGGAGAAAAAGAAACCACTGGCATTCAGAAAATAACAAATGGTACTGATAAACAATTACAGACAAGCTGAAATTAGGCCCTCCAAGGTCACTTCTTGTTTAGTTACACTTGATGAAACATAATAAAGGTAAAACGCTTGTAATACGTTTCGTGTGACGGGGTCGCATACGCCCCACGATGTATTATATTTACTACATACATATAGTTATTAAATGAAACGTTATTTTGGAATGTATTTTATATTTGTTAAAATATATCTCTGACGCAATAATTTTTACGATTATTTAAATATTATTAGACACAGTCGCAAGAACATGGGGTATCAGTGACCCACGCGATATGAATGAAGTCACTGAAAATTGGTTATTGTACACCAAACATTGTTTATCCAACTATTCCAAAAAAAATTACAAAACAAGAAATTAATTTTCAATAAACAAAAGCTATTCTTGTTTTGATAATAATTTCTCTCTGTTAGATTTACTGTCTGAAGAACAGAATTATTTTTATCACAATTGTTTTTAATAAAATACTATTCTGTGTTATAAATTATTACTAATACCTTTAACAATGTGTGCTAAATCTCACCCATTCAACATTACCGGGATTATTGTGTATAATATACAGTTCTATGTCTTTGTTTCTTTTCTTATTTATGTTAATACATTGTATGTGAAAAAATTTGGTTCAATGAAGTCGATATTGTTATTGCTATTATTCCTAGTGTATGCTAGCTAAAAAGAATGTTACACTAAAAGAAAATGAAGTTAGAGAAACAAAACAATTTAGTAGCTAAAATTATTTCAATTATTTGTGTATTCGAACGTTACGAATATACTCAGATATTAAATACTATAGAAATTATATTCCCCGAATATTTGAATCATTGAAGTGAATACTCGAATACAAAAAATTCAAATGTACAAAAAAAGTAGTCCCAGTCATGACTGACACACATACCCTTGTATTCAGTTTCTCATCGCTTCTAATTGAAACGGCCAAAGAATAATAATCAGTCGACAAAATCAACCCAGCACTGCGACAGTGTTGCACAGTCAGGCACACCAAATATCACCAAATCAAATAATCATTAATTCTCAACAAATTCCGACTAACAATGAGTCCAATATCAAAGTAATAGTACAAAATGATAAGTAAATGATCATACAATTATTTTCATTCTCAACCGCGTACAAAAAAACGTTTTGTAATGTGTCTGACCAAGCACAACTTTCACTGTGCCAGTCGAAACGTGTTGAGTCCAAGTGACAGTGACCTTGGGGGCCCAGTTCCGTTGCCTCTGTGATAGAGAATCCGATGAACATTGGCAGCGGGAGTCAACAGGTGAATAGAGACTGCGTTCGAACTTACTACGAGGACGGTGTACGGTGGAAATGTTACGGATTTATCGGCAGGTGTGCGGCATGCGTTGAAACACGCTTCTGTCGCGGATTAAACGGCACGGGGAAATAGAGTCAACGAGATGCGAGCAAGATAACGCACGAGGAATGACTGACGTGCCCGAGCAAGATTACGTCCTGACTTAAAAGGACGACGCACCCTGTCCGGTAGCGGTGCTCACCTATCGATTACGTGACACGGTCACGCTCGTGAACGTCGAATTTGAATACAACCGAGACGCTTCAATGGAGCTCTCCCTCGCCACTTGAATTATCTGCGGTTACCGCCGTCCCCTTTATTGAGTTCGCATTTATTCTAGCCATGCTAGCAGTCGATGCTACTTTCCAACCTCTTTCGAACTTCTGTCCCAGATATCGATTAACCCTTTGTCCGTTTCGTGATTGCTGATCAACGTGCTTCGTCAGCTGGCGTCTGGGAGACTTCGGCACTGTAAACGAAGGTCAAACGTTTCGTATACACAGAATGTTGCGTACCGTGATCTTCGCTACGAATGGTCAGGTATCACGATGATCTCACATGTGTGTGAGAACTGGTTTGTAAATGGTTTTAATTGAGATGGCTCCAAGAGTTGTTGGTTTACGTTGCTTGAGGATAGGTTTGGACAGAGTATCGTCGTTGCATTTGGTTTTTGATCTGATCTGTATCTACAAATTTGCACCGTCTTATGTACACATTTTGGAAGCTACGAATTTACACGATTGACCAATCATAGCCTCGCTACAATTGCAGTCAAGAAAAGGACCGCTCTTTGAAATGTCCCATCCGGATAGGTGTCGGCGACGCAGGGGCAGGTAAGCGCTGGACACATCGTTTCGTGACCTATAATATACTGCAGGTAGCAGGCAGTCATGCCCGCATGATAAAGTCAATGATAATAATGTTTGCATTTTTGGGCTTCTGAGGCAGGACACAGAATATTACACCCCCGTTCATAAGTCATGCGACACCTCAACATTTTTTAAGAATTCTGGATCACGATGCAGATTTAGTTACTTATTTAGACATGAACAGTTCTTTTCAAGACATTGATGTCTATACCAGCGGTTCTTAAACTTTATGAATACAAGGACACCTTTCATATGATGTACATTTTGCCAGATTTCTAACCATTAACTTTGTACTTTTGCTTAGTACAAGATAAGCAAATATTTTCATGTATACAGGCTATGTATTTATGTTTCACTGTACAAATTATTACTATCTCAAGTTTACTTTACAAACTTTGCAAAACGTAGCTTTTCGGATAATAAAAAAAATCACTTGCGGACCTCTGACTATTAACTCTCGGACCCCCACAGGTCCGCGGACCACAGTTAAAGAATTGCTGGTCTGTATCAAATATTTTTAATGATATGGTTAGTATTTTGTTATAATTAATATAAACAAAAAAACTTGAAATAAGTTGTGTGAACCAATTTCCACCGTTAGCCACCACCGAGTAGGGAGGCGGTAAATCTATTCTGGCCGCCTCGACTTTAGCATCCGAACCTCATTCGTTACATTTTGTCGATAACTGATAAAGGAACAGATAAATGAAGATCAACAGACTGTTGCAAGGGAAAGTAATAATCCTTCCTATTGAGGAATATTATCTATATAGTGAAGTTTCTCATGCATATGATTGGGTACGATAGTCGCATGAACCTTTACGCTTGCAACAGATATTTAAGTGAGTTCTAGGATAGCCGCCATTCGTGGCCAGAAGTCTAACATGATCGTCCTTAATAAGTTGCAAAATTGCAAGAGGGATACAATGCGGTATCAATTGCCGATATTAATCATCGCACACAGCTAAACGAAATAATTAAAGTATGAAAATACTGAATCACATGATGATTTATCAAGTTGAAACATAAAAATCCACATGTACCTCGGACGATACATCCTACGCGCGAATACGTAGAACAATAAGAACGATGTGCATTATTCCAAGAGGGAGTCCACCAGACAATTGGAACTAAAATTAAATTTTCCCTCGATGATTATATACATTATACTTGTCGCTCGGTAACTCACCAATTACCTCTACTATCCTCCAATTAACAACTTATTAATTACACCTAAACCTCCATGGTACAGTGTACGAACAGAGCATAACCGTTGACATTAACGTATCCGAGAATCGTTCATTCCGTTCTATCGTGAGATGTAAACCAGACGGAATGTTCAAAATGACGTACCGTAATGATACAGCAAACCCATACGCTGCCATTCAACGTGACATCACGTGGCAAGCAAGGAAACCCTGATAGTCGAACTGATGTCGTCTGGAACTAGTGTCGTGTGCAGGAGTTCACTCTATTTATTTTAACCGCGATATCGACGATCGCAAACCACAGTGGAGGACGGGATCATGGTGGTTCGCGACTGAAACGACCTGCAATATGATCGACTAGGTACCCGGTTTTACCTCACCATCAAAAGTTATCTGCGCCAGGTTCACGAAATTGCCGTTGTAAGTGTTTCCAATCGATTTCACCGGATCTAACGACTTAATACCATACCAGCTTTACCAAGGTCTTTATTAATTGTAATCTACAGAGAGAAATAATACGCTCTCGCTAACGACAGAACAAATCTGTCGCGTATGACCGAAAGGAAGACAACGCGAACATAAGATTCTTATCTATAATCGGATTAACTACGAGCATAAATGATTATATAATACAAATACAAAAATACTGGTATGCTATGAAACCGTATGCTTGTAGACGATACTTTGTGATAGATTAATAGCCATTCATTATGGTTATGTAGTCACTACGATAGTAATTACTAGCCCCCACCATAGGATCCCGGTTGATAGTTCGTGCCATTATAAGGGTCGTTGCACAGAGTCAACTGAAAGTCAACCCAAAGCGCATCATAATTAAAAAACTATAATAGAATCATTGGACCCCAAATGCAAGTACTCACAGGTCGTAGAATTTCAGATCAAACCGTTTTGGTAACATGAGCTTAGATTCGTTAATTCGATTTGAGTTGAGTTGAGTTCGACTCTCGGTTCAGGATAATGTGACTTGAACCAGGTAGGATCTGACTCAGGTATCTGGGGCCTGAGGTGTTCCAGGTGAGATCCTTTTAACTTTCAGCAATCTAAAATAAGTTTGTTAACTCCAGAATGGACCAAGTTGGGTCCCACGACCTGGACTGATCTCTCTACAGTCTCACAAACTTGGGTTTTCTCAGTTCAGGTACTATACTCTTGAAGCACCCTCAAAGAGATCTTTTGACCCTGGTGTACTTCAATTGGTTTACCAACATAGCAATATATATTACACAGGATAACATTGAGACTACCAAGTTTTGACGAACCGGTTTTATTGTAAACTTGACACAAGTTCGTTTTAACAGAGATAACACCACACTGAGGTAACGCAACACTGAGTTCATACAGTGTGGTTACCTAGGTTTTTAAAGACATTTCTGATTCATCCGGAGTTTCTTGAAGCAGAAAGAAAATACAGAAAAGAGCCAAAACAAATGAGTCACAGGCTGACGTGCAAACAAAGTTTGCAATGTGGAAAAATGTTGCAGTGTGATTCAGTCAGGAGGCTAGTACATTACATCACTTCAATATTGTAATCAAATATTGTACTAATCTTTCGTTATAAAGAAATTGATTCAAAATAAATGACATTCTCATCAATATTGATATTTTTTCATATTTTGCACATACATGAACCTACGTGATCATCATCGATGTCCATTGTCAGTTTTCCTAAGTGGACAGGGAGCAGCATAAGGGAGGTAAGAAGAGACACAGTGTTGAAAATATGCAAATTTGCAAACAAATTTTTACGAGCCGAAGGAAGCGAAATGTGACCACCTAAGAGGTATTCTAGTGCATCGAAACTATTCTCGATCATTTGGTACAGTGAACCTGAATGAAAATCCCTCTCTATCACGGTACTCGTAAGTCGATTCGTAACGAGTACAAAGCGGCATATCGTCGATTCTAATTCTATACGCACTATTGTATGCCAATTGAACAACGTCGAGAACGATGAGGCGGAAGGGGTATACAGGAGATAACAAGTGGCGATACGCGTTCAAAGACACGAAAGAAAAAGAAAGATCCAGGCATAGAATTGCCGGGGTATCGTTGGAGACGCGAAACCAGTATCGAGCTTATTGTACATGCTCACGCCCTATTGTTTTCGCGCTTCATTAGAACCGAAAAGTGGTCTGAACAATGCCAGAAAGTCTCAAAATTTGTACAAAATTATTTTTATCATTTGCAACTGATTATTATCATTTTTTCTTCGTGAACGTATCATTTATACATTTGTCATGGAAGAGTGATACTTTACTGTATAATGGCATACAGGTACGAAGGGATTTATTATAATCGACAGGCTTGGAGACAATGCGTCGCACAGAAATGTTTATCATAATCACTGCATCCTCGAAATTGTCCCCTACGAAAATCCATTGTATTCCAACGGTGACATGAATATTTGATTGCATTACACCCACCAACGTACAAATGGAAAACAAGGCGATTCAATTAACAAACAAACTTATCTTCATACTGGTCTCTGCAGTTTATAATTCTAATCCTTGAACAACTGTTTCAAATCATTTTTGTTATTTCTTTATCCATTCTTTGTTCAATAACTTTCGAATACAATCAAAGAAATGGGAAGTTAAATGCTTGTAAGTGATCTTTACGTATCGGTCGGTGTTCCTGATGTTTCTATGCGATACTCTCGGTGTTAACGAAAAGGACATGTCCCAGCAGATCTGATTGCAAACTGAATAAGCAATACGTTAAAAGGATCGCTTGTAGCGATCATTTGAAGAAATCTTTTCGCTGCACGCTCCATGACTCGTAAAGATCGTAATGTCGATCTCTTGCAGAAGGATTGTTAACTACTTGAACCCTCGAAATAGGTCATAACAACTGGCAGAACATGAACAATGTATGAACATAGCCACACATTCCAAGAAAAAAGTAGATAGTAGGGGGATACTTGCTTCTCCAAAGGTCCTAAAGTGCAAGAGGACACATACACATAATACACACTTCATTTTTCTTTTAAATTGTAAAATTTGTTATTAAATATACATAATAAACAGTGTCTCAATAGAAATTTCTGAATATTTATATTTTGCCTCTTTTAGTCCATATTAAATCAAGTTGGTTACATGGATGTCCTGAGGCGCCACTGATTTTTTAAATAAACCGGTATCACTTAATATTTATTTAAAGTCTGTAGATATTTTGTGACAAGTTTCATTATTCTGACACTATTAATATAATTCTTCGTGAAGAAGAATTCAAGTAAATTAAATCAGTTTTTCCAACTGTAATTAAATCGTCACTAAACATAGTAATCTATTAACCTTCTATCTAAATCTGAATATTAATGAAATATTCGTTAAAGTATACTTAAAAACTGAATGTAGTTAAGAAAAGCAGGAACGTAGTAATTTCTTTGAACAACCCATGATTTCCTTCTTTAATTTGATTGTTTATAAACCGTATTGTTTTTGGCGTGTCATTAAAGGTACAAAGAACGCGCACGACTAGACCTAATCATACATCAAGGTATGGTTCTGATGAGGAATCTGAGCGGCGCCCAACTCTATAATCTGCAGCTCACAGGAGGATAAATTGTACACTGGCGATGAATTGACGGTGATCGATGTCCTCCATCGACCAGGACCATCTTCGACGGAAAAAGGAAATGAAAAGCCACGATGCTATCTGCGCGGAGGAAAAAATCCGGGTACGCTTCGGATGGTATTTATTTAGCGCAAGATAGCGCGCGAAAAGATTGGATATTTGAATTATTTTATTTTCGTTGCCTGGAGAATCTCTAGTGCTGAACGATGCTGATTTTTTAACCCTTTGATTGCGGGCCACTTGGAAGCGAGGCAAACGCTGCGTGCGGTCGAGCCACAGCGGTACGTACAGAGCTATTGCACGGAACGCCTATGGGCGTCGACAGTACACGGTGTGCGGTTTTGTCAGTAGTCTATAAGCGCCGTTTGCAGTCAAAGGGTTAAGCAGCATGATTAATGTTTTCATACATTCTTGTTCCCTATTGTAATTTTCAACACTCTACGTTCCTTCAAATCACGTCGTCAATTTGACAATTGTTAAATTATTTAAAGAAAAGTAATCTTATTCGGTTACAATAAATTACTTAAATATGTAGGTATGAAAATGATTCACTTACTTAACCCCTGTGTACCGTTCTCGGCAATTTGACGCGAAATGATAGTTCGAATTTAAATAACTTTTTGTCGAAACATTCAATTTCAATCATGTTTTATTAAAATTCTTGAAGAATAAGTACCTTGAGCAAGATTGTTTTTGTTGCTATTTTATGTGAAATATGTGTTTGATACAATCAGTTTGACCTGCGTGATTGTCTCAGTTGCCTTTAAAAAAATGTAACCTCTTATATTTTATCTTCATTTTTTCTCTTAATCTTTTCTAATTTCGGAAATTCTTCATCCGTATTTGGATTTATAAATAAAACAACATTAGTGCTGTACTTTGTCAATTATTGAACATAATTTTAACCATTGTGCAGCGCTCAAATAATTGTTTTACCGGGGCCGCTTGGATCAACTTGATTTTTGAAGTTAAAATAAAATATATCAATTTACTATCTGAGATTCATTTCTTTCTCACACTAACTCTATTGAAGGGTCAATCCCAATTTAACAGTCGAATAATGAATTAATAGGACTGAAGAAAATGATTCTCTCTTTCGAGTGAAAATTAAATAACTTCCTCCAGTTCTATCAACTTACTAATCAATACACTGCGTGTAAAATTCGAACAGACCCTACTATAGATTTACAATAGTACAAGGAAGAAATGAGTCTTAAGTTCGATCATTTCCTATTTTGTTTGCAACTTGATTCGTATGCAGATTCTATGGGGACCGGAAATGATGAAGCAACAACTAATTAGCAATTAATATAGCTGATTTTTCTAGCAACTAAGTGCAGGCTTTTTCCAGGGGAGGAACTCTGCCCTGCGTGTCGTTAATTCCGATGGACAGTTTAATTGCATCTCCTATGGGAGTGGTTCCTGAAGAGAGCCGTATAAGGGAGCTCGGAGCAAACACTCGGCCGGCACACGTGCGCTGGCAAAATATATTGATAGCCACGTTATCACATGTACGGGCGTGCTGAGAACAAAAGCAATAAATGAGCAGAATCTCTGTTTCCTTTCTCCTTGTGAGAATGTATCCGGAGTTCCTGGAACCCAACACACGACACCGAGACTACGTGCTGGCATTAAACGCTAAGGTTTAGTGCTAATGGATACACCTCGATTTCGAAGGAATCTTTGGGAGCGTTTAACGGTCAACAGGTCTCGATTGAGTGCTTTGTCGAAGAATAAAGGCGCGGTTCAAGGTGAACAGTGAGTAATTATCGAGAATCATGTGTAATGCATTGCAATACAAACTATTGTAGCAGCTGCATAGTTTCTTCAACTGCATTACTCTCCTTTAATTATACATTCTTACCACCTGCATTTTTACAAAGTATGTATTTATGGTCCTACCATGTACATGTGAGGGGTCAAAGTCATAGTGATGTGAGTCGAGTTCTTTAACACTTTGACGGCTGTAAATGTTTTGGGAAAACTAGTTACCATTGGCCATTTTTTGCAGTATTCTTCAAATAACAATGTTCTACATTATTGTTTTTTATATACAATATTTTACAATTCTCATTTTATTAGAGCTTACGTATTTATATTTTGCCAATTACAGATTATGTTCATTTATTTGTTTTGCATGAGTGTTATATAGATGAATGATATTACATGTTTGACAGCGACCATCAAAGTGTTAAGATATTGACTTGCGTGCATAGATACAGTCTATACATCAGGTTTGACATTTCTTCGCAATTTTTTGACAATTGTCATTAGAAAATAGAAACAAACCACCATGGAACGCTATACAGTGCAGCAGCGTGTAGAAATTATTAAAATTTATTATAAAAATTCAGGTTCTGTTGGCGCCACATGCCACACATCGAACGAAACAATCGCTCTACTGAAGGAAAAATTCAGCAGACGCCTAATTTCAGGAAAAGGAGACATCAATTGGCCACCAAGATCGTGCAATTCGACGCCGTTAGACTTTTTTCTATGGGGTGTTTTGAAAAGTAAAGTCTACGCCAATAATCCAGAGACGATTGACGAGCTGAAAAACAATATCACAGCTGCCATTGATGAAATTCACTCCCAGTTATGTTAACATGTAGTGGAAAATTGGGTTAAACGAATCGGGCTCGTGAAAACAAGCCGAGGAGGTCACTTGAATGTTACTGTGTCACATAATTAATGCCATGAAGTAGACTTTATGTTAAAGTAAAGAAACCTGAAAAATCTCAAATAGTTTGTGTTTTATGTCAATTTAAAGATGTGACACTCCATTTGGATAATCCTAGGTATTCGTCCCAATATTTTTGAACAATATGTCTCCAACATCGATGAGGTACATTTTTAATTTCCGTAAATCGGACCAGGAAGATAATCATAACGATATCCTAAAAGACCTTTTGGTATAACGGTGGCAAAACCAGTAGCACGGGTTGCGATTTAAACTTCGTGGCGTCGATCGAACGAAAAGAAAGCATAATGAAAACTGGCCCTTATAAGAAAGGTGTGCCAAGAATCCAATTAAACCGCTTTACTTTCATCGCTATCTTAATCGTCCGCTATTAAATTTTGCCCACCGCCAGATAAAATGGTCGACTATAAGATTGCCAGCATTCGATCGAACAAAATCAATTCATTTCCTCGATGGAAGTGTTTTCACCACGCCAGAAATTTCCAGCTGGTGTAACTTTCACTATTGAATCGATGCGAAACGTATCGGCTCGCGCACAATCGAAATTAAGCAATTAATGGTAACGACGTAGTCGTCGGGGATTAAACTTGATTGATGGAATTGCTAACGTCGTATGTAATTAAGCGCCGAGAAAACTCTGCAAGCGAGACACGTTGGGGAAAAAGTTAATAAGTTGTATGTACGCAGTATAACTAAGGTGAAAGGTGTGTTTCCAATCAGGATTTATATTAAACCGCGCTCGAGCTTCAGGCATGCTTAGCTGAAGCAACAAACTTCATCGGTACTTATTTAAGTCATGAAAAATCCGCTGATAATCAGGAAAGTAACTTGTACGAAGTGCATATAAATTTTGTTATTTTAATTTGAATAAAGTTGCAGTTGATGTCAGGAAGATTGTTTATTACGTTTAAAATGATTGTAAACGAATATAATGTTATGTTTCTGTATGCAGGATTAAAATTAATGTTTATATTCTGTAAGCAATGGCGCGAAATCAATTCGAGGAAAATTTAAGACTTCGATTTTAAGTGAAAATTTGACCAATATAATAAAATCCCACATTACAGGATTGCATATACTGCTTTGTAATATTTATTGAATAATTTGCTCTTCGAAAATCAAAGGACAACTTATAGTTCAGGAATCGAACAAAAAAATTAGCTGAACTACTACAAAGATTTAATTGCAAATATATATAATAAATGTGGGGACCTCCAGTATTTTTTCTAGGGCGTCGAAGAATATTCATGGTGCGGATACGTTGAACGGTATAGAACCCTTTACCTAACAGACATACATATGTACAGAGATAATAAGTCAGATGATGCACAAATATTTTTTCATAAAAACATTATTGAATATCCTGTTCGTCATCTTGTTCCCGAACTTTTTCTCCGATGCGGGGGAAAATGGACATCAGTCTCATTCCGTCGTTAATTGGGAAAATGATTTTATCCGGGGTCGTATAGATGCACATAAAAGCGTATCAAAGACACGCGGAATCTGCTGTCGGTTCACTCCGACCGAAAGAAATAGTGGACAATTATCTAGTCATCCCTTTCACTGCGTCGGGAATGAAACACGCCGGTCCACTATGGTACGCATTCCTACGCATTCCTGCCATTACCATTGCAATGCTCGCGGGAAACGCCGATTCTCATAATGGCCACTTGAAAAAGGTACGCCTGATCCGAGAATTAAAGACACAACTTATGGCTCATCCTCCTTACAAAACATCGAGCTGCATCTACTGATGGGATACCTAAACTATTAATATCTTTATTGAATATACGGGGTGTTCAAAAGAAGAGTCCAAGTTTTATAGGCGAGGTAATGCTCGTTTTAAAACGGTGTGGAAAAGCTGTTTATTGAATATAAACTGGAAAGTCAACCACTTTAATGTTAAAAGCCATTTTCGGTTTTGGTGATGTAAATGGCTTGTTCGCTTCTGTACATTGAGTACAGCATAATTCTACTTATTTCAACACGCTGTTCAGTTCATTATTTTAAATTTATGTAATAATAATACTAATAATATTGACTCGATTGCAGTATACTTTACAGATATTATGTACTAAAACAGAAAATAAACACATGTAATTCGTGCTTGTTAATGTCGATTAAATAAACAAAAAATTGCTGACACTGCCGTACTTGATAAAGACAATAAGAAAATATAAAATAATATTGATTATTTAATTATTTCACCTTATATAACTGTTTGCAGCTACAAGAAAGCATTTTGAACGAGTACTCCGTGGTTCTAAGAAGGGTACCAGTTTGTAGAAGAAATCGAAACCAATCACCGTGGGGATCAATGCAAATACGTAAACGATCTCGAACACATTCGAAACAACACGTTTCACAAAATGCCCCGAGCATGTTTCTTGCATCAGATTCAGTGGGCAACTATTTTCTGCGGTTCAACTGCTCCAGTGCATCTAAATGAAAATACGTGATTCTAGAAACTGCTTGAGGAGCATATTTACGCTTCTTCCTAGAAAAGTGATCTATCTTCCGGAAATCGGCGTACTCCATGCTTTAAAAAATATATTCATGACAAGGAAATATGGAAAAAATGAGAAAATAATTATTAAATAGAAGTTTATCCTCGAAATACACCTGCAGAATGTTTCAAATAAAATTCGTTTTAATAATAAGAGCACATGTCTGGATAACAAGTCGCATCTTTCGTGGAAACAAAGTTGATGATTGGAATACGTTTTTCCTTAAAGACTTTTTTTTAGAGATTTGAATATCACTGATGTGTTTTCTAATATAACAACATATTACCAATGCCGGAATATCGTACCTGCTAAAGAAGCAAACTTTGTGTATTTACTCTATAATTGAAAGTTATATTTATTATTTGTATAAGAACAATATTATATGATGAGAATAAGTCTCTCTTCAAGTTCATGTTATAATGAATATATGACTGAAAGGGAAAAACAAGTAAAACATAGCACGGTATATTGAAAATTGAAGATCACATTAAACAATGATAAGTCAACTTGCACGCGGAGTTATAGCCTTGAAAGGTGTAGTCTGAATGCCTCCACTAAATTTAAATACATATGCCGCTTGTTTCAGATAAGTTTAAATTTTCTTGTCTTTTCTGACTTTGTTAAAAAAATTCTTATGACAATCGAGTTTCTGAAATACCAAAGATCGAGAATGTATAGAAAACTCTTTTCATTCAAGAATGATAAAATGTGTTTGACTTTTCGATGTACGTAGCCGCACGAAACGCAAAGATCGAGATCGCGATGTCTATTTTCCGTTAGGACGAAAGGATAGTAGAGTCTTTGAACGATCGTGACTCGTGTAATTAGCGCATGCACCTTCGTTAAGATCACCGATATTCAGTCGACAATGGCCGACACTGACGACTCTTTCTGTCTGTTCACTCTCTATCGGTCAGCGATGGGACAAGTGTATAATTGTAGCAGAGAATTACACACTTCATCATGGGCACCCTCGATTTTAAACGTTTGCTTCATTCTCAGCAAAACATTCGGGTTATATCAAGTTTGGTAAGCATAAGTTTTGCACCGTTAGGTTCTTTGGATCGTTTTTAAGGGCATAAAGTGAGTTTCGTGTATGTGAAACCATTTCATTGGTGAATTCTGTGTCCAGTCCAAAAGTGTCTCTATTTTATTCTGACCCGCTAATTATCCTGATTTGAACCCAATTGAAAGCATATGGTTCATCCTAAAATACTTAGTTTATCAACGATCCAATGCGACTAAAGATGTCCTTATGGGAAATATTCAGGAAGTGTGCCATGGTGCACCGCAAATAAAGGAGTGCGTAAGTCGCTGCATCTGAAGTATGTCCTCAAGAATTGAGGCCACTATCAATAGCGACGGAGGTCACACAAAATATTAAAAAATGTTGTATTGCTTTAATAAAATTGGAAAGCAGAGATTTCGGGCTTTTTATTGATAACCATATCGTTACATTTTATACCAGCAAAAACAATAAATAAGCTCCTGAAGTTTAAATTTGTAGAAAATATTGGGTGCCCATAATGGAGTGGCAGAGTACCGTATAATTGTAACAGGAGATTATGTCGAAAAATATGTATATTGTTCGATCCATTGTTCGTCTCTTTGCTTGTTGAACGACACTCGTAGTCACTCTTAAATGATCACAATGAAAACACAAGAATTCTCGTGACCCTTTTCCTTGCAAACGTTCATCGAACATAACGTGGAGAATCGCTCCCATAAGCCGCGACAAATAATTTTTTAACACCCTGTACAAACGCTATATCGCTGATATTCGATTCTATCGCACCGGACAATCGCGAGGAATCATCGATTCACCGTGAAGGATGATCGCGGGCCGATTTCGCCGTTCACGCACTCACGCGAAAACGCGTTGCGTAATTTTCTCGAGAAGCGTAGAGCCAGCAAGAACCTCGAGAATCGAGCCGCATAAAACCGGTACGGCATCTTTCGTACACGATATACGAGTCTCGAAAAATAAGAAGAACCCACGTACTTTTCTATATTTCTTGCGACTCACAACCGGAATCTTCTTTTTACGCTCGATCAATGATACTGCATCGGTAGAATCTGTGGAAGGGAAAGTCGAGTGAACCATGTACCAGCACACGTGTTCTTTTTTATTCTTATTGATAATGAGTTAAAAGTGAAAGTTAGAACAGTGGATGATTTGTCGGATGATGGATAATATTCATTGTCGAAGTTTAACCCTCTGAAGCCGAATTTTGTTCAATTTACAAGTACTGACAATTAAGTTCGTAGAAAAAAGGGTGTAGCCGGATAAAGGGGTCAAGTGTGTTCTTAGACGAAATTTGACATGCGATGGACCATTCGACAGCTTACCAAAAGAAAACAGTTTATACCATTTTTCAACACTGTATCTCGACATTACCCCTTGTTATTACCCCGAGGTGGTAATAACAAAGGAAACTCGGACTATCCATTCTTGTACTACTTTCCCTATTCAATCGTATGCGAGAATTCTGAAAAAAATGTATCATATTGTGGATACGGTAGCATATGTTAGAGAATTTTTTCCAATTTCTCATTGCAGATTCTAGCTGTAAAAAATTAAAAGCCTTCAAGAAATGCGAATTTCTTATTGAAGTTTTCAAGACGCCACATTTATATTTTTATAGCAAGAACATTTTATCATAGCTATTTTCTACAAATTTTTTCAGATTTTTCGGTGAGGTGCGCCATAGTTAAGAAAATTAAAACCCGATTTTTTCGAGGTATTTCGCGCGAAAAAGTACCTTTTAGTTTGAATTTTTATATTTTCTTTGTTCAGTGAGTATATTACGCGATATTAAACATTGCTACATTCAGAAAAACTGTACAAGGACGGTAAAAAGCATACTTTTTGAACATTTATAGAACATAATATAGTTTGGTGAATGTTTCGTTTCGTTAACTACATTAACAGAAAAACTACTGAACTCTAAATATGTAAATTTGCATAAACATCCGCAAACTACGTACTGGCATAAATGTGACAATATTGTTTTTATTGTTTACGTATTCGTTTTTACTTCTGACAATGATTTTGGCAAATTGTAAAATGAATAAATCGTTTACAATTTATCAATATTTCCAGCCATTTTCAATGTATCTAAAAATCTTTGAAATCATTTTAACCATATTACAAAAGTAAATAATAAATAATCAGTTAGATAAATTGTATTCAATCGCACGTGTATTCAATAAATTTTCAAAATCAATTTTCCTTAAAACGAAGATCCGTATGAAAAATTCATTTTTACATAAATAATTACTTCACATATAAAACACTATCGTTGTACAAAATTATATCAAAATCTGTGTCCTCAAAGACTCTTCGTAAATTGCGACTTTATGACGGATGCAGACATCAACTTCAATTAAATGAAAGCACGTTTTTCATTCGAATACTTCAATGGTAAAATGTACATGAAAAGTGAAACAACGAATGAACTAACAACCAATTGCAATCGTTGAGAGTAACGAGAAATGTAGCAAGCAACGTGCAACTTTTTACTAAACAAAGCACTTATTTTGTACTCGCTTGAACGAGAAGTGCGATTAGCAAATTATAGCAGAAGACTAAAAACCTGATCTGTAATTGTGTAACCTACAAATGAAGTTGTTGCGCTTGTGGATCGTTATTGCAAGATTTCGAAAGTCTGCAAAAGCAAAAACACGTCTACGTTTTCCTTCCTCTATAAAGACACTAAATCTTATGGGAGTATTTGTGAAATAATTATTTACAAAGCTAAAACCTCGACACTCAATTGATTCTATCAGCTAACTTCGTCCCAAAATTTTACAATCAGCTATGTGAATTAATTTGTTATGCGGCAACAGAATGAAATCTTCATGCTTTAACACTAACCGTACCGGCACTTCACATATACCTATTCCTACCGTAACGGGTCATAAACAAGCCAGGCGATGAATTTTCCTCGGTAAAAAAAGTAGCAAAAACACAAAAATTGAGAAATTGATTAATCAGATAATATAAGAGTTTCCATAAAGTTAGATGAACAAAAGGAATAACAATGAATGTACAGTTTTAAATTAAATTTTGAAACCGGTCATTTGACCGGGCCTGGTACGGTTAGTGTTAAAGGAAGACGTTAAAGCGTTTTTTATGATACAGATACACTTCCCGACGGTGATTGTTTCAATAAAACCTTTGCACCATAATTTTATGCAATTACAAAATAACAGAGAAATCGCATAAACCGTGAAAAAAAATCAAGAAATGGCTGAGGGCTGTTCGTGATGCGTGTTTTTGTTACAATCGATGAACTCTATCGCGATATTACGAGTGGCTCACACGCAACGAGCTAAGTTAAAATCATGCTCGTTTAAAATGATGAATGGAAATCGCGCGACGATCTGACGACCGGGTACCGTGTATTACTCCATGCTACTAGAAAAACTTCCCAGGGACGTTTTGCTGGATTATTTCGTTGGGTGTCCGATCAAGAGAAACGAGTCTTCCAAAGGGAACGTGATTCCGAACGCTTGAAGTCTGAAGAAGCAAAAAAAGAACTCGACTCCGAGTCCGTGGCGAATTTCTTCATTCCCGTGACAAACGCTGTTAATGTGCCTTTAATTGTTTCCTTCGGCGCCGTGCTAAGTATCTAACACAAGCAGTGGATCCCTCAAGTGTTTACGGAAACCAACACTGCGTACACATTGAGCCATCAAAGTCAAATATTTCATAATTTGAGAAGAGAATTTTTTTTCTTCTTTGGAAAAAGAACCAAAGTGTCCTAGCTTTGCAGAAGAATTTGTATATCAGGAAGATAAATATTTCTCATAAGATATTCCTATCGGAATGGAACATCTGCTGTGGAATTAAGATTTAAAGGTTCCAACATATGTAATACGGTGATTATGATGATAAAAAATTGCGAAACGCTAATGCACGGGTTATCGATGAGACCCCGGCGGCTCCTGAAGTTTAAAAACAAATACCTATTAGGTTGTTTCTGGCATGAGCCTCTTAATCTATCGGTATTCCGCAAACCCTTAGCAAGAGTAAAATCACCGACGACTGAGGAACGTTTGCATAGTGTTTCGCGTGGGCGCAAGTGAGAAATATGTAAATTTACATCGACAGTGCGGTGTACTGCAAAAGGTATAATACACATACGTCATTGGCGGTACAAGATGTACAAAGCACGTAGTTAAAGCGAACGTGTACTCGTATTGTACGTGGCACCATAGAGGTTGCCCATAGGACGCAAGGTACATTACACGGAACAGCGGTTATTTCGCTCTTTATGGCTGCTAACATCAAGATATTTTATCATCTCGACGTGTTGATGTAGTTTCTAGAAAACAACCTGTGTTGTTAGTAACAACTGCGAACTACGTAATCAATATGATTTTTGTAGAAATTTGTAAGACTAGTGTAAAGGATTGTGGCACTCAATAAAAGGCACTTAATCTTTGGTTACTTTCAAGGGACATCACTCGATTGACACACGCCGACTTTGATGCAATTTTGATATAATATAAGACCTAAAAAAATATTCGATATGGGTTCCTTTCATCACCAAACATCCATGCTGAAGATGTGAAAACAGTTCTCAAGGTTGAAGTTGAACAAAATATTTTATCGAATATCTCGAGAACCATTAGCTGTAGAGAAAAACTAAAAATTAATTTTCAACATACAAGGGACAATTAAAAATCTATGATGTAATTTAATTGCTAAAACATCATAAAAATTTACATCGAAACCAATTGTATACCCAAAGAGGGTCAGCAAGTACGAAATGTGAGTATAATTCGCAACGTAATAATATCTACTTTATCTAAATTCATAAAAAGAACTGTATTAAAATCGGTAACCCCGTTACTAGATTCTCCTTATAACTATTATGCTTCTATTAGAGTTAATCGTTCATACCCACTAAAATAGAAAGAGATGTTGGTTCCTAAACTTTTACCGCTAAATATATTTATTGAAAAGTACAAGGAAGATGAAAGAAATGTCGATTCTACCTTCCAAAGGTATTTCTCTTTTTGTGGAAATCGAGCGCTTCCAGCAGGCCTAGAAGAACAGTATCAATGATGCGTAACCAGGAACGAAAAACAGCATTCCCTCGTCAGCGTTTCAATTACAAAAATTGATGGAGCGAACACACTAAACAGCCCGTTGTGTATATTACAGTATCATTTTGTAACAGTCAGTGAACACCCTAATGCTTGCACCGGACCGTCATTAACAGTTTTTCTAACGATACCGCCGCAATGTTATAGCCGTGAGATTATGGCGGGAGCGGACAACGATTTTTCAAATTCTAACGATGCAAAGCTATGCTAGCCAAGCACAATAAGTGCTTCCTAGCATGGTCCGCTTCCTTGGCCGCCATGTACATTCTACATGCAAGAAGATCCTCACAACAATGGCTGGCACGAATAGGCGGTTGTCCGTATGGCCACAGATCCTTTCCTCGCGACCAATTACGAATAATGAGAGTAAATCGCGCTGTGTAATCGTCCGGCTCGGCCGATCGCCCCGAACCTGAACATCACAGCGACGTTTTAACGAATTTACTCTTTATAGCCTGAAAACAATATCGAGGACCAGCGATCTAGCAACCCCCTGTTTGAGAAGCACCCCAAAAGTTTCTTTCCCCGGAGAAACTTGTCGCAATTGTTCAAATGAAGCGTTGTGTGAATCGAAGTTAAGTTCAAATGCATCATATGGTCCTTTCAAACTACGTAACATTCATCTGAATTAGTTTTTGCTAAAATCAATGTTTATGAAGTTATCGAAGTTGCTCCAGTTACGCTTTCAGTACCTAAAATTGAATTATATTGAAATTAGAAGATGTGAATAGGACATGTATCTCCACTTTAAAATACACCGATGACCTTAAAATTTGGACAGAATTGACCTTGAAAAAATTCTTTTTCGGTTATCATACTTCATCCTTCGAACCACGTATTCATCTTTATCCTAAGGAATTTTTTGTACGTCCAAAAGTAACTGAAATATGTGGGGATGTACTTTTAAATGCTCACATTTATTTCAATACAACATTGTACAAACGAACCAAAGTTAAATAACACTTCTGCTACTTAAAATGACTATGTTAAGGACATCCATAGGCACCCTCTGCCAAATTACCAAATGTAGTTATTACAGTCGCTCAAAGAAAAAAAATTACATGATCACCTCATTTGACATTAGGCGTCATGGCTTTCCAAATTAAATTTTGTATTCAAATTTCACTTTCTTCTTTGTATTGAAGAAGTATCGTATTGTCGGCTTTTGGCCGGACGCTGCCATAGCGAAAAGGAATGAAATAGGACAAACACGTTAAAATTACTTTAACACAGCATGTTGTGTTTTACCCATTTCACCTAATCATTTATTTGATTGCTCTGGTACCACACATTCCAGATTTTTCTTATTTACGTATGGTAATTCACGAGACTCATGCCTTTTTAAGAAATTCTGACTTTATGGCTTGGCGTTTCCTGGATGCAAGGCACTTTGAAAGTAAGCCTTGCGATTTCTTGACAAACGGAGACAAATTAACCCTTTCAGTTCTGTGAACCCACATATGAATTTCAAAAAATCATGTATGATGTGCTAAGAGACACCGTACTGGTCTGAGCGCACATTTTTGAATATTTGTACCAATTAGTACAACCGCATATCACTGGAACAACTTAACAATTGACACCATGCATATCGCAATAATAATATATTCAATCCAAAGCTTGTTCTACCGTAAAAAAATTAAATCCACGGCGAACGTTTTGTTTTTGGAAAGTCTCAGGGCTGAACGTGTTAAGTTTGTATGCTTACTAGTTAGTACAAGTATAATACGATAACACGGTCTTATACACTATGGACTACGCTCTGACGTCCAAAAGAGAATACACTTCCTACCATAAAATCTAAATACCTTTTAATTCGTGCCATTTAATATACATACTGCTCCAAATATAAACCAGTGAATTCACTGGACATCAGACGACAAGATTGAATGCATGTCGCTCGGTTTCACAACCATCGATTGGTTCATTCGTTTGATTATCACCTGCGATGCAAAATAAAGTAAAACGACCTCAGCATTTTAACATCTTTTTCATACGTCAGTTAGGCATTTCTTGTTCTTAAATCACAGGCTTCATATCCTACCGATGGAACCTCGGCACCAGAGGGTTAATATAATCCTCAATACCCCTAATCACCGTGTGCTCCGCGATTATACGGTCGCAAGAATGTAGACACAAGTCAGCATGATTGCGAGCATTACTGAGCCATCTATCCGGTAATGCATTGCGTAATCCGACTGGTCAATCCATCCTGAGGCATAATTACAACTTATACGTCTCTAATTAATACGAACGGGCAGCATCGCGTCGAGATTCAGGCGGAAAATGAATAGTCGCAGAAAGTCCGCGCGTGGCATTTACCAGTTGGCCACTGTTCGACGGGCTGGTCGAAGGGGAAAAAAGGCTATTTACATTCTCGGTATTCGATTTCAGCTGAAATTAATTCAATTACCGTGCCGTCGGCACATGGCAAATTGCAGTGGATTTATCAAGCCCACATCCTCGTGAACGGCGAAATACGGCGAAATCCACCGACAGCCACCCCTCCCACCGAACGGTTATGAATTTCTTAAGTGCGCCATTAATTGTACGCTTATCCGAGCTCCTTCTTCTATGGATGCGCTTCCGCGATGCTGGATAATGTACAGGCCTGCCGACATCCCGGGATATTCATGGCGACGCGTAAACACCGGGTGCGTGAACGAAATATGGAAGCCGAATGCCACCGAGAAATGCGGAGTTCGATGGGAGAAAGTGAGAATAAGATTCCTTAACCCTTTAATGCATCCTGCTGTAGAAATACAACACTGCGAACTTGGCCTCGTATTTATAGTATCACAATCATTGAAAAGACTAAATGCATACTGAGACGTTCCTACAACATTGCTCTTTCACTCCTATATGTACACCCCCGCTCAAAAGTTCGGAGCATGTTATGGCTTCAAAAGAAATAATGACTTCCTTAAGTAAATAAATATTTTGTTCATAGTATTGTTCTTTCGTAGTATTGAAACAGAAGTTAATTATATTTAAAAGTGAAAGTTATAATTATAATGTTTTTATTTTTCAGAAAAATTATGCAAATTTACAAATGCTTCTTTTCGCAGATGAATCCTCCTCTTTTCTTGATGACTGCTTGACATAATTTCGGCATTCTCGAAATTGATTTTTCGATTGTTTCCGGTTTAATATCGTTCCATGCCTCTTGTGAATATTTCCAGATATCGGTTTGAGATGTTGGGCATTTTTCTTTGATTTTTCTGTCCAATTCATCCCACAAGAGCTCAATCGGATTCAAATCCGAGAACTGCGGTGGCCATTGCATATTATTAAGAACTCCTTCCTCTTCCTTCATTGTTATATATGTCTTGCAAAGTTTAGATGCATGTTTGGGATTATTATCTTGTTGCATAATGAATCCTTGGCCTATGACTCGCATGCCGGACAGTATTGCATTTTCGCATAAAAATACATTTGTATTGTTCTCTTTTGAGAGTATCATCGATCTTGATTAACAATGAGATACCCCGTTTGCATTAAAGCATCCCCATACTATTATGGATCTGTCACCTTGCTTTATTGTTGGTACTACACAATTTGGAAGCACTTTTTCTTCTGCAGTTCGTCAAACATAAAGAATATTATTCTCTTCTTACGGGGAAACACATTTTTTACAGTAGCCATTCTTTCTAAAGAATATAAGGTCATATACTTCCAATTCCAATAGTAAAACATATTAATGTAATGTTATTTTAATATATAAGTGCAACATTTCTAATAAAGCATCTGCATGTGTACGAAAAAATTTGTTTCGCCCCAAAAGCTAAGGGTGCTCCAAACTTTTGAGCGGGAATGTACAAGTGGCTACAAATGGACAGATAGCTAGCCAAAAATGGTATTCTTGTGGCCACAAATGGTGCAAAAAGGTCTTGCATGATAGCGCAATGATGTTTTAAATAATTATGTTGAAGACAGTGTTCAGCTTATAATGTTCTCACCTTCTGTATACTTTGGACTATACTGATATATTCTTCACTTTTGTGCAGGTATTTTTTCTTAAGTTGTGTAACACTGAATGGTACGGAAATGCTTCAAGTGGCCACAAATACTACATCTACCCTATTTGCATAATTCAATCGTTGAACTCTGTGACAACCTGGGCGTTTAATATAAAATTTTATTGAACATTGCTGTTTCTACCGACATCCTAGCATCTTGAAGGGGCTCGTTTCAGCCAGCGTGCGTACCATCGGATCGACAGATACGCGAGTGCGGTTTTCTTGAAAATCCTGCAAGACGAGACGCTGGACGAGTTTTTCTCGCTCGCGAATCGATGTCGTACCAAAGCCAGGGCTTGTACACTGAATCTGCTAGCCGCGGCCTCCGTAACACACAACGATCGCCACGATCTCCTTTACGACTCGAGGAAAACTTTATTACGATCACGGCATTGCCGGTTACCCGTGAAATAATAAGGTACGTCGTGCCACCAGGCTATCGCAGTGGCAACAGAACCATTTGCAGCGATCACACACCTTTCTGCCCACGTTTACGCCTACATCTACAGGGTGTACTGTAACTACCATCGAATTCAATAAAAATTCACTTCTAACAATACTGCGTTGTTTGTAATGCAGCGCAAATAGGCTTAATTGTTTTAATGTGAACAAATCAGACTTGTCTTGCTACACTTGGGACGTAGAAAGAATCGATTTGGTTGGTGGAGAACACATTTTGTGATTTTCATTGATATTGTTTATTATTGTTATGATTGTCGTTATTATTGTTAGTCTTCTTATAACCACCCGTGTACAATAGATCATGTGATTAAGGAGGTTATTTTCTTACTACAATTCATTCTCCGTGAGCTTCCACCTCAATCATTTACTCGGTAAACTTTCAGCTCAAGATCATTTTAAGATCATGTTGTGATACATGGTTGAATGCGTTTCGATGCCACCTTTCTCATGGTCAGCATAAAGACGTGATTCCATTTAAAAAAATGTTACCATTAGTGAAATCTCCGAACATATGACCTTGGGATGGCCTTAACCCCCATAATCTAATTTCCCTCCTGGAGTACAATAACTTCCTCTCGAAGCATTTTTCTGTATTATTACAAGTAAGAAAATAATTCAGGGTGGCAGAGTTAGGTGGGACACCCTGTGCGTCGCAGTTCATTTGGAAATGTTAATTGTATGAGGTAAGCAGTGTTAAAGTATTATAAAATATATCCATCTTTTAGATATCTGGATGCAATATTATATGTTTCTAATATACAATATTTTTAGTACGGCTTGTAGGTTTTGATTAAGTTGTTTGAAGTGACTTAAGGGTATGTTTACTATAATTAATTGTATTTGATTATAAGGAGTGTGATTTGTATGTTTAGTTACTTCCAGATGTTTTTCCTGTATTGTTAGTGAGGTACTTTTTACTGCATTTCTGTTATACTTTAATAGTTCCACATAGTTTCTGTCGCGAAATGGAAGAGTTTCCTTTAGCAGAATGAACGATGAGAGGTCTCACAAGTCGATTGTTTCGTTGGCCCAAATATAGGTGTACGAAAATGGTAGAGGTACGAAGATTATTATAGGATCATCGAAAGTGGGATCTTTAAGATTGCCTCTCATGTACTTATAATTAGTCTAATATAGGGTTTTCATTTAACCTGTTAATTGGGTTATTTATTGTCTAGAGGCGCCTATTATTAGACTTAACTGTTCTTGTTGAACGCTGAGGAATTTTTAAATGACATGTTAACCCGTCTTCTTCGATTGACACGTTGAAACATTCATCAACAAATACTCTATGAACAATTAAAGATCATGCGATTTATGATAGAACGATTCTGACAGGAAGAGTTAATTCGTCTTTTCTACTTAACATGTGAAAAAAACTGAAAGTAATCTTGAAGTTGAGGAAACTGCTAGTAATAAAAAAAAATCAATATGTGTTACATGTTTCGAACCACCTAGCATTCATCAAAATTAATTTTTGCCGAAACATCGTAGTTGTTCCAGTTATGTCACCGATGACTTCAAATTGAAATATATTGAAACTGAAGTATCTGAATAAAACACGTATTTATATCGTTGAAATTGTCTTTTCACGCATTACAAAGATGCGAAAGAAAATGTATACAAACTCCTAAGAGACTATTATATATAGTTCTACTTAAACAAGAAATATGGCTGACCTTGACGTTTTAAAGGAAATGGCTTTTATAAGAATTTTCTTTTTCATACAATTTTCAAATATTTCTTCTCGAACCATGTATCATTTTCCTAGGGAAAATGAACTTATAGACATGCGTCGTATAACGACGTTTCGGTTAACGACGGACCGCATATACAACGATGGTGCCAGAAAATTATAATATATATTTACTGTGCCTTTTCCATGTTTAGATACATAGATACTTACCATTGTGTAACAATTGTCTACAATATTCAGTTCAGTAACATGCTGTTCAGATTTGTAGCCTAGAAACAACAGGATACACCATATAACCTAGGTGTGTAATAGGCTACACCATATAACCTATGTGGTGTGTAGCAGGCTATACCACCTAGGTTTACATAAGTACACGGTATGACATTTGCACGACGAAACCGCCTAATGTCGCACTTCTCAGAACGTATTCCTATCGTTAAGCGACGCATGACTGTATCTCAGGTTCAACTTAGTTCAATCTGACATTACTCCCAGTTCAGAACGTTAGAAGTCTTTAGAGTCGGCATCCAGCATTTTCATTACATACGAAATGTCCTTCATAAAAGCGTTCACGGTGCAACTTTCGCGTAACTCCCATCCATTCCAGCGGGAGTATCATGATTCTGCAGTGTACTCGCGATACACCCTGTACATTCATGTAGCTACTTTCTGGTTCGAGCGGGGTTAAGTGATTCCATCGTGTTCTTACGGTGAATCCGATCCGCCCTACTGTGCAGAAAGCGCGAGAACCATGGCAGAATGCCGCGAGCGTTGTATAATTGTTATGGCGAAGTAATCGGCCGAGCAGTTCTCACATGAGAGCCGGTCGATCGGGAATGCGATCGGCGTGAAAGCACTGACAGATCCTAATGAGTGTCGAGGAAGAAATACGGGCAGAATATACGAGCCACGGTAGCGCTTTAAAGCTACTTTTGTTTTTAACCCCCTCTGCGATCATGTTACAGCCAATCCTCGTGTCTACGCTCTCTTTAATCTTCCAGAGAAAATACTTCCACCGTCTGGAACGTCTTCAAACACCGAGTTCCCATGGAAGCGAGCCCACTACCTGTCGAACGAAGGATCAGGGAACTTCTTGTTCACGCCTTGAGCCGCCTTAGCTCGTACATACATTCGTTTATGAATTCGAAATAGAAAATCGTGATCCTTGATATTAAATGCGAGAACACGATTTTATTTTGCAAGGTATTAGGATACTGTAATTGCTGAGCGATATCGAAGAAATACGCGTGACGTGTATTAGGTGAACGAGGAGCTTGCTATCATCAATTCGCCACAACAGAGGAAGGTAACGTACGTTGCCGTTGGTAGGTTCAGTTAGGCGAAAATGCAAGGGTAACCGATTTCTCTCGTAATTGCAGACATTCTGTGGGATCGAACTAGAAATTTCAGATAATTATACATGCAAACGAGCCGCCAGCACAAACGCGGAATCATTTTGAAAGTTAATTTCTTCATACGCTCGCGTACGTTTATTTATGATACCCTAACGGTTATTAAGTTTAATGTAACGTCGATCGTCGAGCTCGTATTATCGTAATACGCGACGATTAACGGCACAGGAACTGCGGCGAGGAAACTCACGCTGTTTTATGCCCATAATTGTGCCCGATGAAACGTTCCAGCGTATACGTATATACGCCAAGAAGGCATTAATCCGAACAACTGTTCCAACTACCAGATACATGCACCGATAAAAAGCGATTATCTTTTTGCCCGACCAGTTGATACGTCCACGCATAGACACCTGTTATTTCGAACCGACATGTCGGTTCAGAGGGACTTCATATTTTCTGCGAATTCAATGTTTACAGTGCACTTAATGCTGGCATTAAAACTTACCCATATGAAGGGATGTTTAAATAAAAATAAATAATTTCTGTAATAAGGTATAATTCCCGAAAGTATGGAAGTAGCTTCAAAAATGAAATTTATGGAGACTTTCAAGTCTGTGCGTTTACCACATTTGTTTATTCAAGAGAGCAGATACAACTTATAATCTATAGTTTGTTTATATCAGATTTGGGCAAATCTTATTCGTGATGGGAGTAAAAAATGATCATTTGAAATATCCTTCTAGTTTCTTAGTTTCGATAATGCTACTTTAAAAATATATAAAGTACCACTTTGTCTGAAATAATCATGAATTTGATTTTTTTTCGTTCTTCGATAAATACAAGGTTTAAAATCAGAATATTTGAAAAAAAATGGGATTAAACTGATTATGTGTGCACGTATTAATTTTGTATTTCTAAGCGTGAAGCATTTTAAACGATATCTGTTTAAATTCTATCTTAATATATAATTATTTAATTTCCAGGCGTACGTAATATTTCACATCTTTTTGAATATCATCGAAAAGGAAATACTTTGCACTTGAGTGTTGCTTTTAAAACATAATATTTCTGTCTCGAATTGCCTACCTTGTGTAAATAAATAAAACTAATGTTTAGTTTCATCAATTCTACAATGTGCACTTTTTCTAACCGTCCCACTGTTCGAATAACTGAACTAAAAATAAAACAAAACCTTCTTATAAAAATCAGTTACATTTGCGTTCCAAACTTACGTACATTACCTGTAAAAGATTTCAGGTGCAAAGTTAACAGGAGCTTTGCAATTTTTAGTGGTAGAATACGACCGTAAATTGTGTGTCAGCCCATTGGATACACAATTTATAATGTGCCTAACTATGTACATATGTCAATATTCACGGTAACACACAATGTGTTAAAGGAAAAACATTAATTTATTTTTAATCAGTCCAGACGTTCAATTTCGTAACCCGACCCAACCAGCGTGGAATCAGACGTCAATGTCTCGTGGACGAGCCAGGTTAACTATGGATTATGCTAAATGCTAGCATAATCTTAGCTACGAGTCCTATAATCATCCCTGACTTCTTGATAGTGTTGCGTACGCTTACTTGTGTAAAGTTAAGGGCGAAAAGGATCTTTATGCGGCGTTCCACGCAAAGGCTCGCATTAGCGTAATACGCGACGATTAGTGTTGTAAAGGGAAGCATGGTGTAACGCAGCTCGTGCTATTTCGTAGCGAGGAGAGTGCTAAGTGACGACGTCCTCCATGTGATCGCCGTCGTTGCAGTTTCTGGAGGTAATCCGGTTGGATCGTTCCACTTTTTCTCCGGAGAATGCGAGCTGATAAAAAGTTTGACTAGAGCTCCACGCCCAGTCTGGCCGGCGAGGAAAATCAACGAGCTCTCGATGAAAACACGAATAACCGAGGAAAAAATAAAACGTGCTCGTTTACTGAACGTCCCAACGTCGACGGTTTGATTCTCGAACAGTAGTTGCAACCTTCCATTCAGCCGCTTCTTTGGATTTCTTGTTAACGCGCCGTTAACGAGCGTCAGGGAACCATTAATTCTTAATATTCAGTTTTCTCGAAGCGGTAATTGCATTAGGCTACATTTAATGCTTTCGCTGAAAATGCCAGAATCAGCATTATTGCCGTACCGACAGAAGTCAAGCAACGCTATAGATAAAAGTTTGAGCAATTTGAGAATTTTTAATTTTTAGTACAGAATAATTTGAATGTGAAATGTCTGAAGGACACTATTGCATGGACATTCGGACTACTTAAACCTGTTTTAAATTTCATCATTTAGATATTTCTTCTTTCCTTTTCAAGAGACAGTAATCACATTAGGCTACTGTCTTGCAATCATTGAAAAAAATAGCTGTTTGCTACGCTGTACGTTGCTTCGTACACTTCCGCATCTTCTAAAATTAATTTGTACACGCATACGCGGCTCTTCTTTTGTTAACAATAACATGCAGTACGTTCGAAATTAGTTGGAGATTACTTTTGACCTTCCAGTTTGAAAACTGTTACGCAACATATTTTGATGTCCAGTTTACCTTAACGTTGTTCTCTTACAAAAGTACTTGTTAGTTCCGACTGCAACTTTTGTTGGCATTTGTCATGAAGATCTAGTCTCGATGACTGCTTCTGAAGTTTAGAATTATGCACAGCAAGTATTAAACGTTTTGTGATGTATGTTCTATGAAAATTATGTGTATGTTTTCCGAATTCAAAAAACTACCAGAAAGACAATACAGTGTGCCACGGTTGGCTGGAAGTTCTCCGTCCCGAATGCGTTTCCAACCAACCGTGGAACACTGTAGTTGCAATTCTTAGATAAATAAAACACGCTCCAGGAAAATGGATTGTAGAATCTGTTCTCCAGAAAATATCGAGAATCGTTTGACATTGTAAAGCGCTTACATAATGTCAACAGAGACACGGGCTAGCACATAAACTCCGTCTGGAACCTCCTGTTGTTGTTAAACTTGAACACATCTACGGAAAACGCTGGTGATCGTAGAGCCGTAACATGAACCTCTCGTATAAATGGATAACAGACAACGTTCCATTGTCAACACACCATTAACTCCTGGTGAAGCCAGCTATAATGCTGGCAAAATGTTGAGATACGCATCCAATGTACACACCAGAAAGCTTTAGAAGTATTATACTACATAGAAACACCTGCTCTTGTCCAATCGCCGAAGTTAAGCTACGCTGGGCACGATCAACTAAGATGGATGATCGTTGGCAGTGCTTCTGTGTCGCTGTTGACACGCTGTGGTCTTTTACTACTCCTAGCTAAATGACCATAATAGGCTACTATTAGTAGCCGATGTTAAGTTGCATACAAACAGGAAGAAAAAGAATTATACAGAATTATAAATGCTGCGATACTGACAATGAGTACAGAGGTGCGTGTGAGTGGCCTTAATCTTTGATTATTAAAAATGTTACACTTGATCATTTCAAAAATCTTGACTTTGGGAGGGGAAAGTGTGCTCGAATGTACTTATAGAAAATAAAAGATAGACTGGAGACTCGATTAAAGACTTAAAATTTTGCATAACTTAGAAAAATCTGTTAAATACGAGTAATGATAAATATATTAGGTATTTAACAATATAACATTTTCAGTCGTTACTTACTATGTGCATACATTTTTTAATTTATAACATTTTTTTTGTTATTATTTATGTCCTCAAGGAATTTAGCCCCAGATCAATAAATCTCACCTATTTGCAATATTTGCTACTTTAATTAACAACAAATCATTTTAGTAACTGATCCTCTAATTATTTTAAGCAGTTTAGTATAATAGTAATATATTTTAATAAACAACAAATTAATTACAAACATAAGTTCTTCATGACTAAGTACACAGTGTATCATATTTTATACTCCTATAACTTACAACTTGTTAGACAATCTGCAGCATTTATGTAGCAGACACAATAAAATATGTATTCGAAGAAAGTGAACTCTTTCCTTCATAGTGTCGCCATTTTGTTGTTTTTCAACCAAACGAAGAAATCTTACGTCTGTCGATAGTTAACTTAGATTTATTTAATATTCCATTGTTCAAATTTTGTTTCAGAATTCTGCTCATCAGAAATCACGTACTACTTACACTATCCAGCCGTGCACGCCATAGTATACTCATCACCGTCGTTTTCTTTAATTTGTTATTAAAGAAAAATTGAAAAAAAAGTTGTATATACCATTCATACAAGTCTCTGTCTATATTAAAAAGTATTGCTCGAAATAAGTGTTTTGTCACTTACAAATAAATTCCCAAAGATGCAGTATCTTTTTAACACATCCAAGGTCTAATCCCTTCATCCGAATATCTCTACTATAGTCAAAATTTCAGTTCCTTTAAGGTCCCAAGCTGCGTCCTATTATTCAAAGATATTCTGCACACGTATCTGTCCAATGCTACCTTTCTTTTTAAGAAACATTACGTTTCCTTACGAACATATTTCACCTAATTGTTAAGCATGAATCGCATAAGGAATACAAGCTGCTATCGAAGCAGAATATAAGAGCGACAGCGAGGAATATGGTCGAGACGGTATCCATAAGCTGAAAGGAAACGGAGCCTCGGAAGGGATGGGAAGAGGAGCGGTAATTATGCATACGATCTTCGAAACGATTCATGCGTGCAGTGGATCGGATCGACCGATCTTTTTCTTCTTCCTTTTCCTACTCCTCTTCCCTGCGCCGGCGTCTTTTATTTTTCCCCGTGTACATCGTCATTATCTCGTCCGGATAGGACGGTGCGCCGGGGTGTAATCCCCCTTTCCTCGACCGGCAACGAAAATTCAGATTTCCTGAATTTCTTTGAAGTCGGCCAGAAGGGGAATTCCTGTGCGGCGCGATTTCCTGAATTATTGGCATATTCACCTGGTCGCACCGGTTCGATCGACGAATTATCTAGTCACTCGATCATGCTTGTTAACGCGGCCGGCGTCCGCACAAATTAAACGGAATTTCGTATGCAAATCGACTAAAGTATGCCCGCTACGAATCAATTTTACATATTAAGAATATGTAAAAGGGCTGTATATAAATGATTTCATTACACGGAATCGATACGAGGAAAATGTGGCAAAATTTCATCGACGCCTTTAGTAGAAAGTGTTGATTTTCAATAACCATGTGATACTTTCACACCATTCGTTTATCAGTCCTGTCTTTTTTTCTGTTAATGCGCGTAAAATTGTACTTTGACTACAATGAGTGCATGTTTAGAACTTTGTATGCGTGTGTTACTTGATGAAATGTGGTCTTGTCAAGCACAAAATAAGTATTTTACCTTCGATTACAAAGCAACACGTGGTTCAATAGTTTACCAGGGTAATCAAGATGTATCATTATAATTGTTTACAATAACCATTAGATAGTAATACGAAGGGAAATATAGGTCTCAGTAGCTGCATATCTAATATGTTTGCACACTAGAAAAAACGAAATGTAATAATTGATTCATCGATCAATTCAGACCTCGACAACTAAGGTCGTTGGCCTGGACCAACTTGGTAATTGCTAAAATCTAATGAACAATCTTACAGTTCAACGCAATTCTCGCTCAGCAAAAAAATGATTTCCAGCTACAATTACTACGTTCTACGGTGTAATCGTTCCTGGTGATCGAACGAAAATTCAAATTAATCCTCGAGGAGCTTGTAGTTCTTGCGTACAAAGGAACTTCGATACCGTTGCGGTAATTAATAGAACACGGGGATCCCCTGATTTATCGTTCTTACCCTTGTTTCACCGTCGATTCGACTTCGAATTATCTAATTATCTAATCGCGCTTGTTAACGCGGCGCTGCCGGTTACCAAAGACGACAGATTTATTGGAATCGTGGAAACCGCGATCACCGGGAACCTCGATCATAGGAATCCGGACTTTTAGCAGGAATTCGAGCTCGAAATTACGAGGAGAGAATATCTGCTCGTAGACGAGCCGGACGAGGCAGAAGCGAAATCATGCAAGTATGCGAAACGTGTGGGGCACTAATCATGGCAGGGATCGTGAGCTCTTCTTCGGCGCCCCGGGTTCTACAACTCGGCGAAATATTTTCATGCAATAAAATAGACGATGCGTGATAAGTACGCTCCTGTTTACTCGACACGCAGATTGCCTCGGATTTTATTCCAGCATCCTGGCTGTTTTCTCGAGCATAATGGCGCCGATGGCCATCCCCAATCGAAGTGGAAATGAGCTACTACATCATACAGTCAGAAAAGTCTACATGTACCCATGAAGTTTTCATATTACAGAAAATATTGGAACATTTTATAATTTTATATAATATGAAAACAAAAATATTGAGAACTTCCAGGTAAATATTACGTGTACAAATGAATTGTTGCCATCCAATAACATATTCAGTTATGAATATAAAAAATTACTGTAAGAGACCTAACAAAAGTGTTAAGTAACGTGAAGAAAAGAATGGAAAGGTGTTGGACTGCAATGGAGGACCGTTCGAACATTCGTCATAGCGTAAGTATTCCATGACATCTGCAGATACACCAAAATAATTTAGCAAACTTTTAACTCTAATAACTTTTGCACTAATAGGTTTAAAGTATAAGTACCTTAATACTTTTCTGTAGAGATTAAAAAACGGCATCGACTAGGCCAGTCAAAACTATAGGATTCTGTTTAAAAAAACATGCAATTACATTTTCCAGGTGCAACAATGCATAAAAATGCATCAATTTATTTCCAGATTATGCATCATTGGATACCACCTAATTTTGACTTATAAGATTTTTATCCATCTCTAACCATTTGAAAGGTACAGCTTGTCCCAGTTGCGTGGGACACCCTGTGTAAGTAAACTCAAAACACCGTCGACGAGAAAAATCCTTAAATCGAGCTTCGTATAAATACGCCAATGAGTGGAAAGCATCTCACACTGTCAGACTGCTTTTGTTCCCCGAACACGCCGCACTCGGAACACAACACCGAGCGGCAGCACGTTCCCCATAACGAAAAGGCGAAAGTCTTTCGTGTGCTTTCGTTGAAAAAAGACGAGACACCTCCGTACACGGCTCGGGAATATTCATTCCGATTTCACGCAGACACGCTCGCTTCTCGAAAGGAAAAAGGAAGCCTGACGCAGTACGCACAAAGACGGGGCGCATTAAAGGAGACGGTGGTGGAACGAGGAGATGCGAGATAGGTGAAGCGTAGGAGAGAGGAAAAGGAAAACGAAAAAGAGGTGAGGTCGGCGCGAGCAGCGTTGCGGGGGTGAGGGGAAAAGGAAAAAGGAGAAAATGTATGCGCAACATCGAGACCCCCTGGATACGTGTTTGCTTAGCACTTTTGGCTCGAGAGGAAACAAGCGTAGGAAGGCTGTCCGCCGCAAAGTTTACGGCCGCGGAATAAATTATCGTCGGTTTCGTGCGTTCCTTCGAAATTTACCGTAGTATGCGCATGCTCGCGCTCGCGAGCGCACGCATAGATATAATGGTTATGCCAAGTACAACGTACTGAAACAACAAAGGAAGCTGTGGATCATAAAATCTGATACGTGTTCGAAAGGATGATCCTCGTATCCGTAGACCTGTTCGTTTCGATGCTTCGTTCGACCAACGAAAACTAATTGATTCAAGATCGATAAAATCCCTCCGTTTAAATACAGGATGTTCGTAAACGAATGGCGGGGTTTCACAGACACGTATTTCCTGTATTTCTTACGTGATGACTCTCAATCGTAAATACAACTATCCAAGCATGATGCGCGTCACTCGAAGTCCCCCTACATGCGCAGCTTTGGTCACCTGGCACACATTCAAGGGGTGGTGTAATTCCTACCAGCCCCGATAGAGCATGTCCCAGACGATGACCTCCACAGCACGGTATGATTCTTTCCTGGAGATCCTGGAAGGATCGGTACATTGGACATACGTAAACTTTGTCTTTCACGTACTTTCACGGGAAGAAGTTACATGGTTTCAGGTCCGAGGACTAAAGTGAAAAAAGGGACGTAAATGGAAGTCACGTCGCACTGTCACAACAGATTTAATTGTTTTTTCCTCTTTGTTCTCTATTTTCTTGGACAGTTGACTGATGAATCTATCCATGCATTACATTTCTTCATTAAAAACTTACGAAGTTACACGTCTGTGAAGCCCTACCATTCTTGTGTGCACACCCTGTACAGTAGGACCTTGATTGTACGAACTGTAATTAGTAACAATGGTATTAAATTGAGAACACAATGTCGCTAGTGCATAATTTTAGCTTGTAATTGGCGTAGAATCAATTTTCGAATGATCGGTGTTTGGATAATCGAGGTTCTACTGTACTTTCGTTTTGTTTATTGAATACCGGATATCCAAGAGGTATTCATAAACTTTCCGCATATATTTAGTAGGTGACTTTAAACAGAGAATGTCAAATATACTGTTATGCGTTGGTCAAAGCTGACACAGTTTTATGTGCTTTGTTCCATTTGTCTTTCAGCACGATAAATCATCAGGTAAAGTCTAAGGATTCGACACAGAAGAATCATAGACCATGGAGTACACGTTGCTGTGGACATACCACTGCACACATACATATACTCCGCACCCTACTATTTTTCACTAATTATAAAAGGGCAACACATGGTGGTTTGGAAGCAACCTAAAACTGAAGGTCTGCGGACTAAATGACCATCGCAGTCAAAGCTAGCTTACGTACAAAGGAGAAACTAGCTTACGTACAGAGATCTCTATCACAGGATGGTCCCGACTCTTGTCCTGTGACCACAGGATGCTCCCAATTTGGGTTCTTCAGCTCCGAAATGCTTCCGACTTCACAGTGCTTCCTACTTAAGTTACTCAACTTCAGAGTGCTTCAGACTCTGGCTCCTCAGCCCCAGGGCGCTCTCGACTTGGGTTTCTCAACCCCAAACTGCTTCCGACTCGAATCCTCCGACCATAGAGTACTTCCGACTCGAATCCTCCGACCACAGAGTACTTCCGACTCGAATCCTCCGACCCCAGGGTGCTCCCAACTCGATTCCCTCAACCCTGTTATGGCCCAAAACGCGGATGTCTCGAACCAACAAAAGTCTGATGTTATGTGTTCCTTATACATCGTCTGTACTTATACATCGTTGAGAATAAGAATATTTAATAATTTGATTATACACTTTTTATCTTATATTATCGTAGTAAGGCTCATACTGTAAAAAATTGAAAGCGATTAGCTATTGTTTTAATAAATTAAGTCTGACACGTGGGTCATTGGTAAGCTCAATGAAGTTTCTCTTTACAGCAACGATGTTTCATGTGAAAATAGTTTTATAATATAATCACTTTCATTATAATTGTACCATGATTTTCTACCCATTCTATGAAAATGCACAATCCCTTACTCATGCACTTTGTCTCTATTCGTGTACAGTGCCTCAAAAGGAGAAATGAAACCTAAACCAGTGATTCTATATATTTAAAAACAAAAGTCAAAATTGTAAAATAATTTTTGTACAAGAATCTTGGTTTTTGAAAAAATCAATTTCGAAGATTCTTTCAAGTATACGTAACAATGTAGAATATACTACAAAAAACAACGTCAACGTTAATGAAATAAAATTAGTAAGAAACATTTGTCTGAGCTTAATATTTCTTCCCATAAATTGCACTTTACACCAAAATAACAAATCGTAGCTATTGAACAAATTATATCCTAGAATATCGATTTAGTGTTTTATACAACATTACTCTCCTTTGCACTGCCCTGTTTGCGATTTACAAAAAAAAAAGGAACGTATAACGAGTAATTATGGTGTATTTTCAAATATTAAGCTAACGCAACGTTCATTCGTGAGACGGTCGCTAAAAAATGGCCAGCGCCAAGCACATTCGAAAATATTTTTCAACCTCTCCGAATACGCTTCTCGAACGTTGTTTGTGCGAAGTAGCGCGAGTATGCAAATAAAACACACGGTAAAAAACGAAGCGAGGAAGAAATATATGCCTTTCTCGCCACGAAGAAGTAATTTGTCACGTTCAAGATTAAGAAGTCGGTGATACCGCGCACACCTAAGAAATGCGCGATGTCACCTTGTATCGTAGATACGAAACCGCAAGCAGGATTTAAGGTCCTGCTATCGGCTTGGAGGACGACGGTGTTCAGCAGGGTGCGTAATGCGCCGTTTCCTACAGTAGGATTATTCTTTCTCCTTTTTTTTAATTCATTTTCTTGTGGTCATAGTGGGCAGACCGGTCCTCTGAAACTGAACCGAGATGTTGCTTTTAAAAGCAAGCGCCTTGGTGTTGTCATCTTAAAAACCATTTCGAACTGTCAGTTCTATCTGTTGGCTACGTTAATTCAGAGCTCGCGGGATACAAAATATGTCGGACGACTATTTCTTTACTTTTTGTTTTTTCAAATTTAGAAATAAATGTGAACCCGTTACCGTGATTGTAATATTCACTGGACTAAAGCTTACAAACGGTTCAGAACGATTTTAAAGTGGAGTCACAAGTAATTCAAACCAGCCAATTGCTACGTATAAATATGCATATAATAATATGACTGTATATAATAATTTCAAGACAAGAATATGTGTTAAAATTGAACAAAATTGTGAAAGAGAATTATACAAGATTAACGTCAAATTGCTGCACTCTAAAATAATTTAGTTTAATATGTTTTCTGCGACCCACAGATTTCTACTGATTACTACAAATACTACAGAATAGTACATATGTGCCTGTAGCTGCCATATTTATGTGCAAAAGCTGACTAGCAAGTCTTAATTAAGTTACATGATACGTACATGTATACAGGGTGAGGTGTGTTAAAGTATTACGAAAAATATAAAGAAAAGTTTCAAATAAATGTTACATGTTTTTAATAGAACTATCAAAAACTGCAACAAATGGGATCATACTCCCTCCTTTAAGAAGTGCTGGCAGCCATACCCCACAGGATAAATAAACAGCACTAATTGTAAATCACACAATATTCAAAAAGAATTTTGGTGCCATTTCTAATTCTTTGTAAAATAAATATTAGAAGCGCTCAACGTGACAACACCCTGCACTTATATTAACAATAACCGTGTCTACATTTTACATTTCGGTGAGCATTTCATTTCTTCTGAAAGCTTAGAAGGAATCTCAAAAAATGATTAATTCCTCGAGTAAACGTTGACGAGCCACAATTACTCATTCAACGATCTCGAAAGTGATAAACAACCGTTCCAAAACACACTATGCAAATGTGATGTTAGGCCCATTACGTTGATTTATTGGGAGCATGCGAAACAAGTTCCGAAAAGCGTTCGACATTTTTGCATACGCGATTTGATGCTCCTTCGCGAACCGATAGGATCGGCCATATTGCAACCCAAAGCAGTGTTCATCGAATTAACCCTTTCAGTGATTAATAAATTTCTACGTCCCGTGGATCCTTAGTCTTTTCTTTTTAAATTGAAAATTGTTTCATAAATTTGACTGCATTATAGGTACTATAAGAAAACTGATTAAATCTGAACTGCCTATACATTGAATTTCTATTACTTCATTACATTAAAGACAGAAACATGTATAAAGGATGAACATGCTAAATTTTCACTTCTTAAGAATGTTCTGAAAAAGAATGAGTGTGCAATAATTAAATTCGAATGAAATTTGCGTTATGGTGACCGGAAACGTGAAACATCTGGAATGTGATGGTTGGTTATAAATTTTTCTTTTAGAGCGTTATACAGGGTGTTGTTGAATTATAAGTACAAACTGTACGGGCTGACAGAACTCATTAAAAACAAAAAGTCTTAATGAACATGTGCCTGGAAATTAATCGTTTCAAATTTTTGAACTTGATTCTCTAGGAATTAAAAAATATACACAAAGTGCTTAACTTTATTTTATTGTTGTCGTGAATATCACCCAGTATTCGATGTAATTTACATGTATACCCCCCGCAGCAGCTGATTCCATAGAATGTTGTTGTATGGAATAATCCTAAAATGGTTAGTGTATTTATGTATGTGCCACGAACATCATTCAAAAACTCAACCATGTTCCAGAATAAATGCAAGGAACATTCAAATCTGTACAAAATTCCCAGAAAAAACACGTGGCCACAGATTTAGCCATTTCTTACGAAAAATGAAGTGCGTTACACATGTGCATAATTACATACAAATTGGTTTACAAAATAAAAAAACTTACTATCTCTGAAACCGTTAATTTCCCGATACAAATTTATATAGTTTATGGTTTCCTTATGCTTGTGAGTTCTACAATTTTATACAATTTGTGCCTATTGTTTAGGAACACTCTATATACACCATTACATACAGTGACATGTAAAACATGTACAGTACATTCCGTAATCTTACCTTGAAAAAGGATAATTAAAACGAATTTTAAGTGGCATCGCACTGAAAAATAAATCAAAGTTCCTGTCGTTTGAAGAATGTTTATTAATCTGAATTTATTGTGAATTAGTTCAAGTTCAATTGGAAATATGAAGCGTACAGAAACATTTGCATTCAACTGTACATTTAATTATACATCGTAACGTAAGTCGACTAATTGTGTAAATATTTAACCACTTTTATGTACAGTTGTTTTCTATGCTTACTCGACGAAATAATATTCTGATCGAAATTGAAAGCGTTGTGGCAAAAAAATGAACGTTCGACATGTGACCAACATTTGTTATTAATTAAACATGTTTGTGTACTTACTGGCTTCCTCAACTTTCATACAAATGACCAACTGCAAGCTTCGGAGACGTATCTTAAATTTAATTTGTTTCAGGTATTATAAGATTGCTGCTAAGAACGGTAGCCTGAAAATGTGTTAAATAAAAGAATGTTTAAATAATGTATACACGTGATCAGTTCCGTGAGTCACTGTGTATAGCTGTACCGCTGCAAGGGTTAAAGCTACGGATTACGGAAACAAGTTTCGATAGACGACGTATCCAAGAATCTTACTTTTGATTTGTTAAGCGAAAAGATTACATCTCCGCCGTGTATGCCGCCTAATTACACGGCATCTCGCCGTTTAGTATGTTTTCCGGGATTCGGTGAGGACACGGCTTACCTGCGCAACATCTCGAAAACTGATTGTGGCACGGCGATTAGGCTAATTAATGTATGGGACAAGAATGTACACACGCGTGACGAGATATTAGATAAATGGATCGGGTTTTACTTATCCGCTACCAGGAAATTTTCCGCTTCGGTACCCTTCTGATCCGTGGCCTCACAGTATTCTACAATTTCCTGCCAGCGTTCGGAAGATTAAGTAAATCGATCACGCGAGATCATTGAACGTTGTTCATCTCGGGTGTTACAGAGGAACGCTTAAAACGAAGCGTGCACGCATTTGAAGTCTCGTTGCTTCGATCTTCGAGGAAGGTGTTAATGGGAGTAACTATTACCACGTGTACATCATTTATTATTACCATATGATCTATAATTTACATTATCTATGTCTACGCATCACCGACACCGCGACCTGCAAAATTAATGACAAGTTTATTTGCGTGAGAACAGGCTCAACGACGGTCAATTAGGAGCTGAATGTTGCTCACGTTATGCCAAATCATTATAATCCCTAATTAATTCAAAACGTAAAACATATCGAATATAAACTACTGCAGAGATATTTACATTAGGTTACTCAAGGCCATTCACTCATCCGCAGTGTAATTTCTCTTTTTTTCGTATTAAGTGTGCGACAATGAATATACGAAGGACAGAGAAAGGAGACATAGGTGTAATGTGTTAGAACAGAAATTAACACCAGGTGAATTTGCAAATTCTTTCAAATTTTTTATCTTGATACATTGAGTACGGGTTACGAGAGATCTCGTTTTTGCACTTCATAATCATCTACCTCGTTATCGAGGTAACAAAAACTTGGTTCAAGCTATAAAAAAAATACTGCGGATGTTTGTGCAAATATATATTTTTACACTCCCATATTAGCTTAGTTGGTGTAGTTTCAATAAACAAGACGTTGCCCAAACTGTATCATGTCCTTTAAATGTTAAGAAAATATACTTTCAATAGTTTACAATTTAACATATTCATACATATGCAACATGTACATGTTATGAAGTAAGTAAAATAAGAAATGTATTTTGTAACATTTAAAGCACAAAACACAATTTTATCGAAGCTCTATTTCCTAATTACATTAAAACAGAAAATATTTATATCTGAAATTGTATATTTGCATAAACAACCACGGTCTGATTATAACGTATTTCCAATAATAACAAGTATTTCTAAGCTGATCTGAAGTACATACCAGAACAATTTGTCGTAAACCAAAACGAACAATTTCTATAGATATTTATTATGCTATGTAATTTATATCTATTTTACCTGCGAACATAGTGCTGTCCGAATACTCTCGTGTATCTGCGTATACATACATCATGTACTGTAAAATACGACCGCAACAATTCTGCATTAACCTGCTTATCAATCTGCACACGTAAACTTTGCGTGTCCTTCTCGGTGTGTACTTTGGAATACCTGAATTATCGTTAAGGCGGCAATAACTCAAAGATACTACGGACTTTCATCCCCCGAGCGAGTAGATAATAAAAGAATGGAGGCTAATTACTGGTTGCCCCTGCAGAAGGGTAGCAATATTCTACTCTACCGTCGATTACGATGATGAAACTGGTGCGTGCGTACCGAGTTATCGAATGCCCTTGAAACAGAAAAATTACAATGTCACGAAGAATTGATGTAAATTGTTGAAATAAATAACAATAAATATTGAGTCGAGAGCAATGGGTCCCCTTTCGTGGTGTATGGTTTCATGCTCATTCACAGTAACTAAAAATTATATTTTGAATAATTTAATGGGCATATTTCCAAATAAACGATAATCATTTCTATATTACTAGAGGTTTATCGAAGAGAATATCTGATCGTCCTACTTTTTCAGCATTCAACTTCTATGACCTCTTTTGAATATAGAAATATGCAAATATTTATGTAAATTTCAAAAAACATAAAAATAAGCGCAAATTGAATTTATGCTTATCTCACAATCAGCTTTAGTCGTTTCTGGTTTTTATGTTTAAGAATCAGATATATTCATTTTGGTAGGATTAGAGTTTGTAAAAACCAAATATGTTGAACGTCATTTATTCACTATTTTTGCATTATATACGTTGACATATTATCTTACTGTAAAACATGGCACAGTAGAAACAATATAAGAGCCGCATCCAGAAAGTAAATTCCTATTGGCTATTAAAAAAAAGAGATAGACGTATAACGCCTATTGTGTTTGTATACAATTGTGTTACCTGAAACTACATACGTACGTTGTGGATTTTAAAACTATAACGTCAAAAACAAGCGAGTTATTCAGATGGTCTGTTTCAGATGCCCTATCCTGCATAATAACATCCAAAAATATTATATAAGTGCTGTCTATAAATTTTCTTAAAAAACATTGACACTACATGCACATCAGATACAACATAATAAACTAATGCGACTACAAATACACTATGTTTCCGCAATTAATATTTTCAAGAGGCGCCTTGCAAACACTGTTCGTATGCTGCGCACACTTCAAACTCAATGTGGACAAACCTTGTATGTCTCTGGACCAACATAACTATTCCGAAACTCATTATACAGTCTTATCTTTAATTTGAAAGTGTTCAAAGACTTTCATGAGCTGGTTAACGGCAACAGCAGTCAGGATCCTGCAGTCACAATAAGAGCAACGCGCAACCGCGGGCGATACTAAAAATTAAAAAATGCTTCAGGTTTTTAATGAACAATGATATACCGTCAGCAGCCACCCATGAATTCAAAATAACGTTTGCGCCGAGATCAATCGGTCGCCTACAATAATCATTAACGTGGAGCACGAACCAATAGCCGTAAGTCCAGATTTAAATCACCGAGCGAATTGTAAAAAAAACACGTGCCCGTAATCACGCATTGTGAGTAACACGCGCGCCTCCCTTTTTGCCGTGGCCTTTTCGCTGATTTAATTTATTACCTCCTAATTTCGTGTTATGTATTCCACGCGAATTCTCGCCGGCGTCTCAGCAGCCTTTCAATTAGTTTAGCAGTGCCAAAGATCGCGGTATGGTTGCAAAATCGGCGGTACGATCGGGCGAGCACACGCGAATGGTAAACAGGTATTCAATGGCCGTAATGAGAACTGAATCATTTTTTGCAGGCCATTCGTGTAATTCATTGGCCGTAAACTTTATAGGATACCGTTTTATTGATTTTCTGCGATACGATAAAGCGCATTTCTTCGATGGCCACGCTGCGTTCCGTGGAGTATATCATTTGGACCTCTCGATATGCAGGGTGAATCATATTCATTGTTCAGAATAATTGAGGGGCTGAAAGCCATAGTGGTGTAAGTCAAGTTTCTAATATATCGACTCGCGTGCATAGACACAGTCTATGCATGTCTGTCCATTGAATGAAAAGGTGTTCCCAGCTACTTATAATAAGAGACCTCATAGCAATATTCAGTGTGTTACAATGATTAACGGGTGACCGTGGAATTTATTACAATCAGTCTAATAAAACTTTTTGTCTCTCAAAATGAAGATTAGATGACTTGCACCACATCACTTTTACTCCCTTCATTAGAAAATCACGTAGTAAAACAACATTCGGCTCTGCAAAATGTATAATGCTTGAAAAAGTCTGCGTGCTACGCACGGTAGATATTCAGCGAAAATGTTGGAATATTATTCATTTTTGTATTCGTTGATCGAATTCTGTAGAAGTACTCGACTGTCCTTAATTAAATAAATCACTTAATACGACAAAATTATAACGGTTATCATGGAGGTGACTGTTCTCACATGTCGAAGGTAATAAATGATAGATTTGCGTATGTTGACCAAACACAAATATAAAAATGTAATGTTTCTTTCATTTCTAATATTTTATCGATTGCTGGAAATTACCCGGAAACCTGTTCCCTTAATTATTTTAATCAGTATACCTCGTCTGCATTTATCATCTAGTTCCTTGAACATAAGACGAGACCTACAAGTCTCTTTTTTTGTGTGACTTTTCAACATTGCGTTCAGTCTTCTCATTCGACGAGGAAAATATTTTATTACGATCGTTAAGGATAGGCTGAAAGACTCAGGAAAAGAGGATACGGAAAAGGTCTAATTTTATCATTATGAAAAACCTCGACCGAAATACATGATCCACGGCCACAAGATTTTGATCAGCGTAGACGACAGAAATGATGGGTTGCAAATTAATATGTTACCTTAATTTTTGTTATTTATATTATTATTATATTTTTATTATGCTAATATTGACGTACATTTATAAAACGCCCTGTACAAGTTTTCTTATATTATTAAATCAAATACTTCTTATTATTTAAAGTATTGTTCCTGCATGGTTTCATCGCAATTTTTAGTGTACTATTACGAATAAAAAATATTAAATTTGTTGACTTCATAGACAGTTCACTCACTTCTTTATCTATTATTACATATTATGTTATATCATCAAATCTTTCGATCATTATATCCATGTGATAAAAATAAATACAAAGAAAAGGACCTTAAACTTGTCAGAAACATTCCAATAATTCATCTACAAGTCGCTAAATTAATAATCAATCACTATACTTATTATTGAAGAATCACTGGGATTATTTCTTCTTACAAGTCAATTTTTCTTATCCTCGCCCTTTGACATCTAAAAATATTGTTCTATTACAATTTTGTATGTTTCCACAATTTATGTCGTTCATACTTCTTATTCAATACGAAGCCTTGGATTCTTCTTTTCTTTGTATCTAACTCAGCACGGCTGCTGTGAACATTTTCAACCGAGGATCTACACACAGAAGAACACAGAAGAACGGAAAACGGTCACCCATCTTCGCGCTGATCGTGCCCGACGTACCTTAACTTCCGTAATCATACCACAACCGGTGTTTTTTGTAAATTAGTTTATTGCAAGGCTAAGTACATAACAATTATACATTTTTGCGCAAGTAATACAACAATAAACCATCAAAAAACTAGTACTGAGAACTTAATGGCCTACTTAAAACATCTCTAATTGTAAGTTATAAATTTATTACTAATTAGGTATTGGGTTCAGTCATAAATAACTTCCAACATATAACAGGCTTTATTCTTTCTAAAAATTCAAATAGATTTTCTGGCCTACTGACTCTTGCCTCATATTTGAAGGTAAGAATTCCTAAAACTTAGACCCGCCGCATAAGCAATAATAATCATCTTGTAATAAATCATCAATAAATTTAAAAAGGCAAATCGAAAGTTACTTATGATTCAACCCAATACAATGTTTTATATACATATAACGCTTCTTTTGTTTCAGATCACAGACTGATTGTATAGTCTGGATTATTTTTCAGGTCGTCGGGAAAGGAACGGATTACAAGCGAGAAGTAAAAACCGGACGAATACGAGAGCCGGTGTTTCCTTCGTGGCAAAGCCGTTCACTTGTGAATTCTTATTGAATGCTTTATTTTTCAAGCTTCTACAACCGTGAACACGCACGACACGCTACATTAGTGTGTCTCGCATGATCAAAGTAGTGGTTGGGACCTGGACGCACTAGGTGGAGCAGGATTAATTAAGCGTTGCTGATGACTCAATTTCCAGGTTGATCCGGCCGTGTCGATCTCAACGGGCCGTTCGGATACACCGTAAATGAATCCGGCGAAATGCGACTTTTCGAATGAAAGCCTGTCATTTAACCGTATCTTTTTTTTATATCCGTGAATAAGTACCTTTACAATCGCATTCGAAACGTATAGGGTAAATAATACTCGACAAACTGAATAAAAAGTGTATAACGAACTTGTCTCAAAAACTTAATATTATTTTAATCCTGGTGCGTTCTTCCGCTGGACTATACACTCAAGGTTTTTGGGACAACAATGCCCCGTATATATGGAACTCATATTTTCAACTTTATAATATAATGAGAGGATTAAGGAAACATAGAAATAGCCAGTCACATGTATTATAATACCATCATTACGAAAGTTTTTTAAATAAATGAAAATGCGATGGATCAAAAAACACCCGAAGACCGCACCAGGGTTAACATTCTCTGCGGCTCCAATAATATTCATTTCTCGAACCATGTTTATTACAATAGATCGTTCTTATTCTATTTGACAATCACTGTCTACCATGGAACTTTTAAATACTTCCTTTAACCCAGTATGTTACATTATTATACAGGCGGTCTGACAGATTTCTGTACAAACTTTGTTAATATATTCTATGGCGAAATGTTAGTCGCAAATCTTATATAAATGTACTTCGAAAAATGACTTATTAAAAAGTTATAATAAAAATCTTAAATTGTCCATCTCATTTAACAGTGTCGTTTTATTTTTGGACATAAAATGTTCTGAACATCTTTCAGACATTCGTAGTAGGTCAATAATCTATATTTCATTAACATTTACCTTAAAATTAACAACAGCTAGCGTGTCGAATTATCAATCCTCCCAGCAATTGAAATCGCGTTATAATTCCGGCGAGTAATTTGTTTAACAGAAAATCCATGTAAAAACTGGCGAATTTGTTACACGCGAACCCTCGTTGATGCATCGTAGCGAAATTTGCAAGGGCTCTGCGTTACATCGAACGATACAATCGCGATAATATATCTGCGCGTTGCAAACGTAAATGTTACGCTCTGCTGCGGCTTACTATACCGGCCATGTGGAATTCGCTAGAATTTATTTGCCCTCCAAGGCCGTCCTTTTAGCGCATCGAGCATAAATTCAACCCCGATACAGTGATTTATCGTGCCGTTACTTTGTTTAACCCCTCCTTGGGCTTTGTTCCGCGCGTTCATTACAGTAATTGCAACGCACGAAAAAAATCACGTCGATGAGACTTTATGACTGCTGACCGTTTCGCGTTTTAAAACCGTATTTCACATCGGCCAACGACTTCAGCACGGACGCACCATGGACAAGATGTTCAATTTCGTGCACAATGGATTTTCAAATTCTCTTTTTTTTCTTTACGGATTTTTATGGTCACATGCACCTTCGTAGATTATTAGCGGCCACGTTACATTATGAGTGTATAATTATTAGATTGCGGATGTTTATGCAATTGAATCGGTGAGTTGAATAACAGTACAAGTCCAAAAACCATATTTTGAGATATTTGAAAAAACAGCAACATGAAGAATTAAATTTGAAAATAAGATAAATCGTTTTATTTTGAACACGAATACAGTAGTGTTTTTAATTATATGAAAATCAATAACTTACTCTATATACTATAGTTTTGAAATTTTCAACACATTCTGGTGAGTTCCATGCATGGATAAACCGTGTACACGTTTATGGCATAATATGTTCACTAAAGATCATCACAAATTCAGTTTCAGAGTTAGACGTTCCCTTCTATTTTGAAAATGAATTTAGTGTTGTTTTAAATGTGTGACAATTAAGAATTTATTGTGTACGATACATTAGGCTCCATCAATGTTCTGTAAGAGATTTCAATACATGGAGGCAGTGGAAATAATCAGAAGTTTCAATTTATCCTAATTATAATTCAACGCTTTCGCAGTTGAAATTTTGAAAATAATGCACACAGCCTGTTCAATGCCAACATAACTGAACTTTGTCTTTCTTCGAAAACCGGTACACCATATAATCTTCAAGAATTGCGCTCAATTTGACTATCAATACTTGTACCGTTATTGATGGCAAATACCATAAATCATGGATACAAAGATTCTATTACTCTTAAAAATTTGTGACGTATTGACCAATTTATGGTTAAAGATTCATACTCTCCATAAAGCAAAGCTCTTTACTGATCCTCATATCGCGAAAGCAAGCGTTCCACAAAACAGCTCTCACTATCCTTCCATAGTATTTCCTGCCTTTAGTTTACCTTTCTCACGTAGAACCCTTCGCGAATGTTCTTCTATCTGATGTTACCCTTTACCCCTCTTTTTAAAAAATAAATTTGGTATATACAAACAATGGTATAAAATTAGAACAATCGAGATTCTATAGTAATAACATCTATTTATTCCTTTAATAAGTAAGTAATTAAATAATTTGTCTACCTCAGCTATGCCTAGAATTTCAATCAAACATAATTCTGAACAACAACTATAAGAAAAATACAAATACAAAATTACACTTTAAAACATCTAACACTTTTACACGTTTCAACATCAAAACTCTATTTATTAACGCAAAATTAAATAGTTTAAGTGGACGTTCCGGTCTAGAGCCTTAAAAAATAGGTCGTTTTTAGGAATTAATTACAAGAAAACTGCAACAGATAATTTGATGAGTTTTTGCATTTTATTAAAAATGCCTTAGCCTATTAAAATTTTTGGAACTTCCAGCGCCTAAACCATTGGTCTAAAATAGAAAACCAAATCGTATTCTGAAAGAGCACAAAATGAACTAGAGGGGCAAATTTTTGACAGTTGAAAAAATATCAACTATCAACAATTTGGCAACACCTCAAAGTTAAAAATCAATTTTTCGCCAAGTTTTTCTTCCTTTAAGCGGCTTTAAAGAATACGTATTTTCGAAAATTTCCACATGTTAGAGGTTTGCCCCCTGGCAAAGTATACTCGAGAATTTTCCGAATTTTAAAAAATCCTTTTAAACGCGTATTCTTAAAGGGTTGAAGATTAAAACAAAATCAATTTTTTGAAAGTTCTTTACCGGAATCCCCCCTTAATAGCACATATGTACTTTATATTACGAATTGCAGACGTATCAGTAAATGAGATAAATAACATGTAAGGAAGCTGTTTTCTCAATGGGTACACCGACCGCATGAACTCGCATGACCAGCCATTACACGCACACCTGTTATAGAGATCTCAAACAATGACTTTGAGTCTTTTGATCATCACCGGGAAAGTTTAACGGACTGTCATTGTTGCGTGACCAACGACAGACGCATTATTACCTGCGCCACGCAGCATGCCGGATGCATATTGAATAAAGAACAGAAAAAATATACACACGTGCCGCTTTTATGCATATGCACGTCCCTCAAAGAATTCAGAATACGTTTGTTAGGCGGTGCATGTACGTTTCGCGGTACGTCGTTCTTTTTCAGCATACACAAAACACCTCACGTCGAATCGCACGAGACATAAGACTGCAACCATGGATTCTTTTCAAAATCGCAAAAAACTGATTTATTTATTCATTATTTATGTGACACAGTACATATACATCACGGCAAATCTCGTTTTCGCTACTTTTCAGATTCTTCCCTTTTGCCTTTATGTGTCTGTGTATCGACGTGCATTTTTCTCGCTACTATTTTATCATACTTTCTTTAAATGTCTGTTAAATTGAGTACGTAACTGACAGGCAAAATTATTTGATATTGTTCAGAGAATCGGTAAATGATCATAAATAATATGTTAACTCTGCGAATATAAAAAATTGAATATTATACTACAGTTTCTATTTTATTAACCCTAGGACGCTTAAGGGAGGGTCAAAAAATGTCCACAGAATTTGAAACGTTAGTTTTTTTTAAAGAGGAATTCGTGTAGGAGGTCAAGAATCTGGTTTTGTGTCAGAAAGATATTGTATTTAATGATTGTAGACAAACATTTTTCATATTTTATTTTCTCAATAAGTAGTACATTGCTTTACTATGTAAATAAACATACTTCGAACAGAAAAAATAAAATTTTTAGCACTTTCGCTTATGTGGAAACAAAATGACCCTCCCATAAGCTGACCTTAAACCTTCTAAAACCTTAAGCACCCTGTGGTTAATATTTGAACATTCGCTTGTAATCAGTCACAGTTATGCTCATATATTTATTTTGCATGGACGTTATGCGAATAAATAAAATCACGTCTACGTGACAGCGGGGTGTGAAAGTGTTAACCTGGTAGCTAGAGATGACGAGTTAAGACGTCCACTAATACGCTGTTTTCGCCCAATACGATACCGCGTACAGATTGTGGTACAATATTCGATTTAACTAATTATTCTGCTGTTAATGAATAATGTTAGCAGTTTCTGTAGCTGCTTACTTGTTCTAGTAGGTTCTATCAAAAATATTTACGGATATCGTTCGTGATCACAATAAATGATAAGTGAATCTACGTATAGTTTGTATGTACATCGATAACATGGCAATAATTATACATTATGAGAAACTATAGTGTTTTGTGAGTCACTGTATATCTTCTGACGTTTCTTGCTCCCTTTTCTGAAACTTATGAACTGCAGACGCTCATGTATTTATTCATTAGAAATAAATTCATATATATACGCAACTGTTTCAAAAAACATAAGCTCGGTTTATTTTATACACACGCACAGAAAGGGGTTTCTGTTTAAGAAATGATCTAATTAACAAATTAATCATTGGTAAGATTTGTTATGGCTGGTAATGAATTATTGGAAAATGAAGTGATTCAACTTTAAAAGAATGCTGTCGGTATAAAATTTTATCCTGGGCCAAAATGTTAACGTTGGAGGCGAAGTGGTGGTGCATTGATTCATTACCTCTGGTTATTGATCATTTTAACATATGTTTTAAAAAAAAATTGTTTGATGTAGACGATTAAATATTTATCTGAATTAGTACTCTCTCAAGACAACAATGAATATAAACAGTTATGTAATTTTATGGTAAATGGTTCGAAAATGAACACTGAACACGGATTTCCATGAGACGACGACTCTTTTCGTACAGAAGCATGTCTCGTGTTTCGTCATCGTTTGAACGAAAGAAACATTTCACTTCTGTGTACCTGAGCAGGTTCGAATTAAGATCAAGTCAGATTTCCTCAGAGCGATTTGACACTCATTTCATGGAAATCCTAATGAGTTGGTTCCATACGTTGAACCCTCTAAAGGACAATTAGGTCGATTAAAAAAAAAACAGGAGAGGTAAACCTTCAAACACGAATTTATAATGTTAAAGCACAACTGATCGAGAAATATTAAATACGATAGAAAATTAAAAAAACAGTATGGATCTAAGAAATTACAACACAAGTTTTGCAGTAGCGTGTAACAGTATAAATTTCTCATTTTAAAGATTATTTATAAATTTACTTTATGAGTACTATTAGATACTATATAAAAAATTCAAAATTTCCTGTTACTTCATCTACTATTTAATGTACAAAACAATCTCTGTTCACTGAGGTTAACGAAAATTTATAAACATTACATATCTAGGTGTCACAAAAATAATCAATGCGTAGGATTATACACTCTGTATGAAGAAAATTCAGTGTTGCGTTCTAATTAGAATATTAGCTTGTGTGGAACTCACCAGCCATACATGTTTCCCCGAAACTGAATCCTCGATGCTAGTAATCCACGCAAGAGTGACAATTATACCGTGCTTTGGAAACACTTCGTCAATTACATTCGGAAACGCATCACAAACACTGGTCAATACGTACACTCCGGGAGGACACAAAAGAAATCGATCTGCGGTTTTAACAGTTCTTCTCGGTTTCTTGTAATACACAATATACAATCGAAGTCACGACAATTATCTCTTCTATATTTTCACTTTCTGTTATCGTCATCACTAGTCGCTATCGAACGTTAACAGCTGCGAGTCACGTATCCAAAAATTCACAAATATCACCAGTGTACGGGTGATTCGATAATTTCACAACTCCGACTGTTATACACAAAGTTTATGGACTGCAACAGAAGCATAAAATAATAGAAATGGAAAAGTAAGCGTAATAGAAAATCAAAATTTTTCTGAATTTCAAATGATCATTTCTAGCATTAAAAGTAATGGTACAAATGCAATTCTTTTAGCAAACTACTGAAATCAATTGTGATAGAGTAGTTACAAATTCGAAAATCGTACCGCCGAGAACGTACTATTAAATTTATTCAATACTGGTTGAATTGCTTCTATTTTGATATTTCGTAGAATAGTAGAATGGTATGAATTAAATTATTAAAACTGTTTGCAATGTGTCTGTCATATTATGATGCATTCAGAACTGGGTGGAATAAGTAATTTCTTACTTATTCACGAGCTGCTGGAACTTTCTCATGCGGGCATTCATATCACGAATGAGCACGTTTCAACCCGGCATCAATGTCACTGTACTCTTCCGAGCGTGAATAAAACAATATAATAAAAGCTATCATCAAAATTTCGTGAACAAGTTTTCGTAATTTTTGCAACGCTAAAACGTCGCGCGCATGTCTCATTTGATTTTCGAATTTGATGAAAACTCTAGTTCCTTAGAAAGCGTATCCCTTACTTCATAGTTTTTTATTTTTCTTCCAAGTTCTCCAGGTTTATTATATTACTAATAATATTAGTAACATTCTTTAAGTAACGTATTTATGTAGCAAGATTAAAATATTTGTAAAATTAACAGAACGTTGAATAATTTAATCCCGTAAAAAAGAAGGAGAGTCAGTTCAATCTAGTTTCAGATGCACGAGAATGAAATTTTTGATACTGACCAAAGTATCGAATAAATTTTTAGTTCGAGTAACAGCGTGAAGTGTAAATTAAATCTATGTACGTGTTCGTACAGGCCTATTATTTTCGACCACTCGAAGAATCTAAGGATACCGGAAGGCTATTTGGAAAATATTTCTGGCCGAACAAGACAACGCACAATATCCGAAAGTGCATTTTACTATTTCGCGAGGAAGGTTCGCGACCTCGTGAACATCTGTTGTCGAAGTAAAAAAAAAATGAAGAATAAATTGCTCCTCAGAGAAAAAATTGATTTGTTAAATCGACCAGCAACTTACTGCGATTAAAAAAAGAGTTATAGGACACTGTTTTTTTCACATATTCATGAATAGTAAATATAATTCTAATATTCCATTACGAAAAGTAGTAGGTTCGCCAACTTTTGTTTCACACAAGCATAACACTGTAATTATACGAAACGTTTCGATCGCTTAGAAATCAGATATGCAACGAATCGAAACGTCGCTTACACGCGCATTCAAATCACCGACAGTTCGAAACGAGACCACGTAACAGACACGGTCAAACTTCCATCACTTCTCGTCGATCAAACATTCTATAGTTGTTCCACTCCATATTCCATTGCGATAAGGGGTTTGCAATAATGGTCGCGACGAATCTCTTTTTTCGCACTGATTTTCGCAAATTTGCACAGAAAGCACGTACAACGAGGCACAGGCGGATGGTAACGATCGTGCTATCACTTCATTTAGATCACAAAACAATGAAATCGTTATCCGAAACGTTTACATCCGTTCTCCATAACAGGCGTTCGTCGAAAGTGGTAGCAACCAGTTCGAGGGGACGGTTGCACTAAGACTGATCCATGGATCGTGGCCAGGAGGAACGAAAGCCGCAAATCGAGCGAGGATCCACACAACCATCCCCACCACACCTGCTTCTCACCCCCTTCTGCCGTTTCGATTTCCCCTTCTCCGCTTTCAACCGCCAAGAACGGTTTCCTTTTTCTCCTAGCCCTTAACCCTCTTTTTTCCTTCGATCGGCAAACGATTTCTCTCTCAACACGCGACTCGTAAACAGACCCGGGATATTTTTCTTCCGAATTAAAAATAAGGAGTAATGATTTGAAATATAGTAGATTCTCGATTATCAGGGCTGTCAGGTCATTATTCCATAACAGGGTTGGACACTTTTTAGTAGAAATGAAAATAACAAATAAAAAGGGCAACTAACAAGTACCTTTATTTGGAAATAAGAATGCATGTAAATAAATTCCAGAATCTTATTTGAGAAACAAATTATTTCCAAATGATTTATTTGCCAAGTATTTGGTTATTTCAAATAGTAATACAGAATAACAAATAATAGTTAAGCAGAACATAAACATCCTTGTAAAAGCAAACACTGCCGATGATACACATTGTCGGAAGTTTGTGATTTTGGAATGGAAGTTACACGCACGATAGAAATACAACTCTATCTTCTTGGTAAAATTAAATAACAAATATCTAAATTTCAAATAAAATAACAAATATGAAAATAATTTATTTACCAACTACTATGACTCTTCGAAATTATTTTATACATTATTCATGTATACAAATTTTTACAGTCTGCCAAATAGACAGCTTACTAATTAATTTAATAACAAAATTATACATCGATTTTTGTGTAATAAAAATAAAATATAACTGCTACGAAAATATAAATCATAAACTCTTTATACAAAAGGTCAGCCCAAGCATTAAAAATAATCCTACAAACACAACTTCCTAGATTAGAGAAATTATTGAAGTAAACTACATCAGATTTGTGAATATTTATGATTATACTTTTTATTAATTTTTACTAATTCGTCAACATTGGTTGAATTATTTTCAATTTTCATTTTCTGTAGGACAACGTGAATTAAATTATAAATGTTGTATGAGTATAAGCGAGTAGGTTCAAAATGTTGAATGTAGCCGTTCTGAGGAAAATTGATCTAACTTCACATTGAGCGTTCCGACAGATCCTTTTAAATGAGAAAAAATGTATGATTATTCAATAATTCACCGTATAAAATTCTAAAGCTACGTGTACAATTTTTAATAATCCTTCACAGCTATTTGAAATTAATAAAAAAATCAAAAACAATTATATTCATCTTTAAAAATGCTTGAATATTTATGTATGGTTATCCCGCTTAAAAAAATGAGTACAGCAAAAACAAGTGCACAAAACCATGTCAAGGATGAAGGTTAACGCAAAATTGAAAGGACAACCATGCAACATTTTGGAAAAATGAAAAATTCTGGTGTTCATTAAAAAAGATGTGAAATGAAAAATACAGTTACAAGGTACCTTATCTGCCAGTAAAACATTTTTATGAATTATAATTTTTATTAACTCTGAGAATGAATTTTCTATCACATAACTAATTTATATAATATTATCCGTATTGCCAGTTATATATCAATTTTTCCAAATTAAATCATTTCCCTTTTCTTTAGAAATTTGATTTATTCATATCGAGCAATGTCAGGTCCTAATTAATATTATGTATAGCTGCAGAACATGACAATATACAACTCAGTACTCAGAAGAATAAAAAACAATGACGTCTAAAAAAAACAAAAAGTAAAATACACAAGTAACAATACTCAAGTTATACTAAATTGGTAAATAAAAACAAACACACGATGCCTTATCTCAACGGAGCGTCAAACACATCTGGACAGCACTCGACCAACGAGAAGGATCAAAAACATCGAGACAGGCTAATGGGTATAATACTCAAACGCTCGCGAAACCGATTAAGGAAAATAAAATTGGCAAAATACCTGATAGAGGATTTAAAAAATTACGGTCCAGCCGGTCTTGTTCACATGGAGGCTCTTAGTAGCCTAATAGGAAAGCCTATTCAAGTTTGGAAGTCGGCTGGTCGTTTTTATCGAACAGTAAACAATCGGCTAACAAAACACGCGTATCCTATAAATGTCGAGTACCATGAACAGGAATCGAAAAGTATAGGTCATTGGACCTTACTAGGTAATAGTGATCCCACTAACGTCAGCCAGGACCTGAACTCCTGTCTATTTTCGGTGATCGCGTCACAGACCGGAAGAAACGTGGCAGATTTAAGATCCAGTACCGTGAACATCTTATCAAACAATATAAAGATTTTAACCGATCGAATAGACGAATTTGTATCGTCGAACGAAAAGGGTAAGACGCTATTTATGTTTGGTGGTGCACGGTACACAAAAACGTCCCCTGACGGTGCAGCCAAAATCCTCGACAATTCACAAAATGCTCTGTGCTACGGGTGCAGGTACACCGGTCACCCGAGAGGCCACGCTTCGGATAAGAATGCCAGTGGTCCAAAAGATAGCGTCGAGCAATACTCCAGAAGCAGCGGAAGCATGAAATCCGGTTTTCTTAGCCGAAAGGATCAAAACAAAGTTGCGCACCTTGCTCTTAGACATGAAGAGTCTCAGGGTGTGATGAGAAACCTAAACAGGGGCGCGCAATCTCAGGCGGTAACGTTGCACGCCAGTCAATTGACTCGAAATGGACAAAACTTACCGAAAATGAAAGAGTTCTATAACGGACAAGCATACACTGGTGAACTGGACATTGTTCGATTAACGTTAGTGTTACGACATCATGAAGGAAGACAAAACGATCCCGATGCAGATGTGTTTGTCCATACCTTTTATCCGAGGAGCTCCTGATCTTTTGACGTACGCAATCTTTGACCGTTCTTTTAAAACCGGGAATCGTAAAACGTAATCAGAGTAACAAAGTTTTATAACATGATATTTCCTTGATACAAACCGACACATTTTGTATTCCGCCTGTACTTCAACCCTCGCGTGTCGGGTCATTCGTGATCCAGAGTAAAATCCCCTATACAGAGTCAGACATTTAAAACAGGCCGGGGGTGAAATTGTGCGATGAAACTGTTTTTATTGCATCCCTGGAGATCAAGGCCACTTCAATGTTATTAGAATTTTTTTAAATAGAATGGTGTACATTTTCTTCTATGTTATAGTTGAGTGTCTTAAGACAAAAACAACAATCTACGATACCAGGTGATTCGACATAATGCACGGTCAGTTACGTAGAAAAACGTATGATAGGATTGCAATTGCCGAATGCGGCTGTGACTTCTGTATCGACAATGCATAATGATTAATTGTTCGTGTTAACCGACCGTTGGTGACACTCTCTGCAGATGCATGAACAGTCATAAATTAGTGAATATGCCTCAAAAATCGAAATAAGAAGAGCCGACTTCGGTAGTCAAACCGTTTTATGACTTGTTTTAATCTGGTCAAGGGTTGACATTTTAAGACGTTTTATTCTCAGGTAAAGAAAGAAAAACATTTGATTTGAAGATGTCAAAAGAGCAGCGTCAATACCAAATTATTTGCAGAAGAGATGCGTAGAAAGTTTAAAAATCTGAATTAGTGAAGAAGTAATGTCTGCGTCATACACCCTGTCCCAGTCGCTACCCGTCACAATCGCAATCCTATTATTCCATTTCCTTCACAACTAATCCTGTATTACATCGAATCATCTCGTAACCAACTTATTATTCTTGTCTCCAGACACTCTACTATAGTGGCCTTAACCTTCAGACATACAAGAAAAACAATTGCACTACATAATTTCCCTCCCGAAAGCAAGCAACATTCATCTGAAACATTTCTGTTCTATTACGAAAATTAAAACAGTTATTTGGGTGGCCGATTTTAAATGTCTCACGGTGTATATGTGCTTCGGAAGTATCTCATATAATTCCTTTCGAATTTATTACGTATTTTAACTCCTCTTTAAAGAAACGGCACTAATACGCAATGCTTGAGCGAAAGGAAATACATTTATATATAAAATACTAGAACCTATAAAATGATCTTCATTCACCATGAGTGCAATTTGCGTATTGAAAAATTCTTTCAATAATCGCATGAATGTCCCATATGTATGTGCATTCGAAACTCTGCTCAAATTGGATGTCATATGTATAATACAATATTATTACTCTTGCTAAATGATTGCCCTTTCTTTTCAAGCCTTGCCAAATTCCAGTACATTTTGGGAAAACTAGAAAACAATAAAAATAATTTCACTAAAGCAAATATTACTGTTTTTATGTAAATATTCTATAAACATGTTGACAAAGGCGTATACGCCCTCCTGTCGCAACGACACAAAGATACTACTGGAAAGTTGTAATGCACCAGGCGCGATCGACACATCGCTCGAAACAAATAGATGGCCGAATAAAAGAATGTCACGTATAAAAAGACGGATGGTCCGCAACCATCCAAGCATCCTTGTATAGTCGGATGCAGTTAGCATGGCCCCCATGAAGGGGGAAGGAGCATGCCGCCACTTGCTTCTCTCACACTTATTTGTTCATTGTCAGTAGGGATGGGATCAAGTTCAATATGTACTCACGAATCCAAGTCAATTCCAATACAAAAGTTTCACTCCATGGGATTCGAATACTACTCATAAGAAGTGATGTTCTATTTGATGTATTTGGAAAGCACTCGGATTATACACATTGGTTTCGTACCCCTCGACGAGTACCTGTTGGTTTCGAGAATGTACTTATAAGTATTTTGTAGTTCGAAAGACTCGAATCTTTTACAAGTAGTATTCGAACCCTGAAAAACAAAAAACTGCAGATATCATGTGCATACGTAGGATACAACGTGCATGCACTGCGATTTTGCTCAAATTGAATATCGTAAACAGAAAACTATCGTAGGTGAACCATGTGATATAATTTTCACCGAAAACAAATGACACAATTGTACAGAATAGAAAACTTCTCCCTACAGAACTCATAAAAGGTTCGAATTTACTTGGTCAAGGATCGATTATACATACTTCAAAGTACCGGTTACATTTCTCAATGTACTTGTAAAAAGTTCGAACCTATCTCGACCAGGTTCGAGTCTACTCAAAAGTATTGCTTCTCTTTTTCAAAGTATTCATGAACTGTTCGAAACTATCCAGTCAGATTCGAGTCTACTTGTAATATACTTGGATCCCATCTCTAATTCTCAATTACAGACGGCAACCCTCCTGACCACACAAATAAGAAACAAGAACGAGTCAGGCGAGTGCTCAGAGACTCTTGCGTCGAGTGAAAATATCGCGCCATCATGCAGACGGAGGCAGAAGTAAAACGACCGGCGTTTTGTAAATAAAGGTAAGTCAGTAAAACAATGACGAGATCCTAGGCGTCCTGAATTGAAAAGCGGTGTAGGGGAAGGAGCATCCCACCACTTGCCTGACCGCCATTCTCTTGTGTGTGAAAAAAGGATGATGTGTTGCGCTGCCACGCGCCAAGGAAGACTCAGGCGAGTGGTGGTAGGGCATCTTCTCCTACACCGCTTTTTAACCGAAAGGTCATCGTTGTTCGCCAGTTACTCCTATCTTGCGCAGAATTTCAAGAGCTTTAACATGGTATACTCAAAATTCACTTAGCAGCAACAGGGAAGTCAGAAATTGCAGATTTCTGAGGAGGTCCGCCTCTCCGTCAAGTTTCCCAACTGGCGACTTCTCCGACAACTGTCATTCCTGCATCGAGAAGTGCCAATATGCTGGTATATGCAATGTATATACAGTCACAAGCATTGATGGAGCCCGGTTAAAAAGCGCTATAGGTGAAGGAGTCCTCCCACCACTCATTTGCGGTCTTGAAAATTCGGCGCGCGGCAGCAGTCAGGTGATTGGCTCCTTTTTCTATACCGCTTTTCTACCAAGCTCCATCAACGCTCGGGACTGTATATACCTATCTTACGCTGAATTTCACTGACATTAACGTGCGTAAGGCGAGTGGTGGGAAGGCTCCTTCTCCTAAACCGCGTTTTGACTCGGACGCCGTCGGTGCTCCCTAATGCACATGTCATGCCATTTTGCAAACCGAGACAGTATAGGCATTTTACAAATAAAGGCACATGTCGCCCCATCTCGTAGACGGCAGCAGAAGTCAAACGACTTTGTTGTATCTTGTCGGTACAAAAGATACGCGAAATGTATCTTTACTGGCAAAAACGCCTGTCGTTTTACTTTTATCTCGGTTTGCAAAATGACGCAACATGGACTTTCCAGTGCACGCTACCACAGACGAGATATATGAGTAGACCAATCACCTTATGGACTTTCGTGGCCCAACGTGACTGCCATACCGACTTAGAAATTCGACACTGATTTTAGCGTCCTCTACTCATCAACGACGGCCACTTGATAAAGTATTTCATAAAGAAGTGTTAGTAAGCCAAGGAGCACTCATGTGTAAATGCGTGTGGTGTAGAGAGTGGGGACATTTGATAGGCAATTGTCGAGTCGATGCAGCGACGATTTCTGTCGCGTGATTTTTCACGGGTGCTCATTAGCATGATGTGTAAATATTGAATACAGACGCACACATCTAAAGAAACAGCGAGCGAGCAAACCTGCGGCGACGCCAAACAGGCTCGCGGCGGACAAAAATTGATTATGTATTAAATTGAGTGCAGCCAGAAAGGATATAACCGGATAAGGGGGTCAAATGTGCCCTTAAACTAAATTTGATTTGCGATGGACCAGTTTACCAAAAGAAACCATTTTACACAAATTTTCAAGCCTCTATCTCGAGAGGGAGGTAGTAACAGGGAACATTCGGAATATCCGGTTTTGCACTATTTTCCCTATTTAGTCGCATGAGAAAATTCTGAAAACAATGTAGCATATTCTGGATAGGGTGGCATATATTAGGGAATTTTTTCCGATTTTTTCGTTGCAGATTCTAGTTGTAAAAAATTAAAAACATTAAAAAAATGCAAAAAATGCTGATTTCTTATTGAAGTTTCAAAGACAGCACATTTATATTTTTATGGTAAGGGTATCTTATCATAGCTATGATCCTCAAATTTTTTCAGATTTTTCGGTAAGGTGCGCCGTAGCTAAAAAAATTAAAAACCGATTTTTTCCAGGTATTTCGCACGAAAAAGTACCTTTTACTTTGAATTTTTATACTTTCTTTATTCTGTGGGTATATTATGAGATATTAAACATTGCTATCTTCAGAAAAACAGTATATAACTTATTGTTAAAGAAATAAAATTGACTCGATCCATTGAAACTGTGCCGCGTGCGTCATATTCTAAACTATTTACTACAATTTCAAAAGTGCGTTTGGTGCAGTGAAAGTAGTATTTATATAAAAACATTTTAAATACATGTTAAGCATACTTTATACTAAAATATTCACAAAAATGTTGCGTAACAATTGCGTATATTTTTGTAAACTATGTGATACAAAACCCCGTGCCGTATATATATATATATATATATATATATATATATATATAGACAGCCTATTACAATATTTACATAATGTATAAAAATCAACACATACACTATCTTATTTCGTGGCTACACCATGTCCACACCATTGTCCTCAAACACTCTCTCGCCACTTCAATTTCATCGTCATTTTTAAAACAATCTGTTTTTGTTACGTATTCACATCCGTAACGTAACATGTACTCACATTCATCCACATTACCTAAAAGTCTCTTAGAAAATATAACAATTTCCGTTACGCGTTCTTTGGTAATAATCATTTGCACAGATTTTGACAGAAGTAACTTTTGCAAAACGTTTACGTATAATGTAAATGTGGCGATCTTGATGTCTTTAAATAAATGTATCTTCAAATTTAATGCGACATATACAAGCATTAGCTTACAGAGGACATCTCCTTTCATATTTAGTATAGTATTCAAAAGCTTATCCATAATTTTCACTAGAAGCTCGGTGTATTGAACTTCATGTCCGTTCATGTTCTTTGAAACTTCTAATAACCACGGAAGTAAGCCATGGCCTTCTATAAGAAGTATAGAGGCCTTATTAATCGTCAGTGTAGCATCAACGACTTCTAAAATAAGTTTCTGAAATATGAATGTACAAAATAACATAAATTAAGGAAAAAATTGTTGAAACAGAGTGCTATTTGTAAATACATTTTTACATCTAGACCCGTCATGGCCATCCGGAGCGCCGCCCCAGTTCACCCTACCCCCACTCTGCGGCCATTCTCCTTATACAGGCTGTGATCCGGGACGAGGATGAACCGAGGGGGAACTGGAGGGAACCGAAACGAAGAGAACGGACCTAGAGTGGGGGAAGGCCGGAGTAGGGCTGCGCTCCGGATGGCCATGACGGATCTAGACCTTACCTTTGTAATCGAATCGGTCAAGTTACAAGTATAAAAACCTAACAGCATTTTAAATAAAACACATTTAAAAGCTATGTCCAAGTCACTTTCTGTTTTCATTCCATCGCGGACATTTTCCAAGATCCAATGTCTATGTGCTTTATGTTCCACGTTAGAGCTGTGAAAAAGCTGTAACAGTTCTGGTATTGTATTTACATCTAATGCAGGTTTAGCCATCAAAAATATTTGCAAAGGTGAATAAAGAGGATTTAATGGTTGTGTAGCGATCAAAGATGTTCGTGCTAAGAATGTGGCCACTATACAGTTTAAACGGACATCACTGATCTGTAATTGTAATAATGTAACGCCAAAACGTAGAGCATCTATCAGTCGCATCCATAATAACTTTGCTTTAGAGCTGAAAACATAAAACATAGATATTGTATAATAAAATGTAATACATATAATTTGATAATGTTTCGTGAAGTACCTTGACGCTTCTAAATGAGCATAATATCTGGCAATGATAGTATAAGCTACCATACGAATATCAGAATGATTGCTGCTGCATGCCGCAAATGCTAATGCTAGGGCACCACTTTGAGCCATTTTATGACACGATACAACATTATTTTCTGATAGTAAGAAACATAATAATGGCAAATAAAATGCTGGATCATATACATTGTCTGCTTTATATAATTCGTTATTCTGTGAAAAACAAAAATAGAATTTAGATGAGTATTATCGAGAACATACGATACACATATTTTATAAAATTATAAATATTTTAATTATTTACTTTTAACGCTCTATCCACAGGATAATTTTTAATTGTGTTATTAACTATATCTTCTTCGAGTAAATTCAAAACTTGACTCGTAGATGGTTGCCTCCATAGAGCTGTATGTGTTTCACCCTTTACACTGTAATGAATTGCTGCAGCATTTCCCCACAAATATGGTCGAAATTCATTAATATGAAGATTATTACTTTCGTAATACTGTAAGATCTGAAAAACATATATTTTATTCTTTCTGTTATAAGTACTATAATAGGTAACAATCATGAACTTACAGACAAAATATATTGGTCAGCTTCACTTAATGTAGCATTGTACGCTGCTAAATAAACCGGAACTTGTGTTAATACCATAACTGTTTTATTCTTTTGTATAAGAATCCACAATAATTCTATTAGGTCTCCTATAAAACAAAATTAATTACACAATAATGAACTGTTTGTAAAACTATTACTACATACATTCACACATACATACTTTTTGTGTCTGATGATTCCAGCATGATATTGACAAATTCAGAGTGAGAAGTTGCCATTTCGAATAAAGTTTTAGCATATTCATTGTCACTATCATTCTTATATGCAACATTACATAAGATACTTAAAGTTTTCAATATTGGAACTTGTTGTCTGTCACCTTTCACTTCTTTAAGACCTAATTTTAAAGAAAATCGTGTAAACTGTAACCATGAATGATTACTACTCAATTCTTCAAATACAATGTCTCCCTTTTTATCCTTTAAGTGCTTCACTGCATCACTTAATCCTTCACAAAGAAAGTTGAGTTTCTTAATATTTTTAGACTCTTTCTTCAGAGTCAAAGTAATTATATGAAGAAGAACTTGTATCAAATTCATGATAAATTTATCGCTCTCTGCTTCAAAAGTTGCACGTTTATTATATAAACTCTGAAGTATTTGTGCATACTGCAAGGACACCATGTCCAATTTATCACCAATTTGTAAAATAATATTACATGTTTCACTACATGTCTTCAGATCAAATGTGTGTTTAATCAAATATGAAACTGCGTTAACATTTTCTTCTATCCAATTTTTTCCATTTTTGGGATTACCCAAGTAAGAAACAATTTCAGTTTCGTAACATCTCTTTAATCTTTGCAAAAACTCTCGATCCCATTTGAACTTCAAATTACTTGTAATTATTGGAAATACAATATTACTTTCCTTTATATTTTCAGATTTCATTATGTATTCTGTAAAAATTGGTATGAATTTCATATTTTTACCAATTAAAAATGAAATTAGTCTGACAGTTGCATCTGTAACATTGGTTGACAATAGTGACAAGAAGACATCTGAAAATGCAATAAACAATATAACTGAAAACAATAAAAATATGATACCGCAATTATGATCACGAAATACAATAATGTAAACATTACTTTTGTAATAATAACTTACCTATATCAATTCCAGCAATATTAAATGGAAACTTTGAAAGGTATCCACAAAATACAATCTCCCACTGCTCCAAATTAATTTTACAATTTGATTTTAAAGCAAGTAAATGTGAACACAAACATTTCACGAATTCTGCATCTAGCTCAAAAAATGCATTCCATTCGCACCGCATTTCGTTACTACTAGCAATTTCTAAAAGTTTTGGAATTATGCTTCCATACATCGATAAACACGTTCCGTCTTTTGAAGTAAACACAGAACTGTCTAATTTAACAAGTTTCTTTAATAAGTGTACAACATCCTGTGATGTTAATTGCAATACCTCGAATAAAGTAGTGATTGATCCAACATCATTTATTTTGTCACTTTTCTGATGTTTGTCTATCATACTGCATACTTGTACAAGTAACTTATTTTTGAAGTTAGAAAATAAGTTCTTAATGTTACACTTTTCACACAATTGAATTATTACTTTACAGAAATCAATGACTGTAAGAGTTATCATACTCTTCATGGCATCTTTACTCTTCTGGTAAAATGGTGAGAAATAATATAAAATTGTAGGATGAGTGAAAACAGATTTGGCACATTCTTCCACAAGCAATGCATTGTCTGGACATTCCTTTGCGAGATACAACAAAGATATTATAAGAATTTTACAATTGTCACTCTGGACTTTTGTTAAAAGACCTCTTTTAGTAAACTGTGTCAAATGGAATGTAGTCATTTTTAATAAATACATGATTTCATGTGCACATAAAGAATAGTTAATTGTTATATTCTGATTGTTATATTTAAAAGTAAGTGATTTGTCACCACGAAATATTTCATTCAACTGTATTTCACGGTCACTCAATAATGCTAAATTAATTTTAGACATCACAGTCATCGAGGGTAGTACTTTTTTTACAGGAATTGGATGTTTATCTTCCAACCAACTGAATAAATATTTTCTTACTGGTGATTCCTGTATATCGTTTGCTAAATGTATTAAACATTGAGGTGCAACCTGATAGTGTAATGTATGTACTAATATATAAGACATATAAGACAAAATAGTAGGATGCACATTTTTTTTCATTTTGTGCAATATGCAACATAAAAGGGGTGAAATGGATGTAAAGTTCTGCATACGTAAAACATTATATTCCAAACTTTCGTGAACTGTATCTTTCTCTACCAATTCTAAAACAATAAAAACAACTTTAATTGGTATAATACGATATAAGTATAACCAATAGATAAATTAATTCTTACCATTAAATATATCTTCTAAACGAACAGCATGAGCTATTCCTTCATCAGTATTTTCTTCTGCCTCGACAATTTTATTCACATACTGTTCAATATTTTCAGTAGCTTTTCTTATAATGTTAATAAACCAATTTATTACTTCCTTCTTCTCATCTAAATTTGCAAAACCATTAATCCAAATATCTAACTGATCACTACATCCTTCAAACATTCCAGTAGTATTTAATAAAATTTTAATCGTTGTTTTTGCACATGACGAAATTGGTGACATTTCTTTGTTTAAGAGAGATATTAAAAAGGAAAGTGCATTGTTAAATATTTCCTAAAAGAAGAATTTGTTTTAAATCTGTAGTAACTTTTAATTAAAAATTGATGTAAAAGCTTGCTAAAAATTAAAATGCATTATTACCTTTTGTGGTGAAAATTCAATAGGATTTAAGACAACTAAGAATTGTATAGCTTTTACTTTTATAGCATTAAATTCAGTAATATCTGCATCGTCTAATTTGTTCAGTATACTTAAAAATTCAGTAGCTTGCAGATCGGATAATGTATGTAAAGATTTTGGAAATATTTCATTATACATTTGTAATAAGTTCAAAACAGCAGTAACATGTTCATGCCTCTTTGGTGCTGGAACATCTTCTGTGTTAACTGTGTCACTTTCAACTGAACTTGGCACAATAGCAGAGCTCCATACTTCCAGTATCATACTTAAATTTGGCACATTCTGCAATATGAAACATTTATGTGTAATACACTGAAACTCAGTCTCTATATTATGTGTTGAAATCACAAATGTGTACCTTTATCATGAATTCTACCACATGATTTTTAAATGCACTGAAGTCAATATGTTGATCGTAAACTGTTTTTATGACTGATATATACTTCTGTAGCTGATCAAACATAGTTATAAGAACAAGTATTGCCTCGTGTCTTACTATTATATTAGAATGAGTTAAAGATGGTATAATTGCATGTTTCAATATTATTCCTGGTAGAGTTAAAGACATTATTGCACTAGTTAACTGAGATTCACTTAACTCCAATGAACATGTTTTTAAGCAAGTTTCTGCATCCACTGATTCTATTATCTGTAATGAAATTTGTTAAACATGAATATTTCAGAAAACAGAGACATTACAACGCTTATTCTCAGAGATAATATACCTTTTACATCTCATACATATCTTTCAATATAATGTTTCAGAGCGAAATGAAAACCTATTAATATAAAATTATTACCTTTCTCACGAATGTTACAGCTGCTATCCACTTTCTTGACACTCTAGGTTCAATATGTGATTCCAAAAGAATGAACTGCGATTTAATTAAATCTGGACATGCTGCCATTATATTTATTACTAAATTTGATGGTTTTTCATATTCCCATGGACGATCTAAGCTTTGAACTACTGTATTTACTAGCTGATTATGTTTAGCATGTGATGTTCCAAAAGTACGATCATGAAATATAATACCATGTCGATAAGATGTTAATAATGTAGTTAAGAAATTGTGTACAACTTCAATGACAACCTAGATACAGAAATATCTTATAAGCTAGTAAAATAAGTATACTTAACATTTCTATATATCTCCACATAAGGTTAAAATTTAAAAACAAATACAATTAACTGTTAATAAAAACATTGAATACAAGAATTTTAACTAAAAATCAATACTTAAAAGCGCATCTTTTTTATTATTTTAATTTGATATATCATCAATAATAGATACCTCTTTTTCTTCGAAAAATTCTGGGTTTTGAACGGTATTGTGAATCTTATTTTTTCCCCAATTTGTTGGACCTTTCCAATTGTATAAACATACAAGATTCTGAATAACTGATGTTGAAAATATATGTAACTTCATGCTCTTGCTAACTTTCGAATTTTTAAGAATGTAACTGTTAAGAGCAGTTATAACTAGAATAACAATATCTTTGGAATCATATATCAGATCAGGGAATATACTTGTAAGCAGATCATGTTTGTCCAACAGAGCTCTAATAACTGATACATTGCCTTCTATTAAGAAAGCAAGAATAAAATGAATGAAACAATATCTGGTGTTCTGATTATCTGTAGGCTTTGTATGCCTTACAAGAGACTTAATGATTTCCAATGGCAAAGATAAATGAGCAAGTAATTCGCGTGGAAGATTACCACCCAAAGAAACTAGTGCAGCAAGCAATTGTAAAACTGCCTTTTTCTGTTTTGCATTACTTTGTACAGAAAGCATGGAATGTATTAATGGTAAATGCGAGTTAATTATGTGACGACATGCTCCATCTGCACTTGACTGGTACTGTGGATATTGAGCTAAAATTCTAAAACAAATAAATAACTTAATGTGACTTATTTATAATATTATATTTTAGTAAAGATGTACTTAAAAATATAAGCCAAAAGTAAACATACTTTATCAATAATATGCGTACTGCAAAAAATACAGTTGTAGTTGCACCAATATTTTTTTTATCTCCACTATCCAATACTCTTAATACTTCAAGAATACTACCTCCAGCATTTAAATATTCTGCAGCTAAGTCTCTTTCTTTGTCTTCGTTACAAATTTTTACAAACTTTCTTAATACATCTAAGCCATTGGGTGAACCAAAACTTGCTCTTAAAAATTTTCCATCTAATTGTTCTTTTTGTTTATTTATACTTTTCTGATTTTCCATTTCTTCTTCACCTTTATGATTATTCTGAATACCTAGAATAGATTATTTATAAATAATTTTTGCAATGATTATTTCATATATAATTTAATAAAATATATATAATACATTTTTTAGACTCTGAGTTGGTAACTTCTATGTTGCCATCAGATTTTACAAATACTTTGCCTCCAACTTCTTCACATTCATTGGTATTTTCATTATTTTTAGATGCGTCAACCTTATACCTTTTCTTTCGTTTTTTAATTACACTATCTTCTTCACAAGACAAGTTTCTTTTCAAACTGTTCTCATCATTGTACTTTTTAACTACTTTTGCAGTACCATTGACATTATCGAGGCCTATGTAATTAAATAATTACATAAAATTAATTATTCAGAATTCACAAGGATATTATATGATCAATATAATTTATATGTGTGCAATGTAAAATAATATGATTACCTTCGTGCACTATTTTAACTTTTTCTTTCTTCCTTTTTTTCATTTCAGGTTGAGTATTGCCTGACTCTTTGTCGTTTAATTTCACTTTCATTTTAACTTGGCTATCAATAAATTTATATTATATATAAAAATTGGAATCATACACTTTGAATGGAGTTATTTTTTATAAAAAGAGAAACGAAAAAGTATTAACTTCACGTTAAGAGCAAAAGCTCAATTTACATACTCATTGAACAGTTTAACTAACCTATACAGCAGGTACAAACCACGTGCACTTCTATATTGTATACAATATATACTTGAATTCATGAGAGAATGAAGTCGTTTCGCGCAGCTCGACTGAGCTCTGGACGTCCCCCACCACCATGTATCACTTACCTCCCACTCCACCGACCATATACATGGTGAGCAATAATATATGATTAGGGGGAACAGATAACGAAACAGACGTAACGAAACTCTTTGCTCACTGAGTATACACTCTCTGAGCTGTCTAGGCGTCGAAGACGCATTAAGAGCGCTTGCGCGTTTCCATTAGTTATGAAGCGCGTTGAACCAATCGAAGCAGAGATGCGCAGAACGAGTGCAAACACGTCGTCCAACGACTTCATTCTCTCGTGAATTCAAGTATACATCATCGCCCATGCTTTTCATCCCCACTTTCACGATCACGATGTATGAACCAATCAACATCTTGTACTACAAAGCTATGTATTTGAATATAAATTTGATAAATTATTATTTTAAATTAAGAATATAGTTAAATAACCATAAATTTATCACAATTACAATCAAAAACTACATTAGGTAAAAAAATTTCATAAATCAACATCAACAAAGCATACAGTTATATGTACTGCCTAATAACTCAAGCTTCAGATCTTAAAACACAACAGAAAAAAGATCTTACTACATATGATGACAAGAAATGACTGATATATTCTTTTTACTAAATAGTATTCTTTTACTTTATACCATCTAAAAATCCATGAGGGAAATGTATAATTTGTATTGAAGATTTGTTATCACTTAATTAATCTAGCCATTAAATCCCAAGTTTAAATTGTCAGGCTATACAATTTTTGTAATGGTACTAAAGATTTAAAGGCATGGACATACATATTAAAACTTATAGTTTATTTTATTAAAATGTCACATCGCATTAGATAAAATACACTTTACTCAATGTGAATATTAGAAAACTTTGTTTCTTATGAAATATTATACAATATTATTTATCGTATAAGCAATATATTGTAAATTTAAAAATATATTACATGTTTTTTTAAATAAAAGGTAAATATAAATACATACGCATTTTAATACCTATATTTTGCACGTAATTACGTTACAGTCTTGCAGTACTCTGATGAACATACAAAAATCAATAATAATTATTTTCTTATGTTCAATATTAATTCTTTTCATAATTACATAACTCGATATAATAAATACAGTATTCAAATAAAGATTCAGTTTCAAATATAGCATTTAACACAAATGATGTTTACAATACTACTTGCTCAATACAAAAATGATTAGCAAGGTCAAATAAGTAGATAATATAAATATATGACAATTTATATTTTCTTAATTGATGTAAGACAGACTGATAAAACAACAAAATTTGTAAGAAACGATTAAATAATATAAGTGAATTTTCTCTATTTACTAAATGTGGATATTGCATTGATTTGATTCCTCACATAAGAGTAATATTATGAATTTATCCTTATGGATATATCATGGAATGTTTGTCACAGCATTTCGGAGTTGATCACTCGAAAAAGCTTCTTTTAATAGAAACATGTGGATACTGTTGACGCCACTCTTGTATTATAAAATCACTAATACCTTCGCAAAAACTAAGATCAATCATTTCCAATTTTGGACAGAATAACAAAAATCCATAACATATGTCAGGGGTAAGAGAACGAGCTCCTAATAGATCTAGCTGTTGTAATCGTGGACATAATAAAAGTGGTTCCAAATCACGATCTGTTAATCCTCGAAGAGCTGCTAAAAATACTTTTTCCAAGTATCGACACGAAGACAATAACGCTCGTAACGAATCACCAGGTGCACCCATTCCAGCACTGTAAACACATGTTATTAGAATGAAATACATTAAAATTTCTTATAAAACTAATTAAAAGAAATTACTCTTTTTTTAACAACGTACCACCATCCAAAATCTACCTCACGAAGGTTAGTACAGTGAGACAAGGCTCTAACTCCATGCGGAGTTAATGTTTGAGCCTTCCAAAAGTCAACACTTTCTAAGTACTGGCACGAGTTGCCTAAAACGATTGCAACTTCATCTATGTTAAGACGATCGTGCATTCCTGCCAGATTCAAATGTCGCATTTGAGTGTTTCTCTTTAATATTGAACATAACGTAGAAGTCCCGACCGTTGTTCTATAAAGTTCCAGACGTTCAAGCAGTTCCAAGTTCTCAAGATATGAAAATCCTTCATTCGTTACACCCATGCAATTGCGTAAACATAACTCTAAAAAAATATATTACATTTCAAACAAATGGTTTGTTAGCATATTAAAATCATTTATAGAATTATTTTCACTCACCTTTTAAATTTTTGCAAACTTTTGATATTTCAAGGATGACTGCATTGTTAACAAACTGACAACAATTTAGTCTTAAATGTGTCAAAAGAGTTCCAGATGTGTGAAGGAAATGTATAAAATCTTGGTATTTAATCAAATTATAATTTCCACACCATGACAGATCTAATTGTTGCAAATATTGACATCTGGGCGCTAAACAGTTTAATGCGGATGTATCCAAACAGTGCCAATAAGGTTTTAGATTAAGACTCGTATAGAGCAAAGCATCTCTGGCAATACTGTTGAAATGTTTGTTTACTCTGCATAAGCGACATAATGATATTAAGTCTAAATTTTTTAAAATCTTTAGTACTGTTTCATCCTGCAAAAGTAAATAAAGGGTAAAATATTATTGTTAATTTTTTACCAAAATGAATAAGATGTGAGTAAATACTCTACTGGAAGTGCTGAGAAATTCCCACATGGTTGATTACCAGAATCATTTAAGGATACTAAAAACCTATCCTCTGGAGAGTTGCTTTGTTCATTCACTGTGTTTTGTAGTGAACGTTGAATATCTCTAATAAGTCTTGGAAAATCTTCTTGTAAAAACTGTTGCAAACTATTAAATGCTTCTTCTATAGGAGGAACAGACTGATAGTGATGACCAATTTTAGAGAGTAATTTGCCCTTAGGAATATTTTCCATTATTTTGCTGCAATAAGTTAAACATATGTTACTACATTTACTAAATTATTTGAATAATAATGTATAAAATATTAACTCACTTTTTAAACAGTTTACAATGCTCAGAAAGTGTCTTTTTAAGACATTTTAAATCCTGATTTGCATTTAAATAATCTGGTGTTAGATTGCAGTCATCATCACTACTATGTTTAAGGTAGCCCAACTCTTTTGAAACATCATTTAAAGTTCGATTATACAAGTTATTGTTAGGTACAATCAGTTCTGATGTACCGATAAGTAATACAGCATCTAACTCTGTATAGTAATCTAATAAATTATGATTAAATTCCAGTCTTATCATTTTAGTTTTAAAATTACATAGCTGCAAATTTGGAGAAAATATCCGTGGTTTGTGAGGTACAGTTTGAGGACATCCATTCCATAACTGAAACCACTTTCCCTCTAAATTTTGTGCCCAAATTCCAACCACGCTTCCAGGGTTATAGGTTTCATATATAGATACTCTAATTGGATACACCTCTGAATAATATTCCAAATCTTGACAATATAAAAAAGGAATTATTACATAGCATCAATATAAATAATAATATTTATACAAGAAGATGTAAGTGGAGAATGTTAAAACATTATAGTATACAGATTATATTTCTACATAGATGTTTTAGCTTGATATTATTATGTACTACATACCTATATAATCCTGGCTCACAACATCATGGTTGTTCTGTGGCATATAATCTATTGCTCTTGAAGGTGCTTTGTCCCACCATTGCCCGTATGTTCTCTAAAATTAAAATTGTTAAAATATATTAAAAGTGTTAATGTAATACAAAATATTTTTAGCATTCATTGTACACAACATCAGTTTCATGTGACAAATCATTCTATATTTGTTGTTTATTCTTTGACACTTATTATATGATTAAAATATATATTACATTAAACATGTACACAGTGGACTGAAAATCTGTATTCTCTTTCATTTTTAAATACTACTATTTATGTTAACAAGATTATACCAACAGTCTTTTGATAATTATTGATAATATAAAAGTAATGATAAGCATATAAGCCTTTCAGAAGATAAGCTATTGTAAAGTCAACACAATCTAGCACTTTTTAGAGAAGATGCACACAAGATCATAATACGTATATAAATTCCTACTCAGTTTTTCGTCTCCTATATCAGAAAGAAAGATAAAAAGTAACAACAAATGAGGCGACAAAAGTGAGAAACAGACTCATCAAGGAATGGTGCTGGTTGAACTTTTAACTGATGTAACAAAGCAGCAACATAATAGGGATTTGTATATGTGTTCTTATCTTGTATGTACATTCTGAGGAAAGTATCAGATTTTGTTGGCCCTTTAACATGTTCCCTGCTACATGTACCGTTTTCAATACATGCATCAATTTTAATTTGATCACATAACCACCCACCCTCATGAAATTTTGAGTAACAGTCATGTTCAAATGATAGTAGAAATAGAAAGTGTAATATCAAGTATATGAATATTTGTACAATCAACCACATGTATTAATAAATAGCCATTTTCGTGTCTGTCTAGCTACAGAATTTTCTACTGTGACAGGGAACGTGTTAATACCCAATACCATAAAAAAAAAACAGTAGGGAAAGTTGATAATATATTGTTGTATTGCTCGGATACTAAAATTAAAAAATTTGTACAGAATGAAGTTGATCAGTTTGGTTTCTGAGTGACTAATATACATCATTGTTTAATAAGTGCTAGTGTTAATAGAAAACAAATTTAATGTCATTTTACACATAAATTTATAATTCTGTCGCTTAAGTTTCTCTTGCTTGTGTGTGTCATTTAAATATGTGTTCTTCAATTTGATGTTAAATATAACAACGTACCATAACAAAAGCTTGCGGAAAATCTCCATAATCTGGAAATTTACTGGGATAACCAGTAATATTGTAGGCTGTATAAGAAATACTGATATTACGTCCATACTGAGAACTAAAATCGCACACGTCTTTCACAAACTGTTCGACGAATAAAACAGTTTCCTCTTTTCCTTCAACTCTTTCTCCCTTTATCGGTACTTTTTCACTTTTCTGGAGAAACTTAATCTCATCATGAGATATCATGTCATTGACGATTAATCAAAAAGTTCTAACTTGAAAGTTGAACTATTATAGGTTAACTGCTCTCAGGTTCTGTGTTCGATATATTAATATTTTGCTGAATTCACGCGCGACGAACGTGAGAAATTGCTTATAGATTAAATACTTTCTACGATTGATCGTACAAAGAAAAAAGAACACAAACAGGAGCAATTTTTTCGTATCTTTCACTCCTCTACTTTAGTACCAAAAATACATCGTACATGACATTCTTTCAAACAGTTTTTTTGAACGCATCAACAATCGCTCCGTGCATCGGAGCTTGGCTGTACGACTAGAATAGAATATGAAATGTCACATTCAATGCATTGAATTTTTACAAAATATCCTTCTTATAACAGCGAATTCAAGGTTAAATTGCCTGTATGAAAAAAGAAAATAAAATAAAGGTTTGAAAGATAAGGAAAATTGTAGAATAGACTAAATACTAATAACATATGTAACGAAACAACATAAAAATTGATACAATGAACGTATAACCTAATATATTTATTACATTTTCATTCTCAGTACAAACGTTATTACATTAACCACTTGTCTCATTGAAAAGCTGCTGAAACTATAATTACATAGTAAGTTTCACTAACTAATAATGAGCCGCGTGAATGTACATTTATGTAAAAAAATATATTGTTGATTTTCAGTTATTTTTGTATGCTTTATTCGCGCACCTGTATATTGTATTAAACACTTTTATTTAAATCGAAAACAGCAATACAAAATAAATGCAAGTAAAACAGATAGATTATAAGAATAGCAATAGATTACAGTAGAATTTTTAATATTATAATAAAATAATATTTACATATTTATTATACAAAATATTTTTGTTTCATCTGAGATAGTGTAGTACAAAATTAAAGAAAGAAATGCTTAAGCACATAACATTGAAACATGTCAAAATATATAAAAGTACAAATTATAGGTACAATAGCAGGAAAGCGTAATCAAACAGTTGTTACAATTCAGTAGTTGATATTACAAATTTTATTAATTATTTTTAATATTATTGCTGACAAAAATTATTCATTCTTAGATAACACTTTTAGTAATTTATTTCTTCTTTCCGTTTTTTTCTGTAATGACAACTGTCTGGCAGGTTGCAACTTTCTTTTAGGTATATGTTGCAATGCTTTGTTCCAGTCATTATACTGATGTAAGTCTAACAAAATGCTTACAACTTGATTGAGGGGAAGATTCTTTGCAGATCCACCTCCCCATTTTAAACATTGACTTAAGGGAAATTTAGCCATTTTAAGGCCTTCTTTTTTGGCTTTTGCAAGTGAGAGAGGTCTAGGATTCACCTAAAACATAAATAAACCAAATATGAAATATAATGTACATATACAGGATGTCCGCGCCAAAGTGATACAGGCCCATAATTTCTCAAGTATTAAAGATACAAAAAAATTGTTTATATGAAAATTGCATGATACAAGGGGGCACATTTTTTAACGAAGACGAACTTTTTCTACATTATTAGTTTAAGAGATATGATGGTTAAGTTCGTTTTTTTAAATGGAACTGTGTATTTTTGTTCAAATCATTCGATAGCGCACCCGATTTTTAGTGGTTTCCGAGATATTGCGCTTACAAATTTACCGATTTTCAACGGAAGAAACCCGGCCGAACAGGAAATACCGGTGGTAGTTTTGTCCGCGCCTGAAGTGCCACGTGTTAGACATTGCCTCTTGAAACAGATACGAAAGGTCTGCATCAGGAACGGCAGGCCCAAATCTGGACAATGGTTTTCCGGCCACAGGTGTAGCATTTACAGTGTCGAGAAAAGTATCGTCGATACTTCACAATGGAAAACTATTGTCCAGAGTTTGGGTCTGCCGTTCCTGGTGCAGACCCTTCGTATCTGTTTCAAGAGGCAATGTCTAACACGTGGAACTTAAACCGCGAACAAGACCACTACTCGTTTTTCCTATTCGGCCGGGTTTCTTCCATTGAAAATCGGTAAATTTGTAGGCGCAATATCTCGGAAATCACTAAAAATCGGGTGTATACATTAAAGGTCAGTGAATTCGTCTTGAAAAGCACTATCGAATGATCTGAACAAAAGTACATAGTTCCATTTAAAAAAACGAACTTGACCATCATATCTTTTAAACTAATAATGTAAAAAAGAGTTCGTCTTCGTTAAAAAAATTGCCCCCTTGTACCATGCAATTTTTATATAAACAATTTTTTTGTATCTTTAATACTTGAGAAATTACAGGCATGTATCACTTTGACGCGGACACCCTGTATATACAAGAAGTATATACAAATCCTATAGGAAACATGTTAAATACATACACTTCTGCAGTCATTACACAATTTCAAAAGTATACATAGAAAGTTATTCATTATTAATTGTTTCCAAATATTATACAGGGTCAGTAACACTGGTCAACACATACTTGGACTTTTAACATTCAATAGGCGTTTCTTATAGATTTTTGTTTGCAAAATATGAATCTGCAAACCATTTGTTTCCATCACCTTCATATTTGGAAAAAAAAAATGCAAATTTTCAACTTCAAAGATGTTCTGTGCTTTAACCGTAATAGATATTCAACTGCTCTTTACGCGAAATGATTCTTTGGACTCTCTTGAATAAAATGATATCATATATTATAACATTATAAAAACTTGAACATGTTTAAACAATGATTAAAGTGAAAAGCACACCGAAAACGTGTCAATTTTTACAGATACTTTTAAATTTATTTCTAAAAGTGAGGGTCTAAGAGGAAATCTAAGTTTTACAAGTTCTGTTTTGTTTTCAACACAGAAGCAAAATAGTTTATCAAAACATGCGGTGCTGACAGTGGTACACAATAGCGGCGGTCGTCTTCCCTACCGCTCACCGTGACATACTCGCGCCCGTTTTGATAAACTATTTTTCTCCTGTGTTGAAAACAAAACAGAAATTGTATATTTTCTTGATGTTTCTCGTTGGAAAAAGGTCTACTCTATCGTGTGGCGCAGTTAGATTTCCTCCTAGACCCTCAGTTTTTCAAATAAACTGAAAAATGACTGCGAAAATTGGTGCGTTTTCAGCATTCTTTTCACTTTGATTATTGTTTAAACATGTTTAAGTCTTTATACTGTTATAATGTATTACACCATATTATTCAGGAGAGTCCAAGGAATCATTTGGCGCAAAGAACAACTGAATAGCTATTACCGTTAAAGCGCAAAACATGTTTGAAGTTGAAAATTTGCATTTTTTTTCCTAAATTTATTTTTTTAAAAACTGAGGCTGGTGGAAACAAACGGTTTGCAGATTCGGATAGAGCACAAAAATCTATAAGAAACGCATAGTCAATATCAAAAATCTGAAAAAAAGTCAAAATTTGTTGAACAGTGTAATTGGTATGATATTTATGATATACGTAAATAATTATTCATAGAAATAAAAGTAGTTACATCTTACCTTATCTACCATTGCACCAATTATATATGTCATATTAGGATTGTACGATTCCATAACATTAGTTGCATGTGGAGTCAGATATACAATTTTATCTTTGTCAAATAGGTTCAAGTAAGACTCTGATGTAATGTTTAGCGGAAAATCTTCATCAAATATAGTTGGCATTACTAGCTTAAGTTTCTCCATTACAAAACCAGACGTATGAGTATTACAGAAATAAAAATTCAATGGATTCGAATGCATTCGATTTGTAGCAAATGCAAGACCTAACTGCTTCGCACAGTTTTGTGCCTCATGTTTTGTCATATAGTTTTCATATCCCATATCAAATACCACTGTTGGTTCAAATAACATGGCGCTAATGAGTTTAGAGTTAAAAAATTGATTCATTTTTGTGTCATATATACGTAGAAACATTGTGTTTGCATCTGAAAATTGAGAGGTCTTCGGGGTTGACTCCGCTTGTATCTTTTTCTCTTCTTTTCTTTGTTTTGCTTTCGCTTCTTTCACCTCGATTCTCCAAAGATATTCAAGAAACGCCCTAAATGTTTGCAATAGAAAAAAATAAAATTATTTTTGTTCAACCATTATAATATATTTTTTAATGAAACAAATATGTATAATATAAAAAAAAACATTATTAAGAATACAACCTTCTTCGTGGTTTCGAGTCGGCATCAAATAATATAAACCAAGAGGAGGCTGCTATATTTTTGGGTACTCTGTCTGTCATGTTCCGTAAAACTTCGATTTCTAGTTTGAGCTTGTTGTAGTACATTAGATTCTTTGGATCTTTGAGAAACATATTCAGTTTTTCTTCATACTTTTTTTTATAATCTAATGCCACTTTTTCGGATCTATTTACTACACAGTAACATCGTGCTATTACTGAACAGTGTTCGGCATAACGCATGTGTGCAGAAAATATGTACTTTGCAGCTTCTGATTTATAATATATTTTGTGAGGAAGAACATTTGAACAGAATTTTCTACTGATAGTAATGCAATTTTGGAAAACACTATTATACATTTTAATAACAACAAATTCTATTTGAAACCGTGGAACACAATCCGTATCTTCTTAACTCGTGGGCATGGAACAGAATTACTATAGATAGTACACTACAAAAATTGAACTTTAGTGGTGTCAACGAATATAATATGAACTATTCTCCATGATAATAAAACGGCGGGCATTTCTTAAAGTTACAGGCGCACAAAACACACCGCAATAGCGACTAATAACAAATATTTAATAAATGACAGAGCTACTAAGTTTCTTTTTACAATTATTATAATAGATGCAACTATGACACTAAATTTCCCAATATCATGATTGCCTTAACAACAGCAGTTTCTTGTTAGTAACCGTCAAATTCCCAAACATTTGTAGCTGTGCAACGACGTGTTGTTATCTTTTCGAAGATATTGAAAATATAAGAACGAATAACTTTGGAAGTAAATTTTGAATGCCACTATGGTCCTGTTAGGCGAAACATTCCCAAACTTTGTCGTGGAAACGCAAATTGGGTCAATTAATTTTCACAATTGGCTAGGTGACTCGTAAGCGATATTTATTTACTAAACATAACCTCTAATTTATTACGAATAATCTGATCGCGCAAACTGGACATACAATTCAATATAACTAGACTTTTCTTCATTATTTAAGCTTTTATTTTTACAATCTTTTGTTAACCACTTTTATTTATATATTCTATATATAGTTTACACTTGTAATTTATACCGTAAAAATTTGTGTATGACATGGGCATATTTTTTAAGTGTATTGTTTATGCTGAAATGATTTCTGCAGTGTAACTTTGTGTATTTTGTAGATGGGGTATTTTATTTTCTCATCCGAATGATTTTACGCCAGTGTGCACGACCGAGCTGGCTAGAGTAGCTAAATTAATGCCAGAATTTGAAAAGCTAGGAGTCAAAGTTATTGCCCTGTCATGTAATTCAGTGGATTCTCATCGTAAGTGGATAGAGGTATGTTTGTCAATATCTTCTCAACAGTTTAACCTTGAGACCTGGAAGCATGATATAAAGAGACCTTACTTCAATGGCAAAGTATTATTGATAGATTCTCATTGTGAAGTTTATATTCTTTTATTTCGTGCTAACCAAAAAAAATTCTGTTTAAAGGCCTCGTAGTTCTCAGACAATAGCAAACAATGTAACAATATAGACCAATATCATCGGATGAAATTGAAAGAACCGCCATCATATATTTTTAATCTTTTAGGATATAAAGTCTTATGGTGAAATAACTGAAGAAATATTTCCTTATCCAATAATAGAAGATGAAACTCGAAAACTAGCAACACTATTAGGAATGTTAGATCCCGCAGAGGTTGACAGTCATGGTATACCCCTGACTGCTAGAGCAGTATTTATTATTGATCCTGCTAAAAAGATGAGATTATCAATTTTGTACCCTGCAACCACTGGAAGAAACTTTGAGTAATTTCTTTTGTATATTTCCAATTTTTTTTATTTTTATTATCGTTTGTTTATTAATATGTTTTTTGGACACAGTGAAATTTTACGAGTGATCGAATCGCTTCTACTGACAGAAAAACATAAAGTAGCAACACCTGTTGATTGGAAGGTTTTGTACATGCAGCGTTGACTAATAATTTCAAATGTTATTACTCTTACATTCAGAAAATTAAGAATCTGTTTGTTGTGATTTTTAGGTAGGACAGGATGTCATGATTCAGCCTACTGTTTCTGATGACGAAGCAAAGAAATTATATGACAGCATTAAAACTGTAACACTACCATCAGGCAAAACCTATTTGCGTATGGTACCTCAGCCAACTACATATAAATAATTTTTTGAAATATAAAAAAACAAGCACTTTACAATGTATTTTTTTAAATTATTAAAACTGATGTTTGTAAAAATTAAAATACACATTCTGATAATATATTGAAACTTTTTGTAATATTGTAGTACTATCATTTTCTTATGAAGTACAACTATAAATAAGCGTATTCATTTAGTGCCTTAACAGTGGTACATGACAGCATATTATTCCAAATAAAATACAGTAAAAATGAACAATTTTATTTCGAGCTTCTTATTAATAATTTACGGTAAAAATAATTAAAAATAATATACTAAAGTATGTTTCTGGAATTTGTCATGCTTGTCATCTTCCATACACGCCTTTTATCACTTCTACTAATATAATTTATAATTTAACGTTTTGTAAGGCTGTTCATCGATAAAGGTGCGCATAATTATCAAAACAAACATTCTAATGTTGGCATTTGCAAACAACAAAAGAAGCTGTTTATTGTATCACCTAATGTAATTAAAAGTACACTGTGTTATATACATTTTTCCAAGTACACGATCACTTAAGGTCTCTAGGCATAATGTATATAATATTTACACTGTTCTTTTTTTATTAAGTTATTACTAAATTTACTTTGCTACATTATGGTTATATCTTATGTTATGCCTGAATGATCCGCGCACTGTTGCGCGACTACGCAATAGTGTGATAGCAGTTATATAAAACAGTCCCTCGTTAAAACCAATAAAGATCATAAAGAATAATAAATTTAACAAAACTATACTTTGTTATTGTAATGTTATATAATTAAAAGTTAATTACCACACAATATATCGAGTGATAAAATACTATTGCCAGCCTTCATACTTAGAGCATCATGTTATACATTCACACATGACAGCAATGGTAATGCACGTGCTTCATGACACGAGCCCTATTTATTTGTCCCATTTTCCTCCATATAAATCGGAAGAAAAAAAATCGAATTCTATAAACGTTTTTCTTTCCTTTCTTTTTCTTCGAGTTCTTTGAATGCACTTGTGCTCTATTTAACTAAGAATTGTCGATGCATTGTGTCATTTGTTTAATTGTCTATCAATCGACGATATTCTGGAAATATCGTTGTGCGAATACTGCAGAGTATTGCAATAAAAATAATCGCAACAACGAACATTTGATCATTATCATCACCAATACTATGTTTAAAACTCACTTAAAAAATGTTCACTTCACTCGCTCGTTGTGTGAGTTTCATGCTGCTGCTCGGACAACTGTAGTTCACCTTCCATTCTTGCTTGTCGTTCTGCTGCTGCTCTCGCTTGTCTTCCAGCACTGGAACGAAGGTTTTTCCGCTCTGGAGGTGGTTCTACACTTAGTCGTTTTCCACTTCGCGCTTTCTTCCCCTTAGTACCTTTATTATCTTCTTCCATCTCTGTCGAAGGTTTTGATGCATCGCTTTTAGCGTTATTAGCACTTTGTTGAGTTGTAGCTGCATCTTCTGAAACTGTTATTGCTGTTGTAGAGCTAGGTGTAAGTGTGGATGTAGGTGTTGGCGTGGGTGTGGGTGTGGGTGTAGGTGTAGGTGTAGGTGTAGGTGTAGGTGTAGGTGTAGGTGTAGGTGTAGGCGTGGGCGTGGGCGTGGATGTAGGCGTACGAGTGGGTGTATGAATTGGGGTAGGTGTAGGTGTACGTGCAGGTGTAGGAGTTGGTGTAGACGTAGGTGTAGGTGTAGCAACAGATGTAGCTGTAACTGTAGTTATTGGTGCAGTTGCAATAGAAACAGCTGTTGCAGTTTCATTACTTTCCTTCTTGATGGTGTTTGAGGTTACTTCACTAAACGTGTTATTCTCTTCTGGAGGACTCTGTTTAACTGTTACAGACGGCGACCGTATAATTGCTTCTATTTCAATTGCCGACACATCTGTGGACGCTACTGTTGGTACTGGTGTAGCCGTGAGAGATTTTGCGCTAACTTCGATTTCAATTCGTGGCTTCTTATTAACAGGCTCGAGAGTAACTTCAAGCATGCTCGATGTCTGCTGTTCAGAACCTTGATTGTGATCTGCATTACGACTTCTCTTTTCATTAGACCGTTGAACATCCTCGAGATTCCTTGTTAAAAGTTCTGCGCTGGTTCTACTTAAATGTTCCAAGGCTTCTTTCATCTCCTGTTCTTTGCTCTTCCTTTCAGCACGTCTTTCAGAAAGATCTGCTACATCGTTCTGCTCTAAAGTTTCTCGTTTCTCGTGTTCTAGTCTGCGTCTGTCCTCATTGTGTAATGTCATATCCGTGTACTGTTGCAATGTTAATCCAGGGTCAACAGAATACCTAGATTTCTTCTCAATATCTTTCCGTTTAGTCGTTGAGTCTGTAATTGTATCACGTTGCCTCGAACTGCTTGCTGATGATGTGGGTTTACGTACTGATGAAGCACTCGAAGTCGGTGGATTTAAAAGACCGCATTGGGCAAGACTTTCGTAGGCCGATGATACTCCACCAGGTTGCATTGAGAATGGATTCAAACCACCCAAACCCAGTGGTGTATATAGAAGACTGGGATTTGGAAAAAAGAAGGGGAATGGCGTCGTTGTTGGTATTGTAGATGATGCTGATGAAGTCGAAGGCACCGAAGATTTACTCGTAGGTGGTTCCAATTTATTACGAGATTTGCCAGCGCTACTAATATTAGTCGAACCTGTGCTTTTACTGTTAACGGAACTAACAACTGGATTTGTTTCAGCTGCTGTGCTGGTCGCTGTGGCGCCCAAAGCAGCTTCCATGCCTGCTAAAGATGGTAAACCAATCCCAGCGAGATTTGCGAATAAAGAGTTAGTTAGACTCATGTTGCTTAGGTTACTAAGATTGCCCAGTCCGCTTAATGCACCCAAGTTTGGTAAACCGCCGAATGGCATCAAAAGGGGATTGTTCTTCGGATCAAAGTTGCCAAGAGAAAGACCAGATAGAAGAGAATTGTTCAAGTTACCCAACGATGGGAAGTTTAGGCCTGAAGCCATTGACGTAGCTGCTAAATTTGCTTGACTCGCAGATTGTTGACTAGTAGGACTCGGCATCATGGGCGGTCTACCTGGACTCTTACCCTTGTTCATGTTACTTCTCTCATTTCCTGTCAATCTCTTTTGTAAATCGTGTGGAAGATTCCCACGTTCTTTTACAAGCTCAGCCCACTTTGGATCGACGTCAAACATTGGATTTTCAATCAGCCATTGACCTAAGCGCTTTAATTGTGGTGCCTTGCTACCTGTAACCTAAAAAATAATACAAATAAGTGGCATTAGTAAACTGAATTGTAATATTTTCATTTCATCTAAAAATTCAGATGTATACAAAATATTATTTCAGAAACAATTTAAGTTTTGTTTTCTCAGTTATTTTTTCACGTATATAGCGGGTAAGGCACTTAACATGATCATTTTGAATAACTTCTAAATTATGCGTTGTATACAAAAACTATATAAAACAATTTTTCATACACTATTGTAGAAATTATTCGAGTCGTTCATGCTAGGTGCATCATCCTAGATAGAAGTGCTTTCATAAATAATGAATTGGTTAAAAAATCTTAATATCCGAACCTTTTTGCCTGTTAATCTATTAATTACAGCAACATTTTCTTCGCCAGTTAGTTTCTTCCAATCTAGCAACGATGGATCAACACGTGGTCGACGACGTCTAGGTGCACTTAAATACTCAGCACTCAATTGTTCAGACATGGCAGTTTGTTCAGCCAACCACTTATTTACTTTAGCCTCATGAGAATATGATCCGATTTTGGAAGAATATTCGGCGACTTTATTAATATCCGCGATCATAGCTTCATAACTCTTTCTATGACCAGTTGATGATGAAGAATGTGCAGAATTAAAGCTTTGTTGTTGTTGTTGTTGCTGCTGCTGCTGCTGCTGCTGCTGCTGTTGTTGTTGTTGTTGTTGTTGTTGCTGCTGCTGCTGAGTCTGTTGTTGATGTTGTTGTTGTTGTTTCTTGAATTCACGATTTTGCTGCTCTGCTTGAACGAGTAAAGCAGAGAAGCTATCTTTATGTGAATGTAAAGACGGTGGAGGTAACCCAGAAGTAGAACTTGATGCTCGAGAGGATGGAATTGACGTGACGGTAATAGAAAAAGGTTTCTGGGTACTTGTCGGGGGATTCGGAAGCCCCATTGGAACCGACGTTGGAGTAACAGTAACATTCGGTGTAATTGTACTCTTTTTACTGTGTTCAGGATAGTGACTACTCTGTTGTTCTTTTGCTGCACTTAATCCTAGTACTATTTCATCAAGTTTTCTACGCTTTTTCTCCTTTCCGATTACTACAGGTTCGTCCGTTGGCTACCGGAAATATTTACATATTTTAATGCAAGTTCATATGTAATCATTATATGTAATAATTAAGCATCAAATTTGAAAAAATATACATACACAACTTTTCCTCTTCATTAATTTGTCTAACATACTATCTAATTTTCCTTTATTACTGCTAATTTGTTTGCTTTTATTTGGCATTGAAAAGTCTTGAACCTCATTCATAATATCCTTGCTATTATCAGTGGCCGTTTTTGGATATCTGAAAAGCAGACATTATCATAATAAATTCCTGAAAATATGTATTTACTAACATGTATTTATAAAAAAAGGTTACAAATCATACCCAGCTGATAAATCAATAGGCGTTAACGTGCTCGAAGTCCCAGGAATTACAGTCGGTTTTCCAGGAACTGTGTATTTAAGATCAAAAGGTATTGTCGGTGTTCGTGCCTGTTGATGTGCCGGGGGTGGCTGAACTGGCGTTGAACGTCTCGATTCTTCGGATTGGGATTCATCATTTATTTCCCAAGTATTAGCTCCAGATAATACTGCGGGCTTACTTAAAGTTGCAGGTGGTTGAGTTGTAGTGTGACTGCTATTTAACAATGCATGGAGTTTTGCTAAAAACAAAACGAATCATATAATGTTTGCGAATTAAATAATTTACCGAAACAATAAAATTGTTGATACTTAGATTTTTTTAATTACCTCTTTCAGTTTCTACATCAATAGCAATATGTCTCTTGCGTTTCTTTGATAATGGCATATTGTTTCCAAGCGATGTATTCCGTGACATTCCATGATCTGTAGTTATAGTTATTACTTCTGAACATTCTTTTTCGTTTGAAGCAACGTCTAATTCATCGCCAGCACTAAAGTTCACAGATACAGGCCATTCTTTGTGTTCAATTGCATGAACGATATGCATTAGGCGAGCTTCGACTGCATGTTCCTAAAGAAATGATACAAAGTATGAAAATGCTGTAATACAATTATAACTGGATAAAAATATACGTAAATAAACAAAATAAATATGTATGTATATCTGATATAGGCTTGCTTACACATGCCAAATTTGACAAGTGTAATTTTCTCTTAGAAACGTTTTACTCTCATTTCATACTATCATCCAATCTTCTTTCTTTATTGTTTCAATAGACCAATTAAATGCACAGAAACTCCAAAAATGTAATTTTTCCCACACTACTGGCCGCATATATTAGCAAGTTTAAAAACGTTAAACACGTCACGTGTGTTCCGTGATTCCTTGAATCAGGTTGGAATATATATGAAGATATTAATGTAAATAAATTGTATTCTATTTACCTTTGGCCATTTCACAGCATTATTACAATTATGAGATAACAGTTGCACAACCGTGGGTTCGTTATAATCTATCGCTTTATCTCGTAGAACAAATGTATCAATTTGTGTTAGTCGTGATAATGGTTGAATGACTTCTAAATCAGGAAACATTGCTTTAAGTTCTGCTGCTTGAACACTACATTTGTCTTCAAGTTTGCACATTTTTGCTTTATCTTTAGACGTATCTACTGTTTTCACTTCTTGCACTTCTACCTCTTCTTTAACAGCTATAGCATCCTTTACATTTGTTTTACTATCCTCAGCTGTTACATTTTCATTGCTTTCTATCGATTTTTCTATCGCTTGCATATTATCTTTCTGCTCTGTTAAGATTTTCTCGCTTGTTTCCTTTACAGTATCTTCAATTGGCGATTCTTCCGGTTTTTCCCCCTGTGTATCTTTCTCAGTTTCTTGTAGTATTTCTTTTTCTTTATTTTGATTTTCTGTTTCTGTTTCCGAGGTTACAGTTTCCTCGACAGTTGACGTTGCATTGTTCGTTTTCGTTTCATCGATTTTGTCACTTGCTACTTGGTCAGTTTTGGGAACTTCATTTTTTACCGATTCTATTACTACTTCACTTTTTTCTTCAGTTTTTATTTTTGAAACTTGATCTTTTTCTACTGACGTACTTTTTGCAACGGTTGTTATAGTTAATGCATTACCGACAGGCTTCTCTTCGGTTTTATTCTCAGCCTTGATAATGGTTAACTCTACCTGACTCTTTTCGGACTCTGTGCTCTCTGTTTTCTTATCTGGTGCATTTGTATCTTTATCTTTCTTTGCGCCTACTTTTTCTATTTTTAAAGTACCCTCACCTTTTTCCAATTTTACAAGTATTTCATCTTTATCAAATTTTAGTATATCTTCTCTATTTTCAATTTTAATTGCTTTTTCAGATTTGTCTATAATTTTAGAAGTTTGAATATTACTATACATACTCTTGCTGACAATTTTGTGAAATGAGAAATCAGGGTCATTTAAGATGGTTATATCAGTACGCCCCAGACCATGTTTTGCAGCTCCAAGAAGTAATTCTTTATCATGTTTCCCAGGCTGCCACCAATCAGGTGTGTCACCTGATGGTTGACACAATGAAAGTCGTTCCTCTAAATGAGGATGAGATAAAATTTCCTCACGAATTTTACTTAAAAGATCTACACGATCTAGTATTTGTCTTGCTTTTGCTGGACTTAGATGATCAACAGGAACGTCTGAAAAATCTAGGATATATATAAAATATTTAATACTTTAATACCTAAAGATACTGAACACGTAACTTTTAAATAATAAATGATACATATGTATCTATATATAATAACCACTATTTCATACTTTTATGCTGATGTACAAGATGAAATTATACGTCACATTATAATATTAACATATTTAACTTGAAACATGATTTTATTCGAGCAACTTTAATTAAAGGAGCAGTCATGATAATAATATTCTTTCAAACGTGTTTTGTAATGTTTTAAAGTATATGTTGTGTACAAATTTCAAAAATACACTAACGTAGCATTTGCGTTTCTGAGAAACAAATTGCATTGAATTGTGTTAATAATTATTACAAGTAAATGAATGTAATTATGAACATACCTTCTTCATCGTTCAACTTAGCGTTACATGCCTTTTTACACATTGCTCTAAAAGACATGTAGTAATCTGTAAGATCATTATCTGTTTTTTTATCGAATCTAGCAATACTTTTAAATTTAGTCCAATCGTACTGTGCTTTCTTTCTATCATAATTAACACCATACGTTGATACAACGCGTAAAAATTCGCTCTCTTCACGACGTGACCACTTTGCCTTTTGTTCTTCTATACGCGTTCGTTCTCTTTCTTTTACCATGGCCTCCATTTTCTCCCTTCTTTCCATCTTCTGTGTACAATGTAAAGCGTGTTACAACGACGAAGTTTATATAACTAGATAAAATTTCATCTTAAATTGATAACATACCAGAAGGTACATAGCAAGTTGTTGCAAATCCCACCCCTGCATATTTAAAGGTGGTTCATTCATTGGAACAGCATGGTTCATAGGTGTATCAGGTTCCATTCCCGTCTTAGGTTTTTGTAGTACCTTTATATCATCTTTTTTTACACTTCGCTGATAGGAAGAAATTACTCTGCGTAAACGCGTATTAAGGTCAACCACAGAGGGCCACGTTTTATCATCATCTAACAGACCATCATTCCCTTCATGACTGCTGCTAGGTTCTGGTATAGGTGTATCCGCCTTATTAGATATAGCAGGTGAATCAGTAGGAGTTTCTCTGCTGTATTTATCAGAATCCTTTGAATCTTTCAACATTCCCAGAGATTCGCTGTCATCGATATCATTTTCTAAGCTAGCATCATCTCTGCTGCTGCTACTGTAATTTTAAGAATTATTCATTTTATAATAAGTGTAATAAATTTGTAATTTTTATGGTCAATTTAATTCAGTCTAAAAAAAATACTCTATATATATTTCTGAAAAAGATATATACTTAACTGACTGCAAATATAATAGTTATTTTGAAAATATAATCTACAGGTACACAATAGCAAAACTAAAAAGACTTTCACATGTACCACTTTATAATGCTGTAGAACATTAAAAAAGTACATTATAATCGGACACACGTACGCACGTTTATACAGGGTGAATAATTAGAAACTACTACCCGAAATAGAATCTCATTCATTATTGTTTAGGCAAAAAATGTCTAAAAAAAAAAATATTCTTGGAGAAGGATGTCTGTTAAAGACATTTCACTTCTAATGTACTTCATACTTTTGAAAATAACAATACAATTTTGAAACTTTTAAATGGCATTACATATTTATTACAAAATATTACTATTTTTTTATTACTCTAAGCACTAATATTATTTAAATTACTATCACTGATATATTGTAGCATGATCATCAAATGACTTTCAAGTCATATGTTCAAGATGAAAATTGGTGAAAACAGTGTTCCAAATTTCAAAGGTTTAATATCTTCAAAAAGATAAAGCATACAAAAAATAAAAACTTTATTTAATGAACCCTTTCAAACACATCTTCATTCTATAGTTTTTTCTAACACAACTGAAAAGTTATTTTAGATGGTAGTTTCTAGTGATTCACCATGTACGCATATACATATTATATGTATACACACATCATTATTTGTTTACTAGAAATACTTAAATATTTCTGCATATTGTGTCGTGTACATATGCATCATCCTCCTCCACTGTAAATACAAGTTGGTAAAAAGTAACAGTTTGAAGTTGATGAGAATGGAGAATTTCTGCACTATCAAGAATATGAATAGAATGAATAAACAATGAGAGGGAAAAATTTACAACTATTTCTGGCATGAGCACAATCCATAAGCAAATTTAAAAAGCGAGCAAGCAGTGTATGTTAGAATGTAATGGCAATGGCACATACAAGTAGAAGAAAAACGAATAACGTAAAGAGAATAATTACTCACTTGCTTTGTGTAATCTGAGACTGGGAAGGGGGAGGACAGCTTGAAATGAAAGAAAGTGCGGGATCGATCCTCATCTGGTCGTAATTCTCGTAGCCATGTTTGTAGCAGCCGACTATTAAGGATTTATCTGCTGTCGTGTCCCACCATTTCGCTGGTCGTTCCGTCAACTGTGGAGGGTTTATCCGCAACGCACTGTTGGGCGGTTTCATTTACAATTTGCCAATTTATGTATGCCAATTAGATATTAAAATTATAACAATTTTGCACTTTCAGAATGAATTTGAATAAATTTGTGAACTACAATTTTCATAATTAAAACGGCTTATTTCATGAAGTAAATTTAGAGAATTATCATTGGTAATTTTTTGTTTAAACCAACAACAGATATTCATAAATTTTAACGTTCTTATTACGCTTGCCCGTTTAATACAGTGCACTGCTGTTTACTCGTGTCTTACCATGACGCAGCTGAGTTGACCATTTTTGACCAATTTAAGGCGTATAAAGTGTTTATAGTAATTTGAAAAATTGCGTGTATATTTATATACATGATTGTACAACGAGATGGGAAAATTCTGATATTAGTAATGTAGGATCGGCGATTGACAGCTGTTTACAGAGCTACGAAGTAAACATAGTTTAGCTCTATGAACATTCCTCATACAATTACAGCTCCCAGGATAAACAAATACATTGCACATGCAACTATGAAGCTCTGTTTAAGCACATATGTAAGTGCATGATATTTTATGATAGTCAGTTGAGCAAAGAATAATGGAGGTTTACAAGTGTTACATAAAAATCACTAACCTGACATGAACGCCATCAGAAATATGTTGAACCAAATCTCCAATGATCTCATGTTTAATATAGTAAAGCATTCGAACGCGTAACAGTACTCTGCATATAAAGAAAATTATTTTATAATTAATAAAATGAAGAAATACTAGTTATAAATTCGTTCTCAAGAAAATTTCATAAATTAATCTCTTGTACGTACTTATTTGCATGACGACTTAGATGCTTCCTATAGTTACTTTCAAGGAATATGTCACCATCGTACTTTTCAGCATTGCTCCAGTGATTTGGGTCGCTCGGACCTCCGTTAATGGATCCACGCGTTTCTCTACCTTCTCTGACACGACCTTTTTTCTTTTGCCTACTATTTCTGCTACCAGTATTAACACATATATTCTTGACTTTTTCTCCATTCTCTATAGGTGTAATGAGATCCCAAATGAAGTTACGAATCTTCTCATCGCCACGGTAGTATCGAAGGCAGTAAAGTAAAATGACTCGAGCACAGTCCTCGACGTCAATTTCGCGCCAGCCTCGTCGAAATTGACTGTGCTGAAGAATTTCTTCCCATCTACCCCAACCGAACGTGAGCAGACCTCGTTCCACCTTGAAGCATTCACTTCGTGCCCAACTACCATACACCACCTCGCCTTCACGTGGGACATATTCGTCGCAGAATTTCCGAGTTTTCTTCCCAAATTTATCTCTCCGTTTTTTACCTTATAATAGTAATAAAAAAACATTATTCCTCTGATCATAAAATATACATAAATCCTACTTTATATAATAATAACAAACAGTTTTATTATAGCAACAAGCTATGGTATAAAAATGACATTAGAATTATAAAATCTTTAAAGTATGTTTTCATTATCTGTATTATAGATAAATGCATATTTTTTAAAATTATAATTAAAATGAACGAAACCATTCACAATTAATATAATCGTCACTTAACAAATATTGAATAATAACACAAACTGTAATGTTTCGTAACTATTATGTAATCTACATTGAATTAGTAAACTAAAAATATGGTTCATGTGTGTGTAAAACACATATATAAGTGTATTAAGAAATAGTGATTGTATCCATGAATGAATGCATTAAGTTACATCAAGTTTTTGCCATAGCAAGCAACTTTCTGTACCTGTTATATCGGATTAAATACTATGAGTGTTGTAAGTACAAAGATGGTCATGTGTTGCCTTATCATGTATTGCAAAATATAAGGAAAACAAGACCAAATTATGCTTACAAAATGATTGTGTATGGGGAGACTAATTTTGTACTCATTAGCATTACAGACATGCAAGCGTGTAAGCGTTGCCATGTGTTTTTACGTATTTTGCGTATACTTCTATTTAAGGTATATATTTTTCTCATTATTGAAATACTGTACAACAGTTATCAAACAAACAGCTATAATAAACCAGTTTAATACTTTCACTACCTCTTTTTTGTGGACGTAAAGAGAATATTATTTTGAGCCATAAAAGTATTGTTCTTCAGAATAGTACTATTTTCTAACTATTAAAGGTATTGAACACATGCTGAAAGCTAAACATTTGCATCCTTTAGGTGTGCGTAACATATTGTGTTCTGTATGTCATGAATTTTATTACTATGGCATATCTGTTGTGCATGATTAACAATATACATGAAGATGTTGAATATAAAAATATATATTTTTGCAAACACATTATTATACCAAAATCTCAAAGATAGAAGCATGTAATGAATTATTGTCATATAAAAGATGTAGGATCAAACTTATAACATTAATGTACTCAGATAAATATTTTTTGTCATTCAATAACAAATGAAATATACTAAGTCCAATAAAATATTCCATTATTAAATGCGAATGAAGTATCGTTACAAATAAAGAATTTGTTAGATTGATAACTAGATTGCCAGCTTGTAATAAACAAATGTTTCAAAGGTTTGAGATTGAATAAGTAAATATGACCGAATACCTTCTTAATTACCGAAGATCAGTGATCCATTCCACAAAGTGATGTATTTTATAAAATAATAATTCTAAGAATGGTATTGTGCTTTAACATGCACCAACAATGAACATACCTCTACCTGTTAACCCACTACTTGTTTCATCGTCGCTATTATCGTCCGAACTATCGAGATCAGACATAACAACTGAATCATCATGACCATATCGTTTAATTTGAGTTCTTCGTCTAGGTTCTGATATTACTAATTCGTCCTCTTCCTTTTTCTCCGTTGTATCGATTTCTGCTTTCTTTGCCCATTTCTTCCAAAAATCTGGATCGTCGATATTAATATCTGACCTATTGGATGAACACGCAAAACTGGCCTTTGAAAACGTAGATCCTTTTTCCGCTTCTATCGTAATGATCTGCGTAATTAACATTGTGTTAATACCAATTAGGGAGAAAAAATCCTTCAATGATAAAACCGTAAGTTAAAATTCATTTCACATACTTGTGTTCTTCGTTCAAGAATTTGTTCTATATCTTCCTCACAAAACTTATCTCCAGCATTATCGTCGTCCATAATAGCACCATAAGCACCCTTTTTCAGTAAATCTTCTATCTCCTTTTTAGTCAGTTGCTTATTACTGGGGTCTTTACCTCCTTGACTTGTATTCATTGATTGTAAAATAGCTTTATCCAAACCAAGTTTTAAAGAAGCTTTGTCAAACATTTCTCTTTCGTAAGTGTTACGACAAAGCAGACGATATACTTTCACCATCTTTTGTTGACCGATTCTATGACATCGGGCTTGAGCCTAAATAAGCAATGTTCATAATAGGTTAATTTTATTTGCTTCACTAATATTCTTTGGTACTCTCTACGCTACGAAATTAAATAAACTTAATTAAAAAGGTACATCTACAAATAACGTCAAATTAAAAACCTGTAGGTCATTTTGTGGATTCCAGTCACTGTCGTATATAATCACAGTATCTGCGGCTGTAAGATTAATACCAAGACCGCCTGCTTTTGTACAGAGAAGAAATACAAATCTATCTGAATCAGGTTTACTGTAACGATCAATAGCAGCCTGTCTCAAATTTCCTCGAATGCGACCATCGATTCTTTCGTATGGATACCTAAACAGATTATTTAGTAAACATGTGTATATATGTATACAGTTTTTGTTGTAAAACCAAAAAGAATCTGCTGCAATATAAATGTTTGAAATGTACTAATATCTTACTTCTTATATAATAAATAGTCTTCCAACAGATCTAAACATTTCACCATTTGACTAAATATTAATACTCTGTGTCCACTGGCCTTTAGTTTTGGCAATAATTTATCAATTAAGACCATTTTTCCAGAACTATTTACTAAGGCATGATAATATGCTTCTGAATCTTCCTTTTCACCAGTCTTGTAATCCAATTGTATCTGATCTTCTGCACCGTTAAGTAGGAATGGATGAATACAGCATTTTCTTAATTCCATCATTGTATTCATGAGATTTGGAATGTTAGCTGATGTGGTTCCCTTTGCGAGGAAAGAAAAATTCCTTTCTAAGATACCACGATAATATTTTTTTTGTATATTTGTTAATTCCACCTGAAAAGTGAAAAAATCCGAATTACCGTCATGAAACATTTATACACATTTTAATCAAACTGAAGACTTTAGTGAATAACTATAATTACCTCGACAACTGTTTCTTCCTTTGGAGCTAATGATTTCTCCACATCTTCCTTAAGCCGACGTAACATCATTGGCTTCAAAAGAAGTTGCAGTTTCTGAACTTCACTTTCGCTACTCAAATTACCAAATTCTTTAAGGAATGCTTCACTACTAGAAAACTGTACTGGTTCAAGGAAGTTTAACAATGAAAAAAGTTCATTCACGTTGTTTTGTAAAGGTGTGCCAGACAAAAGTACTCTATGCTCTAAATTCAACTGTCGAAGTCCTTCAAGTAACTTGCAATTTCTGTTTTTTAGTCTATGGGCTTCGTCTATAACACAGAGCCTCCAATTATATCCTTTTAATTCATTAAAATCTGTTATAATGATTTCAAATGTAGTTATGAGTACATTAAATTTAATTAAATCCTTAATTTGTTGTCCTTTTTCATTTTTATAATAAACTTCATATTCTTGGAGCATAGTCCGACTCGCTGCACTATAAACAAAAGCTCACGTAGTAAACAATTATTTCATTTTTAAAAAGCATAAAGCAACTTAATAAACTTACGATCCATGATATACTACGACGTTCATGTCAGTCCAACTTTCAAATTCACGTTGCCAATTTGGAATGGTTGAAAGAGGTGCTATTATTAAAAATGGTCCACGGATTCCATACTTGTACGCAGCATCCACAAACGTTAAAGACTGAATGGTTTTGCCCAAACCCATTTCATCCGCAAGAATGCAATTATGTCCATTATACCACGAGAAAAGCAACCAATTAAGACCTTCTAATTGATACGGTCGTAAACTGTTGTTACTTTTATAAATTGGCGACTCCTCCAATTTCACCCATGCTGATGCAGTTGGTTTCTTTTTCGGCTAAAAAAATTACGTCGTATTAATTAAAAATTGATTTAATTTAAAAAATAGTTATACTTTGACTTATGATACATTACCTTCCACTGATCTTTGGGAGGCAACTTATTAAATTTCACAAATTGAGCAATCTTTTCTGGATCTACATCTTCTTCCAGTTCCCAAGTAGAGTCTTCATATTGAAGTGAACGCCATTTAACCAGATAGTGCTTCAAGGTTTCTCCACTTGTTGGATCAGTGTGTGTTGCCTCGTCGAGTACTCTATCCACTTCTACAAAATCTGGATTAAATGGATCATCTTCGGTCTGAAAAATCGTAAATTATCTTTCATGCATTTATATCCATTGTTACACAAATCTTGTTATCTAAGATATGTAAATGTATTCATAAACTTTATGTGGAACACTGTTAGGCAAAGCCTATGTGAAAAATAAAGAAAAAACTTTATTAGGAATCGAATTTAATGTGTAAACACACACTAAACATCTACGAATTAAATTAAATTTAATAGAACTATAAATTAGTCAAACTGTTAATAATATAACTACTAAAACATATAATCATGGATTATTTACATTTTCAAAAATATTAGTATTCTGTTGTTGTCTCTGTTTGAATCTTTTCAGTTTGGCTTGAATTCTTTTATCGCCTTTATACAATTCTTCTTCAGTCCTCCATTCACAGTGTAAGTATGAAAAATTTCTGTATTTAACGAAATATTCTTCAACTTCTATAATTTGAGGCTTTGCTTCTGCCGCGGTACTTTCTTGCTTGGACTCTGTATCCTCTTTTTCCTGTGTATCCTCATCTTTTTCAGCATTATCTACATCGCTGCTCTTTTTATCGTCAGTTGTTTCAATATCCTTCTCAACTTTGTCACCTGTTTCCGAGTCTGGTTCTTTCTCTAACACTTCTTCTTTCGTCTCATTATCTTCTTCTGTACTCTTAACATCTGCTGAATTTGAAGCACTGTCAGTTTTTTCGACAGATGAATCCGCTTTAACTTCTGAAACTGCTGGCTTAATTTCTCTTTTTCCCATGCGAGAACATAATATATGTTGCACAACCATAGAATCTTCATCTGTTGTATTCTATAATGCAAAAAAATACACTATTACTTAAAATGTCATAGATTAGATTTAAATGTATTAAAATGTATCATATCATGTAACACATACTATATATACAAAGTTAGGCTTGTTGGGACCGACATCACCACCTTCATTTTCCTTTTTAACAGAAACTGGCTTTGTTGTGTTTGCACCTTCTATTTTTTTAAGTTGTGCATCTTGCAGAGGCACGTCGTCATCAGAAAATCTAAGCATTACATCGTCAACGTACTTTTTACGATGCGTATTTCTAGCAGATCGTCTTTTATTGTCATCCCCAGCTTCTGGTGATGGCGGAGGCGTCGCAGCCAATTCTTCGCCATCAGAGTCAGGTGCAATTCGACTTTTACGCTTTCTACAATTATTGAGCAAAACAATGAAAATACAAGAAGCAAATATTATTGAGTGTTGCAAACAGAATATCAGAAAAATAAAAAAATAACGTGAATCAACTTACTTTGAACTTCTAGGCGATTTTCCAGCTGAAACTTTCGCAACAGATCTTTTACGAGCCGCACTTTTCTTTTTGTTAGGAGTAGCAGTTTCTGCAGCGATAGCGACTTCCGAATTGTCTTCTTTCTTCTCATCTGCCGGGACATCTTCTGATTCCCCTTTTTGTTTGGTTTGATCTTTTGTTTCAATTACTATAGGTTCAGTAGTCGAGGAATCCACTTGTTCCTGATCACCTTGAATGGACGGTTCAGACAGCTTTATATCAACCTCTTTAACAGCAGTCGAATCAGAAACTGCAGTTTCTTCCGTTTCTTGTGCAACTTCTTCATCGGCTGATTCAGATTGATTATTTTTTCTAAAAAAACGTATCAAATAGAATAATAAACCATTTTAACAGAAACAAATTATGATACAACGTATACTGGTAATACAACATACTTTCTATTGCGTTTTGTCGAATCTTTGTCTTTATTTCTTTTCCTGGGTGCTTTAGGAGACTTTGCTTCCTTTGGCGGTTTCGGTTCCTTTTTCACTTTCGGTTCCTTTGGTTCTTTCGGCTCTTTCGGCTCTTTTGGTTTACGTGGTTTTCTAGGAGGACGCGACTTTCTACCTTTATTCCATTCCTCTTCCATATCGCCCGAAGATGGCTTAATATCTTCGGAATCGGCAGCACTATCAACTATATTGCTACTATCTCCAGGAGTTACTTGATTATCTGACAATGGTTGTTCTGGCTGTTGCTGAGTAATTGTTGTAGGAGCAGCAGCTTCTTTGTCAGCCTTCTTCCTATTCTTTTTAGCTCTGGGTGTGCCTTTACTACGACCGCGACCAGTAGTACTTGAAACCTATTTATAAGAAAAGATTTTACGAATAATTTATTATTTTTCTTACCTTTATGTTTTTATTTTACATATTATAAACATTCAGTTCAACATATTAGTTCTGACTTACCTGTGGACTATCAACAACAGCTGCTGTAAACATAGGAGTTTGCAATATACATTGAGGTCCACCATTACATTGATCATTTGTCTCATGCTGTTGTAATGCTTGCAACTTTTCTTGTATAGCAACAATTTTTTCTTGATTCTCAGCAGCTGGAGGCATACAGTACAACTCCTGCAACTGCTGTTGCAATGCAGCCCTTTCTTGGTGATGAGTAACTGGTGTACAAGAGCTACCAAAACCAGCAGATGTAACTGCTGTCGATGTTGGATTTGGTGGTATATTGTATATATTTGGCATAGTGCTACCACTAATTACATCACCGCCAGGAGGATACTGTTGTCCAGAACCCACCAATATGTCATTGGTATATATATTATTTTTTGGAATATTTGTGTAGTCTGTAAAATTTTGTTGTACTGGATGTGGAGCTTGTGAATTTGGCACTGGCACTGCAGTTTGATGAGATGGTAGTACCATACCACTGGTTTGATTTACCGTAGGAATTTGTTGACTGTTTAAATGTGTGGGTGGAACTTGATTAGTTTGATTTTGCAATTGTGTGGGTGGATTTTGAATGGGTGGTTGTAACTGTGGTTGATGAGGTATCTGGGGTGATATTAATGCTGTATTTTGAGGCATTATACCAACTTGAGGGGTCATATGTGGTTGAGGTGGCTGCGTTGATTGAACCTGTGTTACACAAGGTGTGACTGGCTGAGGTGGTGGAGGCTGTGCTAACTGAGATTGAGAAATTTGTGGCTGTGACTGTTGCGCTTGATTCAATGTGGGCTGTTGAGATTGAGCAATCGGTGGTTGCTGCTGAGGAGCATTTATCTGTTGCATTTGTTGTTGTTGATTCATTTGTTGTTGCAAAGGAGGTTGTTGACCCAACTGAGGTTGTTGAACTTGATTCATTGGTGGTTGTGAAGATTGCAGTGGCTGTTGAGGTTGTACCTGAGGTTGCTGTGTTGGTACTACTTGAGGTTGATTTATATGAATTTGCTGTACTTGTTGCTGTGGACAATTCACAGGTTGTTGTTGATTGTGCTGTGGCTGCTGTGGCACTGTCTGACTATTAACTGCAGATTGCTGAGGATGTGTAGATGCATTATTATTAACTGATGGATGATTTACTGCATTCATTTCTAAATGTGGATCATGCTGCTTTGTATCGCATGCATTTTGGTTCTCAATACTGGAAACAGGCGTCTGAAGTTGACTCTGTGTGGACTGCTGCTGAGACAATGTTGATAAACTTGAACAATCAACATTTCCATTTGTACTAGATGCTGGTAGAGATTGTACAGTTTCCATTTGAGGGATTTTTCCTGCTGTATGCTCCAAAGGTGAATTATTTTGTGAATTACTTTGTATCAAAGTGTCAGCTTGTTGACTAAGCACATCTTGTTGTTGATCTGGAACACTTTGATGCAAGGTTTCTGTTTCTTGTTTTGGAGGTTCAATTGGATTATGAACAGGTTCTGCAGGTTCCCTTGCTGTACTTTCTGTAACATTGTGAATAGGTTCTGTTCCAGTTACTGGAAACATTGGTGTGCTTTGTTCAGACACTGGAGGTTGAGCTTCTACTACACCTCTATCTTCAGAAACATTTGGCCTTATTTGTGGCTGTTGTTGCTGCGGATGTGACCACTGTGCCGGCATTGGCATCCTGGGTCCCGTCATAGATGGTATGGCGTTTTGTGCGGTAGACTGAGACAAAACATTTGGTGCTTGTGACATTGTTGGGCGTGCTTGAAATTGATTATAGTCTTGGTTTGAAACGTTTGTGTTTGATACTGTAACACCTGGTATCACCATTTGCTCCAATGCTTGAAGAGTAGTCTGTTGTGATGATGGATTCATTTGCAATGAAGCTGGAGGGCAAGGTGAGACAGACATTGTACCAGGTTGATTTGATTGTTGATGTGGAAGTTGAACATGTGGGTGTGGAGATAATGTATTAGGCTTGGCTGGTGACATAATAGGTCTAGGAGACATTTGTTGTTGTACTGCTGGTGGTCGTGGTGACATCTGAGGCCTAGGTGACATTTGTGGTGATAACTGCGGAAAAGTCGCGCGATATTGCGGGCTTGTAGCATGTTTGGCTGTTCCAAACTGTGTTGCTGGCGCAGAATGCTGTGGTTGGTTAAACATTGTACTCGCATGATGAGAGTATTGAGAATCTATTGGTTGTTGCTGTTGTGTATTGGGATGTTGTGTATGCTGAGGATATTGTTGAGGAAGTGAAGGATGAGTTTGATGACTCGGATGAGATGGGTGATGATGCGGCATCCTTTGTGGAGGTTGCTGAGCTTGTTGAGCTTGCTGCTGTTGTTGTTGCTGCTGATGAATGGCTGATGCAAAACCTGGATATCCAGGAGATGTTTGATAGATTGGTACAGAACTTCCTTGCTGATAATGCTGTTGCTGTCCAACCATGTGTTGGTAAACACTACCAGTTCCACCAGCTTGCATTGCTTGATGTGGTACTCCCATGTTTCCTATCATGCTTTGCTGATTACCAAAATGTTGTTGCTGTTGCTGTAATTTTTGATTCATAACTCCACTTTGGTCTTGCTGGTGAGAATACTGTGGTGGCATATGCTGCCGATAAGTACCAGGTTGTGGTGCCATCTGATTATAATGTCTTTGCATTTGTGGGTAAGCACCTCCACTACCTGGCCAACCTTGCATACTTGGATCCATAGACATATTTGCTCTTGTCATTGAATGTTGCTGCTCCATTGAATACATATTATCATTATAATTAGGATATTGTCCTCCACTACCAGGATGAGGCCCTCTATGTTGTGGTGTCATATTTCGAGCTTGATTTTGAAATGCTCCTGGCACCATAGCACGTTGTGGTGCACCACTATCAAATGTTCCAAGATTTTGATTAAACATGTTGCGCTGTGATGGACTCTGCAATTGATTTGAACTTCCAAATTCAGATCCGCCAAATGAAGTTAATTTTTGAAGCGGAGATTCTTGAGATATATAAGATTGACTAATGTAACTCCCTCCTCCGTTAACGCCTGGGTTTGAACCATCTCTAGATACTACCACAGAATTAGTTGTGCCTGCAGGGTCAAAATGATCGTTCCCCCCGAGGTCAGGAAGAGCATCAAGCATCGAGCCACTGACATCTTCACCAAACAGGTCGTACGAGTCCATGTCTACGCCGCAGGACTCTTCGCCTCTATTTCAGGCTTAAGAGGATATTGTATAGTCTCTTTCATAATCATTAACGTGCCCATTGTTGATCCACGTCTTTTTTGCCTGAAACAGTATTTGAAAAAATTCATATTATGATTGTATTAAAAATATTTGTCACAATTTTACATGGTATTTGATACTTTTAGTATGTTATTAAAGTATTTACGTAATTATTATTGGTGTTAGTTTTAAATATTTCAAGTTTCTCCGGTGACAATGACAAATGCCAAAGGGGAAAAGCTATACGCTTATGGCTCAATTCCTCATAATCGCTATAACCTTTCCCCCTTGGAGTATGTCCTTATTTGTAGTATCACCTACGAGTACATTAAACATATACTCATTTTGCTTCCCTGTAAATGAAGATACTAAAATTAAAGGAACAGTTTTTAATCATACTCATAATGTAGAAAAAATATCTTGTATACATGTCTATAACCACAGAAATATATGTATAAAAGAACATATAACGTACAAATACATGTGAAACATTAATGGTTTTGATGCTGCGCTATTTATATTCTTATTATAGCAAATATTTAAATTAAATATATACTTAAAATGTATGCCTAAAAAAAGAAAAATATTAATATATATAGCTTTGTTATTGTTTCTCACATTTTTAACTGATTTTAAAATAAATACGTATAAATATTTATATGAGGACTTTATGGTTTTCATAAGTATTACACATTAAACACTTTTGGTTGTGTATCAATTAGTTTTATGCCACTATTATTACTATGAGTGTAAAAATATTGTATTATAAAAAAACTTGATTTGAATAATTTAAACAATCTTTAAAGATATACCAAACAATTCAAAATATATTAGTTTTTTTTGTACATAAATACAATACTGAATATTTACAAGAATATCTAATGGTTTATTTATATTTAAAATATTCCACATTTATAGTAGTAAGACAAATTAATATACAAACATACACACACTACAGTATTTTCTATTATTTTCTATAAATAAAGACGGTTTTCTAAGCAATTGTAGCTAAATACTTTCTCTTGTAATAATAATGCAGAATGCAAACAATTCTAAACACTATTTTTACAATTTAATGGCTCTATCTGTTTCTAAAACTTTTTTCTATTAATAACAAATTTAACTCCGTTTTTATGCAATGATTAGATTTATATAATAAAACTCTAATTAATATACTCTATAATTAAGAAACATAACCTAACATTAGAGAAAAACGAGGTACTCATCAGCAGAAAAGACAAAGTACACATAAATTGTAACTCATAAAATTCAAAGTTTGTGCATAAATATTTTGAACATATCCAAATCTATAAATTTGTTAAAATTAGTGCGGCTTAATCTTGACATGGTCGTACATCGACAGAGAGACTATTATAAGCAATTGTTGTTCTGCCAATTTAGATTTTTTCAATTCTAACACCATATAAAGAAAACTACTATACATTATAAAAACGAGTAAATTAGAACATAGTTTTTTCCAGACTCTTTCGAAATCAGAACAAACTTATCCCAATACTTAGTTTAGGAAGAACGACGGAAATTCGAGACCGTGAACGACAAACAGAAACAACGAAAGGTACGATCATTTTTGAAAGCAACAATATGGTATAATTGCACGCTGCTAACTGACACGCTGGTAAAATTCAGAAGCCGACCTGCGGAATCGTCAAACATCCATACACAATGCATAAACACTAAACGAAAAAGCGTACGGTAAACACCTTACAAACCTGAAGCACTGACAGCGGCACTAAAACGTACGAAAGAATATTCTCGTTCTCATCGGAGAATCAACGAAAATACACGCGTTAAGTACATTACAAGGGTGAACACACAGAAGAAACCGCGAGACGAGTATAGAAAGTTCTCACACTTCACATCGAGCGGCACGGATATTCAATCCTTGTGTATTTTTTCGCTAAACCGACGAATTTTCACTGTGCCGCGAGTGAAATACGCGGTATAAACGACGGTATCAGAAGCGATCGGAGCGATTCGGTGAAAAAAAAGCACGGATCGTCGGAAAGTACGCCATTATCGTGAGAGATTTCCGTTTGGGCTTCCGAGAGAGAGAGAACTCGTAGCGGCCACCGCGACGCTCGATATTCCAGCACCAAAGCGTCACTTCACTTCACGGCGATTCACTCTCCTTTCTTCGTGCGATATCGTGTGCCCGCTTGTCGCGAAACCCGTGCACATCCGATCAAAATCGTTCGACGCGCGTTAACGAACTTCCTTCTACCGAAAAACCACCCTTCTTCGTTGTGTCGCGCGCGCGTTCACACGATTTTCACCGACGGCGGCTGCGGCTGCGGCTGCGGCGGCACGGACCGTCGAGGTGCAAGCGTGTCCATAGGTCCGAATCATTCTACACATCTCTCTGACCCCCCTCCCCCAACGCCGCGCGCCGTGTACCCCTCCCCTTCCCTCGTTGCCCGCTCCCCACCTCCTTCGCCTTCGTTGTCCCGTCGTCGAACAGTTCACAACGAAGGACCTACTCTTCTCTCTGTTACCCCACTGTATCCTATCCTATCCTGTCCTGTCCGACGAAGACCGCTACAGACCCAGACCCAGCAAACACGCAGAGCAGTTACACGTCGTAACATTTGTAGAAATACACGCACACAACTGCGTTTTCACATCGTGCGCGCACACTCACTCACTGCACCACCTGGTGGCGCGCGCATCTCTCCTCGCCACTTATAATCGTCCCAGCTTGCACACACGTGTTTCATGTATATATACACACACGCAGAAGAAGAAGAAATAAGATTGTGTGCCGAAGTTGATTGAATTTTCATTTTCGCCGTTCGAAGAAGAAGAAGAAACAGAGTCGCGGGCATTGTCGAGTAATTTGGACGAGACGTACATGACCGCGGTTCGAGCAGAATCGTAGAAGTCGGATATCAACCGTTTCGGGGAAGAATTCATTCGTTGTGCGTGTAATAATTCGGCTGCGGTTGTTTGTATAAATATCCATGTGCAAGCCTCGACGCTCTTATATTTTAGCATAGGTAACAAAATGTCCTATCGGCGAATATATGTTTGGTTCTATAAACATTTGAAAAGAGTATGTTTTATTTCACTTAGTATGTTTTGCATTTGAATATAATGATTAATTGTATAAACATACGAAGTCCGGTAATTATAGTTCGATTGATTTTTTTAATAACCGTTGGATAACGGTTGAACGACTGTTTGGATAACCGTTGATATGCAATGGGTGTTAGAGTAGCGAGAATTTTATTATAACATTTTCATTCATTATAGTTGACTGAAAGTTGTGGTACAACCAAGAAGAGGTTGATTCTATGCCTCAGACTAAAACGAAATCATAAAATATATTTCTCGGGTAACAATGCTTTCGAGAAATAACAACTTTCATAATCGAAGTATACGTTCACTTTAATGTCAAATACATTAATCTATTCATCTACTTCATTTTAAAAATCAACCTATAATTAATCCAGATAATCGATAAAACATTATGTCGTATTGTGTAAAGAAACTAACATAACGGTCTACGGTGAAATTCGTCGTGCTGAATTTTAGATAAGTATATACCTACCACATTAATCTTTAAACTTATTTGTTTTTTTTTTTTCGGAAAAAAATGTATTCTATTAACTTCACTTATTTTGAAATCTGAAACCATTCTATTACATGCATAGACTCTTTTCGTCTACAAACAAGCTTTATTACTACGTTCTCAAAGAACTAGACAGGAATTTTTTTAATCTATTTTCATACATCTTGTTTCATTGATACTAGGACTAAAAGTGATCTTATAAAAATTTCTATTCCGAAAACATACGTATAATTTTTATAGATTATTTACCACAAAGCAAACAATAAAAGCTCCCTAAAACCAGTCCTTTGTCGTAAGTGTACAGAAAAGTTGTACTAGAAACCGTTTTTGCAACAGACAAACAGTATATTGAAGTGGATATAAAAAAAACTTAAGTATAGATGGAATAAGTGTATAGATATAGAAGAATCATACATTCAAAAATGTCACGTTACGGATAAAAAATAAAAATGTTTTAATAAAAATGTTCATTAGTTATTGAACATCCAACATATTTTCCTCGATATATCGTAAGTGTCCACGTGTATGACCGAACGCATATATTTAAACACTAACAAAAAGATTAGCAAAAGAACTAAATTTCAATAATTGAATAAACACTTTGAAAATTTTCCTTGTAGCTCTGAAAATATGAAAAGCGTTGAACGAAAAGAATAATGTCTGAATAAAAAAATAAACTATATGCATTAAAAACAAAAATAATTTGTACTTTCGATTTATCGTACATATTTTGATATTATCAATTCAGTTAAATATTTACCTTAGGAAAATAGAGAACAGTGAGAATCATGTTTTTATGAAATGTCAGTAACAAAGATATTGATCCAAGCGACCTAACATAAATCTATTATATAACATATATTTTGGATGTTTTTTCACGAAATATTGCATCAACTACAGTCGTATTGAATAAAGCGGCGTAAAGTACACATCGAATTTTCCACTGTTAATTCTAATTTTATGTACGTGCTATTCATTTGATAAAAAAACGTACTACGTCACTGATAAATTTTCAAAAATTAATAAACACAAGATTAAAAACGGTTTATGTACGTACTGATTACAAGTTACTGTACAGTCTTATTTACAATGGAAAAGCAATTATCACTTTGAATTTGTATGCTATTGATTGGAATGAAGGTTAATGCAAAGAAGCCTTGTGTTTGAAATCGGCTAAAAAGGGGAAAAGATTCTGCTTCCACTTCGATCGCGATCTTACGACAATAGGAATAGTATAGGAACATCGTTACTCATCATGTATTTAAGTTGCATCACGTTTTAACACTTACAAGATTATACTCAAGTCATTTTCTCCAAGTAACATTTGTACACTACGCGATTTCACAGTGCATTCGGTTACGATCAATGAACCTAACAAAAAATCGTCCTTTTTCTTCCTTCAACTTCAATAAAGTAATAAATTCATAAAGAATAATTTTAAAGATGAGTTCTACAAAAAGTAGATTCAATCCATAAAACAGATGAAACTGCAGTTTGATTCTGTAGAATGATTATCTCAACAATCAATTAATACCCTACTGTTTTCTGTGTATTATTTATAATTGTGTCACTTTTAATTGTGCTTCAAATCTCACGTTGGATCATCTTAAATAAGTTTCTCATCCATCTGATATTAGTTGTAAAAGAAAAATCGAGGTAAACGTTTCGATATCGAGATATAAGTTTCTTGAACTATTAAGAATATCGTATTCATAAACAGAGTAACGAAACACGACTCGTCGCAGTAAAATACCGAACGGACTCCAATCGAAATTTTTACAAATATGTGTATTAGAATGATTAAGTATTATATTTTGATCGATATCATTGAATTGTTTAATTTTTAACGTTTATGAACGAAATACGTCGTTTACAATACGATTTACAAAAAAGTTAAATAGTCATAAAAGTCGTGCGTGCATACACATGTATATACACCGCTTAAAAGTACTAGGACACTCGTTATTTTCAAGGAAATTCGATTTTCATGCGCGCTAATATCTCTGAACATACAGTAAAAAATGTGTAAAACTTATTCAGAACCGGCACAACGAAAAAATGAATGAAAAATCGGTCTGTCCGATCCCGCAATCTTAACCCTATAAAAAATTACCAGATAAATGGTTTAAACTGATAAATTTAAAAAAAGGTGTCCAAAATCAGAGGTACACGGATAGGTATATTTTCTCGAAGAACAGAATAATATTACGACAGAGATAATGTCAAAATTGGTATACGGAATGTATTGATGAATGATTTTATTGTTTTTTAAGCAGAAATTAAATTACTAATTTATCAGTGACTGCACGTTCCTCTTATCGCATAAAATATCATAAAAGGTAATATCGCTATACTTCTTTTCATGATCTCATTATTTGTTTCAGGTTTATGTGAAACTTTGTAAATGTTTGAAAACTTTTGAGCGGTAGAGTACGTGCAAATGTACGATGAATTATATGTCTACGGTTCATTCAGAGAAAACAGTAAAATAAGAAGTGGGAAAAAAGGAAAGAGATTGGACGTCGTAACCTCCCAAGAATTACGCTCCTAGCACATAAAGTATTCGGTATCGTGGTAAAAACACACAGCGCAATTGGCGGTAGTAAGGCGGAGTCCGAATTATACCACAAAGAGAACCAATCAGATTTTACCTTATAAAGTAGGATACCAGGGCAGGATATTCGATTAACCAATCCTGTCCTCTAGGTATCGGTCGAATGTGTACGTGTATACAAGCTTCAATGAAATACGGCCGTATTTGACATTACACTCAATTTTTCTCGATTGTACGATTGTAAATATATAAGATTGGAAGAATTTCAAGTATGCGTGATAAAATTGTAACACAGCGGGTTAAGTTACATAATCCAATGATTATTAATGAATTACGAATGAATTTGGGGAAACGCGGCCAAGAAAATTTTCAATCTTCAAATTCTGTTTTTTTATGGTCGAATTTTCATACATTTTAACTTGTCTTTCCTTGTAATCCGCGAAGTATTATTTTGTATGTTAACTGAAACATCATTTTTATATATTTTTTTTTAAGAGCGAAGTATGAAACGTTTCGTATTTACACAAATATCAATAAAAGGACAATCTAATTGTTTATAGCGTATTTCGACGGTTTTTATACAACATGTAAGTAAAGAAATGATTAGTAGATGCTTAGAGGTAATAATCTTATGCTTACCTTACTTATACTGTCAGTGTCATTAAATCAAATTTTATCGTTTTCGTAAAATCGTCATTTAAAGAAACGTGATATTTTCCAATCGCAAGATTTCAGTGAAATACAAAATGATTGAAAGGTACATGAAATAAGCCTCATGCAATATAATTTAATTATGTGATTATACAAAAAAGATGTTTAATTTTAATAATATATTGCTATCAAGCCTTCTAATGTTATATATTACTGAAAATTTCAATAAAGTTTGTCAGTATTAAAAATTGCAAAGGTAAAAAATACAGTTACATGAAACAAAATGAATTCACTGATGTACGCATGACCAAATTAAAATTTGTTACATGCATTCGTATTTTCCCAAGTACAGAAAACAGAAATGAGGGTAAAAAATGTGTATTTCTACTTTCATGCACAAAACAACAAGAAAGACGTTCACCATACCCTGACATGAAATGCGAAGCATTAAAAGAAATCCGTAAAAAATTGGTTCGAAAAATAAAAAGGAATATCCATGTACATGTTACGGTACTTTGCAATTTTGTTCTAGATCGAAGTGTCAAAATGAAGCTTCAATATTGCTAAATTAAAGAGCGTGCGGAGAATTTACGGAAATGTTCAGCGGGCCGATCTATTATCGAGAACCGGTTTTTAGAGATAATCAAGTAAAACTCACTGTAGTGTGCACGTTAATCCCATTTTTCTGGACGTTCCATGTAAATCTACTTCACAAATGTTCGCTTAATCGTTATCTCGGTGTCCATTTTGTTTGGTTAATTACTGAAGAGGCGTCAGTGCTGCCGTGGATTACGTTGACACAACATGACGGCTCTTCCGTGATTGGAGTACACAGTACACGTCAAAAATTCAACTCTCTCGCGTACGAATCTCTAAAATAGTTTCACATTCGTCTGAACATTCGAAGAAGCTTATCGCACGGGATCACGATAAAATTTCAAAACACCATAAACAACAACACGCATTTCTATTTATGTTTTACATATTGACCGCTCGGTCCTCCCGACGATAACCCAATTCCGTAGACGAATAGAGAAGAAACGAAACGCTTTCTGCTTATAAGTATACCGATGGTGTCGACACATCACGGTGTGTCTCTAAAAAAAATTGCAAGTCAACTGCACGGCATAACTTCTTATTTTCTGTCGATGTTGTATAATATCATAAAATAATTTCACATAAAAATTCTATAAAAATATTTTTCATACGAACTGTCTATAAAACATTTTAATTTCATTATTATTTTCTTATATTGAAATAAATGTTAATTCCATTCACATCCATATTCCTTTTGTCGAGCGGTTTGAAAGGTAATATTTTATCTACAAATAAAAATTATAACTTTCCATGCTTAGAAATAGCCATCAAAATGTTTCCATGAAATTTCATGTAATTTTAAATAGATTTTATAAACATTTAATGAATACAGTCGTTAATAGCTTCTTTCTTGAATCGGTTTATATAATTTGAATATAACTTTATTGGAAAATATAATGGTATAAAAATCATGTTAATCGTATCGAAATCGGCCATTATGTGCACGAACTTACGTATGAGTTTCCATTCTCTGTTATTGCTTAAATCTATGGTATACATATAGCGATGATGGTGTTTTGTTAGCAATTGTTTTAATCGGGCTTATTTTATCCACAGCAATATATATATTGCAATTTTACACGGAGCGACTAAATAATTCGTGAATATCGTATTCACAGTTTTGTGCAAACCTGTAATATACTAAAGAAAAAGTACTCCTGTGGAATTGTTGGCTGATACGGATAATTCAAGCTCGCTAATTTTGAAAGGCTAGGTAAGGAAATGTATGTCATTTCAGAGTAAAAAATTCATTATCTTATCATACATATACATTCTTTTTATTCTTTTATATTTATTTGCGAATTATTTTTTTATATTGAAAAATATACAATTGCATGTTTTCACAACATTGCGATCAGATGTATGTCAACAATAAATAAATGTTTTTAATTATGCAGCAACATGTCCAGCACATCACAAAAGCATAAAAATTTTATTGCGGAGCCAATGGGTGATAAGTCTGTTACAGACCTTGCTGGTGTAGGAGAAGTCCTAGGTCGTAGATTAGAAGCTGCCGGTTTTGATAAGGTATTATATATTTACATTAACTCCGATGTTAATATTTTCTGTCACTACAAATTATAGCAATATGTACTGTATTAATAGAATATAATATTGTTAAAAGTCATTATTAAATGTTTTGTTTTAGAGGTTCCAAACTAAAGATATAATATACAAAAGAAATAGTCTTTTTTTATACAAGTAATTCAGTAAAAGTATATTAATCCTCGCACTACCAAGGTATTTTTTTTAAACTTAAACTACCAACAAGGGGCATTTAGTGTCCATCATCAAGAAATAATTATTTCTGGCAGATTAATGCCGGATTGAATGATAGACACTTTTGCAGAAAAGAAAACATATTTACTTGTCAATTCCAGTTGAAATATGAACAATATTCTTTTCTTTTTTCAGAATTTTGACCGGACTGATTAGCAAAATAAATACACAAAGTATGATGTGGTGGATACAGTTTCCCCTCCTTGGTAGTGTGTGGGTTAAATTTGCTTATAGTTTTATTAAAATGTAAAAATTAACATGTTTTATTTTCATTGTAAATGTATAGGCATATGTAGTCCTTGGCCAATTCTTGGTGCTAAAAAAGGACAGGGAGTTATTTCAAGAATGGATGAAAGATGCATGTTCTGCTAATGCAAAGCAGTCAAGTGATTGTTACCAGTGCCTCTCTGATTGGTGTGATGAGTTCTTATAAAGTAGTTTGTAAGATTAATATCACAAAACTAAAACTGTTAATATAGCAAAATCTCTTTTATAATATTTTAATACAAAATATAAAAACTATTTCACATTAGTGAATTCAATTTTTAAACAATTTTATTTTACCACAATTGAAGCTGTAATATTGAAAACATGTAATATTGAAAAAGTTGTTTTGATAGTTTGAAGTTTAATAAGTTATTAATATAAATTAACAATTTAATTTAACGTTTTTTTAAAAATGAAGAATAGTTGGTCATTTTGTGAAATAGTCTCGTATTAATAATAATTTTCAACAACACTGTATTTTTTTTTATTATACACATATTTTGTGGATTTACACTTTTTCTACGTTTTTTGTAAAATTAGGTATAAATCATTCAGTGTGTGAATGCTGTATATATAATACTAAAATATTTTTAGTATTTCCTATTATATACAGATGTAAGAAAGAAGTCGTACATTTAATCTAAAAATATATTTTTGGAAATAATGAGTGGTAGTCAAGATATCCTTATATACCACAAATATCTCTAAAATATGAAATTTTAATGTAACTGATACTCTGTATCAAATGATATGAATGTTCAAACTGTCAAACTAAATTGAATTATAATATTAATAAAATTAATTTTTACAAAACAGTTTTGTACATTTTTACAACTTTTTATGAGAAATATAGTTTGTCAGAATCTTCTGGTTTTAATATAAAAATTAAATTCCAAAACATATAATTACGTAATTGAGGCTTATATAAACATAGAAGCATATTATAAATTTCAAACAATTTTTGGTAATTATATTCTTAATCCATTTGCATCCGCAAGCGGAATAATCCGCATACGACGACTGTCTTTCGCCAAGCGCGGATTTATGAAATTGGTCACGTATTTAGAGCTATGATGCAAATGTGTTAACCATGCAAAGGTGCATACAAATAACCTTATGTATAGGGTGCGTGGCAATTCAAGGTCAAATTTTTCTTTTTAATGTTTTCGTATTCTACTCGTCGCGAGGACAAAAAGTGTGAAAGAAACCATAGTTCGCAACTCAACCGTTCTCTTGAAAAATGATGATAAAGTTACAATAATTATTACAGCTACTTTATTTACAATGTGCTTTTATTTCATAGTCAGAAGCAGGGTAAATATCCGTGTCGTGTCTCTCAAAATTTACTGCTGCTCTTAGATACTCCAATGCGTGCAACGTAATATGTATTACATATCATACAAAGTGTTAGCAACAGACAGAATCATCACTATTGGAGTATCTACGAGCAGCAGTAAATTTTGAGAGACACGACACGGTTTATTTACCCTGCATCTGACTATGGAATAAAAGCACATTGTAAATAAAGTAGCTGTAAGAATTATTGGAACTTTAACATTACTTTTCAAGAGAAAGGTTGAGTTGCGACCCATGGTTTCTTTCACACTTTTTGTCCTTGCAAAGAGTAGAATACGATATCATTTAAAAAAAAATTGACCTTGAATTTTAAGGTCAAGGTTGGCTATGATGGTTGTGACATACAATTTTGAATTGACATTCTAACAATTTAAATTTCATATCATCTTGTAACTCCAACTTCCTAAAATTACATTAAGTTTTTCTGAATTATATGAATTATGATATAATTCAATTATGATTGAGTTTACATATGAAGTCATTACTTTAAATGTAAACACAGTTGTTTCGAAACAGATAATATTATAAAATGTTATTTTCTGAAAAAGTGAAAGTAAATAAACCATATTTATAAAAACACGACAATGCTTATGTCTTTTATGTTGATTTCTTCAATTGCATTTGTCAAAAAGCTATATAACATATTATGGGTAAATGCCACATGAAAAAATGAAAAACGGTGTAAAGAGGATGATCCCCTATTGTAAGTAATCACTTCTATATCTCTTTGCATGTTGCTCATAAACATTGTACAACATGTATTACAATTGTTACAACATTTTAACCAGTAATAATTAAATAAGAATGCTTTATAAAGTTTTTATTAATACTTTGTATTATAGTATAGTCCTGAAACATGTAAAATTATGAAAATTTGCAAAATTACGAAATGTTTGCTCGCACGTTTTGAACGCTACATATATACGTTACATTTTATATATATATACAATCAAGGTATAAAATTCAGAAAATGATTTACTTAGAGTCATCGAAAAAGCATGAAATGAAAATTGCTGTTATTAGTAAATATATACACTTATTAACAAGTGTATACATTTAGTAAACACTTTCATAATAGAATACAAAATTATATAAATTCTTTGCGAATTGCGTATTTGATTGGGTTGCTTTGTTAGGTTAGCTTGTTCAAGCTTCAAACAAGCTTGTCTTCCTTGACATACTTGATACTCTTGATAGAAAATACGTGCAGTTATTATTCTAATTAACTAACTTAACTAAGTGTTAATGAGATACATAATTTTCAAAGAATTTATATCAATTAGCGTTAATATTTATGCGCTTATATACAGCATTTCAGTATATAAGTGTATATGCACTCTTACCGGAGTTTGATTTACTATACATATACAAATAAGCTATATATATTTTTACATATATACATAACATTACACGTGCGTGCACGGTCGTAGGCAGAAGTTTTAAACTAACGCAACTTTGTTTTAATTTTAATAGCTTATGCATCTTTTATCATTACTGGTTTAACGATGAACCCATCATTGAAATACTGTGAAATGCGTTTATACATAGAAGACTGACATGTAACCTATTATTTTTAGGTGGAATTTAAGAATTTTCAAAATCACTGTGAAATACAAGATATTCGTTAAATTCTTTTATTGTAATTCTTTTAGTTTTACTCCGATTAAATAGTATCGAAGCAAAATTTTTCAAAACAGCTATGTATAGCTTTAGTTTGTAGTCTGGATTGCATCTCGTGCTTTCGAAATTTTAGGTTAATTTTGTTAAACGTTTTTGAGTTATATTATGTCATAAGCTATGACAAGTATTTTAGTGACATGTGTGAAAAATTTTGGAAAATTTCCGGAACGGATAATATTCAGACGGCAGAAGAAAGTAACGAATTTTGTGATCCAGCGTTATGTCGGAGATACAGGCAATTTCTCGAGGTTAGTTCTTCCTATTGACTAGCATTCATTCATTAGTACAATTTAAAATTAACAATTATGTTGTTAGGCGTGTGCTACCGAGTTCACTAACTGAACAAACGAGAATTGCAAAATCAGAGATATCTACAACATTGCAGAAAATACATGAGAATGTCATTAATAACACATGGTTAAAGAAGCGTGACATTGAAAATATTATAGATTCTATTGTAAGAGCAGGTAAATATATAAATTGGTTTTTATTTTTCATTTGTTCATAATAAATTATATTCAAACTACTAATTTTGTTCATCTTCTGTCAATTGTGCATTACCTTTGATTTCTTGTAATAAAATAACGTGGCATTTGAATATATATAATTTGTTATTTTTTAATTTTTCATAATCAATATATACTATCAGTAATACGTAATGGCATGCATTGTATATAGTCATAATATTACAGTTACTAAAGTTTTAAAATATATATTTGTAAGTTACAAAGTGGAATAATCAAAATCATAAAATTATTTTTAAAATATAAAAATAACATCAAGGTATATAGAGATGTAATAAAAATGTAAGTTTAATAGAAAAACTTGTTATTTTCAGATGATATACGATTAAATGAAGTTGTTTTATTACTTCAGGCATGTAATAATATAGTGAATTGTATGCATTTAGAGAAGATCCAAATTGGAAACTATCTATGGGACACCTTGACTATATGCAGTATGTTCTTAATAAAAATCTTGTTTAAAATTCATAATTTTGATATTAAATATGAAATTTTTAAATAAATTCAATGTGTCATAATCATTTTGTTTAAAGATGTTCAGCTGCGAGTAGATTATTACAACACTCTCCTACAACTGTATGTAGAGAATGATCATAATTTTTCACCTGTGGATATATTACTCGAAATGCATATGAAAATGATATATCCCGACAACATTACATACCAAACATGCATTGAATATTATTGCAAAAGTGGAGATATTTCTCTGGCACTAAACCTTGTGAAAGAAATGGAAATTTTGAACATGCCTATAACTGAAACTGTTTATAATTCATTACTAAAGGGTTATTCTCATCTTGGGTAAATACATGTAATTAATTGATCAAACCTTTAAATAATAATGCCATCAATTTTATATTTACTGTTTAAATATAATGAATATATATTGAAACTCAAAGAATAAACATGTACAAAAGATTTTTAAATGTTGCAAAGAATATGCTGCTTTCAAATCATTAAATTATCAAAGCAAGTCTTTTGATATTAAATTTTAGGAGATTCTATGATTCATTCCCTGCAGTCTATCTTATATGTTAGTGTAATATATTTTTATGGTATTGTTTGAGATCATTCATGTTTTAGCGATGAACAAAATGTAATTAACACTCTAAACAACATGAAAAAGAATAAAATTAAAGAAACTGCCGAGGTATATACTGCCATAATGTGTACCTATGCAAAAACGAATGATATTAATAAAATCAAGGAAATAATTCAGAGTTGTTCTTCAAAGAACATGAGTTTTTCTAATAAGAATATTTTGGATGTAATTTATACATTAGTAACAAATCATCATAAGAATAACATAAAAACAGTAAGAATTTTAATGTATTTTATAATACTATAGTACATACTGGCATCGGTATTCAGATGTACTGTAAAAATTACCTTTTGTAATTGGTCATTTTAGATGTTCCAGTACATACAAAAAGTGTCAACGGTCTCTAATAACGATATCCAATTGATACTGAAATTCATAAATATTCGTGAAGCAGAAACAGCTCTATATATATGTTTACATATGTTTTCAAAAATACTGATGAATCCAGAATTTCAGCAAGTTATGGAATTAATTTTACAAAATGTGGTTTATAATAGTACGGTGAGAGAGAAATAACATACTTTATTATATTTTTTATTTGTATCATTTATGGTATTTATATCATATGTTTATTATTTTAGAATGTTGACGACATTTTCCATTTCTGTGCCTTGTTGGTACGTAAAGGGGTATATCCAAAACCTTTATTAGGAGCAGTTTACTATTCATTCCTTAGAGATGATGATTGTTTCTCTCTTCCTTTGCTGAGTGCATGTAAAGCTTATTGTACCATAAAGCCACACTATTTTTGGCCACTTATGATTAAACAGGCAATGAAATATGATTTAAAAGGTATATCAAAATTGTTTTAATCGTTAATCATGTTATTTTGAATGAAAATTTTTTAATGTTATAATCATAACAGTATGAACACATGTATTTTAGAAATAAAAAATGTATTTCTTCTATTTTTAGGTATTTTAAATGTTCTTCAAATTATGATCTATAAATTTAATGTAATGCCTTGTATAGTAACAATTACCGATTATGTTCTACCATTTTCTTTTGGGAAGGAAAGTGACATACAAACTTTATTAAGAAAATATAATATAAATGAAACAACAATAAATAATGCTTTTGTTGCATCAATGTTAAGGATAAATAAAATACGTGCTGCTGAAGGTTATAGTAAGTGAGCGTTTTTATGACGTGCATTGTAAATATGTTTATATCAATATCAACTAATAATTGCTTTTTCAGTGAGGTTTCATCAATGTTCATATTTTTACTCCATATTAGCGAATGATCTCAGAAAGTCTCTCATTTTTAGAAAAGATGTAGAATCTTTTGTAAAAATCAGTTATGTTCTATTACATTATAATTTCAATAACAATGCAGCAGTTCCTGTATCAATGGACAGACAGTTATTAGATTTCATGATCACCTATCCAGCTCATAAAAAACTATTAGCACAGGTATGAAACTGAAATCTGGTGAAATGTTAGAAATATCATTATAAATATGTAATCAAATATTATACTACAATTCATTTACGTTAATTATTTTTATAATTTTTATGGAAACATTTGGACATTATTGAATACATGATAATTTTTATTATTACTTTAGATAGTACTATATCTTGCACAAGATGGAGCGAAGTTATCATCTGAATCAATACAGAGGATATTTATATTCTTACACGAATACGCTACAAACGATGTGAGAAATGCACTTAAAGGGATGTCAAGAAGCATGGTACATAAAAGTTTTATAAAATAATAATCATTTGCAGTGTTTAATTTTTAATACCTCTTTTCAAAATAAACTCCTACTTACTATGGTACGGAATAAAAAATTACCCAGATCGACGCGAATTTTACAATAACTCGGTTATTTTACCCTTTCGTTGGTGCTGCCACCCAATGGGACAAATGGCCTATCTTGGTGGACAAAACCCTTTAAATGAATGAACTCAGAATTTCATTTTTAGGGAATAAAGAAGTAAAGAAGTAATAGATAAAGAAAAGGATTACAAATATTTAATTTCATAAATGTAACCAAAGATATTGGTCTTCAAACTTGTATTAGTAAGACGCGTGTTAGTTTGATCCATTTCGCGCGCAACCTTCTTTTATGTGTATATTAATCAAATACAAAAAATGGAAACATATGTTTGTATTAGAATCTAGACTCAATAATTAACCAAGGAAACAAGTTTCGTAGAGGTATTTCTATTATTTCCGATGCAATCAAAAATATTTCGGAGGGCTTTTCTTTAAATAACAATGATTTCATTTTTAGAGCGCTGATTTTGAGATTCGACCGAATTCGCTTTAATTCTTTAATGAAAACTACAGTCGTATACTTTGTTAGTAGACACTAAAAAATCCAAGAGCCAAAAGCTGCCGTAACAGTATGTAGGGCACGTGTAGTAAATTTCTGCCGGCATCACAATGGAACGAATGTCATAATTAGCTGATCAAAATTAATTTCTCAAAAACCATTATTGGTAAAGACAAAATTCTTTTTACGCGCGTTATGGTTCGATGGGGTCTTCTTTATGATATATTGTGTACTCCTTGAGGCACTTGGGGGTTTCAGAGGGTGCGCACCCGATATTTTCTTAATAAAATAATATAGAAATTTTTGTAACACTGAGTAGCTTTACTAAAAAGAAATAAACTTTGTCTTAAACACTTGTTTACATTTTATATAATTGTCTACAAAAACTTATAGACAGGAAAACAGAATTTATATTTTAAGGTCCTATCAATTATTCAGTCATAGTGTTAAAAAGATGTGTTTATTACTACTGGAAGTCACTTACTTTCGCATTAATATTCCATCGTTGAAAAAGGATGTCACATATAATTGTGAAGTGTATTGAATCGAAGCACAGTAAGTTGCCGCGGAATGTAGTACGTACCGACAAGGGGCCCTCCCAAGAAACGTGTCTTAAATATTTTTTTAATTATACAAAATGTGGAAAAGTGTTTAAGACAATGTTCATTTCCTTTTAGTAAAACTATTGAATGTTACAAAACTTTGTATATTATTTCGTTAAAAACATAGGTGGTGCACACCCCCTGCAACCCCCGAGTGCCTCAAAGAGTCCACAATATGACATAAAGAAGGTTTCAATGAACCATAACGCGCGTAAAAAGAATTTGGTCTTTACCTGTAATAATTTTTGCGAAATTAATTTTATCCAGCTAAATGTGGCATTTGTTCCATTATGCGTCGGCCGCGTAAAATTTTGCACGATAAGACTGTATGGGCCGCGCGCGTTCTTCAGAATGATTACGCAGTCCCGCTGATTAACGCCCCTGTGCGTTTATACATTAAATTATCTAATTTGAGTGTATGTTTCATAATTTTGTTTACAATAACATCTTTCTACTGTAAATCAAACAATTTGTATTCTTCCTCTTCCGTTTTGTCTGCGTCTTCAGATTGCGAAGTGCTTAATATATTCCTTCGAACTTTGTTACGATTCAAAATATTATGTTGTAATTCTTCTGACCTACTTGTCCCTCTTTTTTTTCTTTCAAATAATTCGTTATGCCGTTTTCTTTTATTTCCGCCTTTTTGCATTCTCAGACATTTTATACGTAAGCAGAATAAGAAAATAAAATAGAAAGTTAGAAAATTGGTCAAACATATCTCAAAATGACTTGTTTATATAATTAATTTTAAATCTAAGTTTTTTTTAGTTATGTACTCTTAGAAAGCTGAATCTCATCTGACTAACATATTGTATCATATTGTTAGTTGTCGTAATAATAAAAGAACATTTAGCATGGACCAAACGAGCCATCTGGAGTGCAGCGATTCCGATAAGATATACATTTTGCTTTGCGGCGAGCGACTGTAGACGCCTGTAGTAACGAAAGGGTTAACAATGAATATTTTCACAATGCAGTGTTATCCAACTAAGATTTCATACGGAAAAGTATGTGTCAAAATAACATCTACATGTAGAGATTAACTGTGTTTGTAGAATTATTTCATACAGGTTCATTATTTATTACAGTTTTCATTTTTTGATCGTTTACAGTTTTCTGCATTCTTTGTTGGATGCAGGGTATAAAAAATAATATTAATCCACTAACAGTAATCATACCACCAGCAGTAAAAAATCCAGGATCATATGACTCGAGTGCATCATACAGCCACCCTAAGAAATATAAATTTTAAGAAAATAAAACATTTAAAATTATAATCATTGTAAAGCAATAAATTTACCTGCAATGGGTGGTCCCAAAAGTGAAGCAAAACCTTGGAATAGTAAAAGTAAACCGAAAGCATTTGTAAGGCGACACAAACCCAATAAATCTACTAAAATAACAGATGTGAGACCAACATAGGCACCAGATGTGAATCCATATACAGAAGAATAAAATGCAAATGTTCCAAAAGATGTACAAAATGTACTAAGAATTGTAGCTGTAAAAGAACATAGTATGTATTTTTACAAGTGTTTGTTTTAAATATGTAAATATAATACCGTTTATTAATATTGTACTATATTATAGTAATATTTTTTAATTAGTACCATTTGAATGAAAACTTTGGTAACTAAAGTACTATATGCAATACTTACAGATACCACATATTGTAAGACATAAATTATATGTTAATAGCCGATTAATCCATGGTTTGTCTGATACATATCCTAGAACTATACGACCGACAGTATTAGCTATTCCGATTACTGCTAAAAGATAACTTGCTTCTTTTTTATTAATTCCTCGTTCTTCAGCTTGAGGCTGAAAATGATCAAGGATAATGATTATGAAACCTTGATGAAAAATTGGTTAGATGATAATTAGTTTATGGCACTTTCTAAAAATGTTCACATGAAAGTACATTTTTAGTATTAGTATCATTTAAGTAACAAATTGTATGAAATTTTTAGAAAGGATATAAAGAAAACAAATGCAATCAATATACATACCAACACATACACATATGGCACATAAAATCCAATACTGGTACAGAAGTTCGAGAAAATAAATAAAATAAATACTGGATCTTTTAACATAGAGATATCTAACATTTCTTGAAGAACATCTATTTTCTCTTTGATGCACGCATTAAACTCATTATTATTTGCATTTCTGCATTCTGTCTTATTAGGCAAACTCGTAAAGGATTCACGAACATGAACCATTTCTTCACTATGCCTTTGCGTCAAATTTGAACTGTAAATAAATAAAAAATTAATGGAAAAGGAAACAGTGTACTGCACGTGCTTCATACTTTAAACATACTAATATTCGCTTATCGAATCATGGAATGGTTTTGTAAAATGCTTTTCATATATGGGAGGTTTCTTTATCATGATCGCCTATCTACAATACTTATTTTCCTGAGAAATGAATTTCATGAACTTATACTGTTTCAAAGGGCCTACGTGACGATAAAAAGAATTATTCAGAAATTAATTTCTCTAAATCGGATATCAGGGTCACCTTCCTTTTTTTATGGAACCGCCCTTTACTTATTTCAAATACTTATCGTTAGTCTATACATTGTGACGGATTGAACGACCTAATTTGATATGAACTTGAAATGACTTTGAGTATCATAAAACGTAAATAAGACATACAAAAGTATTTCTCTGAGGATTCTTCAAGGCCGTATAAATCCGCTAAATTCATTCATCTTGAAAAAATTATTATTCTAGGTAATAAAAGAGTGACCCTTTTTCGGTTGCACTATCAATAATGAACTACACTGTACAAAGAAAAAAAAAAAGACAAATTTGCATAAGTGAAATGGACATAAAATACAGACGGCTGTTTCTGGACGTTCTTCGAACTGTCTTGACATAATACATCCTGACGAACCGTCTCTTGGACGTCTTCAAGCGGTGTAGTAGAGTCTGCATGGTTGCTATCGACCTTTGAAATTAAAACGGGCTGACTGAGGGCGGATTTTAGATGGATACTGTTGTTCTCCTTTTGAAAAGTAACTGTATGTATTTTTGTACCTTCCAAACTAAGCGAACTATTCGATCGTTCTCGAGAAGCTTCTTTTGTAGAATTCTGTAAAGATTTTGGAAAATTGAGTCCAGCACAGAAATCTAGTTTTGAAACACTCGCTATAGTAAATATTTTCTATCAATTAGTCTTTTATTTATATTAATTGTTCATAATTAAATGTTACAGTGTTACTGATCATACAGGGTGGTCCACATACAGTTTTACAAACTGTTCTCTCGAGAACTAGTAAACATAGAAACGAGTTCTTTTTTTTTAGTTTTTAGGGTTCGAAGGAGCCCTTTATGCGATATAGAAGGTATCTCTATCCAAATGGGTACAATACATAAATTTCTGCATTTTTAGATACTTTACTAAAAGTTAAATACCACAAAATTAAATAATCACTTCTTCATCCATTCCTACAAGTTTCGAAGCGTTGGCAATATCAGAAACAATAGTAATTATCATTACCGAAATCAGTCTAATTTCAATGAAAAGAATTCTTAAGCAACAAAAATTTCACCCGTATCGTATGACTTTACACTGATTGTAAGAGCTCGGTGAAAATGATTTTCAACACTGAATGAATTTCTGCATTTGGTTACAAACTCGCAAATAGACTTTGAACACCTAATTGAATAAAATTCTATTTATAAAAACGTTCTTACAATTAGCAACGCTTTTCGTCGCATCCGTTACATCTAATCCCTAAAAAGTAACAAAGAAATATTTTGTTTCGATTTTTACTTGTTCCCGAGAGGCCAACTTGTAACACTTATGTAGACTACTCTACACAATCTACCACTCCCCCCTCCATATTATTAAGCTTCTTATAATAATACATACAAGAATCCTATACCTCTGGAGAACTTCTCTTTTTCACGTTATTTGTCTCGAGAGGTCTGAAGAGGGCTCCGAAAGCGATACAATTCAAAACGATTCCGGAGCAAATCATAATCGTTCCTCGCCAGCCGTACACCGCTATAAGGTACTCTAAGCAGGGGGCGAAGATTAGTGTACCCAGACCGGAACCACATACTGCAATTCCCGTTGCAAGGGAGCGGTACTTCTCAAAGTAACATGTTACACTCACGATTGCAGGCAAATAGATCAAACCGAAGCCTAAGCCTGTGTAAAAATTATTACCGTTATCTGTATATAATAAATAAAGGATCGAATGAGATCTGACAAATATTTCCAGCGTGTTTGTCAGATCATTCGGATTCAACATGATTATATGCACTGAGTCAAAAAATATACGGGACGAGTCGCTAGAAATCGACATCTAAAATATCTTTTGATTCGTTGATGTTAGAAAAGAATTGTTTTTAATGAAATATGTTGTATTTGGAGGACTTCATATCGCTGTTCCGGCAGAACAATGACACAAGTGCAAAATTGGGCAGTTTGCGTGACGTGCGTTACCGGGCTCAGAAATATCTAAGCTTGCACTAATACTGCTTAAAAGTAACCAAAAAATGCTAACAATTCCTTTGTTCTGAATGTAATGAAGCATTTACACATTGTTTAATTACAAATATGACTAATTAAGATTCGTTTTCTTCACCTCCGAAAAAATAACCCTTTTGCGATTGTGTCATCGTTCTTCCGGAACAGCGATATGAAAAAAAACTTCAATTTTTTATACGTGTCACATTTTGGAAGATTTCAAAGTGATCTTAATATCTTAAAATTTCGCTTTATCGTGCACTATGAGTTACAGGGTTGGTACTCAACAAACTGAATGAAAAGTGCCTAATAAACTTGAGTCGAGAAATTATTATTAACCGAACTGTAAACAATTTGGCGTTGATAAATTATGTAGAAAATTTTTCATAACTCGAGTAACATTGATTTTTTGGACAAAGCTTATTAGACATTTTTTATTTCGTCTGCCGAGTACATACTACGTATCCTGTAATTCATAGAGCATAGAACAGTTTAAGAATTTCAAAGTCACCTTGAAATCTTCCAAAATCTTTTTATCATATGAAGCCCTCCAAATACAACATATTTCGTTCAACAATTTTTTTTTCTGATATCCATAAGGCAGAAGTTATTTTAGATGGCAGTTTCTATTAACTCACTCGTAGTGCGTTCGTTTTAAGTGTACATACATAGTTCGTTACGTCTTAAAATATTGAAGATAGAAAAAATGAACTTCGTATAAATTGTATATTCGCCTTCGTATGTGCTCCTTCGAACCATGCAATATAAACAAGTATTTTATATCTTTAATGGTTTAAGTAGTAATGCATAGGTAATAAAAACTGTATACACTCGACACAGACACACTGTACATGCATAAGCAGCGAATGTGGTAGTTACTTCACCTGTTCCAATGCCGATTGTGAAATACAGTGTTATGATGTTTTGAGCCCACATGCTCGCCAATAAACACGAACTTGCCAATATCGAACCAGCTATGGTCACTGTTCGACATCCGTATTTGTTCACAAACGAGCCCGATATCGGACCTGCAACGAATTTGTCAGAAAAGGCAGCGTTTTACAGTGGTGAAAAAATTTACCTGAGCAGAAAGTGCATTATTATTTATTATCGAGTGCCGTAAAATACTTTTATACAGTGATTAAAACATTTACCCGAACACAAAGTAACTCCTACTAATATCGACGCGACCCATGCTGTTGCTCCTTTCCCCTCTTCGAAATAGTATAATAGTTCTAAGTAGAAGACGCCGAAGGAATATGTCATGCCATCCGCTGCAATAAAAAGAAACTAATTGAGAGTTCAAACAGACTTTTTAACGAAACCGTACGTACGACAAAGTTTTTCGTGCGACGAGATCGAGTTCCATTGACGCTCGTTCTTGGGAAAACGGACTGATAAATATTTTTGTCTAATCATTTTGCTTCGATTACACGAAACTATTGTTAAAGTTTTATGTCATATTCAGCGATGTCATATTTTTCACTCGGTTATCTACGGGCTAGTCACAAGTGACAGCATCACGTTACGAAGCAAACAGAGATAACTGCTCGATGATGAATATATTGATGAATCTTGAGTAATCATTTTTAGCGATAATTTTAGCGAAGAGATGCATTTTTGTGTGAAGAATACTGTGAAAGCTTCGGAAAATTCCTAAACCAAATTGCACAATACGGAGCAGCGCGCGCTTTAGAAAAAGATTCATTTAAGAGGGGAATAAAGAACGTTGAAATTTATATAAAATACAGTAATGTACTTCAATTACTTTCTATTTTCTTTTAGTCTATCTTTCAGTTTAAAGAAGATTATTCAATGGTGAAATAATAAATCCTTGTTACTTAATCAACGAACATACACATAATTTGCTGCACACTATAAATAATATTGTAGCTTTTCAGCAATAATCTATAGAAAAAACATGATACGTTCTAAACTGTGCAAAATATGTTTTTCGGAACGTGCTCTGATTTTACGTATCGTGAAGCAACTCTCGCGCGTAATCAAAACTTTTGCGTGCATGTGTTCGTACGCATGGTGAGTCGCAGGCAAAGTATAATAATCGAACAATAGTATGAGTCAATCGCGGTCGTTGTCTTTATATCGAAGCTCGCTAGAATCATCCACGGAAAGCGTCTGTTGCTTTTCCGTGTTGAACCAACCACAAATGATATCCCGAACCTTGTACCACACTATCATCGGTGCCAATAAAATTATTACCGTAATTTTCACAACTCTGATACAAACACTGTTTGCATTTATATGTACCATTGTTCATAAAAGGCGGGACACCACTATTTTTATACACGCGATTGTCAAGAATAGTTGCGGGTCTGGTATTGATTGAGCGCTGAGAATTGCGACACATTTAGGGAATCGAGATAAATTTGTTTTAATTCTGTAGCAGATAAGAGGCGAAAATGAAACGCACGAGCATATCAGGGGAATATCATTTTGATAGTTTTGTAATGCCAAGGACTTCGGGCTTGTGTAACTGAAGCATTCGACAAAAAAACTCTTCGCGCTGCTGTGCATTGATAAAATTTCGATTGCATAAAAATATCCGTGCCCCTGTAAGGTCGACGAACAGGAAATTTATGAAAAGACCAGGAGGTGGCAAAACGACGTGTCGCAAATGCGTGTGCATTTTGCAAATATGCGTGTAAGCTCGTTTGCAAGGTCGTTTTTCTGCAGAAAACGATTGCACGATGATACACGTGCTCCTTGTTTTCCGCGTTTGATTACGCTATGTTTTGTGAACGAACAACCAATCATTTTGAGGTAATGTTGAAAATATATCGCGAATTTGCGCGATGACTGCTTCGAGGAAGGTGTTCTAGAGTATACACAGAATAAATTGCAAGTGTGCGAATCTGTAAAGTGAACATCAACCGGGACGCTTTGGTCAATAATAATGCTCGTGTCCTTACGTGTCTGTTACTCGAGCGAAAGATTTCAAACGTCGGCTCTAATGTATTTCATGAAATCAACATCTAAAAATTGTATTATTATTAGCTTAAAAATTTCAAGCACGAACGTTCTCTTTTTCTGGTACACTTCTGATGATTCAAATCCGTGAGGTCAAAGTGAATGAAGCATTACTAACATTTGAATCATAACATAAGCCTATCATATAAGGAATTTTTATTCCGTGTTCGTAAGAATGACGGAAACTTTAGTTGTACTAATGTCATACTGTTTCTGCGAAAAATTTGTGTAACCATGCTGGACTACAAAATGTTCCCGAAAATATCTGGTCTAAGCATTCGAAACACTAGCAACATGGTAATATACGGATAACAAAGGTTCTCAAATTAAAGTAAATATGTATCATCAAAAATAAATGGAACAGAACATTACAAATGATAGGTGAATAGTGAAGTAACTAAATGAAATACAAATGACTAAAAAATACGCTAAAAACTATTAAATTAATTTTCAAAATGTTGTGAAAGTACGTATTTTCATTTTAGACCATGAAGATCCCTCTCATGATTGTTATACTTGAAATAATTTAAATGTAGAATTGCTGATAATTAAGTTGTGTAATATATTTTTTTTTTCACACAGTAGATTTAAAATACTTTGAAAATAAGCTGTACGCTATTAAATTTAATAGTTCTTTATTATAGTACAATGGAACTAATGAATTATTTTACCATGTATTGAAGAAAAAAATACAACATATTTCTTTTAAATGATTAATTGACTTATTTAAGAAATGGATGTAAATTAGACAGGAACATCTTTTGGACCAGTTTAGCGGAATCCCTAATAACTAGCCTGCTATTACTCATACAATTGAACATATCTAGATATGTGACATTTTTAAACATTCAGCAGACAGTTGTGTAAAAATTTAATTTTTTCGATAACATTAACGCAAACAATGAAATGTAAAGACGTATAATCGCATAAACACCTAACTAATAACAAGTACCAGTTGACACAACTTTAAACTTAAACAATGAACAGCAAGGCCTCCCTTAAAATGTGCGTACTCAAATGGGAAATTTAAAGTAAGATGAAAGGAAGAAACCATCGATACGTCTAAGCGTTGACTGAATTACATACATAAAAAAATTATAATGAGCCGAGAGAAAAGAATAAATTTTACGTACTAATTACGTGAATTACGAAGGATGCGAACACGACGAAGTAGCCCCATCCTCCGTCCGGTGGCAAGGGTTGCGTGCTACCTGGTACCAGTGTGTGATCCATTGATTCACAGGCGACATTTTTCTTCGCACTTGTTTTGCTCTGCTTATTTGTCTCGACGGAGGAATCGACGATCGTGTGTGCCATGAGTTGCAATTGTAGAACTTAGTGGACGTTGTTGCTCACGATACCAAGAGTTCCGTGTCAAGTCGGTGCTTATAGTGGAAGGGAACGAAAGAAGAGAAGGGGAGACCCGGTGGACACCAAGCACCGCGTTATTCCAGATCTCCCGCGAAAACCTCCATGTACATATAAAAAATCATTCATTTCACTCGTCGAAAAACAGTTAAAAATCACGTTTGTTACATTAACCGTTTGTCGAACATGTTCGCAGTGCTTCCCTTTTTCCGCCTCAAGAAGTTTCTTCAAACGTCGCAACTGCGAACATTCATGCAACTCAATATACCCAAATATGAGAAAGATCCTTTTTTGACGACGCAAGTAGAATGAACAGTGCATTCTTTAAACGTTTAAAGGATAAAATGTAGTTGCTTAAGGGGACTAGGCAGTCAGATTTGGTCAAAATGCTACTTCTTTTCAGAATTAATTACAAGTGAATGAATACATATTGTGACTAGTACTTTTAGGTAATGTTTATTAATACTATAAACTGTAAAAAAATATTTTTCTGAATAACATATACTGATATATGATGGTTTTAAAGTCGACTGATGTGTAGGCGCTTTTTCTGGTGTCGTTGTGGTTTTGCAGTGATCCTAGCCATAAAGAATTGAATTATGAAATATCCTGGAAAATTTGGCACTCTAAAGACCTCTAATCTGCATTGCACCTATTGAAAACGAAAAAAAAAATCAAAATTGTGCAAATGGCGGCAGTAAAGTTAAAAAAGCGCGATTTTTCATTAAACGAGAATCTATTTTATTGTATTTTTTTTTTGACAAAACAAAAGTTTTCGCAGACTTATGCGTAGGTTCAGGCCTTAACTAGATATGTTTTACATTTGCTCAATTTTTTTCAAATCGATTTGAACCTCCGTTCTTTCGTAATCACTGCAAAATAAAGAGAAAATATGATTTCGAGAAAATCGCGTTTAAAGTTTTGGAAGACGATAAATGCTGCACGACTCGCGATCGAACTTTCCGGCTGTCAAATCCCTAATTTTGCGAATTTTAACATTATTCAAACGGCATTTTACTCGGGAGGGATAGTACTTTCGGAAAATACAATAAAAAAAAACGCATTTTTTGACTGCCTAGTCCCCTTCGTTTCTTCAATTATATCAACGTTGCAAATGTTGAACTTTCGGGGGGTATATTTGTATGAACATCCGCTTTCTGGATATGAATAACCACAAATCAATGCAAGATTTAGTATACTGAGTGCGATGAAGCTGATTTGATGGAATACATTTTTTGTACGAAGTTCTGTTTTTGGAGGAAAACGGTTTCGAAAATTCAATGAACGCAGACGCTCTTAACTACAAAATTGACTTCATTCCTTTCTATGATCTTGTTTTCTCGAATTAACGGCTTCTTTAAGTGAAGGGTCGATATTTTCTGGAAACTTTTCAACTATGTTTGTAATGAGAAAGAAATATTGACTTTAGACAAAGAGTATAACGAGGTGAACTAGACAGAAATATGAATAAAATTAGAGTTAGTTTCGAAATCGACCGAATTGTTTTCAAAAAACCGTATCCGCCGTCTTTGAACACAATCTTTTGAGAAAAACGCGTTTAACCCTTTGGCTACTAATTATAAGCGTCTCTATAGTGGTTCATCTGTTTCGCCGTGAGATCGCAGAGATTGTGCTCATCGGCAGTTACTTAACTTTTTTATATCGTCCAAACAATACTTTACTGATATTGCCCAGAAATGTTTTATTATTTTTAATAAAATGCTTTCTGTTACTATTTTATATTGTGTTCTGCGGTAGATCTGTGCGCACATTGGTAAAACTCCGCGTTTAGGTCAGCCATAGCCAAAGGGTTAAAATGAACCCTTTACTTGTGGTGTTCTTCGATCCTCAACGTTGTAACACCTATAATTTTATTATTCTTCACTATTTTTAAGTAACATTTTAAACATATATGCTAAATCCTTTGTAATTTTCGAATAATTAACAAAGCGATCGATTTTTTTAAAATTCTATTTATATGTTTCTCTCTTTCTTAATATTGGGCATAGATTCTCACGTAGCATTTTTCGTTAATATTTAACCAAGCGGTGTACAGCAATTTAGAATTGTTTTTTTAATCCAATATATTGTATTGTGATATTGGAATATTGGAAAGATACTTATGTTTTTTTAATCGTGTCCAATATCGTGTGGTTCTTTATAGATGTGCAGATAGTTAAAATGTGAGAAATTCCAAAATTTAAAAATGAAAATAAAATATAAAAGTATCAGAATCAAAAACGGTCTCCGAACTAAATTTAAGCGAGATGCGATCATCCTTTGCTGCTGAAAGTCTTAAATCAAATTTTTTATATAAGCTAGATAACATGTGCAGTATATCTCTTCCTTGATCTTCTAGTTCAAATCTTCTAACTTCTTTTATGGAAATACATGATAGGAAATTTAACATGTCTTAATTTTTTTGTTAATTATCAGACAAAAAGCTCGAAGCCAAGAATATTTATAAAAGTAGGTAATTTAGAAATAATTTGAAATCTTTATTGAAGTTTTTAGGATAAATAAATGCAAAAAATTTGTTATAAAAATGATGCTTGCATGTAAAATTTCTACGCGATCCTCAAGAAAATTAATGAACTTAAGTGCTTGCACAACATATATCAAAATTTACATAATTCTGTGATCAGATGGCAAAACCTGATGTGTTATATGTGGATGTATCACATATTATCTTTCCTGTATCTGTTTATTTATGAATGTAACATAACACTTATTTGCGTTACGTTTATTCTTCCGATACAAGAAAGCTCAACTGTGCTACTTTGAATTTAAATAGAAGTTTCTAAATATCTTATTGTTAAAAGATCGGTGGTGAATTGATGCAAAGTGTCATCATCACTAACAATTAAGTACTATGAAATATTAATTACGTTTTAAAAATTTTTGAAACCAAATATGTGATAGAAAGGTCACTTCAAGATCGTTTGTATTTTCCTAAATGAAATAACATATTTCTGTTACATACCCAATTATGCAAAGTATGATAATTCTTAAACGGTGATGAAAACAGATGACATTGATAATCTTCAAGAAAGTTTGAATAATTGTATTGTTTTTATTTGTATGGATTACAATAATACATACTTTAAGGTTGCAAATAATTAAATATCAGTATAAATATAAACACTTATTTATTATTATTTGGAATCATTTCTGTATTTTAGCAATGACTGGATTTTGTGCCTGTTTACAATGATAATATCAACTAACTGTTCTATCGATATCGTAGTCAGCTTTTGGATGATCACTCATCTGTGGACGTAACTCATAAGTACAAATAGTAACACCGTGATGATGAGCGGGTGCCCATTCTCCTTTTAATCCAATATAATAAATTTTTATTTTGTCTGTACGGTCAGTACCGGTAAAATGTAAAGTTAAATGATGTACAGATGAAAATTTTACAATCCTGTAATTTAAATTTCTTTTTAACTGTTATATCATCATAAACTTATTGAATAATTGGCAGTGCATAATATGTGTATACTTAGGGGAATATTCATGAACTCCATGAGTATCCATACACAATTCAAATTCTTGCTCAGGTGCTATGGCCACGTCATCAAATGTCATGTATGGACGATTCTTATATCTATATACAAATATATTTTTAATAATTGTCTTACATTTTTTTAAATACTATCTAAAATAGAAAATTTATAAATACTCACAATTTTACTTTATTTGGATGAAAATCATCTTCGCCTCCAACAATAATAAGGCCCTTTAATTTTATGTTTCCTGTAAAACTGCAAGGAAGTCAAAATTGCAATTATTTGTTCTATCTACTAGAATGTATTGAACTAAACAAACATACGGTATATTAAAGAGGAGTTCGTTGTCCACATCGCTTTCGACATACTGAAACGGAAAAGATTATTTATGCAATAAATATCACAATAATAGACTTTTTAAAAAAGAATTATCAAATACAAAATAAAAGAAATAATAATTACTTTATTTCTGTCTAATCTATCTTCCCACGATTTAAATACTTTAGCCCCGCTACCTTCTTCGCATTCATTCAAACATTCTACATTCTCTATATCAATTTTTTGATATAAATTATATTGTACACCCAACTCTGCATCGTTATGCATTCCTCCACAACCACATTGATGAGCCATTGTGCAACAATCTAAACAAAGACATAAAATATTATCATTGCGTTATGAAGCATAAACAAATATTGCAATATTATCCAACAACTTAGTCTTGAGAGCTGGAGAGAATTTTTTTTACTATAAATAAATGAATATTTACATAAATATCCACAGCCTACTCATGACACTTCATATGTTTAAGGCAACTGCTTAATTAGTATAAAATGGTCTATTTCATATGTGTCCCAAATAAATGGAAACCACTATATATTTAATTAATGTATTTTTGGCTGATTTGAAACAAAAAATACTATTCAAAAACAACAATGTATATACCAGTGATCCATGGTTACTGAAGTAAGGTTCTTTTATCTCATGTCTTTGGATCTGAAGAGTTAGTTGTCAGACATAAACTAAATTTTATATTATTTAATATAAAATGTTACAACAGATATATTATCTTGAAATATTACATTAATACCGGAAAAAATTAATACGACAGAACTTATAGCTCTTGTATTAGATAGAATGCAGTTAACATTTAATATTTATTCATTTCTTATACACATATAAACATAATGAAAAATCATAAACGTACATTATACAAAAAAGTCGAATACTATTATTGTTTCAGTTATAACTCGAAAAAGTGATTATGTTCCAGGATCTTTGTAACTCAATACTCAACGTAACAACAACGTTTATGGTGCTGGAAATGACAAGTGAAATTATGTGCAACTCTATCTTACTATTTTTAACATGAACATATAAAATTATCATACATTCATGCCTTAACATTATTTGAAAATAATAAATAAACCAATTATAAATAATTATAATTATCATACGTCCTATCAATTAGCAAATTAACGAATTGTTCACAAATAACATGTCTTATTATTTTACTTATCAGCATTGTATTTCAAAATAATGAAAAAACATTTTGTTCTAACAAAATATTGTTACGATAATATTTATTACGAAATTTAACTCGTCAATTCCATTTTTCAGTAAATTTTAATTCTTTCTACACAAATATCTATTATCTTATTTCCGTCATTGAAGTAAGTTTGTTTCATCAATGATTCTCTATATTTTTTATTAATCGTTTATAAAAAGAAAATCTATTATTTGCCTTAAAAACGTATGTATTATTTTATGTTTAGTTAATGATTCGTAAAAAGTTTATTGCATATATTTTGAATGTATGTACTTTTTGCAGAAATTTATTGTCCGATTTAAATTTCTTAGGTTGGCCGCAATGAAGCGTATCTGATTCACGCAACTTCATTGCATCGGTGGTATTGTTGTCCATGTTTCTCTGTACTTCAATCGTGTTCCAATAGGACGTGTCATGGGTTAGGCTTCAAGGATGCCTGAAACAAAATACGTATAAATGTTAAGATAGAAAGCGTCGTGGCGTTCGCGAAAGAACGAAAGGAATCGTATGTAACGCTACGAGGCATCTCTGTTTTTTTAGTTTTCAAAACAGTTCGTCGATCCATCAGGAATCGAGCTCATTCCCACGAACGCTTGACTTATCAATGGTGATTCCGTAGCGAATGAATATTTGCATGCTGCAGTTATGTGCTTCCATTGTGAAAACATAATTGTTTTATGGTGATAATATGTCAAAATCAAGCATAAGGAAGATAACGGTTGACCCTACGAAATGTAATACAGACTCTCGTCGACCAAGTGTGTTTGAGAGGTTGGGGACCAAACCAGCCGTTACAGCCGGACAAAATACGTCGGATTACTGCAGAAACTGGGCATTGAACGGAAGCTGTTCGTACGGAAAGAATTGCAAGCAAGTATAATTTTCAAGTTTCTGTAGAAGAAGATGAAATCTGTACACCGTTCCGTACATTGAGATTGTGTGTCAGTAGTCCATTTCAGTAAATATTAGTTAAATATCAAATTTATTACCTAGAACATAGACTATTGTAGGGACGCCCTCACTTGGCTGGTTAAGGACACAGTTCTTTCAACCTTGTGCAATGAGAGACAACATACCAAAAGACCTCTCCATGATTCTTGCTTTGGCCCTTGACCCTTTGTCAAGCAATATCATGTTAAAATATATGTTGCCTTAATCTGTTAAGCTGAAAAGATTATGTTGTTGATCAATTTAGTAAAAAGGTCCCAATAATAGCAAAAAGTCATGGTATCTACATGAAAAATGAAAGGACACATGTATTTGGATAAATGTTCAGAGATGTAACCATTCATTTACCCTGTAGATTCATCAAAAAGTTCATTGAACTCAGTAATCCAATTGCTATGATAGCTCTTTGTAAAATTATCGTATACTTTATTTAAAATAATCAACTTTTTGTTTTGCAACCAGATATGCAAATACTCATACATTAATAAGTCCATCCAAGCGTGCTAAAAAGGATAATGCTATTGCGAGTACAACAGGAGTAAGTATATAGTCATTCAGTTATATTGTTAAAGTTTTGAAATAAAGTTGTATATTAAAAGCAACGTATGTATGAATATATAGCTCATTGAGGATCCATTTAAAAGACTTACTTCTAAGATTGTAAAGAAGGCTTCGCATAGTCCTGATTTGAATTTAGAAGAGTGGAATCAAACAGACCTGGAATACGAAGACGAGAAAGTATTAGAGAGGCGTAGGCAGCTGTTACAACGTGAACTAGAGTTACAAATGAAGAAGGACAAAGAAGTTCATGGGAAAGACAAAGTGAGACAAAAGAAAAAAGCTATGACCTCTTCCTCTAGTTCTCGTACTTCAAGTACATCTAGTAGTAGCAGCAGTTCTAGCAGTGAAGATTCATCTTCTAGTTCAACATCAGACTCGCGCAAAAAAGTTAAAAAGATTAAATCTAAGCGACATCACAGCGGGTCTACGGATTATGATGAAGACAAAGAACGGCGAAGAAAGTAAGTTATCATTTCTTTTGTAATGTACAATGAAAAAATTTGTTTCTTAATTTTGTTATAAGATTGTAAATTTTATTTTACATTATGTTGCATTATATTAACTGTGGTGTGTTTTATAATGTTTCATTAATTGTTATTGTATAACTAGAAAACTTGTATAATTCTACAAAAGCTTATTTTAAAGTTTATTATAGACTTTTAATTATTTGTAATAAAGTTTGCCGAATTTTGTAGATTAAAGTTGAAAAGACTTGGAACAAAGAATGAGAAACCAGCAGTTAAGAAAAAACGTAAGTTTGAAAGTAGTTCTGCAAAGAAAGAAATTACTGCTAGGTCAGCCAAAAAATATTCCTCATCTTCAACGTCAAGGAAACATTCTTCTACTCCTCGTACAAGATCACCAGTGATACAAGTATCTACAGCAGTAACATCTACGACACCAACTGTATTAGGATCTTCTGTATCTGTGCCTCATCATGCAACGTCTAATAAAGTTAGAGAGAGAAACAGAAGTGAATCTCCAAAAACAACAAAGAGCAGAGATGTGGATAAGGAGGACAGACATTACAAAAAAGTACGGGATGTGGATGAATTATCTAAAGACAGTACTAAAAACAAATCTTTTGATAAAGTCAAGGAGCAAGACAAAGAAAAGAATCGTACATTGGACGAGAAAATTAAAACCGACGAAAGATTAAAAGTAAAATGTAAAGACAAGGATGTACGTTCTAGAACTCCACCGGCATCTGAGAGATCGAAGCATCCACATACAAAAGAAACAATTTCGACGAAGACTCGCCGTAGTCGCACGCCTGAAAAACCGTCAAGATCAAAACGAGAGCCTTCGCCAACAAAACCTCCAGATAGACAGATATCTACGAATAGATCTCGAGATGTAGAAAAGAAAGATCGTGAATCGCATAAAAATGACAAAACTAAAGATAGGGAGGATATCAGAAAAAGTGAACAGAGTAATAAAACTCGACAGGTATCGAATCAAGAAGAAAGTCACAGAAGAGTTGGTAAAGAGTTTGATGATAAGGCGTATTTGGGTGATAAAACACGGCAGAAAAGCAGAGAACGTCGAGAGAAAGATCATCCAAGAGACGAACGCGGTCATTCGAGGCTTGGCCGAGATCAACGAGATCCTCGTGATAAAGATAAAGAGGAGTTACAGGAACGCTGTCGCGAACGACCACGAGAGAGAGACCGCGATCGAGACAGAGATCGGGAACGTGATCGTGATCGAGAGAGGGATAGAGATCGAGACCGTGATCGTGACAGAGATAGAGACCGCGACAGAGACCGGGATCGTGATCGTGACCGTGATCGAGATCGAGATCGAGATCGTGATAGAGAAAAGGAATCGGTAAAACCAAGAGATAGAGATGTTCCATCTTTAGTTTCAACGTCGATAAATTTGACAGCGGATAAGAATTCGCGTTATAGTCGGGATAAAGAACGAATAGTAGGAAAGGATAGTGCCTTTGAAAAGAACGGAACGCGAGAACGTAGAAGCGATAGAGAAAGGGAACGATCTGAAACTAAAGCGCTTTCTGATCGAGACAGGACTTCTTCTCAACGGATCGATAACAGATACGATAGAAACACTGTTGACAAGGACGCGCCTGCTCGTAAAGCTGGTGTAAATTCACCAAGAGATCGTGTTGATCGTTTTCCACGAGAAAGATCTTTAGATAGAGCATCTTTGATCGATAAAGCTGTGCATAATGCGCCACCACCATCGCAAGCACCTTCGCTACCACCTGTTCAATCTTCCATAGCGTCTTCGTCATCTTCATCCGCACCACCTACATTGTCGACATCGCGAGATAATTTAATTGACAGACTGGATGCCGGGCATTATGACCGAGAAAGGCATAGACGATTTAGCTCGAGGTATGATCGAAGTCATACGTCTGAACATGATCAGTCACGCGTTACGCCGACGAAAGTCGATCGCTTGATCGAAAGACGGGAAACTAGTCCACGGCGTACGATTGAAATTGATAGAAATTATAATAGAAATTATGGACGATTATCGGAGCATTGGGACGAGCAAGAGGAAGCATCTACGCATTTAGATTACCGTGATCATCATGTCCATGAAGATGATAGAAGAAAAACAGTCGATGGAAGGAGATACGATAGCCCATTTGACGAAAGACGTGGAATTCGTGATGAAAGATCTCGAGAATCTAGGTACGTCGTTCAAACTGCCGACAGGACATCCTTTGATGATCATCGACATCATCATCATCATCACAGACATCCACTCTACCCAGGAGAAAAATTAAGAAGTAACACTACGATTCGGTATGTTAGCATTGATTGTTAACTACCATAATTTCATTTTATATTTTCTACTTTAAATTTTCGAACTTTACAGAAACCAGTTTTTACTAAAGTTTCATATTTGTTTTTCATCAGAGATGAAAATGTTCCCAACGATGAGTGGGATAGTCATCATCGTGATGTAGAGCATGGCAGAGAACGAGCTTATGGACCTGTTGACTGGGAAGAAAGGGAATGGCGAGTAAGAACACTGTGGGATAGCAGGGATAGCCTTCCTCGATCAGAAGTTCATGATGATGACTGGAATTCTCGATATGATAATTCTATGCCAGATTGGAAATCAAGTGATGCCCGGAAATGGGATAACCAATCCGTACATATACGTGGTCATTATAGAAACGATCGGTCTAAGGAATTAGAATTGGGAGAGTCGACATCACATAAGTATGCTATCAATACTGTATTTAACAATTCAATTGTTATCTCCCTGGCTATATTTGATACCATCTAAAGAGTATTCTAATTTTATGACGAAGGTATGTATACTAATGTACTTTGTTTCTTTTTCCTTTTCAGTAAAAGAAGAACATATAACAGTTCTGAAACTAGAGATGAATGTACAGTGCATAGCTCCAAACAAGCATCTTTATATGGTAACATGAAAGAAGAACCCATTAATAAAAAGTTAATGGAACTTGCAGAAGGTAAACTATCTACAACGCGGGAGAAATCTACAGATAGTTTTCAAAAGAAGGCCTTACCGAAAGAAAAATCTGAAACTAAGGAAAATATTCAATCCGACTCAAAACGTTCTTGCATTGATGAATCCTTGCAAACGTTGCATACTGAAAGTGATCTTAGTGACATTAGTGATGATCCAGATGATATATTAAATATGGAAGATATTACGGTATGTTATATTTTAGTTTATTTTAATTTACATGTTTGAATAGATTTTAAATGTGATTATAATGTTGGTACAGGATATCGACACAAATAAAGCGCGAGTCAATAAGAAAACTCCTGATACTACGCAACGGGATGCCCAATCAGCAACCCAAGAGGCAGTTCCAGCATCTCCAAAAGAAACTATAGAAGAAACCGTTTTTAATGCAAAGGGAAAAGATAATGCTGATACGATGTCATTTAGGTAATATATCCAATTTTTCAATACACAAAATTTTGGATTGAACGAAAAGTTTGGAATAGTTGAGTATTTATTATTTTATATAGAAATATGGAAGATGAAAATGTGGAAACTATGGACTTCGAAGAGATTTCCGATGGTGAACTAGAAGAGGACATTAAAACGAGTGGTAAAGGTTTGGGTGATGCACTAGGTGTTGATTGGGAAAGTCTTGTAAAAGAAACGCAACCTCGAAGATCTGCGTCGTGTAATCAAAATACAGAAAATCGATGGCATTGCAAAGCGATTCTTCATCGGCTCGGTGTCTCCGCGAAATATGCAGGCGAAGATTTAATGAAAAAACTAACAAAAAAATATGGAAAAGACGGTACGTGTATTTTTATGTACTGTTAGAGAATCATTTTAATTACAGGTACTTGAACAAATATTTATTTACAGATCACTCGGAATTCTTTCTTCATAATGTTGCATTTATGCATACAGCGCTTGCGCGCAATCGATTGTTACATGAATTAAACAATGATATGTTATCTACGGTGGATGATTTTCTGTATAGGTAACTGGTTTTTATAATATTCATTAATTGTATTATATCAGATAATTATAATATTGATATAGATAGTAATAATGTTATTTTATAGGAATAGCAATGTAAATAAAGAGGAAGACGTGGATTACGATTCAGACGTTCTGAAACCTTGTACAGCTTTATACGAGGAAGCTAAATGTTTATTGCAACAAGCTGTTTAAAGAAATTTATTTGTCGGATACGACTACCTGAATTGCACTTTGCTGCTATATTATACAATGCAGCTTAGAGCACAACTGCATAATTTGTTACTCGCTAATCTGGTTCAGCTATTTAATTTGCTGGAACCAACTTAGCCTAGAGCGGTGCAATGTAGAAAAATATTAAACTGATACATTTTTCTTAATATGTAGGTCTTTGATTTACTAGAATAGAATATCCTTTTGTATATTATCAATTTTTATGGGTCCTTCTGTATGAAAACTATGATTACTAGGATCAAATATTCTAACAGATGGTGATATCTGAAGAATACAAAAATTTGATAACAAAAAACATTATTTGAATGGTATTTTACATCATATTTTTTATTACAAAAATTTTTCGTTATAAACAATTACATTTGAAGAACAAATTATTTTTCAAAAGTTTGCATATTTTCTTACGTTCTTACTAATAGCATTTATTCTTCTAGCGTTCTTATAATATGAGTTATAAAATTTATATGGCTGACCTACGTCAGTGCTGCCCATGAGTGGAGTATCTTACGCTCTTCTGCACATTATTAAATTATGTTATTGTCAAAACTAAGTAGATTCGTAGTAATCACATTCTTTACACATTTTTTACACTTATAATGTTATACAAGTTTAATCAAACTTGCCCATGCCACTGTAGAAGAGGCAGTGCGAGAAAAACTCCATAAGTTCTGGAGTCGGTAGTGAACAGTACTGATTTATACCGTAATAACTTTAATGACTCTATTCTTTTAGAGGATTTAATAACATTTGAATATAAGGTGATAGACAATTTAATAATTAAATTTTGTGTACATTAAAATTATTTATAAATAATATTTTGTGTAATATGTATAAATATTCATTTGTAGTACGAAAGGATGAATATTTTACCCGATTGAATGCTGTTTGTATGTATTGCGTCGTAAACAGCAATTAACATTGTTTAAGAAGTTCTCTATCACATTCTAAAGTAACCGCCGCAACATCATTTTGCAATATAGCGATCGCCTTTTCTAAAAGTCGCCCGTTTTCATCGATCTAGATAAATATATAATGTAAATATAAAACATATTGAGACAATATATAGATGAATAAATGGTATGAACATACTTGTATAGAAAAATCTGAACATTTATTTTCTGCACTCAGGTGTTGCCTCATCCGCTTCATCTTTTCAATATTTGTACAATACAATTCGTACAGAATAAGACCTAATACATAAAATAATTTTAATTTAAAATACTTTACGAACGAATATAAGAAAGGCCAATTTTAAGAAAAAATTATCCACCTTTTTTTTTACAGTCACCACATTTCAAAATATCCAAGATATGAAGTAAATCATTACAGTATTTCCACTTTATATCAAGTTCGGTGTCAGTTAAATCTAATATAATGTTAAAAGAATATAAAATTTATATCACTAACTCTAAAATAGTGTGCACCATGTAATATTCATACCTGCCCATGAGAGACCTTCAGTTCTGCCATAGTATGAGATAATTCGAAACTTCATATCCATTAGAAAATAATTATTAGGAGGAATCAGTAATGATAGTTCCTTCTGCATAAATTTAAAAATCTGGCGTGGAGACTTGTATAAAACTTCTTCCACTATAGCTGCCAAACCAGAGCGAATAGAACATATCTAATAAGAAAGGAAGAATCAACGTACTTGCAGCTGTGAAAGAGTTATTGAAGCCAAACACAACAGGTTTTTCTCTACTCATACTGCAACTAAAAATATTATTAATTAAAGCAATTTTTTATCTGTTATGCGTTACAGAAGTGAAAATTATGCATAATAGCAGTTCATGTAATGTGGATTGTGTAAGATTTTGTACAAAGTGTGTCGTTTATCTCGTCCTCAAGGTATTCTCAAGGTCATTTAATTTTGTTTAGGATTGCCAGACTATGGTCATTTTGTTACAGTAATGACGTTTCTTGTGTTATCATATTGCATGCTATGATATAGCACGGAGCAGCATAATCGATTGCTCACGAGTAACGGCGGCTCGAACTTCTTCTTCCGAGATACCCTCACTGTGGGGGCTCAAGTTGACTCGCTCCTTCACGCTGCTGTCCGCACGAGTCAATTTGAGCCCCATCAGTCATGTATGATGACCTTCAAATGACCATGAATGATACATTCAAGTATTCGAAAATATCTCGAAGTTAATGTAAATATGTAATTTCGCGACCTTTTAAAATTAGCATTCTGTATAGAAATACTAAATTTTTCAATTTTATAGTTTGTTTAAATTGTTATTTTCTTCATAGAAGGTCATTCGAAGATGAATATGTTGATTGTAAAAGAATATCGATAACATGATGAACGAAACACCTTGTATATTCATATAAATGTTTAGATGCTCTGCATACAAAATTTGTATGGATGTGTAAGTACCTGTCGATTGTTCACTGTAGTCGAACATTTGTCGCAAATCCAAGGAGATCCCATCTGGAGAGGATTCTTTGGTAACAAATATCCAGAACAATTATCAGACGCACACAGAAGCGCTCCTAATCTAGACCCGAATTCCTAATATTAAATAAGATATGCATATAATAAAACAAATATTTGCAAATTCTATCAATTCGTCTTTGCTTTAAATCTTTCGGAAACCATCGTAAGGATACAGAGACTAGTCACCTCAAGGTCACCCTTTCCTTTTTCATCTGTCAAATACACTTTACTTTGTGTTCCAGCGTACGATGTTTATTATTTCTCACAATTATTCCAATTTTCAATATGGTAACTCCCTCAAAGCGTACCCTTCGCCTGTGTAATATCTTAGTGGAACTAAATGAATAGGAAGTGACCTTGAAGCGCCTACTGGCAGTGTCTGTATTATACTCTACTTTAGCTGAGAGTTATAAGTGACATAGAAATATAAAATTGAAAAAAAGTATATGGCATAGATTTACCGTAGGATCGCTGCATCTTTTGCACATGCAAGAAAAGTGTTTGGTGGCACTTAAAAATTGTCTTCGCAGTGTCGTGTCCCAGAATAGGCTCGTGTAAGACATAGTGAGTTCGTCTCCCGCGGAAATCGGAGAAACAGCGCTAACATGAAGCCGATGTTTTCCATCGAAATGGTGCCTAGTGTTTGGTACGCAGCAATGATTCTGCAATGCTCCCACAGGATAGAGTCCACGTAAACTGGACGAATGATCTTTATCCTGGACATTGACCGTTTCGAACGCGTTCGTGTTGAACACATCGCAAACGCGTTTCATTAACTTCAGATCCTCTTCGCTCGGAGAGTTTGCTACGTTTCGTTGAAGTAAATCGATCTTTTTTCGACAAAATTTTCTATTTAGACTTACGAGGAATAAGAGTGGAAAAAAGGAGATTGAAAATTATCGTTATCACAAATTATTTTTGTAATAATATAATTATCGTTTAACATATTCAAAACGGTCTGCGATATACACTTTTTGTCAAATTATCGTGTATTGTCACTCGTTAGCTGCAAGTTATATTAGTTATAGTACAAACGTGGAATATGGTTCGTCCATGATTCATTATATTATTTGGCTGTTCCGTTTTTACAGAATTATAGACACCAACTTAATTGTTAAAAAGAAACAACAAAAGCTAAACAAATGAGGATCCATAAATTAATTGTTATTAGTTAATTTTGTTTATATCTTCAATGGGAACTATCATTTTATTGTCTCTTGCTGACATCAATCTGTGATTGTTATAACCTTTTTGTTTCTTTTTGTGAATTACATTCATTAGTCTAGTTTGTATCTACGTTTAAATATAGAAACAAAAGGGAGCAGTAGGAATGGACGTAAAACAAATAGCGTGGAATGACAGGAAACAAAAAACAAACAATACTTGTCACAATGACAAAAGGCGAAGCACGTGGCTGGATTGCAAACCTGCATGTCATACCTTGCAATTGAGAAAATGACTTCAACCCTTTGCGGTTCTATCCAATATTTTGAAATACAAACATAAACGGAAATAATACTTCATAGAAATTTTTCAAGTTAATTTTCTCGAAAATGAAGCTCACACGAACGAATTTTATTGTACTTCTTCGCGTTGTGTTTTCATAAAGAATTAATTTCAGAGGTCACACCCTCCTCTCAATTTTGTTCAATGTTATTTTAATACGCATTCTAACATGCGATGTACATTATTTTTCACTTTCATTCCAATTTTCAATATGATAAGACCTTCAAACTAGAACTTTACATGTACAGTCAAGAACATAATTAAATGAACAGACGGTGAAAATGGTTATCATCAAAATTTAATCATAAAAACGATAAGGGTTCTTGAAGTGCCTACTTTCGGTGTACGTACTATAAAATATAAGAATATAGGTAAAGGGTAATTTATTGCATCTACCGTAGTCGAGTGTTGTTCAAAATTCACGCGATACCAAAAACATACCTCGAGTGCCGGGTTCAGAGTGTCATGACATTCAAAAACAGCCAAGCAACGACGTTGCCGTTCTGTCATGAACATCGTTCTGACTGGTACCACAGCCAGCAACAGGTCCAAGGACCAATCGGTCCCACAAGTTGGTCCTAACATTTTCAAATATTTGCATTCGCGATCGGCGTGCTTCGGCGAATTTTCACATTCCACCGAACAGACCGGCAAACCACAGCCCCGATCACATGGAAACAGTGGACAATCGTTTTTGTAACAGCATACGCACATTTGCAGATTCTTGCCCACGCACTTGGGACCAATTATAAGAGGGACGTCTATGAAGATCAGTTCGTTGCGTTCGATGTCCCGGCTGGCGAACACTCCACGGCCTCCTAATGTCGAGTAACCGACTGTCCAGGACCGTGGACCTTCACAGAGCACTTCGTTCTCTTTTAAATGAGCTATCAACTCCTCCTTCGCCTGTTCTGGTTCCATGGTATCCGGGAAATTCATATCGAACAGGGTGTCTTTAATGAATCGAGCTTTTATATTTATGTAACATCCGTCATGGCCATCCGGAGCGCAACCCCACTCCGGCCTACCCTCACTCTGCGTTCATTTCTCCTCACGCAGGTTGTGGACTGGGTACATCGGTAACTGTCGGTAAGTACGATTTCTGAAGAAACGGTCACGTAATAAGAATAATTATTTGTTATATATGACATCAGCTTTATTACATCTCTACTTTGATATACATCGTTTGTTATATAGAAACGAGACGAACATCATATACGACTGCTCACTAATTCGGATCTGTTTGATAATTAAAAGATTAATTACAATATTATTTATTTTGAAGGAGATCCAGAATATCTAATTCGAATTCAGCTATAGCCATGCGCAATGTACTTGATAGGTTGATATTTTCGAATCTACAGCGTTTATTAATTTTCATAATATTCATAACCGAAAAACTGTTTTCACACATACAGTGACACACGAAATTGATCAAATATGTATCTCAATAATTACTTTCCCATCCTAATCGTATTTACATATTAAATTTTCTGTTGAATGCGTCCGAATCTATCGTTCCAAGAACCTCGAAAGTTAAAAGTAATACGCAGAAAAAACGTCAGCGGAAGTAGAGGTCAATGCCTCCGTTGCAATGTAGTGCCGCAGACTTGATATTGATGGTAGGAAACAAATGAGCCAAAATTGACTTGCCACAAAAGGGAAATTTATTTTCTACACAACTACATGGGGTACAATCTCAGGTTTTAAAAATAACATTAGGTAAATGACCACCGTTATTTAGAATACGTTCGCCAATGCGTTTACGTACACATGTACATACATTCTGCATCCCTTTCTGCAAAGTGTTTACATCGCTCCGACTTCTTGTTCAATACTGTTCTTTAACTCTTGCAAATTACAAGGCTTGTTAACACGTTCCCCGCCTGACCGATTTTCGGTGACATTCCGTTCACGCCGCGTGGGTCGTACACGCCCCACGTTGTCACTTCATTGTTTCTTAGACTTTTGTTTCATAGACTGAAGCCGTGTACCGTTTCGTAATCAGAACACAAGAATCTCGAAGAAACGCCGATTGATGTTGAACAGTATAATTTGCAAAGGTGTTATCCTATCTTTTCTATATTACTAACAATATTTGTTCAAAATAGTTATAAATACTATATTAGAAAATACTGGCTGAATATCTGCAGCTGCAATTACGATTACGTTTATTGTAGATATAATCCCATCACCCCGTCAAATTTCAGAAAAATCGGTGAGAACCACGTTTCCCTTGTTAATACATATTATGTAATACTCACTACCGCGCGGATTCCGTTTAAAATAGAATCGAGATTTTGTGCCGGCGGTCACGCTTTAGCACCTATTCTGTATTATGTTGCATTACGATTCAATAGAATCGCGTTGATCGCAAATATTTATGCAAATATACACTGCAGAACCTCGATCATCCGAATGTTCATTGTGCAAACGTTCGGTTAAGTAAACTTTCAAAATAAAGAAGAGTAAATAGTGTGCATACAGATAATCTGTTTGAGGCAAATTTTTTAACTCATAGAGACAATGTTTCTTTGTTATAAAAAATATCAGAAAGTAAATGTTGCTGTGCGTTGAAACTTTTCCTATAAGTACCCCGTACTGTCTGTAAATTACTCTAAAACAATCACGATAAAATATCAAGTAGATTCGGTGTAATAGAATTTTATTTTCGCCAATTGAAAATAGAAGAGTGGCAAAGTAAAAAATTCAATGTGGTAATAAAGCCTATCTTCCTAGATACTCGAGTTTTTCGCAACTGTACTGATGCACCGGAAAAATGCAGTTGCATTTATTTTTTAAATGGAATCACATATTTTGCACATGAATCGATTCACCTAAACATTCGACGTATAAAAGTATCAGGGCAAAGTTTTCGAAAAATGAAGACTCCACGATATATTTAAAGTTTCGTAATAAGGCACATGATTTATTAACGATTGCCTCATTAATAATCTACTAAATTAACTAGACATTTACTTAGTATGCCAAGTTGATCCTTTTTTGGAATAAAAGCCAGTACATTGTGCTTATAGGAAAATTTTCAACGCCAAACAACATTTACTTTTGATTGATTTTATATTTATAAAAACGGAACGATTAAATAAATTTAAAAATTTGTTTTCAAATTCTCAGTTTCAAAAATAAAACCGTTTTTTTCTCTGTCGATATCCGTAATAATTTCCGACTTACGATTTCAAACAAGATTTGACGGAAAAATTTAAACAATTTAAAAAAACGGAAGAACTTATTTTTGTTATATTCGAAAAAGACTGTGTGCTTCCAAAATTTCATCGAAATCAGAGATGACGCGTGCATGGACTGTGATCGCTTACAATTAGCGTGGAGTCGCACATATTTATTTTACAATCATAAATTAGACGTATCAATTTTCCTGTCACGGGCAAATAAGAAAAATCGATATAAGTGCGTGCCATATGTTATTAGCTATGGAGTAGTATATTTTCAAAATTGAGGAAAAATTCCTATCGACGAAGCAAATTTTCACGCAAGCGTATCTGATGCTTGTCATCGTTTGTGTAGTTTAGCGTTGCTAAGACTACCGGCTAGCTGACTACCTGCAACAAATATAAGCTATGCTAACAGGTATATATATTACACAAGAAGTACTTATATCACTGTGAAATAACGTAAACCGACGAAAGTGCCTCATTAGTCGCGATTTCACATTTTTTTTTTAAATCTATCGAACGATCAACAGATACGTGAAGGTACATAGAATTTAAGAAGTGATCCATAGCCAAAACAATGAATGGCAATAATTAATTGTCACAAAGAATCAAATTAAGAATCAAATTGTTCACGTTAATATTTTGAGGACGAGTATATTACACTACCGTCTCATAAATGAAAATTTTCATTTGAGGGTATTACTGTGTGATATAGCTTATTTTCTATAACTGTTTATTAAATGTTCTTGTGAATAGTAAACATCAACCGAACCGATATATGTATGTCTTATTAATTATGCAACAGCTTGCAATGCCTGATTGTACATGCATAACTTGGAGTTATACTATTTTTTTAGAATGCATCGCGCAGGGCAGTATTCACTGACTAAAACATTTATGAACGAAAAATTCCTTTTTCTGACAACTTTCTTGACTCTTACAACTGGGTTTTCACGAGGACTAAATTGCAGCGGTGATCCTTGCATGTATGGAATTTGTTTAGAGGATTCGAACAGGTATATTAATAAATAATTCACAGTACAATCATCACGTTGTCACAGAGCTTGTATAATTGAAATAAATATTTCAAGTTTATTAACTCATGGTTAATTCTGTCAAATATGTTATCATTGATTTGCTCATAAAATTTTCATTGTGTAAGTTCATTGCCCTTTATACGGGGTGTCCCTAAACAGGACACTGGTTTAGAATCTAACGGAGAATACAATTGAAAAAAAAAACTTTTACTGAACACGCGTTCGTAAATGCTTCCTTAACGCGTATTGTTAAACAGATATTACTATTGTAAACAAACAATTAATCGCTTCGGGTCAATGTGTTAGCCAGTAAGGTCGTCAGGTTTAATACCTTCAGCTTTTTATGTTTGGGAGAAATTAAAAAAGAGAAACTCCAAAGCGTGATTAACTCGATATTAATAAAGTATCAAAAATACTTACGATAAGGTAGAAATCATTTCGAATAACTTTTATAATATATAATCATTGTTGTAAGTAAACAATGTCCACGAATTTCATTTATTATAAATTCCTTAATCTTCTCGGTAAAACGTACGGTACACCAAATTTTCAACAATATATTTTTAAAGAAGCATTTAAGGACGTACATCTACAAGTGCTTCCTTACTCAAAAATGTATTCTCTAATAGATCCAGGCTGTTTAGTGTTCTTTCGTTAGGGAAATTCTGTATATCATATAAAAAACACAAATCAAGTCTCTCAAGGTCATATGTGCTTGGCCATAGCACACCTTTGCCTATTTTTTATTTAAGTGAACATATGACTGAAAAACATGAACGAATAAGACACAGTGCGATGTAACAAAAATTGAAGGTCACGTTAAAAAGTAGAAAGTGAATTTTCAAGCGGAAGTATGACCTTGAACGACCTAATCTGGTCGTCCTGGCTCTAGTATCTCCGTTTTATTAATTGTTTATTAATTGTACATAATGCAGTACTTATTCCTGTTATTGCATCGATGGTTACACCGGAATCAATTGCGAGATTAATTGGGACGACTGTTGGTCCAATCCTTGTCTAAATGGAGGGACCTGCAACGACGCCGTTGCAGCCTATAATTGCACTTGTGCCGAGGGTTTTGTAGGTAACTCGTGATTCCACCATTAACATTCTACTGCATGTGCTGAAATCGACACGCTGACATGTTAGCATAGAGGGTTATCAAATGATGCCACGTATAAGCTTCATTCAATGATCACAAGATCGAGTGTACTCATACAACAGATGCGACTACACTAACTTGCAATCGAACCATAATTATTTTTCATTTCTGAAATATTTTCTTCGAATGGTCTCCTAGAATACTTTAATCGTGGTGATCGATAAATAATTAGAATGTTACTATAGAATTTGTACTCATCAACTGCAAATAAGCTGTTGAACTTCGTTCCGAAAGAACCTCGAGTTGCCTTCCAGTCGAAGTTTTTTCGAATTTTCATACAGCTCATTTCACTTATGTAACAAGTTTTAAAAGATTCCAAATTTTGTACTTGGCAAAGTTTGTGCAATTCATAAAAATCTTTTGTAATTTTTACGTTTTCCAAAAAAAAAAAAAATGTATATCTTATATACTAATGTGTGGTAATGTAGTTGTCGATGAAGAATAATATGAATTACATAAGACAATTTTTATTATTTATTGAATACTTCATGTATATTATATTCTTAAAATAACGCGCATATTTTAGGTACAAATTGCGAATTAAAATACAGCGAATGTTCAAATCAACCTTGCCTGAACAACGGAACTTGCGTCGATTATGATGGTATCACTTGCCAATGCCCGGATGGATATTCAGGTAAAAAATATATTTTAATCTATGTTATCCGGTTTCATGCTGAATGTGATCTTCAAAACGATTGTTTCTTCTTTTGAAGGTGATTATTGTGAAATCGACGCTTCGGTTTGCAACGATACCATATGTAAGCACGGGGGTGAATGTGTGGAAGGACCTGGATTCTCCTTCTTTTGTCGATGTCCTGAAGGTACATGTAGTGGATCGATAGAATCTTTAATTAAGTTGCTATAGCAATGTCACCGCATTTTCACTTCTTCGATTTTATTAAAAAGGATGGACAGGTCGATTGTGCGATGAGGATGTCGACGAATGTGTTCTATCGCCGTGCAAAAATGGTGGTCTTTGCATTAATGTACCTGCCTCGTACACTTGTGCCTGTCTTTTCGGTAAGTTAGCATAATGAAGTGCCATTGAATCTTTTCCGGTCCAAATGTGCCTCCCATGCACAAATATTGTACAAATGACGACATATGGTTCACATGTACCGCCAAAGCCCATTGAAATTTAAGTTAACGTCATCTACATATCGCGTCAGCTTTTCTAAGAAAATATTTCGGACCGCAAAGGATTAAAATGATCCTAACAGCGACTGTACGGTACTTTCAAATATTCTCTTAAAGGGTATACGGGCAAAGATTGCGACAAGGCTGTCGTGCCGTGCGAAGAGAATCCTTGCGAAAACGACGCGGTATGTTTATTCGAGGATGACAGGCCAGTTTGTTATTGCGTGCCTGATTATCACGGTGCATTATGCGAGCTAAAATACGATGATTGCGAATCGAAGTTCGCGAACTGCGAAAACGGTGGTACTTGCATCGACGGTATCAACAGCTTCACTTGTGCTTGTCCAACCTACTACAGTGGACCATTTTGCAATGTATATGATCTTCCATCAATCACCTTTTCAACTATCGGAGAAACTTATGAGACTGATAGTGATAAAAGAAGCACTGCCAGTTCATCATTCTCATCAAGATCGTCGACACTGCCAGAAAGCTACACATCACCATTAACAACTACTTCCACGACAGTACAGTCTTCGACTAGCCCTAAAAGCACTAGTCGTTTTTATACAAAATGGTACCCCTTCACTGAAACAACATCTTCGACCTCAGACAAGAACAGCACTAGCTTCCTTAGTAGTAGCAGTGCCAGTACTACAGAAACTACTCCATTTCTTACCGATATCTCCCCGCTATACTCCATTACGAGTAAAGAAATGCCTCATACTGAAACAGTCTCATTGGAACCTCGAACTTTTCCCAGCATTTCAACCGAAGTCTCTCCAGTATCTTCAACGAGTAGAGTTGATACGGAATTTTTAACACCGAAATCGCTCCGTAATGAAAGTGCTTCAACTGAAACTGCTTATCAAGAAGAAGGCACCAGGATATTCACATCCATAAGCGAAACATCCATTTTTGAAGCGAGTAGTACGGCGAGTCACGTCCCTGGTACAAGGTAAAGCTGTATCAATAAACTTTGTAAAATAGATAAAATATTAGGGAGGTACTGAACAAGGTATTTTAATATACTGTTATTATCGTCTAGAGATCATCAAACGGCAACCATGCCCGCGGAAAGTACTACAGAAAAAGTTACGTCAACAGGGATTGAAAAATCTAATGTTACATCCACTACTATTACATCTTCTCCAAGCTTTACGCAGTTTTGGCAAAGGAAGAGTTCAGAATCGAGTACGCCGACAGTAGAAGTGCCAAAAACCTCATCCCCCTCGTTTACAGATGAATGGACACCTACAGAACTCTCAAAATCTTCTACTATGGAAGAAGAAAGTTCCGTCCCATTGACAAGCAGCATTCCCTCATCTACAGCAAGTTATGTTTCTATAAGACCGATATTTGAGGAAAGTACAACCGCTAGTGATCTGGAACAATTGTCAACAAAAGATCAATTATCGACATCTCAAGGTACCACCGATTGTCAGGGGATTTCGTGTACGAGTTCCACGGTGTCACCTGCTCGAAATGACAGCAGTGTAAGTATTAAAATGAGATCGCTGCACTCATCTGAAACAGTGTCACAAAGTTTATTTTGCCATTTATAGTAACTGGTGACTAATACTTTATTTATGTAATAGTGCAACTGTTCGCACCGTGAAGATTGCAAAAAAGGGTCAAGCATAAAGCGGGCCGCTTTCAACGGGAAATCTTATGTGAGACAACGTGCCGATGTAGAGATCTCAGATGGCAATAATGCAACACTGAGGATCTTTGTAAGACTTAGAACGCGTTTCAAGGACGGTATCATACTGCACGTCTACTTTGACGATCAAAAATATGCTTTGGTATACTTGGAGTTTGGCTCCTTAAAGTTTCAATTTTCTTGCGGACTCGAGACCATGTTACTGGGCGAGATAGATTCACCTATTGACAACGGATACGAAGTAGATATCGATACAAAGTAATGTCGTTAGGTAACATGTGTATTTATGATATCTCTTAATCTTATATACTTATTCTTTATACACAGGTTTCAATATTTCGTGAAGAATGAAACAAATACATGCTCGGCTCGTCTGTTGGTGAACGGGACTACAGCTGTTAGCGGTGAACAAATTTTACCATCACGTGGAAACTTCCCACGACATGCCAATTTACATTTAGGTGGCATCCCATTAGTATTTTCGCACTATTTTGCTCATGTGTCCATGGGATTTACTGGTTGTATGCATTCATTAAAGGTTTGCTCCATTTTTAAATGACAACTTTTTTTCCACATACAAATAATTGACTGACTTATCTGTCATTATTGCAGATAAATGATGTCCCGCGTCACTTCATCCACGACTCTACGGAAACGTTTCAAATTGAAGATTGCATATCTTTTCTGTGCTTATCAAATCCATGTCAAAATTTCGGTGCATGTGAAGAAACAAATGGCACTGTTCGTTGCAGATGCATAGCCGGGTAAGATGATGTTTTGTGTGAATTCACAAGAAACGTGATATTAGTAGATTCTCGTAAAATAATTCGAAAACAGAGTATTATTTCATTGGACAGATACACAGGACTGTTTTGCGAACATTCAATGTGCGACGAACACCCTTGCGCCTTGGGTGCTACTTGTATCAGTTCACCGGGTACGGGTTTCGTTTGCGTTTGTCCACTTGGAACTCACGGACTCTTATGCGAAGAAGGTAAAATTATCATTACGTGGATGTACTTTGAAAAGCATTCAGTGACTTTAACATAAACTTCCAGACACCGTTATAACTCGACCATCATTTTCGGTACTTGTACCTGGCTTCTCGTCATACGTCGCATATGGTGTCTCAAACTCTATAAGAGATACCATGGAATTGAAAATGAAACTGATACCACGCTCTTTCGAACAAATATCTCTAATAGCTTACTTAGGGCAAAGCGGATCGCATCAAGATTTAACGGACCATCTTTCTATAACATACGTTCGTGGTTACATCATGTTAACGTGGGATTTAGGGGCAGGTAAGCATACGTTTTTCCTTACTTGTGTATGATTTCATTCCATGACATATTATAGGTGTCCGCAGAATATTTACGAGTATCCCTCTAAGTGCCGCAACAGTGGCAGCAACAGCAAGTAAGAGTTACATGGCACACACGATTAGGGTTGGAAGAAGAGGTCGAGATGCATGGCTCGCAGTGGATGGTATTGGTAATGTGACTGGACGAGTGGTTGGATCCATGACTCGACTCGACGTGACACCGATACTTTACATCGGTTCGTTTTTATCTCACTGTGATTTCTTTGTTTGAAATTAATAAGTTCACATGGGATGAATAGTTTTTACATTTATAAAATTTGTACAATAACTATTCGTGTAAGTACATATTAAAAATCAAAGTAATACAATTTAAAAAACGATATTGATACAGGTGGGCACAAATCAAAAAACTTTGAAAATTTACCCCATGATCTGCCTCTTCATTCCGGATTTTCTGGTTGTATATTTGACATTGAGTTACGCACAGAAAGCGCAATTTATCCAATAACCAGTTCTAGTCCTGCAACAGGTCGTGGCGTTGGTGAATGTCATCGAAATGAATGTATCCGTCATTCGTGTAAGAATGGTGCAGTATGTTTAAACCATGGAGCTACATACAGGTAAGAGTCTCAAATTTAAAGTACAGATTTCAATATCTGAAGTATTCACGAAACATTACTCAATTTCAGTTGTATTTGTACAAAAGAATGGATGGGTTCTGATTGTTCCGTACCAGTGGAAGCGCTATCTTCTGTTGAATCATCCTCTTGTCACACTTCAGAGTATTAAAAATATAGTTACCATTTCATTACGTTCCAATATATTTTTAGTACAAATTTTGTTCAAAATTCATTCGACTAATCTTTGTACATTAACCAATATTTGCGTTTTTGGGTTTACTTGTTACAGAGTAAGAATTCAAATGCACAAATAAAATAGCTGCAGCTAGGCGAGCTTGTAAATCATATTTATTATGATCATGGTACCATTCTACAGATCCCCAGTGTGATGCCTGTAATAAAAGATAGAGGAAAATATTAAGAAGTTAAATATGTACTGTTTTTAAGTTATTTACTAAACAATATAGTATAAATACCTGAAAATCTTCCTCTAAACGTGACAATCTTACTGCTTCACTTACAGTAATCATTCTCTCTGCTGCAGCTAATGTCAAAATCACAGATTTTATTGCATCTACACCATACACAAAACCTGTACGTAAAACAGTATTATTAAACTTTATTGTATTTACACATGTTAATAATAAAGTTATTTACCCTGAACTGCACTGTAATTGTAAGACATTAAATGTCTCATTAATACTGCTTTAGTTTCTGTAGATATTGTAGGAACCTCTATACTTTTAGTTTTTATCATATCTACACTATAGTGATCACAAAACCATTGTACTAATGGATCCCAGTTTTTAATTTGTAGTTTATATAATTCATCGTTTTCCTATAAGATGTATTTTATATTCAATAAATAAATTAGATTATTAATAAAAAGAATTTACATAGAATATACTTACATTTGAATGAAATAATATTGTATCCATTTCCAAACAGTTCACAATGTAGTTTGTCATATCTACTTTTGTATGTTTGTGCGGATTGTCTAATACAGTATTACATAAAGCTGTCTATAAATGTGAATATATAAATATACTATTCCAACAGTAATTAAATACTATTATTATTATATGGAGTATTATTGAAATATATGTAGATACAAATTGTACACATTGGAAGAACTCATTGAAAACAAAAAGGAGTCTTAGTGATTATGTATCTGGAAATTTTCATTTCAGAAATATTGAATTTTATTTTCTAGGTATAAGTGTAGATAAAGTGCTTTATTTGATTTTAATGTCATTGTAAATATTATTTGCCATTAGGTATCATCAATATGCCCTTCTATATCATAAAACTTTAATCGTTTCAATTTTTTTATGTGAAGTAACCCTATACAGTCTTAAGATGTTATAAAAACTAAATTTTATATAGCATTACACGCACAATTATATAATGATTATCTTACAAAATAAGAAACTGAATATCTCCAAAATCATTAACTTCCAGACACACATTCATTCAGTATTTTACTTTTTTCAATAACTTCTAATATCAATTATAATTTATATGTATTATTCAGTAATACTCTGTATGTTGTCTTGAAGAAAAAATTACCAAATGCATAGTGCCTCTGTCAATAATATCTGTCTGTGCATCCCATTCTGCAGCTATTGCTAATGCTAATGGTTTACTATCCACTTCAAATACTTTTCCTTGAGGTGTCTTCAATTTTCTTTGATCTAATGTAATTTCATACTTTCTATCACTTGCTAGAATGTTTGTTTTTCGATAGAACCTTTTAACTGTGGCTGAAAAATAATTCTTTAATGAAATGTGCAATAAGGATCTGATAATATTCTCAAATTACTTGAAAATCATGAAAATACTGAAAAAAACCGATAAGGTTAAAAGCTAAAAGAAAGCTTAAGAATTGCAGGCGTCTATTTACCCATATTCCTTACTATACTAAAGGCCGTAACAAATTTTCTATATTTGAAATAATGCATTTTCAGTAAATATTCAAATATGTTTTCGCCATAAATATTATTCTGCCCTCTTTCTTTACCACGTGCTTGACACATAAAATCCCTAAATAGAATTGTTCGTTAATGATTGAACGAAAATAATAGGGAATTGGACAAACTGGCGGCACACATTCAAATCGAAAGAGATACACTTCTCTCACATATCATCAGATTTGTTATAACAAAATTTGTATAAAATATTGAAAAAAGCTTAAAAATTTCGCTGCTTTTCACAAGCTCCGAAATATCAACATTCAATTCTACGAGAGACATTGACATAGCATCGGACAAAGAAATAATGTTCCAATGAATATCGACTATTTAATTGTACACCGTCGATCAGAATAGTGTCAACCCCACTCCTGCCTCCCAAGAGCCGCTACGAAAAACAGCATCCCCATCTATGATGCGGGTTCTGTGACGTGACCACAGCGCCACTGAGCGCCAGGCGCACGTGGCCATTCTGTCAGTTATCGCTTCGTTTAAATTTCTGATTTTTGATCTAACAAAATTTCTTCGACTTTTACACCGATAATAATGCTAATGCAAAAACGATATTAACGCGAATACAATATTATAAACAATACTCATAAAATCCAAATAAATAATGCTAGGAAATGTATTTTTCACCAAGCATCCGTTTCTTTATCGCAATAATAAAAATAGTTTGGTACTATTAGACATTCTTGTGTAACTAGGCATTTTGTAGTACTATTTATTTAGGTTTTATGAATATTGTTTATGATATTATATTCGCGTTAATACCATTTTTGCATTAGCATTATTATCGGTGTGAAAACCGAAGAAATTTTACGAAATCAGAAGTCAGAAGTTTAAACGTGTTGATGAGTGACAGAACGGCCACGCGCGCGTGGCCCTCAGTGGCGCTTTTGTTCTCGTCACAGAACCTCGCATCATAGATGGGGATGCCGTTTTTCGTAGCGGCTCTCGGGAGGCAAGAGTGGGGTTGACAAGTATTCTAATCGCCGGTGTATATATATCTATAGTTCCTGTTGGAAAAAACACTTGAAGTGTGCTGCTTGCGTGGGTGGATCCGGTGGATCCTATGCATGTTTTAAAAGGTATAGAATGAAAGGTGTAGTGATAAAGTGAAGAAAAGCACAGAAAAATAGTGCCATCGACGAGGATACAAACGGATCGAGGAATTTTCTTGGAATCACGTACGTGTTTGTCGCACGTACAGGGCATATGCACGCAAGTGGTTAAAGTGAAGGAAAAATGAAAAAATATCAATTGATTTGGTTCGTTCTGAACGTATGCTCGGTGTATACCTTCAATTTAGAGCCAAGAATACCTGTTATCAAAAGAGGGCTGAACGGTTCTTATTTCGGTTACTCCATAGCCGAACATCAAGAAATTCCGGACGATAGTACGGAAAAACCGAAAAGTTGGTAAGTATCCCCTTGCAACTTGTTTTTATTACACTCGATATCGCTGGACAAATTTTACATGAATGATGATATTTACATGACGTAATCTGTTTATTCTATATATATTAGATAGTGCAATGACATAATAATGTATTCTTTCACAACCCAATTTGGTTTACCTTAATGTTGTTTCAATATAAATATGTAGTTGTTACTTATTATAATATAGGGTGTATGACAATAATACAATAGGTAATTGTAAAACAGTTATATTTAGTAAAACACTTTTTATTACATTATGTTTCTTATTTAATGTAAATATTTATTTTTTGTATAGTTTGTTATAAACATTGAAGTCCATATATAAATATTAGTTATAACATCTGTCTTTACTCACTGTTATCTTGCAGGATGTTAATTGGTGCTCCTTTAGGCCAAAATAGACAGCCAGAAACCAACAGATCTGGTGCATTATGGCAATGTCCCTTAACAACATACGAAAATGATTGTACTCAAGTGATCACAGATGGACGATTAAGTATGTTTTAAATATAGAATATATTTCTTTTAATATATTAATGTAAACATTGTTATTCGTTAAGAGGTTCAATTCCAGATTGTCATTGTTTTTTTTATATTTAATTTCTATCAACTTTTTGAATTATTTATAATAATTTTATAATAGTTCCTACAACTTATGTTAAATAACAGACTATATTATCAGGATTTATTTAAATTAAAAAAATCAATTGTTTATACTTATAAAGAACCATTCCAATTTTTTTAAATTGAATTTGTATTAATAGTATAAATATGCATATTAAAATATTAAAATTAAGAGGACTTGTTTTAATATATAATTTATATGTAATTATTATTCATTAAGTATGCATGTTATTTGTAATGTCTGTGTCTTAGATCAATGTCAATGTCTACAGAATCATTAAGTTATCATGCTTCGTTTTATTTTGGATATGTAATAAGACTATTTTTTTGTTAAATTATGTGTTGGTTAACCTGCAGCAGAAGGAGGTCTGTATGACACAAGTAAGTCGATGAATGGTGTTATTTGAATGAGCAATTCTATTGAATTTTTATGAAATGTCTCATTACGATTACGCATATATTTTTTTATTGAGTTATACTAATTCTTACAACAGCACGATGTTTTTAGGTATGACATAGAAAAAGTATTTTGTTTCTTTATTTTTTTATATGAATTGGAGAAATATCATTTAGCAAAAATATTATTAACAATTGCTATTTCAATTTGAATTTGCAACTGTGTGTGTACTAACTGTACAATATTTCAATACACTTGCATACTTGAATAAAACAGCATACAATCAAAGGTGAAACTCATTATCATAAACCATAACTGCTTCTTAACAATTTTAACAGATACTTCTTGTGCAACTTTTATGTTTGTTGCAGCATGAAGTTTTTATGCATAACAATTTAACTTGTTTTATCTTCTGCTTTTTGTTTCATTTTCAGTTCTGTTTAATTTTCTTATATAATTAAGAAAGAAATACTGTTATATGTAATATTTCTTTATGTCATGAATTCTATTTGCTTGTCTTGTTTCATATTTTTATTATAGTTATATGAGCTTTATTCTTCTATATTGCAATGCTTGTTAAATATTATATTTTCACATGTACTAAAAAGAAATGAAAGCCGTTGCATTATTTGGAATGGTAAAAAATTGTTGTCACTATTTCAGATGTAATTTACTTAATTAAGTGGCAGCAGATTGATTATAAATATCTGCACTGAAAAATGAATTCTACGTGTATCATCAAGTTATGAATTTTATATCACTCATGTCACAAACTGTTGTATATATTTTAGGTTTTGAATCGGATGACTTAGTACCACCAGGTAATGATGAAATCAAAGATAATCAATGGTTAGGAGTAACAGTACGCAGTCAAGGCATTGGTGGTAAAGTGATGGTATGTACATTGGTTAAAAGATTATTTGCATTACTAAACTTTTGAAAAATGATGTCTTAAATATGCAATGATTTTTCAGGTTTGTGCACACAGACATATTGTAAAGACTGCAGATTCTCAATGGGGTCAAGGACAATGTTATATATTAACACAAGATTTGAAATATCAGGATCTAAAAAAACCCTGCTCTGGAAAGCCAACAAATAAGTAATACAGAACTTTGTTTTTAAAACTTACTATAAGAAGAATACTCTCTCCTGTCGTTTATTTTTAAGAAAAATCTCTTGCAATGGAAATAACAAACTGTATACATGTTACAGAGCTCATGAACAATTTGGATATTGTCAAGCAGGAACAAGTGGTATACTTACTTCAGAAGATCGTGTTGTTATTGGAACCCCAGGTCCACACACTTGGAGAGGAACTCTATACCTCTTTACCATTTCAGATGAATTTCTATCTAGAGATAATACAGTGTACAATGGTCCAATGCAAGACTCTTCCCCTGTCAGTAAATACAGTTACTTAGGTACTAATTCTTTTTGAAACTTTTGTTTATACATGTTTCGGGAATAAATATCTCATATGTAACAATCACACTATTGAAAATAAACGTTATAGGAATGTCAGTAGCTGTGGGTAATTTCTTTGGCACTGGTTTAGCTTATGCTGCCGGAGCACCACGTTCGAACGGTACAGGTCAAGTTGTTCTACTCACAAGACGTGATTTTAAACAAGATATGGATGTTGCTTTCATCTTGGATGGTGAACAATTTGCTTCAAGTTTTGGATATGAAATTACTTCTGCAGATGTCAATGGAGACAAGTACAGTATCCTCAGTTAAATCAATGTTGTTTTTATTGCCATTATTAATATTCGTTTATTGTATTGTTTGTTAGAATTACGGACCTTATTGTGGCAGCACCATTTTATTTCAACAAAGCAGAAGGTGGTGCTGTATACGTGTATACAATGTTACAGAAAACTTACAAGGATGGTGAAAAAAATAAACCTGTGAAACTTGTTGGACGTGAAGAATCAAGGTAAATTTTTTCAGTATCATTGTGCAGTTTCAGTAATAAATATCTATTAAATACATGATTCATTTGTAGATTTGGATTTGCATTAACAAATCTGGGCGATCTAAATAAAGATGGTTACGAAGATATTGCTGTTGGAGCACCTTATGAAAACAAAGGAACAGTATACATCTATCTTGGTTCTAAGAATGGAATAATTACAGTACCATCACAGGTATTACTGTTTTTCTTAATTATTTAAGATCGATACTACAACGTTTTTATACTGCTAAAATTCTTTAATTTGCAGGTAATACATGCAGATGATATGCCAGAACCATTGCAAACATTTGGCTACTCTTTGAGTGGAGGAATTGATATGGACCAAAATGGATACTCTGATTTATTAGTAGGGGCTTATGAGAATGATGCTGTAGCACTTCTTCGTTCAAAAAAGATTATCGATATCACTACTTATGTCCGTTATTTAAAGAAGGATGGCACATATCAAGAAAAAATAGAACCAATTGATCCTAATAAAGTTGGATGTACAGATGACCTTAACTCAAATCATACGTGGTAAGTATAATTTAATGAGTGCTTACAATTACTTTTACAATCATTTTCTTATACAAGTGTTATTTATTTATTGCAGTTTTTCGTTTGAAGCCTGCTGCAAAACGGAATCTCTTGTTAAAGAAGAGGATATGCAAAACTTGAAATTAAATTATTATATTGAAGCTGAAACTTATACTGGAGTCAAAAAATTCTCTAGAGTGTGGTTTGGTAGTTCGCATTCGCATTATATAAATCGCACAGTCACTTTAGATACTACCAAATTGGAACATTGTCAAAGAGAAATAGTTTATTTAAAAGTAATTCACGAACTATTGAATACAACTATGTAAGTTCTATTTTTAGTAAATATATACTTAGAAATAGTTTCTTTTTAGGAAAACACGCGAGACATTCAGTCACCTATTAAGTTTCGTTTAAATTACTCATTAATACAAGAAGAACCAATTATGCCTGCCGAAGGTGATCCATTACCTGACATAAAAAATTATCCTATATTAAACCAGCAAGAAGCTGCACGTGTGTTTGAAGCAACTTTCCAGAAAGATTGCGGCAATAATGATATTTGTGAAAGTGATTTACAAGTAAAAGCTCGGTTAAATTTATCAGGTACATTCCTTATTTAAATAAAAGTAGTATAATATGAAAATTAAGTCTATTAACATGTATATAGTAAAAAAATTAATGAAAATTAATAACATATTTCATTTCAAGCTTCTTCTGTAAAATCAAACTTCTATGAACTTCTGTTGGGCGAAAAAGAAGAGGTTGTAGTAGACGCTAGCGTATTTAATATTGGAGAATCTGCATATGAAGCTCAGCTATTCATTGTTCATTCCCAAAGCCTGAATTACATTGCTAGCAAGAGTAATGATTCCGTAATTTGTAATTTACACAATGCTACCTTAGTAGCTTGTTCTATTGGAAATCCTTTTAAGAAAGATAAAATGGTAAATATTCAAGTACGATTTGATCCTAAGGAATTGGAAGATAATGAGTCACAATTAGGGTTTGTGATATTTGCAAATTCTACTTCAAAAGAAGTAACAGAAAAAGAACCGACAAGGTTACACGCAACAGTAGTAAAGAGGGCAGAATTGTCGATTAAAGGGTAATATTTATTTTCAGTTTTGTGCTATGAAGAGATTGTATAAAATATAAAATAGAATCATTAATTGGACACAAATTATAACATTTATAGGAGCGCAAAAATTCAATGGGCTGTGTATGGTGGGCCAGTAATAGGTGAATCCGCTATAAAACATTTAAACGAAGTAGGACCAAGAGTATCTCATATTTACGAAGTATTTAATGAAGGACCATGGAGAGTGAGTAGCTTAGAAGTTCGTATTTCTTGGCCCTACGAAGTTGCAAATGATAAAGCACATGGAAAATGGCTTTTATATTTAGAAGAGCTACCGACAGTGCAAGGTAATCTATTATACAAATTTTTAAACTATAATTATTTTTAATAATTGTTTCAAGTTATATTATAATTAAAACTTGTAATAATTATAGAACATTTTACGAAAATATCATTTTGCTCATTACAATTTTATTTCTAGCTTTAGGTGATGGAGAATGTATATTACCAGCGGGACATGTAGTTAATCCATTGAAGTTACAGGACAGTATTAGTTACGATGATATTGACGTTTTCCAATCTGCAATATCTACTCCTCCTACATTGCACAATCATACCAACCATGTAAGAATGAAACGTGACACGGAAAAAGTTGTTAACACACGGACAATCATTGATAAAGATGGTCACAGACAGCAAGTAGTTTCAATGGTGAGTGATTATATAAATCATATGTAAAATAATATATATGAGGCATTGACACGAATATATAAAGCGCTTATTTTATGTTATTACAGAATTGTAAGGCAGGAACTGCAAAATGTTTTGACATCACATGCTTTATATACAACTTACAAAGGAAACAAGAAGCAATTATCACTGTTAAAGCAAGGTAACATTTTTATATCATACCCGAATATACAGGATTGGTTACGAACTTGATTGGCCCTTAGAGATGATTTTCTTATACCATCATATTTACCCTTTTGAACTTCTTTACATATTTTCTTACCTTCACTAAGAAAGGTTTTGTTTGCCTAACAGAAATATTTAAGTTCTATTTCTCATGACTCATCCTGTATATTTTTTCTGAACATATAAGTGGATTCTCTTGGTTTCAATCCTTTATTGGATTGATCGTATTTTCACTTATAAATTCCAGATTATGGAATTCTACTTTGGTAGAAGATTATCCAAAAGTGGATCAAGTAAAAATAGGTTCCAACGCAAAAATAGTTATACCACCAAATGTTGTAATACAACAAGAAAATTTGAAGGATGATCATGCAATTGTAAGTATTACTTTTTGGCATTGTTAATGTACAGTATAATGATAATGTTAATTCTCATTAATAAATATTCAGGCTGAAACAATTGTATATCCCGACCTGCTTGATCAACAAGATGTTGAACCTGTGCCAATTTGGATAATTATAGTGGCTGTGGTAGCAGGTTTGTTATTATTTATTCTGCTTACATTAGTACTTCGAAAGCTTGGATTCTTTAAAAGACGACGACCAGATCCTACTTTATCTGGGAATCTCGAGAAACACAGAGACGATAATCCAGAAAGTGAAGCGTTATTTAAACGTTAAGGATTGTCATAAAAATACTTAAAACTGTCATTTTAAACTGCCACGTTTACTTATATTTAGAGTACTTATAATAAAAGCGAATAGCATATTATTATGCTAAGAAGAGGGATATATAATGTAACATTTAAGCAGCTACATGCAAGAAGATCTATATTGTGATATACGGACTTATTTGTAGATATATTTTACTTATCAAGACGTGGAACTTTTTGATTCATACCACTTTTTAATGTTTTATACATGTTTTAATAATACTTCGTATTTATACTCTGAATTATGATTAATATTCATAAACATATATGCGCTATTACTGATACTGTCGTTATATAATAATCGTGTTCAAGTACACGATTTTTACAAGTTCTCCCTTGCTATAGGCTTTTACTGAAGCAGAAAGAAAAATATTAAGAAACCAGAAGTAGTAAAGCGTTATGTCTTGACAATAATAGTTTTATTTACGCATTCATATATAGACGCACAATGTGAAAATGTGAAGTATTACTGCTGAATTTTACATTTTATACAATTTTAATCTGTATACAAACGGAAAAACATTTGTTAAATTGAACAAAGCGATACCAAAAGAGATCGTACTTACTTATTTTCTATAGCAAGCATGGAAAAAGCATTTTGCATTTATGTAATATGTCACACAAATTTATGAGTAGTACAAACATTAATTGCTGTCGATTGTTATAAAATGCATCATACATAAGACTGACCTAATACAATACAATCCATTGTAATTGATACAACATTTTTATTCAAACTTTTGATTTATAAAAAGGATGGAAGTTTTACAACCAATTTAAACATAGATTATAAATTTAAACACCTATAAAAAAATATTCAATTATTTGTTAATCTTGTACTGTTGATAAAACAAATATAAAATGTTTAAAAAGATAAATTAAAATTGTATCCAAAGATGACATGATAAGTATTTATGAATATTTTGTTTTGATACAATATAGTCTAACAAATTTTATACACTAAAACCTTTTGGTAAAATTTTCGGCTTATTCTCTTTATAATTACAATTCCGAATCAGTAGTTATTGCATTTGTTGCAGCACAAGTTTCTTATTTCTTCAACACTTCTACTTGTCATTTAGTACATCAGTAAATCTATTTTTTCTGTATCTTGAAGTATATAGAAATGGTAAAAAATGATGTTATATTTGAATAAGAATAAGAAATGAAACTTCTAATATTATTTATATTACAAATTTTAGAATTGACACAATTTTTCCATGTAACAAAAATCTCAATTTATATATTGCTACAAAAATAATTCGAAAATTATTGCATTTTTTAATAATTAAAATTATCTTAAGTATCTGAAAATGCAATCTTTTTTAATATAAATGTGCCTTTATAATGTTATAAATATCGTCTTATTGATCATAAGATTGTGTATATAGAGCTCATATTAAGTCATAAGAATAGTTTGAATGTATGAGCAGGTACTTAAAGCTTATTGTTTTGTCAGTAAGTCAATGGTTTCTGATAAAAAATATTGCGCATTACAGCTTAATAATAAAACACATTCCTCGAAGTATGTATATATTCTGATGTAATAGATACATTAATGGACCTTGAAATGTTATTTACAATTTTGTAAAAATTACATTTGGATGTCTAACAAGGAATTCAGTGAATCTACATAACCCATATTGTCTAACAAAATGTCATCAATCAAATACTTTGGTTAATGTATTTTAATTTTCAATAAAATTAAAATTTAATACACGTTGGAATCTATTATAATTCACTGAATATCTTGTTAACTACTACATCATAACTTACAAATCACTCCATACCATTATATTAAAATATACTAAAAATTATAATTAATTAATTTATTAATACTAAAATAATTTATGTAATGTCTACTGATAATTTATATTACATTATCAGTAAAAATTAACAATACTCTGTGGGATAGTTAAATTTAGAAACGAGAAATAGAGTGAATACGTGCACTTCGTAATTTTTAAATATTTTCTGTTAAGTATTTAGCAGTATTTATTTATTTATATTTGTAATGTCATTTACACAATAAGCATACTTATGCATTGTAACAAAATTAATCAAAATTCTGAAAATTAGAGTCCACTTTATTTCTTCGTTGTAAATTTACTATGATATAGTACTTTAAACTTCATTTAATTTAAAATTCTATCACTTGTTGAAACCAACATACAACAAATTACATAGCAATTATTTAAAAGCTTTCAGAATTATATGCACTTTTATAATCAAAGTGTTAAATCTATATTATCTACTACTTATCATGAATATATTTAATAAATATTTATGGAATATATTTTCAGTCTATAAATTGTATTGAATGTTCAGTTAATAAATATTATTTTATAAATATATAACACTACATACATTTTTTTAATATCCGTTTTATGTTTCAAGAAACTGATTAATTATGATATATGTATATAAAGTGAAACTAACTAAACAATTTACCATGTAATTATTTAATATCACATTTCGCCATTTTAAATTATTATCATATGCAATCCATAATTTAAACACAAGCTTTAGCTTGGCTTACAAGCATATACAATAAAAAATTTAATAATAATATTAAATCCTACATAAAAATAATTAATATAATTCTTTTAAGAAATGTTTACTAAATTGTATTATATGAAGTTGAAATTTCATTTTCTATTATTGAAGAACTATATAACAGTTAACTAATAATGTATCAGATTTATTGTATGTGGTGATCAATATCTAATGTCAATTTACTGTGGTATGTTTTTAAGTAAGAACAATCTGCCATCATAAACCTGAAAAATACAAAATATAATGCAATTTAATTAAAATCTAAGTTTTATTCATTATTAACTAAACCAGGCATTGGAATTAACTGCTCGCTTCGGCCGATTTTCAGAAGCAACGCCCTCTTTCTCCCGCCGCACGTCTTGGTCCCCGCGACGGCCGTAGTGCTCGACACGCTTCAGGCGCGTACCATTTGAACTGCGGGTGGCACATTAGGGCGACACTCGTATCCTATCGTGTAAAATAAATTTTTACGTCATCCATGAAGTATTATTGTCAGTACGTTTTTTTTCTACCAATAATACCCCTTGTAGACCTATTTCGCAGTATGGAATTATTGCATTACAATAACATATATATGTAAACCTATTTACACGATGGGATACGATGTCGCCCTAATGCGCCACACGCGGTTTATATTGTACGCGCCTGAGACGTGTCGAGCACTACGGCCGTCGCGGGGGCCAAAACGCACGGCGGGAGAAAGAGGGCGCTGCTTCCAAAAATCGGCCGAAGCGAGCAGTTAATTCCAATGCCTGAACTAAACAATAATATATACCTGTATAATAGTATTGTAAGTGGAGCCGTACTAGCATGCCATAAAGAGTGAGCATCAAATATCCAGAAAATTGGTGCAAAATCTGCTATTTCTAATATTGTAACAAAAACGGTTAGTACGTTGAACCAACCAATCAACTGAACATAATGCAATTTTTTACGATTGCGATACCACCATATCATTGTTGCAGCAAATGTTAAGAATCCTGTACATGTTTCAATTAAAGAAAATTTCATTAGTTAGTTTAGATACTTACATGAAAAAGAATATAAATGTTGCAACAAATTACCTATAAGTATATTAAATTTCATATTATAGTCATAATTAATATAGCCAGACCATAAGTGAGACAAATGTGTATATAAAATACTGAGATAACCACAAGTGATCACAGCAAATATTTTATTATTTTTATATGTTATTCTGAAATAAAACATAAAAAGTTAAAAAAAATTGACACCTGTAAAATTCCATAACTTCATCTTGTAAATTACCTTAATAGCATACAATATAATAATGTAAGTACCATAATAAAAGCACAAGAATAATCCATTACTTCAGTAAATGGGATATCACGTGCATGAAATATAGAAGACCAAAACCACCCATGTATACATATCTAAAATTAAGTGAGTTTTAGTAGATTTACATAGTTACTAAAATACGAATATTAACATTATAATAAAATAGTTTATATTATTTGTCCAATTGTATCAAGAATAAAACTCAAAACAATGTACCATACTAAAATAGGTCCATATATAAAACATAGGATAAGTAGATCCCAATTTTTTCTTAAACTTCCAATACATGATTGTATGAGCATATAAATTTAAAATAGAAAATACAACAGAAGCAGGTTCCTGACATCCAAAGAATCGTATAAATGGCCACTGAAATAAAAATGATGACAAAATGTATACATTGCATTATCTACTTTAGTTTTATATATATATATGTATACATAGTTATCAAATATGTACTTTGCCATGAAACTGAGGAACATTTAAACCATGAGAAGTAAAATAATTAACTGTCTCCCATGTACAACTGTAACTACAGTCTTCTTTACAAGACCACAATAGCATTCTCAATGCTAAAGAAGGTTGTACTTTAAAGTTTTGATCTGTAAAATATTAATTAGAAGATTAGTATTCAATACTCTGCTTAAACACAAATTAGCTAAAACATATTTTGTTAAATTAAAATATTGATAAGTATTTATTATCATATAATACATTTATTATCAGTAATTGATAATAAAATATTATCTCTTGGTGTAAATCAAAACTTATTGAAAAACTTTCATAAAGTGATCAATTCCTTAATTGTAAAAGACAAATTTGTAATAATAATTTTATGCAAGAATATATTCATTCAGAAATTGAGAAAAATAATTTTATAAGTGTAATGTTTATGTTATTTTTGATGCAGTACATTATAGAAGATGCATACCGCTTTCGCAATTGTTGCCACGACATTTTGCAAGACATAAGTTGTAAAACTGTGATCTGTCTCCTGTCGAGGCGACTGTACTCGCAATTAAAAACGTTTGCAATGCTAAAACGAGAATCCATTCCGATTGTGACATACCGCTCACACACAGCATACTGTACCGCCACGAGTTGTACTGCATACCTTAAATTCATTGTTACAGTGTTAAGAAACCTTAAGAATGTAACAGAGTTCTACTTTATCCAATAAAATTTCAACGCTGCCATTGGTCGCAACCATCAATCGAATATAAACGTATTTAAAAAATAAATATAAATTTTCAGATAAAATGTTTTGCATAATACAGAAATAAACGAAACACTCAATCGAAATATTTGACAAATGTTTTTGTCAGAAAAAAGATAAAAAAATATCTTTACCTACTGTAATAAATAAGAGATAGTTAAGATGTATAGAACGATTTGACGGTAATTATCACACAGCTATACGAAATAAGAAAAACAGCATTTTTTGTGAATACGTAAGGAATATGTCTTTTGTTTTAATATTTCTGTAATTAAGAATATGTGTGAATATTATGTATTTACTAAAATGTATGTCAAGGAAATCGATGCATTTAATTATGTCAGCATCGTCGATTTTATTTCTGCGATGACTTTCTTGTTTCTACATGTAAAACTATGTAAGTAAGTAACCTTTCCTGGTTGGACATGCTTCTGTGTAACATGTAAACAACATGAAACATACATTTTTGGAGAACTAAACATTTTGAAATGTACACGCTTTTGCATGGATTGTACAAGTATCTTGTGCAAAAAGATGAATATTTTATATTAATATTAGGACTCGACAATGCCGGGAAAACGGTACGAAATCATTCAGTTCTTGAAATCTAGGTTAAGTGACAATAGATATGAATTTATATATAAATCACAGTGACCGTTTTTGTTGCAGACATACCTGGAAGCAGCTAAAACGAAGTTTACAAAAAATTACAAGGGTATGAACCCTAACAAAATTACAACAACCGTTGGCTTAAATATTGGAAAAATAGATATCGCTGGTGTTCGTTTCAATTTTTGGGATCTTGGTGGACAAGAAGAGCTTCGATCACTATGGGACAAAGTAAATAATATTTCTGTACCTATTTTATAGTATTATATTTCCTTGTTCTGATTAGACAGCACTTATCAGATATTGCACACTTGTAAAGGGAGCACCCAATGTGGATGTTTCAGATTTTAATGAACTCTTGCATGTTGATAAATCATGTTATTATGAATCTTTATCTATATAGTATTGGGCATAGATGGTCAATAGTTTAAAAGATATTTAATGCAAAAGGAAACGCTGTGTAGCAACCTATCACCTAGCCAACTGCTCTATGCTCTTGTACTTGGAAGCAGCTGTTACAATAGAGTAGATAAATCCTTGTGGAACTTTAACATTAAAAATGTTTTAAACTATAAAGTATTAATATAGAAATTAGTTTGGTATCATATATTTTTGACTTTATAAAGATTATTATATGTTTACAGTATTATGCAGAATCACATGCCGTGATTTACATAGTTGATTCATCAGATCGTGAGAAAATACCTGAATCTAAGGAAACTTTTGGTAGAGTATACAACAAACATTTATATATGCACACTGAATGGCACTATTTTATTAAAAAATAAATATTTGTTATTACAGATAGAGTTATATCATCAGAGCACCTAATAGGTGTACCACTTTTAGTTCTAGCAAATAAGCAGGATGTTCCTGATTGTATGGGTGTAAGAGAAGTAAAGCCAATTTTTAATCAAAATGCACATTTGATCGGCCGAAGAGATTGCATGGTGATGCCTGTATCTGCTTTGAATGGGTATGTAAATTTTTGTACCGAACATATAATGAAGATTTACTTTAAATTTATATTTTCATTTCTATATATTAAATTTATACTTAACATTTAATACATTATAGTATATTTTTATTTGATTCCATAAATAAATTTTATTAATCTTTTCGTGAACTCTAATGATTTCTATTTCATTGTTATTTTAATAAAAAATTTGTTTTGGTTCAATAAATGTATTATAAGAATTGTACGTATAAGTAATACTTTCATGTTTCATAATGTGGCACGCTTCTTGAATTTAAATAAATAATATTTAAACATTTCTTTACAAAGATTTCATCATATTATACTACACACATATTTTATGTCATCCTACTATAAACATAATACATTCTTAAGTCTATTTATATTTATATTACACATAGGTTGTAACCGAATATTGTGTAGACTAAAATTGAGTACAATAACATTTTTGTATATGTGTTTGCATTTGAATACAATATTAATGTATCATATACTTTATATGAATAACAGTATGTAATGTTATTGTTTAGAATTGAACAGAAATGTGTGGTATAACCATTCAACTGGAATGTGCATAACTTGTGTTTTATTTTTATCATGTCTGTACAGTTGTTCATACATAACATTATATTTTGGATATAAAATAATTTTAGAGATAGAAGATAGTATTTAGAGCATGCTAATAAAAATCGCGCGCGCGCGCGCGCGTGTGTGTGTGTGTGTGTGTGTGTGTAATATGTATGAATTACGTGTATTTTGAATCAATGATGCAAATGGGCCACATTATGAGGCATACAAATTATTTTGGTCAACTTTTTTAAATAACTATTCATATTGCACTAAAGAGATGGTGTAGATGAAGGAATTCACTGGCTCGTGGACTGTGTCAAGAGAAACAACGATGTTCGGCCTCCTCGTAATCAAAATGACAATTGTTTGTCTTAACACCACATTCCTATTTTCTTTTAAAATATAGATTAATCTACCAACAGTATTTTAATGTAAAAACTTGTGTATATTTACATTAGAACTACATTTTTACCAATAAATTTTGTTTTCTAAACTGTAATAGTTTAATTACCTGTTAACTTTATTTTCTATTTTTGATAACAGCAGAATATTGCAATATTTTTAATAGTTTCTCTTTTAAGTTAATTTTTATTAATGGTATCCAAATTACATTATTGTAATTATTTATTACATAATATTTATTATCAATTTCAATACATATTGAAGTATCATAAATCTTCCCACATTTATTACTTGAGACATAATTAGTTTTCAATAAATTGTGATGATCTATCACAATTAATCAATTTTTCCAATTATTTTAGTGACACAACTTGTACATGTAGCTGCTATCAAGGTAGTAACTGAGATAAGAGATAATGCCAACACCTTGCCTCCTGTTCTATTATGTTGGTGATAAAAAGTGTACAAAACTGGTAGTACAGCTGCATGCTGGATAATATATGGATTGTAATTTGAGAGCTAAATCTTTGTGCTGAATTTGTTTGCTTAGCTTTAGTGCGTCATGTGGCCTTACTATGAATCAGAGGATTGGAGTGTTTTACCACCCGAATTAAACAGAAGGTGATCATTTTATCAGTTCTACCTATTTCTATACAAAAGAAATATATAAATTCTACAAACACAAATTCATTATACATGATACAATTATATGTTACATGCTAAGAAGGAATACATAAAAACATATATTTACTTAAAAAAATCATACAATGTAGCAGTCAGATTATCACTGTTACAGTGTTATAATTGTTGCATTACTAATAATATATAGTTAAACATTATCACGTATTTGTGTTTACACGTTGCATGAAGTAAATGTTCATTTTTTATTTTCACATGACAAAAAATTTATTGTACAGTAGAATTCCTCTCGTAAAGAACACATTCGATTTATCTGTCTGACTACAAGATTCTTCATGTATAGCCGTATCTGAGTTTTTATTATTGGAGAATTTCATGAGTCTCCGAGTGAAGGTTCATAAATTCTCATCAACATTTACAATTTCATTTTTTCGTCATTAAATATTACTAATTGCTGGCCAGCCGCCAGTTCTATATACTGTATTACGAATTATTTGATTTACTCTCATAAAACATTGATACGAATCGATTGAACAAACACTCTCGTATCAGCACGCAGCTTTGATGTATCGTAAACGTCGTACGATACTCTTATTATTTTTAAACAATTGTGCAATGACACTCGGATCGTGCGCGAATGTCTCAATATACATTCCCAAACTCTTATTTATAACAAAGGAAGCTACATCAATAAACAATTCTGTAAAGTATCGATTATGTTATTGTAAACGTTACAAAAACAGATCGTAAGAGCAACAAGCAGGTGAAAACAGTACGAATTTCGCGCTTTATAAGCAAGCATCGTTGTCATTCACTACGCTGAGCAAAATCATAAGCAGGGAACCCATGGACCTAAGAATATAGGGACGAAGCATAAGATTAGTTTATCGATAAGGGGTGTGAAGTTAATAAGGGGGGCCCTGCTATATTGTACGTGCCTAAATTTGATTGGTTACATTTATACGCATGCTCTGTACCGCTAATTATGAAAAACTATTACCATCGATTAATACAGATGCCTAAGTTAGTACTTACATACATACTAAAGAAGTGATTACTTTTTAATTTAAATTTTAAGTTCAATGAAAATTGACGAAAAATATGCAACTTCAGTTATTAAAGTGTATAAGATGAATTAAAAAAGAGATATTAATTTAAATTCTTAAATTATTATTATAAATATTATCAACAAAATACAATTTTATTATAATTATAAAATTAATAATTATTATTCTAGTAAGAAAATAAATGATAATTATTATTCTTACCAACAATTATAAACAGTAATGTTTAATTTCATACATTATTTTATTGACTTTTAAAAATTTCACACCGAATTTCCATTTCTAAAAAAAATACGCGTCGTACTCGAGTACCTGAGTGCCCGGGTAATACCGGACATTTCAGGTAGGCCCCGGGTATTCGGAGTACCAGGGGCTCTGGATTCATATGGACAGCTCTAGTCTTATTATTAGTGATGCAGATCATCAGTAGATTCATGTATAAGATCTATGTATTAAGCGTCTTTTGTGCCAGAGCGTTCGAGCAGACGGAATGATGGCCGACGAAAATGGTGAGGCTTTATGTTTCATTGAATTGTAAAGTTTTATATAACGTTGCGTGAGGTAGTCTTTAACGGTCAATGTATTCCAATTATTTCGTACATTGTGAATACGTGTACATTGATAAATTTTACAAACAATTAAATACTGCATTTGGGCTTTCGATATAAACCGAGCTCCCGGGTATTCGGGAACTCGAGTACCCGAGGCCTACCCGTATCATCCGATGTTAGTTGGGTGGGTAGACTGGGTAAAGTCAAATACGGATGTTACTCGAGACACATCAAGTTTACTAACAAAAAAGGTTTGTATTACTTGCACTTGCTTGTACGCATAACAAAGTATACATTTGTACATAATTAAAGAAGTTTTGTATTTGTTATCCGGGTAATAGCACCGGTAGAATGTGGATAAAGCATGTCCGGATAATTTCTGTCTTCCCGGATACTCGTGTATCCGACTTATCCAGGTATTAACACCTTTACTTTTTGAAGTCGTACTACAGGAAATTTTACAAATAATTAAATACTCCATACCACGATTTAATTTTTGATTGAAGTTCACACGATCGTATAACAGTAACAACAGTAACCAATAAGAACCAGGCACATATTACCTTACCACCCGTCTCGCAATAGCTTCCCCCTTCAAGGTTATGCCCTGTCCCTATATTTCTACGTTTATGCTCGCAGACAACTCATGAAACTATCTGACAATTCTCTAACGAAATAACAAACGAATTCGGGGATGGACTGATTCTAATGCACGATACAGGAATCGATCGTGATAACGTCAACGGGTTTCCACCGACGGTATTATCAGGTTCAACGTCAGTGACAATGGACGGCCATGTTGGTTTTCAGTGCGCGAATATACCGCGGACAAACGGGGAGAGTGTGTGTCGCGCGATAGGCTTGACTGTGTGTGGATGTTTAACTATGCCCGTGGCATTTTCCGCAGTCGATTAGCCATACAACGTGAATCGAAGTCTCGTACGGTACGTATCTTGTTGGTCGACTGAGAATCGCGTTCGACGAAGGTAGCTGGAATGCAACGTATGTATATACGAACCGATACAGAGGCCGATATAGCAGGTGCAAGGAGAGACGATGCGATAGAGTGAGTGAGGGCGCACGACTCGCGCGCCCTGGGAGGCGAGGCATTTCTCGCCGTATTTGTCATACACGACTTGCGTGCAAAAAAGGTGGCCGACACGACGACAATACGCACCCACGTAGACGACGCGCCTCCGTGCCGTCCCGATACCGTACACGTCGTGAACGTCGCTCGTTTTCCGGATCCCGAGTTGTTCTGTAAACGACCTCTCCGCAGACTGGGTACTGTTTGACAGCTAGAAAACTAACCCTTGGTTCGATGCCCTTCAGTGCGAACGATCTTTTATATAACCGGTTCACGCATTTTCCAATATGCTGTCGACGAACCTGCGACCGCGACGCGTTTTTCTAGCACGTGAATTTCTGGTCGAATGACAGTCGAGAAACTAGGTAATATCCATTGCATGCATTGCACGCGCTTCTCGTCGAGAATCGCCTCTTTAGACACCTTCAGTGAGACCGGTTATCTTTTCTGTTTACTGCACGATTCTGACGTGGTTCGGAAAGTAATAACATGTAGGGTTCATGTTTTCTGCTCACAGATGCTTTTGTGAAAGCACTCGTTCATGACATGTTTATCAAGTTCGTTGTGTGACTTAAGTTGTTGAGAAACTCCTGTTCAAATTTATGCTAATTCAATTGTTTCTGATTACAAAGCCATAACGAAAGGAATGTAAAGTTGAAGTTATATTCTTGGTTATTGTACATTGACGTTAGAATTTTATTAACACATTGACTGCCCTTGCGGTCATCACCTCAAATTTAATTCATATTTTACATTAAAAATAGTTCATTGTAATCTGTTATACCATGTACAACATTTTCTGTTGCTGTGGTCAATGCTTTAAATGAACTTTAATTAATTTTATGCAGGATTGGTGTTTAAATTAACAATTCTAATTATTATGAGAGAGAGAAAACATGGACTTAGTTTTACTCGACTTGTGTTATAAAGATAGTTAGTTTTTTAAGATTTTTAAAAATAACTTCTTACATTGTTCCATAATATTACCTGACGTTTTCCCAATAGGAGGAAATCGATTCGTGTTCCGTACTCATCCATACTTCATTTATATTACTGAAGCTCATCATATACATTTGAAAGCAACGCTGAGAAACCATGAATGCTTCAGAACATGGGTAATATATACTTCTTATTTTTATAGACATCTTCAATGAAAAATATTAATTACAAACTATGATTAAATATTTTTACTTCGCACTATACTGCTGAAGTTAGATGGCTATTACACAAACATTTATTTTAACTTATATACATTTCCTTAATATCTTATTATTTATATGGAAGTTATTGCTAATACATTTTAACTAAAAAAGGCAATTTGTTGTTACAACATTGGAGAATACATTGTTTACATAATTGCTTACTTAGTGTAAACAGAAAATAACAATTGAAATCAGATCACAAGTGTCATTGCACAACAATGAAAATGGTATGTACATGGTTTTGTGTCTGTAAAATGGCATGGGTGTGTACGTTGCAGGTTTAACCCAGCCTTTAACATGGCCTCCATAAAACAAGCTTTTAATGAGGCAGTGGAAAGAGGTAAGTGTAACATTTTTCTAATAAATCTTCATTAAACGTCTCCATTAATTTTTCTAAAATTTGCTACTCCATGCTTGCTATTAAATACTTACACATATACTGTCTTTTTTTTAAGCACTATAATTTATTTAGTATACAATGTATAAATTATCTTATATTACTTCTTTTTTTAAAGTTTTTTTTTAGTTATCACTATTTGGATATTTTAAATGAATATATGTGTTATAATGTTTATGTGTAAATTACATTAATAAAGTAATAAATAGTAATCTTAATTTTAAATATTATTCAATTAAAGGAGTACAGTAGTGATGAACTACACGTACATTTCTGATTTCCAAGAGTAAATTTTTAAATTAATATTTCTTTTACAGTTGGTTATAGACAATATACAAATACTTTTAGTGTAATAATGAAACAATTCTGATAATACTTTGTACATTTTTCACATTAGTATTTTTATAAAAACAATCGAACATATATAAAGATAATAAATTATGAAATACTTTGTTTTTTCTATTATAAATTTAATTTTTATATTAGTTATCACTTCAGTCTTATAAAATCAACATATATTGCTAATGCTAATAATTTTCTTTATTTTTTGTATACAAAATTAATGAGCACCCTATCTATTCTGTTGCTTGCAATTTTCAAGAAAATTAGTAGTTATCATTCATAGCTTGAGCACATAACTCATTAAAGCCTACTAACATAAAAAATGATAACATGTTTGTAATTTGAAAGTCTCAACAGTTAGAATGCCTGCACCAACACGATTGAGGGATCTGATCAGGCAAATTAGAGCTGCACGCACTGCTGCAGAAGAGAGAACCGTTGTTAATAAAGAATGTGCATACATCCGTTCAACATTTAGAGAAGAAGATAGTGTATGGAGATGTCGCAATATTGCAAAACTCTTGTACATTCATATGCTTGGGTTTGTATTACATTTTCCTTTTATGTTTAGTAATGTATGTTCAAATATATTTAATCACTTCTTACCAAAAATGAAATGTTGATCAATTTTTCAGATATCCGGCTCATTTCGGCCAATTAGAATGTTTAAAACTGATTGCATCTCCAAGGTTTACAGACAAAAGAATTGGTTATTTAGGCGCAATGTTACTTTTAGATGAACGACAGGATGTTCATCTTTTAATTACAAATTGTTTAAAAAAGTGAAGTTTTTTATAATATTATGTAAATACTAATTTATTTTAAGTGTATACACAGATAATAACTTGAAGCACTCTTCTTTTACAGTGATTTAAATAGTTCAACACAATTTGTTATTGGGTTAGCATTATGTACTCTAGGTGCAATTGCATCACCAGAAATGGCACGGGATTTAGCATCTGAAGTTGAAAGGCTAATGAAATCACCAAATGCATATATTCGAAAGAAAGCAGCTCTTTGTGCATTTAGAATTATTAGACGTGTGCCAGAATTGATGGAAATGTTTTTACCTGCCACTCGCAGCTTGATTACTGAAAAGAATCATGGTGTGTTAATTACAGGTGTTACACTTATTACAGAAATGTGTGAAAACAGTGTTGATACATTAAACCACTTTAAAAGGGTGAGTTTATACATTATGTTATACAATGAGAATATTAGCATTAATATAAAAAATAGTAGAGTACTTAGATACTTTGAATATCATTAAAAATTTTAAGTCATTGCATCAGAGGAAATTATTTTTTTTTTTTCAACACAACTTAAGTTCTTTGATGTTGCCACTAGTCTAATAGTTGCAATCTAGATCTTAGTAGCATTATTGCCTATCAGAGCATTGAATTAGTAGTATTAGTACAAGTCTGTTCATATTGGATAAATTGAAATTACTGAGAAAGGATGACAGAAAGGAATGTAGTCTATAATTGTATATAAATATAATTAATAAGAACAATATAATAAAAGAGACACATACTTTTATAAATATTTCTCTGCTTTATACTACTAGAAAAAACATGTTTTAAGAAATTTTAATATTTTATTGAAAATGTAAATACTTCTTTAATAATTTTGGATAATTGTAATGAATGTTGTAACTTTTTAATTTACTTTCTGCTCATGATGATACTCATAATATAAGTATGGTTTTGTCTTCCTTAGGAATGCGGCCATCGAGAGGTAAAATGCATACAAGCATCTTTTATAGTTTTGCATGTTATGCTTATTATGGACTTCATTCTTTTCTTTTACTTTATATATTTTTATTGTCAATATTCAATTGCTCATGTTAATTGCTTCATTGTATTTTTTAACATGTGTAAAATATAAAAATATCTGCATGTACTTTAAAGATATGATATATTGTGAATTAATTTTACGAAATGAGATTTATCTTTACATTCTTTTAGAATTTCAATACAATGAATTTATGTAAGATTTTTAGGATTAAAATTGCATATAAGTATTAATTCTTTTTGAAATCAATATTAGATAGCCGTGTTTAATTTCTCCTTAATATTTTACTTGTTCAGTTAGGTACAGGATAATATAAATCAAACATTTTTATTTGTATATTATTTATTCATGTCAAAGTACTACTTTTTCATTAAACTTATTGCATGTTAAGTAATCTTCAAAGTACATTGTGTCGACGGCAACTATGAACAGTTCATCGTTTCCTAATCTATTGGAAATACTAAAAATTGTTTATATGAACATTGCATGGTATGAGGGACCAAATTTTTTGATGAAAACGAATTTTTTTAAATTTTTATTTTCAGAAATATGAAGGTCTAATTTGTTTTGTTAAATTGAGCTATATATTTGTTTTCAGATGTTTTCATAGTGCTCTTCAAGGCGAATTCATTAACTTTTTAATGCATACATCCGATTTGAACTGGTTTTCGAGATAAGTGGTGGTCTTGTTCACACCTTAAGTACTACGTGTTAGACACATTACCTACTCAAATTGATACGTAGGATTTGCGTCAGGAACGGCAGGCCCAAAGGTTGAACACCAATTGTACTTCCTATTTTGGCCGGTTTCTTCCGCTAAAGATCAGTAAATTTAGAAGTACACCATATAGGGTGAGTCACATAATTTGTCCACCCTGAATAACTTCTAAAGTGTTTTATATAGAAATTGCGCGCTATCGAACGGGGCATATGATGATAAAATGATTTTTTTAAAGAACCTATTTGTTTACGAGATATCAAGAAATTCTTGAATTTTTTAATCGGAATATGTACCTTTTTGTATAAAAATTGAAAAGAACAGTGAATTTTCTATAAGAAAGTATGAAGCTTTGTTTGCCCTAAACCTATTAATTGGCGACATATTTGCAAAAAAGTTGTTCATGGCCTCACTACTTATCTTAGTTATAGTAGGTGCTCAAAGTGATACCTGTCTACTTCTGTACACTTGTGCAATCTGCTAATTAATGATAACACTACAGGTTCAATGGTCTCTGTAGTAAATGTTGCACAGGCTTCAGTTCTGATTTCACTAAACTCCATTTTTTATTTTTTATTTTTAACGTAAAATTCACTTCGTTTAAGTACCACAGTATTTTTACACATGCTCTTTCGAGGTCAATATAAAACTACGGTGTTTTTCTTAAAGAATGTACCCTCGTTAGTGTTTTGTTTGGCGATTGGTTTTTCTCATCTTTTACTTCCTTTTCCTAAGCACGCGCAAGCAAATTCCAGTACATTCGGTACGTGCCGATAAATTATCCGATTATTAGAGAAAAAAATTAAAATCAAACTGTAGAATGCCAGAAAAGCGCACAATTTCTGCCCTTAGTTAACAGATTACACAGGTGTACGGAGTATAAGTCAACAGGTATCACTTTGAGCACCTACTGTAACCAAGGTAAGTAGTGAGGCCATGAACAACGTTTTTGCAAATATCTCGCTAATTATAAGGTTTAGGACAAACAAAGCTTAATTCTTTCTTATGGTAAATCCACTGTTTTTTTAAATTTTTATACAAAAAGGTACACATTCTGTTTAAAAAATTCAAGGATACCTTGATATCTCGTAAACAAATAGGTTGTTTAAAAAAACCGTTTTAGCATCATGTATCCCCTTCGATACCGTATAATTTCTATATAAAATACTGTTTTGTAGAACAGATACTCTAGAACTGATTCGGGGTGGACAAGATATGTGACTCATATCTTGGTTTGAAAACATATGGTTTCATTTCAAAAGAATGAAATTGTTCTTCATATCTTTGAAAATAATAATGTGAAAAAAATTCGTTTACACCAAAAAGTTTGCCTCCTCGTACCATGAATTTTCATATAAACAATTTTTTGTATTTTCAATATGGTAGAAAATGATGGACTGTCCAAAGTTACTCCAGACATACTGAATATAGGACACTTACACTTGAACTATACACACAGAGTGAAAGATATACGATTCAATAAATTATTGTGTACTTATTTAGCATTATATTTACCAGAATTTTTAATTAAATTGTTTATATTATACTATACAAATGTGAAACCACTACAAACAATTAAGTAATATACAGACAAAATGTATATGTTCTTTGATTTGTAGTTTTTGATCTATGTTATTCAGTGTGTTATATACGTGTAAAAACAAGCATATATTTTAGTTTTGCAAATTGTAGTTGGTAAAAGTTCCTTGTTCTTAAATTTCATTTTAGATATTAAGATATATCTATTCATGTACAAATAATGCAATATTACTATATTTTTGTACGTTATTTAGCAGCTTATATTATTATCCTAAATATGAAAATACATTTTCTTCTAATTTTACATTGAGTACGAAATGTTGCTTTTTAATCAAGTTCAGAATACATTAATGAACATAGTTAATATGCAGTATTACTGTGTTAAGATTTGTTTCTTGTTATTTTTTCAGATTTAATTTGACTTTTCTTATGTAAATTAAAATCGATAATGTCTTTATTCTATAAAAATGCTATTATTATTTCAGATCGTGCCAAATCTTGTAAGAATTCTCAAGAATTTGATACTAGCTGGGTACTCTCCAGAGCATGATGTTTCAGGAGTGTCTGACCCTTTCCTTCAAGTGAAAATATTACGTCTTCTTCGAATTCTGGGACGCAATGATATTGATGCATCCGAAGCAATGAACGATATACTTGCACAAGTTGCAACAAATACAGAAACCAGCAAAAACGTCGGAAATACAATACTGTATGAAACTGTCTTATCTATTATGGACATAAAGTCGGAAAGTGGACTTAGGGTGTTGGCAGTGAATATATTAGGCCGATTTTTGTTAAATAACGATAAGAATATTCGATATGTTGCATTGAACACGTTATTAAAAACCGTCTATGTAGACACAAGCGCAGTGCAAAGACATCGTTCAACCATTTTGGTAATTGCCCTATGTTTGTGTATTTATGAATTTTTTAGTAGAATGAACATTTAAAATACTTAATGTGTTTTATTTATATGGTATATTTCAGGAATGCCTAAAAGATCCAGATGTATCGATCAGAAGACGTGCAATGGAGCTCAGTTTTGCACTTGTAAATTCAAATAATATTAGGAACATGATGAAAGAATTATTACTCTTCTTAGAACGTGCTGATCCGGAATTCAAAGCTCAATGCAGTAGTAATATAGTAATGTCTGCGGAGAGATACGCACCGAATAAACGTTGGCATCTTGAAACGTTATTCAAAGTTCTTGTTGCTGTATGTGACTTATTTTAACTTTTTACGTTGTGTTTCTCTTCGTATCGGTATTTTTAATACGAACATTGTATATTTATTGTTATTTAGGCCGGAAATTATGTCCGAGATGATGTAGTGGCCTGTACTATTCAATTAATTTCGGAAACACAGGCACAGCAAAGTTATGCGGTTAGTGCTCTTTGGAAAGCATTAGAGAAAGATACATTCGATAAGCAACCTTTGGCTCAAGTAGCAACATGGTGTATTGGTGAATATGGTGATTTATTATTATATGCACCACCATCAGAAGATGTAGATGCTCCAGTCAATGTACGTAATGTATATTCCATTATTATACTTTAAGCAACGTAAGAAAAGAGTCATATACATAACTTTGTTTGCTTTTACTATTATTAGTTAACAGAAGATGAAGTTATTGATGTTTATCAGAGGCTATTATGGAGTCCACAAAATACAGTTGTTACAAAACAGTACACTTTATTATCTCTCACAAAACTGAGCACAAGATTCCAAAAAGGAAATGAGTAAGTGACGTTATGATATCTAATTATTATAGTTTTCCATGATACATTTTTAATTAAATTACACGTTTTTTTCTATGTTGCAGAAAAATTCGTCAAATCATTGATACGTTTGGGAGCAATTTGCATATTGAATTGCAACAACGAGGTATTGAATTCTCACAGTTGTTTAGAAAATACGATCACTTACGTCCTGCGTTACTTGAAAGAATGCCTCCTATGGAAACTGCAAGACCACAGGCTAATGGTATTATTGGTATGGTAAATGGTGAACCAGAGCCAGAAGAAGAAAAATCGGCAGTTCTGGAAGCTAGTACCCCACCATCTGATTCAGTAAGTCCATAGCAAGTGATTTATAATATAAATTAAGTAATCTCTAAAACTTATTTAATACAACTTAATGTGGATAATTTTGTAAAATTATTAATACAAACCATTATTGTTTTTTATCCTATAGAGTGCACTTCTAGATTTGCTTGGAACTACTGACTTAGGAATGACCCCCACAGTATCAAATAAAAATCCACCTGCTAGTTCGACAGGAGTAGTAAATAATAATGACCTTTTGGATTTACTTGGTAGTTTGGATTTAAGCGCATCAACGCCTACATCTACACTGCCACAGGCACAAGTGCCATCACAAGTATTCAGCCCCACCAACACAACCAATTTCTTAGTGGATGGTATACTTAATTCATCACCAATTCAAAATGGTTTGTACAGCTTTAACAAAGTATTTTTCTTTTCTTTTAAATGCAGAACATAAACTGTATTTTATATTTTACTTATAGATACGCCTACTATGGTTGTATTGGACAAAGCAGGACTTAAAATTACTTTCAGATTAGAAAGACCACCAGACATTGCTGACCTATTAATCATATATATGGCAGCCCAGAATTCTGGAAATGCTATATTGACTGATTTTCTGTTTCAAGCAGCAGTTCCTAAGGTAAAACCAGTTAAGCTTTATATTTCTATTAATTTATAGAGGAATAAAAACCAATTATTCACTTTCAGACATTCCAACTACAAATGTTGTCTCCATCAAGCACAGTCATTCCTCCTTCTGGGCAAGTTACTCAAATATTGAAAGTTTCAAATACCAATAAAGTAAGCTTCTACGACGACATTATATATTTAGTATACTAAATAATCATACTTTATTTTGATATTTGTCTTTATACACATTTTTTATAATGTAGGTACCTCTAAGAATGAGATTACGTATTTCGTATACTGGACCAGTAGGACCAGTCTTGGAGCAAACAGAAGTGAATAATTTTCCTGCTTTGACATCACAGTGACAACATATAATAAGGAAGACAATTGTACATATGCCTGTTTAAATAAGTAATTGAGTCTGAACTAGACTGAAATCCAATTTCATCTTTTTATCGGGTAAAATGAAACATATTGGTAGGAGGACACATTTGACAAAAAGCTTTCCGATTGATTATACTGATTATTCATCGCGCATGGTATGGACCTGATAAGATACAAATTTATAATGAATTTTGTTTTCTTTTTTATAACATGCATAAAAGTATTTCTCATCTGCTCACGAGCTATATTTTAAAGTTACAACAAAATTTAAATATTCAGCATTCTTTTTGTACGTATAATTTGTAAATAGATTTCAATGCAAAAACAATTTTTTAATTTTTATTTTACACTTCTGAGTATACTAGCATAAGAAACCATTGAATCTTTTAACAACTACACAACGGGTAATTATCCGTGCGTTTTAAAACAAATAATAATACATTAGTTATGCACGTTTTAGGTTAACAAAGACATTTGTAATTAATTCAAATTGATGCTTGTTGAGCAGATGGTATGATGTTCATTTTGAAGTCTTTCAAAAGTAATAGAATTTATTATTAGAGTGAAATTATTAAACTTCAGAACAAAGAAAGGAATGTAAAATTTCTCTTGTACTATGCTGCATGTATGTGAAACATGCAAATATTTTCTCTAACCGAATACAGAAAGATAGAACAATAATATTACATGCAACACTGTTATTTGATCTGTTAAATTTGTACTCATACGGCTTTTGATTTAGCATATAATTTCTTGTATAGGATAGTTAACAAAAGACGGATGCAAAAAAAAGATATACAAATTAAAATCAGTCGAAGAAAAGCTAGTGAAGGGTGTTTGTCACTGAAAATATTGCTACCCAATTATCAACGACAAGCACTTAAATCTTGCTGTAATACTTGATCTTTTCTACTATATTTGTAAGTAATAAATAAAGCGATTGCCTTGTAAATAATGAAACAATTGCAGTGACATAGAAGTGATTAAATTCTTAGTATGGGGAGTGTAAAATGGGGTTCTTTACTAAATGTGTTTATGATACAATTGTCATGTCAATAATTAATAGACAAACTTTGCTTCTTTCAAAACAATTTTTTTAGATGACAGGGGGTAACATAAATACATATACATGTAGCGTGTACGTTTGCCATACCCCATCATTACGTCTGTTATGGGTGGTGTTTATACAGTTTTGAATGTATATGGGAATATGTACATCATTGGAGGGCTGAATTCTGATTGTCGTATTGCTTGTTACATACGTATTTGTTTACTAAATCACTTGAAATTATATTTAAAAATTGTCTAAAAAATTATTGCTTTTAAAATTATCATCTATTTTTGTTAATTTCCTTCTAAAAATAAGAACTATAACTTTCGGAAGTATGGAAAGTCATCAAAACGTAATTTTATATTGCAATATAATATCAACATTGATTCTATTTAATTTGTACCTATAAATAACATTCTATTTTAAACATTAACTCAAAGTACGTATATAGAGATGTAAAGAAAAATTTTATTTGATTAATATTCTGTTACTAATGAAAATTATGCTTGTTATTTAGTATTATTAATAAAAAGAAACATGCATTCGAGTATTTTTCGTGAAGTATTAAAAACTTAAATAAAAGTTTATAACGCAAAAAAGTATTTTTACATTCCTTTTTGTCATAGAATTTATGTAATCTAACATTGAATTTGAATGTTGTTTTTATAATTTAACGGATTAAAAAATTATATATGTGAATTGAATCTATTAAAAGAAATCACATCTTTTTATACATGTTATGTCACTTTTTATGTGAGACAAGTGTTTAACAAGTGAAAACCGTGTTTAAATCATACGAAAAATACGCAGAAAAATATGCGTAAAAAGTAGCAATAGTGATCCTACTTGCATCTATTCATCTTTTCGAAGATTTTATGTAAATGAAATTATGGTACTTTGTACTTAACTGTATTTAATTTACTTTAATGTAGTAGCGTTATATGAACATGTAGTTCTTTAAGCACGATTAGATTTAATACTATAAAAGAGTCCAGTATTTTGGCTGATTAAGTTCAAAAATTATCTTTTGCTATGTTTTTTTTGAATTTCTTGTAAGATCACAAATATGATAACATACCAGTAAGTATATTATCAGTATAATTGTATGCATTTTAGCTTCCGTCCCTTATATGTTGTGCGATATGAAAACGGAGGTATATAATTCTAGAACAGGTGGGTGTGCTTGAGTGGCCTTGTCCTAAAGTCTGTGACACAGTGTCAGCCCTTCAATGGGGTGTACTCTGCCTACTTGTTCTTAATATTATATTAGTTTTATAAATATAAATATATAAAAATCAACTGTGAGGATATTGAATAATGATGAAGATGCTGTATATATACTTTCTAGAGAATCAAGGTGTGAAAATAAAATGTATTTTTATTCCACTACTCTTTCAGAATATTGTATTAATACTTTATTTATACAGTTATGGATATCACAAAACTTTTATTAATATGTAATTTGTAGACATCACTGTCGTAAAATGTTATAATCGTTGTTCATTTTTCATGCAATAATAATAACAGGATGTGAATATTAGTAGGAAAAAAACTGTGAACTATAGTAAAAAATAAATGCAGACATATTTTGTCTATTATGTTGTAATTACAAATTTTCCATACATTAATCACGTATTATGTATATCTTATTACTGTATTAGTCACGTATTCTTTTATTACAATGATTCTTTTCGCAATAAGTTTCGTGTACATGGTTTACTGCTGCTGAGGCTCAATAGTATTACAACCAACTTGATTAAATAGTCTATCTTTGATTATTTGTGCCATTAACCCGTGAATGATTTCTATGGTCGTTTTGCAACTGTCTCTTGTTGCTTTAATTAGTTTCTCCACTGTACTTCGATCATGAGGATCTGTTCCACCTAAAATAAATCCTCTTCCGAGCGCAACTTCTGATTGTTCTAATTTATCTGACAAATCGAATATCTGTCCAGTAGTGTAATCCGCATTTGTCAGAAGACTAGAGGAACTTAAAGTATTCACCCAATATTTATTCCACAAAGAATCTAATAATCGTCTATCTAACGATGATTTGAAATAGGATACTTCTAAGGAATAATATTGTTTGCAATGTACACCGAAATCCTCAATTTTATTTAACGGTATTGTTTGGTACTCGGATGGTTCTTCGTTTGCTGGCTTGTATCCCTACAAGTGTGGTATATATCATGAAATATTGACCTTTTTGCCCAGTTTTTATTACATGATAAGTTATGAAAAATTGTTATACCTTTGGATAAGTTCTAAATGCACCTAAGCAAACTTTTCCAGCAGAAATTGTTCTCACAGGATCAATGACGATAGCAACAAATGGTTCTTGAAAATTTTGATTGAGCATTTGTGTAGACACATCAATACCTGATAACCAACACCCGTAACCAGGATGACTATGATACCACCCAATAGCATTTTCTTGTCTTCCAACCTAGACATACAGATATCTAAATTAACACTACAAGTAGCATGGAACATTACAAAATGTTGTATCAAGTTTTTTTTTACAAATAAATATCCGTCAAAGTCAGCGTACATGTTTTAAAAAAATTGGGTTGATCTTGATATTGAAATGGAAGGTCAAAGTTATTTTTATCATAACATTGCTACTCACCAACAGAATGAAAATTTTAAAATAACTAATTCTAATTATTATTATTATAGTAATTTATGGTAACTTAACTGAAAGTATAATAATTAAACAAGATTAACAAATACCTGTTTAGCTGCTTCTATATATGCTGTCATGTATTCGTAAGCTTGAGCTTGAGCATTAACTCTTGTTTCTGTACCTTCAACGGGTAATGCAAAGGAGTCCATAACAATCATTGTATTTGCTGCTACTTTTCCAAGAAGAAGACCCATTACTTCTAAAGTTCCTCCAGAGCGAGCGTGCATAACCATTTTTAACAACGCCAATGCAGAGATCTTTATATCTTTAAAGAAATGGGGACTAAAAATAACAAATTATTTTATTACTATTGTGAATATTGTATTAAAATTATTTTATTTATGTATTCAATTTAAGATGCATAAAAGAACAAATAACATACTCTTTTTCCCATGGCTTTGCAGCTAATATGTCTTGTTGCTCCTTACGATCATATCTGTAGATCTCATCAACAGTACTGATTGTTTCAATATTGTTTGACATTTCCCATGTTTTTTGAGCAACAGTACTTTGATCCGAAGAAGTACTTGCCATGTTGATACAGTTTCATAAAAATTTTTGAAAACTCTGCTGCAGAAAAGAATGCAGACATACTTAATGTTATAGAATTTAATATGAATTGCATTTATCATATTTAAAAATAGATACTTTTGTTAAACTATAGAACACGCTATAAAAGCAGTTCAGTAAATGTGGAAATCATTCATGCAGTAACTGGTCATTATAAGAAAAGAAAGAAAACGAAGTTTTATACCAGTTATATTGGATATTGAGTATTTTAAAAATAAACTTTCGAAACAAGGAAATGTCAAAACGCCAAATACGATTGACTTTACATATACTTAAAAATTACTAAACTCGTCAAAGAATATATTATGAAACAAAATGTGTTTCACTTTTATTATATTTTTCAAACTCTTACCGAAAATCTTGACGTAGCAATTACAAATACAACAAAATCATACTTTCGTTATACTCGTTTGGTTATTAGTGATTACAATTTTGTTTTCAATTCAACCAGGCCCAGTATGCCACGGTAGATGGTACTTATATTTAATAAATTCTTCATGTTATCAGCGCCATCTGTCGATACAATCTTATATTCTTACTTTCACCAAAGAGTACACCGTCGATCAGAATAGTTGTCATCCCCACTCCTGTCACCCAAGAGCCGCTACGAAAAACGGCATCACCATCCTATATATGATGCAAGGTTCGACTCGTTTGAATTTCTGACTTCTAATCTCACAAAATTTCATCGACTTTTACACTTATAATAATGCTAATGCGAATATAATATTATGAACAATGTTTATAAACTCCAAATGAATAGTGGTACAGAATACTCTGGCATCGCGTAAACCCCACGCAGAAGAAATAAATTTAAAAAAAAAACGATCAGATTCAACTACAAACACTACACCGGAGCGAACTGTCACTCTCTCCGATATTATAACTCAGTGTACAACACAACAGTACAGCACAAACCGTATACCAGAGAACTTTACTCTGTCCGACTAAATACATACATACACTTTTGAAACAACTCTCGCTCTCAATAATTTAAATATCTTCACACAATGTTAACTCTGCGTGTGAGTATATTAGTGACATCTTCCCAAGTACGGTACGCAACAAGTAGTCAGTAGCTGATATCGGAAACCATGCATGTTATGCTAATTGTAAGGTGAAATTTGTACACTTTCTGTTTCATCTATACTGAATCATTCATGGCACATTGACGAGATTTTTTAAAAAAACGAAAATCCAAATACGACGTCGACTTTATATCTTTTTTTAAACTCCTTTTAGTCTCCCGGGCACAATTATATACTGCAGTGGCAATGTTTTTTAATCGCGGAAGCTCCGTCGGCACCTTAGAGAACATGATGATTCACCGGCGAGCGATGCTGGTATCTTTTCGGCACGCGACGCGCTAGGAGTCGTAAGAGCGCGCGGTGCGATCAGTGGCTCTGTTTCGCGAAACACAGTAGCACCTCCGAGCCAATAGGAATGAAGAAAACCATCGGCCGTACTGAAGTAAAAACCTATATAAACCGGAGCTCGCGGCCAGCTATACAGACTTATATCAGACGTCCAGCGAGCAACTTGTACTGCGAAGAATAAAATGAAGGAACAGCTCTCGAAATATAACATCTCTTGCTTCATTGTCACTCCCTGTAACCTTTTAATGTTACAATACTTATGTAACACCCCAGCCTTTGAAAAATATAAAATGTACAAAGTGTTAGGGAAAATATGAGATTTTTTAAATAACAATATTAATGGCGTTAGTTAAAGTATCTATCAGATATTGTAACATAATGTCAACAAAAATTCCAGATTCGTCATAAATTAGAACTGTTCGTCGAGCCATACTGTACCTTTGTGTATTTTTATCGTTAAAGCTGAATATACTATTTGTTTACCATTGTTCTTTCAACGTATGTCAACAAAAAACATTCACGTATTTTTTAAATGCCGTCCGTACGGAACACGCAAAATTTCTAATCTTCAAATATGCGTTAATATTCTAATATAAATTGAAAACTGAATTACATACTTAAGAATGTTAAGCATTAGTTTTAATTGTTAATGTGTTGGTAACAAGTACCCATCTGCTTCTACAAGAGAATATCGGCATACATGGCTTTACAAGTGCTGAAAAATTGATACAAGTTCGTTAAAAAGTGAACGTCACGTTTGGCGAGCTCTACTTGCAAAATATCTCGAGCCGCATCGATTTTTGGCTTCAGGTGCAACGCGTTTCCGTGAACGGCATTTGTTTAAAAAAAAGGCAAACTTCTCGAGGGCCTCGACTCCAACAATGGATGAGTAAAAGGCCACACTTCGACAAAACGTACTTACATACGCTATCGTATTATTATATCATCAGAAAAATTTTACAAATACATTATAGATGTTTGCATAATGGTAGAACAAGAAAATATTAAAAAGTTCATTTTTCAGTAGCAAATACTGCGTATTAATGCCTTTTTTATTCCTTTCAAGTGTCGACTAACGGATTGTCATAAAGGGTCGGTACCTCGTCAACAATTTTATTTCAGAAATAACGTGAATAGTGACACCAATGTTTCCATATTTAGAAGAAGGATAAGAATAGAGGAAACAATATATTGCAGTATATTTCAAAAGGCCTAAAATTATATAAGCAAATGTTATAGAACGTTAATAAGACCGATTTGAAAAATCCACACTTACCATACTTTACGTAAGAAAGAAAATCAGAAAGCATATTTAGACGATTAATATATAACTTTTATCTTCAATATTATTTATATAATATTTGCGCAAATAAGTAAACGGAATTATGCAACATATTTTTGGAAATTAGTCGTAATATTCAGATCGTTTTAGATTTTAAATGTCCCCCGTGATATTTAATATTAGTTCGTACCAGACATACTGCTGTTTTCATACTTTAGACTCAATCGGTAACGTTGTGTGGGACACGAAAATAGTCAGAGTACTGACGAGCCCACCGAAGTGTGACACAAAAATATATTGGATGATAGGTCTATACCGTAGTTTGTCGATGATATCAGGCTCATTTTGATGCCAATTACCTATCTTACGCAGAATTTCATGCCAAACACGCTGTTTTTTGTTAGAATGGCGTATTTCTTTTCGTGTCGCCGAAAGCTTAAGAAATGAAGAGGGCTGTGTCAAGGACTAGCATGGACCAGTTGTTGTTACAAATAAACAAATTTTGAATCCCTTTAATTCCATTAAGGCGGAGATCCACAATGAGACAGGAATTTCGTGTCTCGCATGTGACTTTAATATCATCACACAATTATTTCATGATGTAATTCTACTACGCAACAAATTTTGATGTCATCGCTCTTTAACTTACATTTCATGTGAAAATTTTGACTCGCTTAAACAGGTTTGAAATTTTTATTATTTCCACGATGCATCCAAATATCTTGTAGTAATGAATGATTTCTTCTCAAGTGGTTCTCATTTTGAAAGATTTGTTCTTATTTAAGTTTGTGACATGGCATTTAAACAACAAAGCAGACAAACAGTAGTCTGTGCTTACTTAAATTTCTTGTCCGATGCACACCTTTTCTATTTAAATCTTTCATGTCTGTTGCATGTTTCTAAAAAGGAAATAATATGATTGATATGAAAATGCGTTTAATTGAATTGTTTATTCAAAATGATTTCAAACAAATAATAGTAATATATTTTATTTGTATATTTTATTCAAAATAGTAGATTCTGGTCTGCCATATGAAAATAATAACAATAATAGCATCTTATATTCGAGTTAACATGGTACTTATAATTAAATTAACCATACAAATACATGTATATTAATACTACACACCATACAATAAATCCTGTAGGCCGACAAACGCGCCGAAACGGCTTGCGTTGCTCGGTGCATCGTCTTTTGTTTCGTCTCGGCTCGCGAGACCGTGAGCAACTCCGGTCGGAAGAAAGTGTTCGTAGCTCCGAACCAATAGGATTTAATCAGTAGCCCCGAACCAATAAGATTTTAGAAAATCGTCAGCCGCGCAGTCGGAAAACTGTATGTAAGCGGCCAACTAACATAACAACGTAGAATTATAACTGTAACCACCGAATTAACAATAAAACAAAGAGGCACAATTTTCGCCTCCTGCTCTCATAATTTCTCCTACAATCCACTCGAGATAAATAAATTACGAAACAACAAGAAAACTCACGTGCTATTGTTGAGTTGAAAAACGAAGTGGGGGCAGACGTAGGCACTGCGCGTATACAGCTGAACCCACCAATGGGCGAGACCGAATTTCCACTCAGCGTTTACACCAGACAAACAACTCTGATTGGATTTCGAGTTTCCGCACTACGCGAAGAACCACCGAGCTCTCCTATAAATACGACACAACGTAAGGTCTCGTAGTCAGTCTTCCGCTGGCTGCCTCCTGATCCTGTTCCTCCTCTTCCTCCTCTTCCTCCTCTTCATTCTCCTGATCAACTACCTCGTTCTCCTGATCCTTGCCTTCCTCCTCTTCCCTATCCAGCCCCTACTCATCCACTACCTCCACCACCAGTACCTCTTCCCGAACCTCATCCTTACCCATATCCACCCAATCCCTATCCTCGTTCTCCACTTCCCATCGGCATCCTTAACATCATTCTCCTGTTCCCCATCTTTATCCTTATCCTCCCGATCCTCATCCGTACCCTCCAGATCCTGATCGTGATCCTGATACTCTGCCCTCCCTTATCCCAATAACCCCCCCCCCCCCCCCCCCCCCCCGGCCATTTGTCTTCTCAGCCAGCAGGGTCTTCGCGGTCTCTTGGAATCCTCGATTTCTCTGTCGCTCAGAATCAGATTTCGATCTTTATCGATCTCTATCGGTCTCTAACGTTCTCCATCGATGTCTATCTCTAATATTTCTGTCCCCATTGGTCTCTATCGTTCTGCATCGCTTATATTTCGACCACTGTCGGTCTCTGTCGCTAATATTTCAGATCTTAACGTTCCCCATCGTTCCCTATCGGTCTCTACCGGTGTATATCGGTCATACATCGAATCCTCTCGATCCCTGTCAGTGTCTATCGCACATGTTTCGGTATCTATCCTTCCCAAACAGATTCTGTCGCACATATTTCGGTCTTAATCGTTCTGTACAGTACTCTGTCGATCTCTAGTAGTATCTACGACACGTATTTCTTTTTCTATCGTTCCTAAACAGTTTTTGTCGCACATATTTCGGTTTCAATCGTTCTGTACAGTACTCTGTCGATCTCTAGCAGCATCTATGGGACATATTTCGGTTTCTATCATTCGCAAGCAGTTTCCGTCGTATATATTTCGGTCTCAATCGTTCTGTACGATACTCTGTCGATCGCTGGCGGCATCTGTGGCACATATATCGGTTTCTACCGTTCCAAAACAGTTTCTGTTGTATATATTTCATTCTCAATCGTTCTGTACAGTACTCTGTCGATCTCTGGCGGCATCTGTGGCACATATTTCGGTTTCTATCGTTCTAAAACAGTTTCTGTCGCTTGAATTCTGGTCTCTATCCATCCTTATCAATACTATTTTGGCTTGCATCGTTCTATATTGTCCTCAAGTGTCTCTATCGACCCCTATTGCTCATATTTCGGTCTCTACGCGCCTCTAGCGATATCCATCGGGATCAGGTCCATCCAAAAGTGACTTTTTTCAATCAGGTACTCCCAAAATTGGGATATTTAAAATTCAGGTACTCCTAAAAGTGACCTTTTCTATCAGGTACTCCCAAAAACGATATATTTCAAAATCAGGTACTTCCGAAAGTCTGTTTTCCGATCAGGTACTCCCAAAAATTGATATATTTAAAAATCAGGTACTCCCAAAAGTGACTTTTCTCAATCAGGTACTTCGAAATGTGATATATTTAGAATCAGGTACCACCGAAAGCATGTTTTTTTTCAATCAGGTACTCCGAAAAAGCATATATTTCAAAATCAGGTACATCCGAAAATTAATTTTTGTTGAAAAACAGACTTTTGGAAGTACCTGATTTTCAGATGTTCCAATTTTGGGAGTACCTGATTGAAAAAGTCATTTTTTGGAAGTACCTGACTTTTATATATATCAAATTTCGCAGTACCTGATAGAAAAACCGACTTTCGGAAGTACCTGATTCTGAAATATACCAATTTTGGGAGTACCAGATTGAAAAAACAGACTTCTGGAAGTACCTGATTTTCAATTGAATCAATTTTGGGAATACCTGTGCGAAAAAAGTCACTTTTAGGAGTACCTGATTTTTATATATACCAATTTTGGGAGTACCTGATTGAAAAAAACAGACATTCGGAAGTACCTGATTTTTAAATATATCAAATTTCGCAGTACCTGATTGAAAAAAACAGACTTTCGGAAGTACCTGATTTTGAAATATATCGTTTTTGGGCGTACCTGATTGAAAAGGTCACTTTTAGGAGTACCTGAATTTTAAATATCCCAATTTTGGGAGTACCTGATTGAAAAAAGTCACTTTTGGATGGACCTGATCCCGATGGATATCGCTAGAGGCGCGTAGAGACCGAAATATGAGCAATAGGGGTCTATAGAGACACTTGAGGACAATATACAACGATGCAAGCCAAAATAGTATTGATAAGGATGGATAGAGACCAGAATTCAAGCGACAGAAACTGTTTTAGAACGATAGAAACCGAAATATGTGCCACAGATGCCGCCAGAGATCGACAGAGTACTGTACAGAACGATTGAGAATGAAATATATACAACAGAAACTGTTTTGGAACGGTAGAAACCGATATATGTGCCACAGATGCCGCCAGCGATCGACAGAGTATCGTACAGAACGATTGAGACCGAAATATATACGACGGAAACTGCTTGCGAATGATAGAAACCGAAATATGTCCCATAGATGCTGCTAGAGATCGACAGAGTACCGTACAGAACGATTGAGACCGAAACATGTGCGACAGAAACTGTTAGGGAACGATAGAAACCGAAATATGTGCCACAGATGCCGCCAGAGATCGACAGAGTACGGTACAGAACGATTGAGAATGAAATATATACGACAGAAACTCTTAGGGAACGATAGAAACCGAAATATGTGCCACAGATGCTGCTAGACATCGACAGAGTACCGTATAGAATGATTGAGACCGAAACATGTGCGACAGAAACTGTTTGGGAACGATAGAAACCGAAATATGTGCCATAGATGCTGCTAGAGATCGACAGAGCACTATACAGAACGATTGAGAATGAAATATATGCGACAGAAACTGTTAGCGAATGATAGGAACCGAAATATGTGCCACAGATGCCGCCAGAGATCGGCAGAGTTTCGTACAGAACGATTGAGACCGAAATATGTGCGACACAAACTGGTAGGGAACGATAGAAACCGAAATATGTGCCGTAGTTGCCGCTAGAAATCGAGAGAGTAGTGCACAGAACGATTGAGACCGAAATATGTGCGACAGAAACTGTTTTGGAACGATAGGAACCGAAAGATTTGCCACAGATGCCGCCAGAGATCGGCACGATATTGTACAGAACGATTGGGACCGAAATATATACGACAGAAACTGTTTGAGAACGATATAAACCGAAATATGTGCCGTAGTTGCCGCTAGAAATCGACAGAGTAGTGTACAGAACGATTGAGACCGAAATATGTGCGACAGAAACTGTTTTGTAACGATAGAAACGGAAATATGTGCCATAGATGCTGCTAGAGATCGATAGAGTACGGTACAGAACGATTGAGAACGAGTTATATGCGACAGAAACTGTTTGGAATCGATGGAAACCGAAATATGTGCCACAGATGCTGCTAGAGATCGACAGAGCACTGTACAGAACGATTGAGAATGAAATATATGTGACAGAAACTGTTAGGGAACGATAGGAACCGAAATATGTACCACAGATGCCGCCAGAGATCGTCAGAGTATCGTAGAGAACGATTGAGACCGAAATATATACGACAGAAACTGTTTTGGAACGATAGAAACGGAAATATGTGCCATAGATGCTGCTAGAGATCGACAGAGTACCGTAGAGAACGATTGAGACCGAAATATGTGCGACAGAAACTGTTTGGGAACGATAGAAACCGAAATATGTGCCACAGATGCCGCCAGAGATCGGCAGAGTATCGTACAGAACGATTGAGAATGAAATATATGCGACGGAAACTGTTAGGGAACGATAGAAACCGAAATATTTGCCACAGATGCCGCCAGAGATCGGCACAGTATCGTACAGAACGATTGGGACCGAAATATATACGACAGAAGCTGTTTGGGAACGACAGAAACCGAAATATGTGCCACAGATGCTCCTAGAGATCGACAGAGTACTGTACAGAACGATTAAGACTGAAATATGTGCGACAGAAACTAATTGGGAACGATTGATACCGAAACATGTGTGATAGACACCGACAGGGATTGAGAGGAGTTGAAGTATGAGCGATAGAGATCGGTAGAGACCAATAGGGAACGATAGGGAACGTTAAAAAGTGAAATATTAGCGACAGAGAGCGACAGTGGTCGAAACATAAGCGATGCAATACGCTAGAGACCAATGAGGTCAAAAATATGAGCGATAGACACCGATAAAGAACGTTAGAGACCGATAGGGATCGTTAAACATCGAAGTCTGATTGCGAGCGACAGAGAAACCGAGGATTCCAAGAGACCGCGAAGACCCTGCTGGCATAGGAGACTAAAGAGTCGGTGGGTGGCTGCGAGAGAACGTTGCTGGGTTGAGGGAGAGAAGAGAATGAGGATGACGATCAGGATCTGGAAGGTACTGATGAGGATCATGAGGATGACAACAAGGATAAGGATGAGAACTGGAAGGATAAGGACGAGGGTCGGGAAGATCAGGATAAAGATGGGGATCAGGAGGATGAGGTTAAGGATGGTAATCGGGAGGGGTGGAAGGGATCAGGAGGATATGGGTAAGGATGGGGATAGGGATCGGGGTTATATGGTTGAGGGTGAGGGTGAGGGTGAGGGTGAGGGTGAGGGTGAGGTTAAGGTTCAGGAAAACGTAGTGGAGGAGTAGGAACATGATGATCAGGAGAAGGAAGGCGAGGATCGGGAGAATGAGGTAGTTGATCAGGAGTAGGAAGAGGAGCGAGTGGAGGAACAGGATCAGGAGGCAGCCGGCGGAAGACTGACTCCGAGACCTTACGTTGTGTCGTATTTATAGGAGAGCTCGGCGGTTCTTCGCGTAGTGCGGAAACTCGAAATCCAATCAGAGTTGTTTGTCTGGTGTAAACGCTGAGTGGAAATTCGGCCTCGCCCATTGGTGGGTTCAGCTGTATACGCGCATTGCCTACGTCTGCCACCATTTCGTTTTTCAACTCACCAACAGCACGTGAGTTTTCTTGTTGATTCGTAATTTATATATCTCGTGTGGATTGTAGGAGAAATTTTGAAAGCAAGAGGCGAAAATTGTTCCTTCGGAGGTTACGTTATATTTCTTCGCTGTTGCTTGGTCGGCCACTTACAGACAGTTTTCCGACTGCACGGCCGACGATTAAATCTTATTGGTTCGGGGTTACTGATTAAATCCTATTGGTTCGGAGGTACGAACACTTTTTCGACCGGAGTTGCTCGCGGTCCCGCTAGCCGAGACGACACAAAAGACGATGCAGCGAGCAACGCAAGCCGTTTCGGCGCGTTTGTCGGCCTACAGGATTTATTTTATTGTTCGTAGTATTAATATACATGCATGTGTATTGTTAATTTAATTATAAGTACCATATTAAGTCGAATCTAAGATGCTATTATTATTATTTTCATATGGCAGGCCAGTATCTACTATTATTAATAAAATGTACGAATGAAATATATTACTATTATTTGTTTGAAATCATTTTGAATACACAATTAAATTAAACGAATTTTCATATTAATCATATTATTTCGTTTTTAGAAACATGGAACAAACATGTGAGCACAAAGATTTAAACAGAAAAGCTGTGCATTGGACAAGAAATTGAAGTAAGCACAGGCTACTGTTTGTCTGCTTTGTTTTTTAAATGCCATGTCTCATACTTAAATAAGAACAAATCTTTCAAAATGAGAACCAACTTGAGAAGAAATCATTCATTACTACAAGATATTTGGATGCATTGTGGAAACAATAAAAAATTCAAACCTGTTTAGCGGGAACATGAAATTCATATCTCATTGTGGATCCCCGCTTAATGGAATTAAAGGGATTCATTATTCCTTTTTTAAATATGTATAAGTACTCTTTAGTCATAGGAATTGTGGTGATGCTTATCCACCTATTATAAATAAAATATTTATATACATCATGCAAGTTGAACATAAATTTACAGTTTTATGTACTAGTAAAAATGAGTAAAGTCACTGCAACAAATTACATAAGCTAAGATTAAGACACTTCATAAATGCTTTATTTTTGTACACAGTACAATACAGTCTTCTTTTACTGATTTCTAATTGCATTATAACTAAAATAAATAAAAGTGTATAAAATAATCAAATAATAAATAACCTAATAATCGTCTTCATCATATCCATATCCGAAATCATTCTCATCTTCTGAGGCATGACGTCCAAGCATTTGTCCCACAGTCATTTCTGTGGCTTCAGCTTCAGCATCCTCATCAATATAGTCATCTGTTTCATCTGTTTTGTAAGTATGTTTTATCATTTTTAAATTGTTTAATTGTGTAAATAGAAATAAAATTTTAATGCATCAAAACTAGATATGTACCAATATCACAGGCGTCTATTCTTGGTGGAGTAGATTCTACAGGAGTGACTTCTACTTCCATAGGAGTTTGAACTACCTCTTTCTTTGCTTGTGTTATGAGTGGTTTAACTAACCGAGACCTTCTTGCTGGTGTTACAGTTGGTTTGACTTGCGTTTTTGATGGACTAATGATATTAGATCTACAAATAAAATTTCCAAATTGTTTCTGTAATGCATTTTTACATAAGATAATAGTGATGTCTAAACATGACTAATTAATTCATGTTTCAGATTTTTATATAAAGAAATTTTCAACACAAAAACTATTAGTAAATAGTAAAAAACAATACTAACGGTTTAGTGATACTTTTGACATTATCTGTTTCTATTTCAGATACTGGAATGGGCTCTTCAGTTTTTTGTTGTTCCTTGTTTGAAATGTTTGCAGTAACATTTAAACTTTTTAATACTTCATAATTAATTTTTGATGAAATCTTCTTTTCTTGCAACATTTTCTCAATCGCTTCCCCTATTAAAATTAATACAATTGTATCGAAAAGTATTAATAATTACGAAATTACGATTAACGTTCTTACCTGCAGTGTTTGCCGGTGCTTGATTCTTATTACGTTTTGTAGTGCGTCGTCTTTTCTTTTCAGGTTTACCCTCTTCTTTTTCTTTTTGCCGTTTTTCCTCTTTCTCCTTTTGCTGAATTAAATATTCAGCATTTACTTTGTTCCATAAATTATGCTTAAATTGCGCTTCCTTTTCCGACATAATATAACTATCTATTTCCTCATCATCCAGATCAGCGACATCAATCTCCCCAGAATTCTAGAATAATGAATATTCATGAATAATAAGAACAATCTAAAATAACGACACAATAACTAAATAATAATATAGATTAATTCTACTTACATTCTCGAAAGTTATATTTGACTGATCCTTCGTTTCATTCCCTCGATCGGTTGACGCTATTAATCCCATGGAAGCAATGTTTGGACCTTCAAATAGATATATTATAAATTTTATAATTCACAGTTCTAATGATAATCATATTACAAATTTTATAATATGATAACTGATATAATAACAAATATGATTCTTACCAAGACCAGTAATTAATCGATTATTGTTACCCAACTCTGAATCTTCAATTTCATCAGGATCATCTACATCATTCTCGACGTAATTCTTAATTACATCTAAATTACTTTCTCTTACAAATCTTTCACTGTCCTCAATTTCGATTGTAGTAACTGAAAATTTATACACTTTACAATAATTTGTATTAGTGAAACAATTAAGTCATAGACAAAACACACAAAATAAGTACTGCCCATACAATACGTGCAAAAAACACGTTCAATATCTTTTATTAAAAATTTGTTAACGAATGTTATACATAACTATGTGATATTGGACACAACTTTTGTACAAATTATTAATTATAATTTTTCTATGAATTTAATCTCAATTATATGTAAATATATGCAATTCTATACTTTTAATGTACATAATGAACTTGTTATACTTACTATCTTTCCGTTTTCTTTTGTTAGAAACTTTGTGATCTTCAAGCTGTTTATCAATTTCAGCTTGTAATTCATTTATCTCTGTATCTATGTTCTCCAACTGTAAAATTAATGGATAGTTACTTGGATCCATAGAATTATATAATATCAAATTCGTTATAGACAAATAATGTATACCCTCTGTAATCGTTCCCTATCTTTTTTTCGAGCTGCTTTAAACGCTGGTGGATCTTGTTCCTCTTCCAAATCAACAGTCATAAATTCCTCGAGAGTTAGCGCGCTCGATGGGGTATCGCCGAATTCTATGAGCCTACAGATTTAAAAAAAGAACAATAGAGTTTATTATAAATGTCAGGTTTATCGGAAAATATATTTAATTGAATAAAGTTTTACCTTTTACGTAATGTAGATTCATGCACCTTCACGATTTTTATGATATCGGCGGGCGATCTGTTGAATTCGTGTAATCGAGCAGCCATTAGCAAAGCTGTTTTAAAAAGAAAAAACTCCGTTTAATTTAACATCTATGTAGGTTCGGTAAATTTATCTGGTATTTTCCAAGAAATTACTTTCAAACTGTATCAATGTTATCAAGTTTTATTACACGAAGCAGTTAATTCAACAAATTACTATGTAGAGTAGGAAATAGTATGGCTAAAAATGTAATTACTTTTTGTAGAGTATTTTCGAAAATAATACTTTAAAAATTAAATGGAACAAACAAACCTGCTCCACATAGACCTGATGGTCTCCGTCCACTGTGAATACTATCCCTTTTCATCCTTTGAACTACCCGTAAAGCTGTCATCGATACTTCGTGAGTTTTATCACCGAATTCCAGCTTATTTGCAAACCTCATAATGTATAAACACGGATCTGTAATATAATAAAAAGAATTAAAACAGACATGAAACATAGAAATTTAACGTGTAAACATGTAACTATATCTTTAATAAACGGGGGGTATTTTATGCTAAATATTACGAGCCTCCCAAATCACTAAAAAAAAACTGATAAACATTTTTCATGTTCATACACATCCTTGAATTCCCTGCCTCTTTAAAAAATAGATCAGTATACAGTATGTTTGAAACGTATATTTATTTCGTAAATGATTAGAAGTATAAAAACATTGTTCTTATAAAAGTTGTTTTATATGGAGGGGAACGATATGTGATGCGAGATATTTTTTGGTTGTGTTCGCGTAAAACAGATATTAACAGAATGCTATACTGTCATGTTTATGTTGTGGTATCCATTGCACAGTTTCTGTTCCATTGAGGTGTTCAAAATTAAAAACATGTATGTTGCTATGTGTAGTATCCTATCTGCGTTATTCACCTCCAGCATACACCGTTCCCAAGAGATAGACAACTGGACAGTCTTTTGCGGCAAGGTCAATTGAAAATCAAACTGCAGTACAACATTGAAATCGTTTCTTTATTTGCTACCACACTGTACTAAAATAATTGTTGCGTTTCGGGTGTCCCTTTTACTTTGATCATTGTTTAAACCTGTTTAAGTCTTTATAATATTATAATTATTAATATCATTTTATTCGGGAGAGTCTGTAGAATCATTTCGCATAAAAAGAAGCTGAATGACTATTACCGTTGCAGCATAAAACATCTTCGAAGTAGAAAATTTAAGTTATTTACCAAAATTATTTTTTCAAAAACTGAAGATAATGGAAACAAACGGTTTACACATTTTAGTAACTGAAGATGCATATTTTTCGTCAATTTTTATTGTATTTAATATTTAAATTAAGAAATGTTTACTGTTTTAGTATTAACTTGGACGCCTGTATTAATCTGTGGTTAAAAGCTTTTCATAGTTAGCGGTACAGAGTATGCGTGAAAATCCAACCAATCACAACCAGGCTCATATTTACTCTGCCCCTCCCACACTTCAGCTTCGCACTCCTCGTATATATATTGAACTTACGGTCCGCCCCTATATTCCTATGTCCATGCGCAAATCGAAGAGTGGGTTTTTGAGGAACACCCGATATATAGACGCGCGTGCCCTAAGTTGAAGTCTATCGACCGACGTGCGGAACTATCTAACCAGCGCCCGTTTGACATGGCGCCCATGTAACAGAGATCCGAAATTGTTCCGTGATTGTGATCGAAGAAAATAACGAGATCAAGATTAAAACGTGACAATGGCGATGTCGAATCTGTACTCGAAAATATCTACGAAACCGATGAAACGATTCCAGGACAACGTCATGGTCAAGCAAACTAATCAGTGGTTAAATGGTGAGAAGCTATTACAGACATAAATAAACATAATCTACTCTAATACTATTCCTGCACTTGTTCCACCGTATCCTAAGATTCTACAAAAAGCATAAAACACCCGGTTGCTTCTTCTTTTGCGTTACTTCCTTTCAATGGCGTTTACTCTGCTTTTCATAGAACAGATAACGGATGTGTTACAGTTTGCTACTTCTTGCCCGGAAATATTTTTTATGGAAAGATGTGAATGACGTCGATCAGTATCTCTGGGATTAGATGCGTTAGATGAGAACGAATTGACTTAAAATTCGGAAATTTTGTACGAATTTTGAATAAAAGCGTGATATGAGATTATATTAAGTAGTTCAATATGAGACTATGATAAGTAGTTAAAGTTTATAAGTAAAGTACCGGGTGAATTGTATATTTTTAGTTAAATAGATTTCAACTAATTTGCATTAATATTACGAGTATAATTAATTGTAATTAATTTTCATGTTTATGTATTATTTCCATACAAAATATACGATCTTTCACACATTAATAAAAAAATCAATTATTACAAATATCCGTTATCAATGAAATATAATTTCGGGATGTTCAGATGTTTTCAACTAAAATTGTACACTTATAAAAATATTCAAACTCGTTTACACTAAAAAATATATAATATTTAGAAAAACATAATTATACGATAGTTGAAGAGTTATTATCGAACTACGTTCAAGAACTAAAAATTCTATGTTACGTTCTAAATAATCAAAACTGTCAGATTTAGAAAGATTTAAACATTAGAAAAAAATATGTTAACCCTCCATGAATACGTTAACTAATACAAGTGTACATATATTTATTTGTCATAAATATACGGCAGTTCAACAGTTATTATCAAACTATATTTAGAAACTAAAAATGCTGTATTACGTTCAAAAGAAGCTAAACATTCGAATTTATAAGAATTTGAAAAAAGTTCGTTAGCCCTCATGATCGCGTGAACTAACGCAAGTGCATATGCGCTTATTCGGCACATGCATCACGTGCATACGAAACTCCCACGAAGTTGTACGAACGTACGCGAAATAAACCGAAGTCCGTGTCGTTCGAGGACTTGCCGTAAATGAATTTTGCTTCACGTATAGAAGATGTATATAATGTGTGCAGTTACGTACGTCGCGCGCATGGCTGTGTCATGTGTATACATAAGCGCGTAGCTGCGCTACAAGAATCAAAAATAAGAGAGGGCCTGCAAAGCATTAGTGATAGCAATCTTTTAGCATGCCATAACAGAACAAAAGGATTCTATTTAAAGCCATTATTGAAACTGTGGCATCATGTACACTAACGGTAAAACTCTGATGATTTTCGTATGCGTTTGTTTCGTTGGAACTGTCTTGTTGAATAATAACAAATCATGCATCGTCTTATAGGGGCAACTAGTAAACCTATAGGGGTAACTAGAAAAAAAGACGGTTTATTTTGAATTTTCAGAACCTGTTACATGTTATTGTCTTATAACCTCTTTGTTAATGTTGTTTGGAAATGTCATTATCTTTAACAAATTTATGTAATCCGTAATATTCAATGCGTTACAATTAATATAATCACAACACAAAATGATGTTAAAAGCAGTATTAATTAAAGGTATTCAACACAGAATAATCTTGGTTTTATAATTTCAGTGTTATCCTTTAGACATATGTTTACTGTTGCAAATATGTGACTTCTGAAGGACAAAAATAGGCTTGTTAGGAAGTAAATATTTACATCTTGTCTGTTAAATGAAATCTTGAATTAATAATACTTAAATAAGCAGATCTAGTGTTGGAGTAATTATTTTTCTGTAATTACAATAATTTTTAGTAATATTTTATATAAAAACATGTTTAATGTTTATATATAATAAATATAATGAATACAGTTTTCCTTTAACCTATAATTTTTCACATTTTAAATAATCTCATTATAAAAAGAGTTTTGCTTTTGTACAAAGTATGGTTAATGTGTATGATAGAAATGTAAATGTGTGTATTAATTATTTTTATATTTTTCAAATTTATTCTTTTGGAAAGTGGATAAATATGAAATTTTAATATTAAATATGTTTCAGCGGAATCACCGATTACTGTATCGGATTCACCACCAACAGTAAGCCCACTTCCTTCTTCCATTGTATTACAACGTGAGGGGACGATAAACCAGCCTCTTAGTGCACCTGCGTCACCTTTGTCTTCCTTGACATCTTCCATATCTCATTTAAATCTCTCGTCACCTGAAGACTGTACACTAGATCCTAATTGGCAAGCAACAAAGCCCACAGTTCGTGAACGCAATGCTGCCATGTTTAATAACCATTTGATGGCTGACATAATATTTATTGTCGGCAGTCCAGGTATTTAATTAAAACACAAATTTAATGTCGCAAAGACAATTTTTAAAAAATATTTATTATTCTTTTAATTCACTTTGAAACTAATTATATTGATTGATAAGTAATATAATATTTTGTAGGTCATACACAAACTATACCAGCACACAAGTATGTTTTAGCTACTGGTAGTTCTGTATTTTATGCTATGTTTTATGGTGGTTTAGCAGAAAATAAGAGAGATATAGAAGTACCGGATGTAGAGCCAGCTGCTTTTTTAGCTCTTTTATGGTAAATATTTCTATTCTTGTCACACTGTTAACTTGAATTGTTTATATCTTATTTGATTGTCTTCTTTTGCAGGTACATGTATTGTGATGAAGTACAATTAGAAGCTGATACAGTATTGGCAACACTTTATGTTGCTAAAAAGTACATAGTCCCTCATTTAGCAAGAGCATGTGTTAATTATTTGGAAACAAGTTTAACAGCTAAGAATGCGTGCTTACTTTTGAGCCAGTCTCGTTTATTTGAAGAACCAGATCTTATGCAACGTTGTTGGGAAGTTATAGATGCTCAAGTAAGTTTAAATAAAAAAATGTTAAAATCTTTTACTCTAAACGATACTTTAGAGACGACATTAAAATCTAAAGCAACCTTATCTGTTGATGGTACTGATCATACTGTAAGTTTTTATTCTTGTGGAGACATTTGTTTGAACAACAAGGATTCACAATACCAACTCGATTATAAAACTGTAAAGTCAAGTGACAAAAACTATGGAAATGTAAAGAATGGAATGTCAATAATACCACATTGTCTTAGTCTCTCTGAAAACGATTGTTGTTCTCCTAAACTCAGTAACAGACGATTATCATTGTCCCTGTTTCGAACTCGAAGTGAACCTTATTTTGCAGACAACAAATTAGAAATTGAAGTGACACAAAACATAACTTATGAAGACAATTTTATAGAAGAATATGAACATAAAAATGTTAATCCAATAATCAGTTAAATAAGTAAAAACGTTTTACAGGAAACTTTTTATACAATTTACAAATCTTCAAAATAATTTTATATTTATTAATAATATTTGTTTTTATTTTATTCATGAAAAATGTATAAAGTTATCAAAAATATTCCATGAGCATATTGTTTCAAAAATTTAGAATCTAGTCAATAAAAATGAAAAAGAAGACATTATTTCCTTTTAAGTATACAATATTAGTAAAAATTTGTTATACTGACTCTCATTCTATGCTGTATTATAATATCTTATATAGTTATATTTAGTACAGTTCATTATAAAGCATTAGTACGCAATATGATAAAAAGTAGTAATAAGAAATTTAAGATGAATTATCTTCTTGAAATTGTAAATTATAATATTATTTACCCAACTTTTATACATGTAAATATACTGCCTGCTACTGTTAAAGACTTATTTATAATGAGCTTTAAGATATATAAATTGTATTCAAATTGAATACTTTTTTCAAAATCTTAAAACAGATTTCTATATAATAAAAGTAACAATATTTTTAATACAAATACATGAAATATGTTTGTCAAATTTTTTAATACCTTCAAAGAATGTCTGTGTTATGTAATAAAGAATTCTTGTAGAAAATGTAACAAATATTAGAATTAATGCAAATTTTTACACAATTATTTATATTAAGTTTTATTTTTTAAAGTGAATATATAATATGTTCATTACATTTTAATAAATGGGACTTTCTTTTCTGCAGAAACTTCAAATTAGAAAAAGAATTAAAATTTTTTATATGTAATAAAGACAGGAAATATTCTCACAACTTATATCTTTTCTTATTATAAAAGATTATTTATGTTTAGAAAAAAGAAACAATGAAGGTAAATTACTCAAATATAATTAGTAGAACAAATTATTTACTATCTCATTTAGTATAATTAGTAAAATAAATTATAATCGGAATATTATTGAATAAAATGTTATATTACAATGATCAAACATATTTATGTAATATTGAATATTTAATAACAGATAATATTAAAGAATATACATAAAATTTAATATTATGCAGGCAGAAATGGCACTAAGATCAGATGGTTTTGTGGACATTGATATTCACACTCTTGAATCAGTGCTTTCTCGGGAAACATTAAACTGCAAAGAAATTCACATATGGGATGCTGCGTTAAGGTGGGCAAGTGCTGAATGTATTAGGCAAGACCTTGAACCTACAGCAGCGAATCAAAGACGATTATTGGGTGAGTATCGTAAATAAATAGACTTGAATATGAAAGTAACACCACTAGTTTTTTTATTATATATTTTAGGATCTGCCTTGTATTTAATTAGACTTCCTGCCATGAATTTGGAAGAATTTGCCAATAGTGCTGCACAAACTGGAATTTTAACACAACAGGAAACAATTGATGTTTTTCTGCATTTTACTGCTAGCAACAAACCACAACTTTGTTTTCTTATTAAACCTCGGCAAGGATTAAAAACTCAGGTAAATTTTATAATATTGAGTTTGATCAAAAATACTTACACATGATTAATATAAATGACTATAAAGTATTACAAACACACATTTTTAAAATGAATGTGGAGTAAAATAAAAGTAAAAACTTAATGTATTGTTTATAGGTGTGTCACAGGTTTCAATCTTGTGCATACAGATCAAATCAATGGCGTTACAGAGGAAGATGCGATTCCATTCAGTTTAGCGTTGACAAAAGAATTTTTGTTGTTGGTTTTGGACTTTATGGAAGCTCATCTGGTGCTGCAGATTATAATGTTAGAATAGAACTTAAGAGATTGGGGTGCGTCTTATCGGAAAATAGTACTAAGTTTTTCTCAGATGGTTCAAGTAGTACTTTTCACGTGTACTTCGAAAATCCAATTCAAATTGAACCAGAATGCTTTTATACGGCTAGTGTGATATTAGATGGAGGCGAGTTAAGTTACTTTGGTCAAGAGGGCATGTCAGAAATAGTGGTTGGTAACGTAAATTTTCAATTTCAATGTAGCTCAGAAAGTACGAATGGTACTGGTGTACAAGGAGGACAAATACCTGAATTAATCTTCTATGGACCGCCAGTAGATGACTGACGGAAATTTACGACAGAGATTATGGTTTAACTAATGGTCTCTCAAAAGCTGTACCTTGAGATTATTCGAGATTTTATACGATTATTGTTTTAGACACTATTTTTAAAGCGGTGACGAAAGTTGCGTAATAGGTGCACTCTGAGGTTACAAATACTTGCCTCGCAAATTTTTAATAACATTTATATCAAATAACATGTGGACAAAAAAATGTTGACAACTTTCTTTGATTCACTTTCTTTCTTAGAGCATAATTTTCTTATTATTTTTCATACATTTATTTCATCTTTTACATTTCAATTACAAGAGAACATAATGAAAACATTGTCTTGTTAATTAAATATAAAAAAAACCTATAATGATATAATTGTTGTACTTCAATCCAAAGACTATTACCAAATTTTCAGCTTTACAAAGAACTCAATATTAAAATAAATAATTTCATGAAAAATGTATTTTCTTAAGACAAAAGTACAGAATATAAATTTTTAAGTGAATTCGTATAAAATATAATACTAAGTATTATATATTTTGAAAGAATCCAATACTTATATTGTTCATTTCATAAAATATGAAAATGTGAATTGAATATGAAACTTAATTAAATGAATGACAGAAGGGTGCATCTATCGACATCTTCGGTACATTCAATGGATCCATTGTTCTAGTTCGTTTGAAAAGAAAATACTTTTTTTTGTATGACTTGGATACGTAAAAAATTATTTGTACATATACGAGGAGCGATGTGTATAAAAATACTTGTTAGAGAACTTTAATAAGACAGAAATGTAAAAATAGTGATTAAACGAATACGAAACGAATAAGATAATAAGTATTATTCAAAAGAATCGACTGTCTTTGAAATTATTGTTGAGTAGTAATGTAAAAAATAAGTAAATATTAAATAGTATGAATAGTACATTATCGTAATAACTGATTACTTTTCAATTAGCATTATTCATACTAATAAACTATTTTTTCAAATATTGATCCAAGTCAGTACTTTTTAAATATATTTCTCTAACAAGCCTTTCAGTAAAGAGTATATAGTATCATATTGTCAAATAGAATATACTGTTTTTGCTAATATAAGAATAACACTGTTTTGATACTGCATTCAAACGTCGTACATTGCGTGTCAAAACGTATGACAGTCATTAAAAAGTGTTATAATTTTAAGATGTATTCTGATTGAAACTGCCTGCACAAAGCGATATTATTTTTAATTCCATACCGTTATTTTAGTTTTTATACTGTATCAATAATAATCATGTTATAAGGAAAGTATGTTTGACTTGTTTTTAGTTTGTGAATTTGGAGTATCAACATGAAAACATTTCGTTTCGTGTCATATATAACAGTGTAGTTTGAAGATAACAGTAAATTATTCAAATACCAGAGATATTGAATATTCACATTTAATATTTTTAAGCGAAATTGCATTTTTATACACATTATAAATATAACAGTACTTCATACAAACATTTTATAATATACCGATTGTATTTGTATGACTTTATAGATTACTACAACTCATGTAAAAAGTAGAGAAAAGTCTAGTATAGTTTGAAGAATATGTATACATATAGTAGTAAAGTATATTCATTACATTTTGTTTTGATAATAAAAATTATACTGTATCCATCAAGTCATAAAATTTGGCACCAAAGTGTATATCACAAAATAATCAATACTATTTAGGAAGTACAATGAATCATACTACCAACAATAATAAAATGTACAAAATAATGCCTTCCTACTCTTAGTATGTCTGATCACTGCTAACAGGAGAAAAGGACAAATAAATTTTAAAAGCACCTTTTTATCAATTGTTTAAAATTAGTATTGTACTGTATACATACAAAAATATAAGCCACCTAACTATCACACAAAAAATGAATGATGTAAGTATACACATAGTAATTTCAACTTTATCTGAAGTTGAAGAATTTTCATTGAGAACACATTTGGCATTTTGTTAAGAAAAAACAAAATCATTGACAAAATGTTTGTACCAATATGCTGTGCAAAATATGAAAAACGTGATTAGAAATTATCATATAAGCAATAAATAAAGGTAAATGTAAGGACTTCGTTTACAAATAATAGTTCTACATTATATTTTTATGCATCAACATAAGATTGATGAAATACCTTAATAATGTAATAATCAAGACAGAATTATTACATGTTAAAATGATACTCTGTATTATTACCAACAAACTGAAGGCACAAATGTTATATTTAATGTTTAGAAACATTCAAAATATAAATAATTTTAATCATCATCAATCGATTTTTCCGTTTTGTATGCTTTCTAACTTAAGATGCTAATTGTATGTATATACAATATATATAACCCCTATAATGACAAACATTTTTACACTTAAGTTTACTAGAAATGAATAAATGTAGTGTCCTGTGTTAACAATTAACTGTCAGATAAAAAATCTTTATACACATCTGAGAAATAAAATATCACACTACAGTTGTGAAACCATGTTTTTAAATACTTTTAAACAAATGAAAACATAAAATTCATTACTGTTGCTATCGTTACAAAAATTAATTTAATTTTAATTACCTACTATTTTTTTACATAGCAACTTGACTATTTTATTTTATTAATACCAGACTTTTTATTTTTACATTTATAACTTAAATGTGAGATAGTATGAAAATATGTTTTTCTGCAATCTAAGCTTCCTTTAATCAAAACCAAATGAGTTTTAAGAAAGACACATATTATAAAAAATACGTATATCACAAACTATGCATGCAAGTTCAAAAAATGCAGCGTACTCACCTACTGAAGGAATGTTGATGCAGAGTGCTTGTGTAAATCGTAGATATGTGCGTCCTAATTCATGAACACAGATTTGAAGAACATCACTGATGTCAATAAGCATATCTGATTTTTTTCGTTAAGTATTTACTAATAAAATTTGTCATAAATTATGAATAAAAATTACATTATATTGTATACTGAACTAATTATTTCATACTTTCAAATTACATATGTGAATTAAGATTTTATCTTTTTCTTATTCTGCAACAATGTAAAGGATACGTGCAGTGCCTTCTGTGCGACAAGTAATATAAACACAAGCTGCATGATTGTGTGCTTGCTTCCTGCCACGAGTTAATTGACGGTTTAGAGCCATTTTATAAAAGTTCATAGAAGTATCAATACAGTGCTGATTTAATCTATGTCAGAACAAGATTCATATTAAATTTTGTATGTATAATATATAAATTTTCATAAATTGAAAGACTTTAGAATAAAAAAATTATTACTTACTGTAACTGCATACATAAATGAGTTATTCCTTTCCTTGCATTTTGTAATGTTATTCCTCTTGATTCTTTTCCATTAACATGATAAGCTATAATCACAAAATTTCAAGTTATTTATATAAATTATAAATGAAAGAAATACAATAGGAAAGAATGCTTTTAATCAATTTCACCTTCACTATCCTTAAATTAATTGTTTCCATTTCACTTTGTTAATTTATTATCTGTTTTTATACAAATGTGCAATTTTTTATTGTCTTATAGAATTACTTACCTGCTCCAAAACCTGTAGCTCCACCAGTACTATCATTAGCAACAAATTGACCGAGCACCATCATGTTTCCAGATGGTGTTTCTTTGAATGCTGTTTCGCTGACAATAAGTTGATCTTCCAACACAAAACCACATTCTGTACATACTGCATCTCCTCGGGCTGGATCTGTTTCAATGTCCGTAGACCCACAATTCTTACACTTACTTCCAGACATCTGTTAAATATTATAATAGGTATTACAATATGACAACATTAAAATGTACATATGAAAGTATTTAACAAAGAATAATGCAATAAAATGAAATTACAAAAAACAGTATATTTAAAATTTGTTTGTCCATCATGATTCATTGAAGCATTTAAGGGAACTTCAACATTAACTGAAACTGTTAACTAAAATAAAGAGCTACAGATAGTTTTCTTAAATAAAAACAATATTTGATTGTTATTAATGAAACTATGCAGTAATGTTTCTTATGTTTACATTAGACACAAGAAAATTTGTTAAATATACTGTTTTATTTTCCAACTATTTCATTCAATTGAAGAAGTAATTGAAATGATTGTTATGCTAATTAAATGCAATAACGTTTAATGACTTTCAACTTACCTTTACAACTGTTAAAAAGTTTGACGTTTAATTTCAAATATGCTACGGGAATTATCGTCACGGCATGCTGGAAATTACTGTTTCAAATAAACATGTCAAGTAATTATGACCTGATAACGAGTTAGTGCTTTATCGTATCTCGTTTTACGTAAAAATATATAGAATCAATATAAATCGGAATAGAATTTTTATCTGACGAAGTCGTTCTGATAGGTTAGACTGGAAACACATATCGTAGTAAACATAACGTGATGGTTATGTTCTGGAATGTGTTCAAGTATTTTATAAGAGACAAACGTACGTGTTGGATGATTTATAAGCTATAATCCGTTCATTACGTCATGTGAATGTTTCCTATAACATAGTGTAGTGTCCATACAAATTATCGGAAACATGAAATAATCGAAACATCACAATTTAAATAAAATATAATGCCTTAATGTTTGAATTGATTTAATTAATTTACTTTGTTATAACGAAATCAATGATTTGTAATGTTGAGTCTTACAAATCATTGTGCAAAGGATAAAATTATTGTTAAACGATCAATTTTACATGAAGGAGTTAAGGAGTTACACTAAATTTTTTACTCAATGCAAATTTATGTGAGATTATGTTAATGAATTGCATTTGAATCTAATCATGAAATATTTACATGCTAAAATTTATTTAGAAGTTACATAAAAATGTATAAAATTAACATGAGCAACATTTAAAAAATTCTGATCAATCTGTTGCCGAAATTTGACAGTGTCAACAGCTTTACCATGAATTAAAAATTGTAACTACCGTAAATACTAGTTTCAAATAAATTTACAAATTTACCGCCGTATATGCTTTTTCGATTTTTATAAAAATACTCGACATTGTTTTATTTTGACATACATAAATTTATGAAACTATTTAAATATTTGAAGTCATGTTTATACGGATCAACAGCTTTAAGTACTTTTTTTATTTAAAATCTTAGTCTATCGTTCATGAAAATATTGCTTATATTCCTGAACTTATGGTAGCGAGGAATATTGACATCAACGTGTAGCACCATCTACAATTAAACAAAGTAGCAGTATTTTGTATACTATTAGTTTTTATTTAAGTAACATATATGTACGTGAATCGTTGGTATTCGTGTACAAATTGTAAATGCATGCAATTGAACACATTTATTGGCAGAAAATATTCTTGATAGATGTGTCGATGATATGTAAAATGTCAGTTGAATCGAAAGTCCATCCCGCCTAAAATTAAAGTCAACTTATTAGAATTTGTTTCTCAGCGAGAAGTAAACAGAAAATTCAAGATGCCGTGTGAAATGATAACGTTGCAACTTGGTCAGTGCGGCAACCAAAGTAAGTAATGTCATAATTTACATTTCTACCGAAACTTTGTTTTATTTTACTTTTATTCGTTTACAAACATCGTAACCAAATCTTTGATTTTTAATTACATTTGAAACTGAGTATTTATTGTTGCGTCAACGAAGTATTTATTTTCTCTAGTTTATTAAAATTATGAAATGAATAATTTTTATATATATTAAGGTAGAAACAAATTACATTGCATTGTAAAGGAACAGAAAATTTCACAATACATTTACATATACTATATTTTTAGTTGGATTCGAATTTTGGAAAAAGTTATGCGCAGAACACGGTATCAGTCCAGAAGGTATTTTAGAAGATTATGCGACGGAAGGAACAGACAGAAAAGATGTATTTTTTTATCAGTCCGATGATGAACATTATATACCAAGAGCTGTATTATTAGATTTGGAGCCCAGGGTAATTCATACGATTATGAATTCTCCATATTCAAAGGTATCAATTTGTATTATTGTATATTTATTATAATCATAAGTAAAGATATTCTTCACTACTACTAAACCTTAAGTTTTGCATTGTGTTCACAACTACTTTGAATTCATGAAAATTATTTTTTACAAGTTATACAATCCAGAGAATATTTATTTATCAAAACATGGTGGTGGAGCTGGAAACAATTGGGCCTCTGGTTATCATCAAGGAGAAAAACTACAAGAAGAAATTTTTGATATTTTAGATAGAGAAGCAGATGGAAGTGATAGTTTAGAGGTATGATTACATATATTTTGTACTAATTTTAGATATTAATAAATTTACAAATACTTACTCTTACAGGGATTCGTTCTATGCCATTCTATAGCAGGTGGTACAGGTTCAGGAATGGGCTCATTTATGCTCGAATCGCTTGCAGATAGATTTCCAAAAAAACTAATTGAAACATATAGTGTATTTCCAAATCAAGATGAAATAAGGTATATTTCATATGGAATCATATTATTAAAAAAAGAATACGTAATAATTTATGTACCAATTATTATGAAAAATATTATTATTTTAATAATATCAACATCATAATAGCTAAATCATGTTCATTAATGAAAGGCAATTATGTTATCTTATTTCAGTGATGTGGTGGTACAACCATACAATTCATTATTAACACTCAAGAGATTGACTCAGTGTGCTGATTGCGTTGTTGTATTAGATAATACTGCACTTAACCGAATAGCATCAGATAGACTTCACATTCAAAATCCAAGTTTTACACAAATTAATAAACTTGTTTCTACAATAATGTCTGTCAGTACCACTACACTTAGGTAATGTATGATTTCAATACAGAACAATTACATAGTTCTTAATTGTTAATTTCACAATTTTTCTAGGTATCCTTCTTATATGAACAATGATTTAGTTGGATTAATTGCTCCACTAATTCCAACACCACGTTTGCATTTTCTTATGACGGGTTATACTCCGCTTACTACAGATCAAGAAGTAAGTAATCGTTTTATTAAATATAAAATAATATTATACCACGTCTTCTAATAAAAGCATGTACAAATGAAAAAAATGCTTAAAAAATAATACTCATGTTTGTATCATTAAACTAACTATATGTAATTAAATAGGGAGCCTCTGTAAGGAAAACTTCTGTATTAGATGTAATGAGACGTTTACTACAACCAAAAAACATGATGGTTTCTACTGCTTTAGACAGGAATGCGTCTCACTGTTATATATCTATTTTAAATATCATTCAGGCAAGTTTTGTGTAATTGAAATTACTAATGATATAAATAAATTATATTTTAATTTTATAATATATAATATTTGTACAGGGTGAAGTGGACCCAACACAAGTTCATAAATCATTGCAAAGGATTAGAGAACGAAAACTTGCCCAATTTATACCTTGGGGTCCTGCTAGTATACAAGTAGCTCTTTCTAGAAAGTCGCCCTATATACAGAGTACACATCGTGTATCTGGTTTAATGTTAGCAAATCACACTAACATATCGTCGGTAAGTTGTATTAGTTACACAAATAATCTTATATTAAAAGCCCAACATTTTTCTACTTATTCTTATAGCTAACCACAATACTTATTTAAATTAATTATTTTATAAAGTATTTAGTCATTTATTAAAGTTTATTTCAATTTTAAAGCAAGTTTATTAAACATTTCATACGTTTGCACAGTATAAAAATTTAATCTTATTACATAATGATTGTATCAAATATTTCAGTTATTTGACCGTGCCTTACAACAATATGACAAATTGCGAAAGCGAGAAGCATTTTTGGAACAGTTTCGTAAAGAAAAAATGTTTGAAGACAATTTGGACGAGTTAGATAATTCTAGAGAAGTCGTCGAATATTTGGTAAAAGAATATCAAGCCGCCACACGAGTCGATTACTTATCTTGGAACCCCAATAAACCAGAAACATAAAACACTGAAAGTTAGTAATAAAATGATCGTAGAAGTAGATCATTACACAAGTCAAAATTCAGGATCTGATCATTATTTACTAGTTTTACAATGTTTTCTTCGCTATTACAAATTTTCGATTTTAATAGACCTGAAATAGTATTATTCTAGTTAGAATCAGTTAGATCCAAATGTCATGTAACGGATAAACCTTTTGTGATATATTCGTCGTCATTTAGGATGTAATCAGTCTTTGAGATCTAAATTTATTTCCGATTTTCGTGCATAAAATGGAGGTAGTGTAGCAATTGTAATGAATCCCGTATGTCCAGGTAAAGAACGAGCATGCATTACAGTAAGAAGTTTTGTATGTTCTTGCTTTTCATTTTCACGTTGTTGTGCCATATCTTTATTCGTATGCTGAAATACAGAGTAAAAGTTTGTATTATAATTTCCAAAGCTTTAGTATTATTTTCAAAACACAAAGTAAATCAACTATGTGCCATTTATGCTATCATAATATTTGAAATATTTTCTTAAAAAATTGAATGAAAGGCAATACTTTATATAAAAAAAAATATACATTCATGTGCTACCATTAAGTTGTCAGTCATAGTTGTTGCACCTATTGTACCAACCTCATATTTCAGGCATTCTAAATCCAGTACAGGAAGATTTTTATATTGTACATTCACTTCTCTTTGTAAACACTCATATGTGTTCAACTCAATGAATCCCTTTGATATTAATTTTGCACAAGTACGTTGAACTTGTTCAATACAAGGAGAAAATGAACAAAGCTTTCCACCTAGCAACATAGTAATTGCAAGTTTCATACGTTTACTTAACAAAATATTCAGAATTGTGTATTCACTTATTTTACAGTATTGTGTTAACCATTATTAATTTGATTTTATGTTTATCATGTAACTGTATAAATTCTTTAAATAAAACATGTTAAAGAAAACTGCATCTCTCTAAAATAAACTAAGTTATATGTTATGAAATATAATTATTTTGTACCTGACTTTTTAAAAGCACATACTGCATGATCAATTGCTAGCCAGGGATGTGGAACATCCAAAAAAATTGCATCTACTTTGTTCCTTAAATGTTCTCCAAATCCTTCCATACAAATATCTCTATGATCTAAACTTACAAATTCACTAAGTCCATGTCTTTCAAATTCTGCACGAGCAACAGTCACACGTTGATCATGAAAATCAAATGTATAAAGATGACCATGAGGACGGACTGCACGAATTAGTGCATGAGAAAGAGATCCGCTTCCTGTGCCTAAGTCAATAATATACACAATGTAATAACAATAATAATAGAATTGTAATAAATATTTATGTCATGTGTTGTGTTTATAACATGTGAGTGCTAAAATATAAAAAAATGAATTATTAATTGTTATCTCAAGTTTCATATGGAAAAAATTAAGTTTCAAGACTTAACAACTTTTTAATGTTTTTCAAGAAAATTTAGAATTTTGTAGTACTATGTAGTTACACATTCAAATATGTCAAGAAATAATTAAGAACGTATGTCATACCTGTTTCAATGACTATACTCCCTGGTGACAAATCCAATAAGTATATAATAAGACTTATATCAGGGCTATAAATGATTTGTGTTCTATGTGGTACTGTTAATGTCCATAATTCTGGGGTGGGTTGTAATACATATCCCCATCCACGAGAAAGGTTCACTTTAGTACCATATTTTTCTCCAACAAGGGAAAAAACTTTCAGTGCCCCATATATTGTTTGAAAGACATTATCGACCATATTACCTTTCTTGTTTAGAATTTTTGGTTTTATTTCTAAAGAATGCATGTTATGTGGTCCTAAATATAGAATCACTACATCTCCTTCTTCGATGACTTCTTTTACTTTGTTGAAACTCATTTTGTAACTGATGTCTCAGACTTTCTCTGTTTCTATTTTTATATAATGTAATATATTTTGTACAGTATTTGATATTATTTTTTATATTTAACAATATATTATTCTATTCATTTTATGAATTATTTCAAATTTAATTTATATCTCTTCCACTATAATGTTACATTATTGACATTAGAGTAGCTAATATAATTCATATACACATATATTTTAAAATTTTATTTGTTGTTGCACATATCAACATGTATAAAAGTTTTGTTAGACATTTTTTCTTATATTATTACTGTCACATTGATTTTACAAACATTGTAACAGAATTTAAGGTTATAATATTCACAGGTTATCCACTTTGTATATAGTGCACACGTGATTCAAATCATGGATATAGGAATAGAGGGACGAAGCGTAAGCACAATGTAGACCACAGCGCCACTGAGTGACACGCGCACGCGGCCGTTCTGTCAGTAATCGACTCGTTTGAATTTCTGACTTCTGATTTCACAATTTTTCTTCGACTGTTACACCGATAATAATGCTAATGCAAACATAATATTAACGCGAATATAATAGTATGAACCATATTCATAAACTCCAAATAAATGGTGCTATAGAATCGTATCGTATTACATACGAGACTGTTACTACAAACACTGCGACAGTGGTATCAAAATCTGTTCACACAATGACGCTAACGTGACATTTAATGTCATTCGCTGCCGTGACAGTAGTGTGCTGTCTGAACGAGCCCTCACTGACGAGTCCAATTAGTTGTCCCTGAACGAAAACGTTCTTTTCTCTCTTCCCTCCTTCACGCACTATTAATCTTCCTAGAAACCGCCATACATTTCTGGTACATGAAAATGTGTCCTAATAAAAGTGACATATTTGCAGTGAGCCATGACCCATGAGGCCACTAACAGGGTTTCTGAACGTTTAAAAATAGTTAAATAGTTGGTAATGAAGTGCCGAATAGTTATCATAAATTGCGAACCTATAATTTTTTGTACATAACCGTCTGCTATTAAAACAGGAAGGTGATTTGCACGTCTTCAGTCACGAAAATTCCGAACCATGGCTTCAAAAGTTACACTGTCCCAGGCACTGGGCACAGATGGAAGCGATTTTAATCACAGACAAAAAATCGCTAGTCACTATCAAATCAGGTAATTGACATACAATCCAAATTTACGTTATTGTGTATTTTCATTTTTTTTTTATCCAAAAGTCATTCACCATGTTCTTGATAACGTTTTGAAAATTAAAAATTCACTGGCACATGAGAATAATTACTTAAAAATAAATCTTCGAGGGCTGCTGCTTGTTGTTTGGACTAAACCTGTCTTCCTTTTAGCGCAACAAACAAATCAAGACTGAAATATTGTATATTTTTTCATTATCTTCTTTTCTTCGTTATGCTTGCCAAGTTATCAGCTGATATTTTAGATCATTTGGATATATTCATTTTGGAGATCGAAGAGTTACAAGTACCTCAGGTAAATTTATAAATATTTATGCATAAATGTGCAACATTTTCCTTGTCATTTTCTTTTTATTTAATTATTTATATCATTTGATTATTATAGCCTCTTTGGTGGGAGTACATATGGTGCATAAGTTTGATGTTGAGTTTTCTTGCATTGTCCGCCATTAAAAGGAACAGGATTAAAACATTGCAACAATACATGATAGGTATCATTTTACTAGGATATGGTCCACTATTCTATGCCATTGTGTATTACTTCAAAGACGTTTGGAATTATTTAACTATTGGCAAAACAGAAAAAATTCATTTCTGGCAGGTAAAAATTTGCTTTCAGGTGCAATATTGCATACCACATGAATTATAGTGTTACGTTATAAGTTTATAAACATTCAATTTTTTAGGGGCTACCATATGGATTACTTTGGTACGCTTTCATTCTTTTGGCCTCACAAGTTCACAGCTTCTCTTTGTACTTCTCCTGGAATCTTTTAGTGGCATGGAAAACACGAGGAACCAAAAAAATGGATTAAATTGCACTCAAAATTGATGAAAATGTTAAGGATATCTGTGAATATTGTTGATCAGACACATTTTTATTTGTAATGAGTGAGAATATGTATAAATATTGTTCAGAAGAAAATTAAAGTTGTGACAGTCATTAATGATGATATGTAAATATGTGTATATATATGTACTGAAGTATATTATATAAATATACACAAATTAATAGAATATATATTTTAAAATAACTGTTTTTCTCTTTTCATAAAATGGTAATTAATTGTTTAGAGCATGCTGTACTTAGTCCAATATTTTAAACAAATTAGAAGACACTGAAACCTCAGAAGTCTAAGTTATAAACAGTACAGATATGTTTTGCTCATATGCATTAATAAAGTTATATATTTATTTGTAATCGCCACTTCTGAGGACGTTTAGGGAGCACTCTTGGACAGGTCTGCATTAAAGGTAGTTGTTTAAAATAAATTCCCTAGAACATGTTCGTTGAAGAAATTTTCCGTATAGATGGCCTATCGATCGCCTCCAATAGAACTCACACACATATGGGTACCACACTTCCTTATGAGGGACTTCGTGTCCAGTGATCATACTCGTTGCTCTTAACTCAGTTTCTTCAATTTTTCTCTCATTGTTCTGAACCCGTGCGGTGAGTTACATTCAGTACATTAAATAATTTAACTCGTGTCAAATGTTAAAAAAATCTTGATTTCTCTGGTCAGTTCAGTATGTAACAAGGAGAACATGTAATAATTAAGTAGAAGCAGAATCGAACGGTGTCCATTGTGATTATATAAATGAGATAATATTGTACCGAATTCAAAAATGACTTACGTTTTACCATATCATAATTGTCAATACTATCGTGGCTTCTTCATTTTCATTAATTTCTATGTTTATTTTTATCAATTTCATTTACGTTCAATTTTAATTGTGTAGCAATCGATCGTGTAAAGTTAGGGAGACAGATGAATGTGCTCTACGAAAGATGTAACAATTACTATCTTTTAGCTATATGCGATTAGGAATGATGATTGCAAAGTTCTGAAAAGTAGAAATACAGTTTGTCAAAAGACTGACTTATTTGGATAGTTTAGAATTAAGATAACTTTTACGTATATTTTGTATTTCATACTTATAATATGACTGATATATTTATCATACAATTTATTGTTTTACTTTTCAAAACATGAATAACTGTATTGGTGAGTTAAATATATTTTTTTCACGTGTCATCTTTCGTTAATAATGACTAGTATTTCTTTTGAATTTTAGTTTATATACAATGTTATATTATGTTCAAATTATACTTTGGTACTTAACATATGTATCAACTTTTATTCATTTTGTGTAGAACACTTAATTATTTTTTTTTTGTAATAAAATGTATTTAGTAAATACAATTAAAAAAAGTATATTACAAAGTGGTAAAGTACAAATTGTAAATTGCTTAGTAAGTAACAAAACATTAGCTATTATTAGTTATTCCTAAAAACCTATATAAAGTATTAAGCAGATTTATTTTGTCTATATTATTTATGGTACCAGTAATTTGAAAATATGACTTATAGCTTACATGTCAGCATCACCGGTACAATATACATATTTAAAGTGACATCAAACTTAAATAGATTTATGCATTTAATTTTAAGCACGTTTTAAAATAACTTTTATATTATTAAATAACATTAAGATAATGATATAATTTGAAAAGATAATTTAAATAATAAAAACAATTTTTTAAATAAATAACTTATTGCCATATTTTGTCACTAATTAAAAACTTATATATTTTAAATGTTTAATGTATTACATATTTCATGTAGATTTGTCGATAAGATGTTCATAACGATTTGAATTTTTAGTTACCTTTTGTAGATATTGTAAGTAACTTAATTCATCAAGTTTTTTAATAAATTCAATGTAAAATTACCATTCAGCACATTTATATTCTTTGTATCAATTCACAGGGACATTATCCAACGTCACAATGTTCTCCAATCATATGACAACTATTATGCGGCTTGCTGCCCAACATCAGCAGCAGCAGCAACGTAACATGGCAACCCTCAAAGCCATTTCCATTCGGTTAAAGTCTGTAAAAAATATTCAAAAGATTACTCAATCAATGAAGATGGTGTCTGCGGCTAAATACAATAAAGCAGAACGTGATTTGAAACAAGCTCGTCCACTTGGTGTTGGTACAAAGATATTTTATGAACAAGCTGAAATTAAAGCACCAGAGGAAGAGCCAAAGAAGCTTGTGGTAGCAATAACAAGCGATCGTGGATTGTGCGGTGCAGTACATACTGGTGTTTCTCGTAATATTAGGGATGTTCTTTTAGCAGATCCCAAAGAACGTGAAAATACAATGATTGTATGCATTGGTGAAAAATCACGAGCAATCTTATCACGTTTGTTTGGCAACAATATACTCTTTGTTGCTTCTGAAGTTGGCCGTAAGCCACCCACATTTAATGATGCGGCTAAAGTGGCAATTGAAATTATGAATAGCGGGTATGTTCACTTTCATTAAACATTGTAAATATTATTATAAAAAATTTCAATATTGGTTTCCATATAATTTTGTCTTTTTTAAAATGTCTGTTGATTAATATTTCTTTGGTATTTACAGATACAGCTTTGGCTCTGGACGTATTGTGTACAATCGATTTAAGTCTGTAGTGTCATATGCTGTCGATCAACTGCCTCTTTTTGATAAAAATGCAGTGGTCAGCGCGCCTAAGTTATCTGTGTACGATTCTCTTGATGAAGAAGTAATTCAAAGCTATTTGGAATTTTCCTTGGCTTCTTTACTGTTCTATTCAATGAAGGAAGGTGCTTGCAGTGAACAATCTAGTCGTATGACTGCTATGGATAATGCTAGCAAGAATGCAGGAGAAATGATTGATAAACTAACTCTGACATTTAACCGTACTCGACAAGCTGTAATTACTAGGGAACTTATTGAAATTATTTCTGGTGCTGCTGCATTGGATTAAATACCATATGAAATTTTTTGAAACACCAAATACACAATAGTGTAGAAATGTAGATCATCAGAATGTTATCAGGCGGGGAACAGTTACATGGTTCTTTAGAAAAAGCATACATTTGAACTGTTGCAGATCAGATCTCACTGCAAACGACCGAGCAGATAAAAATACAGTATCGTATATGAACATCGGTTTATAATAAACTGATTAAAATATTACAAAAATGCTGTGTTTGTTAAAATTGTGGTTACAACTGCCAAATGAAATAAATAATTCTGTCAACTTTTATACTTGTTACACTTTATTACCTGTAATAAAACATTGTTAACATAATAAAATTGTATATATTTTAAAATTGTAATAAATATGTGTTAGACGTTAAACTAATTAAAGTTTAATATATTAATGGGACTGCGTACACAACAACACCAATACTAATTAATTGCACTATTGTTACTGCCCTTATCTTCTATTTGATAATTTATTTTTCTGTAAATTAAATTTAAAAAAAAAGCAGTATTGTTTTAATATATCACAGGAACTTACATTTGTAAAGATTTAGATAATATTTTCACTAAAGATTTTTAAATATATTACTATTATTTTGCAATCATAGAAGGATTTTTGACTGAAAATACTGAATCAATTTACTAGAATCTTTCAAACTGAGTAAATACAATTTATATTATAGCATTTACATCTATTTTTATTAATATTCTTACTGATACGATATTTAGAAATAATTATTTTTAATTTAGACAAAATGTAATAGATTTAGGAACGCCAGTTTATACCACGTGCTTGCTTGTGCACGACTACATTTGTAACCTCAATGTCACAACAAATATCTAACAATGGAAGAAAACCGAAAATCTCGTGTTATGCTCGAAGAATATGGTATACCAAATGTGAGTATTTAAAGACAGGTGTAAAATATATTTACTTATTTTTGCAAAATATAATTATTTATAATATACTTTATCTTTTTTTAGGCTGCCGAGTATACGAATTACGGACCTCAAGATTGGAATTTACAGACTTTTAAAAAAGTAACGTTCTTTTAAAAATTATATTGTGAATGCTACAGAATGAAATTTTAAACTAACTTTATTTATTGTCATTCTTATAAGCAGCTTGAACAATTTTTTCTTTTAACATTATTGTATATTCCGTAAAATAATATAATTCATATATCGTAACATATTACATTTGTTAAATATTTGTTTTGTATGATACTAATTTGTGTTATGTGCAGGAATTCAAAATACAAGTTGTAAGAGAATCTGAAGATGAACGAGAATTGGAGTTTGATTTAATTGGTTATCCGGTTGGCTTAGCAAATGCATTTCGTAGAGTTCTCTTAAGTGAAGTACCAACCATGGCCATAGAAAAAGTTTATATTGTAAATAATACAAGTTTGATTCAGGATGAAGTCCTTGCACATAGGTACTAAATATTTATATGCATAAATTATGTTTAAATTTCTTTTACTAAAGAAAAATACTTTCATTTTAAAGGCTTGGTCTTGTACCACTTCGAGCTGATCCTAGGTTATTTGAATATCCTTCTTCTACTTCCAAAGATGAAGATGAAGTTAGTGATCAAGATACATTGAGATATGAACTTAAAGTGTCATGTACATGGAACCCTCAAGCCCCTAAGGATTCTCGAAGGACAACTGACATGTATAAAAATTGCAATGGTATATATGTAGATATTTAATAAATTTGAAGGACTTACATTTTCTTCAAAAAGTAAAAAACTAAATTATGGGATCATAAGAAATGAGGAAGACAATTTTTTTATAGTATATAGTAAAGACATTAAATGGGTTCCAATTGGACGTCAAGCAGAACTTTATCCCAGGGGTGCAGAACAATTAGGTATTTTAGAAAATGATATCTTAATATGTAAAATGCGTCCTGGACAAGAAATACATGCTTTTATGCATGCAGTTAAAGGAATTGGAAAAGATCATGCTAAATTTTCACCTGTAGGTAAGTTAACATTTGAAAAGTGTGCAATCAAACTATCAATATATTCGATCATCTGAAAATTACATAGTATTTTTATGATGTTTCACATAAGAGAAAACTTCAACTTTTTGGATGACTTAATATTATTAAATGATCTATTTTAATAAGTAATATATTCTATGAAATACATTACTCACTTTAAGTAAACTATCGATATATATATATATATCGATTCATATATTCATTTATTTATTAAAGTCGATTTATGTTATGTTTAGCTACAGCATCATACAGGTTATTGCCAGACATACAGTTTACAAAACCTGTCAAGGGAGAAATGGCAGACCGATTAAAAAATTGCTTCAGTATCGGCGTTATAGAAGTAATTGAGACTAAGCCAGGTGATCCAGACTCCCGTGAAGCGAGAGTGAAAAACGCACGGTATGATAGTTGTTCTAGAAATGTATTTCAGCATGAAGACCTCAAAGGATGTGTACGATTAAGTAGAGTGCGCAATCATGTTATTTGTACGTAAGAAATACCTTATATCTTACTTATACATGAAGTTTTATGCAGTTAAATAATTATATTATATTATATTTACAGTTACTATTGAATCAGTAGGAACATTACCCCCACCTGTATTATTTGTGGAAGCAGTTAAAATACTTAAAGGAAAGTGTAAAACATTTTTAGAAGAACTTGAAAATATTGGACAATAAATACATGTATTATTTACATAACAATATTTTTACTTTTAAATAAACATACTTTAATAATTTTAATAATATATCAATGCATTTACATAGTAGAAATTATGACAAAAATTGCATTAATACAATTTTCACAGAAATGAAGCCTCAAACGAAAAAATTGTATTCTACATGTCTGCTTTGCTTTTTCATCTAGAATCATCTCTCGTCCAGTTTCACCGATTGTCCAAATACATCCTATGTAATTAGTGTATAAATATACATGAACATTAAAGGTTATGTTTCGGTTTCGCGATTAATCGACTGAATGCTTTACATTAACTATTTCGTAATTCATATTTTAAAATTATTGTGATATGTAACATTTTTAAATATCCTACACTTTGTATCAATCATAAAATATTGCGTACATCTCAATAGTCCTCTTTATGCATAGTTAACCTAGCAAAATACGAAAAGGACGGTATCACCATTACCAGCTTCCGATTTTTATGGTGCTTCAAAGTCATATTAACAGAATGATTTGTTTAAAAAAAAGGAGAGAAAAATGTTGACTGTACATTATTTGATCTAATTATCGATTTTTGTTCTCGGAAAGTAACAGACTCAAGAATTTAAAGAAGGATTTAACTATTTACTCCCATGTTAGTCCCGATGTTACACCACTGAGATTTCTCTTAGTCGTACGAAATTATTACATCACGCTTAAAAATCATTCCATAGTGACGGTTCTAGTTTTTACAGTCACATATATAATGGGATTAGGAAACTTTCGATGGAGGATACTGTTGATCATTATTTCAATTTTAGTTCTCTGGCAATCGTCGAAAGTTTGGCAGAACTTCGCACAGGAAAAATCTGACGTAGAAGGTAAAAATATACATGCATGCTAGATCGTCATAAAACAGGTTGAATGCCCTAATTTTCAAGTTTCCTTGATTTTTTATATGTAATCGATTATCTTGCTCATTCAGGTGCTTTGATACCAAGCAGAGCAGAAGTCAATTACATTTAATATTTGTAATCATAAAATCTACATATATTTTGTAATAACATAATATAATCCTTTTTTAGTTTGCACTATAAAAGTGATGCATTTAAGTAGTTTAAAAACTTGAATATTAATTTCAAATGAATTGTACTAATATCTGATGAATATTCTATATAGGGTGTTGCTTAATTACAGGTACAAACTTTACAAGCTGGTAGAAATTGTTGAAAGAAACAAAAAAGAATTAGTAAACATATGTCTAAAAAGAAAGTGTTTTCAAAATATTGAACATTATTTTGTAGAAATAAGTAAGTATAAATAATTCATAATGTTACGTGTAGTTTAATCCTTCTGTGAAAAAAAAGGTTTGATAACAAGCGGATAAATCATGATGAGTCCATATCATAGCCACGCAGGTCATCAGACTCTCATCCTTTGGATTTTTATCTGTACAATTATTCAAAATGTTTAGTATATTTATGTGCTATGGTTAATGTTCAATAATGCAAACAATATATAGATGATGCTTTTTAAAAAATTAGAGAAATTCTACACATTTCCTTGTTTGTATGACATTTACTGGGAACACACGTAGACTATGTATGCGTTTAAATAAATGGACATCATTTTCTGCATTTGTGATGAAAAGTGAATGTTTCTGAAACAGTGAATTTTCAAACATATAATTAAAAAGACTGTTTTGCTTCTATTAGTGGATAATATACCAGCTTATGGAGTTTGTACCTATAATTCAGCAATACTTTGTGTATTATGAGTCTTTGAAAATGGTTTAATCATAATTAAAATTTATATAATTACTCTGTCAGTGTTATTAATAAATATATTAAATGCCATCCAAAGTTTAACATGTTTACTATGGGCGAAAATCTATGAAAATAAATTACTGAATTTATATATAGTAATTTGAATACATATTACCTTGTTACGTAAAATTATTAGTTATTCGACAAAATCAAGAAAGTTGCATAATTGCAAAATAAGATTTTTATTTACACCAGTGATATCAAAATAAAAAATTTTATTTCATACTTTACATTAAACATTGTAGTATATTAGTACATATTAATGTTAAATCTTCCATAGTATATTATTAACATTAATATGTACTAATATACTACAATGTTTAACATAAAGTATGAAATAAAATTTTTTATTTTCATATCACTGGTGTAAATAAAAATCTTATTTTACAATTATACAATTTTCTTGATTTTGTCGGATATCTGCTAAGTTTTGTATAGCACAGCTTCAGGACAACCAACTGGTAACATTAAGCCAAAACAATGAGTGGGCCAAACAAAAAGTTCATGTAGCCGTATATTACGAGGCACTATGTCCAGATTCACGTAGCTTCTTTACAAAGCAATTATTACCAACCTATCACAGGATCTCAGACAATATGCAAGTGGAATTAATTCCTTATGGAAAAGCTAGAGTAAGACATTTAATATAAAGGAAATAAGAATACAAGAAAAACAATACATTTGTCACATACATAAGACTTTAGTATTAATTGATTTTTGAGCCAAAAGTTGAATAACTTTCTGCAATTAATATAAATACATGTAAAATGCATTTACTTATTACATTACATTATTTTATATCTGCTTTCTATATTAGAGTTGTATATACTTTCTGATTATACATATTTGTTTATTTATTACTACTGTGATAATTTTCTATTTGGATGTAAGTATAATAAAGCAATAAACACCTTTTTCTATTAAATTATTAAATATATAACAATAAATAGGTGTATTTTACAAATTACATTAGTGGAGATTGAGTCAGAACAGAGTATAAATGTCTATAACTTACAGTACATTTGATAAGAAATAGTGTAAAAATAAAATTAAATCTAATATGTAGAAAGCTGAGATCAATTTGTTCTTGGCAGAAAAATCTGTTAATATTGGTGTATCACAAAGCATTTTCATGTTAAAACCTTACATATTTGTTAAATCAATAATACATAGTTTGTAAATTTATTTTATTAATTTTCTGAATTTCATATGTATAGATATATAAAAACATACAGACTTTAAAAAGCATCAAGTTCAAACTTTTGCAGACAGTGAAAACAGAAAATGGCTATGAATTCATGTGCCAACACGGACCTCCTGAATGCGAAGCAAATATTCTTCATGCATGTTCTATAAATATTATAAAAAATTCTTCCATTCAGTTAGAATATTTATCTTGCATGATTAAAAATATCAGAGATCCAGTGAATATTATGAAAACATGTGCAAACAAAATGAACATAGATTATCATAACATTTCAAAGTGCTCCACTGAAGTAAAAGGCAAAGAACTTTTAGCTAACTATGGAGAATTAACAAACTCTCTAACACCAAGAGTATCTTTTATACCAACTATTGTACTTGATGGGGTAAGTCTTTTCATTTGAAACATTCTACAAATTACAGAAGGAATGAATATACACTCTGACATTTATTAGTAGTTTTTAAGTAGATATTTCATTCAATAAATATATAAAAAATATATGTTTCTAGAACTCTGACAACCAGCCAAGGATATTAAGAAATTTACTGCAGGAAGTGTGTCTGCATCTTAAAATTATGCCAGATGGCTGTAAACTGTAAAAATATACAAAATATTTACAAATCATATCCTTTTGTCACATATGGATGAAAAAATATAATATTTTTACATGAACTTTTTGTTTTCAATTTACATTAAAATTTCATGAAAATTATTGTCATCTTTGATTTTAATATTCCTTTGAGTACTTTGCATTAAAGTTTCAAGATTAATTACAATGAGTCTTTAGATTGAAAAAGAGTTTTATATTATGTTACAATAAAAATGTGTCTGAAAACGGTATTGTCCTCACATTTTTATAATGTTAAATATTACTCTGTTCTCAATAATCAGTATGACTCTCCTCCCTTAAATTAAAACAATTTACAATTTTAAAATAAAAAGACATTTAATTCCTAACTCTTAGTTTTGTTGATGTTAATATCTTTAATAAATTAGAAGAAGTTTTTCTTGGTATTATTTTCGCTTATCAAGAATACTTACCAGTGTGTACCTGATAATATTATTTAATATGTAGTTGCAGTTAAAGTTTAAAACATAAATACATGAGAAATCAATATTAATATCTTGCGCCCATATTTACATTAAAATGGATGTTTATTTTTTTAAATTAAAAATAAACAAAAATAAAAATAACATACACATATATGTAACAAAATTATATACATAATAATAATAATAATAATAATAATATACAACAAAAATATATGTAGTATAAAAAAAATTCTGACCAAAAATGTATCGATTCCGAATTACAAGGATTAAGAATCAATCGGTCATTTAATATATGGGAACAATTTATTAACTTAATATCAACACTTTATACAAACTGTGTCGCTTCGTCACGCACGATAAGTGAAGTATGCCTTTGATATGGCGGAGAATAGTATCTCACATACAGTAGAAACAATGAAAGTACATATTTCAAATACAGCAGAAAAAAACGAGAAGCGAGAATCTCTTTTAGCCGAATGAATAAATTACATTTATTAGAATCACCTTTTTAAAGGGCGAACATGAAAAATAAATAATCTCTTATACGCGTCACGACGGAGCTTCATAAATATCGTATTTTTAATATTTTATATATTTTCGAAGGAAGGATTGAGAACAAGATTGACTCGAATAGAATTTCAACTATTTATTTGTAAAGAACGAACGTCTCGAGAAACGATTTTGGAAAAAACTAGAACGCGATATTTTTCATGATTAATAAGCTACAGTTAACTCTTAATACGCAATATTGATCTCTCTTTTTTTTAACGTAGTATCGGCTCTCGGCGGTCGCTATAGGGAACTCTCGCAAATCATTTTACTTAAGTATGGAAAAAATCAGTTGAGTATGTATAATTTGCGACACAAATATAAAATTAATATTAAATACTGGAATATATTTCATTATAACTTAAACACTAACTGTCAATGTTCGATAAAACGAGCAATAACTGTTAAGCATTTAAATAGGGGGATGTTCTTTGAGTAAACTCTACATCACCGTTTACAAAAGGAATTCATCGCGAATCTTCTTAACTTTCTTTACAAAGTGAGAATATTTTCGCTATGAATCGCTAAATTTTAACTTCTGTGTTCACAATAACAATAACAGCTATCGGAACAATCGCAAATGAATTAAAATAGCTAAGAGCTCTTTTTTTTGTGATTCGTATGCCTTAAAATCTTTTATAAAAGGCTTCTGAATCGATGAAATTTTGGAGATATGTTAACGCGAATCTGGTTTGACAGTGAATTATACATATACATCTCTCGGCAAACTAGTTCTAGATGCCATCCAAAATGACGATGATAAAAACGGCTGAAACGAGAGGTCCATTGGTTAATGAAGGAAACGAATTGAGTAGTTGTGACCTAAAAATGAGGATACATTTATTTTGTCTTTTTATGATCAATGCGATCTAGGTCACCAGAAATACAAGTACTTCTCATTTTGTTCACTTCAATATTAAATAATAAAGGACTGTGGAGGAATTCTTTCTTCTTTTCTTCTCTTTTTTTTTTCGTAAATTAATTTTATATATATATATATATATATATATGTATATATAATATATATTACATATATATTATGACTGAACCACCGACACGCATGTGTTTCCACTGTTCGGTGTCTGTTCTTTACTCTTAGTTCTTAAGTAACATTATCGTACGAATCGCACAAAATCACACCAGTTTCTCCGGTTCTAGTTGCTCCGCTTGTGAGACTGGCACGCACCCCTGGGTGAAGGAAAATATAATGCACCGATCACTGTGACTTGACTCCATTTAATCCCTCATCCCTATTTCTTCGTGATTTCTTTTAGATTTCAACAAAAGTGGTGTCGACGTTGTGTAACGCGCGCGCGTTTTAAGGCTTTCTCAGTGGAGACAAGATACAAATGGGAGATTAAAATGAAATCGGATACAGAACGCACTTGGTGAAATGTGTTTTATGTGTGTTTTCTTTTGTGTATTTGTGTATATAATACGTATCATGTATATATTATAGACTGAAGACATAACGAAATTGAAAATCATAGAGAAAGAAGTTTTACTAGGAATGTCGAGACTTCGATACGACTCGATTCGTAGATCTGACTTTACACGAACGTAGATCCAAGATAGCGCTACGCATCTCTGAGTCTCTCGAGGTTTCTCCATTTTCTTTTTGTCTTTTGCCTCGTACACTTTGTCTTTAATAATTTTTCTCAGTTATTAGAGGAATTAAATTATCTGCTATGGCGCAACAAGGAATCCAGTGTGTACGGAGTCATCGATAAGCCAAAGGTCGAAGCCATTGTTATTTTTCGAGCTCTGGAAAACGATGTCCAATTCGAATTTTCTTTGGCAAAATAAAACAAACGCTAAACATGTACGTTACTGATAAACTTTTTTGCTACGACAAATGCTGTATCGATGACATTCATTATAAGTGCGTTTCTTTGATCGAGAAACAAGTAAAACAAATCATAGCCTCGATCAATAAACGGACCTACATGATGTGCTATAATTAGCTTCGTAGATCATTCCTTTCTTTTCATACTTTTCCTTTTTTTCTTGCCCACCGAACGAATGTTTCTCATAGTACGCATGGAAAGCAACATTTATAAAGAAAATTTGTACATGTAAGACTTCTCGCACGTACTTGCACAGAAGAAACAGGAAAAGGCGAAAAAGAGAGGAAAGTAAGAAAACATACTATTTACTTTTATCATCAACAAACATGCGCGCGTCTATTTTTATACATATATATCTACTGTTTTTAATTATATTCTTTCATACGGAAATAAATCATCTTTTATGTATATACGTGTATCTTTGTATGTGTACTGTAAATTTTCTGTATTGGTGTATGTGCGCGTGTAATATGTACTTTTATGTTCATGTTGTGTGGTTAAGTAGTTTGTTGTGTATTTAAAGATAATGATTTTAGTAGTATAACTCTTTAATTAAACAATTGCCCTGTATTACTTATCGTTAATGATGATTAACGCGTGTTGGACGTTGACTTTACGCGTTTTATAGACATCTTTGCGTCCAGATACAAGATTTTTTCACTTTCTGGTCGATTCGTTTTTTAACATTATTTTTTCTTTGTTTCTTGATTTATTTTAATACGTCAACACCACTCCAAGTTGCAAGTTTTTCCATTACACAGGTTGCATTCACTTTGATGTCATCATTGTGACGAATTCTAAACAAACACAAATTATAATGCTTATTACTATTCTATATGATATGGATCGAAGTTTATGTTTACTTTATTAACTTAAACTAAGTCTGAAAGATTTTATGATTCTGTAATAATTAAGATTTTTAAGTTATATTAGTCATGTACAATTATGATGTTATAGGAAGTAATTTACAGGATGGGTCAGCAGTTGCAGGTCTAAAATATTTCTGTTGTGTCTTTTTGTAGTAAAAGTGTCATTAGAATAATGTTGTTTGGCCAAAGACAATTTTTTTTTACAATAAAGCTGTATAGTTTCAATAACATTTTTTAAATACCTATAATTACGTGTTTCTGGCGGTATAAGGTCAATATAAATTCATAAAGAAATTAAAAGGATATCAGTGACTTAGAAATTTGTGAAAGCTATAACTCTGATAAAAACTTTGGTTCTTTTAACCATACTGTTTTCTTCTTTGGCACTTTTTACATGCGAGTAAAAATATTGTGTGTTAAAAATAAGCGATCTACCCCATTTAAAATAGCTTATGGTAAAAATTTTAGGTATACAACCTTCGTAATTAACTTGGCCATCACCATCAATGTCAGCCTCCCGAATCATTTCATCTACTTCCTCGTCAGTGAGTTTCTCGCCAAGATTTGTCATAACATGTCTGAGTTCCGCTGCAGATATGAAACCGTTTCCATCCTTATCAAATACTCTGAAGGCCTCCCTAATTTCCTCCTCACTGTCAGTGTCCTTCATTTTGCGAGCCATCATGGTTAAGAACTCCGGAAAATCGATTGTGCCATTACCTACAATTCCAAGTATTTTTAATTTCGATTTTTTCTGAAATCAGATTTTTTCCAACATACTTAATAATGAGTTATTAGACAAAACATAAAAATTTTGTTGCTTTTTTCATTATGCAAAAAAAAAACTTATGTGAGTATAACATGATAACCACTATTTTGCATGCAATGTGATGAATATGTAAATTGCATAATGAATAATATAAAACAACTTTCTTTATGATGATATAAAATGAAATTCAGATAAAATACCATCTGCGTCTACTTCATTGATCATATCTTGAAGCTCAGCTTCTGTAGGATTCTGTCCCAATGAACGCATAACTGTACCCAACTCTTTGGTTGTAATGGTACCATCTCCATCTTTGTCAAATAGCGAAAATGCTTCCTTAAATTCTGCAATTTGCTCTTCTGTGAGTTGATCGGCCTTTAAATGAAAATAATTATTTTAATATAGAAATACAATAATATCAAGTTTCTTCATTCATATATTGAAAATGTATTTTATTTGAAAAATGCATACTGTACATCTGGTCGAAGCCTAATTTTATTTTGTTAAAAATGATTCCAAATCCTATCGAGATACATATCACATACATTTTATATATCTTTGACATTGTCACAGTATAAATCATTTTCCTTAAGTCATTATAGGTAAGTACAAAATGTGATAATATGTGAGCTAATTTTGTTTATGTTAAGTGACACAGAAAAAGTATAAAGTAACATGTCCTGTGTAGCAGTCTAATGTTAAAATCCTAATATCCTTTCTTGTTCTTAATGTATGTTGAATATTATATGAAACTACATGAATATATTTATTACATAGTACTTTTTTTAATTAGAAAATTATATAGGTATTTATAATTAGCTACTGCTATTTTTGAGTTGTAGGCTAAACAAACCTAAATCAAAATATGTTACATGCTCTAGTATGTACAAAATATTTAATCAAATGCGAATATTTCATACGTTAATGTATATTTGTTACTGCAGATAATTATAATTAAATTTATAATGTAAATAATTTATATAAAACAGATTCGAACTCTTAACGGATAAATAAATAAATAAATATTATTTCATTAAGTAATAAAGTTTAATATGGTTGATAATATTATAAATTACCTACGTTATAAAATAAAATAATAACCGACATATTTTTAAACTAAAAACAAAGAAATTTAATACACTATGAGGTTATTAGTTTTATGAACATTTAACACGAGTTTAATTACACTTTATCTTATCATTTTATTATGTAAAATAAGATATTAAGTTTTTCTATTAACTAAAATATAATTCTGACAGACTATGTGTAGTAACAGGAATAGACGTAATAAATAGTATAAAAAGTTGTTTCGGATCGAAGTATGCTTTCTATATAGAATGAAACACTGTACAATATAGGTCATCAGCGCGTACTATGTTATCTTCTATATATTTTATACAAAAATATCCATTGAGCATCGCGATCTATACAAAAACAAATGTCGCAAATAAAACAATAACCTAATAATGAAATTTCAACTGTCTTTCGAATTAATGAAAATAAATGTGGAAACGAATTTAATCATTATAATAAAATTAAAATTTTTCGTTTTGAAAATTCTGTATGTCGACAAGTTGGGAAAATTATTTATTCATAATTCAAGATTGATAAACAAAACTTAAATGTTCGTTGTTGCACATGTATAGATAATGTCGCATCCTAGGTTATGCGACGAAAAAATCAATGAGAATGGTATGAACCACAAAAGTCGGTTTAAAAATATATATTAGAAATTTCAAAAAACGGAAAACGTGTTGTAATCAGATAAGGAGTTGAACATTGAAATCAAAATAAAAGTCTCCTTGAAAGTCATGTACAAGCTCGTTCGGGGCGTGTTGCAATTATGACGATAAAGTAGAAAAACGCGGAGAACAGAATTGTATGTTACACGATCTAAATTGAAGCGTTAGTCTGTCGGAAAAATTAGTATTTGTGACAACTGATCGAAGATTGGTGCAGGAACATGTAAGGAATACAGGGAATTGGCGCAACGGTGAGAGACCGCGAAAATCAATAGTGAGGTATACCATGTCGTGTAACGGTTGATCGTCGAATGCTACACAGTGCGTTACACGAGAACCGACGAGCATCCGAAAACGGTTGTCGTATAGTAAGAAATGCAAAGAAGCGAACCCGCAAAATTATAATTTACAATGTTAACACTTCCGTTCGACGAATTTTTCATGGACACGTCATACGAGAGGGAAAAGTAGGACGATACTCCGAATTTAAAATATAAGACGAAAAGAGTTTCTATGGAACCTGTGAATGATACCCAGAGAATTATCAAAGTGAAAATCATAATTGTAATCGACATATGTATATTTTTTATTCAAACATCATGTAAAGGTGGCGCAACGAATGATCGAAGATCTCTTTGACAGATGAAATAAATGTTGAAAATCTCGTTGACGAAACGTGCTCGAAAATTCGTAATCCAACCTCGAACTGAAACGTTAGTGACTTAACGCACAGGTTGGAGGTGGTATTCGCAAAGTATTGAAAGAGCAGTACGATAGTAAATTATCTCACAGGAGGTTCGACAATCTCGAGATAAGATATCACCGACACAATTAAATCGGTGAATTGACCATTTCAAGGAAGTCTTAGCTTCGATTCATATCGAACTTCCCGTTACACATTAACGCCGGTACTTGACATGAAACATATTACGACGATGTCGACTCGTTCAGCTTTTCACCTTAGTAACCACCGCTATGTCGTATGTCTGAACGAAGAAAAACTCATAACTGGTTTTTCGATAGAGATGATCGATCGTTCGATGATTCCGTGAATCTCGTCGGACGAACTCTCTCGATCGAGAAAACCGTACGTAGCTGCTACAAGAGGAACGGATCGATAGTCGGTCCATCTCCGCGTACCGGCCATTACGAATGTAATATCACGACAGCGGGTAAGTAAAAAGATGCGTGCGATAATCTGGGTAGCATCTTAACGAACCGGGACGAGAATTTGTCCGATTCGATGAGGCGTGTGGTGAAAAAGAGATTTTTCCGTAAATACGTATCGGTCGGTCGCACGTGCACTCGGCGCGTCAATGCGGCAAACGAGAGAACGAGGGCGAGGGCGAGGGCGAGGGGCCGCCGAGCGACGTCCGCATAGAGGCATCACACGCACAGCAGGAAAAACAGGGATCGAACACTTACCATTTTGGCTCGTTTCTACGTCTCTCGGTGCGCTTCGAGGATCTCAAACGATCGTATGGTCACTGGACACAAAGGAATAGTATTCCACCAATCTCCGGCGAAAGCGTGGCGATGGAAAAACTTCGGTGTGCACGAAAGCGCGGACAGACACGCAATACGACACGGCCGACGAGAAACGCACTCAGGACAGCAATGGAGTCCACCGTTCTCTCTCGGTGTACGAGCCTCTCTGCCGCTTCTCTCGGTTCGGTATCACTACGCCGCTCCTAACGGGCCACGCGACGGCGCCTCGCGATTGGTTCGCGCTCCAGGCGGGGGGTTAAGGGGAATTCACGCGGCGACGCGCCCCGCCGTTTTCCTACGCGGCCGACAGATAGTCCCGCGCGGCTTCCCCTCCGTGGAAAAGGCTGAAAAAAACGGCCGGTTTTTAATTGGGCAAATGGGAAGAAGTAGGAACGACGCGACGTCCGACGTGCGGAATGGCCGACACGGACGACCGTGCAAATCCGTTTTACATGCGGGGTGGGTGCGGTCGTGTTTACAGGACAAGTCCGGGCGAACTAACCGGGCCTGTGATTGGCCGACGCGCACCTGCAATGCGTCAGGCAGCCGCGCGGACTGTGCCGCCGCCGGCTACCGGGTCAAAGCCGGGCTTCCCTGCGAGAGATGGCTCGAATGCAATGAGCGGGTTTTTCGGCTGCGTTTAGTCCTAACGCCTTGTGCTTCTCTTTCTCCCTTTCCTCTCTGTCTATCTTTATCTTCGCCTTACCCTCCTCACCTCTTTCGAGTTTGCTGCCTCTTTTTCTGTTTCTCCTTCTCCTGATTCTCCGCCCTGTTCTCTTTAGGCTTTCTTGCAATTTCTACTCTATACCCTGCCTGCGAGAGAGGGCTCGATTGCAATGAGCACGTTTAGACCTGTCGTCTTGGTACTCTTTCTGTATTTTCCCTCTCCTTGCCTACATACATCTTTATCTTCACTTCTCCCTTCACTCCTCTTTCGTGTTACTGTTTTTCTTCTTGTTCTCCCCCTGATTCTCCAACCTGCTCTCTTTAGGCTTTCTTGCAATTTCTACTCTATACCCAGCCTGCGACAGACGGCTGGATTGCAATGAGTACGTTTAGCCCTGTTGCCTCTTTTTCCATATTTTCCCTCTCCTTACCTACATCCCTCTCTATCTATCTTTATCTGCGCCTCACCCTACTCTTCTCTTTTGTCTTATTCTGTTTTTTTTCTCCTGATTCTCTGTCTCGCTCTCCTCACCCACGAGTTCTTACAATTTCTACTCTAGACTGCCCGCGAGTGATGGCTCGAACATAATGAGCGTGTTTAGCCCTAGCGCCTCGACTCTCTTTTCCCTCTTTAGTCCTTCTCTGTCTATCTTTATCTTCGCATCACCCTGCTTTTCTCGTTCGCGCTGCATCTTTGTCTTTCTCCTGATTCTGTGTTCTGCTTCCTTTGCCTACGCTTTCTTCACAATTTCCACGCTTATAGCCTCCCTCGCTAGAGATGGGTCGAATGCAGTGAGCGCGTTCATCCCTAACGCCTCGATTCACTCTCTCTCGTTTCCCGTATCCTTTATTCCCTTCCTGTCTATCTTTATCTCCGCCTCACCCTGTCGTATTCTAACGCGTTACCTCTCACGGTTTCCCCCCTCTATCGCCCCTTCTTTGCCACCGTTTTCTTGCGATTTCTGCTCTGCTCTCGTACGTTTCTTGCGTTACTGACAGGGTCAGCTGTACCGGCGCCGTTCACTCGGCAACCCGACCGCGAAGATGCTTATCATTTTTTTACGGGTTTCCGTGGATCCAAATGGTTCCAGGTGCAACCGGAAATCCGTGGTTGACAACGATTGGTTGAAAAATAGGGGAACTCGGGAGCGTCTGGGCGAGGTGATGCGGTTCTCTTAACTCCGTTTTGTACCTCGTTCTCCGGGCGATATTGGGTCACGATGGGTTAATGCTTACGGAGTATGTGAAACGTTTTGAAATGCTTTGAGCATCCCTGGAACGGTTAACCAATGGTCGAGTCCTGTGTATTAATGGCGTTAAAAAAATTAAATTGGAAGTTAATGTTCTTGTGAATGATTTATGCACTTCCACAGCTTAAAAGATTATGCTCTGCATTTGTGGGAATATAATACTCTGGATGGTAGATTCAACGTGTGTTATTTATAACCCGCTCTTAATTAAATAAAAGGGTTTGTAATTGTTCGTGAACAACACGTGCATGGAGAGTGACAAATATCATGTTAAAATAGTGTGCAATGCCGTAATATTATGCATACTGTTTTTTCTTGAAACACAAAACAAATTATTATGTAGCAACCATTAACATTTTTTCATGCTTATAATTTGTACAGCGTGTGAAAAATATCACGTGTATTTGCGTTTTTACAAGGAGTAAGAAGTATAACAATTTGATGTATCGTTTTGTTAATTTTTTTAAATTTCCGACCGATTTTCTTTTATCAACAAACCTATTTTCCTTTGCCAAGGAAATACCGCTGAAATTTTGGTAAAAGTCGAGGGATTCGATTTGATCCAATTGCTAAGTTCAGTGAAAAGAAAATATTTAGGTGGCCTATTTTACGTGGACCATCCCTTGTGTTAACCCCAGAAGTGTCATCGGTTTCAATATCCTTTCATAGGATCGGTCGATACTTTCTTAAATAAAAATAATGCACGTACGCGTCCATAAGATAAAGGGAATATAGAGTAATCTGTGAAATAAATTGCTTTCAACTACGTAAGTACGAGTCATTGTTTATGATATTTAAACAACTGTAAAATTTATCTTTCATTGCAGTCATCCATGAATTCACCAGAGAAACGTTAATTGAAATACTGCAATTTAAAACCTGAAATACGAGGCGACTACGATGCATTTATATTTTAAGTCAGTTTTAGAAGATTTTTATTACCGTTATACCATATAAAACTTGAAATATTTCTTAATTAAAGTGCATAAAAGCTGAGAGCTGTATTCTTTCCCCGAAGAATAAGGAAAAATAATACGCAAAAGGAACATATACGTAAAAATCATTTGTTCGGACAGAAAATTAATAATTCGATAATCTCATTAAAATCTAGGTCATGTGTAAGAAAGGATCTCATTACTCTTTAGCGGAAAGACTTTTTTATAAATCTAATATTGATCGTATTAGCTTAAAGAATGACGAAGACCTTTAAAAAAACTATGATACAGAACGAAGAATGAACACCTTGGCGAATCGATAGAATTTCGATTCATACATTCGTATTGGTTGATTACGTCGAATGCGATCATCGCATGACGTGCGACAGAAAAATGTGAATGACGAATCCACGATTCTCTATAGGAGGAAAAAGGAAGTACCTAATAAACTAATTGTTGTTATTGCATTTACACTGAAAAGTGACAAAAAGTGACTAATTCTTGCTTTAAAATGGAACTATTTGTTGTTCCTGAAAACGTCATCATAACTCGAGTTACATTTTATTCGACTAATTGTATGGATTTAATATATTATATACATTTAATTTCTATGTAAATGCAATTGCTACATACATACACAATGATACTGAGATTTAATAAAAGATAATCTTGTATACACCTTAAAATGTTATTTCGGCTCACTGAAAATCTTACGTGATACCAAATGTTAGATAAAAATATTAGAAGAATGTTCACATTCCGGCTTACGAATTACGATCGCGATATTGTTTTCAAACATTGATTGATTTCTTGGTGTTTGCCCAAGTGATATGTAATTTCTTTTTATCAAAAGTATCTTAATGACTGTGTTGAAAAATTGTCGAAGAGAAGTATTGCTGAAGATAAACTTTATCTGATTATTTTAAGACGAAGATATTGGATAACACACGATGTGACAGTAAAAAGTTAACAAATTAACATAACTTGTTACGAAACATTTCAAATTCGAGAAGCAAAACAAATTCATATGTAAGTATCATCTGTAACATAAACACATTTACATATTGTACTTAAATATTTACGACTACATTTTCGTTCCTACTATATATTTTGACCGTTGTTTCATCAATACTACATAAATTTACATGTGCAAATTAGTTCACAAGAGAAACTGCACTGCAAGGATTAAAACCGAGCGTGTAATAATATTAAACTCTATCGAAACAAATAAGGTAGATGAATTTGCAAAGTGCGTGCTATCATAGCACGTAGATATTAACCCCTTCGGGTATGCAACCCGATGAATGTCACCCATTGTAAAATGCAGCGTGTGTCTTACAAGGGATGATACCCAACCGTCCCCGCCGATTTTGATGAAACTTTAATATGATATAGAGCTCAAAAAAATATTTGACACGTATTTTTTTTTATCGGCAAAGGTCCATGATGAGGAGATGAAAACAGCTCTCAAAGTGGGGGCTGAAAACTATAATTTATCGAATATCTCGAAAACTATTGGACGTAGGATAACCATTTTTTTTAATTGTGTATTTTTTAATTACAATCAATTGCTGTCATTTTATGATCGTGAGTCGCATGAGCGCGGCTTGCGCTATTTAAGCCTACTGTGCACACTGCGCCGGTCACGTCGCAGGGAACTTTTTTACATTCTTCGGTGATTCCTGTCATTCGAAACACAACAATAACACATAGGATGATAGAATTTCGGAGAATATTACGAAAATTACACTAAAATTTCATAAAAATCGACGTGTGACGGTTGTGTCTCAACCCTTGTTAGAATGGTAAAAAAAACGCCTAATTGAGGGTGAAACGTTTATATGTAAATCGAACCGTTTCCATACACGTTCCACTATTTTCTTGGGCCATTTACGAGAATAGCGTAATGGTACGCCTTTAACCGTTCTACGGATAATCGAGTTATTTCAATGAAATCATCGATTCAGTCCAGTGCCTGAAGCCACCTGAAATTCTGCTATAGGTATAGCGTCACGGAAGTCTCGCGTCTTGTCGCGTTAACACGGTCGGCCGTTTTGATACGTTCGAAATGATTAATTCAAGTAAAATTATGATCTCATACGGTATCGATATTCGTAAACTCCATTCCTATCTAATAGATAATTAACAGTTTCGCTGGTGGCCGTGACCGATATGCGGTAACGGCGTCGCACGATGCCCGCGATATCAATAATAAGCGATGAGCATGCGTGTGGCAAAAAGAACGTTCACGTACGTTGATACGTAACGGAAGTGGCGGTTCCTCTAGGCCAGTTTTTTTGAAAGTATACCAAGGTCGTTCGGATTTTGTCAAAGGGAACGACGGTACAAAGGCGAGCGTCGACGTTATCGCGAATGCAACTTCTCTCGTTAATAAGAGGGACTAAAAACTATCAGTACGGTTCATTGAATTTTCAATTTGAAGCTTCAAACGGCTTCCATTAAAGAAAAAATCTTCCCTTCGTTTAAGCCCTGTTCAATACGACTTTCCCCTGTGCGTGCTAACTAGGCGTGAATTCTCCCAGGAAATTATACACCATCGTGGGAAACATATAACGAATACATGAATATAATCAGGAATTTTCTTGATATAATGAACAGCAATGCAGAAATAAACGAGAAATCAGTTTGACAGGTACCGTACGCGTAGGCGTGTAATTACAGACTTACATGTCGCCATTAGTAAGAAACGAATTAACTGAGTGTACGATTATAGCACCGTATCTAATAAAATGTATAAGACAGCCAATAATTGCAACACAAAATGGACGTATCCATTATCAGAATTCATTAAAACAAAATATCATCCAGCTGAGGTTAATTGCTTCTCATGAAACACTTCAGCATGTTTTAAGCGGTAATGAGCTGCTGAGCCACACATTTGATAGGTGACTGAGAACAGACTAAGTTTCTCTATCCTCTTTATCGTTAGCCAAAAAAGAATAACCATAGAATACCGCACACGTTTGATACACGCTATCGTGTTGAAAGATGGGTGTATCAATCGTTTCGAATTCTAACCTATAACCGGTACGTTTCGCGACACCACGTTTCGTAATGTAACTTTCAGCCATGTAACCTTTCGTTCGACCGGCACGAAAGGGAGAAAAAAAAGGAGTAAGACGATAATAGTTGGTCGATTGTATTACGCATAGCCGTAAGCTCTGCAGATGCGTGATGCGCTAAACGTGACGCGGTACGACGTACCGCGGTTTCAACCGCGTACGTAGGGCGGCCAGCGTTTTTGGACATCGTCGCCGGGAAAAATCGATGCGCGGTCCGATAGGACGTCGAAAGTATGGATTCATGACGCAGTCCCTCGAAGGGCCGGCCCGCTTTTAAGCAGGCTTTTCGAAAAAGTTTCCGTGGCCAGGTTCCGTGGCGAGCCTGCGCACCGTAGAACGCGCAATGCGACACGCGATAGAGTAGGACAGGGAGACTGGTAATCTCGTTAAAAAGAGACGGAGGCACGGGGGGATGAAGAAGCGCACAGCGGCGTTCACGATTAACGGTAAGGAAGGGAATTTAATGGGTGTCACGGCAAAGAATGTTAATTTTATACCTTACGTTCATCGATGTGCCGCCTAATTGGTATTGTCCGACAACTTGGCTTGAGAACCGCAGGCGGGACTCATTAACACCTTATCGACGGATGACTAGCAGCACACCTCGTCTCTGCTAGCAGTAAACCTTTATCAATGCGTTATCATCGTATTAAGTCTTAAGTAATATATGTCATTCTTTTCATTGTTTCTATTAAATCCTTTCTTTACAAATAAAAGTGAGCATCTTGTCTTATTTTAGTTATGAATTCGATCAATTACTGCCCGACAACTCGATCTTGCGGCTTAAAGGCGTGACGCAGAGAGATATTACTATATACGATGTGTTTTCGTTATTATTTATTGTTAGATACAGATAACCCTCGCATAATACGGTTAATTCGATATCTATGGTATCGAAACAGTGTTAAACCAAACCAAATGAAAAGAAACATTATTAGGATTTTTAATGATTTAAACAAAATCCATGCAATAAAAGAGTTGTACATATCACCTAAAACTGTAGGTCCCCCGGTTAAATGATCGTAGCAGTCGATGCTGGGTTACATACAAATGAAGGAGAAGTTGTCCATGCTTTCCAATTCATGCTGTGTTCAAACCGTTTTATGAAACTATCGTGTTGTAGGAGAGTTCTTGCAATTTTTCTACCGCGTTGATTTACGTTGTAACAATGTTTGATATAAACGTACTTAGTTACTAAATTGTATATTTTCTTTGAATTTAAAGCGTCCGAAAACTTGGTCTTGACATCTGAAGGCGTAATTCGTTAAGCGGTCATAAATCTTCACTACAGATATATTCTCCTCTGGAATCTTTGGAATTAAACAAAATATTAATTACTATTTAGCAACGAGAATGAGACAATAATCCTTTGTCACTGTTAATTGACACTATTTAATATTTACTATTACCCCATAACTTAAGCTTGAGACTTGAAAGCGGCACCTGTGAACAGCTGACTGTTGTTACGAATGAATAGTGGAAATAAAAAGAAAGGAATATCTCTTCTTTCTCCACGTTCTACGTCCTTTTCGCTGTGTGTAATGTGTTCCCTTGTGTTTTTGACTGTGTGTTAATTAGTAATTTCTTATCAATGTAGAGAAATCTCCTTGTTTCCTTGTATCTTCACCAGTACCCCCTACTCTTAGTCTCCCTACTGTCCCAGCTTCTCAAATTTGAGTTGCCGAACGATAGAATTCTTTATTACAAATTAATTTTGCATAGAAATATTTTTAGAGAATACTATTTCTCAATGAGAATATGTCGATCATTCGTTGGTACTATAGCAAGGGTTCTCTATGCCACGCCTCCACGTGTGAAGATTAAGTTGTCCGGCAGTACTGTTCGTTTTCTGCTTTTGATAGGCGTCAGTGAAAGAGAAAAAAAGTGAAACTTAATCAACAGACTTTTTATCGGCGAAGACATTTAAGTTCTATATTATATCAGATTTCTTATCGTGAAATAATGAATATTATTACTATTTTTAATTAATTTAATACGCAAGAAATTTCAAGCAATATACACGATAGTATCATTAAATATTGTTTATTTGTTTTAATAACGGCTATTTTATTGTTTAGTTTGATGCAAAAATCATGTATGCATACGCGAACCAGTATTAACGTAAATTCTCAGACTTTGTATTGCGTCATATTTCGATAACTGTATCATACACTTTTTTTTTATTTTAACAATTCTTATGATGTTTGGTCATGAAAACAGATTTATATACTTATATTGTTAATAACATTTTTCATTGTATTCATGTGTAGATCCCAGATTTCTTGAGAGTTTAAATAGCTTTTTCCATATATATTTTTGTTCACTTACAAAACCTTAAAAGTATTTGAATTGAAATAAAAATACATATAGGTAAAATGAAATATTCGGACAAATAAAGAATTAAATAAATAATACTAATCCAACACTCTTTCGCTATTTTAATAGTATAATTCCATTTAATATTAAATCCTTACAAAATGTTCAATTAATAAAAATATTGAATTGAAATGTTAGTAAAAAAGTATTGCAATTATATTTAATTAATCGATATTCGATATAAAAATATTTTTGTTATAATAAACTATAAAGACGTCTATACAGATATAAATTATAAGGTAGTCAATAAATTTGTTCATTTATCCTATAGGAAACGCACCTTCGCGTGATAATATGAAATGAACGAAAATAACTTCGCGTTTAAAATTTTCTCAATGTACGTAGCCGATATTAAGATTTTTGAGGTTTCGATGTTCGTAATTTTTTAAACACTATCCATTGTGCAAAAAATATACGTGTGATTTCAAATGTCTATTATTTTATACATGTATATACATGTTTTATAGGCATTCGAGTAATCGTAAGTAAATGGATTCCCAATAAAAATAAGATTTTTATAACAAATGGTAATGCTGTTTGGGAGACGAGAAACTGTTGTTATTAACGTTCATAAAATATTTATTTTTCCAAAGTGTAACTTTCTACAACTTCAAAATATATTTACAGTAAATTGAAATAATTACTTAGTTCTTTTCACGCTTTATGGTTTTTTGAAATGTAAATGATTATCCTTCCTCATATTCTTTCAACATTTTATTTTTTCACTGTATACAGCCTGGTAATCTCGGTTATTTTTTAATAAATTTATAATTTGGACTGCTTTCATTTTACGCCAATATAATCGATGCATAGGGTATTGGTAGTGAAATTATATTAAAACTGAACAAGTATAAATAAATAGTTATAAATAAATTACATGTAAACCTACTTTCCCGCTTTAACTTAATGTGCTTTATTCATTTATTTCTTAAATTTTATTCAGAAATTTAATATGCTAATGATAAGGGTTACTATTGGTAATAATTTATGCAATTTAATTAGGACAATTGTTGAAGAAAAATTGCTTCATTTTCTCCCAGCGTTGTTCCTTTATTAGAACTTGTTACAGTGCCTCTTCTTAAATTATTTGTACAATTATAATATTCTTTAACGAATCCGTTTATTTATACAATAATGCAACAATGTAGAGATAAGCAGGTACTATTGCCACAAGGGCAAAGAAATGCCAATGTTGCAGAATAATTCGTGATTTCTTTAAACTTTCCTTCAAACGATTAAAGTCCTGAATCATTCGAAAGTAACAGGTATTGAAAGAATCGGAAGTATTGGATTCGTAGTTTCAACTTCCAGTGCTGTGGCCATACAATCACTTGCTGCTTCTACTTCGCCTAAAGATTCCAACACCTTTCCCAAATTATACCTGCAAGGACAGAATAATTTAATTTAATCTAATATTTGTTTGTGTATTTTGCAATAAATGAGCTTCTCAGAATCCAAGCTGATCAATTTCGTGAAAGCAAAAATAGAAAAATTGTTTAGGTATAATTTGTTTAAAACTATACCAGTCACTTTCTCATTTAAAGTATTTCTATACTTAAGCAAACTTTAAATACCATGTCTGATGAGAATTGGGGTCGATTTTTGCTGCATCTCTTAACGTTTTTTCAGCCAATCTCTGACTTCCCAAGTAGTGATAAATTAAACCCTAAAAATATAAATAAATAATAAACAATCGTAACTATACATTTAGAAGATTATCAAACGTTTATGAAGCTAAGAACAAAGTAACTTTCCCATATAAAAATAATGTAAATGTAATAAATATTTAATAAATGTAGCAAAGATTACCAAGTGCTGTAAGCTCTTTATATGCGATGGGTTAATTGAAACTGCATTCTGGTAACATTGTTTTGCTTCCATATATTCCAGTTTATATTCGTGTAATAATCCTCGCTTAAAAAGAAAATATTTTTAATAGATTACAATTTAATAGTATAATTATACACAATATAAAATAAGTCGAATTTTTGCATTTACATAAACAGTATGAAGTGTAAACTGAAAATATATCTGCCTTTTATTTATTATATGGGTGATGTTAAATAAACTTACTGTGTACATAATGTGATGGCTTAATGGAAAAATATTAGTAGCTTCTTGCAGAGAAAGAACTGCACTATTTGGTTGGTCCAAAACTAGATATACTTCAGTAAGCAACAACCAGACTTGTAATTGCAATAACCATGCTCTTTGTGGTCCTGGCTTTGGTGTGAAAGAACTCAGTGAAGATGCGACTTCAGAAAGAGCTTGTTCCACTCTTGAAGCAGCTAGTGATTGTGCATGTAGGGAACCTGTGTAAGATACCTTTATTTATAAAAACTTCTAAATTGTATGAAGTGTACAAATTGATAATTATAACTGTAATGATTCATTGATTCATGTAATACATACTAGAATCTTTATCAGACATTTCAGAAGCATACAGTTGAAAGACGCTTCTAGTTTCGCTGCGTTTTTCACTATGCTGTTCATTACAATTAGCATTAGTCTGATCTTCGTACAGATTTTTCCAAAGTAAAAGCATATGTTTTATGGTAAACAATGCTTGCTCACCACCAATACTTCGTAATTCGAGGTGCGCTTTTACATAAAGGAAATTCAAATTATCTGGATATTCCTCTAGTACGCTGTTAATTAAATGCAATGCTTCAGAATATTGTTTATGAGCTGATAATAGCAATACCAATAAATGCAATGATGGAATGTGTTCTGCTCGAAGGTTCAATGCAATTTTTACGTGAATCATTGCATCATTAATTTGTTTGTTAATAGCATATTCGTGAGCCAAATAATATTCAGCCAAGTGATCGTTTGGATCGCACTGTTGTGCCCTATTAAAAATACACGTAACTCTATAACTTATTTAATATTTACTAATTTGTTTAATATTTCATATATTCGTAATTCTACATACTTCTGGAAACATTCTAAAGCTGCTTTAGTGTGATTAGTTTTATCTAATTTTACTATAGTATTTGCAGAAAGAATACTATGACCAATTCCAATATAAAGATGACACCTAGACTGCATTCCTTGTGGATTTGAAGTTTCCCTTTGAAGTGCTTTTTGACTCCACTCGATACCTTCCCTTATCTGTATAATATTTTAATTAAGAATTAAAATGTCTTTGTTTAAGCACATTTCCAACATATTCAACACTCTTATAGTATGTACATGTTTAATAAAGACATAGCTCTTACCATGTTCAACTGTTCATAACACAGCCTAGCAGCTAAAAGACAGGGCATTACTTTCTGTGGTGATAACCTTGCAACTACTTTTAAAACTCTATATGCGTGCATGTATCTGCCCATACTGATTAAACACAATGCGCATTGAGTCCATACGTGTGCTTCTTCATGAGAAAATTTCATTGCTCTTTCAAACGACTATTGGAATATAATAGCTAAATTAAGTTTTTAATATGTACAAGATTACGACGTAAATTTAATAAACAATGAGTACGGATATGTTTTGTTTGGAAACTTAATATTCAATAATTTAATATTAACCTCGTACAACAGACTAACTTGACTCCACCTCACAATAACGACTGTGAGGAGATCATACACCGCAGTGGCATTTTCAAACGCATGTATTCTTGCATCCTTGAACTCTGGAGATTGGCTAAGCACAGCATCTCTGACTGCCATAGCTTCACTTATCAGTAACAATAAAATTGTTTCTTCATATTCATTTCTTGGCACAAACATGTTAGGGCCTAAATATTTCTTTGGCTTCCATGGTGAATCTGAAGAATCATCACTTTAATAACGATTTTTGCTCTTCTATTATTTACAAAAGACAATAGAAACAAGCACATAAAATATCATGCACAAGCATTTGCAGCAATTTATAACAATTGAAATTTTATATAGCAAACATGCTTTCTGTCATGTGACACCATGATTGGAAGAATTAAGAATTGAAATTACCAAACACAACGTCATACGTAGCTTGTTGATTAGAGTGCCTTTAAAATTTTTTGTTTAAACTTCATATGATATGGTATAAATGCATTATGTGCACTCATACAAGAAATTACCTGTTGTATCACTTGGTGTTTCTGGAGCTTTGTATTCAGCGCCACTGATTCCCCTGATTAAAACCTCAGCCAACTGTCTTGTAAGAGTAACACGAAGACTTTGAGTTGTTGTAGATTCCACAGCAGATAAAATTTCCCTTGTAATTTACATAATTTCATCAATGAAAATTATTGACATACAGATATTTAAAAAAGTATATTACTGATGTAATCACAAGTAATAATATCTAATTATGTCATTTCTATTGTTATTAATGAACAAAATTATTTACCTATAACGATTTATAGCAGCTTGTGTATTACCAGTTTGAATGTACAATATGGGTGCCCTTTGTAGTGCAGTTTCCAAAATTGGCCCAATATGTTTTGTAGAACTAAATGAAGATTGAGAAGAATATGTACCTGTTGATCAAATGATATTAACGCATTAACTACAAAACTCAAATTTCAAGTTTCGTCACAATCCACCAAGAATCCTATAAAATCACCTGAAAAATATTTAAACAGAACGTGATTATTAGTATAATGTATCCTTACCCTTATTTTCTTTGCATTTAATTATTACCTGTATTATTACTATTAACGGTAGACGTGCCATTTTGATGTTGCATTGCCAGTTTGTCTTGTTCTTGTAAATATACCAATGTTAGATCCCCAGCTATTTCGTAACACTTGATGATCTGTTCTTGCCATTCTGCTATTTTGTACTTTGATTTCGAATTTGGTGGCAACCTCTCCAAACAAAGACCTACCATACATAAAAAAGGAGAATTAGAATAAAAATACTTCCAAACAAATTATCGTATTAACAAGGAACAAAAAATTGCATTTTTTCGATATTAAAATCTGTATTAACAAATGCGGTATCATCATAGCGCTAAAAAATAAAATGACTGTTTTAAGATAATTCACTTTGTACCATATTTTACGAATACATTTAAAGCTATTTGTGTATACCGAAAAAATACATTAAATATACAAGTAAAACTGTATATAAACACATTTCATTTTGAGGGTGACACTGACAGTAATGCACATGTAATTATTAACAATATATACATTATACCTTCACTTTATACAACAAACTCCAAATATAATAATTATTAAAATTATAGTTGTCAGATAATTAAATCTCTTTTGTTAAGTTAATATGTTACAATTTTGTAAAAAATGTATCTGTGTCACTTTACAAAATTGTATTAATTATTGTATAAAAGTAAAATAAAGCTTCCTAGTAAATAATTTTTACTAAGTACTAATTAGAGAACATCATGCAATGATGATAAAAAATGAAACTACAGACATATAACAGTATATTAGATTACAAAAAACAGAATTTATATCATACGCATGCAATCACAATTCAAAGCTAGGTAAAGCATAAGTAACTAATATAATTACCATCAATGGAACAATATTTTTCAGCTTTGTAGAGAACCTGCTCCCCCTTTAATTTTTATAACACTTTAAAAATACTTAAACTGAATAATTAAATTTCGTTTTAAATACTGTATTTTTTATTACAATAATGAAGGCTTATGAAAAATTACTTTTCCTTAAATGTATATTTTGCTATCCAACTTATAAAGAAAGATAATTGTTCTATAGAAAATAAATATTTGCTCTTTTCATATATTGCAAGTTACTGTTAAAACTGTTAACTTATACATATAGATATTGCTAAGTAAATTGAAAAATAGATTTCTGTCAAATATATTACTTTTAAGTTTGGAATAATTAATTCAATGTATGCATGACCATTCAACATGAAAAAAATAGTGTGTAGACAGAACAGAATACATATTCATATAAATTATTACAATCCTTTTAAAGATGCACAAGAAGAAGCTTGAGTTTGGACTATCACGTAAGAAAGATGCCTTATATGGTGTCGAAGCATACAATTGCATTCTTTACAGCTGAGTAAGGTACAGTTGAAAAGAATGGGATACATTTACACATTGCAAATAAAAGAAAATAAAATGAAGCATAATACAAACCTTTAATTGCGTTCGACTCAGCTATAATGCGTAGTCTTCGGCTGGGCAAATGTTTCTCTGTGTCTAAAGTAAACAATCTTTCTTTCTCTAAATTACATATTTGTTATAATACTAAATAGATAGCAAATATTTTCAAAAATCAGCAGGCCGTATAAATACCAGTTTCTGGACTTGGTGCTACCACTGACCAGTATATGAGATTTATACTTTAGTACAGACTGCCAATAAGAAAAAAAAATATGCAGTCTTTTAAACTTTGTTAGAACATCTACACTGAGTGCAAGATCATCAAATTTGGCACGACTTTACTATTCTAAAGTACAGAACTATTAAGAAACAACTGTTAAGTGAAATATTTAAGACACCAAACTATAATAAATGTAAATCATTCCTTTATTTAATGGCAAGCTGTTATATGTGAGATTAGGAATAATAATGCACTAGTACATACTAGCAATGTACTAAATAATTTAAATAATTTTTTATGCGAACCTTTAATTGCATAGGATTCTGCAATAATGCGTAGACTCCGACATGGTAATTGTTTTTCTGTGAGGGTGTGCAGTTCTGCTTGCTGATAATGGTTTAGGGCTTCTTCATACATTCCCATCGCATAATGTAGTTTTCCAAGTAATAAATGTGCATCTAACACAACTAATGCCTAGGATTATAAACATTCATTTTAATAACATAGTGAAAATTATTTCTTTGTGGTGCAATATCTTTCTGATAGAATATATTATATTGTGGTTTTCAGAAAAATTTTCTAATTCATATTATTATAATCACCTGTTTATCCTTCTCATTTGCTGCTTGCAGCAAATACCTTCGAGTTTCTGCTAACCCATTTCTTGCTTTTCCAATGTTAGCATCTAATGGTGGAGTTTGTTCCAAAAAGCTTTCTAATCTTCCTTCGCCGCATAAAAAATTTGCCAAACACTCTAAAATTATAAGTAGCAATTAATGAATACATTATATATGTATTTAAAAACATATATTTCTATTTTATACAATTCATTATGTAATTTGATTTATTGTTCCATTTCGACTTATAATTCATTAACTAAATATATAGGGTATTCTAAACAAAAGAACATTAATTTCAAATCTGATATGGAACATTTATTTAATATTATATGAATTAATGATATTCCCAATCTTAAACAGAAAAAGACAAAATGCCCTTGACTGTATTTAAACTGATATATTCCAATGAATATAAGACAAGATAGACTCTTCAAATATTTCCTTTAATATTTTGGATAACCAAAGATTATGGTATGTATGATCTATGTTCATATAACGTTTTTTATTTATTTTACTATACAAATTACCTTCTCAAGTATTGACGTGCATTTATGAAACATCCTACACAGGTTTTGCTTGATAAAATTTCAATGCAAATTACATATTAATAACAAATTTATAAAGCAAACAACTGTAATACTTCAAAATTTACAGAATACATTTTTATTTTATATTACAACCAAGTTATATTGTATTTCTTTGTTAAAAATTGGGCAAATAAGAATTTAACAAAGAGTATTCTCAAATCCTTTAACCATTGAAGATATAGTGATTATATCAATTACTATAATCTGTCAAAAAGATATTTATATAACTAGTTACACAAATTATCAGTATTTGTTGAAATTATCAGTAACTAATGATTCATTAACAACATAACTTCATTCTGTCTAAATTTACTACGAAATTATCGAGGGAAATAACAAGTTTCATATTAAACCAGTTCATACATTTTATAGCAATCACATTTGGCCTTTGCACGTCTAATCCGTGACATGACTTAACAATTTTCTTTACACGAACAAGTTACGAAACGCGACGTGACATTTGGATTCTACAGAACGTCAGTAAACGTAATAAAAAGGAAAATAAGTTATCATAAGTTACGAGTGTCACACGAATGAAAATGTTCACGAGAAAGAAAAACATTTACCATTGCTTGGGTACTGGACTTTTAGGTGTTCCGCTAATTCTATAACCTTTTTCCAATTTCCCTCCTCACGGTTTTTATCGATCTCGGATTCAATTCGAAGGGTGTGTCCTTTTTTACTTGTCATTCTAATTCACGCCGAGAAAAGAACGTGACGAGCCGTGAAATTCTTTCGTAACGTTCAACAAGATGTAACGTAATATATCGATCATCAGTGATGATACGAGCGTGGGCACGACGTAAAAGTACACGTATGACAACCTCCGTCTCGAGCACGTGCCAAACTATTTTGAACTGTCTGTCACGTCATTGATCCTGCGATATGTAGATACGGTGCATCACAAAACCTGCTGCGATTCAAAAAACTAGCGAAACTGCGCACTCATGGAATCGTCAACGCGCATGATTTTCCATTTGCGAACGAATCATTTATTTTCCGTCTCTGGAAGGAAATATAAATTACTAGAAATAGGAAATTTTGTTTTATCATTTTTCTTTCTTATTATAAAATTAAAACCGACGACAATATACGGGGTGTTAAATGTATTTATCACATATACGGTCACAGCCGACTCTAGTACTAGCCGTGCTGAACAACGTGGCAACACCACTTATGTGAGGATCGGGAGTCCTATTTTCAATAGTAGAATTTTGTACTCAGCATTATAATTAACGTCATTTTCTTGTATAAAATTATACTAATATACAGTATTTTTTATTAATTATGTATAAGCAATACATAAATATCACAATTATAGTAAGTAGAAGTAATATAGAAGTATACTAATCTTTAAAAATGTGGTATATATTTTGTGGACTCTCGGAAGAGTTTGGTGTTGCGATGCACTATATTTCAAATATTTACAGAGATTTCAAGAAAATATAAGTGTGAAACAGGATAAAACCATCTTTGAACCAAATTGAAGGATTTAAAAATTGATAAAGGTATGTATAAGTTAATAGAGACCTGAAATAGACAAAATTATTGGTACGAAGCCAAATAGGTTAAGTGAACTCGTGGAAAAGACTAAAGAGGTTAGCGTAATTAACTATTGAAAGGAACAATTATGCAGTTAATTATAAAATCGTGTTAGAGGACAGTATTATAATTGTGGAAAATTTCCTCACCACCCTAGGGGTATTTACCATGGCGCATTACCTTTTTTTATTATAATGGGTGGTTAGCCAATAGCCATATCATCCCACTTTATAAAATAAAATTAATATTTTTAAATAAAACAACTTTTGTATTCATAAAGAAATAAAGTATTACATTTTGAAATAATAATAATAAATAATCTTGAATAATATTAATAACAAAACATAATGAAACATACTCTTGAAATACTACTAGTAAAACCTTAAATCTTGTGAAATAGTACATACTAAGCAAATAAATAAAACTCTATTAATGTATTAAAACATATTGAAAAGAATAAGTTAAATATATATATATATAAAAATTGATGTTTTAAGAAAGGTGAAATTAAAAAAATTGAAAATCTAGTTCCTATTAACAGTTTTTAATTTTACGATTTTTAGAAGTAATATCTACACGCGTTTCCAACTGACTATTATTTACAGTTTTTACATAATCGTTTAATAAAATATTTGAAAAAATTGATAATAATTTAAACAACATACTGTGGTAAGCTTCACCACAAATGCATGTATCCGAAAATGCTAAATAATGTATATCTGATTAAATACTAATATATGTTAATTTACATAAAATATGTTTATGATTTTCAGATTGCAAAAATTGAGATTCCAAATAACCATCATTTATTATGGCCTCCATTATTGCATACATATGAATAAATGAGGTTATCACTTCTTCAGTGAGAACAGAAAGGCAGGCCCCCTCTTTGTAAGTGATCAAAATATATATCGCCTACAGTTTTACCTTTATCCTTCACAATTAATAATCGACATATATTGCAATTTAATTTTTTAGCAACAGAATGGGACCCATACCCGGATATGTAAATTTTAATGGAATCATCAACAACACAATCAGACAAATATGCGGAATCGAAGATTTCTAAAAAACAAGTTACATCAATAGAAAGATCATGAAAATCGTTACTATTATCATCACAAATTCGAAATTTATTTTTGATTTCAGTAAAAGAAAACGAACTTGCCGATTTTGTAAATATATGTTTTAATCTAATATTTTCCTCATCCTTGGGAAATACAAATATAGAATTGTAATTATTATCTTTTAAAATACTATCATAATTTCCCTTGCAATTGGGAACACAGCAACGCCATGGCATTATTGATGAATATATGAAATGTATAAAAAAAATATATGTAAAACAAAATGTCCGAAAATGCTATAGATTATATTAAATAAATGTGCTACACACAAAAATAAGGATCTGTAGAGTTAATATAAATAAATAAAACACCTGGATTATTGCTCCGTTTCTTACGTTCAGAGGACTTTATGTCTATATTAATATAAACATTTGAGAGATAGGCGGGAAACCGAAAGGCCGGTAGGGGAGACTGGGTAGCCGGGAGGCTGTTACGGTAGGTTGGGTTAGGTATATCGAAGCCGGACTCTCGCAGTGTTATCATTTTGCCTTCAGCACGGCTAGTACTAGAGTCGGCTGTGATACGGTCTAATAAATACGAGTTGAAAGATTGAATATCCGAGCTGCAAACAATTTAGAGTAAATGATTAAACTGTTACTGTATAACTATATTTATTAATAATTTTGTTTCACATTTACAGTAACAATGAAAATAAATTTGATTTTTTCTGTTTGATATTATACATTTATACATACATACAATAGTTTGTATACTTTGTAACCCATAGTACAAAAATGTATTTACATTGACCCTTAATGACTAAAGTTGATTTTGTATTTTTGCTTGAAACAATTAGATGTTATATTCTGTTTTCTTCAATTATTTTTTGATATCGTTTCTTCCATTTACCCTTTATATCCATTACATTATGCTGCAATTTATATTTTCGTTATAATTATTTGAAATTTGAAACATAATTGGAAATGTAAAGAAGAAACTACAACCTGTAATATGTGCACTCCACGTTGTGTAAGAACAATAAGTTCCTTCATTCCATCATTTGTTATATCCATGTAACATATGGAATGTACAGGCGCATCAAATAATTTTCTAATAATCAATTCCCATATATTATTTACAAAAGAAAATATTAGAACTTCTTGACCATAGGTACCTAGTAATATTTCGTTCTGACCATCCATATTAATATCAGCAATGCAAGAGCATAAAATACAGTCAGATGATTCACTGCCAGTTAATATCATATCTTCGTTCATTCCATTGTTTAAAATGTCCCTGATAAATATGCATAAGTTATTACCTCTGATTATACACGTACATATTATAAAAATTACTTACATAAAGACAACCGCATTACTTGTATTTACAACAAGAACATTTAGTTTTGTTTCCTTCTTATCCAGACAGTATTTTGAGCCTATGATAAAAAGGAGAAATATAAAGCAATGGTATTAATATAACACAAATTGTCTTGCAAGAATAATTAATTTTGTAGTATTTACTTTTAGATTTGATGAAAGGTGGTTTTGCAATATTATTTTGTTGTGAAAATATGCATACACTTGAGATAGGTTTGTCATATCTCAATATCCAACTATGATGGATTCTCAGTTCTAAAATATTAACTATAGCTACTCTGACCAGACCACATTCACAACCAATTGCAGTGAGCCTCCTAAGTAAATGTAATGTAAACACAGTTTTTAACAAGAAAGTTACTTTAATTCAATAAATAATAAAATGTTCAAAACTATACCAATTGTAATTATCATAATAGTAAATATTAATCCATAGTGCAATTGCATGGATATCATGTAATTCAGGGAAGTATTTTTCAATTGGTGATTCGCTATAGCCATGGTTTAATTTATCTTCTCTGATCATATGAATTTTATAATCACTTCCAGACAGCAACCAAACAACCTAAAATCTTAGAAAAAATGTAATTCTGCCTTAAATTTATGCAATAATAAATACTGTTTCTTGGAATATTATTTTCTCCTAAGTAACCCTTCTTTTCTTAGTAACTATTGAAAAATTTTATTAGGTTAATGAATTACCTCATTGCAAGAACTTTGTTGTGGCAATATGGTATGGTATAAATGATACGGAGTATACGATAATTCTACCATTAGGCAATTTTGTGCTATAGCTTCGATTGAACTACCCTCATCTCCTTCTCCATCTGTGACGCCTTCTGTGTATATATTTAAATACCTTTCTATAGATGTGTCTGTGCTTGCTTTTAGTATAGTTATGCCTATCACAAACCCATCTCCTGTATCAGATTTATTATAAGCGTCAATAGATATAATTTCTGCACCACCTGATAAAAAATAACTTTTATTTAAGCACACAAATCTTCATTTTTGAATAATATATTACTAAAATATTACGAACTGGGAATATATGTGAAAAGTAATTCCTTAACCAATGGTTTTAAATGTAGGTTTGTCATAAGATGGTATTCGCAAGAATATATTTTTCTTTTTAATGATGCCACTAATACTTTATTGGAACCATTGACGGAGCATAATTTTGTCATTGAATAAATGTTTCCCTGTGATGTTAAAGGAAACCAATGTGCATCTATCAAATTATTCATTCTGCCACACATTAATTACAGTTATCCACAACAGTCTTAAAACTTGACTATTATTTACATTTGAAGTGCATTGCATTTAAGAGTACCAAATGAAATAAAATTAAATGTCTGTCAACAGTGATTCAAGTCATTTTATGAGTTAAATTTTTATATTTTATGCGGTGATTATTTCATATAAGTTTTATTTACAGTTCACGTTCAATTTCTCATTTGACAGACTTAAATTGAATTTGAAGGTTAGAAATATAAAATCCATTCTGTACACAAAGTACATATTATATAGTCATATTTTTAATCATTTTTTAAACGAAATCTACGACCCTTTTCAATAAATAAACTAATGTATTATATCCACTAAGTTTTTAAACAAACTGATGGTTAAAAACAAATACAAAACACACTTTTCATGTGCACATACTATATAGTATATATGGCCATAGAATATACACATATCAGTATGCACTCATTCAAGTATATTACTTGAATAAATTTTAATGTCACTACATAATAATATATCAGTACACACTGGTAATACCTAAATATAGTTTTTAAGACATTTTTGTATCTTAATAACTGCAGAAATTGTTATTTACATCACGTACTGAAGAACGCTAGTAAAATATCGTTCAAGAAGTTTCCCTTAGCTCGATCGGTACAGTCACGAGCATTGATGGAGTCTCGGCTGAAAAGCATCATCGGTCTTGAAAATTCGGCGCGCAGCTGTAGTCAGGTGATTGGCTCCTTTTCCTATATCACTTTTCAACCGAGACTCCATCAATACTCGTGACTGTATATCGGCGTTCAGAATACAGAGTAGCTTGGCAGGCTGCTATGCTTTTCTACATGGCAGGTTGCACGGGCTGAATCCCCACCACATGTCCCTCCTTGCTCGTCCGGAGCCAGGCCGACCGCCCCCGATGTTCTATCTCTCTCCCTCCCAAGGTGATGACAACTGATCCTACTTCGCCAAGCTGCAGTTCTCGGCCCCGAGTGCTACTGTAGCTTGCCGAGCTACTCTGTATTTGTCAACCCCATTCCTGCCTCCCGAGAGCCGCTACGAAAAACATCCCCATCTATGATACAAGCTTCTGTGACGCGACCAAAGCGCCACTGAGCGCCACGCACATGTAGCCGTTCCGTCAGCATCGACACGTTTGAATTTCTGACTTCTGATTTCGTAAAATTTCTTCGACTTTTACGCTTATAATAATGCTAATGCAAAAATGATACTAATGTGAATATAATATTATGAACAATATTCATAAATGCCAAATAAATAGTGCTACAGAATGCCTAATAGTACCAAACTAATTTTATTATTGCGATAAAGAAACAAACGCGTGCTAAAAAAGGCATTCTGTTTCAATATTTATTTAGAGTTCATGAATATTGTTCATAATATTAAATTCGTGTTAGTATCATTTTTGCATTAGCATTATTATAAGCGTAAAGGTCGAAGAAATTTTGTTAGATCAGAAGTCTGAAATTGAAACGTGTTGATGACTGACAGAACGGCCACGTGCGCGTGGCGTTGTGGTACGTCACAGAACCTCGCATTATATACAGTAAACTCCCGTGCCTCGATTTTGTGGGATGCCTAATGTTCACACGAATATGCACATAATTCTAATATATTATTGGTTTCGATTAACATGCATTAAAAAATAATCTTTTTATACTTGCCTCTTCTTATTCTGACTTTGTTATACAAAATCTTTCAATATTTAAACACTAATTTATACATATTTATAATGATGCACCACATAAATTAAATTCATGAAAATAAAAGTATACATATTTAAGCATATATTTTGTATACAAGAACATAGTTTAACGTACCAAACCTGCTGCAATTAAAAACGAATAATGACTCAAAATCATCACAGGTACATAAAAATAAAAAAATAGAGAAACATATATCTAAAATTTTTTGTAAGATCTATATGCATACAAAAATGTTCAACTATCCAGTCTATTGACAAAATGTCTAGATAATTGAAATTCATTTGGGGATAGAACACTGGGAATAAACTTCAAAGACATTCAACATTCGTCTAAAAGAACTTGAATTTTTTGTTTCCAAATTTTTCACGTTAAAGATGTTTTATAGATTCTAAAAATATGATTTTCAAACCGATCGTTTTGATTTTTACGAGTATATCGTATCTTGGAAGTTCCTCGTTTATTTTAATGAACAGTAGAAAGATACATTCATCAGAATTGTAAAATGGAAGAGATAATTACTCTTCCAGTAGGAATTCCTTCAAAACAATGTTATTGTTTAAACAATACATGTTCAAAAGCTTTTCTTTTGCCGAATACAATAATACATTTTTCATGTATCCACGCCTTCATTTTTTAACTTACTGCTTTTTTAAAATGAGTAATAGAAAAATCGATGTTTCGGTTATTTGACTATTTATTTCAACCATCGTACGACAATTCCGGCACCTTCAATCTGGCGCTCTTTTTACTGCTTCCGTAGCATTTATAATTCTGCTTTCAACAATGATGTAAAGGTACAAAAAAATCGATTATTCATCACTCGTATTGAAAGCAAAGTAAATTAAAAGATAAAGATGTGTATAAATGAAAAATATATCACTGTATTCCACGTAAGAAGAGTTTCTAAATAATATATCAACGCATATATTTTTTTATAACTTTCTAAATATTTTTGTTTAATAATGTATTTTTTTACCATTCAGTCCTATTTGCTTAACCATAAAATGCCCCTTGTTAATTAAAAAAACGGTACTCAGCCATTAATTGAAATACATTAAATTAAAAAAAAAACTTCAAAATAACAGAACAGAGACAACAAAGGAGGGTGTTATTTTTTCTGGGGCACCCTAATATAATCAGCCTTTGATTGTTTATTAATGGAATCGAAAGTATTTGACATTTGTTATTCTGAGCTTCCTCCTTTTTCTGTAATATAAAAGTTGATCTATTATGCAATAGTTTACCAGAAATTAATAGCGTACCGTACGCCAGTCATGACATTTCCCTTTACGAGGTGGTCACGGAAATCCAATATCGAGATTAATCGCGTGCGATTGAGCAGGTTGACCTAAATACCGCGGTGTCATTCGTATCAGAACAGGGGCGAACGTGTATCGTGTACAGGATGTTTCATTCTTGGTCGTCCTAATATCTCCATTACTTTCAACAGTACAAAAAATGCACCGACAAGTAGCGATTTGTTTCAGAGCGACGAATTCGAGTTTTTAAGGTCACCGGAATTCTTCTTTCATTGTAATGGCACATTTTTGTAACTGACAAAAATCGAATTCGAACGTGTATGTGCTGACCTTCAAATGATTTTGAATGAAAGCAATCATGATTATTTGAGGAAAGTGTAATTTTGTAAATGTTTCATTATCGTTAAAGATGTTTAAAATTATACACTGACCTCGAGACATTTTCGAATATGGTGAATTGTTGTACATTAATGAGAAAAACTGAAGTGTTAAAATTTCCTATATTTCTCGAATCACTGTAATTTGCTTCGTTCAAGTTCGTTCGGAAGTCAACGTACCATACCAGTTCGATACTGTATTGACTACAAAAATATATCAATACTTTCAGAAACTATGGACGACCTTGAAAACTCGAAAATAAATGACCCTGAGGGAAAACGTCATCGATCATAATCAGACTGTGGAAAGTTGCATATTATATAAAGTGAAATAAAAAATATATTTGTAACATTTCATGGACAAAATACAGTTTTTTCAAAACGTCATTTCTTCAAGTACATGAAAACAAAAAATATTTAAGTACAAAAATACATATTTGCATAAACGTCTCTGTACTCTCATCGTAAAATTCGCTTCTCTGAAACAAGCAGCTATTTCCTGACACGTTTTTTTCATAACATCAATGCTAATGGAGATATTCAGGTGGTCAGGTTAAACAAAACACCTTGTATATAGAGAACATTTATCAACCCGGAATTCCTGTTTGCTCGGAAAACCGTTTCATAGATTACTTATAACTCTCCTGTTAATACAAAATTACTGAATATCATTATATACACAGAGTCATCGAAGTACCACTGTATTTCATAATAGCATAACAAAAAAAAACGCTAAGTAGGATAGCTTCTTCGTTTAATCGTAACTTAACATTAAAAAACTAATTAAGGCCAACAATAATAAATTCATGTATATTCCCATTCCCCCGTTTTAAAATCGCGAATCGAGTTACAACGTGTCGTTTGTACATATTTGCTTTTCAGTGAAAGTAAAATCAGATCGGACAACATTTCATGGTGTTACAAGTGAGTGATTTAAGAATCTTATGACAATATGACAATACGTAATTTGCGGTGATTAGTAAGTAGATCAGGAAACGCTTCCATACGGGGTCCATGCAATAACTACTAAAACTCGTTTATCAAACGCGTATATGTACATATATATACATACATACATATACATAATATATATATTTTTTGCTTTTTTTTTATTAAACACAGAATCACAGAGCAAACTGGACATGTCGGAGGGGCGGGAGATGTTACATAGTCTAGCTGATTTTTCTGGTACGACGCTCACTGGGCTCACCTCCACTTTTTTAATACATATATATATTTTTTTACGTTTCGTTACTGTACAAAATATCGCGCTGTTGAAAAATCAGCCGTAGCTTTAGTAAAAAACATACGAAATCGAAGGGGGTGAGCCCGTTTGGTATCCGCAGACAAGATGTCAATAGTGGAAGTAATTCAGTTTTATTTACAAATCAAGGCAATATCATTAATTATGTGTGTTTTTTTACATGCACACTCGCGCCTCTCTCATTCTATAGTTTTCCCTTCGTTCTCTTCGCTCGCCTCACTTTTACACTCTGTCTCGACGATACCCCTTCGAATCCTAAATGATTCCTCTTTCCGTTTGTGACGAATTTTGTACAATGTATGTATAATAATTATAATAATAATACAATAATTTAATCGGCCAGCGTGTGCCGCGAGGCGACACGCGGACGCTCGAGTTCCTGTATTTCCATTTCTCCTCTCGTTAAACTGTTTCCATATAAAAATTGTTTCGATTACACGATTTTCTGCGACCGTCGCTCGACGAACGGCTTCAACATTATTTTGTTGTACATACGTACATATACATATATGTATATACATACATACATATATATATATTTTTTTTAAAAACTACACTCTCGCTCGCATACCGTCACACTCACGCACACGTATTCTCTTTTCCTTTTTTTCTTGCTTTCCTCGACTTCGAAAGTGCGTTCTTTACATTATTCGTACGGTTCGTTATACGGCAAGGCTGTCCGAGATAACGACTCTGCACTGAGAAAAATGTTAGCGATTCGTTTATTGCTGTTACAATACGGCTATTATCGCTGAATAGTCTCCGGTTCGATCACTCGGTATCAATGTAACGACATACGAAGCGTACAACAAAACAACGATCTTCGTATTACGATTTCTCGCATGGATTCCATTGATTATCTTCAGCTGATAAATAATGGTTCGTTTAAGAAACTTTCTGACACGGTGTATATGCGCGGGACAGTAAAGGATTAAATTTTGTTATAGCGGCGAATGTACAATCGTGTTTTAAAAGATAAAACGTAGACAGTCGTGTAAGTGAATACACTTGAAGCACACCAGTAGCTCAATTTAATATAATTCACTCGCATTTATTAGATACAGATATACAGAGAGTTATAGAAAAAGGGTCACAAATTCTTAGGACATATGGCACTCTTCAAGATACACAAGAAAGTCTTAATTAACATACTTCCTAAAACTAATCCTTATTGGATCCGTCACCGCAGATTATCAGTGTCGCAAAAATACATGAACACAGACTAGTTCTACGAGAGGCATGCTTTCTTACGTAACATAATAAATTCATTATAACAATATTTCCATCAAACTGGAAGGACATAACAGAGAACACTTGCTGTGGAAATAACAGACTGTCGATATTTCAATAAATATTAATTTTATAACATACGTTTCTTCTGACTTTCCCATGCATTTTGACGAGTACTTATGTTTTAAGAACTTATGAATCCTTTCATGAAATGCTCTGTGTATGTTTAATTACAGTCACGAGGAGGCACAACGTCAAGAGACCCCATATCGCGTAACCACACGAATTTCGTGTATCATTAAAAAATCATTGGCCTATCTAATAATTGATATACCTAATTACGTATCACGATATCGTTTTCGCCACGCCTCCTTCGAGCTAACAATTTTCTCGGCGCACGTTCACAATAGAACTAGCGTACTGTTGTCGGACTCGCGAACAGGCGAATCTCCTCGAAATTCTGCTACAGCGCGTCTACAATCATGTTACAACTCCACGATAATCGTATCGACAGCGAATTTTTTTTAAAAAAAAGAAGAAAAAAAGGCAAAACAAAATGCTCGGAAAGATTGGGACACGACAAAAGAGAAACGCATGTAGTACATTACGAAATACCACAGACACTCGTTGAAACGCCCAACAAAATAGTGTCCATTGAATAAAAGCGATATACTGGATTGTTAATGTTAATTAATCACGGAAGCACGACACGATGGATGCTCAACGCGGCAGAGGCTGTCAACGTACGATTTACCGTGCGCAATGCTGAATCCGCAAAAGCATTTATTTTCGTGTGTTTTTCGGACGCAACATCAACCCCCCCCCCCCCCCCCCCCCCCCCCCCCCCAATCTTCCAACCGAAAAGCAGGCATTAGCGATTATTTTCCATATTCGACTTGTTATCGTGCACTATCAGTGATAACCGTTTCTGTGATAAAACAAAAAAGGAAAGAAATGAAAAGTGCTTTTAGGACTTTGCCACATGACTGTATGTATCGCATTGTAATCGCTCGTATCTCAAATTTACGACTGCTTTCAGATGGCAGACGAGTTTTATAAAAAGACAATGGCTAATAGAAAATCTAGCGCGCGTCGGTGTATCGTTCGAAATAGAAAATTTTCTGCTCGTTCCCGTGCACGTATTCCCGGAAAAGGTGCACCAACTTACAGAGTCGTTTCGATGGGCATTAGACAGTGTGACAATGATTGCTACGCTTTTACACGATCAGAGGTGTTAGTAATTCTCTGGCGGAAACCATGATTCTTACGTTTACGCAAATTAACTGTTTACATCAATTGCTTCGTCGGATCGTTGTAACAAACTGGTTGATATTATTACGAGCGTATCTGAACAAAGAACGAAGAAGTAAAAGCTCGGTTGCCGTATACTGCCAGGATAAGAAATGATTAAATCAAGTATTCTAAAGATTTCGGGTTTCGTTAAACATAAGCGAGGTACGTTTACTAAGTACAAATGTTTCGTAAATATGCTTCTGTTCGCTGGACATGCGCAATTAACATAAATACGATGACGCTAATACGACGAATACAATTCTAAATTACAAACTGTTAGAATCTAAATATAAACTTTTAACACCTTCCCGTTTTCATTCGATCATATATATTAAAACGGTTTTGTCGTAAAAAAGTTATCGCTATAAAAACGAATTTAAGTATATTTAAATATCTCTTTCTGTTTCTGTTGCATTATTACGTAAAATAGTTTATCTTCAATTCATCATATCACTGCTGTGTCTGCTTTCTTAAAAGTAAATATAGTCTTAATATTGATCAATTTAAAAGACAGTCGCATAGAAAGACTCACGAAAAATTCAAATATAACACGAAGTTGAAAACCATTTAATATTATGCAATATGTGTAAGATTCATTGTTATGTAATATCCTTACTCCGTACACCCTAGCCCTTTGTTTTTTCTGAAACGGAAACTAAATAGGCTGCGTGATTTTGTTCAGTTGTAAATTGCAAAGTAATATAGGTAAATAGGAATAATTAGTACTGAATAATAAACTATAATTAAAGAAATCTACGTCTCATCGTTACTAATTTGTTTTCTTTTTTGGTTATTGAATTTGTATCGGCAAAACTGTACAAAAGGTTGAGAATCATTGTTTTTTTTTTCCAAATAAAAACCTATGTATGTACACAAATGGTAAAATATTTGAAAATTGATCAGTTTAAAAAAAAAACGTAATATCTTATTAATATATTTTGTAAGTTCAAGGTGGAAAATGAACACAGAAATTTTAAAATAGAAATTGTAATCTAATTGAATGATTTTGAATGTCACATTATGTAAAAGATATGGCGAGAATATGTCAATATTATAACCAGATAAGCGGTAATAAGTATAAGTAACTTACACAAACGGAGTTACGTTGCTAGGTATCACGAAATATTCCGAATCTATTTAATTATCTGATGGGTGAATTCATTTTTTGTTTTCATTCAAATAAATCGATAATGGCAAAACTTAATATTCTTAATAAAATAAACTATTTCATACTAAGCTGATAGCGACAACAACGTATTAAAATTCGATTCACTATATTATTAATGACAATGATAACTACATTAGCAACAATAGTAATAAAGTAAAAGGCATGAATAATGACAATTTGATTGGATATGAAGTATAATGCAATCTGTACATTTGTTATGCGTGAATTAAGCGTACAAACTTGAAAACTATTAGTAATCATACGTGTATGCACAAGACACATTTTTGCTTACCTACTTCTGAATGATTACACCTAAACAATTTTACTTTGTTAATGATATTATTATGATCGTTAAATTAACATAAAATTTTATCATTCAATTGCCTGGAGGGAGAGAGTGATATGCATTGATCTAATTTTCAAACATATACAGACTCTGTTTATCTTATACAATTCCCACTGCATTGTTTTCTCAATCTTCTTTGGAATAAAGTTAAGACACCATCAGAAGATGGAAACACATGATTAATTTTATCGTTCTATTTTTTTAAGCAATTTATTAATAATTAATTTTGATATTAACAAATTGAATATCTCAAGCATAGTAGCTGATGATATTACTTCAGTACAAAAGGAATTTTAAGAAAATGAAAAAAGTATGATTTTTTATATAAATGTGTTAGTATTCTAGATTATTAGATCTCAATATTTTTTGTTTATTTATAGAAGGAATATTTGATTCAACAGAATTAAATATGGTTGTTCAATGGAATTTTAGCAGATCTTGATTATAATTAGTAGAATTTTTCAAATGCACTATTTTCTGTCACTATTTGGAATTATCAGCCTCATAAAATTGATATAAAAGTTGATTATTATGTTACTCAATATTTATAGCTATAAGGACACATTGAAATTTGATACAGTGTCAGTAAAAACAATGCGAACTCCTATCAAATAATCGGAATATAAACAGGAGAGAAATAGAGTGGCCCATCAAACGACTCAAAGTGATTCAGTATTTCCTTCTTTTCACATCACTGAACACTATTGTCTGACATTTTATACATAACTTTTTTTTTTCTTGAGTGATAAAGTCTTAAGGTACTTTGCACGAATCAAGGTCATATGTGAGCACAAATTTATACACTTACCCAATATAAAATGTAAGTCACTTTTTTCACTCACTGTCATCATTGCCATCTGCTCCTTTTCTCGAGTACACCAAACACGGAAACACGCACATTGATTCGTTATGTAACCAATTAATTATATTCAAAGTCTATCCATTTCAGTGTAATTGGAAGAATTATTCATTGTTACCAATTGAGTTATTCCTTATAAATTTTGTTCAGATACCTGTATGTTAATGATGAAATCAATATATTCAGTTCATCATATTTGCCATACTGTGTAGTCTGCAGAATATTGTATTGTTCTTTATCAGGAAAGAGAACTTAAGCCAACAACAAAGCAGCTGTGATTCATGTTGCATTGAAACAAGTAGTACACAGGAGGAATCAGAATTTCCATCTCTGTTTTTGGATGATTGTTCAACAGGTATGTTTGTATTCTGCACCCAGTAAGTTAGTGGGCCATACCTGGTTGTCCACTGCTGCACAATAAGTGAGCAATGTGGAATATTCCAGTCAATATCCTCCTCAGAGTGCATTGGACGATGACAATACTGGCTGTTCTGCCAGAATTTAGGTGGGGCTAGGAAGCACCAAGTGATCCTGACCCTGGGCTTGGATTATTCTGTACAGCTGTAGGTACTTGGTTATAAGGGTGATTGCTATTGCACAAGACTGTGTAAATGTTTTCCACATTACTGAGTTTTTCAAAAAATGGAATTAAGTCTAATAATTCTGAATCTGTCATATCATCAAACCACGATGCCACTGGTACCTGTAAATGAATGTCACTTTAAAATTTGTACATTTATTTACTTTTCTATTGCTGTATGCATGTTTATTTACATACTCATTAATTTTTGACAAAGACTTACTGCATTGTCTGGATGGAAAATGTAACTGGCAGGACTATTATCAACAATAATAATTTGTTGTAAATCCCGACCTAATTTATTTAAATCTTTAACATAGTTTCCTCTGTGAAAAACACAAGATTCTCTAAACAGTCTTGCTCTGAACACTCCCCATCTGTCAAGCAGATCTGCTACCGGATCAGCATACTGTAAATATTGTATTGTTTGAATGATAAAGGAGAATTCCTTTTATACATATGAAGTTGTTGATAACAGAAATGATTTATGGGACATACCTTAGCCAAACTTGCTGTGAACAATACGCACTCGTACAGTTCACCCATTCTCTGCAAGAATTCATCCACATAAGGCCTCTTTAATACATACACCTGATGCACTGTTCCATCAATCTCTACAGGAACAACAAAATCGGCATTGTTGATTGGTTTGAAAGAACTATGTACTAGCGTCTCATCCAAATCAATCACCATGCACTTCTTGTGCATATCCTGATGTCTAACAGGTGGGAGAAGGAACCGTGGGGATCCAGTTCCTGGAGGTGGTGAACCACGTCCATCGCCTTGCAGAGAACTTGTTTTCGAACTCTTTGAACTGCTTCCACGTCCTCTACCAAGGCAACAAAGTAGAGATCGCAGAAGTCCACGCCCTCTTGGCTTTTTGCCACTGGCTGGACCATTGCTGGCCACTTCATTCTCGCGCGGTAACTGGGCTATATCAAAGAACAAACGAATGTCACACCATAAATATAAGTATGCAAAAAAAGCAGACAATCAATGAATTGAAATCATCAAACCTATTAAATTTTGCCCAGAAATACGAATAAATTCGTACACAAGTATATGCAAAACATATTAGTGCAAATTGAAAAGAAAAAGGCTTACATCTAAAAAATTATTCCTTTCTTTCGTATTACGATCAATCAATTTTTATTCGGAAGCATGATACTATTAGGATATTCGCATAAACATATTCCTTGACAGCCTCCGAAGGATAGGAAACATTCGTGCTTATATTTCGTTACGTTGCTGAGAACGTTCGGCGAATTTCGAACATGACGCGGACGAAGTGAAACGAATGAATTAAAACAAACGACACGATCAAATAAGTTACACGCGAAACTTAGGTGAAAGAAAAGGGAAAGGAGGGGAGGGAAGAAGGGTAGGCACGATCTGACGAGGCGAGGCGAGGCGAGGCGAGGCGAGGCGAAACGAGGCGAGGCCAGGCGAAAACGAGGACGAGAGGAAGAGAGACGTCAGAAGTGAAGCATACGCGACAGGAGTAGAAGCGGGAGGGGAGGGGGAGCTGAGAAAGGTGAAGTTAGGTGAGGTGAGGAGGAGCGCGGTGTAGTCCCGTAACAGGTGCAGATTCCATCCAGCATCTGGAAGAAAAGCGTAAGAAAAAAAATGCGTGGCAGCGTGCCGTTGCACCTACCTTTCTCGTTATTAAACTGGCCTAGCTCGTCATCCCGCGACACTTGGGTGATAATGGACGATGCGTCCATTTAAACATTTGTTGAGAGTCCCTGCGTGTCCGATCTTGAATTCCGTTAATGCGCGCGCGCGACACTATTCATATACACAATACACGTACACGGAGCAACCACAGGCGCGCGCGCGCGCGCGCCCGATCCCGAAGATGAAAGAGAGAGAGAGCGTGAGTATACGCGCGGCAGCACGCACACGCACCAACTCACTCACTCACGACGACGACGTACGAAATCTCTCCCTCCGATCGTCGCGGCTACCGCCGCCGCCGCCACCACCACCTCCACCTCCACCGTCGCCTCCACCGTCACCACCTTCACTGTCTCCTCCGCCGCCGCCGCCACTGTGAAGATCACCACGACTCGGCGAACGGAGACGCATAGGCGCAGGTACGAGCACGCTCACGCACACGCACCCACACGACGGTGTCTCGACGGACACAACGGATGATATTTACTCGGAGGCTGGCTGATCTCGACTGATCTTGACTTTTGGAAAACCAGCGACCCGTTCGAACCCAGCCGTTAAATCACACTCCACACGGAACTACTACGGGGACTGGTTGTTCTTTTTTTGAAATTGATACACAATCGGGGAAAGTTAATCCAATTCTTTGCTGCCTTCATTCCAAGAGAACACTGGCACGCACGTACCACAAATACGTGCATTCACGCTCTCTCTTTCGCGTGCCACACCTATACCGTTGCGTAGTTCATCAGGATTCGACATTCGTCGTACGCGTTCCGCACTTCAAACGCGCACGTCGAAGCCGACGACGATGTCCTTCGACGCGCATCAATCGTTTCGACAAACGGATTCGTTTGTCGCCGTCGCGAACGACCGTCCACTGGTATTCGTACCAGCGACGATACACCGATCCCGTCGATGCGTTTCGTAACGATCCTGTGAGATCGTACCCTAGGATACGCGAGAACGACGTATGTTTTAACGCGCGAACACAAACCGTGGCTGCTACTTTGGTCCAACGCAAACAACGTTGCAGACCCGTGCTGCACAAGTTTTTTTGATGTTACACGGTGTTTCGCTGACTCTCGCACTCCGCGGGACACTTGCGCCTCCCCGCGGTCTGCCGTGGAACTGCGAACGTGACCGTTGCGCACCGTTCGAACTGAAAAATCAGAGGCATAAAAACGGAGCGAGACGCGTTCGGCTTTCGCTCTATTCCTTTTCTGGCGTGGATCGAGTCTGTTTGCGGTAATTGGTACTGGATAGGCAGATCGTTGCTTTGAATTCTGCAGTATTATAACAATTACAGGAAAGTTTCTCGCTGTTACGGCAGCGGGAAACAACGGGGCAGACTGTAATTCGTGGCACGACCGAGAGTTATATTGAATATTAAAATGAATCGAAAATATAGAATAAAATTTGCTTGCATCTGGCGCTTTTCGAGAAAATTGATGTCAATAATTCGTTGAATAGAAGTGTATGATTGAGTACACTTTAAATAAGTTCTTTGTTCATTATTCGCTCTTTCTATTGTCCGAGAACTTAGTTTAGAGAGCTGAACGTGAGATTCATTAAACGATGATAAAAATCTTTACGATAAATGGTATATATCTTTGATGAATTTTCTAACTTAAGAAGTAAAAGTTTATTTAGTAACGAGAATGTGCCAGTAATGCGTTGTCACTGTAATATGGCTTCTATGACACACCTTCAGGTCTCAAGACTAAGTTGTCGGACAGTACTTATATTAGTGTTTACAAATACTCACTGTGATATAGTTTAAATATTTAGGTCAAAAACTCAGTCTTAAGGAATGAATGCGGGTCTCATTACACAATAACAATTCTTCGGTTACATTTCACTGATACATTTTTAATATAGGTCGAAATTTGATTCTACATTTTTGATTTAGTTCTACATGAAGAGTTATTTTTTTCTGATACGCAACGTGAACTACGGTTCACCCTGCATCCTCGTTGTCAGGCTTCACGAAGTTGTATTTTTATTTCAGAAAAGTAAAAAAGCACGAATTCAATTAGGAGAATCTTTTCTTAAATACATCATGATGTTTAATTGGTGAAAAACCTCCTTTTTTTTAATAAAAATTTTATTCAACCGTGTTATTTTTAATTTTTAATATTTCTATATCTGTCGTGATATGTCAACACACATTCGTTTTAATTGTTTAGAAATGAAACTCTAAACTTTCATGCAGAATATTTGGGTTATAATTTTTACAAATTTAAATAAGGGAAAAAGAAAATTTATTAGTTCTTTTTATAACTAACAACAATGTAACTACATTTGAGTAATTTTACCTTCGTAGTTTTCCCGTAATATATTTAATGTAACACAATATTTGGTCTTATACCTTAATGTATATTACAATAGTAATATATTAAATGGCAAGTTTAAATAGCTTTAATTACCATAAATTGAGCATAAATTTTCTTTTCAAAAAACGTAATATTGTATGTTTTGAATTGTGTGCATGTTACATAATTATTTTAATTCATTCACTGTAAATCATCCCTAATAGCATCTAATATGTATGCATTCTACTGTTCTAAAATGGAAGACCAAGGTAATTTGTGCCCAGATAATATGTTTTGTCTTAAATAAAGTGTGATCATTTTATTCTTTTTTTTTTATGTATCACAAATGTATAGAATATTGACATAAAATTCCATTCTTCATTCGAATTTATTTCTCTAATATATAATATATATATAATACATATTAGAGAAATAAATTATATTTCTATATATATATATATATTATATATATTCTATATATATTCTATATATTCTATATATATTCTATATATTCTATATATATTCTATATATATATATATATATTTCTTTATTAAAATCTACCTTAACTGTAAATCGCTTCCAGCTTATCATACATTCCATTCATTAAACTTTTACAGTTTTTACATTTATGATAATACTATGAATGACAGATCATAGAATCATGGACATGATTTCATTAATGCATAATATGTAAATATTACTCTTTTGTATGTTTGTATATAATAAAAAAAAAATATAAAAATGTGAACATTTATGTTTTGCTACTCTCTGCAGATTTTAACATTTTGCAGAAAGGTCACACGGTTAATCACTCTTCATTCTTTTTGCTCTTGATGTTTACCTCTCATACTGATTTTGTTCGTTTTCACGTATAGCAATTAAAAACTTTTTTGAGGACGGACATTTCTGACTACATTATCACTTATTTTTCATTATCATTGTTCGTCTCGTCACTCTTCCACAGAATAAACCGGTAATGAAAATTAAACCAATCATCGTTAATGCGACGATTATGAAATATCGTCTTGCAGGCGATCGATTTACTGTTGAATATAGTTCTTCTATCGAATTTGGAGCGATTAACTGAAAAGTAGAAAATACGACATTAAGTGTATTGATGACATAGTGTTATACTATCTTTTTCATTGTCTTGTAAATTAGCGACGAGTCAAATTTATTACCTTAGCTGCATCTCTAAACATTTCAATCCTTGTGGTCAACATTTTATAACAGTCAGGCTCTAAGGATTTGTTACTATCTTCTAACACATTTTGTAGACACATGATATCTAAAAAAGAAAAGTAATGTAATTTTAATAAATACATTTTCTATATTACACTGACTTATAAAGTATTAAAATAACATGTTTAATAAATATTGAACATACGTCTTCCTGCTCCTTGAGGAACATGGCTGCAATATTTACTAACATCGACAGCGCATGCTTTTTGTAGCAAAGGGTCTACATTAATATCTGCCCTTGTTTGTTCAATGAGTTCAGCAATCTCAACACGACAATCTTCTTTCATATCCCTATTACCCGCATTGAATTCCATTTTCAAACACTCTTCCACTGCTCCAGGATTATTTTCGTCTGCTTTACAGATCGTTTCAATCTGTTCCAAATAAATATTGAGTAGCATATGTATATTCACGAAAGTGTTCTCCACAAAAAAATCACTTTATAAATATTCTAATAACAATACCTCATGTGCACACATGGTAGCTAATAATGGGTTTAAATGATAATTTAAGGCTGCTTCTCTAAGTATAATAGTCATCTGATGTTCACACCTTATTAAAAGTTTTGATTCTCGAAATTTAATCTTCAAACATCTTATGACCTTTCCTTCAAGTTCTTTGTCAGTACGTTCGTGCAATAAAACCTTTAGAAAAAGTTATTTAGTTATATTTGTAAATAATATGCGTATGCTCACCCTTTTCAAACGTACCTCTTTACAATGTTTATTGATATCAGAAGAACATGCTGTTTGTAATGCAGTATTGAATCTATAGTCTGTATTTTGTTCAATCATTCTTCGAATAACAATATTTTTGCATTTATCGTCGAATGTAGACACATCTTTATATTTCTTTAAACAGTCCAATGCTTGCGAACGACTTATATCACGGCAGAACTCTCTTACCATGCCACGACAAGTATTTAGTAAAGCATAGTCACTTGAACTATCTTGAAATTCTTGCTTTCTTACTTTAAACAGTTGTTTATGACATGCATCTGATAATTTTGATTTATGTGCTGCTAAACATTCGAGGATCTAAAATAATTAATATAGAAAGTAAAAGAATTTATGAAAATTATTTACTAAATAATATATACATCCACATACCTGTGAATGTCCTATATCAACATTAAAGCAATACTGTTTAATGTCAGTTGAACATTGTGCTTGCAAGACAGGATCAAATTGAATATTTTCTCTTTGTTGATACAATTGAGCCCTTAGTTGCTGTCTACAATCTTTTGGTATATGATGCTGTGTGTCTTTCATGATGTCCTCTTGCATTATTTTGCTCAAACATTCTATTACTTCTGCTTTAGTTTTCGATCTATATAGTATATATAAACGTGTAAATTCTCTTTTTAAAATTATGTGTAACAACTTTAGGAAATTATATTACAAATTTATTTACTTTGGACACCATCTCTTTACAGAAGGTCTGCAGGCTTCTTTAAATTTATAAGTAAAATGGTAGTTCTTCAGTGATATTAATTGGAAATGTTCCACTGCTGCTTTACACTTGTAATCTGAGTGTCCATCTAATTCATTTTTGTGTTCTATTAAACATTCCATCATGTCACCTTCATCTTTACCGTATTTCAGTACTTCCTGTTTTATGAATACTTTATGTTAGTAAAATACGTTTTTTAATATTTAATATTTAACTTCATATTTCCTAAATATTATATTATACCTCACAATGACGTTCCATGATATGCTGACATGCATTAGATATTATTGGATTTAGTTCAACACGTTCAGCCTGTTCTTCTGTAAAATTTCCAACTGCTAATTTGCAATTTTTGTCCAAACTATGAATAAAGCAGATGAAATGAAAGTATGAAAAATAAATATAGGAAATTTCATGTCATTACATAATTAAATTTACACTTTATTACCTATCTAAATTGTCTTGAAGGCATAATATTTCTTCTCCTTTTGCTGTTTTATCATAACAAAAAGTTGCTAATTCATTTAGACATGCTTCTTCAATCTCAGGCTGCAAATCAACATTTACTGCTCTTTGTCTCATAACACGTCTTATTTCTTCAAGACATTCAGACTTCAACTGAAATGTGATAGTTAATACACAAATCTCTAAGTTTATAAAATCACTTAATATAATGCCATATAAATTCTTACTGTCATATTTTTTTGTGGATGATATGCGTGTCTATATAAACATGGTAAAATTAAAGGTCCTCTTTCTGGATCCATTTGCCTTCCATCATTGGCCCATGCATTTCTTACATGACATAATCGTGCTGCATCAAATTTACATGCTCTATACAATTGAGGATCCAATTTAAAATCTCTGGCTATAAAGTACTGTATTTGAACTAAAGCAGTTTCACAAGCTACTGTCATTCTGTCTGTACCAAGTTGTTCCATTAAACAAGATATTACTCTGGCATCACCACCATGCACCTGAATATCAATTGAATTGAATACATTATTATCTATTTAATTATACTGGATTTTAACATCAGTGAATATTTCTTACATCTCTGCAAGCTAAATTAACAACAGGTTGACACTGTTCTCTTAAAACAGGATCAATTCTCCAATCTTCCCCAGCATCAGCTTCCATAATTAATTCTTCTAACTGTTGTCAAGGGAAAATATTTTTAGTCAATATGTTGTATTTAATACAAAATGTATCTGAACATAGACATTCACTTACTGCTCTTTGGCACTTGCTGGAAACTCTTGACTTTTTTTTTCTTGTTCTTGTATGCTCCATTAAGCAATGAATTGTTGCACCACCAACTTCAAGACTATTACAAAATGTTGTAATGTCATTGGCACATCCATCAACTATTTCAGGAGATAATCTATAATCCTCCATCAAAAGTTTTCTATGGTCAAACATTTCTGCCTGACAATTTCCATCAATCTTACTACCATTTTTCACTGCAGATTCCAAACAAAGAAGAATCTGTGCTAGTCTTATATTCTTATCTTCAAAGACAGGTCTTCTGCAGTGATTAGTTTTAATGTCATCTTTGCAAGCTTTGACTAGTCCTTTACTGACTCTATAATCAGATGCTATTAGTTTTCCCCTTCTTGTTAACTGCTCTTGGCATAACGCTGTCATAGATCTATCTGTTTTATGTTGCAGTAAACATTTATACACTTGTCCACTACCTGGTCTAATATTTGGACAAAATTTCATATGATCTTGAGAACAAGCCATGTACAATTGTCGATCTAATCTTATGTTTTCAGCTTGTATCTCAGACATATGAAGTACATGTCGTTTACATTGAAGTTGGAGTTCGTTAACATGTTCTTGTAAACAAGCCAATATTTGGCCCTGGGATATATCTCTGTACGGCTGTATTTTGTCACATTTGAATTTTGTAATATCGTTTTCACAATCTGAAGAAAATGGTGTTATAATTCTGAAGTCACTGAAAGCAATCCATTCTAATCGTTGAATGTATGCAATGCAGTGCGGATCCTTGACTTTTTCCCTGTTGTCTATCAAGCAAGACAAATAAGCTCCGTGCTTGTCGCCTGCTGCGGAACAATCTAACGAATCTAATTCTTTACCACAGGTCTTCTTAGCTAATCGTTGTATATTCAAGTTATTTGTAATGTTCACAATGTACTCCCAAATTGCTTGACGGCATTCATTGTCGATACCGGACACTTCGGTTGGCTGTAAACAAAAAATTCAAAGGAAAATAACTAATTTCGTTTTTTCCATATCAAAAGATATTTCTGACAACAAACTCAAATCATTTTTATCAGTTACAAATGACCAAAGATCATACCTTGAATGTTTGAATGCATTCTAATAGCATTAATTCATCGTTATTTATATCTCCGCACAAACTGTTTAAATTCTGCCGGCATTTAATGTTCATAAACCTTAACAAGCTCTCTTCAGGTAAATAAGAGTTGATCACACTCGCTCTCTTAACCCTAACCGAACTGTCAACGGAATTGCTGAACACCCAGCTAATTCTCGGTGTATTTTCACCGTTATTCGTGGACACATCTTGAATAGAAGTTCTTGATAAATGAGCACAATTCAGCACCGACAAATGTAGAAAAATCACAAATAAAACGCTCTTCAAACTGGTCGCGTATTCCATCCTCGCGACGTGGGACCGCTTCCTTGATTAAAAGCAATCTTCCATCAAAAGCATTACGAAATGATTCCTGTTTGTCCGTAACAGTTTTCTTTTTCTCCTTTTTATTTAACCGTTGTTAATCACTCTGCAATGTCAACGTCACGAACAAAAAGAGTATAGTTGTGTATAATCGAATGCAACCGAACTTTGCGCGGAGCAATTACGGTACATACGCGTGTATCACTACTCCAACCATTGCACTTGATTTTCAAATAATCTTGCAAGGCGGATTTGTAAATAGAACTAATGCATTTCATTCAAAGCGAACTATCCATACGGGAATAATCATTCGCAATAAATTTACAGAATAGTACAGCAAATTGTAATATAAAGATATTTTGTAATGTAAATAAATATAAATCAGCCGCATGAAATATGGGTGCGTGTGTTGTGTTACAGAGTATGAAATAACATAGTGATTCATGAAAATTTGATGATCAAAGAAGTATTAACTACAAATTGAATTAGATTTACTTCAGTTTTTGCAATATCTGCGGTTCATCTTATAGTGAAAATGCTCCTTGCTGTGGCGGCGGCGACGCGAGGTTGGCAAGCCTGGTAATTGGCTATGTATGCTTCTATCCCGTCGTCTGCATTAAAGGGCAAGTGACAGCTCGAGCTATATTGTTGACATTCGTATGAAAATTACGGTGTCGCGTTGTACTCGGCGGAGAATCATTTTGCAAACGATTAACATCGAAATATAAGTGAACAATTTTCGAAAGAATACGAACGATCGAGTCGGACATTCTGTTTTTCACGAATCGTGTGCACGTAACAGAAAATTCGGGATTTATAATCGGTGTTTGAGGAAGTATAAGCACGTCGAGGTAATAGATTTCAAACGCTTCGCGATCACGGTGTAAGTGGTACCTATGAACGTCCCGGTTGTTCCATATCGATTAGAATCGTTTAGCAGATGTAATAATGATCGCTTACTGGAAAATTCTGTTCAAGCATCGTCGTAAACGTTCTCGCCAGTAGTATATAACCATCGAGCAAGTGAACGATAAAGTGCGTGAGGAAAAGTGAATCAATCCGTATGGCATTGTACGCACTGACCACAGCGTTGCTTTCTCAGCAAAACTATTAATTTTCTTAATTATAGTTCGCTTCGATTGCTCACGACGTGATTCCGAAGTTCGACGTAGAAAGTAAGTTTCAATCGTATCACGCATTAAACTCTCGCCCGTTCTGTACGCGTTGTTTCAGTTATTTCTTTCAACAGTGTTTACTTTTTCTCGTGTTGATTCGGATTTATCTCCGCGTTTGAAGATCTCCATAAGTTAAAGTTTTCCATAGCACCATTGATACGCAATTTTGTCGGACGTCGAAATATGGGCGAACGTTCTTATCATAGTTTCGATGCAGACGAGAAGAAGTTAATTTCATGAAACGAGTCCAAGAAGTTTTCTCCCTTTGGCCTGTTTTGAGGGTATACTTTAGGAATTGTTTTTGAGAAAACTAAACTACATATCTTTATGCAACTTTGCAGATTTATTTATGTGCATTTATACTGCATTCTTGAATTTCTGTGTATCGTTGGCATATGAACTGTAGTAATTATTCACCGAGGAATTAGACAGGTTAAAAAATTGGTTCGTACGATAATTGCCGCTGAAGTCATCTGAAGTCCGAAACTCTAAAAGACTCTTAATTAGTATGAGTGTGGCTAGCGCCTGAACTACGGAAAATGATAAAACGTGTTTTTGATAAAATGGCATCAATTTGAAGAATGAACATCGATTTTTTTACTAATATTTTGACCTTCAAACCACGCTAGCCACACTCATACTAATTAAGAGTTTTTTTTATTTCAGATGACTTCAGCAGCAGTTATCGTAGCTGTCTACTTCCCTGGTGAATAGTTACTGTACTTCAAATGACAACAATCTACAAAAATTCACGAATGTAGTCTAAATGTATATGAATAAATCTGGAAAGTTTCATAAAGGTGTGTTTCTTTTTTTAAAAAGAAAATCCCATAGCATACCCTCAAAACAGGCCGAGAAAGAATACCCCCTTCACACTCTATCACGCTTTAATAGCTGAAAATGACAAACTTTCTAAATTCGTATACGAATGAGTATAACTTCAAATTCTACCCGCTTCTATCTTTCTACTTTATTAGAAATAGAAATTCTATCTTATTAGATGTGTTTATTAAGCTATACATAATAACATAAATAATGATTTATGTTATTCCCACATAGTGTCACACATACAGGAGATGATGAGACGACGGTCAAAGTGTTATGAAAGAAATTTTGAATTGCGCCAGAGTACGGGGAAAATCGTTAATTTCCGCAAGTGACGCGCAGAAAAGGTTCAATATATTGAAACTTAAATATGACTATTTGAAGAATATGACTTTATAAGAATAAAATATCTACGATCAACGTTTTCCATCGAATATACCTCGTTCAATGTCACAACGGGGGCGTCCGCCGTGATCGTTATATATTTTTCCTCGCGTCGTTAACAGTACTGACATATTTTACGAGATATTTCGTGGGAAAAATCAACGCGAGAGTTAATGTAGCGCGCATTAAACATCCCTGACATTTTCGGTTCTATTTATAGCGTCGCGTTTAAGGGCGTCAATAGCATCGAGTATCTCGTTTTCTGCGATGAAACAGTAAATCTGATGATCGTTTTCACGAATTAGGATTTCTCGCGACCGTCCGGTCGATCCGTTTGGGGGTTCCTGAACGATTGGACGACGAATCGATCGTGTTTGTCAGTGTGCGGCAGATACGGGGTAAAAGGTGATCGATTGGAATCGGTGAAGTTGTAACCAGAGTGATTGAACAGAGAAGTAAAAAGACGTTTCGGAATGATCTGTGGCGGAGAGAAGGACTGGTCTGAAACTTCGGGCGGGGAGGAGGAGGCATGGAAGCCGAAGCTGGTCGGCAGTCTCATCATCAGGGGCTGCAGCTTACCCTGCCATCCCCGGGAATCCCCGGACTGGATGTCGTGAGAGCGTTGCATCAGGTTTGTTCCATGAATTCGGTTAACAGATGAAAACATTTATTCCTTACAAACATTGAATTTATGTAAAATAGCCTCTCCGTATCAGTCTGTAAACAAAATAGAAAATGCCGCTGAATTATAAGTGGATGCCTTCTTCGGGCGAGATATCTTGCTTGTTTTTTCAATGCACTGTTTAACGATGATATACATAGGATATTTTATAATTGTGTATTATCAACAGAAGAAGAAAAAGCATTACATTATTTTGGCGTAAGATCATGTTGATCAAATTATAGATTGGTGTCAGTCCATATGTAAACGTATAACATAGTATAAAAAAATATTCTATCTAATTCTTTTGTGATATGGAATTGTTTACATGAACAGAGAAAATCTTTCTTTGAGATTAGAAAAAATATCATTCCTGGTTTATTGGAGAAGCATTTCTCACAGGAATACAGTTTTTGCTATCGAGGAAGGAACTTTCAGAAATAATAAAATATAGTCCGCAGCAAAAAAATCATGTCCAACAAAATGTTGTGTAGTGTGTGAGGAAAATGAGAAACTTAAAGAAACAAAGTATTTTTGTTGGAATTGTAATGTAGCATTGTATATAGCACCATGTGGTGAAGTGTTTCACTTAAATGAAAAATAAAAGAAAAATTTTTCTTAGAAATGAAACACAATCATAAAATATCCTATGTATAGCATCGTTAAACGGTGCGGTGAAAAGACATTCCACATAACTCGTCCAAAGCGGTAAATAAACGACATCGAGCCGCAAGATATCTCGTTCGAAGAATCAGATGGGTAAAAATCAGTTCGCGAGATATTTCCAAAGAATAGAATGGGCTACAGTGGTGTTCTCCTTTCTCGCCATGTTTTAAGGGTATATTTCGGAAATTTTTTTTGACGAAACTAGTCCAGATATTTTTATGACACTCTGCAGATTTATTTATCTGCATTTATGCTACATTCATGAATTTTTGTGCAGTTTTGTCATCTGAATTATCGTTATTATTCACCGGGCAAGTAGACAGGCTGAAAAGATTGGGTCGCCTGATAACAGCTATCGAAAGCATCTGAAATCAAAAACTCATAAAAAGTCTTAATTCATATGAGTGTGGCTAGTAACTGAAGTACAGAAAATGTAATAAAGAAAACGTATATCATACTGTTATTTAATTACTCTAAAAAAATTAGGATGAATCAGTGAGTAGAGTCGGAATTGCAACGTGCTAAAAAAAGTTTTATTCAAATTGAAAATTGTGGTGATGCACGGATAGTGATTGTTAGTATGAAATCACTATTATGAGAACATTCGATTTGCTTGAACAACAGATACTAGAACCTCCAGTATTGAAACATTTTATTATAAGAACCGTTACGTTTCCTTGTCACTATAGAATTCCCCTTATCTGGATCATTAAATAAAGCCATATCGAGATATATCCCGTCAAATAAGAAAAAGTTCGGTTACATTGACATGCTGGAGTATTAATTAATGCTTATTTTAATTTATATTATTCATACTTGATGATGAATTTTTCGTACAATCTTAAAATGTAGTTTTGTGATGCATACGTTAGCGTTGCTTCGTTTAATTTTTCTGCACATGGAATTAATTGGATAACATCGTGTCTAGAAGAAGGAAGCAGGTGGTTCCGCACCCTTACTCTAGCCATGACTTGATACACGCTGATGTTACCCACTCTTCTTCGTTCCCTTTACCTCGGTGATCCCTTGACCCTGAATGGTTTATGATGTGCTTTCTTTCGTATGGGTTCAAGGTCGATGGGATTAAAGGCAGCGTACCGTTTATTATTAAACAATTTATTGTGTAATACTTATTAAAACTTCGTGACGCGTCTTGTAAAATTTTCATCTTTCGCAAATCAAAGTATTAATTTGGTTAAATTACAAATGCGTTTTTTATTTCCACAAGTATTGTACCGTGATTGTTTGGAAATACTAAAAGAGTGCGGAAGAACATGGATAACAAATTAATCATTAAAACCAAATTACGGAGTACACAGTTTTAATATTGAATTGTTTCGTACAAGAGTTTCAGTGTAAAGCATAAAATTTCAAGTTCTGTTCGTATGTACGTGTATGTTCCAATGTTTAATATCATAAAACAGAGATACGTCGAGCGTATTTTCCTTCCACTGTGGCGGGAAATTAAAACCCGGTGCACCATTTCTGTTTCCATTGGTAGTCGACGTTTTTAGTATCGAAGAATCGAACGGTATATGCCTTCCATTAAAGCTGTTTAATTTGCATCGACGTATCACGAAAAAGAGCACAGTCGATTCTTTTGCCTCAGAAAAATACATGCTTGTAATCTCTCCTTTTACGACAGAAATACTTTCGTCTTATGCTTTTACATATTTGTGAACAAATCTATACTCACGAAGGAGGAAAAGAATATTCAGAAATTCTATGTAAATTCAAAGGAATACCTTATGGATAGAATTACTTTTTGTGTCTAGAAAATGTACATTAACTCAAAGAAAATATTTTTTTTTATTAAATACATGCATTCCTTACAAAGTATAACATTTTTCTTCTTTATCGGAGATGGTTATAAATGTATGCATTGCAGTTTAATTGAAATCAGTTTTTCTAACAAGGCGATGATTAATAAGAAATTCTTGCGAAGTATTCTGTTTTATGAATACGATTGTTATTAGGTCGACAATTAAATTCACAACCTTTGAAACATTATACATAAAAACGTTTATTAACACGTTGACTGCCACAGTGAAAACTCCCATACTTGGTTAAACACACTACAATATCCTATTCCAAACACAAATCACGAAGAACAAACAAATACGTAACTTCAGGTGTATAGTCTTGACCTTCTATTCTTATTACAATACTAATCCTATTCAAAGTTTTTAATAAAACCGGTAATTATTTAATTAAATAAAATTCCATCCGTCGGTCACCGGTAACCACCACGGCTGTGAACGTGTTAAAATCTTGCAACAAATAATTTTTCATTCAAATAATTTTCAGTCGAATCGATGATCTTTTGCTATAGTTCTGGTAATTTTTCGATTCCGAGACAATCGAATTGATTGAGAGTGAATTTTGAGGCGAAGAGATTCAAAAGTTTGCGAATTTAGTTGCTAACGTAATATTTATTTGTTCTGCTGCTGGTCACGATACGCGATTTTAGAAATTGCGTAGCTCATTTTTATAGACAATACTGTCGATTCTCGAATTTATGCCACTTGTCTGCAATAGATTCGTGGATGACGAGGTAGAACTCTGCAGGATATCGTAGATAATTTATCCGAGTTATTATTGGAAGAAAAATGCGGGCCGTTTAGAAACTCTTGTGGTTTTCAATACAGATTAATGTTTTGGACGTGCAGCAATGTCATGCAGGAATATTTATGTGAAAGTGTCAAAACTTCACCATTAACTCTTTACGGTGAATTAAGTTGAAAGGATAATCGGTGACCACGTGCAAAATACTCGCTAGGCGTTGCATGCTACTCGCTTATTATCTTAATTAATCCCTGTTCTACGAACTTTGAGTTAACACCGGTACAGAATCGTAATTGTTCCGCAGACGTTTCGATTGCAATCTACTATTATCCGTACATTATAAAAGTACACACAGAATGCTGACAGAGTTGTAAGAATTGAAAGATGTGAACATTGTATAATATCGTGTGTAGAGAGTAATTCAATCCTTAATTAATGGCAGTTTTCTTATTTTCATTCGATGCTTTAAAATTGATTAAAATATGAAGTGCAGTAGGGCCTCCATTATGCGAATTAATGACAGGATACGGTGTTTCGATAATCAAACGATTATAATTTTTATAAAATAAGGTACGTTTTTTATTTTTTCTCAAAATAGTTCATGTAGGACCATAAGAGAATTTTTAATATGAACAGATTTCATTTTATTCTGATAAAAGATATAAAGGAAGAAGTAAGAAAGCTAATACGAAAATTAGTGAAACATACTTGCATTCATTGTGTTATTCGATTTCTTATCGAATATTTGAAAAAACAAAGAAAGACTGATATTTATTAAAAAAGTAAATAAGGGAAACATGCATATTTTCAAATTTTATAGTATCGAGGCTGTTCACTTGAACTACATTTCAAGGGTACATCGCTACATATACTTTGTTAAAAAACTTGTTAAATATAAACAAATATTTTTTTGATTTTACAGTAAATTTATAATGAATACAAATTAAGTGGGAAGAGTAAGACATTTTTATTTCATATGTGAACCTTTTGTTTTCAAAGTGACATAAGTCACTTTTTTTCTATTTTCAGATGTTTAAAGTTTTGCATTTTAATGCTCCTAAAAACATTAATGCTAGCTATGGAGAAATTAATACTTATTCTTTCGGGTACTTTTAATTATTCTGATTATTATTATTTTTACACAGATGTAAACGGACCAACGTTAAGTCACAGTGACTTAAGCCATTTTCAAAATTGACATTTTATTAAAACTAATGGCTAATGACCTTTACCTATGTGGCCCACACAGCAGAACGTACTATAAACGTTTGTAAAAATACAAATAACTATTTTTGGGGGAAATTTATGTTTGAAATAATAATAATTAAAATAGTTAAAATATTTTAAGAATTATAACATAATATAAATATCATATGCTTATTTCCACTTTTCCAGACTGTGATATCGTTACGGAGCGCGCTGGATTCGTCGCGGGAAGAGCTTCGTCGTCTTAAGGAGAGCGTCGGTGATTTTTCTGGTGAGAACTACGTTGACGCCGTGGAGAGGCTCGCTCTCGAGAATCACGTCCTTAGGCGAAAGATCCTAAGCAGGAACAGTGAGTTTTCTAGTGATGCTGCCACAAGCCCGCTGCCTCAGGCTCGTTTGTCTCCACTCGCAGTAGAAGACATCAAAGAGTGAGTCCTGAAACGTCTCCGTGACCGATTAACAGATCAACCTTTTTCTGCACTACTCTTTCCCGCTGTGAATCGTTCGAGCTCCTTTTACGAACAGTTGTCAGGCGACGTGTTACATTGAAATTCACGACGTTGAATTAATGTTTATAATATCAGGTTGCTGCGTAATAGAGATCGTTTCTTCGATGTGTCTCCTTTGATCTATTTATTAACGTGCTGACTGATTCTTCGAATTTAATTTTATTCAATAACTACCAATTGTTATGAATTAATTAAACTATGAAATTATTGAATATTTTGTTTCTTTATCATTTCTATATGAAACGAAATATTGTAAAATGCTCAACTAGATATCGTTGTTTGTGTCAATGATTTTCCTTCGAGTAGTATTTTATTTTGCAAACTTCATTCCATTGTAATCTCATAAGCTGTCAGATTAGTTAGAAGCTTGAGTGAAACGATGTCTTGTTACCAGTAATCGAGTCTGACATGCATAAATTCAATTTTTTACAGTCTCCCTTTATGGGTACAAACTTGAGGAAAATCCTGTCAAAATATCGAGGAAAATTAACATTACATTCTGTTAAGAGTCTTTTACAGCATAAACGGTTCAGTGTTCTTTTTTTTTAAATATTTAGGAAATCGAAGTACTGCTAAAACCACTTAAGACATTTTTTTTCTTCATCGCACATATTTAAATTAAAATCTTTATTTGAAGATTTGTTATAAACCTTTGAAATTTGCCATTTAAAAACAATATTTATTATTCAATAATTTCATATAAAAACATATAAAATGTCTTAAAATAAATGCGGTTTGAAATAATACAAAGGTACTCACTTCAAAGTTCAGACCTGTAATTACCTCAAGGTCACACCCTAGGAAATCATTGAATTCGTCCCTCTTTTATCCAACAGAATATTGACAAAGAATGTACCATACCATTTAAAGAGAACGAGTTGCCCTTGTAATTACCTTTAAATGAAAGTAATAAGAATTTAATTTTCATGTCATTAAATTCTACGTAAAGAATAGAGAACGTTTCACCCGTTCCACTATTTCCTAAATCCAATAGTTCATCCATTGTTTCAAACGGCACTCGTCTCGAGACTCCCTGTGCAAGGTCAAGTGCAAGAAAAGGGTGACTAATTGCTGAAACTTTCGAGATGACATTAAAACGTACTTGCGAGCCGTAATTTAATGAACATCGGTATGCACCAGTTAACGGAGAAGCTTCGCGTTGTAGCGTTAATTAAAAGTAACGCGTCGCGTTCACGATGCACCTATTAATAACCACGTGTAGCATGTGCATGCGGTTGTATTCTCACTACTGTCATTCTCACCCTGTAAACGTTATCAGTCTGTCAGACGAAGCAGACGTACACATGGACGCGGCCAGAGACAAAGTGGTCACAGAGGACGTGCCGGAGTCATCCACGCCGATCATCGGACCGCGGACTAACAGCAACAACAATAACGAGAGCCCCGAGTTATCTCAGGCGGTGGACAAAACGTCGAGGAGCTATGCGAGATCGTTGTCCGCGGAACAGAAGCCAAAGATCACCATGTCGACGGACAACGCGACCAGTATTAAACTCCAAACTCGACCATCGGTCGGCAATTCAGAGGATGAATTTAAGGGTAGCACCTCGATCGACAGACAGTTCAAAGACGTCGAGGAGGAGGATGAGGACGAGATACAGGCTGATCGTTTGGAAGTTCCGGACAAAGACCTGGAGGATCTGAGTTTGAAGTCTGTTTCGGATGGTGACAATTCGGTGTTCAGCGACAATCCTGATGCTCAAGTGACGCAGCAGCAGCAACGTCAGAACCAGTCGACGGACCAGCCGAAAGCTAACGATCAGTCGGAGAATGAGTCCGAAGAATTGGATGACATCGAACTGATATTCACGACGGATGAGACCTGTCGCGATCTCGGCCTGCAGGAAGATCTGGTATCGATAACGGAGACCGAATCCTGGCAACAGCCTCCGAACACGGGGCAACCGGTGTTGCTGAAGTACACTAAGTCAGCCGAGGGTGAATCTTTGGTCTGCAACGGCGAGAAGAACAGCTCCGTCGAGGAGGCGGTTTCCTCGCAGAGCTCCAGCATCGATCGCGAGGAAAGTGTCGACAGATTCGACGAGAGCTCTAGCACGAGATTGAACAAAATGTGGTCCCAGTGTTCGGTGCTGGTCGAGACCGATATCAGCAAATGCGGCGTTGTTGAAGAACCTGAACACGCTACCAGACACGCGGTCAGGAGGAACACTTTGGCGGCACCGCCTACCGCTTACAGGTAATCGTCAGGTTTTACTAGTAGACAATAACGTATTGATTTTTTACGTTCACATTATGCACGCTTGAACGTCCCGCTGAAGCATTTAACGCTATAATAGCCTCATCACGAATTTTGCCCGCTTGTGAACATCCGTCAGCGCTCCTCTGACCTGTAACAATGTATTTGATTTTTGTTTATATGCAGATACAAGGTGCAACGAAATTCGTGGTGCAACTGAAAAACAGCTGATTCTAGAGCTCAAAATGAGTCGAACTGATAAAATATTTTTTTTTATAGTGTCAGACGTTGTTCTCGAGATATTATTACTTTTATGATTATACAAATATGCGGGCATTTAAATGTTTGGAAACATTAATTTATTCATCTGTTTCATTTTAAGATTCAATTGTTAGGTAATTCTGATAGTGAACAGAGTACAGTGTTTGTACTATGTATAGAAAAAAGCATAATAAAAGGCAAAATACAATCTTCGATATTTTTATATTTTAATACAGATAGGGAAGTGGCGCTTTAGCAAAAATGTATCAAATGTTTCGACTCATATAGATTTTAAAAATGTATCTTTCATTTCGCTTATTTTGTGTAATGCATATGTTCGATGCACTCAAAAATAATAAATTGCATGAAAGTCTCTAGTTTAATGATAAGAATATTGATTCTATTGCACCGTGTTTTGCAGTGATACTAGATAAATACATGCAAGAATAGAAACAAAAAATGTATACAGAGTGTTAAAAAAAAGGGTCTAAGACTTTAGGTGCTTATAGTGCTCACCGAGTGGAGTAAAAAATGTCTAATCAACATAGGTCCTCAAATCAATTCTTTCGATGAAAAATGCACAAGTTTATTTTTGCATATATTACAAATGTTCGATACGTCTTCCTTCCATTTCAATGCAAAACTCACATCTGCGGATCAGAGATCTACGTACATTTTCGAATTGTAATCTTTGTTGACATTAGTAATACTCTCGTGTTGTCATACAACCTGGAACTAATGTACTTCTAAACCAATTCCTCTGTTTACATTCAATATGTTGCGAAGTGACTCACTTACGACATCAAACGTTCGAAAATATAAAAGTTGCTTTCACATCGAAAGGATTGATATTAGGACTTATGTTGATTAGACATTTTTTACTCCACTCGGTGAGTACTATAAGCACCTAAAGTCTTAGACCCTTTTTTTTAACACCCTGTGTATACATATGTACGGTAATCGCATTATGATAAATGGGCGACGCTCGGAACATATTGCTATTATAGAACTTAACCATATAATAGTATAATTGCAGTCTATAACAAAGTTAATCAATTTCAGATAAGTGTGTGTCTATAGATTTTTAAACTTGCTTTTTTCCGAACACAAAATATCATTCGAAAAGAATGTATTCGTTTGATATATATTATGGTGTAGCATCATCAGCTTCTCTATGCAGCATAAATTTCGGCCTATACTGTACAAAATACCATAATTTAAAATATTTTTGTTTTCAAGTATTTTGAAATATTTCTTTGTGAGATTTTTCTTTTGATTTACACGTAAGATACAACATAAAGCCTTTTGTCGAATTTACCAGTAGTATTTCATAGATTATATTAAATACAATATTGCAAATTATATCGAGTGTGGTGAAAAACGTGATGCAACAGAATAGGGTTAATTTTGCTTAGAAAATACATTTAAATTGTAGATTAAACTGTTAAGTACCCGGTTTCGTTTTTTAGAAAAATGGCTTAAAAATTTTGATAAATACTTATACACTGTAATTTGTGTTCATATTTGAAAATCAGTGTTAATAAACTGAAAGAAAAAATTATCAAACTTTCGAACAACGAAAAGTATAATAAACAGCGGCGGCAACATTTTTAATACTTTGACTGCCATTTCACCCATATATAGATGACACTTCGATTTAATCATTACTTATTTGATCACGTGTAACATTAATGAACGTATCTAAGCAGGTCTAATGGAACCAATAGAAAAATTGTAAAATTTACTAATATTATTGATGAAGAGGAGTATCATTTTGGAGTATATAATAATCATTTTTATTCTAAAAATGTAGAAAGTTTGTAATTTTCAGCTAATACATCGTGGCAGTTAAAGTGTTAACGATATATTTATGGATGATATACAGAATTCAGAAATTTATTTGACTTCCTCAACATCATTGTATGACCTTTCGTGAATGCATACGAAATGAAATATTAAAACGCTTTTCAAACACCCAATGCATAATACTTCATTAGAGATTGCATTATTCGTAATTAGGAAGAGACTGTAGTAAATAACAATTTTCTCCCAAAGAAGGAATTTTTTATATTCCAAGCGTTCTTAAAAAGAGAACAATATATTGATTGATTTGGTAATTTTATAGAATTTGACATTTCGTGGAGCCGTTCACTTTCTGAAGTACTCTCACGCCAATGTATGCATGTATTCATTGAAAGAACTTTAATTAGCCACTGCGCACTTAACGACTACAAAACGTTTTCACTTAGTCCCACCTTTTTTTTTAGCACGCAGCAATTCGCCGGATGTGAACCTGCCTAATGACTGATACACGCATAAATGAAACTACATTTTAATTGTGTTTCCTGTCTATTAGCGTATTACATGTAATTGTACAAGAACTTTGCTTATACGAATTATTTTTTTAATAATAAATTTATGTTTAAATATTTGATTACTATTATTATTAAATATATTAAATCTTTTTAATAGAACTTTGAATATTTTTTTTGGTTAAATAAGTTCGATTTTAACACGGTTCGAATAATCGAATTTTTCTCATATTTCAATGAATCTATTTTCATATAAATTATGTTTATTGTGCAGTAATATTAAAAAAAAACAGGTTCAGATAGAGATTTTCCTTTATACCCCTCTTTATAAAACCACTTATGTATAGCCATATTTGACTTTTTATTATTAACAGTCGTTATAGTCTCCAGAGTACTGGTTGGGTTGGGTTGAATAATCGAGGTTCTACTGTATTATCGTCGAACGTGAATAACAATTTCGCTTTGTAAATCAAACGTACTGCAGACTCTGAAGATTTCGCTTTAAGTAATCGGAACTTTTCAACGTTCATTCAGGAGACAAGAGAATAATGTAAAACGTAAAAGCTTCAGACTTTTTTCCATTTTTATTTCCCTCTGAAGAATTAAAGTCAAGCTTCTTCAAACTAGCCTGAACTCTCGTGACTACCAGCTTGCTTATCATGAATACATAATGCACTTCGTCAGAGGTAGCTGCAAAAGGTCGAGTCCTCGGTCTCTTATTTTCGGAAACCTGTTTCAATATTTGAATGTACTCAAAAGGAGACATCTATTAATCTGGTCAAAGAATATTACTATGACGTAATATATACATAATATAAATTTCTGATATAATTAACCCCTTGAAGACCACCTCCGTATCTCATACGGACCCTGTGTTTTTCACGTATCGCCCGCGTCCTTATGAGATACAAACAGAAAAAAGAAAAATACAAGATACTATTGTGAAAAGTGTGACGTCGGGCTTTGCATAGACGACTGCTTTGAAATCTACCACACAACGCTTCACTTCTAAAGTAAATCATTCACTTCGGGCCGCATAGTACCATATTGATTCCGGGACCTCGGTCGTCGAGGGGTTAAACATGGACTATCAAAAAACAGGCTAAAATGACCCTCAATTTTCGTTATTAAATGCATTTTTCTACTTCCTACTTTCCTACTAAAAATCGTTTTTTAACCCTTGGATAGTGGATTGTGAAACACTTACGTGCGGCGCGGACGCTGGGTCAATTGTGATCCAGTATAATATTACTTTTACACTTATTTTGGAAGAAATTTTTAAGTTGTATTTTTCATTCATAGCATGTAAGTAATTACATTTGTCAGTTTTTTGCCGAAAGAATCAATGCTAAAATGATTTTCGAAAATTATTTTGATTTAGAAAACATGAGCCTACATACAATGATACAAGGTAAGAAAAATACACGAAATGCAAACAAACGATATTTACTCTGAATCTGCACACTGAATATATCAAATGTTTTTCAATTTTTGCATAAATATTACATATCTGTTGCAAACGTTCACTACATTTTGAGCTGTACTTGTTATCGTACTTAGTACGTTTAGAAGATTCTACAATTACTATCATTATAAACTTGTATTTCCCTCCACACTCCGTGACAAAGCTATAAGACACACGAGAATTAAGGAAAATTCTATTTAGCTCAGGAATTTCTTCTTCCTTCATTCGTACTGTTATTGTTTATTTCATGTAGAAGCAGACGGTGCAGTTCTACGAAATACCGGAGGTTGCAATTCCAAGAATTTAGACAACGAATGTAAACATGTGGTTTTCTTCGCGACAAAACTGTAAGACAGACGTTATTTGTTACAAAAATCAGAAGGTAGTAAGAAGTTATTTGTGTGATTTTCACTGTAGTAATTAGTTTTGTGTTATTTGGTGTGTAGTCCTATGAAAATTTTTAGTTCTAATATTAAATATACAGTAAAATACCTCGTGGAAGCACATTAAGTAGAGCAGAAATAATAATGATCAATAACTTGCAAGAAAAAAGGTTTCACTGGCAGAAATATCACGCATACTAAAAAGAAGTCGCTGTGCTATGCGTAACTATCTAAAAAATAAAAAAAAAGTACTTGAAAAAACATCCTGGTGGACGCAGAAAAGTGCATCGCAAGAAGCCGAGGAACTCTGTATTTGATTCCGGGTTACTTGACTCTTTAGGAACTGACGAATTTATAACATTTTACAATAATAAATGACCTCACATTGCAGGTCGTTGAATTCGTCTCAACAAATGCCATCGTACTATGAAAAAAAAATATATGGTTCTATTTAAAAATGAATTTGACTTTGAAATATCCCCCCCCGCCACTCGACCTGCAAAAAAAATAATTTGCACCATATAGTGTCCCCTTTCATACGAAATAACTTTTGTACAAATATTTTTTTGACAGGTTCGGTCCTCCACGAGATATTCCAACTTTTCGAGATAAAGGAAACATCCTGTATATGTTTACTGAAGTAGTTCAACTTTACTTTAGCGGTTCTACAAAATTATGTGTTTAAATAATAATATTCGCCAAAATAATAGATGTCTCATAGCTTTGTCGTGGAGTGTATGAGATTGTAAAAACTGTGATAGACGAAGAATCCGCAGCTGCGAATTGCAAACCTGCATGGTTTTGTACCAGCGAGCACTGGAATAAAACTGAAGTAGCGTACATTTTTCGACGAGGAGTCAAGAGCGTAATATGATACTGCAAACGCATCTAAGCTACGGGTCATTTGTGACCCTGCGTCCGCTGGCTGAGGGTTAACTTATTAAACTTGCGACAATGCTTTCCCTTTTCTCTTGTGCTTTCTCTTTTTTCGACTTTCCAGTAATTTCTTTGAGTTGAAACTCGGGCGGGCTGTCCGAATGTCGAGAAAATTTTTGGGATCCATGGTTCCTGACCGTCTCGAATGGAAATAATAAATGTGTGTTATGGGAAATTATTACGTGCGATTAGGTTCTCGGCAGAGTTGCAAGCTGAAAATTAGATCAAGTCCGTAGAGCCATTGTCGGTTGCCTAGGGTCTAATTGCGTTCCGGAGCCAATAGGGAGCTGTTAATGGTTCAAAGTTACGCGTAATTTCATATGAAATTCCGTTATTACGAATTTAATGTTCATCATCACTTAACACGCAAGTGATATTGCGTTTCGAGGTATCGAATGAACCGCTCGATTATCATTACATTTCATATGATTCAGTAATTTTTAGAAATCGAAATACTCAATGTTTAACAAAGAATTGAAGAATATTGTCATCCCAACCATTTTTTCAACGTTAAACGTTAAAAATATTTGTAAGTGTAATGCAGTGTGTACGCGTCATTTAAAATTCTGGTAACTGACTTTTTGAAAAATCAAATTCTACGGTTTAATTATATTTTAAAGTGGCATAATTTGAAGTTATATTCATACTGTATCAAGTCTGCGAAGTGTATTGTTTCTGCTGTAACAGAGGTATAAAGTGTTGAGCGTAGGTCAGTTCTTCGATGGTAAATTATGATGGACACTTTAATGCAGACATTTATTTATTTACATAAACAGGTTGGGGATGAATCCTTTGGATTATATTCTACTCACAAAATGATCGTCCTTTTTGTCTTGAAGCACTCTATTATAATATAGAAAAATATATATACCATTCCATTTAAAAAAAAATTCAGATGGCCTCGAAATGATCTTCAAATATGTACTTTCTTTTGAACAATTTTACCCTCAAAGCCAAGGAACTTTCATCCTAAACATTTTTCTCCATCACTACAGTTAAAAAAGTCATCTGGGTGACCTGTTTTAAGCGCCTCGCCTTGTATAATCTTTTATAATCATAGAGTCTTTAATAATGTAAATTGCTAATGGCCAGAATGAAACGTCTGGCGTGGACAACTGATAGTGTTAACGCATCTCGCCCCACACTTGCCACCTACGAAACTTATGCTTAGCCGCTGGCGGAAATTTGTATATTTCAATTTAAAATTACACTCTAGAAATATTGCTGTAATTGAAAAAGTATTCAGCATTTTGGTATGAATGTTTATAAAAAGTGTAAGTCATGAAGTATTTACTACGAATCACAATTTTTTTAAGACAATTATACACCCCTAATGAGTCAACTTTAAATGAAAGCAAGTAAAACGTGTCTATTGCAGGCACTTCAAATACTTTACTATATAAACACATCGCACTTGCAAGACAGTTATATAATTAATTATAATGAGCAGTTATATTCTAACCTGACATTTTGCTACTGCATTGAAGACTGAAGATATTTTCAAAAATATTATAATTATACTGTTTACAATGTTTATGTAATTCAACATGTTCATATACTTGAAATGTGTACGTTCGATTACATCAGAGTATGTACTATAAAATACATTTTTTCAAACATACAGAGCACAAAATATAGTTACGTCAAAATTTAATTTCTTCGACTATGTTAACATAAGAACTGTTGAACTCTGGAAAATGTATATTTGCGTGTACACTCCCGCCCAAAGGTCATGGGACACTTATCTGTTTTGACAAACTTTAATTATATAATGTAAATTATTTAAATTACATAGCTTTATTGCTGAATGCATTTACGCATATATGTTCAATATTAACTGAGTACGAGACAATAAAATGTTTAGTTTAACAATGAAAAACGTATTTGAAGTGTTGAAAACACATTCTGTTATGTTTAATGCAAACGGAATTTTTTTCATTTTTTCAAACCACGATACGTGTCCAAAGTCACTGGTAGAGCTATGGAACATTCTACAAGAAGAATGGAAAAATATTAATGCAGAAATTATAAAAAAATGAATTGCTAGGATGCCAGAATTATTATAGTAGAATCGGTACTTAATGCACATGAAGGATATGTAGACGAAAAGAAGCTTTAATTATTATTCATGTCTTTGATAAGATTTTGAATAAATCATTGCACACACTTGTTATTATATACATAGTATAATTAAATACTTTAACGATTTCAGTCATTTTTGAGGTCTTTATGAAATGTTAGTAGGTGTTCTGTGACTTACGAGCGGGACTGTACATCCGAAGTCTAATTATAACGGTATCTAACAAAAACTGTAGAAAAAGACGTACTTTTACGTGACCGGCGGTTGAGTGATAACATGGAAAAGACGTATTCGTACGTGACCGGTGCAGAATGTGTTAAAAGAGGTAATTGTTGTTTTTCAGGCCAATTATCCATCGAGAAGCGTTGGCGGGTAGCCGACGAAAAAGTGCGGCACCATTGAGACCGGTGATGGATAGAAGCACCGGAGCAAGACGAGAGTCTGGTGCTCAGACGGACATCTCAGCACTTCCGGCCCATTGGCGGTCCGAGAGTTATCTTGCACACAAAGTAGCGCACACGTTTACAACGTTGCCCAGCAAATTTGCTCTACCGACTGGAGTGCCTGGAAGACTCAGGCTATCCGACAAGACCCGGGAAGCCAGGAGAGTGATGCTCTCGGACATCAGTTTTACCAGCATGGTGCCAGAATTGTCCAGAAGCGCCGATCACCTCTGTCACGACCCACACGCACAGGTAGGGTCCGATTTAGGATCGGAATCTTCATAATTCCTTCAAGCGTATGCAATATCTTTCTGACGATGCGTAATAACGCTGTAACATTTTATCAGAATCAGCTGACGGTTTTTATCTGCAATAGAGATATTTCGTACAGTCGTAGGCTTTTGCACCACATGCAGTTTCGAATGATTTGAACATAGAACCGCGCGTAGTTTAACCCATAGCCTTACGATTCAGTTTCAAGCAACGGTGCATATTCAGACTGGAATAGAATAGAACATTATTATTTTTAGTCTCACAGCCATGAAACAGGACTTAGTTTACAAAAATAACTCTTTTCTCCCATCCTCACACACTTTCGCACTTCCTATTATCCGCCTTTTATCTTTTCTTTTTTTCTCTAATTCCCTTAAACAAAATACTGGACACATATTGTTATAAACAAATATTGAACACAGCATAAAATAAGTCACAATGAATGTTGCAGAACATAAAAGATCGGTCCTGTGTATCTTTCCTATTTATTCATATGATTTTGAATTTCTCATTTCAAAATGTTTTTATACGTCGATACACGCTTGATATCGACGGTAGAGTGGAATTTATTATTACACTACAAATATTCTTCTAAGAATTTTCCTGAAACTCAGTAATTGAGTTGGTAACTTGTTGCAGCAGTTTTCCGCGTGACGTCACTTCTGTACAATTTAAAGACATTAATATGAATTAAGGACTGAAAGAAACGAACAGAATCGTACGGGTTACTGTAAACGTTGTATTCAATTATATGTGGATCAGGGGCATTTGAATGCATTATAATAAAGAAAACATTTTGCCATTTTGTACTGCTGGCTTTGGTAACATTGATTCACTGATAGTGATCGTTTAGTTTTTATTAATGAATGCTTTTGTGTATGACATAGCACAGTTTTTTTCTGTACGCCTCTTTGTACTTTGGATGATGTAGCAGTAACTTGTTTTGTAATTTCAGTATCAGTCATTCCATTGTATTATGTCACGTTCAATTTGCATTACATCGTGTAGGCCCCAAGCAACATACTGTGTGCACTGAATCGATGGTAATTAATAAAGATATGCTTTAACGATGCATAAAAGTCTCGTGTTTGTCACGATTGCACAGTCATTGAAACGAAACGTTAACGTGTAGGAAAAAGTTATACAATAATTTTAAATGCATTTAAATAATAATGATGCCATTAAATGTATATAAAAATAATGTCCATTAACGCTTAATTTATCATTACAAGTGATTTGAACGATTGTTTTTGTCATTAGTCTAAACAGCCTAATTTCCATCAATAGTAATACACCATCACTCTTTGTTATTAGTAAATCGAAGTTTTTGAGTCTATTGAAAATTGGAATTTTTAAATTTATAACTCCATCTCGGTCCATAACGATCGCGATTTGAAAATGCACTCAAAAGTTGCTACTTTGAGTTTAACAATAGCTGTTGAGTCAAGATTCAACGAAAAAAAACAAGTAATTTAGAAGGATCAATCATCTTATCGCCATAGATTGCAACTTTTATCCCAAAAATTACTAAAAATTGCAGAAAACCAGAATATGATTTTATTTAATTAGCATCATCTCGATTAATATTAATAAAGGTTCGTGACATAAAAGACGTTGTTGCTTTTGGATATACATACTTAATATGTAGCACTGTTGTTCTTTTCTGTGAGTAGTCAGCGTCGTGACCAGTTCCGTAACGGAAAATTTACTCGAGAAACCTTAAATCAATTCCAACGGGCGTTACGTAAAGGATAGTTAAACGTCATCGGCAGGATATTTTCGCGTTACGAGTGTTTGATGCGTGCGAATTTGTAGCAATTTATTCATGCGTGCTTGTATTCTCAGTATCTTTTAATTAAACCCAGAACTACAAACACGTAAAGAATAAAAAGTGGCATTCCCTCTGTGTTAAATATAGAAACTCATCAGTGTTTATAATTACAATTCTAGTAAATAGCAATAAGTAGACTGAGAATATTTAGACAAATATAAATTTCTGTTCTTAAATATTCTTATGTTTTAATATAAATAAGAAAGAAAGACCTCGTGAACAATTTCGTTGTCTCGTAGAACCTTCAAGATTATATTTTTTATTTCGCTATTTTTTTAGATAAGGCTACTTTATATACATGAATGGACAAAATTATATAAACACCTGCAGTTCACTAATAAATTCCTCCAAATTTTGCCTTCAAATCGGGCATGCTCTGCATGTTGGTAGTAATTGTAATTAGGGCTCTGCATACACCTACTTAGACGTCCCCAATACACGCTCTATCTCCTTACATTTTTTTTTGGAAAAACTCTAAATAGTATTGTCATGCAACTTTTTTCATTTGATTATTTATACAGGGTGTCCCTCGACTCGTGGTCAACCGTCTGGGAGGTGATTCTATATGCAGAGATAAGTCGAAATGAAAGAATAAATCTTTTTCGTCCGAGGCTTCGTTTTCGAAAAAATTGAGGTCGAATATTTACCTAGTACATATATACGTACTCAATCGTGTGTCGACTTTACGCATCTCATTATAGACTCTTGTTTTGATTCTTCCTTGTGTTTAGAAACATGATGGTGACCTCAATTGATGGTCTATCGTTCGTGCTGTCTTATTGACGGTATGAAGTAAGGAAGTAAATTTTGTATAAAAGACAAAATATTTGCTATTACAATAGTTTTATTTTAATATTCGACTTTGATTTTCTCGTAAACGAAGCCTCGGACGAAAAAATTTTATTCTTTCTTTTCGACTCATTTTTACATGTAGAATCACCTCCCAGTCGGTTGATCACGAGTCGAGGGACACCCTGTATAAAACAATATACTGTATAAAATTTGAGAAAAAGATATTTGAAAAATGATGGAGATATAGAAGTTTGCATTAGACGTGTCCTTCGGCGTGGTGTTTTGCGGTTGTCTCGATTTGATCCACATCAATTAATAAAATGCAGCGAATCAAATTATATCTTAAAGTGGATGGAGTTTACAGTTATTTACGAGCCAGATTTTGGAAATTTTACGTTTACAAGGAATGACAGTTGTTGGAATCCGATCTCACAATTTCTCACGAAAATTCTGGTCGTTTCTTTGCAATAAAAAATGATCAGATAATTAAAATAAAAATCTGGCTCGTAGATAATCATACACTATCTCATAGAACAATTCTTCAAAATTTGAAGGAAATCGACGCAGTAGTTTTCGACAGATCGTGACAACGGATTCTGGAAGCACAGTTTCGAGAAAAACGGTTTCAAAATTTTGTGTACATATCTCCATTATTTTTAGAATTGAGACGTACTATTACGAGAAAATATTCTTGATACACACTTTCCGGATATGTGTAAAACAAATCAAAGTTTATGATCTGTCCAGGTGTACGTAGCCTCTTTGTAGAGCCGGTAGAGCTGTTTCAGTCTATTGATTCGTTAGAAACGAGCAAAGCAGTTATAATTAGTTTGTATGTAGATACGCTGAACAATTACGTTTGCGCGAGAAGAGAAAAGATTGGGGGAAAACTCGCGGCGGAAAACTGGCGAAAAACCTTTTGACTGATTCTCATGGGTATTATGCGGATAAGACAAAACGCGTGTGCATACGAGCTCCACGGCGAACTTGACGTAATGGGCTGTTCCTGAAACGCGCAACACGGCCTCGTTTATGTGCGCATACATAGAAATCCTTTTGCAACGTGCGTCAGGGAAGGTCGAACGAATGGAGTTAATGCGATTCACGTTGGTGTTCGTCGTAATTCTGCAGACTCCGTCAATCCGGGTTTCTTCCTTTTATTTCCTTTAGCTCAGTTTACATCGGTAGAGTAACTGATGCCACTGCTATAGTAAATTACTATACCCGTGTAAACGATTGAGCAAGCCAGTAGTAAATATGCTGCACAAAACTATTACAGACACAGGGGTTTTACTTATTTTTAACGATCTGTCAAGCATCAGCAATGAAAGATATTTGAATCATTTATTACTGACGTGGCGTATGTCCAGTCTTTAAAATTTTACACCAGGCGAGAAGAATTTCCTAATTTTTTTCGAAATAATGTTTATTATTTATAATAGCATTTTGTTCTTTTGTTTACGGAAAACGAGCGAATAGAATTCTTGTGAAAAATGATTATATCGATTTCAAATAAATGTCCATTTCTTCAAAATATACCTACTTCAAGAGTACTGTTGAATAGTGATTTGCTTTTTTTGTCAATTCTTTTGTATAGACAAATTCCTGACACGTAGAAAACATGATTAGTGCAGACATCTGAATATTCGTCATTAAACAATTTTTTTTACTTTTATGATTTACCCATTTCAACAAAGAAGTCGCATGTTAATAGTGCTTATTATTTTCTCAAAAGGTCCTCAAATATAACGATTATGTTTTGGGCCATCTAGATGTATTTCAATCAATTCTTTGTTCATATAATTTTATTACACTCATTTCGATAATATAATCTTTGACACGCAATATTATTATCGATATCAACAGCACACTTGTGATTACTAACTACATACTACGTTTAAGGGATGTGTCATATAAGGCTAACTAAGACTAAATAATGTTAGCATTTTGTACTATTTATAAACCACATGGGGACATTTATTAGCGTAACGGAATGTTCCATCGCGTGTTTTCCCACATTATACGTTTCCTTATATAGGATCTCGTTACACCAGAAAGATAAAATCTTTGTAATAACTGTTTGTAGCACACATAATGTTCCGTATAGCACTTACTGTCGTTTTTTCCACTTCTCGAATTTCTAATAACTGAATAATATCATCTATTGGCATTAAAGTATAAATATTATAAGCGAAATATAACGTTTCACTGCGTCGAAGGTCTTAAAACAAGTTTAATCCTTTGACTGCGGGCTATTTGGAAACGAGGCGAACGTGGCGTGCTGCCGAGTTGTAGTACTATATAACGAGCCAATACACCGAACGCCTATGGGCGTCAACAGTAGATGGTGCATGACCTTATCAAGCGCCTATAGGCGCTGATAGTAGTCAAAGGGTCAATCATATCAAAGAAAGCTTGCAACTCCCTTAAAAGATTTACTAGGCCACCTACTCTAATGAAATTACAATCCACAAGGAAAATCGACTTTTTAAGAACAACCTTAATCGACTACCACTGTTGCTGATTACAAGACAGTTTAATCGATTGACGTTTCCTTTCCATTTCCTTTATTCCCAACACAAGGTTCAATTGCTTGAACATTTAAGGGGAGCTCCGATAGTCTCATTTTTTCATTTAGTTTCATTTTTTTTATTTTCACCTCACTAAAATCATCAACGCATACCTTCAATGAAAAGAGAAAATTAAACGGACTTTTGAACCTCTCCTGATATTTTCATTTAACCCTTTCGTTGTGGCGACTTTGACGTAAAATTACGCATTATAACAGTCGATAACGTACAATTACGGAGTTCTGTCGAACGCCTATGCGCGTCTACAGCACTAGACCTTTATGTGAGATTGAACTTTTCTTATTTTATTACTATTGAGGTTCAATTTTCTTTTTCTTGTTTCAGACTTGTTTCAGCGCACGAGGATGCGGTCTTCGTACACCAGACGTGCATCGACGAGAATCGCTGGGTTCTCCAGCAGGATTTTGGCCTCGTTGCAATCCTGGCACAGGACTTCCAAGTCCTTGCGACTGCCGTCTGTCCACGGACCTTTACTCTTCGCGATATCGTGGCTCTTTGTCTTCGATTCCTTCGCCCGGACTCGAAGTTGTCGGTGGTCCGTCTAGAAGACACTCCTGGAGAGCAACCGCAGCATCCTTCGACACGTGGAGAGTTCCAGTGGCCACTTCCACTCCGAGACCGACCTGGTCCTCCATGCCCTCGTCACCTACGCACGTACACCCACCCACGGCATCCTCGAAGACTTCAAAAAATATACCGAAGAGAACGCGGTCGAAAGTTACTTTCCAAGGTATATTCTTCAACAGTTTTTTCTCATCTGTCTGGTTATGCACATCGTACAGCTGATACCATAGTATACGCGGTTTGTTCCAAAAGCAAAGGACTGTTTCCTTTATAACTCAGAATGGTAGCACTGATAAAAAACGAGTGAACTGCTACGGATATTGCATGGATCTGTAATGTGAGTCTTGTTGGAAAAACTTAACTTACACATGTGAATGATATTCACGTATATACATCAGTGATGGTTACGGGAGCTTCGACTTTCCCCCACTCTAGGTCCATTCCCCTCGTTTCAGTTCCCTCCAGTTCGCTCCTCGTTTCCCCTCGTTCAGTCGTCGTTTCAGATCACAACCTAATAATCCTATATGATGGGAATGGACCTAGAGTGGGGGAAAGCCAGGACTTCTGTGGACATCGACGAATTTGTAAAAGTGAAGTAAATACCGGGTGGCCCACGCAACTGGGACAAGTCATACCTCTTTTCTGATTGCAATTAGAAAAAAATGTTAAAGGAAAATGCTGTTTGGTTTAAAGAGGATTACATTTTGAGGACCGTATTTTTGTCACAAGTGCAACAGTGCATGTGCATTTTACAGTTCAACCATTGTTTTTTAAATGTGAACGTATATAGTTTTTTGCATAAATCAAATCCTCTTGCCATTCTGCGTAAAAAAGTATTAGGATAAGGTGATCCAGAAATGATTTGTTCGTAAAATATTCTAAATAAATTTATTCATTAAAGAAGCATAATCAAAGATCACTTCGATTCGGTTATGAAAACAATGAGAAAGCGGTGTATGAAGTGTTTAGAATCCAATGGGGAAGCGTCTGAGCATCTTCTTTAATAAAGACATTTATTTAAAATATCTCACGAATCATTTTTGACCACCTTCTAACCGGCAGAGAAACAAGAACACTTTATCAGTGTTTGTGATAAATGTTTACATTAATTATAGCTTACATTTATCAAATGACATTATAATTTCGCAGATTAATAAATTTATTTTACTCCATTTTAACTTCGGGTTAAATTGACCTAACGGCTCTAATGTAACAATTATGTGAACGGTGCACAAGTGTTAATACGATTAGCCGAGCCTTAGTATATTCATTTTTTGTTAACCTTCAAGTGTGTATTGAATACTTGTATTGAATGGAGCCACATCACATAGACTCAGGTTTCTACGTAATATTATAGGACATAGACGAGTAATCTGATAGTAATTATTCTACATTACATAAGTAATCTCTGATATTTTGTAATAGTTTGTTCTAATTCTATGAACTTTGTGTAAAAGATGAGTGTCTAAAAATCAAGGAAAAATATTCCTCACGTAATTTACACATTACGACGTTACCCATCCAAAATGAACATTTCATTTGATGAAGTAACGTAGGCACCTCGCACTGTTCGCTACGACCCCGACTAACGACCGTTAAAGCTCGAACTCAGAAGCATCACTGTCCCAACAGTAACAAGTGGTCTATCGCAATTATGCCAGTATCATTTGTAACAGAAATGGATAACTATTCGCCAAGAGAAATTGTGAACATTTGACGGTCATTACTCGGGGTCGTAGCGAACAGTGCGAGGTGCCTATATTACTTCATTAAATGGAATGTTCATTTGCCATTTTTCGTTGCATTTTCCAATAAGATCATGCAACAAATGAGGTCGCTGAATTTTTCTCGTTACGCTCTATCGTTTTGTAAAAAAAGGTATACTATGTATCAGTTAAAAAAATCCAACTAACCTTGAAAGGACCTTAACGCTTGCACTTATTATTAGCGAACTTACACTTGCACTTATTGTTAGCGAACTTACACTTGCACTTATTGTTTGCGAACTTACACTTGCACGTACTAGTGTTCCCCTCCGTCCCATTTAATCCCCCCAAAAGGAGGTTTTACAATTCAAAACGTAATTTCCGAAATATTAGTGTAGCGACCCGTGTGTGAACTCTTCTCCGAATCGGTGGAGGATTGGGTTACGCATTCGGACGCCAGCCGTTGTCTCGCAGTGCCCCTCTGGCGACCCCGTTGCGTTCGGTTTGTTGTGTCTGTTGTAGCGCGGATACAACCGCGAAAAAAAAATAGTCTCGTTGAGAAGCTTGTATATTTCCTACGACTGTTTATAAATAAAATATCTAAGCAGTTACAAGGTGGCCATCCTTTATGTGAGTTTTCCGTACCTACATTAGTATTTATAGATGAAAATTGGCCATCCTGTATATTATTATAATAATATATTCAATTTAACACATGTTGTTCCGCGGAAAATTTCAGCACAAGGTGCACGCTTTTTCTTAAAGTTTTCTAGTTTTATGAGGTGAACTACTTATACAGAGTGAGTCACGCAATTGGAACGGTTTATAAGTTGTTTGGTCCGAGATAAAAAAAAAGTTGTAAAGGAAAAAGTTGAATGGTATAAGAATGTCTATTTTTTTTATAAGTGTTGTGATGCACCTAAAAAATGCAAAAGCATTGTGTTTTTTAAATGGAATTACATATTCATTTTACATAGATCGATTCTTGGCATCATTCTGTATAAAACAGTATTAGGGTACAATGTTAAAAAAATTATTATTTCGAAAGACATTTCAAGTTTTTTAATGTAAAGTATGCCTTGCAACAGAAATTCAAGTGTTGCCATCTTCACCACTTAACGGCGCAAGTATTTGAATTGGAGGTTGACTTCAAATTGATCTAAGTCAAGTGGAAGATTTAAACCCAAAAATTGTAACAAATTGTTCGAATTTAACTAGCGACCACGTTGATTCTTTAATGAAAAGCATAAAAAACGGTTCGTTAAATGCTCGTTGTGTCAAGGATGAACATTTGAACATCTCCTATAATAGGTATCGTATACAGAAGAAGGCATACTTGACATTAAAACACCTGAAATATATTTCGAAATATGTGTAGATTTTTTTTAACATTGTACGATCTGTTAAAAAATTTAGAATTAAATAAAGATATTATCACGTTATTTACCATTTTATTTGACTGTTTCGTTTCGCGATACAAGACAGAATAATGGCCGTCGCGTCTTCTTGCCCGACGTTGCAATATTTTTTCTGAACGCGAGAACGTAATTGTTGTGTCTGCGATCGTGCATCGCAGTCGGCCACTGGAGCGTTCCTCTCGAGGCATTAGCAGTGTCGCAGCCAACTTCAGTAGCCGTTTTTGAAAATGCCGCTCGATAATCCTGACACATGCGTCATCCTAACACATACGTCACCTCACAAAGGGGTTAACGCTACAGATCCACATGAAAAAAATATGCATTTTCATTTAAAAGAACAATGCATTTGCATTTCTTGAGCGCATCGTTGCATTTATAAAAAATCTGAACTTATAGAAAAGTAAACATTCTTATAGCGTTCAACTTTTTCCTTTACAAGTTTTTTCTATCGCGAACCAAATTCGAGTTATAAACTGTTCCTACTGCGTGAGTCACTCTGTACTCCAATTAATCAAATTGCTCTCAATACACGTTTTTAAATAAAATTGTATTACCGTCACTTTATTTTATCTATCATCACATTTTCACCCAACAACCAAACTTGACATCTCTGAATCTTACGCGTATCTTTTTCAAACCACTCGAATCGATAGCTGCTCGGTCAATTTTGTTTGGTATCAATGTGCATGCTTTTTTTCGCGTATTTTCTTCAGTTGGTACAAGGCATGCGTTTACTTGCAGAATGTCCGATGACGCGCGGCAGTTTACCGAACCTGCGATCGGATTTGATCGGTGGCGATAACAGCGGCGATTCGACCGAGTCGTTGATCGACGAGGCGGAGGATTATTTGCGACGAAGCATCGATTCGATGCTGACAATTTCCAGTAGCGGTGTCAGTTCGGATTATTGGAACAGACAAACGGCCCGACGGAGACGTGCACGACGATACTCTGAACCTGATCTCATCCGCGACTGGCATCCGCCTCAGGATGCCAGACCGTACCTGCCAAAGGTAAACTCCAACAATATTCCTATAATAGCTGAAAGAGGTATGAACTATTTGTTTTCAGAGTGGTGTACCATGTTAGAATCATTGTTAACGTTCTAAGCGACGTCAGTTTTACAATTAGGCATTAATCCTTTCGCCACTAACAAGAGCGACTGTAGTCGCCTGCGCGTAACAATCCTTGAACTCTAAATGAGAGTATAGTCCTCCACGACATGACCTATAGATACTACAATCGCTCAGAGAAAAAAAATCACATGATCACCTGATTTATCATTGCACGTTATGACTTTTTATATGAAATTTTGTAGTAGGTCATTCCATGAGTAATGCGAATTTCCTCTCATATTTTTGGAAAGTGGAATACAAAAACATAATTAAAACCATTTGTTTTTAGTCTTTATTTATTATCTTCTATTTTTATATTGTCTTCTATACATCTGCACCGTGGTAGAAAAAGAGTTAATATCCAGTTTGCAATCTTTTGGGAAAAGGTGTGTATAATTTTTTTTCCCTTGCATTGAATTTTAGCGTATGTCGCGAAATCCGGGTCGGGCGTGGAATAACTTCACTGTTTCTTTTTTTGCTTTTATATTTAACCACAAATAACAAGACTTTTGTACAAATTTCGCTTAATTGTTTATAATCAATGCGAGTCTCGCGTGGGTGGCGATGGACGCCTGTTGCGTAATAGAAACAAAAAAGTGTAATGGCACGGTTCGCGGGCTCGGTTAGTGGTAGCGGCAGCCGAATTACGGCGGAGACGCACGATCGCGGCCGAATAGTTTTGCGGGTCGCACATCAATGCCGACCGACACTTGAAATATACGATAAATTTTACAAGGTGCGCATTGACCATTTTTATTATAATACACAATACATGTACATTGGTCTCTTGAGAATGCATCTAACTTTGCTTGTAACAGTGGAAGGACAGTGGCCCTTTTTTTCTGTGATAATGTTCATGATTTTGATGTGAATGTTGCATAAAACTCGAATGCAATAATTTTGGTTATTGATCGTTTTTCTACCAAGGTACAGATATTTTCCCTGATTTTCTACAACCTTTCGCTACCTTTCTACTAATATTTCGATGCCCGTTTTGTAAAAGTTCCTTTGCTTTGTAGCAAAGAAGTTTTCTAGAAATCTTTTAACGTTGTTGACGTTGACCACAGTTTTTCCACTTAAATAATTTTGCAGATTTCTGAACAGGTGGTAGTCTATTGGTGCAATGTCTAGAGTCTAGACTATAGTTGGATGAATCATTTTTTCCCAACTAAATTCTCCTAAATTCTGTAGTATCCGTTTTGCCACACATGTATGTCCGTGCGTTGTCCTTGCGAAAGAAGATTCCTCTTCTGTTGAGTAATTTTGAAATTAAAGGAACTTGGTTAGCATCGGGTTATCTGCCTTCGGCCTCCTTTCAAATTTCGTCGCCGCTAACATGTATCATTGAAATTTAAAGAATTACAGAAATGAAGATATCCTCAAGCGTTGCGTGCAATGGAACTAGGTTGAGCAAGCTAACTAATAATAAGAATACATTTATGCGGGTATATTATATTTTATTTAACATACGATTGGTCTATAATCTGTGCCCATTATTTTCGCAGATACCAAGGGATCTCAAGCTGGATCACCTCGTGAAGGTTATATCGCCGGAAGGAAGAGTCCTTCAAGGTCGAGTGAGATACATAGGACCTGTACCAGGTCGCGAGGATGCGCATGTGGGCGTGGAGTTACCTTACCATAACGGTTCCTCCGATGGCACTTTCCACGGTAGAAGATTTTTCGACTGGTAAGCTTTGTCTTCGATCCTTATCAGTATCGATTATTACCAGACTGCGGATCTTTATGCAATTTAACATATCCGAGTTCATGATGAATGTACATTTTACAGAGTAAATGAAATGAAAAATGTACTTTTATATGTTTCAACCGCAAATGCAATTCTGGCATAGTTGCATTTCATCGGCTACACGTAAAACAAAAACATGGAAATCCAAAAATGTATATTTCCATAAAAATCCGCAGTATGATTCTGTACCTTGGTAGAAAAAGGGCCAATGTCCAAAATTACTGCATTCGAGTTTTATACATCATTCACATCAAAATCCTGAACGCTATCGTAGAAAAAAGGGTCACTGTCTTTCTACTATTGCAAGCAAAGATAGATAAATTCTCAAGAGACCAATGTGTTATGTGTATTACAATAAAAAGCGGCAATGCACACTTTTTCCCAAAAAATTGCGGACATTAGTCCTTTTTCTACCAAGGTACAGAATTATTACATTCAAAACTTTTAATATCTATTGACGATGTCTGCTACTGTGCTTGTTTTTCAAATTAAGCATATTAGCAGTTTGGTGATACAATTTTCCCTTTTCGCGTTGAAAAATCACAAGCTGGCGTACATTAAATGGAACGTTCTTACTTTTGAATTATATTTTCACAAACGATGGTGTAGTGACTGAATAACACGGTAAAACTGACTGCCTAGAGCTGAACTCGATGCAGTGTTTGTAAACAAACGCTACGTTTCGAGTCAACAGTTTCTGAGAAATCTGTAATGTAATACAGTAGTGCCCGCTTCGCACGTCTCGGACCTCATCGGGACTATTATCCGGATAGGTAGGTGTTCCTGGAATTGTGTCTTTCTGGCTCGGTCGACACTGGGTGCGACGGGACTGAGAGTGAATGAGATAGAATGAAATGCTATTTTTAAATAGGCCGAAAGTAATATCCTGGTGGAGATGACGCCGCGAACAATAACTGAGTAAAATGCGAATATTGACCGGGCACTACTGTGTTTGTAAATATGTAGATTGAGAAACGGAGTACGTGTCCGAATATTTTTGTAACGTGATGACTGGATATGATCTCATTTTTTTTATATTATACACTTATATCAAGTTAGTTAAATAAGAGATACATATTTGTAAACTACGATAAATTAGCTATTGAATGAAACAATTTCGAGTTTATTCCCTCCATAATTAACAAACATATACAGCGTCAAAGTCAAACATACCTTACTGTCCGAATATTTTTATGATTGCTTAATAAAGTTCAAAATGTGCTCAATGGGTATACTTGCTATGAGTAAAAATAATTAATTAGTTTAATCAATTTACTTTAAAAAATTTGTTATAAAAGCCAGTAGTTTAACTACGGTGATCTAAAGCATACTCGAGAGAAACATTACCCTTATGGATTAGGTGATACATACATAATCCATCTATATCTATATTTCTTACAAGGGACATTACCCAATTGACACGAGCCCATTTGTATGAAGTTTTGATGTTATACAATTCCAAAAAAATATACGACACATTTTTTTTATATCGTTAATCGTCCACATTGAACGGGTGGAAACAGCTCTCGAAGTTAGGGTCGAGAAATCTATTTGACGGTATATCTAAAAAATTATTGGCCCTAGAAAAAAGTTTAAATGTACGATTTGCCTATTTTGTAACGTCAAATTTGGCTGTATAAACAGTTTTCCTAGAAAGCAATTTATTTAAGAAATATATTAAAAGTAAAAAAAATAAGCCATGATCCGACCAACATGGTTGGTTTAGAGATCAATTTTAGTAATGTTTTAGTAGCCAAATTATACTACCACTATTAATTCTACAATTAATTGTACATGAACAAAAGTATTACAAGTAAAAAATTGAATGGGTAATATTGCCCGGGGTAAGTGGTGCGGCAGCCATGTACAGCAGAACTTGCGCTAGAGGCAGTCACGGTCCCAAAGAGATCGTTACCTGTAATAATGCAAACTAGTGATGTTTGTTTATTTTTCGCAGGTTTCATTAATATTTTCTGATGTTCATACATTGACGGTGTTCACAATTAGCATATATAATAGAAAAAAATATATAATAACTAATTAACAACGATAATAATATATAATAATAACTGTTTTATACTTGTTAGTTTCATAGCTGGTAACGATACTGTATATCTTTATGCAGTTTAATATACTCTAATACACGCAAGATGTACATGTTATAAAGTGAGAAAAATTTAAAATGGATGTTGTGGTATTTGAACCGCAAAATACAATTTTGTCGAAGTTCTACTTCTTTAACTACATTAAAACAAAAAATATTGAGGTCTATAATTGTATAGTTGCGTAAACAGCTGTAGTCTACTAGTAGCATAGAGGTAAGGGTAGGCAGGAAGTAGTTAAAAAGCTTGGAAAAGAAAAAGTTGAGAACGTGATGCTTTGAAAGAGAGAAATATAATTATGCTTTTTGCCAAGAACATGGTGAACTGCCACACTACCATTCTGTCACACGAGATTTCACGATGGACTCGTTTATTGTTCTTTACGAGCTCGGCTGTTATCTTGGCAATGTTCATTCCGCGAATAGCAGCGGCATCACGATTTCTTCGGAGAGTTCTCATTTAAATCGGTGTCATCAGCAGAAGGGAGTCTTTTCGAAATTGCCTGGACATATTTAATTTCGTAATTGCATCGTGTTTTCAAGATAATAGGCAGCGGTACGAGCTACGTGACAAAATCATATCCGCATGCGATAAACTCTCGTCCCGACATTGCGCATGCACCTGCGTATGTGCACGTATGTGGGTACCTACGTGTGCCTGTGCACGTGCACACAGTCGTGTAAATACAGGGCTATTTTCGCAGAAGAACATAAAGTTTGCTATAAACTTTGCTCGATAACACTGTGTTACTTTCAACAACTATTGTTTTACAATGTTAGCTGAGCCTATTGATTATTAACAGTCTAGAGGCTCCGGAAAGAATCTTATTAAGATTTAAAACTGTGAAAATTCTTCTAGTTTCGATAGGTTTACAATGTTCTTCTTTCTTGCTGTGATAATTGAATTGTTACAAAGCTCCGTTATTACTGAGGATTCTACTGTTTTGAAATGATTGTTGTATTAGTGTTTGAATAGACAATCGTGTGTTTGGATGTTTTGCTGTCAGAGTTTCAGGCGTCGTACTGAAAAAGTAATAACTTATAGGAACGTATGACACGTAGTTTTACATTGCGTCACGAAAACTCGGGAAGTGTGAAATGGAAATGCGTTTATAGTTCTTTATTTATAGATTCCCGGATAGGTAGTTATCTGATAGGGCAATCAATGAAACGTGCCTGCTCTGAAACTGGTGTAGTTCTCTATTCAGAGATTTAAATATCATAGCAACTATGATTAATCATTTTCATGTATTTACGTATTATGATTCGTGTATTTTTACAGTGTAATTTTAGTTAGACTTGTTAAATTTTTCTTGAATGTAAAATTGTATTCTTGCACAAGTAAATAAGTTTGTAATATTCATTATATAAATAGAAAGGAAGATAAATATAATAACTCGAATACGTTTCATATCTCGATATTTTAATATTTTGTTCTCTGCAATGAATTCTCTGAATATTGATTCCGCAGATAGTACGCCTCAGTACTTATATTCCTGTTCTTTGTACAATACGAGAAAATGATAAAATTCTGTGAGAGCACAAAGCTCGTGAGGAAAATATACGTACGACACGAACAACTCGAGGTATACATATTTACAAAACTTTATAACCGTTGACAGGTTCAGGCGTATAAATAAAGTTTGTGAAACGAGAGCATCAAACGGTGTAGTAGAATTAATAAATAAATAAGATTCTAAACAAATAAATAGTATTCTAACTAAATAAGATTCTAAATAAATAAATAAAATTCTATAATTGAACAAACGAAAATAAAGTAACACAGATACTCATTAGGATATGTGCACATTTTTCTATTTTAACATAATTAACAAAGTTGAACTTAGACACTACAGATTTAATCTTTTAGTAGCTGTGCATACATTAATTTGTCAAATTGCGCAAACATTTGCAGCTATTACTCTATTCACAAGTAATCCAAGAAAACATGGGCTTGGTCGAGATACTAGAAATTCTCGTTGAGTTGATGTCGTCGTTATTCTTCCCTTGTAAAGTTGAAGGTTTACGGTGCAACTCGTAGGTGTGATGTAACGTTTCAATGCAATAATACCTTTATCCCAAATGTTTCACCGGTTGACTGCACAATGAATAAGTGATGCAGTCTCGATCGAGTTGTCGTTGTAGGTCGTTGAGATCCAACCTGATGTTTACACGTGCGTACACAATGGGGTATGCGACGCTGGTATCGAAGGATACCGTATTATATTTAAACTAGATACAATAATATGTGTCGATATATGATGTATATTTAAAATACACCTTACGAAAATACTACGCTATTTTTACCATTCTACGTCTAGTTTTGTATAATATAGGGTAACACCAAGAGAATTAAAAGTAAATTTTTATTTAATTAGATTAATTTAACCCAGTGATGGCCACCGGAGCTGCGATCTTTACCACTCTAGATCTATTCCTTCGGTTTTCTTAATGGCATATGGTGTGTACAGTACAATCGTGACACCCTTGCCAGCGTTCTTTAAAATTTTTGTATGTCTCCCTAACTTTCTCGTTCCAGCCTTTTCTATCCGTAAACTAGCATAAACGGCCCTTGCTTTATGCCTGCTTACTCTCAAGAATCTTTCCTTCGTTGTCACAAGTTCTTGGAAAGCTGATGTTATATATGTATAAAAAATAATTATTCTTATTACGTTACTGTTTCTTGCGAAATTGTACTTTTCGATGGTTACCAACATGGTCGACGTCGTATCCAAATCAGAACCTATCTGAGAGGATGGGCCCAGAGTGAAGAAAGCGCGGCTTTCGGCGGAGCAGTTCGTCACCTCTGGCTTAGAGCACTGATCCATAGTTCCGTATAATATACGAAAATTTATAGTTGAATATAAAAATAAATATTAACTGAGAGAATAAGAGGATAAGAATAAACAACAAATGAAACCTTTGCGAAGGCAAAGGAACGGTGCATAATAAAATAAATGAATAAAAGAAATTAACTGTTGTTATTTAGTCATTATCCCCTTGTACACAGGGAATGATTTTTATTAGAAGTGATTTTCATTACTTTTTCGTATCCAGATATTGACAACGTCAAAATTGGTCGTTTACCGTGAACAATAAAATACAAGTCTTTTTAATAACATTGGTCCACCATTTAAATTAGTGTCTAATTCCGTCTTAAAACAGTTGTTACTTTTTCATACCGCGAAGTTCATACTAAGCTGATATTAAATCATCAGTATCATCAGGATTTTATTACAAACTAAACAATTTTTGATTTGTCTGAATAATAGTAATTTGATTACTAAAGTTGCTATTATTTGCTACTATAATTCGGTCTTCATTAAGAAATTTGTACAGTGCAAATCTTACACTCCACCATAGGCGCAATATAATCTTTATTAAATGAAATTGAATAATGTAACGGTGTTTATTTAATTTACATACATTACATTGTACAAAAAACGACATTACTTGTCTGATAACCTGATAATTGCGAAGGTTTGTCCGATTTCGATACGTTCAATAACAAATACATAAAAATGTGCTGGTATTCGTACTCGTATCGTAGAACGTAGCATCACAATACGCGGTATTGTAATGTGCGCGACAAAAGTTCGTCTTTATTCTTATTCTGAAAATAAAAAAGGAGCTGTGCATACTGCGCTACATTATGTACAGGAGCGATCAATATTTTCATAAGTTTACATCGGTACGATCCTTGGAAACCTGCCATAATACTGCACAAAGACGTAAAATACGCTTATAATAATTAATTAATTAACACTGTTCAACGACTGAAAAATTGAGTTCCAAATATTGACCTACATTTCGTAACAATTTCTACCAGAATGTTAGTCGAACGTATTTAACTGCAATAAGAGCGCATGCAATTTCTTGTAAAAGATTAGGAAATAATCACTCCCATGTGTATACCGAGCTATTTTCTCAATTACGTTTCTGCATAGTGCCTCAAGGGTAACGTTATAAACGCTCCTTACGTAATTTCTTCGTTCACGACAAACTTCATTTACATATTTCGACACGAACAATCGAATTCTTAATTGTCAACAGATTCCATGTATTTTGAATATCATCGTCGTATAAGGCCCGCTGCATACATGCGATTCCACGATGCGACGTCGCTGCGGTGTCGCACCGGTGACATTACGCGACTCAGCAGGTTACGTTCATGAACGCAGCGTCGCCGGTGTGTAACCGCAACGACGTCGCATCGTAGAATCGCACGTCACTGCTGCGGTGTCGCACGACAAAAAGTCGCTCGTGTGCAGCTAACGTAAGACTGACAAATTACAGCAGAACTTCGATTATCCGAATCCACTGACAATGAGAGAGGATAATTGAACGACTACATTTTTGTATGATAAATGACGCTTCTTGTACAGTCAATTATTCTTTATTTCGTTTTTTGTTTTTTTAACAAAGCCACTCATGTATAGTATTATAGGTATAATCCAAAATATATACCTAGTAACATGAGAATTGTTGGATACCCATCTGTGGTATGCATATATCGCAATATATATGGATTATATATATATTGTGTGGATTTTATACACACTCCGCGACAAAACTATAAAACACGAAAATTGAGGAATATTCTATTTAGCTCAGGAATTTCTTCTTCGTTCATTCGTACTGTTATTGTTTACTTCGTGTAGAAGCAGACTGTGCAGTTCTACGAAATACCGAAGGCTGCAATTCCCAGAATTTAGACAGCGAATGTAAACATGTGGTTTTCTCCGCGACAAAACTGTAAGACAATCGTTATTTGTTACCAAAATCAGAAGGTAGGAAAAAGTTATTCGTGTGATTTTCACAGTAGTAATTAGTTTTATGTTATTTGGTGTGTTATCCTATGAAAATTATTAATTCTAATATTAAATATACAGTAAAATGCCTTGTGGAAGCAAATTAAGTGAAGCAGAAATAAAAGTGATCAATAACTTGCAAGAAAAAAAAATATTCACTGGCAGAAGTATCACGCATATTAAAAAGAAGTCGCTGTGCTAAATGTAACTAATTAATGAAAGCTATAAAAAATAATTTTAAACTACTACAAATATGTATGTTTTATATAAAAATAAAGCAAAAATCATTGTATTAAGTCATTTATTTAAAAATTCATCCCATATAAAATACGTAGTATATTTTTGGGACATTCTGTATTTATTAGAGATGCTATAAGGAGGTCTGAAACGATGACTGTTGTTGTGGTTCCCCGATTGTACGTACACCTATGCTTCAGTGCTTGGTCGATAATGAAAACTGTCACACACGTTATCGTGAGAGCCTCCTTCTGCCAGAACGTTGGAAAATCGCTTCAAGTTTAGCTTGCGATGCTTGCGTGACGATCATCGTCCCTGAAAGTGCACCTTCTCAGATTTTGATCTCGAGAAGGTACCTTGTGCGTTACTTTGAGACTTTACGTAACTATGGTAATATCTATAGCCGAAGGGAACTTCTACACGCCCTTTCAACGATATTCCAAACGCACGATACGGTTTGAAAAATGAACACGGTGACTAGAGGTCACTGGCACCTGCAATTGAATTTTATTAAACAGCTATTCATTCTTACAAAATTTTCAGTAGTACTATCCCTGGCAAAAAGTTTTCGATCAAACGCAATAATACGCAAGTAAGTGAAAACATTGAGGTCTTTGAGGTACAAAATACTATTGTATTCATTTAAAACGCACGGTAAAGTATGATTAGCCTGATATGAAGTAGATAATGCAAAAAAATATGAATTTTCATTTATTATCAAAGAGGAAAGAGTGAGGAAACAAAATGTTACATGGAAAAAAGTGTTTGGTCAATGGCTGGCCTGTAAAAAAGTAATCGATCAAATTTGTTAACACAAATTTACAAAGAAATAAACAATACTTTACCTAGTATGCAATGTTTCCACGTCTGCACATAACTGCTCTTATTCGTTGTGGCATTGATATTATAAGATTGTTTTCTCACTCTCTTTTCTTTGATAGTAAATGAATATTTTTATTATTTTTTTATTATTTACTTCATATCAAACAGATCTTACTTTTCCATGTGTCTTAAATATGCAGGGAGCGGCCGAATAACATGTACAAGCGGACACGAGGTGATTACTTATGAAAAAATAAGAACAAAATATGCAATGAAATTTTTTTATTTAAGGCTTAGTTTCCGAGAAAATCGAGTTTGAAAATCGGATGCATACGTATGCTGTTACGGCTAAGTTACGGTTCATCGAGCAACGTATAACGCGTATCGTGTTTGTAAACAATGTCTACACAGCATTTAAAAGCTACTGAGTTCAAGAGGAAATACAAAGAAGACTTTTAAGGGACAACATTTTAGTTTGTCAAGTACAAAATTGCTGAAACTGATTGCCTCCCTGTCGTATGCATAGCTGTATCCGTCTAATTACAGATGCATGAACTCTCGATAACGGGTTTGATTTTTCAAGTATTTAAAAGCGTGATGAATACTTTGTATTAATTGGTCCCGACTAACTGCTTAGGCAAATAACATATCAGAAGAAGTCTCAGATCATTGTTTACAAACACGATACGCGTTATACGTTGCTCGACGAACCGTAACTTAGCCGTAACAGCATACGTATGCATCGGATTTTCAAACTCGATTTTCTCGAAAACTAAGCCTAAATGAAAAAATTTTATTCCATATTTTGTTCTTACTTTTCCATAAGGAATCACCTCGTGCCCACTTGTACATACATGTTATTCGGTCGCACCCTGTATACAGCAGTATTTTGTATCTGAAAGACTGTAACATTTCCAGTTTGCTCCGTTGTAATGGACACAAGAAGAAGACAAACTACCGTTTTAATAATATACATTTATTAAACTAAGATCCAGAGTACTACAACGTTAATGCTGCTACGGATCTGGATTCTGTGTCTAAGTCTGGTGGCTTTTGGAATTATAATGACGCTTATGCAGAAAAATTCAGTAGGTTTTAAGGAGTTTAAAAGTAAGAGAAGGGATGGTAGGGTAGGACAAGATTTTGATATATACTATGACACAGCGGCAAGGATGACGTAGGTTTACGGCGGCTAAGGGTGACGTAGTGGTTGCGGCGGTCATGGGTGACGTAGCCTGTGACAGACTTTGACTGTTGGTATGATGCATATTTGTGATTACGGAGAAAGTAGAAATGGAACATTTGTGTACGCGCGGAGCCACGCATAGACAAGGGGAAGTGCATTACACCGTATTATTTGCCTCTGGTCAAAAACTTTTTGCCAGGGGTTGTATTAACACTTTACCGGCCGCTGTCACGTATACGTGATTTTATTCATTCGAATAACACCCGCGTAAAGCAAATGCTTCAAGTAATATAATAAATATTTCAAGTGCCTTATGTTTTACTACTTATTCAAGGTAACGTAATACGCTTCGATAACGTGCTTATCTTGTTAAATTACAAATTACTGAAAATATCACTGAATGCTACCGCGCTTAATTTTTGTTTACATAGTCACGTTAAAAAGGCAATATATGCTAAAAGTAATCAGAATTCTTTCTATTTCAGAAATAATATTATGTATGAACTCAATATAATATAAAATGCACACTTATTGTAAATTAAGTACGGACGATATTCAAAGCTGATGTTCTCGAGAAAAAAATCTCGAAAAAATTTCATTCTACATTTTCGGTTCACTTCTGTTCTAACAATAAGAATCACTTCCTTTTCCATTGTTCCGCATTTTTCTATACACTCTGTACATTAATAATCCTTTCGCTGCAAAAGACATATTCAGGATGTTTCACTACACGTACAATTTATGTATTGTATATTTCAAGTGCCGATCGGCTCGCAAACTATTCGGACGCGATCGTGCGTCTCCGCCATAATTCGGCTGCCACTGCCGCCAACCGGGTCCGCGAAGCGGGGGCCATTACACTTTTGTTTTTCTATTACGTAACATGCGTCATCGTCACCCACGCGAGGCTTGCATTGATTATAAACAATTAAACTAATTCTGTACAAAAGTCTTGTTATTTGTGGTTAAATATAAAAGTAAAAAAAGGAAACAGTGAAGTTATTTCACGCCCAAGCCGGATTTAGCGCCATACGCTAAAATTCAACGCAAGGGAAAACAAATTATTCACTACAGGAGGTACATGTTTTAAAGAGTAATTCTAGAAGCCATTTAAGTCGAAGATCAAGTATGACGAGATCGCCGTAGAGGCGTCACTTTTTTAGTTATCGATGTTTAAAAAATGGGATCTGAAATGCCTGTCGCACGGCAACTTGAACTGTAGTGAAACATCCTGTGTAAATACACCCTAGAAAAGTAACTTTTTATGTGCAAACGACCATTATAATTTCTTCAAGAACTGGTTATCAGTTCTGAGTAGTATACGATAATCCAAAACGGAGTTAGAAGATACGAGTCAGTATTAAATGAATAAATGACAGGATACAAATAAACAATAATTACAGCGTTTATGATGAGGATAGAAAAAAGCATAATAAAATAAATAATTAATAGAAATCAACCGTTGCTGCTCACCTGTTATTATCTAGCACAAGCGGCCGACGTAAAAAAAACAGAACCAGCGGACAAGGAAGTGATCCACAGCGACCTAATTTGAGTGTCCCTGTAACGATAATTACGCAACATATTCATCGTGTCGAGAACAACCGATCGAGACCGATTTCATGGAACGTTAGTATTTCGTCGCATGGAAGGAAAAGATATTCAATGGTTTAATAAGATCCAATTTCGCGATATCTTGCTCGTAGACATTCGCTCGGAAAACACGATACAACCTGTTTCTATCGCGTGACTCGTCCTTATTTCTTGAAATTTAGAGAGTGATAAAAATTCAAGTGCACGCTGTTAAACCCTAGCGTGGAAGGAAAATGCAAATGACTTATAGGCTCATGTAAACGGGCCGCGCGCCGGTTCACAATGCTTGTATTACGTCGCTTTCGTTCGATTCTTCCGAGAAAGGCTAGCACGGAACGAGAACTCTGTGCAACATTGATCTGCAACCGGTCGTCAATTTTTTTGCACTCTTAACTCGTAGCTGCACACTACGCTTTGCAGGAGAACACAGTCTTCACGGCTCGCGGTTGCTTTAATAGATTTTCTCACGGCCCCTCTGTGTTGCAACCAGGAAATCGTTGATTCTCGTTCGATTGTTCATACTGTTCATAATAGAATCGGTGAGCCGAAGAACAGTACAAGTCCAAAATTACTTACAAATTAAATACTCTTTTCGTTGGTACATTATTCTCTTGACACTCTTCTAAATAATTTTTCTAGAATTTTGCAGTAATCTAAATGAAATATAGTTCCGACAGAAATGGCAAGTGTCCTAATATTTATGGACGATAGTGTACATATATGACAGCGGCCAACAAAGCGTTTGATGAGACTTGTTAGGTGATTAGTAAAGACTGTATTGTTCTTGTCTCTAAGTTGAGTGTAACAATACTTTATTACAATGACTGTGTCGAATGTACGTACAACTTTGGTTCCCGATGCTGAAGGGTGTCGTCCCATGGCGCCCAGGCAGATGGCCCTCAAACCCTTCTTGAGAGATCTTATTGTTTGGAACGTCGAAACAGCGTTAATAAATCATTTCGTCAAATCTAACTTGCGCTTTGTTTGTTTTATGTTTCAGTGAACCCGATCGCGCAATTTTCGTACCTTTCAAGAAGGTAATCCTGGCATGGTGCACCACTTGACCCGAACCTAGAAGTCACCTGACGACTCCTCGAATCCTGTTGTCTCAGTACACGATGTGAATTAAAACAGCGATACGTATGTATGCATACACACACGTGCGCGATCTTCTCAGACTCCAACGAGTACGTGAAACATTGCATTGCATCGTATTGACCATGAGACACCTCTAAACCACAGACAACGGTAAGTTCTTGCAGAAAGAGACATTTCCAAAAATTCCACGGAGGAAGATTTCGCGGACGGACCCTTCGACCGTAGATTGCGACGTTCTTTACAACTCCGAGGCGGAAAAAATTGCTTTAATCGGTTCTAGTCATTCCGCGGCTCTTGCCAGAGCTTCATTCGATATTCCGTTCAATTATTTTTCGTTGAAATGATACTCCGAACGCTGACCAGAATTTAAACGAATCACCGATATTCGTTTGCGTGAATCTTGAAAAAAAAAAGTGGTGCTCGATCATAAATTCCGGTGGATCGCAAAGAATCGAGATTTTGTGAAACTGATAAGCGTCAGTAAAATGCGCTCTGAAAATCCAGTCGTTGATCTTTCCAAGCGATTTCCGTGTAAAAATCAGTATTACCATGCAATTTCGCTCGGATTCGAATCGCAATGGCTTTTATCGTACGAACAAAAGCACAAAACTTTATCGATGGATCTCCTGCGGTCACTGAACTCGCGAGCGACTGAATTTAAACGAACAATGTTTTAAACAATGTAGAAGTAGTGAAAATCGTACTGTTCTCTTGTCATCGCGACAGCAATGAAGGATTCGCTATTGTCATTTATTCAGTTTCTCTTTTTGTGAACGATCTCGAGTCTATTTTGCAGCGTACACGTATGTGATACTTTCCAAAAAAGAGAAAAACTATTCGACGGAATGCGGTAGTACGATAGACACACATGAATCTATTTTTGTAACCGTTTGAGATCGTAAGGCTTGCTTGAGGAAAGATGGAGCATACTCGACGTGTTTTTTAATTGTAGTCGTAGAAGATAAAAGTGGGTCTCGCTGTTTGGGGGTGGGATTACTTTTTCTGTGGAATCGAGAATATATATGTATATATATATATATATATATATATATATATATATATATATAATCCTCCGATACAGTTCGACATAGATTTCAAAAATAAATTGGTTAATATTTAAAAGAAAAAAATAAATTGTTTAATGTACAATTGTGATTCCTTTATCAGTGCACCATTTTTGTAATAATGGTTATCAGATTTGAAATTATGTATTTTATGTAGAACGATAACAGATGGATTTTCTATGAAAATTTTAGTATAACAATAATGGCATTCTTCTATTCGATTTGGATTGTTCAAGTTAACATTCCGCCTCTTTAAACTACTTTTATAGAGTTCGTGATAACTGTAATAGTAATCGTACAAACAGAATCGTTGTACATTTCTTTTTATCAGAGAAATTATTAATTTTTCATTTTGTGTATATGTGTATAAACATACTATGAACGTATTTTAAGATGTTCGTAAAGGATGAACTGAAAATCGTTTAACCGAGAAGAAGATTCGTTTATTACCTAAATCAACTATACCTGATTTTTATAGTGAAAGTGAAGGAGAAATTAATTGTTATTATACTATATTATTATACCACAATATTAATATTTCAAGTTGCCTGTTTTATATAAATAGCTAAAAATGTTGTTCTATTTCAAAAATTCTAAAATATACACTTGTACTAAAACTAGTGTTTTTAAAATAATCGAAATTCCATTTATAAAATTAATTATGCTTACCTTTTTATGTTATGTGTGTTAAACACGAAAAACTTCATATGCAAAGGGTTAAGTGAGTGATTGAAACCAGAGCTGTGAACTTCCTCCTCTCTAGGTCCATTCCCCTCATATAGGCAGGGGGAAGAGTGAGGGAAGACCGCAGCTCCGGTGGCCATCACTGGGTTAAGTGTACGCGTATTTAATTAATTTTCAAAATATATTTTCTCAAAAACGGCGTAATACGAAAAAAACGTAATATATGATATTCACATATTTAAGAACAAAATAATCTCTGTTCGGCAGTATCGCGATTTTCGAATCATCCTATAGTTTCTACGTATAATTTACGTTCATTTTATAATATTTACCGTAGATTTTAATTTGACTTCTTTCCCGATCGTTCGAATGAAGTTACAGCGTAGAAGCAACGTTACTCCAAAGTGACAATACCGATTCCTCTCGTTGCGATCCGAATTACAAAGTCTTACCTCGTGATACCGCCTCCTCAGCAATGATAATCAAAAACTGTCTATCGGTAGGTGCAACGGCTTCTTTGGATTGCACAAAAATTCGTGTGCTCTTCGGTACAAACTTTGAAACAAATATAAAAGCTGATGTGGAAACACTCAGATTAGGCTGTTCAAGGACATTTTGTCGTGTACGTTACAATTTCTTTTTTGTTTCATCAATGCAAAAGCGAACACGGGGTCTAACATACTTTTCAGGGTGTATGTTCTGAAACGATACATAGTGATTAATAAACTTTATACGCAATTTCTAGTAAACACAGGTGGAAAACTTAATATTGTCCGAGTTATAAACAATAACTTGGAGAATTTTTTCAATTCAGTATTTACAGCGCGGCTAATAGTCATTTTTCGACGCACGTTCTGTAAGGTCTGAATACTTTCTGTAACTTCCTGTATCTTCCTGTATACAAAATGAGGCACTTAAAAAAGGCCGGCTGCATAAGTCTATTATTTTTAGCAATAAACAAAAATGCATCAGATAGAATTTTCTTGATTTCAACGGAGCCATTCGACAATAAGATTCTTTCGATCATGCGTCAGAAAGTCAAGGACATTTCAAAATAATTTTTTAAAATGAAATAATATATTTCTTTACTACCTCATAATAGAGCGTTTTAACACAATCCACGACTAACGTAGCCATAAAAACTTGCATTTGAAAAATGCAGAGGCCAAAGAACACTAACAAACTATTAAAATTGAATTACTTGTTACGTTTTGTTAAGCTTGTCACTAACATGTAAACATGGTAACAGTTGCAATACGTTCCCATAAACTGTACCTTCGTTAAATAAAATATAGTTGGCAGGTATTTATAATAAATTCTTTTGGAAACAGTGCCTTGGACGAAAAGATTTATTCTACGCCTTCGATTTGTTTTTAACCTCTTGACTGCTATCGGCACCCATAGGCGTTTAGCAAAGCCTCTCACCGAGTACTGTCGACGCCCATGGGCGTCCGGTGCAATGGCACACTACAAACTACTGCGGCTCACCGCACACGGCGTTCGCCACGTTTCCAAGTAGGTCGCAGTCAAAGGGTTAAGCAAAGAAACGCCCCTTGTTCGGTTGTACCATAATTTTGTTCCCACCTTGCAAAAATAAGAAAGAAAGACGGATATGACACAGGATGTTAAGAATCGTATTAAAAGTGGAGTGATCTTGAACAGCCTACTCTGTATGTTACTGCAATACCACTGTTCTCGTTCGTTCGGTCAATATCGTACGGACACGCAATTTGTGTCATGAATTTCCGAAGATCCTGTATCGTCGTCGAGCAAAGTTTCAAGAGGCTATAGGACATTCTGTACAATTCGAACTGTGTATATCATAATCGCTGTGCATCCGTGAAGAAAATATTTAAACGCGTGTCTGTGTCCGTGTCTGTATTTCCGTGCAACATGTAAACGGCATGATAAGTTGCAGTACCGTTTAAGAAATATACAGCGTACGTAATGGAGTTTTAGCTGTTAGGATTAAATCCATAGGTGTCTTCGTTTTAAGAGGTCTGAAGCGGCTGATGTAAAGTGTCATCAACGCGTTGAGAATTCAGCATATGGTCGTTTATTTTTTATTTTACACGAACACTTGGTCACTGATAAATCCTGAATATTGTATAAAGGAAAGAAGATTCATCATCGGCGGAATTTGCGCAAGTTTAGAACTTAATATATTGAGCGGGGACTCATGAAATCAAACAGACGCAGAATAACTGTCTATTAAACGTTGTACAGTAGAATCTCGATTAATTTTACACCATTCTGTATTTTATATTTTAAAATAAGCGTATCATTTGTATGCGAAATTTAGTTACAATTGTGAGTCATACTGTTACCAATTATTTGTGAGTAGTTTGGATAATCGAGGTCCTACTGTACAATGATAAAAAATAGTATTCTGAGTTTTAATCCTAATTATCTAATCGCATCGATATCGTAAAAATATGTACACATTGGTTTTAGATGCTCTAAAAGCTTGCGCATTATTTCTTAACAGTATTGTCCGTGGACAGAAATAGTGTCACGAATAAAAACAAATTTTTTGTTTAATACAGCTATTTTTCGAATAGGTTTCCCAAGAACTTTCGCTGACATTCTTCATCCGAACTTTTGAACGGACTCGATCAAATATTATTTTTGTATCATGACGACGGTGTTCTTGCCCGTATGCGATACATCGAGTATGCACACGCGTTGCGAAGTAATTCCTGCGACCACTCGCGGTTGATTGTCATAATTTGCGGTAATAACGGTATTAGAACCAAGGACAAACGTTGCCCATAATCTGCCATTAAGAAGCCGTTACTCAACTGGAATTGTATTTACCGTGAAACACCGTAGAAAACTGTTGCTTCGGCGCATCAAAGAACAAACATTACTATACATATAGTTGATATGAGAAACAATCGACGTGGAGGCTGCTTCTTATGCATAGTGTCTGGTACCTGCATCTTTAACTTAACTGAAATCCCGAAATCTGGATACTTCATACAAATGAAAAGAAATATTTTCAAAGCAATCTACCCTTTGTATAACATAATTTATTTTTCAAAAAAGTTTCAATGAAAATTACAATTCGTTGCACGTATTCTTTAATTAATTAGTACAGAGATGGCCATTTGGAGCGACGTTTGGCTTCACCCTACCTCCACTCTGCGTCCATTTCCCTCGCGTAATAAGAAAGTAGAGATAAAATGCCTAGATAAAACTGGTCATATATAAAAAATAATTATTCTTATTACGTCACTGTTTTTGAGAAACCGTACTTACGGACAATTGCCGATGTTTTCAACGTCATACCCAGACCACAACCTACGTGAGTGGGGGTAGGCTGGAGCTCCGTCCTTGCTCCGGATGGCCATCTCTGAATTAGGACATTGACAATTAATTTGATACACTATTTCATTATTTTATAATAATTACTGCCATCGACAATATCTGAACACAAGAGATTTTCATTGAAAAATTATACGTACAAGACAATATTTTCATAGCTGCATTCTCACGGTGTATTTACGGGTTCCATGTTTCGGGATTTATGCGTATCGTTTGCTCTGTGTTAACTTAAATCACAATTTATATTTCCTCGTGCTATTCGCGTGTTTATAGAGCTAACAAGTTACGATTACATAGAAATAACGTTGGATAATAATTTTCTACATGGAGCGTTTTCGATTCCTACCGAACGTTCGTTGATAGCGATAACCGAAGTCGCAGAATCGATCCCACGCTTTCAGTTGATCTTAACACACAAGCGTACCTGGAACACGTTGTTCGTTTTTTCGTGGCTCAAAGTAGTCGTTCACGCACATGTATTGAACAGTAAGCGTTTTAGGTGTGTCGTATATTATGTGAACATGTCATTAAACACTAATAAAATGGTTAATTGTTTAAACGGATATTTTGCAAGTAAAAACGAAAGCTTTCGCAGTCGTGAACATAAACGTAAATTGAACCCCTTGACTGCTATCGGCGCCTATAGGCGCTTTACAAAGTCGCTCACGGGTGTACTGTCGACGCCCATAGGCGTTCGGTGCAATGACACACTACGTACCACTGCAGCTCGGCCGCACGGAGAATTCGTCTCGTTCTCAAGTAGTCTGCAGTCGAAGGGTTAAAGTTGATTATTGCGAAGTTCTTTTATGGGAACAAGGCCAAAACATAGTTTTTCAAACCACTTGTTCTAAAATATAACATCTGGAACTGTTTGTTATTTGAAATTGCAGTCAATTTACGTATTACAAATTGGAGCGTAAATGCTAAATTTCTGTAGCAAAATAAATTTATATAGGTAGAATATTAAAATTCACAGCATATATTTTTTAAAGAAAAATGAACGCGTTTGAATATTGTGTAGTCAGGACCGTATGGCTGAATTGGCATTCGACGTAATCGGTTTTCTGCAAGTATAGAGGGACATAATATTACGTCAGCGGCTACCAAAGTGTTAAGATAATACCAAAGAAAATATAACAGTTATTAGCTACACTTAAATTTAAACATAATGAAAGGGCAAAGATAAGATATCAATTGGAAAGGTAAAGTAAATAACAAAAGAAGAGGTTACGAAAAGAAAAGCACACTAATTGTAATCATCCTTCTCAGGGACAAATTTATGCGAGTTAGAAAACATTATATTGATTCAGTATGAATTCACAGCTATTAAACAAAAAATTGCGAAAGTTTGCGAAAAATAGTATACTCATGTGTGGCTTTTATTTTTCATGTCTTTGCCAATAATATTTGAATTAAAATAAACTAAATGTATACGTTTGATGTGATGGTATTCCCAAGGAGAGTAAAAAAGGGAAATAAATGAATTCTATAGTTCAAAACAATTGGAGGTTCAGGATTTTCAATCTTTTTAAACAATTTGTCAAACATTAGTAATAAAATGTATTGTGTATCTGATAATATAACATTTTAAAAATTGCATCTTACAAAATAATTAGCAACAGGTCCTTACTATAGTAATCCAAATTTTCATTGAACAAATTCTAAACAAAGTAGATCCCTCACATTCCATCAGATGCATCATACAATTCGTACAAAACAAAATCGAATAACGTATTTATATTTATTCAACATATGTTTTATATGATAGGGAACGCCATTACTTATGACTAGACTGCGGGTTTATGTAAATATACATTTTTAGACGTCCATATATCCTATGTCAATGTACAATTCTGCAAGACTGCATTTGCTTCTTGTAATGTTCAAAACATATAATATTTATTTTGCTAACTTATTAAATGTCGATCATGCACCAATTTGGATATATTAAATTGCATAAACATCCGCAGTCCACTTATGACATGATCTGATACGCGATCCTCTAATTATTTTGAATACCGTATAAACGTCTCAATTGAAAATACAATTTCGTTGCAAAAGTTTTGAAGCACAGAAGGAAGTATCTCTCTGCTTGAAGACGAATCGAAGGTTAAGAACCGTGGAATTCGTGAGAACGAGCAGGATAACGTGTAGCTTTATCACCGGTATCGTTATCGTTTATTATCTCCGTGGGCAAAAAGCCGTGCAATTAATTCCGTTCAATCTTTTCTCGCAACACCTGCCACGAGGCGCACGGTTCCGATGTCTGCAGGAACAACCGGCCAGAGATACAAAAGCTCTCGCGTGACTAAAAGTAAATTTAGTTATGTTATACGAGGCGATACGATCACCGAGCCGTACGTAATATCTTTTGTTCGAAAGAAACATCGGGAAGTTTGAGAGAAGAGAACTTTTACCTGGCGCCGGCACACAATCACCGTGAAACAATTGCACCTGTGCATTTTTAATGTCATCGTGTTCATCGCGTAACTCTTCGATGTCCCGGTAAATGTGTTTCTTACGAGACCTTAATACGGCAGAGGAATCAAATAATTTCCAAATACATGTCACGGATCGAACGTTCAGCGAGTTTGATAGATTTCTATGCCATAAGACAGAAGAAAGGTCAATGCCCAAAATTATTCCGTTTGAGTTTTATGCACCATTCATATGAAAGTTATGAACGTTATCATAGAAGAAAGGGTCACTCTCGTTCGACTATTACGAGTCAAGTTGGATGCATTTTCAAGAGACCAATGAGTTACGTGTGTTACAATAAAAAGATACTATTGTGAACCTTTTCCTAAAAAATTGCAAATTGGACATTGGCCCTTTTTCTACCAAGGTACAGATATTTAATCGTTATTGTAATTGTTCCACTTTGTGTACGTGGAAGTGTTTAGTTTCTCTACTGTTATGGTGTCTCAGAAAGTATTTCGTTTCCTTTTTCAACTTTTGTTTCTTGAATCATAGTTAAAATAAAAAGCAGATCGTGTATAGAAAAAGGTATCGTTACGTTTGGTACAAAGGGAGCCTTCGAACGATGTATTGTCATATGCAATATATTTTATTTCGGTATACAATTTCGAGATGGTAAAGTAAGAGAATCTTTCTACGATGGCGTATATTTTAACTAATTTTTGTGATGAAATTTTGGAACGAAAATCATGAGCTTTCGTTGTCAAACTATTAACAAAACCGTAAGAAATAAATCGTTAACCCTTTGAGTCCTGGAAATTTCGGGAAAGGGCGTGCACCATGTGCTGAAAAATCCGCAGTGGAACAACGTGTTAAACGGAATATTTCATTATAATAATGTGTACGATGTCGATTGTTTAATTGTTTAAGTGCTCTAAAATTGAAAAATATATAATGAAACATATATGTTTTAATAAAATGAGCTGAAGCGATAATTCATCCGAATACGTAGGTTTATAACGCAGAGTAAACACTTCTGCCTACACCATTACGGTGACCGGTAGCACACGGTGAACGATTTTTCGGAACGCATGTATGCGTTCATCGTCCTTGAAGGGTTAAACAAAACACTGTGCTGCAGGGTACGACGACGATATTCTTAAATGTTGAATGTGAAATAAATTAGAACTGAGCAAATGAAATTTCGCAATTATGATAAGTGGCCGGGTAGTTTTGCGATCTATCGTAACTGTATCATCACGCGGATATAATTTGCAATTTGCCATTTCCGCTTTGGATCTCGTTCGAATCGGATCCGACATTAATTTCATTCAACGACACACCTAACACGTTTATGTGCAACACGGCGAGACGAACACGTGCCTTGGTGCCGTATTTAATGCCATTTAAGTACAACAGCATTCTGTAATGCATTCGACCGCGTACACTTAGCTCGTTATTATACATTCAGTACAACTTTACATTTGTGATCGCGCTTTAAGATACTTCTCTCTACGCTCGTTCCCCAGTCATGCAGTATTCTTCGGTGATTTAGAGAAACGATCCCGTACCTTTACTTTCGATCGTCTGAGTACACAACAAATTATTATACACGTTCTCTGAATGGGTTAATTCTTAGAAACATACGTCTCGAATAATTTCTTAAGTATTTTAAGGAAAAAGGAACGAATTTAATTTTAGTAAATGCAGATACAACGAAATTAGACCGTTCAAGGTCATTTCTCGTTTGGTTCTATTTATTAGGTGAGCTGGACTAGCCCGTTCTATATGTTTTATTGTTTTTATTCGATTAGATAATTGTATGTAGAAGTTTCATTCGTCTTAAAATGTCAAACAGATGTGCCCTCCTTAGCTCAAATGTCCTAACTAATATTTCGAAACATACGAGAAAAATGAGATTTTATCATTAAAAACTATACGAAAAGCAGTTAGGGTACATAAATTAAACTGTTCTTAAATCCTTACAAGGCGCGTAGCACATTCTAACTTCGCTTAAAAGGTAAAAAACATATCGAACTCCAAATATTTCAAAATATCTTGAAAAATGAGAAGTGGTAGATACGATATTTTAACTGAGGAGGGCAGTATAGGAAACTGCATTCAAAGAATGTAAAAATGACTGTACTGCGACTCTTTATGCAATTAACATGAAAGTTGCAGTATGTATTTCATGAAATAAATAAAATAAGAAATACGTTTTCTAGACATTTAAAGGGCAAAACACAATTTGCCAAAAGTGACTCAGATAAAATCTTATTTTTTACTGTACACTTCGAAAATTAGTATGAAAATGGCAGGTAATGTATACTGTATGAAACGATGAAACAGAAATTTCATTCATTAAAATGAAGAAGGAGAAATGATCTTGAGAAACCTAGTTTTATTGTCTCTGCAGTAACGAGAAAAAAAATATTCAAGTAGTCTCTTAATATGATTATCTCACAGCATATGTTTCTAAAGTTCGCCAATTTAAAACACAATTCAGAAATCTTGTATAATACACTAATGTTTATATTTATGTTATAAGAGTTTATATTTAGATTCGCGTAAATTGTACATGGTTTCGATAAGTTAAGTTTCATTTTTTGTACGCTAAAGTGCGAGCATTTGTTTCATATACATATACACTTGTACGAATCGCATGATCCATCAGAAAGAGCGATTGGCTGTATTTTTCTGTTAGAGGCAGGAAAGTAATGTGTAGTTTTATCTCGGATTTGTGCGAGCGTTCAAGATTTCTACGTATTATAGTTTAATTGTTGAAATTCAAATTGAAGTTACTTGTCCTGTTCCAATAGTTTTCGTCCTTGAAACATTTCATTCATTGATTAGTATTAATAATTAAAGTTTTTGTTATGTAATGGAATATCATATCAGTGAAGTAATTTCATATATTAATTATTTGTAAAAATAATGCTAAAAATAAGAGCGATAATTTTATAATCGAAAAATATAGTCTTCATAATAAATATCAAGTTAACTAACAGCATCATCTATCAATATTGTTTGTTATCAGTTTGTTCTGTCGTTAATAAGCCTGGTTGTTGACACGATGCCTTAATTAAAAAGAGTTCGAATAATCATTTATCTGTCTGTTCTATATTTAACCCTCAATTGCTATTGTTGCATTTTTGTTTTCTTCATAATCAATAATGATATTAAAGTTTTTGGAAAAATTTCATTGTTTTTTCTTTATGTATATCTCAAACAATTGGTAATGATAGTTATAGTAAAAGTACTCATCACTACCCCTGCAAAACTCCAACGGGTCATGTATGACCCCACGATACCAGTTACGTGACCGATCTGTCACAATACCAACTGAGGGTTATATATTGAGCTGAATTGAAATAAAATTTGTGGAACAAAACATATATTTCTTGACGTATGTAGAAGTATATTTTACAACTAGAATAATGCAAAATTGATCTATGTCTTGAATACTGAAATTTTCTGTTCGTTGTGCCCATTTTTCCAAAAATGATCATTATTTTAATACGAACGAATGCTCGCACATTTCCGTGTCACTGAGTTCACAAGAGAGAATGGACCAATGTTTTGAATTACACTTTCTGCGTAATACGTAGGAGATTTATACCTGCTTGCGTTGATCGTGTTTTTCTATTTACAGAAGCGCATACATACATACGATATATTTTTTTTACGCTCTACGAGCTACGAACAAGTGGATACGTGTTTCATAGAAACAGATGCATTTCGTGGAAATAGGAAAAACGTTTATTAACTGCGATATGTTTGTGTAACGCTATAACCAGCGACCAGCAATTTCTTCGCGCAACAATCGTAACTGAAAAGCCGAGAGAAAAATTTTCAACACGAAAAATACTTCGTGCGCCAATGATGGCTACTGTAAATCTGTTTGGCTATGATCGCAATTACATGCAGGCCTCAGAAAAAAAACGAACATAAATATTTACCTAAACATTCTACAATTTTCAGCATATTTATATTCAGTGTAAAATATTTTCTCAAGTATTAATCAATCATGGCAGGATCACAGAACAATTGCAATTTAAACTATTCGGTGGTTTTTAAATAAGATACTTGTAACTCTTCAAATGAGTCTTGAATCGACTGCAAATCGTCTATAATTGTTGAACGTCACTTATGTCAGAATTTTAGTTATAAAAAGAATACCATTTTATATTTTTTAATATTATAAAGAGAATATAATTTTTAATACAGATTAAGCTTCAACAAAAATACTAAGCAAAGCAGAGAAACATTTCAGATTTAATTGATTAATTCAATGGCAGTGCAGGCATGATTATATTACGACATGTTTACACTGTACGTTACTTCGTATAAGAGGAATCGAGTGACACTCGATTGGATCATGATCATAACTGCAAGTACACTAAACGTGTTCTGAAGCTTGCCACATAATATAGATAAAAGTTACAATCACTCTTTCAATTGATCAAGTCTTTTCCATAATTCCCTTTCTTCGTTAACTACAAAATAAACCAAGGAATAAATAAGAAGTTGAAATAACGAATTCATTTGAACAGTTTCTTCCATGATTATAACTACTTAATAACTGAAGTTCACAAAAACAGTAACTTGCTTTGCAAGCAAAGAAAATTATGAAATCAAACATTGCCATTCGATCCTTATCTTAACAATATTTATTAATCATATAATTTAAAAAGAAATACAATAGAATTCTCGTCGATATGCTGTTATACAAAGTACACACTGACGCGAGTAAGATTAGGCTAGGTGAAAGGTGAACGTAATTTGTACGAAGTTGAACGAGGTTCATGAAGTGAAAAACAAAGGACATTTTTCTCTCGGTAAATCGCGGGCTAACGTGTAACTGCATCGGAAAAGTCCACAAAAATGTATACAAATATTCTAGAGCAGAGGTGACTTCTGCTTCTTCGCCGGGAGCCGCATGACCCCCACTATCAGTCAGTCCGTTCCCCCACTAGTCAGCTGGCTAACCACCATGCTTACTCCGGTCTTTTCCCACTCTGCGCCCATTTCCCTTAGATCGGTTCTGAATTGGGTAAAAGAGACAGGATCAAGGAAAGTTGAAGGATATTTAACCCTAGTGCGGTCTTCGGATCTTTTTTGACCCATCGCGTCTTCATTTATTTAAAAACCTTTGGCAACGATGACATTATAATACACTCGACTGGTTATTTCTGTTTCTTTAGTTCTCTCAATATATTATAAAGTTGAAAATATGAATTCCACACATTCGGGGCATTTTTGACTCGAAGACCTTGAGTATATAGTTGAACAGAGGAACGCACTAGGGTTAATAAGAAGACAAATTTGTACGTAAAACACCTTTAACGTTCATAATCAGGCCGTGTAGGGGCAAAAACTCGCGGCTCGCGAGTCGCCTGTTCGTCACCGCTGTTTTAGAGGATGAACAACGTTTCCTCTTCAGAAAATCATCGCGTCTGTTGCGAAACATGGATATTTCTACGTGTACCGATGTCTACGCGGTGGTCTAATATTATTCTTCTTTGTTGTGCATCAGAATAATTCGTTAAAGAGTACGTACAACAGAATTATACGTGTACAAGCGACAGAACATATATGGAATAACGTTGATCGGTATTAATCGCAGTAATTAATTTTAAGTGTTTCAATGTGACACTAGATCGATAGCGATTTGAGCTGAAATTGGTGCGCGGGGATTCGATGAACAATTTATTATCCTCTTCGCGCTGGTGAAAGTATGATTTTTCCATTACTCCAGGAATATTTGTTCTTTTTAACTGTATGCATGTATGCACAGGAAATGACCGGAGTATAAATCTGTACCTCGGTAGAAAAAGGGCCAATGGCCAAAACTGCTGCATCTGAGTTTTCTGCAGCACCCGCATGAAAATGTTGTCGCAGAAAAAAAGCCACTGTCCTTCCGTTATTACAAACTAAGTTACACTGTGTTTACATTACTTACAAGTGCCAGTAACCGGTACAAGTAGCTAGCCTGAATAGTCCACTGGTACACGTTACTTACCAATGTAAACGCAGACTTAAATACATTCTGAAGAGGCCAATTGTGTTAGGCTGCGTTTACATCGGTAAGTAACTTGTACCAGTAACTCATAAGTGGACTAACCAGGCTAGCTACTTGCACTAGTTATTGGTACATACTAACAAGTAACTTCCTAATATAAACGCAGCCTTATGCGTATTACAATTAAAAGAACCAATGTGCATCGTTTCCCCGAAAAATTGCAAAATGGACATGGGCGCTTTTTCTACCAAGGTATGTAAATAGAGGATGAGGCACCTACCATGACTACCTTGGATAACTTCTAAATTAGTGTTTCTGAGATAAATTGTTGTGAACAAGAGTTGTATAACTTCGACGGATACATAACGCAGCATCAATTATATTTTTTATATGTGCAGGTATAAAGAAGATATGTTGACTTTATTTTTCTTCAATTGAATCATATTATTACAGGTGATCAAAATTACTAAATGTTCAGATTTCTAAAAAATTGTTCACTATCTAGCAACTATAAAAAAGAAAGAATTATTGCATATGTGATATTAAAATATTTCCAGTAAATCTGTATTGTTCACAGTATGTACCGCTTTCCAAATGTTTGATACTTTGATCCCCTAATTATTCAGAGCACTGTATTTTTTAATGTATTAATTAATACAACCCGTAATTCTATATAAAAAAAAAAGAATATTAGGGTGCCTACATATAAACAAACTATTCACATCGTCGTACACTTCAAAACCATGCAACATTTGTATACAACAAATTTTCATATTCAAAATCACTATGGTAGATGCCTCATGTTTTATTAACTATCCCACGTACAATATTTTATTTCAAACAACATACTCGATGTCGTTGTGTTATTCGAAACTAAATATTGAATTTATATAAGATAATGAAATAATATTGTGATAATATCAAAGGAATTGCCTAATTGCACGGTCGCACATATTTATATTTACAGATTTCGTAATTCGTGTAATTAAATAACAGAATTATATGTATATATCGTATTTTTCACTGTATAACTCTTCTAAGTTCCTGCGATATTTTTCTTAAAATCCGTAGTTGCACTTAATATTTCATTGCCATGGACGAAATTGATTCTTTACGAAATTTTCGATAATCGCTGCGATTGAGCAGAATGAAGTGCGGCGTTCCGCAGGTTCCGTAGGCGGAAAATTTTGGCGAGGGTTAAAAAGAACAAGTGAATTGAATGGAACTCGACGGAGGAGCGTGACGAGGATAATAAGGAAGGTTCGATCGATCCTATCGTTTCTAAACGTTTGCCGATGCGAGATGGCTGCGATATGGTACTTAAAAGATTCGTGATTCGCGAAATTCGCTGGCTCGTTAAATTAATTGCGATTCAGATAGGAATGATGCTCGCCTCGACGAGATTGTTATCGTTGTACCTAAACTATAGATATTAACGTAAAGAGACGATGACACGCCATCGTTCTCACTATTTATTGTATCGTAACGATGGGTATGCTGATATGCCGGAAAATAAAACTATTATTACTCTAAATAAACATTGGTCGGTGATATACGAAAACGTCCCTACCATTTTTTCTCTCTATCCCTGTTCGTTATCCTTTCCTATGTGTTTAGTGTAGAGTCGGTGTTGTGTCGATCAACGTTGAATAACTTTGGATCAGTGGTCGTTGGGCTTGCTTGTGGAAGGAACTACAAACGTGGATGTATGAAAAATTATGGTCTTATTAAAGAAAAATTATGGCGAAAATTTATATGTTCTTGCTCATTCAGAAAAAATCGTAATTGTTATACTTAAATTTTTGGTTAGCACGTTCACTGTTTTGAGAGTCAGCTGTGCCTGGAAACTTAAATTCAACTGAATCAAATAACTGCTAATTTTTATAAAATTGTAAGATACATTAGCATTCTAACCATTACGTAAAGTAGCACGTGCAGGTTCAAATAATTAAATACGTTTCTTAATAATAATTTCTGTTTAGAATAGCGTATTTTAATGATCCATAGTACATACGCTTTCCTTTTCACTGTGGCAGTCAATGTGAAGTTTTTTAAAACTACTATTCTTTAGGAAATAATTGAGAGGCTAAGAGTTACCAGACCATCCTGTACATGACAGATTTTATTATTGTATATTATTAACATTTTTTTCAGTTTAATATTTGGTACGGTTTTGGTATGTATTTACTAGCTATGATAATCAACATTATTTTTCAAACTTTACTGCTCGGAATGTACTCGAATTTCCATGTGTGTGGATGTAATAATTATTTACTATAGCCATAATTACAGATCGTCATAATTGTGCTATAAAATTTGGAATACGGCTAGGTAACACTTTTCAAGTTTAACCCTGTAATTTATCTAAAGAAGGTACATAAAAACATTCAATCATCTATATAACAATAATTTCTTCACTTCGAAAAACTAATATTACCTGTAGTTAACATTAATTTAAATTTGAATGGATCTGAGGGGTACGCATAAAATATATCTATGAGACTCATTTGGACTGCAAAAGGCTAAGTATATTGTTTTAAGAAGGTTTAGTGAAAAAATAATTGCGTTTCAATTAACAAGATTTATTTATATATCGTAATCAACCATACAGAATAACATTTATTTAAACCTTACAATTTAAGGTCAGTCGTATACGAAAAATTGAGAAGTCAATTGATGAGTCTAAAAAAGCTTACAAATTGAAGAATTTATCTGTTTTCTTATCCTTGTAAGTACGTTGTACAAACATTACGTTGAAATATCGCAGTAAAATATAAATTTTTCATTTTTCATGTTACTTAACACCTGCACTCTTTAATTATCTTTACGTAGTCAACAAAATACAATGTCACTGTATTCTCGCACCATGGAACATAATTCGTTAACAGTATTCCAAGTAAAGAAAATTTTTTCAATCAATATTCTGGCAATTTTTAATTTACACAAAATTTTGAAAAAGTTAATTTTATTATATTACGTATTATATAAATTTACACTACCGTCTAAAAGTATCTGGACACTTACTTGTTTGCAGATATCACTGAAATATCTTGCAAATATAGTTTTTTGATTGGTTTATTATGTTATTTTACAAATACTATGCTATTATTGAACAAAATGTGGCGGCTGCGTTGCGGAGGAAATTGAGAAAAAAATGAAAGGAGGAAAGAGGAAAGAGCGTTTCGTCCGAGACCTACTAATGGATTCGTGTCAGTAACTGGTGCAAGTAGCTAGCCTGGCTAGTCTACTTACGAGTTTTACTGGTACAAGTAACTTACCAATGTAAACGCAGCTTTAGACGCAGGATACTGAGGGTCAGGTCAAAGGTGTACATATAGGAATGATAGGACGGTCGAGGACTTGCGGGAAATTCGTGCGCTGCTGATCCCTTTGCTAGCAAGATCGGGAAGTGCCGCCACAAACGTAAGTAATATTTATTCACAAATAATGTTCAACTAACATTAATTTTATTAGGAAATAGTGATATTATTATACCTTTAATACGCTATTTACCTGAATTTTCCAGGTGTCTGAATACTTAGGGGCGGTAGTGCATATATTACGTATTACTTTACACAATATTCATTTAAATAAAATTCGATCGCCATTCTCCGGTAATGCCCGCAGTAGTCAACGTGTTAATCAAATTTTACGCGGTAACAATAAACACGTTAACAATCCTTATAGAACAGTGTCTCGATATCAGCGACCGATTGTCACACGATTCGAGACCCCAAAAACTCGCCGATAATAATCATGAATTACGAGCCGCGCGTCGGTGTCGCAGAAACTCGAATTTATAAGTTGCAGGAAGGTCAGCAGGATCGATGCACGGCATGCATCAATGATTCTTGTTGAATCGTCAGTGATGGGCCGGATAATCAGCGTACCAGCTGAAAGCACCGTTCGAGCCGGTTTGTCCACCGAAATCCACGTAATCCAGAATGTGGGCAGCGGACCTTTCCGAACGTGGATTTTCCGGGTCCTCGTGACGAATTGCAGGAACTGCGACGGGTATGTAACTTTCCGTTTGTCGCGTGATCCTAGGCGTGGGCGGTGCTATCGGATTCAGCTCGATCACGTCGATTCCGTCCACCGGTATAGCAATGTAACGACGACCGGCCAATGTGCCGCAAACGCCGCACAAAAGAGCCAATGTTAAAGTCTGAAATACAGTAATTGGAAATTGAATTCGTTTTAAATTAGAAGCATCAAGTGGAAAGTTTACTGAAATTGGAACATTTGTTTGGAAGATGTAGAGTGATTTAGGTTTCGTCCATTGGTCTAACAATTTTAGTAGCGTGCCGTCCAAAGAATCAATGTTAAAGTCCAAGATACAGTAGCTGGAAATTTGATTCGTTTTAACCCTTACGCCGCACAATTCATTTCTCTATCTTACAATTTGAATGAAAGCTATCTTCCTGTAAGTACACACTATATTTTGTTGTGCATAGATGGTCAATAGTTTAAAACATACTTAATGCAAAAAGAAAGTCTGCGTAGCAACCTAGCGGCTTGCCTGCCGATTGCTCCACGATATTATACTTGAAAGCAGCTGCCATGGTAAGGTAGATAAACTCTATCGGAACTTTAATATTAAATATCCTGTAAACTATTGCCCACCTACGCCTAAATTCAAGTATATGGAAATTCGTAATAACATGATCTGAATTCCGCATGATTCCACTTTCGGGTGACAGACGGGTTTTAAAATTGTCACTGTCGTGAGCGGACAATCCAAGTTTGCTTAGAGACAGGAGCCTTTGTTTTTGTGCTTGATTTAAATTGCCTGGTAAGTTCGCTCGCGTTACCATGTAATTTTCATTAAACCATATCAAACGATGTGCCGCTGACCATGCATTTCACGGCATGTTGATCTTTAGAGAGTCGTTTTCTTGCTACCGTTTTGTAGAATCCTTTGAAGGTTAAATATTCTCCTCGTTGAACGCGCTTGTTAACAAAACACGCTCCCTCAATTACAAAATATTTAACGTTTGGGGGCGCGCCAAAAATCAGAGACGAGGAGGTAGCGCGTAATTTTGTTTAAAGAGAACGAAATGTCACGAAAAAAACTTTTATGAGGACTTCAGATTGACATGGCCTACTTTAAAAAATTCTTGGAAACTTCACGAAAGAAATGAAATTGAGAAAGTAGTCTGTCCGGTACATTAAAAAGTATTTCGTTTGATTTAAATAGAGATGTACTGTTTAATGGGGGTTCAAAGCAACAGCATATGATTATTTAACATTGGGTCTTGGAGATACGTTGAAAAGGTCAAGGTGACGAAATGTAATTACTCAGAGCCATCCCTAGGACAAAGTTAACAGGAAAATTGCAACTAAGTTTCCTATTATTTGTTTACTGCGTATCCTGATTTGCATGTACACAAGATTAAGGTAATTTGTATCTAGTTCCGTGGTACTTACTTTACTTTATATTAGCTTGTCCAATAAGTTCGTGCCGGTTTATAGTACTGACAAAGTATTTATTCTTTTAAAAAAGTAAATACTAATTATTCAATAATATATTCGTCGGTTGTTTGACGAGGATCCTCCAAAATTAAAACGTGCAATATAATCCGAAAATTAGAAATGTAACCTTGCTTCTAATGACAGTGCTCCAAAAAGTGTTAAATAAAAGAAAGTTGAAATAGTATACATATTCTTCGTTTGATTAACACGTTGAGAGCCACACTGAAACAGCCATACCAAACCAGACACTATGTAATTTACTATTTGCTATATAAATAGTAAAAAAAAAAGATTTGAGTTCTTAATTGTGTTCTTCCGTTTCTATATTATTGTTTTAGTATGAAGGGTGCACAGAATTTTGTGACAACCGATAATTATTTAATTAAATTAAATTTGAGGTGTTAAACATGTTAATTTCCTAGTCACTGTATGTTTCATCGAAATATTAGACGATATCACAAAAGTTTGACAATGTTCCGGTTAAGCACGAACTGTCCAAAATCTCTCAGCACAATCCGCGTTACAAATAAGCCACTATAACAACCAAAGAGTAAAACGAATGGTCAAAGTTTTTAGTGTCCTCGTCATTTGTTTGAACTGATTAGTACGAAAGATGATGATGATTATGACAAGAAACGTACACGTTGATGTCGTTGATGACATCATATTAGTCGTTGAACGGATCGGTCATGCTACGTTGGTTATTAGTTATTTCACGACGGACCAATTAACCGGTGCTTACAGTTTAAGAGCATGATGTCGTAGACGTATCACGAACAACTTTATTCGATGATTAACTGCTTCAGCTAATGGGGCCAATTAGAGCGCGTCCTACCGTCGCGAAAGCGACAGACAGTCAATTTATTTGTTGTATTAAACCGTTCGTTATACGAACTTCAAAGGAATAATAACGAATACCGGGAAGATTTGTGTTTACATTGAAACGATAATGTAATATACGATTGCTAGACTACAGATATGTATGCAGATACACAGTTTTAATCCTAGTGCGATCGTCCGGCCTTTTGTTCTTCCTACAAACAACTACCAGAGCTTGACTATTAAAACCAAAGATGGTTGTATTAAACAAAAAATGAATTGCAATCCTGCTATTAGAAAATATATGTTCCTATTTAAAAAATCAAAGGTCACCGTTAAATCGCCAAAACGTCTCCATCTAGAAAAATTTCGTTTGACTCATCTTATGTCCCTCTTACGGCCATGCAACTTTACTTTAATCCGTTTTTCTGTACAGATAATAATATTGCCGTAAATCAAGATGATGATATCAGGTGACCCACCCTGTATATTTTATGTATTGTATTTGCTATATAAGTTGCGTACACATCTACTGTCTAATGTTTATTGGCATTTCGTTAGGCTTAATTACACGTTTGCCACTGTGATACAATGATCAAATAATGGAGCACTGAAGCATTGTTATGATGTAAAATAATCGTAATCGGAGGAACGACAATCTAATTAATTGTGATATTTAGTATGTATAATATCTTGATTACAGTATGAGTGAAATTAGGTAATATTTAAAAATCAAAATTCTCCGTGTATTTACACGGTGCGGTCTTAAACGATTTATATAAACTGTTTCCAATAATTCTTACTAAAAACCATCTAAATTTTTTGTTACCTTAAAAGTGTATTTATTTGAATAGTAAGTACTCATCATTCATAGAATTATTAATCTTCAAAAGACAGCAGCAGCAAGTATTAGATAATTAGGATCAACGAAAGTATGACCAACATTAACCACATTCTACTTAAGTTTTACCCTGATTTACCGAATACAGTTCTACAGATTTAAAAACTCGATTAAATAAAAACTATTTGTTTAGTAACCATTTATATAGTATAAATAGTAACTCTTCATCAAATTCCAAACTGGTTTAAATGATAAATAAATAGTTATTTACGAAATTTCAATTTAATCGAAATTACACAGTGGAAAGTGTCTATTTGTGAAATTGCAATTAGATTAAAATTGGAAGGTTATCAAAAGTCGTATAAACAAAGTTGTTTGTCTAATCTTCGGTGCCCGTAGGAATAATTCCAACGGAATAAAACTATTGTCACTACACGCTGGTTCCCACAGAACTATGCAACTTTTGTAAGAAACATTTCTATGAAATTTCAATTATAGCTGAAATATTTCAGGTGATAAAGTTAGGTGAAACACCCTGTATAAGAGATTAAGAATGAAGTCTTAGTAATAATAAATTGATCTTTTTCTAAACAAAAATGCGACACAATTTTCCCAAAACAGCGAAAACGAGATGTCCCGCACAAAGTTTTGAAATCATTAGGCCAACAGAAAAGTTTGTACATAGCGTGTCTCCTCATGCGAAACATCCAAGAACCGTACGATCAATTCGGACGACCCGATGTACACCCCCGCTCGAAGGTCGTGGAACACCTGCGCTTTTTAATAAAACCCTAGTATTTGGTGTAGATTACGAACTTTGAATTACATTTACTACATAATATAAGCATGTTTGGATGTTCAGTGTTAGTTGTATGATACATGAATGATTAAACCGATAATTTAATTATCCAAATGAGTTCAAAATGTATTCGTAATCCTTCATAGTACGCCTCGTAGGCATGCCGGGTGATAATTTCTTGTACCCATTTCCGTCAACTCACAAAATTGTCATTGTTTTGGCAATTATGGAACATTCTGCAATGAGAATGAAAGACCGTAACAGAAGAAAGTTTTAAAACATTGATCGCACCGATGGCAAAGATAGCGGAGAACGTAACAAAGAAACATGGCGGATACTTCGATGAAGAAAAAAATGTAAATAGTTGTTTACTTTTTGGTAAGATTTTTAATACGTCAGCACAGAATACTTTCTTTAACGTATACAGTTTTGAATGAGATTCCTTCACATCTGTCAACGATTACTTCGTTTTTTTCAGAATGGAATATAAATATGACAACTGCCCTAAGACTTTCGAGAGGGGGCGTACACCCTAAAAAATACCTATTTACCAAGTTATTCATCGTCAGGTTGGCCGTACTCGTCGCTGGTTTAGGTATTCGTTGAACTGATGAGAGATGCCGGGCTAGCATCGTTTTATACGGTTTCGCTTGGCCGCAGCTTTCTTGTCTTTCCCGATCACCGAGCACCGCCTGTCTTTCAGGCGAAAGCAATTACTCTCGGTGCTTCTTACTCGGTATTTACACTATTCCAGACCAATTGTCGTGTCGCGATTCTACCACAACTCCATCACGCAAAAATCCAGGTGTTTTTCATTTCGTTCACCAAGATAACCCGGCTTTCATTAGAAACGAAATCAGGAAATCACGTTCCTTCGCGGTGGTTTCGGCCATTGCTTGTATTAATTTTCACTCGAACATCTGTCCCCTTCAATTACTCAAAGAAGCTGGAAATCTTACTATTATCACAAAGAGACAGAGTTTGTTTGAATATTTGCAAAAATTTCAAAAACTGCTAAACCGATTGTTATGAAATTTTTACAATAGCTTCTTTACATTTTCCGGGGTGGCATAGGCTATATTTTATTGCCAAATAGGTAATAAATCGAGATAAAAAACATGGGCATGCTAGTTGTAGATATTGTACATAATATTCTGATGGACTGTAAAGTTAAATATAAAATACAAGTATAAATAATTCAATAATTGTACTACGACTACAAAATAATTGAACCATCTAAATAGGTAGCAGCTGATGCGTCCAACAAGTTTTCAGTTACACAAACGCCAACATGGCATTTTTCACCAACAATTGCGTCTAATTTACGAAATTGATGGCTACAGGTCTCTGCTATGATAGTTCAAATTTGTATTGAAAAATTCAAAACAATATACATCTCTGACATTCCACCGCGTGCGCAGTCAAATCTCTATTAGATTAAATCGAATAATATATTCATACTTACTTCAAATACATGTTGTAAGATAGAGAACGACATTGGGATGTTTGCGACGACACATGGGCTGACCTGATAGTTATTGGGTTGAGTCATAAATAACTTCCAATTTGCCTTCTTAAATTTATTACTGATTTATTGAAGGATGATTGTTGCTTCTGCAGCGTGTCTACGTTTTAGGGATTCTTACTTTCAAACATTAAGCAAAAATCAGTAGGCCAGATAAAGTATTTAAATTTTTAGAAAGAAAAAAGTCTGTTATGTGTCGGAAGTTATTTATAGCTGAACCCAATATCTATGACTCACCTAATAATTCACATAAAATTGAACTATGTATCGATTATTGGTCAGATAGACAAAAGTTTACCCACCATTCCAGTGCAGTAACTTCCGAGACCGTTCCTTCCTCTTCCTCCTCCTCCTCCTCCCGCAGGACTTCGTCCCCTCTTTTCTGCGGTCGTCTCCGTCCGTGTTCCGACTTTTACTCGTCGACAAGAATCGCCGAAAAATCGCTCGTCTAGTATCGCGATGCCGTAATCCGAGAAAGCAGCGCGACGGTTCGAGTGAAAGGAAATGACAATTTAGGGTTTCGTCGGAGGCGTGCGGATTGAAAGAGCGATCACCTTTATTCTTAGAAGAATCTTATTCCTATTATACAGTTTGCCGTTTCGGTGGAACGGTTGCGAGGATCCGTTTGCAGCGTCGTGACGGTGGAACGAGCATAAAAGCAAAAGGATGAACGTTCACAATAAACAAAGAAGCCTCTGTGAAGCTTTTCAGCTTGCGTTACGATCGCTTGTACTAGCCGCTGGGAGCGTTCAACAAATCTAAACAAATGTTTCACAAAAATAAATCTCTTTCTCTCTCTCCCTTTCCCTCTCTGTTTCTCGAGAAACAACAATACAAAAAGATAAACTAAGAAAGCAACAATCGACTCGAACAACGCTCCGGCGTGCAGTAACATCTGCTTTCCTTCTTGGTCGAACAACAAATCGTTCATTCTCGAACGGACAAGGATGAAGTCGCAATATATTGTTTTACAAAAATATAGATATCTACGTACATAGTTGAATTTGTATAGCTTAATACTTGCATCGTTTTCTTACGAACTATTCGGTGAATGGAATTAAGTATGAAGCGGGTCATTAAGGCACACGGTTCTTCAACGCCGAGCATATATGTTAGCGTACGTGTCTCAAGACTATACACGATACAAGAGTAGCACTACGTGACTACCTGGAAGAATTAAGGAAGAATTTCGGGATTTAGTGTCTCGAGCCACAAGTGTTCATAACGAGTCTTATTTTTAGACCTCCAGATGTTTAACACTGGGTAATTAGCGAATTGCGTGTATATCTAACGAGAAGACTGAGTGTTTGAGGTCACCAATTTTCTAACAATTTTACACATTATGGTGCTCCATACAGAAATTGTTCTGTTAACATTATGGGGCCCATTTGTGAAGTAGTTTTAAGAAACTGCGTCCCAGACGTTATATATTGTACAGACAATTTATATAATTTTATATTATATTTCATTAGATTGATGAAGACTGTTAAATTTATTTCATAAGAAAATTTATAAAATTGAGAAAGAAAACAGTAGGATTTTAACTTCTGGAACGTATTTTCTCGACAATGCTAGAGAGCTGGTCCTGTAATTTTGTGATAATCATTGTATGAGTCCCTTAGTTGACAAGATTATTATATGTATAGAAAATATTAAGAACAATTTTCTATTTTCTGAAGTAATATTAAATGTAATTTTGTCTTTAATCCACAACAAACACAAATCAGTTTTCATCTTAACTGAAGTGACTAGCATTGGTATAAATTTAATCATTAAAAGAAAGACACGTTAGATTTATTCCAATGCGTTTCTACGTTACCTCGTACATTTTTTTAAACGTTAAAAGTAAGTGATAACATAGATAATGATAGTCAATTACTAGTGATAATTAATAATTACTGTTTTGTGTGTACAACGTAATGTGTTCAATAATATACTTTTCTGGATTCCCTAATTCTGCTGTTATATCTGAACAGTATGTTTTGTGTCCTGCTGAAGAAAAAATTTTTTTTTGAAAATTCAACCTATTAATAACCATAAATATTCATTAATACATGAACACCGGAGTTAGTTAATCTCTGATACAAATTTCTTCCTTTTGTGACAGTTTAATTATATCTTTTTTAATCAACTCTACATTCTTTTGTTAATTTTTGAGTGTATATTACATAGAAATCGGTTTCTTAAAGAACCAAGGAAAGGGATCTACTTCATTTGCCAACTAAAGAATCCATAAAAAATATCATTATTACATAAAATTGTATAGAAATTAATCACCTCAAGGAATCACAGTCTTCTAAATCTACTGATGTAGAATCCAACATATTATCGAGTGATTTTTCATCCTTGTAAAAATGTCGTTTCGCTAAAAGGACAGCAAGTCAAGGATTTGAAATATATGAGATTTTCATGTCCATGAGTCGGTCCACTTAAAACACTATTCAGACGTTCGAGACTCTTCAGTAACATTGACTAGCTTTTTTCGATGCATAAAGTCTGTTGGAATAGAAAACTCCGCGATTAAAATCACTCGAAATACGTACAAACATTACAAACATAGCTTACGGTATATCACTTTCTACCAAAGGACCAAGAAATTGATAAACTTCTCAAAGAGGATATTTGTAAAAGTTCCATTCGGCTGAAGTTCTTACGCTAGAGATTTCAAAGTTCATAGGAAATTGTCGTACAATCGTTACGTGATTTCGATCGAGGGCTCCGGTGCTGTATACTAAAAGTGTTACGCAGAATACCTAGAAGACTAAAAACAAGGCGCGGTGACGTATGGCGAAAGGACAGTGATTTACCCGAGCTCCAATTCGTCGGAATCGCCGGACAGATCGCTCTCGTAGCCAGCCGGAGCGAATTGCGATGATATTTCAATCTTCAGCTTCTGCTTGGGAGCTCTGGCGCCGTGCTGATTGTTGCTTCCGTTTCGCAGATAATCACCGCCGCCGTCCTCGCGGTGAACTTTCTTCTCGTTGTCGATGAAACGGCTCGTTTCATCCTTCACCGGTGTCACGAGATCGATTTCCTCGATCCGACCGGCCGGTTTCTGGAAAAGAAATCGATACACAGCGACTGCTAACGATCGCGATGTGCCCGCCGATTTACGCGCTGCGAGACGCGGATTACGGTTAACCGCAGGCGAGCGTGTTTTCCGCGCAGCGAAAAAAAAACGATCGACCCACTTTCCACGGCTCGATCCTATTTTCTTGTCTCGTCCGTTTCTGCGGAAAGGAAATCTAGTTTATCCTGCGCGTGGCAGGACGAGATCGGAGACTTTTCGATCCTTCTATCGATCAGGGCGTTACTTGTTGGACAAGCTGACAGTGTTGAACAATATTTAATTCATACCTAGTATACAGGATGAGTCAATATCAACTAAAAGGTGAACGTAAAAAAATTATAGGTTCATCTATAAAAAAAACTGAAGGATACCTTGAAAACTTCAGACGAAGGCGACTGACAAAAATGTAATGTGATCATCTTGAAGGCTTCTCTGAACCATGTTATGCGAGGAAACAAAATTTCAATCGGTCAGGTAACGGCAGAATAATTTAAGGTGGTCACGTTAGGCGGTTTATTCTGTATACAGGATAATTCACCTAACTCGATTACCTCAAATTACTCGTAATATATTTGGTATGTGAAAAAAGTATTCAAACAAAAGTTGTATGATATCATAGGGAACGTACAGTCTAGTAAACAGTTTTTTGTAATTTTGTTTTTTTATCGAACTACTAAGGACACCTCGTTTGTTTTAAACGGAAGATATAACATTTGTCCGTACAGTTCGAAAGAGTATTAAACGCTGAGTAAAAAATTGTTAGGGTACAGGGGTTCAAACACCAGTAATTATTGAGATATTCTTCAATGAAAGAAACACATAAACGTGTATAGGCGAAAGGAAGAACGCACTACGGGGTTAAGATGTAACAGTAGGCACACTCACCCGTGGTGTAACCAGATCAATCTCTTCTGTTTTAGGCCGAACGGTCGTAGATTTAGGTGTTACGGGAACTATATCGGACGTGTTTGCCGTGTCCGTCTCCGATTCGGCAGTCGAATCCAATTTGCAGGAAGTGTTCGTTGGCGTTTCGGGGCTTAAAGCTCGTTTCGAGAACGGCGAAGTAGACGCAAGACTTGAAATGCTCGAAATTTCGTGACTGGGCGTTGAGTACATCGACATGTACCCTTCTGCTGGTACAGGATTGTGTTCTCGCGTTGCCAGGCCTTCATTGACTAATTCTTGACCGATATTGATGTTCTACACAAATTAGAAATGACACAACATATACAAATAAGAAAGAAAATAGAAAACAATAATGGATAATAATGAGCAATGATGAGGGAACATAAAAAATCAAACTTTAAATCGACAGCTTTTTAGACATTTTATTTGAAAGCCTTTTATGGGGATTTCCCTATTTGGGAGGGTCAAAAAATTGATTTTTTTATTACGCTTTCTTAAAGTATAAGATTTTGAAAATGTGTATCTATAATTTCACGCGTGAATTTGGCGAAATGGCAAAATTATGATTTCAAACGACAATGGTATTTGAAAATACAGAATATCATTGTACATGTATTTCATAAACTTATTCTTTAGGCATCTTCATTGTACTTCTCTGGCTGTTTTAAATTACAAATTTTGTTAACAATGTTTTTGTTAGTTACATGAGCGCTCCGAATAACACATAAAAAAAATATTTCGAAACGTACGTTGAGCAGAAGAAAATGCTTTTGGGGGGTTACAGGAGATCGAGAGCGATATCGTAAGATGCAGGCAGGACGTTGTTAGGTGGAGGTCACGTACGTTTTTTAAAATAGCAGCACATAATTTTTAACGCATTGATTAATGCAGTACGTTATTCCCTATCAAAAAATATTAACCTATTTATATAAAAAGAAGCAGGAGATATTTTAACTTCAATATTGCGAAGTGATACTAGTACGTATACTTATATCTACGTGTATAACATCGCGCAGACAAACTCGTCAAAGTTTATATCGCGCCATTTCAGATTGCAGTATTGAAATTAAAATATCTCATAATCTACTGCTTTTTCGACATAAATAGGTTAATACTTTTTTATAGGGAATAACGTGCTGTATCGATCAATGCATTAAAAATTATATGATACCATTTAAAAAAATGTGTGTGACCTTTGTCCGGCCTCAACACCTCCACGTAGGAACATTCTGCCTGCAGCTCACGATGTCCTCCTCGATCTCCCGCAATCCCCTACAAACTTTTTCTTCTACCCAGCGTACTGTTCGAAATATTTACAATAATAGATTCAAATCGGACACCCTACATATGACTGGTAGTTTCTTAAAACGTACCTTGTTATCATTTTTGTCAAAAAGATCGACACAAGGAATCGACATGCCTTCCTTTCCAGATCTTCCATGGCCTACAAATGCTTCTTTGTAGCCTCTAACTTTAGCTACGAGGACTTTCCACTGAGCCAACCAAGTGAGCTCCGCGAATCTGTCGCAGGCTTCTGTGCTCCATGTGCCCCATCTGAACAACAGAAACAAAGATTGCGAAAATAATCACGCAAACTTTATAAACTGTATGAAATGAAAAATAAGTTTACGTTTAATCCTTTTGGTACGGGGGAAGTGGCCGCCAGTTAGCCACAGCTTATAAGTATTAGTCCATAAGTATTAGGACACCTGCTGATCTCACACAAAAGGTGTATTTGATCCAGATTACAGAACTTTCGCTAGTTTTATAAGATCACACTAGCAAAATCATATTTCTAAGTACGTATATTTACTATTCATATAATTAGTTTTGCCATTTATTGCATTTGACTTATTAAACACGGGATGAATTAGATTGGAAAATCCGAGTGGTTTGCTGAAAATCTGAATTTAACTTGTGGAAACATTTACAATATACATAAGACCAGATAACAACTGATACAATAGAAAAACTATTAAAGTGAATGCCAAAATTGGTTAAGGGGGTAAAAGAGTATTACACGGCAAAAATCGAAAGTTTCTTTTGAGTTCGATTGAAGAGTGACTAATATCTCAGAACAATTGAATTTTCTACAGTTCTTTACTCTGGATGTAACACGTATTTTAAAACCAAAAAACCTCAAGAATATTGAAAATTAAGTAAAGTACAAAGCACCAATGTGTGCACTGCACAATGCGCAGGTCCAGGTGGTGACGATTCTGGTTGAATGACTCTCATCCAAAAGCAAAATCGTTATAATGGAGTATTCTTTAACTCAAAACTACAAGGTGGAACTTTGTTGAAAAAATTTTAATAAAAATTCGCAAAATGTACAACAAATATCGACTCTGCAAATTTTTTTTGGAATAATTATCTGAAGAAATGTTTAATAAAATTTTTCAGAGTTCTGAGATCCTTGAGCGAGTTCCACCCTGTGAAGAAAAGTGTTACGTAGGTTCAGTTAAAATTTCAACTAAAAATATCGACCTTTTCTCGATTTGTGGTGTTCACTCGTGTTTACTTGCATTGGGCCCGCTGTTACTTTTCGAGCTGCAACTTCCGTAATTTTGCGAATTTTTCAACGATTTTTCTTTAAATGCTTCTAAAGGATGATGCTTTTATAAACAATCGCAAATAAATTTCAATTTGTTGAACTCACAATACCCTTTTACCTCCATAAGGCAGTGGTCGAGAGACGCGGCGGATACATGTAACTTTAATTTTACTACACATAAACGGTGAGATCTCTGTTGCAATATTGAAAGTACGAATTCTTTAGAGTCTAAGGTATCGAACTACATAATAATTTTTAAAGATTTTAGCAATTAACTAATAATATTTCGTAAGTGTCCCAATACTTATGGACCGGGGGTGTATATTCGAATTTCGTAATAGTTTACCAGTTATTTGATACAATTAAATTTGTGGCGCCAGTGAGTCCCAGTACGGTCAACATTCCTGCGATACTGCCAGGTATTTGAAATATTTTTGAAATTCTGTCGTAATTTCTGTTTTGTAACGGGGCCTTTGTGTACAACACGGCGAGCATAAAATCTTCCCGCTAGTTAAATGATTATTTATTAGTAAGTATTTACTGAACAAGGTGTTTCGAACGTTCATTCTCCGATGCGAAATTGGCGAACGCGAGCCCCCGAACTGCGAAGTTACACAAGCCGCAGAACAATAAATTTGTCAGCGAATTGGCAGCAAGGTTGGAAATTGCAAGCTGAAAATCCTCATTTCGTCTAGACAACGCGCTAACGTTGCTAGAAACGCAGTTTAAACTGTTCAGGGACACGGACGCGTACGTACGTGTACGTTTAGTTTGTTTTTAATTCAAATGTCATCGACACAGACATAACGTATACTTCTGAATTTTTATTCAATTATTTAATCGTTATTCAATAGCTACGAATTCGTATTCAGTAGATGTGATTTTTTCCGACGTATTAAAAATAGAAGAAATTTTGCTTTTCAAATATATAAAATATCCAAAATTTGAAAATTAACGTTAAAACCAAAAGACATGTAACTTAACCCTTTGCAGTCCTATCTCGAGTGTGACTCGACATCGGAATTTTTGTCTCTTTGACAGCCGTACTAATGATTCCAAGGATAGTTCTCGTAGTATTACGATTGTATGTACTTTGTTGCGATTTCTTTTCGTTTTCTACGCATGTTTTGTAGTTTGATACGAATGAAGGAAAACTTTTGTTAGAGCTTTAAACTATTTTTTTATTTTCGTGCGACACCAGAAAGGAGACGACCATCATTCAGTGACCAAGAACAGCGGTTAGACGGAAAATTGCACATTATTATTTTGCATCCCCAACGCAAACATAAAGATTGTGCTGTATGTTCGAATCGCAAGATGTCAGGTGGAAAAAAAGAGACTTGTTACATATGCGAAACATGTGAGAGAAAACTAGGATTACACGTCGGAGAATGTTTTAAACGATACCACACAATAATAAATTATAAGTTGTAAACAATAATAGACCATTTCTTTTAAACATTAAAATTATATTTAATATAACTATATCCATCCATAGGTATGTTGTGTTAGTGAGCTGCTAAAATATTCAAATAATAGCAAACTAAACGATACTGACTGAATCAGGGACTGGCGAAGTCAGCGCTGGAACGAAATTGTGAATATAGCGCGGACCGCAAAGGGTTAAAAATACTTGTACAAAGCTCCTACACAAATTCCCTCTTTAAAGAAACTAACGTTTCGAATTCTGTGGACATTTTTAGACTCTCCCTTAAGCGACCTAGGGTTAATGTACCTTGAAAACTCAAAGAAAATAATTCGTGTCTCTCTGATTCGAAAATGGATAAAACGAACGAAATTTCTTATATACTAGTTTGAATTATATTTTTTGTATTAACTGCGAACCATTATTGTCAATATTCAACGTTTCATTTTGTTAAAATTCAGTAACAGTCAAAACACTCGAGTATTTACTCGTTCGCAGAATGAAGTTCTTGTAATTTTCCTCGAGCTAATTTTACACGTGTCACTGTAACCAGATGAAAGAGCCAGAATGTAAATAAACAAAGCATATAAGTATTTCTGTACGAACGGGTATCGTTGACAACGTTCAGAGGTACACAAGCCCGTTCGATTCACGCATAAACAAATTTCAACAATAGTGTTCAAGCTTCCATAATTCCGTGCTATCATCTCGATGATTAAAATGACAATATTATCGAATTCAAGCATCAACGTGCAGAGCGTGACACGAGAGAAGCGCATTGTTCGATGCTTGACAACATGAAACAACCTTTTCTCATGCAACTGTTTAATTTTAACAATTCGCTTTTAAAAATAGTAATATCAGATCGAGTAAATTTTTATATCGGCAAGTTCATTTTTTCTCCTATTGATAAATTGTATTTCTTTATTTTAAATGAAATTAGAATACTTTCAAGTATCAATGTAAGAAGCACAGCGAGTCAGAATAACTTCGAAATTTGTAACAATGTTTTATATTTTAACATGTTGATTGCTATTAGCAAAAGATGATACATTTTTTAGATTTTGATATGGGATTAAAAATTATACAATTTTTAATCCGTGTCATTCGTAATTTTGAAATGGGACAGTATGATATTACCATAAATGAGAAAGTCATTTATTGAGAAACACAACTAGAATGCCAAAGTTGGTGAAACCCGTAAGGAAGGAGCATGTAATGATTTGAATTAATTTCCGTGATGAAATTTGTTACATAGTATCGAATATATATTCCCTTTGTCTGAGCAATGTCTGTTCGAATTCTTCAACGACTTTGTAATCTTATTCAGATTTATTTCAAATTTGGTAAGTGTCCCAATACTTATGGACAGGGGGTGGCTTTCTCGTATTTCTCTTTGGTTTTCCAAATCCTACATACTCATGCATTCTTCGTGTACATCTATCTTGCTACAAAACAAATGATTCATCAATGAAGATTACATATATTGGCATGTTATAATTGCATATACATCCGCAGGTTAGCTCATCAGTAACTGAAAATATTTATGCTGAAACTACATTACCCGTCCCACGGTAAAAAAAAATAATAACGACCAACGCACGAAGTTGAAAAAGAAAACAATAACGACGAATGCGCAAAGTTGAAAAAGAAAACAATAGCGATAAATGCACAAAGTTGAAAAAACAATGACGGCGAATGAACAAAGTCGAAAAAAATAATAATGATGAATGCAGAAAGTTGGAAAAAAAAATCTTGAGAACCCCTGACGTGTTCGGTTCAATTACCCCAGTCTCAGATGGTATTTTTAATTGACTTTATTCTCGTCCCAGCCGGCTTTTATATAACAACCACGAATCTTTGTGCAATTACCGTTAACCCTGTTTCACAAGTGTTTAACTGGAATCGAAGGGTGGCAGGGGTATCGCGGCACGAAAGAAAGGGCGTGCACGCGTGAGGCAACCCCGTCCGGCGAGGCTGAAGCACTTTCGATACACGTCTTTTCTTCTGTTCCATTTATAAACGGCGCAACGCAAGTGTACACGTGCGAGAAGATGAAGTGGACGATGAACGTAGACCCTGGCTAATGATCAGACGGTCTCAGTCGTTTCACGAACCCCGTGCTGAACGAGATCCTTGACAAAAAATAGGACCACCCTCGAACGTACCAGTGACAGCGTGACAATCGCAGAATCGAGCTTCGTTCAATTCGATTATCGGATCGACGTCGCCGTCACGGAGTCGGAATTGACTTTTCATTCTGTATTAAACCACCGTGTGATTGGACTCTGAATAAAGGAGGACAGCGACTCGAAAAACGCTGGACAATTTTAAGTTAACAGTTTTCCTTTGGTTTTGCAACATGAAACACAGTGGACACATATAAAGTGTTGATTGTAAAGTGAACGTGTGTACCTTGCAAGCAAACACGTACGAGTGAAGACTTGTTTGGTGGATGTACTTTATGCTTCATGAATCAATGAACGTTTTCATAGACGCCCGTGTTGTTCTTACGTAGGTATGGAATTATTTGATGCCTCTGTGTGTGATTTTGAGGGCGTGATGTTGTGTCAAGTGGAATTTTAAACATTAAAGATGAATATGTTGGTACTTTCTTTTTCAATGATTTGAAGGAAAATTGTGAATTTAGTTATGTAATACGCTTTGGTGCTATCAAACTTTACACGGTGAATATAGATTGGAAAATCGAGTTATTGATAAATGTATTTTGAACGTACGGTGCCGTTATAGTTAACACTTTGGCTGCCTCAGCGAAACTTGCCATACCCAGTCAGATACATAATATCCTGTTTGAATATACATCGCGAAGGAAATAAATATTTGACTATATGAACTTATAGTTATTACCTTGTATCATTGTTACAATATTAATACGTTCATTGTCCATACACATGCCAAAAAGATGCGATAAAAGCGTGTCAGAATAAATAATCTATTTCTTTCGAGATTATGACAATATATCATGTAACATTTCCAGATCATTATATTATTATCTTACACAAGTAATAAATGTTAATTTTCTTATCAGCACCATACGTGACTCACAAGAGTGTGAATAGTGCTCAAAATTTTATGACAATTAGTTGTCATTTAATTAAACAAAATTTGAGGCGTCGATTACCGTTGACTCCCGGGCAGTCCATATGTTAATTATATGTGTCATTTTTTTTATTCAAATTTGTTTACGTCATAATTTCGATCCAACTGGTAAAAATTTGGTCTGAAATTGTATTCTTCTTTTTCTACTTTAATTTTCTGCGAGGTTTCATTTCATTTCATCGCTGCATTTTAATTGCATTCATTCTACTTCGTTACGTAAATTTAAATGAAAATTAACTAATTTAAAATCTTTCATAATGTCTTAAATTTTTGTCTGCATAGTTAGGACTATAATAATTCTACGCCACGTTAAATTAGAACAAATTTAAAGGAACGGTTAATCAATTTTTGGATTTCTGTAAGAATAGTAAGGTATAGAGAGGTAATAATAAATACTGAAGAAAGTCAAACATGCACTTGTAATGGAGACAGCCTTCACGGTATCTTCAATTAAGAATCGTTTAATGCAGTTACCCTCTTTGTTGGTACTACCTTAAATTACCAAGTAGTTTTGTTCTGCCTCTTGCTGCAGCAATTTTCATAGCATGCGGTTGAATTAATTCAACGCAATCGTAGATTGCTTTATTCGTGCAAATACCACAGTACGATTAAAGTAACTATAAAGAATTTATCTGCTGGCATCGATCAATCGTTTTACCACGTTATAAAATAATTATAAACCAAGAAATAAAGGAAAATAATATTAAAGAAAAAGTTTTTCGAATTATTCGCTTACTTCAGTAAAGTTCAATAAACTAACACTTTTTTTTATCGAATTCATTTGAAACTTTCCTTTGTCTCTCAATGAAAAATTGTATATTTATCTTTAATGGAATTAGAAGGTCCTAAATTTTCATGTTAGATTTATACTTAATGCCAGGTTCAACAAATATCAATGTAAGTTTAGCAAATAATTTATTCAAATTCACAATGCTAAATTTACGAATTTACGATGAAACGTTATATTCTGAGAACCAGGTATACGACAGGCACAACAATTTTTAGACCTGGCGTTTAACCCAAACTTCTTTAATGAACTTTGTTGTCTACATGCGCTTTACATCGATGAAGCAATTCAAGAATTTTATACTTGATAAAATTGTATGTTACGAAATTTGGATAAAACTTCCTGAATCACAGTTCTGCATGTGCGTGTTATCAGATCCCGAAATTCTTCAACAGTGTTGGCAGGTGTTTCTTAAACAATTGATTGTTTTCCTTAAATCAATTGATTATTTTTTAACTCACGCGTTAAGGTTGAGAGCCAGGATGAGACAGAAATTTCGTGTTTCACATGAGACTTTACATACATATACATGTATATACTTACATTTAGTTGTTGCTGAGGCTTTTGTTGCATGAGAGGAAAATCTCATGAAATATCTGATCATGGATCTGCACGTTTACGCTACGTTGCTACGGAGAGTTTCTTTTTCCTCGCGGATAAGGTTGTCCATATTTCCGCGGAGAAATTAAAAAGTTCATTCTTTCATACATTTACTACAACTGCATAATTATGTACATAAGTTATATGTGGCACATTGCGGTAAGAAACTCTCCATAGTAACGTAGTGCCTAGCCGACTGTTCCACCATCTTTTACATGGGAATAGCTGTTACAATAAAGTAGATAAACCCTATCGGAATTTTAACATTAAATATTTGTTAAACTATTGACCGTCTATGCTCAAAATCACGTGTAGAGAGATTCGTAATAACATCATCCGTCAACATGCAAGACCTCATTAAAATCTGAGACGAGTTCGGAAGCTCTGCTTATTAGTGGAAAAACACCTACCCGACAAGCAAAAGGTCTCGGGTTCGATTCCTGGCCTGGTCTACCTTATCTTTTTCACCATTACACGGTATAGAATTAATGCATAAGAAATAGTCGATTTAACCGTTCTTAGACGAAATGCGATGTCGGGTCAGACTCGGCAGAGGACCGCAAAGAGTGAAGTACCCATCCAAATAAACAAGGATCATTCAGAAGAATTCTACCATCAGTAATAAAAGTGCATAGTAACTAGAGAAACATATGAAACGTGCAAAATGAGGATGTTACTTTTAGGATATGTGCAAACAAGGTTTCGAGGTAAAACGTAACGAAGAAGAAGGGTCTGGTTCCGCATGCCGGTGAAATCGAAGTTCACAGAAGCAGGAGGGAACGACTGCAACGGAAATAGAAAGCGTTTCGAAGAGTTTTGCGGGCGTTCTGGCAACGAGGTGCTCTTCGGGTTTGCCCTCGAAAGCCGACGTGTCGCGTGTAACCGAAAACCGTGTTGCACCGCGGTGGTAATTCCAACTTGAAAACCATCGTGTGTGCATTACTTCGAGGTTACGGGGATGATTAGCTGTTTCTCGGCACGCGATGCGAAACGGCTATTCGGTCGGATTGATTAAATTCGCATTCAACCGTTCCCGGCCAGCCTGGAATCTATTCCAATTCTGATCGTTCAGGGCATTGCGAGGATGATTCAATTTTTGAACCATCCACCGGGCTACGATCGGATATCGATGCGCACGTACACGCGCCGATGTTATCGCGATTAATGCCAGAGCTAACGAGTTTCTAACGTTAATACAGTACAGCTTGTAATTATCCCAGCTACGCTGAATTCTAATTCTGATCCAGCTGATCAGTTGTGATCGGTGGTGGCACCTTTGTTCAGAAATCATAAATATAGATTCGTATATCGAACATACAGAGCGAGACACTCAACATGATTGGCCATTTTTCACGATACCCTTTAAATAACAAATATTCAACGTTGTTCATTTTATACAGGATATTTTGCCATTTTCAGTTTGTAAATACTTGGGTATTTACGTTTTAACAGAGACAGGTATATACAGGTATTGCATAGGGTGTCCCGGCAACAGTGGTACAACCGGACAAGAGGTGATTCCTCATGGAAAAATATGTTGAAAGTGCAGAATGAAATTTTTGCGTATGAGGCTTCGTTTTCGAGAAAAACGATTTTGAAAATCTATCCAGTACACTTGTACTAATTGTTGTTTCGACTTGACGGATCTATTACAGCTCGTGTTTGTATTTAGGAGTCTTGAAAAACTAAAAGCAAAAGATTATCATAATACACTGCAAAAAGTGCATAATAATTTAGTTGATAGAGCACAACTGTGTATGCAGTATCACGGTCGAAATTCTGAACAGTTTTTACAGTAATAAAATTCATTTTTATAAACCAATACATAGTCTTAGTCTTACTTATGAAATCACTCGAACCAAATACGTAATAAATGAAACTAATACAACAGCATGACAGTAATTATGATAGTAGCAACAACAGGAAACAGATAATGGCATTGCTCGTGTTTGTATTTACAAACATGAGCAGTAACAGATCCGTCAAGTCGAAACTTACAGTTAGTACAAGTGTACCGGCTACATTTTCAAAGTCATTTTTCTAGGAAACACAGTCTCATACGCAAAAATTTCATTCTGCGCTTTCGACTTATTTTTCCATGAGAAATCACCACCTATCCAGTTGTATCACTGTTGCAGGGGCACCTTGTATACAGCATATAACCTGTTACATATAAATGAGCACGAAACAAAATAAACATGAAATGAGTGTCACATTATTTGGTGTACCCGGTTGACCGTTTTAACCCTGTGCGATCCTATGTCGAGTCTGAATATTTTCTCCATCGTGATTTGTATTAAAAACAGCCAATTATAATATGTCCAATGGCAATTTTCACTGTTAATTCCCCATTCGACGCTGATTGACGCACCATGTGTGTCATTCAACACGTTTTTGAACAATATTTATATTATCAGAAAATACTCAAAAAGCTATCGAGGAAATAACGTCGTTCCAAATTAAAATAACAGAGAAAAGTGTATAAAAATAAAAAGTGATATTAGTTTCAAGGTAAAATAAAAAATGAGTAATTTGCAACCAAGACCGTCACTCATCTAATATAATTTTTCAATATGATATGTTTATGATAAGACCGACTTCGTATGGGTTAACACGTCGAGTACCACCGTGAAAACAGCCATGCCTAATCAGACATGGTATAATTTACTATTTTTTTATATAAATCCTAAAGAAAAGAAAGATTTGAGTAATGAATCGTATTCTTCTGTTCCTGCATTATTGTTTCAGTACGAAGGTTGCTCAGAATTTTGTGACAAACAATAATTATTTAATTAAATTAAATTTGAGGTGCCGGTCACCGATGACACCGACGGCATTCAACGTGTTAACATGTTCCGTGTCATGTGTACCGTTTTCGGTACACGCATCAATTTGAATTTGATCACATAACTGTCAACCCTTAAGAAATTTTGAATAACATTTAGGTTAAAATGATAGTAGAAATAGAAAGTATAATATCAAATAGATAAGTATTTGTACAATCAACCACGTGTATTGATAAATAACATATTTTCGCGTACCTGTCTAGTTACGGAATTTTCTACTGTGACAGAGAACGTGTTAAACAAGGATGGATTGAAACTGTTAAATTTTATAAATAAAAGTTACTTACTGAACTTTTAACTTTTAAATCATTTCTTTTCTATTTTAAGTTAACTTTATACATTCATACTTTAACTCTGTTGCAAAGGTTCAGTTTTAACAGTTATTTTCTATTCGATTAATAAAAGTTCTGAAGGACCATATATTTTTTAACAGATATTTTAAATTAAAATATAGAAGTTATAATTATTTTTTCAATTAGCATTATTTAACTTCAAACCTATGTACCCCATAACGAGAAATCTGGTTGTCACAACTTTAACTTTTTCAAAGCAGGATAAATGTTCTTGTTTAACTGGAACTTTCTTCTACTTCAAGGAAAATAAAAGTTCCCTATTTACGCAAAAATGTGTGAAATAAAAGTTTCAGTGAATACACTTCATTTTATAACTGTTTTCTTGGAACAGAAAAGATAATATCAAAAATTTCTGTTATTTCATGAGTAATTGAAAATTTTAACAGTTTCATTCAACCCCTCGTGTTAAATATCATTTTTGTATTTCTGACCATGTGCGGAATTTTTCACTGTATCACAGAATGTGTGGATTTCTAGTTCTTATTAAAGAATAATCAGTCTATCGGTTAATAAACTTGTTTAAGTTATATCATATATTGATTTTCAATAAGCATTATAAAGAAATTGTTTTGTCGAAAGGAAGACTCTCATGTTCTGTACAGAGGTGAAATTCTTCGATAATCGATATTCAATTTTAAACGAACACAAAGAAGATGTAGAATAACATGAAGGAGTCTTCTGCATTTAATTGAAATTTGATGTATTCTAGGCGAACAAATCTGTATCGATTCTTGGGTTATAGAGGTACCATGTTAAACAGTACAATCAAATTTAAATTAAGAACTATTGCACCGCAAGTGTGCGCTGTAGAAGCTGAACCGCATTTTATGGACTGCTTGTTTCAAAATTAAACCACGGGCTTTTGATTACTGTTATCGAAATCATACACTGAAAGAGGTTAGTGGATATTTTTTTCTTCACTTACATTTAATTCTAAACGTTTATGCCGCTGGATTTTTCACGGTCTTCCAGCATAGCTTTCTATATTTAATTAAATTCGTGTTCACCTCTTCTCGGTTGAAAAATGCTTCCTAATTAAAGTCGTACCGCTTCACAAGATTAAATTCTTTCAAACTGAAATTCGATTGAAACTTTTCTATAGACGATTACACCAATTTAATATCTCAAGATTTTTTGTATTTCGAATTATTGTCACACACGCACTTTCGTTATTACAAAAAACGTGTTAATTCATGTAAAAATCTGAAGTAGCTCGTAGTATTGTAAAAAGTCATTGGTTTTGTGAATGGATGCAGGATCATATGTCATGCCTATCCAAACATTTAGTATAAATTAAAAAATTTGAGAATTAATATTAAAATTAGAATTATTTACGAAATTAAACGTTTCAATTTAGTATAAATTAGGTATAAAGTAATGTAAACTTTCGACATTTGGACATTTTGAAAATAGAGTGGATTCTATGTGTCTCCTAACTTCGTTAGATTGTCGACAAATCAGACGGATATTACAAAAGAAATTCTCGTGAAATAAAAATCTGTCGAGACCGGAGACTGGCATTGTGCCAAACGCTCACGTTCTAGCCGTTGAACTTGCAATTTATATCGTAAACTTTGCCCATGCATGTGCACCGCGGAAGTTTAACAACGGCGAAACGTTTTGCACGCTTTCTCAAAGCTTTATCGTGGCCATAGGCTACAATTATCCTACGCCAGGAGAATTATTTCACCTCTGGACAGACGAAATACGAGAAAATCGAAAGTGAATTATGAAACGGCAGAAATAAAATGAGTGGAAAAGTACTGCCGCAGCAAATTTTTTTAGGAGTACATCTGCAACTCCATCGAACTTTCGGGAATAAAATAATGTATCTTATAAAAGTAACAAACGGTCGTGAATGCCAGGAAAATTTTAAGTATTTAGAACAATATTTAATTATATAAATAACGTAAAAATAATTTCCATATAATGATAGTAATAATTGTAAGATCTTAACAATTTTTAGCATGAAGGAATGAAGTTTAACCCTTTGTGCCCTGAAAATTTCAGGAAAAAGCGTGCACCATGTGCTGAAATTTTTCGCGATGGAACAATGTGTTACATTGAATATTTAATTATAATAATCCGTATGGCGTCGATTGTTATTTTATTGCTCTAAAACTGGAAAATATATAACGAAAAATGTATATTTTAATCAAATGAGCTGAAGTGATAATACATCCGAATACATAGGTTTATAGCGTATAATAAACAGCTGTGCCTGGGCCAGTACGGTGACCCGTAGCACACAGTGTACGATTTTTTGGACCGCATATAGGCATGCGTGAATCGTCCTCAAAGAGTTAACACTTTTCATCATCATTCGATATTATGGATTCTTCATTATACATGTATAATGCATTAATAGAATAAATGATTTCTCAAATTTCATGGATTTTTAAATTTCGAAAATTAAATAATATATGTTCACATTTAAAGTAGGTCCCCTCGTTTATCCATAGTCCCTATAAAATGGAACTACTGGTACCAGCAGTCTCGGATATTGTCTTTAAATACACATGGCCCATTCCGAATTATAAAAAAACTATCGCAAAGAAAAGTCTCATCGATAGTCCGTCGTTCGACATGAATGTAAATGGTATTCACAGTAAATGGAACCTGTCCATCAGATTTTGGAAAAATCCTGACGGTAAGGAAATTGTTTAACAATTACAAAATCATTATTATAATCACATTATACTGCAAAAGTTTATCACACAATCAAAACTCTAACGAAATTTCAGTGAACATTCAATCAATCTGGAGAAAACATAATATTATGTTATCAAGAAGAATATTAAAGTTTTTGTTTCTTTGTAATACACAAAAATAAATGAAAAGTGCAAAATAAAATTTGTTCATATGTAGCTTCGTTTTGAAAAAACTGATTCTGGAAACATGGCAAATCGAAATTCGATTGAGTACACCCTGATTAATATCTTTTTGTATTATTCATTATTTCTATTCGATTCAGTATTTACAAATGTTCATAGTCATATGATTCACTCGAGACATCATTTGTGTTTTCTTAAATTAAACATTGCTGCAAATGTTCCACCTATTGCCGTGAGTAGAAACCTGCTGGACAACTTAAACATGTTTAATATGTAATATGTTTTGATTTTTTCATTTCTTAAATTCTAAAGGAATGTTCAAAGAAATCAATAAATAGCAAACGTGATATTAACACCAACAATTTCGATCAATAATAAGCAATAAGCAGACATATTAATCGTGTTATATTCAATTTTGTATATTAATTTTACATGAAAAATCTCTTCATTTTTTATCGTATCGTGAATTACGGCTCACCCTGATTTCAGATTAAAGAGCATTTCTTTTCCTTCAAAACGATCTTCTATACAAATTACAATAAACAAAAAAAAAACGTACACTGTTTGTTAATAGGTAAAAGGATGATAAACCCAGTGGTATTGTGCCTGAATATGTTGAATTGCACGGTAGATGAAGCGGAGCAAGCGAAGATACGATTTCAATTTGCAGTTTTCAATGCAGACGTTAAACACTGGGAGTATTGTCACGTTAGTAGAACAGTGCTCGAACTACAATCGTCTGAGGACATCATTTCACTGGGATACAGAGACATGTCCATAGTCGATAGACATTTCAAGAAAGACGGCGAAGTTCTCTTAATGGTCAAAATTCAAATAATCCAGTGCGAAAGCGAAAAGCACAACTTGTCGCAGGCAAGTGTTCTTTCTTATGGAATTATAAAATTGATTTTAATAAACTGTTAAAGATTATTTCAAGTGAACTGCTTAAATTTCGCTTAAAATCCATTTGAAAGTAATATCAATCAAAATATTAATATTACGTGACATCAGCAAAAAGTGATGAGCATTTTATTATAAAATTTTCATTTTTTATTTATAATGTTATATTTTTAATGTACGATTTATCTACGCGTCATGTTAAAAAAAAAATATTGGAAAAATTATTATTCGAGCTGCAATTAATTTTGTGTTGAAGACATTGTTCAGAGTATTGTTTATCACTTGGACAATACATATTGAGATTTTAATGTATGTTTACTAGACATTTTTTGTTCCGTTTGTTAAGCACTACTAGCTTGTAAGTTCTGAATATTTTTTTAGCACCTTTTATACACGTTTTAATGTATAATTTAATTATTGTCTATGCATTTACAATGAAAGGAGTCTTTCAGGAATTTCGAAAAACAACATTTATTGTCTACTTTTCTGATAAATAATCTAACAGAGTTATACGTGTGTCTTCTGAACAAAAACTGCTTCTAGAGAAATAACACATTTTTTAAGAAATTCCTGTCTAGCTCTTTCAGCATACAATTGGAAACCTTATTTTGTAGATGAAATGAGTGCATAGACCTAGAAGGATTATGTATTAATAAATATAGTATTATCAATTATATATACAAATTTTATAATCAAATTCTCTACTTATTGAACACTGCACATGTATGTAACAATTAAACAGCAAATACTTTTTTAAGTAGACTTTTCTTAACGTTTTCAAAAATTATTCACATTCCTCAATTTACATGCAGAATTCATTGCACAGATAGAAACATAATAAAATTAGGAAATGAATAAGTCTAGATTAATGAATGAGTTTTTTCCAGGACATGGCTAGATTACTGAAGCATTCATATAGTGCCGATACTAAATTAATGTGTGGAGGTCTGAGCAATATGGAAATTCCGGTTCATAGCAGTGTGTTGGCTGCTCGTAGCGACATTCTGGCAAAAATGATTACACCTTTGAACGAATCTCGAGAAACGAAAAACTCCAATGTGGATACCGCGGAAGATAAAGTATTGAATAGGCGAGACCCACCGGAAGAAAATGTGATCAATAAAGAAAACGAAAGTTTAGAAGTACGTGCCAGATGTTATTCTGTACCTGTGCTAGAAAATGCTTGAAATATTTTTATGTTGGTTTCATATTTTAATAACAACGTTTGTCAAAATATCCCAAAATTAATCGAAACTTCTTCTATATAATTTTATACAAAACGAAGTGCAATGGAAGTGCCGCAAATTTGTATATTTATTTATTTTTTAATGAATTTTTAGTATATGCGACACGTCTGTTTTAACAAGAAATATATATATAATTTGCTAACATCCTATAAAATAATAAATTGTCTAATTATTAACCTGCATTTCACATTTTATAATAGACTAACAATGTACTGCTAATAAATGTTCAAAAATGTATAATTTTTTTTTCTGATATTGTCGTTTTTTTTTATGAGTGCAAGTTTTGTTTACCTGAAATTGACTATGTTGATTATCATAGGTGAGTATTCAGTACAAATTATAGTATTGGATTTTCAAATAAACTTATTATAATAACATATATATGTTGCAGTATGCCTACACATTCTCCCTAGAATTGTTGGACCTCAGTAAAGAAGTGACTGATGAATTGTTACGATACATATACACTGATCGTGTCGATAATTTAGATAGTTTAGCTCCACAACTTTTATCTCTGGCAGAACGATTCTATTTACATGGTATAGTACTTTATAATGCCGAGCAATTAATTTGAGAACAATAAAAAATCAAGTTCAAAGAAATTTATGTTCATTTTGCAGGTCTGAAAGAGCTTTGCGAAAGGAATCTTATTGAAACGATAAATCCTATGAACATAGCAAGCAGACTTTTGGTTGCAGACGAATTTGGCTGTGATGCACTGAAGAGAGCAAGTTTAGCGTATTGTGAAGAAAACATAACGGTACTCAACAAAAGTTTAGCATGGAAAATGATGGAACAAGTGAATCCAGAATTGTTTCATGAAGTATGTGAAGCCGGTATCGGCAGTTCGCGATCGAGTAACATGGACGACAGTGAATTAAGCAATTAACATTTTCTTTTTCTATGTACATGTACATAAATAATTAGTTATAAATTTGTATAAACTGCAATGTATGTACTTTATATTTAAGAAAAACTTATATATCATGTTAAGCAATGCTGTTTCATTATGTACAAAATGTAATTAAAGATGTTATATCTTTACTGATAAGTATTTTTGTAAAATGCACTAAATGAAGTTTATATATAACTAGTAATTAACTTACGGTGGGCTAACGTTGGCCAGGGAACACTCAATTGCCTGCAGTCGTAAGCTGAGAAAATCGGTTCGAAGTTCGAATATGCAGTCAAGTTGTACTACTTCATGATCTCCATAGTCCACAAAATAAACTGTGCACTGACCATCTTTAGGCACAGAGATAACTCTAGCTCGATACCACTGTTCATCAAAGCTGAATTTTGCTGCAACTATTTGTCCAAGTGTTACCTGAAGTAGAATAATAAAATTAGAAAAGTGATCCAAAATCTTATTTTGTTCACGACTTGCTATAAGTATAATACGATAAAAATTATATAACACCAAAATTAATGTGTGTATTTTTACATTTTTCAATGCATGTAGTTCTTGGTTTTGCTCTTCGTTATAGTATGCAGTCATTTCAGATACTAATTTGTCTAAAGCTGAAGCTCCAGGACCAACAATCTGAACCCAAAATTTTTCAGGATTTTCCATTGCAGATACAAATACTTCCATTACACCATCGGTAACTAGAAATGAAAAATAAATATAATTGTAGGAGTAACATTCATGGTTTTGTAATTCATGTAAACAAAAATATTAAGTTATGTGCTTTACAAACCTTGTAATGATGAAGCCTCAATGGGTTGAGATTGTTCAGCTGAATTGACTGCAGTACTGCGAGGAGACAATTTACCTCTAGGCAATCTTGTTGCAGAAGAAGCTTCCCATTTTGTACGTGCTTCTTTCTCTTCCCGGACTTTGTCTTCAATTTGTGACAAAGCAGAAGCAATTTGTTCAGCCGTTCCCTTTATGATAAGCCTTCTTTCTGCATCTGCGAAATACTACCAGCAGTTATTGAATTTGTACACATTAAACCAAAGAAAGTACAGCATAGTGAACGCATAGACAAAATTAACATACTTGGATCGTAGGGAGCATAGCAACTTTCAATTATGATTTTTGCGCTAGAACTCGATTGAATTTGTTGTATGACATCACCACCTTTTCCTATAATCCTTCCACACGCCTTCTGAGGTATATACATTTCATATGTTTCAATTATAGGCTGATTTTGAATGATACTCTTTATCATTTCTTCAGCTAAATGTGTTCCCTCAGAATTTCCTTTTATAATGCAAATACGTTCCGGACATTCTAGATTGTCTTCCTTAAAATGTATGCGAGTTCCTGTCTTGTTTTGTACATCTTTTATTGTTGATCCACCCCTTCCAATAACAGCAGGTACAAATTGTCTAGGTACTTTACATTCTATCACAAAGTGTTTTGGAATTTCTATGTTATTTATTCGGTTGTTTGTATCTTCTTCGTCCTATTCAATCAAAGTAGTCATTACAGTCAAATGCAAAGAATATTCATATTATAAGTTTATCAGACAATATTATCCAATAACTTAGTTTGAAACCTGAAGACCTGAATACTTCCAATAAATTTTTAGCTGATGTGAAACAAAAGAATACTGATTAATTATGAGACTGTGTCAGCAATCTGTTGTCACTGTAGTAAAGTCTCTCTATGCCATTCCTTCAGGTTTCAAAATTAAATTATACAATAATACATTATTCAATCTTACCTTTTTATATAATAAATATACTAAAGCAATGCTAACACCTGTTACAGAGAGACCAAGTAAAATTGGTAGCATAAACTGTCTTGGTATCCACTTCATTTTGTATTTTAGGGTTCAAAAAGTGTTATTTGTTTCGTGTTTCTTATTTACATGTAAGCTAATCCTAATTTAAATGTAAAGCATGCTTTCGGGTTACAAGTGCTTCATAACCTCGATGACTTTGTTGTGAAAAACATTTATAGCACTTGTTGTAAAATGTACCATGAAATATTAATGCAAACTTAACTACACTTTCAAGGAGCTTTTCAAATGAATTCTCATAGATCCCTTTTATACGTCTGTAAATACCGCAGGTTTTTAAGCTCGGGTCGGAAATTGTATTTTTAAAACCGTATTGCTACCAACCACGAAATTGCAACTTTTTTTAACGATGAGAACATTGCAAATTCATGAAATCGTAAATGTACATTATTTTAAGAATAGATCGTACCGTGCCGATATGATACCGATAAGATAGCAGTATTAACGAGATCGAGGAAACAAAACAACAAAACGTTTAATACGAATTGACCATACCTATAAATCATACTAATCTTTTTTGCTACGTTGGCAGTACTCCAAAAGAGGTCATGACGTAGCTACCAAGATTAGAACATGACAGACGATTTAAATGTATCCTTTGCAGCGCGAATCGGGGTGCAATGCCTATTTTCTAACATAAATAAAATATGAAGAGCATAACGTGAAAATATGTGCACAATTTTGTCGGAAATGTGTAAAATAAACTAGTATGCATACATAATAAGTAATTTCAGATTTTGAGAACTATTAGACACAATACAAGCATCGACAAACTACAGAATAGACCTATCATCTTATGGGACTACGTGTCACATGTTCTGAAATACCGACTTGTCGAAAAATCACAGGTTTTCTTGCGCCCTCTGCATCTAGGGGTGGTGATTTTGGGAATCAAATACATTCCAACCACCAAAGACGGTAACGTCACTAAATTCGTACTCGACTCCTAACAAGTAAAAGGATTTACCCTGTATTATAATAAAATATATTCTAAATACTGAAATACATCTTATTGCGTTGGTAATTTTAATGAAGCTGAAAGAGTTGAGGAACTCTTTGACATTCATCGATCTAATAATTTACCTTTTAAGAATTATTGAATTTGTAATTTGTTAATTTATGTCTTTTTCCTTTTTTTACTTAAGCACGTGTACAAAAAAAATTATAACGAAGTATACAAGAAATTATAACGAAAGAGATTAAAAGTTAGATACATATAATGTAACTACTTCTTGAGTGCATAAATAGTAAAATGAAAACGATAGAGATTCAATGGCACTGTTTTCATTATTCCTAGATATAAGAAAACACTTATCTTACTTTTTACAATACAATTGAAAAAAAGAGGGAATGAAAGCAGGTGTAAAATGAACGTGAAACATAAAACATATAATTCACGCCAAATTCAAATACAAGAAATCGTTATTTATTCTCTCGCAACATTCGTTACATTTTTTAGGCTTTTCCTCGTGAAAAATCCTCTTGCTAAGGGAATCAGAGACATACACGCTTGGCCCCTTCTTAATTTATGGCAGGATCCCCGTCAAGTGGCACGCGACACTCTGGTCCTTGCATCTCGTGTATCCCAATTCTTGACTTCTCTGGCACAAGCGAGAAACGGCACGAGATCCTTTACGCGAAAATCATTCTGACAGAGACAACAAAGTTTGATACTTTGTCTCACTTTGTTTATCATGCGCCCGATTTTCACATGTTCGACTCGCGTAAGAGCTATGCTCAAATGTCTGTACTGAAGCAGAATTCGCTTTTGTGCAACAGATTTTCCAAAACCAATAGAGAGTTCCATGCTTGCCTGAAAGAGCATTCAGGACCAAGAATTTTCGGTCAACCGTGCTAGAGCAAGTTGTCATCCCTCTCTGGGAGGGAGAGAGATAGAGCACCGGCGACGTTTCAGTCGGCCGCTGCCAAACAGTTCTTCCGTTGACGCAAATGAGTCATCGTATAACGAAAAATAAAATTTGTCTATTTTTTATAATACATCGATGAAAATAGTACAAATGAATAGGTGAGGTTTTTTCAATAAAAATGAGTCCAAACATGATGTCATGCGGTTCATTTTTTATTAAAATTAAGCATAAGACAAGATTCGATAGTCGGAATGTCTCTGATAACAAATAGTCCGAATGAGATCGTGTTTGGACTCATTTTAATTCGGGAAACTTCATCTATCTATTAATAATATTCTCATGAGTCTACAATGCAAAACGAACAATTTTTTATTTCCGTTAAAGGATGGCTCACTCTTCGAAAAATGTATCTTGTTTCTCAAACGCCGCCGCCAGCCGCACTACTTTTCGGCCCGGCTCCGATAGAGCAAGGGGGGATATTTAGTAGGGATGCGGCCTATGCAGCCTGCCGTGCAGAAAAGCTTAGCAGCCTGCCGGGCTACTCTTTAAAGTTTAAACCATTTGTTTACGATGTACAGCACATTCATCTTGAGTAAACCATTTTGGATTTTTTCCTCAACAACATGGGAAATAATTGAAAATACTTCGTCCAATATGAATGTTAAAAAGAAAAACCTTTTCTCGAAAAGCGAAAATTATGTGGACTGGCGAGTATCCTAGGCGACCCTTTCCTCATGGGCGGTACAGGAGAAGGAGCCTCCCACCACTCACCTAATTCATTCTCGTTTCCTGTTTTCGCACGCAAGCAACAAGAGAGAGTTAGGCGAGTGGAGGGAGGCTCTTTCTCCTGTACCGCTTCTGAGCAAAGGGTCGCCTAGGGTGCTTGCCAATATACGCGACAGCGCAACTGGACAGGACCCCTGTGGGCCTGCGACACAGATGTTATTTCCCTTTTGTCTAAGGACTCTGCTGCTCGGGCCTGAAATCTTCGGAAGAGGAAAGTTTTTCTCGAAACAAGAAAAAAATTTCCACTCCCGGTTCTGTCCGCTACACACTCCGTACCTTTCAGATGCAAATCGTTTTGATGCAGCACTTCAGCGCTGAACTATGAAATTCTAGCTACGTGTTTTTTTAGAGCGACGTCGTCTCTGATGAACGTTTAATTTTTTTCATTAGTTTTTCTCCTTAAGCTAACTTTTTTTATGTTTTAATTATTTTTTCGACGTATGTCAACAAAAAACATTCATGTGTTTTTTTAATGCCATTCGTACGGGACACAAAATGACTAGTCTCCAAATATACGTCAATATTCTCATATAAATTGAAAAATAAAGTATGTACATATTTAAGAATGTTAAGCGTTCATTTTAATTGTTAATTGTTAAATGTGATTAGTCATACCTGAGTTTCCATATATAGAAGAGAGATAGGAATCGAGGAAACATTATATTGCAGTTTTTAATGCCATTCGTACGGGACACAAAATGACTAGTCTCCAAATATACGTCAATATTCTCATATAAATTGAAAAATAAATTATGTACATATTTAAGAATGTTAAACGTTTATTTTAATTGTTAATTGTTAAATGTGAATAGTCATACCTGAGTTTCCATATTTAGAAGAGTGATAGGAATCGAGGAAATATTATATTGCAGTTTATTTGAAAACAGGCCCAAAATTTTATGAGCAAATATTGTAGAACGTTTATAAAACTGGCTTGAAAAATCCAATCTTACCATATGTTATGAAAGAATGAAAATCAGAAAGCATATTTCGACGATTAATATATAATTTTGAATAGTTTACATTTTAAAAAATATGGGTACTTAAATTTTGTTTATATAATATTTATGGAAATAAGTACAAATTGTTTTTCGACGGAAATGTATTAGTAAACGGAATTATGCAACATATTTTTGGAGGTTGGTCGTAATATTCAGATCGTTTTAGATTTTAAATGTTCCCCGTGATATTTAATTTTAATTCCTACCAGTCGTAGCGTTGTAATCTTATTTTGGACTGAATCGGTAAAGTTGGGTGTGACACGAAAATGGTAAGAGGGCTCTAGAGCCCTAAATCCGTGTGACACAAAAATACATTGGATGAAAGGTCTATTCTGTAGTTTGTCGATGATACAAGCTACATAATTTCAAACGTTAGTTTTAGGAAATATATTAAACAAGAATAATTGATTTGGCAAGTTTTATATACTGTTAAAATTTAGAAGATGCCTGTTTGATTTTTACAAAACTATGTTTTATTTTCGTAATATGTTTGAACAAAATGTTTGGCGTAACGGAAATGTGGTTTATATAAGATGTTCGCAATAACAGGATATGCTGGTTGATGATAAAAAAAAGTTTTATTTATCATTGTTATTCGAATATTTCCTGTTTTTTGTAACTGTACTATATACTCTGTGGGTTTCATTACAAATATTTGTTTAGGGTATGTTTCATAGCCGGTGAGGCTGAAATAAATAAATCTATCTATTTAGGGTATGTTTATTTTATAAGATCTATTTGGAATGTACTGTAACTTGTTCTAATTTTCATGTGAACAAATTATTAGTATATAAAAAACAGCTACGGAATTTTTCTTGTAATGTCGAATTAAACACACTAATAAGCATTAAAGAACCTCATTAATTCATGATCATCCCTAACATTGAATGCTCTTTAGTTGTAATATAATTAAAAATTATAATAATTTTATTTTTTTCGAAGTAATTAAGGTGATGAAGATTATGTGCATCACAATTGATATGTAGTTGGACAATCTTATCAAATGTCCGTGCGATCTATAATCCTTTATGATACCCTACTAGAAATGATGAGAAAACTTGCTTACACATTGTTTGCATAAATGATCAACACGTGTATGACTCGTAACAAGTATTGTGCTTGTATAACTTTTAGTTTCCTGTTAGTACGATTTTCATAAGTATATTTATTCTGAACGAATAGTAATGTTACAATGTTCACGAACATATAATCTCTGCTATATTCTATCGTGTCAATCTTCGATTAATTAACATTATTGTAAAATGTGCTGTCAGCTAAAAACTTTAGTAACTCTCATTAAAATAACAGAGGGAAGGTCATGCAGATATTTCATTGCAAACTGTCTCTAGCTACAACAAATTTATAAATTGTAAAAAATCATATTATAATAGAAATAAATAAAATACTATCACGGTTATTATTTATTCCTAATGTTTTTAATATTTAGTACATTTAAATTAATAATATCAGTTATATTTAAATGGTTACAAGATATTGTACGACTTTCGTTTTGTAGTTATGTTACATCTTGTTAAATCTCAGGCATGTATATGTAAGTTGTTTTAATTTAACAGGACAAACATCCATATATGTACATACAGAAAAACGTATAAGCAGTGTTCATTGACACACAGTATGAACATGTATATATGTTATGACATGCTTCTACTACGTGTTGCCCTGATACTCCACGCTTTGAAATCATTCAAAGAGTCGAGATTTAGTTTGTTAATAACGTCTAACTGTTAAACTTTGTAAGTTACCAACAATAGCATATCAAAACTCTTTTTATTTTCAATAATTGTCTATAATATAATTATTAATAATTCATAGTTGACAAAGGCTTCTTGAGCATTTAATATAAAACTACATAATTATTAATATTTGATAATTCCACCCCTGGTATATTCTACTTTACTGTTACAAATAATAAGAATTATACAAGAAATTTCATTTAATTATTATTGCATCACATATTACAATCGCAAATTTCGTGCTGTAAATTAGTAACAAGTTAATATCATTAATATCAATCATATTCGTAGATAACACGTGATAATTATTATCTAAGGGTGTGCATTTTGTATTCATTCACAAAGGTATTTACACTCGAACTGTTCGATTGTAGATGTGTTATAACTTGTAACATCCATGTCATGTTAATATTCATTTCCTTCATCCCATTTTACTAACGTACGATCATCTAGAGTACGAGACAACTTTCATAATTGATAGACACGTGCTAACTTGTCTATTATTCGCAAAAAGTGGCGTCCCTACTGAGCAGGAATACATGTGACGAAGGAAGTAGCAGTTTCCAGCAAACGGTCGCGCCGTATTTTGATACATATTACTTCTATTTCTCCAGACACCTGAAAAAGAAGTTCCGAGATAAATAAAAATATCACACGTGTGCTGTCATTTGATTCTCAATGATATACTTACACTTTTCTGTATGTAATCAACCATATGTAAACTTTATATCATAATAGTACAATATTAGTTTGCAGTTTACGATCTTTTCGTCTTTTCCACGACATATGTAGATAAATTATCAGCATCACAGTATCATTTCGAAAAGTACTTTTTTTAGTATATACCTACAAATTATACAATCGCAAGTAAATTACCCTCTAATTGATTTTCTTTAAATTTTGTTCATTTGTAAATCCATGTAAGACTTATCGGTTCGTGGTGTTACATTTTTATTTCATAATAGAAAAATTGATATCTTATCACGGCATCATAGCGTTGAGCACATAGATCTTAATGATATTAATTTCGTAATGACGAAACGGGTGTACAACTAAACGAAGCAACCTGTACACGTATCTTTGTTTACAAATCGCTCTTGTTATTTTTATATTGCATTGCGCTTGCGCAGACGATGAGAACCGAAGGTTATATAATTAGAGAAATACCACTTGTCCAGTAATGTATAAAGTAAACTTGTACTATTACGATTAGTTCACTGTAGTGTCACAATGAAACCACGTGTGTTAGTCACTAACAACGATGTACCTTCTTCTGGAATAGACCTTCTTCGCACAAAGTCAGTAAACATTAATCAGAACCAAAAAAGAGTCCAATTTTCAGTATTATTCAGGGCATTGACTCTATTGCAAAGTTTAATTAAATGTTCCAAAGTTTGAAATTAAACTTTCTTACGCCGGAACTATCCAATTTGTTATGAAATTGTGTAAATTATTGTTCGTTATATTAGTACAGCATAATCTTTCGTGTAACTTGATTCCTTTTTCAACTAGATGTGATGTCACAATAATTCAAGCTGGTACGAGTACGCGCGAAGACGTGTTGCAAGCTCTTCCCGGTCACGATGCCGTCTTTAACGCGGGTCATGTAAATGTAAACACAGAATTTCTTGACGTCGCAGGTAAACATCTATCCGTGTCAGTTGTTTAATATGTTTTTTATAGTATGTTTACTCGAAATAAAAAATACTAATAATTAATTAAAATAAAATATTTTTTGAAATTGAAAAACTGACATCGATCGTCGAAGTATTATGTTGGATAAAATTTTTCTTCCGTCCGAAAAATATACAGAATAACCCAATTGTATGTTTAATTTTTGTAATTTTCCGTGTTTTTTCATTTTGTAATTGTTAGCCCTTTCGCTACGGCAGCATCCGGCCGAAAACCGACAATAAGGTACGGTCGCACGAATCATATATTTTTCCAATACATAGAACAAAGTGAAATTTAAGTGCAAAATTTTATTTAAAAATCTATGACGATTAGAAATATATCAGATGATCATGAGTTTGATTGAAATTTTCTTTCTTTGAGCGATTGTAGCATCTATAAGTCATTTTACGGAGGGCGCCAATAGTCGCCCGTTGTATATGAATGACATCTCGTGGTAGCCAAAGGGCTAGTAAGTAATAGTATTATCGTATAGTACGAGACACCTCTATGCCGAGTAGAATTTTTTGACTACTGTAAACGGAGTATTAAGTAATATGGTACATTAAGACGGTTTAGTAAATACAGTATGCGTAAATGTTAAATGCTAAATAGGACCGTCCCTAAAAGTCGTTTCTACGATGTCAGCTGGTTACGATCATTTGGATGTACCCGAAATTAAAAGAAGGGGTATCAAAGTCGGCCACACGCCTATGGTTCTGTCAGCTGCAGTTGCAGAGATTGCAGTGCTTTTGACATTAAACGCAGCAAGACGGACTCATGAAGGACGTATAAAACTCGAACAGTAATTAAAGACGATCCTTTATTTTTTTCCTTCATCATTTTTAACCCTCATCCGTCCCTCGTGGCAATTTGACACACTAATCTCACAAAAATGCGATAAATGTAAAATAGCAGCATATTTTGCACATCGCTTAATTATTTGTGAATAATGCGAACAATCTTGTGCCCGAATGCTCTGAATCTACAGAAATTTAATTTTTTTTTTAATAATAGAATTACAAATTTAAGTATTTATCCTTTCATTATATTTATTTTTTACCGTCGTGTCAATTTGACACCAAGGGACAAATTCAATTGGGAAACTGAGGGACCAATACGGGTTAAAAATCAAATAATTGTTCGAAATATACATCGAATTTTCATTTTAATCAAATGTCTAATATTGTATAGTTCGACAACTTACTCTTGAGATCTAAAAGCATGAGTTAGCGAGTCTTCGTTACAGTGACAGTGAATTATTGACATATTTTCCGTGTTAAATAATATTCTTCTGTTTCACGCTGATCAAAAATTTATTAGGAGAATGTATTACGTATAGTGAAGATTTGTTATGACTAAGTTGTCAGACAACACAAGTTGAATTAAATACTCATTTTAATCAGTTTTTTTAAATTTTACGGAATTAAATACATTGGACATTTTTATTTTTTATTTTTTATTTTTTATTTTTTAAAGTGTAATTTATTATGATTTTTATCTGTTGTCTAATCATTTTGTGTAATCATCGTAAAATATTTAGAGGACAGGTGGGGACTGGTCTTCAATGGTTACTCGGTCAAGATATACGAGGATCAACAGTTGGTATTGTTGGTTTGGGTAGCATTGGACAAGCTGTTGTTAAGCGTTTGAAAGGATTCGATGTGGGGCGTTTCATTTATACCGGCCATTCTCGCAAAAAAGCAGGTGCTTGCACAGTCCGACAATTTAGTCTTGAGATCCGTAGACGGGACTCATTGGGCAGTAACTTACCGCCTTCAGGTCTCAAGACTAAGTTGTCCGGCAATAACTATGTAAAAGCAAAGTGCTTATTTCCGTATTTGAATTTTCCATAGGAGATGAACTTGGAGCTCATTTCGTATCTCTTGACGAGCTCCTCGAACAGAGTGATTTTGTGATCGTTGCTGTCCCATTAAATAACGAGACCAGAGGATTGTTTAATGATAACACTTTTGGAAAAATGAAGAAGAACGCGGTATTTGTGAACGTCGGCCGCGGGAAAGTTGTAAATACAGATGCTTTGGTGAAAGCACTACGCAATAAAACCATTTTCGCGGCCGGACTTGATGTTATGGATCCCGAACCATTGCCTCCTGATCATGAACTTCTTAAACTTCCCAATGCTGGTTAGTGTCCTTAGTTTAACTAACAATAAATGAGATGAGAACATTTATTCTTACGAATACACATAATATAAAAGAATTAACACTTCCATATCTTTTTCATTTGAAATGTTTTATTGCTAGAAATTATAATTTACAATTCTACATAACATACATGTTGATTGATAATAGAAAATGTAGCAAAACAGTATATACATTAATATATATTTATAATGTACTGCAGTAATCATACCTCATTTGGGCAGTGCAACAGTGAAGACACGAAGTGATATGTCAATTACTGCAGCACAAAATATTCTCAATGGATTGGAGGGTAAGCCATTGGTGTATGCATTGTAACTATTGTTTTCATTTGTATGTTTTAAGTATAAAGTCTTCTTACACAATTTCATACAATATATTCATGTGCAATAACATAATGCCATGGATATCTTTTTGTTATGTTCAGGAATATTACACTGATACATACACATGTAACATATATTTTAATATCACTTTTTTACATACATTCTGTACTATTTACACATGTAAAACTTGTATAATTCTTTCTCAATCATATATATCTTTAATCTAAGTTTTAAATACAGAATACATATTGCAAATTTTGAAATGCCTTATTGATATCTTGTAATAGAAATTCATTTCTACTGTCATAAAAATCTGCAATACCTATCTTTTACTTTCTCTTACATTGTTCTATAGTAGATTTAAGATATTTCTTCCCATTGAAATAAATGTTTAAAATATTATACATGAATAATTATGAATGGAAATATAAGTATAAAAGAATGTAACTTGAACTTCTTTCAAATCAGAACAGACATGTACAATAAAGTCTCCTATGTTATTTATAACATTCGTTCATTACAAGTGTTTACCAAATTTGATTGCAAAGTTCTGGTATTTATCACCCATAATGCACGACAGGTAACCATCAGGCTTCCACTACTGCATTTTTTAAATTACTTAGAATTGGGTCAATTTTATTTTCCAAAGATAAAATATGACCTGTATTACAGTTGTGACTTGCAATGAAACTGATGACTAATGGTAATTTGTTCATTTGAACTACCTGAAATATAAATGAAATACATAAATATTTTTTAGTATTTTAGCATAAACAACATCAAACTAAAAATCAGTAAACTAATGTAATTAATAATAAAAATACATTTAATGTTAGTAATTAAAATTTTGTTAAAGTTTATGTTTAAGAAATTGTAAAAAATTTGATTGCATATACTGCGCATGAAAGATAAAAGTATATCTTCTTGCACTGATAAGAGTACACAAGAATGAATAATATTTTATCGGAACAGCATATACATTTTTTTTCAGTACCTGATAACTACTATACATGCATATAATTGTCTTGTTCTTTCCAAGTCCTAATTTACTTCCTTGATCAGTTGCCATTCCAAAAGTAGATAAGAAACTTGCTCTCATTGCCAACTCTGGTGCTTCTTCATCAGCTACTGATATAACAGGTACACCATCCCTATCTGTTATCAATATACTATGAAGTCCTTCCACGCTAGTAAGAAGTCCATACAGGAACTTTTTTAATTCCTGGAATAATACAAACATAGAAAGAATAGGTATTTACAATTAACATTGGTTCTATTCTACTACTATACTTCAAATATTGAGAAGCATTATTTTTTAATATATTACAATTTCATTATGGAACGCAATAAAAATCAATCTTTTAGAAGAATTTTACAGTTATCTTAAAATTTGCTTAAATCGCTGCACATAACCTAAAATATGTATTTTACGCAATTCTTAAGAGGTGAATGTAACGTAATTTAACAACTCACCGCCGTCATTTTTAATATTCACGGCTATAATCAAACTTTAACTTACAAATCTAGACAAGATTATTACACCTGGTACATCAACAATATCGAATGCGACTTTTGACAGACTGTCATATGGTAGACTGAGATGCGCGCGCATTTTAATTGATCTATACAAAAGAATGTTAAATTCATTTTGAATTCTGTATACTTAAACTGTATGTTTATTAATTTATTAATAGGTTACAAACAATAATTAAGAAAATGACAATTTAATACTACATACAGAACTTTATTCAAATGAACATAACAATTTATAAATTAATAATTTATTTTAAATTATGTTGTATTCTACATTGTACAATATTAACAGATTTTTATTTCAAAAAGTTACACAATACATTAAAAATATATGTTAAGTTAATAGTTATAGTAAAGATATAAGTTAATAATTTTATTATAATGTAGTGTTATTATAATTTTTATTAAAAAATTCTGCAAAATTTATTGAATTTGGACAGGAGACCGTAAATGTGCAAATAAAACCACATTTAAGTTTTATTCCTAAAATTAACAATTTAGCATGTGTCAAAATGTGATGATTCTATAATAATAATTTACACTCAATATTATTATAGCATTGTATTTCAAAGGTAAATTTACATTCGAATGAACTTAAAGTTTTGTCATGTAATATTAAGCTAAGCAGTAAACAAACCTACACCTTTACAGTAATTTTTTTTCGCTATACATGAACATTTTTGGTATATCTGGGCCATAATAAACTTTTGCATTTTGTGATAGGGATTCATACTTCTTCAGTTCCAAAAAATCGTTAGTAAGGAGAAGCTTGTTTGCCTCTGCTTGCATTTTCATTTGATAATTTTCAGCATCAGAGCGACTTTTTTGTCTTGCAACATGCATTTCATCTTCAATCGCTGCAATTCTTTGAAGGGATTCCATTTCCATAATTTTTCGGTTGTACTGAATTTTTGCTACTTGTACCTCTTTGTCTGCTTCAATAACAGCTTTTTTCCTATCAGTCTCTGCATCTTTTTCTACTACTTTCTGATGCTGGGTCGCTATCAGTAGCTTTGTTTTCTCTGCTTCCCTGAAGTATTACATATACACATGTATTTATATTAATATACAAGTATGAAAAAATTGTAGTTCATATTGCAATTGCTATTCATTTATATCAATACTTACGTTAATTCATAATTTTTTCTAATACTTTCTGGAATTTTAGGTTTAGTAACTCTAACAGCATGAATACTTAAACCAGGTGCTAAATCATTTAAATCTTTTTGTAGAGCAGTTTTTAAATTTTCATCTATTTGATCAAATAAATCTATATACACTTCATGCAATGTGTGTACAGAACAAAACTGGTTCAACTCATGATGAATCTTATTAAAGATCAATGTTTGGTCATAATCTGCTGTGAAGTTTCTTATCATGTTAAGAACTAAACAATGGAAATCATACTTAGAACACAAAATTAGAATATTTCATTGTTACATTTGATTCACTTGTCAAATGCTTACCAACGTTTGCATCTAGTAGATTTACAACTTCTATACGATCAAAATAGATCATCACACCACCACTAGTACCACATGGTACATTCTTTATTTCATCTGTTTGTAAAGTCACTTGAACTGGACGATATGTTGTCAATAATGGTATCAACATGTGAAATCCAGGATTACTTACTTGAGGCAATAGTGCACCGCCCTGTACCACATAAGAATCGTACATAGACATTGCATGTTATATCATTTGATAGTTACAAACAATTATTTACCCTAAAGTAAACACCAACATGACCCTCTTCTATACGGTGTAACGAAAAGTGAAACACCACAGTTAAGCAGATGAAAAAGCATATCCCAATGATGCTGTGGACAAGCATGTTACTTGTACGCTAAAATGGAATATAACTTTATGTATACGTTAAAGAAATTAATACATCTAACTTATACATAATATACATTTCTACTTATTTAAACATACTATGTGTCATTGATATTGCATTGTATGTATCATTAGTGTACCATTAATACTGAGATGTCCAAAGTGGTCTCCCGGGTCGGCCTATGCATTCCGAGTGCTGCCTCGCTCTGGCCTACCCCCACTCTTCGCCCGTTTCTCCTCACGCAGGTTGTAAGCCGGGTACGTAGGTAACTGTCGGTAAGTACGATTTCTGAAGAAACAGTCACGTAATACGAATAGTTATTTTTTATATACTTTGATATACATCATTTGTCATCGTATACACTCACTTATTCGGATCAGTTTGATAATTAAAAGATTAAATATAATATTATTTATTTCGAAGGAGATCCGGAATATCTAATTTGAATTCAGCTATAGCAATGCGCAATGCACTTGATAGGTTGATGTCTTTTAATCTGGAGCGCGTATTAGTTTTCATAATATTCATAACCGAAAAACTGTTTTCACGCATACAGTGACTCATAAAATTGATCAAATACCTCCACTTATTACGTTCCTAAATTAATTCAGGTTCAACTGCCTAATTACAAATTCTTCAGGCATATTTGAAATGTAGTACAATACAGATGCTGTAACTTTTCCTCAAATAAGAATATCCCGGAAAAGTATTAAATAAACTCTTAAAATATAAAAAATTGCGTAAATTCGGTTTGAAAATGTATTCTATGTTTGTTTCCACGTACATGTGTGGAAACTGTTTTTCGGTTATGAATAATATGAAAACTAACAAGCTCTCTAAATTAAAAGATATCAACTTATCAAGTGCATTGCGTATTGCAGTAACTAAATTTGAATTAGATATTCGAGATCTTCTTAAACATAAATAATATTGTAATTAACCTCTTAATTATCAAACAGACCCGAGTAAGTGAGTGTATATAATGTCCAGTATGTTTTATATATGACAAATGATGTATATCAAAGTAGAGATGTAATCTCTGAATAAAACTGATGTCACATATAAAAATAATTATTCTTATTACGTGACCCTTTCTACAGAAATCGTACTTATCGATAGTTACCGACGTTCCCAGACCACCACAACCTGCGTGAGGAGAAATGAACGCAGGGTGGGGGTAGGCCGGAGTGTGGCTGCGCTCCAGATGGCCATGACGGCACCCGGGAGACAAATGCCGTCCCCACCAGCGTTCGACGTTACCATGGTAAAGGGATGCGGCTGAAACGGTAACCAATGTGCTCGCTTCCCGCGAAAACAATGATTTCGTCTATTCGTCTAGAATGGTTGGAAGGGGAAGCATGCGCGTGAGGGGCCCTTCCGCTGGCCATCACCAGCCACATACATTAATGATTAATGTAATCAATAAAGTAACGGTAATTTATTTATTCATGTTATTCGTAATTACATTATAGGGGTTATGTTAGATAATTTTATAAAGTATAGTTGAAATATTACCTGTGTTCACAAAAGAAAAATAAGTTTTCCGGAAATGATAAATTTATTTATTTATTTCCTCGAAGAATACAATTTCAGTAATTCCATGTCTTTAAAACGTATGTATTAACATTTCAACCGGTAGCCATAGTTTTTCAAACGATGCCCCGTTTCGACTGGAAATTGAATATTTTCTGAAACTTATGTTTGTGCCACGAACGACTAAAGAAAAGTTGACGAAATTTGGTATACATGAGATATACGGGGTGTTTTAAAAATATTGAAAACTTACAAGTTGGATAGTACTCAACCATCTGGATAAAGTAAACAAGTTTGTGTTGAAAACATTGCTTACAACTGAGACAATACTGGCAGTTAGTTTCCAATTTATGTTTACTAGATCTGTTTTATTTAGTTTGTTGAGTACTACCCATTTTGTAAATTTCGAACGCTTTTTTAAACAGCACAATTTCGCAATATTTTTTGGAATTCAATAAAACCCCGTACCCGCCGTTTGAATAACCGCGGTTAAGCGATACGGGTTTCACAAACGTATTAAGTAAAAGTTGAACAGAATCTTCCAGAAATATAGCACAGCATTCATATTTAAATGGTGAACCGTTTTCAGTATAATAGTGTAATGAAATCTCAATAACAGCCTAAAACGATATCACAATGCTTACGTCATTCACCTCACTTCCTCTCATCAGATATAGCCTTGATATCATCACACCATTAAAAGAAGAAGTTTGAGTACAATGCAATAAATGTTTTAGAGAGATTCGCATAACTTTTATTATTATAATTGTTACATTTTATTATTATAATTGTTACATTTTATTATTATAATTGTTACATTTTATTATAGTCATTGTTGTTAATGTCTTATCACGTCAATTTATAAAGTAAATTTTATCATAATTAATATACAGTGTTCGCTGCTATTCCCGGTTTCAGGTATCCACTGGGGGCGTGGAATCTATTTACAGATACGGAAATATTACTGTAATCGGAAATATCTAATTACGTCAATAGTTATTTTAATTTTTTAATAATATTACACCAGATCTTAAGCGTAGAAAATTGCTTTTGAACATAGAAGTTTCATTCTGTTAAACAGTGTAAAAATAATGTAAGGTTTCTTGTTAGGGTAAATAACTTTAAATGTACGTGATTACAATATCATACAAATATTTTTAATCAAAAAAACGAAAAAGAAACGAAATCATGGAAAAATTTAGGTACTAAATAACGAACGGTTTTTGGCATACAAATTATATTAAGTTGGATGTATTTAATGAATTCATTGACTGTATATATACAAGGTGTGTCATGTTAATCTTTTCACGAGAATATCTTCGAAACTATTATTGATATCGGAAAACATTCCAGACAAAAGTTAAATGATCTCGAAGAGAACGTAATGCGGTATCAATAATTTCTTTATAAGCGTAAGTATAGCGTAGATATGAAAGTCATCTTCGTTTTTTTAAATGGAATCACGTATTTTTTAACGCATTAGTCGATGAAGCTCTTTACTTTGTACAAAAAATATTCTGGTGCTTATGCCTAAAAAAATGTTAGTTTAGATATTTTCATTTAAATGATTTCTAGGTTTAAATTCACGAGTAGAATTTTACAAAATTAAAATTAAAATATTTACTAAACTAATGATTTTCCAGCACAAACATCCTAATACTTCATGTTATACAACATGAAGAGTTGCGTCGATTAATGTAAGCAAAATATATGATTCTATTTAAAAAAACAAAAATTACCTGCTACGTCTCTGCTATATACGCCTTCACCTATAAAGAAACTATTGACACCACATTATGTCTCCCTCGAAATCATTTAAGTTTTGTTTGAAATGTTTATTGATATCACTAATAGTTTCAAAAGATTAAAATGGGACACCCCGCATATACCGTTTTTGTGTTGCACATATATACTTATGACTCTATACATAGTTCCCATTGTAATGACAATCATCAGGATTTTCTTTATTGTGTCTAAATTTTCTAAAAATCAATTGAATAAGTCGAAAATACGATACGATACACATTATGCCAAAATGCATTCCATCCACGGAAAATTTCTACCTCTGAGGTATTCAAATCCAAAGGATTAAATCGTTTATTGTTCATTTGCCGATACGAGATTTATTTTTCTGCGGTTTTCTTTTGTTATGAGGTCGGGTGTCCTCGGCACTGGTGATTGTTTTAACATCGACGATATTTTGATTTAACGTTTTCAATTCCTGAAGTGCTCGCTTAGCGAGTTTCCCTTCCGGTGTGTCCATTGGTTCTAAAAGAAGCATCGTTAAGGCCTTCTTCAGATGACTTCCGGCTTCCTCGAGGCGTGACGCCAGTCCCGTTGCAGATATTTCACGCGCGGAATACGCACGATTCGCCAATAATACCAATGGTAAGTGCATTTCATATAACATTATCCCTAAAAATATTTATTCGTATCAATTTATTACGTAACTCCAGTATTTCAATTGAGTTGCAATGTTGTTTGACACATTTGGAGCCACGTGGGTCACCGACGACCCACTAATCGAATTCAAGTCAAGTAAGTACCTACTAATTGTGAATAAATTTTGAGGAAGGTTAATGGTACCAGTATAGTATAAATTACCATCAATTGATTAAATATTTGGGTTCTTAACGATATACGTTTATAAAAAGTCATGTTCGGCTGTCTGATCGGGTACGGAATTATTCACTTCACAGTTGAGCGCGTAAATTCAAATTATGAAGCAAGAAAATTAGGTAACCGATCGTATAATTTTTATTGAAATCTATAAGAATTAATAGTTATTTATTCAAAAGAAATTGAAACATGTTCGTATTTATTGCGTGCAAGTTGAGTTAACTCTTCTCTATTTATTTTTAACTACTCTCACAGGCAGTATTTTTTTAGTAAAAAATGCCCTAGTTAACAGATTACAGAATATTAATAATTAAAAATGTTGTGAAAGAAGAATGAATATACAACGTGTACACTCACAAACGGGAGTACAGCCCACACGTTTAAAAAATGTACAAAATACCTTTCAATCGAGATATTCCCGGTTCAACGATTTCTAACACTTCACACATTTCCTTGCAAGTGTCCAGCATTCTTTGCAGAACTTTCTTTTGTGGATTCGGTGATGCCACTTCTTTTCTATACATGGCTAATAATTTCTGCTTCAAGGACAGCATCAAGAAATGATTCGGATGAAAAGATCGCAACAACTTCGTCGTCAGAGCTTCTAAACCCTTCGAATTCGTGATTAAACGAACGTAAAACGTACGAAATCAAAATCTAATTGTTCGACTTTCAGTAGATACGAACCTTCATATCGCAATCATCCGTATTGTCGATTAACATTCTAGTTATATCCAAGGTAGCTCTTACGAGACGTCCGCCGATGCTTCCTCTGCATTTATCGCACTGCCATCTTATAGACTTCTCATATGGATTCATTGTTAATGGATTTTGGATTCCTATGTAACCCTTCCTGCATCGCGGACATAAAATGCTGCTCATATACGATCCCATTTCGTATGGATCCCTACATAACGTGCATTCGCATTCAAAGTACTTTCCTTCTTGTAGATGTTCCCTTCTACCCGACGTTCCCTAGATATTAAATTAATCAATAAAAGAGATTGAAACGGTGTTGTATGTAGTATGAAGCACCTGCCAAATGTAACTCCAGGCTTTGTCCTTTAGGCAGTGATGACCACGGGGGCTCTGACCTTTCCCCACTCTTGGTCCATTCCCCTCTTATAGGCTGTGATCTGGGACGACGATGTGCCGAGGGGAAACGAGGAGCAAACTAGAGGGCATAGAAACGAGGGGAATGGACCTAGAGTGGGGGAAAGCTTGTGCTCCCGTGACTACCACTGCCTTAAGGAAATTAAACAGACTTCAGTATTCGAGGAATGCGAAATTTTGGTTTCCTTCAAAACCTCCGACTCCTTACGAAATATTTTAACATCCTTCGGCCTAAATTCAACTTTCAGACAACACTTTTCCTGTCCATTGTTCGTGAATGACATTTCAGATTGCATTTAGGTTCGTTTATAGGGTATATACAGTTTTAAAACTCATAAGATTTAACAAATTACGAGATACATCTGAAAATTAATTAATCCATTGAGTGTTAATTATTTCATTAAGCCATTGAAAATATCGAATAACTGCGTACGGAGCAAAGGGGGCTACGTTCAGCAATTTCTCACGTAGAATAAATTAATTAATTTTCATATGTGTCTCGTACTTTGTTGAACCTTATAAATTGTAAAATCGTATATACTCTGTAAACAATCCTATTATCTAAAATATCCTTCGACAAACCGCGCCGTATAATAACACACGTGCACTTAAATGTAAAATTCAAAATTGATTTTTTCGAAAAAAAGCCTCTTGAGAAAAATTGTATTCTACATTTTCGACTTATTTTTGTATGAGACGTCACCCCTTTTACGGTTGATCCACAATTACGGTTCGATTTTCCGTATTTGTCAACGGACAATGAACATGTTAAAATTTAGAAACATTTTTAGTTGCAAAATTTCTGATTTAGTCAACATGCAAGTAAACAAACCAAAAACGACGACGTGTAGTTGAAAAGAATTGCGTCTCCTGCTTTGATGGGTAGACTGGTGTAGACGGTAAGCTGAAAATGATCATCCACTGTAAGATGAGTATTCCCTCTGCAATCGTGAGCCATCAGGGAGGCCTCCGTATATAAACCTCGCAAAAGAAGTCCATCGAGACCTCCCGGTGATCTCAGTTCGAAAGTATTAACGTCTAAAATGCCGCACAGCTGTTGCAGAAACTCCGAGGTGGACTCGTCTTCGGGAACTAATTGAAGCGCTTTCATTGCCTGTTCACACAATTAAAAATAAGTCGATAAATCCTTGTTTTCTAGTCCACTTTTACATACATTTATGACATTCGTTTCTCTGTCTCTCCAAACGGACGTGTCTCTTCTCTTATCTACGTGCGCTTCCATAGATTCAACTCGTTTCCATAATTCTGGTTCTCTCTGTTTCAACAGCCACAATCTTAGAGGTAGCAATACACCAATTACATCCACTGTATTGTCTGACGATAGGTTTTTATTATTCTTGAATATATCGCACTCGTCTGACGTGTGATACCTTGTTTGGTCCTGAATGATAGTATTTCGTACATTTGTGGTCGTTAACTGATATTTAATAAATATTAATCAGTGAAATTTATACATTGGGAACTACATAGGAGAAGGAATGGTTTTTTAGAACAATACCAATTAAATATCTGAAATTAAATGAGGTAATTTTTATGTACAGTTTTAATACTGGAGTCTGTCAGAAGCCATACTAATCAACTCTGCTTCATGTGAAAAGCACAATATTTTCTACACGACCACATGATGTTTAATAATACAATTTTCTTCTACTTTTAATTATGTAGACATCAGCTTGGATTCTAAGAGGTTTATCCATGCATTCTGAAACGAAGTATTTGATTTATCTTTCCGTTAATTACCTCGCAGGCAGTGCCGCATAAAGGTGCAGTATTGCACTTGGAACAGACATATTGCGTTCCCTTTTTGATTTTCGGCAATAAACGCAAACATGCGAAGCATACGTAAGCCCTGCTAGAAGTAATTGGGCCAACTGCAACCGGTCTTTCTCGAAGTATTACTTCACCGGCTGATAGATTTTTTGCTGCCTTCAAATACCTTGAAAAAAACGTGCAACATGCAATGTATCTCGTAGCACATTGAATGCAGGGTGTCCCATGACAAGGGGAACTAACAAGGGGGCCGTCAGGTGCCCATAACTTGTTTTCGAATGAAACTTCGTGAGGTGGTAGTGCATACATAGCATTGCAAATCCCTCATGACTTTTTTGTCATTAGTTCCTCGTGTTCAAGACATATCAATTCAAACTATAGAATGTTTGACGCCTTCCAGATATTTCCGTACGGTAAATAGTTTAATTAACAATGGGCAGTACTATATCTTTAACACTAAAGGGATCAAGATTTTTCACCATCTATGTAGATTTCCTTATATAGATATTTAGCTGCACTATACAGACTTCACGGCCAATTTACATTTCATTGATAGATTAAAAGTAAAAATTAATATAGATTAAAATAGAAATTGGTAGAACAAATGGTAAGGCTCAACAAATTTAAAAGATTTCAAGTTGTAGACGTAATAAAAAATATGACGTCAATTGGCAAGGAGGTCCTTCTAGTATTAAAATGGTGGGAGATAGAAAAAGTGTCATAACACAAAATGAAATATTTTTACAAGTTCCATATGTTTATGTCATTATTATGCACTTTCCTGTATTGGTGTTATTGCAAAGTACAATTGCAGTTTTCTTTAATGACTTCCCATACATTTTGGTACTCTAATTGATGTGCTTTTTCGTAAATAATTATTAAGTATTCTGCTTAAAAATTGTCAATTTAAAAATTACTTTAAATTAACTTTAAATTTGTAAAGTAACATTCAATTCCGTCGACAGATTTACTTATACTTGCTGTAATTCAAAGTTCAAATAACTTCCAAACTATTAAGTTTTAGATGTAACATCAATACATTCACTGTCCACTTTTTCAGGTTTTTCTAATATTACACCAAGCTTATTCATTATGGCTTTCTTTACACTAAAGTATTATGCTATTTGTTTATTTGCATTTTTTATTTATTTACTGAACGAACGCCCGAGTGAAAATCCGCCTGACTCATACATGGTTCGTACTGTTTTGTAGGGACTGAAAGATTATGTTTACTCATGCACCGCAAGGTATGGAGTTCTATGTATAAAATAAACGAAATTGCACTTTGAAACTGTATTTATCTGCAAAAGTGCATGAACGTAATACAAAAATGTGGAAATTAATTTGAAATCATTTAATTTTCTTCTATTTCCAACTGTTTTAAAGATACAGTTCTGCTTACAATCAGTTGTGTGAGACACCCTGTATAATTTAAAATATTGAGTTTCATTCACACAGAATAAAAAACAATTATACATTTTTAATATTCAAAAACAGATAAATTTTCTAAAATTGCAATAAAACACTTTCGTACTTTTTTCTATTTGAATTCTAATCGAATGTAGTAAAACTCGATTAAACGTTAGACACAAAACGAAATATACGATGACACACGAAATTGATCAAATATTTTCATAATTACTTTCCTTTCTCAATTCTAGCGCAATTGGAGGACTACAAATTTTGAACGAGTACCTGCAGTGTAATTTGAACGCACCGATGAACAACGGCGTGGAAAATGTTAAGTAAATGAAGGTTCAAACAACGCGTTCATTGGATCAACTTCGTGAGTTTCTGTTGTTATAAAATCGTTATTTCAGTGTTATACCTGCCCAGAGTCTCCGATCGAGCAATTTTGTATTTTAGCGTGGGAGTCACGTTCGTCTTCGACTTTTCTTCTTCCATAGTCATATTTGTTTTTTGATACTATGATATATCGAACTCATGCGGTGCTAACGATACTCAGGCTCGAAATGGTCGCGTCGTGTTACGCATTTCCTACGGTTTGTAACTGACACCGAAATACAGGAAGTTGCAGCGGGAGTCGTCTCACTTTGGTACACTCTCGGTGCGCGCTATATTATTAGAAGTCGATGCAGCGCGAGCTTATCGAAAGCTCCTGTTGGAGTACGATGCGGGTAAATTCAATTAGAAGATCAGTCTAATTCATTCCACCCTCCTCCGAACAGATCTACACACTCAATTTTCAGTTATTCGCAGTGAAATAAAAGTGAAATATTCTCGAGGAATTTATAAACCACAGTGAATTTCGGTTTGACCGTTGAACGGACACCGAAAGGGTTTCCAGGTCGCTTCTCGTGTATACAGACACTCTAAAGCAAGACATTTACAAAGTTCTGCTTTGAATATTTAATTAGTTTGAAAATTAGAGTAAAAGTGGAAACTAATGGATATCATTGGACGCATAGTAAAGAACATTTAACAGAATAAAGAAGGGCTGTGGCCTTGAGGTGTCTAGTCTGTGCGCCTCTGCGATTTATTTGGGACGAATACTTGCTTAATCAGTCCAAAACACAACTCTACATTTTACGTATGACTTTTATTTTTCTTATCTGTCTTATTAAACCAGAGATCGAAGATCATTCTTGCCGAATTTTTGTACGTTAAATTTGAACAATGTTATACTGATAAAATTCTGTATATGAGCATTTATCTCAATTACTGTCAGTATGTTTGCTCTCCTATGTGTTGTATGCAAAATAAAACTTGCTTAGTAAGGTATAAAGCGAATATAACTTCATATTTGGTACTTGTTTATTTTGTACGTTTAATTTTACATGTGTTTCTTAACAAAGTACATCGATACAAATTTGTATGTATTCACAAGAAATATTTATAACTCATTGATCGATTGTTCAAGCTGAGTTAAAGATTCTATCGCGACAACGCCTATTTGTCCTTCAGGGGTGTCCGGTGGTTCTAAGCACAGAATCGTTGTTGCTTCCTTCAAAATGTTGGCAGCTTCAATCATTTTCGATTTTAATTTAGCTTCATCGATCACTCCAGCGTTCCATAGTGTCTTGGCCACGAAAAGCAAGGGTGCGTGCAGCTCGTACAGGGTCATTCCTTTCAGAGCAAAGAAAGAAAGAAACATTAAAATATTTGCGAATTAATTATTCAACAATCACTGATCAACGGGGGAACTTTTACAGTTATAATAAAAATAGTAAAATATAATAAAGTGTTTCGTACCTCTGATACGAGAATAACCAGGTTCTATGACGTCCAGCACTTTAAGTAATAATCTGCACATATCGATTTTATGCTCCAGCACGACGTCTGGCAAATCGTCTAGAAGATACTCATCAACGCGACCATACATCTGTGTTAACGAGTGCCTGAAACAAATATTTAACCAATTATGTTCAATTTTATTTCAAAAGGTTCTCATGTGATAAACGCAATAATGAGTACAGAATTGAAGAGGAATTAGTGATTCCTTTAGCAATCTACAAGGTGTTTCAAAAATAAATGCCAATGTCTCTGGAGCTGAATCTACACACTCAATTACGTGAAAAATGTTATATGAGTATAAGTTGTAAAAGGCATATGCTTAAAATTATAAAAAATATTAAAGGAAATACTCGAGATGAACTCATAAGGCCACCTTAGTTTTCTGACTTAAATTCCAATTTTTTTATGTATTTTGGCGGGTGGATACAACGTCCAGTGTATTCATAGACATTTACAAAACATCCTGTATAGATTAGCAGATTAACACTTTGACTTCTGCGGGGGACACCAGGGTCTAAAATTTAATTTAATTTAATATCTAGTAATTTTTAAAAAAATTTCAGCAGTGCTACTTTTATACTAATGACATAAAAAGATAGCTACATGATTGGATAATAAAATATTTCTTTTCTTCACGATTTAAATTGAACCCTTTGTCTGCGGGCGACTTGGAAACGAGGCGAATGTTACGTGCGGCAGAGCTGCAGTAGTATACAATGAGCCACTGCACTGAACGCCCATGGGCGTCGACAGTACACGGTGAGCGACTTTGTCAAGCGCCTATCGCAGTCAAAGGGTTAACACAGGACATTAGAATGTGTTTGACAAGATATGACAGTTTTCACTGTAGCGTTCAACGTGTTATTTGTTTGAATCGTATAAAATTTACCTCAACATGGTATTGAACGCATGACAGGGATGCAAAACAGAACGATATTTTTTCATGACCGTTTCTCTTTCTTGAATAGCATCAGCTCCATCGGCTCCACTGATGGTCTCGACTGCATCAACTTCTGCTTGTATTATTTGCAATACTCTTCGAACTGCATGTCCGCTGGTTGAAAACTCACAGTGCGTGCATTTCCACATACTGTCAGGATCTGTAAAACGAAATCACAATGAAATGTATAAACATTTGCAATAGAGCTGCATAACTGATTGCTCGCGAGCAACGGCGGCTCGTACTTCTCCTTCCGAGTTACCCACTGTGGGGCTCAAGTTGACGCTCAAGGTGAGCAATCAATTATGCAAGTCTGATTTACAATATTTTTGTAGTTCTGTCCACGTTTATGCTCGGATACGTTCATGCACATTTGTGGTACTTTTACTCTTTTGTCATTACCTAAGGAATCTAAGGACAATACGATTCCATTATCGCATTTGTTACACTTTAATGAAGACATGTGAGTTCCGAGCTCTGTGGGGTCCGCACATCTCGGACACGCACACGCGAAGTGTTTTCCTTCCAGAAGGTGTTCTCTCCTCAACATCGTCGGAAGCAACGAGTGTGTGTAACTTCCGTAAAGTTCGCCACCTGGAGGAATGTTCATTGTTGTACGCAGTCGTATTCTGTAAATGAATAAAAGCATATTTTTAAGTGTTTTTTTTACGCCGGAGAATGTGATATAAACGTTTGTTTCAGATAGAAGAAAATTTTCTGTTAAATTGACCTGATAATGGATAAAAGACAGAATAAATTTTAGTTTTTGTTTATAGTCTTTTAAAAAATGATTTACCTGTAATCAGTCGGAGAAATGCTGTGACATGTGTTCGAGACACAAGAATGATTCATTAGAGCGACTGTTGGATAAAGAGCTCGTGCACTGTATCCTTTCGATGTTCGAATTTCGAACGTGTTTATTTCCAAAATTCCGCAGACTGTTTGAATACGTTCTTCCGAGAACCTACAACGAATAGTATTTTTTTATAAATGATTGTGTTAGCTAACATTTACAAATATTTAAATTCCTTCTGACGCGTAACAGAAATGGAGGCAGATTCTTTTTGATGATATTCAGGACGTTTAATTGTTGTAAACAGTCCAAACCTATCATGAACGTTTCTAATTTAACTTAACACAGATATTTTGAGAAGTCATTACTCGTTTAAATTATGTATTATTAGATATTTTTTTTTTTTTCTTTGCTTATGTTAAGTCGCATCAACCTCTGAGTTGGGTTATTAGCGACTAGATCTGCACTGACAGTTCTTACAGCGTTTGGAGAAGATTGGTGTTTTTTAAAAATGTTAGTAGTAATACATTGATTAATTATCTTTTATTATTTTTTCTTAGAAATATAAACAAGCTGTCTGATGGAATACAGACACAGAAAACTATGAAAAAAGTATGATAGATTTAGGAATAAATTGGTTTTAATAAAGATAACTTCGCTTTTTATTAGAAAATTCGACAAAATTATCCGATGAACCTAACATTTCTATTTGCAATAGATTAATTTATTACAGTTAATACTAAGATAATGCGGACTGTCATTTACAGTTATTCGTATACGAAATTAAATAACATTTACCTGTCAAGTTTTAGTCGATTTCTCAAATATTCGACGACGTTCACTTGGTCTGATTTCCAATGCTCCTTCTGACTTCTTATTTTATTATGTGGCTCCATGTCGTTCACATCGTTATTCCATCTTTCAGGATTTTTCTCTGATTCCAAGAGCAACCTCAAGGGTGTGATACATTCTAATTGCGGAACTCCATTTTCGTTGAGTTCTTCCAAAGCCGCTTGCACGTTGAATTTTTCACCGGCTTGTGCAAATATCTAGAAAACATCTCAAATTAGAAACAAAATCTCTTCACATTTCATTTCGCAGTTTAAACCTACTTTACCGCAGTGAGTAAATAAACCACGATTATTCGAATTGTTCCAAGGGCAAGGGGATTAAACAAACATTGTAGTTGGAAAGAATAATGGAGTCGCAAAATCAACAATTTATTTATACATCAGAATAGCGATTTTGATTCTTTTTTTAACTCAAAACGTTTTAACGTTTATAAATTTTGTCATACAGATCCTGTATGTAGAATAACATTTCCAAATACTACAAAAATTTGAATTTTTTCAACGGTACACATGTGGTCCTCAACCAGTGTTTCAAGCCGATTTTGTCAAGATGAATATTTATTACAATTTTCACCATAAAAATATATGTACGTTTTGCACGAAAGAAACAAGCACATTGACTTAAAAAGAACCTATTTTGTATACCTCTCATTCTATTGTGTATACTTCATTAGAACTTATCTCGTTTAAAATAAACAAAATCATGAACTCTTCCAATAATACCAATAAAAAAAGAAACTACGGACAACCTACTGTGCGATAAATGTCATTGGCGTATAAAAGTCTAATCATTCGATTATCCGAGCAGCATGTTCTCCAATTAATTCAGGTAATCGGGGTTTTATTGTACTTTATTTTCTTTTACTTTCTTAGATTGCATTCACGGAAACAAGATAAAGCGAGGCACTTATAATGCAAGAGCACTTATGTAATTTTTAGTCGGATAACTCGTACCTGGCATTCGTAATCTCTGTGTTGTGGCTGATTTTCGCATTCCGCGGAACAGACGGGCCACCCACATTTTGAGCAAAGTGGTTTATCAGTAAGCGTTGGAGGCCAAGGTGTATAACACGACAGACACAAGGGATACGTAAATGCCTTAGGTCCGACCACAAACGGCATTTCTGTCACAATTTCTTCGCCTGCCTTCAACTCTTTATTCGCCACCATGTACCTGAAATAATTGACTTTTATAATGTTCTGTACCAATAACAAGAATTTTAGATTTAATTCAATTAAATGACTGTCAATTCTTATAAAATATTGGAGGACATTAATATTGCAACGATAATATAAAATACAAGTTATACCAAAGATAGCCATTGGGAGCGACGCTTGGCTCGGCCCTACCCCTTCTCGGCGTCCATTCCCCTCACTTAATAAGAAAGTCGAGATGCAATCTCTAGATAAAACTCATGTTATATATAAAAGAAATCTTTTTATTACGTCACTGTCTCTTGACAAGCCGTACTTACCAACAATCGCCTATGTTTTCGACGTCATACCCAGACCACAACGTACATGAGGGAAATGGACACAAAGTTGAGGTAGGCTGGAGCCAGGCCTTGCTTCGGATGGCCATCTCCGAATTATACGATCGAATAATTAGATATTCTTTCTTTTCATTGCGATACAACTAGCGATGGATGTTCAATACTCTTTCTTGCAAGTTTTCAAGTAATTCAATCATATTCGAGCTTCGAATTACTTCAATAATTATTCGAAGTCAAAAATTTCTTAAAAATCTTGAAAGTTTCTAGGATTTAATAGTCTTAATAAATGTAGTAATTTTGAAAGTTCTAAAGGTCATTGCAATTATCTTACTGTTACATTGAGTGTTAAATTGCGTTGTAATTATTTGCAATTTTTTTAACCAAGAATCAAGAAATGTTAGACACAAAAATACATTGATTATGGTAAAAAGTGGGCGGCGATTTTAATAATTACCTTCCAACTTTCTCATTTTCGAGAATTTTAAACGTTGACGAACTTTTCTGTGATAACTTGGATGCAGTTCCCTGAAACATAAATAATTAATATAAATATCCATATCGAATTACCGAAATAATTAATAAAGTAACTTATATGATGGAATTACATATATATTACTGCTATCAATGTCTTTACGTAATAGTGTAACACAGCAAAAAAATAACTGTCTAAGTATCCTGAAGTTCTATACATAAATCAATTTGCACTGATTTCGTAAGAACTGCTATACCCTAGTACTGTTATAGATTATGTTTCCTTTTTTTAAAACGTACGGCAAAATTTATAAAAATTTGTGAGTCCAAAAGAAAACAGTGGACGGAATAAGAATTGTTCTAATTTCCAAAAATGAAGAAAATAGAACTTACCGAACTCTGTTGCGACATGTTTGCTCGTGAATCAACGTGGATACCGATACCCTTCACTTGATTTATTTTATTTGTGTGCTTTCGCTATGCAACAGAAATTTTTCGACCACGAATGCAATAGGATTCAAACTGACTGAAAATCAAATCTCTACGATCCTTTATATATGTTCGGATCATTAAAAATATACTTTGGACCGAGACCACTAATGATATGTCCTAGACCGTACTAGCATCTTCTCTGAGAAGACCGTCTCTTCGTATAGAAAACGTTTGTTAAACGCTGCATCAGGCTACCCAGGGTATTTTTGGATCTAATAGAAACGTGCAGAAAGTTCCAACTATACCGATAACTTCGCAGTATGCTCGAACTTTCATTTTCTTGGACTATTCATTGTTAAAAGCTAAACTAATTAAGGGTCTCGAACAATTTTTATCTATTACAGTCATTACAGGAAGTTACACAATATTGAAAAGACTGAATTTAAAAAATGTAAAATCACAGGAACTAGTAATTCTGCGTGAAATTTCCACAATAATAGGTCTTATTGTTATCCGAAATGCAAGAATGCACCAATACGTACAATTCAATTATGTATAAATAAAATTGTAATATTATTTTAGAAGGGGGTGTGCCAATAAAGTAAGACGTTAACGTTTTGTGAGACCTATAATGTGTTATGAATATATCAAAACGGAATGAATGAAAATATGCATACGTATTATCGACGTAAATACTGAGGATCATGTATCTATATTTTCATCTATAACCGCATCGTTTTTAAAGCGTGTTCAAAATAAACCTGTTAATCATTAACAATTGTAAACGACTGTGGTTGTCGTGTTTCATTTTCTATTGTAACGCTTCCATAATGTTCGTAAACGTAACATAGACAATTAAATAATATTTTGGGTCATTTCATTAAGTGTTGGTTTGTTGAAACTGATGAATTTTCGATTATACAGAAAATATGAGAATTCTTTCGCCTGAGGGGTTATACTACGGGAATAATCTTGATCATTATTATGGATAAATTCATACTGTTAAGAGGGCACATGTGAATAACTTTCAGGAAGGTTCACATGACATAGTGATTCTTCTGTATTTGTCTTAACATACATTCATAAAACATTCTTAAAATACGTAAATAAAGAAAACTGACCCCAATCCAGAATTTGTTCTACATTAATTATAATACAATGGTTTCTTACAGTTAAAGGAAAACTGTAAACTAAGTTAAAGCAACAAATATGTCAGCGCTGACAAGGAGAAATATTAAAACCTATCGGTTTAAATTTCATCGAAATTGACCGAATTATTTTGAGAAAATAATGTCCACCAACTTTAAGAACAATGTTTCGAGAAAAACGCGTTGAAACTGCAATGCTTTATTACTTTCTGTAACTGCGTCATTTTTTATAAATTTTAAGTAACATTTTAAAGACAAATTCTAAATTCTATATGATTTTAGAAAATAAAACAAACAAGATATCGAATTTTGTAAAATTCTTCGCGTAGATATGTCGGTTCTTAATGAATGGTGCATAATATAAATTGCTTATTGATACACAGTCATCGATCAAGTTTTATATTAGCATCTCTAAGGGGCCACACACGCCTAGACGGTCAAAAACATGGTTTAGATTTGAAAATTTTGTTACATACTAGCGTTTATCGTAAGATTAAAGAACAATGAAAAATTTCGAAATTTTAGAATTCTCGCTATACATGTTTTTCGTTGTAGTGGTTTGCAGTTATCCAATTGTGCTCGTGGGAATTAATTAACAGCACGAAAATTTTGTTTGAAATCGAAATTGTGATTGTTCGTGAAACTTTTCGTTCTTAACGATAAGAGAGCAAGAATCTTCAAAAGATCCTACTCATAAGTAGCAACGTTCGATCGTATAAAATAATTTTTCAAAATTTAAAATAAATCAGTTTCACAGTTCTCGAGAAGTCTAAAAAATCAATCAATCTTGAAAACACGCTTTCGAGAAAAAGGCGTTTCAACATTTGAACAAATTCCCCAGTGACCTGCTCAGCGTGCTACTGGCCGCGTGTTGCACAAATTACTGTATCCTGCTTAATTTGAATAATACTAAGATAAAACTATGAGAATGCTCTTAAAACATCATACTTTCCAAGAAAAAACTAAAAAAGTGATCATTTTTTAACGCATCTAGGTGTTTGAACGCCCTTAAAAGGACGATAGAATCTCTATTCTCATTCTTCAGGCGAAATTCAATAAATGGCACTACGGTGACCGGATACGTGCAAAATCCACGCCTAACGAGGGTAGTCTTAGAGGTTACGTAACACCCCGGAAGTGGGTCAATAGTAAAATGAAACTGCAAAACAATTACTAACAGACATAAAAACAACGCTTTCGAAGATTTGTCGCTTAATTTTACTTTTCTCCTATTATCAACGATTTTTACGTAAAAGTAAGTTGCAATTTTTTTGCAGCAGTCGTCCGCATACGCGCATGCGCGGGCGCAGTTGCGCGCAGGTCACGTCTTTCTTCTCCTGGCTTGGCGTACTGTCTCACGTACGCAATTCCGAGCCGAAGCACGCAGTTTTCCGCCCTCGTGTCTTGTAACAGAAAATAGTAAGTACCAGGAAATTGCACGATCTAAACGGGTTACGTTCAGCTTGGAGATTGCCCGCATGACGGGACGCATGAATTTCGAAAAACATAAAAATATTTTCGCGAAGCCGGCATGGGTTAACGATAAGTAATGTCGACTGTCGTCTGTCGGCATCGTCTGCGACCTTTCCCGTTCATTCCGTCGATTCGATCACGTTCGAACGTTTCGATTTTCGCTTTCCGGATTCCGGAGCAACGTGTGCTACTGCTCGGACGAAATTCCGCGTGTAACCCGGTAAAATTCTAGTCATTTATGGCAATTGGAAGACTTCGATTTACGCCTTATGTAATACCTAGCACAGGTCAATACCACTTTATTCTTGCTCTACATTATTGTAAAACTGACGGTACATCGTTATTTTGTCTCTATTTTATTGCTTTCGAACGATTATCGCATCACGGTCACTTGCAATTAAAGTAATTCGCTTTTTTGGCACACTCTCAGCGAGAAACGTGCAGTTAATTAACTAATTTGACACTTAATTCGATATTAATTGTATGAAACGTAATCAATCGTGTAATTTAATGCTATTCTTCATTTGTTGTTAAGTGTAGTTGATGTGAAAAATAGATTGTCCATGAGCTTGATGTCTATACGTGTTGTAAAATTTGTTATGTCATGTTATTAAGGACTATGTATTTTAATAAATATATGTATGTTTGTTTCATTGCAATTTATAGTAATGCATTTATATGTTTTTATAATTATGCAATGTAATGTTACAAATATATAATGTATGTGGCCTTGTTTTATTGTTTGTCTAAAACAATTTTTTAATTCTGAATAATACATTAATCTGAGTTTTAATACTTGGTTACTGATTAAAACATACTATAGCTAGAATCTGTTACAGTAGCCATCTCGTCTAGGTTAAAGATAACTATTATTAGAATTCTTTAGCCATGTATGTGTTTGAATATATAATTATAACAGAGAATAGAAGTTTAATAATATTAATATTAAATTATAATGTTTAGAGTGCTCTTATTGTTAACATCAAATTGCAATTAATAATAGATTTTTATGTAATTATATCTAAAAATTAAATATTTTTGTTTATTTATACATAAAAGTATATTTATTATTTGCAGCATCATGTAACAAGGTTTTGTGTAATATATGTATATCATATAAGAAAATATTTCTTAAAATTTCACAGAAAATTTTATATAATTATTAATGCTTTTTCATAGATCATGGCCCCACCAACTTACAATGACTTGGGTAAAAGTGCTCGTGATGTATTTGGTCAGGGATATCATTTTGGTCTGATCAAATTAGACGTCAAAACAAAAACTAGCTCTGGTGTAGAATTCTCCAGTGGTGGGGTATCCAATCAAGACACAGGAAAGGTATTTGGTACCTTGGAAACCAAATACAAAATCAAAGAGTATGGATTAACATTTAGTGAGAAGTGGAATACTGATAACACACTTGCTACTGATTTAACTCTTGCTGATAAATTGCTCAGCGGTCTTACCCTTGGGTACAGCTGCACCTTCTCCCCACAAACAGGGTAAAACATTATATTACTGATTTTATTAGTACCCAACTTTTAAAATCAAGTTAAATTAATCATCATTATATATATATGTACCTATGATTATGTTGTTACAGAACCAAGACTGGGAAACTGAAGACTACTTATAAACACGAAAATGTATCTGCAAATGCAGATTTTGATCTTAGTCTTTCTGCTGGTCCTCTTATCAATGCAGCAGCTGTTGTAGGATATCAAGGTAAGATACAGATATGTGTTATTGATTTATTGATAATAAAACTTTATATCATTACATACTATTAGTATTAAATACCTTTGTTTAGATTTTGTGAACAATTAGTAGCAACCTTTATTAATAATTCTATAACTCAAATTGGGAACTATAAAAATTGTTATTATCTAGATATTCAATACTTTTGATTTGTTTTCTTCCATGAAGTTCCTTGTAATTCCAATCAAGTATATCCCACTAATTTATTCCCATTGTCCAAGACATTCCAGAAAAAAAATGTAAGACTATAATACTGTAGAAATAAACAAGTTAAATTTCTTGGATTATAATACATACCATTATGTTTTAGGATGGTTGGCTGGTTATCAAGCCTCTTTCGATACACAAAGAAATAAACTTACGAAGAACAACTTTGCACTTGGATTCACTGCTTCTGATTTTGGTCTTCATACAGCAGTGTATGTATAAATGTTACAGGAGTTTTCAAGAAATGTAATTTCAATGTTATTTAATTTTACAATATTCTTTATTAAATTTTATTAGGGATAATGGTCGTGAGTTCAGTGGCTCTATTTACCATAAAGTAAAATCAGATCTGGAAGGAGCAATCAATCTTGCTTGGAACTCCAGTAATAATGTTACACAATTTGGAATTGGTACGAAGTATAACCTTGATAAGGATGCAAGTGTTAGAGCTAAAGTCAATTCTCATCTTCAAGTAGGTTTGGGATACCAACAGAAGTTACGTGATGGTAAGTTTAATTTTATCCAAGTAGTATTAAAAGTTATAATGTAGACATGTTACCCTAAATAATCGTTTTTAGTAGAGTAACGCGATCTTATATTTAATGTTTTTTTCTTCTTTTAATTGTTATAATGTAATCTGTTCAAATAAATATTGATCAGTTATGTACAAATGACTGTTTACGAAGTAATTCGTGCATATACGAATTCGTTGATTATTCAAGAATCTATTAGTATATAGTAGACCTAGGTACATATTACAAAATATATTTTTTTTGTATTTTCAGGTGTAACTTTGACACTTTCTACAAACATTGATGGAAAGAACTTTGGTTCTGGTGGACACAAGATTGGTTTTGCATTAGATCTTGAAGCTTAAATATAAATGAATACAGACAGGAAAGGACTTGACCCGCTGAATAATTTCATGACCTTGTGTCATAAAGACAGCATCACAGTACATGCTTCAAATAAAGTATTGCCTACAATGTGTAGATAGGTTTATCCCGAAATAGATGCCACAAAATATCATGCATCATTTAAAATTAGTTCAAGGGATATTAGTTTACAATATACACAGTTATAAGTGTAAAAACGCTATGATGCAGTATCACAACTCTTTACGTGAAACAGGAGTTTATTATTCTTTCATCTACAGTTGTTTTACATTTAATATGGTGCAGCCCATTACCAGTTCCTGTTGATAACATGATGTAATTAAAAGTTAATTAAGGATTTAGAATTGCAGAACACGCAGACGTAACGTTGATTGCAACTACTGATCAATTAAATTAGGAAGAACAGTGTTTAAATCCTTGTGTTAGTATTCTTTAATGGTAATAAATGTTATCAGGTTACGAAGTAACTGTAAACTTTATGGTTAATTTAAAACTAACTAGAAAGCACAGTATGCTGCATATACATTCTTATGAGTATACAGATAATGTTAATGATCGGATTTAATGTAAAAATACTTGCACTTAATGTTATACAAAATAAATAGCTACATACAGGGACTTGGGATTAAATAATATCAACATCAAATATGACAAAATGAACATTCATTCCTGCCTATGTAACTGCTATAAAACAATATTGCCAGTACGGCTATTTTAGGATTGAAACCTATTATGAAACCAATGTTCAGTTATAGAAAGATAATATTCCAATAATTTAAAGTCTGGTGTCTTTATTATTATGATTATTATATGCATACTTTACATTTTTAAAACAATACGATGTGAATAAATAAACACATTTAATTACAAACAATTCCACTGTCCTGTTTTGTATAGCAGTTATAAATAAGAGGTTTGTACTCATAAAATTTTATCTTACGTATCAACAATTGTTAAACATTGAGCAAAATTTGAATTAAGCTTTGACTAGTTCTTAGAATAAAAAATATTCATTCTACGAGTAGTGCTAATGACTTGTTTACTATAAAATTCCTTTAATAAAATGCTTTTGTGTAAACTTTATAGCAATTTCATATTCATGTTGAACAATTGATTCTTAGGTACACTTCATTAATAAACTTTCATTCACTTATTAATTTTCATATCAATTTTATTTTTGAATTTTCATAAATAAGTAACTATTGTGGCAAGACCTAAATTGTTACAAAATGCCTTACAAATTTATTTAATACCAATGAAAAATCAATTTATTAACTGATCATATAAAAATTGACTTCATGCATATTAAAATAATAATTAACGAATATGTTAATTGTTACATCACTCATAATACATAAGCTTTACTGCAAAATTACAATAACGACTTTCTTATTGCCTCCAAATTTTTAGTAACATATTTAACAACTGCATGTCCAATTTTTGTTCTGTGTACTTATTTATTATTAAAAAAATTTCTATATTAATGCACCATTTGATTTTCCATTACCTTCGCTATCCATTCTGGTTCAGTTTGAGCGATTTTTTCTATTATTTGGTTTACTTGATAGCAAAGGGACTGTATTTGTTTATCCCACGTTGGCAAAGTTTCGCGAGCTGTATAAAAAAAAAGAACAAATCATTGTTACAATATTTTTTTTGTAAAAGTTTCTGATACCGTTGTTTAAACTTACTTTCAAAATGTACAATAGAATCGATTTGATCAATGTATCCATTCATTCGACCTTCCGTAATCATTTGGCTAGCAATTTTCTCTGCTTTCGTTGGTGGAATTTCTAATAGAGCGCCCAATTCTTCAAAAGTTATATTATTGTATAATTTACTAGCGGATAACAAATTATGTTCTATAACTGCACGATCAAGTATAGTTGACCCCAATCCATCAATTGTACATGCTTTTTGGTGTGGCTGTAATAATGCTTCAAATTCTTGTAACTCGGAACGTCGGATTATACGATCCAAATACATTTTTTCAAGAATCGAATAAGCAGGAAGTTGTTGGCAACGTTCATCTTTAAACAAAGTCGCTAACATACGACTTCTTTGTTGACCTAATAGTAAAATTAAATATGTACATTATTTTTTTATAATATACGATGCTTAAAACAGATTTAAATACTTGCCTGCAGAAGCTAGTACTGTACAAATTAATGCATTCCTAAGTGCAGTCATACGTTCATCTTCGTGTATAATAGTTCTATATGATAATTCGTTATATCTTTGAGCTGCTTCAATAAACTTTCTTCTGTAATCTAATACTCTGGCATAACAGACTTTGTAGTAAATTTGTAACTGTTCATTCTTGGATTCCGCCTACAAAAAGTACAGAGTACAATGTTATGTTTCAAAATATGGAAAAAAGAATAACAGAATATATTCAATTAAAATTAATGTTTTATAATGCTTAATTGGTACATACTTGTAAAAGAGATGCTCTATTGATAAATGCCTCAGCCTGTACTGGGTCATCATCCTCTAAATACAGTCGTGCAATTTTCAGGTAAGTTTCAAGCTTGTAATCTACTGTGTATTGCCTGTAAACAATTATCATTTTAGTTACAAACAGCACAATTTAATAGTAAAAAATTTCAAAAATAATAATTAATTTATCATTTACTTTTGTCCTGTTTCTAATGGTATTCCAACTAAAACATTGGCTGCTTCTCTCCAATTTTGATTACGTTCATAAATGTCCGCTAAATGTTGTCTTATACTAGCAACTTGTTCCTCAAATGAAATAACTCTTGGTTGTATCTAAAAGATTAACAAAATGATGTCATTGAATTATAAACTACACATAGATATGTCTAATATTAATAATAAATGGAAACGTCTTACTTTATCTAATGTGTAATGTGAAACAGCCTTTGATATCTCATCTGGTAAGAACAGCAACCGAGTACTAACATCTGTTAGAACCTGTCTTGAAATCACCAAGCTCACATATTCATTTACAACTGCAAAATAAGATTATTTACTTTTGTGTCAGTATTACACAAAACTTTCAAGGTTATTATTATAAACATTATTATATTTTTATAACATTATACTCTAAATTTATAGAAAAATAGTTAATAATGATAAGTATGATCACCAGTATTGTTTGATAATTTAGTCTTGACGCTTGAATGCAGGACACATTAAGCGGTACCAAATTGTGACTGTACATGATGCACAAACAAAAGAATACTAGCAAAAATAATGTATCAGTAATTCGTCTGCACTATGATGGTCGCTTTCTATATTTACTTATGTCACGCCTTCAGGTTTTAAGCCTGATTTGTTAAATTATTAGTAATTAGTAGTGGGACTAAAACCTATTTTGATACCAATGACATTTTTACATTTTAAATTGCATTTTACATGCACAGCTCTAGCATCAAATAAGACCCAGAAATCATCATTATTACTATCTCCATTTTTCAAGGATTAATTGCAAATATTACATGCCTTCCATGCCAAAGATTTTTGTGATATTTTTATGTAAGTTTATATAGATAAATACTTTCTATTAAATGACCAAAATAAAAATCATCATGCAATCAATGAATTGTCTTGTTGACATCTCAATGCTTCCAATAGTTTTATTGTATCAATTCCCCAAAAAACATAAACAAATCCAGCTTACTAAACTAATGACAAGTTATTCTCATATCTTATTTGGTATCATAACATGATTCTTAAGAATTAATACATAGAGATATTAATGAGTATGTCATTGGTCCCATCCCTAGCAATAGCTTTTCACAATCATTATTACATCGGTATTTAGTGATGTGTATGGATGTACACTATAAAAAAAGATGTATCAAGAGAAATGTAACATACTTCCTTCAATGAATATCTTTAAAGCATCGACCAACTCTTCGCCGGACGACAATAGTATTGAATCCAATATCGCTCGATACCTGTAATGCCGTCTGTTACATTATATATTCTAACAATACGCTATTAGACCCATTTTATAGGCTTACTTTTCCGCTTGATCTTTATGAGAGCCACCGGAACACACTAAATTCGTTAGTTGTTGACGCACAGCAGCTGCCGTCACCACCATCTTTCCTACATGAATAACCAGAATGACTTTTGCGCGTATTACGATCACGAACTACGCGGACTATTCAATCGAAATTAAGTTGCAAGTGTACGCTTGCAAATATAGCGGAGAATCTCGATTATCCGAACAATAGTACACCGGCGATCAGAATAGTTGTCAACCCTACTCCTCCCTCCAAGAGCTGTTACGAAAAACAGCATCCCCATCTATGTTGCGAGGTTCTGTGGCGCTGACCACAGCGCCACTGAGCGCCACGCACACGTGGCTGTTCTGTCAGTCATCGACACGTTTGAATTTCTGACTTTTGATTTCGTAAAATTTCTTCGTTTTTTACACCGATAATAATGCTAATACAAAAATGGTATTAACGCGAATATAATATCATAAATAATATTCATAAAATCCAAATAAATAGTGCGACAGAATGCCTAGTAATACAAGAATGCCTAATAGTACCAAACTATTTTTATTATTGCAATAAAGAAACAAACGCGTGCTAAAAAAGGCATTCTGTAGCAATATTTATGCGGAGTTTATGAATATTGTTCATCATATTGTATTTGCGTTAATATCATTTTTGAATTAGCATTATTGTCGGTATAAAAGTCGAAGAAACTTTGTGAGATCAGAAATCAGAAATTCAAACGAGTCGATGACTGACAGGACGGCCACGTGCGCGTGGCGCATAGTGGCGCTGTAGTCCGGGCCACTGAACATCGTATCATAGAAGGGAATGCCATTTTTCTCAGCAGCTCTCGGGGGCAGGAGTGGAGTTGACAAGTATTCTGATCGCCAGTTATTAACCTGGTAAAGGAAAACAAATATTTAGTTAATTGTTTCCAACATTATCATTATATATAATATTTGCGTAATACCTTATACCTAATAGTATGTATATAGATATGAATATTATGTAATCGTAATTTATTCTTTAGTTCAAATATTATCCGATCGTTCGAAAAATTCGTCTGAACAACTTGTTCGGGTAATCGAGCCATTGTTGTGCAAATAAATAAAACAACGGCTTTTAGATTTTTTGTTTATGCATATAATTAAACACACCCCATTTTACTTATATTTCCAACGACAAATTTTATATGTTAATTTAATTGGTTCGATACAATTACAATATTGATATATTCTGACAACTTAGTTTTGCGATCCGAGAACGTCACATGGAGGGGCACTATTACAATAATAACGAATTATTGTACATTGTCTTTGTATCATGCTAATCAAACATTTAACACAGCGATGTGTTATCTATAATAAAGATCCATCACCACTTAACCCTTTGTACTCGAGAAAATTATTCAGTAGAAAATAATATATTGGTAACGTGTACTGATATACTTAACACTATGACACTAGGTTTTTACATGATCCACAATTCTTAGATAGTTAGTATTGTAATCGAAATAGTATCATTACAACAGTTTCGTTCAGGTAATGCCATAATTTCATTCTAATGCTTATAACGAATGAGAATAACACGGCGCCGCAGCGGAAACGTTCGAGTGCAAAGGGTTAAGTCCCGCCTTCAGGTTTCAAGACTAAGTCATCAGACAATTTCAATATATTAATCACATGATAACGTGAAGTCAAAGATGGCGCTTCGCCAAACAATTTCAAGATCAGTTGTAGTCGCACTTTAGAGGAACAATCATTGACTTAACTTGCAATAGAATCAGTGTGGACTGGCTTGCAAATCTTCCGAGTGAACACAGAGGTTATTGCTGTTTAATTCAAAGTGTTAACTAGGTGTTTGAAAATAATTCAAACGGAAGCGCAGAGACACACTGCTGTTTTGCACACCTCTGAACAGAAAACAGAGCTTTACATCGTCAATTAAACGAAAGTAATGCACGAATTTGAATTGTAAACCAATTTTAAAAACTTATCGTCGAAATATTCGCGAACATAAGAAATTCGGAGATGTGAAAAGAAATGTACATTTTTAACACATTTTAAGGTATATATGATCGTATTTATTTTGTTTTCTAATTTCCGTGTATCATTTTGTATTGTACTCTCAATTTCTCGTTAATTTAATATTTACAATCTTTTATATTATATTTAAGTACATAGCTTCGTTATTACGAGTATATGAATATGTTTGTTCACTTTATAATTCTAAACATTTATTTGTCATATTATATTATAGCCGCCAAAACTTGTATGGATATGTTAAGTAAAATTTGAATTTCGAATTTACCAATCGATAACTGTCTCGTACTTTATGTAGAATTCTCATAAATATTAAAGTCAAAATTATAATCACCGCAACACGGATTTGAAAATGCGTTTATATAGAAGATAATAATAAAAGAGACAGATAAAATGTATAAACGTTGACTTGAGTATTCAGAGACCACTTTTAATTTTATTTATTTATCCATTTACGGGACTGTAGTCTCCTTATCTATAAAAGCTACAATTAGAACAATATAAGTTGACACGATCTTACTGTAATACCGTTATTCACTTATTTTAATATCTTCGTAACTGTATTTGAATATTTCTCAATTTGTATTTAGAAATTGTACATGAAAGGAATACTAATGATTCTAATGTCATTGCTCGATCACAACGTTATTAGACATTTGATATTTCCGTGTCGATATAACAGTCTCGCACGAACTGTTTAGAATTCTCCAATACATTTCTACGTATCAATAACTATACATCACGTGATAAGTCGAAGTCATCAATTCCTTTATTTATTATAAAACAAAAGTCTGTCAAATACTTCCCGTTAGAACACAATGCAGTTTGATAAAGAAAAACATGAAATTTTCGTTCGATCATTCAAAACATTCGAGTTTTCAGAACACTTGCTTTTTTATTGGTCCTAGAGGGCGCTGACGGGCTGACGTGTTTTTAGCCGCGGAAGGGTGAAAATGGCGAAATCGAAATTTGCAAAGTGCGCGAAAATATTGGCCAGTTTTCACGTAGTATCCGATTGATAAGGGAACGTTCGGTCCCGTCGAACTACGTATCAAAAGGAAGTGAATTCCATAGTACTCGTGTGGCCATCGTGAACCACTTCCATTCGAGATTTTAATACTAAACGACCTTTAGGTCTGTTTGTACACAACGGTGCGTAGTGCACTGTGGGACAGCAATGGTGGGCGCGTGATTTTGAACAAATTCGAGACTAGAAGGTAACACCCAGGTACGTGTTAGAAACGAGACTAAATCGTTCTCGAGACAATTCGAGGGATTTTCGAACACTCGATTAGTGTGTTAACAACCTTTTCAAGTATCGTATTGTAATTAAAATAAGCTTCGTGGCACGCCCCCACCCAGCACTGTACGTACCCGATATGAACTGATAAGTTATAGGTTAAGTTGAATTTTGCGCGATTATAAGGCGAACGTCGAACCAAAGCCTGTTTGTTGTTGTTTCGCGAAATGTTTAACGATCGATTTCCTTGCGAATGTCATTGTCGAGCTTATATAATGTCATTAAAACGGCGAAAACGCACACGGAAATTCAGTTCGTGGAAAATGGCGCGTTCGAGCAATAAATGGCGCTAATGTTCCTCGGCAGACTATCCTTCGAATTTTTCTTCGTTATTCAAATTTTATTGTTTTTACTTTCGAAAGTTCGAGCTTGGCTTGATGTTCATGTCGTTCAGTACACCCGCGGACAATCCTGTTGCCCCTCGTGTCCCGACAATGCGTATCTGCCCCCGGAAGATTTGAATTTTTGAATTTTTAAATCCTCAGCGATTCGCATTATTTTCACGTCGTTTCGCGAGTCGTTTTACATTTCTCCGTTGATTTGCGCTACTTTTTTTCCGCGACTTACTTATGAACGTTCGAAAGTTTGCGCGAGGACCGTCTACGCACCGTACATTTCTAACCTGCACGCGCGTGAATTGGATGTTTATAATATGGAACAGACAGACATCTGGAGAACTTTTTTTCACATGGATAGAGCTACTCCAAATATGAACAACTACACATAACAATGAGACGATTGCATACCCTTGAAATAGTTTCAAGTTTAGAACTTAATAGTTTTATAATAAAACATATGACTGTAGTTTTCATCTATGCACCGCATTTTACTATCGGACTCAATTATGTAATTGATTTGTAAATTTTGCTTCTGCGTTTTCTTGCTGAATTTTATGATAATAATGATTTTGAAAAAGACACTATAGAATATATATATATATATATTATATATTTAAATATGTACTTCATTTATAATTGTTGCGCAATGGAAAGAGAACTGATAAGCATGAATAAAATCAAATATTTGAATGAGACTAACCAGCATTTCTTTATCTTATAAGTGTGTTTAATTTATTGTTACTTACTGTGCGACCATAAGTTATGAAAATTGAATGGAGCATACACACATGTATCTGTAAATATATGTATGTATGCATGCCTATGTTTTGCAACTACAAATGTATGCAAATTTTTGTAATATCAAAATATTTTAAACAGGACGTAATCATGTCTGTAAATAAGGGGCAAAATGCCAGGGCTTTGGTTGAACCATTAGCTCTTGATTCTCGTACACTTGGTGATGGAGATTTAAGTGCGTTGAGTCTGTCTCATAATAATGAACAATATTCGTCCAATGACTTTGAAGCATTTGCAAATATTCAAGCTGAATTGGAATGTATGAATGCAGAGGAAGTTATGACGACAGACGAAGAGCATATAATAATTGAACGTAATATTGAGACTGAAACAATTGTACCTGATGTGGAAATGACTGAAGTTTCGGAACAAGCTCAAGGAGAACATATTATATACACAACAGCAAATCAGAATAATCAAAATGTTGTATTCCAAACAAAGCCAACATTACAAAGGCTTCCTGCATCTACAGTACAGGTACAGAATCTATTTTAAAAAAAAGTAAAATGAATATATTTGTCAGTTATAACGTTAATATTTAATCTTTTCATAGGTAAAATCAAATGTTGGTGCAGCGGCGCAAAGTCAATCTATCATGATAGTCTCTCCTGCTGGTGGACAAGGTACTAGCCAAATTTTAAAAATTTCACACCCATCAACAGCATCGGCTGGTCAATTACAGTCATTAGCACAGACACTTATAACAGCAAAATCTGCTGATGGTAATATAGTTCAGTTAAGATCAACACAACCTAGTAAACCTATAATGGCAACTAGCCATTCAGGAAGTATCACATTAGGAAATGTTCAGAATGCAAAAACAGTTCAATCGGCTATAAAGCGAACTGTACAGAGTGTTCCACAAAATCGAAATGTAAGATTACTATGAAATACTGTTTCATTGTTTCTAAATAGATTTCTTGGATTTATTTTAAGATATAACTTTGTTTATTAAGATAATACATGTATATTTAGCAACATTGTTATAGGTATATACAAAAATGATATTAGCTGGAACTCAAGCCCAATCAGGGCAACAAGTTCTTATAGCTAGTTCTCAGAACGAAAATCAGCAAACGCAAGCAATAAAATTTCTAAATAATAGTGTGACAAGTCAAGATGTTACAAGTCCAACAAAAACTATAACACTGGCACAAGCACAACAAATGGGACTGCTTCCTACTAATAAAGTTCAACATATTTTACCCTCATCACCACAAAAACAAGTAGGTATAGTAGATTATTATCTCAACAATTTTCTTACACCATCTTCTGGCGTTAAGGTAAAAAATATATAATTAATACATAAATAACGTAATTTATGTTGCTTTTAAAGGGAATAATTGTAAACAAATTAATGCAATCATCGAGTACACAGCCCTCTAAAATGGCTATAGTTCCAAGTAATACGATCAAATCACCTACAAAAATATTACCAGCTCCAACATTGAATACACAAGTTAAAACAACTATTTCAAATCAACAATCTACATTCACCTCCACCAATAAATCATCTGTGCAACAAAGTCCACAAAAAGTGATTATAAGACAGGTTGGTTAACTTATAAAATATAAAACATTTTAACCATGTTGTGTATAGATATTGTAACTAATTTTATGTTAATTATATTTCTGCAGAGTTCCTTAAAACCTGGAACTGTCCTTGGTAGTGGACAAGTTATTAGAATACCAGCAAATCAGAATATTGTTACTGGATCTAATCAAGTACATCAAATACAAATGCCTGGAAGACAAGTATGTTTTAATAATTTGTATTATAATATGTTATAAAATATAAGAGTATATAATTTTGAAAAACATCACTTGTACAGTAATTTAATATTTAATTGTATAAGTCATATGTCACTGTCTTAAAAATATTTTTTTAAAGGTGCAATATGTAAGATTAGTTAGCACCCCATCATCTGGAACTACAAATGTTGTTACTGTGGGCAAAACGAAGTCGCAAACAACATTGCAAACTGTTGGAGTTAGTCAAAAAATAGGAGGCCAACAGCAAATTGTCAAGGTTTGTGAGAGTACTAAGAAATGTAATCCTTAGAAAACTACAGATTAATTTGTTATGTATAATAATTTTTCCAAATTCAATTTAGGTAGTTCCGTTAAATACTAGTAATCAGTCATTAAGAACAGTTGCGCCTAAGGCTACATTAACAGGAAGCGGTCAAAGATTACTAATTCCTGCAACTGCAACAGTAGGTAATCAATCGAAAAATGCAGTTGCTATTCCCGCATCCGCCTTGAGTCAATTAGCGTCTGGACAGGCTGTCCTATCAACTAATTCAAACATGGGAAATATTGTAGTCTTACCAGCTCAGTATATTCAACAACAGGTGTAGTATATTACATGATTCATTAAACAATATAAATTAATTAAACCGATTAAAAAATATCTATAATTTAAAATACGTATAACATACTAAAGAAAATATTATTGATTTCCTACAGCCAACAGATGAAGTGAAATTGAAACCTCCACAAGCTACTCCTAGTTTGTTGAGTAATTCACAAAATTTGCAAAATTCAACAGGAAATTTATCTGTGGGATCCGTTATAGAAAGTAAAAGTTCTCAGAGATCTTACACCAGCGTTGAACCTAATGGCATTAGACCAAGAAAACCATGTAATTGTACTAAATCACAATGTCTTAAATTGTAAGTACAATGCACACTATATCATTTCAAAATAACTTCTACATTTCGTATGTTTTATTACTGTTGTTATTATTATGATTCGTTTTCCAAAAATTGAGCATCAGGAATTCAGATTCGCGTTTTTATTATGTCAATTGAAAAATGACAGTCCATTATGAAAGCTAAAATATATTTATAATTCAAAGATTATTTAATGATATAAGCAAAGAATTAATCTTGATGCAAATAATAAAGCATTCCAAATGTATTTTAGTGAGTAAGAGTCATGAAAATTAAACGTATTGTATTGCAGATATTGTGATTGTTTCGCGAATGGAGAGTTTTGTCATATGTGCAACTGCAATAATTGTTCTAATAATCTTGGAAATGAAGAAGAGAGGCAGCGTGCTATTAAATCTTGTTTGGAGCGTAATCCAAATGCTTTTCGTCCAAAAATTGGTAAAGGCCGTGAGACTGGTGACGATATACGTAGACATAATAAGGGCTGTAATTGTAAACGCAGTGGTTGTTTAAAGAATTATTGTGAATGTTATGAGGTATTGTATATGATTCTATATATAAATTACAAATATTTTTTATAGCGATGAAACGTTTTATTGAAACATTGAATATTTTTAGGCTAAGATTCCTTGCTCTGCTAATTGTAAATGCATAGGATGCCGTAATGTAGAAGAACCAAATTTGGAAAAGAAATCTTTGAAGGACTTGGCGGAAGCAGCAGAAGTCAGAACGGCTCAACTCACGTTAAATAAGGCGAAATTGCAATTATCGGAAATGGCCTTTAGACCTCCTGCTACATCAAATACTGGGGCGAGGTGTGCGATTAATTATTATTAATTTCTTTTTATTTCATACGATCATGAGATTCAAATACATATTTTTTACAGGCAACCGTTTAATTTTTTAACGGATAAAGTAGTCGAGATAACGTGTCAGTGTCTAATGGCACAAGCAGATGAAGCGGAACGTAACATGTTTGATGATGAAACGTCTCAAAGACTTATAATCGAAGAATTCGGACGTTGTCTCAAGGAAATTATAGAATCAGCACATAAAGCTGAAGCTACCTAGCAGGTGCATTCGAGGAAGAAGTATAATGTCGAAAGTTTTCGATTCTCGCGGACGTATCCTGAAGTGACAAAATTCGAAACATTGATTATTGGTACCTCTTAATTTGATCATCGGACAAAACGGTTATGAGATAAAGTGTTACATACCAAAGATGATGGTGAAAAAAATATTAGAACGTAGTGCATTCGACCGTTCTTCATTGTCGATAAATCAACAATTATGTAGTTTTATAATTGCAGAATTGTATTTTATAATTTAGTGTATGTTCAAGTGAAATTGATGATGTTTATTAATACATAAAATTAAATTTTTATTTTTAATTAAACTTCGATAAATGTGATTAGCACGCAAATTATAAGTTATTAGCTTGGTAAATAACAATGTATAAGAAGGTTAAAAATGACGCAGTTGAATGCATTATGTTAGTAAAATTTGTAACACGGGCGTATGAAGTAATCAAGACGGTATAAAAAGTGTTTATATATTTGTCGGCCATACCTGAAATATTAAGGTCTTATTCAAAATGAAGGTAAGAGGCTAAAGCATAAAAGGGGTATAATTTTCAAATATTTATCAAGTGGTATCGGTACACTAAATATATTTCTGTTTTACATCACGTGTTTCTAAGTTTGAGTTTCCAGCTAGTTATTACTATTAGTATCAATGTTATTTTTGTTTCTTTTATAGGAAAATGCATGCATCTAGGAAGTGTAGGTAACCATAAAGTTTTATGGAGTAACAAAAATATTTGATATTTTTAATCGACAGGCAATATGAATGATAAAGGTACAATTCAATAGATTTTATTTAAGAATGAAATTACTTGTTATTTTAAATGCTTTATATTGCGTTTCGATTTCATTTATTCATCTTAAATTGCGGAAACGATTTCTTTACCGAATATTTCATTATTTATATTTTTCGTGGCAAAAGGACCTTAAAAAGGAAAACCTGAATTTTAAAAAAGAAAAATTTGTTGACTGTTGTCATTAATCGAATGATTTGAAAAGCTTCAGTTGTTCGTAAAGATAAGAGTTACTTAAGTCATTTGTAAATGACGTTGCATTTTCACGGTGTTTTGTGTACTATTGTTCAAAGTTTGATTTTTCTCGTGCAACTAGCATCAATAGTTTCTTTTTAAAGAAGGCTGGGATAGCTTCTTCATTGGATTATTTTCATACAATGTAACAAGTTTATAAAAACTTACACTTTGAAATGAAAAATCAAAATTTTTAAACGAAAACATTTTTTTATTCTTTTCTATGACATTATATAATATCCCAAAAATTCTAATAGTCAAATTTTTTGTTCCATGTTGCAATAAGTTATGTTACTACGATTATGTACTTTGAATAATACATACGCAATTTTTAATGGCAAACATTGTTTATGTAACTAGTGGTACAATGAATGGTATTGCAGTGAAGATGAAGATATCAACAATGTAATTGTCTAAGGTGGCAGTTTATAATTTGATAGGTACAGATGCATAAATACTTTTCAGTATGCACCGAATTAATTATCACTGTAGTAGTACTATATGTCTGCCATTAGGGGTGATAAAAGTATAACTTATATGTAGGAAATTAATATAAAGTACAGAGAGTTTATATATTATACATAGGGCAGTGTAAGGACAAATGTAATATAGGTACAGATATAAATATATATTATATATTCATAGAATTCGTACTTCAAGGGACAATGTTTATTTTAGTTATACAAATTGTACAGATTATTGACTTATTATATAATAATGATGTGAAAATTCAAGTCGCGCGAATTGAACATGTAATTTTGGAGCATTGTATTGACTATAAATGTTCAAAAAAAGGTTGATTGTGAGAAATTAATTACATCAATAATAATTACATGTTTTTACTTGTTACATGTCATTTGCATAACAAGTCACACATAGGAAATATGAATTTTAAATTAGTAATCAATTTTGCAAAGTATGTGGATGTATATGTACAACAAATTATTACTATGTACAGATAACATTCATATATCTAAAATATATCTTTCCGATTTATATTCTGTACATAGAACAAAAAATCTGATATCGCAGGGTTAAATAAATAACTTATACCTTTATTGTAGGAAAATTTATTTAAACTAGATAATTTCACCATTTCTTTGTACAATTAACATGTAAAAAGTTTTAATCGACACATAAATTTGAATATAATGTAAATACGCAACATATAAATTATAAAATATTTCATTATGTCTTGCATGATATCAGATTTTTCATGAAGGCGGTTGAAATAACACTAAAAATGTATGTATGAAGAAAATATATATGTATATACATGTCAACACATGTACCTTTCAATAAATCTTATGTTTACATTGCAAACGTTAAAGTGACTGGAATATATACAAGGAAACTATCTCAGGATTTTGCAACTTACATATGTGCGTTTTATGAATTTTTATTAAAATTTCACTACTTTTTTCCATTTTTTATTGTCCCCCTCGTTAGTGGACTTCACATTTTCTTCCAAGGATTCAACGTTGTCATTTGCAATCGTCTTTACTGTAATGGTAGTTTCTTCTTTCTCCTGAATTAAATCTGGACAGTCCTTCTTCAAATGTGTTACATCGCCACAAATTTTACAAGCACCTCCTTGAGGATAAACTCCTTTAGGATTATCAGGACATTGTTTAGCAATATGTCCTTGTTCGCGACAAATGAAACACGTCGCATATCTGAATTCTGTCGGCTTAGCGACTTTGCATTCAAAATGCGTATGTTCTGTTGATCCACACTTGAAGCAAATTCCAGTACCCGCTTGTTCGGATCCGAGTTCAGGACAATCAGATAAATTGTGGCCAGACTTGCGACAATGGAAGCAAACGCATTTTCTGATCCTCGCCAGTGCTTTCTCAGCTTTTCGCCTTTCAAGCTTCAACGCCGCGTCTATTTCCTTTTTTGGAATGCCTGCAAAAATAATACCACACATACAGGTCAAATATAAATACAGTTACGAATTTACGACAAACATATCCTTTCTATTGTTTACCTTTCATAATCATTTTTTGTTTCAATTCACGTAATCTGTCTGCATCTTCCTTTTTAACTGGAAAACCATCAAACTTTACAACCTCGATGTCAACACCGTTGATCGTCATTTTTATGGGACCTGAATCTGGTTTTCTCCTTTTGTGTTCCTTATCATCCCGAATTTTTGGAAGTTTTCTTTTGTTATTTTTATTGTTTTCAAACTTTTTAGGCCCAAACAAATTTGGGCCATTTCTAAAATTGTTTGATGTATTTGCAAAGTTATCAAATTTTCTTGCAACATGATTAATTACTTTACTCTCATTTTCTCCACCATTTCCATTATTTTGTGTTTTATTATCATTATTTTTCGTTTTTAATTCTTTACTTTTTTCAGTAGTGTTTCCATTACTTTCTGATGTATTAAGTACATTGTCATTAAGGTTCTTCTTTTTTCTCATATTACGTTTCTGACGCTTGGACAGTGCACCTTCCTTTCCTTTCATTGAATTATGTTCATTGTTTAGTGTATCGTTTTCATCTTCCTTAATTTCTAAATCACCACTCTTTCCTTTTTTCTTTAATTTCTTCTTTTTCATATTCAACTTGCTACTTTTTTCATTGTTATTATTTACAGAAGTCTTACCTTCTTCTATTTGACTATTATCTACATTATCAATTTGATTCTTATCTTTTTTATGTTTTTTAACTCTTATTTCTGTTGTAGAATCACTGACTTCGTCGATATGTCTTTTTGAATGTGACTTCTTTTTAGCGTTGCTACTATCTACATGTTCTTCATTTTGATCAGAAACATCAAGTTTCTTTGAATCCTTCTGTGCCTTACTTTTTTTATCTTTACTTTTACTTTCTGTTTTCTTTAAACTATGGGTTTTTTTCACCGATTTTGTCTCTTCAAACTCTGCCCAGTCGTTATTAACATTTCCATGGGAATCACTGTAAAATAAATTCTTATCCTCCAATAGTTCTTTAACAGATTTAGTTTTTTCTGAATGTTCTTTTTGCTTAGACAAATTTTCTTCTAACTGCTGCTTCATAATATGCCATGGTGTAGCTTCATTTGGTATCCTTTCGTTAGAAGCTTTCGAACCTTTAGCTCTAGCAAATCGAGTCATATTCTGAAAATATATATCCCTATGTAATTTTTGTTTATAATCAAATTAAAAAATGTGTCAATTGTTTAATAAAGAATTGTGCTACTAAAAAGAAAAGTTGCATGCTAAATAGCAATGAATTCAAATTAACGCAAAATCAGCTGCTTTTTTTATGACAGAAAGTTACTTTTTTCTGTCTAACCTATACGTTTATGAAAATTAGATATTAAAAGAATGTAGGACTTGTTCAGTTTGATAAATTTACTGCATTGATTGTAATATTCTCCTTGTATGTAACTATTAATTAAAGTTTCGTTATTAAACTAAGATATAAATATTGTTGTTTTTTCATGTTAAAAGAGTTGAATAAAATTATTTATCGTTGATCAAACTACTCACTGGTCAATAAAGTCGACAGAGATATTTAAAAATTGATGTAAACTATAAACAACAGGTTACAATCGTTTGTGACACGTGAAGTAACCTCACATTGTCACACGTGGAAACGAGTAAATAATATCAAATTTCGATTGGTCGAAATGATTGTCGTCTGCTACGAGAATCGTTTGAGAAGTCGAAATGTTTGATAAATTTTCTATGTGCTTAGAAATTAAATTAACAAATTCTTTATCCTTAACTACTTTCATACACGTTTTAAAATATTTATACTTTATAATCTTTTACGCATACAGGAATTCGTTATTGTTGAAAAGTTCGATTGCAAATAGGAACATTTATTTTCTTCAGCTTTATTTTATTGCTATAAAAAATAAATTTTTATTGAGAAATTTTATGAATTGAAAATGAGCACACCTAACAATTATCTGTAACTCGGAAGAGTTAAAGAAGCATTTGTTTAAATTTTTTAGATAACATTAGATGTGTTTGCTATAGTTGCTATAACTGTTATAACAATGCACAATGCACTTGTTATCTTTTAATCTAATGCGCTTAATTGTTTTCATAACATTCATAAGTATATTTTCAAACTGAAGTGACGTAATTTTTTTTATATTTTCTCGCGACTAACAATTTAAAAAAAGATTTCCCTTGTCGCCGTGTTTAATAGAATATATGAATCTACATGTAAATTATACAATTCACTTCCAACTCTATATTTGCATTCTGTATTTCAATTTGAAAAGGTTGGAGAAATAGTATTGCATCCTTTTGTATCAAATCAAAAACTCTAAATCGAATTTTATATTCTCTAAATAGCTTTGAAATTTAGCGATAAATTAAACTACATATTATAGTTTGGGTATTATTGCGTTAAAGAAACGATTGCGTGCTGAAAAGGCATTCTGTAGCACTGTTTATTTGGCGTTTACGAATATTGTTCATAATGTTATATTCGCATTAGCATTATTATCAGCGTAAAGATCAAAGAAATTTTATGAGATCAGAAGTCAGAAATTCAAAGTCGATCGAGTCGATGACTGACAGAACGGCTACATGCGCATGGCGCTCAGTGGCGCTGTAGTCCGTGTCACAAAACCTCGCATCATAGATGGGAATACCGTCTTTCGGTGCGTCTCACGGTAGGCACACTGGGGTTGACTATTCTGAGCGACGGTGTATTGTGTTCAGCGGTGTACCTTGACGCGTGGTGAGCGCTGGACAATGAATTTTAACTTCTTTCGAAGTCCGTTTTAATTTTGACGCAAGGGGAGGGGTAGAAATAAGCGCAGTTTGTAAGAGCAGCACGCGAATTGTACTAGATCGAAAGATGTTGAAGTCTTTGGTACATTTAAACAAATTACTTTTATAATTAATAATGTTTTACATTTGATAGATCAGTTAGGAATGTTGTTCTGTATTTCAGATAACCTTCAGCGTTGGAGTTTACGTTGGTATATATGTGAGCCAGAATTTTGAAGTATGTTTACATATCATTTGTCATATCTTAATATAACATATTGAATCATCTCTATAATGAAATTCACAATTAATAAGAACGTAAATAAATTCCAAATTTATTTCAGGTTCCTCGTGTAGATGATCCATCTAAAATAGTGGAACGGATAAAACAAATTGCAGATGAATATAGAAAAAAGTAATAATATGTAATAATTTAATCAATGTATATTATAATTACAGAATGTGTTTTAATAGAATATATTGTACACATATATACATAAGCATATAACACATAGTCCTTTTCATTTTATTTTAATAAAACATTTTACATAATGTGTGTATGTTTCATAATGTATGCAGAAGTAAAGAGTTCCTAAATTTTCAAGAGTTATTTATGTTTGAGATGTATTTTCAATTTAATTACATTTTGCATCATACATATATAAATCCACCTCCAGAATATTCTAATCGTGCTTGGGGTTCTACAAATGTTATCCAATCAGATGCGTATATTGGAAGTAATCCCATCAGTTGACATTTATATAATGCACAAGCAATATTTACCAGTTGTCCCACAAAATATACGCACTTTTGACTAAAGGTATGAGTTCCTTCTATAACTTTAAATGCTGAAATGGTAATTTTCAAAATATTAATGTTAATATATTAGAAATTTATTAATGTACATCTTTTAAATTTCCTGCTATTATCTTTTTGTATACAGAGTGGTCCATGCGATTGGGACAACTCATACTTACCTCTTTTCTGATTGCAATTAGAAAAAAATGGTGAATGGTTCAAAGAGAACTACATTTTCAGTGTCATATTTTTTTTGCAACTGTAACAATGCACATGCATTTTATAGTTCCACCATTTTTTTTTGGTATAAACCAAATCCTCCCATCATTGAATAAATCACTCATTAGTGATCAATCACTAATAAAAAATTATTAGTTTGTCAGATAAAAAATAAAGTATAATAAGGTATAGTCACATTCTTTAACTCCACAAACACTTCATACATTGTTTTTCCACTGTTTTCATAACCGAATCTAGGTGATGTCTGGTTATTGTTGTGCAATGAATTCTTATCAGTTCTTTTAAGTCTTCTATAGAATTTAAAGGACATGAGTATACCTTATTTTTTATCTTGCAAACTAATCGTTTTCCGACCACTTTATCCTAATACTTTTTTATGCAGAATGTAGAGAGGATTTGGTTCATATAAAAAAAATATGTTTTTATTCAAAAGATGGTGGAACTGTAAAATGCACACGCATTGTTATAGTTGCAAAAATATCTAATACTCTTTGAACCATTCTACTTTTTCCTGACACATTTTTTTCTCATTATAATCAGAAAAAGGCATGTTAGGAAATATTAAGACTGTGATAACTGATTTTACAGACATTAAAAATTCGTTAATTCAAATATTCACAACATGTCGATATGTGTAAAGTATTTCTTACAAATTAATATTTTATGTAATAAAAACTATCATATACAAAATCTACCAAATACAAATAGTTTCTTGTTACATTACAAATAATATTGCACCATTACTTATATAAATTACAATATTCTTCAGTAATCTTTTCATGTTTTTTCTAGAACTGTTAATGCCCAGATAATTCTGGTATTCGAGTATCCAGGATATACCTGGGAAAATGGGAATTACCCATGTATTCTACCTGTACCATTACCCGGGTAACAGATACAAAACCTTTTTTTTCTGTATAAATGTACACTATGTTATATACACAAACAAATATTTTTACTAACAAATGTCACACCCATTTTGCAAGTAATGGATCAAGGTGTTCTGAGGATAATGAAAAAGAATTATAAACAATATTTGCAGCTGCAGCATCTTTCACAGCAAAATAATAATGTTGGAGCTGCATTAAAAACACTTAACATTAAGCATGTTATTTATATAAGTTCCAATGCATGAGACAAAGTTTAGGAACAGACTCTTATCAAATCATGGTTTAATCTTTGGAAATGTAAAATTCCTTATCCAGAACAATTAGTCATAGATGAGACAGACAAAGAAATTTTACAATTGATTCAGAATATGGAAGGATGCGAAGAAATAGGTGAACTCGGCATACAGGGGAATGATCATCTGAAAATGACAAGCAAATCACTGATACAGATATAGTCGCTGCCATTCAAAATAAGTCAGATGATGAAATTGCCAAAAATTAAAAACTTAGCCATCAAGAGGTGCTTCAATTTTGCATTGTGCCCTTCAGTGTTTGGAGCAACATGACAATACACTAAAAGAAACTTTATCGGTGGTGAAAGGTTGGCATGACAAAGCACTTTTAAGTATAAGTTTAACAAAATAAAAAAAATATTAGCAAATATGTCTAGATGTAATTATACTGGATAAAGGAATGCATTTCCTGGCATATAAAGAGCTTATTTTGTACATAAAATATATTTTCAATCATTTCTCCTCAAATATTGATTATCCGCAGGATCTCGATTTATGCCATGTATTTGCCTCCTGATTAAGCCAGTTAATCGAGGTCCTACTGTATAAGAAATACAAAACCTTTTTGTTATACACATTAATAATTTTTTTAATTTTAGTTGAAAATATCTCATAATACCCATACTTGACTTTATCTGGTCTACCCGGGTAGTATCAGACAATATGGGTAGATCCTGGGTATTTGAGTACCAAAATGTCCGAGGCTTTCAGTTTACACTGACAGTCATAGTTGATTCTATTAGGAAACTTTCAGTGAATCATAAAATATTTAAACGTATTGGAACATATAAGTAATACAAGTTTTAACTGCCATATAACTTTTACAGCAATAGGTAGCAATTTTACAAAACATCAAAGAGTTTTATCCAACTAATACACATCAACAATGTTTGTGAATATTTCTTTGGAAATATTGGACAAAGACCACGAAAATATCCAATGTTAGCATGTAAATGAATTTATAAGACATAATAAGCATATGTCATGTACTAATAACATATGGAGATTGAGCTTATAAATATATTATTATTCAATACTTTAAGTGTATTTATAAGATATATACACCTAATACTTTAAAGAAATGCTTTGCAAAACCTAATTCCATGATTATATCTCACTCTTCAAATTTAATTTAGACTACCCAAGCACTTGCATGTTTCCACAGTACTGTGAATATTTTGAAATTCACAATGTACTTTCATTTTTTAAGCATTACACAATTAATTTGAAAATGTTCAATTATTTTGGTGACTGACTATATCATTTTATACAAGTAAATGTAGAAACACGATACTTACTTTGTTGAACATTGAATAATGATTTCACTGCTCTGAAAATCAACACACAAACCATTATAATAGGAATTAATCCTATAGAATTACCCGCCATAATCATAAGAAATAAATTCAGTGGAGCTTGTTTCATAGGACCTATAGCTAGATCCCATGATTTTTTAATTATCAAGTGACTTGGATCTGTTTCTCTGATAGAATCTGCAGCGTGAAATAAGGTAACGGCTGATGTATAGCCTGGTGGAGAAGCAATATCCACATTTTTGTCTTGTTTGCTTCTGCAAAAAATAACATCGTTTTAAATTGCATGTTATTTGTAGTACTCAATAAATATGGTCATTGAAAATTATTATGCTTTAAGTACTCTAAATACAATATCCGCTATGTATGTACAATGTCTTAATAACTCGACTTGAAATGTTTCAATATTTCATTGGTTGATAGAATCATGTGATACAATTAACTCATAATCTCAGATGTCTGGTCTCTGAGACGTTTCAGAGGTGTAAAGCTATTTGTTTTCCCCGGCTATACATAAACATAATTAGCTCTAATTTAAACTAATTCGCTATAAGAGTATAATTATAATACTTTCATATTATGGATAAAATTAGAAACAGAATCAAAAAAAGTCTTTATAGGATGTTAATTGGCACATTAACACAGCGATATTCGAGACCGCACGTCTGTGCTTAAGTGACAATACTTCCACGCCTGTAATTACGGGTTAAATGAAATACTGCTACCTAACCTATACATTTCTTGATTACATATTTAGATACACAAAATGATCGAAGGAAAACAATTTTGATTACTAAATTTATTGTCTATGATTCAAATGACAAGATGCACATAAATTAAACAAAAAATCATATCAGTTAATGTCTTGTAAGCAATGCTAATAGATTAGTAAACAGTACGCTTTAAGCTTTAAAAAATAAAACATAGAAAATAAGGTTACCAACTTGTGAGCGAAATCCAAAGCCCATTTGGATCGTTTTGTGTTTTGCTTAGCCGTCATTACCATCACATACAAGCTATACTCTTTATATTATTTGTATTACTTATTTTACGTTATGTTGTTTCTTAATGTTGTTATACGTTACTACCATGGACATAGGAATATAGAGCCAGGGGCGGGGGCACAGACATGAGGTGCCTAAATTTGATTGGTTGCATTTCCACACATGCTCTGTACCGCTAATTATGAAAAACTACTAACTACAGATTAATACTGACGTCGAACAATAAGTTAACCTTAGGACTCCTGAGCCCTGAGCCTCTGGGGGAGTTCCTCGTAACTACACTTCTTTTTACACATTCATCCTGAAAAAAATCGTTTTTAAACAAAGTTTTATAATATTTGAGTATCTTATACTTTGTGAAGCAAATAACACACGTTTTTGCATTAAATTTATTTTTATTTGTATGTATTTATAGAATAAAATGGTATTGTAAAATAGTGTACATATGTACTAATAGAATATCATAACAAAAATAAAAAAATTATATTGCATTTTCAAACCTTAAGTTATACAATGAATATTTTCATTAAATGGATATAATTGTAATTAACTATAATGTATATATACATGTATAGTAATATATTACTGAAAAATAATAGAATACTCAACAATTGGTATGTTTGTTTTTTCTGTTCTAATATTAATTTTGGTTAACTTATAACACGTTAAAGCAATTTAATTAACCATTTTTTGTTTGAAATATTTATTACTTATCTAATAAGCAATGAAAAAGTACTGTGTAAATAGACAAAATGAATTTGCAGATACAATCGAAGAAAATAGAAATTCTGTTAAAAATACATTCGTAAGATTACATTTTATTAGTAAAATCTGTTACAGTATTTCATACATTAATTAAACATTCGATTATTCATTACATTATGAACCGAAAATATTGCACTTTCTCCACAAACAATTTAAGTAAAAACTCAACGATTTTATTACTTTTACTTTTAAGTTGTAAATTGTTTGGTTACATTATTTCATTATTAAATATGTAGTACATTCATATTATGATTATAATCATTATAATTCGTAATTGCAATTTACTAATATTAATACTTTCCATCATTGCATTAATGTTACAGTCAATGATATTACTAACAATGTTACAGTCTTAATTCATACGAATTATTTCTATACATAATACATTTGCTACTCATTGTTTATAGAAACACAATAAACCCCCATCATCAAGCATAAGGGAATATTTTGTAGAATATTCCTTAGAAGACAAAGTTGAAGTTTTAAAAAATATACTTATTTATAATGAACAACATGGACAAGATTCACCATTACATAAAAATATACAGAACATTAAAACACTAATTGGGGTAAGACACTATAATATGTAATAAATAATTTTTAAATTCCTTTCTTAAGGTATTTCTTTCTTGTATTCTCTGATTTGTTAGCAATCATATTTTTTACTGCAATGGTTTCATATTCTTTTATTTGGTAAATAGTATTTGAAACATTAGTATTTAAAAATAATATATAAATTTAATAATGATGTAAGGTAAAAGAATGTTTACAAGTAGATCAGGAGACATCATTTCAAACAGTCATTTCTGAATTAAAAAACACTGTAATGAATAGCTATTGGAATAAAGAAGTTGGTAAAACACGTTATCAGGTTCCAAATCTTCCAATTAATATGAATCCACTGGAAGAAACTTTTGGAAAAAAAATTAAGTCTGGTATAAGCAACTAGTTATTTTGTTTAAAATTACTGATTAATAACTACAATTATTCTTTATAAATTAGTAGTTCATAGTCATATGAAGTTTGTAAAGAGAATTATTATAATATTTTTATTATTCACACCATACCTTCCATCTGATAGGAGGAACTGTAGCTGAGCTTCTTAAAATAGAAGTAGATAAAAGTGGTATTTTAGATCATGATATTTTTGAAATGTATAAGAAAAGTCACAACAGCTATCAGCCTGCAGAGCAAATAAACAGACAGTATGGAACAATAAAATGATAATTTTATATTATTGGTAATAAAAAGAACAGTAATTTTGTTCTACATAAGAAAAATTGTATTTGTAGCTATAAGGAACCATTTGATCAAACTCATTATTTTGGAAAACCAAGTAATAAAAATTTGAAAGACTCAAGAATGAAAAAGCTTCTAACATGGATCAGTCTTGATCCTACTACAGTAGTTAATTCTATTTTAGCAGATTTTAAGGAACGTACACATCCTAGTGTTGGAGAAGTAAGGTAAGAAGTTCTATTAGTAATTCAACTTCTATGATAGCATATTAATGAATGAAGTCATATATGTATGGTGTTCCTGAACGTAAGGATACTACTCTTTATTTGTAATAAATTTTGTTGTGTGGAATTGGTAACAAAAGGTATTAATGTATTGTGAGTTAGTAAAGTGCTAATTGTACATACATTCTTAATTTATATATAAAGAATTTTAATAAAAAAGTAATTCTATGAGTAATTTGTAATGTAAAGTTACATTTAAGTTGAAAAGTATTAACAAATTATATTCTATTACTCTGTAGTTTCCAAATTTTTAAGAAACCACCTACTTTTATCTATCGTATGAAATAATTTTTTCAGAAATTGTAAAAATGCATGTTTATATACGAACATGGTACATGGTAAAGCAAGCAAGGAAAGGGAAACACATAACACAGCAACTACTTTAAGTGATTGTTGCTTAAATAATGAAATTGTACTACAACAAAAATACTTACAATACATAAATAGTTTACGTCAAAAACTTAAGAAACATGTTCCAGAAATTCTATTTTCGGATATTCATCATGATTTATACTGTCTTGATAAAGTAACACATTCCTTCCATCTAATTTTTAAATGAAATTTAGAATATACTAAGTAAAATTAAATTTGAAAAAAATTATTTAACATAATGTGTTAATTATAATAATTTTAATGCACTTTATACAGGTGATATACTTTTACGAAGAAAATATTCATTTGAAATATAAGCATTCAAATTTAAATAATACAAATTATTTTGAGTAATATATTTCTACTTTAAAAACTATATCAAAACATAGATGCAGTGTACAGAAATTTACACGTTTTTAATTGTTTTGAATTTAATATAGTTTGACATTTATAAGTAAGTAATCCATACAAGTGTAAAAGAAATTCATATGCTTGTAGGAATACACAGAAATGTTACCAGAAGATAAAGTTTTTAGCATTCTAGCTAAATATAAAATATATATAAACAGAACATTTATGACACCATTATTAGACGTTCTCCAAATGCGCATGGATAAAAATGTGAATTACACAGCAGTGTTAAATCTCCTAAATTGGAAATATGACTTTCCTACATTACCAAAAATATACAGTACACGTTTTTACTTATTTTCTATTTTCTATCAACAGTGTCCATTTTAATGAAAAATATATGTATAAATTATAATATTTAATATTTTTTAAATCAAATCATTTCAGAGATACCGGTAGAGTGTCAGTATTATAATACTATTTACAGAGAAACAATAGGACATCAGGAACAAATTGATTGCACAAGTTAATACATATTCCATTATTATTAAATTTAGTAATATCCTATTACAGTTCAGAATTTTTCATGCCACAATATTTCATGTACTATGCTTTACATATTTATTCTGTATGCAATATATTGCAATTATTTTATGAATATTAATATCATTTTTTTGATAAAGACAACGTATACAATTCTTAAATATCTTTAAAAATTCTTATACTTACTAAGAATATACATAAGAAAAATAGTATTAAACAGTTTAGATTATTAAGAATTATATATGTGTGTGTTATTTATAACTTTCTGACACAAATGTAAAGAAAAGTTCAATTGTTAGATTATTTGAATTAAACTGTGAGAAACATACATAATTTTTACATAATGCAAAAATTATTTGTTATCTCATATTGAAATATTATTAATCAAATGTTTTCTTTTTATAGCTATTCCCACTACAAGAATATCATCTAAAAACTTATAGAAAACATAAACATTGCATATGTAGCCGTCATATTTCAAAATTAATAAAGGTGTATCAAAATATATGAAATTTAAAAGTACACAAAATCTTAATAGTTAAATACATATTTATTCTTATGATTATTAACATGTAAACCAGAATTTAGTTAATTTTCTTTCCCCTGTTCATTCTGAGCCTTTTGTTTCTCTAACTGTGCTCTGAAATAAAAAATTGCATTTTATATAATATTATAATTAATTAAATACCACATATTTTATGATATATCATAAATTTATTTCATACAGTTATTGTTTAATTATAAACATAAAAAACAGAAGAGACTATCTGGCAATACACTTGTTTAGTGCACTCGAAATGATTCAGTATATTTTATTTGGGAAACAATATTTTCAATTATTATTTGAAACTTAAAACTATATTATCATCTTTAGACTAAAAAACAATATCTGTACTAAACATATTTGAATTGTTTTTAATTATTTCTATTATAAGGTGTACCTTAACTGTTGATTAAAATCGTCCTCTACATCATCATCATCCCAATTGTCTTCCCAAACACTAATGTCTTCATTGTCCTCATCTACTGCGGTCCAATCTACCAAGTCATTCAATCAAATTAAGGTTAGGTGATAGTACTTAGGCATGTATCAGTTTGTAACAAAAGTCCGTGACTTTAAATTTCATACCTTCTGCAGGGAACTCTTCAAATTCATCATCCTCCTCCAATAATCCTAAGTCGACTTTTGCTTTATCATTTTTATTATCAGTCATCCTGAATTCTATCACTGACAACGATTTCGTGTGTGACAAAATGCGTTTGAATTCTCTAGAGAATTTCTGCACCACAGAAAATAAACAGGAGGCAGTACCAATTCTCAGTTATACAAGATTTTTCAGAACTTTTTAATTATACTAAAAGGGATTGAAATGATTAATAAATTCTAAAATTTCTTGTTTCTTTTATTCCTTATATATATAATATTGTGCACGTATTATATAAAATTAAATAATTAATATTTTAAGAATAAAACTGTAAAAGTAACTAGAAAATACGGGATGTCGAGAAACAATAGAACCAGATGTCAAAACCGCACACACTCGATCAGAGTAGTTGTCAACCCCACTGCTGCCCCCAAGAGTCGCTACGAAAAACAGCACACCCATCTATGTTCCGAGGTTCTGAGCGCGGACCACAGCGCCACTGAGCGCCTCACGCGCGTGATCGGTCTGTCAGCCATCGACTCGTTTGAACTTTTGACATCGACAAACTACAAAATAGACCTATCATCTTACGAGACCTCGTGTCACATGTTCTGAAATACCGACTTCCGAAAAACCACAGGTTTTCTTGCGCCCTCTGCGTCTAGGAGTGGTGATTTTGGGAATCAAATACATTCCAACCACCAAAAAGGGTAACGTCACTAAATTCATACTCGGCTCCTAAAGAAGGAAAAGGATTTAACCCTACATTATGATAAAATCTATTCTAAATACTGAAATACATCTTATTACGTTGGTAACTTTAATGAAGATGAAGGAGTTTGGGAACTCTTTGACATTCATCGATCTAATAATTTTTCTTTTAAGAATTATTGAACTTGTAATGAGTTAGTTTATATTTTTCCCCCTTTTTCTACCTTATGCACGTATATTGCAACAAAATTTAAAACGAAAGAGGTTAAAAGTTAAATATATACGTGATTACTCCTTGAATACATAAATAGTAAGGTCAAAACGATAGACCTGATGGCACTGTTTTCATTATTCCAAGATATAAGAAAGCAATTAATTTAATTTTTAAAGCACGAGTGAAAAAAAGTATTTGCCGTACGTAAGTCGTGAGTCTGATAAAATTAGGAGAGAAGGAAGGAAAGCACATGTAAGATAAACGTGAAATGCAAAATATATAATTAATGCCAAATTTAAATACAAAAAGTATATTTATTCTCTTGTAACGCTCGCTAAATTTTTGAGGTTTTTCCTCGTGAAAAATCCTATTGCTAAGGAACTCTGGGACATGCACGTTTGATTCCTTCCTAATTTATGGCAGGGTTCTTGTCAAGTGGCACGCGACACCAGGCCCTGCATCTCGTGTATCCAGATTCTCGACCTCTCTGACCCAAACGAGAAACGACACGAGATCCTTTACGCGAAAATCATTCTGACAGAGACAACAAAGTATGATACTTTGTCGATGGATAGACACTTGTTATTTAATTTTGTCTTCGAATCAAATTTGAATCCCTTTAATTCCGTTAAGGCGGAAGATCCACAATAGCACAGAAATTTCGTGTCCCGCATGAGACTTTAATGTCATCACACAATAATATCACGACGTGATTCCACTATAGGACAAATTTTGATATCTTCTCTCATTAATTCACGTCTCATGTGAAAATTTTGTCCCGCTTAAACAGGTTTGAATTTTTTATTATTTCCACGATGCATCCAAATATCTTGTAGTAATGAATGATTTCTTCTCAAGTTGGTTCTCATTTTGAAAGATTTGTTCGTATTTAAGTTTGAGACATGGCATTTAAAAAACAAAGCAGACAAACAGTAGCCTGTGCTTACTTAAATTTCTTATCCAATGCACAGCTTTTCTGTTTGAATCTTTGTGCTCACATGTTTGTTCTATGTTTCTAAAAAGGAAATAATATGATTGATATGAAAATTCGTTTAATGTAATTATTTATTCAAAATGATTTCAAACAAATAATAGTAATATATTTTATTTGTGTATTTTATTAATAATAGTAGATTCTGGTCTGCCATATGAAAATAATAATAATAGCATCTTATATTCGAATTAACATGACATCTATAATTAAATTAACAATACACATACATGTATATTAATACTACGCACCATAAAATAAATTCTGTTGGCCGACAAACGCGCCGAAACGGCTTGCGTTGCTCAGTGCATTGTCTTTTGTTTCGTCTCGGCTCGCGGGACCGCGAGCAACTCCGGTCGGAAAAAAGTGTTCGTACCTCCGAACCAATAGGATTTAATCAGTAGCCCCGAACCAATAAGATTTTAGAAAATCGTCGGTCGTGCAGTCGGAAAACTGTATGTAAGCGGCCGACCAACACAACTGCGAAGAATTATAACTGTAACCTCCGAAGGAACAATAAAACAAAAAGGAACAATTTTCGCGTCCTGCTCTCATAATTTCTCCTACAATCCACACGAGATAAATAAATTACGAAACAACAAGAAAACTCACGTGCTATTGTTGAGTTGAAAAACGAAGCGGTGGCAGACGTAGGCACTGCGCGTATACAGCTGAACCCACCAATGGGCGAGGCCGATTTCCACTCAGCGTTTACTCCAGACAAACAACTCTGATTGGATTTCGAGTTTCCGCACTACGCGAAGAATCGCCGAGCTCTCCTATAAATACGACACAACGTAAGGTCTCGGAGTCAGTCTTCCGCCGGCTGCCTCCTGACCGTGTTCCACCTCTTCCTCCTCTTCCTTCTTCTCCTGATCGACTACCTCATTCTCCTGATCCTTGCCTTCCACCTCTTCCTTATCCTGCGCCTACGCATCCACTACCTCCTCCACCAGCACCTCTTCCCGAACCTCATCCTTACCCATATCCACCCAATCCCTATCCTCGTTCTCCACTCCCCAGCGGCATCCTTACCATCATTCTCCTGTTCCCCATCCATAGCCTTATTCTCCCCATCTTAATCCTGATCCTCCCGATCCTCATCCTCGTCTTTATCTTTCCGATCCCCATCCGTACCCTCCAGATCCTGATCGTGATCCTGATACTCTTCCCTCCCTTATCCCAACAACACCCTCTCGCAGGCCGCGTCCTCCCGCGACCCTTTGTCTTCTCTGCCAGCAGAGTCTTCCCGGTCTCTTGGAATCCTCGATTTCTCTGTCGCTCACAATCAGATTTCGATCTTTATCGAACTCTATCGGTCTCTAACGTTCTCCATCGATGTCTATCGCTCATATTTCTGTCCCCATTGGTCTCTATCGTTCTGCATTGCTTATATTTCGACCACTGTCGGTCTCTGTCCCCAATATTTCAGTTCTTAACGTTTCCTATCGTTGCCTATCAGTCTCTACCGATCTCTATCACCCATATTTTGACTCCTCTCTATCCCTGTCGGTATCTACCACACATGTTTCGTTATCTATCGTTCCCAAACAGTTTCTGTCGCACATATTTCGGTCTTAATCGTTCTGTACAGTACTCTGTGGATCTCTAGTAGTATCCACGACACATATTTCGGTTTCTATCGTTCCCAAACAGTTTCTGTCGCACATATTTCGGTTTCTATCGTTCCCAAACAGTTTCTGTCGCATATATTTCGGTCTCAATCATTCTGTAGAGTACTCTGTCGATCTGTAGCAGCATCTATGGCACATATTTCGGTTTCTATCGTTCCTAAACGTTTTCTGTCGCTTAAATTCCGGTCTGTATTCATCCTTATCAATACTATTTTGGCCTCCATCTTTTCATATTGCTCTCTAAGGGTCTCTATCGTCCCCTGTTGCTCATATTTCGGACTCTACGCACCTCTATCGATATCCATCGGGATCAGGTACTTACAAAAGTGACTGTGTTCAATCGGGTACTCCATAAATTGGTATATTCAATAATCAGGTGCTTCCAAAAGTCTGTTTTTTCATTCAGGTACTCCGAAATACGATGTATTCAAAAACCAGTACCTGATTGAAAAATAGACTTTTGGAAGTACTTGATTTTTAAATTTATCACTTTTGGGAGTACCTGATTGAAAAAAGTCAGTTTCGGAAGTACCTGAATTTTTAATATGCCCATTTTCGGAGTACCTGAATGAAAAAACAAACTTTTGGAAGTACCTGATTTTTAAATATATCAATCTTGAGAGTACCTGATTGAAAAAAACAGACTTTTGGAAGTACCTGATTTTTTAATACGTCATATTTCGGAGTACCTGCATGAAAACGTTCAGTTTCAGAAGTACCTGAATTTTTAATATGCCCATTTTTGGAGTACCTGAATGAAAAAACGGACTTTTGGAAGTACCTGATTTTTAAATATGCCGATTTTGGGAGTACCTGATTGAAAAAAACAGACTTTTGGAAGCACCTGATTATTGAATATACCAATTTATGGAGTACCCGATTGAACACAGTCACTTTTGTAAGTACCTGATCCCGATGGATATCGATAGAGGTGCGTAGAGTCCGAAATATGAGCAACAGGGGACGATAGAGACCCTTAGAGAGCAATATGAAAAGATGGAGGCCAAAATAGTATTGATAAGGATGAATACAGACCGGAATTTAAGCGACAGAAAACGTTTAGGAACGATAGAAACCGAAATATGTGCCATAGATGCTGCTACAGATCGACAGAGTACTCTACAGAATGATTGAGACCGAAATATATGCGACAGAAACTGTTTGGGAACGATAGAAACCGAAATATGTGCGACAGAAACTGTTTGGGAACGATAGAAACCGAAATATGTGTCGTGGATACTACTAGAGATCCACAGAGTACTGTACAGAACGATTAAGACCGAAATATGTGCGACAGAAACTGTTTGGGAACGATAGATAACGAAACATGTGTGGTAGATACCGACAGGGATAGAGAGGAGTCAAAATATGGGTGATAGAGATCGGTAGAGACTGATAGGCAACGATAGGAAACGTTAAGAACTGAAATATTGGGGACAGAGACCGACAGTGGTCGAAATATAAGCAATGCAGAACGATAGAGACCAATGGGGACAGAAATATGAGCGATAGACATCGATGGAGAACGTTAGAGACCGATAGAGTTCGATAAAGATCGAAATCTGATTGTGAGCGACAGAGAAATCGAGGATTCCAAGAGACCGGGAAGACTCTGCTGGCAGAGAAGACAAAGGGTCGCGGGAGGACGCGGCCTGCGAGAGGGTGTTGTTGGGATAAGGGAGGGAAGAGTATCAGGATCACGATCAGGATCTGGAGGGTACGGATGGGGATCGGAAAGATAAAGACGAGGATGAGGATCGGGAGGATCAGGATTAAGATGGGGAGAATAAGGCTATGGATGGGGAACAGGAGAATGATGGTAAGGATGCCGCTGGGGAGTGGAGAACGAGGATAGGGATTGGGTGGATATGGGTAAGGATGAGGTTCGGGAAGAGGTGCTGGTGGAGGAGGTAGTGGATGCGTAGGCGCAGGATAAGGAAGAGGTGGAAGGCAAGGATCAGGAGAATGAGGTAGTCGATCAGGAGAAGAAGGAAGAGGAGGAAGAGGTGGAACACGGTCAGGAGGCAGCCGGCGGAAGACTGACTCCGAGACCTTACGTTGTGTCGTATTTATAGGAGAGCTCGGCGATTCTTCGCGTAGTGCGGAAACTCGAAATCCAATCAGAGTTGTTTGTCTGGAGTAAACGCTGAGTGGAAATCGGCCTCGCCCATTGGTGGGTTCAGCTGTATACGCGCAGTGCCTACGTCTGCCACCGCTTCGTTTTTCAACTCAACAATAGCACGTGAGTTTTCTTGTTGTTTCGTAATTTATTTATCTCGTGTGGATTGTAGGAGAAATTATGAGAGCAGGACGCGAAAATTGTTCCTTTTTGTTTTATTGTTCCTTCGGAGGTTACAGTTATAATTCTTCGCAGTTGTGTTGGTCGGCCGCTTACATACAGTTTTCCGACTGCACGACCGACGATTTTCTAAAATCTTATTGGTTCGGGGCTACTGATTAAATCCTATTGGTTCGGAGGTACGAACACTTTTTTCCGACCGGAGTTGCTCGCGGTCCCGCGAGCCGAGACGAAACAAAAGACAATGCACTGAGCAACGCAAGCCGTTTCGGCGCGTTTGTCGGCCAACAGAATTTATTTTATGGTGCGTAGTATTAATATACATGTATGTGTATTGTTAATTTAATTATAGATGTCATGTTAATTCGAATATAAGATGCTATTATTATTATTTTCATATGGCAGACCAGAATCTACTATTATTAATAAAATACACAAATAAAATATATTACTATTATTTGTTTGAAATCATTTTGAATAAATAATTACATTAAACGAATTTTCATATCAATCATATTATTTCCTTTTTAGAAACATAGAACAAACATGTGAGCACAAAGATTCAAACAGAAAAGCTGTGCATTGGATAAGAAATTTAAGTAAGCACAGGCTACTGTTTGTCTGCTTTGTTTTTTAAATGCCATGTCTCAAACTTAAATACGAACAAATCTTTCAAAATGAGAACCAACTTGAGAAGAAATCATTCATTACTACAAGATATTTGGATGCATCGTGGAAATAATAAAAAATTCAAACCTGTTTAAGCGGGACAAAATTTTCACATGAGACGTGAATTAATGAGAGAAGATATCAAAATTTGTCCTATAGTGGAATCACGTCGTGATATTATTGTGTGATGACATTAAAGTCTCATGCGGGACACGAAATTTCTGTGCTATTGTGGATCTTCCGCCTTAACGGAATTAAAGGGATTCAAATTTGATTCGAAGACAAAATTAAATAACAAGTGTCTATCCATCGACAAAGTATCATACTTTGTTGTCTCTGTCAGAATGATTTTCGCGTAAAGGATCTCGTGTCGTTTCTCGTTTGGGTCAGAGAGGTCGAGAATCTGGATACACGAGATGCAGGGCCTGGTGTCGCGTGCCACTTGACAAGAACCCTGCCATAAATTAGGAAGGAATCAAACGTGCATGTCCCAGAGTTCCTTAGCAATAGGATTTTTCACGAGGAAAAACCTCAAAAATTTAGCGAGCGTTACAAGAGAATAAATATACTTTTTGTATTTAAATTTGGCATTAATTATATATTTTGCATTTCACGTTTATCTTACATGTGCTTTCCTTCCTTCTCTCCTAATTTTATCAGACTCACGACTTACGTACGGCAAATACTTTTTTTCACTCGTGCTTTAAAAATTAAATTAATTGCTTTCTTATATCTTGGAATAATGAAAACAGTGCCATCAGGTCTATCGTTTTGACCTTACTATTTATGTATTCAAGGAGTAATCACGTATATATTTAACTTTTAACCTCTTTCGTTTTAAATTTTGTTGCAATATACGTGCATAAGGTAGAAAAAGGGGGAAAAATATAAACTAACTCATTACAAGTTCAATAATTCTTAAAAGAAAAATTATTAGATCGATGAATGTCAAAGAGTTCCCAAACTCCTTCATCTTCATTAAAGTTACCAACGTAATAAGATGTATTTCAGTATTTAGAATAGATTTTATCATAATGTAGGGTTAAATCCTTTTCCTTCTTTAGGAGCCGAGTATGAATTTAGTGACGTTACCCTTTTTGGTGGTTGGAATGTATTTGATTCCCAAAATCACCACTCCTAGACGCAGAGGGCGCAAGAAAACCTGTGGTTTTTCGGAAGTCGGTATTTCAGAACATGTGACACGAGGTCTCGTAAGATGATAGGTCTATTTTGTAGTTTGTCGATGGTGTGACACATAAATACATTGGATGATAGGTCTATTTTGTAGGTTGTCAATGCCTCTGATCTCAAAATTTTTTCGATTTTTACGCTTATAATAATGCTAATACAAAAATAATACTAATGCGAATATAATATTATGAACAATATTTATAAATTACAAATAAATAGTGGTACAAAATGCCAGTAATACAAGAATGCCTAATTGTACGAAACTATTTTTATTATTGCGATAAAGAAACGAATGCGTGCTGTAAAAGGCATTCTGTAGCACTATTTATTTGGATTTTATGAATATTGTTTATGATATTATATTCGTGTTTATATCACTTTTGCATTAGCATTATTATCGGTGTAAAGACCGAAGAAATTTTACGAAATCAGAAATCAGAAATTCAAACGAGTCGATGACTGACAGAATGGCCACGCGCGCGTGGCGCTCGGTGGCGCTGTAGTTCCCGTCACAGAACCTCGCATCGTAGATGGTGATGCCGTTTTTCGTAGCGGCTCTCGAGAGGCTGGAGTGGGGTTGACAAGTATTCTGACCGCCGGTGTACCTACATTACTTTTTAGATAATGTAATCTTTAAGAATATGAATGATCAACGTAAAAAGAGTTAGTTCTGTCGTGATCTCACTAAAAGTAGGTAGAAAATGGATCACGAGGAGGAATTTCTTAATACTTTTTTCACACAAGTTGCTCAGTTGTGTACTGATAAAGCCAAGGAATTAGTTGTAAGTGGTTATTGACACATACTTGTTTTCTAAGTAATTAGTAATATTCCTAAAACTCAACAAATCTGAAAATAAGATTTTGTCGAGTTCATTACGCAGATATAATACATGCAATTTTTAACAAATTGTATAGTAGTATATAAAGTATTCTAATATTGTGAGTTTAATTATACATTAATCTGTTTCATACTAAACTTTAATTAAATAGTTTAAATGTAAGAATAGTTTTTAAATTCTTTGACTTCATTTTAATTAGCATATAGCACACTAGAACCTGTAGTTAACACAGTTTCAAGTTTCAATATGTAATTCTTAATGATTAATTTTATAGGAAAAAGAACGTGTATTATGTCGTCAAACACAAATGGGCCCATGGGGGATGTTACTTATGCATTTGCCACAAATAGCAGTAGCAGAGCATTCATATGCAGATTTGGGTTTTCTTCATACCAAAAATAAAGGATTTTTAAGGAAAGATGTAAGTACATTAGTAGTCATTTAAAATTAATAATGGTTTAAGTTATCAAAATTTAATTCTTATCTGTTTAGAATTCACTAAGAACGGTATATGAATCTCTAAAGTCTGATCTGAAAAGGTTAGAAGAAGTGACCAGAGGAACCAATTCCATTGGTGCAATAGTTGCTGAGGTTTCTAATCAACTGTGTCAATACATAACAGCCAAAATACAGCTGATAGATTTGTTAGTATATTATTATTTTAATTTGTTGTTAAATATTTCATATGACATCATTTTATTACAGTTATGAAAAAATGTACAATATGAGTATAAATGCTAAAGTCATGAAATATCAGGAGCTACTGCACTTCATAGAAGGAATAGTAGAAAGTCATTCCTTGTCTTGTTCTCATTTAGCATTAACTGCTATTAAGACAGGTTTAACGTAAGTAATATGAAAAATAAAATATTAGAAATTCGCATGTCTGATATACAATTACAATCTATTTTTTATGAAATTAAAATACATTTTGATCAGTTTAGAGTGTGAAATACTAGTGCAGTTAACAAAAGCTCAAGTTGAACTTCAACATTGGAGGTTTTTGTCAACTTTAATGGCTCTGTATGGTGCACAAACACGAATGTCAGCCTGGGAAAGAACTTTGCAAAGTAAAGAGGTCAGTAACATACACAACAAATTTTTAAATATGCGATTAAAAAGAACAAATGTATTAATTATTTAATGCAATGCTTTTAGTCATGGAAATTAGGCTTCAGTGCTACATTTCTAAAAGCAAATCAACAGCCAGCCTTGTACCAATGGTTAGTGAAACTACGTAGCAGCATATTAGCTAAATGTTCTTTATATTTTCACACTACTTTAAGTCAACAGGCTAGTCCAGGAGAAATGAGAAATATCATGAGCAAGCAAAACGTGGATTACTATCATAAGTAATATATTTTTAATGAACATAAGCTATATAAATTATTGGTCAGTAAGAATTAATACATATTTCAGGATACAAAGTTTCCAGCGTAAACATGATGTCTTAGCAGTTTTAATAATATTTGACTGTAGAGGAGTAGAAGATTCTGGTCCAGGTTACAGACATCCTTGCAGAGAACCAAATACTTATGATCATTTCCCTGTTGTTCTCAGTTATCCCAGTGTAAGTTCATATACTTGTAAAATATATAAACGAAGAGGAAAAATATTGTTTTTTTTTTCAATAAAATATACAGTAGTTGAATATTGTTCCAGGTATTTATACAAAAGCCATCGATTCATTTAGAAAATATACAGAAACGGATTAAAGAACGCCATGCGGAACTTCTTGCTATGGACAAAATAGTTTATAACAAAAATGTAAAAGTACGTCATTATATACATTTTTTTTTTAAGTTGTGCATAATTGTAAACATTGATACCTATTTTTTCTAGGATTTATATGTATATGTCATGTATAATACTGATCCTAAAATGACTCTTGTCACTGTGTTTGAAAGTGGTAAACTAAGAGATAAAGAAACTCATGTAACATCCTTTATGACAGATTTATGTATGCAAATGAGATGTAATAAAGTGTACGAATCGCTGAAATTATCAAAATGAGGAATTAAAATGACATACAAAAAAAATGTTGAAATGCCACCAAAGATTAGAGTGCGAAAAATTAAAAGTTCTTTAAATTATATAAAATTTGTTATGTGTAAATAAAATTTTTATTACTGTTTATTAACGTAGTACATTAATTTTCATCCTCCAGTTAAGTTCAGGTAACAGATTCAGATATTTAAATAAAATCAGTTTAGAATTTATTATTTTTAAGTATATACAATATATTTTTATGTTTGTTACTTAAACGAATATTACAAAGACATAACTGCTCGTTTTAAAGCCCTTTCCTTATTTTTTCTAAGTTTATTTTTATGTTTACTACCCCTAGTTGCATTTATGAAAAGTTGGACTCCTTCTTTTTCTTCAACAATGCGTTGAATGTGCATCATTCCATGTAGGTTGAATCCAATTGTATCCTAAAAGAATTAGTTTTGTTATATTCTGAATAATTCCAAACAATTATTCAAAGTTATGCTTACTCTCAGTTTAGAAACTTTGTTTATTGCAAGTGTTTTCACTATTTCTAATACAGGTAAAAGTTCTTGGGTAGCTATAATTGGACCATGGTGAGCTTGTATTAGACACAATGCCAATCTTGCAAGTACTTCAATGTGATAATCTGATGTCAACAGCTTAGGAAGCATTTTAAGAATTTCAACAGCAGCTGAATATGGTAATAATAATAGTGTTTCCTCCAAATCGCTAAAAATAATTACTTCATATAATATATTCCTATTACGTATTTCATTTTTTAATAGTTTTAAACATTTTTTACCTTGCTCTAATGCGTTTAACTGTTTCTAATAAATAATCTTCTGTGGTCGTACAATTATAAGCTTCCATTTGCAAGGGGATTGGAGGTGGTGGAGCTGATGATGATGTTTTTGATAACTCTTCATTATATGCTTTAGATACATCTAAACATTCCATTATTAATTCAGCCTGAAAATTGTATAAATTAAGTATATAACGATATAAGTTGATTTCTTGTATGAATTACTAATATTTACCCCTTTTTCACTTGATACAGTTTTTCGTGAAGGCAAAGATTGTTTCTTTTGTCCTGGAACAAGAGTAGTTTCACTAGTAGCTAACTCATTTTCCTGACGTTCTCTTTCTTCTTCCTCCTCATCCTGTAGAACTAAAGGCTCTGAAGTTTTTTCATACAACCTAACTACTTTGTCAGATCCACATGATATAACGTAGATACCATTTGGTGAAACAGCACAACCCCATGCTTCTCCTGAATGTCCCTTGAACAGACAAATTTTAAGCGATAATAGTAGATAGTTGTGATTATTATGTTATTATTTATAACTTTATAAAGTATGCTCGTAAAATAATTACCTGCAGTGTCACAATTTTTTGATAAATATCAACGTCCCATTGCTTGACTTTTCCATCTTTGCCACAAGTAAAAATATAATGAGTTCCAGGAATAAATGAAAGACCTGTTACCGAGTCATCATGTGCAAACATTGATTTATGACAGTCTCCGAAATCTAAACCCCAAATTTTTATATTTCGATCAGCAGAACCGGTCGCGATAATTGTTGAGTCACTGGATATGTCCATGCACAAGACAGGTAATTTATGCCCATAAAGTGTATTGAAAAACTAAAATCAATTTATATAATATGTGTATGTTCTATATTATGGAAAAAGTTGAAAGTATACACAAATATACTTTTTTCTTTGAAATAGTTACCTTAAACGTATCAAGGAAAAAAATCTTTACAGTAGAATCAAGCAATGCAACTGCAACAAATCTATTATTAGGAGTTATTCTCACACATAATACACTATCTTCTAGTTTCAATGTTTTCGAATGTAAAACGGACAGAACTTTTGCTTTTATTTCCTGATCAGGATCTTGTATAAGTTCAAAATTCCAGAATTTTACTGTTTGATCTCCTCCTCCGCTAGCTATTCCTTTCTGTAAGAATATAAAAGTCATTATGATTATTCAGTACCTTGGGAAAAAGCTGACGAAATTTTCCAGAGTGCTTAGTATTATTTCAAACTAAAGTATAGGTTTTGGTTTACTTAATATTGAGATAAACACTATTTAATATAGCTATCAAATGTGCTGGATTATGGTAACTATTTGATGAAGATACAGACTAAATACAAGTTTACTACAGACTACGTCGATATTGTATTCGTATACGCCTTTTGCAGTGACGAAATATTAGAAGAGAAACCTGATTCATCGAGTTCTTCATTATTTCAGATTTCAAAATATGTTCAATGTTTTAAGGAAAAGTATTTCCTCCTCTCGTTGCATGTGCATTATAAATAATAACGGAATAATAGTGCAGTTTATAAAGACTATAAAACAGAAGTCTAAAATATAAATAACATAGAATAAAATAAATATTGTAAGTTCTTGAAAATTACCTTATCGGGGAATAATGTAACACTCCAAAGCTCTTTGGAATGTGCAAGTACTTCCTCTAAAATATCACCTGATGCAATATCAATAATTAACATTTTACCGTCTTTTAAACCTACTATTAAATGTCTATCTCCAGGTACAAACGTTAATGTTAAAGCATAACCACACTGTACAGTACGTAAACACGCCAGAGTTGGTCTAAAATTGAAAACATTGTATGTAAAGTGCTGTAAAGATTTTCATACATTTTATTTATTATATTTTAATACCTATTCCATAATTTTACAGAATCTCCACTTGCTGTTGCAAATGCTAAGTTGTCAGAACTAAAGCAAACAGCACGGACATCTGAACGGTGACCATGACTTGTGATTGACCTCAAATGTCTTACTTCTGCATTCCTTTCTTGTGTGAATAGGGAATGCAACTCAATGGAATTGTTATTTATTCCAACGCATATCTAAAATAGTGATACTGAAGTTAGTTGGCCTGAACATCTTTAATTAAATTTTAATGAGAAGATACATATTTGACTTCATAACTTACTCTGAGTTCACCTCCTCTTCCCATTACCATATCCAAACTTTTGGGTTTAGCAGCAACTTTTATAGTAGGTAGACGAATAATTTCATCTGTTATAGTTGGTGTACCTGAGTAATTTGCCTCTGCACCTCCAGTTCTATTCAGACAACATGTATATTAAATATATTCAAAAATATTTAATTTATATAAAAGTATTATAGGTACTTCTACATACTTTTCTGCTTTTTTCCTTCCTTTTCGTAATCGTTTAACAACATTTTCCTTTACTTTAGTGTCAGGCAGTAATTGAAACAATTCTATGGTACTGTCTAGACCATGACATCCAATAATAGTATTTGTTGTATCAACTTCAAGAGATACAACTCGTCCACGACCGCTTCTTAATATGCTGCCAGCTTTTTCACATTTTAAAGGATGTTTCTGTTAAAGCAAATATTTATTAAAAATAAATGTAATGCATACATTGCAAATGTTAATGTAAATGAACAAGATGTACCACATCGCTAACTTCATCATCATCTGCAATACTCAGGCCTTGTAAATTGACTTCAAAGTCTGCAGTTTCATCATCATTAAAACATATTTTCCACACACGTAACTCTGTATCACTACAACCAGTTATTAGATATTGGTCATTTTTAGCTAAAGCAAGACCCCAAACCTTTATTAACAAAAGTATTGTCATATTAATAAGCACATGAAAAATTAAGTTTAAGTACAGACATGTAATATTTACCTCAGTTCTATGACCTACAAGGGTTCTGAAATTATGTTCTGTGTCTAAATCCCAAAACTTTATAAATGTATCTTTACTTGCACTGATAATTATATTATGTTCTTTCATAAATGCTAGTTTTGTTATTACACCCTTATGTCCACTTAATCGACATATTCCAGTTTCAGCTATTACATCCCAAACAATAATATCTGTATCCTAAAGAAAATAGTAAAAGAGAATTAAAACTTCAAGAATTTAGCATACTACTACATATATTTTCTTAACCAAGGTATCTTACTTTTGATCCAGAAGCTAATCTATGTCCTGCATTATCATATTCTAAAGTGGTAATCTCAGATCGGTGTCCAACATACACACCTATATTTTCTCCTGATCTTAAATCATATGTTTTTACAGTACCATCTGCATAGCCAACTGCTATATGTCGTTTATTAGGGGATACAGCTAAACATGTTACATTTACTTTATCTCCAGATAATACTTGAGCCTAAAATAATAAAGATTTATAAAAATATGCATAACTTTCTTTAAAAGATATGAATGTTTCATATCTTACTTTTTCTCCCAAACGTAAATCCCATATGAAAACATGTTCACAAGCACCAACTGCTACAAATCTGCCTTCCTGTCCTTGTAATGTTACAAACACAACATTGCATGAAGAACTAACAATTATGTTTGCATTTCCAGCTGGTACATATCTCAAATACTGTTTTGTTAATCCCATTTTTTCTATTAAGTGAATAAAATGTTTCACATCGAGGGGACGCTAGAAAAAGATCCTGTATATTTTCAAATTGAAAGTTATTATTTTCTTTTTTCATATGAAATGTGTAATAATCAATTTAAAATAGTATTTCATGTTCAACTTTTTCATAACAAAATGTTCACTCAATAATTATAATGTATTTTTAGTATATTTCGTACGTTTACGTCGGTTGTCTAATACCGACAAGTTTGTTTTACTTTTCAGGTTAGAAACGCACGTGGCCAACACACACTACTATACAGTCAGAAATAAGGAATAATAATAATAAGTAAATATAGAACCAATGAACATTAAGCATGAAATAAAGGGGGTCTAAGAGGGGATCGTTCGCCTTCATTTAAAGTTTAAATTTTGAACTTCAAAGTTTATATTGATTAAATACAGTTCCTTATTATAATATTTAGTACTTATTATTGATTACATTGAAATTATGTTTAAATTTTTCACTGGTATTTTTGACAAATTTTAAATTTCCTCTATAATAAATATGAATAACTTTGTTATAAAATTGGAAACTTTAAAATGTTAATACATATATTTTTAAAAAAAATGTCGTGTGCAATTAATATAATTTTTTTTAATGATCATTATATGTATTATGCGTTTTGCGGACCGTATTTAGAATCATCGAATCATGACTTCTTCCATATAGATGAATTTACAAATTTTTTACATTTATAGGTCTATGACATAAACTTCATATAACGATCGTCAATTCCCGTTATTCATTTGCACAATGTTGTTCTGCCGAAATTAAAATAAATTTATAACTTTTGTATGGTTAAAGATAGATAAATGGTGTTTGTATCAAAAGTAGCAAAAATTCAAAGAATTTTACCATTATTTTACACAATTTATACGCATTTTTCAATATTTATGACCCCAAAAAATTCATACAAATTGTTACAGCGAAAACCGCTTCAATTGATTTTAACAAAATCTATCTATTCAATACTGTTTCAAATCACATACGACAGATATTGGAATAATATATTGTTTAAGAATTAGAACTTTTAATTCGTACCATGTCTTGCATTCGTGGTAATGTTTATGAACGATGTAGAATAAAAAAACGCGCTATTATCAGTTTAATCAAGAAATAGTAATTTTCTACGTTGTAATGAAGTTTTATTACAAAATTTAAAAAAATGGAGAACAATATTAAGGAAAAGGAAATACATAATATGAGGAAGAAAATAAGATAATTAAGAACCTTATACAATTACATAATGTATTTCCTGGTTTTATTTAATATAAAGGAATTGTAGAAAAAGTTACATTTTAATGACAGTCATATTTTCATCGGAATTATTCACTTGTGTTTAAGTGATACATATTCGTATAAATTGCATGAATCACATTACAATAAGTGAACCCAAAGGCACTGCGCAGAATTATTTTCTTTGTTTAAAAATGGATTATTTTAATTTTTGTACAATATTAACATTCAACAATCTTTCTTCCCTCATTCATATGAAATAATACAGTAATACTATAATATACAACATTTTGTACATATTTTAAAATGGCAAAAGCATTATATATTTTTAAATTACCACAAGAAATTTAATAGCACTAAATATTTCAAGTCTTTGTACATTTAGTAATTTAATTTCTTGTTACATTAATAAATACTCCGCATAACAAGTTTTTACACTTTCATCAACATCTAGTAACATAATCATATTTCATTGTTACAACTTAGGTTGTACTGTGTAGGAGACTTATTATTAATAAACCATTATGCATTTAATAGTATAATGATGTAATAGTTATTGTATTCCCAGCGTAAATGTATGAAAAGCATGTACAATTCAGTTACTGATAATTTGAAAATCTTGTATATGGATGTACAGAATCTATGCATACAATACAAAAAATTGGCTAAAGGAAGTTTTCATCTGTTATTTTCTGATTGAGATTTGATGATTTGTTCTCCAACATGAACTGGTTGAGTTAACGAATTTTGGAACCACATCATCCAGTTGCTCAAATAATGACCTCCCAACTGATTATCAGGATTCTCTTTCATCTGCACATTGTTCGACTCCTCAAAATTGCACTCGGTTTGAGATTCAGTGAAATTATTATTCACTGAGTGGGTTTCATGCATTCTTACCCCTCTCTTTCGAAGAGCATCTTTCACTAACCTTTGTCTGCGTTCCTCTTCAGTTTCAATAGCAGATCTAGTAAATCTCATTTCTCTAACTCTCAGAGCATCTCTTTGTAATCTTTCTTTTCTTTCTTCTTGTGTTTCTTTAGCATACTGATTATGTCGAGCCTCTCTTCGCTTTGCTGATTCTCTGTTTAATCTATCCCTTCTTTGTTCAGGGGTTTCACTAGCATATAATGAAAGTCTTTTCATTCTTCTTCTCTCTGCTTCACGATCTAATCTTTTTCTTCTATCTTCAGGTGTTTCGTTATACATCCTGTATTCTCTTTTCCTTGCTGCTTCTGCATCCAACCTCTTTCTTCTTTGTTCTGGTGTTTCGTAATACATTCTCAGTTCTCGTCGTTTTGCTGCTTCTTTTGCCAGTCTCCGTTGACGTTCATCTTCACTTTCTTGTTCATATAATTTTCTTCTTTTTTGTCGCATACATTCTGCTTTTCTATGTAGTTTCTCTTTGTAATTCTCTAACGTGTTAGATTGTACTTTCAACTGTCTTTTTGGTCTCTCAGGATTATCTTCTTCGGTTTCCAAGTTATTAGTATTCTCTGAAGCTTGATTCTCTTGCTTTAGTGATATTATTGTAGTTTCAATGCCAGTAGCAACTTCCGTTTTTTCCTTGCTGCTTTTAGAGACTTTCAACTGAAGGTCACTCTCATTATTCACATTGCATAACCATTCTGTCGTATACACTGTTCCTTGATCTAGTTCGTCTTCCTTCTTTACATTAAGATTTACTCCCAGTAGTTCACTTGGTATGGTAACTGTTGAAATACTGTAATTAGTTGTTTGTATCTGTTCGTTCTGATCAACAAAAACTTCAGTAATTTGATTTGATTGCTTTTCAATTTCTACATTTACGTTTTCATAGTCCAAGTTTTGCAAATATACTGATCCATTTAAAACACTGTTAAGATTACAATTTTCATTTTGTTGGGTACTATTTAATACAGAATTCAAATTGTTTAAATTGCTTGGATTTTGTATATAATCTTTATTATTTACATCTATCTCTCGGTTTTTATTGGCTACAGGATATTCTTTACTTTCTTTAATTTCAATAGCGCAAAAATGTTGAGCTGCATTAATTATCTCAACATCGCTAAAATCTGTTTCACGTTCGTCACTTTCTTGTTTAACATATACAGGAATAAAGTCTATGGAACAGTCTTTTATTTGTACAGTAGTTTCAGTTAATTCCATGACCATACGATCCAAGAATTTGGCAGCAGATACTAAAATTATAAAGATACAGATAAATTAAAATCTTTTATTTATTTATAATCCTTGGAAGTACTGCACACACATTGAAGTGAAATCAGTAAAACATGTCAATAAGTGATATTGTATAAAAATTGTAATTTGAAAGGAAGGAAATTATAGAAAGTAAATTTGTGTACATAGAGATAACAGTAAAATTATATTTTTCTACCAAAGAAAGTGTTAAAGTGATTCAATCTATTTGGTTTAATAGAAGAAATGTCGAAAAATAAGTTTCACCTGTGTATCGTCTGCTTATGACAGCTGATCCGAAGGTAATGTGAGTGTTTAGATAACGTTCATTGTTGTTATAAATCGTAGACCCTTAGCCATTACCATGTTCTTGTGCGTCACATGTTAATATCGTGTAATCGTCAACTCGAGTCGTTATCCATGAATTCGATTTTTTGACTTTACGTGCAATTAATTCGTACGTTGAGCCACTTGCCGCTCGTACATCCACGTCGGTCGACATTAGGTTTGTTCCGCATCGACTGCATTTACCGCACTTGCGCAAAAAGTACAAACAGCTATTGGCTGATTCCTATGGCACTTGAGAACTGACCAATACTTTTCGCACGGATGCTGAAAATAAACAGACAAATTGCTAAATACGATTTAAAAATGATATTAACGATAACACGCATACGTACAGTAGGTATAAATAGTATTTATACAGCGACTAATTTGAACTAAAACGTTGTATAATTATGTTTATTAAACAAATTTCGTAAAACAAATATTTTCGCATATACTCTGAAGTCTTTTGAATAAGTATTATATGAAAGATGGACAGGCATTCGCGTTGTTTATGCAGGTATTAATAAAAATTCACGGACTAGTAAAAACAGACGCGTAATAAATATTCATATAGTTTGTAGATCATAAATAGATATATACATGTTTTGAGTCTTTACCATACAAAGGACAGGAAATTGTATAATTCGTACGTGGTAGTGTCTGCTTTTCATTTTATAATTGCCACAAAACTTCCAGGCATTGAATACATTATGTTAGACATGGTACTAGATGTAATATTTTTCCAGTTCTCGTTGTGAGCATTTTTTGAAAACGATTTTGTATGAAATGTGATGCTTTTGAATTGTATGTTCCAAATGATTCCATAAATGTTTAATAAGATTAGTATCTGATGATTGGAGGGAAGTCTATGAAAGTCTTATAAGTGTACTGGTATAGTTTGTATGATCCATATTCTTGAATTACAAGGATTGTTATTTTGTATTATCACAAAATAGTCTTTAACACCTATTTTTTGTGCATTCGGGTGAAGATGGATTTTAAAATATTAATATAAATACGATATTGCTTTATGTTATTCTATATAAGTAATGTTCATTAATCGAACAATAAAATGCCATTATTCACATATTTATGCCAGCTGCACTCATACAACTCCAGGCAGATATAGAACCATCATTGTCTTTTGCTGTAGGCTTTAAGGGGGGACAACTCTTTGACGGGTCGAAAAAATTGATTTTTTTTACACAATTTACAATTTTTTTTAGGACTTTAAAGTGTTAATCTCCCTTAAGTTCTGAGGTTTATAATCTTCATTATTTTTTCTTCACAGCGTAAAATGTGCGTACCCGAATATATTAAATTTATTTTCATCTGTTAAAATTAGTATATTCCAATACTCTATTGATATGTTTACTCTTTTGTAAATTCTAATTTTTTCTGTTTGTTCATATACTCATTCATAATATTAATTATGATTTATTGTTCATATACTATTCAGAAAAATATAATGACATAATAATGTTCATGATATTGATATCCAAGTTATATTTAAGCTTTATGACCCTTGTTTTTATTGCACCGTCTTTAAAACTTTCTTTATTAATTGAATAATAGCATGACCATTATATTCACCAATTTTTCGTGGACATCCATTTCTTGGATTATTTTTTAATTTTTTCCGTGATTCATACATGTAAGTATGTATGTATTTCTCTTAGTTATTCAAAAACTATTAAAAACCTTTTTGATCTATGTACATATGTAAAATTGCACGAATGGTACTAACAATAAATAAAATTTAATTTTTGATTCTGTTGTCTTGACAACGTTTCCACATAGACTGATATCACTAATACTATGTGAATACTTACAGCAAATTTAAAATGATTTAAAAAGTTTGCAATATATTATAGAGTGTCAAGAAATAGTCCGTGTGTCAATGTGCAACATATTTGGTATGTATCATTTCGTACGGTTTTTTACATAATCGTTGATGTTCAGAACGAAACAAAGTAAACAATTAAGCTTTGTTTCTGAGCATATAAATGGGGAAATAGAGTCTTAGTCAGTTAATTTGCCTTCGTATCGTAAAGCTTTACATTCTGAAGGATTTATTGCGCCCTTTATTAGTATACAGGGAGTTCCACCTAACTTGAGCCCCTTAAATATCTCGCTTATTTTTAATGATAGAAAAAAATGTCAGAGGAAAACGTAATTTGGTTCGAAGGGGCAAATATTGTGACGAGAAAAACATTTTTCTCATGGTCATACTTTTCGAGATTTCAGAGTCATCGATGTTTTTTTAAGTAGGACAACATAGTTTTGTCACCGTGGCGTAACAGTCAAGATCAAGACCTATCCAATGATATACCATACCATGACCTTCGCGTGACCTTAAATACGAGAATTCAAAAATGAATAATTTTTTAATCGTCATGACATTCGCCCCCTCGAACCAAATTATGTTTTTCTCTGACATTTTTTCCTATCATTAAAAATAAGCGAGATATTTAAGGCGCTCAAGTTAGGTGGGACGCTCAGTATAGTCCACTGTTTAATTTGTAGAGCGAGAAATCTGAGAAAACGTACTAAAATGGGTTGTGGTAAACACATTTCATCGAGTACTCGAGAAAAGATTTGGCGATTAAGAAGTAAAAGTGTTAAACATTCCGAGATAGCAAATCGTTTAAAGATCTCCATTAATGCTTGTCACCAACTTTGAAATATATTGATACACACGAAAACATTTCTGATAAACTGCGGTCACCTCTAGCACGAAAAATAACAGCCCGAGTGGTCCGAATGATTCACTGATTATCCGAAGGTGATCGTTTGAAGACGATCTACGCCTAGACCTCAAGTTATAGATTTTACGCCACACAGACGTGCTGAAGTCATCAAAAAGAAAGGTGGATCAACAAAATATTAAAAAGGTATTATCAAATATTATAATTTATTATTCTTCAATATTATTTTATTGTTGATAGATACGCGAATTGTACGATAAAACGTTTTCCCTATTTAGTTGCTGGCTAAAAACATGCATCATTTCTATATATAGGGTATTTCGTCACAAAACCGACAAAGATTGTCAGCGTGTTCGGATGGTCATTTCACATAAAAAGTTCGTGTACACCATGGGTCGATTCAGCTTCATTCCTAAGATATGAGCACTTCTTTATACAAGGCCCCATAATGCAAGCTCTCCGATTTACATGTAATATCTATTCGATTTATTGGTATGAAATCACGTTAGCATTATAATTACGACATTGACACTCAGTAGTTAGTGTAACTGGTTACGTTATACAGGCGATAACAGAATCTGCAGGTAGCATGAAGGATCACACCTTTCCGGTTCACTAATACCGCCTGCATTCTTCTTAATTTCTCATGCATTGTTTGCAATTCAGCACAGTAGTTTCCAGCTGTTATTGTTTCTACAGTTCTTAAAAAGCTATAATGAATAATTCCTTTTTGAGTCCACCATAGGGTAAGCATAAGTTTCCTCAAATGATAGCTTGTTTTGGAGCCGATTGAAGAGGATCACCTGTACTCAGTCATGATGAAGATCTTCATCTGCTGTCTTGTAGTTTCCGCTTCTCATCACATGTTAGCACACGATCCAGAAAAGGTTCGGTTTGTCGTCGATGAAGAAGAGAAGACGCTGTAGAGAAGTTATTCTGCCTACTTGTCTTCGACAATTTGTGCGGTATCCACTATGATCAAGTTGTTTGATTTTAGTGATTTCCCGCAAACTTCGTACGACTGTTGTCTGATAGACTTCGAGTTTCTGAGCGAGTTTTCAATAATTGTCGCAAAACTTCTCGATCCAACAGACGATTCGGTCGCCCAAGCGTTTGATTTATAAAATTTTACACACCAGAATAAAATTTTTCGAACCAATTTCTGACTGCCCCTTCAGAGATGGTTCCTCCCTCCAATCGATCATTTATCCGCCTTACCGTTTCGGCCGCACTAACAATAAGTCTGCCTTTCTACTCATGAAACATAATTGCTTTAATGTACCGCGGATCCATATTTCGAAAAGTGCACCACCAGAACACTTTAACCACTTCTAAACTTTCTGAGTTTGTCTGTAACACTGAAGAACGTTTGCTTGATAATAATACATACCAGTTTGAACAATTTATGTTCTATACCTATTATAAACCAAGGTAACATTCCACTGCCTGTGACTGACAATTACATATACACCAATTCAATATGTTTAGGCTTCTACAGAACCCGTAGATATGTGTTACGTGAAAATTCAACGTAGACAGCGAGATCCAAAATTGGCCATTTTCTACGTTTAAGTGTCCGTAGACTTTCAAGCGTCAGCGTATATTCGGTGTACAAATTACTGTCCGGAATCCAACAGCGTAACAACGTTCCTGTCGACGAGCGTGAAGATATTCGTCCCGTCTTTGGCTACAAATTCTTCATCCGGTGCACCGATGTAACGTGGCGTATTGTTCCCTAGGTTTCTTTGCTCGACGTCAATAAATGTCATCGCTTTTGGTGGCAAAGAGAGAACGCATGCTACTTACGCAGCATCCGAATGTCCTGCTCTCCGTGAGTATGAGAATCATACCTCAGTGCAGAGGATGTTTCAGAAGTATAGTGCGGCAAGATGGAACGATGTAGCGGCCCCAGGTGCTTTTTGTCGGCCACTACGTGCTCTGATAATTAAGACATTTCCATTTAGAGTTGACGTCCGGTGACGTGAGGAGCTGCGGCAGGCGCGCGTACGTTTTCGGCGGTCTGCCACTCAGAAAAACCTAATCCTCATGCATTGTGTTGATAATTAATGGTGTATGATCGAGGGCCTCGTTCTTGGAACGACGAAAGATCAGCCGTGTAAGAAACGATATGTATGTATCCACCGCGAGAAAGATTTATTAGTTTCGCGTAATAGCGAGAGAACCGCCGGTCAATACCCTTTTCGATACCGTCCGGCATTTAAGGAAATAATTGGGCGCTTGTGTTTTGTGTATCTCCAGGAAGGTCGACTTCTTGAAGATCAATTAATCTCTTGCCGGTTTGACGTGCGTTCGATTCTGTTTGTTTCTCTTCGGAAGCTCTACTCTATCTAGTTAAACGTATTACAGTAGAGTCTTGATTATCCGAACAGTAATTATTCAAACGTTAGGCGATCCGAACCGTTTACAACATAGCGGTTGAATGTGGAGTCAGAATGCTAACAGTTTGTGACACTGTGAAAAGCAAAAAAAATGGAGTTATAGCTTTTGAAGGTTCATCAAACTGTACTCTGGAAAACATGAAATGTGCCGATAAAACAAATTTAAATATGGATATATCTAACAATAAATGGCTCTGTAATGACAAATATGCGCCGGTGATTATGAAAGTGGTGTAAGTAAAAAAAAAGCAAAATACTGGTTGTAAATCAAATGACATAAAAAATTTTTTAACGACAAAGGAGTTGGAATCAGCAGTAACAAAAATAATGATAAATATTCAGGGAAAATGTGTTAGCTGGTTAAGGATACAGTGGATACGATTTAAATGGCCTATATGAAATATTTTACAAGGCATTAATGGATAATAAAGCTGAATTTCATGTTTCAGACGTTTCACCGAAAATCAGAAGGCCAAAATTGTATTGTAATGTATAATTACCTCCATTATGTACAATTACAAGGCCAGTGACAACGAAAAAATATTAAGACATAATGGATTTACTAACTTACATTCCACCAGTTGAACAGGAATATTTTAAAATTTTTAAAATATCAGAAACTAAACATTTTGTTGTTGAAGCGGAAATTAATTCAGCAAAATTACAATTATAACATAAATAAATAAATATGTATGTTTTAACTTGTTTTGTTCATAAAATTCATTACGTTTCTTTTTACTGCTGATGATTGTATATTTCAAGAAAAATAATGCACGCGTGAATCGTTAGCGTGAATGTAAATATAGCATAAGAGAACTATTTTTTGTTCAGTTTAAAAATTCCACATTTTTTCAGTTACTAAATTACAAAAATTTATTAGCGTTTATGGCTCCATACGTAGAATATTATTGTTCTTGTACTTCATATCATCTCTTAAGGACAACAGGAATCAATAAAACTAGTATTTTGTGAATGAAACTGGGTTTAATCTGTGGAAGACAACATGACCAGAGACTGTATGAACAGATCCTAGTGCATTAGCCATTAACACTTAATCATTCTTATTAAAGGCTGCAAACATTAAAACTTCGAAATTGTCGGATTCATTTTGTTCATTTTGCAAATTGTATATATTGATAATACGAATGAAAAAATCACTCACAATTCATTATTATTCTGTTTATTACTTAAAAAGCTGACGTATTGTAAATGGAATATATTTTGAATGTAATAAAACCACGTAAATATAATTTAATTTAATTTATTTCAGTATACGGGAAAATCCTTTTTTTGTACAATAATATGAAAGTGTAGAGACAGGAAGTATACATAATACATGAAAAAGACTGTTACAGTATAGACTAACAACTCATTTTAGACATATTACAGTAATAGGGAAACGCTAAATTAACGCAGTGTGAGTGTTCATAAACTGACCTGGCGATTTATAAACACTATTTTTGAAAGTATCAGGAAAGCCGGGAAAAAAGTCCAATTTAACGCTGGAACTGATAATGTTAATACATAATTGAAAAAGAAAAGAAATGTGTATGTATAATATATTACTATGATTTACAAGAAAATATATTATTCAGATAGTAGAATATTGGATAGTAAATAGGTAGTGGAACATTCAGATGATAAGTGTTCGCATATTAGAAATTCTACTGTATCTTCTGCTCATATGTTACGTGAGAAAACGCATGCTACCGGGTGCAATGAGCTCGAAGAAAAAGCCGCAATAAGAAATTAGTGGAGACCCAGCGGTAGCCTGAAAATTGTAATGCACGGTCGAAATTAAAAGATGTTGAAAGGACCATTCCGCTGTCAGCTATTTCTCGCAAAGTGATTGTGTTAGGTGATGGGTTATGATCCGTGCAGCATAATTTACAAGGGGAACCCCCGTTGGTTAGCCGAGCGTGCTTACAGTGCCAAATTCGAATGCAGAACGAGTCACGGCGGAATGTTGGCAGGTTCTTTTCATTCCGGCTTGACAAAATCATTAGGGGACTAAATCCAATAAAGGGGCCTGGGCCCTGCCTGTCCAGGGACCCTGTCGTAAGAAAACATTCTCGGTGAGGCGATCGGTTGCATCGTAATCGACATCGATGATATTTCTACGAGATTGCGCGGCTTTAACCTCCTGCCTTACCATTTTATTAATCGCCAAGTGCTCTATAGTTGACTCTTTGGGCGTTCAAGTGCTTTGATAAATAAAGAAGATACACTAAAATGTACAATTTTCCTCTAACTATCATTTTATAGCCAAAAAGCTTCCTTGAGCTTAGTTTTTGTAAATCAATACATGTCTGCGTCGTGTTTTCCTAACGCACGGAGCACAATTTACGCCACGAGTGTGACTCGTTGTTATAAGTCAACGGGTTAAAGCTTTATTTATAAGCATATTAACTAACAGAGTTGGGAAAATAGATATTTGAAATACACTCATTGTCAGTGAAAAAATAATAGCTTACCTTCATGTTTTTGCTTAGTTTTTATTTTTTAATACCACCAGTTCGATATACAATGCCGATAAGAAGTTTGGAAGCAATTTCTTATTTATACGGTGAACCGTAAAACATCAGACAGTTGCCTGTAATAATGACAAGGTGTATAGTAGTAAAGAACTAGTTGCTGCAATACATATCTAAAGACGACTTGATTGGTTGAAATATTGCGAGTATTTTATAATTGGATATGGACGGTATGAACAAATATATTAATTAATTATTATTGGTTATGGATGTTAATGGACAGATAAATCTTTAAATTCAAATGAAAAGTAGTTCTGGGAATAGTTATACAAAGATTGGAATGCGATATCGGCAGATCAATCGCAGAAATTATAAAAACAATACACTACTATTATTATCTGAATATTATTTCTTTTAAAGCTTTTTTTTCAATTCCTTTTCTTGCTTCCAAACTTTTTGTCAGTAGTATACATAAAAGATTAATCAGACTTGACATGGTAAGCATTTTTTCTCCAATAAATGTGTTCTTGTATAAAATGTAAGCAAATTGATTGAAATAAAGTGTTAAAAAGTTTAAGAATTATATAATATAATACATTCATTTTGTAAAAGTATTGAGGAAGTTTGCCAGTTTCAATTTTAAAACGCTGAAACAATTTAACAATTGACAGATAATATATATAAGTCTAATAAAACATTCAGTTTAATCTGTGTACTACCGTGAAAAATTCCAGCACATCGTGCACGTTTTTCCTGAAAGTTTCAAGATTCGAAGAGTTCAGTTCATAAGGCATGCAATGCTTCAAATCAATTTTGTCTAAACTTATTTTAACATGTCCAGGACAAAGTGAGAGCAAAACGAAACGGTAGCTCCTGGAGATATCACATTTTCAAACTCTATGCTAGAATCTTTCAGAATTTTCTAGAATCTTAAACATGATTACTCGATCTAACACACTATCAATAACAGTAAACAAAAGTCATTCTGAAGAAGGAAAACGAACAAAACATAGTGTAATGAGAATCAACACTTTGACTGCCATGTCACCCATATTTGGGTGACACTTAGATTCAATCATTATTTGTTTGGTCATTTGTAATATTCACAAATTTATTTACTAAAGTTTAGTAGTACCAATAACAAGATTATAAAAATTCCTAATATTTTTGATTAAAAAGATTTTAACTTGAGATTATATTCCCTTTGTATAGAAATTTAGAAAGCTTGCCAATTTCAACGAATAGAGTGTGACAGTGAAAGTGTTAAAGATCCTGTTAAAAAATGTTAAGTCGCTTTGCAAACGAAGTAACGATTTTGGACAGTCCGGTCTGGATGACTCCGACATCATTTTGAAGCGGATTACGCGAATTGTTATCGGCAGGTCATTTCATAAAAAGCTATCCAGTTTCGCGAATACATTCCAGCGACAGCACCGAGCGTTGTCGCATTTCAAGATCGGGCAGGGCCGACCCGGGGCATGCAAAAGCTCAACGACGTTCGTGCAATTAACAATGTGTGTGCGCGAATGCGTCCGCCATACGTTGCATATATTCATCGTACGACGGACGGAGTGCGTTGAAAGGGTGGTAGAATCTGCAACGAACAGAAGACAAGAGAAGCAAGGCTCCCGACAAAGCGAAATGTTTGATCGGGAAAGAAGAAGCCGGCGGGTATAATGGATATCTTTATTATCGGAGGGAGAGGCAAAGCCGATGGGAGTCGAGGGAAGTCGTGGTATCGTCGGTGACGGTCACAACAGCGACGTTCTGCTATAACAGACCAGCAGAACTTCGGTCCAATTGGTCTGTCCCCCCTCCTCGACATAAATATTGATGAAAACGATACATTTATACGCGAACGACAAGTCCGTCCGCGGATAAAAAGCTAAGAGATTTATCGGGATGTGGTCTCGCGACGACAGCCATTTCTGCACCGATCATACATCAAGCGGAGCCTTCAGGCCGATTCTGATCGTCGAGTCGATGTTCATGTGATTCCTGTTTCTAGACCGATCCATGTCCGATTCGTTAAAGAGTGTTGTTTTGGGCAAATTTTTTGAATGCTAAATGCAACGATTGGGAACTGTTGCAAGAACGGTTCTCAAACCAGTTTTAATAGCTGATACATAGGACCGAAATCAGTGTATACGTCGATTCCGGTTTCGGTTTGAATATAGGTCCCGCTATCGCCTGTATAATAGATCAGTATCAGTTATAACATTGTTCCACGTCGGTTGTAATATCTGTTATAGTATCGACTATAGTTGAGATTCTAAAATCGGTCCTATAGGGATTGAAACAGTTACAATGAAAAAATAATATTGGATCATCGTAATATTTCAAAATTTCTTGGTTATATCTTGGCAAACAATTGAAATTCGATTTTTCGAAAATGTTATTTCTGAAAGTATAACTTCTCTAGAATATTAACGCGTTGACTACCACAGTGGAAACTCCCATATCTGGCCAGACACGCTATAGCATGTCAATAAAATGTCAAAACTCTCATTAACACGTTCGCTACCATGGTCGATTCCAGAAAAACGTTCACCACAGACCACCCTTTACTTTTATCAATTATCTCTGTCACGCATGTGTGACGTCGAGCTCTCAAAACAGAATCGGTGCGTCACATATATGTGACGCTGGTAATGAACGCGTTAAAAGTCGGTCAACTGTTCACGAAATAGTGTCCTCAAAATCGATACTAGAAGTATCTCAAAAATTACGGGCTGGACTGATATTGTCTTCTATGGCAGAACTGTCTGTAATCGGTATAGTTCTCCGTCTAGCTCAGCCGTAGCCAAAGGGCTAAAAATACAATGTTGAAATTGCCATCGAATGTATGCAAAATCCATCTAGCGACTGTCATGTTACAATGTCTCGTACAGTATTGAATCTTCGATGCGGAGATTTACAAGATTATTAATAGTGTACAGTACGTTAAAAAAAGTATCCAGGAGTAGACAGTGTCCACCAAAACTAAACCCTCTATAACCGGAACCTTTTTGCGTACAATGAAAATTATTCAACAGGCAAATGATATAGATAAATTATAAAGTTTATATCGCGGGATATGAACTTAATAATAGACGAACAAAGTCCTTGGTGGCACTATAGTCGTAGAATATAATTGTACACAGTGATAAATAAACGAAATAAGACTTAAAAAATATAGATATACAGATATATAGGTAAGTAACTTCCAAATCACGTGGCAGTATAGAGGGTTAATAAATATGTTTAATAAAAATGGGTGGAAAAATGAATATCACCCAAGCTGTAAACAACTTTGCGTTTTAAAAGTTCTTTTGGAATTGTCTATAAATCGGACAACATTGACCTTTCAACTTATGTTTACTATTTAGTCAGTTTTTATTCAACTTGTTGAATACTATCTACCCTGCACACCCTGAACACTTATTTAACACTGTATATCATAACAGTTTCAATATCGGCTCTGCAATACCTTACCACTCCATTATGGGCAGCCTCAATTTTATACTCTGCCGCATTCTCAGCAAAATATTCGGCTTATGTCAAGTTTGATAAGGATAAGTTTTGCACCATTAGGTTGTTTGGAACCTTGCTAACGACATGCAGTGAGTTTCGTGAACGTAAATGCATTCTTTCATTCTGCAATTTCTTCCAATACAAAAGTATCTCTGTTTTATCCTAGCCCGGTAATTCTCCTGATTCAAACCAGATTGAAAACATGTGGTTCATCCTAAAACGCCTAGTTTACCAAAGATCCAATCCCACTAAAAATGTCCTTATGCAAAATATTCAGGAAGTGTGGCATGATGCACCGGAAATAAAGAAGTGCATAGATCGCTGGATTTCAAGTATGCCCACAGAGATTGAGGCCACTATCAATGTCCACGGAGGTTACCTCAAGTATTAAAAATTGTTGTGTCGCTTTAATAAAATTGGAAAACAGAGATTTCAGGCATTTTATTGATAACCATTTCGTTACATATTATACAAGCGAAAACTATAAATAAACTCCTAAAGTTGAAATTCGTAGAAAATATTGGGTGCCCATAATGATGTTTTCAATAAATTTATGTATGATATTGAATTTCTAGAATCAGCGAGGATTCCTATCACTATTTATTAATTAAGTACTAATTACGCTATACTTTTTATATGCGTAATATCTGGCCAGAAAATAAAAAAGCCACTACGAATAGTTATTTACAATAGAGATCCGAGGAAGAGAGAGGATGTGGAATAATGTTTTGCTCGAAGTCACTTAGTTTCAGTTTCCATTTCCTTCGAGCCCCTTTCAAGTACACACATATGATACGTGTTAACATTTAAATTCAACAGTAAAACACGACGAGTCAGGACAGGAATATGGCAGGCACATCGTCGCATGAATTATTTTCTTCGTGAATGGTGCGAGTCGCAAAACGAGAAACTTTCTTCGAGATATGCCGCATAATTCCCTTCTGACAGACAGGCATCTCGAATGTTTTGTAGAATAATATCACGACGATCGCAACGATGTACTAACGAGTTCGTTAGTCGCAAGAAGTGACTTTAGTTTGAGGAATAAAAAGCGCCCGATAGAAAACGCTCTGGAGACGAATGTAGGTTTATTTACCTGTCCGATGCAAATAACAACGAGAGCAAAAGAAATCACGACAATGCTCATTATTATGCCTCTTAAATGAGCGTACAACTTTGTTACGCGCAATACTATAACGATACGAATAATATTTGATGGGGGTACAGAACAATTTGTATAAGTCAGCGAGTATATTGCATATCGTCGTACTGATCTGTGCCCTGGTATAAGCAATCAAAGCGAAATCAAAGTGCTGAATGTAGTTTTCTTTATGATGTCTTTGGATTGAGATTGATGTTTCACTATTGATCATTTCGCGATACTTAAATATAATGGAAATTGAATTATACGAAATAAAGAATCTCACGTTGAAAAACCCATTCTGACGTCAAAGTTTCTCACCAGAGTTTCTATGTTTTTTTACTTTTTAGTCGCTAAGGAACTTCATTTATTCTAGCTAGAGCCTAATAAATTTGTTATTCAGAATTAGAAGTCGTTGCGTTGCATACACTCATTGACAAAAGTTAAGAACAAAGTAGATGTTTGGGAACTAATGTATATTCCTTATCTTCTAACATAAGATACATAGTTTAGAAATAAAAATAGCATAAAAAGATAATATTTCATACATCAACATGGTATAAGTGTTTTTTACGAATAGACTCTTATAAAGGCTACAATTAATATTTTGCCGAAAAAACCAAACACAATTTTTATGACAAAAGGTATGAAATATATTTTGTTTATATCATACAATCAAATTTAACAAAAACAACGCTGCTTAAATGCTTGTAGTTTTCGTGATACTCTAGTAAGATGTTGAAAAACCCTTGGATTTAATAACTGCATGGCACCTGCGAGGCATTGACTCGATTAATCGAAAAAAAACACAGCTGGTATTCGAGACTATATTTTTGTGACTTTTTGCGTTAATTCCGTTTTATTGGTAAAAAAATAAGCTTCCAATTGACGTTTAACGTAATTCCACAAATGTTCTGTTGGGTTCAAATCTGGGGACTGACTTGGCCACTCGATCACATTAACATTTTGTTCCGTGAGAAATGTCTTGACTAATTTGGAGAATGTCTGAGGTCATTGTCAGGTTGAAACAACCATCCTGAAGAAAGTTTTTCTTTAGTAAATGGCAGCATATGATTTTGCAAGATTTTGCAAGACACAAATGTATCCATAGCTTTTTTTACTTGTATTAATACACCAGATCCATTACGTGAAAAACAGCCCCATACCATTTTGACCCCACTGTTTTGACATCTATCTTCCACTTCGTTATAAATGTTCTCTCTGCAAATACTTATTTGAAAAATTCATAGTGTATGGATCATGTATTTATTCTACAAATCACATTTTTACGAATACATGTGTTCAGCACTTGAAATTAAAAATAACAAAATCGTTCATGACTTGAAACTGCTTATATTTCGAATAAATCGATAACTTCTATAGATTGAAATAACGTCATTGAAATCGACGGAACAATAATGTCCTTTAAATTACGTCCTTCAAATCGGGTCGCTTCTCGTCTTCGTTTCAAATAAAACATGTCCAGATCTGTAACAAACAATACGATGCGACGGACAATATTCATGTTAATTCATAATTCGCAGTTGAAGAAAAGCTACGGGTTTCCTTTGGTTCTCTTAGCTTTGAATGGCCGCAGATGTTACCGGCAATTGGCTCAACTGAATTTCTAATGAACGCTAACTCGCATAGGTAGTGATTCAATTTTTTGGCCGTGTACAAATTAGGGGCGGTGGCGTGTCGTACAGAAGCAGAAACACGGGCGGAGCGAGAGGGATGGCGCGGAGGCAAGGCGAGGGACAGACGGAGAGAGAAAGTGTGTGTAGGACGCAGCAGATAGACTGAATCCTTGAACAGAGGAGAAGAAAGTTGTATAGTTGAAAAGGACGTCGAAATCGTCGTACGCGTTTCCATTTTTCTCCCGATATCTTCCTATGTTTTGTCCATTTTTCGACAGACGAGTCTCCTTTCATTCGCGCCACTGCCTCGTGCTGACACAATGCCGCTGGCGTTAGAAGATAATAATATAGGAGTTCTTCTCACTCGACTCCACGACTTCGCCGCGAAAGGAGATTGCACACGATTTAAAAAGGGGCGAGAAGGAGGGTGCCTTCTTCGTGGTTCATCTTTTCCGTCGGTCCCCGGTGTTCGTCATCATCGTCGCCTCAGTTCTCGTTGCCCTTTTTTCGTTTTTCAGACCTCTCGTCACGCGCTTCGAATGCGGTTTCGTGTCTCGTGTGTGGACGGTGACGGTCACGGTGGTTTTTCAGATGATTCCCTATACACACCCCGCGGATTGGCTCGATATTGGTGCATTTCGTACACTGGTTCATCGCTATACAAACTGTTAAAAAAAGTATTCTGATCTTACGGGGTAGTTGTTGAACAGTATCCGGTGATGGAAGTTTTCATGTTTGCGTTTCAATATCTTGTGTTCAATGCGATACGTGTACCTATTTCCAAGGCAAGCTTCAACAACATTCTTTTGTTCATATGCAGCGCATATGCGGTAAAAATGTATTTTGATTATAGGAAATGTTGAATTTTATGCAATCGTACAGTGTCCCAGTTTGTCAGTATATTCTATGGGTATGAATAAGAAAAAACATTATATAAAGATAGGTCGTTTGAAGCTTTATAGAAAAGTTATAACAAAAATAACTATTAAAATGTTCTAAGAAAAGATATAATGTTACGAGGTGGGATGGATAAATGAAATAACCCTCGAGTATTTCGCTTATTGTACCAAACACCACACAAGATTTATTATACTTATTATAGACCGAAAGAATCGAACAGAGTTGGGATTCTCTTCATTTACTGTAAAACTGTTTAATAGATAAAGTTGGACTGAGATTTCACTTAAATTAAGTCGACACGGATTTGAAAATTCATCGGGTTATCAATAATGTAATAATAGTAATGTTTCTATTAGGATAATAGTAGATTACTTATAGTTTGAAAGTTCTAGATTTGATCTCTCTATGTATGTCAATTTGCAATACGGCAATCCAGGTATTAAAGTAATTTCGTCTATGGTAATGGTCGAGATGTTCATAGCGTATGCTGAATCATTAAAGAAAATATGCGGAGAAGATTATTATCGTCAGTATTATTTATTTTCTATGGAGATTGCTTTACTGAGCACAGTATGATTCTGTTAAAGTGTGTGACGAAAATACTCGTTTCCGTTATCCTTCTGCATTCTGAACTAACTATGAGTTTCTGCAGTATTATAACTTCATTTAACTCCATGAAATGAAATAATAATAATTGAGTTATATTTTTATTTCGTATATACAACGTGTTTCAAAGGGATCGAATTTCAGAAATGTATTTCACCCCTGCAAAGATAAAAAAATATCATATAATCCTGATTTCTTTGAAAAATACTTGTGATCGTATTACACAAAAATTAAATATTTTGTGAACTGTGATTGAACATTTTTTCGGACATTCTATTCTATACAAAAATTTTGTCCTTTGAATGAGTGTAATTTATTTTTATTTATGTTGATGCTTCTGATCTTGGCGTTCATGGTGATTCACCATAACTTACACTTTTTAGAATGCCAAATAATAGCTCTAGTTTTTATACTACAAAGCATGTGTAGGAGAATGTATTTTCTGTTTAATGGGGCCCGTAGAATGAGCGAAATTAATTGTTTGTAAAATTAATAAAATATGTTAAGTTTCAAGGTTCTGTGATTGCTTTATATGGAACGCGATATTTTTTGCACATCATCCTACGGCTGATACAAAGAGAAATTTCATGACCTACAGATTTACGTCGAAAGTATACGATTTCGCGAGTTTCTGGATAGTTAAATCTTCACAGCATTATCTCTAATGTTGCACGATATCCTGCATCACTGATAACACATATCTCCATTAAAGGTAATCTCTTCTAATTTGTTTTCTTTCTATACGAAATGGGGTTTCATATGATGTTAGAGACAAAGCCGTATAAACTCATCTGCTAGTAATTAGATCGAGGAACTTGGAAAATTACATACATATATATAATGATATTATACAATTTCTTATATATGTAATATTATACAATGTCAAGGTCAAGTTGAGATTATAAATGTGTAAGCCATTCAATTTCTTATCACATCAGTTACAAAACTACGAATAAATAATGTGGCTATTCTCTACTGAAAAAATCAAGGTGTCTTTGAAATTTATAAAAAAATGAGATTTACAGGAAATTGAAACCAAATATTACCAAATACTACTGAGTAATTCACGGCTAAAATTCCAAAACTGCTGGACGCCGTAATCAAGAAGGGAGAGGGCTACATTCATTTCATGAAAAAAATTTAATTTTCAATTAATTTCCTTTGCGGTATAAAGAATGGAATATCGCGACGAGTCTGAATCTTCTAACGATTCCATAACCTTATTCATATTTATTTCTTTATGAATGCTGAAACATAAGATATAGCAGATACAGAGAAAACTTAATTAATAATTTTAATTGTGGTCGAAAGTTTGATACTATAACTTTCACTTACTCGAACGTGAGTCGTCATACTCATATAATTTTACTGTTATATTACGTGTAATTACGCGATTGGTTATTAAATCTCGGAGCACCGTTCACGCGAGATTGAGAAAGGTGGAAATAGAGAAAAATCCCTGGTAATTTACGCCGTCTTTGTGTTAGTCATTAATGTTGTTTATATTTTATGTGTCCTGTGTAAGTCGCAAACGCGTATATTATTGCGAAGTTTCTCGATGTGTAGCTGCCTACCATAAGTCATCAGAACAATGCTTTCGCGGCTGCATAGGTATTACTTACTCTAGCTCCATGACCGAAGCATGATATATACGTTCGAATAGTCTACCCTCATTACATTCATGTAAGCTCGTATTTTGAAGAAATTAAACATTTTGCATGTATCGTCACGGAGAACAATAAAAAATGTTCATTTTATGACTGTACAAGCATGCCCTGGACACAGCTTCACTCGAGATTTTTCCGCGTATACAATTCGGAAAATTATGTTTTTTTTTTCTTACATCTTGTAGCCGGGCGAATTCTCTTTCGAGCGCGGGGGCGTCGAATTTTCCACCTAGCGTGAACTATCTATTACTAAAGATTACAATTTTAATATAAAGATTATAACATTTGTTTTTTCTGCGATGTAGAATTATTTCTCAATGTACAATCAGGAACTAATTCAGTGTTAATCCTGTTAGCAATTTATGTCGTATAATTATTCCGTATGTAGACATTGGAATTGTTGCAAACATGGCGCTATTCACATCATTGCACAATAAAGGGCTAAACCATATAAAATTCATTTCGCATATTAAGAAAAGAAGCTTATTTCCTAAGGGCAGATACGGACGAAGCATGTGAAGTTTCTTATATCATAGATGAAAATCCAAATATAAATATTTTTCGAAAGGGGATTCCAAATGTTAATATGCCCATACGTTGACAATCATTGAGATAGATACATGTACACAAGTATACTAAAGTATTCGAACAGTAATATGTTCACATGTAAAATAAATACAAATTGTGTAGTATAATAAACATTTTTCCAAAGTATCATGCATTGTGGAGACGATATATCCAAAAATAGAAAGTGTAAATGTGGTCGAAATTGAACTACATATATTTTACTTACAAAATTTTTTATTATAATAAAAGCTAGTGAAAGTCACAAAAGTATTCGAATTCTGTTCACTCTCGTGATAACAAGTATTTTTAAGCTAATCTAAAGTGCGTACTGCAAGAATTTTTCGAAACATAATTTTTTGAATGAACCCTCTACATAATACATAGTGTTTTGTGAAGATCTTAACTGTACTATGGAATTTACATTTATTTTAGCGAATATACTGCTGTTTAAATAATTTCGTGTAATTGTGTATGTTTATATGTTCCTCTGTCCTATAAATTAGCTATAGCACCTACTATTAAAGTATTCGTCTTTCTATCGGATCGCTGTTTATTTTCAAAACACGTATTATTTTTATCGATGACGAATAGAAATTTTATAATCAAATCCTCATTACATATTAAACATCCCACGTATTTTTTAACGACTGTCATTAACGAGTGTATCGTTCGTCTTTATTCAGCATACTTTAAAACTGCGTATAAGTGATACGGTGCATACTAGGGCGGGGTTACGAAGTAAGAAATATGAATCATTGTTCAGTATAGGTACAGTTATCACTGTATTCCTACCGTATGTTAATTAATGCCCGATGATTTCGTGGAATAATCGCGGTCATCGTCCTCTCCGTATTTAACCTGATCTGTTAGGCTTTGTTATACCGTTGCGTTCCATCTTCATCGGAATTTTTAATTAAAAATTTCTCGCTCTGAGATTCCATATAAATTTGTCGGTATAGTGCAACATTTCATAAAACGTCATCGCGTAACGACTTGCTCGATTTGATTGCATTCTTCGCGATGACTCGCGGTTTCTAGGTTGCTTTTGAGGTTCAAGATCGAACGGGATTACTAAAAATTAGCACATCGAATCGAGTATAACGCAGCTGATTAACTGATATAACATCGTTTACGGTATAACAGTAAATGTTCTTTTTTCTTGTAAAAATATTTTTACCGTTTTGCACTGTTCAAAGTGTAGTTCGGAATGTTGCGAGCTGGAATTGGCGCTTGTAAAAGTAGCAGGAAACATGTCCGGGTTCAAACAGCTATATTTTACGAGGCGAACACTCGTAAGGGGAAAGCAGAAGCGTGTACGGTAGGTGAGAATGGCCCTTTGCAGGCTTGTGTACCTTCTTCAGACCTTTAGAAATGATTCTAGCCACCAAACAATGTATGAACACGCTTCATTCAGAAAAGCAAGATGTCTACGATGTTTTATACACAAATTCCTACAGTGACCGAAAAAAGTATTCATACACCGTAACATATTCGACTTTAACCTGGAATTAATTTAGAATGGCAAAACTAAATCAGGATTTTTTTACGTTAAAATGTAAAGGATGATCGCAGCTTTCAAATGATATATATTTTATTGACATGTTGAACGCCACAGTGAAAACGGACATATTTAATCAGACACGATATAATTTACTATATTTTATATAAATCACAAGGAAAACAAAGATTTGAGTACTTGATCGTGTTTTTCTATTATTTTATCTTGATTGTTTCAATATGAAGCTTGCTTAAAATTTTGCGACAATCAATAATTATTTAATTAAATTGAATTTGAGGTGTCTGTCACCGGTGACAGACGCGGCGTTCAACGTGTTAAGTAATAAAGAAGTATTCACAAGGAAACAAGTAAAGTTTGCAGATGTTACAAAAAATACTGGTAAAAAAAGTATTCGCACATTTGCTATTTTATTCTAAAAAAAAACAAAATAAATTAAGAATTAATATTTGGTTTGGTACCCTTTTGATTCTACTCTCGTATAATTACGAAAAATATGAAAACACCGAATAACAAAAAGGAACGAATTAAAACATATTTTAGTGCAAGAATGTGGAAGAATAGATAATGTATAAACAAATGCAATAATTCAATTAACTCGATGTCCAAACGTTTATAAGCAATTATAGAATCAGAAGGGTGTCCAATCAAATATTAATTTTTAATTTATTTCATTTTTTAGAGTAACATAATGAAGGTACGAATAATTTCCTTTCCCCAGTATTTTTTCTCATATCTGCAAACTTTACATGCTACTTTATAAATACTTTTTTACTATCTAATAAAATACATATCACTCGACAGCTGTAATCATTCTTTACATTTTGACATAAAAAAATCTTGATTTAGTTTGGCCATTATAAAATAATTCCAGGTGAAAGTCGAATATGTTACGGTGTATGAACATTTTTTTCGGTGACTGTATATTTTCGCTCCTTTTATTCATGAAAATAGTGCAAGTTAATGATTATATTGAAAGTCATGAATATTGATTGAATATAAATAACAGTTATGCATTATAACAGTAGTTTTTTGTACGACAATAACATAACTGATATAAAATTGAGGTACCACAATTTTATTCTCCTAACACGTTGTACGCCACAGTGGAAATTGCCATAACTGGCCAGACACGATCAAATTTCCTGTTTCAAATATACATCCTGAAGAAAAAGATTACTTTATTTTTTGAACGCATAGGTATCACCTTATATTATTAATACAATATTAATATTATCTCAAAGTTTTACAAAAAAGTATTAGTTATTTAATGAAATAAAATGTAAGGTGCCGATCAGTACTTAAGCTAGAAAATTTTTCACCGAATAAAGGTTTTCTACTATTCATTACTGAAATATGAAATATGTACATTACAAAACATATCTAACTGATAAAAGTTATATTTTATATTTTTATATAAAAATACAAGTGAAAATTTTCTTTGCTTCAAAGTTCACAGTATTTTAAGGAAAAAAAATTTAATTGTTTCAGTCATTTTATAAAATTCATTTTGCATACACCTATTTGTGACTGTTTAATAGTTGGTTGTAGTCCTTTATAATAATTTTATTCTAAATAAGCAACTTTGAATGATATTTACATAAATTCCGATACGTTAGAAAAATAACGTATTAAACAAGTTGAACTTCTACGTTCAAGATAAAACTAGTAGAAAAAAGACGTATGACGTGGTAGAAAGCTTAATAAAATGACGATGCAAAGGAAGCCGAATTTTCGTGAACTCGATAAGTTTGAGGAACACATGGTCATGTGTTGGTAATGGTCATTACCGTGTAATGACCGGACGAATCGATTGGCTTCGATCAGTCCTGTAACTTAGTGGTTCCCAACTTCGTTGCAGCATATTACAGCACAAATGTCAAGGAGACTAAACTTCGAAGATACATAATTTCAAATATTATTAACAGTAAATAATAGGTGAAAGAAAGAGGTTCATATGATTGTAAACTTGTGATATTTGCTAAATTGAGGAAAAAATTTATCTTCTCTCACAAGCGACAAATTTCGCGAATGACTTGTTTCTAAATAAACAGACTTTTCTCTGTTTGCTTGTATGTTCACAAAAATCTCAAAATCTACTAAACCGATTGTTATGAAATTTTCACAATAGCTTCTTTACATTTTCCGGCGTGTCATAAGCTACATTTTATCGCGAAATGAATAATCAATTTTATTAAAGCAACACATCAATTTATAATATTTTGTGTGACCTACGTTGTTACTACTAGGGGCCTCAATTCTTGAGGGCATACTTGAAATGCAGCGATCTATGCACTCCTTTATTTCCGGTGCACCATGCCACACTTCCTCAATATTTTGCATAAGGACATTTTTTAGTGGGATTGGATCTTTGATAAACTACGTGTTTCAAGATGAACCACATGTTTTCAATCAGGTTTAAATCAGGACAATTACCGGATCAGGATAAAACAGACATACCTTGTTTTAACACACTGAATTGAACAATTTGTTGAGTCATTTCATGTCGTTAGTAACATTCCGTAACATCTTAACGGTGTAAAACTTATACTCACCAAACTTGACATAACCGAAATATTTTGCTGAGAATACAGCAGAGTATAAAATTGAGGATGCCCATAATGGAGTGACAGGGTACTGTACATCAACTATGAACAAGTTCAACATCTACATTTTCGAGTACAAAGTATCTATCGCTGATTTATGTTTTTGTTCAAAATTAATAACGACAAGACCAGCAACTTTTGTCTTTGTAGACTTATAAACTTCAATGTACCAATATATTGAACTTGTTCGATCATAAATCATAGCACATTTATAATTTTTCATATGCTTGTTCTTTTCAACGACATTCGAGCAGGCTTCCTCATACGAAATCCGATTTTCCATCACCGCACGAAGCATATTGACATGCACTATCATTTTATTAGAGATGCGCTCAGAAAGGACAATATCAGGCTACAGTATCTGTCATCTAACGATATGGCTGCTGATGTGCTTACCAAAGTGCTCCCGCGACAGAAACATGATTTCTGTGTGAGTATGCGATGAATAGTTCAGGAAATCTAGTTTAAAAGAAAAAAAAAAAAGAAATGTGTAACTCGTTTTTTTTGGTAACACTAACGTTAATTGAAGTTTCTTTTGCTCGTATTAAGGGGGAGTTAAAATTGTTCATTTTATGTTAATATGTATCCGCTTCGTTCGTGTTTGGCGCGTATGTAGAGCGAGATTCCTTTTTCGTTTTGAGGAAGACTCTCATCCGATCATTTATTCTTTCAATCACTTCCGTATAGCGATCATAAGAGTTGTACACGCGTTACCATGTGAATTTATTGTGGCTTATAATAAAGAAGTGTAATGTAATTTACTAAGAGTAAAAATTGTCTTAGCAAGAATTCCTAATCTTAACAAATGCGATAAGTCATCTAAGTAGTTTCGAAAAATAAAATACTAATAAAGCTAAGTTTAATACGTTCAATGCAGTGGCGGTCACCGGTGACCGACACCTTAAATTTAATTTAATTAAATAATTATTGATTGTTGCAAAATTTTAAGCAAACCTTATACTGAAACAGTAATGTAGGAGCAGAAGAACACGATTGAGCATTCAAATCTTTTTCTTCTTTACGATTTATGTAAGAAATAGTCAATTATGTCGTGTCCGACTAGGTATTGCCGTTTTCACTGTGACGTTTAACGTGTTAAGTAATTCAGTGATCTTGAACGACCAATAGTACTTACCCTTACTACACTATAGATGTGTCGCTTCTTCATATACCTACACTTACCTTCAAATTTGGATTGACAGATCCTTTTGCTAGAATCTGTATCAATGCTAATAATATTTATGAACGAGTCGACTTTTTCTGTTGTTTTGTAATTACTTTAATATTTTCACGCGAACCTGTGTTCTATGTATTATTCTTTCTTAATTACATTCTTTATTTTTGTTAACCCTTTGCACTCGATATACTTTTTCACTAACTCTACCAGCTTTTCGAAGAAAATGCGTGTAAAAGATCATTTTCGCACATTACTACGTATAAGAGGGCAGGTGGGCGATGTAAAACATGCCACCCAATTATCTTCTCTAACTATAACTACTTTTAAATTTCTGAAACCTTTTTTTACTACCCAGTATGTACAGGATGTTCCAGCTGAAGGAGGCCACCTAAATATCTCCTTGGTTTTATTGATATGCGAAATGTTTGAAGCATAATTTGAATGGTTTTGAAGGAGGAATATAGTGGAACAAAAGTAATTTTTTAAGGCCATTTTTTCGGAGTTTTTTCAAGGTCGCCGGTATTTTTTTGCGGAGAGCATACAGTTTTTTTCTGTTTCATTTTGTAGCGGATGAAAAGATGCATTCGAGCATGCTTAAGTTATGACCGTCAGATGACCATGAACACCAAGAAAGTGACCAAATTCTAAGTCATTGTTAAGATGGTACGTGAACTTGTCATTTCTGTCACAAATGCTGAAAGTGATATCTCTTTTTTTATAGGTCGTTGAATTTGTCTTTGTCGACGAATTAGCTTAATTATCATTTACATTGAGGTAATTAGATTTTGTAGTACAGGTTGGTATGTGTTAGATAATGTAGGGTAACTTTTTTATTTATGTACACTTTCCTTTAATTTCTAATTGTCAAATTTTCCCCATTTTTCAAGACATTATTTCACCTAGTGCCAAAAAAACAACAACCAACGGGGCTGATATCAAGTTTTCTACGTCCCAGAATGTTTTAAACGATATCACACTGTCATTAATTACCGCTAGGACGATTCTTATTCTTCAAGGTGTTTCTTGAATATAATACAAGTATGTGAATATTTCTTATTCTATTGTTAATAAAATATTAGAAATCTTGCGGAAAATAAATGTTGCTGTAAGACCACGATGTTCGGAAAGTAAATACGGTCTCAATAGGTTAAACACCCCGTGTAGATATCTATCTATGGACATAGATTTATTTATAGATTATACTTATGGGTCACTCGCACGATAAAATGTTCAATTTTTTCTATTAATTCCGAAAGCAATGTTCACGGCACATTGGTACGGGTGCACCATAAGCGAGGAAGGTTGAAAAGCACTGGCGGAAGGGGTAGGTAAAGGGTACCCACGAAGTTCGCACCTCCGCAAAGAACCATGAGTTTGCTCTACCGCACAACACTGATGGTTAAGCGAATTAAGTAGTTACGCTTTGTTTAATCGGGGCCACGGAGGCCTGAATTAAGTTGTTATCGCGAATTAGCTGATTATACCGAGCGCCGCAAGGTGTCGAGCTGATTTGTTGTTGCGAAATATGGCATGAGGTTTGTTTATGCTTGCCACGCCCCGTACTCCTTGCCGACCTTTCAGCTCGTTTACGGCTGACCTCAAATGAGGTGCACAGATCGCTCGATCCTCGGACGCATCTCGCGGTTCTTTCTTTGCTCCGTTTCCTTTTCGATCCTTGGTCCACCCCTTTCACTCACGCCTCAAACGAGGGAACGGATAATGATTGTCTATAATGCTATGATAACACTCCACGCGCATGATATATCACTAATGGTAAGAGTCCGCTAGCCGTGGTGTACCTTTTTTTGCGAAACGTGATACATTTTTTAAGGGGGTAAAACTAATATTGACTATAACGCACTATGTGTTCATTTTCAAAAGCAGTATCGCCTTTCAGTAGGAGAAATTACTGACAAGCGTAAGCGTTGCAGCCTGCGGTTAGCCCATCAGCGTCTGAACATTCTTCGTTAATTTTTGTTTTTATAATCTGCGAAAGATGAAATGTGCAAGATTTTTGAAAAAAAAAATTGCCAATCTTTATGTCGATACGAGCTGAAACAATTTACAAGCAAAACGGAAAATGTTTTATATCATATTTTGCGTAGTTTTTTATGAAACCGGATTCAAAACGTGGTGACTTATGCGTATACACAAATTCGGGGATATTGATTATTATTAAGAGTTCTGGCAGGTCATTTTCTTAGAAAATGACTTCACATGTTATATTTCCAAAGTCATCGAAATGGATTGAATTCATGTTTTTTGTTTATTGATTTTGAAAAAAGAAGTAAAAAAAAGTGAATGAATTTTTCTTTTAATTTCAACAGTTCAACCGGAGCGCTCTATCTATTACAAATTTGTTACCAAGTGGATGTGTGCAGTATTAGTAATGTTACATTACAGCAGAGTCCCTCTTATCCAGTAGCTATTTTGGCTGGTTATACGAATGGCCGGTTCATCTGAAGATGTATGCTAAATACCATTTATAGCTTGTAAATAAAATAATATATACATATAATGTTTATTATTTACATAAAAAATATAGATATAATACATATACAACAACATAACAAAAAAATTGGATCACAACATTTGACTGTAAGGACATAACTCTTCAGTTAAATTCTTTACGCCATCTGCTGTTTCCTTTTATATTATTTCAAAACTAAGTACGAAGAATGTATTCGTTTGTTCAATTAAAGCAGTGATGACCACCGGAGCTGCGGCCTTCCCCCACTCTAGGGCCATTCCCCTCGTTTCAGTTCTCTCCAGTTCACTCTTCGTTCCCCCTCGGTCTATCGTCGTCCAAGATCACAGCCTATGTGAAACATATAATATATCTCAATAAAAAAGCAAAATTACAAAAAAGTAATTACTACACTGTATGCCCTCTTGGATATCATACAACTTTTGTTTGAAAACTTGTTTCATGTAACAAATAGTTTCCGAGTAATTTGAGATGACCGAGTCAGGTGAATCATCCTATATATTTACGACCGATTTGCAACTTATTGAGACATGAGACTTTAGTATCAATATGTATCAGGTACTCTAAGCTTGAGACCTGTTTCAACTCATTACATTACGGATACTCATTTAATAAATGTTTTTACCTCACAAAACGGAAGATTTAAAAAATTATATTAATGTTAAACATTACATTATTGTACCACTATCTTATTATAAATTATTTTTTCTTCTCGCTATAACCGTTTAAAAATACAATTTTTTTACGATGCTATGTTTGAGACAACTTTGTCTATTGTCAATATAAGTAGCAGTTTTAGAAAAAACAAGATAACATTTAAAGAAGGCGCTGTATATACAGGATGTTTCTCAAAAGAGTGGTCAAACTTTAGGAACATATGGTATTTTCAAACAGGACTAGAATATGTTTAATCCGAATAGGAAAATTAACTCTTTAAATGTTATTGACACTTATCAGTGTTCCATGTGCTACAAGGGTCCATACGGAAAATGTTCATAGGCGTTTAAGTAGTGTACTTATTAAGCAAGTTGAGGGATCTTCTCTCGCGTGACGTATGGTTATTGTATAAATTTCTGTACTGAAAAATTGTTACTTCTTGCTTTATAAGTACATACACTGTTTGAATCATAAATCGCTGTACATGTTTGCACAGCCTGTGACAATATATGAAGCACTTCTAACTGTCCGTAACGTTAAAGGGTTAATTTTAGCACCGAAACAAACTAATCACCCCTATTCATGGCAATAAATCGTAGTACGACTACCTGTTGGTAATGCAGTGCACGGAGAATCCTCCAGTTTTGAACTAATATAGAAATATTAATGTAGAAAAGCAATAAATTCGTGTCAGTTAAAACTTTTCTTTAATGCTTTGAAACGTTCCAACAAAAACGTAGTTATCCGGATGAAATTAATCGCGATATGGATGCACTGCACAAAACAGAACGTGTACTTCATGAATTTCGCACTGAAATGCCATATTAACGAACTATTCATAGTTCATGAGGAGTGAAGCGCAGAGAGAAGGACATCGATGTGTCGTACCGAAGAGTGCTAAAGGGGTTCTTCGACATTTTCCACGAAAATTATAGCCGTCTATTCCCGTAATCCCCTTTATAGCCGCGTTGCATCAAATTATAACTGCAACGGTGTGCGCTTGCAGCATCGTTTTGTCTCTGTTTTTCTTTACCCTGTTCGTCTTCTTTCCTTCTGCTCACTCTCTTCACTTCTTGGTCGCGACCGTCGTTTTCTGCTTTTTTCGTCTCCTCGTAGGTACGCGTCCTCGAAGCCTCGTAAAACGGCACATTCCGCCAATCATCGCGGCACATCGACTAGACATGTAACCTCTCGACCTTGAGTCGCGACCTAGCTTGGCTTAGCCTCTAATTCTTCCGCAAAATTCATGTGGACATAGGAATAAATCGACAAGTCGCCAACATTGGTCAACGGAAATCTTGAGCATTCTAAAAGAGCGAATGAACCACGACTTAAATTCACAAGAGAATTACTTAACATCCCTCAAACAATTAAATCTCTTGCTACTTCCTAATAAATCACTTTGTTTGTGCATTCTTTTAAATCGATATAATATAAATTATGCACTACATCCACTTTATAATGCTTTTATTATAGAACATACTAGGTGTATCACCTAGCTTTATCGCTTGAAATATTTCCGTTGCAATTAAAATTTCGTAAGAATGTTTCTTTCTGTTCATAGATTTTAGAAGAGAAGATAATAGTCTCCATAGAATTATTCATTTAAATAAAATACATCCGTCGCGTTCAAATTTGCTTTTCGTACAGTAATCAGATTTTAATTTCATACTTTGTTTCGTGTTAGAAAAGTTTTCACTTCTACATTCAACTGGAAAATTTTCACGGAGATTAAACGAATCACGTTCATAGACTATGTTACTGTACTCCCGGTTTATTAGAAAAGCTTAAAAGGTTCAATGTAACGGAAAATCGGTTTTACGATTTTATATAGCCCTGTAATTGAAAGTTTGAACATTTCTGAGGAGATATCTGTACTTTATGGTTGCATAGAAGAACGATCAGTTAAATTGCGGTCATTATCATAGGGATCAAACGATGGATATTAATTGCAGAAATGTGAGTTTTGCATGAACTTGATGGTTCTGCGTATCGATCCACGTCGATCGCTCGATCGATCGCGCCAAAGATTATATATGGTTAACGACCGTGAACGACCAATCGTGGGGAATAATTAAAGGCAATTGATCAGAGCACGGATACATTATAATCATGCGTGTAAATTAATTTTCGATATAGGATGAAGCATGACGCTTTCGCGTGTAAGAAGCGTTACGAACATGATGTTCAGTAAGAAATTATGGAAGATACTTCCGAACGGGAAAATAGTATAGCAATATATTTAAAGAATTTGCACCTGCAACAATATGCAAAAGTCAGACTACCAATCGGCGTGCGTTACGAAAAGTAGCACATTTCATTTGTCTTACGAAGAACAGCACGTTTCAGTTTGCGACGTAAAGAAAGGCGATTTCATCGTTTCTGACGAATATTAGCATGTTTGTCCTTCCGCCGCGAAATTGATGTAACATATTAGGCAGTTTCACCACGAAGAACAGCACATTTTGGGTTATGCGGTAAAAACTATCACGTTTCGGCATGTAGACAGTTTAAATTGTTGAAACGCATTTTGCATCGAAATAATTTCAACTTTGAAAATGTTGTATAATAAATAAGAACTCCATCTAGTCTCCAAAAGGAAAAACATATGAAAATTTTGATCTTCATAATTGAAGTATGGTATTTTAATGTCTAATAAATTACCGGTCCAGTACTAAATAAAAACAGTATAAAAATTGTTTGCAAACATTCGTTTAAAAACGTTTAAACAAATGTCCCCTGTTTTTGTATTCCATTGAGGATGGAAAACATATGTTTTTAATACAAACAAGCACTCGCAAACAAATAAGTGTGAACACGTTTTCGGGCTTTCCATGTACACTTGTTTTGTTTTTGTTTTTGTATGTGGGCAAATTTGTATTCGTAAACATTCGTATGTGAACAATTGTATGTACGTGTGGACTAGGTTTAATAGTTTCGAAGATGCTTGCGTGGACTTTTTAACACTTTGACTGCTACGCCGAATTAGCTGAAAATGACAGAGTTTTCAAATTTGTGCATAAAATAAATATAACCATAAATTATGCCCACTTTAATCAATAGTATTGGTAACTTCTATAATCTTTTTACTGCTCCTATTAAACATTATTCAATATATTCATTAATACATACTATACATGTTAAAATAAATGATGATTGAATCTATGCCTCAGCCACATATGGGTGACATAGCAGTCAAAGTGTTAAATGGCATACCCTCTATATATTTTGTTGCATATTTTGCAGTTTTAGAACATTGACGCAATTTGTCAATTCATACCACAGATATTATCGTAATAAAACATTCAGCACAGAAAAATCCAGCACACGGTGCACGTTGTTTTACAGTTTTAGTGCTCAATGGGTTAATGCATATAGTAGTGAATTTTATTTCGCTAAATAACTGTTCTCTGTATGTTATTTATTTCATTGTTATGGACTCAAATGTTGAGCTGTAATAAAAATGTCTTCGACCCCCCTCTTTCGCATGACTCGAAAAGGTTCCTCGACGTTCTTCAACTTGGAATCTCTGGGAAAGAAAAAGCTGTGATGGCACTGGGAGGACGTGCCAACATGTAATTGTTCTCCGATGTAATTGCCCCCACGGCTTCTCTCGTTGGTGCTGGAAGACCTGGAAATTCGTGCCCTGTCTTTGTACTGGCAGAAATCTCGGCCGTTGATTTTCGAAACAAGACGTTTATTGCAAATTGCCCCGCTGTTACGGAATTGCGGATAATTAGTTGCTTGAGTCTTTTCACGGCGACGCAGTTGAAATTAAAATTTTATTTGCAGTTTAGAAATTACATTTTTAACGTTTAACTACATGATCTTATACGTTTTTTATCAATAGCTTGCATAATGAAATTATCTTTATAGTAATTTTTATAACCCATAAACTAATCCCTGAGTGTATACAATTAATAATCGTTTACGATTTAAATACTCTGTGTATGGAAGGCAATCTGATAAAATCTCGTTCTGCAGGGTGGATCACGTAAAACAAGCCACTTAATTATCTTCTCTAGCTGTAGGGTACGAGAAAATTTTCATACGCAATTTAAATGGTTCCGACGGGCGAATAAGATAGAACAACACTTTTTGTATAAACTTCATTTCACGAATGTATATATTTTTGTCTACTGTATGCTGTAACTATATGCATCTAGACATGCATAATAGTGTGACTTTAAAATGACTTTGTACTCTAAAATTTTAAATCAAATGTGAAAGTTTCTTTCATCGTGATCCCAGATTTCAGCGATACTAGAAGTCAGTTCGAGAATGGATCGCTAAAACCTGGGACCTCGATGAAAAAAACTCTCACATTCGATTTAAGTTTTAGAATCGAAGGTCATTTTAAAGTTGTACTATCATGCATGTCTAAATGTATATTCATGTCAGCTACAACATACAGTTAGTACAACAAAATATGTATATTCGTGTAAAAAAAATGGATGACCTTGAAAAAAAAACTAGAAAAAAATGGCGTTTTCAAAAAAGTTCTATTTTATTCATCATTTGAAACCATTTAAATTACGTATGCATAATGTCCTGTTTCGTCATAGCTAGAGAAGATAATTAGGTGGCTTGTTTTACGTGGCCCACCTTGTATAATAAAATCCTTTTGGAACGCTAAAAATTGTAAATGAAGTCTTCTAAATACAAGTTTAATTTTACTCTATGAAGAATGATATTCTTTTAGTAGTACAGAAAGTTCTTTACGTTCTTTTGTCGTTCTTTAAAATATGCATGCTGCAAGGTATCATTATACACTAAACTACTATCATTTAACTGTTATCGTAGCATCTATATAAGTTACGCTAACACGACTCTGTACTTTGTAAACTGTTATGGCTCGGCATTTACCAGGACTTCCATTTTATTGAATTCATGCATCAGGATGAGCATGTATCATGAGAGTACATCGATTTTGAAAAGATCATCTTTCTGTATCGATGCAAAACTTCATAAAATTGCTTCTGATGCTATTCATTGTACATCCAAATGTGTGAAATATTTCTGTTATTTAGGTTGTAATTTCGAAGCATTTTTCATGTCGAATTTAGACACAACTCACAGTTTTTAGCTTCTTACAGACATTTACGGTTGATATTATGGTTGATATGATGACCGTTTCATGTATTGAGTAAGTATCACCAATTTGATGTTACAATGAACATAAAATATGGCTGGCAAAAAAACAACATAAACTTTTCTGCTACGCTGCATTTAAATCAGGGTACTCTATAACTGTTGTTAGTGATCACAACTATAAACCAATAATCATGGAGTGGTTTAATATTGACACACTAAATGGCAGAATACAGTTATTCAAGGTACTCAATGGGCAATTTCTTGTCCTGGCTTCTTAAATAAAGTTTGTCTCAAAGCGTCAACAAAAAATATCAGCTCTTGTTCATTGTTTATACCCAAAGTAACATACCGTGAATGCGGCTTCGCCCACGAGTTTTCTACGTATAAAATTCGAAATATTATGCTTTCTTTCTTATGTCTTGTAGCCGAGTGAATTTTCTGTCGAGCACGCGGGTGCCGAGCTTTGCCATCTAGCGGCTGTGCGTGAACTGTGCCCCTGCGAACGGCTCGCCGGCACGTTGACAACAGATAGTTTCATGTTTTTCCTCGATATATTATTTATTTCGCGGTAAAATATAATTTATGGCACTCCGGAAAATGTAGAGAAGCTATTGTGAAAATTTCATAACAATCGGTTTAATAGTTTTTCAGATTTTTGCGAGCACATAAACGAACTCTGTTTTTTTATTATAATAGTAAATTATAGAGCACAGTATTTACGAGCGTCGCTCGAGAAGGCGACAACAATTTGACCTACCTCGGTTGGCTGGAAGTTCTCGGTCCCGAATGCTCTTCCAGCCAACCGTCGAACACTGTACCGTTTCAACACAATATGTTCTAAGCTTCGTCCTTTAAGAAAATGAATAAAAATTCGATTTCCTTGACCCACCCAGAGGAGAAAGCACCTTTACAAAGCCACCTGCAGAAGCCACGAAATGTATCAGAGATAACGTCACGAGCGGCCCGTCCGAGTAAATGGAGTAAGAAGAAGCAAAGAATCGGTCGTATCGTGGGGATTGTCGATCGTGGGTCAGAGTCTCGTGCCTGCGGATCCGGAATCGGACGGAAGACAAAGTGTCACGTCCACGAATGAGCGACAACGACACGTACTGTCTGGCAAAAGGACGAAAAGGAGCGTCATGGAGGAGGCGTGAGACGCGAAGAACGAGAAGGATCGATCCTGTTCGCGGGACAAAGAAACCGATTGCGTTGGAAGGGCGAAGAGAAAGAGCGCAAAAGGGTTGGGAATAAAAGGTGAAGGAGGGGGAGAAGAAACTGACCGATGGAGGGAAAGAAGAACAGAAAGAAGGGGGCTGAAGATCAGAGAAAACTGACGATGAGGGAGTAGAAGAGAATCGAAAGAGGTAGAGGGGCTGAGACATGAATCGAGAGAAGAGTTCGATACGTTTATGGAGAGGTTCGAAGTCGAGGAATAAGGGCCGGGAACATAATTATCCGCCAAGTCAAGGAACCCAAAGGCCGCAGATAGAGAGGAACACGAGCAGAGAGACAGAGGAGGAAGGTGCACGTGTGACAAAGAGAAAGGAGGACAGAAAGAAAGGCATAGGCTGTTGCAAAGAGAATCTTATTCTTTGGTGCGGCTGGAATCCGAAATGTTCGGAGGGCGCATTATCTTCTTGCCGCGACCAGTCAGCGCCACTCGTGGATTCCATGATACGATGGTGTACACACCTATACACCTATCGACAGGCATGTGTGCTTGTTGCCATTACAAGTGTATTACATTTAAGGTATTAAATTGAATTAGTACATCGCAGGTCCGAATAAATTTCATTTCAAATGAAAATAAGAAACAACGATCTGAAATATTATTTCTGATATTACATTCGCTATTGAGAGTCGAACACTCAAACTTCAAAAAAAGGTAAAAATCCGTCCGAGAATTGTTGGACGAATATAGTAAGTGCATAAAAATCTGACACTCTAATTTGAAAAGTTTGCGCACCGTATTGTATGAAGTTCTGTGTTATGATAGAGCAAGACGGGTCCATGCTTATTCACAAGTGTTGGCTGCCTTCTTTAAGGTTTTGTTTTATTTCAAATGGCACTGTTATAAGTAGACTACTATAATTAGTATAATGTTATAATATATGTTTACCTACACTGCACAACGTAATTATGGGATGACGTAGATAAGTAACATATTGCTCAGTGAAATATCACGCTGGAAACGCTACATACTATACATACTACATGTCTAATGAAAATTTTGTAATATTATATAGGGTGATGCCGAATTATAGATACAAACTTTACAAACTGGTAGAATTTATTGAAAGAAGCAAAGGAGTCTTAATAAACATGTGTGGTAAAAATTAACCGCTTCCATGATATTGAATTTTATGTTGCAAGGATAACGAAGTATAAATAAAGTATAAACATTTTGCAGTGTTACTGTATTTTATCAGTTCAATGAAAAGTAAGGTTTAGTAACAAGTGGATAGGTCGTGATAGTTCCACCAAGTGGGCATCCTTTAATGTGTCAGACTTGTTTTCCATGAGGTTGCTTAAATATTATCGACAATGCTCAGACACACAAATCATGCGTGAAAGATGCTTATCAAAAAATAAGAAAAACAACACCCATTTGCAAATCAGTACGAAATTCACTGGGAAAACGTACAGAGTCGTGTGTCCAAATTAATGATCATCCTTTTGACAATCTTACTATTATAATAAAGAGGCAAAGTTTGTTTGTATATTCGCAAAAATCTCAAAAACTATTAAACCGATTGTTATGAAATTTTTGCAATAGCTTCTTTACATTTACCAGTGTGTCTATAGGCAATATTTTATCGCGAAATAAATAGTATATCTAAATAAAAAACATGGGACGATTTCTTGTCGGCGTATCGGCGATAGTTCATGTACAGCCGTTAGGTGGCAAACCTCGCTGCCCGAGCGCTTGAAAGAGAATTCACCTGGCTACAAGACGTAGGAAACAGAAAACAATATTATGAATTCTATATACAGAAAAGTCGTGGGAAAACCTGTGTTCAGGGCATGTTAATTTTTTATATAATAACATACTGTAACTTATATTATACAAAATTGCAGAACCATTGGCTTGCAATTTAAAAAACCGAACATCTGTGAAGTGAACGTTTTAAGGTTTTCACGGTCCGGTTTGTTACAATTAATACTGTTTGAGGCTTTCGAGTGTGAGCCCTGCTTATAAGGAAAATATGGCTAACGTTTCGCCAACATTGTAGCTAGCTTCGTCAGGGATCTGAGGTCGCACTGCTACTGCTACTGCAATGAATGAATAAATCTGAACACAAATTATTCGGTTAGAAAGTTATTTGTTTGTGGCACATAAAATAATGTGTTTAATTGTTTAATATTAAAAAATCGATTATTACTGAAATCTTGAATGACTTCAAGATACAATAATTTTTCTACTTACTGTGACAGAAATACTTGTTTCAATTTGATTGTACAGTGCTCGCTTACAAAGTCGCTCATGAATTTCGCAATGCATGATTGAAACTTCAATTAAACGTCATACGCATCATCACATATTTCGTTCTAATCATACTTGATATGGATAGTAGTGCATAACGTACGCAGTGTTCCAAGAAAACGAAACAGATTTTAAAAAACGAGAGGAATCATTGGCTGATGAAATAAAACGACTGAAAATAGTGCTTCGACGAGGAGAGCATAAGAAGCAGCACGAGTTATAAACCGTGTCAGGTTGGCATCGCGCCATATTCCAAGGTACATAGCCACAGACTTTTTATCGACCCCCGCGCCAAGGTGAGAAATTGAAAAGTGGCTGCCCGTTGAGTAATTAAGATTTCGGCTCTTTGTACCGTGCGATCGCTTTGGCGTTGCTCTCTATCAATCTCCAACGATCCTTTAAAAACATTGGAAATGGCTATCGAAATGTGCCGGTGTAAGAGACCCGAATCGAATGGATGCACCGTATAATAAGCGGTATTATCTAACTTATATTCGATTTTACAAGCAAATTGCTCACGTGTTTTAGAGTGTTCGAACAAAAGTTTCCAGAACGCTGATTCTATTAACATCATCGAGAATAATCAGAAGTTGTTTCGTGTGAAATTTTTGATATAATTTAGTTAAAATGTTATAGAATTAATGTATTTATAGAGCAAGCAGAGATTATCAAAATCATTAATAAACGAAATATCGGAGAAATTTACTATTATAAGGGAGCTGACACAGGGCGAGCCTTCTGAAGAATTACGAGTCAATATCTAAATAATTAAATAACATATCAACAAACTATTTACCTGGAATTTTGCAGTTTTAAAGGATGATGTGCAACTTTCCATATTCTTTTAGATGCAGTAATTTCTTAGATTTCACACTCACCTTTACCTTTTTATGTGCAAAGATAATTTTGTTCCTCATAATGGAGTAAACGCCACGACGAGCATCACGATTCTCTATTCAGTAACTTTCATACGACCGTTGAACTACGTCAATCAGATCCATTTTGTCATTAACATTTTACCAATTATGAAAGATATAATGACTTCGTTGGACTTTTAGGCATTTTTCAATTCTGTTCTTCACCCATATCTGCTACTAATGTTTCTCGTTTCTAAAATGTTGTATTTTGTGAGGAAAAAAATCGTCGTTGTCCAAAAAGTGAAGGTGACTTTGAGACCTGAAAGTATCGATACGTTATTTAATTACCTTTAACTGTCTATATTCACTGACGGATCTCTTATATCCAATGAAGTTGAATGAGCTATAATTACTGACACGTGACAAGTCTGTAATTACAATCGAAGTGTAGAGTGAATCCTCAGTGAGAATAGTCGAAACAATTACCATGCAACAAGCAATGAAAATTGTATACAATGGTTCAGATCAAGAATGTGCAACCTTTATTGACTCCATACATACAATTCGAACAGTCAGAATGAAATCAAATTGTGAAAATATGATCTTAGATATCTTCGAAACAATTCATGTTGCAACTGATCATGGAAAAAGAATAACTGTGGGTGGAACCTATGCGACATGGGCATTCCAAATAACGAAATTGCAAATGAAGCAGCGAATCAAGACCTCACTCTGCAACCAACAAACGAATTTACAATTACCTCTCCGAGCAGCCTTTTAAAATACTGTAGAAATAACCTCGCAGAGATTTCGAAGGAAGAATGAATAAACTCTGCCAGTTGCAAAGTTAATACCGAAAAAACACACGGTAAACAAAATCACACTTCTATTCGAGTTTCAAAACTAATTTTCTAATGGGACATAGAAGAATCGCATAGGGTGATGGTATATCATGAGAACATTTAATATCTCTGCTGCTGTTGCAAATATGAAAAAATAATTAGAGGAAAAGGTGCATAGTTGGAAGCGACACGTATAATAGTACCAGACATTATTCTTCTAAGGTCATTTTAAGGGAACCGATGTTTCACAAATAGGGTTATACAGCATGAACCACTTAATGCAGGTTATTTGAATAAATGTTTTTTTTAAAGTACAAAGAAAATGTTAGAAGTAAGAATTGTTTGGTTTCGAAGGAAAAGATTGCGTGATGAGAACATATGGGAGCAACCACGCGCCCTGATTGACGCATATTTCACAGGAGGCGTGGCTTAATATTTATCGGTTAGTGCGTGCCGAGGGAGCAAGACACGGGCCCGTCCGGGCAAAACATGCCCGCGCCTGTCTTGTATTGTGCGTTAAGGTGTGTTCAGTAACCTATAGTATTGTGGTCTGCAGATGACCTTGGACCTACAAATTCGAGGTCGAGTAATTAGTAGCCTGTTTATAATTCCAACGATATTAACCCTTAAACTGTAAACGTGGGTATTTCATGTCCGGGCTAGTTCGAACGGTTCGGGTTTCTCGCAAGATAGTAGGTAGGAAACCTTTTTTCCCCCGCCTAAAAAAAGTTAACTTTTATGATAACCTTAATTTCGAATGTTTAAAGATGTTATATGAATTTTCGTAGATTTTTTTTAAAAACTATTACCCATTGAAAACTGCATCAGACGTGAAAGACCCACGTTCACAATTTGAGAGTAGCGTAAAAACGTTTACAGTTTAAGTGTTAATATTTTGACCCATGTTTGTTAGGGCCTTTTTCTTCTATTTCGCGAGTACTATCTGCCCATAAAGTCCTCATCCCCCTTGTTAAACAACCTGTATACTATATCTGTATTTCTGCAATATCATTTACAACACTTTCTGCGTCAATACTTGCAACATTTTCGCATCAGAAGGAATCGAGATCCATCCAAGAACTTCGAAATTGAAATATTCAAAGTTATTCTGTATTTGTTTATACTCATCGGTACTTAACTGTACAGTGTGACTTATACCTTCAAACAGCTCTTCCAGATAGCGATCTTCTCTCGTAAGAGCCACTCACACCGTTTCCCAGTCTGCGTTATTATAATCCACTGCGTGACAACGGGGACGAAAAAACGAAGACGACGTTCGATAGAGTAGCCAGTTGACCCGGTGAACGAGTCCGAAGAAAAGGTATCGCGGAAAGAGTGCCGATTCCGTAGTGGTAACGAGTCGAGATGGCCGAGAACATCGGCGGTACCACTTCAAAGCGGGAATCCCGCGCAATCAGATTCTCCTGCCCTACCTGCTCGCTTGAAAAACCGAGCGACGGGCTACCACCTCTTCGGCTCTTCCTTCTTCTGTCCTCTCTTTAGGCTGCCCGTTCGCGAGGATACCCGAAGGGTAGCCACATCGAGTCACGATCATCTAACGACCGTTCAGTAATCTCGATATCATACAGCCTCTGTTAACGCTACCGTTTTCTTCTATTTTCACGAGTTTTATACCTTATCCTCGTTACATAGTGTAAGAACCGTGACTATGTCCTTCAAGGTCGTTTCTGATCTACATAGGTGCACACGCGAAGCCTCAGTTTCTATTACTGCCGCTTCGGATCTTCATTTTGTCGTTCTACAGTAGAATCTTTATTATTTGGTAGGATTGGGGAATACGCTGTTTGGATAATCAGACTACGACGTTTTTACAGGATAAATGATGTTTGCTGTACAGTAGGTTGTTCTTTACTTATCAGTTTGGAAAACCTGTATAGTCATATTTGCATTTTTATTTTTCTTAGATTTTATGCTGTTTTTAGTTGGCGATTTTTTATTGAATTCAATAAGGTCCGATACTATTATTTTTTATAAATTCAATATTGAACTGGTATTTTGGTTAATGTCGTGTATACTGTTTATTCTCTAACACATAGTTGTTTGGGTAATCAAATATTTGTCTTTGTTATACCATGACGTTATAGTAGAATATGAACTGCACGAACGTCGATTAATCAAAATATTGATTAATTTTCGGAAGTCTCTTATTGAAAGACTTACATCGACAATAAGATGGCGAGATTTAGTTCTATTAAAGAATGATTAATTTTCACTATTCTTCACATTTAAGATTGTTACTTTACATTGAGAATATATAGTTCTGATATAATAAATGATTGGATCGATGGGAATGTTTGTACCGCTTCCAAGCTTTAAAATGAAGTTTAATATTTTCTATTAGTCTTTTTATTTTATAAATAAACATAGTTTCATTCTGTTTTTTAGTAACTGTTTCCATTGTTTAGTAATTTGAAACTTTCTTGAAATTTTGTCCTATCATAGATTTTCGTGTACATTTAAATAAGTAACAATTTGATCTTAATGACAGTAAATAACTTTTGGTATTGTCGGAGCATTGCCTAATCAAGTTGTTACTTATTTCGATTGTTGCGAAATTATTTGACGAAAAAAAGCATGTGAAAGAATTTCTCAATACGACAGCGCAAACGTTTTATGGAAACTGTATTTTCAAGTTATCTGAAAAATAAAGAAGAATGCTAAGAAAATAAGTCTACTAGATGTATTTTTTATTTTATTCTCATGCTTAAAAATGATACGAATTTTTCGGACAATATAATATGTTCTATTTTTTAATCGGATAGCTTTCTCGTATTCTTTTATATTAGATTTCTCATTTTAAGTCCCTTAAATCGATTACTCGAAAATTTTCTTGTACAACATGTCCTGCTTCCTCAATATTTTGTATAATTGACGTTCCAGTGTATACGCCATTCATTTTCTTTTGCACTGTCACTTTCTTCACCAATTTTCGCAGAATATATATTCTAAAATGTATTAGAAAATTCAGTAATTAACGACAATCAGAGAAACATGAGTACATCAGTTACAGAGTAATCAGTTTAAGTACGGTATATTAATAAAGCTTCATTAGCGAACGGGCAAGGAGTTAATTTTCTAATTAGTATCATTTTTGCAGACATCATGTTGCCGTCAACTGGCGCCTTTTATATTTCCGTTTTCATCGTCGATTCGCATAACTGTAAATACGGAACAACGTCGTTAGCGATACTATCGTGATGCGTGCACGTTGCTCGCGCTTTTTTGATTACTTACTTCGGTTATACATCTAGGAAAATATTCTTGGGGACAGTTACGAGTAATTATAGCTATATAAAATATTATACCCATATCAATGCGGAGTGAGTACTTCTATATAACTGAATGCATTTACGCGTTGACGTCGTAAATTTGCATTTTAATATCCTTTCGTTTCCTTTCGTATCTAATTTGGCGTATTCGCAAGCTCAGCTCCCGGGAATAATTTATAGCTGTAATTGTACGTATTATACTGCCACGAATCAATGAGTGCGTATTGATAGAAAGCAAAAGGAAAACTATAAAAATCTGTACGCGTCGCATTACGAGAAATAACCTTGAAGGCCACTGATTTTTTCGAATCGTTCCGGTGTTTAAAATTTTAGAAAAATTCGGATAACGTAATGAAAACTTATAGTAAATCCGTTACGGCTGTGAAGGGTGATACGAGCATTTGTGCTTATAAATTTATTTGAAATCGTCGGAATTATATGCCGAGCGCGGTTCTGAGGCTACGTTTCAGCTGTAAGAGATTTCGAGCGACAGCATAGATTAATAGCGCAATTAAACGACAAGTAGTACCACCTTAAGACCGCTACGATCCTCGTTCGATTGTCTTCGGGGCAAAAGTGCCCTACGTACTGGGTGTCCCACTGTGATATTTCCACGCGAACGTGAAATGATTTCGACAGGGACATAATGTGGTGGCAATATTTCTTTTATGGTTGAAGGCATAGCGGAGATGCGAGTCAACTTCATTTTTTTAAAATGGAATTGTAGATTTTTTAATACATTAATCGATGCAGCTCTTTATTTTGAATAAAAAACAGTAGAGTGTTTCACCGGAGCACCATTAGTGTAGTTAATATTTTAATTTTAATTTTGTTATTTAAATCAAAGTATGCCGTAACCTGACTGTTTCTCGACATAAATACCCTAACATTTTTTTACTTTTTTTTTTATTTAACATTTGCATAAAGCTTATGGCATTAAGAAAGAAAAAATGTCTGTTTTGGGAGCCACGAGTATTACTCCGCAACATTAAAATCAAAGTATGTACTAAACTAATAGCTTTTCGGTAGAAACACTCTAATACCTTTTTGTAGAAAAGAACGAACTGCATCGACCAGCCTATTATAAAAATTGATGGTTGGATTAAAAAGAATATGCCCCGCGTTAGGAACCACGGGTAGTATTTTACAGGATTAAAATAAAAATATTTCCTAAACTAACAGTTTTTTGTCGAGCATTATAATACCTATTTATAGAGAATGCAGAACTGCATCGATTAATGTATTGCAACTTATGTATATAGTTTCATTTAAAAAAAACGAAAATGTCTCACATTTTTGTCACGTCTGGTTCTATATAGAAACTATTGACTCGAAATTATGTCCCTCTCGAAATCATTCAATTTCTGTCTAAAATATTTTTCAATGTCATCAGTAGAAGAGGTGATCCAAACACAGGCTAGAATCTAAATATGGGGTAGTTAATGAAAAGGGTCGTGTGAGGTGCTTCAGTTTAACGGGAATAGTGTAAAACTACGACTCAGAAGCAAAAGAAGTTGAGAGAAGTAGTTGGGCGTTTACAGTCGTTATGTTCAGCTGTTACATTGGAAAACGTCTCATTTTTCCTATTGCATCATTTTAAAAGATTCCACAGGTATGTTTATTTTATTTTTTTAAAAATAATCTATTGATCCAAGAGCTAATTTGCTAAGAGCACCATATTACTGGCACTGAAAGCTGAGTTCAACATAGTTTATGCAATGAATAGCATCGCGTGGTAATGTTTGCCACCGTTCTAAGCGTTCCTAAACAAATGGTCTAAATATGGGCTACAAAGGTGGTTCTACAGTCACGAGATTCAGAAGATGATGTTGCACCTCGGGATTCTCCTCTAAATGACGATTACAGCAACCTTGAAGTTCCTCAAGTAGACTACAATGACGACGAGGATACGAGTTGGATGTTCCGTAAAAGACTGTCGAAGACTCAGTGAGAAAACTTTGGGTGAAGTGTTTTCAATGTGTTGTATGTGGAGACACAGATGCTGAAAAAACTGTATACATTTGTGACTATTGTAAACAGACTATTGTTTTAGATATGTTTTTAAATATATCCATCTGAATATTATCCTGTGTAATCGCCAGACCATTACAATGAGAAAAGATTAAAATGGGACGCTCTGTGTGATCAAAAAGAGTAATTCAATAATTTCTTCCAAATGTAATAAATTTCACCCCAGAAAGGTTTAACGTCTAACTCATTGACCATCGAACGAACGTCTTCGGCGAATAAGATGTTTCGATGTCTTCTTCTACCCTTCCAAAAAAAAGCGTAGATCAACTTTGACCCGCTTCTATCGCGTGAGTATCGAAACAGTTAAAGATATTTATCTAATAACGTGTAGCGCCGAATCACGTGGCACATCATCACGTCACAACGAATATACGGGATCAAAAAGTATCTTTCGCTATCTTGCACTTCGTACGAGACGAAGATCACTCATGCAGATATGATAGTTACCAGCCGTAATTGGTCGGAGCCTTGTTTCGCGGTGTTCCTCGCTGATCTCGCTGGTTGTTTCGCAGGATTCTGTTACGGCAGATTGCATCATCGCTCATGCTCGACGATTTAACCTGGAACCGTTAGAGATAAAACGCAACTTTGATAGAACTACATTAATATGGTTAATACCACGTCCAGCCACGGCAGAGGATTTCTGATTGCAGCGTTTTTCGTGTAACGGTTATCTGTCTGTCATCGAGTCGCATGGATGTTATTTCTGTCATTAAACCTGTTGCAGTGGTGCCGATCTTGCGGTTCATGACAATGCGCGTATTCAAAGAACTTCTTTGAATTATTCAACGCACTCAATGTCACATGAATCATCGGTATTGACGAATTTTTATTTGTTACCTGGAGTTCAATTTACAAGGCGTTAACAAGCCTCGCATTGTCTGGGCGAAGGGCAACATAGAATGGCTTCTTTGAAAATCGTGAAGTTACATAAATAAAGAGCAATATCTCATAATGAGTACGTATGATATGCAGTTGATTAAAAAGTAGCATCTACTATGGAATATTTTTCGGAAAACATGATATTTTTATCAAACGTAGAAAATTACAAGTATGTAACTGGGCTGAGGGACTTTTACTTGAAGTAACAATAACAAATAATAGTGATAAGTAATTGTCTAAATGAATATAATAAATAAACTTATCGAATTTTTCTGAATATATAGCGAACGAAAGTTTGCTCGGTTTCATGATCGACTCACAATTTATTAAAAGGAAACCAACTAACGAAAATGCTGACACTAAATGTACATATGTTTCGATACAGAAAACAAACGACATGTTACCTTATATAATCCAGGGGCAAAGTTCGACAACTAAATACAGCATGCCAGGATTAGTCAATAAATTCACAGGAGAAATATATGCTATTCTCATGTTAATAGGACAAACAATAAAAAATAATCATACAAGCACTGTAATATTCAGCAAATCCTTAAGTGCACTAAAAAAAATAAAAAAAAAATAAAAAATCTATCATGTTGAACTCCTCACCGATGAAAGTACAAACAACAGATGAAGTATCAACCCTATTTCAATCCACTGTTATAAAATTACGATTTTTATATGAAGATTATAAAGAATATATAAACAGAATTGTCAATCAAGAATAGAAAACAGTGTGGAAAACCAAGGCTTCAAAAATCCACGAACTAATTCAGAACTTCTGCTATAGATGATATATATATATATTATCACTTAGTATAATATATATATACTATAACTTAGATCTACAGCTGCTACTGATTTGAAGGAAATGTTAATAAAAAGAGCGCACATGCCGAAATTATTAAACTGTGTGAAAGAAAAATCATTATACTCTAAAATCTGACGTAACCATCAGTATATCTTGTTCTTTTTATTACTATAGATGTATTATATATAAATAATTTTAAAATATATATATACTGTATTGTATGTTGCTAATAACCTTTAGCAGTTGATGCGACACAAATAAATAAATAAATAATAAAAGTACAATGTGTTAACATAAGATGAGCCAGTGATTATCCACAGCACTTGAATGATACGTATGTGAATTACGAAGTATACATAAATGTGAAATACCACCTGTTGCCATCCGTATGCGTGATCATGTTCTGAATATCGGTAAATACTGTTAAAACGTGTTTCCAGCATCATCGAATGTCTGCATTTATCGTTAATCTATGTGATACAACTAATAGAAGATGTTTCGTTTATCTTGTCCTCTTAATATCTTTATTACGGTGCAATCAAATGTGTTAATGAGTAATTGCTTAATTCTAAACAATGAATACTTAGATCAATAATTTTTATCTTCAAGATCATTTTTTCCTAGTTTTTAAGGTCACCAACATTTTTTTCACATTTTTGTTGACTCCAAATTTTTTTCAAACAATCCAATTCAAATATGTTAAACTTCAAATAAGCTCGAATAGAAAAAGTCACGATAGTATTAGGGAAATAAGGAAGTATACAATTTTTACATTTCTGTACAGAATATTTATTTTGAAGTATGTTCTACAAGGTTTCCATTAACTTCGAGATACGATATGTTATTGAATTTCAGTTTCGTTGAAATTCTTTCTGATGTTACTGCTCCTAATACATATAAACATACTTCCAACGTTCTCTTCATATCGGACATATTATGCAAGTTATAATAATAACAATAACCATTAAACAGACCAATGTCAGCACCCTGTCTATTTCATTAACACCAAACATGTGTACTCAAGCAGAGAAAATTGAAATGGTGTTAATTTTCGGAAAAGTTTGGAGAACATCTGCATTTATGCACGGAACAATAAAAATCACCAACTTTCCAATTTCTCTCAAACTATCGTGATTTCTTCCATTCAAGGATATTTGAAGGTCAACATGTCATACGTTTCAAATTCGATTTTTTCTCAACTACAACATGATAACAAAAATAAGTAATTACCGAGAAAAAGGTCGATGACCTCCAAAGTCAAAATTAGGTTCGAAGGTATAAATTGTTAATCAAAACGTTTGCTCTTTTAAACAAAATAATGACCGTCTATCATGTTTCTTTTGTATCGTTAAAAATAACGGAAATAGCAGAGTAGACAAGACAAACGAAACACCCTGTATGTCTACGATTTTGATACGATGAGCATTCGATACGATTGATCTATCTAGGAGAAAGGATGTGTATTTTTTAACTGTACACGATTAATAGTTAAACAGATACGACAGTAGTGTTCGACAAATATGTTCGGTTCATTTGATCGATGGATCCGCTGCTAAATTTTAACTGTACGCTGTCACAGCTTTATCGCTGGATAGTTAATTGTCTGTCACTGATCACGCGTTTTGTAGTTTCGAAAAATATCATGCGGAGAAACATTTTCTACATTAAGCATAAATTACTGTGCACGGTGTCAGGATTGTGCGAGGCTGAACGTCACAGCGTATTTCGGTGTTTTAACGGTGTTCTTATCTAATCGTCGTGTATGGAACATCTTAACTCTAAAATCTGTGTTTAATATCATTTCTACAGCTATCACAAATTATTATTCATTTTATTAATTATTATTACTCGTTAAAGAATTATTCAATTACTGTGACTGTCATTTCGAACTGTCTTTTATGGTTATTGAGTTCGAAAGAATTTCATATTGTTTCAGCAACATATAGTATTTTTTCAATCTGTTTTAAATTTGTTATAGTTTTAAATGCATTCTATCTACTTTATAAAATGTACAGGTTAATGTGTGAAAAGTATTATGTGTTCTTCTAATGTAGGTTAAAGCATTTTCATAAAAAGCAAGCAATATTAAAATCTACGTAATGAATGTGCGTTTTAATAAATATATTGTATGCCTGTATAAAAATGTTGCACACATTTGCCATCATTATATTTTCAATTCTGTATTCATCAGTTTGTGAATACAGCTAGTTGTATGTAAATTGTGTCCCGTAGTATTAACAAGCAACTTGAGTTTCAGACCTACAAACGTGACATAGAAAGGTGACAATTAATTTGTAACATGTTTGTTGGTAAATAGTATTAGTTTATGTCGCGCCATATAACTATTTACCAGAGCAGTGTTTCATCTACAGCAAGGATGCGTAACATACAGTCCACGGTTGTACAGTAAATACGTCTGTATGTATGCATGTATCTGTATACACATATACATACAAATAAAAGAAAGAGTTGAAAACAAAGTTAATCTGGATGGTGTTGATGTATTCAGCTTCCGTTGCCATGCTATATGAAAAGAAATATTATCAAAAGTCCGTTGTCAAATGAGTCGGTATGTTACAGTTTGGGCAGGCATCGGCTATCATGGCAAAATATTTTTATTCAGGTACGATCGAACAATCCGAATTATTTTCGGCAAATATAGGAACAAATAAGAACATCTGCCGTAAACATTACTACTGCAATTTATGAAAGTGTATTTTCAAAAATTCTCTAAGAATAGCTTCCTAAAACAAATAGATCTGTTTTGAATTGGTCAGCATGCTCTCATCAGCATAGTGCAGTGTCGTTTTCTCCGGGAGCGCACACAAGCACCGACTGAGTGAAAAATCCAGTGCAACGACCTTGCGTCATTTTATGTTCAATTTATTTGACATCTATCATCAGAATTTTCTAAGCATTGAAATTTCTACCGTTACGTCAATAAGCAAAAGATCGAGCCAATGTATGGCGAACTTGCGGCATGATACGTTATAAAACATCTAATTTTGCACCGAGAAACCAGCTGTGAATCAATATTGCATCGTCAACACAGCGAAGCGCACAATACAGTTACTCTAATATGGGGGTAATTATTCGAGCTATAAAAACGAGCGCGTCAATGTTTGACAAATAGGGAAGCTAACCCCGGTGAAGACTGCCGGCTTCTTGCCCCTTCGAGAAGCAGATATCGGCTAAACAACGATGGTAGCGACGAAAACGGGAACCATGATTACCATCGGCGACGATGCTGACGACGACACCGATGATGGAAGATATATGAACGACGATGAATATTACTTTGCCGTATGTAAAAGTTTCCCCTAGTATCTTCCTTTATCCTTTGGTCTTTTTACCTCGTTACGAGCAAATAAATCGGCGAGGTCAACGATGGGTTCGTGTTCTATGGTCGCCAATAGGAGGTCAGCTAACGCTGATTCACTATTACTCGGGATATGGACGTCGCTTCTGGGTGGTAATTAGCTCCAATCCCGGTAACGACGTCGTATATCTCGTAGCAATTTTTACGTGACTCGAGTCCCGATGTGGCGGTCCCTCTGTTCATTATTTTTATGCTATCGTTGTGTCTTTTCTTTTTGCTACCGCAGGATTCACTTCTATGCTCTATGTTTCGTTGCCCGATGAAAATAGCCCGGTGTCTCGTACGAAACAAGAAAAAATATTCGACAAATTCCTACTCGTTAGCCCTCCTGTACATTGAAATGAAATTATGTTTGCTACGTCCGATTGATTGAGAGAAATTAGTGGTCGTTTGAAATATAAGGATTCATGGATTTAATTTAGGGATCAACGTAGTATCAACTGCATTGTGATTATTAATGACGACAGTTGATAGTGGTTATTTTGATTAGATATAATTATTATAAAGCCCTGTATCTATGACAGAGAGTATTACTTTTTATATTCTTTCATGATGTTTGAGTGATTTTGGAGTGACAAATTTTTAGTCTTATTATAACTGTTCGTTCTTTCTGTGTTAATTGTTACAACTGGATTATTGTGCTTCATAAAAGCGGTCCCTACCCATTTCCAAAATATGAATTTTAATAACAATGAAAATTGCTTCATTTTGTACACAAGTAAAGCTCGCAGGCCTTGTAGTACAAAGTAACTGGTATAGAATCTCCTCCGTGTTTTTTGTTCATCCTAACGCAATGTCTAATATATTTTCGGTGTCAATTCATTGTAGGATACACAAGTCTTTCCCGTTTTTGCTTATCCATAATAGTGGATTCTATATCGGTACTTCTTTTATTTGATAATTTAATTTGAAATTAACCTTTCAAGGGGTAAACCAGCAAAATTTGACACGTGAACGTTGACATGTGGAAAAGTAGCATTCAATAGTTTTCCTTCCTAAATAATAAAGCGGCAAATTAATTTGACAAAACTAGATCTAAAGATTTTTTTCTTTTTAACCGCAATTTAGTGAAGTTTATAAGTAAAACGTCCAATGTCATCTGTGTATATGTCATCTCTCCTTTTTATGTCATTGTGTTTTTATATATATGTCCGGTTGTGGTAGCGATAAATGTATAATTATATGCAAATACGTTTTTTTTTTGCAAAACATACTTTCCCGTGTGAAAGCCACATCGACTTTTCAGCTTCATCTTTCTGAATCGATTAGAGAAATCCCGTGTGAAGCGTCGAACGCTTTTCCTCTCCCTCTTTTGTGAGGTGTGGAAATCGTAACGACTTCATCGCTGCGATGATCGGAGAAAAAAAGGTACTCGAGAGAAAATGATGTGGGAACAGGAGTGAATCTTTTGAAAGAAAGTAAGAAGTGAAAGAAGGAAAAAGGAGGAAGCGTGGGAGGAGCTGATCGAGTCGACGTATAGGAAGTTCATTGAGAGGACTTAATTTCTGTCGATCGGGAAACCGGTGGCAAAAAAGGTGTAGGGTGACCCGCGTAACAGGTGCCTAATTGTTATTTGTCAATCATTGTACGTTAATCCTTTCGAAGGCTGTGTTCGGTCGATCCCACCTTCGATCGTCTTGGGAAATGATCGCTCTATAATTAGACTCTGAAGAAAAAGGAAACACACATATTAATCAGGTCTCGGACCCTCCCACTTCCATCCTCCAACTTTTTTCGATCCTCCAAGAAAAGAGTACAGCTTGAGAACTATCGACGTTCGCAAGCGTCGTGTTAAAATATTAAAATATTTTTCATTTCCGAACACTTCATCCGATCATCTTTAGACAGCCTAATGTCAGTACTTACTTTATCTGCCTCATTGACATCAAATATGTACGGTCAAGCAGCGAAAATTCAAGTGGTATTAATTTGGGTAGAGCCGAAAGGAATTTTGCGAATTTGCACAGAAAAATAAACATTCTCAGCTTGCTATCTTCCTCAAACTATTGTGACTGTTTTCCATTTAAAGTCATATGAAAGTCGACATTATATAATAACGAAAGTATGTCATCACTGTAAAAAAATATCGATGATCTTGAAAAATGCAAAGAAATGACCTTGTATGAAAAAGTAGTAATAGTATTTTGTAGTTGATACAAAACAGTTTGATATGAAAGGGTGCATGTGATAGTGGGAATAAATTTTTTTCAGTCTCTTATTTTAAGAATCTTGAAAGCTATGTTGATCTTTTTAATGGAATCATGTATCTTTATTATATATATTTTGTTGTGGGTTGCAAGACGAGTCCAGTGATCTAAAGAAACATGGCAATTAAATGTCTTGGAGAAACTATTTTGCAGCCAATAATATTGAAGAAGGTTGACATTACTGTAAATGCAATTGTTTATTATTACATCATTTCGTATAATTGTAACTAGGTACGCAATGAACTGCTGTCTAATTAAGATAAGAGTAGGAAACAGGCAAGTTATGTTTTGTTGATCCTATATACTGAGATGTTTTAGAGCGCTGTAAAATAATTCAATTTCGACCGAGCAAATCAGTGATTATCCTCATTAATTACTAATTATATTTCTGTTTATTCCACCAGCATGAGTTGCATTTCGTTTTCACATGAAGCTCGGAAGCACGCCGCTGCTTCATAACGTTGGATTTTATTTCGATTCTCTTCTTCAGTGTTCCTTTTTTTTTCTTATTTTCAATTCACGCACAGTCACGAAGACAGATTGATTTGGTGTTTCGTGATCATGATTAGGATGATTCGTTGGAAAGCATTCAGTCGTCTAGTTTGCACAACTCTGATGCTCGGCTTTTTCCCTCTAAAAAGGAGCACCGCAATGACATTCGGCGGCCGTGCAATGCTCATCCTCGGATACCCTAACGGCTACCATGCGAGCGGGATTCTTAGCGATTCGACACGACGAACTTCCTACTTCCACCGGCGAAAAGAACGAATGCCTCCCAGGTCGAAATGAATGTGATTGTGCTGCGACCATTCGTTAACTCGAATGGGCTACTGTGCATTGTGCTTCTCCAGAAGTCGGTCTACGCTGGACCACCTAGTTTGGGCTACTGCAGAGAGCAGACCCAATTGAATAGGAAAAATTTTCTTCGTTAGTTCTTTAATGTTGCGTCAACTACACGGGTGCCCCTGGTAGACGTGGTTGAAGCAGCATAAGTCCAAAGTAAGGAAACAATGTTTCATTTATACGTGTTGACAATTTGACGTCTCAAAGTTTAAAGGAAGAGCTCATTTTATCCTACTCGTGAAAGATTCCATGCTCACGAAATTTCATAAAAATCGGAAACATTTGTACATGAACTGTGATCACTCAGCATGGAATAACTCATAAACTATTCGAATAATAGAACATTTGGATAGTGGAGTGTTCGTATAGTAGAACGTTCGGACTATGGGTGTTCGAATGAGGGAGGCCGAGGCTAGTTAAATCTTTCTATTTTTTATTTTTTATTTTGTTTGCGTTCCATACTCAATACCATTAATGATTTCCACTTAAAGTATCACCTTTCCTCTACTGATGGCCGCTGTTCCGTTTAGTTAAACCAAAATTATGGCTCTGAGAAAAAATAATTTTAAAGGGCCGGACATCTTGTGTCAAAGTGCCCCGATACTTCATAATTTTTGCTTTTATAATAAGTGTAATTAATTTTTGGAACCAATAAAAACGTTTTTGCCAACATTTTACACTGCAACAACTTGCCCCGATTGATGGCACTGTGTATAAAATGTCAGAAGTTCAGATTAGATTAGTCTATTCTTATGTAATTTGCATGCATTTATAGCTAAAGGAACACTAATTCAAATGTAGAAATAGTAACTTACATACCTTTATCAGATAGCTCGGAAGAAAAGATTTATATAGAAAGCGAGAAATTGCTGTTTGTATAAAAAAGTAGAAGAAGTGTTATAACATGGCAACATATAAACAAATTAGAACCCAACTCCGTACGCAGCTTTGTATCGTTGACACAGTTCAGACATTTCATTTTCAAAATGCTAATTTGAACGGAAAAATGTACAATGAACGTCATTGTAACAACCAGCCCCGGTCTCCCCTGTTCGACGTTCTACTGTATTTTCTTCTTTTCTCATCTGGTGTAGATGATACTTGGGGGCATAGCGTGGCCGAAGGAGAAGTACCGTTGCCAACTTTATTGACAGATCTTTCGCGGAATACTCGTCCGTCGTGTCGTTGTCGATGCTTCTCCATAAATCATGTCACGGAGATCAAGGACAAGGCTTCTCAAATGAATGACCGAGCAGTTAGCGACTTAGTCGCGGAAGCAGGGAAACAAGGAGAGAAAATTTAATAAGCTATAAATTAAAAGTTCCCTTAACTGCCATTTCCTTATAGGCAATCAATGCATTCTCGCCGGTGTCTTGTCAAGCATTAGGTATATCACCCGCGGTGGCAATCACGCTACGGACAGTCTCCCCCGTGTAAGACTGGTTTTAAAGTGTAGAAATAAAGTGTTTTCTTGCTTGTACATTTTCTTTCCAGCAATCTAGAGTCTCTAACTTTATTAACCATATTAAAGCCACGCGTGCCAATGCGCAATTGGTAGTCTAACGCCGTTGGCTATTTTATGAACAGGAATCATCACACAATTGTTGAAGAAGCATTTAGGAGTGCCTATGTATTAGGTTTTAAAGTATTGTCAAGGAGGCGCATTTATAACAACTCAGCTACCACTGAATTTTCAGATAGTATTTTGAAAATTTATAGATACATATGTTTTTTTTTAAGTTGAACTGAATAGTGTAATAATAAATTAATCAAATTTTTTTTATACGTTTGTAACAAAGGTTGTAATCAACCCTGCTCAACACATACTTGTATTTTGAATTTTCAATAGGGATTTCTTACGTATATGCGTTGAATACGAATCTGCAAATCGTTTGTTTCCATCACCGTCAGTTTCTGAAACAATTAATTTTGAAAATAAATGGCAGATTTTCAACTTCAAAGATGTTTTATGCTTTGATAGCAGTGGTTATTCGGTTGCTTTTTACGCAAAATTATTCTATGATGAATAAAATGATATCAGTTGTTATAACATTATACAGACTTAAACATGTTTAAAGAATGTTTAAACTTAAAAAGGAACACTGAAAATGCACCAATTTTTCGCGGATATTTTTCAATTTATTTGGAAAACTAAGAGTCTAGGAAAAAAGATAACTACGCTACGAAATAGAGCAAACCTTTTTCCTTGGGGAAACACCAAGAAAAGATACACGTCTTGTTTTGGTTTTAATACAGACACGATTGAAGTGGAAAATTTGTACCTGTTTTCAAAATTGATTGTTTAAAAGACTGAGAGAGATGGAAACAAAAGGTTTGCAGACTTGCATCAGCTCACGAAAATCTACAAGAAAAGGCCGAAAAAAAGTCAAAATTTGTTGAACAGTGTAATTCTGTTAAGCATTACTTTTCAGAATTTTTCACGAAACAAGAATTTAAACAAAATTAATATAGCACTTTAGCATTTATTTTCAATGTATTTTATGACTTCCTGTAATGTTCAAATCGTTTTGTTTATATTATTTATTATATTGAAGCTATCATTATACATCTCTCATTCTTGTAATTATGTATGCTAATTCACGACATTCACTTCGTCATTACGTTAACCAGCCTCGACATAAAAAGTGTGTTCTAAGTGCAGTAGATCCTCAATTACCAGAATTAATTGAGCCCCCCGGATTCGGATAATCGAACGATTATATTTTCATGTGACAAATCATATTTATAATACAGTATTATTTGTTATCATTCTTTACATTCTACTCATGTATGGCAATATCTGAATTGGTATTATTCGCTGATTTTATGCTTTTCTAAGTGCAGGTTAGTCAATTTTAAATAAAATTTATGATTTTAGTTTCCTCTTGTTCTTTTTTAATGTCACAAATTATCGGTTTTTGGAATTTTATCGAATGCTGGAAGCTGTAAGTTGTTTACAGTGATTATTCTTCATCACCTTGAAATTGTTCAGATGACCGATGCTCTGCTGTGATTATAAAAAAATTGCAATTTTTTCACCTTTGTATTTCTTGAATTGAATACAGTTTGAAAGTGCACAGTTCAATAATTAGGGTCAATTAAAAATCAATGAACACAAACATGTATGAAAATATAATATTATATAGTAACAATATTTTCTACATTCACAATGGTAATAATTTTGTACTTTTCGTTTAATAGCTGAAAGACGAATATTTTATAATTTCATTTAAGAAACGGCACGACGTACAGTGTGCTATTTCGACAATTTAGCTTTTAATTAAAAAAAAAAGTTCTCTTGTTTAATAATTTCTTGTCTACAATTTAAATTTAAAGAATCTAGAGAACTTAAAACCCAATTTCATTTGACCGAAAAGTGCACTGTAACTGGGAAACTCATCAAATAAAAACTTTTCCTAAATTTTTCTGCTTTATATAATCTTTACTTTTTAAAAATCACGTGGCTCGTTTCGAGGAATCCTTTTTTTATCATTTAGTTTAAAAGATTAAGAACGCAAGCTTTGCGAAGGGTTTAAAAACGAACTATCGACGTTTACTATTCTTTTGAAAAGAAATTCACTTGCGCATATTTGCGCATTAGTGGAAAAATAACTTTTTTTATGCTTTAAGATTCATGTAGGAATCGTAATATTTTTTTTATATTTTAGATGATTTTCTGTAAATAATGTATAACTTGTATAACTTAAGAGAAGAATCTTGATTTTCATAGAACAATTAATAAATGCCATTAACTTATTTAAAAAAAGAATTGCACCCCCTGTTTTGCCCCTCACTGTGCAACGGGGGTCTTAACGATAGTCCGAAAGACACGAATTAAATGAAGATATCCCACACGTGCGCGGAGAAATTTTTCGAAGCGTAGCACGAGTCAAAACTCAGGAGAAGAAAATTTCTATAATGAAAGGAACTTCTTTACGACCACAAGTCGATACCTGCCGGGTCAGGAGAACGAGTCCCATGTTCTGGCGCAGCCATTATTTCAAAATTTCCAGATCTCATTGATGCATTGTGACTTAATTCCCTTTCGTGCCATGGCCACGATGGGTGGTCGCTGGATTTCCCTCGTGTTTCCCATAAGAACGCACCCCGTTGAGCGGATACAAGTTACAAAGAAAGTGAAACCGCCAATGCATCGTGTGTTTCGATTTGGTGGTATATCTGAAAAGTAACATTGCATTCGTACATACAATTCCAAACGTGGAATTCTGTACTTAAATTTTTTACAAATTAAACGTACATGTACAGCGTGGATCTCTTGCGTAGCCTCGCAAGTTCCCATGATTAAATTGTGAATAACATAATAAATAAAGATTTCGCATTTTTCACTGAATTTATTATAAATTCACCGCGAAATTAGTGAACATTCACGTACATTTAAATGTTTTTTTTTAACAACGTACATGTAATATCGAACCCTCGTAATGTAGGTCATAAGATAACCTCGTCATTATAAAATCTGAAAGTACGTATATTTTCTTTGTATACGTTTTAAATAAATATTCGTTCCTTTGTGTTTCATAATTTAAACTATTCATTGAGGAATGGAATAATATAGTGAGTGCAAGTATGTTTCACTAATTATCTTATTCTTTTTTTTAATTCTTCCTTTGCGTCTTCTTTCCATAACTTTCTGTTAATTACCCTAAATATATTGTTAATTGCCCTTTAATTTCCTTTTCAATATCTCGGTTCGAATAGCCGTCATCGTTCAACGTTTTTACTTCCTCAACTTCCGCGACAGTCAACGAAGTGCCACGTCCTACGGCAATGCCAGTAATAATAATGATGTTATAATTACTAAACTTTTTGTTATGAGAATACCAACTGAACCACATTATCTTCACAAAACAAGTTTCAACGAGTTTCTTCGATCGCCTGGCAATAATTAACATAGTTAAGTAAATAAGGCTATTTATTAAGCGCTTCTTTTGCTTCGACAGAGCACAATTCTAAAAATATTGGGAAATTGTATCCGTAGCTTGTTAAAATAAAGGGCCAATCTCCAATTTGTAATGTTAGGGAAACGGCGCACATTAGCCCTTTCTATTGTAACATACATAACACATTGGCCTCCTGAGAATACATCTAACTTTGTTTGTCATAGTGGAAAGACCGTGGCCCTTATTCTATGATAACGTTCATGATCTTAATTATGCAATAATCTTATACATTGGCCCCTTTTCTATCAAGGTACAGATATATACAAAAATATAAATAATTGCTACCTCATGCTCGGTGTAAAAAATGATCACCTTATAACATATGAATATCAGACGAAATATTCTTCTGTTTGTACGAAGTAACATATTTGAAACTCTGGATATTGAAGTAACCAGCACTGTACGTATCAATATATCCAAAGAAGTATCTTGTTACGAAAGTTTTCAACTTATATGTTTTTCCTATTACATAAAATATCACAAGAGACGATGTTTCTTAACACGTTCACTATCAGCGTCACATACGTGTGCCGGACCGATTCTCTTCTAAGGGCCCGACGTCACACATGTATGACAGGAATAATTTGTCATATTATAGCCATTAGTCCAAAGTAAAATACATGGAACTACTCTTAGAGACAAAACTCACCTGGAAATACCATATTGAAGCAATAACAGAAAATATAAGGGTAAGAAGAAGACAGATGTACTGGTTAACCAGTAGAAAATCCAAAATGAATATAGAAAACAAATTAAAAATTTACAAAACGATCATAAAACCTATATGGACACACGGAATAGCACTATGGGGAATGCCGGCAATGAGTCACATAGCTGAATTAGAGACAATTCAATCACAAATACTCAAAACAGTTGTTAATGCTCCATGGTACATAAGAAATGAGGATCTATGTAAAGACCTAAAAATCCCAACAGTTAAGGAAGAAATTAACGGATATGCAAACAAAATATAGGGGAAAACTTAAAACACCCAAACCAGGTGGCTGTAGAAGCGTACGGAACCCGCATAAAAAGAAGACTAAACAGGAAACATCCCATTGACTTAATCATATCACAATAACAAGATTGTAAGATGACATCCCGCTGGGAATAGCCATCCGCCTGATATTTAAGATAAACGCTACAAAAATTTACCAAATGTCCAGCTCGACAAATTCTAAAGTTTAAAATAAATAAAAAAAATATTATAGCCAAATGAACAAATGAAGTCTACTCTGAAAATTTGCAGTGTATTGTGCAAAAATACAAAAAACAAAGCCTGGCGTGTGGTGGACGTTTTTCCCCCCTCGGACCGTAGCAGCGAACGTGTTAGTGTTCTTTAACGATTCAATAATTTCTCTGGAAGTTCACGTTTTCGTAAGTATCCGCAGAGTTTTTCACATTAGCGTACATTACAGTGATCAGACGTTTATCATTAAACACTCGAGTTTTTATAAAATAATATTGAACGCAGAGGCGCAACAGATTCTACGTAGAAGTATAATCAAAACCGGATACGCTAAAATCTAGATCTTGTGCTGTCTCTTAAATCTTGTAAACAATTAACTGTTGCAACGTTATCGTAATTACATGGTCGATTGCTAATTGCACGGTATAGCTGAACAAAACTGAAAATGAGGAGGCGTGTCAGGCTCGTATTTCATTCGAAATATTCAATAATACTTTAAACTCCTATACCAGCAGAACGTCTTCTCGATGCAGCGCGACAGCTATAATATTATACTGCAACGAATCGACGAAATAAATAAACTCTATCAAATCGTAAAGAGTCCACTGCAGTTATTATAATAAATTCATGTAGAAGTGGAAAAATACGTTTCATAAAATTGTCAAGCATCTTAATATTTCCGAACTATCAAAGACGGGAAATATTATTCACGGGAGTGCAAATTTTGAATGAACAGAAAATTAATATCAGAACTTTTACAATTATCTTGCTTAAAAGAATGTCTCGGGTATTGGAATATTCGATAACATAAGAAAAATTTCTCAGCAGCTTGTAAAAATATTGCATTAAAAATATCTTGACAGAATTTTGTAAAAGATTTTTGAGACATTGAGGTTTACCATACGCATTTTTAGATCGTTCTTCTTGCATTTTTTCGAATTCAATTATAAATTTTGAAGCAGGACTATAATTAAATACTATTTTAAGTAAAAAATTAATTATTAATTCTGTGATTGTTAAGCTGTCCTGCATTGCTATTTCCCGGTGTAACTTTCATAATGGATAAATTATACTTCTCGAAAGACAGGGGTGTGCGAAGTGTCTAAGATTGAATTTATTGATTCAATTCATTCTATGAGTTTCACGTGAGAAGGTATTATTATTGATCCTAAAGGAGCGATAGTTGTATTGTTAAATGTAAAGTAGTGGATACTAAATGGAAATTATTCATCTTACTTCAAGACCCACTTCAAGAATACTTTATTCTACAAATATACAATGTGACGAACAGTTCACTTGACTTTAATATTTGTTGCATGTACACACATAACCAATGTTTAATCTTCAATTGATAAATAAAGAAATTATTTAAAATACTATACATTAAGTCTCGAATCAATAAAAATGAGGTACAACAAAATGTTAAAGTAGTTGCACATTTCACAGACTCTAGCTACAGAAACAAAACTTTCAAATTCAATACAATATATCTGGAGCGTATCATATCAATCTTATGTTTACATTATGAAATCTCGAATTATAGTATTATCTTATAAAAATTGAAACAAATAAAAAATATGAATTGAATGTTTATCTGGGAATCGTAAAATTGAAAATCTGTTTTATTAGTAATTTACATAATCGTTTAAAAGTGTGACGCTGCTGTTCGAACATAATTAAAAACGTTAATGTATACAAAGGAGTTATAGTCAGGGATCCTAAAAAACTTATAAGCAAATTAAATACCTGTGGCAAAATCTAAAGCTATTGCTAAGAATAGTTATTTCACCCGTGCATAATAATCTCATTTCTACATATAATATCTATCAGAATATTTCTTGGAGACTTGTAAGTTAAATTTACAGAATACTGTATTATAATAATGTCTTTCGTTTTATAAACGATTCCATAAATTGACTTTAGGTTCGAAGTTTCCCATGTAAGTCACGGTTTACCAAGCAACAGAAATAATTTCTTAATTATGTCCCATAACGTCCTAAAGTGTGTTGGTTCATTATCTCACACTTTATCAGCTATACAGCGTGGCAAAAAACTACAGGTTAAGATTTCGTTGACTAATAGAACTCGTAAAAATAAACAGAAAGTGCTTAATAAACGCAGGTCTACAAAACAATTGTTCCGTTGTTGGTTACTGGTTGGTTACTAAATACATTAATTAACAGATTGCACCCGTCTATGGGAGTCAACGGGGATCACTTTGAGCACTTACTGTAACAAACGTAAGTACTGAGACTGTGAACAACGTTTTCGCAAATATCTCGCTAATTATTAGGTTTAGGACAAACAAAGCTTAATACATTTTTATAGAAAATTCACTGCTTTTTTTAAATTTTGATACGAAAAAGATACGCGTTCCATTTAGAAAATTCAAGGTCAGCTTGATATCTCGTAAACAAACAGGTTATTTAAAAATTCGTTTTTGCATCACGATTCTCTTCGATACCGTACAATTTCTATATGGAACACTTTTTTTTAGAATATACACTTTACAAGTTATTCGGGGCGGAGTAGTTATATAACTCATTCTGCATATGCTAATTACTTTGTGTACTTTCTTCAGTGGCAAACATGTAAAGTTGTAATATAACGTAGGTGGTCTAAAACTTTTACACAGTACTGTATAAACGTGAAGCTAGAATGAATATCTCTCTGCGTGAATCTCACGGAGCTAGTGGTTTCTTCGAACTATATTCGGTGAGAACGTTATTAGAAAAAGAATTGAAAGGGGTTGAAGGAACAATCGACTGCTTCGAAGAAGCAGAAGCGTAACACCATAGGTCTATTATATGTGTATCATGGAAATGGAGTTGCGTGAAAACGTGGAACTTTCTTTTGCCCTGAATCGCGCTTTTATTGGTCGGCTCGACACTCTGTTTCCACGTGGGTGGCTCAGCTGGGCACATTACACGGGCTTTCAGGGCAGTTTAGAAGCCGTTTACGGGGCCCCGTTAGACAATGCTAAATCTTCAGACGGGAAAGTGTATCCTTTGATGTTGCGAACACCTACCACGTTCCTTAACAGTGTGATCCACTGATCGACTTCTCATAGTTTCACGTGAAACGTCTTCATCGCCCCGTTACTTTCCTTCCCTTTGATCGCCCTCCACGGTGTCTTCATTCATATTGATTGTAGTTCAGCCGATGACTCGTATATTCTGCAGGATATAACATGCCAGATGCAACGGGTCAACTTCCCGACCGTGTTCCGGAACACGATCCAACACGATTTCGGAAGGATTCCTTTATGCTGAGAAATTCGATTACGACTTCCTCCCCGGGTGAATGTAAAATTTCGATTTCATCGTATCAGTTTTTTTAGGACACAGTCACTTTTCTTTTTTCATGAGACAGTGTTCCGTGAATGCACAGGAAAAGTGGCGATTCGGAGATCAAAAAGGAAATGAAACGCATCCGGAGTTTCGATGCGACTCTGGCGGAAAATGGCGAATTTGTATAATATTCGAAAAAGAGTAATAATCCTTTATCCTAAATGTGATGGGAAAGTTATAATGATTAGAATTTTAGGGGTACAATGTCGGGCTCGCTCGCGGGTTATCTTTCAAAACGTTCTCAAATTATTTATGTTAATGGTATCTTGTCACCGATAGAAGTGATTTCAGGCGCCCTTAGGAGAAACATTCAGAGCGTATATTATTTAATTTCTTCATTAATGTTTTAACAAATGTATTGAGCAGTAGTCAGATTAACCTTTTGACTCCTGAATGTTTCGGAAAAAGATGCACATCGTGTGCTGGAATTTTCCACGGTTGAACACGCGTTAAACTGAACATTTACTTATAATAGTGCATAGAATGTCGACTGTTGTTTATGCGTTCTAAAATTGCAAAATATATAACGAAACACTTATATTTTAATAACACACGCTGAGGTGATAATTCTTCCGAATATATACATTGCTAGCATATGATAAACACATATTCCTGGATCAGTTCGCCCCCATTTTAGGTAATACTTACAGTTAGACATTTACTTTGAACTACTCCACCCTGTATAAGTGTTTGTTCCGTTGAACAAAACAAAATAGAATATCTACAGAAAATTAATTAATTCCATCGTGGCTTTCGATTGTTACAACTTAATTCGTACATACATTTGCAACCACAATATCCTTTTCCTGTTCCCATCAGACATTGTCCAATACTCCCGAAACAGTTTCTCCTTCTTCTTCAAACTGAAAACCGGATACACTCGAGTTCCGTTCTCCCGTATGTTGCCATTTCAATTATAACGAAGAAGTCTCAGGCTGTACGGACGGTCTCGTGTGCGTACTATATGGCATGTAATCATGTTCCTTTTTTTTTGCTGTTTATGCGCGTACTGTACCCTGTATTTTGAGTACGCGCTGCGACAGACCGGGCTCGCCGTACCGAAAATAACAAATCCTGAAAGCTGACGGTGTCAGAGTTCTCGATTTTTGCGGAAGCAAACCGTGGGCCCGTTGATGATGCGTGTACCATCGCTGGTTCGTTCTTCCTTGAGAGAGATTCGGGTTTCAGATGCTGGAAGAAAAGGAGGGGTCGGATGGGAGGTGGGAAGAGAAAGAGAGAAAGTGCATCGGAAGGCGGGAGACGGTGTTATTTACGCGTATCGAGATCTGTTATAATTTTCACGTATTCAGAACATTGCGTGCCTCGTGACGTGCACGCTTGGCACTTACGGGGGGGCTCGGTGTTCTCCGATGATTATGCAATTGCATCGGGTAAATATCGATGGGCCAACACCATTGGAAGGTGATTTCTTCGATTGGTTATTAACCGGTACTTCTGTCGATTCACGATTATAATATTCCACGCGTGAGAAGGCACGAATTTCGTTCGGCTTCGCTTTTCAGAATTTTCGCTTACTGTCTATATTTTGCGAGCAATGGAACCGATTACACGGATAAATGATAGAGCGGTTCCGAAGTCTTTGATGCACAGATTTCTTCACTCGTTTCGGAGAATATTCCTTTAGAACTGCCTTCTAACCAGAGGTCGTGCGCAGTGTGGTACTTCGGCAACTTAGCGAAACAAAATTATTGCACCAAAAGATTTGTAGTTTTCGTTGGTTTTGTGTCTTTTTCTAACAAGAAAAAACATACACTGCAGTTAACATATGTTGGTGTCATTTGGTCACCTCATCAAGCGAAATACACTGAACAAATCGGAAACATACAACGTAGATTTTTGAGATTGGTAGCATATAAGGACGGAACTTCTATACATACAAATAACGGACTATAACTACGAAAACGTTCAACTTTTCCTTATCCCTCTATAACGCCATATGACTTGGAAGTTACATATCTATGTATCTATATTTGTTTAGTCTTATTCTGTTTATTTATCACTCTGTGCAATTATATCCTACGACTATACTGCCACCGAGGAGTCTGTTCGGTTATTATTATGTTTATAACCTGCGATACAAATTTTATCATTTATGTGATGTATCAGTTTCGTCATACGCAAAATAATTTCGGTTATAGAGGGTTAACTTGCAATCACTTGAAACCCGTAGGCGTATAACTGTCTCACTTTCTTAGTTAACCCTTTGACTGCGGACTACTTGGTAACGAGGTGAACGCTGCGTGCGGTCGTGAGATTGACACCTTAAGTTTCTCTTAAAAAAATTACAAATACATACACTTACCGAGGAAAGTTAAGAAACAAAGTGGACGTTTGGGAACTATCATATATTCTTTATCCTCTGACATACACAGGTTAGAAATCAAATAGCATAGAAAGATAACATTTCATACATCGACATGGTATAAGTGTTTCTTCGAATATACTTTTATAAAGGCTGTACTTAATATTGAACCGAAGAAACCAAACAAAATCTTAATGACGAAACTTAGGAAACATATTTTGCTTAAATCATATAACCGGTATTAACAAAAACGACTGTGCGTAAATGTCTGTAGTTTTCGTGGTACCCTAGTAAGATGTTGGAAAACCCTTGGATTTGATAACTGCATGACACCTGCGAGGCATTGACTCGATTAATCGAATACCAAACTCATCCGGTATTTCAGACCATATTTTTGTGACCTTTTGCATTAACAATCCGTTTTATTGGTAAAAGAATGAGCTCCCAATTGACGTATAACGTAATTCCACAAATGTTCTATTGGGTTCAAATCTGGGGACTGACTTCACCACTTGATCACATTAACATTTTGTTCCGTGAGAAATGTCTTGACTAATTTGGAAGAATGTCTGAGGTCATTGTCAGGTTGACACAGCCATCCTGAAGAAAGTTTGTCTTAAGTAAATGGCAGCATATGATTTTGCAAGATGTTGCAAGACATAAATGTATGCATAGTTTTTTTTACTTGTATTAAGACAGCAGAACCATTACGTGAATAACAGTCCGATACCATTTTGACTCGAATGTTTTGATTTCTGTATACTATTTCGTTGTAAATATTGTCCCTGTAAATATTTATTCGAAAAATTCATAGTGTATGGAACATGTGTGCATTTCTTTATCTTTCTTATACGGCTCCGGGGAGATAACAATTCTTTATTGTTTATCCATGGTTAAAATACGTACAGTGACGTAAGTTCTGGTCTTCGGGACTTGTAATTTCCGGTACTTTTTACTTTTTCAGTCTACTTCCAGTGGTACCATTATTCTGACCGGTTGTTCTCAGGTGCATCCCTCAGTAGAACTCGAAGAAACAAAGAGCTACACACGCACTTCCGTTTACGCAACATCCTTCCGGTAAATGTTACCGGTCTGTACGTACACAAATATGCTCCTACTGGACCGCAACATTCTTGTGCTGTTACTCAATTGCATTCTGTTGCCACGTGGTTCGATTCGCCAACATTGATGCGCTTTGCGCCGTTAGTTTTATCGTATGAAATTTTAATATCGAGAAACGTGAAAATAATACCAAGGGCACGTGTGGAACAACAACAACAACGCAAGCTTATAAAAAACGTCAGATCATTCCATAAGTAATGTCGTTTTTAACCTTTAAGAGGATTATTGGGGCCGTAGCGGCCCTGTGCAACTTTAAACTAGTAATTGTTTAACATGTGTTGATATAATTATTTGAAGATTTATGTAATCCTTTATTATCCCATTATGCTTCTAATGCTGTAAGGAAAATTGATAATTTTTGTCTATTCGATAAAAATTAAACAATTATTAGTTTGAAGTTGCACAGGGCTGCTACGGCCCCGCTAATCTACTTAAGGGTTAAATATGACGAAGTGACTCGGTAAGATTGAAAATTTAAAGCAACCCCTGATAAAAAGCACGGAGAATTCTGAGTAGTAATCAATATTCCAAAATTAACGATTAAAAAATGATGATTAGAATAGAAAAGATCTTTGACATTTGTAGGATCTTGAAGGACTCGATGAGGAATTGAACTTTCAAAATGTTTGTAATATCATAAAGTTCGAATATTCATAGATCCTCCAGTACAATTTTAAAAAATATGCAGGGGTGTGAAAATACACGAAAATTTGAATTAAAATACATTTTTTTATGTATTTAAAATTTTTATTTGACAGTAAACAAGAATCATTTTGTAGGATGATGTCAGGTCATCCCACAAGTAATGTTCGTTTACAAATATGACTTCATCAAACGTAAATAGATTAATAACTACAGTTATTTTTACTTTACAGGCTACTGAATGTATTAATTTTACTGTTCTTATTCAATTATTTCAACAGTTCTCTGATTTCATTTTCGAAAAACTTCTATTGTTTTAAAACCATTCATTTCAGGTTGATTTCAACCAATTACGATAATTGAATTTGTTGTCAGGTAAAAAGCTGTCCAAAAACAAGCAGCAGTCGGTAAGTATGTCTAATCTTGAGTATGACAAACGCCATTACTCCATTTTTCTACGGAAATCGCATCTTATTTATAAATTTGTAAGCAACAAGTATTTGCTATGATAATCGAAATTTTCAATGAGAAGTTCTAAACAAAATAAATCCCTCGCATTCCACCATATGCGTAATACAATTTTTACAAAACAAAATCCGATAACAGATTTATATTTATTTAACACATATTGTATACGATAGGGAACGACATTACTTATGGGATGACCTGATACTTCAAATTTATTATCATCTAGCTTTTTAGCGCGAGGTATTTTATTCAAATGCGAAACTCGCATCGAATGGCACTTGTAATATCTTCAGATTAATACCATTAACAAAATTTATATTGAATATTTCTTTGGGACCTCTTACTCATTGTCAGTTGACTGATGCAGACATATGTTTGTACTCTTAGAATTATTTATTTGACATTTCTTCGAATATCAATGCCGACATAACTTGAAATCAACAATTGACACCGACATCAGCCGGAACGTTACAAGAATTAATAATTAATTCGGCAATGTTTGACGCATACAACCCTGCGTGGAAGTCAATCCGCCAATTAAAAATTTGTACATTTCAACTTTTTCAAATGCCCCCCACAAATCCGTAATTATTCATTCTATCAATTACAAAATCATAAACATCCCCAATAGCAATCATCTTTGAAAAATGAATTTATTAGCGGCCCTCGGAGATTCGGCTGGAGGAGCAGCTCGGTTTCAGATTGTACGCGCCAATTACTTGGCTGTATGCAGTTAGGTTACTTGAACGGCTTTATTCATTTTCGTGCGCGGTGCCCTGTGATCTGTCATTATTTACGAAGGCCCCAAGCAGAAAATGTTAATGCGCTTCCGTGACGCGAGATCGAGCGTACAATCGTAATTCACGGTTTTGGTAACGAGCCGATTCAAAAATTTTATTCCGCTTGCTGGTCACTTTTGTCACTTATTGTCAGAGAAGCAGGGCAAGCCGCAGGTAGAATTCGTGACACAAACCTGTTTGATGCCGTGTCAAATGGGTTGTTAAGCCACTGTGATTCGGCCACGTTTATTTCGGACTTCCGTGCTACCCGCGCGAATATTTAACCCTTTTAGTGCCGAACAACGACATATCGTCGTTGGCTGCACTTGCGAAAAGTGCCGACGACGGTATATCGTTGTGTGTGAGTTTAAAATTTTAAGCTCAAAAATGAGAGCTATCTTACGGAAAAGTACGGCAAATGTTTAACTGCATAACAATACAAGTTTATAATAATACTAGAATATTTTTCCAGTGGTATTATACTGGCTGCATACCATGTACATGAATCATCTGCTTTGTAGTAAGCAACCCTTTTGAAATACTTGTGATATTCTTATAAATAATTTAATTTACGTTGTTTATGTTTTATATTACATGTTTTATGTGATACAATGTCAGAGTGACGATATTTTTTATTTGTAAATGCTGTTTATAAAATATAAATTTTGAATAAACATTAGCATATAATTTTCAACAAATATTGAAATAGTTTACTCATTAATTCACTGTCACTTTAGTTCTTAACATGTTCCTCTTTAAATGTTACAATTATTCTTTAAAACTAAATTTTTATAATTTCTTTCTCAAACCTTACCAAACTACTTACGAGTACATCAGTTGGACTCGGCACTTTTCACTCAGGTTCAACTTTTTCGCTCGGTACTAAAAGGGTTAATCAGGGTAACACTGCTTTATCTTGGAATTCAGCTTCCTGAGAATCCCCAGTCCCTTTAAACATTACTTTCATGAAATCATTACAATACTTCTAATTGCAACAAAAAAGGAACAGTTAGATTCATTTGCTGTAACAGGCATGCAGGAACACTCGGTAACCCCATACTAGACATGACAGCTAAAGAAGCATGTGCCTTAACTAACATTGATCCTTTCGTTATCCTTGATGATCTGGTTAGCCTCCTTAAAAATAGGCGCAGGACGTGTTTGAACATGTGCTGGCATATTAGAGTATGAGAATCTCAAACATGCATTTTGTGCCTGCTGAATAGGACATCTGGGATCTACAAATGTGCGGAATTTTGAAAAAGTCCATGATGAAGGAGTTTTGAGTAAACTATCAGGTCATTCCATAAGCATCACAGTTTTTAAATGTGACTTCAATCGTAAATAATTCAACAGTTCCACTTACTTTTAATTATCGATACATTAATTTCGGTGTACTTGTTCCACTACTATTGTATCGTTGAATTTATATCCAAATGCCGACATAACATTTTCTCGCCAAGAATTCCGTCTGATTTACAAAATTGTTGGTAACAGATCATTGCTGTGATGATCCAAACTTTTATTGAAAAATTCGAAACAATATACTTCTCTGACATTCCACCACGTGAATGAATGTGTTTTATAAGATAGGGATCGCCATTACTCATGGAACAATCTGATACTTTTGTATTTGATAGGTTCTGAACAATAATAAACGATATCGAAAATTTTCTATCAAGACGGCGATAATATATATATATATCCCAGCGGAGTAAATGATTAAAAATTGATAACCATCTTAGGAACAGCGAACAGGTCACCGAACTATAATTCCTAGTACTGTTCTGTTTGCGGTACCATTCGGTAGCAGCGCCTCATTACTTTCAGCGTGAATCTTCGTTTAGTCCGAGTGCGTTGGAAGCCTCTCGGTGCGTCCATCCGCGCACTGTCGAACGATCATTAATCATTCTAAGAACGGTGACTGTGACGTACCGATGTTTTCACCTTGGCAATGATCCAGGAAACGAAGAGAATCCAACCCGAGGAACCTCGTGCCTCGATCCAAAGACGTTTCTATTCAGATTGCCGCACGTGGTTCCATGGCGTATCGCCGGCGTTCCACGAGATGAGTTCATAAGTTAAGCATTTCCGCATAGATCGTAACGCGCGCGTGCATCTACGCGGTGACACAATGAAACGCATTTTCACCAGGAAACCGTTTAAAGGCGTCGAATTAATTCTCAATTGAACGAGACAACGATTCTTCGATGTCATCGTTGAAATGGCAAAGAAAATTGACTGAGGGATTTATACGACGATCGAAAATGTTGTATTCATTTTTTACAGATTGTCTGAAGTGTTCGCGACGGATTTTCGTAGAACACCCTGTATGCACTTAGTCACGTGCACGTAAAGGTTCTTTCCATTAAATGGCACTCACGCGGGGCAATAGACCGAGGATAATGCATGATTTATCGGGATATCTTGTACTAGGACCGGCAAATTAGTAATTGTCAGAATTCACAACGCACTCACCCCCGTCTTACGGAATGGTCAAGGTATTGCATATTTTATTCATATTGCTTGCAAATTGATTTTAACGAGGGGAAGTTACAACCTGGACAAACGCCTTCTTTTGTAAAGCCGAACATAAAATGTGGTGGTTGATGAGTGTAGACAGATTCTAGAATATTAAGGCTTTCCAACCAGAAAGCGTTTTTCATACTTTCTTTAGAAAGTGTTAAGATTCAATGCTTAAATTTCGAAGTACTCAGGTTGATTTCGTTTTTCTTTAAATTGTGAATCTTGATGAAAGGAATAATAACAGTTCATGGATTTTTCCTTAAAATTAATACTTTAATAGAAATAGTATTTAACATGCCATAATGCGCGCATAACTTTATTGTCACTAGAAAAGTTTTCGGCTAATCTTTTCTGTCAAAGTGAACTGTCAACTAATTGTAAGACCCGTAATTCTGCATGATAAGTATTAAGCCGATGGTTTGTTTTACATTTGTATCATGCATATCGTATATTCGTTTGAAGAACATTTGAAAATGATAATGAATGTCATCTACACAGGGTGTTCAGTAATATGGTCTGCTCAATTTATACAGAAGTTTATTTAAACAAAAATCTATCACGATAATAATTTTTATATTCTAATGTAATGTGTCTGGACGTAATTGGCACTGCGGAAAGCATTTGTAAATTATTATTTATATGATACTGTTTCGTCGGTACGATCATTAGAACAAACATTTCAGGACCACTTTGTGCATGTAAACATAACATAAAATATCTATAGGCATCTGAGTTGTTAAATTCATAATTAGCATATTCTATTAAAGGGCACTTAAATAAGTTAGTTTTTAAGATCTATAAAGTTTCTGGTGGATAGGTATGTTAGTAGTAAGTAAGTTAGTAGTCTCGGTTAATTAGTCGTAACGAGGTTTAAAGAGCCGACATCGGTATTTGTCGATCCAGTCTTAATAAAAACTTTTATAATCCGTATAAGGAAACTTGGAATTTTGGTATCATTCATCTGCGCACTGCTCTTCGCTGAAAACCATTCTCGACGAAATACGAATAAAGATTTCTCTAACAATCACAGTAATTTCAGCGCCGAGCTGTCACTCAATCAATGCTCGATTATCCGCTAAAAATAATTAACGATACTACCTCGACGAATTTCTTTGAAAGCAGTCGACTTCCACGTGATTGTAAATTTCTTTAATCGTCTTGTATGTACACGATGATCGTGTAAAGTATTTTCAATCGTAGCAATACTTCCTATATCTTCAATTAATTCACGTTAGCTTTTCGATGTCTACGATTTTTTGATTCTATTAACTGACTTATACATGATTAGTACGAAATCTGCAGTTTTCGGAGTATGGATAAGTAAAATTCGATGTAGTCGATGCTCAAAAGTGCATAACAGTAACATAGAAGTATGGACCGTCAAATACATTTTAATTCTACCGTATAGAATTAATTTGATCTCTAATCATTTTAAAGATACAGCTCGTCCCAATTATGTGGAATATCCTGTATAGAATAACTCCTGACTTTTCTCGGTTGCACCCAAATAACCTGTACGCATAAGAATAAGGGATACAATGGCGTCTTTAAGATTTTACTTACACTAAAATAATGATTTTTGATATCAAGAAACTCATTTGGCTCTTCATTATCGTCGCAAGAAAAATAATAAGAACATCATTTTTTAATATTTGAAGTAATATAATTACTATACCACTAATGGGATAAACTGAGATATACTTAAACGAGTCTTACAATAAACTCATATACGGGTTGTGTCTTCGTCCTTACCTTCCACACGCATGCAAGAACAGCACGTCTAACTTTGGCAAACTTTATAATATTCAACACTCAGTTGGGTCCAAACTTAATACCGTGCAGTAGAAAGATTCAGTATTTACTACTTCAGTCTTACAAAATGAGTTCCTTTTTCTCTGCTTTCGCAGAAAGTAAATTCGGTGGTAGTGCAGAACTCTTTTCCATGTATGTAATAGTATAATCCGAATCGTCTAGACCATGCAAGAATAAAGTAGAGTTACCTCATACACCGTCTTAGTCCATATGATGGTTTCAGGAAAAAAATAAGCTTCATACTTTAGATATATCAATTATTTGGAATAATAATACTCCTGACTGTACTTGCTTGACTACTATTATGATAAGAAATAAAAACAACTTAGGGTAAAATAAAGCTTTCGTGACTTTCACGGCCCGGTATCTCACATTCATTACTGTTTGAGACTTCCGGCTGTGGGCTGTGTCCAATAGGATGAATATCTCAACGTTTCGCTAGCATTGCAGCTACTTTCGTCGGGGGGCAGAAGACACGCTGGTAATGGAGTGCGTCTCCTTGTTGTTGTTTATTTATGTGAGAAGCTTATGGTAGGAATCGAGGATCAAGTGCTTTCGAAGATTCCACTGATCAGTCTAAATTTTCAATTCAACTTTCAATTAGTACGAGAGTAGAGTGCTTCGTATAGACTTTACATGGTAGGTGTCTCTATTAAAATTGTTTGGAAGTTTTATCTTGATCGATTCTCGATATTTTCTGAGAAAGTATCCTATTGTCCTGGTTAATATCCTGGTTTCTTCGAAAAGAATCTTACATTTCAGGACTATTTTATGCTCAGCTTCTACCGATTGTATATAGGGTGGTCCAGTAATCCTAGTACAACCGAGAAGCAGGTAATTCCTTACGTACAGATAAAACAACATTGTACAATTTCTGCGTATGAGGCTTTATTTATGAAAAAAAAACAACTTTGAAATATCTCAAATTACAGTTGAAACCAGAAGTTGTCAATTACTGTAACTGTACCGAACGTACGGTATAGAGTTTACACCCATTACTTGCAACAATTATTGTTGTAATATCACAATTGTCAATTAAAAGATAAGTCGTTGACCTATGACGTTATTTTACCATATGCTAATTATTTTTGTGCTTCGTAAAAAATTTATATTAAAATTTATTTAAACAAAATAGTAAAAACCGTATACAAAAATAATATAATTCTGAAGCTACTTATATTGTCTGAACTAACGGAAAGAACAAGTAGTACATATTCAGAGATTCCGCTGCACTATGTACTACCACTAAAAACCACTAAAAACACAAGCACACTTTCTTGTATATGCAAAAAGTACATGGGTCCAGAACACTCTATTATTATTTAACATAATTCTATAAACTACTTCAGCTTATATTTATTCAAATACATTATAAACTAGTAGACCAACACATTTATATTATAACACCTCATTTCAACGTCGCATCAAATTGGCCTCAACGACGCCAATATAACAATTATTTGAACGACGCACAAGTATTAAAAACAGCAATTTATAACATGTCCAATCATGTATGACAATTATCTCTGCGACACTCAACATGAAAAGGAAACTCATTGAACCATTCAACTGTTTCCTCCACTATCTCTCTCCATTTGAAAAAGAGGTGCGTCTTGTCCACGTTGCGTGACTCCGTGTTTATATTCTGTATCATAGATGAGGAATAAATCTTTGAACCGACGTTCTACTGTAGCATAATCGTAACAATGTAACGGGCATGATTTGACACAAATTGACGTCGAGACCTAATCCTGATACGATGAAGAGTCAGTCGATAGCTGGACGGTGGATCTGGATCGCAAATTGGTGACGCATGTGTGTACCTTCAGGAGCCGTCCTTCACGGCAGAGGTCAGTCGTTAACGCGTCAGGGAAAGATGGACGAGCCACTGCCGGTGTCCGCGGGCGCACAATGCCATATTAATGGCTGTCGGTAGCGGTGATAAATTCCTAGGTCGAACCCGGTCTCCCGCGAAAGCGTTCTTCTTCTACTACGTCCGTTGCTCGCCGCATTCTCGTTTTCTCTTTCCCTCGGGACGGTCAGCTTGGAATGGCGACAATGAGCGGGAATAAGTTAACTCGAGAATCGGAGAACGGGTCTAGATAAAAGGGAAGAAACGGGAGGATGATGAAGAATGTTCATTAACCGAAGACGGAACCTGTTGTTCCTTGCGATCTTCTTTTGGGCCCGCGCTTGATCGTTCAACGGTCGCCGAGAGTGAAGGACATCACTGGATCGTCGACTGATCTGCAATTTCACTTTGTTTGCCGGGGCGTGTCGCAGAAAATAGACAGCGATTCTGGAAAGAGGTTTATTTTGTGTGTTTCGGGTGTCAGAAGAGAAACTGGCTTCGCTGTGACGCGCAATTTATACAGGCTATTAGATATCTATTTCGCAGTTTCGATGATAAAGCGTGTGCTCGGATTCGAAAACGCGGATCGCAAGACCGAAAGGTGCGGACCATTAACACTTTGAGTGTCAAATAGATTTCGAGTGTGAACTATACAGAACCCAAAATTCGACAACCGCGTGACTGTCAGTCGTTCACTACTTGTGTTTGCATTTGATTCTCCAGCGCCCCTCATTCATATAGTGAGGAAGGATGCAGGAATGAACAAAATTAGACGTACATGCGTTTCTTGTTACGAACAACGCAAATGTTCCTTGGCTCAGTTACAGGCACGGATACATGAAAAAGACGTGAAATATTGCCCTACATGTTCTGAAAAATTGAATAGTTTATTATTAAAAGGGTAGATGTCCATTTTTTAAATTTTACACCAGACAATAAAAAGTTCCTAACTGTAAGTTACTTCGAAATAATCTTTATTCGGTTTTTCCAATCGAAATCGACAGAAGATATCAAAACACACTTTTGATATTTTTTTGGATTCCATAACTCTAAACAGGGCTAGGCATCTGTAGTTAGAGAAACGCATATCTTAATTTAATATTACAGGTCGTTGAATTTATCTTTACATAAAGAACAACGATATAGACATAAAAATATAGGGTGCTATTTAAAAAAACATCGACGACTTTGAGTTGACCTTCGTGGTGATCTTGAAGACGAATTTCTCTGTACCATTACACGTGCCCCCTCGTATACTGCAACTTTTTCCTCCAACATTGTTTTTCCAATAATAACAAAAATATTTGGGTATCCTGTTCCTCGAAATCGTTCCTGTGTGAATAAATAAAACTTTCATTCATAAATGGGTTACGAGGACCCTGCGGAAACTTATGTCACCCATGTATGGGTGATTCATAATTGTTAAACCTCGCCATCAAAACGCGAGCTGCCAAAACGCACTATAGTCTTTCGTAAACCTATATGTTCAATTGTGCTTAAAACTGTATACTATCGTTCAAAAGATTTGGTACGCCCTGTAGAGATAAAATTGTTTATTCATACACACGTGTAGGGGTAAAAACACGAGGACAAGATGTATTAAAAATTTATTTAAAACAAACTATTTATTAAGAAATATTTCCGTTGAGTGTTCACTTTTCATCCAGTGACCCCTTGAAATTAACATCTGACGATTTCGGTGAACATGTTATTATACTTAACACATCTTCGTTTTCTCTTCTTTGATCCTTTAACACGCTGACTGCCAGACTAAATTAGTTGAAAATAGCAAACTTTCTAAATTCTTATACAATATGAATACAACACAAAATGTGTATACCCTTTTTAGTTAGTAATATTAGGAACTTTCATAATTTTGTAATGCTTCTATTATACAAAATTCGATATATTTATTAATACTATACATAATCAAGTTAATGATGATGGAATCTATGTGTCAGCCAAATATGGGTGACATGACAGTCAAAGTGTGAAGTGCTAAGTCAGCAACGTACAATATTGCAATTTTGATGTTGTTATAAATAAACAAATACTTGGAATCATATTTTAGTAATAAAATAATTAATTCAAATTAAGAATAGTATATCTATACCGTAGATCCTCGATTATCCGAACACCGGTTATCCTGTTAAAGATAAAATTATCGTCAATAAAATTGTGTACTTAATTTCACACCACTATGTATCTTACATACTAAAATAAAATTATCATGTTTATGTGAAACACAGTTACAACAATGTCAGTCATTCTATTAGCAGCTGCATTTCGAGGAATACAATTGCTTGGAATAGGAGTATTAACTTCAGTGAATATTAAAGCAAAGCAAAGTCACAATGTTCATTAAAATCATTTTCAGGATTATTTATATTCCAATACCTGCAGTAAAAAATATTGAAACAGATCGCTATTTAACACTTTGATGTCGCTGATATCTCGCGAACATCAAGTATTTTTTGACATTTTTGCAAAAATCCTTACGTAATTACGCATTTTACAGTATTATTGTTATCTTGAATATTCTACAATTTCCACTTTATTAATGCTTAAAATATTTATTATATTATCTGAAATATTTATTTGCTTCACATGGGTGTTATTGGAATGAATAAAATCACATATACGTGATAGCGGCCGTCAAAGTGTTAAAATTCCCGATCCTTCAAAATAAATCAATATTTCATCTACATATTTCCGAATGACGCTACTGAAAGTATCGGATTAAAATGATATTTTAAAATATTACGTTTGACTAACATTTCAAAGAAAATTTGCCAGCCTGGGCAACCATTGTCCCGCGAATCTAAAAACGACGGGGAATGGGGATAATGCACAACTATAGTTAAAAGGAAGGAGGAAGAAAGATACTGGAACTTGAGTTAATTGCCGCTTCTAGTTTTCCATCCTGAGATCGATGCTAGTTAACCCTCCACTGCAGAACACTCGGCTTTCTTCGCTTTATCTCAAGCACCCTCTCTGTCTCTCCAACGATGAACAAGATTACGCTTAAGCATTCACACGACCTTCATCGTGCGTACTTGCGCGTATCTTGAGTGTGCGGAATCGCGCGGGCTCTCTTGAGAGCAAGTAGGGAAGGTCAGTGGCCGGTTCAGAGATTTTAGTCTGGACCTTGTGCTTGCCACGAATGTAGCCTCGCCGACAATTATCTTTCTACTTTGTTCACCTGCCGGCAGACCTGGCTGCATTTGAAATAACGTTATTTCAAATAACATATTATTTTATAGTTACTTATTTATTTGTATCACAAAAGGGATTCGCCCTTCTGTGTACAAATATAATATGTATATTTACGGTGTGCATATACTTGACACTAGGAACTACCAAGGGGATCAAAATGACTTGTTTGATATTTTTTATAAATCTCTTTTCTCCTTTTTCTTTTTAAAATCTCTATGTAGTATATTTAGATACAGTCAGGTACAAAATTAACTGGACACATCTGTATTATAGATAAAATGGTTGTAATTGAGTAATTCTTCCTACTCAATTTCTTATTTTTCACTTTTTATCATAGTTTACGTATTCATAAGAAAAGTTTATAAGCAAGTTTATGGAGTGATTTAATTTATTTTGAATAAGAGTATTTCCTAGCTTAAGGCGAAGAAAACAGTGTGGGCAAAATTGAGTGGACATCGTTTTCCGGATAGCATCAAGACTTGTAGATATCAGAATGATTCAAATTTCTATGTACTTATAGCGTATGATTTGGATTCCAGTTAGTATTCATGTTCTCATCACACTGATCTCATCGTATTTAGAAAATTTTTTGTTTTAATTAAAAATGGAAAACCGTGAAGAAATCTCGATTCAAATCTGAACATTCCTCATTTCTTTAAATTTTTGATAGAAATCATGAAGTAAAAAGATTTTACCTATTCTATAAATTATTGATTTATATTATTCTTACAGTGTGACATTTTGGATGAATGTTTAACGATAAGATGGTATGCATCTCTTGTTACATGCGTTATTTTAAAAAGAGGTGGTTTTAAATCATTTAAGATTTTGATTAAACGATGTACAGTGCTGTGCAAAAGTCTTAGACCGCTTGAAGTAAGAGAAAGTTTTATCACTTTCAAATAACTTCTTAATGAAATCCTTAGGATCTTTTTCTAATTCTTTATATAACACCTCAAACCATTGCAGCATGATCAGTATTATTATTTTATGACATAATGGCTTTATCTAAATAATCCGAAATCAGTTAAATATTATTAAAATCTGGCCCCTGTGGTAGGCAGGTTGCAAGTGACAAGACCGTATCTTATTCCAAATCTTTTAAATGATGTTTAACCATTCATTTCTCATGTTGGGTCAATGTATTTTTAATATAAACTACGAAATAAAAAAAATTTTAGTATTTTATATTATTAGGCCAGTGTTAACGCTTTTCAGAATTTTATAAGAATTGATAGTTATTCAATTACATTATAACAATAATGCCAAGCAACGTATATTTGCGGCAAGTAATTAAAAATTGATTATTTTCGCTGTATGTTTCGATTCATTATATTGTTGGAATACATGTCCATTGCCAATTACACAATAGGCTTCATTAGCACCATAAGATCAGCAACATTGGTGGTCTTAGACTGTACAGTGTTGTGCAAAAGTGCACTGTCGACTCTACGGTTATAATTTAATTAAATAACTACTAACTCTTGTACAATTTTGAAAAGTCTCAACATTGTCAGAATAATATAAAATAATAGTTATACGATAGAATAATTAAAAATTGTAATAAATTTTGATTTATATTAAAAATAGCAATTTATAACGTGTCTGAGGATGTATGGCAATTTTCAGTGATTTAGGTCATATTGACCCGACCGAATAATTGAGCGTTAAAGATTGCTTAAATAATTTGAAACAAAACAATGTCAATCTTGTCACGTATATCCTAGTCACTGCAAGGTTCAGATTTTAATTGTACTGAACATCTTTGGAATTATTTGAAAAGAGTCAGAGAAAGAAAGTAAATCAGTAACGCTGATAAGTCGTTTCCGGTGCACCGTGAATAGTAAAGGAAATCCTCAGGACTTCATCTACAAGTTATTTGAAAGTGACAAAGTTTCTTCTTATCCCAAATGCTCTATGACTTTTGCACAGTACTGTATGTTACATTCGGAAACAAATTGTTTCGGTAGTTGAAGCGTCAACGAAAGACAATAAATACGCTTCGCACGGTCGTACGTGCGGTAGCGTGACTTGATTAAAGTTCTCCTGCATGAAGACGTGATGTAATTGATCGATTTCACGATACGGCTGGACCTGCCTGAGCCTGAGTGAATGAGCTTACATTGAACTGCCGTGAGTTACACGCGTTATGCCGCATCTGGTAATTACACAACTCTTCAGCCCGCTCAGACTATGTTTCAGATTGATCGATTGATTACACGCAACTAATTTCAATTTCCAAAGCCCTGTAAATGTTAAATATTAGTCATATAAGAATAGAAAGTGCGGGTGAATTATTTCTCGCTATAATATCGCCGTACGCGAGACAACGGCGATGTTCTAAGATGCAGATGAGCGGATAATATAAATTAACGTACCCATACGCTATGAGATTACAGTCTACCATCATGCAGCAAATATAGCAGCAATGTTGCTTCATTTTATCTCTCTATGGATGAACGAATCGCTGTACTTTGAGTCATGGTAATACTTTATGACTATATAATTTATTATCACTCATGACAATAATAAAGATTACTCAATGATTCAACGCATTCCTTGCGAATTTACTGGAAACCTTTCATCGATGGAGCAGCTTCCTATTAATTTTGAATTTTCTTCGGATTAACTAGCAAAACTAGGATCCATTGCTTACTATGTGACAAAATAATAGTATCCGATTCATAGGTTTTCACAGAATAAGCTCAATATCTTTATAGCAATTTATCAAAATGGATATACAGTAGGACTCCGTATGACAAGGTACTCGTATAACGCGATTAAAAAATTGCTGCTGCTCCCGTATATATATTTGCGACATAATATAGCGAGTCAATAAACATGTCCTCAACATAATCATGAATGTAAAAATGACATACTAAATTAAAGAAATTAAATTAAAAAGTTAAAAATCAATTTAAAAACCGTGATTGGGTCATATAGACCCTAAAGCAATATAAGGATTAAATGAAATTGAAGTAGTTTGTATTCAACATATTCAAACATTAAAATTTGGTCTTACTTTTCTTTGCCATGGATGTTCTTGCTCTTGGATGTTATATCAGCATACTGTAAGAATCAACACCAGAGCTGTAAAGGATAATCATAAACCTCTTGATCGATGTACAACATTTACTGCAAATCGTAAGATTCAAATGCATCAAGAACAGCAAAAGTAATTCTATTCTTTTCCACGAGCACCCTAATTGATCAAAAAGTTGGGAAACCCTGAATCCCCACTGTAGTATGTTCTCAATGAATGGTATAAACAATAATAAATGTAATGTTCAATACATTGTCAATCCTGCAGCTTGCATTTCATGAGGTGATTCGCCATTAACACGTTGAACACCACAGTGAAAACGGCCACATCTAATCAGACACGACATAATTTACTATTTTTTATATTAATCATAAAGAAAACCAAATTCTGAGTACTCAGTCGTGAACTGTTGTCTCTACATTTTTGTTTCAGTATAAAATTTGCTCAGAATTTTGCAACAATCAATAATTATTTAATTAAATTAAATTAAATTTGAGATGTCGGTCACCGGCGACCGCCACGGCGTTTAACGTGTTAAACATTGGCACTACCAAAAATTCGTTCTCCCTCAGCCACAAAATGAATTCGTTAGTACAATATTCGTGCGAATATTTCGAATGCCAGGCGGCTTGCAAATTGAAAACGGTCAACAATTTGAAGGAATCACAAAATTGACGGTGCATAATGTGTCAGGGTGTGTTCGCTCGAGGGTGAAGTCTACCGGTCCGCGCAACATAGAAAATAACTAAAAGACTCAAATTAATTCTCTGTTCTCCCTTCGGTTTACAAAATAAAGGGTTAGGATCAAAGGTAATCCGCGGGCACGCTCCTCGCGACGTTTGGCTGCAGGGCAAGGGCTGTCGTGGGTGGGAGGAACCACCATTAAGTTGTTACGCTGGTTTATCCTGCGGTGTGTACAGCACCGTCAATTAAGTCGCCGTCTCAGTTCGGTGCAACGACACTTCACGATTTCGCTGTTATTCCTCTGCGAAGGCATGGGTCGATATTTTTCTTTGTTTCTCTTTCGAAACGAAATTCCCCGGAGCGCATAGACGAGCCGAAGAAGCGCCAGTTGAACGGGGCGTTCGCGACGAATACGAGGAAGAAGTGCAAGTTCGAAGGTCCTCGCCCGCGGACCCCTTCGGACCGTTTTCGTGATAGCTCCGGGCCATTTATTAGGAAAGGTTTGCTCGTTGGACGTCTTCCTTCGGGCGTCAGCGGAGGACGTTGCCAAACGATTTTTGGGCTTTTGACCGCTCTAGGAATTCGCCTGGACACGGATGAACGTTCGTTTGATGGTCCACGGCGACGATTAACATGACTCGGCTCTGGAGAATTCTATCCTCCCTTCAAAGGGTTCAACTGACGCGTTTCTTTTTTGTGAAGGTATTTTGAACTTGTTGAAACAGAATTTTATAACGTTTCTGTTGACTTACTATTTTTTCCGTCTCCAGATTTTCATAATTTTTCATAGTTTCATGTTTGCTTTGTTTGCGCTTTTTTTTGAGATCAGAGCACCTGGTGATAACAATCTAAAATTCAGAGTTTCAGAAATTTATATTTAATGTAATTTTGTAGAAATTGAGAAGTTATCAGAACTATGGAAATACCGTTGTTTCGAGTGGAAATTTCTTTAATTAAAATTGTTATTTTAAGAATTTTAATAAATCGTTTTATGTCAATTTGGATTTTTGAACTAGCAACATCCTTTTACCGCCTTAAATATTTTGTACAAATAATTACATGTTTTGTTTGTTATATTACAATCAATCTAAATTTCGTTATGTACTAAGATTATTAATCTCTAAGTATCCTGATGCAATTGAGAAAATACTTAAATATTCTGTTGCTGCTTTGTGAGATAAAATTCAATGTATTAGAAGTATTTTATAACATTGTCTGGGGATATCTTGAGACTTCATTATCAGCTATGCGTTATAACACAGACAGATAATGGCCAGCAATTTCTTTATTGGAGTATATTTCTAATGCTATTGTAAAAAACCTTCATATATAAAAAAGAAAGCATTTTCGGATCAATATTTACACAACTTATTTTCAACATTGAAAAATGGCGGCTAGAATGCGGTTTGAAAACTTTGCCACTACAAACCAGATATTAGCATTTGAATCCTTGCACATGACCTAAACAATAAAAAACAATGCTGGAGAAAGCGTACGATTACAACAACTTTTTTAATGAATGAATTCATAGAAAATACTTAATTTTATTCTTATCCTTAAGAACGGCACGAGGTTTCTAGACAAGCTAATTTTTGTTTGTTTTATCATAATAGACGATGGTTAGATTTGAAGGAACCTTAAGATCCGTCTCTTTTCAAGAGACATCCGGCAGAAGCATCCGTTCTTTTTTCGCAATCCGCTCACGCTGCGAATCTTCTTCTACGAAACGTTTCGTCGATCCAAAAGCGAGGAGGGACTCTATGGCTGTTTTCCTGTGGTTCTTATTTTACGGCGCTCTGTGCAAATTGCCCAAGAATTAGAATCGCGAGCATGGGCTGCACGCTGCGGACCCCGAAGCGATGAATTATTATTGTCTCGTGCCTCACGCAGCCACGCTTCACGTTATGCAGCCGTACGAGCATCCTCGAAACAGCCAAATAGCGAAAAATAATATCGCTGGCTGCCGGCCAAGAAAACGACTAGATCCTCCTCCGAAGCAATACCGAAGACGATTATTGTGTTAGTACTGGCGATAAAAGTTCCTCCTATTACCCCCGAGAACCTCCTCTTATACCCTTATTTCGAATATACTATTTAAGCTCCCACTTCAAGAATAACAAGAACGAAAATTATTAGGTCTTTTTATACAAGATCCGATGGAAATAACAGTACAACCATACATAAGCTGATCCCTTGTTCTGAAATACATCGAAATTGTAGGAAAATTTTTTATAAACGAATCTTCATTTTCGGAAAAATCCAATGCGTTCAAATTGAATTGTGAAGGACGGGAAATCTTATTAATTATTATTGATGACAGTATTCCAGTTACTAGCGGAATAATTAGACCTGGTTTTGTATATCAGTGCGTTAAAGGACTAAAGCATATGGAAAAATGATGAACAAATTTTTCCAAGGCTAGAGAAGGACAGAGAAGTAAACTAGTATAGTGTAGCCAGTTTTAGACGTCCTGTCTGTAAGTTCCTTAAAGTATTGGGTTGGCCAAAAAGTTCGAGCGATTTTTAACATATAAATAGAACGCGATTTTATGGAAGGAAATATCTTGATTTAATAAATGTTATGTCTTTGGACATGATAAAATAGTCAAACCATTTTTGTGTCTGATTCACTGGTTGAAAGTGCATATCGGATAAGGCGTGTTGCATCGACCGGAACAAGTGGTAATCGGAAGGAGTAATATCTGGTGAATACGCCGGGTGCTGCATGTCATCCCAACCAAGGTTCATTATAGTGTCTTTCGTCTTCGAAGCAATGTGTGGCCTGACGTTGTCATGCAGCAGTTTCACAGGACATTCTCGCTTCTCCTTGTGGAACCCATTTTCCTTCTTTCTGAATCTTCCTCATCTCTTTTGGGCGTTTGGAAACGGTTTGTTGCGTTACCCTCAATTGTCCTGCGAGCTCTATTTGCGTTTGTACCGAATTCTGAGCCGAGGTCCTCCAGGGCGTTGTTTGTCGCTGGTAGTAAGACTGAATTCACCGCTTTTAAACTGTTTGAACCAAAATGCACAGACATCGTACAATACAACACCTTCGCCAAAAAAGGAACAAACTGATACGCATGCTTTTGCAGCATTTTTGCCCTGTTGGAATTCGTAAAGAATACAGTGCCGGATATGCACTTTATCTGTTGCCATTTTTACCTCGACTGAACCGAACACTTTTTAATGTTATATTGGGCGTTCCGCCGAAATAAATATTATTTCTAGTAGCTGTATATCAACACTATATAACCGAACACGAACCGGGAAATCAACTGACTTTAAACCAATTATTTAACTGCATAACAAAATTTGGGTTATTTATTTGTTCGCCTAATACATCGTATGAAGTTAAAGCAACGTTGAGATGGAGACGAGGGTGATAATAGGGTAGCGTACTCGAGGAGAGGGGTCGGTCCCGTGGACGTTTGTTTTTCCATTTCTTCGATCAGATCGCAGCCAAGATTTTTGCCACACCATGACTGCTTTACCTCGGACACGAGGAATGTCTCGTCCGTCGCGGTTTCGATTCCATGAAGACATATCCGTGACTATATACATGTACGAACGAGCGTCGGACTCGACGATACGTCAGCGGGCACCCACATTCATTGTGTGCCATAGTGATTTCTCACTGTAGGTGGAGGAGGCACGGTACGAGTTATTGACTCGTTTGATCCTGGGTTACGCCCCGACCTACCTTAACTCTAACTTACTATCTTGCCATGAGAGCTTTCGGCCCACGATCGGAGGCGTTCGCGGACACCGTAATGATCTTTCCGACGTGTTTTTCCGTTCGTGATACTCGCAGCATGCGAAACTATGCAAATTCTGTATGCGGCGTAACCTCAGATATTGTTAATCTCTTTAGGAATGCCGACAGATATGTGTAGGTTTGTTTTTATGTTAACCTGTTAACTGAGGCAGACGCGTTAACTCGTCCTGTGAAAATTGTTTCGTCATGTACTTAATTCGTAACTACTACTATCCAAAATTTGTAACCTAAGTACTACTGGCGGGTCCCTGGGACCCACTCCTGAAATTTGTAATAATAATCACATTTTGTATAAACAAAAATGTATTTCTTCTTCACACGTTCCCTGCTGCAGTAGAAAATTCCGTGACTAGACAGACTCGCGAAAGTGGCTATTTATTAATACACATGGTTGATTGTACAAGTATGTATCTATTTGATATTACACTTCCTATTTCTACTATCATTTTAACATGAATGTTACTTAAAATTTCAGAAGGTGGTAGTTATATGATCAAATTAAAACTGATGCGTGTACAGAAAACGGTATACGTGGCAGAGAATGTGTTAACGAAATCAACTGACAGGAAATACTCCGAAGAACGATTTTCTGCCACCAAAATTTATATGATATTTTCTAGAATTTTTGAAGCGTGGATCCCGATAGTAGTAGTTACGGGTTAAACCTGTTAATCGGAGAAAAGGGTTTAACCTGACATTTTAAAGTGTCCCTGTGGTGGACAAAACAATTCACGTCATTTTTATTCATTTTTAACTGCAAGCAATAGGTGCTCCTAGACATAGGATGTGCCAGTTAACAGGTGAAATATAAATATCTTTTTTTCTCTCTCTCTCAATGTCGCATCAATTACAATGTTTATTAGCGACGATAACATTTAGTTATACTACAATTGTAAATAGTTTTGTTTCTTTGACGAATTGGAGCCATTGGCGTATTTTGTATGATTGGAAAAGTTCTCTTTTAAGTTGTAGCTTATATTGTGCATTTGGCGTAATGTCGAATATTTACTGCAGTGTATGATTAAGTGGTTGACAGTTATTTGTACGCTAGATTTGTCACAAATTGGAGGACTATTTTTTAAGAGTAAATATGCATGAGTTATTTTTGTATGTCCAATTTTGATTCGAGAAATCGCAATTTGTTCTCTTCTTGTTAGTTCTGGTGGTATATTCTGCTTAGCTGTGAAGCTGCTGTTGATTGTCTGGATACGTGATGGTACTGCATTTTTCCATACTGTTTCCAAGATCATTTTTTGTTCCTTGAAGGTATATTCTTGTAAATCAGTTAACGATGAGGGGATTTGTGATTGACCTATATTTTGTAGAATGTTGGTAGCCTCTTTTTCCGCTGTATCTGCTATTGTATTGCCTGGTATACCAGTATGTGACGCAACCTACACGGGGATTATGTTTATTCCTTTCCTGCTTGCTTCGAAGTGGGTTTCCAGAATGTCAAGTATCCTAACGTCAGTAGATATCCTATTGTTGACTTTGCAGACTGAATTTATTAATTTAAATATTGTTGAGAAAGCTATGAAGGTTTTTTATTTTTGTTTGAATTTTTGGCTTCTCGTACAATAGCTCTGAATTTATATTTAATAAATAGGGTTTTAATACGATTTTAACTTGTTCACTGTCCAGGTACATAAACGAAAAGATCGATAAAAGCATTTTATGATCAATATTCTACTTTATTTAGCATGATTACATGATGCAAATCTTCTTTCATGTATTTTTGATTATGATAGATCTTTAGGCTGTTTTTTTCTATTTACTTAGTGATTATTTGTCTAGCAATCGTCTGAGCTAAAATTGACCTGATGATGAAAGTTACTAATATTATTGATAACAGACGACAGAGTTCGAAATTATGTTCATTTTGTACGCAAATTTAGAAAGTTTGTTATTTTCAGCTAACTAAGTGTGGCAGTCAGAGTGTTAATTAATATTACTCGTTAATCCATTCTTCAGAAAATGGAGTGTTCAGAACAAATTTTAGGGAAGAAGTTTCTATACAGATCGTTTGCTCTGTCTTACTCACATCCTACCATATAATTTATCATTACTGACTCAGACGTGAATGAGTTACAGTTACTTTTCAATTTAGTAATTATTTAAGAAAATTAAATTAAATGGTATGTTTAATGTATTTTAATAGCGATTAAAATTCAATTCGTAAAACGTTTTCCAATTTATTCAAACAATTTTGCAAATTTCTATTGCTATTTTTTAGCAGACATTTGCAGTAATATAGGAAAAACATTGTATTTTCAACAGAAATAACAAGAGCCCTAAGACTTATAAACGGCAGTATACATGTACACTGTAAATATAGTAATAAATTATTTAATAAAATATTTTGATACTCATTCAATTTCTTAGCTAACTAGATTTAGAGTAAATTCATTGAAAGATGTCTCATTGTAACCATGCACATTTAGTAGGTGAAAACAATTCTTCCTTAATTTATTCTATTTGTATAAATAATGAATTGAACGTAATGGATTATTTAAATGTCTTAAATAAAAGTTGTATTAAACAAACATAATTGAATTCCTGAATTGGAGTACTTTATTAGGCATTGCTATGCACCGTAAGAGAGGCACTTTAATCTCTTCTCCTCCTCCTTGAAGTATAATAAAAAAACGAACACCAGAAATCGATAATCCCTGCATGGATCTACAACGGAGCAAAACAACCCGATGTAATTTTGCTTTCTCTTAATCCTTTGACTGCGGCGGATTTCCAATGAAAACCGTTCGCTGGGTGCGCGACAATTAATAGCTGAGCAACAGCAGTTGATTTGTTTTTATCCGTTTATTTTATTACGCTTCGCTTTTTTACCTTAATAAGGCTTCATTCATTATTGACATACATTTTCCCATTTATTCATTTATCATTTATTTGTATGTCTTAACTTAGCCTTGAATTTTAGTATACTACGAACAATTCATTCTCAAAGCCGTTATAGTGGCTGTACGCACACAAGAAGTTGATCTTCCAGGGCGTGTATACACGTCTATCGCAGCCAAAGGGATAAATACACGCAAGATAGTCCATTTAAAGTATTATAAGCCATTTTTGTAGTGTCATTTTTTTTAAGAAAAGAACGGAGTCTATGCGTAAGTGTTTATGTCGGATGTCGCTCTGGTGTGTGTATGTGTGTGTATGAATATGTAAGAGATCGAGAGAGTGCCTACTTAGTTTTAAGAGAGAAAGAAAAGGGGGCAACGAACGTTTTCCGTCGTCGATCGCAAAGGTCAGTCGGTCGTTACTAGACGCGAGCAGATAAACAAAAATATGGAGTGCGATTTGTTTTGCTGCGAACGCTCCATACGAACGCTTTGTCACTCGGAACGGTGTCGGGAGGTCGATCTTGAAGAGTCGAAACAAACGGTCATCGAAGGTCGCGAGACAAAAAGCAAAAAAGTCGGTTGAAGTTGTTTGTCTTCGAGCGCCTCAGACGTAAGCAGTACTGCGTTTTTGTTTTGTTCGCTTAATTAAATATTTTTATTGCTGTTTCAAATAAATTAGTTTTTCATTTTCACACCAAATTTTGAGGGCTCGTATTGTTCCCTTTTACACAAGTATATTCCTGCAAGAATCTGATCCCACATTGTTCTATCCTTAATTATTTCCAAGAAAACAATTTGTAACCCTTTACAAGGACTACCCTGTATACTCCTTTGAACCACCTATTTTGGGAACACCTTGTATAAGACAGGCTTCAAAGGGACGCAATTCGAGAGTTCGAATTATATCGAAGCTCTCTGAAGCACCCGTTGGCAATAAGATCGTGAATGCAAACGATAAGGGCCCGTCGTGGCTGCCGGGTACCGTTTAACAATGAACCCTCGGTAAGTTCGAGTTCGCCTACCGCTGATATGGTCCGACCGATGATATAAATCGCTGGGTTCGTTAGTGAAATCAGTGCAACGGGACCGGCGGCGCTTAAATGCACACCCCGGATGAAAGAATGATAGCGATACGTTAACGAGAGAAAGAAACGCGGATCGCGAAAGAGAAATGGACCGGCGTTAGCTGAGGGCATCGCGCTATGTATCTTTCGTACTTCCAGCCCTTTTCGACTGTCCTAACCGTTATCGCCGGCTTCCCTGGACCCCTTCCGCGCCACTGGCTACACGCCACACCTAGTGAAAAAAAATGAGCCTACAAGATGTCGACGTAATGAGAAAAATGATACGTCGGAGCTGGTAATAAAAAGTTTTGAATAAAATTACGGCTGGAATGATGAATGGTACCGCTGATAATTGTTCTCCGCGGCAGAGTCATTGCTAATTATGTTATCTTATACCTGTTTTTGAAACGATAGACTATAGTAGAGGCCTGATGTATTGGCCGTTCAAAGTCACTTCTTCGAATGTAAATTATAGTAAGCACAACCACCACCGTGCATATTCTTTCATATGATGAGTAGATTGTGGAAGTTTATGCAAATATGTTATGCCACGGATATGCAAAGGATTTATATACAAGATGCATGCAAAGTATATGCAGGATAAATACAGTAAATACGCACTTCCGTAGGGATTAGAAAATTCATATAATTTTGTTTAACCCCTTCGTTACTACAGGTGACTATGGTCACCCAACGTCAAGCGGTCGCTGTATCCTAAAGGTGACTATATTTTCCAGTATGCAAATAAGTTACAAAACACACTTACTAACACGTCAACTGCCACAGTCAAAACTCCCATACCTGATCAGACATACTATAATATTCCATTTAAAAAACAAATGACGAGGGAAATAATTATATAAACATTCAATTTCAGAGTCTCGACGTTCTGTTCTCATCACGACATTAATTCTATTCACCACCGTATTAAAATTAATAACTATTTAATTAAACACAATTTGATACGTTGGTCACCGGTGACCACGGCAGTCAACGTGTTAAGCATCTTTCACAAACTAAATTCCAAAGTGTGAGTATTTCTTTCACTCATATCGATAGTAATACATAATTCAACTTATAAAACGTAATTTCTTTACAATGCTTTCGAGATGATTACTATACTTCAGTGCTAGGTTAGATATACTATTTTTTATTTGATGTAACAACAAGAAGTACGGATGATAAATCATTATGTAACTGAAAATAATAAAATCAATTTTGAGCAAATAGAGACCAATGATGATAAATTTGAGAATCTTATACAATACATAATTTATTTCCGAATGAATTTGGACGTATTAATTTATATTAGAATCAATAATATTAATTAATATATTTGTCAACTAGAATGTAAAACTCCCGCAGCATTCCATCTAGCCACTCTTACTGTTGTAGGCAGTTACCACATTTTCCACAATTTTTCGTTTCCAAAAGTAACTTCATCCAAACTTATTGTCGGCAGTGAGCATACAAGTTGATTGGACCCTGAAAAGAAAGCGCGTCGTTAAATTTGAATCTAATGAAAAGACGGACAAGGTGCTCTTCGTTGGCCCACGAAAGTGGATCCTAAGCAGCACGGTTTATCGGTGCCACTTTAATATTGCAAAATAGCAATAATTCAATGGTAGAGCATGTAATTAAGCATGATAAGTCACGGTCCCAGTAGGCGATATCGTAGGAGGAGAGGTCTCTGACTAGAGACGAATAATAATTTGCATTCCCGGAGGCGGTAAAGGTGCGAAGATGCAACGTACGAGCGAAAAAGACGGCGCGGTGGTATGCGTAACTCCGGCAAATCTGTTTCGGGATCTGCCACCGATCTTCAACGGCCGGCAACAGATCTGACATTTTTCGAGCATTCATCATGCGGCTTAACTAGGCGTGTCCATCGGCTTCGGGCGCGATTTAGAATCTGATATTTGCACGTCGTCTAGAACTCTTTTCTCGCGGGCTCTTCGATGCCGATACGGCAGGTGTGGCTGACGATCTCGACCTCCGGGCAAACTTTGGTCGAATTCTCTGATTTTTCGCCCATTGTGCCTCCTGTTATTTCATCTCCATAGACATTGAAATGAAACTAGATTATAAGAAGATACCCGTTTTACTATCGAAAGAATAGCAAAGGAGCCAAGTGACTTCGCATAAGCCCGTGCATGGTTCCTAAAACCAACCACATAAAATGAGTTTCTACGATGTCTAGACCCTAGTATAAATATAAGTTAATTGTCTACATGAACGATTTAATTTTTTAGGAAGCATAATATCTTTTATATATTGGAAGTTATTTATGACTCAACTCAGTATAATCTTTCGTCGATCATAAATAACTCGAGCGTGATTCGCGCTATTCAAGCCTACCGTATTCTCTACGGCCAGGTTTGCCGCAACGGGTTTTTCTATCTGCTTTGGTGATTTTCACATTCCCAAACAGAACATTAACACGTAAGGTAATGTAACTTGCCTAAAACATTATAAAATCGTACAACTCCTTCGGTTTTACAAACTTACAGACAGTTGTCGAGTTTAAAACTAATGTAATAATATTTATTAGAAAGGTGAAATTAAAAATTTCAATTCATCCATATTTTAGTACTAGTGCATAGTTGATGTAGATAAATTTTTATGAAAATACATCAATAGTTTACAAAAAAAAACTGTGTGAAAATGATAACTTTTAATGTGTCTTTTAAACACATGAATTTCTTAGAAATCTGTTTACATAAACGAATTCACCATTCAAAAATATACAAGTCATACCTTTAAGTGTTTTCTGTACGACCAAACTTTGTGAGATAAACGACCGAATATGTTTTGAACCTCAGCTTTGAGGGATGATTTTACCTTTTCAGTATGGGTGATTGCCGATAAAAAAAATGCGTGTCAAATATTTTTTCGGGTTCTACATTACACAAAAGTTTCATAAAAATCGGGGTGAGCCATTTGCGAAACCTCCCTTCTCAGTGATAGATTAGGCTTTGAGCATTTCTTTGGAGTTGGACATAAGTTGGAGTTAAGTAGCCGAGTGCACGCGTACCCGACAAATTTTCAAGTCCGATTATCGCGAAAACAAAGCAATATACGAAACAATTGTATTCTACATGTTCAACTTATCACGTAGTGATAACGTCTTTGCACATAGAGTCATCTCTTTCTCAGTTGTAGCACCCGTCCTGGGTCACCCTTACATGTATGTACATTTTAAAGACTACAGTAGAGCGTCAATTATCCGAATCAATTGGGATCGAGGTGGTACGGAAAATCGAATTGTTCGGATAATGAAACATGCATGTTCTTAACCAGTTTATAACTATAGGAATTAATCCTGAAATTACTTATTAAATACAAGAGTACTACTGTTGTAATTTGAAATGTAGTATATATTACGCAAAATATTAATTCATTTTTGAAGAAATGCTTTGAAGTAACAATATACATTCATTACATACATATGTAGATATATCCTTTTACATGAATGAAAAAAACAAATATGTATGTACAATAGATAGTAATTACACACGGTTAATGTTAAGAAAGTTTATTTTTTAAAGTAATCTTTAATTTTTTATTGAACCATCGAAAACTATCTTTTCTTCGAACTGGTGGGACAGCGACGATGCAACATTGGTTCGGATAATCGAGGTTCGGATAATTGACGCTCTACTGTATTTATAAAGATATCTATTTTTCCCTACTTAATTCTAAGATACACGTAACTATGTACAAATCAATACATATTTACACATTTGCAGAGCAAGCTTAATATCATCCCCATTACCTGTATACCATGGTAATTCTTCTCTTCGTTCCCTATGAGAGCTGGTGTTTTCTATGTGGCAACGCCGTTGACGGAGACCGTTTTGTAGGGTAAAGTGTGAAATAAAGGAACAATTTACGCATGATGTCTTTCTTCGTGGTGAACGACCATGGACAAACGTCCGATAGAAGTATGATAGAGATAAAGAAAGGCGCGTGGACGGTGCAGAGGCGGCACGTCGGCTATTTAATTATCGGCGCGATCGAGAGCGGCCGTATATTCGCGATAGACGATACGGATCGACGGTAAACCCGTGGCCCGATCTGTTATTATGCCCGTACACACGCTTCTGCCCGCGACTATTTATAGGCTTCAACCGGATTTCGATTCCACCGCGCGATACGGGAAACCGAAGCTGCATCGTTATCGGTGCAGTTGACGCTGATTGGTCAGTGATACTGATTTTGAAACGGCGCGTCGAAACCTTACCCTGGAAGCTGTTATTATCATTTAGTTGGTTCGATGGCGCTGCGCGATACTTCGTGGCCTCTTATCACCCTTCACGGTGGCGTTAGGAATTCTGTCGGATTTGTCGAGCCTTTGCTCCCCGTAAGCCTTCATTCTGTTCCTAGCGTGTTTTGATTTATCCGCCACGCAGATGTACAGTACGGTGCAAAAATCTTAGACCGCTGTCGCTGGTCCTATGGTGATAATGAAGTCTGTTTTGTAAGAGAAATATGATGAATGCAGCTTAGAGAAAGATGTTTGTGGTTGTTGGTCTGGAAAACGTTTAATTTACAATGGATTCGTTTTTCAAGAAGACAGTACCAGCGCAAACGATAGTTTCTTGTTTCTATAAAGTCGAAATTTTAATATTATTAAATATGTTTGGAATTATTTAGATATGTCTGAAAAAGGAAAGCATATTAATAATTCTGATCAGTTGTATTTGAGGTATGTCATGAAGAATGGTAAAAAGTTCCTGAGTACATTTCATTAAGATTTTCATGAAATGACAAGCAATCATTTTCACATTACATATTGAGGGTTGTTTCTAATACACCAAAAAAAGGGACAAATGTCTGCAATAGATATGTCTAAGCTTACACGTAAAATAAAATCTTTTATTCCAAGTGGTCCAATAAGTGTCTTGGCACAGCACTGTACGTCGAATGTTCTTACAAAGTTATCTTAAAAGTTAATAAATGTAATAGATTCCACAAAGAAATTGGAATCATTTTATGGGATCTAGGTTGTTGCAAATTACATCATTGGTTTCTTAACAGATTGACTGCCATACTATATATCTCGACAGCGGCCACCTTGATGGATTTTTATCTTACTATTATAATAAAGAGACAGAGTTTGTTTGTATGTTCGCAAATATTAAAATAGGACACAGCCTATATGACATAATGGTCAAAGTGTTAAAAATTATTTACTTCAACTTTCGTTTACTTAACATATTTCAGGACATTGCTTATTGAGCAGTTACAACATCTGTAACAAATTACATTTCAAACATGTCTCCAAAACTCAAATAGATTATCTGTGCAGGTTTCACTATCAAAATAGATATCATGCATGCAAAGCTCAAATGTGCAAAATACGTCAAGATACGACTGTAATAAGAAACAGAAATTGCATCAATTGACGCATGTGATCCTTCCAGTGTTAATATACCTTCGAAGCTGATTTACGGCATAAAATCCAGTTCCAGTTGAAACGTGGCGAGCCCCTTCTCCGCCGGAAGCACGTGTATTCTTAAGAAATTTTGCTGAATGCCGGAGCAATTTTCGACCGTCTAAAAATCGATTCCACCATCAGTGCACGGGAACGTCTCGTACTGTTCATTTTATTCGTCATTTCTGTCGCGATGTTCACCAAGGCTCTCCGGGCGACCATGGCGGTGGAGGGGTGTACGAAGGGATGCATAGACGAGGATAGGCTTCCGCGTTCGAAGCCGAGAATATCTGCGAGCAAACTTGAATTAATGATCGTGTGGCCGCATATTATTGTCCCTCTTCACCCTCCGTTTCTCATACTTTCCTTCTTTCTTTCCTCTCTACGTCCGTCTCTGCTTTGTCTGCCGGCGGCTTGAACAGCGAGCATCACCGCAACGGTTACGTGGTGACAGTGCGAAAACGCACGGTCAATGAATCGGACGTGGATGACGCGCGAAAGACATGGACGCTGAACGCCACTCCATCAAATTATAGCACCGTGGACACTGCTCGCCCCGTCGAACCGTTAAATCGATTAATCCCAGAAGGAATGCACAAATCACCGATGCGTTTGCTACGGACACGCAGTACAATGTCTCTAAAGAATAGCGTCTGCACTAGACCATTCCATTGTCGCCGATATTCCCGACGCTATCCTCTGCGCGACATTGGCTGTACAAATCTTATGTGACTATTAGAATAAAGAGACAAAGTTTCTTTGTATGTTCGCAAAGATCTCAAAAACTACTAAATCGATTGCTAGGGAATTTTCAGAATAGCTTCTTTACATCTTCCGGAGTGCCATAGGCTATATTTTATCGCGAAATATGTATATAATACATCGAGAAACAAAACATGGGACTACTTCTTGTCGGCGTGCCGGCAAGCTGTCTACAGGAGCATAGTTCACGCATAGCCGCTCGGTGGCAAAGCTCGGCGCCAGCGCGCTCGAAAGATAATTCGTCCGGCTATAAGACATAGGGAAAAAGAAACATAATATTTTGAATTCTGTACGCAAAAAAGTCTCGGGCGAATCCACAACTAGGGCATGCTCGTTTTTGATAAGGTCGGACAGCTTTTCAATTTCATAATGTCTTATCAAGTTGAGCGCCGCAATGAAGACTGTCGTATATACCTAATGTGGCACGTTGGAGTTTGCTGTTTTAACCCCCTGCAGTCCGAGAATGTTTAAATACGAGTAACTAACAACTGCAAAATATTTTCATAGTGGCGTTTCTGTAAATTACAAGTCCTGATTTTTTAAAAAAAAGTTTAATGTTCGAAACAGTGAAATGAAAAGGCATTGTATAGTAGTTTCGTGTTTGCGGTGGATTGTATAAATAGTGTCTCCTTCAGGTCCCTTTCTCATTTGTCATATTTATTTGTTACGTGTCCCGCTTTTCTGAAAACTGCGCGTTTCTTTACGACGAGCGTGCAGTAGCGTAGTGGATAACAAGATTTTTGTTTAAAATTCATGGACGTTTGTAATTTTTAATTTATTCGTTTACATCGTTAATTCTCATTGTATTGCAGTAAATAAAACTTAGTTATAAAACTAAAGTTATAGATCCTGAAGTCCTCTATGGTGTGGTAGCTGAAAAAACAATTACATGTGTCGCCGTAGCGGTGCCACTGAAGGTAAAAAAGTTAACAATCTGCTATGCTGAAGTTGTTTCTATCATCATGTGTACAGTTTGAACCAGGAAACATTTAGGTAAACAACGGTTGTCTTTTTTAAAGAATAATACAAATCCAACTTTCGGAAAATAAAATAGTTCTCTTGACTTTAAGTAAACAATAAGAACACAAATTTTACTGTGATACTGCCTAATATAGAAAGATTTAATATTGGAAAGTCTAGAAAAGCAACATAATTTTTTTCTGAATTCTTATGTTAAGAAGTGTGTACATTTGGTGTATATATGTATTTATTTGTGTAGGTTTATTGTAAGTATTAACAATTATATTTCAACAGGATGGTAACAATTATGTTTCAGGCTTCTTAAAATGTCAAAGTCAATATTCTCTTCTATTTTTCATGTGGTAAGATGGTTTCCTTCTACCTTCTAAAGATAAGGCTTTTCTTTAGAAGAATGTACAATATTTTCGATTTTATCATTAGTTTATTGAGATCAATCAGTAAGATCAAATTTAGATACCTAACCGCTCTCAATTCTAAGTGAACATTGACATGTTCGTGTCATTGAACACGAGCACATGATTCCAGCAGCGATGCGCAGTAAATGGGATCGAGGAAATAGCAAAGTCATGTAGACATCAAGGAACCCGGACCTGTCCCACTGTTCGATACACCGAGGTCCGGGACATTTAAAGCGATTTAAGTGAAAATCTTTGCTTTCATATGCCTTCGGCAATTTTAATTGGAAATAACTATTCTATAAATCAGCTTTAGAAATCTTTTATCTAGAGATAAAATTTTAGTACGTCATTCAAAAGATACGACTGTGCAGAATGGCCCACCAAACTTTATCGTGAGATAGTCCTTCTATATTCCAGGTTCGTCATTTATTGTAGGATGAAATCCTTTTCATACTTTGTGATGACGTCAAAAAGAAATAAAGATCGCCCTTATTTTTTCACATATCGTATTATATTTTTTTGAATATAATATTAGAATATATGATTCTTACAGAAATTTAATACCCTACTATTCACAGCCATTCATAGTATTTTTTACTGATTTATACCCCCAGAATATATAGTAGTGCTTGGTTAATGTTCGCAAATTTTGCCTGGTTATATTGTTCGCGGTGTTAGTCCCACCAGTCCCTAGCAGGGCATTTCTGTCGGGCTATTTAAAAATACAGAGTAGCTCGGCAGGCTGCAGTAGCATTCGGGACCGAAAACTGCAGCCTGGCGAGCTAGGACCAGTTGTCATCAGCTTGGGAGGGAGAGAGATAAGCATCGGTATGGTCGACCCGGGTCCGGAGGAGTAAGGGGGGATACGTGGTGGGGATACAGCTCGTGCAGAAAAGCATAGCAGCCTGCCGGGCTACTCTGTATTTAAAAATGCAGTAGAACCTGGATTATCCGAACACTGGTCATCCGGAAATTAGGCATTCTATGTCAGTTACAAACTGGAAATATTATTAACCTGTTCAAGGACACTTACACGTATGTTTACGTTTAGTTTGTTCTGGAATTCAATGGTTATAGACAAACATATGACATCTAACGGCCATGTGTGTGTATATTATTTTTCTTACAGATCTTTAAATTTTGTTAGATCTTTATTCCTTTTTTTGTAAATATGAATTTACATTGAGTAAATATTACTTTTCCTAGCTTCAACAAATTTGTCCCTGAAGAGGTTAATAACACTGTGCACTTAATTTTGCACTACTCTGTATTTCATATTCTAAAATAAACTTATCATTTTTATGCAGAATTTAGTTGTAATATAAGTTATACTGTTACGAAGTGTAGTTCGGATAGTCGAGGTCCTACTGTAGTATTTCATTCTTTCTCTCTCGCTCTCAATGTGCTTCACTCTCGTCCTCGTCGCACTCATTGTCGAGCAAGCCGGAGAAAGACAATTCCCAGAACATCTACCTGTCCGGATAATAGTCGCGATGGTGTCCAAGGCGTGCGAACATTAACTGGGAACTATTGTACTGACGAAGTTTGGCCGGAAAAAACTGGGACACCTTGTATATAAAGCGGTTTATATGAACGTATACCGTCGTATAATTCTTTTAACCTCTTAGCTGTGAATGACGAGTATACTCGTCATGTGAGAAACGTAATTACCATTCGTTATATAAATATAAATAAATTTAAACAATAGAATTATTGATTTGTCAAAAGAAAACAAGTGCTGTTCCCTTATAATTTAATTCGATTTTTCAGCAGCTGCACATACTCTATGTTTGACAACGTAAATACACACTTTTAAAAAGCGGCACCACAGCTAAGACGTTAACAGTTCGACATTGATTCAAAGTATGGTACATTATTTATTATTTTTTAGTGGAAGTGAACAGAGAATGCACTGGTTATATTAATATTTCACATTAAAAAATTGTTTAGTTGCTGGACAATCGATAATAGTACCTAATTTACCGATCGATCGACAGTCGATATTTACATATGTGTACGCGTGATGTCACTCACCTTGTGATTTGTTTTCCTTCTTGTTCTGCACAAGTTAGTCGCCATTACGCTTCCACCACGTGCGCGTCGCAATGACTGAGTACCGTGTGTGTATGTGTATTCTCATTATTAGTTTAAGTAAATATAGAAATAAACTCAGAATACGCCCACCCTGGTTAATTCGGCTAATCCTGACACTATTATACAGATGCAGAAATTTTTCTTCAATAAGGTGCCAGCGGCATATACCATTTTGCAATGAATAAATACTTTTATAGTACTTACAGTAAGAAACTATAAACAATATACCTTGCTTTCAATGATTTGATATCGGAGTAAGAAAGCGTTTCGTTTATCCTATAATCAATCTGTACAAAATTTACTAAAGAGATATGGATTCAGAAAAATGGTCATTTATGTATTATGTAAAATACAATAGATTGCGTTGCATATGACATGCACAATTATATAAAAATTGTCTTATAAACTAAAATGCCAAATATCTCCGAAATCATTAACTCCACATGCATGTTCACCAAGCTTTCGCTTTCTTGCAATGAGTTCTACTATTCTATACAGTTTGTATGTACCTATAATTCATCAGTACCCTATATACACACAACTTTGTTCGTTTAATAATAATGTTTGGGTAATGTTTAAACAGCCCCCGAACTAACATGTACTTAACTATACACGTATGTACACGCGCATAGGGTTAATTTTCATACATGCACGCAAACACGTACGGCTTCTCACATTGAAACTGAATTTCAAAGGCATAATTCACGCTCATTCCCGCTTGACGTGGTTACCCCGAGCAATCCTCATAATTGCAATAATAACAGTAATCGTGATAATGGCGGTTTACTCGATTGTACGAGAAGCGCGCGCATTAACTTTATTATCGCGCCTTGTAATCGTCACCAGCTGAAACACTTGAAGGGTGCTACAGTGTGTCTAATTCGTGTACAAATTGCGAACGTGTGAAGTAAAGGAAATCGGGGTGTTCTATCAAACGCGTTACGCTGCGAAAAAAAGCCAATTGGATTTTATCTTTAATTTTGATGTCTTGAACAACCTTCAAAATAGCTCCCTGTTATCTTCATTTTTTTCTTTCAATGCTACCATTTCTGTAGACAGGAAAATTTGTATATTTTGTATCTTCAGATGAAGAGTTTGCTTCCAAATCGGTTTAAATAATTCTAAACAACCGGGAATTAAACATTTGTATGCTACGAAACTTTCTATGGTGTCCCTGGATATGCGTATTTATTTCTAACCTCGAAATCGCTTTTTATGCATAGAAAAACGGTTGAGAAGTATGAAATTATTACGAAATTATTTCCAGTGTGTTTTCAATTCGGGAGAACTGTCGGTACCTTATGTCCTGTATCTACTGGGTTTATTGAATGACTAAAGCACGCATAATGCTGAAAATATTTTGTTACTTGTACAGTTGTAATTAAACTAGCAGAGTCAACCTCAAAACAAAGATGGATTTTAAAATTACTGGAGCAAAGTTATAAGTATTAAGAAACAGAAATTTGTTGTCAGCACCGGTACATTGACTCCTATTTTGCCTGTATGCTTTGAAAGCATGGAAGAAAGTGATCAAGTATTTATTCAGTAACAGTGCTTCTCGAAAAGTAAATAAGTAAAGCTAAGAATACCGTTTTCTTAAATAATACATAAGAAACTTTTACACAAAATTTCTCCAAAATACTAAAAAAGTGGATTCTATTATATTGAAAACGCTTAAACGTAACCTATTAACCTCACTTTTCCCGGTTTCTTATCACGCAATACCTTCTACCAAAGTTTTTCCTTGAATCTTTTATGTATTATATATCAATCAATTGTTATATAAACGTTTAAATCTTCAAAAAGATGGAGGAAGTCGGATGTGTTTAATAAATAATGATTAAGAACGTACCACGTGGTAATAGGCCACGTAACCCAACCTAAGCCCCCAAAGTGGATTCTATTATTTGAATAGAATAATATGTGTCTCTGGAAGTAGCATTGTGTAACATTGAATAAAAATCGGTGACCTCGAGGATACGCAGTCTGCTTGCGGGGCCCCAAGTTTGTGTTTCATGCGGCCGTGCAGTGAACCGCCACTGTTTACGATACACCAGCAGCGTCATGTCGGAAGTGACATTGAATCGTGAAAGGTAAAGGATTAACGAGAACCCGCAACACCGGAGACGCCGTCACGAAACGATACCACCAACGTGGGAGGAGAAGCAGCGAGCAAGTGGCATCTCGGGTGTTATCGAGAAGAGAGGAGTAAAATACATTATTTCAAGTTAATACGGAGATGTAAGCGATGCATAAGCTCGACGCTCGCCGGCTCTGATCGTTTCCACTAGCGGCATATCGAGGTCTGCAAGTTATGCACCCGTACCTATTGGAGGCACGTAAGGTACCCCCGTGTACAGGCGGAAAAGATAGGGAGAGTGAGTGCGTTGCCTGGTATCAATTTGTCTGGCTGGTAGCAGGTTCACTCGACCAGACGAAGGTCGCTTTGTGCGAGCCGCTATCCGGCATTCTATCAAACCCAACAACATTCACTACGATCGATTTATTCTACCAACAGCCGCGTAAGATACCAATTACCTGTAGCAGCGCATACGCTACTCACCTTCGAATGGAAAACGGGAGTTAAACGACGACGCTTTCGTTCTAAGCGGCAGAACCCCTGTTGCCGCTTGCGGTCAATCTTTGGCATTTTGATTATAGGCGACACTTCTAACTTCAGCACCTTGCCACTGCATTATGGGCACCCTCAATTTTAACCCTAGATCGTGGGTATCCAACTTTTTGGTATGCCTGGGCCGCATTGAGTGAAGAGGAATTGTCTTGGACCGCACATAAAATATATAACATCGTTAATGCATGTAAGTAACAAAACTTCCTTTGTTTTTTATATTTTTTATTATTATTTTTTTCTATAATGCTAAAAATTTACGATCTTGCGGGCCGCGTTACTAGTCCAGAGCGGCGGATTCGACACGCCTGCCCTAGATCGTTCTTCTGTTCGACTATACATTGAAGGTTTTTGGCTCAAAAATTACTCGATTGTATGCAACTCATATTTTCAATTTTATAAGCAATGAGAAAAAAAGAATTATAATAGCTTTAATTATAGAAAAACAACATGTTTCGCCCAAATTGTTTATTTATATCAGGTTTTACATACTCGGTAACAGTGCTGTTTGCATATGAATTTCCCCCATTCGGATCCCACCATACAATCATTCATTTTTGTTGGCATTAATAAAGCTATTCTGGTCATTTTATGATATTCATATCTTTTCTTTCGATTATACTACCAACCACTTGCTTGTGAGATTTGACCACGATTGACTTCTGTTATTTCATTGTGTCTCGTTTTCGTTGGGTCAGGAAGTACCAAAGATCTTACATGTAACAGTTTTTGGTACCAGCACTCTATACGAACCCAGTCAATATACCTTTAATATAATGATCTCATCTGCATAATAAAATAATAATACGTAAATATAATTTATAATGCATATATAATAAAAATACTGATGTTAAATTATATGATAAAAAACTTTTAAGTTACTCTTTGGAAGCAGAAGATAAAATAATGATCATAGACAGCCTGGTTGTGTTAATTTAAAAAGATTCAATTAGCCAGCCTAAGGCTGCGTTTACATTGGTAAGTTACTTGTACCAGTAACTGGTGTAAGTTGCTAACCAGGGTAGTCCACTTACTAGTTGCTGGTACAAGTTACTTACCAATGTAAACATCTACTTGTTCCGAAGTTGGCGCCTGGTTAGCTACTTGTTCCAGTTACTGGTACAAGTAACTTACCAGTGTAGACTCAGCCTAAGGGAAGCGAAGCGAATTCATTATTCTGACCTCGAGCAATGGGATCGTTAAAACCGTTTCCGAAATAGTTACTTGTTTTTCGTCGCGTCCTCGAAATTGTTGGCGCTGTTATGTCCTAGGCTTCCTAGAAAAAATCGATGGCCCCGAGGAACAGTTTAAGCTGATTTACTCGGATGTGCTGAAAATCGAACCGGAATATGCATTGTTATGCACCACCATCGTCTTCTGTCGATCGACTCTTCGCCTACCGAGTTAGAAATTATGGAAGCCAGACTCGATCGATTTTGATAATCTTCCAGGTCCAATAGTATACTTACGAGTGTTTTCGATCATCCAGTTCAAACGCAGCACGAAATTTGCATAATTCTCTCTCTCGTGCAGCAATACGTCGTATAAAAGAATAAGTTGGAAGGTTAGAAAAAAAGCACGTAAGAATAGGGGAAGTAAGGGAGTATTAAGAGAAAATTTAAATTTCTATCCACAATAAAATTGTGAAACTTATTTCTTTGTTGTATAATTTCATGTGAATAATCAACAAAATAAATCATGTAAGGCATTTCTTTTTCTCAAATTTTACAAACAGAGAGGAGAATGTTACCAGAACTCGACTTAAAATTAGAGTCGATGTCATACACGCGCATTGACACAATATAAAAAACCAACTAATTGTTAATAAAGTGCATACCTTTTCGGCAATATTTAAAGTCGATTCTTTCAGAAACCAAACATCTTATCGAAAAATTTTGTTCTGTAGTTTTGATTTCATTTTGAATAAGAAATCATTTACTGTTTGGTGATACCGCGATTATTATAGAAATTATTATTACACATTTTCAATTTCTTAAATCATTGGCGTAGATAGTTTAGCCAGTTAAATGCTAGTTCCTTTTAAATGAAAACATTCCTTCAATTTGTAACCATATCAACCATATTAAAGATTTTTCCCGAAATAGGATTCACAACTTTATAAATAAGTGACTTATATATTTTTTAACAGTAAATGTCACATTTTATTTCAAATTATTAATTTATTTTTTGTTGGTAATTTTACTATTAGTATCTAAATATCGAAGTTTATATTAAAAAATGTAGTTATTAAAATTTTGATATTTAAAGTCGAAGAGTTTTACTTTATTTGAATCCAAGAACTTATTTTTCTAGATAAGGAACTGAAATAATAAAATCGTAAATGTTGGATCGAATAATAAATTCGAGACTTTCTTTTAAAGGGTTTTTATTCAACATTGCACTTTCTTAAATACATTTGGTCTCGGCAGAGGAACATTATTGGTACTCTCTAGCATCGTGTTTACATACAAAACACACAACTTATTTACAATGGTACTCGATGATAGTGTTTAATGCTCTGAAGTACGATCGTCCTATCGTCCTAAAAATGTGTTTATTATAAATTATACAATTGTTTCAACCATGGAAAGTTCATCCACTAATCAATAAATAACAATGTTTATTATGGGCGATAGTTTGATGATCTCTTGTATCTGTATTCAACGTCACAAATATTATGATTTACAAGATGTGATCTAGAACAGAATTTTTCATGCGATATCATCATGTTAAGCGCTGTAAAAGTGAACAGGCAAGAAATGAGTTACATATTTTTCGCTGAATGTAAGTATAAATGACCCCATTTAAAATGAGGACTCATTTTTTCCATATTTCTTGTAGCAACATCGATATTACTGAACGTATTGTTCAAAACAATTAGAAGATCCCATACCTAAAAAAATTCTCAAGGAAAATGTATAACAAGTGGAAGAAATACTGTATTTCATTTAATAATACCAAATATGTAACTCAACACATATGAGCATTACTCAAAACAATCGCTGCCTCACTGAATGTTGAGACTACTTAAATACGTGAACCTGATTTTGCTGAGGAGTATATTAAACAGTATACTGTTCGTTTCCATTGTAAGACTGCAGTCATTTTCGATCGGGCGTTCAGACACTTTTATTAGTTTTAGATATAAAACTCCAATCTTAACATTTCCCCTTTATTACTGTTATTTTACTACATAAATATATCAAAATTTCATTTATCGCAGAATACCAAAAAGAAATAAACATGAAACTGCATTTAAAGAAATTCCATTACTTTATCCTCCAATCAAAAACAAATTTTTATCATCGACAAATTTCATGCTGTTTCGGATAGTGATTTCACCAAAATTTATAATTGAATTTCTCGATTTTCAATCAAAATTGTTGACTTTGCGGCACCATCTTCAGCTGCCATTTCGAAAACTGAATATTACATACACAGTTTACTCTTATTTGCCCTGAAACTGTTAGGATAACCGAACATTTGAATAATTAACGCTCGGATAATTGAGTTTCTGCACTCGTAAGGGTACGAACCGAACGTTATGATAAAATCATTACCGCAGATCGAGCTGACTAATTTCAAAGAGACCGTCACTTCCGGCCAAAACGCAACATTTGAACGGAGCAATATCCTGTTCTCTATCGTACCTGTACGCTGTATTTGCGCGAATAAACAAAATCTCGCGGAACGAATGTGCTTCTTCCACGGGAAATAACAAACTGCCTCGCGTTACCAGAATTGCTCCGCTAGTCGGAAATCGTTTTCTTCTTCCACTTCGCGTAGTCTACCGTTCCCGTGTCCCCCTCTAGCACTTTTTCCTTCTGTCTAAACTAACGTACAACAATTACCGAAGTGCTGAAGCGTATCGAGTATCCTCTCATTACTCAGCCGTGCAAAATCCCGGACGGAAGACAAATAGCTGTCTGCTGCGATGGCGAAATGCGGCTGATACGCCGAACAAATGAAGACATTGCACGTCGACTGATTAGCGCCTCCTGCGTGCATTGTTTGTGCACACTGACGAGACGGGGAGAAGAGAAAAGGGCCACACATGTGGGCCCGTAGCTTCCTTCTTTAATATAACTCTTTTCGTCCTCCCTTCGTCCAGCCTCTCCGTATCGGACTTGCCAGGCCTCCCGTTCCCGTGAACGAGTCGATGAATAATTAGCCTTTTCTCTTTAATCGACGAATGAATCGCATAAATTTCTATCGGCTTAATTGAGGAAGCTACGTAGAAATGGATTTGCCCCACCAACAAAGACGTCCGTTTCTTTTCCATTTGACGTTCAATTAATCGCTGCTACTGTCTTCCCATTGATCGCGCGAGATACCTCGACGCACGTACACGGCGAGTTGTAAGACCCAATCGTATATCCGCAATAGCGCGTCGTTTGCATTTTCTACTCTTGAATCTCTTTGCACGCTAGTGAACAAATAATTGTAATACTTCAAATAGAATTCTGCGGCGCGATATGGAGTTTGACTTGCACGAATCGTGATACAGTGAATTATTACCCTATTAATAAAATATTAGAAGAGCGCTATTTCGGTTCGAATGCGGAATTACGTGCTCATGAAACGAATCGAACGCGGTTTGAAAGATAATTTTTTCGGCAGATTGCATTTCAGTGGATATCAACGAATGTCGTAGAAGTTAGAAGAGAGAACAATAATAATTGGCTAGAACGATTTTTTAGAGTCACGTCGGATTGCAGCTCGGAGTCTCCCGTGATCAATGCATATTGCCGTTGTTCTCTGCAAAGATCAGATTGCCATTTTCTCCAGATGAAGAGGATTAGCGATATTAGTCGGAGAAATCGGCTTAGCGGCGGTGCTAACGTCAGCCATTGCTTGACTTTTGTATTTTCGCCCGTCCTCGCGATTCCCGGCTCCGGAACGAAGAACAGCAGCTTTCTCACACCGCGCAGGGAAGGAAGGTAACTCTCTTTCGTCTCTCTCCCTTCCTTTCTTCCTTGTTCTCGCTCTTTCCGCGTCTGGTCGGCACCATCTATCATTCTGTCAGCTAGGAGATTTCAATTTGCTCTCTTTCTGCACCATTACCGGGCCCCGCAGCCCGCGCAAAATTGTATTTAATTGTGATTGACTGCTAAGTGGAGGTGGCCGACCACCATCATTTGTCCCGCGATTTTTGCATATCCCTAATTGCGAGAGGAACATTGCCGCTGAATCGCGTACGAATGAGATTCCAAATTAACGGCGTCGCCTGTACGAAGCCCTGTCCCCTTTAAAAATGATACCTTGCAACGTTATCGCGGAGTTGTCCCCGGCCCAGTGCCCGTTCATCGAGCTTGCACGCGAAACGGTAACGTTATGTTCGAAAGGGTAGATCAGAAAGGTTTTATGCTGCAGTTCTATTTCATCTTTACGCCAAAACATGTCTTTATTGTCAGTCCAAAGGTATTGGAACAACGCAGTGTCTTACTTAATGCCTATAGAATCTTTGGTTTGCCGCGAAAACATTTAGGCGATTGTGGATACTTAAATCACTTTATACTAACTATTCACAATTCAATTTATGTTTCGCATACGTTGAGGTAAAAAAAAAACAATGTATATTTCAGTTTACCAATTTCGGTTCACTCAATGTGCTTGTTTGCATGACCATTAAATGGGAATTCGAATTTCTCGACGCTTCGAAACGGTGATCTGACTTCCTTTTAATTTAGAACAAACTCATTCACACGGTCGTTGTAATCAGTTATAAATAAACGAATGCACAGCATTTCATAAGCAACGTGTTTTGCAATTTAGCATTGTCGAGCAGGTGGTGCAAAGACGACGTTACAATTTTATAATCACAATCGGTCAGTACGTCCTGTCAACAATCGGGGGATCCAGCCTATTTATATTTATATTTACACGCACACACAATTACCTATACAGCCTCGCAATAACTTAGTCGTGTCTAATCAGATATTTACACAAAGCCTACAGCTAAGACAATACACGATAGTCTATTTACAATTAAACTCGAGGCGAGCACGCCTCCGCCGTACGTATAACAATGCCAAAGCAAGGAACGTGTCTTTGCATGGAGTCGTTGAACATGTTTCATATCGTCCTCTTTCCTCCATACCTTACGATACCTATTGCATCCCCTAGGCTACCAAGTTCATCAGGCACGTTTCGTTTCAGCGACATTATCGCACTTCGATCTGTTGAAAAATGTTTTGGAATCCAGCAACAAGGCCGCACGAGGAAAAAGCATTAGCGACGAGCATCGTGCACCGCATTTGCACACCGCAATTATTGCTAATTAAACTATCCGCGAGAATCGAAATAAATTCTTCCTTCGGTTTCCTTTACAAAAATTACTAACCACGCTCGGATCGCATTCTGTGAAAAAGTTCGGATACTCGAAGATTCACTTTGTTTTTTTTATCAGAGACATCTCTTTTAAGAGTTCTAATCGGTTTATGTAATTATTTTACCGGAAATTTAGAGCAGACCATGCATTAAAGGCGCTAATGCTTTTTCCTACGTACTTACTTCGTTTACAATTTACATCGGCAGATCACGTAAAGATGTCCAATTCGCCTGTCCAATTATGCTGTTACCGTTCTTCAAATTCGAGCAACTCAACCGTTTTTTCATCGAAGCACAACAATGTGGTCGTTGACGTTACAGTTCGCGTCTTCATAATTTGGATAACTTCATGATGGTCCAAAAAACCTTGCTCCAGATACAAGAACTGGAAATCTTGAGATGCCCGTTTTGGTAATGCATTGATATCCGTCTAAGAGACTTCCCTTAAGAGAGACAGCATCCCTTTTCTTGCGATTAATGCCAGATGGAAGATGACTCCAACTGTATTGTTTTGTACTTCACTCGAGTATTTCATCTCAGGAAGAATGTTTGTCGTTTGAACGATTTTAGTATCGCGAACATGGGGTTCACCGCGTTCACTCCCTTTGCAAGAGTTCGTACAGAGCAGCGATGTACGTTTGGGCCATTTGTAAAGTTTCGAACTTGCTGAGCTTTCTATCGTTACCAAGACTGGGCACCACGTCTCTGAGTCTATCAAACGCATCGTTCAGACTGTTCATTCTCCTTCTTTCGCGCGCGTTGGCAGCCAGTCGTCTCTTCCTGAGCACCTCGATCCCCGGCGTACCATTTTTGATCTTCTGCATGCTATCCTTCGCCTTCGGACCGCCGTATTCCATCGACGAGATGTGAAGATTCTCGTTTTTTTGATGATATCTCGACGACTCGCACTTGCCGCCTTGCCCGTTCTGAACGTAGTTTTCGTTCCTCTGCACGCTGTACGTGGCACCCAAATAAAGAATGTCTCCCCTTTGCCCATAAGGATTGCCGTTATTCCTAGGCAAAAAGCCATCACCCTTTGGGATACCATAACTCTTCGCAGCCAAGAAGTTCTCCTGATTCTGACCGAAGTCGCACCTGGAATTGCTGTAGACGTTGCTGACGTGGTTCTCCAACTTCCCTGGCATATCTGCGTTCTGTTTCACCACTGGGTTCTCGTTAGAAAATTCAGTTCTGCCTGATATAGTCTCGTACATGCTTTCGATGCAATCGTTTATCTTGCAAAGAACTTTGGGCTCCTTCGCTGACTTCGCGCTGTACGGATGGCTGACCTGGTGGTCGTTTCGACAGTCTTCCTGATAGTAGCCCTCGTAGAACTCAGTGAAATTGAAGCCGCTCGTCCCCACATGAAAGCTGTCGTTGGCGGTACCGATCTCTTGGTACTCACGATTCTGACAGTCGAGGGAACTAACGCTGCCACAGCTACTACCCCTCGACCTAGGCGGTTGAGGATAAATCTCTTGGTGTGTCCAGCTGCGTGGGTTTGATTCGGGGCTACTCGCTGATCCGTAGCCCTCGGAATCTAACAGATCGTACTGTTGGAAATTGGTGTAAGTAGTCATTCTCGCAAAACCTTCTTCTTAACTCTTCTTTCCTTTTCTGATAACTGTCGAGACGATACTCAGAACATATTACACTAGAACCCAACGATCGATGACCTCCTCAATCATCTGTCATCTTATTCAAGAGAGAAAGAAATGACCGATCTGACAGAGTTCAAAATCTCGCGACAGCAAAGTTCATCCCCTGACTGAACGTGACCGTAGTCTGAACTTAGAACATTTTTCAAGCGATTCTACTGTTTGTGTCACGAGATACCATGTTGTCTCAATATGTGACTCGTCAAAGGAATCGAAAGGACTCTCGGGTTCCTCAGGATGACCGTGCGTGCTTCGTGTATGGAAGCGTTGCGTAAACTGGCTTTACCTGACGATCTCGTGGTCTGGACCACGCTGCCCAGTTTTCTTTGGGCCCGATGGTGGGGATAGAGGACTCCTGGGCCGCACGTGGAAGGGATCCTTGAGGAGTGGAAGGGGTCCACAGGGAAGTGGGTATCTCTTTGTAGAAGCCGCGCGACCGGACACGCCTCTCGTCTTCCTTCGTCTCTTCGCTGGGGGCTCTCGAAGGTAGAACCAAAAGACGATCGACGTCAAAGGAACGCGCTCTATCAAATAGCACGCACGGCCACGGGACGAGGCGCCGCGTTCATGACATTTGAGACACGGCAACTAGCTGCAACCCCATTTTTTCTTTCCTTTTTGACGGGGCCCTTCGATTGAACTGTAACCGTATCACTGCTGTCGTACGCACACCCCGCTACTCGTAAATTTATCGTGGGTTATTTTTAATAAATTTTGGATGTTTCTGCTCAAGGAATGTTAAAGGATCATTCCACACCAAACTGATCACATTCGAACGTCGATGTTAGGGATATTGTTCAAAATGGAATATGATGTAAAGCACGTGAAATTTTTACGTCATTTTGCTATTTCGAAAAAATACGGACCTTTGAATTTTGCAATTTTTGCCTATTTTCATGAAAATGGACCGGAGGTACTTATGAATTTTTATCTCGGAAACTATTTGTCCAGTTGAGTTGGTTTTTTTATTTTAGAGTAGTTTTAGTTTAAATATTGTGTGTAATGTGTGCCTGTAAATATTCTCAAGGCTATGATTAGTTACGTGAATTTTTTACTTGAAAAATGCTGTGAGAATAAGATTCGTCATGATAGAATAGTACCTTATCTGTCATTATAAATATATTTAACGTCCCCTAATTTCGTTTTAAGCTTTTTATTTACTTTATTTAATTTTTGCACATATTCTGTGAATGCATTCAACATGTAGCATCTAAAAACAAATAAACTTCTCATATTAGAATAGCTGAAAAGCGACAGCATATTTGAAATTGCTACCTTCTCATTCGATTTCCAAAGATTAATAAAATAAATTTCTTAGGATCTGAATATTGTAGTTTCTTGTCCATTTTTTAATATCTTTCAGCAATAAATAAGTAATAGATACGACAGAAAGTAAATCACGGAGTTGGTTTCACGGAACTTCATTCATCGAATGCACATACGTTTGATAAATTTAAATAACAAAATTTCAAACCAACAAATTTTGTTCTATACTTTATATTTATTTTTTCATGTAGAATTTTTTTCTCCTTAGTTGTATTGTTCATTGTGAGACTATACAGTGTTAATAATAAATCAGTTACACAAAAATTTGAGTCGAACATTGTTTCAATTATTAATTCTTCACGCAGACATTTCACGAGCTGTAAATGGGACCCAAAATAATTATGTGACTCGATGCCAACTTCTTTCTCGTCCCCCTGCTTCTTCTACGTCCCCGGCTTGGTTTATGACACTTTAAATACAGAGGGGCTGAAAAGTGTGGACAAATTTGACTGCTTTATGACGGTTGCGCTCAGCATGGACTCGTTCTATGTAGGTGGCGCAGATTTTTGTGCTTAGTTGCTGTTCAATTTTTATTCTTTACTTTCTTAACTTTTATTTGTTATACTTTACAACAGTGCTCATATTCGGTTGTGCCAATAATTTAGAGCATCTTCAACTGAATTAGCATTAAATATTTCAGGTTTAGGATTAGGTCGCTGAAGATTATTTATACGGGGTGTCCGATTGTAATCTATAAACACGAATTACTGGTAAACTACTTGTTATATAAAAAATGGTTCGGATAGGAAGTGAATGGTTTCGAGGGGGTCATAATCTGGTGTAATCAGTTTTTCTCTAGATGGACGCGCAGAAGACTTATGAAGGTGACATACATTTTCTTAAATGGAACCATATAATTTTTAATGCAGTAGTCGATGCAACTCTTTATTTCCTATGAAAAAGTATTGGTATATATGTCGAAAAACCATTAGTGTAGGAAATATTTTATTCTCAATATTGCAAAGTGGTACCAGTACACCTATGTACCTGCTCCTACCCACTGTCAGTTTAGGAAATGTAGGTACAGGTAGACGTACTAGTACAACTCTGCAATATTGTGATTAAAATATCTCCTAAACTAATGATTTTTCGACATAAATAACTTAATACAATTTTGTAAGAAATAATGAGATGCATCGATTAGTAACTTAAAAATTATATGATTCCATTTAAGAAAACGTATGTCACGTTCATGTGTCTTCTGCGCGTCCATCTAGAGAAAAACTAATTCCACCAGATTATAACACTCTCGAAACCATTCACTTCCTATCTAAACCATTTTTACATAACGGGTAGTTTACTAGTAATTCGCATTTATAGATTGCCTGTATATTATATAAACTATATGAACGTACATAGTATAAATGAGTCCTTAGTATGTAAGCAAACAACTGTACCGCGTTGCTAAATACCTTAGATGTTAAAGCAACGTTAAAAATAGATATAAAAAAAACAAGGAATAATTATTTAGAAACTGAGGTACATTGAATACTATCTGAAATTGAGTGACCATTTTTTTTTCAATATTTGGAATAAAAAGATAGTCTCGTGGTATGGATTTTGAAATTACTCTTGTTTCAACTAAATCAGTACATATTTCCTGTATCTTCAAATAACGTTCTTGTAAGAGTGGAATTAAGTCGGTATTTAAAATAACTATTCCCATTTTCATTCCAAAGGATCGCGTAATAAATTTCAGACTAACGATCATATTTAAATCACCATGTTTCAGGTTTACATATTGCGAAACATGTCAGTTTCACGTGTGACGTAACCGATATGTAAGATTCACGCGAAAACATCTTTACTACGAATCCTGTTGAAAGTGATTATTTTTACCAGCGAAAATGGCCCGTTGGTCATCGCGCTTGTTATACCATTTAGTACCACGGCAGGAGTCTGTAAACACCTTCGTATGTTCAAAACCGTTCCACGTTTTATGAAAAAATTACTGTAATGTTAATTCCAATCAAATTTCTTTGACTAACACGATACTTCGAATTAATATACATACACATTACGTTAATAAGATCATGAAATTGTGAAGACAGCGTCCGTTCGAACACGTTTAACTAATTTCTACAGAATCTGTTAAATTGTCACCGAAACTATTAATTATGAGGTTGTCCTGAAATTAACTGTGAATTTTCGAATTCTGTATTTAGGCCGGTTTCCCTAACATTTACGGAGTGTCAGTTATTTTATCATTCAAAAATAATGTAGATATTTAATTCAAACAAAGGCATGAAAAGTATTTGGAAAACCATACTTTACAATCTGTTTAATCCATAGGCAAGATTGACTCAGTGGCCTTTTAGCGCGACATAACGATATTGATAAAATGAAATCGATTAACTCACGGTTTGTTACGAGCGTAAACCCGTGATTTTGGAAACTTTCTATCCCCTGAAAGCCTGTCTCAGGGTCCTGTAGGCGTACCTCATTTGTTTTCCCTCCTCTTTTTCGGAAAGTCGAAGTCACTTAGGTCTTCGCAAAAGGCGGCGGCTTTAAGAAGCTCATTATCCTTTGCTAATACGCAACAAATGAGCCGATTCCTTGTGCCCGACCCACAACGAAAAACGAGCGGGTAGTACAAGACGTGAACACCGACGGTTTACGCCCATGAACGCACTTTCATCTTTAAGAGGATACTGTCAGTACCTGATTCATGTACTGGTCATCAAGTTTTCTTGATATTTCTCGAAATGTTTAAAGTATATTAAATACTGTTCACATACTGGATGCTTAAGAAGGACTCAGTACTTATAATACCCTGTAAGTTTCTGATAGCTAAAATCAAACTGAATAAAAAATGTCTAGTAAGCATAAATCGACAAGTTAGTAGTTTGAGTTATAAACAACTTCCTCAACAATTTTGTCAGTATAATATTGCTTGCTGCTGAGGTAGTATCCATTTTTCATACTATGTTTATTAGCCATTTTTTATTCGGTTTGATGAGCACTGTCTATGTAGGAAGTACTGAATAGTGGTTTTTAACATAAATAGAATAAATACAATTAATGTTAGCTGAACATTATTTTGTAATAAATATTGCTTATGTTGTCTAATAACAGTAAATAATAATGAACTAATCAAAACATTACATTTATAAGATATTGCAGTGATATCTGCAAACATGTAAGCGTCCGGATACTCTTGGACGGTAGTGTACGTGTAAAAATTTGATTACAAAAACGCGAAACATAAAAGTACATGCAAAAGTATACACTTTAATTTTGTATTATGCACCGTAGCGCGGTGAAAAGCTTAAGCATGGAAATAACAGTTTCATGACTGAGAGATTATTTCCTTCAGACTTGTCGCTATTATACTACACAAAATTGGTCAATCATAATGAATACAAGTAATTTGCATCAAATGAACCTTGCCAGGAACTGTCCCGGCTCCGAGCATGACCATAGATCGATCTATCGATCCTGGCATCCATTGAGGGAACATCATGTTCCAGATGCACCTTCTTCTGCATATAAGTCCATGTAGTGACGATCGGACGTGTATTCAGTGTATCGTGAATGTATCCAATTATACCTATGCATCAGTATTTCTATTTACTTGCACCGAAGCATTTTATTTACGACTAAAATACTAAAATACTAAAAAATCTCACAATTCGTATAATTCTCACTTGTTTAAAGTAGAATGACATTTTTTCAAATGAAGCCGTAACAAATCAAATCTCAAACAGTATTGAGTGTTCGACCTACATCTATAATGTACCTTTTAATTGAATTTGTTGAGCACTAATTGTAAGTACCATCTACTCTGTAAATCCTGAATGTACCGAGTATCTTGTTTTTTTACATAAGGAAAAAGGGAACTGCAAAGTATAACTTGATATCTTGTGATTCTAATTTTGATTCATTCTCGAAGTCAAAGAATATTAAGATATTTTCTACAATTACTTATGTAACAAGTATACGCAATCAACTCTTGATATACGTTATAATCAAATCATAAACTTACTAGCAAATGTATACACTTATCGATACATTTTTATACTATATTTTTCTAAAAGCCTTAAGTACACGTACACATTTAGTAATCAGTGTATACAATTACCGAATATCATGCCTTCGCAAATTAAAACAACCTTTCTGCTTGAAGATTACCACACATGCACATACATTTACTCTCATTGATAATAGATCTTCGGTAGGTGTTTGTGGGACGATCTATTCATCGGTTGAGAGATGCAATGGCGAGCAATAATAAATTTCTTGCAGCAGATGAAGGGCATGAATTGATTATTACTTAGCCACAGCGAGTTACAGTTCGGACAACCGTCGATGATTTACAACATAATGATTCCTGTTTGACTGACACGTACCGTCGATACACGTGTATTTGAACATGGTCAATTTGCGTAGCCGCCTACCTATGTTGTTCACGTCAACACTGCAGCGGATTAAGTACATTCGTGCAAGGACGTGCAAACGTAACACCGGTGTGGATGTTGATTTTCAAATTAACGTTTTAAAATGTAATAACGAGTCCATCGTCGTTAGTGTGCCAACAAATCCTGTCTCATATGATTATTTTCCAGTTAAAAATAACGCTTGCAGTATTTTTACTCGTGTTTACCGTTCTCCGGCTATTCTGCGAAATACTGGAAAATAAATACGTTGCTTGCAATATAACTTGTTTTAAATTGCTATGTGGGATGTTTCATTGTAGCCTTGTTAACCAATTTTATACTACAAATTGAAAAAATAGCATCATTTAATCTGAGAATATACAATGTTTCACGGTTGGCTGGAGGTTCTCGGTCCCAAATGCTCTTCCATCCCACCGTGGAACACTGTTTAATGGAGCATAATGTTTCAACAAGTATAACTTCAAGCATGTTCAGCGTGAACGCAATATTACTGATTTGAAATTAGTATACATTGATAAAGGAACTTTGTTAAAAAATGTATATTTACAAATTAAGAAGTAGGGTAATTTGTACTTGAATTCTAATAATTATTTACTGTATCTGTATCGTAGTTGTGTCAGAAATAGTTTGGAGATTCTTTTACTAGAATTTTCGAAAATTCATGTACTGTCGGAATACAAATCACTCCTATTCAGTATTTTTATAATAACAAAAACATGTCTGTATTTGTTGCAAATAAACAGTTAACTAATACTTATGAAATGAACAAGTAATGTGACTGTCACTAAATATTAGTATAATTATAAAAGTTAAATTGCAGATGTATTATTTTATTTCATATCATTAGCAAAAAATTATGTTACAAAAAATAGTTATGAAAAGAATTAGAGATTTTCCAAAGCTGACGCACTAAAAGTTAGAAAATTACCAATCATTATGTAGAAAGGAAAAGTTACTGTGTACAATTGTATTAAATATTTTTTAAATAACACTATTAAGTACAAAATTAAGGTACTAACGCGTTCATTAAAAGTTATCTTCTGTTATCATCGTATATTAACTTATTTCAACTATAAAATACAAAATAAACTGGTTTCTCATTGACGATGTTCAATGCAAAACGAAGACTTGAAAAGAATTGCAATTGAATCTCTTATCATTCTACAGACATTACATAATTAATGTGCAATTTTGTTGTCACCGTATCACTTTACCGTGGCCAGATAAAAGCTGTAGATAATAATCGAAGATAAGAGCTTACCGATCTTGCTCTTTGTACCAAGGGAAGGTTTGATTTTCTAAATGATTTAAGATCCCAATTCCTCGGGGTTCATTCAAACATGACCCTCATAACAGCCAGAGATTTATGGCAAACCAAGGCCCCTAATTAGAATCATACCGAGGTGTCCTAATTACAGGGTAGGTACAACATTTTCGAGCCTTCCCGTAGCTGTGCCTTTGGCACAAAACGGTGCGAGTCCTGCCAATTTCTGCCTTTTTTCGGTAACAGCTCATTAATTGTAGGAAAAGTAGACAACTGTGGGCGTTAGCCACTTTGGTATTTACATCTGATTAGCTCACACCATATTTGACACTCTGTTGCGACCGCAAATGAACTACTTCGAAACTCCCTTTGTTTCTTTTGCCCTCATCCGGGGAGAAAACCGACCCGAAAGGGGCCATTTTTCTAAATTACATTCCTAGACGTGTCGAACACGCGCACACAGCCTATCTTATGAAACTCACACAGTGCTGGTCGCTTAGACAACTTCACCAGGCTTTAATAAATAAGAATTTCTTAGTTTTCACTTAGTTTGTGTTTATTATAAACTAGCTGATGTACTTTCTTAGTGGTTACCTACACTATAAAGGGAAAGCATCTGCTAAATTTCAGCTTTCCAAGTTTAGTAGTTTGGACTATGCGTTGATCGTCAGTGAGTCAGGACACTTCATTGTATATGTACAGATTTAACACAAAATTGAAGGATATTTATGGATACTTACCAATTTTTTTTTTAACAAAATATGTGTAACAATGTACTCTTACAATCTAGTTTGTGTGGATAGTCTCACCGTTACACAATTTGGAGATACGAATATTTTCTATTTACTTTTGTAACAAAAAGTATTCTTTCCTTTGTTCTTTATCATTCCAGTGACGATGGAGAATCGAATGATACAGTAAATTCGAGCATGTTTTACCAAGTCTCTTATGAGCTTTTTTAGTTCTTCCTTTATGCTTTTTTCATATTTTCCAACGTCTTTAAATAGACTGTTAATTGCCTTAGTAGGTCTGTTAATTTTCTTTTCAATAGCTCGGATTGGATAGCCTTCACTTTCAATGCGTTTGCTTCCTCAGTTTTTTCAACAGACGACGAGGTACTACTTTCCATAACAATTACAATAATAACGATGTTACAATTACTGATTATAATAATACCAATTAACCCACACGATTTGTACGAAACAAGTTTCATCGAGTTTCTCCGATTGCCAGGCAAAAAGTAACATAGTCAAGCAAGTAAGGCTATTCAGCTGTGCTGTTTCGTTTCCACAGAGGGGAATTCTAAAAGTATTCAAAATTATTGAGTTGAGTCATAAATAACTTCCGATTTGTCTTCTTGAATTTATTGATGATTTATTACAGGGCGATTATCGTTGTTTCTGCAGTATGTCTAGGTTTTAGGGATTCTTACCTTCAAATATGAAGTAAAAATCAGTAAAACGGATGCACTACGTGAATTTTTAGACAGAAAAATGTTGGTTACGTGTTGGAAGTTATTTATGAATCAACCCAATGCGTACAAAAATATAAATACCTGCTACCTGTTAGTCCATATAAAAATAGGTACGTATAGGTATAACAGTTATATAAAATAAGTCCATATAAAAATAACATATTTGTAGCTGAGATTATTCAAGTGCACAGTATTGTAGTTGTCTTGTACAGGATGTTTTGAAATGACGACATAAAAGTTTGCAGGTTTATAATGCTTATTAAATTGAACAACAAACGTTTATACAACCCAGATTCGCAAATTACTTTTTTCGGAATTAAATTTTCCATTCGGCGATTTTCAGCTTTGACAATTTGCTAGCCATGTACAGCGGTTGGACAAAATAATGGAAACATTGCTTATAAGTCGTGTATTCTGTAGTTAGGGCCAGATATCCTCATCCAGCTTCTCTAAAAGAACTTGAAGAGTTTCTGCATGAAGAATAGCATAATATCCCATTAAACATTATTCAGGATTTGTATGATTCCATTCCCAGGAGAATTTAGGCTGTATTATACACCAATGGTGGTCCTATATGATATTAATAAAGAGTTTTCTTAATGTTCGAGGTGTTTCCATTACTTTGTCCAACCCCTAAATATACAGAGGCTAACAATACTGTGCAAAAACCGGAAACTGAATTTTTTTTTCACTTAAATAATGGTAGTTTCTTTATAAAACTTAATTTGTAACTCATCTTCAGTTAGAAAATAAGAGGAAAATATAAAAAAAGAGATGAACGGTATGACCTAAGGAAGAATTAATGCTCGAAGGCATTTACTTTCCTACTATACACCTTCTCTTTTTCCTTATTTTCAGAATGCTATAGTAAACACATAACCGCGGAAGGAAAACCAATGAGTCATTGAAGATTTAACAAAAATGAAGATTGTGTTAAAAAACAAGCAGTCAGTTCGTAGGTGGAGTTATGGCCTTGAAAGGCCTAACCGAGATGTCTTTACTGTAACTTTCAGAGTAATGATCTGAAAAGCAGGAATAGACATTATTAAAATACTTGCTGATTGCGAGAAATGTGTATGAACTTCTAGTTGCGTTGTTGTTGCGTGAAACTTAAATTTGTAGAAACCGCGTTGTCAGCGTTGAACCGAACATGCGTTATAGAATGATAACGAATATAATTGCTGATAATGAATGGTACCAATTTGCAAAATTTTGCTAATAATACAAATTGTATTTCGCGATTTATTACAAACAGTATTTAGGGGTACATGGGATAATACGAATGAGAGATACTGTCTGTAATTGAAATAATTTTCTTTAACAGTTTTATTTAATCCATCTCACTCGAAACATTTTAAAGTACAACGAGTCATTTTCAAGTAAGTCGGGGGTGGTAGTTTTAAGTGTCTCACCCCAAAAGACGGACATTGTTTTGTCAACAGCTCGAGAACCTGAAGAAATCGCTCGCTTCAAACGAGTCTGGCAATCGGTGGGGCTGAATCTTTCGCAATAAACGAGTCATTCCCAGTTGACTAATCAATCAATTGATATCCAAGTCTGGCCCGTTCGAATGATTTGCTATTCTATCGTGCAAACTGAAAAGTGAATCGATGCATACATTTTCTGTAAGTTTGCCAAAGTTCCATTCATTTATTGAGCAGTCGAACGTTGTGTTATTGCTAAACGCATTACAAACATGCACAGTGCTTCGTGGTTCGTGGCGCCGTTCCACGTATTTCTACCTCCATCGTTTATTTATAAATACCGTTGCCTCGACATTGAACGTGCGTGTAATAGCGCTAATTATTTATTTGCTAGTGAGCTTAGATCCCAAAGCACTGTTCGTAGTAAGTCTTGCAAACGTCACCAGGCAGTTAAGTCCGCAGGCAGTCGTATATTTGCAAGAGAAAAAAATTTTTTAAGAATTGTTAATACGGAAAGACACTTAACCTATTCGCTTTTACGGTCAGAATAGCTTGAGGTATTAGGATGAACCTGATTTATTCTGCTGCTGCGTACTGTTAAAACGCTATTAAAACGCTAAGCAGATAATTATGCTTACGTCTGCTTGAACGGCATGCAAATATTAAATTAAAGCGGTACGTTACTCGCAATATGATTTTTAACCTTCCCAGAGGTGAGACTTTCGATAATAAATAAACTTCGTACACATGATGTTAATTATTCTATTATTTCAGTGTTGTCAAACTGGGAAATGTTTAACGGAATGTACAGGGTGTTTCGTTTGTTTTGCTCACCTGAACATCTCTGTTATTTTAGACGGCATAAAAAAGGTATTAGGAAGTAATTCTTTAACTCAAGAGGCCAAATATTTTGAAAGGTCGAACTATTTTTTACCTTGGAGATTATTTCTCTTCGAGTTTTCAGGATCATCGATATTCTTATTTTAGTTATACAGTCCAATAATTAACAACTTGTCTCTGTCATTGACAACAAACTTGTACTGTCGAGCAAACAATGTTGCAATGATATTAATTTACAGAGAAGCGGGAAAAATTTCTTCAAATTTGTACAGAAAAGTCAAAATCGTAAACTTTCGTACTTCCCTCGAACTAGATATACATATGTATAGTTAGAGATATTTGTGTACGTACGTCATACCACTTTAACGTGTTCACTTTTTGTTGCTATGCATGGGATTCTTTAAACGACAGTAGCTACAATTACACTCATTTATATCTTCATGTAAAACAGTTTATGAAATAGCATTTACTTTTTTGTCGTTAGACCAGATTGTCAGATCAGTGATGGCCACTGGAGCTGTGGTCTTCTCTCACTCTAGGTCCGTGCCCCTTGTTTCAGTTCCCTCCAGTTCGCTCCTCGCCCCCCTCGGTCCATGGTCGTCCCAGATCACAACCTATATGAGGGGAATAGACGTAGAGTGGGGGAAGGCAGCAGCTCCGTGACCATCACTGGTACAAATACAAGTCGTTATTCCACTGTTACTAGACTGTTGATCACTCGGATATTTGAATTTTGTCCAGCATATGAACAGTAAAATGCGGCTACTATGTTTTGCAAAATAAATTAGGAATATTAATTGGAAAATTCTTGTTAAAAGTAGATACGTAGTGGTGCCATCTAGTAAATATGTAGTAATGAAATAAGGACTCGAAAATGGAGCTAAGGGAGCATAATTTAGAATACCCTTTCTTTGTAATAACATTATGAAGAACTTCACCAATTTACATTTTAGATGTGGCTTTTATATTTTCATATTTTTTTTGGATAACAAAGTGTAGGACCGCATGCTACAATTTTTGAACATTTATTATTGATTTGTTAAAGGTAAAGTGTGTTAACATATTACAACACGTGTGGAATACAATAATTTTAAACTAGTATAAAAATTCAAACTTATATTTTCTTAATCTTTTCGCGGATACTGTCACGTATGTACGCACCTATTTTTATAGATCCAAATGCTATTGACAATAAAGAAAGGATCTCCTAACAGCGACACACGTTTACGTTGCTATTCTAAAAGACTTCTAAGTTTTTTTAATTTTTCGTTCAATACCTATGAAATTATATTGAATAAATCCAATTGAGAAAAGCAATTATTCTGCAATTATAAAAAATTCGTCCCTGAAGAGGTGAAATTTGAAATTAACTTTATTATCTGAAGTGACTTTATACTTATAAAAACATTATGATAAAAGGAACTATGTAAACGCGCTGCATTACCGCAACGTTTACTGCAGCTTAAATGTTTCTAAAGTTATGAGTGGCAATAGATTAATATTAAATCGTATAAGACCAGCTTTACTGGAACCTGTGATTGAGGTGAACGCAAGTGCAACAAAGTTACATAGATACTTTAGCACGTTCGCGTATCGAAGACAGAATCACATATTCGCGACTTACACTTGTATCAGCATCTATTTACGTGATAAACCTCGGAGGATAGTTTGCAAGCATGACGAAGCTTCACGGGAGCCGGAAAATCGTTAGTCGGCTATTCTTAACTCGGCGAGGCTCGTCTAGGAGACAGATATTCGCCAGCAGGGTTCACAATGTCAGGAAAGTGTCCAACGAGATCCTGCGGCCCTTGGGAAACTACGAGAAGTGGAAAAAATCTAGCATCAACTGTTGTGAATAAATTTCTGCAACAAACCTTCAACAACCTCCTAGTTTGGCTTAAAAAATTGTGAATAAAAGTCAACAAATATAAATAAAATCATGTCACATTTATACTGAGGAACAGTCAGTTTCTCCTGCATCCTGCAACAGTAACAGTATGTTTCAAAGTATGGTGGTGAAATATTTACATGTGTATCTGGACAACAAATTTACTTGAGGAAATTATGTACAGGAAAAATAGGACAAATAAGAAGAGAAAAAAGAAATATGCATCGGCTAACAACAGACTTGGGCAAACCTTATTTAAAATGAACGTGAGAAAAGAGTGCTTGAAATATGTACTGTTAAATTCGTAATTTTAATTGGGTTATTCGAAAGTATAGAAGATACTAATTTATTTGAAATAATAACAATTGTATATTAATAATTTAAATTAAATTATTTAATTTAAAATAACTATGTCAAATTTCAATCAAGTCGATGCAGTAGTTTTTGAAACATATTTGACAGTAATTTTGGAAACGCTGTTTCAAGGAAAACGCGTTCAAAGTTTTTCCTGCGCGCCAACCAACTTTGACCAGCTGCACTTAATATTATTACGACTTCGTTATTGTTGAGAATTTTTGTTTAGGAAAATTTTACAAGGATTATGATTTTAAATAATACAATTTTTTGATTCCGCCTAAGTGCATGTTCCCTCTTAATGAGTTATAAAATCATGATAAAGATTTTTACTAATCAATGTTTGTACACATGTAACACTTTTTTTTACACTCCGTACGTTTATCTGCCAATGTATTTTCCTGATCTTTCTGTGCCACTAAATTGTATTTTTTCTTTGAATTTAGTAGTTCCGTGGGATTACTTTCGTCTTCTGTTCAGTACCATCTGGTATCTACTTCAATGTTCAGATAATCTACGATCTACCGTACCATGCACCATACTCTTACAGTCGCTCAATATACTCATACGACACTTGACGCCAAGATATGGAATATGCATAATAAATTTTATGACATTGTTTTAATACGCCTGAGTCAGTTTTCCTCTCGACGCTCTGACGATGATTAATATTAGGCCCCGAGATTACATTCCCATTGGAAACAGCACCAGGGAAAGTCGCATGTGACCGTTTGAACTTTCGTTTCACTTATCTCTCGTCACTTTTTCCATATCGCCGGATGAACATGCTTAAGTGAATAATAGTGTGTCTTTTTGAGGATTAATAGACAGGCTATTCGCGTTTCATTTTATTCGACTTGCGCCGCCTTTTTTCCTCCCGTCAAGAGAGATTGCTCGTCCGATACAATAAATCTTTTACGGGGATTACGTTTCCCTTCGTGAATTTCACCGAGCTGGGGAGACGCGGAGAAAAATCGCAATGGCCGGGTGCACTTAATTGTTTTTCTGCGTAAGGACACGGAGCACGTGGAAAACGCGACAAAGAAACCGCAGAAAATCCCTTTAGATGCTTCTCCTAACGCATCGGGCTGAATTCACCGAAACACCTAATCAAGGGTTCTCCAAATCGCTTCAAGCATTTTCTACGTGTTCATTTCCGTGAAATCTCGTTTCGTCGCGTTACGTTTAGCCAGGAAAGCGGTTCTTGCGGCGTGTCGCGGAATTCTGTACGGGATACCGTGACTTAATTGCGAATCAGCCACAATTGGATTCGGTATTTCGAACGAAAACTCGGCAATTTCCACGGAATATTCTAAAAACAGAAGACTGAACAAAGGAGATGACATTAATCGAGAGATCACAGGATATCATAGGACAACGTCCTTGTTCCGGTCACAGCTAACGGGTGACCAGGTGCATCGACAACATCGCCACCTGGGAAGTGATTACTGAGTCTGACACTTGCTACGTCATCCTAACTATTCGTCGCAGAAAACTGGCAATCATTGAGAAGCGTGCTTCTTTCTTTAAATCATACCTATACGGGATGTTCAAAAAGCTTCTGCTAAACTTTAAACCAGGCGTGTCCAACCTTATAGCTTACCCGGGCCGCATTGAGTGAAGAGGAATTGTCTTGGGTCGCATATAAAATATATAATATAGTTCATGGATATAAGTAACTAAGCTTCCTTTATTTTTTTATATGTTTTATTATTATTTCTTCTTTATAATGTTAAAAGCTTACGATCTTCTGAGACTGCATTACTAACTGTCCACAGCCACATGCGGTCCGCGGGCCGCAGGTTGGACACGCCTGCTTTAAACTTTAGAGACGAGTATTTATTGAAATATTTATTGAAATAAAAAAGGCCTGATAAGCATGTGTCTGAGAATTATTCGTTACCGGATTATAAGACGATTTCACTATCTGGCTATAACTGTGTGTCGAAATGCATGTCCGTGTAGAAAGTTACAGTACTCCAATTGGCACGCTATACGAATTGAATGAAGAATTTCAACAAAATTTTTTGTATTGATTTTCAAGGTCAGACGCACCTTCGCAGGTTATTAGTAAATACAAAGCATGCTTATACAAATGCTTGCATCTCTCTGTGTCACATTCGAAGAAATTTTCAACACAATTTCAGCTTTGTTCATCAATATTGTATCAACTTCTTAAGTCTGGCGAAACATTAAAGTTGATACTTTCCTAAACAGAATACTAAAAGAAAACATTTTTATCGAATGAGTTGTGTCGTTGTACCTTTCTTGTTAAGAAGATAACAATAAAGAGTTTACATCTTTCAGAACTCATAATGTACATTTGCTTCAATGAATAATATGTAGAAAACTGATTTACATAATTAAAGGCTTTTTCACTTACAATTGGTAATTTAATAATTCATTAAAAGAAGTTTCAGTACTACTTTAAAAGGACTATTCGCGATTGATATAAATTGCATTTCTAAAACTGACGCATAAAATTAATTTGCAAACATAAAGACTCATATATAGTAACGTAATCAATAACCGTTGCGGAACATAACAAGCTCTCGAAGGGTTTTGTGAGAAATTATTGCTCTGAAGATACGAATATTACTAACGCAAATTGATTGGACTTCGGCGTTTCATGTAACAAATAGGAAGATTTATCGATATTTTGTTAATGCACTTTCTGCCTTTGGAAGCGTGATTGGGTTGACGCTTTGTGATGAGGGAATGATTGGCCGTGATGTTGATAAATGCCACAATCTGTGTGGAAATTGCTCGGAGCGATAATTATCAACCGAGCGTACTTAATATGGTACTCTTCAGTAACAACGTGATAAGAATTTTCTACGTTTTTAATTCAGAGAATTATCATTGTTATAAAGTGCTAGTTACACAATAACTCATGTTACGTTTAGCTGTCAATCAATTAGAAAGAAGCAAATGAAACAATTGGAAGTTGAACAAATTTACTTAATAAACTATGAAAAGTCAAAAGAAGAAATTGAGTACAGTGAAAAAAAATACATTAACAAGAACTATAACAGTTGAAAAACTTGTAATACTACATTAGTTAAAATGAAGCACAAACAACATGGAAAATTACTTTATTGTTTTGAAATTTTCGCATAAATGGGAAAAGGAAGTAATTAACGTCTTCTCTTCTAGTTTCTAAATAAATAGAACAGTTTTTTAAAATTTTGTAATCCTGTTTATTTTGTAAAATTAAATCACTGGAAAGTGCCTTTCAAAATAACTTTTGATTCGTCGATGTTAGACAAAAAGTATATGTGTATAACTTTGACGAAATTATATTTTGTACTTTAAATGCTACAAAATGTATTTTTCATTTAATTCACTTTATAAAATGTATCCACATAACTTATACATTTGAATACTCTAAATTGCATCAAGATCCATGGTCTACTTATCACTTAATAAAGCCGTCTCTTTGCGTATGTTCATTGTGTGTATTTTTTTTTTCATTTCTACTTGTTCATTATTTTTATTCTTGTTCATACTTATAGAACATACTGCCGCAGTCTGGTCATTAAAACTTCGGACACCGTGTATACGATTCTAACGGTCATCTGTAGACGCGATGACTAAACCGGCGATTTTAGCACGCATCAATCGATGGGTGTCTTTTTCAATTAGCCAAAATTAATTCAACTTACTTTCGCGGACCGTTAATCTATAGTCACGCTCGCATAAGTGTACCAAATGTGCGTGCGTAGATAAGTGACGTATAATGTAGGAAGTGTGCTGGGTCGAGGGTAATTTAAACTTCTCACAAGTAGCATAATTAAAGGCAAGGTGTGCCCACCGACGTGTGAAGATGGCAGACGGATTAATTAGAGCGATTGCTCTTCTTTGATAAATAAGGATGGCTACGTGCTGTTCGTTGTTATCGCAACCACCACGTCAACCGTTTTATCACTACACATAGTTTTTACAACGCCAGAAATAGGCTGCGTCATTGATTCATCATTTTACATCTCTTATTGCGATTAAGAAGTTTGCTATCAAAGCGAAATTAATATAGGATATGTTGTTTTATTTGTTTTTAAGAAGGTTGGACGAAATTGAACAGTCAACTTAACAGTGCCCTATTAATTATTTACTGGAAAGATTAAAATAGAAATGCACAATATAAACGTATAATTGTTACGCATATCACTTTTTGAATAATGTTATTTCAAGTATTATTCCAAATAGCAGATCGTTTTATGTTGTGGTTATGTCATTTTTAATAAATAAAAGAAGATATGTACATGTACAGATTACAGGCTTATATATTTTCAAACTAATAAAATAATGATATTTCAAATACAATGTTATGTAGTTATTATATAGTTATTAATATTATGTTAGAAGTATTCATTGTATTATTAGGTAATTCAAGAGAAAAATCACTTATTCATTTTTACTGAAATATGTTTTGAAGGAGGTATATCTTTGCAAAATATTATACAAGTTCACGTTTAAATTAATGTATGTATATATAGATAAAAGTGTAAACAGGTATTGCCCAAGCCGCTTCACATTTATAAGCAAACAATTATTCTTTTTAAGTTCTAAGGACAGCACAATAAATGCAGCATACACACGTACAGACATATATACAGTTTGTCCCACGCAACTGGGACAAGCTGTATCTTCCAAACGAATAGAAATGGATAAAAATGCTATAAGTCAGAATTAGATGGTATCTATTGATGCATAATCACGAAATAATTTTATGCATTTTTATGCATTTGTGCACCTGGGAAATGCAATTGCATATTTTTTTTAAACAGAATCCTATAGTTTTGACTGGACTTCGATGCAGCTTTTTAATCTCTACAAAAAAGTACTAAGGTACTTATGCCCTAAACCTGCTAGTTCAAAAGTTATTACAGTTAAAATTTTGCTAAATTACCTTTCTGCTTATCAGCACATTTTCGGTGCGATATTCTCGTGTACTATTACGTGTACAATCAAATCAATTGAACTTGTGCTTTTCCGATTTTCCACATTCTGGACGCTACATCCATGAAACGACTATGATCGATTGTTTGGAAAAGCAGTTGCAATTTCATTCGCTGTTAAAAGAAAGTAAATTCATAGTATTCGTTCAAATTGCTTTTGCGAATATTTCTTTGTTAATTTTTTGTCATAAAGAAGAATGAGGGTTGTTATTTAAAATTCTTGTTATTATGAAAAAATCGATATTTCCTGTATCCTCAAATAACACTATTGAAAGTGACAGATAGAAATGGTGTTTCAAATTGTTATTTCTAATTTTTTATATAAAATAAAATTAGCTCTTCTCTGGTAATTGGTACATGATGGACAACAACAGGTGTGGACTAGTACGATCATGTTACCTAAAATTGAATGCCCACGAACCGTGACAATGTTCCTGTTGGAGGGGTCGGACTAATTTTTAAGTCGTTAGATATGAATATGACTGAAATTGAAATCGATCGGTTTTAACCCCAGTACAAGAAAATAAATATTGATCCAGTAATTAAGAGTTTCTGAAATACACCAAAATATTTCATTTCATTGGAATAGTGAGAAAACTCGATAAGTAATAGTAAACATTGATGAAAAAATCAATAGTTTTCAGGTCATAACAACAAATTTTATTTCATCAGAATAGATGATCATTTAAATTTTCCTTTATGTGTATCTTGGAAAGTATGGATGGTGTAACCCATGATTACTAACACATTTTAGTTAATTTTGTTGAGTACTACACGTGCTCAAAATGAAGACAAATCTTAAAACACCCCATGTAAATTATCACTGTCACATCACAATATGAAGGAGTCATAAATCACTTTCCATTTCATTTAGACAACAGAGATTTCACTGTACCGAACGACGCGTAAGTGGTAATGCTAACTTTTCTGGGTAATCGATGCCGAGGAAACCGAGGCTTCAACGAAGGTGGGAAAACAGGTTAATTTGCAAGGCAAGCAGCAAATTATGACAGTTTATTCTTAAGAAGCTGTTTACGTAAGCTGAGACGTCACGGTTGAAGGAGTGCGCAGTGTTTTGGCGGGAGATTTCGTAGATTAGCTTCCAGCGTGTGCAGCCGTTTCGAGCGTAACGGTCGAAATACATCAGGCTCTTTGGAATTTCCATGCATAGTGGGATACTTCCATCGACGGCGTCCTCGTCCTCGCCCTCGCCTCGTCTCCATGGCTCGTTACCCACGAGTGCACAACGGCTGTGTGATAGTTGTAAATCAAAATACGGGAATTAAATCCCATGGCACCCGCCACACTTTTGTCGCGTGCTCGAAGAATTATAGGGTTAAAAAGGAAATGTTCGTACATACACCGCAATGTTGTATTATAATTAATAATCTTTTTTTTTATTTAAATGTACGGTGTCGCCTTGACATATAGATCATTAGCGACATGTTCTAGTAGTTGACGTCTCTTAGATAGAATTATATACAGGTGTACTTTCGATCATGCTAAGAAGTTTCTCAACATTCTTTGAGTTCTTGAAGGGTTCCTTTAGTGAGTTTAAGCTGATTTCGGATGGCTTTGGTTTGTTTACGAAATAATATTATGTATTCGATAATTAAGGGACATTGGCACATGTTGCAGTGAGGTTGCCAGGTTTTTTTTAAGTGAAATTCGTCCGTGATTCTCGTGTCGTCTATCAATATCTTGTTTAGAATAACTTGCAAAACGCCTTGAGGAAGTCATCCGCGATGTTGGTAAATTTTCTTAGTTTTTCGAAGTTCCTCTTGTAGTTCCATTTTTGTTTCATGCGAAGTGCTATCACCTTTTCAAAGTTCTGGTACGCTATTAGTATTGTCTGCCTCTGTGGAATGTTTAATGCATTATCAGCTGCCTTATCAGCAGTTTCATTGCCGGGTATTCCTTGGTGAGTTGGTATCCATGCTATTATAATTTGTAATTAACAATTTTATCCATACAGGCTGGGTCACATAAGACTAGAACCTAAAATATCTCTGCTGTTTATGATATTACGAAAAAATGTGTAAGAATAAACATATTTGGTTCACAGTGTTGCCACCGTAGCCTTTGTTAACGACACGAATGACTTATTTATATTTTTTTCATCATTTTCGTGTTAAGAATCATTGTGTACTATTAGGTAGAGTAACAGTGACCAGCTGGTTGCAATTACCATTAGGTACAGTGCATCAGGTTTGTTGTCATAGCTGAACTGCCTTTTCTAATGGAAACAAGCATGAGTTTATGAGAAATACTGTGCGGTGATCGGTAACAAAAAGAAAAAGAAGGTTTATGTAAAACATCTTGTAAAAGTACCAAATAGAACGTATAGATTACAGAAATTTAGAAATGGGCCAGGAAGTTTCAAGTATAATTCTGTCTCACAATTTCTTGTTTTGTTTACATGCGCATTATACATGAAAATTGTGATGTGCCGAAATTTTGCAGAAAACTAGGTCGCTGAAGTAAAGCTACTCTGGCCACGGTTTGCTCTAAGGTAGGTGACCGTCTTCAGTGCTTCTGTGCTGCTACTGACACATACCCTGTACACCCTGACACGTACCTGTTTTTTATAATTGGGTAATACTTAAATTATTACAAAATTGTATCACCTAAAAAATGATGAATTAGAAAAGTTTTAGTTCAATTTCGTGTAGATGATCGATAGCATCTATTTAGGTCGTCCCCATAGAAATTTACAAAATTGTATATATTCAAAATTGACAGTTACTTGTCGTCAACAGCGCATCTATGTGCAAAAGTCATTATTTTAACGGACATGTAAACGCGACAAATGTATATATTTAAGAGAGATAAAACCGTTACACGCAATTGACTATTCCATGCTCGTCTGCTTCTGTCTCTCTAATCACGACTGTATTATAATGATCCGACACTCTTCCAAGTCTATTATGTACCTTTACGGATTTCACATTAATCTCCGTTTTGTAATCAGTTTCATGATCGCTCCTACCGTTAGGAAATTTGAAAAATATCATTTATCTACCTTTCTGCCTTTGATATTGTGTCACCATTTCATTCATTTTGATTTATTACTAGATTATACTACTACCCACCGTAGAGCATCACGCGTGAACTAACTTTTTAAGACAACTCTAACTGATCTAAACTTTTTCAGAAACCTTTAACTGAACCCTAACTCTTTTGAAGCAAGTAAATAGAACAGTAAATGAAATTATGTTGTAACAATTAAAGAATAACAGATCTATTATCCTCACAATTATGTAAAATATGTGAATTGTGACAAATATGTAATGAATACTATGTGGTTCAATGTACACTTTTTTGATTTTTTGTTTCTCTTTTATAGATAAATATAATTGCAAAAACAACAAAATAATGTTTTCGAACTTCATTCGAATCGTTTCTGAGGAGATTAATCATTTGGAGTGAAAAAGGACTGGATTTATACGGCGTGCGAAAACGGCTACAAATATTGACATCAATTCTATGCGATTATGAAAGAGATAAATTTTATTTTTAATCGGAGATGTATCAGTGATGATGACGTTTGTGTATAAAATATTATCGCGAGTGTAAAGAATGTGAATCGCACGGGTCGCAATGATACCTTGACAGCGATGAAAACGCGGAAGACGGGACAAGTGTAGAGAAAGAGACAGAAGATGATACTTACGATAATCATATGGTCATCATCTTCCCGTTACCAGCAATAAATTCTAAACGGAGAACAACGGATACATAATTTCGTCGAGTCACGATGTCTCGTATGTTAACTTTTTGCCGTCGACATAACTTCGCTCGAAAATGCTTAATAAAGGTATAACATTAAGTTTTCTTTTTAAGCAAGACCGATTCTTCCGGTCTAAATCCGGAAAAGGCTTTTCTTCAATGCTTCGATAAAAAAGTTACTCTAAACTACAGTCTCTGCAAAGATTGTAGTAATTGTAATCTATATCTTGTCTACGTTGTTCCATCAACGCGTATGAAAAATGTCACATTACGGTTTTACTTTTATCGAAGAAAGTAATATAAATAGAAAAAGATATTTACGGAATAATTTCGTAAAGAAACAGGTTGATGTGATCTTTAATTAAAAAATCACAATATGAAAGCGCTCCTTATTGCAACTAAATAATACTTAGAAAAATGCTGAATTGCCCTCCGACTTTTTTGGAGCTACGTTGCGCGACTTAAAGTGCGAAAAATCAAATAAAAGCTTCAACATATGGTGCTTCAGGTATTACTTAACGTTGCTATAACATAAATTTTGGTATTTTTGAAAGATGTACTCGAAGTAAAACATAATAAACTTGATTGAAAAGGTAACACGATGTAAAAAAATTAAACATATTGTATGTTCTTACTATGGCCGAAATAAATACACTTTGAAAATATTTTTGAAAATCGGGATTACGATGAAAACTTTTCTTGCAACGTGCACTATTGTATCATTAAAAAGATATACCAATTTTGGCGGTAGACGTGACTTTATTACGGAGTGATACGATGGGTACAAAATTCTGTCACTTTCTGTGACCGAATGTCGCAAGAAGGCCTAAGTTTCAGAAATCTATCTATCTACGGTTGATTGTTAAGTAAGAGTCTAGACGGGAGAGCAACATTTCCATGCGAATATCTTTGAGACTATTAGGGACGTTGAAAAACATTTCAGAAGAAAGTTGAATGGCATTAAGAGGGCATTATGTGGTGTCAATATTTTTTTTTATAATTGGAGGCATAGTAGAGACATTGTGATCATCAGTTTTCATAATTCAGTGATGGCCACGGATATTCCGACTTTCCCTCACTTTAGATCCATCCCCCTTGTGTGGGCTATGATCTGTGACGACAATGGACCGGGCGAGAAGGGGGAGTGAACTGGAGGAAACTGAGGCGAGGGGAATGGACCTAGAGTGGGGGAAGGCCGGAGCTCCCGTGGCCATCACTGCAGTAATTAATCCACGTATTGATTCTATATAAAAATGTATTAAAGGGATGGCGTCCAAAAGCTACGAGTTTAATAGATATTTTGATATTAATTTTGCGTAAAACTTGTGGCTTCCATGACAGAAAACATTTTTATTAAATAATACCTTATGTTTTTGCAATGCCGTAGTTGTTATAGCTCTCCATTTTGAATCAAAGTGTATCAGGGTCGAAAAACTGTTAAGTTTTTAAGATATTTTTCTTTAAATGTTGCTACGTATGAAGTCACTAATGTTTTATAAAATGAAAATTAAAATATATTCTAAATGAACAGTTTCTCGACGCAAGCACTCTAATACTTTTTGATAGCGAATGCAGAGCTGCATCGATTAACGTGTAAAAAAATATATAGTACCATTTAAAAAAACAATGATAATCTTCATATCTCCTCTATGACTTCAATTTTGAAAAAACTATCAACGGCACATTATATATTCCTCAAAATCATTCAATTTTTGTCGAAAATGTTTTTCGACGCCATTGCAAATTTATAGTGATAGCGATACTGAAACTCCGGCAGAAATTCAGAGCAGTGATAAAATTTGACACGAAAGTATAGATGAAGATGTGAGTTTGCATAAAGTATTGGACTGATTGTGAGCCATAAGTAACTCCCGACACATAACAGATCTTTTCCTTTGTAAAAATTCAAATAAAATTGCAGATAAAAATTTACCTACGCGTTCACTTTGAATGGTTGGATGCCTCTTACTATACAGGAAAATAAACCAAATAAAGCCTAAATTTACAATAAAATATATTTAAAACTGTTACATTTTGAAATTTGCGAAATTTAATTACAACAACATAATCCATTACTCTTTTATTACACCGAAAATGAACAAGACGCATAAACTTCCTTCGACGCGAAAAATTAAAAAGATCAATGCCGTGGATTCTAACGACTCCGGACCAGACAGGGTTAAAATGGATTAAGTTGACCCAAACAATGCACAATTATTCGATTTCTGAATTTTGAAACGGGTGACAATAAAAAAGAGGAGGGGAGGAAAGAACGTCTCTTTCTACGTAGCTCAGCGTCGATTGCTATGGTCATTTAGCGGAGGACTTACGGTTTCAGATGGGTTCCGACGCAACGTGTGTAAACAGCAACACGTAACCACTGAAGACAGTCACCTATGTTAGCACTGACCGTGGCCAGCGTAGCTTAACTTTGCTGATTGGGCAGGGGAAGAAAGAGAAAGAGAAAGGAGAGGAACCGACGGAGATGTTCCCGGTCGCGTGCCGTCGTGCTCTGTTGGGCTCAACGATCTCTTGCACATGACACACCGGAATAGGACATTACGACATTGTGCGTGGCATTACGAGCGACGTGCCGTCGCATCGGCGTGCCAAGCCACGCGACCGGCACGTGGCCCGCAATTGCACCACCCTGCCTCGGTCACGCCCCGATGATTTGCCTCCGTTGCCCTTCGTATTCGTACACGATAATTTCTAGCTGAACACGCCGCTGGGACGTCTGTTAACCCTCTGTTACCCCTTGCGGGTAACTGGATCCGGAATAATACGTCTTCTTGTTGCTGCACCGTACCACGAACGAGTTCTGACGAATGACGAGTATTTCCTACCGAATTACAGTCCCCTGTGAAGGTCCGTCAGGTGACGAGGCTATCGTAATGCCAGGGCGTGTGCACATCGATTTCGTAATTAGAAACGTCGAATTTACTTTTGACTCGTTTTCGGGGCTACACAGAAACAGTGGTAATGATACCACATGAGTGCACCCTGTCTGTGTTTCATGTGGGTGTATATTAAATTGTCTATTTGATGGGCAGTTGATGTAGATTGATAGCTGTCGGTTCCACATTAATACGTTATGCGAAGAGGATTAAAAGGTGGCGTAGGACAGAGGCAGTCTTGTAATTCTAGGGTTTCATGGATTCGGTTAGTCAACAAAGTGAAATGTAGTTCCAAGTCGTGATATGAGCAATTTGCTTTTTTTATTCTTGAGTGGAATTTGTTGGTATTTGCTTATGGCCTCGTATTTCTTGTTAGCATGAATAGTGCAGAAAAGAAAATTTATTTATAAGAGTTCGTGAAACACATTTCATCGAATCATGTAGAATTTCATCTTTGTACATATGTGGAGAAGAATTTTCAGGTAGTAGTTTAACACTAGAACAATGAAACGAAAGGAGCTTGCTCATTCTTACTAGTCATAGTATGCTTACTATAAAGATTTCATTCTTATCTTTTTTTCTGCAAGTAGATTAGTAATTAACAAATAATATCATTTGTATAATTGAAATTTGCCTTCCAAAAGACGTATTGTACAGATTATTGGGCAAAATTAAACATTTCATCTAATAAAAATTCGTCCTTACTGAAAACTTTCATTCCTTAATTATTCTTGTTACATACTGTATTTACGATACCATGTAATTCGTAACTAATCTAATTGTGAACACTGCTGCGCGAATACTTGCATGAGTTTCCGTACATCTGTAATTAGACGCATTTCTGGTCGATCAGTCTATAATAACAATAATAAGACTCTACACGGTAGTACCGATTCCATGCTTGTACTCACCTCGTCGCAGATCGGCAGATAACCACAGTAGTCGGCGCGCATGGTAGAACACGGTACTTCACTTAGGCCAAGTACCTTCGAAGATTTTCGGCTGATCGTCTTTTATGACCGGTGGTTATTGCTGTAAAATTACCTGACGATTCGGGTATCCTATTGCGAAAAATTCGGGGTTACCTGTCGACAACGTGATACTGTATCTTTCGTAGCAAGTGTCGGATAAAGGTGAGGCGTGGAGGAGAGAAAAGAGGGGAAAAAAAACGAAGGAAACGGCCTCCGTGCCATAAATTCTCGTCGACCGGCTCGCTAATGGACGTTTCCTGTCGAACCTCGAGAAATCGTCGCGAGCGTACCCGCGAATATCCTCCCGACGACATTGTGCGACGTGCCGCTTGACAAAGCGAGGATAAAGACTTGCATCGGTACTTCTTGGTGTACAAGTACTCGGCAACGGCGGCTACAGGAACACGCTACCAAACCCTGACCAGATAACGCGTTTTGTTCAGCACTTAAAACCTCTTAGAATGCGGAGCATTCGCAGAAGACTATCTTATCAGCCAATTTGTCATTAACCGATTCCAACAGACAGCGTCATTCTGATGTAACTGTTAACACGCTGAAGACCTCTCCCACGTACACGTGTTCGTAAGGAATGGGATTTGTGATAAAGAATACTTTACAGATTATTTAACAAAGATTTCGTAGCAGACCAGAGCCGACAATTAGCAGAAATTATTAATACAGACGCTCATGACGAGACGCATACGCCGGCTGCCACGCTCCTACTGTTCTCGTCTTTTCTGCGATATTCCATTTCTTTTTTCGCTTGTTTACAAAATGATAACCGCAGTGTGTCTACGTGTTAGGGGATACTCCCTGTGAATATGAAGCAAAAGTCAGTGGTCCAGATAATCTATTTGAATTTTTAAAAAAGAAACATCTGTTATGTGTCGGTACTTATGACTCAACCCAATAACTTAATACCTAATACCGAAATATCACTATTCTTATGCAATTATAGATTATGAATCAATTATGAATCAATCTACAGTATAAATTAATACATTATATTCATTATGTCTAATGTGTATATTATAGTATAGCACTGTGTATTGGGTATATCATATGTTTAAATTATAGTATATAAGCATAGTATAGTTCTGTATATAAATCTAATATAATGCAAACAGTGTAATATAGTAGTTGCTAATAACTCATGAGGTGCATACGAGACTGAATAAGTAAATTAAAAAAAAACATGTAGAACCTAAAATACTGTTCGAGTGGCATAATATTCAAGCAGCCATCACTATAAAATTAGTCAGTGCACAACAGAAGAGGATTTAAGAGATTTAAGATAATATATTATCATATGATAAATTTACCACTTTCTGAGCTGACATTATGGAAGACTAAATAAATTTTAATAACATGTGAGGAGATTTTGTCGACTCATTGTTTAATCGCCTAACATAAGCAATACAGAACACCACAAATTCTTTCTTGAGTTAATGTGTCACTATCTTAGTGTAAATATCGCACCAAATTGTATACTGATGACTCTAAATCAGGACTAAAGGCTTAATATGCGGTTACTACTCCAAAAGAAGAACGTCTTTTCAGACTTTCGAAACGTTCCTCAACTTTTTTAACGGAAACATACGCAGTACTCCAGGCGTGAAACTTTATTGATAACTCACTCGATGACAAAATAATAGTTACTGATTGAAAGAGCACGTTTAGCATGAAATCGTCCATCCGCAGGGTTTTTTTTATTTAAACTTCTGTTTTCGAAAAAATTAAATTTAAAAACTCGCTGGATGCGCACGTATTCAGCTGATTGTATTCCTTAATTACCATTGCATTATTGACTACATATATTGAACTGATTCTGCATGATTCTGTGTTAAAAGACAGAATCATACAAATTTTCAAGCAATTAGTTTCACATCATCTTGGGCTTTTTTTATGTATCGAGCTTTTCAACAACGTGCAATTATCAGAATCGTACAGAATCGATGTATGCATTGCAGTGAACAGTGCAATATTAATTAATTTAACACAAAAATTAATATAGTCTACGCGGGTAGGTACACGCGTACTGGGTGAATCTCTAATTTTTCCGAAAACGGAGGCTTAAATAAAAACATGTTATTCCACATTTTAGTTTTCTTTTATTGTCTGGAATCACCTCGTACATGATTGTACTACTCATCAGACACACGTTCATCGTACAGGGGTTTATTAGTTTAAACATAATGCTTATAAGATTTTATACTATATTTGTTATAATTAATAATATGAACACGATTCCAGTTGAATGACTCATCCAAAAGCCAAATCTTTGTGAATAAGTATGCTCTGACTCAAAATCTATAAGGTGGAATTTTATTGATAAATTTTCATAAAAATTTGCGGACTTATGCAAAAAATATCAACTTCGTACGTTTTTCCTGAAGTTATTATATTAAAAAATGTTTAATACAATTCTTCAGAGTTCTGCGATCTTATTGATCGAGTTCCGCCTTGTGGAGAAAAGTGTTATGTAGGTTCAGTTATAATCTCAACTAAAAATATCGGTCCTTTCTCGATTTAGGATGTTCATCGAATTTTAATAACAAAGTTTTTCTTAAAATACTTCTAAAGGATGAGGCTTTCGTAAACAATCGAAAAGAATTTCAACAACACCCTTTTACCCCCTTAAGTGAAATACAAGCCTGGCATGGTGACCTAAAATTTTTGCACAGTACTGAAAATCGTGTTTCTTGATATTCACTGCTAGACTTCGGATAATTCAAAAGATACCGTTCCGAATCAAAAAATCATGAACAGTTCGAGAGATTCGTTCGTGAGTCTCCACCAACAAACAGTGTCTAGCCGTAGCAGCTTCACAATCAAGCTATCGTTTGTAGAACACCCTCCGTTGGGCCTGGAAATAATCGAAAGTCGTCGGGTCCTTGTCGGCCCCGTCAGTAATCGGTCGATCCTTTCGGTTTGCTAGTCGAAAGGCATATCCGTTCAGGGCAAAGCGGTGCGATCGTAAATTAGCTATACCGATGACGTGTCGGAAGATGGTTCCACGCGGACGAGGGGATCGCCACATGGCACGAGTCTATGGAGCGGACAATAAATGCGGTATCCCTGGTGTAGTGATAGGATGGGTGGTGCCATCGTGAAGTCAGTGTCATCTGTTGCATCGGTTACATTCTGACCGGCGAAGCGTGACCGTAGTCGGTGGTCGGCTACCATAAACGAGGTACAATGGATTAATTACCTTCTAATTGCCTGGCAGAACGCTGTCACTGTAAATCGATTGTTAAAAATTGTTTTGTAACGAGCGATCTCCATGTCTTTGTTCTAATTGTTATCGTACAATTTTAGGGGATGCACACTACCAAAAGTCTTACAAGGGGAGTTCACGAACTGGGGGAGAGATTTCTGGATGGAACGCAGTTTAAAATTTGTCGCCGATGGTTGTAAGCAAATAATAAAATACTAGTCGCCAATATTTGGCCACTGTTATAAAAAATGCTTTTGAGCATGGAAAATTTTGAAGTCGGTAGATCTACTTTGTTTTTTTTGCAAATCGGAACGCTCGATTAAGGAAACAATGACGTCTTATGCGATGTAGGTGCAGGATTAATGTTTTAATTAAACAATTGATTTTTTTGTTACAGTGCAACAGTCGAACTACCTTAAAATGGAAGGGAGTTTTAAAGTTACAACACTTCGATGTTAAAAGACATAAACAAATATTAAGTTACATAATATTTTTAGGGGATGTAAAAGACAAGTACAATTTAAGACTTGCAGGGTAAATAGTACACAATAAGCTGAGCAGAAAATTTTTATAAATTTTGCGGACTGTAATTGTTTTGCCAAACTATTGTGTTTCTGTATTGAACACGAAACAGGGCTTCTTCCTTTCCCTGATGCTTCCCGTAGGAAAAAGGTCTGCTCTATCGCGTTGTGTAAATGGATTTCCTCCTAGGTCCTTTGATTTTAAAATAAATTGAAAAATATCCATAAAAATTGGTGTGCTTTGACTGTTCTTTTCGCTTTGACCATTGCTTAAACATATTTAAGTCTTTATAATGTTATAATAATTAACATTATTTTATTCGGAAGAGAGCATAAAATCATTTTGCGTACAAAGTAACTGAATAACTATTACTGTTAATAGAAAAAACATCTTCGAAGTTGAAAATTTGCAGTTTTTTTAAAAATTGATTTTTGCAAAAACAGAGGGTGATGGAAACAAACGCTTTGCAGATTCGTATTCGCACAGAGTACGACACAGTTTTTAATATGAACAATTTAGGAAAAACTGTATATGAATAGAGCTAGTTGGTCTTCTATAAAAAATTTTCAAAGGTATGTTGGACCGTCTAGGCATACGTAACCCTTAAGTTCCCGGATAGTCAACTATTAAGTGATAGGCTGTTATTCTGCAGTAGTAGTGGAACTTTCTTATTGCCCAATCCATAGTACACTAATTTTTCATGTGTCTTCCGGGGTTTCGCATATTATCAAAAATTATAATTCAGAGCTTCAAAATCCCGCCATACGCTGATCAAATCCTTTTTCTGAGGACTTATTAATATGTTCGTATGCTTATTTTTCTGCAGATGCTATGTCGATCACCTTATTTTGTTAACCGGCATCCAAAAATGATCCACGAAATTGCAATTCTCGTTCAGTAGAAAGGAATTTTTCACGCCACGGTAATTTAAGAAAAATCTCTGAAGAATCTTGTAAAGAAGTAACACATGTAGAAATGTTCACCTATCGGCCTTACTTGATTTGTTTCGAACACGTGGTACATGTAGTTATTCTCCTTCCATCAGCGATGTCGGTACAAATGTCTTCGAGATGCAGTCCGTGAATACACCTACAGTTTTCAGGGTATTCATCGTGGTCATCTGTTCGCCATATTTCGGACAGGGCGCGTGCCGTGTCGATAATTCAATGGTACGAGTTCAGTGACAACTGGTAAGAAATTGCAGTGCCAAGGAATCGATATCGAAGCAATAATTTATGCGAACAATAAGACAGATGGCCGACAGTCGGGCAAAATTGAACGGTACACCTATGATTTGATGATAATTGTTCTAATAAAGCGGTGCATCTTCGTCGATGCAGCGGTCTGGGCATTTCAGTAAACCCTTTGGCTCAGCGGTATCCCCCATTTTTTTATAACAGGTTCTTTAGCTATAAATAGCGTCGTTTTTTTATTTAAAAAATATCGGTTGTGTAAAAACAAGTATGTTACTAAAGTTTCTGTCGTGAATATTTGATCGTGCATGGGGTGCACTGTAATAGATAACTTTCAGTTAGAAATTTTTAACAAAAATGAGATTATACCAGCAGAGATCCGTAGTTAAAAGTTTGCTAATCAGATAGAATTTTAACAAACAAATATTATTGACCATCGAATGTTAAGAATTTATTTCCAGCAACTATTATCTGTTCAGATAGTTCCATTTTTCACTTGTGTTAGAGCGAAACGTTGCACAGTGGGCTGAAAAGCGGTAATTCGTGGCCAAAATCAAATTTCTCAACTTTAATTTAAAAACATTTGTTTTTCCTATGAACTGACAACCCTCCAAAGCTTCAAAATCCACACATACTTCTCCTTTCAGAAGATTCTGTGATTAGATACAGTGTTATGAAGACAAAATCATGGAATTTTAAGTGAAAGTGATTGTTATAATTACTCATTATACATCAAAATAGAGGTTTTGTATTATACTGTTTCTAGGTAAGCAAGTACCATTCAGTTTTTTATATTGTCATGGAAGCATCTTGAGAGTTAGAAATACGTTTAAATATTTCGAGGTCATCCGCAAATAAGAGAAACTTACTATGCTTGAATACTTCAGCAATATCATTTATAAAGATATTAAATAGGAAAGGTCCAAGATATGATCCTTTGATGTTGGTATATTACAAAAATTACAGTGAATCGTGCTACTTCTTCAAGCTCTACTAAAACGTTGTTGTCCAAATTGCAAGGAAAAAGACAATTGGGTTCACTCTACTGACTTTATTTTTATTATATTTAGTTTATTCGAATCCCCGATGAACATTGCATTTGATAGTGAAAGCGTAAATCAAAGTAAAGCTGGGATGTCGACGCGTTTTCACGTGTCCAGGATTACGAGTCTCTTATTTTTGTGCAACTGGCGCCGCACATTGAAAATAGTTTGATTATCCGGGGGAACGTAGCGGACAAGGTAACGCTGACAAGACAAGCGTGAAAGAAGGTGGTGAGAAGATAGCACAAAAAGGAATACAAGTCATATTGAAAGAGGTGATCCCATGCGTTTTGTTGAAATGTGGTTTGGCTTAACGTTTTCAAAAGTGTAACAGCACAATATTTCTTCACGGCTTTGCCCACCGTCTCATAATTTCAGCGCCGTCCTTTTCTTTGCTGGCGTTCATGCATTTCTTGTCGTCCGCAGCGACCCTATGCGGTCGTCGAATACGTGCATCGATAAATGCAACTACACATTACGAATTCCTGGGATCATCAAACTAATTTCAGTGCAATTTCGACGGTGCTTAGGTGTTGTTTCGTATTGTTCGGCGGATTCGACGCTGCATTGCAGTAGTTCAGCGTTGAAATTTTGAAAAAAACATCTGAGATTCACGTAAATACAGGGTGTCCCAGTAAGCCTCCTACAACAGACGGGAGGTGATTCCTCGTGGAAAAATAAGTCGAAAATATCGAATAAAGTTTCTTTATATGAAGCTTCGTTTTTCAGAAAACCAAACTCAACCATTCTACAAGTATGCGTGCATTTAATTACACATAAATTACGTTTGTGTGCCATGTGATGATCCGGTATAATTCAAAATAATATATTAGGTTTCTATAAGGTATTTCGTTTGTTCAATTATGAATTATTGAATATATTCATCTTGTTGTGGACAAATTTTTACTTAACAAATTAAGGAAGAGTGTACACATGATAAAGTGTTCTTTCCAACCATAGATACCGCCAACCATCATCCCATGTGGCTCATTTATGGGATCACATTAAAGTGGTAATTTATGCTAAAAATAATTGAAATCATTTCTACTTAAGCGTCAATATCATACACGTACTTAATGTAATATAAAATACCAATTAAGGACACACGCGTTCAACAATATTTAAAGTTGATTTAATCAAAAAACAGGCTTCACATGAAAAAGGTTTATTCTGCAATTTTGATTTTTTTTAGAACGAGAAGTCACTTGTTTCTCGGTTATACAATCGTTATTGGGATACCCTGTGTAATTACCTGAGATCATAATTTAATATTATAAATGAAATTAAGCGGGGTAAAGCTAAACAAGCAGTTTTACCTCCACGCATAAAATTATTTATTACTTTACGTACTACTTTGCTATTGCAATAATAGTAATTTCTAAACTGACTATTAGGTTTTCAAGTACCTCTAATAATCTAACAGCGTAGACGAAGTTTTAAATAATTTTAATGAATGTGGTGTGATGATAACTTCTTAATTCTGTCGAATATATTAGTGGCCATGTGAGTATTCCGGTTTTACGTAATACAAATTTTCGAAATATTTATTATTTCATTTTGTAAAATGTACATTACAACTTCTTCAACGACTTGAACTTTGCTTGATAGTATTCCTTTCAAATTATCACATAATCCCCGTGGCTGGTTCTGTTTGATATCCTTATCTTTATGTTATCTTGAAAATACATTTTATTAAGGCTTCACCTTTTATCAATTTTTTATCGTAGAAAATAGTTGTATTAACAAAAATGTGCAATCTTAATATTTTTAGCGAAATTCTCAGACGTTCGAATTAACGGCGTGTGTAAATAACGTCGAATTGTTTATTCGGCAATTAAGAAGGCTGCAATACCTAACTGACAATTAACAATTTTCGTTTCTTATTAAATTTTAATTTCTTTGGAAATTTACTTATAATGATAACAAAGTCCGTGCTCGTTTGAGGGATTTGAAAACTTTTTAAATAATTACATTTTATAATATCCGCTTATAGTTATTTTTAAAATAATCCATTTTACAGGTAGTATAAGTATTTTATAAAGTATTTCAAAGAGAAATTTAAAAAAAAAAAGATTTATTTGTTATACCCGATTTACTTGTTATTTCATGAAATAAATTATTTATTATTTGATGATAAATTGTCCCTTATTTAGTTTCAGGTAAAAATTACTGATTGTATACTACTACTACTGCTACTACTACTGATTGTAAGACAAATTAACTCTATTCATACATAATGCATGTATAAGTTCTGTTTATTAAAAAAAAGACACTTGGATATATGAAGCAATTTATTGTCTTTACACCAAACTTCAAATTCAGCAAGATCATGTTGCAGTTTTAATACACCATTAGCTATATCAATACGACGATACATCTTTACGTCATCTACAAAAGTAAAAAAAGAATAATGGATAAATACGTTAAAAGGTAAAGTAAGAATACCGTCATTTATGTTGTTTATTTTTATATTGTAATCTGAAATAAAATTCGTCCAGCTTAATTTCGAAATAATATAAAAAATAATGTTAACTGTTGTATAAAACAAAAACTTCTCTTCTTAACCAATGGGATGACGTCACTTGTACCATATATTGATACAGAATTATCAAATTAAACATGCTGTCGATACGATATTTTATTCCGAGTTAGCTGCGCCGTTCGATTATACTGTCGCGCCTACGCGTAGACTAGCAAATACAACGAGAACTTTCCTTTGCAATTCACAGATGTCGCAACAGACAACTTGCATTCTCGCGAGTACTCGGTATACATACCAGTTCGTATATAAGAATGGATCAAGAGTGTTATAGTGGGTGGGGTCCGAGGCGTCGACGACTGAACGACTTTGGCCGCACATTTGTTTCCCTTTCCTCTCTAACTATTTCACGTTCATATGATGCGTAGTTTTCTGCACTCTCTTCAGTCTTCATATGTTTCATATGAACTGTAAAACGGCTTTAGAGTTTTCTTCACTAACTCGAGCATGCGATCCACAGGGTTTCGAATGGCAGTGTCCATTGGCCGGCTGGGGTATCTCCTCTATTTCATGCTCGCTAATTCGAAAATTGTTGTTACTTAACAATTTTTCGGGGGAAATGTTGCCCATTTGTGCTCACTATGCCAAATTGACAGAGAAATCTTCACCAAAGTCGACTGTGACGACGCGACGTTGACCTCATCTTTTGCTCTTTTACTATTTTGTTATATTCTGAAACAGTTTTTATTCCTGTTTCATAAAATTATACTTAAATCGGTGCTAACACGATTCGTAAAAATTTCCTTCAGGTTCAATTCAATATTTATTGTAATGTTTGTCATCAAATTGTACAATGGAAATTAAGATATTTTTAGTTGTCATCATTGAATATTTCAACGTTATTTGAGTACGAATAACAGAACCGCACAGAAAACATGCGCGTTGGTCTGATTTACACATACGTGCATTAGTTGTAAATGTATATTTGGGTGATTCATACGTACAGGTACAACAATTGTGCACATTATTCGTGACAATTATCTATTTAAAGCTACGTAACTTTATTGTCTTTAAAGAAGAATCATGTTTTTGCAAATAATTCTACGAAGACATAGTGTAGTATAGATATTCTATTTACTGATTTTTTAGTCAGATTTGTTTAATCTGATTAGTTTAATCGCTCTAAAGAAGCTCTGCAGACATCGTTTGTATTTTAGAGTTATTATTTAGATAAAGAAAGAAATTATATTGTAAACATAAATAAATTTCGTTTGTCATATGTCTTGTAAAATTTAATTACCAGTCGCAAATATTAGTAAGAATATCCATACAATCATAAATACTTTGTAACAGTTGTGTAAATATTAGAAATTTACTAAATTATCTAGATTCAAGACAAATTTAAACCTGTACTTCTTTAATAATTAAGTGAAAAAACAAACATAGATAATAATTTTGTTTATTTGTTACAGTAATTATTGCTGTTCTCCTCGGGTGGTGTATATGGCCCGAAATGAAGATTTCGTTTCCATAGCTACCATGTTTTTAAATATTTCTTTTTAATATTCAATGTGTGTAGATCAATTTTGAAATAATTGATTCTTAAGAAATTTGAAACACTAAAGAAGTAAACGCAAAATTTAAATACATTGAATATTAAAAAGAAATATTTAAAAACATAGTACCTGTGAAAACGTAATCTTCGTTTCGGGTCATATAGACCCGAGGAGAACAGCAGGGTTAAATCAAATAATACATAGCCCTAGCAAAATTACATTTAAGCGTAATCTGCAAGGCCTGACTCGATACCCCAAGAGTTGATTACGTATTATGGTATACTATCTTTATCGTCGGCACCCTTTGGTAAAATATTTTCCACGTGTTCCATTCGTAGAACAACATCGAGATTACTCACGGTAGTAAGCGAGCACAAAGCAATCTCGTGAGACGCGGCGCCATGGGAGTTCTCGAAACGAATTTTGGCGGCGTTAGATTTTCGAAGCGTTGCGACTAAATAGGTCTCGTAACAATCGTTTCCACCTCGCACGATGCCAGTCAATGAGCCGTGTTTTAATCACGGAAGGGGTTAACGAGTTTTGCGGTCGGAACTGTAGCGGTGGCGGAATCTTTCGACACGGAGTCAGGTGGCTGGAATCGTAATTCTGTCGAGGGTGCTGCCTTTGACACCATAAGGGTAGCGAGGTGTCACAAAATGTTCGGTGCTCCGCTCGTTCTCGCACCCTGGAACGAATTGTCCTTCCCTTGGGTTCGTCCCTCAGGTCCGCAGCTACGCCTCGTTATCGAACAGAGTGTCCCAGTAATAAGGATGTAATTTTTGTTGGAAGATCATCGGCGGTACGTGAGTTTAACCCTGAAACCACTCTTTCGTCGCAGCTTTCCCTTGCCTGCTAGAACCGTGTCGGACACAGTAGTTTCATTTTAGAACGGATAACGAATAATTTCTTCCTCATCATTAACGCGTAAGTGTCTTTCTTAACCCCTTCGCTGCGGCAGTGCTGAAAGTTTGCTAGTACAGGCATGCTACATTTTTTTCGTGCATCTTTAATTGTTTGCAATTTGTTGTGGAAGAACGTGTATATACACGGTACATATTTCTTCATTGTAAAGAAGTTACGGTTGGTTGTTTTATTACTGTGTGGAGATCTTTCGCTGGAACTGTTTAGTGGATACTTGAAAACAATTATTTTATTTATTTATCCATTGAGAGGTATATAAATATTTATTCCGAAATATTAACCTTTTTACCTCAGGAATCACCTCCTTTTCGGTTGTACCACGATTTCCGAAAGACTCTATATAAAGCTACGTTTAAGTAGGTAATCTAAATATAGCTGTCATTAACCAGTAGACTGTAGATGTTTATGCAAGTACGTCTTTAGACTTTGACGTTTTTTATATCAATATAGTTGAAAAAGTACCACTTTTACAGAAATGTATTTTGTCCTTTAAATTTTCGAAAAGGTATTTTTTTACTTGCTGTAGGAAATGTATGTCTTTCATATTTGGAATTTCGTCAACGTAAATGGACTTATTACCGTACAAACGCGTGAAGTCTAGTTTATTTGAATAACTAGATTATTAATTGCCTGTTTATATCTCCATCAACGATATCATGTAGCTAACATAATTTCATAAACACATTAAAGAAACATTATGGAAGTTTTCTTATCCCGTTCCACATAAGACCGTTCTTTAACCGTACATAACACATTTTCATTATAACTTTTTAGGAAAGCGTTTGTGTCTTGTGAAAATAAGACTATCGACATTGCTCGAGATTTGTAATTACAATGATTTTTGGTATTTAGAAAACATGCATAAGTCACAGAATACGTCACGGAATAAGCGTAAACGGGGAAGATCACTGTTTCGTATTTTGATCGAAACGTTGGCGAAAACTCGCAAGCGGTACAAATTTTACCTGAAGTGGATATCGGATACAATTTTGAAAACTTGACCATTTTGGTCACGCCCAAAAATGTCGGGGTCCGTGCTCTGTCAAATCTGTCTCAAGAATTCTTTTCCCTTTCATGCTTTCTTCGATTATAGCGTTTGGTTTCTAACCAAGTATTTTGCCTTTTCCACAAATTTTACGATTGTATCCCTTTGCCACGTCCTTTCCTACCCTGTAATTCGATTATACGGATCATCCGTATGTACGAATGACTGACACCGAATCGAATTCGAACAAAATCTTTATTGGCGTCAAACGAGACACGTTTGAACAGAGTCACAAAAATATTCGGACGTATGTACACCCCCCCCCGTTCATGAGTATCAGGACACTTGGTAAATTTGAAATAAGTCTGAATAAGATTATGAAATTATTTATACCACATAATACTTTATACCACAAAGGAAATGTAGACTCAATACTACATCACAAATCTCACCATGGAAATTAATTACAGACTAAATCATTGCTTTAACCCTATTGCGGTCTTTTTCGATCCACCCCGTTCTTATTTTTTTGTTAAACTTCTGTTATCGAAGAAATGCAATGAAATTAGTATCAATATGCTTGTTTCTGTTCTGTTGACATTATATTAAAAGTTTATTATCTGGGTTCATATGGCGTGCTAATAATAAAAATTGTTGCATATAACAATTATACAGGTATAAGTCTTTGAGTCTTTTTTGATCCAACGTAAACGAGGCACAATCACGTAACAGAAATCAATCGTGACTAAATCTTAGAAACAAAGTTCCCTGTTTATGCAAACATGTATGAAATAAAAGTTCCAGTGAATGTATGAGAAAGTTTCTTGGAACAGAAAACATAATAGTCAAAAAATTACTGTCATTTCATAACTAACTGAAAATTTTAACAGTTTCATTCGATCCCTAAAATTCGACATGGTTTTACACCATTAGAAACCAGAAATATGATCACTGAATACTGTTCTTCAAAAGTGCACTTTTCGAGGACTTGTCATTGTTGAATCAATGATGGGGATTATGCATATCAAAATAATTGTCAAACTGTTGTTTTAAATTGATGACAAGAATGCCAGTTTATGGTTTTCAAAATATCGTACTTTTGATTTAGATATTTTTTGAACTACAGTCGTTTGTCTCTTTATTTATTGAATGACCGTCGTAATATGTATGAATCGGTGAATTGAATAACAGTACAAGTCCAAAAACCATATTCTGAGATGTTTGAAAAAATAGTGTCACTTTTCGTGTATAACCAACGCTATTGATTTTATGGTGGTATTCCAATTTGAACACGGTTATGCTAAGCCAGATCAATATTCATACGTGCCTAACTATGGTTAAACTTTGTTCATTAATTTTCAATAATTAAAATAACGCCATTGGGGTCGTACTGTTGTTCAACTCAACAAATTGTTTAGTCAGAAAATTTAAAAAATAACTCAATAGTAAAAAAAATATTTATTAACTTGTTTTAAACCTAATTGAAGTAGAAATTATTCTATGAAATGTGACTGTTAAACAGATTGTGGAAACAGTACAAATCCATGACACATACTGTTTTTACACTCATTAAACTGAAGGGACTACCGAAACACGAGTATAAGATACTTTTTTTGCACTGTTTTTGGTCCCAGCGTATAGTTCTATACATTTTACATTTAGTTTTGAAATTGTTTGAAAATGGCTAATTTTGGACTTGTACTGTTCTTCAACTCACCGATTCATATATGAGCCCCTTAGTTGACAAGTGAATTAAATCCCTTTTCTTAGTTTTGTGAAAATTGCACTTTCGTGTAATACTTTATAAAAACCTAAGAACAGAATATAGCTTTATTGAAAAAATATAAAGTGAAAGAATAATAATTATGATAACATAACTTAAAAGAAAAACAATATTTTTTAATGGAGTAAGTCCAAAACCTGGACTTAAGTCACTATTCCAGATACTTTTACAGTCACTTTACTTACGATGTAAAATTGACTCTTATTTTTTATCAACATGAAAGAAAATATACGCAAGTTAATTTGGTAAATAAAACAAGTATTCTTAATACTTACTATTTCTGTAATAAATTCATTTTTCGTAATTTTGGACTTATGCCACTCGTCAATTGAGGGGCTCATATTATACACATTGTTACTTTCCTGTGGAATATTTCACAGTCATTGGTTTGTTCTCGGATGGGCAGGTTGGATCGGTAGAACTGTATCGGAAGCAGAAATCTTACGGTCTCGTTTAAATTTTATCCAGGATATCGGCCGCGGTATACGTCCGTTCGCGTAATTAATGATCGCTAATTATCAGGCATCTGGACTGGAAGGAATCCTTATTTACGGTAGAAAGGTGGATCACCGTTCGAAGAAACAGAGAAACAAGAGACTCATGCGAACCCACTAACGAGCTCTATTGTAAGGCACGTGCCGCTGTCCGCCCACGCTTCTCCAAACGAACATTTTTGCCCCATTCTTGCCAATCTGACGAATGGGAAAGGGTTACCGATCACTGTCACTCCTTTCCTTCGTTTGTCGACCCGTCCACGGTTTGTCTGCGGCCCGAAATGTTTGAAGTTTCGAAACTTTCACGCCAGCCCTCCGGGAACCGCCTTCAAAATTCAAAACTTGATTGGTTGAAGATTTCACGAGACGCGTGCCTCTGTTCTTGAGCAGTTTTGCGAATCATGTCTCCGTATGTTCGAAAGACTACGAATTATCAACGATTCTGTTGTAACAAAGTTTGACGAAATTGATCTGTAACGAAGATAGGAAATAAGGATTCGCAATATGAATTTAATCCATTACAGTAGTAGCCTCCCGTATCCGTACTAATAGGGAGACAAATGTGGCCGGATAAAGGAATTTTCGGATAATAGAACAATCAATATTTAAGGATCCCATACTTTTTCGGCTGCTAAACCACTTAAGTTTTCACGAAACGGCTGTTTGGAAAGCAGAACGTTCGGATATTTGGATATTCGGATAATGGGGGTTCGGATACGGGAGGCTCTACTGTATTTTCAGTGGCGTCGTCCAACAGTATAAAAATATTAGTTTGTTTTAAATAACTGCGGTTTCAAGAACCTGTGTATTACTTTTTTTTCGACTACTAAAAAGGAAAGAATTTTCAAATAATTTATAATTTACATTGTCACTTCTACGTACTTTATCGATGAGTGAAACTCGTGACAACGGGAATGACAAACGTTGAAGAACGGTATAAGAAATGAAGGGTAAGGGGAAAGAACAGGGTATGTCCATTTTTATTCTGCAATGTTCAACTTAAAAGAAAAATGAACATAATGTAAAACAATTATATTTTCGCTACTTTCTTTTCTGTCGCCTTATTAGAGTATAACTTCATGTCATGAAAAATACAGTTACATTCATTGGACTTACTTTCTTTACTGATACACTGAAGCATTAAAAATTGATTTTCTATATGCAGCTATTTTGTGACATTCCTTGTTTTTTCCCCTAACCCTTCAAATGAATTTGTTGCATACATATACAGAGTCTATCCAGGCTCTGATACGACTACTGCCGAAAAAGTTATAAGACGTCAATTATTCTGTTCTTATTTTTGTTTTATTCCAAAGACACTCCTTCCAAGTCAATGCAACATTGAAGGCGATTAAAAAATTTTCCATAGCACTCACTATACTCCATTTTCGGAATCACCTTTAAAACTGCGGTAGAAGTCCTTTGGATGTCCTGAATGGTGTCGCAACGCTATCCTTTCATATCTAACTTGAGTTTTGGAATAGCCAGAAGTCAGAAGGAGCCAAATGTGGCGAATACGGGAAGTATTCGAGTGCTGTGATGCCTTTTCCAGCCAAGAAATCGCGTACAATCTTGGATTTGTGCGCCCGTGCATTATCGTGCAGAAGCAGTTTTTCGACAATAACGTATTGTTACGCTTCACCTCAAAACTAACGATCCAGGTATACGCTAACGCCTTGAAATTTTGGATGGCCATAGCTAAAATGTTAAGCTTCAAACGATACAATTCATTAGGAGATAGCACTGCAAGAGAAAACAAAAAGAATCTGTTGCGCCAGAGCCGAGGTAGACCGTCTATGTGTAAACGAAGAGTACCGGTCATGTACAGTGCGAACTACGTAGTAAGAATACAACCTGGACTATCGCTGTTATTTTTATGTTACAAGAGAATGTTTAACACGTCCCCTGCCAAGCTGCTTTTGACTAACAATAAGTGTCAGTCCCACGCTATGTGTACCGAAAACGGTACACGCTATAAAGTTTGATAAATCTGCAAAGACTTCCTATTTTTTTTCTATCTGTGAGCTGGAAATGTATTTTTTGGTGTTTGTAAATATTAAAATAATGAATTGCGCGATACAACAAACAAATAAATTTATTTCATACCGAAGAAATACAAGGATAATAAAAAAATAAAATAGCGAAACAAATGCCATACAAGAGTGTGTATACGAGGGAATAGGCTAACGGCACACGGCAACAATTGATATCATTCTAATGTTTTCACGGCTATGCGTCGACGGCCGACACACGCAACAAAATAACTGACAAGTAAAGAAATGGCTGATAACTCATTACCACGCCGCGTGTACCGTTATCGGCGCACGACTTGAAGAGTGTTGCAAACATCATTATAGAGCATGTAATAGTGATACCAACAACTATTTTTTATCTCTTTATCTCTTAATGAGAAATATATCGTTTGGCGTAGAAATGAGTTTTAGCGTGTACCAAAAACGGTACACGTGGTAGGGAACGTGTTAAGGAAGAATATAATTTAAATACAAATACAAATTGTATCTAAATAATGAAAGAGCACCTAATTTAAAGTTTTACAAATCGGTGATTTGTCACATACTAAAATCCAGGCTGCATGGAAACCCTCTTATTGTTAGTGATGAAGAACTTTAAAAACGCATAGTCCAGGTATACGGAAATATTTTAATTCATGCAGCACTTAAAAATTCATTAAGAAATGCAGAACTTGGTGTGCAAAGAATGGAACAGATCCTGAACATGTAATAAAGTGAGTGGACACGATAGAATGCAATCAAACTAGTTCTGATTCGTATAAGTGACCACCGAGACAGAAACATAACATGACAGAAATAATTCAATTTACAAATGTCTATCTAGGTGATCTTAACACTTTATGGACCGGTCACAAGTAACGTACATAGCCGGAACCTACATAGTTTTTGCTTACAATTGCCGGCCAGCAAAGTGTTAAAACTAAACAATGTTTTCCAAATTTTTATTCATGTATCGTAATTGTAAAGAACGTTTTAGTTGCGTATGTAATTTTTTCCTGCCATTTCAAATAGATAAAAAGTAATGGATACCGTTATACTGTATGCCCTGTATATTCGATACAACGTTTCAAATTACGTACATTAAAAAAATATCAAACATGCGACAACAAAAGTTCATACAGAATTTCTATATATTTCGAAAACTTTACTTTTCAAATTACACGACAGCCCAGAGCATAAATTTTGTGAATCCTCCTTCGAAATTTCAAATATGCGGAATAAGATAAATATGTTATATAAACATAGGCTAAAAATGCTATATTATAGAGTTATAACTGGACTGTGGGCTCATCGATATGTCTCGTCGAAATAGATATAAAAAGACATGATGGAACAATAATTAGAAACTATGTTCATATAAGTACTTAGGTACCTTTCTATTTAGAGCTCATAGTACAATTTTGCTCTTTTAGAGGAATAAAAATTTAATAGAGATTCTTATTTTTTCACTTTCAAAAAATCCAACATCACTAGAATTTTTCACTCGAAAATGGCAAAAAGTAATTTGAAACTTAAACGGATATTTAAGAGGCGGAAAATAAAATCGCACCTTTTTTCCATTTGTAGACAACATTTTATTTACAATAATTTACAACCGTGTATTAAGTGTACTAACAATAAGTCACCTTGTTAAGTGTTTCGTGTCACTTAAAAATGATTTAACTTCTAATTATTTTTATTCTTAAAATACTTATGATTATTAATTACGACTAACATATTTGACTCTCCATAGCGCGTTACAGTAATCTTCCTTTGGCTTTAAAGCTTATTTTATCAATGGACGGTATCAACTTTAAGAATTTCTTTAAAACCATTATTTACTAGTTAAAAATAAATAATGTTAGAGACGAGGTAATATTACATCTAATGACTAAATTCCTGAAATAGTTTAGCGAATTACACTGTAATAAGTAAAAAATATTATTTATACAAAATGTTTCTTCTTATGTAAATATAATGTAACATTCGCACCGAATTTTTTCACATTACTTTAATCACTTGTCACTTATCTCATGGATCGGATAAAAATAATTGAATTCACAGTAAATTAATGTTCCTATACACTAAAGTAACTGACAGTAATGCTGAATAATAATAGCAATAAATAAAATACAATAATCCACGCTTATTCAACAATAATTGAATTGCTTAACTTACGTTCGACATTATCGAGTATTTGCATAAATCTTTGGATCATTAGCCGTCTTTTTTCTTCATCGCATACAATATACAAGTAAGAAACATAATTTACACACAAATCAGTTTTTATAGGTAATTCATACGCAATACAAAATCGAAGGAAATTAACTAATTAAAAAATAGGAAAGTTAAATCGTACAGTATATCGATGAGTACAAGCTTCGGTGTACCATTATAATTATTTAAAAATTAATTTTTTAATACGTTATAGTAACTTTAATTAATAATGCCACATGTTTGGATATTCATTCTTATCCATAGTATAGTGAACTCTAGCTTTATGTATCCTCATATGTATCCTAACTTGAAAATCCGAAGGGCGACTGAATTTTTTATACATTGACATCACGAAAATGTTTAGAACTCTGAATGAGGTTCATCCGAAAACTAGTAATTTTAATTATGAAAACTAATAATTGTACTTTTACGAACTTTAGAACGTGTTAGTTGTAGCGAAACATTATTTTAATATTACAAAAATATATAAATATTTGTCTACTACTATTACGTAGTGACATGAGATTCGATTGCTATAAATATTAAATCTACGTTCTTTACGGCAAGAAAAGTGAATTCATCTGTTATTTTTCATTCACCTTAACATTGATAGTGTACTCTTATGCGCAGTAACATGGTACATTACAAATAATTAAATGCATTTCATCGTGCACTCTTGTTTAAATAATTATATCACTCAGATCAATACTGGATCACCCAATAATCGTATTACGAATTAAACTATCATAAATATAACTTAGAAGTTGTTTAGATACAGCTTGTAATATAAATACAACTCGTTAGTGGCACGTATGTTCAGTTCACAATGGTTCTGGTTTTCTTAAATTAGAAAAGCTTTTCTTCTAGTTTCTGTAGAAACATTAGGTCGGCCCACATGTAATATCGTTTTTAAAGGTAACTCCAAGTGTAAATTAATTAAAAGTTACAATCACTTTTAATGAACGATAACCTGGCCATTAATATAATGACCTTGATCTATCTTTGATATAGTTCCTTGATTCCTTCTTCAAAAACTTTCTGCCGTTTTGAACTTCAAAATTCAGTTGAAACTGAGATTAAGTACCATTGTATTCGTTTGTCAATTTTTGAACTACCTAAATAAGTAATGGTTTAACAGGTGCAACAAAAGTCAAAGTCCATAAGTCTTGGGACACTTACTAATTTCAGCTTTACGTTTAAATTAAAGCTATTAAACACCCGCGATATTAATCAAACGATTATTTGCTGATTATTTACTGAATACAGTTTTTAAATGTTAAAACACATTAAAAATTATATGTATATAAAGTTTAAATTTGCTCATCGATATACTCTTCCCGATTCGCGACGATAGCTCGAACTCTGGCAATCATGCAGAGATTCTTTGTAGTGTTTTTTCCCGGATTTATATTCAGAATCGCTGTAAAAGTGTCCACAGATAAGAAAGTCGAAACAAAAGTCGCCTAAATTGAATGCATTCACTATAATTATTTCAGGTTTTATTATATTAATTGTAACAAAATACTAACCATATCATTAAAAGTATGTTGTGCAAATATAAATGTCTTTAAAAGGACCGTTCGTATCGAAGTAAGTAATTAAATCTGTATCGTAATCCAAATTTATAAAAAATAGTAAGGTGTCCCATGACTTATGGACGGGAGTGTAGATATTTAAAAAAAAATGTTCAAATCATCATACTTCCCCTTCCGAACTCCTGATAAGTCTCTCTATACATATCGCTCATTTGCTGCAACGATGACACAACTCAAAATTTGCCATTTCCGAGTTATTGACATAGAAATCACTGTTTCGTTTGTAGTTTCTACTAGAATGACATAACTGAGTTTTTAAAACTTACCACGAGAGGACGGTTGTTGAGAAGAAATGTTCTTATAAAATTGCAGTGATTCGAAACATTCAAACACGTTTTCCCTAAAATCGTTCTGTTTGAGTTGTGTCGTCGTTGCAGCAAATAAGCGATATATCCAAAACAATGGAGCTGTTTAGGTGTTTACTTCTATGTGCTCCATCCTGCATATGATAAAGAACGACATCAATTACCGTATGAACTGATAGATCTCTTTGGAGTCTTCTTCAATTTGCTTGTTGTCTTATCGTTTCTGCTTTATCATGACCATTTGCCGTCATGCCTCTGAAGAAGGTCGCATAACGCAGCGATATAAGTTTGGGCCATTTGGAGCGTTTCAAATTTACTGAGCTTGTGATCGGCGCCGAGGCTGGGCACAACTTCGCGCAATTTATCAAAAGCGTCGTTCAGACCGTTCATGCGCCGCCTTTCGCGGGCGTTCGCGGCGAGACGCCGACGCTTCAAGACGCTCGGTGACGGTGGTATGTCCCTCGATCGTCTTCTTCCTCTTCGAGGACTTCTAGTGGGCGACAATTGTATCTAGAAGCAATAAGAATTCACGCGTTACCGCGAGTTTCATCAACAAGGGAGGTCACAATTTGGACGAGCATTCTTTGGATGAAACCTACACAAGATGTGACCGAAATTGTAGTATTGGGTTCTTGGAAAAGTTCGTAACGTGTGCAATAGGGTGGCTTTGTTCTGTATTTCTTGAAAATGGAAAGAAATTACTTATTATGAACTCCTGTCAAATAATTTGTCAAAATCAGCGCCAATTAAAGATAGCAATTAAACGGAAACCTCTGGAATGGTTCAATGGGAGATGAGTTGTATTCTTACTCACAGCAACGCTAATTCACACGTTTTGTTGAGGAGCCATAAAAAATTGTTGGAGTTTGGCTTACAAGGAAAGCTGTCAAAGTGGTCATCTCAGATTTGACTAAACTCTTGCATGTTGATCATGTTATGAGGAATCTCCCTATATGTGGCACTGATTCATAGACCTGCGGTCAATAGTTTAAAAGATATTTAATGTTAAAGTTCCGATAGGATTTATCCACTCTACTGTAAGGGGTGCTGTCAAGTACAACAACGTGGGGCAGTCGGCAGGGCGCTAGGTTGCTACGCAGAGTTCCTTTTTGCATTCAATGTTTTTTAGGCTTGATCCACACTATCGATCAGGTCACGGTCCGATCAAATATTACTCCACTGTTTCGATTATACGTACGATCGCGCTCCGGCAACGTTCCTCGGAAAGAATATTTTTCAGGACCGTGATCAAACTTGTCCAGAGCTGAACGGGTATTGTGAACAAACTTCTCGATCCACTGCCAGTCAGTCAATCTTTCCAGTGCTGTTAGATACGAATTTGTCCTCATCATCCACTAAATGGGAATATAATGTGAAATATTCCCCTTCAGTTTTCCTGATCATCAAACTTGGATGAGTCCATATTGATCTGTTGGTTTTTTTTCTTCTTTGGCACTTTTCACTTTCTTTATCTTCTTCCTCCAACCCGACAGCAATTATAATCAATTCGTCATCCGAAAATACTGTCATTGTTTGGGAAACATGATTTCAAACTCGATAGTATGAAGGTGAAAAATAAACTGATCTTTGAGGATTTCGTGTACAGAAAGATTCGTAATAACACGATCTATCAACATGCAAGAGCTCACTAAAATCTGGGACGACCGCGTAGGTAGACTTCCTTCTGAAGATATCCTACCCCATCCAGTGTGTTCATCGCGTATAGCACTCTCTGATTATCATTTCTTTCGATTTATAAAAGAATTTTTTAACGTCAAAAAATGGATGGTGTATATGTGCGCAGAAGCCATTTGTAAGAATTCTTTGTTCAGAAAAATGAAAAATTTTGCGAATATAGTATCATGAAACTATAAAATAAATGGCAAAGGACCGTTGAAAGAAAGAAATTATACAGAAATTTTACCTTGAAGTTTTCATTTAATTTCATTACGAATTTTCTGGAAAACTTAATGCAATCGAAACAAGATGAAACTGTAAAATCAAACTTTTCGCTGAGATGATCCGTTTCCGACGAAACTGACTCTGAATAGGGTGCACGTAATTATTATTTATTACTTATGCGATCACATTCAAGAAATACCTACTCACAAAGTTTTGAAATGCTCACAAAGTTCTCAAAACATTTAACACGAGTTATGATAATATCGGTACCTTCACTGTTGCCATAGTACTGGCAGATGGCATTATTAAATACATACTTTTTTTTTTATACATTTTGATACCTTTCATTCAGTTGAAAATGAATTGCTTAAAACTCACAAACACGTAATGGATCATGGTACGGGCACCGAAACTAGACACTTTAATATCACGTATCGTTTACACAGACAATAAGTTTCACGGACTATGACATTCTAAACTTTACGCATATCTTTTGTAGCTTTGTCATCGGATGGAAGCTAACGAGGGAACACCGCGAACTCTTACTCATTGATTGAAATGAAACTTTGTGGGTTTATTGTGATTCAAGCCAAGAATAACGGTATGTCTCATTCATGCCCAATCGCCCTTTAAGGGTGTGAAAACTAACGTCAAAGTCAAATAGGCACTCCCACTTTTTCCCGTATAACTGTTAAAATACAAGAGATTCAAAAAAATGTTTCAAACAAAAGTTGAATGGTACGATAAGCGCTACAGACCTGTTTTAACAAAATTTTGAAAGAAGTTTTACCTTACGAAAAAATACTTTTTTCAAAATTTTGTTGAAGCAAGTTTATAGCGCTTATTGTACCATTAAACTTTTGTTTAAAATATTTTTCTGTATCTCTTGTATTTTAAGAGTTACACGCGAGAAAGTGAGAGTGTCTATTTGACTTTGACGTTAATTTTTATACCCTTAAAGAGCGATTGGGCACAAATGAGACATACCGTTATTCCTATCTGGAATCACTCTATAAGCCCACAAAGTTTCATCCTAATCGGCAAGTAAGGGTTCGGGGTGTTCCCTCGTAAGTAATTTACGTGTATGTATTTCGGATTCTTTAAAACCTGTGGATACATGTTCAGTAAAAGTTGCAAGTTGGCAACGGGATAGAAAATTGGCCATTTTCTACAATTATCCTTTTTGGACTGCGACTCACCTGCGCGGACGTGACAGGTTCCCAGCAATTCCTTCGCGGCTCCACGATCGTGTGCATCGGTTTGCTGCTCTGGAAGGTTTGAAATTTGTGCTCTTGAGGTGGAGTTTCGTAACAATAAGCCTGCGAATGATATTCCACGGAGCTGTCTTCGTGTAGCATCGATCTTGGAGAAGTGACGTGACTTATTGCATGTTGTAGTTCGTATCTACTAAAAATGAAAAATTTACACATGGTTCTTAGACATCTTTTCTTACTAAATGTTATAATTACAATTAACGTGTGTACAACACGAGTGTAATAATAATAATATATAGTTAAAATTGTGTACATGTAAGATAGAGCTTATGAAATTATTATAATGTTATACAGTGAGTGTGCAAAAGTGGAACAAGTTAATAAAAAATCGTCTTAAGGCTTAAAGTCGAGATACGAGCTTACCGTTGCGGTGTTACAGGCGTCAAATCAGCGAACGAGCTTCTTTCACAGGAATCTGGTGTTCTCGAAAACTTCGTAATCATTTCTTTCCCGTAATTGACCGTTTCGACTTCTTTCCGCGGTGTAAGCTCACCTTTGTGCGCATACATCTCTCCGTACGGAATTTTGATCGAATCATAATTCGGGGAATTGTACGGCGAAGGATACAAGGAGTCGTAAGTTTTCGTCGTGGTCTGATAAGTGGTCGTTATTATATCAGTGGAAACCGGGTAATCGTGGTGGTTTGACAGAAGAGCCATCGTTTTGCATGCAAATTATTTTTGCCAGGATTGAAACTTCGCGAAAGGAGCCTTGAAATTTTCTAAGCTTCTTTGAAAATTTTGCAACCCTTTGCAGGATATGTGTACTCGTAAAAGAGTTGCAAAAGACAACGATGGTCCAAAATTGAAATGATTATCTTCGGATGTTCTCCTCTGATGTTGCCTGTGATCCTCGAGTGTAGCTTCTGGCAGTAGAACAGAAGTTCGTTGATCTCGGAAGAACTTCACCAGAACTGCATGGTTCTTCCAATCCTTCTCCACGAGAATCCTTGCATACAACGTGTAATACAACTTACTACATAATAATGTAAAATACGTGACAGCGTATCTATTTATAACGATCCAAACATCGATTCACCAAGATTTTCAATCTTTCACTTTTGATCACAGAATGTCTATACAGTCAGTCGATCCGGGTAGGAAATTGACGTTTTTGATGGCACATCGTTTAAAAACGAAACGTCACCGGTGTTGATCTCCATTCGCAGGTTCGCACAAGTTTTAACAAAGTGATGAAAGAAAGCACGTCGAGTTACGTTGATAGGAGTACACTGTCCAGCAGGATCATGTCATTAGTTCGGCAATAGCAACAATGGCGAGGAGTCAACGATCCTCGCGGTGTAAAGGTTCGAGTTTGAGTGTGGCGCGTGCCGTGGCGTCCTTCAGCACATCAACATATGGTTCCCACTTCGTTTTATGCCCATTCTATAGGTGCACCTGGTGGCCTATTCTGCCTTCTTCTGCATCTACCCTCTTCTCTTCTTCGTCGACACCGCTTTACCCTGCAGAAATCTACCACCACCACCACCGACACGTCGCGGTTGCTTTTTTCCGTTCTTCCTTTCCTGCTGGCCCTTATCTGTTCGCGTACACAGAAGCTGAACACTTCCTGAAGGGAAGGGGTACCTGTTGATTTAGATAACGCTTTCCAAGGAGGGAGTACCTGTTGATTTAAATTCCGACCAGCAAGGAGGTCCTGCAGCGTATGAGTCGGGTGTTTCGGAGGATTTTAAAGGGATACAGTTAAAAAGCAGGAGGTTCTTTTCTGTTTGAAGAAATTATTGAAAACTGTTATAATAATGATTCGGGTTCCTAAATGAGATTAAAAAAATTGTTATGATGAATGACGGGTACAATGTACTGAAATTAGCGTTTACGATTCAAGGGCGATTCCGTAATAGTTGCAATAGGACTCCGTATTATTTCTATCATCAGATAGAGAATCGATGGTAGTACAGGTTTTAATGGGAGTGAAGCAGTTAAAAATATACAGTTACTTACTTTCATATTCAGACAACGCAGTATTTCTAAAATTATTTTTTTATATTTTGCAAAGTAGTGAAATATCCGGTTAGTCACTTCATATTACATTACATTATTCATTCTAGCTCATGGAAATATACATAATTTATTGTACATTAACTTTTAACCAAAATGAAGCCTAATTGGCAGGTCATCGATACATTCAGACACTTTGGAAAAATTAGTTTCCTTCATAAGAAATAAACATTTTACATAAGTTGATTTCAGATAAACAACATTTTTAATATAATGCTGTGTAGCCTCTAGGATAGTCATTATAATACTTTTCCATCAAAATTGCATATAATTTACAACATCATTAGCTACAGGCGTTTGCTGTTACAATACATATTTTCATTGAAAATTTTTAAATAAAGTAAAGAAAAATGTTTATTAAATATAATCGAATATACTCACATTTGTTCAATGTATGTTTTGTAAGGCAGAGAATAATGTTATTTATTGTATAGCCTGATATTACCTTAGGACAATTACACAATAAATATTTTTGAACAAGACAGGACTTGTGCTTTGGGTTGTTATTTTGATAAAATTTAAAACTATTCTATATGTCCATATTGTTGGTATTTTTCAACAAATTATATCCAGAATATTCAAATACTTGTTGTTAGATATTTCTTCATTGATAACAAACTCGTTGATTCCAAACGTACAGGCACATCTTCAAACCATCACATTTCCTGCACCACACTTTACACTTGGTCTCAAATATTTTAATTTCACTTCTTTATATACTTTTTTGCCAAACTATACTTCATCCTTCTGAACCTAATACGTTAATCTTACATCCACCGGCGAATATCACGTATTTCAGGCATTCTCGACGTTTCCAAAGAGGGTGTTAAAAAAAGGGTTCAAGACATCGAGAATATATAATACTTACAAAGTGGAACGAAAATGTCTAATCAGTAATCAGCATAGGCCCTAAAACAAATTCTTGAAGTATTACGTGCGCTTAGAAGCGCGCCACATATATTGCTACAGGCTGTGCGGAGAACGCCCATGGGCGTTCAGGTAATGTACTTATTAAATACGTTTATTGATCTTCCGCACGTTACGTGCGGTTATTGTATAAACTTTAACACTGAAAAAATGACTTCTTTCAAAACAATATGTGTAGCACTTTTAAGTGTTCATAACATTTAAAAGGTTTATTTTAGAACCTATGTTGATTAGACACATTTTGTACCTCTGCGAATATTATATAATCCTAAAGTCTTGGCCATTTTTTTATCATTCTTTATACTGTTTCGCAAAATTTACTTCATTTCTCCTATTCACCTCCTGCACATGTGATTTTCTCCGGGTTATAGGTCCATTGTGTCCAAATTCTTTGTTTGGTGAATTGTTCGAGGATTTACTTTTTTCCCGTATTTTTCTTATAATTTTCCTCTTGTCCCTCGAATCAAGTGCTCGTGAATGTCCATTTTGCAGCTTGAAATCGATGTGGTAGCCCTCTTTGTATCTTTTAACATTTGCTATCGTACTTTTCGTACTCATTAAGTTCACATGTGTGAAGATTTTCCATTCTCTGTATGAAAAAATAGTGTTGACGTTTATCGAGAATAGAGTTCTTTTTTTTAAGCGGCATCTTGAAAAAAATTGGACCACTCTTCGAAATAGCCTCTTCAATTAGCATGGAACTACAACATTACTAGTATTTTTACATGAGAAGCGTAAACATTCAACTAGGATGTTCCTCAAGTCATTAGATCAATGATAAGGAATACAGTAACTGTTTAAATATTTTTGTAATGTAGAAGTTACACTTCATTTTGTTTAGTCTTTCAACATCAGACTTTAACAATTAATTTTAGAACATTTTTATCCTCTTAAAAACTGACAGGTATTGGAGGTATATACTACACCTTAAAATTAATCATTAAATACATTTAAAAACAGCGAAATTTAGAATATATCACAAAAATCATTCTGCGTCCTGTAAGATTGTTATTATAATACATAAAATTATAATATTTTATAATATAGGGTTGTGGTTTGCCATGCGAATCTAAGGTTATTTTCTCTTAGAATGGAAAATATTAGAATTTCGTGAACGAAGTTGGGCACGCGAGAGCGTAAAAAAATTCGAAACGTCCATCCAACGCAGACGTTGCCTTCCACGCTGAAAATTCATTTCCAATTTCCGATTTTCCGCCTGTTGTCTCGTTCAATCGAACTGCAGGGAGAGAGTCTCACCGCTTCACTGGTTCATTTCAGGTCACCGTCAGATGCTTTCATAATGGAAGCTACGGAATATAATAACTGCATATAATACGTCCGTCTTGTCCTCTGTGTAAGTCAAAAAGAGCAACGAAGGAAGTGAAAACAAAGAACTGGTATTGTACACTTACGAAAACTGATGACTCCGGATGCGTTTACCGTTCTATTGTGTTACCAATGCATCGCTAATGCTTAAATGAATTATTTTACCGATTAAAAATAACATTCTTCGTTGGTAACAAGCGCATAGAATAAAGAATGAAAAATTGAGTTGGTTCAAATTGGAATATTTATTAAATAAAATTAGTGATTATCAGTAGCAATTGACAACAATTCTAAAAACAAAGTATTGTAAATTATTATTATTAAATTGTTTGTAAATATATATTATTTCTGATCTGAGAAGCAGTAAGTGAGTACTTGTTCATGTTGATTAATGTAATGATGTTTATAAATAACAGTAATGGAATGAATCACCTGTAAGAGAAACATATACACTGTGTATGAAATTGGTAACTATTAATTACGAATCTGTTCAAAAATACCTTATTAGTAAATATTGATTTTTGACACTATATGTATATCCTACAATTTTGTCCCTTATCGTTTGATATTCTTTGAAATTCAAGAGTAGAAAATATTCCACTTAAAAAATTCTAGGTTGATTCATTTGTGTGAGAACTAAAACTGAGACTTGTGCTCCAAAACTGTGAAGAAAACTTCATATTTAAACTGAGCGTACTTTCTTAAGGATAATACGCTTCAACATTAATTTATTGCTCGATCATGGTAAATTGAACTGAATTTTTGTTGTTGTTGAAGAATACGATATATTCAGGACAAACTATAACAAAGGAACATCGAAGGAAAGGCGTGTCGATTCACAGAAATATAAAGGAGAATGGGAAGAGTCTGGTGTTAACACTTTAAAGGCCGCTGTCGCGTACGCGCGATTTAATTAATTTGAATGAAGCACTTATCATTAAACATATTTATCACTGATGACAAATAAATATTCAGGTGCTAATAAAGTGGACAGTTCAGAATATTCAATATAAAAAGAATCGTGTAAAATGTTGTTACTTAAGGATTCTTGCAAAAATGGTCGAAGATGATTAGCATTTCCAAATTCTTACGGTCGTGAAAGTGTTAACTTCTAAAACAATTCATCTAATTTTTCGAACAGACAGGCTTATTATTTAATAGTTGAATGCTGAGTCGGTGAAGGAAACCGGATGAAAAGGAGGAAAATTGGCAGACTACAACGGTCGTGGCTGAGGGGGAATCGCCCGGAGACAATTAGTGATATCCATCTTACAGCGGGATCTGCCCCTGTTTAAAAAGGGGCCTATGGCGCGGCGCGTGCCCTACGCCAACGAGCAACTGGGACGCATGACGAAAGGAGCTGCAAGGTGTTACCCCGCCGAGTGCAGGAGATTTTAGGATAAAGAACGCCGACCAAGGGAAAAAAAACTGTCTCGAGGGCACTCGAACGTGAAGACACAGTCCTTCCGAGGATTAAAGTCCGTTAACCCAAGGAAGATTTCGGAATAGCTTCCTGAAAGCTTCCTAATTGACGACAAAAGACGTTTATCAAACGAATTGATGGAGGCACTATGTTTAAAGTCTGCCGAAGTCTGATCACTTTCGAACTTCTCTCGTGTGCGGCTCCGTATGACAGACATGGATCATTCGAGTGCGTTTTTGAAAATCGCTGTTTTCTGAAAACTATGTTTTCCGAATCGGTGCCAATAATATTTCAGAGACTAATGAACCGATTTGAATGAAACTTTGCACAATTACTTTCTATATCATTATCTAAGCTTTAATGTAGGATTATGTTTTATGACCAACAATTTTATTTCAGTCACCAAAGAAGCTTTTTCTTTAAATCAATATTTCGAAAGACGGCTACGTTCGGGACTAGTTGTATTCGTCTACTTTGACACACTGTTTTTTTTTATTTTTAGACAAACCTCAGAAGAGATAATTAAGAAATAGTCAAAAACGTTGCCATCATTGCGGAAAGAAAGAAAATTCTATTCAACATGTAAAAACAAACATAAACACGGAAGAAAAAATGCAAAATGTTTAAAGAAGTTGAGGCTTAACTGTAAGATCATATACTACTCAATAAAACAAACAATTTTTAAAAATCACGGGCCAACAAATTGATTATAATGAAATATTCTTTTTTTCTTCAATCGATCTTCTTCAATACGTATCACCGTACAAGAAATAATTATTTTACGCTTTTTTCGATTTTTCGAAAATGAGTGGCATCTTGTCAGCTGCACTATGATTTCGTTTACATCTTCTGTCTGATTAGTACACACAAATACAACAGCAATTCATCAGACCAATTTTCATACGTTCCACGACTCGACGTTGGCATTCATCTAGCCCTCGGATGATTAAAATTGGTATTTGATGAATAACATCGTGCACTGTGACGAGTGTTAACAAGTTTTTATCGACTTTCGAACGACTTCTTCATTGGACACGTGAACGAAAATCAATTAAGCCCAGGTGGGAGGTGGGGCGCGTGCCAAGTGTGTGATATATCGGTGTTGCTGTTTTCAGCGTCGACAATCTATTTCTCTTGAAAAGGAATCGCCCCCGTGGACCATATGGTGCAGAATGTGTATCATGCGACTCGGTTATCGTGAAACACCGAATTCATGCTTTTTTTATGTGACATACACAATTCCAAAAATGCAGGGTGTCCTGCCTGAAAGCTGACCATGTAATTATCTTCTGTAATTTTGACGATATGAATCAAAGTTGGAAATTATTTTTTTGTGATACAGGTTTTTCAAAATATTTAAGCTCGTTGATTTTCTCTCACGCGGGAGCACATATTTTCTTAACATGAGTTAGCGCACGACCGTCGGAACACCGATTTGGAGTAAACTTTGCACAATTATAGGGGTCCGAAAAGTAATAATTTCTCAAAGTCATAGCGCACACCTCTCCGAAATAAGGGAGAAATTCACATTTAAAGTCTTTTTGAATTTAATAAATTGCCTACTTAATTAATCAAATATAAACCAAAGTGGCAAACTTTCAAACCCGTGTAAGAGATACTTAGATGTTCTGTTTCTCGTGACTCACCCTGTATATGTAGATACAGGGCAGGTAGAAGTAGAAATATGTATAATAAAAAATAGAGATAAAGAACAGAACTTGTAAGGTAATGAAAAGAATGTCAGAAAATGTGTACAACTTAAACAAATATAAGCTTCAGGATTTTGTTTAAAATATCAAATATATCGTTACGTAAAACTGCTTATAATCTTGCTGGAAAAAATAAAATAAAGCATTAGAAGTTGTTGTGCTTTTATTTCTAGAAAACAAATAATCATTCAATATTTACAATGCACGTTGTTCTTTCCACTTCATGTTTAAACCGTTTAATTTGTTCATACTGTTGTCATTGTCGATACGTACTTATTAATTACTGCGTAGAGCACAAAACCATACAGTAGGAAAATGACGTTTTCACAACCTTGAACAAACATATAAACATTAACGACTGCAGTTATTGAATACTTGAATTTAGTAATATGCGATGTAACATATTGACGACAGTGCAATATTATTTTGTAATAGTGATATTAATATCACTAAATATACTCATTGTCAGTATAATAGAATAAAGGTAATGGTTAAAAATATTGGAAGAGAATGAATCTTACCACAGCGAAGCTCTCTAAATTTAAAATATAAAGTTTGCCGGCTGTTAATTTTAGAGGATTTATGCTTCTTAATAACATAAGATTCAGTAGTTTTCTAGTACTTAGCGATGTCTGATACCATTTACCGCTTGTCCTGAAAACACATTTCCATTTTAACCCTTCACTATTAACATTTCAGTTCATGAGAATCTCTTTTTAATAGGTTACTTCCATAATCGTCTGCATGCATTACATATTTCATTATATTTTACATACAGGAAGTTTCAATTAATTTGACCACCTGAGATATCTCCATTTCTTCTGACGATACGAAAAATTGTCTAACGAAGGAAAGTTACACCGTTCACGACGGCAAATAAGTTTTTTTTAAACAGTGCTTCAAAACTTTGCAGGCTTGTGGTACTCACCGTGCTGAATAAAATATGCTTGTTAGTCAACATACGCCCGTAAATTAACCCGCCTGAAATAAACAGCCACTTTTGATTACAATAATATAACTCATCTGCGTCTATGCTTGAGTAACAGTATAAAAATACTGACATATCATTCACAGAATTATTTTATCATTTCATTAGGGGAGCACATAGCTAACCTCGCCTTTTATATCTACTGATTCTCAATATATGATAACTTTTGTTTTAGTCAAAACATTGCCGTTTAGTATCTTCCAGGCAACAAATGAATACCAAGTCGAAATGAAGCTTTATCCTGTAGGTTGATAGTGCCATCGGTACATTCTGTAATCCTTTCGATCGTGATACCTTCAAAATAAGTATGTGCTTCGTGTGCTAAAATTTTCTAGTGTTGCACACGCGTTGGACTCTATATATTTCATTGCTGTAATGTGAATCATATAAATTTTGGTATTATTTTAGTGTCGTGAAACTACATCAACTATAACGAAATATATGTATTTTAATCGGATACGCTGATGTAAAAATTCGTACGAAAACATATGTTCACAGTGTACAGTAAACATCTGCGCTCGGATCAATACGGTGGCTCTTAGCACATAGTGTTCATTTTTTACAGAACCCATACATGAGTTTATAGTGCTCAAAGGGATAATTTTAGCAAGATTCTGTAGTTCTGCTCCAAAGAGTGAGTGACTTAAACAGATGATATGCTGCAGGAATGATGTCTAATCAGCACAATGTGTGTGATAACAGTTCATGTCCAAGTTTTATTATCACGTGTTTGGTTACAACAAGATGTGGCCAAGCATTATGAAACAAAATGATCCAGTGATGTTCTTTGCTAATTAAACCTTTGACTGCGGGCGACTTGGAAACGAGGCAAACGTTACGTGCGGCCGAGCTGCAGTAGTACGTGGTAAGTCATTGCACCGAACGCCCATGGGCGTCGACAGTACACGGTGAGCGGCTTCGACAAGCGCCTATAAGCGCCGTTCGCAGTCGAAGGGTTAAATAGCATTATCTTGGTCACCTGCCATTTTCAAACAGTTTCATTGATTCCTCTAAAGTTCCGATGTGACAATTTTCCCCATTTTAGGAACCTGCGCACTCTTTTCGTGCTATCTGATACAAAGAGGAACCTTTCTTCTGTGCAAACTGTTAATACGGCTGATTTTCAAGGATCTGTTCATGACTTCTTTCTTTGTGATTATCGCAATAGCTCCATTTTTCATCCCGAATTACAATTTTCCATAAAAGCATCTACTTCTATTTGGCAATCAGCGGGCGGAATGAACGCTGATTTTGAAAGACTATGGTATACTATTTTCTGCCTTCCATTTGAATCTTTCTCAACATATAGAAACGTCGAATTACTGTTGAATGGTCGACTGCTAGCTGTCTTGCAAGTTATAATATGGTATCAGATTAAAAAATGTGTTCACATGCTGTCTAAAGCGATTTGAGTCAAACAGAAATGACTTATGCACCGCCATAATATTATTTTAATCTCTTAAAAGAGACATTATTTATCGTCTGATTTCAGTACATACTTCGGATCATCTTATCATGGATTTTATAGTCATTCAAACATTTCTACTTCACTTCCAATTATTTGATTGACATCTTGTAGTCGCTGTAGCATGACTGTTAAATTGTTTATTCTAAATATTTACACATTGAAGTAATACAATAAGATAATCTTGTGTTTTCACACCGTAAATGGCGACTGAACATGGGTGAGTCACTAACATTATTGAAATCGAAAATCGCTGTTTCCCTTGAAAGGGTTAGTCTACGGACCAATGTTGTCTAAACCTTTCTTATTTGACTTAGGGAGTACTCTAAGCCTGTAGAATTGTTGGACAACCCTTTGAAAACACCCAGTAACAGTAGGACAACTTTTTCCCTTATATACATTTTTCTAAACATTTTAAGATAATCTTTGTCGTTTTTAAATTCAGCTGTATATTAAAGAAAAAAAAAACAAATTTGATCGTGTGTAATATGTTGACATTGAGATAACCATTTGTGGAGTTATTTTTAAAAACTCGTAATTCAATGCAAAAAGACAATATGCATACTAACCTTGTATCAATAATTTTCAAAACTCATCGAGACATCATGCGTACGTTATCTTTAATTCATAAATAACATGTGATAACACATATTCATTTGGAACGACTAGCAACGTGTGATAAAATATTGAAATTGAAATCGTTTCGTCTGATTGCCGACTATTAGCCGCATCTCCAAGGGAAATCGAAACATGTACTTGTATTATTTCCCTAATAGAGTACAACGTTATTCACGTCGGAACATTGTCTAAACGTTTATGATATTTCTATCGACTACAGTACTATTGTAGCGAAAGTATATAGTTGCATTTAAAAAATGACATCAGTGATCTTAAAGTGTATGGAGCAGAGATGGCCATCCGGAGCGTAGTCTGGTTCCGGCCTATCCCCACTCTGCGTCCATTCCCCTCACGTAGGTTGTGGGATGGGTATCTGGAGATTGTATCTCTACTGTCCTGTACACCATTTGTCATGTATGTAAAAATTCAGCGAACATCATATACACTCACTTATTGGAATCTATTTGAAAATGAAAAAATTAATTACAATATTACTCATTTTGAGGAAGATCTGGAATATCTAATTGTAATTCAGTTCTATCAATGCGCAATCTACTTGATAGGTTTATATCTTTTAATCTAGTGCGCTTACCAATTATTCGGATCTTAATAATAAAGAATATGGTAATTAATTTTTTAATTATCAACAGTTCCGAATAAGTGAGTGTATATAATGTTCGCTGAATTTGTATATGATAAATGATATGTAGCGGAGTAGACATATAATCTCTGGATAAAACTGATACCATATACAAAAAGTAATTATTCTTAATACGTAAGTGTTTCTTGAGAAATCGTATTTACAGACAATTACCGACGTTTTTGACCTCGTACCCAGACGACAGTCTACGAGAGGGGAGTGGTCGCAGAGTGGGGGTAGACTGCAGTCAGGCCTCTCTCCGGATGGCCACCTCTGGTATGCAGTGTTTAAAAAATAGTATTCAAGGCTTACAGAATAGTTAGTACAGATAAAGCCGAGTAAAGGATGTCTACTAAACATATGTCGAAGGCAGAGTATTATTCGAGTTGTAAACAATTTTCTGTTGAATAAATTGTTTAGAAAACTGTAATATCCCGGACGTTACAGTATTTAGTTTGTTGAGTAATATCTAATCTATAAGACCTGAATACTTTTTTTTTGGAATCCTGTATTAAAATTTGTTTTCGAGGATAAGTGTTTTCCTGTCAGTATATTTGCCCTCGTGAACAAGCGAAGCTTTATTCACAAATATTTTTTCATATCCTCGACATAGATATTTCAGATGATCAATTTAAGTCAAACATTTATTAGATTTCTTATTCGTATCTTAAAAATAATGGAAAAAAAAGCGTTTCAAATTTTCATTATTGTGTTTCGGGATAAATGTACGTGGAACGAATTATTTATAAGTATGTATATGAAAAACAAATATATCGCAGTTTTACAAAAAAACATAAAAGACGATAATTTTATGCAATTATTTTACTTACGTTTTCTTATATGTTTGTTTAATAACAAATTAACGCTAATAATAATTTGTGTATATAATAATTCTTACGTATATTCAAAGATACGCCCTGTGAAGTCGGCTAATTGTTGTCCGTGCCAGCATTCGAGCAAAAGTATAGATAATAAGCAAGCAGTAAAGCAACCATATCTGAGAGATTGATTTGGACGTTCTAAATTTACTACTGCCTAAATATAAAAAAAAATAACCGATAAACATAAAGCACCGATAATATATGAAAATCGGCTGTACGTTTCCTTAAAACTGACCTGAAATTGAGTGAAGCTTACGCCGACCATGTTGAATCCTAATTTAAATAAATAAGATGTTGTGTTTGCGTCTTCGATTGTTTTGCCGAATCTTCAATATTGACAGAAAAAAAAGTCAATGTATTTTTATTCAACACAGTGTCGATAAACGCAATAAAAAAAACTGCAACAGAGGACATCTAAAAATACTAATACTAACTCAAGTATGTGTTTATGCAAAATTATACATTTTCTGGCATTTTGATACCACGTGTCTTCACGTTTGTCAGGATACAACTCCGTGTCCAGATTATCACCCTCCACGAAGTTTTTTAGTCGACGTCTAAACAATCATAATTGACAATTTAAAAATCCATTAATTTAACATAATTCCACAAACTACATATCACTTGTAAAGTTTAAGCACACACGATCGAACAGTACCTTGTGTTACTTATGACGTGTGTTCAATTGTGTTCCTAAATATATGGCTAATCTTCAGTACCATGTAGCACATACTATCAAAGAGGAACGAAAAATATCCAATCAACATAGGTCCTAAAATTAGCTCTTTAAAATGTTATAAACAGTTGAAATTGTTGCATGTATTTCTACATCCCGTACGGAGAACGCCCATGGGCGTTCAAATAGTGTACATGTATATACATATATAAAACAAATTCTGTAACATTCCGCGTGTAATGTACAGTCATCTTATAAATTTCTCCGCTGCAAAAACTTACTTCTTTCAAAACCTTATGTCTCGTGCCGAAGGCCGTGTAGCTTACTTAATATGCACTCTGGGAGGACGTTTCTTGTTGTTTGCTCATGATATTTAAAGGGTTAATTTTATGACCCAAACTGATTAAATATTCGTTGGTCTCCTTTGAATGTATTGCATGCTCCTAAAGTTTGGACCACCAATTTAGGAACATCCTATATGCAGAATACTTATTTAACATTAAGTACTAATATTACCTACTTAACTAATAACATTAATCTTCGCATACCATTGAGTGGGCAAATAAATAAGATGTACAGCTGATTGTGAGTCACTTAATTGACACACACCAACATGAAATTATCTACGAAAAGACTTTTACAATATACGTTTCCGGTATTACGGTAATATTTATAGGAAATAAAATAGATAACTTTTAACTCTCTTGTAAAATGCAAACAATGAGTTATTAATACGAAATCATTAATATGTTGTTTAAGTTTTATAGTAAAAATGAGTAAAGCTTGCTTGAAGTTCAATAAACATTTAAACAATAATTATAATATAGTAGGTACTCGTGCGATACAGTACCATACTTAAATGTACATTATAAGTTATACTATAAATTAGGAAGAAATTCACATGTAATTTTAAATTGTGCTTATTGATACTTCATTCTTAGGAATACGAATGCACAAGATGATTTACTTGCAGCTTTTGCCACATTGTACACGAAAACAGTAAATAGTAAGAAGAAGGAGTTATGACACTAGGTGGCAGTTTTCACTGTGATACTAACATTAGTTGTTTCAAAAAGTTGAGTGGACTAGACCGGGAATCGAACCCGAGACATTCCGCTTTCCGTACGGGTGCTATCCTACTAATTGTAAGTTATCCAACCCATTTACCAATTCCATCTCCCTAAACACGAACACACTAAACAGCCCCCGCCTACACAATTGCATTTTGTACCGTAAACGTTATAAACTGTGTATTTTATATCACTTATCTCATCGAATGTGCATTCAAATTAGTGCCATAACATAAACATCCGAGGTCTACCTATTGCTTCAAGAAAAAAACGTTCATTATCTAGGAAACTATTAAGTTTGGAGACGTATTGTACGAACTGTAGGTATAAATCGTAGGGCAGTAGGTAGCCAGACTTATTGCACTTTTGAGTACTATGTAATGACTTAACTCATTCTTCTTATTTCTTAATCGTTTTTAAATAAAATGTAACGAGGACCGTTAATAAATCAGCTTGCATACGTAACTTTTTCATTTAAGGAGACCCCCCGGTTAAAACGCACAAAAAATGTATGATCTTTATGAATTTTTTAAGAGCAGAGATTCCAACATATCGTGAAAAATCTTTTTGGCTCGTTTTAATATACTTGTTGTGGTAAGAAAAATATTTTTTTTCCAATTCGTCGGTGTCGGTGCATTTTCTAGGAGGCGCTTAGTGCAGCACTGCTGAAAAGGGTTGCCTAAGCGGTAGCCATAAAATCTAGTCGCTGGATCATCTGAAATAAAAAATCGAAGTAGTTTCTTAAAATTTATATTAGTGGCTATCGCCTTACCTAAAATCGGCGCAAAAATACAAAACTACGATGATTGGTGCACCCTTAAGAAAAATAGTGCAAAAAAACGGGCAAATTTACGTACAAAAGTATAGATAAAAGAAGAACACGTGTTCCAAAAGTTATGTTTGTAGATGATGCGATAGCGACTCTAATTACAAATCGAATGCTGCTAGGTTTTTTTGAATCGGCACCTTAGACCTTCTGAAACCGTGGCCACCGTTTTAAAAAATCGTGTTCTGAGAAAAACGTTTTCAACGTTGCTTACGTCCCAATGCCTATGTTGCGGCTTGGCGTCCGTCGATATTTTATGGAAATACGTTGCATTTTCTGAATTTGAGTTACATTTTTTTTACAGTCTTTCAGTCGCTTGTACGTTCGTTTTCCAACGTATAAAACGCATTCCAATTTGTGGAGCACGAAATTATCATACGGCGCGCTCGCCTCTTACCTATCGGAGCATGGATCGGTTATGTGACTGTAGTACCTATACCCTTCCGAATTTCGATTGGAAACTTTCACAGAGTATTTCCGGGATGTTGTACTACGAAAATTTGCAAGAAAAAAAAATCCATTTTTTGAAAAATTCTGACCTGAGGGTCCCCTTAACGTACACGTTTCGAAGCTTCTGGCTTTACTCTTCAACAGAGATATCAGTCTACTTATCGTTTACGCAGAAAGTATTGTTGGCTTGGAACTGCATCATTACCCCAAAATTTCGCAAAGTCCACACTCGTGTTGAATATAAACTATTACCATCGAATCGATGGCCACAACCATCGTGATAAACGCTATGGTACCGAAGTACGAATGTATCAGCAAAGGATAGTAATATGTCTCCGCATCCACGAAATGTTCGACGCGGAACATAAGCTGCCGATCACTGGTTATATTCACCAATCCTAAAGCGTCAGCTGCGTTCATTACTGACGGCACCAACATGAAGGGCGTCATTGTTCCGAACAAAATCGCTGTCATTAATACATCATACATTAAATATCAGTTTCTTGACATTTTCAGGGGTTTCTTGAATTCTTTTTTATTTCTTGCCATTGTCGTTGAAAAATATTAGGAATGTTTCATAATCAATAAACACATATTACGCTGCTCAAAACAATTATAGGATTGCACTTATTAAAAATAATTTATTGTTCATTAACCGTTTGAGTGCTATGGACGAACGCATGTGCCCTCCAAAAGTCATCACTGTGGACTGTGGACTGTGGACGCATACACTGCCGTCCATAAATTTTAGTATAAATGCTATTTCTGTTAAAGAAATACGATATTTTATCTATATTACTGCAGAAATTAGCAAAATATATTTGAAACAGTTACAAGAGGAAAATAAAATAAAAATCATGCACTGCCCTTCCCAATTTCCGAATTTGAACCCAATTGAGAAAATCTAGAATAAACTGGATTAAAAAATACGATAAACCAGCTCAAAATAAAAATCTGCCTTGTGAAACTACTTGCAATGAAATGGAACAAAATATAATATTACCAGAAATAAAAGACTCACTTGTTGAGAAACTTATTGAGTAGTATTTTGAATTTAATGTGAATTATCATATTAAAACATTAGTACTTCGTGGAAATTTGGAGTTAAAAGTAATTAATTTTATATTAACAATATTGTATTCTACCCGTATCGTAAATTTTATACATTTAAAAAGTACTTAAAAAGGGTAATACATATATTTCAAAACTACAGTATTATCAGAAATTAATTATATGTACATTAAATAATGCAGCGAATATCTATAATAGTCAAAGCTGTTTAACATAACAATAACAACTATGTTTAACTCATTTTAATCTAGTTCACATGCACTTATCTTCTTAAGACATTAACAAAGAGAAAACAGTAACTTAAGAATTGATATTTATTATCAATTGAAGTAAATAGCGATGGAACGCTAGTTACATTATAAATCAGTTATATTATGAAATGGCAAATAAATAAATAATTATGATTTTTTGGATTTTCTTAAATCTATACCTATATGCATGTTACGTATAAATTTTGTATTCATTGCAAAATCCAAAATTGATCATTCTCTATCATTCACTTTCTCCGCGGGTATGAGATAATATTATTATAGCAATATTCTATAAAAATCTGCATGAATATCCACAGTCCAGTGATTATTCGTGATGAATAGTTTTCAAGCACTTTTAAGAAAACGAAATAACCTTACCCGTGTAGTTGATACTTATACGCTTTCCTACCGCATACTTTCGACAGAGAATTTCGTAGTCGATTTCCGATTTTGAATAAATCTTCCAATCTTCTTGCATAACGTTCAGAAGATGCTTCATCTGTACATATAATTTAATCTTATTCAATGCAAACTTTCGCTACTACTGTACAGGACGTTTCCCAATTAAACCATCAACCTGCGTTAATGCACAGAATATCCCACCTAACTTGAGCACCTTAAATATCTCGCTTATTTTTAATAATTGGAGAAAATGTCAGAGGAAAACTTAATTTGGTTCGAAGGGGCAAATATTATGACAAGCAAACAATTTTTCTCAAATGGAGCTACATACTTTTGTTATCGTGGCGTAATAGTGAAGGTCAAGACCTGTCTGTCATGACCTTTTTTTATTGCATTTATATATTCATATGCAAACAGCACATACTCGGCGCCGCTACAATAATTTATGTTTAATGATTTCGTTGTTATTGTTTAGTAAAACATATATGAGCATGTATTTATATAATATTTTCTACTCATATTTACTTGTTGAATATAGTGGCACATTCTGAACGTTTAATTACGGACCACCCTGTACAATAAGAAAAATCTAATAAGCGCACCGTTTTCATATTGTACATGTAATTGATGTACCCGCAGAGACACATCCAGCTAATGATGAAGGGTGCGAAACCTTCCAAGAAAGCCTCAACGTCACCGTCACTCAATCCTGCCCACATTCCGCCTCCCTAAAAACTCGTGTTCCACGCAACATTAATAAAATTCGTACACATTTTTACTGATTGTAAGCTTTCTACTAAAAAAAATGTACAAATTCATGCATATCAAGTAATAAGGAAAAGCATGAAAAAAAACAGAAAAATTCCGTACAGTTGTTTCATGTTATAATACGTTATAGTTTGTAGAATATTTTATTTATCTGGTACACCTTAATACCTCCGTAACTTTGAACGTTGCAAAAACATTTGTTAGGAAGTAATTGTTCAGTTTAAAAAGCAGAATATTCAGATTAAGAATTTTTATCTTCTGGATACATTCAGCCTTTTGAACGAAACAAATATTCCTACTACATTTTTCTTTGCATCGTTGAAAATAACGGAAATATTAAGGTGGCCAAGACTAATTGTAAGTTACTCACGGAGATGGTAAATAATTTCATAAACTGACCTAATGTTTTCCAATTTTGAATTAGAACCCTTTACATTTTCCCAGAAAGTATTCTTCAAACATCGTACATTCGAAAAATATAAAAAAATAGATTTTGTTCTTGCATTTTAATGAATGTGCTCCCTTAAGCTACGACAGTTTATTTAAAAAAAAGACACAAACACGTTCTCATATAAAAGTCACATACCTGAAGTATTGTCTGACTCGCAATAATTGGAATAAAAACTACACCAACCAGAATCTTTTCCAGGAAAGTTTGATAAGGCCATTGCCCGATAGAGTACATAAGATACTTATTGATTCGTAAATACTGATACTGAACAGGGTCCATTTCTTTACAATTCTAATACTTTTCTGCTTGCTTCTCCTCAACGACTGACCTCGGAACTTTACAGACGAAATGTCAACGTCGCTCGCACGACAGTAGATAATTCCGACGCCATCATACATTCCGTTTGAAAGCCGACGTTCGAGAAACAATTACATAAAATTGATTCGTTCAGTCATTATAATAGACCGCTAGCGAACAATTAAAACGTGGCGTATAGTCTATCGAGATCTTCTGCGAGTTCATCAAGAATACGAACGTGACATTATTCCATCAACGTTCATCGATAGTGCTCGTTCACAGTCCGTCGTTTGTGCATACGAGATCAAAGGAAATGAAAAATCTGAAAGCTGCCTTCGACTGCCAAAGCATCAGGAAGTTTACTGCACTGCTGGTCGTGGAACGTAACTTGACAGTTAGAAGTGCTGACTTTCGTTACAATTTTTATAATAAATGTAACTAATGTTACGTGAAGAATCGAATGGAATAATACATTAGTATCACATTTTTCAGTCGACGAATTCCAGTTGTTGATATAAACGGATTGCAACCTGTGATTAAGAAACTTCATGTGTACATTAATATCTAAGAATAAGTGTGAATAAATGCAGTGGCTTTGATGACTGTACTGGGCTACACAGTGACGGAGTCGATCAAACATTTCCACAGTTATTTTTCTATCTTAATTCAAGTGCAACTGAATACTTACTGCTTTTTAAAACTATTATAAATGTAATAATCTTTTGAAAATAAATGTTAAACAAAAATCAATTGAAATAAGGTATTCATTTGAAGAGGAAAATTTTGCGTCATTTAACCCATTAACGTACAATGTAATTAAAAATAATTTGCCGTGTGCACAGTATTTAGTTTCGTTTCTTATTTCAATGTACATAGCGTTCGCAAAGGAAACAACATATTTCAGTTTATTATTCATTTATTTCAATCAATTGAAAGTAGTACGCTGTTACACATAATTCTACTTCGAGCGTGGCCGTCATTGTACAGTGTGCGCGGAACAAGTGGTGCAAGTAATCAGGGGTGATTCTAGATGAATAAATACAACAAAAGCGTAGAATAAAATTCGTTTGCTTGGGACTTCGATTTTGGAAAATGGAATTTACAAATTTGTAGGTGTTAATGGTGGCTCCATTCTCCTATGATACAATTTTATCCTCAAATGCATTTACGCAATAAACCAGAGGTGGCCATCCGAAGCGAGGCCTGGCTCCAATCTCTGTTCTAATTACTTTCTTATACGTTGCTTTACATTTTTGACTATATCATTCCACCATTCAAATTTAACCAGTCAAACTTAATAAATTAACTTTAATTCCCTCTTTCAAATCATTCGCTGAAACCAAAGGATAGAAAGACAGTGTCCTTTAGAAAACTTTCAAGGAAATGTCGAGTGGATTAAAATCAGAATCGAACCGTATAATAATTTTTCCCTCACATGAAGAAGATTTAATTCTGTTTCTAGCATAAACTGGAGATTTTACGTAACCACGGATGAAAAACACGTAATACGGTATTTAAAGTTTATGAACATAAACACAAATAGAAGTCTGACTTCTCATAATCAGAGACCTAAAGTAAGTTACTTACATGCACACTCAACGTTTCAAAGTCGCTTTTCTCGAAAACAATGCCCCGTATGAAAAACATTTATTGCATAATTTCCATTCACTTTTACATGAGTGATGGCCTCCTTATCGGTTGTACCATAAATTTTCCTGCACCCTATATTATTTGAAATAGTTATATCAAGAGTGGCCAGATCTGTTATTAAGCACGATATCGAGATGAGAATTCAAGATTAGAACGTGTATTATAAGTAATAATATGAGATGATATCATGTAAAGAATCAAGTTTCCTGTGACCTTAGTATACCTTTTACATGCAACATGACTTGAAAAATTGATTTATGTAAAAGATCGTGTAGTTCCATTAAAAGATGCAGTTGCATTTACGAACGAAATTATAACGATGATGGTATAGAGCAGTGTTTCCCAAAGTGGGTTCCATGAGAACGTATTTTTTAATAGAACTTACTGGAATCCAAAAAGCCAAAAGAAACCAATTTATAACAATTAAAGACTGAGTTGTTTTTTATTTTAATTTTTCATTTATTATGTTTCTTTTTATACGAATAAATTCTCTCTGTAAAATAATTTTTCTTCCATTTAGTGTGTTATTAAAATTAGTCTGGCGGGGGTTGTCCATAAAATATAAGTATCGGTACCGCGATTTTTGAAAAATCGTACAAGAGTTGCGCGAGAAAATAAGTTTGGGAACCACTGGTATAGACCTACAGTTCGGTCCAATCAAGCTTGTTAAGTTTCAGAACATATAATCGTCACAAATATTATAGCGTGCAACCTACCGTGTTATGGCAGGTTGTAAATTGTTAACAAAATTTTAAATCTTTTCATAAGGAATTATAGTAGAATCTATTAATTATTATAACAAATTACAATGATGTCAAGGAATAGAACTTAAAGATACACATGTACGTGTGTTATGTGTCTGCGTTATTCAAAGAACATGTAGTGCAAGAACAATAGGTACTTCTTAAACGAAATAGAATAAAAAAAAATAGTTTCTCGTAATTCAATAATTCGAAGGGCACGCCATTGATAATATTCGAAATTTCTTATATCCAGGCTACTTTAATTTTCTTGAAAGAAATGTTACAATTTTGCCACAGTTACGTGCCGCATTTAATAACAATGCATAGCGTGAGTCGTGGGGAATGCATTCACTTCTGTTTGTGTTGAAAATATTTAACATGTTTATTACCCATATATTACTATTTCTAATAATTTTCTCTTTTACATTAAAAGGCATAATAACAATGGAAAATCCGCGAAATCAATATAAAAAAAACATAGGGTATTCGCGCAACAATTTTTGAGGACACTGAAAATAAATTAAGTTTCTATTATATTTGTAAGAGCGTTCACATCATATTTTGCCAAAAGCAATTTGAGCAACATGTATGTATACAATATTCTCTTTAATATTTCCGTAAATGGTTTTGAAGAATATGCAGTGATTCGGAAATATATTTATTAAACGTGACGTTCGATAAATAACATTATTTTGATTGCAGACACAAGAAAAGTGTTTTCATTAGAACAATACAGCAGATCATAACAACGATGATTTACATTATTAACGGAACAGTAACAAAATTTTCATATTTTTAAAAATAGTTTCTTAAAAACCAGAAAACGGTATCAGTAAAACATAGAAATGAAGAAATATCTGTTACGTGAATCACATGGGTTCTTTAAAGTTAAAAAATGATTTTGGTAAATTTGTTTTTCACGGTCACATGCGAACAAGCACGGTATAGAATTGTTTTTTACTTATTAATATGAAAAGACTTACACTAGTCTTCATATTAAAAGTATTACATTTGCATTGCAGATTTAACGCACGTCATTATTTGATTAATTAATTTTATAATTAACCTGTTTGCTTACTGCGAATATTTCTTGATTATGTAACTGCAACTGAATGCAGTTGAATTACAGAATGCAACAGGATTATTTTTTCTGTCATTTCCATGTAACAACGTATTGCATAAGGGCAACTAAAAGATTCTCATTGAACATCGTGTGTGTGTGGAAAATAATTTAATTATCTAATAATTTCACTAGGATTCAAGAACGCATTAGTACCGTGTGAATAGTACTTTTATGAAGTTGTTTATAATACTGACGAATTACCAAAACAATTTCCCACGCACGCACACACACACGAGCAAGTTCTAAAATCGTAAGTATCAGTACAACTGAATATGTTTTCACTGTACTGAATAATTGACAATTTCTTTTGTTTGCATTTCCAAATGTCTTTTCATATCTAGAGAGACTTTGCTTTCCGTAAGTCCTATACATTAATTTAACAAACCGAAAATTCGATCCGAAAAAGAAATTAAAGAAATTCTACTAACAATATGGATTTTTTCTAAACAACTTAATCGATTAATATGAGACACGAATTCAGTTAACGCGATAAGAACGTTTTAACTGTTTCGTTTAAGACACTTCCAAATGCAATTTTCATAAATCGCAAGAATTTTCTATGAATCATATTCGACGGTGCTCAATTACTTTTTAGTTTCATTCAAGGACATAAAAATTATCAAACACTTTCTTCTTTGTTCCCGTTTCACATATTCGACGTGAGCATAATGTCAGCATTGTATTCGGAGTACAGCAACGACTATTAATGAAGTAGCCTCTATCTTCCGGATATTCATGCTGGGCCTCGTTATCAGTTTCTAACCAGTCAGAAATAGAGTATCCGTTTCCAGTAGCAGATTACGAGTTCGATCGTGATCGCCGCGATCATAAAGAAAACGAAGCTGACTCCTCGAGAAGGCAAATCGGTAAATTAAAGAATTTCATCTATTAGGCGACGCTGCAGCCGTTGTTGTGATGACGCATTTTACCACTTTTCGACATAGTGAAGCCAGGACAACACTGATCCTGTTGCGTCAGTGACTGGGAGTTGCTGATGTCACTTTGAAACGCGGCACAGTAATCCTGACTTTTTTCACACTGTACATCCTGTCCACGTTTCGGTGGTTCCGAATTAACCGAATGGACCCCGTCCTTGCGGGATTCTTCCGTCGACGAATTCGAACTGACGTTTACGTTCATTTCCGGTTTCACTTGTACCACGATCGATGGGTTCTCTATACGAAAAGGTAGGCTGTCTCTGTGCTGCCTAAAATGCTCCTCTGTGTCGCTTAAAAGCGCGCTGAACATGTCCGTGTTTCTGGTGATCATCGCTCCCATAGAGTTCGATCTACATTCTGTAAGCATATTCGTCATTGAACTCATTATAACACTTTGTTCTATTAGGAGTTTATTTTACATATTCTCGCAAGTGAAACCTCCCAAATTGCACACATACTGAGAATAGTGAACTATGTCTGTATGGGTTGCAATGTTACAACGAAAGAAGTCATATCGACAGTTATATGAAATAATGAATAAATAGCAATTAATTGTTCGAATAAGGAGGACAGAATAATTTACCACGAATAACGGATAACTATTATTCCCCTACCCCTGGTATCTGAAATTTTCGTCGGCGAATTCGCGACTGATCTGCGAGCAACGTCCTGAAATGTGATCGGCGAATAAATTCGTCTTTCTTCTGGAGGAAACGAGGAATCGGGAGGTGTCGGTGACGCTATTCTGGAGCCACGTCTAGAGGATGCATCCAAACAGTTTTGAATTTCAAACATTGTCGCGGCGGTGAAGCCAGCAGAAGTTCCCGCCGAAATTCTTTTCTCTGTGGTCCTCGTGTGCCACTGTGGCGGTTCTTGAATAGTAATTCCTTTCGTCGTCAGTGATCTATGTTCCCTTTTCTCCAACCAATATGTTTTCATTGTACCTGAAACGCAAATAATGGGATTCTTTTATGTATTTCTATGGAGCATCTTACGTTTTCCAGGCATTATCATTATTGTAGGGGCGTCTTCATTCGACCGGTGAAGGATATAACTTCTGCAGCCTAACGCACCAAAGTATGACACGTGCAAAGATTCCACCCTGTTCTTTCCGAGATTCAGAAGATAATAAATGAGAAAACAGTAATGTAACAGGCCCAAGTCGGCGAGAAAAGAGAAGATCTAGATCAGAATCATAGGTCAGACCTTCTAGGTTAAAATAAAAAAAAAAGAACTCAATTCGATAAGTTGTTTCCGAGATAAAAATTCATAAGTTAGCCCGTTTTCATGAAAATAGGAAAAAATTGTAAAATTCTAAGATCCGTACTATTTAAACAAATTCAAAACCAGCCAAATTATAACTTAAACCACCCCTAGTTTCACGTGCACCGCATCAATTTCATTTTGAACAAAATTTCTGACATCGAAGTCAAGAAGTGATCGATTTGGCGTGGAATGACCTTACTATGAATTATTGTTTTATTGCAAGGGAAACGTTTAATAAGAATCCTATCATGCCCCGCATTCCCCTACGAACAATTTGTATACTTCTATACCTTTTCCCTTTACTTCTATTTCTCCACGTTCTTTAACTTTATACGTAGGCGACAATAGCTCTCGAGTCGATTGCGATATATGTATTTGCATCGCTTGACTCGTAGCTTCCATACGGGATGCTGTGTTCACTGAATCACCGAATAAGCAATAACGTGGCATTTTTAAACCAACAATGCCGGCAACCACGGCGCCGCTGTGAATTCCCACTCGTATTTGCAGATGAAGTCCTGGAAAAGACAAATTAAAGAAGATTATTTTCAATGTCAACAATTACGCTCCCGTCAATGAGTCACCGGACATTTACAATTAGTAAAAGTAGGAGGTGAACGATTTTACAGTATGAAATGACCTACGTTATGAAATAAAGTTAGCACCTATTCGTTGTTTATAATGTAGAGAATATGTAATTCGAATCGTATGTTAAAAATCATATCAAAGGTAAGTAATTAATCTTATATAACCACTTGAACTAATAGCTGCAGTTTTTCGATCAAAGGTTTTAATATTTCGCAACTAGTTTCTTTCCAATCTTCTTCTAACTACTTCCATAAGTCTTTCTTTAACATTCAGCAGAACTTCCAAAACAAACGAAAAGTGTGCAGAGATGATCGTTTGACCAAGTTAGAGATACGTTAGAAACATACTTACACGCACAGTCTTGCTTTTTCAAATATTTATTTAAATTATACGTGCATATTATTAACGACCTTGGTGTCTGCATTACACCTACACTAAATTTCTCAAAGCACTGCAACAACATTGTGAGCAGTGCTCTCAAATCATTAGGTTTTATTAAGCGTTTCACCACTGATTTTAAAAACATGGACACCATTAAGCTACTGTATATTCAATTGGTCCGGCCTCAATTAGAGTATGCTTCAGTCATCTGGTCTCCGGAATTCTCAAAATATAACCTAATGTTAGAGAGAGTGCAGCATAAATTCATCAGGCATATTGCTTTTAGATTAAACAGACCCATGTTGCGCAATGATCATGATTATGACCCAATACTAAAGATACTTAATATGACTTCTTTGTATGATCGCAGGATTGTCAATGATCTATCTTTTTTATTCAAAATTATACATGCTCAAATCTCCTGTCCTCAATTATTAGAACTTATTAACTTTTATGCTCCCACAAGGAATCTTAGAAGAAGTCATGTATTTCATTATGCTACCATAAAAACTAAATATGGTTCTAGTGATCCAATTATTCGTATATTAAAATCTGCCAACACAGTTACGGATAACGTTGATTTTTTCAGTGGCTCTATTCCTAGCTTTAAAAAATCTTTACACTTAGCACTGCGCACTGCTTAGATAATGTTTTATTATAATTTCTTTACAATTGCCTTTTTGTTTAATACTACATTGTGTGACTGTCTTCATTTCTTCTATTTCTGTTATAGTTCTTACTCGTGTGTACACATTGGGTTTATACCCGTACAATTTACAAATAAATAAATAAATAAATAAATAAATTATTAATATCATATTCAGGTATTATATTAACGTAAAATAGATAGAAATATAACAACATAAAATAATAAAATGAAGCCAATATATTATATCCACGTTTTAATAACCATTTCGCAGAAAATGAGCAAGTGTCCGGTAACTTATGGACGGGGGTGTATAAAAAGAGGTCGTTGCAATGACATCGCCGATTTCGATGAAGTTTTTTTCTGACCAGCTTAGAAGACAAATGAGTGGACGTGTGTTTGGGTCTTTTTACCTATACGTGCACTACGTAGGTAAAGCGGCCTACACACAGTGAAACATGTTGCGATGCACGCATCGACTCCTAGGTTTCATGATGCAGGTTGCATTGTGTGTAGGCTGGTATCGGAGTCTGAAACGGCTTAATCGATGCAAGAATCGATAGCTGGAGAACAAGGCCTGATTCTGATGCAGATTTCAAGGTATAGAGCGTGGAATCGATGCCGATTATAGTTTGTACAACCCATCTGCATCATGAAATCTGGGAATTGATGCGTGAATCTCAAGATATTTCGCTGTTCATAGGCCGTTTAAGAATTGGAGGGACGATCGTTCCTATCCAGTGTTTAGATGTGTTATGTGTATGTGTAATTTTCTTTTGTTAAGCGTGGCGTAAGAGCGAGAGATTTTCTGGAGAGAAAAATAGTCACATCAACGAGTGTGAAATGAGCGTGAGCGTTGATGTCAGTTTATTTTCTCTTTTGGAATTTTTCCTGTACCTCATCCATCCTGTGTTTCAAAATAAGTCGAAATCCTAAAATACACTTCTTTTCGTATAAAACTTTATTTCTGAGATAGATTACATTGAAAATCTGCAATTATATACACGGAGGAACTCGTGAAATCGTATACTTTCGATATGAGTATTCACGTTCATGAACCACTGTATGTCATGAAATTATAAGTGACAGAAATTTTCTTTGGATTAACAAAACTATGTGCAAAAGAAAACATGTTCCATTTACAAGCATCAAAGTGTTTTTGGAATGTTAAGAAATATGAGACTTAGAAAAATTAATTGCAATTATTCGATGTATCTTATTGAACAGATCACAATTTCCCTGAAATATTTTCTGTAATATCGAAACTGAAGCAGTTGTTTAAACTGCCAAGTTACAATTACTTGCGCTGTGTACAACGGGGAGTTGAAATTCGCAACCCTTATAAATCAGAGACGGCCATCCGGAGGAAGGCCTGGCCCCAGCCTACCCCTACTCTGAGTCAATTTCCCTCACGTAGTTTGTGATCGGGGTATGACGTCGCAAAAATCGGTGATTGCCTGTAAGTACGGCTTCTCAAGACACAGTGACGTAATGAGAACAATTTTTATTATACATGACATGAGTTTTATTTAGAGATCACATCTCTACTTTCTTATTACGCGAGGGGAATGAACGCAGGGAGAAGGTACGGCGGAGCCAAGCGTCGCTCCTGATGGCCATCTCTGTTATAAGTTATTCCGTTTAATATGAAACAAACGTCAGGTTAAGAGATTTGTTCACATACAAGGAAATAATGGCATACACGTTTTGAAAATTTTGTGGTATTCGTACCTGTAGAACGGTCTTTGAGATCAGTTATTGCTTCAACCATGTCGAGCGCCATATCGCATACACGATCAGCATGATCGTTTTCTTTCGCGGGTGCACCAGATACCACCATATAAGCATCGCCGATTGTTTCAACCTTAATGAAGAAATGTAAGAATCAATACAAGAAATCGACAAAGGGATTAATTATCCAATATGAACAAAATTATTGAAATATGTGAATATGTGACTACATACAGTAGAACGTTGATTATACATAAGTCTACTTAGGAAAAGTTCGATTATCCGAAAAATGAATGAAATCTTCCTAGTACGGTTTCTAGAGGTTGGGGCCTCGATTTTTGAGGACAGAACGGAAGTCAAATTGTAGATTTCGAATAATATGAATACACTGTACATATTAGCTGTTTCTAACCAGTCATTTTGATAAAAGTGAATATTATAAATGAATATTAGTCATATTAACATAAATGAAATGTTTGTATGCAAGGATTACGAGATTTAAGCACATCAATAAGTAGGCACTTAAAATGTTAAACGATTTTCCCTATTTTCATTCAGTAAGATTGTTCATTTTGATTCAGAATATATTTTTCTCGTATAATAAATAATTCTTTTATCACAGATTTCCTATTTTAAGTCCTTTAAATCGATTATCCGAAGATTCGTTTACGTGAAATGTTTTGTTCCTCTATTATTTCGGATAATCAACGTTCTACTCCGTTCTGTAATGCTGAAAAGCAACTTCAAAAAATATGACTTTAACAAAAAAAGCTGATAGGCTGTGTGAAAGAAACCAGAGAACGTTGTGAGGACAAATAAATGCTAGCTCTTACTGCCTAAGAATACCTTATACACGCGGTTCCTTTCAGTTAATGTATCAAAAAGGGAGTACATGGCGTTTAACATGGACACCACTTCCATCGGTGTGATCCTGCTGCAGATTTCCGTGAATGTGACTACGTCCGAGAATAAAATTGAAACGCTGTCGAACATCTAAAACAGGCATAGCCAAACGATAAATATAATAAATTATTACTATATTAAATTAATTAATAAATGAATATTACATTTTATTATTATTAACAATACACAACAATGAAAGTACACTACCACCTAAAAGTTTGGGTGCCCCCTGTTGGAAGCTGAATCCTCGTAATACTTTTTAGGTACAAGAACGTTCTGAATTTATTGTATGTTTTTTATAGGCGTAAAAAAATATGAGGAAGGGTTATATTATAAATTTTAAAATGAATACGATTTATCTAGAAACTTCGTTTTCATCGAAATATCCACTTATCATCTTGTAATTAGAAGAGGTTCGCATTTGATAGCTTCGGTAGGCATGTTATTATTTTTAACACATGTTCGCTTTTGTCTTTACCTTTACATAATCTTTAACCCTTTGCGGACGACAGACGCATATATGCGTTTAAAAAGATCGTTCACCGTGTGCTACGGGTCACCGCACTGGCCTAGGCACACGCGTTTACTGTACGCTTTCAACCTATTTATTTAGACGAATTATCATCTTTGCTTATTTCATTCAAATATATATGTCTCGTTACATATTTTGCAATTTTAAAGGACTAAAGCAACTGAGCAATCGACTTCAAATATATAATTATAATTAATTATTAAATGAAACGCGTGTTCTACCATGGAAAATTCCAGCGCATGGTACACGATTTTTCCTGAAACCTTCCGTCCTCAAAGGGTAAAAAAGGTTTTATGAAAGTTAGATGATGTTAGTCTGTTACAGGACAAAATCACTGACAATCTGCCGATTGGGCAGCAACATATATTCCTCTTGCAGTTCTCTACATCTATTTGTATTCAAAATTTCATTGATTTTTAAAAAATCTGCGACCTATATAAAGAAAAATAGTCCCAAAGGGAGAAGATTTCTCCTGCGTAATTGATTGTAACTAGCGCATGCCATGGGACCATCCGTTCATTAGCTAATCGATGTGCAAACATTTGGTGGTATGCACAATCTTGTGAGCGGTAGTGTACATGATTAAATGATGAAATGAGAAATTAAGTAATAAAAATAATGTTCGTTTCCTACAAAGCGTACCAGAAATAAACTAAAACTTTTCCTTCTCGAAATATAGACATACGTTATTAATGTCAGAATTTATCGGAAATGCCTGTAATGTGAAGTTGTACACATATAAAATTGTCATTTTTTTTGTTAAGAGTAAATAATAATAGTGCTTGTGAACGGTGGAAATAGTCCAAAATTGTATTGTTACTTTTGCTAGAACATATTCGATTATTTAATTTGAAGATACACTACGTTTGCATTGTTGAGAACACTATTGCACCTGTTATAGTTGGTTTGTCTCGGTCTATTTAGTGCCTTAACTACTAATTAGTCTTCAGGACAGTGCTAAAACAAAGAAGAAGTTATTCCTTACCTCACACGTATCTATTGGACTCTCCCCGTTTCTCAAACGATCGGCCACTTGTTTCGGAATCATTTGATACAACAGTTCGTCCGTGCGCTTCATTTCTTCATCTAATTTCCTCATGGACTCTTCTAATTTCTTGCTCTTTAACTGTTCCTGATCTAAAGCTAATTTGAGTTCCACTGACTGCTGTGTACCAGCAAGCATCAAGTCCCTATCGCAATTAAGAATAAAATACCAAGTCTAAAATATTAAATAAACCTAAGTGAGGATTTTATTTAATTAAATTCAACAATATAATATCATAGAATAATATCAGGAGTTATAAAATTTACAATAAATCAAGAAGGAACTATTGTAAATTATAGCATTCTCGCTAGTTTTACGGAAAGAAGTTGTTAACGAATTATACATATATTTTAAATGTAGAGTCAATACACGTCACCATGTGCCTTTGCATCTGTGCGTCAACGAATCTTATATGTAGAGCAAAATAATTTCGTGTCTGAAAAAGATTATTACAATACACAGTGTTTATTTGTTAAGTTCAAAGTCACAGTAACAACCTATGTTTATATTTACATGAATTTGTTAAATAAGTTATTCGATTTAAAAACAGATAATAGAAAAGTAGTGATGACCCTATTTAAAAAAAGTAATTTTGTAATGATCACGAACTTTCATTAACAACTTTCTTCTGTCCAACTTGCAGGAATAGTTAAGAAATGGCAGCACCCGTTTTGATAATCTATAAATACGGTACCACGTCAGATACATATTTCTACATTACGCAATATATTATAATAATAGTGTTTCATAATAGTTCCTGATATAGTGAAAGCAGTATAAGATATTTCACCGTAAAACTTCTATGAGGCACTGTACCTGCTAAAATCATGCATGGAAAGGTCATTTATGTAGAGACCCGTTGCGATTAGGGCATTTAAATCGGGCATGACAGGAGTACCAAGATACATCATCATCTTCCAATTATCCATGTATATCATCTGACCTAAAGAAAGTCAACAATGGAAACACGACGTTTTATTTATACGTTTTCGTTGTAGCATGGCTAGGAAGAATTACAGGAATTCTCGCATAACACGATACTTGCAAGCTTTTGTATGGCAAAGTGAAAGTTTACTACATACATGTTACGTTGGATGTACTTTTTCATAATTTCCATTAGTTCAGAAGACGATAGCGTAGACAAAAAATCTAACTGATTGCTCATAATCACCGGTGACTCGTACTTCTCCTCTTGAGTTGCCCCCACTATGGGGCACAAATTGACTCGCTCGAGCCATGGCGAAAAAAAGCGAGATACGCCACGGTGTCCTTTCTCTTTCTCCCCCTCTCTCTCTGTCTCGAGCAAGTCAACCTGAGCCCCATAGTGGGGGTAACTCGGGAGGAGAAGCGCGAGCCGCCGTCGCTCGTCAGCAATCAGTTGTGCAGCTCTGTACTATATTAACAATAAAACCAATTGAAATCATGCATTTATGATAAATATTATATTAATATTAAGTTCCTGTGAAATGGCATGAGAAAGTTGTAGTTAGAAAAATAATTCTGTACAAGGGAGCATATAAACCAAATTGGAAAAATACCTTTCAATCGCAATGTCCTGTCGTCGACTGAATCGAGCTCGTCGCTAAATAAAATTTCGTTTCTGTGCCGATCGGATGGTCGCTCCGTAAGAATCGGTTCCACCGTAACCAATTCGAAGATATTATTCGTTCTGTTTAATATCTACGAGACAGAATGCTGTTGTGTAGTTTAAGCCAGCAATTTAAAATTCAACATAGGAATATAATTTTCTTAAATATACGTACCGAGTGAAATTTGAACGCAATCAGGGGTTTGACGAGATCAAAGAAATGAGTGATCTTTTTGCCGACTAGATCGGGTAATATTACCATCAACGAATTCCCGATACTCTTTACGATCATGTCCGATCTAAAAACGAAAATTCAATTGCAAACAATATACAACGTACACATTGATAAATAAAAATGAATACTAACCAAAAGAGAAAGGTAAAAAAAGTGGAGAAACTGCAATATCTACAACGAAATAATCTGACACGGTTTTATAAAACAGGATTTCCAACAAATTATTATCCTCTTAAGTTAAGTAAATGAAAATATTAACTCATCCCGTAAATAATACAACTTTACAAAATTCTTGCAATAGAACGATAAAATTGCAAACGTTCATCTACTATCATTTGGCGATTTAGTGCGATTTATAAGATATTAGACAAATTTGTAAAATATAAATTGAAAAATCATGAATTATCTGCCGTATTCCCCAGACATTATCCTGCGGGGTTTTCCATTTTTTTCGTAACTCGCACATTTCTTTAGATAAGAAGAAAATCAGAAGTGCCTATATGGTTGAACAATTTTTTAAGGTAAAAGAAATTTTATAAAAACGAAACCAAGAACTCAGTAGAAAGGTAAGAAAAGATAAAAGCCGAGGAAAAATATGCTGAAAATACTTCAAACGAAAGTCTTCAGAGGGACATAATATGTTCTTTATAATTTCTTTATGGGTGGAGGCATAACAGAGATGTAAAAGTCACTTTCGTCTTTCTTAAATAAATGCAAACATATTTTAATGCATTAAACGATGCAACGCTTCATTCACTATTAAAAAACTAGTAGTATGTTTGTGTCGAAAAATTATTATTCTTAGAGATATTTTGATTTAAATCAGAGATGGCCATCCGGAGCGAGACCAGTCTCTAGTCTACCCCCACTCTGCGTCCACTCCCCTCACGTACTTAGATTGTGGTCTGGGTAGGACGTCGAGAACGTCAGTAAATACGATTTTTCAAGAAACACTCATGTGATACAAATGGTTATTTTTTATATATGACATCACTTTTATCCAGAGATTACATCTCTGCTTTGATATGTATCATTTATGATATAGAAACACAGTTGACATCATATATACTTATCTATTCGGATCTGTTCGATAATTAAAATAATTATATATAATACATAAAAAAATAATTATTCTTATTACGTGACTGTTTCTTAAAAAATCATACTTACTGACGTTCTCGACGTCCTACCCAGACCACAATCTAAGTACGCGAGGGGAATGAACGGAGAGCGGGGGTGGACCGCAGCCAAAATACATGGATCCATTAAACAAATACCAAGGTGCCCTTCATATCTCCGCTATCTACCATTAAAAAACTATTAAAACCACATTACGTCCCCGTCAAAATCATTAAACATTTTTCTGAAACGTTTCTCAATATATTAACTAACAGTTTCGAAAATATTCGCGTGGAAAGATTAAAATGGGACACCCTGTATAATCATGTACATAAATTGTTGTTTTTTTCGCCTCACCTGAAATACTACATAACTTATGAAGGGATCTTTAGTAGAAACAATTAATATTGGCTGTTCAAGGTCGCTGAACAGTCTCCCTATCATATCATTTAATTACTTCAGTTTAACTCTACCACCATTCCGATTCTTTAAATTATTTAGATGATTTATCACATTAGCTAGCACATGAAAAATTATAAGTATCGGGTTTATGTACATACTATAATTTACGATCGAAGAAGTGATCTTGAATGGCCAGCACTTCGTGCCTCGACTACAGTACATTTACAATAAATCTTATTAAGATCGAACTAAAATACCATAATATTTCGAACTTTCCTTTAACTGAAATTTTTGCATTCTGGAAGCTAATCGCATCGAATTGAACACAAAATGGGATGACTTGAACTTTTAAATGTTTTCGGTTACAATTCATGGATGTACGTTTAATATTTCCTCATAGTTCATGGGGGTTCGTGACACTTCGACAAGCTGAATTTCAATCGTATAAAAAGTCTCGACTTACCCGAAAACCATACAGAAAGGGAATATCTCGAACAAGACGGATGCTCCGATTGGCAAATGTTTCTCTTCGCGTGTCATCGCCAGTGAAGCTTGTGTAAATGCTCTGTTATCAAAGGTAAGTTGAAAAGTAACGTGCACTGTGTCAAAAAGGATCTCCTCACGTACGAGCTCAATTTGCAGTTCCTTGTGATAAAAATGACGAGCTACTTCTCTTATCTGGCCCATCGTGTAATAAACGAATCCACGTCGCTTGCTCCTGTAATGAAGAGTCAATCCTGGAAAAGTCAAATCAAAGAGAATTTAGATTAATTTCGAGTATAAGTGATCAAGAAACTTATATAATACCGATTTTTTTACTTCTATTGTAAAATCATGTACATGTATGTTTCGTCTACTTCTTTGGCGACAAGCCATCAAAATTTCTTGAAAAATTTATTTCAAGCGAATTTTATTTACAACGTTTACAACATTTCTAAATTGAGGAACAATTTTCCATACGTTGAACATTTTTTGTTCATATCCGTAGAAGGCCCTTTCTGATTCGAAAACAATTGATCCACAGTATTAATGATTTCTATACTTTTAACCCATTTAGACCTACCGTCAAACATACGGTACAGTAAAAGTAAATAAAAATAAACTATCATACTTTGACTTTTGAACATGCACGAGCCTTCTGTACCTTACTTATACGGTAATGAATGGGGAGGACAAGGGTTGCACGTTGGCTTGTGCTATTTTATATACAATGATTAGAATAATAATTATAATATTAATATTGACAGAGGTGATGGTTGCAATGGTAATAATAGAAGTAGCGGTAATGGTCGTAATGGTGGCAGTAATAGGAAAAGCACTTATAATAATAACATTATCGGTGGGGGATAGAATGTAACATGGACTTACACCAATTTAAAAAAAAAACATTTATACAATTCCATTTAACAGCCAATCTTCTTTCGGCTAATTCATAACAATATTCTACTGTACCGACTTTGTTATTATAAATATAAAACAGACTCGACTCATTTTTTTTTTAAAATGTTGGACTTACACCGCTTTAGAAAAAGGCGGCTCATATATTGGTGGTTTTATCGTAATTGTATCATAGCAGAACTCGAGAGCGGTTGTAAAAATAATTAAACCGAGGATCGCTTACCTTGCCGTGTCTCGTTTTCACAAATAAACGAAGGAGCTCTCATCCTAGGATAGGAAAACTTCAGATATTCATGTAAGTTGTCCAATCCATTAAGGAAATCTCTTACGTGCCGTCCAAGTACTGAAAGCACACGATCGTAACCATACTGGCCAACGAATCCTACGAAGTGTACACCCATCTGATCGAAAAATTCTTTTTCCGTTATGCCAAGTACCTGCGATTCGATTGAAAAATATATTGAAAAAATATACTCATTAAATGCATTAAATCAGGCCAATTGCATTACAACTATAATGGTTTTGTGCAAAAATTGATTAAGTATTTTCAGTAAATGAGTGCTGATGCAAATTTCTTTTTTTTTGCGCTATAGAAATTACTTGTAAAATAATTTAGCCATATTTATATTACATTCTACAGGATTATCCAAATTGAGTGTCACATCTTTCAATAGATATCATTGCGAAACGGTTTGCCGTTTCTTTGTAATTTTTTTGACAGATGTCGTTAGAAAATATAAACAGACCGCCATTGAACGCTATACAGTCCAACAACGTGTAGAAATTGTTAGTTTGGCGCCACATGCCACACATCGAACGGAAGAATCGCTCTAATGAAGGAAAAATTCAATGGACGCCTAATTTCACGAAGAGGAGACATCAATTGGCCACCAAGATCGTGCGATTTGACACCGTTAAACTTTTTTCTATGGGCTTTTTTGAACAGTAAAATCTACGCCAATTATCCAGTGACGATTGACGAGCCGAAGAATAATATCACAGCCGCTATTGATGAAATTGAGCCCCTGTTGTGTGAACATGTAGTGGAAAATTGGGTAAAACGAGTCGGGCTCGTGAAAAAAAGCCGAGGGGACACTTGAATCATATTGTGTTTCATAATTAATGTCATCAAGCAGACTTTATGTTAAAAGAAGGGAACATAAAAAATCTCAAATAGTTTGTGTTTTATTTCAAGTTAAAGATGTGACACTCAGTATGGATAATCCTATATTATACAGGATGATTCTTATAAAGTGACCGATTGAATTTTCTCCAAACCTAAAAGAGATACGAAAAAATCGATTGGAGGAAAGATGTTCTATTTAAGGGGGGGAAATTTTGGCGTACACGATCGCATTGTAGGTGGAAGCGCTAAGGAGATTTCAAGATCAACAACACTTTTTTTAAATGGAACCCCATATTTTCTTCTCTACATCCTGATAGAGCTGTTTAAGACAAGTTCAACGGCCTATGACACAAGGTACTCCAAGATCATTCCAGAACACACGGGGAAAAGAATCTAACTACCACGTTTCCGGAAAGTAGCGCTTTTATTAATGCTTTCTAAGAATGTTTACTGTTCCGTTGTTAATTTTAATGCGATGTATATTGAAGAAGTGACTTAACGCCTGTGGCGACAGTTATTTATAACTCGAAGCAATATTTAAGCGGTAGAATAATTAAATTTACATAATTTTATTTACTTATAGATCAGCCCTACCTGAATCGCTTTCTTCGCTAATCGCGGTATAAGGTTCTCAGGGTACACCTGGTGAACACTGAAACTGGGTTGGTCTACAGATGCTTGTCGTCGAATCTCTTCCCATCTGTTTTCTCCGTAGACCTGCCGTATATATTCCGACATATTTTCTAGTATTAACCCGTACATCTTTATAAATGTTCCCTTGCTTCCTGTAGTAACAGAATAATCACTCAATTAATGTCACTGAAATTGGTTATTACCAGAATTCGGCACCTTTTATTCGAAACGATAGTAACGAATGAAAATAACAAATAATTATCCAAATGAAATTTATAACTTTAGCGTAAATATAGTTCATTGAAAATAAATTCGGAAATCATTTCCGAATGAACGTGGACACATTGTTTGAAGGATAGTTTATTTTCAAATGACTTATTTATTAGATATTTTATAATTTCAAATAATAGTTTAAAAACACAAATAATGGATCTCTGGTCATGTAATACAAAAAAATAGACTTTCATGTAGATATTACGAACGTCCGCAGCAGTAGTAAGCACTATCGGTGATAAAGTAATAATTAGACTGCAGATGTTTATGCAAATATACACGTTCTCATGTCAGAATTTTATGTTTCTAATCTAATTGAAAAATGAAACTTTGGCAAAACTGTATTCTGCACTGTAAATGTTACAAAATGTATTTTTCTGTTTCTGATAATTCTGAGAATATACACCCGCGTGTATATTAATAACATATCGCGTTTTGAAGTATGTTAAATTGCATAAATATCCGCAGTCTACTACTAATTATCCGAAATCTGCTGTTTTGACTTGTCTTTGAACTTTCAAATACATTGTTATTCAAATAATATCGTCTACAATACAATAAGGGAACAAACAACAAACAAGATACAAATTTTAGTTTAATAATTATTTTAATAAAAATTGATTTTGATAATATCTAGCTTTGGTTAATGCAGATTTAAAAGAAAATAATTATGTAGAAATGACTAAATACGAAACTTAAATGAAAATGCATAAAACTTTACCAGTCGAAATTAATTACTGATTTCTTGTATCCCTAGTAAATTAACATAATTCCTGGGTTAAAAGAATCTTTAATCCCATTTTGTGCATAAGAAATTGTATTCGCTTGGGATAAATTTTTTCATGAGAAAACATTCAGAACTGTGAAAATAGACATAATTAAATAATTAAGATAATATTCTCATATGACACCACATAAATCAATGAATATTTGTGTTACAAACTGTTTACATCAGCTTAATTTCTGACAATATTTACAACACTTTTTGAATTATACACAATTTCTGGATTGTCTGTGCATATGTTTGTGAATGAAATCCACAGCATGTACTCATATTATAAGATTCGCAATGTTTCGTGATTTAATGTCTGTATAATGATTCCACGTGGAATTGAAATGAAATGCTTGAGAGATATCAGCATAGTGTACTTAATTTATTTTCCGAAATGCTTTAAATTTCGAATGTTCCAGCTTAGTCCTCTTATAGCAGTTTATGCACTGCATACAAAAAAGAAACCGGAATTCTGAATAGAGGTAAATTATACAAAAGAATTTTAAACATTTTATATTACTTTTAACTACTATCGTCTTTCTGTTACTTTTCAAGACAACAGAAAACTAACGCATTAAGTACCTACATTTTTCCCCCAATTTTATATGCTAAATCTGTTTACTTTGTACAGAAGTTTAATTTTAAATTATTTTTCAATTAAACAGATGACATTTTATCTTTCCTTTTTCCTTCTAAAAGTTAATCAATAATGCTGTTAATAAAAAAACAGGTCCAATGTTACTACTATTAAAACCACAAAAAATTCTTAAACGTGATCCAAAATTTGTGAATGCTATAATAACTTGAAAAATATAAATAACAATCTACAATAATTATCTGTTGATAAATAGTACACTATAGATATCTTCCTTTTTCCTATCGGAATTTGCCCTATGAAATTAAAGTTACCCTTTCTAAACCTTTGATATTTTTTGTCTTTATTTTATGATCTGCAAATAACGAAAAGTATGACTCATCGATTAATACTTAATATGAATTTAAATAATTTAAATTAATTTTAAATAATTAAATGATATTTAATAATTGCAATGTTTCATAATTTTTTTATTTTTCATATTATGAATTTCCCCTACTAAACAAGAATTTGCAATAATGCTAAATACAATATTGTATATTAGTATACTACTACGGTGAAATATTAAACTAAGTGATATTACCGAAAATAATTAGAGCATCGCATGTCCTGTCAAATCATGAAAATATATAAAATGATATAAATAAATATGTATTGCACAGTTGTTGCAGCACAGTTTTTATCGAATCAGTATAGTCCATGCGTATTCCATGAAGTATCTAAATATAGAATACATTAAAAAATTTCGTAATATACTAATCTACATCTAGAGATAATTTCAAGATCAAATTGCACAGTTTACGTATAAATTGCTATATGAATATAGGATATGCTGACAATTAGTAATTACAACAGGGATTTAAAAAAGAATTAGAATTAAATCAGTTACCTGCACCAACATTACTTTCCCCTTTGTGTAAATAACTTTTCACGCGATTTAAACGAATGTAGGAAATCCTATCTCAATAATATTAAAGTAGAAATGTTCATGTTGCTTTATTACCTATGCTATTACGGATGGAGTTCTGAAAAGTTTACAGCTGTTTTTGGTACATCTTGTATGCATACTGAAACATTGATTAAGACTCCAAATAATCTATAGGTGATTTATGAATTTTTAAAAGACATGTTTACTTTGGGAGAAAGAGTGTAAGTGCGAGTTATATTTAGATACACAAGTATCTAAATTTTGAAATATGCGATGCCACGCCATGGCCACGCTTCAATAAGTATATTAAAGTTTTATTAATCATTTCTATTTTAAATTCCTAGCTTCTATGATTCCAGAGATAAAGGTACATGAATCATGAAAGATGTTGATTTTTAGAAATTGAGCAGAAACTACGAAATAATTCTGACTAATTGCATCAAACTGTTTTTTAATTAAAGTGTTACTTCTGATGAAACGCGTGAAATACCTTTTATAGATTACTGCAAGTCACAGCCTACTAAATGAAACGAATGGTTCCAAAGTTAATCAATTTTAAAGATTGCTACGTCAGAAATTGACAATTTTTCAATATATATATACACTTTTAACAATCGAAATGAAATACTTATAAGATAATTTTCATCATAAATCATACACAGTTCATTCCGAAGAATCGAAATATTTTCGTGAGACAGGTTTAACAAAAAATCAACTCTCTATACATTTTTATTTGATACTTCGCTTAAGCAGCCCGAAGCCTATAACCTGAAGACTGTAATACTATAATGGTCTTGATTTATTCAAGATTGTGCTGTTTCTTTGGCGTCGTTCGTTACCAGAACCGACGAAAATAACTCAAGATCAAGGAGTTTGCGAGGGACAATCTTTTTCGAGTGACATGCCGGAATCTTGGACGATTTTGACCGCTTTCAGATGCTCCTCGCGTTTTTCGATTATAATGATCACTGACCCCGCGCACCAAAAGGACGAGGTCTGGCCGACGTTTTTGCTTGAATTAAAATCATGCGTCCATATAAGTAAGAGCACGGTTATTATTAGACCTATCACAATTTTGCTCACGTATGCACCTTCACCGATGGATATACGCGGCTAGATTCGCCTCCGGATGAAAACCGAAAGTCTTCCTTCGAATATACACACGCTAACCCAGGCGACTCGAGGTATCGCTCTTTCTCCATGATCGACGTATGTGTTTTTCCTACGTCACATTTCAAAAGGAAAACTATGGAACTGCATGAAAAGTAACCAATAAATGAAGAAAATACAGAAGTATTACTTGACAACCGTATAGAACAAAAACTTCATACGTTCTCATGTATTTATATTGTACAGGCTAAACCGGGTAACATGTACACCTGAAATTATTCTGTTGTTACTGGATCGATTGAAAGGCTTTTTTCTTGAATAACGATTTAGGGAGGCTATCAAGATGGTTATGCTGCATTTATCCGAAGTTTTCAAGCTCACCTTCAATTTTCTTTATAGATAAACGTATTTTTCTATGCCCACCATTCCAGCTGATTGAGACGAATTCGACAAGCGTCAGAAAATATTTTTTTTCCATCTTAATTAAAGAAACAGTTGAAAGTATTTTTTTAACAGTCAAGAATGATAGAGGAAAAAGTTGTGTGGTATAACAATGTGTAAATTCCTGTGAACTGAGCTTTTTCGTAAGTGCAATGAAGCACCAGAAAAGGGTAGTTGTATTTTTTTTCAATTGAAGTGCATATTTTTTTTATATAAATCGATTCTTCTGAATGTCCTGCGTACAAAAGAATTAGAGTGAGGTATTCGAAAAATGAAAACGTCACGAGATATTTCAATTTTTTAAATATGCAGCATGCTTTATTAAAGCTGTTCAAATGTTCCAGCTTGACATAGCATGAATTATTCATTTATTTACGATAGATGTCACATTTAAGCCTTTCATTGCGGGCTACTTGGAAATGAAGCGAACGCAGCGTGCGGCCGAGCTGCAGCAATGCATAGGGAGTCATTGTATCAAACGCCCATGGGCGTCGGCAGTACACGGTGACCGGCTTCGTCAAGGCCTATAGGTGCCAAGAGCAATCAGAGGGTTAAAAACGACAGTGCTTATGAGATGACCCCAATATTTCATAATAAACTCTTTTTGAGACTCTTGTACGGTTAAGTAAACGCTTAATACTTTTGAATGGTAGTGTACACGAGAACTTAATGTCTTCTGATTCTTATTACCATGAAATTTAAATGGAATGAATAATAGCCTCTGATGCATGTAAAGAATATAGGTAGTCTTCTAGCCTCAATAAAATGATCCTCATTATTATTATAATCAACCACTGTGATATTTAATACTCATACTTAAGCACATGATATTTTGAAAATTTTGAAAAATGTAAGAAACATTTTTCTGATTAATGACAGTCTGAAAAACAATATACAATTGTATTTGGCCATGGATTTCGAATGATAAAACTTTTGTACATACTTTGAACAATTATAAAACAGTTTCATCATAATTGGAGACAATTTTTTATTGTTCATTGTTTAATGTCGCATCATCCACTGAAATTTATAATTAGCGACGTATATGTACAGAATTGTTTTAACTAACTGCGTCTTATAATATATGAATTAATTTTGTTTGTTTCAGCCGTGCTAGTATAAGTTATGGATACTATTTTCGTAATTAAAATTATTTTATAAATTTGTCGTTCCGTGATCAGTCTGGCGGCTGGTCGACGATTTAGAGCAATAAAAAGTAAAGTGTTTTATGCTTATGACAGCGTTTGATACAAACGAAAATTTGCTTTCGCCATTTAATTATTTATCTAACTAGGTATGACTTTTTTTATTTAGGGAATATATTTCTTTAACTTTATGAAATTTATATAAAGTAATTCATATCATTCATTTTCAATATTTATTTTGACTAGCTATGACAATATTAAAAAATAAAAAAAGGGTATTTTATACATTTTACAAGACATGCATATTTTTTAAATATTCCTAAAATTGAAGTCATTATACTCTTTACGAACTACACATGTATAAATTGGAACACAACGATTCACTATAAAATTTCTTGGGAACGCCATGATTTCCAATTATATATATATATATATATATATATATATATATATATATGTTTGCTCGCTAAATGAATTAATACGGTCTTTATTTGGTCAAGTTCGAAGTAATTGGCTTATATTAGTACAAATGGGGGTGCATGGTATATGGTGTACGATCCTAAAACATTTGGGGGGTGTCACTATGGCGTCTGAATAATACACCAGAAAACATTAATTGCCTTCATTTCATTTCGCTAAGTACCTTCCTGGAATAAAGTAAGAAATATTATTCCTCAACTTTTGTAATATTTTTGTACTGTGGTCCATGAGTTCACTTCAATATCAGATCATCCCATAAGTAATGTCTTTCCCTATTCTATAAAACATATATTAAATAAATATAAATATATTATCCGATTTGTTTTGTAAAAATTGTACTGTGCATGTGATGGAATATGAGGGATTAAAAATCATTTAGAATTTCACGAAAAAAGTTTGAATTACTACAGCCACACTCGAAATTAGTTGTACTTACCAACTACTAAATATTTTGGTAGCACAACTCTTTAGCCGACAAAAAATTCAATCATACTAATTGGTTGAAATGCACCTGAAATGAATTGTCTTACAACAATAGTAATTTGTTGAAAGTGGAATCAAAGAACAGTTGAAGTAGTTGAACGAGGGCTTTAAAATTAATATTCAGTATCTCGATAATTAAAAATAACCGCAGTTGTTGATTACGTTTGATAAAGCCATATTCATAAACGACATTACTTGTGGGACATTACTTTTTTAATGTCAAATCAAAATGTTAAATGCATAAAAAAATGTAATTTATTTCAAATTTTCATGTATTTTCGCACGCCTGCATATTTTTAAAATTGTACTGAAGGATTTATGAATATTCGAACTACAATATAAATCAAACATTTTGAAAATTCAGTTCCTCATCGAGTCCACTAAAATCCTGCAAATCTGGAAGATCTTTTTGATTCTAATAATAATTCTTTAATCGTTAATCTTAGAATATTGATTGCTACACAGAATCTGCCGTACCTTTTATCAGGGGTCGCTTTAACTTTTCAATATTACCGAGTCACTTCGTCATCGAAATCACTGGAATCGATTCCCAAAGTCGAAGAAGACGAGCAACATCACCAGTACAAAACTGAATACAGTGAACAACGGAAAAAATGACTCACTCGCCCATATTTCGTACGTGTCCGGAAGATTTTGGAAAGGAACCGAGTCACTCGAATTTCATAATACTATCGCGATACTCTCTGCTTTCCTCTCTCGTTCTCTCTCTCGGCAAATTTCTAACGATCGATGCATATGGAAGCACAGATATCTTGCAGCCGCATTTGCAACTTCTATTTATACGATAGGCTAGCGGAGGACCGTGGAGTCACTAGAAAAATATCCTGAAATAAACACCCTCCCGATTAATGAATTTCCTCTTAACAAGCACTGTTGTGACTCTCCATTTCGAATCGTCGTTGCCCACAAACTAACTTACTTTCTGGAACGCGATTTTCAGAAATAGGGAAACGAACCGTGACTGCTGTCGATTTCTCAGTGATCTACAGTGACCCGAGAATTTTAGCAAATACTCCCATAATTACTTTTCTTCCTTGTATCTGCTGCGACTGATTAATTACTAATTTTGGAGGCGTATTTGAAATGTAATTTATTACAAATATTGCAGGCTTGCTTCAGAGAATAATACTTTGGAAGGGTGTTAAATAAAAGAAAATTGAAATAACATCCTCGTTTGAACACTTTCGCGAGTCTACGTATGCGTCAATTATAATTATCAAATTGCATAAATTGATGTGTGGATTATTTTAAAGTGACAGTTTCAATGAAGTCAAAACGATTTTGTTTTTCTTCTCTCTTAACGTCGCTTTAACTACAATGGTTATTAGCGACGAAGTATTTAGTTATACTACAGTTGTAAATAGTTTTGTTTTTTTTTCGGGAATTGGAGCAAGTGACGTACTCTTTTTCTGGTTGGAAGAATTCTCTTCTAAGTTGTAGCTTACATTTTTCTGTTGGCGTAATGTCGAATACTTACTGCAGTGTATAACTAAGTGGTTGACAGTTATTTGTACGTTACATTTGTCAAAAATTGGAGGACTATTCGAAACTATTAAACAAAACATTGAAACAAATTTAGGAATATCTGAGAAAGATGATGTACATATGTGTGGCGACCTCACAACTTCGTCAAGAATATTTTAATTAAAAATAAACTAAACATACACATGCGGAGTGAAGCGTGAAAGTGTGCCATACAAATATTCCAGAAATATTCATGATATTAAACAAAGTTATCATACATAGTGAAAATGACCAATGGAGTACACTTTTTGGATAAATTAACTTTTTTAACTAATTGTAAGTAAGTTTTCAAGAGCCTTCTTTATCCCTGAATAGATGAATTCAGTTAAAAAGGTTTCGAGGGAACTATTATTATCGGTATCAGTCCTGGATACTCGTAATTGTCAATAAAAATGTTGGCATACTCTCTGGAAAGTCTGAAAACAATTTACTTAAAAAAATTATATAAGTTTTCGAAAAATTAAAAGAAAGAGTTTAAAAGTATATCCTCAAGGACAGCTATCTTTATTTACCTTCGACAAATGTCTAAAATCATTTTTTAATGAATAAACATATGTTCTGCATTTGCTACTTGCGTGTTTAAGAAAAAACTATTGCACAAATTATTAAAAAATTTGGATCTGGTATTTATTACTTTGTTATAATCGTTTTTAAACAGGAAACCTTAACTTTTAAGGGATAAAAAAAAGTATGCTTTCCAAAAACCTGGTTAAGCGATATTTGGATAAATGCAAATACAATCCTTTGAAAAACCAGGTTTCATATTAATGTCGATTATTGTAAAATTTTTTGGAAAAGCCGCGAAAAATGCCGAGAAATGTTAAAATACATATATTATATTAATCATTCAAATGAATAATAAGGTGGTACTGTACAATTAACATATTCTTTCTGTCTTGTTTAACTACACATTTCAAATGCTTAGAATTGTTAAAGAATTCAAGTATATCGTCAGATCACTCAAAATTAATATTGTAAGAAAACAGTGCATCTGCCTGAATATTTTTTTACGAACCGAAATGCATATTAAAGGTTAAGAACTGTAAAACTCTAAATTGACCATATACTGCGAAGAAATTCTTTTATTCATTGCGGTAACTCTTTATTAGATTTTGAAATTATTACTTTATTATCTCTGTGTTGAAAACATTTAACAGTCACCGTACGAATCCAAGAATCCTTACTCGTTGAATATTGTACCCTGCTATTTGGTTTGCGTTGTACTTACGCTTTTGCATTTCATATAATAACGCACGCACAACTTAAAAACTTGTTTTTTCAAGGATATGTCAAAAAATACTCCGATGGTATACGTCGACCCCGAATAAACGTGTATTTCTGTATATTTTTTGCTAAAACGTCACCGTTTCATAACAAAATCTTTGAATATTAAAAAATGAATATACTGCGTCAAAAACTGGGAACATGAATATAATACGACACGCTGACTCTATAAGTGATCACTGAAAGAAAAGAAAACTAAATTTGTCATTGTAGAAATTTATGAAAACTTTTTTCAACGAATTTCGTCATTTGAAACGAAGGAAACGGCTAAAGCGAACGTAAAAATTGAATGCTTTCAGTGTTTCACTTTCGAAAGTATTGGAACTCACTTAAATAGTCAATGCTTAAAAAATTAAAATTAAAATTAAAATATTATTATCATCATACTTTCCTTCTAATAATAACACATAAATTTTAAGACTACGGTGTTTGTGGAACATCTAAGAATGTAAACAACATTTATACAATTTTTTTAAATAATAATCTTATAAAAACGATGAAAATATTTAACATTAGTGCGTAAATGTGCTTACGAGGTGACATAAGGTGAACAGCGTGCTAATAAAATATTAAAACTGTAAGTATATTCTTATTATCTGGAGCTACAGATATTTGTTTGCCGTCTGTGCAGTTAAAATTTCCAAGGAAGACTTTACGGACACCATTTTCACGATTACATACCATACTTTTCAAGCTTAATTTAAATAATCTAGACACTCGCATGGTTCTACGTTAATAAAAATATTAAGTTTTTGATAATAAAGTTTCATATATTAATCATTAAATGCATACTTTTATTAAGCAAACTAAACTAATTTACATAAAGGTAGATCGTACTTCATACGAAATAAAGGATACGTCATGCGTAGCAAGATCCAAAAATTTCTGACCTAACGCCTGCAAACAATAGGTTCAAGGGAAGAATTCATTCTTATAAGGGGATGGAAATATCAATAGATCAGAGTAGTTAATACGGTAAAATACATGGAGATCATATTGAAAAATAAAAAAAACATTCTTAACTTATGTCCTGCAAATCGCAGTTAGACCAGAAACTTTTCGACCTTACTAAATATATCTTTAAAAAATGAAAATCGGTAATTTCAGTTAAAATAGGGGTCTCATGGTGAAGCGGCAAAAATGTTGCACCGATCGAACAGAACGATTGGAAATGTGAAGAAACCAGGTGAAATCGGTGCCCCTTTGAAGGGCACGGATGGACAGACAGGTAATTACCGGTGGATGGTGAATTTCTGAATTAATACGTCCACTGGTATCGGTAACGAGTCACTTCACTTGCGTCACTCGTTCTGGAAGTTGCGGCCGGAAAGACGCACCGGCAGTCACGCACAGAAAAGGTGTCCTCGGAAACACGAGGAAAATCTCGTGTATACCTCCAAGGCAGACAGAAATAAAGGAAGCTCCTGGCGTTATAGCACCACGTTACACATTTCGCGAAACCGTCGAATCACGTGTCCTGCGGGACAGTGCCGTCTACGGAATAGTTGGCCGACCAGGATCTCCCTCTTTTTCCGCCTTATCTTTCTCATCCCCCGTGCCCTACCGTGATCCATCCCTCCCTTCGATGCTCAGTCAAGCCATCTACAGGGACATCAGAAATTACAGATGCTCCACGATTCTTTCCGCTGAAATTTCGTTCCGCATCCGACCGTTTCGACAAGGTTGACAATCGAAATGCTCATTTCCAAAATGTCCCCCATCGAAGAGAAAATCACGGTCTTTTTTTAGTTTCATCTCGTAAATTAGTAGAGTTAATTAGAAAAACCTTAAATGCTCAAGAGAGCGAAGGAATAATTGAATCGTTTATTATTGTACGGGCGTATGTCCATATTTTGGGAAAAATTAAGTTATGCGTTTAAACCGTTGTAGGTAACCCAAACTTCGGGTTATGGGATCTAAAAAAATATCAAAAATGCCTTTTGATATCTCCTGTCGATTTCAATTAAAAAAATTGATAGACGTTATTGCGAAGAAAATTAGGTAAAGTTTTTATTGCCTGGTGACAAATTTTAAAAAATGAATATACGCCCTTTCAATAAATATATGATTCAATTATTGCGATTAGTCGTTTGCACTGTTACAAGAAGACATAGGCTGCTTTAGGAACTAACGATCAGGTAGTTAAACGATTAAACCGTAATATTCTATTTTTTGTTCATAAACAATTCTACAAAATTATGGTTAAGAATGTGGTAATTGTAGTGATAATTACCGGATTGAAGAGAGAAGGTAGAAGATAGTTCGAAAGTCGCAACTACCTAATAGGTAAAACTGATCAGCCACACTGTGACATGTGTAATTCATTAACAACCACTAACCATCTTATCCTTCATTGCTTTAAGTAACCGATTGCTCACAACATTTGCAAACTCGGACCCGGTTTAAGAGACGACCTTAAAAGTGCTAGAAATATTAAGAACCTACGTTTTCTAATCAGCAAAATTTAACAAACTGATGTAAATACAGATTTATGCAGTAACATGGATGCGAATAATATAGTAAAGTCGCTAACAACGATTGGCAATTAAAGCGACTTTAAACTTAAACAACAAACAAGTAACAAAATTATCAGAAACAAATACAAATAAACATAGTGTTTCTGTGATTTGTGTAGTTGCAAAGATCTACTGAACCTAATGGTCTTTACGACCGTATTATTGCTGACGTCATACGCTATATTTGTTGTTAAGGAAAGTAAAGTGTCATAGATTGTTATTGCCAAGTAATTTTCATTAATTACAATTTCTTTCATAAGATATAGAAAACGACATCCTTAGCTTTATTTTTTGGGTTGTCAAATGGTACTCTTCGTAGATAAAGATTGAATGTTTTATTTGAATTTGATCATATTTTGTCACCCTTAAGAAACATGTAAATAGAAAATGAATTCGAACGAATTTTTTCTTTTTGTGTACTTATATACACTTTGATTCATCAGTAATATTAGAATCCATTTTGCTTTCATGGTAGCCTTTGCTAGTTCCTCTTCAGTCATACAAACTCTAATCTGCAGGTTATTAAAAAAGCAAGTGTACTCGAGACTTACATAGTAAATAATACTCAACAAACTGAGTAAAATATGTCTAGCGAATACAGGTTACAAATTCAATATTGTCTGAGTTATAAACAATTTGTTGTGTAACTTTTTCGACATAAATTTTGTTAAATTCATGTAATATTCACTTCCCAACCCATGTCCATTAGATGTTTTCTATTTAATTTGTTAAGTACTATCTACCCTATATCCACTAAAACTGTTTAATGAAACCGTTACTAGAGAATTTGAAAATAAAGTTCTAATGGATTTAAGACAGACTGAAAATAACCACACACTTTTAAACTATTTCTTTTTTTTCATAAAAAAAACTTTTAGCATACGATCTACGTATTTTATGTGGTCTTACAATTAGAACAGTTTTAATAATATTTTACCGCAAAGAAAATATTCATCTTAATTGTCTTAAGTTTTATTTTGAAAAAACAGACGCCTATTTTCAAGATATGTTAATACATTATTTATGTTGATGTTTTGTTGTTTTGAATATTGCATATAGTGGTTAATTGAAATAGTTACCGAGAAAAATTCTAATTATGATGACGATTAATACAGCGTTCATAGAAATGGTATTCTTAACTTTGAGTTAAATTGTAAACTTAAGCCTTTCGTGCATAAGAACGAGTAAGGTTGAATATACGTTTCTTTGGAGACAGAAGTTCTTATCATTGGTGAACTTTTTTGAAAGATAGTATAAATTATTTTTATCGTAACTTCTATTTTCATACTGTTACGTTTCATGAAACTCTTTTCTTATTCCTCTATTGATCTCCTTCATTTACATAATGTAGACAATGCGAAACATTTGTATATAGTATATTTCAAATATATTCAATTTATTTAATACACATTCATAACGTCACGTTGCGAGCCAAATGCCGTAGAAAATATTTTAGAGGAAACTGCAATAGTAATGGGAACTATTTTAAAAGAAAACTTTTGTCATATGAAAACTTTCTATAAATACGAGTTTGAAACAATCCTGTAGCATCTGTCTTCACTACAATTGCTAACTTTAGATACAGTGTAGTCGTGACCTACATACATTATGAAAAAAGAACGAACGAATAATTAAACTCTGAGAACCATTTCGCGCAATTTTTTATGATTGTCATCGTAAACCTTTTTTCACAAAAGTTTGTAATAATAAAATAAGTATTGATCTATTGGTGATTAAGAAATATATATGTATTTATTTAGGAGTACTTAAAAGTGATGTTAAAATAATAAAATATGCTTCTGCTTATTATAAAATGTTACAATTTTATTTAATTGTTATTAAAATACGTAGACTATTACTATAATATATGTATATAATTATAATATAATATAATTAATATATATATATATATATTAACCAATATTATGAATTTTAAAAATTGTATTCGGTTATTTAACTACTTAAAAATGTCTGCAAATTATCCCTTTGAAATCTTATATTTTTTAACACGTATCATTATAATAAACATAGACATGAAGTCTTAAAGGAATTTTCCTAAAAAAAAACTGAAAACTTACCAGAAAAAAAATCTCTAGTATTAAAAGTCATTGTCTTCATAAGAAAAATACTCGAATGATTTAATTGATCTTTATTGTATAGGGATCCATGTAATCTTTCATTTGCGTTCATGTGAAAATTAAACAGTAGGATGTTTTGTACACACTTTAAAAGATATAAAACTGGAAGTATTTGCTCAGCCAACCATAAAAAGCATCTCCAAGTCTTATTTTCACTTTTTGTGTGAATAAGCTACTGTATATATTGAGACAAAATTACATTTACACAAGTGTCGTAAAATATATCTGATAAAATGTGACCACGTGCATTCTATAAATTTGTGTAATTACAGAAATCTAATTGTATATATTCGTGGTGTATTGTACAAAATAAAGTCTCAAAAATGAACTATAAATGTTCAGTATTACCAGTAATAAAAGGACTACAGAATACAATACTAAACATATTCAATAAATCTTCTTACTTTTTCCCCATTTTTATAGTATCAGATAACTAACAAGACAATAACAACAAAATTACAGAAACACCCGTATTTTCTATAAAAAAAAAAGTTTCAAATTTCTGCGGTGTACGTGGACTTTTGTGACTATGCGAATATGAAGGATTTTCCGGACACTAGAATGTACAAAAATTAAACATTTCATATCGAATATGGATCTTTACATTTAAACTGATAACTACGTTTCACGATGCCTCCATAAAAGTTTGATTTTTAGCTGTCTGATAGCGATATATTATAGACAGATCAGATATATCATTATCTCTAATTGCAGCCTAACATTAATGACAAAATAATAACTCATATTCATTCTTCTAATATTAACCATTGATATATTGAAAATAGTTTAAGCTGACAAACTGAACGATTTTCAACAACTACAAAGCAATGTCATAATGACAAAAAATCTTATAAAATAATTATAAGCTTTTCGTGTGATATGGCCTATGATTGGACAGATTTATACAGAATAAAAAGTGCCTAATAAGCATAGGTGGAAAAATGAATATTATCCAAGTTATGCATGATTTCTTGAATAATGTTGGCAACACAAAATTGTTTACAGCTCGAATAAAATTCATTTTCAATTCACGTTTATTATATATTTTTTCGTTGACTTTGTGGAACATTATCAACCCTTGTAATTCCTTAACACTTTTTTCTTAGAATTCTGTATATTTTCCAGATTATTATATTTTATGATTATTCATATCATACAGATTGTTAAAAAAACTATTCAGAACCACAGCGGTATTTGTCAGTCTGAATAAAACCTGTCTAATAACCATGATCAAAAATGAATATTATCTGAAATTTGGTATTGAAAAAATTGTTCAGAAAATTGTTTACACCTCGTACAATATCGCGTTTGCAAACCATATTTACTAAAGATTTATTATCCACTTTGTTGAGGGCTACCTACCCTGTAAGTCCTGAATATGTACTTCTTTTTAATACCCTATACGTAGTATCGTTAAAATCCTTCGATCCAATATTCGCTCCGTTCCGTCCTAAATTTATATGTAATACGTAAATACGTTCTCTTTCATTGTTGTCCATCTTCCCCGCTGTCTTTCCTTCGTTTTTCATCAGAACCCGCAATTTTGCATGTGCTGTTAGCTAATAAGTTCCTTAAGGACGCGTGTTGTTACCATGTGACCGACCGACTCGTGCGACGTCGTCATTATTGGATACGGTTATAATTGTCCTGGTATATCTAACGAACGTTCAAGCAAATTACATGGCATCGAAATACTCCCTGTATTGTGCTCTAAATTGATATTAAGCCTAACGGGGGACGGCTGCCGTTTCTGGACGAGCTTGTGCCATGTGGACGTAAAGGAAACGTTCTACTTTCCTTAGCATCCATAATTTACGAAATGCTTTCCAAAGGGCAATTGAAAAATTACCTTAAGAAGAAAAGAAGGGCACCCAAATCAACATTAATAATGCTGCGAGTATTTGTAAAATTATATTAGCATAATACTTTTTTTTTTCTTTTATTTGTGTCGCATCAACTGCTAAAGGTTATTATCGACATACAATACAGTATACACATTACAGTTATTACGTACATTTCATACGTTTTACAGTTGTTTACATGTAACATGTTCATAATAATAATAATTATTATTATTATTATAAAGAAAATATTGTTATGGTGGCGTCAAATTTTAAAGTAGTTTGAGTTTTCTTTCAAACTGTTTAATAATGTCTGCATTTGCGCTGGTTATATTAATATTTTCTTCAAATCAGTAACAGCTGTAGATCTAAGATAGCATAACACATACTATTGTCTCTATATTATCATTTTAATATACTTCGTTATGGAAGTAACTATGTAATATATTTATGTAAATTAATAACAGTGACATTAGTAAATATGAAACAGTTTTTACAATAAAATGATGCACCTTCTCTTTCAACTACTATGAGCGTTCTTTCATTCACTATAATATGTAGTTTGGAAACAGAATACGTACGTCACCAAAAGAATCAATACTTGAAGACCAAATACGAACTTAGTTATAATTATACTGGTTTTCGAAATATTTATTGTATATCACACTATACCGCTATCTGTTACGATGATTCTTTTAAAAATTTACGTATTCATAATCCAGAAATAGGAACATAATTTTTGTCTACAAAAACATGTCAAAGCTCCATGGGGAGCAGAAGAAAAACACGTGTGCGTAGAAGCATCTACAGATGCAGGTATAAATTGTTCCCAATTGTAACAAACAAGATTTAATGCATCATTTAATATTCTTCGAATAAAACTTTAAATAGATGTTGTTCTATTTTATACTTTCGAAACACTGAAACATTGAAAGATACATTCGCACGCCTAACTGAAAATTATTACCTCGAAGTAACTCTTACGACTGTAGTACGGTAAAAATTGTTTATTTTCTCAGATTCCGTTTCATTCCCGAATCACTTCTCACATACGTGAGATTTCAGAAAAATAAGAAACATTTATGTTATACTATCACCTTGATAACATAATTGTTGTCAATACTTTTAATTGTTGTCTACAGAAACCAGCATTGTATTCTATTGAAAACACTTTCGATTTCTTACAAACAGTGTAGAAAAGAGTGTCTCAATTTTGAAGCGTAATAAAGCAATGTCTAACATTTTAAATTGTTATTTTATCATATCAACGTAAATAAAAATGTTTATAAACATAAGAATGTCTAACGATATTATCTCGACAAGTTTCGATCTCCAAAAATTCGATACTGGAAGTAACACTGGAGCCACAAGTGAAACTAATGTAAGTAAGTACTTATATGAGGACTGCTTCTACCCGTAACAATTATATTATTTCATCTTTTTATAATTACACTGTTTAACAAATTCTAATTCTTTTTGGACTTTTAACATTCAATAAGCGTATCTAATAGATTTGTATGCTCTGAATTCGAATGTGCAACAATTGATATCACTTTATTCAGGAGATTCCGTAGAATCATTTCGCGTAAGAAGCAATTAAATGACTATTACTATCAAACTTAAGACCCTTAAGGTAGAGTCCAAAAATGTGCACAGAATTAAACATTAGTTTCTTTGAAGAAGAGTTTGTGTAGAAGGCCAATAGGCTGGGTTTGTGTTAGAAAGATATTGTATTTAATGATTGTAAACAAACATTTTCGATATTTTATTTTTTCAATAAGAAGTACCTGGATATTCTATATTACATTACTATACAAACAAACATGCTTCGAACAGAAAAAATGAAATTTGTAGCACTTTCGCTTATGTGGTCACAAAATGGCCCTCCCTCAAGCTGGCCTTATACCATCTAAAACCTTAAGGGTCTTAGGGTTAAAGCTTCGTTTGCAGATTCGCATTCAGCGCTCAAAAATCTATTAAAAACGCTTATTGAATGTTGAAAGTCCAAGTACGTGATAAACAATATTAGGTTTTAAACAGACATCAGTGTGTAACAACTTTTAACAAGTATTTCTCTAACAAGTTGAACCTTCCAATCTTCCATTTCCACAATCTTTTTTTATGTCGGGTGGCTGTAAAAGTCGCCACAAGTTTGTCCGATAAAAACGGAAAACTCTATGGACACGTGCCCCGACACGAAATATACGTTTAGACAGCTACAAATCTCTCATCGTTTCTTCTTCTTCTTCTTCTTTGTAAGTCACCCAGCATCAACCGCGATGGTCATTTAGCCGAGGACCTATAGTTTTAGGCGAGTTCCGAACTACTATGTGTCAACAGCAATACAGAAACACTGTAGTTAAGCACAACCAATTTGCTTTAATACTTTGTTTCAAGTTCTCCGATGGAATAAAAGGACGCGCGTACACCTTATTCTTAATATAAGCCCATGAGAAAAAGTCAACAGTTCATTCAAGTCAGGTGAACGTGGTGGCCGAGGTGCTCTGGACTGCGTGTACCAAACCACTTTTCACCGCAAGTATCCGCATTTTTTTCAGTGTTCGTATCAAAATTCCGTGATGGTAAAACGTTTGAACATTTCCTTCAATAAAGTATGCTATACATTTCAAAAATTGAAAATTACGAAAAGGGTAAATTCACAGAAGTGTACACATTGTTATACCACACAAATTTCTCCTCTATCATCAACTAAAAAGCAACTACTGCCCGGCCCGATTTCGTGACTTGCCCTATAAAGTAGGTTCTTATAATTTTTACAAATGTAGACATCACCAATGAGTGGAACACCTGATCAGTCTTTGATCAGGAAAAAGTTCATATAGTATATGCAAAAAACCTGATAACTACGAGAGCTGGTGTTCCCTAGGTGGCAACGCCGCTGATTTCATCGTTTTCTCATAGCGTTTCATCTCAGAGTAGTCTGTTATACGAACCGTCAGCTGATCCACGTGACGTAGACGCGACGAGAGATTCAGGGGGATGCAGCAGGTGTTACAAGTCCACCTCCATACAACAGAGACACGTTCACGTTAACCAACTGTTTTCCTGTGTACGTGAACGTGCAAACAGGCAACCGGGGCGCACACTCGGGATCAATCTTGAAAGAAAGCGTGCGCAAACACGAATATCGTGGGTGCGCAACGTACACCGGCCATTCCAAGTTGAAACGCACAAGATTTGCCACAATCCTCACGGACCTCCCTTTCAAGCTTGCGGCCTTTATCGGCAGTCTCGTGAAACGAATTTGCGTGGCATCTTAATTCGGACAAAACGGTCGAACGGTTTTTAAGATGTTAACATCCTAGCCTTTAAGAAATTCGTTTAAATAATAATTGTTCCCAATTATGCCACACTTTAAATATCAATTTTTATTTTGTATTATCTTTGAGTTAACATTTGAACAAAATTGTAGGCCTCAAGAGTTCATAGTCTCGAAGATATTTCTGCAACTGATGTTCCTACGATTAGACTAATTCTTTTATTAATAAATTACAAGAACAACGTAGTCTTTGAAATATGCGGGAATCAGCGACAAATGTTCCTGTATTCATTTGATGATATTAGTTTCAATTCTGAAATGTCACATTGTTTCAAACTTTTGAGTGTACATAGTTTTTATCTTCCCACACAAAAATATCGTCGAAATTACTAGTGATATCGAGAAACATTTCCGGCAAAAGTTGAATGATTTCGAGGTTTTCGATTTTATTTCGAAAATCTTTCAAATACTTCAACGAAAATTGATTCCGACCAGCTTAGCACCCATGTCCAAGCTAAATACGACGGCAAAGGGTTAATTTTTATCTGAAATTTTTTGATATCACTAATAGTTTCGAAGATATTTATGCAAACGGCCACCATAATGGCTTCAAGAAGTATTCGTTAATTGAAAATAATATATACCAAAATACAGTGCCAAATGAGTATTAAGTTACAGCTCAAAGGAGATATTTTTGCGGACATAAAAGTGAGTAGGATATTGTCTACTGAATCTAAAAGACAAAGCATAACAATATAAATTAATGAAAGAATACAAAATGGATCGTCACGTTGCCATTTCTCATTCAAGAACCACATTTTAATCTATGATATTAGAGTATGTAGACATTTTAAAGCTAAAGGAATATTCTTTGGATTGATATAAATAAATGTAAATTTGTATAAAGTTGAAGAACTATATTCACAGTTAAACCATAATGACGCTTAATATGGCGTTTTTGCTAGTATTGAATGTGATTGAAAAAAAATACTACTTGATTCTGGAAACTTATCACTGTAAAATGACTAGTCAAAAAATGTACAAATATTTCAGGAACATTTTGAGAAAAAATAAATTCGCTTTCGAGCATCCACGCGTCATTTTATCAGCTACAACAGTGGCATTGCTAGACTACTACAAACTTTGCCGTTCATTTTTGCACGCTTGCCATTAGAATACTACTTGTTAGAAAAAATACAGATCAATTCCTTAAATCTCTTCCTGTAACATGTGTCAATAAAGAAGATGGAGTTGTGATGATAACATGCAATAAGTATATAATTTAATAGGAATACATTATATGTACGAATCATATTTGGTTGTATGTGTGTAGTAATTATTACCTACGCTTTAGAGAACCTTGGTTACAATTGGTGTACACTCATTATCATTTAACATGTTTGAATATATTTCAGTTTATATCATGGTCATGAACAGTGATACGCATCTACATGTTAATAGAATATTCTTTTTACTGTATATGTTTTCAATTTCAAATTTTTTTTAAAAGGCGAACATTCTTCTTGCTACACAACTGTATACGTTGAATGTTTCCTCTAACAAGAAGAGGTCGCAATCTATACGAGCGCGTTCTGGATAAAACCGAGCTTTCTGGTGAACTATTTTTATAAACCACTCAGTTAACATTAAAAATTCAAAACTGAAGGATTGACTTCGCTTTTTCTTTAAACAAAAATATTTAATAACTTTTTGCTCTGAAATAAGTGGTTTAGGAAAACTCAGAGTTCTCTAATCTTTCACTGTGCTGGAATCTAAACGGTTTCTAAGCAGTGTAAGTTGTAAGTTCTTCTCTTCCATAATGTACTCTGCTTGCGTGATACACGCCACCGCGATTTCTCTCAAATATTTGTTGATTACACGCACCTGATGTAAATTGTACATTTCTTTTTTGTCCGTATGTTATCGCATATTTCGTAGAAAAAGATTCAAGGACTAGAGCTGTAGTATTTTTCTCAAATTGATTTAAGGGTGATGACAGCTTCATATTCAGCATCGTTATGGTTTAACTGTTGTCCTTTAAATTATATACTAAAAATTGACATTTATTTATGCAAATCGAAAGGGCATATCTGTAGCTTTGAAACGTTCGTAAATGCAGTCTAGTGTATTAAACTGGAACGAGAATATGTATTAAGCGGGAAATATCGATGTATCGATACACTTTGGACAATTTTGGAAAACCGTAGAAGAGAGAAGCTAAAATTTTACATAAATTACTTAGTTTTATAAGACTACCGACAACTGCTGCAACTTTGAAGCGGATCTAATATTATGAGGGCGAAATTCGTGCGTTTTAACGTGTAACGATTCGCACTCGCACACGGGGTTTCCTAATGTATTTCTACGAGGTCGTTCTGCGGCCAAGTTTGGTATAAACTGAAGATTTTAATTTTCTATTTCACCAATGAATGTAAATTCATCCTTCTTTAGCCTTTGTAAGTATAAGTATACATGCAACTTGTATCCTTTCAAGAGGTACATATCTGTACCTTGGCAGAAAAAGGACCAATGTCTGTATAGTTCACAATTTTTTGGGGAAAAAGTTGCGCATTGACCCTTTCTGTTGTAATACACATTGACCTCTTGAAAATGCACTTATCTTATAATAATGTAACTTTGCTTGTAACAGCGGAAAGACAATGGCCCTTTTTTGTATAATAACGTTCGTAATTTTTATGTGAATGGTGCAAAAAGAATCAAACGCAATAATTTTGGACATTGAATGTTTTTCCAGCAACGTACACATACATGGTTTTAAAGACTGAAAATAGGATATCATATTTTCATTAAAGAAATGTTTATCAGTTGCGCGATTAACTTTCTGCTAAACGAACTTCTTTATTTAAATAATAATAGATTTAATTCATTAAATAATAGTAATATTTACACACTGATAAAGATAAGTTATTATGACTGTTTCATTCATACATTCTTAAAAATGAATTTTCTGTAAGTACAGAATAGCTCCTTAATCAAGAATCAAAATTTAACTCACAACTTTATCAGTTGCAATAATATTTTGCAGTCATGTCTTGAAAATAACAGACTTCAGAACAAAACATTTACTTGTTACTCAAGCAAAACTACTGTCGAAGCTTACAAGAATATTGATATCTGCAAAAAATTAGAATGCCATATTTCATTCAAGAAAATTACACTAAACGTACTTACCTCATCCCATCTTACTTTAGATTATCCTTCAACGGCTACAATATCAATGTAGCTGGAGAAATAATAAATTGAAGGCACTAAAATTGCAAATTACATTGTTCAAATCACCACAAGTTACCGCTACGTGTATCTTCTTAATACATTTCTTAATTACATTGTTCTAGCCACTTATACTGTTCATAAAGGTATTCAAGGATAAAACATCAACATTTCACATGATACAAAATTTAATTCATTAATATTTGAAACATCACATTAAAAATTAATTTCTAAAATTCATTCGACGATTCTAAATAACTGTTCTATTATTTGAGTACTAAGTATTTGCTGGTTTTGAACGAAGTTATTCGCATTCGGAAACGATTGACGAGAATCTATACGACACCGGTGTGAAGCGCTGAACAATCGGACACGTTACTGACCACGATGTGAGACGCTACTGTCTACATAGAAGGTCACTGTTTCCTGCTATTAGCCAGCAAACTCGATCAGAAAGTCAAGCGATGATGTATGTCGCTCATATAATAAACCGATACCAAGAACGACTACCAACGAGCCACTGCAGACGTAAAACGGCCGAAGTTGCCTGCGGAATTACATTTGCATGCAGCGTACCGCAGCTCCATAGAAAGTAAAATGATCATCGCTATGAGTATTCTGCCCAAGATCCAACAACCCACGTACAATCACATACAACTATTGCAAAAATAGGTTCATTTCTGTACAATTCATAATCGTTGATACTAGCTTGCTTATATGTAGGAACGTTTCCACTAGCTGGAGGTACAATGTTTTTCGATAACTATAATCTATGCTTAACAATAAGTTTTCGTTATTCTCTAGTCCTTCTTCTTGTCGTGGCTGGACGTTTTCGCTTTCGACTTCGACGGGAATATCACGAACAACGACATTTGGGCTACCGAAAGGATGAAACCTACCGCGTTCTGAAACTAATGAAACAGACAGTCATCTATTGCATAATATATACTACTAAAATTTCTTTCTAATTCAAATAATTGTAATTGAATATATACTTACGATAATAAACGCGTTACCGATTATTAGGCCGTACAAAAGCCACTGGAAAGAGACTAAAGTGCCCATGAAAATGAGCGGGAACGGAAGAATATCCGTATTTTTCGTCCTTATTATCTCTCCCTGATTTATAAACACAAAATAAAACAGAATTATACGACGATAATTATGTGTAGAAAACTTAATAAATTTGGATTTCACTAGCCTAAAAATATTCTTTTCTAGAAATAAATGCATGAAAATATATTTTAGTTATATTCGTAAATATTTTAGTGACATTAACGAACTACATTATTGATGTTTGTTTCAGTGAGTAAACAACGTAATCCTCGATGGCAATATACAACGTCTCGGTGAATGAAGAAATGACGTAATAGTCGTTGAAGCGTAAAACGATTTTGCTTTCAGACATTCAACTTTCATCCGAAAATCGAGGAGCCTGAATTTAGTACAAATTTTTTATTTACTATGAAACGAATGTTTTTATTGTTAACTTCAGCACTAAAAACAAATTAAACTCTCTATTTTAGTCTTATTTCATACACTGTCACGGTTACATACTTTTCGCATGATTTGCAGTAACGTAGAACCTTTTAAAATTTCTTGTCGCTAGACAGAATGATTGGGAAACGACCGTAAAATTTAGCGTTTGCTTTTACGGAAGACGTAGTCTTTTGAAAAAGATCAGTAATTTTGTTTTCAGATACTATTTTAAATGTAAAGAAACTTAATGTGTTTGCGCTATTCGAATCACTGATCGAAAAACAAGGATTCTTTATAAAAGATCTAGTCAAAATAATTGCTATATTATTATTAATGAACAATTATTAATAAACTGATTATAATTAATCATTTAGGAAAAATATATTAATTATTAGCTAAATAACTATTATAGTAACAATTAACTGTTCGCTTCGCCAATATCAAATAATTAATAATAAACGATTACAATAAGTTAGTAGCAAGCTTGTAAGCAATAAGTTGGTATGATATAGGCTGGTAATATTGAGCGTTCAAAGCCAGTGAACAATTTCTCTGCCATATCATAAACTTAACATTACTATTATTTCATTTCTCGAAAATATTTAGAAGACCACATTATCGAGCATAGGAAATATTACAAATACGATGCCTGTACCTACTATAATTTACGATCGGGAAAGTGACCTTGAACGGCCATTTCTTCGTGCTGTATTTGTGGCAAATGAAATTTTAGCGAAAATCTATTCTTAGTATACTTTGTTTTATTTTAATAGAGAAGCGTAGGGTATCATAAAAATATACTTACAAGATGTATGAGAGGCGACGCTATTAGGAGCATCAATAAGACTGTTACGATTATGCCAAATCTGAACTCAACCTTCTCGGGATCTTCAACTTGAGCATACGCAAGAAAGACTGCTACAAAAGCTGCTACCTTGCCTATTAAAGCAAGTGTATCTTTCTAAAAATGTGTAATACTTGAGGTAAAATATTTATTCTGGCACTGATACGGGTTAGAAATATTTCCGATATTTCTTTACGCAGCAGGAACTTCGGTTCTTCGTTATTCGTAAGGTATTACTTTCCCGAGCTATCGGTACATTCGTATTCATTTTCTTATGATTGGTCGAGGTACGATAAAATTATACCTCGTTATACAACATTATCGCATGTCCATTCACGTCAATGTTACGCGGAACAATAACGATGAAGAACGTTTTCGAATCTGTATATATGTATAAATTATGTCTGTATTACATCTAAAACTGGCTATTAATCATGACGGTTAAAACAGATATAATTCATCATTTTATTTAAACAGATTGTACTAAATATAATTCATCAAATAAACATTTTAAATACAGTACATTTGTTTCTTTAAATGTTCTTGTCATCTTATTTTCAAATTAAAAGTTGCAGCCTGTCTATTGTACAACATGATATAATTTGGTACATATAATATTTGTCAAATTGGAGAAGTTGATCATGAAAAGCAAAAATGATCAAGATACAAATGAGAAAACTAATGTACTAAAAAGAAAACATCATGCACTATGTATTATATGTCTAGATTCATACCGTTTGCGATGAATAATAATAATATATAGCCATGTATGCTACATTTGTGAGCAATCCAAAAACATTAACATTAATCATTGCAAAATCTCTCAAAATCCATGCATACTGAAGCATCAAAAGGCACCTATAAAAAATTCTTAGTTGATTATGTGTTTACCTATATAATCTCTATATTATACTTTGAAATCTCAATAGATAGTGGTTCTCTCCGTTATGAATAATAGAAGATCAGAGGGAATATCCTGACTATCGACAGAAACAATTAGCGTTGCCTCTACTTAATTTCACAAGGTTAAAGCAAATCAATGGCAACTATTAAACAATATTAGTTTAACACTACTTCATTTAATATTATACTTATTTCTGATAAATATAAAGTTAATAGACTCACATTCCTACACCACCCAAAAATGGCATTGGATCAAAACCTTTTGATGAACCTTTTCGATAAATGTCCTTGCATATTAATCTATAATTAAATAATAAAAAAATGTTAATCTTTATTACTCTGTAATATACTTAAGGCTAACAGCACAAATATATTATATTAAAATATAGAACAGAGTATGTATTGAACTATATTTTATTAACATGTAACATGATGAATTGTCAAAGAAAATGAAATAAAATGTGAAATAAAAAATACAGTATTTGATGAGTTACATACATTTATACAGTGTACCCCATTTAAATCGATCCCTGCGAATATCTTCGCAATTATTCATTATACCGGAAAATGTTTCAAACGAAATTTAAATGGTTTTGAGAGGGACATAATTTGATGTCAGTAGTTTTTTTGTAGAAATAAACGTAAAGGACATATGGAGGCCAACTTTATTTTTTTTAATGGAACCATATATTTTTTATTGCATTAATCGATGCAGTTCATCATTTCCTATAAAAAAGTATTAAACTTCTTATGCCAAAAAGTCGTTAATTTATGAGATATTTTAATTTTAATATTACGAAATGGTACTTAATTCCAGTATAGCTAGTACATGTGACATTTAATATCTTATACACTCAGCGGCAAAATTAAAGGATCTCGAAATATTCATCGAAAAATTGTCGATCATGGAACTGTTATAACTTCGTGAAGAAAAACCGTACAATAATCTGCCTGCGAATAATATCATCATGAATTTGAATTTTGAAGCCTTCTCTTTACAACCACCTCCTAAAAGTTGATGTGTGATATTTTTTGTCGCCGTTTTATTGCACTCTGAAAGAAAAGGGTGCCGACGGAATTAAATCAATTCCGTATTTACTCGTAAACTGGCCCCCACAAAACTATGCAACTTCTGTAGGAAACATTTTTTCGAAATTTCAATTACAACGGCAATATTTCGGGTGATAAAATTAGGGTGGTACATCCTGTATAATTTGATGCACATCCACAAATACTATCGACAATATGAAGTCCAAAATGTATTTTTCTACGAATAGAAGTCAAGCATTATATTTTCGCGTAGTTGTACGTAATTGAAAAAAAAATTATTTTTAATTATCACAACTCACGTTCCGGATAACATTTGCCCCATAGTAGTAATCGAGGCGCACATTGCCACGATTTCTTTATAGTCCTCCAATCCCATTGTACTGTAACAGTTGTCTTCCTCTACCGCACTCGGACAATTACTACTAATCACTACGCGGCTGTACGATCGTACCCGGCATAAATGAGAGCGTATGTAAATGTATCTACAACGCTAATGTGTCGCCCTGCTACGACAGAAAATCACACTTCTAAGCTTATCGACTCTGCAGACTCTGATTAACTTCTGCTTCTCGATAGCTGAACAATCAAGGATAAGTGTGCGACGTGAATGATCGTATCATATCACAGAAAAGAAAAAATTACGAGGAAGTTTCCGTCGTTACATGATAAAGTGATGAAATACGCTCGATCTCCTTTGTAACGTGCTTCTTAAAACATCGTTCATTTTAGATGTTGGATACCAATCGATTACGTGTATATCTACGCAGATCTCAGATTAGAAGTCGCATTTAAAAATTATTTCGTCCTAACTGTTTAACTGAGAATTTGTGTTCGTTTTTAAGTATTATAACCACGAATACGATACTATACATAGCACATATGAAAGAATACTTTACAAATCGCGAGCGCGATCTAGCGACATAAGAGGGATTTAAAATCTTTTTCGCGGCAATTTCAAAGTTTATAAGATTAAAAACGTTCATCATTTACAGTACAATATATAGAGTGATCCTAACATTTTTACTTGTACGTATAAACTTTCGCATTAAAACTATTCCTTCCGAAGTCATACGTCTCATAAAGAAGGTCAGATGACTGCTTATTAACTCCTTGTACACCGTCGATCAGAATAGTTGTCAACCCCACTCCTGCCTCGCGACAGACGCTACGAAAACGGCATTCCCATCTGTGATGCGAGGTTCTGTGACGAGGACCACAGCGCCACACGTGGCCGTTCCGTCATCATCGACTCGTTTGAATTTCTGACTTCTGATTTTTCAAAATTTCTTCGACTTTTACACCGATAATAATGCCAATGTAAAAATCATATTAACGCGACTATAATATTATGGTCAGTGTTCATGAACTCCAAATAAATAGTGCCACAGAATGCCTTTTTCTGCACGCATTCGTTTTTTTTATCGCAACAATAAAATTAGTGTGGTACTATTTCCCATTCTTGTATTACTAGGCATTCTGTAGCACTATTTATTCGAAGTTTACGAATATAGTTAATAATATTAAATTCACGTTAATATCATTTGTGCATTGGCATTATTATCGGTGAAAAAAGTCGAAGGAATTTTATTCATTTAGATCCACGATAGCACAGAAATTTCGTGTCCCGCATGAGACTTTAATGTCATCACACGATTATTTCACGAAATGATTCCACTATAGGACAAATTTTCATGTCATCTCTCATTAACTCATATCTCATGTGAAAATTTTGTCCCGCTTAAACAGGTTTAAATTTTTTATTCTTTCCACGATGCATCCAAATATCTTGTAGGAATGAATGATTTCTCCTCAAGTTGGTTCTCATTTTGAAAGATTTGTTCTTAATTAAGTTTGAGACATGGCATTTAAAAAACAAAGCAGACAAACAGTAGCCTGTGCTTACTTAAATTTCTAGTCCAATGCACAGCTTTTCTATTTAAATCTTTGTGCTCACATGTTTGTTCCATGTTTCTAAAAAAGAAATAATGTGATTGATATGAAAATTCGTTTAATGTAATTATTTATTCAAAATGATTTCAAACAAATAATAGTAATATATTTTATTTGTGTATTTTATTAATAATAGTAGATTCTGGTCTGCCATATGAAAATAATAATAATAGCATCTTATATTCGAGTTAACATGGTACTTATAATTAAATTAACAATACACATACATGTATATTAATACTACGCACCATAAAATAAATCCTGTAGGCCGACAAACGCGCCGAAACGGCTTGCGTTGCTCGGTGCATCGTCTTTTGTTTCGTCTCGGCTCGCGAGACCGTGAGCAACTCCAGTCGGAAGAAAGTGTTCGTACCTCCGAACCAATAGCATTTAATCAGTAGCCCCGAATCAATAAGATTTTAGAAAATCGTCAGCCGTGCAGTCGGAAAACTGTATGTAAGCGGCCGACCAACACAACAGCGAAGAATTATAACTGTAACCTCCGAAGGAACAATAAAACAAAAAGGAACAATTTCCGCCTCCTGCTCTCATAATTTTTCCTACAATCCACTCGAGATAAATAAATTACGAAACAACAAGAAAACTCACGTGCTATTGTTGAGTTGAAAAACGAAGTGGTGGCAGACGTAGGCACTGCGCGTATACAGCTGAACCCACCAATGGGCGAGGCCGAATTTCCACTCAGCGTTTACACCAGGCAAACCACTCTGATTAGATTTCGAGTTTCCGCACTACGCGAAGAACCTCCGAGCTCTCCTATAAATACGACACAACGTGAGGTCCTGGAGTCAGTCTTCCGCCGGCTGCCTCCTGATCCTGATCCTGATCCTGATCCTGATCCTGATCCTGATCCTGATCCTCATCCTCCTCTTCCTTCTCCTGATCACCCTGATCCTGCTCCTACACTACCTCTTCCCGAACCTTATCCTAACCCTTACCCGTATACTCGCGATCCCTATCCCTATCCCTATCCTCACCCTTACGCATATCCTCCCGATCCCTATCCTTACCATTATCCTTCCGACACCCATCCTTATACTGATCTTCCCGGTCCCCATTCTTGTCCGTATCCTTCCAGTCCTCATCTTTATCCTTATCCTTCCGATCCCCATCCTGATCCTTGTCATCATCCTCACGATCCTCATCCGTATCTTCCAGATACTGATCGTCATCCTCATTCTCTTCTCTCCCTCATCCCAGCAACACTCTCTCGCCACCACCCACCGACTCTTTAGTCTCCTCTGTCAGCAGGGTCTTCGCGGTCTCTTGGAATCCACGGTTTCTCTGTCACTCACAATTAGATTTCGATCTTTATCGATTTATCGGTCTCTAACCTTCTCTATCGATTTCTATCGCTCATATTGTTTACCTCATTGGTCTCTATCGTATTGCATTACTTTATATGTCGTTTTCTGTCGGTCTCTGCCGCCAATATTTCGTTCCCTACCGGTTTCTATCGCCCCCTATCGGTTCCTATGGTTCCTTGTCGTTCCCTATCGTCCCTTGTCGTTCCCTATCGTTCTTTGTCATTCCCAATCGTTCCTTGTCGTTCCCTATTGGTTTCTACTGTTTCCTAACGGTATTTATCGTATTTTATCGATCTCTACCGTTCCCTATCGGTGTCTATCACTCATATTTCTGTCCTCATTGGTCACTATCGTTCTGTATCGCTTATATTTCGATCCCCCTCGGTCTCTGTCGCTAATATTTCGGTTCTTATCGTTCCCAATCGTTCCCTACCGTTCTCTGTTGCTAATATTTCGATTCTTATCGTTCCCGAATGTTCTCCACCGTTCCTTATACATCCCTATCGTTCCCAATCGGTCTGTATGGTTCATATTTCTGTCTCCATTGGTCTCTATCGTTTTGTATGGCTTATATTTTGATCTCCGTCGGTCTCTGTCGCTAATATTTTGGGCCTTATCGTTCTTTCTCTTTCCCTATCGTCCCCTATCGTTCCCTACCGTTCTCTATTGTTAATATTTCGGTTTTCACCGTTCCCTATCGTTCACTATCGTTCCCTATTGGTATTTATCGTTTCCTATTGGTATCTATCGCTCATATTTCAGCCCCCATTCCTGTCTATCGTTCTGCATCGCTTATATTTCGATCTTTATTAGTCTCTATCGCTAATATTTCGGTCTCTATTGTTCTGTACAGTACTCCGTCGATCTCTAGCGGTATCTATGGCACATATTTCGGTTTCTATCGTTCCAAACAGTTTCTCTCGCATAAATTGCGACCACTGTTGGTCCTTATCATTAGTACTTTGTCCTCTATCTTTCTATATTGTCCTGTAACGGTCCATATCGTCCGGTATTACTAATATTTCGGTCTCGATCGACATCCATCGATATCTACTGTTCTCAAACTGTTCCTGGCACCTATATTTTGGACTCTATCGCTAAAATTTCGGTCTCTATTGGTCTTTATCGTTAATATTTCAGCCTATATCCACCCGTATCGGTCTCTGTCGCTAATATTTCGGTCTCTATCGTTCTGTACAGTACTCTATCGATCTGTAGCAGCATCTATGGCACATATTTCGGTTTCTATCGTTCCCAAACAGTTTCTGTCGTATATATTTCGGTCTCAATCGTTCTGTACGGTACTCTGTCGATCTCTAGCAGCATCTATAGCACATATTTCGGTTTCCATCGTTCCATAACAGTTTCTGTCGCACATATTTCGGTCTCAATCGTTCTGTACGGTACTCTATCGATCTGTAGCGGCATCTAAGGCACATATTTCGGTTTCTATCGTTCCAAAACAATTTCTGTCGCACATATTTCGGTCTCAATCGTTCTGTACGGTACTCTGTCGATCTGTAGCGGCATCTAAGGCACATATTTCGGTTTCTATCGTTCCCAAACAGTTTCTGTCGCATGTGTTTCGGTCTCAATCGTTCTGTACAGTATTCTGTCGATCTCTAGCGTTATCTACGACACATTTTTCGGTTTCTATCATTCCTAAACATTTTCTGTCGCTTAAATTCCGGTCTGTATTCATCCTTATCAATACTATTTTGGCCTCCATCTTATCATATTGCTCTCTAAGGGTCTCTATCGTCCCCTGTTGCTCATATTTCGGACTCTACGCACCTCTATCGATATCCATCGGGATCAGGTACTTACAAAAGTGACTGTTGCAATCGGATACTCCATAAATTGGTATATTCAATGATCAGGTACTTCCAAAAGTGTGTTTTTTCATTCAGGTACTCCGAAATACGATGTATTAAAAAATCAGGTACTTCAAAAAGTCTGTTTTCTCAATCAGGTACTCCTAAAATCGGTATATTTAAAAATCAGGTACCTCCAGAACTCCGTTTTCTCATTCAGGTACTCCAAAAATGGGTATATTATATATCCAGGTACTTCCGAAAGTGACTTTTTTCAATCAGGTACTTAAAACAACGGTATATTTAAAAATCAGGTACTTCCAAAAGTCTATTTTTTATTCAGGTACTTCGAAAAATCCACAATTTAAAAATCAGGTACTTCTGAAACTGAACTTTTTCATTCAGGTACTCCGAAAATTCCAAAATTGTAAAATCAGGTACTCCAGAACGTGAATTTTCGGAGCACTTGAATGAAAAAAATCAGTTTTAGAGGTATCTGATTTTAAAATTTCGGGTTTTTCTGAGTACCTGAAGAAAAACCGGTTTTTGGAAGTACCTGATTTTTAAATATATCAAATTTCGGAGTACCTGAATGAAAAAAGTCACTTTCGGAAGTACCCGGATATTTAATATACCCATTTTTGGAGTACCTGAATGAAAAAACGGACTTTTGGAAGTACCTGATTTTTAAATATACCGATTTTGGGAGTACCTGATTGAAGAAACAGACTTTTGGAAGTACCTGATTTTTTAATACATCGTATTTCGGAGTACCTGAATGAAAAAAAAACAGACTTTTGGAAGTACCTGATTATTGAATATACCAATTTATGGAGTACCCGATTGAAAACAGTCACTTTTGTAAGTACCTGATCCCGATGGATATCGATAGAGGTGCGTAGAGTCCGAAATATGAGCAACAGGGGACGATAGAGACCCTTAGTGAGCAATATGAAAAGATGGAGGCCAAAATAGTATTGATAAGGATGAATACAGACCGGAATTTAAGCGACAGAAAATGTTTAGGAATGATAGAAACCGAAAAATGTGTCGTAGATAACGCTAGAGATCGACAGAATACTGTACAGAACGATTGAGACCGAAACATATGCAACAGAAACTGTTTGGGAACGATAGAAACCGAAATATGAGCCATAGATGCCGCCAGAGATCGACAGAGTACCTTACAGAACGATTGAGACCGAAATATATGCGACAGAAACTGTTTGGGAACGACAAAAAACGAAATATGTGTCGTGGATACCGACAGGGATCGAGAGGAGTCAAAATATGGGTGATAGAGATCGGCAGAGACTGATAGGCAACGATAGGAAACGTTAAGAACTGAAATATTGGCGACAGAGACCGACAGTGGTCGAAATATAAGCGATGCAGAACGATAGAGACCAATGGGGACAGAAATATGAGCGATAGACATCGATGGAGATCGTTAGAGACCGATAGAGTTCGATAAAGATCGAAATCTGATTGTGAGCGACAGAGAAATCGAGGATTCCAAGAGACCGGGAAGACTCTGCTGGCAGAGAAGACAAAGGGTCGCGGGAGGACGCGGCCTGCGAGAGGGTGTTGTTGGGATAAGGGAGGGAAGAGTATCAGGATCACGATCAGGATCTGGAGGGTACGGATGGGGATCGGAAAGATAAAGACGAGGATGAGGATCGGGAGGATCAGGATTAAGATGGGGAGAATAAGGCTATGGATGGTGAACAGGAGAATGATGGTAAGGATGCTGTGGGGAGTGGAGAACGAGGATAGGGATTGGGTGGATATCGGTAATGATAAGGTTCGAGAAGAGGTGCTGGTGGAGGAGGTAGTGGATGAGTAGGCGCAGGATAAGGAAGAGGAGGAAGGCAAGGATCAGGAGAAGCAAGAGGAGGAAGAGGAGAAACAGGGTCAGGAGGCAGCCGGCGGAAGACTGACTCCGAGACCTTACGTTGTGTCGTATTTATAGGAGAGCTAGGCGGTTCTTCGCGTAGGGCGGAAACTCGAAATCCAATCAGAGTTGTTTGTCTGGAGTAAACGCTGAGTGGAAATTCGGCCTCGCGTATTGGTGGGTTCAGCTGTATACGGAAAATAACGGCGTGAGCGATATACGTGCAGTGCTTAGGTCTGCCACCCCTTGCCATTCTTTGTGTTATGATTCGTTTTTCAACTCACCAATAGCACGTGCCTTTTCTTCTTGTTTCGTGATTTATTTATCTCGTGTGGATTTATTTTGTGGTTCGTAGTATTTATATATGTGTATTGTTAATTTAGTTATAAGTACCATATTAAATCGAATATAAGACGCTATTATTAGTATTTTTATATGGTAGACAGGATCTACTATTATTAATATATTACTATTATTTGCCCGAAATCATTTTGAGTAAATAATTAAATTAAATGAATTTTTATATCAATCATATTATTTTCTTTTTAGAAACATGGGACAAACACGTGAGAACAAAGATTTAAATAGAAAAGCTGAGCATTGTACAAGAAATTTGAGTAAGCACAAGCTACTGCAAGTCTGCTTTGCTTTTTGAATGACATGTCTCAAAATTAAATAAGAACAGATCTTTCAAATTAAGGACCAACTTGAAAAGAAACCATTCATTACTACAAGATTTTCTTATGCATCGTGGAAACAATGAAAAATTGAAACCTGTTTAAGTGAGATACGAGTTAATGAGAGGTGATATCGAAATTTGTCCTGTGGTGAAATCACATCGTGAAATAATTGTCTGATGACATTAAAGTTTCATGCGAGACACAAAATTTCTGTCTTATCGTGGATCTCCACCTTAATGGAATTAAAGGGATTCAAAATTTGATTGGAACAGAAAATGAAATAGGCTTTTGAGTTTGATTCCTACCACCAATAGCGTGTGATGTAAAGCCAGTCACAATCGATACGGTAGAATGTGACACGAAACTGATAAGAGGGCTCGCGTGCCCTCCGAACATGTGACAGAAAAATACATTGGATGATAAGTCTATTCTGTAATTTGTCGATGTCAAAAGTTAGAAATTCAAACGTGTCGGTAACTGACAGAACGGCTACGTGCGCGTGGCGCTCAGTGGAGCTGCGGCTACGTCACAGAACCTCGCATCATAGATGGGGATGCTGTTTTTCGTAGCGGTTCTCGGAAGGTAGGAGTGGGGTTCACAATTATTCTGTTCGCCGGTGTACGTTGTTCCTCTAACGTCGTTTATAATATTATTCAACTTATCTGAAACATAGACTTACAAAAAGGAAAGTAAGAAAAAGCGAAGTAATAACAAATTAAAAGAATTTTCAGACACTATGCAGGGTGATTTTAAAATGTTTAGCTAAACTCTATTAACATATTCTGCAAATCGTGTAAAGAAAATATTATTATATAATCATAAAACCAGAAGTATTAACAGTTTTAGTTCATTGAATGTCCTTTTTTCAATTGTAGATCGTAGCGAAGGGGATGAAAACACTTAATAACTTCATACTTTGGGATGAAATTTCATTTTCTAGTTTGAATTTCGCGCTACAGAAGGCCAAGTTAAGGTCCATTCATATCTTCCGACACGTAGAATGTTAGACACGACAAACATTCATTAATACATTATTTTTTAGAGCTTTCATATCTAACGTAACGTATCCGTATAGACAGTTTCAGACACGATTATCGAAAATGTCGCTGACACGCTACGCGTCTGAAGATATGAATGGCCCTTAACTCGATTTCAAACAAGACAACGTGAAGCACGCAATATAATCGAGAAACAAGTGAAAGCCGCGAGAAACTATGTTTCACGACGAACACTGTAAATTATGTTTTTAAATTCATCGTGGAGTTAGATCGTGAAATTACGTAATAAGTATTTTTCAAATTGAACTAATTTTGTAATCGCTCAAGAATTCAATTATTTTGAATGATTAGTTTTTGTAAAGTAAATAAAATGCATAATGTACTTTAGATTGGATGGCGATCCGCGCCTACACGTAAATCACATTTTTTCTGCGCATGTGTCGAATAAGCATCGTGTCCAAATAATCCCACGGTATATAAAGATTGCATGCGCTTTCGCGCTTTATGAGTACATTGAAATGTACCGATCGTGATCAGCAAGAGGAAGTTTTAGGTTAAAACTCTCGGTATAGTGCTTACAAAACCCATAAAAATGGGTTTCGATCATTTTACAGTTAAAAGTACATATTTCTACATATACCTATCGAGTTGTTTTTTTCTACCTGTGGTATGGAGTGAAAACGAGCCTCGATACGATGATAAATATCAAATGATAATGACATCGATGGCAAGTATTTCATTCTGTGAATTTCTATCGCGTAATAAGAGTCCAACGGAAATAATGTTCATACAAATTTTAGAAACCCGAAAGTACGATGGACGCACAAAGCAATGATAACATTGGTTTTTTACATGCGTTTATAGCTTCCTTGTCAGTTATTGTTGTTTCCGAGTTGGGTGATAAAACTTTCTTCATTGCTGCTATTATGGCAATGAAACATCCACGACTGACTGTTTTCATAGGAGCAATCAGTGCCTTAGCTCTCATGACTGTCCTTTCAGGTATTGCTATATGAAAAACTTAGCAAGTAACTTGTATTCTAACACAATAATGTATATAATAATAATCTCATAAAGAAATAAAGTCATTAATTTATTATGGACTTGGAGTTTTTTGTTTTATTTTCAGTAATTTTTGGATATGCCGCAACTATAATTCCTCATGCTTATACATATTACATTTCAACTGCTCTGTTTGCTTTATTTGGTTTGAAAATGTTACGAGATGGTTATTACATGTCCCCAACTGAAGCGCAAGAGGAATTAGAAGAAGTACAATCTGATTTAAGAAAACGAGAAGATGAGGTATTAACATTATAAATTAAATAGCTTCAAAACAGTTTCTCTATAGATTTTGTAGAATAATTATTTTGAAACTGTTCCTTTAAAATTTTTGCAGGAATTAAATAATTTTTAAATGTCATCGCTTTCAGTATGAAAAAGAAACAGGAAGCACATTAGTACAGGATCCAGAAACTGGTGTTTTAAGGAAAACTGCAAAAATCAGTGCACTGATGCTATTATCTAGAATATTTCTTCAAGCATTTACACTGACATTTCTTGCAGAGTGGGGAGATCGTTCCCAGCTCACAACTATCATACTTGCAGCAAGAGAGGTACTAAGTAATGATGTTTAATAGTAATAATGCATGTAACATAAATATATTTAAGTTCAAATATTATGCTTATTAGTTAATATCAAGAATTATCTCATAAAATTTAAAAGAAATCTGTTATAAAGAAAGTGTATTATTTTTAGGATGTTTATGGAGTTGTAATAGGTGGAATATTAGGGCATTCATTCTGTACAGGATTAGCAGTATTAGGAGGTAGAATAATAGCTCAGAGAATTTCTGTTCGAACAGGTAAGATATTTATTAATGCATCTAAATATAGTTTCTTCTTATGTTAACATATTCACCGTCGCGTCAGTCACCGGTGGGTGACGATCGGTACGGGTCCGCGTGAACGGAAAATCCGTTAAAATACGCGCTGCGGTGATCGTGTTAAAACATAAACTCTTCCTAAAAAATAGATTGTAATACATGTAATCATATGCATATTAAATATTAATTATTAGTAAAAGTATGAATTTCAGGAATAACGAAAACTTTTTTATTGTTTTTAGTGACTATAATTGGTGGACTAGTGTTCTTACTGTTTGCTTTAACAGCACTCTTTATTAGTCCCACAAGAGATATATGAGAAAAATGTACAGTATTTATAATGCTATAAATTTGTATAAAAAAATACATCTATTAACAGAATTTAAAAATACTTAATAGAATTCAATGTATCGCTAAAATTTCTTTATCTTATCGCCCTAAAAATAATCTAAGCAGATATTATTTAATTTGCAAAATCAATTAACCTTTGGGATTATTCTTTGAGATGTTGATATAATTGATAGAAATAATTGTATGGATAAATCATTTAAGGATGGAAATAATTAGCATACACTATTAAACACATTCATTTAAATACAATATGTATTCTATTTTTCAAATAATCCATCATACATGTTAATAAGTATTAAATAAGAGTATTATCTTATATTTTAAATTAAAAACTGTTTATATTTTTATATATTTTTCCATTAAACATTTTAATTATTCCTTTCATCTAATGGAAAAATATTTAAAAACTTTCGACTTGATTTCCTTGCAAAATATTTTCTGTTTTAGAATAATATTTCTATTTAAGAAAAAAACACTTTATATGGATATTTATTTAAATCTTGAAAATGTTATAAGAATTCCTGCAATTATACATGTACCTGCTTAAAAGATTGTTATTTTGTATAAATCGGTAAAAACTAAGTAATTCTATTGGTACATTTTAAAACTGTATAAGTACTTGTTAATGTGAGTAGTTACATTTTAAGATAACTAAACAAATACAATATACATATTCCATGAATAAATAAAATAAATATGTGCATACTATAGGCAACAGTTTTGAATGTGCATTAGAAACACGTGCACACAGGATACAATGTGTATTAAAAAATTGAAAATCTATGTTCTTCATATACGGGTAATTATACACACATATATGTGCATTAACGTATTCATATTTTAATTCCTTTGTATCAAGCACACGTGGAATAGAGACGTCTAGTATATACATATGTTAATTGAAGAAAATGTACCAATATTTTAAAACTTCATTACATTCTAAGCCTGTGAAGACTTATGGAAATATATTTTTGCAATTAATTTTTTGTGGAGACTTGTACTCAATTAATATTAACAACAAGTATAGTTTGATAACGGAGAATATATGCTCTAAATGGAACTTATAAAATATTTTAATGTAATGTATAATAGTATAACATATATTGTATAGTCATGGTATAATTACAATTTCAAAGACTGCTTGTGAAATACCCGACGTCGAATTTTATCAAACTTTTCAAGTTAGTAACGAAATCAAGAAACGTGTATTTTATTAATTACAATAAGATTTTAAAAAATAAGGGTACTGTATAAAATTTTACTCTTCTAATGTTATGAAAACTTTTAAAAATATAGAAATGCTTTTAAGATAAATGTTTAAATCTGTGACTTATAAATTAAACAATTCTTTACTATCATTTTTTATTCAAAAGTTATCACAAATTGTGTACTGATGGGGAAGTAATCTATTTTTATTTTGAGTTTAGAACCGATCCATTTGGCACAGATATTGCGTATATTTGCAAAATTTATAAGAATGATCATTTATTTAATGTGTCGACTGCGTTATCTTCATCATGCGATAACAGATCAACAGCCTTACGTCCATAAGATGGGTGACAATGTATATGTAGATAAGATACATGAATCACATTTGTGTTACTGAGTAATTGCAATGGTATAAATGCGGTCGTGGGTTGAGTGCCCGTTCAATTGCTAATGAAGCATCAATGTGTATTATGAGGTATGGTAAATACTGAAGATCATATTTTTCATATTTGGAAAATACGAACAAAACTGATAAAAACAACAACAATGAAAAATTGAATGAAATCTTGTTTGCTGTGAATATATGAAGTAAGGAAAATGTGATTTCTACTACGAAATAAGAAATGTACCTGGAATTAGACGAATCATTTATAAACATTTTGAACAAAATTAGTATGGATTGTGTAAATAAAGATGAAAAAATATTTTACACTACAACTTTGTTTTGTCTTATCCCTGTTTGACATTCTTCAGATAAGAATTGAATTGTAGGTGAAAAAAGATATGCAAGATCAGAAAATAGTATTATCGACAAAATAATATACAATACATAAATATTCAACAAAAAAGAACCCTATGATATCGTTTTAAAGAACAAATAATGTACTAATTGTTTAATGCATTAGTCAATTATTTATTGTACATTATTTACTAATGTACTATTACATTACTAAAATAATACTGAAACATTAAACTTTTAAGAAGTACTATTAGAAATTGCCAATATAATATGCAAGGTAAAATTGTACTTATTATAATTAACATTACAGGTCGATGCGACAGCAAAATGCATTAAAAACTACAACAGCACTACTAACAAATAAAAAGATTCAATAAATTGATTAGCAATCTATCACATATAAAAATAATTTTAACAATGTTTATAATAATAGTGCTGTATAATAGTACTGTAAGACATAATTTTATTGAATATATTTTGTGTTATAACATATACACAATCTATTTACACTACGTAAAATTTTTCAAACATTTTCTTACGACATTCATATTAAATTAGTATAATTATTATATCTTCCTAACATTATATTATTTTATATTAAATCTACATTCGTATACCAAGATTATAAATATGGAACATGTCTTCTATAACACGATCAAGTTTTAATTGGTTAAATAAAAGCAGATATAATTACTTTAATTTTTTTAATAAATTAACGACAAAATGAGATATAATATACATTAAAGAGCGCATTTATTTTAAAAGAAATAACGAAATATAAATCGGCTGTAAAATCAGTCTAAAGTGAGCATAATACTTGCTTCTTATACTTTAATTGTCCTTTTTCATGTACCGATAAATACGAGTAGTATAACATGTTTGTAGTTACATTGAATAGTGTAACACATAAACTTTATATAATTAGTAGCAGTACAACCTATACGTAACTACGGAGCAAATTGAACGTAAATGCTACAGTTAACGTTCCACTGAACAGCATAACATTACGTACAGTAGGTACAATTATGAATCTTCCTGATCTATGTGCTATTTTCGTAATATTGTGTTGTATGTATTTGTTGGTTCCTGATTACAATTAGTTAAGCACTGCAACCCTGTAAAACATAATTACGCGAAGAATAGTTACATAATAATAGATTTCAGAGTTTTATAAAGATTAATTTTCACGAATAGGTGAAAATATAGGTGAGCTATATAAAGTGTCACAAGCATTTTTCTTGAAAATTGCAAAAGGCAGCACTTCAATCATGTTTCCGCTTCTGTAGTTCAATGGTGTCTTTTATTTAATCAACGGAATGGTGTAGTTTATAAGTTATATCATATTGATTTTGATGCATTTTATAATCGCTATATAGTTTTTTTTAGTAGGGGGTATTTTTTATTATATTTTCATAGCCCTGCAGAACATATAAGAATTTTTTAAACAAAATTTATTTATTTTTAAGGGAGGTATCTATCTATGAAACTCTATGCCATTCTGTTAAAAATGACTGGTTCCTCTTACTCGTACAGGGCTCAGAGGTGGTATATCGTGTATTATACAAAACGGGCTTTTGGTCACAAATCCCTTATTGCTTCAGAAAAAGCAGGTTACAACACTTCATGTAGCCCACTCTGTATACTTTCTCCTGTTTTATTCTAAGATATTTAGTCTTTGCGACATTCTTACTATTAAGACACTTTTTATTATTACCTAATTAATGTTAATAGAGATTCATTCATGTTGGACTCGGCTGACTGGTTCTACATTGTGCTTCAGATGCTCGAAGTTTTTCGAGCCTACGCAATGGATCCATTAGGCTTTTTCCAGTGTTATCAGTAGATTCAGTTGACTCTATAATGTACAATTTTCATAAAAGTGATAATAAATTCATTTCAATATGTTATAGTTACCTGAGTATTGATTATTAGTTTGTGATATAACATTTTGATTTTTTCGTGCTTGATCGATATCTCTCAATCCTTGCTCTATAAAATCTTGGAAGAATTGGTGAGACTTTACTAAGAATGGTTGTACATCCGCTTCGGGATATTGAAGTTTAAAATCATATAATTGCATTAAACCCTGTACAGACAATATAGAATGATTACTAATATTACAAAGGCACCAAAAGTTAAATAGTATTGAGAATATATAATTCGCAATTTCACGCACTTCTTGTGTATGTTCCTTGGATCCAATTTTTTTAAATATTTCCGACAACTGCTGATGTGTAAACTTTGACAAGTGATCTTGAGTTTTAGAAGTATTGCTAGATTCTACCGTAGTTCTTGGGTTGGCATTCATTTCGTCTGGTTTAAAGGTCTGTAAAACATTAAATCATATTATAGTAAATTAAGATCATGTTCTACTTCTTCGAAATGTGTAACGGTTTATAAATGTACAATCAACTAACCGCAATCAATCTTATGAGGTAAGAATGTAATTCTGATTCATTTGTATTGTTTATTCGTGTTAAATGACTAAGTATTGTACTGCCTTTCACGCGGGTCATACTGTGAAGGATTGTTTTAATTGTCCGTAATGGAGTATCAGATTTGCGTTTCTTCCACCATACAGTTGGATAATCCTATTGAATATGAATTTATTGACATGTTGTTTACAGGAATCCAAAATTCAAAATATGTAAACCGTAAAAAAAGATACATACTTTAAGAAAGCGGTGTACTTCTAACAGAATAGTATCATAATCTAAATCTGCAGCCCAATTAGGAATTGTTTTTACTATTTTCCATAAGCATTTCATAACTAATTCTTCATACTTGGAGGGAGCAGTAGATTCAGCACATCCATGAAGTAATTTTATTAAAACGCTGAAAAATGGAAGAAATAAGATATATGAAACAATTTAAAAAGATAAATAAAAATATTATCAAATTTTCAATAATCATAATATAAATAACATTGAAGTTTAGAATCTTACCATATGATAGTAGTATGATTTGAGTTGTCTATTATTTTGCACACGATATTATTAATTACGCGATAATATACTTCTGCTTGATGCAGATGGTGCAATTTGTGCTCAGCCAACAAACTAATCATTTGATCCACAAGTTCTTTCAGGTGTATCAGCGGAACGTTTTTTCCAAGAATTCCAGTATCATAAAACTGAGAAAAGATTTGCGATAAGTAAATTATGTACATCGCTACATTTTCAATTTACACATACACATACATATACAGTACTATCCTTACCGCCAATAAAACCATAAATGTAGTTCTGAAGCCTTTAGATATATCTATTCCTCCTTGTTGTAAAGGATAAGTTTGTAAAAGCTTTAATTGCATATTTATGGAACCAATGAATTTATCTTCTTTAGATTGCAAATTCAATATTTGATGACACTTTATCAGCTATAAAATAATATAAAATTCATACACTTGTATACATAGATCTAATGAATTAAGTAATGTGCATGAAGTATACAAACATTATCTATACTGTTCATTGATTGGACTGCAACAGCCAAATCCAAACTAGCCATTGCAAGAATTTTGCGTTCCAAACTATCTTCTTTACTAGCGTTAGTTGAACTTAATTGTTGCGTCACAGCTGAAGACTTCGATACTAATAGCTTTGGAGCAGAAATTGGAATTACCCTAAAAAATGTATTTACTTTATGTTACTACAATGTTACGACTTTAATAATTTACCTTTCATTTACTTGTAAATTATAATATAGCAATAACAACTATATATTATTAACTATTATTATAAAATTCTATTTACTAAATAATGACTTCTGTAGATAACGATAACAGTTACTTACGGCACTTTCGATAGTTTTAACAAATTTGAATTTGGAGTAACCTCCTCCAAATCATCTAAATTAATCTCCTGAAGTACGGGATTTCTGTATTTCACAGGTGCGTTTAATTCGATTCTTTGCAAAAAATCCATATCAAGTCCGAATGGACCTGATATTTTAGGTTGTGCCGATGTTGGAGAATTTCTAAAATGAAAAATTTGTTTTATATTATTGATAACTATCACATAAATACAAGTTACATATATAATACATACAATGCTAATCTACATTATTATGCTATTTCTTCTCAGTTTGAAAAATAGAGAAGTATAAAATTGCAAAGAGAATAAGAACAGATCTTAAATATTAGAAAAATTCATACAGTTATGCTGAAAACAAAATTAATTAATTGTGCAAATATGTGTACATCCCATATGACCCGTCACCACTACATCACAGCACACTGAAAACAAATACATAAGAAGCACAAACGTTTTAGTATCATCTTGATGATCGTTTTCAGGCGAGATATTTGTTTCTGATGGTATTTCTGATGGATGATCATTAGTCACAGGAGACACTTGCACTTCGTCAGGTGTGCTTTCTGTTGTTATCGTCGTTATATTTGGCCTAGAGAATCATTAAAAAGCAAATTCATGCAAACATCAATAAATTTATGAAAATAATAAAATAAATAAAACAAAAATTTCTTGCTTCCCGTGACATTAAAAGCTATATACTTGATCATATTTACATAAATGATCAATAAAAGCATTAGTTGAAAGTGAAATTTTATATACAAGTGCCGGAAAAGTTGTTCAGTTTTTAATACAGAAATACTATAAGACGTTATACATACAATTCATTTTGTGACGATGGTGGAGCAGGTTGTGATTCAGGTATTTCTTCATTTTCTTCCTCATATTCCGCTTTAACGTCTTCATTAGAAGAAATAGGAGTAGCATTAGAAGGTGCTGACAATCGACTTGCAGAAGCTGATTTTGTTGGACGATTTTTAGCAGCTCTCTTAATACGTTCATCTAACAAGGATTGATCTTTCTCGGATATCTAAAATAATATAAACCATTTAAAAAAAAAAAAATTGTAACACTTTCTTCTTAATACACGTTTACAAAATAATTACCTGACCAATAAGTTTGTATACTCGTTCTCCTTGAAGAAAATACGCCTGAACAATACAGTTTAAAGCAGCATTACGAACAGAGTTATCACGATCTGCTATTTGTTTTGCTACTTCTTTTAGTGCCACAGATGCAGACGGTTGACAAACCGAAAGCCCATAACTTTCAATAAGAGAACCTAATTGATCTAAGCATTCTGTAACAAAATTAAATACTTTAGTAGTGTGGAATTCTTTTTGCTAATTTTGAATTACGTATATTACATACCTGTCCTTTGTCGAGCATTTTTAGATTTTAGACCTTCCATAACATATGAAAATAATTTGCTTACAGGATACACTAACGCTATTTGTTTAAATAATGCACGCACTCCATTACGCACTGCATCTTTTGGGTCACCAATCTAAATAGATGTTTATTATGCGTTTAAGAACATATCAATAGAATTGTACATTAAGAAAGAAAAATGTATGACTTACTTTTATAATGAGGTACGGAATAAATGACGCTGCTTCTGTTTCTAACATATGATATTGATCTTCTATTAATAAATTGAATACCATTCGCAAATACTCTAAACCTTTCAATAATACTGAAGGATTGGTATCAAAAAATCTCAATGTCAACCACTTGAGAATAAGATCTAAATTTGATACTAATGCTTTACTGTTATCAGGCAGATCCTAAAATTCATAGAAATATTAAAGTGGTATATTATAATAAAACGTAAATGTCTACATTAAAAAATGTAATATAAATTTTTCAAACATCTACCTCAGTTAGTGCCTCGATAGCTTTAAGATGGTAACGAAAGTCTGAATGAAACATATTCGCCAATAAAGTCTTGTTTACGTTTGCAGCGGTCATAAGTTCTTTCAAAAGTTCTACAAATTCTTCTCTAGGTGTTGTGAAGTTCCACTTCAAAACTTTTAACCTCTGTTCATCGATTACCCTTTGATGCTTCAAATTATTAATAGCCAATAACGGACTAGTGTCTACATCGTCATCTTTCTTACGAGCACTACCAGGTTTCGACGTTGGCTGATTTTGTTTAGGCTTTACCACTGTTTTAGCTGCCTTCATGGCTCCGGCACTTTTAACAACTTTTTGACTGTTTTCTTCTGGTGCTTGTCTTTTCGGCAAAGGTTTAATAGGTAGACTTGGTCGAGCTTTATCCAATGCAGCAAGTACCACTGTTCTTGATCCAGGTTTCAATTTCTCAGTGTTTCTAGCCATCACTTCGTAAGAAAGATGAATCATATATCCCAAAACTGCTTCTTGTGCGTTTTTCCGGACGTCAGAATTACGATCTTCTAAATTATTGTATAAATATGGAAGACATACAAGAAGTTCTTCTTTTGGTATTTGCTTTACAGGTATTAGCGGCAATTTTTGTGCTAACCAATTCCAAACCTCTGCTCTAAGCACTGGTGAACCAGATTTCAAAGCATCTCCTATCATTTCTCCATCAAAAAATTCTTTATAACCACACTGATCTCCCCAGGTATTTATACATGAAATTGCTGCAGTCCTAATCCAATTCTTACTGTCACCTAAACACTGTATGAAACCAGGAAAGAGGGCACGAATATGTTGTTTTGCTGGTGGCCCCATAGCCACAGCTAACGCTTCGCATATGCCTAGAGTTGACTGTGCTATCTTGCTGTTGCTATCAACCAATCGTAAGGCTAATCCTTGTGGCAAATCACCAACAGATCCTTTTATGAGTTTTGCCTCAGAGATTATACTACTTATTTTTTGTAAGCCCTCATTTCGTACCTAATGTGTAAAAAAGTAACATTCATTGTACACTACAAAAAGATATTACACCTTATACATGATGCACATAATATTATATCTACCTTCCAATTTTTATCAGATAATTCATTAAGAAGACTCTCAGTAATTTGATTACTGATATCAACACGGGGAAGGAGATTGTTAATATCAAGTTCACTATTGTTAGTAGACTTTTTATCCATTTCAATATCCTCGTCATCATCACTTGTTTTATCCTTTTTACTTTTTACTCCACGAATTGGTAATGGTGCAACTTCACCATTGTGCTATAACAGTAACTTGTATTAACAATACAATACTGTAACTTTGTCTTGTCTTATGCTGACGATACGTTCAGTTCATATGCGGAAACTATCACTTATGACAGCGTATCTACAAGTAATGATTTACCTTAACAGTGGAAAACTTACCTTTTCACATTCTTGTTCAATTTGTTGTCGTAAAGCAGGTTTTTCATTCTCAAAGAACATAAGCAGCGGTTTGCCCATAAATATGTATAATGTACCCAATAATGTAATGCCTGCAGTACGAACTCCAGGATTTGTTGCTGTAATTGCTTTTTTGATATTTTCCATTAAATTTTTTACATTAATACTAAAACATACATATTTACATAATATAGATTACTTTACTTAGTCATTCATAAATTACTTATCCATGTGTGTGTTATAATAAACCTAAGACTTACACACAACCAAATTCTACGAGTCCCCTGCACAATAATGCTAATGTTTCTTGTTGAACTTTAGGATTCTTTTGATTAAAAGCAAATGCTACCATTTCATCTGCCACATATTCCAAACTTGTTGCTTCCGCTATCGCTAAAAGAGTTTCACCCGCAACTGAGCTATTTTTAGCATCTCCTAATTTTTCAGTTATATCCATAATACAATATTCACAGACAGTACTGCAAGAATAATTGCTCATTGAATGATATAAATGAATTTGTTTTTCGTCATAAAATTATATAAGGATTAGATGTAAATATTACGTTGAAAATGGAAAATTTTCTGCTAAAAATTTTACAATTTCCAATCTTAATTTCAGAACTTGGAAATTTGTATCTTTGAATCCTGGTTTCCTTGCTAAAGTCCGAATAACAACTTGTGTAGGTACTTCTGTTGAATCCATTTGTTTTACAAACTACAAAAATATTAACACATTGTGATTTGTTAACTTCTCATTGACCATAATATTTTAATTTATAATCATAAGTAATGAAAAGATAAAAATAGTTTAATTACCTCCAGAAGTTGTTCAACTGCAGATAAACGGGTCTTCCAATTAGTGTCGACAAGTCCTGAAAGAATGTCACCTGGTAACAACTGTATTGCCATTTCTTCGATTTCCTCAGCACTATAATTTTTCTCCGCTTGAGGTTTGGTACTAGACGACTTCTTTGAAGCAGCTGCAAGAAACAATACAAATTAAATGATAAAAGAAGATAACATACTTCTACACCAAATTCGAATACCTACCTAAATTTGTCGAAGATGAACCAGATGGCTTCTTAGACATAGGTTTTTTAACTGTACTAGTATTAGGTCTCTTTGGCGGAGCTTTCGTTTCCGATTCTTTAGGTTTTGGTGCTGATTCCATTTTACTTGGAGCTGTATTCGGCCTTTCTGCAACTGCTTTCGATGTACTAGTATCTTTAACATATATGACAGCCTTTTCTGCACATTCTTTTATCTAATAAAAACAAGTAAGAATAAAGTAACATATTCTGCAGAAAATGTCAAATTTTTTTTATAGAAGGTAAAAAATTGACAATAATAAAACACCTTCGTCATTTTCAAATTATCTATATCTGTAAGGAATGGCATCATAGCTTTTTCACCAATTAATTTCATTGCTGTGCCAAGAGCCTCTGCAGAATTATCTCGGACAGTTTGATCTAAAATAAATTTATGTTTAATATATTTAATGACTTGAAAAAAGACACCACTTTTAATAAGTAATTTTGAAGCATACCTGATTCATTTATAGTTTTCAAAAGTATACGAGTGTACGCTTTTAATAACTTTTTATTTAAACTTGGTGGTGGTGTTCGTGAAAAGCATCTTGATAAATAGGCAGCTGTTTCTGCTTTTACTGCAGGATTTTTATTTTCTAATGCAGCTAGTGTGTCCTCTAATATAAGCTCAACAGAAACCTAGCATAAACAAAGTAAATTTTAGTAGAATATACAAGGTGTCCCTCGACTAAAAACCATTGTTCATAGTTTGAGCCTGTCATTTCTGCCGCAAACCCTTCATATCAGTTTGAACAGGCAGTGTCTAAAACGTGGAACTTAAGGCGCGAACAAGACTACCACCGGTACTTCCTATTCGGCCGGATGTCTTTCGTTAAAAATCAGTAAATTTATAAGCGCAATATCTCAAAAACCAGTTGAAATCGGGTGTATACATTAAAGGTCAGTGAATTCGTCTTGAAAAACACTATCAAATGATCTGAACAAAAATACATAGCTCCATTTAAAAAGAAAAACGAACTTGACTTTTACATCTCTTAAAATAATGATATAAAAAAAACTGTGTTCCCTCGTACTATGCAACTTCCATATAAAAATTTGTGGTATCTTCAATAAATTAGGAAATATCGGCTTGTAACAGATAAGCTAGGACACCCTGTATGTTTGAATAATCTTCATACATGTGTATAAAATTTTTACAATATGTTACTAAATATTTTATTGAAGTATGTTCGTACTAAAACTTAAGAAACTGTACAGAATTTTTTAGTAGATATTCTGTAATGTTTAACTCTTAACAATTTTCACTGTGTACATACTTACACTAAGAAAAATAGCATCAGCCGCTTCTCTAAGTGCTTGTACGACACTCTGCTTCTTTTCACGAAATTTTTCTAGAATCGACGATAGACAGGCTGTTGCATAAGGTTGGAATCGTTTTTTAAGGCCTGTAGCTAGTCCAGCTAGACATTTTACAGCCAGTGTAACAACTACTACATTAGTGTCTTTAGATATAACCTGTTTATAACATTTAAAAAATAAATAAAACAATAATTATAAACTTTAAATAATATAAATACTACATACCCTTTTTAAAGCTCTTACTACGTCTCCGTAATCACCGTTTTCTAACTTAGGATTTTTTACAAGTGTCTCTAAAGCTTCTAAAGCATCCTTTCGCTCTTGCCATTTCTTAGCTTCAGTTTTTTCATAAAAATCTTTTGGAAGTTTAGAAAGAATATCAACAGGTTCTATCAATTCGTAAGGATCAATATCTGGGATAGAACCGCCATCGCCGTCATCTCTACAATCTTAATAATAGAAAATATTGAATTACAATCAATAATATAATTGCATCAGATTATTTTAAATTTATTTACCTTCACCATTATCACTTGCAGAATCTGCAATGCAGATTGTTTTTGGCTTTTGAGATTTCAAGAAACGAGTTGGTGCAACCTTTTCTTCTTTCAAATTATTAAATTCTGTCTCCAATTCTGTTATTTGTACTGGCTTCAGTGTATTCAGCTGCTGTTTTAAAGGAGCTCCTACCCACCTAAATATTTTGAAAAAATATAATGCAAACTGAATACGCATACTATTCAGAATACTTTTGAATCATTCTGTGTTACAAATTTACCGATAAATTTCAACGACCAGGAATTTTCCTTCGTCTCTAACTGTTTTATCTCTATCTTCAAGAAAACCAGGAATCTTTTTTATTAAAGGTTTTATATTAATTACTTTTGGTCCAAATTGCCTATAAAATTATAAAAAATCATTAATATTAAATTGTACAATTAAGATCACATGATAAATAACAATTAAGGTAATATATAATTACCTTAAAGCCAATGTCAAAACATTAATACAAGCAGCAACAATTTTTGGATTTTTTGCTTCTGTTCCTTTTAATAATTCTTCCTGTACAGCATCGTGTTTTTCAATTTCTATATACATTAATGTTATTTGCACTGCTAACTCCTTTGTTTTAGCTTTAGGTGCAGCAATACATTTTGTGACAATTCCATTCATAACTTCACCAACAGTTCTACAAGATTATTCATTATATTAACAATATCCAAAATCAAAAAATACATTTTTATGTCAAAGAAACATACACCAGTTAATTACATCAAATATAAAAATAATAAGTTAAGATATATAAAAGAATGTATTGACTTCTAAATGTAATACTTACTTTCCTGCTACAGCAGCATTTTCAACAAAGGCTAATGCTGCTTCCAGGCCTTTCTCTTGTGCTGCAGCATTACTATCTACTACAAACTTTTTAATAAATCCCAAAAACTTGTTCCACTCTGGAGACTTTTCATCGTCGATACATTGGAATGTGTTCACGCACTCTTTGTAACCATGCAAACGTGCCCTCCATAACTGTACAATATTCATATAGATTAAAACATGCATACAATTATAATCATTGTTAAAGTGAGATTAAATATTGTCCTAAAAAAGTTTACCTTGTGCACACATCTCTCTTCTAATGGTAATTTAATAAATTCTGTGTCTTGTTCCATGCTTCAAAACCTAAGGAGTAGATACTTTATTCGAGTATGCTTTCAAACTTTTTTGTAACTACTTTTAAATATAAAGTATTATTGTCATGAATCCTAAATGCAATAAATTTACTTTATACTATAAGCAGCTGTGATAAGAATTCTTATTGCAAAGTATGTATATTATTAGTTCTTCGCATTAAGATGTATTAAAAGAAACTAGATATGTATTTCAATATGATGTAATCTTCAAAATGTATAAATATAATCAACTTAATTTAAACTGTGTATTATTTCTAATTCTGACAATAAATGAATACAAATGTGCATTGTACATTTGAATATAATTAATGTAAATGATACATCAAAATGAAACTGATAAATAAGAAACTATATACAGGTTCATTTATGACCACAAGATTTCCAAATACGTGCACATATGTACTCGCTAAATGAACGTATGTTTAGAAATAAGAAATAAAATTTCATCTATAAATGAGGACAGAAGAACTAACAATGAGATACTCAGTTACCAAACTATATAATTAATACAATTAACAAAAATCTATAAATTGTTAATAAAGCTGTGAACTAACTAAAGTTACAAAAAACAACATTTCTAGTGGAAAGCTTATAACTTTAGCCCAATGAAATCATTTGTTGCAAATAAATTCGTAATACATCGATGTGCTTAAATAGCAACGATTCATATATTCTAAAAATGCTTGTACGAAATTAATTCGTGATTGCAGGTGATTCTTGATAGATCGAACGTGAAAATACGACGGATCCTGTATCGTGACAAAAGAAATTTCGGCAATCAGAATATAAGTGTCGAAAGGATTCGTCATTAAAAATCCGAACCTACCTTACAAAACGAAGATAACAGTTAACGTTTTTAGAAAATTCGTCGATTTAAATCATTAGAATCTTTCACGTAACCAGACTGCAAAGCCTGCGATGACCTTTCGGTGGCTGTTGAGCGTTTACATTTAATTTTCAAATATAAGTCCCCGTTGCAACCGTCAAGACTGAACGCAAACAAAAAGACAACTATATCTTTCGAAACTATGAATTTCCGTACCCGGTCAATGTTGCAGTTCTTCGCCTCCGTCGATAGATGGTACTCAGAGCGAATTTCTTTTGTTCCAAAGCTTATGTCTCGTTCTCTCAACCATATTTAAATCTTAAAATTCTATTTAATTCCCTTAATTTTGATCGATTGGAATGCTATAATTTTCAACGGATGTCAAAGCTCATTTACAGATGTTGTTAAAGCCTATGCTCCAATTGAAAATATTCAATGCTTATACCGACTCAAGAAAAAAATATTTCTCATGTAAACATATCCAAACACAATAATATTATGTGTATACTTACAGATGAGGTCTTACAAAATATTGACAGTCTCGTAAATGTATTTGTTACCGTTTGTACTCTATACACTGCTTCAATGTTAACACTTAATTTCAATGATTTATTAATAAATTTAAATATTCTACATTTTGTAATGCATCTGGAATAGAAATACAATAAGAGGAAAACATAATTTTTCTTAAATTTAATTCACTTATACTGGTCAGAATTTGAAATATATTGTAAAAAAAGATCAATCAATATATTATTATTGACCGTCATAAATTCAGTATCTATAAATTTACTTTAAATGTCAAATATATTATACAAAAAAACGAATGAGAAAAATGTAAAGTAAAAATGAGAAGAACCTTACATATATACATATTATATGTACTCAATATATTAGTATTACAATCTGAAATCTCATAGTAGTATGTACTTATTTCATGTAAACATATATCATAAATTCTTTTTTTTGTATGTCATTTATTGATTAACACAACATTGTTTGTTACACATTAAAGAATATTAACGTTATTATTATTTTATTCTAGTATAAAAATTCCACATATAACAACATCTTATATGATATCATATTATGTATAATGCATACTTCCATTTTGAGGATATATATATATATATTTTTCATAATTTTGTCATGATACAATAAATGCAAAGTGGAAAACTGAAAAAATTTTAAAATAAATTTATGCATAGGATTATTACTTAATAAAAGTAGCTGATGAAGAAGGAAGTAATGATGAAAATTTATAATTACCTGATTTACCATTGATTCAACAAATCTTGTTTGTTTTATTTGCTAGTTTATTGTGATAGAACTGTAAAACAAATGAATATTATTCATTACATTAATGAATGCATTAGGTCATGCCATAAGTAATGCGAATTTCCTTTTATATTTTGACCATTTTTATTCACACAAATAATTTTGTGGACTTTTAAACACGTGGTAGATTGTTGGTGCAATGTTTATATGCTGGATGAATTATTCTTCTCCAACCAAATTCGTCTCAAGATTGCTCAACAAAAGAGGAGCCCTCTTTTGCCAGGACAACACACAGCAACATGTGACAAGGCAGACACTACAGAAATTATAGAAATTTGGTTGAGAAACAATAATTCTTTTGGCATATAGACACTGCACTAACAGACTACCACTTGTTTAGGAGTCTGTAAAATTGTTTAAGTAGGAAAAAAGTGGTCAATGTCAACAACATCAAAAGTATTCTAGAGAATTTCTTTGCTACAAGGCAAAGGAACTTTTACAGAACAGGCAGTGAAAAATTGGTATAAAGGTGGCGAAAGAAAAATATATAGAAGACAACATAATGGTTTTGATTATGTTTTTGTATTTCCCCTTCCAAAAACGTGAAAGAAAATTCCCATTACTTATGAAATGACCTAACAGTATGCACATTAAATCATAAGCTGTTGCTATAAAGATTGATTTAGTAAATATACAAATTGAAAAATTTTAAATAAGGGTAACAATTACCAATCTATCCATAAATTTCTGGAGGTCTCACGCTGGTAACTATTATGACTATAATAATTAATATTTTTATATCAAATTTTTAGAGAAAGTAGCTCAAGAAATGTTCTTTCTGACGGCATTAAAGATTTTCTATACAAAAATTTAATTTTGCCCTCAAAAAATCCTTGAAAACTGCCTTTATATTCAGCCATCACCGTGGTTTCCCCCCATAAAGACGGGTTCGGAGAGCAGTACCAGGAACATGTTCACATATTTTTTGAAAAGTTTATTTATCCTAAGAGATATACAAAACAAACATTTCTTTTATAACTATTATAATTCCCCTATAATAACACAGAAAATTCTGTCATAATTTTCAATATCTGTTTTTATTAATTACTTCCATCAAATGGATGCCTTTGTATCAGTACAATTCATTTTAACCAGCTATGTTAAAATTATGCACATCTGCAAATCAGTATTAAAATATTACAATTTCATATTTTACAGTATTCGTCCTCTAGCTCCCTCTAAAACAGGTTTTTGCTTATATAATCATACAATTATCCGTTACATGACAATGTGCAGGGGAGATGAAAAGCTTTATGTCAAAAAGTAGTGGTTACCTGCTGAGCCAAATCAAGGTGCAAGTCAGTCTGACTGTAACAAAGCCTCTTGTATATTCGTTTTGCATACCAATCTTGGCCACGAAATTCACATTTGCATTACCTAGCCTGTTTTGTTGGTATGCTTCTTACACAGTTGGCTCTAATCTCATCGATTAAGATCTGTACATACTAGGATCTAGGAATGTTAATATTACAAGAAACCACAATAATTTATTATAATACAGCCTGCTGTACACCAGATGACTCGAGGCAATACAAGACACGCCTATCTTACTTTCTTAAACAATGAACGGAATCACATGATTCTGAAAGGATTTAACGTATTCGCTTTATTAGAAAAATGAATATGAGAGGGAGGATGACGATGGCAAGGGCAGGGACTACTTCAATTAGCTAAAACTCAAAATACAGTTCTATTTTGGTTTGTCTTGAACCACTGTCATTGATTTCAGTAAGAACAAAAAATTCATTTTGTACCATTATAAAAACTATGATTATAAGTATTATTAATATAACATAAAAGTGCATTTTCTATCAATTTAATAAAACAAACGAATAGTTTCAATCTTCAATTTTTTTTTCATGAATGTTAGTCATTTTTTTCTACATGTAATATAGGACTGCGCAATACCACTGCTCCATGGCTGGGTTATCGTCCCAATTTTGATTTTAAAAAGTTGTGATTTAGATATTTTTGTTTCCATTCCAATCACTTATAAGCTATAAGGCTCAATCTCGTGGTTTAGAATATACTGTTAGTGGAAACTATCACATATTGACGCAGATGTAGAATCGAAGTTGCATTAAAATATACTTATCCTAATACTTACAACTATACGACACGTACTTAAATCAATTACATTCATACAAAGCAGCCCCATGCCCCACCTGCGACAAATTTGATTTAAAGAAATATTCTGTACAAGGATATACAATAAATCTTCTTACACTGGCAGCGAATGAACTGAACTGATAAATATTTAAACTATTTCATCTGATACCGTCCAACTATGGAGCCGCCGTATCTTTTTTATGATTTTAACTACGTTAGCATTTAACATAGTCTGGAGACACGTCAACAATGATTGAGCCCCTGCGCCTTCCACCTGATAGAAAGTGGGCACCATATCTTTTCATTCTGTTATCCTACGCCATTTTACATGTTACTATCAATATGTTAAAATACAAATGTCACTCACACGAATTCTCTCGCACCTCTCATACACACAATTTTAAAATAATTATTATAATCGCGGGTATTTTAATTATTATTGTAAATAATCGGGGGCTGGTGATTAGTTATTTGTTTTCCTAGTGGTGTAAGTACGCTCACGCTAAGGTCAATGGTACGTACAGTAGGTGAGGTATGCTTTCAGGATCAAGGACACGGGGTGATAGATGAAATTTTGTCGTGCATCCGCTATTCATCATCTTCTTTATATTCTTCCTCGCTGTCACTTTTTACAGTATTTGCTGGAACTCCTACTACTACAGGTACACCATCTTTCATCTTCTTTTTGTACGCAGTCATTTCCTAAACAATGCACATATTTAACATGGACAATCTATTAAGTGTTGTACGTATGTAAGGTATAATTATCATTTATTTTACAGTATCACACAGAAATTATAAATACTGATAGTTAAAATACATGGAAATGCATACCCTTTCATATCGTGCCTTGTCCTTTTCTGCCATAGCCTCGTATTTCGATTTCGTTTCAGGATCTGCATCTGACCACTTTTTACCAAGTTCTTTAGCAATATCGCCTACACCAAACTCGGGATTTAACATTTTGACTTTTCCACGTTCATCATTGCAAAACCAAAAGAAGGCAGACCTAAATAATGGAATATAACAAATGTACGTTATACATTTTGCATTTCATAAATAAGAAGGATAACAATCGAAAGAAACACAGAGTTATTTCGGAGGCATTATTATACTATTATACCATATATAAGTACATGTTTAGTACATTTACTTACAGTGACCTCTTAGGAGCATTGTGATCTTTGATGTGTTTGCGTTTTTTGCCCCTGCCTTTACTCTCTCCTTTTGGTGGTGTATAGTTTTGCATTTCAGCATCATATCTCTTCTTATCTTTTTCTGCCATTTCATGGAAACGTTTCTTTTCTTTGTCTGACATTGTCTACAAGAACAAATAACACAAAATTATTCTTGTGTATTGTGAAGAATATATTCGCTATAAAATGTAAACTATAAATTCACAAAATAATTCCATACAATACATATTATATAAACATTACAAGATATTTCTTCAAATTCTATTAGCAAATTTCATATAAATTTTTCTGTTGATATTTTAGAGTGTAGTAGAGATTTTTAATGTATTATGAACCATAAAGAATATTATTAAATGGTTAACACAATGTTGAAAACACTTTTTAAATTTTGTATTGATATTCGTATGAATATCAGATAAGATAATGTCACTGAGGCTAATGCATTTTGTTAGAAGATTGCATAAAACATCAAATGATAGCTACTATCTTCACGTAAAGAAGGGAATGTCTTCTAATTATGTTTCAATAACTTCAAAACTGCTTTCTCATACTGCAACTAATATCAATGAGAAAACTGATACTTTTTTACAAATACCCTATCGCCGTTTAGAACTATTAATTTAAAATTAAACATAATTCTAATAAAACGTGTTTTCACATTTTGCGGATTATATTAAATATTGTATATAATAAAATTTAGGCATTTTAATCATTTTTTTTTGTGGCATGGCTACTTATAAAATTGATTGCAGTGAGGTGATGGTAGCTGGTATTCGTACGTTTGTAATAAACAAACAAGTGAGCTGGCTAGGTTTCACACATGGTGAGTCAGTGCAAGCAGGGGGTTGATTCGACATGGGTTTGAAAGCACTGATCGATAAAAATAAGGGTATACCGTAGAAGTTATCTATAAAAGTAATTATACACTTTCGAATATAACAAGACGAATTTACTTTATTTAATAACGTTAATCATATTAATTCTATATTTTTCATTTGAGAATTACAAAAAATATTTGCAGTTAATATATTTCATGAATGAAAGGGCGTATCAAAATTTTTAGCTCTCAGTGTTTGGATATAATAACGGAATGTCAATGTATTCTTTACAAATAAATACCAGACCTATTATCAAGATTAATTATAATGAATTGAACGAAGAATTAAAAGTAAAATATAGTTTGGAGCGGAACATTCTGTGAAAGGATGTACTAAAACTTCTACCGTTGTTGAAATTAACATTTTGGTACGATAACGAAAGGTCAACGTCTGTTAGCCCTTTCTAAAGAATGTCTGGTCTAAGTTTGGCAGGCTGCACGGAAAAAGTGTCCCCCCTTTTCGAAGGGTAAAATGACCAGATGTTGGTGTAGCACCTGTTCATAATGACGTTGCTTCATATTTCCAAGTCGTTTCACAAAAAAAAAAATATGTTCTTTGGCGTTCATGATTCCTTCACTAAAAATTAACGGTAAACTTTAACTATAGGATTAGTTATTGATGTTTATTCTCAGAGCACTATATTTCAAAATTGATCAAAATTATACCTAATCGATTCCTTGTTGCCATCAAATCCGTGTGTTACTCTCTTTCCTAGACTTCAAGAATATGATTTTTTAAGCATATCGCACAGATTTTTTTATTAATAAAATATATTAAAACATAAATAGTAAAAATAGAGGTACCAAAAGTTTATTTTATGCTCCTTCGCATAGTGTAAATCGTTTTTCTTTTGGAAAATTTTCAATACAGATATGCTTTATTAAAAGTTTTTCGGCACAAATGCATTTTACTACTCTTGAAACGTAAAATTACTTTTAATATTCGTAGCTTTTTACATGTATATTTTGCTTAGATTTCAAGATAACATTTTTTTAAGTAAATGTCTCGAGTATTTTCATGTTGAAACCGTTAAAATTAAACGCCCAGCAAACTTATAAATATAGCATAACCGTCACGCGAGTGAATGCCGATAGGCATTTGTTATACTTTATATGTTGAGAACTTTGCTGCCAGGACGATTCGCCAAGTTTTGCATTTGAGAACAGTTAAAATACGTTTATATTGAAAGATTATGTGATGTACGGTGCATTGTGCGTAAATATGCTACATGGTTCTTTATCTAAAACAATTATGTAGGCTAAATATTCTACTACTACCTATTTCAACGGCTGTACATACTTACTGTTACAGTTAGAAACGAAATTATTTAATTTTCCAGGATATTTTCAAAAATTAATGAAACCGCTTAAAGGGGTATAAAATAAAATATCAACATGGACTATTTTGTTAGAACCAAGCGATGCTTTTAGGAATATGGATTTATTTTTTGAATTTTTCATTCGGAATAATGCAGAAAATGCGTAGCAATAGTACAAAACAAATTTGAATACATACATACATAGTCAGTCACAAAAGTCTATATATACTCAAGAAATTCGTTTTTTTTTAATTACTGAAAGTATAGAAGCAAGCATAATTTTGTAGTATAGAAGAAAATATAAATAAATGCAATACATCACAAAAGTGTAGGGGTGAATGCTACCCGTGGTATAATTCAAATGTGCAAAAATTGTTATCACATTAAGGTGTATAATACTGCAATTAAACTAATATTATATTCTACAGTCTTTATAGTATTCACGATAGTGAAGATTCATAGTTATTATTTCAGATTTTTTGTTGTCTTATTTTTAAATTATCCAGCATGCCTCATCAAACATACACAAATAAATTTAAAGTAACAAACTGACGAGTGTCAAAACACCTGTATTTTCAGCAATTAAACGAATCCATTTGTGACTGACTAAATATTTATAAGTTGTATTTTTGTTATTTTAACTGGTATCAATTGCATTTTGACAGCTTTCATTGATAAAAAATTATAAGCATCGATGTGTCATCAAATTTACGCTTCAATCAGTCTGCTTACTGAAGTCTAGAACAAATTAACACTAGGTACTGATGACGCTGTACGGATTTATAAGTAAGCAAAATCTGAGAGAAATAACTGTCGATAATTCTGATTGACATTGGAAACAGTCCTTCAAGAACATTGTGAGAATAATATAATTATGTCGTTCACAGTATTTTTTATATAAATTACTTGAGCATATGAAAATTGAAGACCCGTTAATGCATCATCTTAAAATTGTTTACTTCGAATCATAATTTCATGCCTGATTCAATTATAATTATAGTCACTGGAGAAATTTTTGTATGGAATTCCATTTACCACAAATTATAACTAAGCATGTGAATAAAATTTCCCATTCCCGTTACCAGTTTCTAATACAAACTTCAAGGTTGTGGTCGTCTAATTCCGTTTCGTATTACACTGAAATAGGAAAAATAAAAAAAGTAGAGAATTTGGGGGATTTAAGAACGCGTGTGTGACTGACGTGTCATTGACTTTTGACGCGAGGCTTATTATATGCAAGGAACAAATTCTATGGAACGGGTTGTAAACCGGTCTTGATTCTAATCCTATCCATGACAGGACTGCAGGTAATCGGTGCAGGTACACGGTAACCGTTAATCCTAAATATTCCTGATCTGTCCACGTAAACTAGTTCTGTCACTAGAGTCAAGGAAAATTCATATGATTACAAACTGAGCGTGATTCTGATAATCATGACGATCAGCATTGCGCGAATGTATAAAGATATTGCATCAATCGATCAAATATTAATAGAATTCGGTGTGTCACTCTTGACTTTGTTTCAAGCTTTGAAATATACGTAAATGTATGTTTAATAACACTGTTCAACACATACTTAGGCTTTTAACACTGCATGGGCGTTACTTATACATTTTTTGTGCTGAATATGAATATGGAAACCATGTGTTTTGCTTTTTGTGCGAAATCATTCTTTGGACTCTACCGAATAAAATGATATCAAACATTATAGCATTATAAAGTCTTAAAATGTTGCCTACCATGCTACATGGGCTGAAAAAGACAGACCTTTCTAGACTTTGATGCAACATCAGAGTAACCTCGAATTATGCCCTTTTTAATAAATGCTGTTAGTAATTATTTGTAGTTGTTTACTGGTTATGTGAGACCTTTTTTAAATATTTTTACTAATACTGTTCGTAGTCAGATAAATAACAACTGAATTTAAGTATCACCCTGATGTATGTGATATAGCAGTCAGTGTTAAACATGTTCCAACAATGATCAAAGTGAAAAGGACACCTGAAACGTACCAATTTTGCGGATACTTTCCAAATTATTTTATAAACAAAGACTCTAGAAGGAAATCTAACTACACCACGCGATAGAGCAGACCTTTATTCTACGGGAAGCATCAAGAAAACGTACAAGTCGTGTTTTGTTTTCCATACAGAAGTGAAATAGTTTGGCAGAACACGCGGCGCCAGCAGTGGTTCTCATCGCTTGCGTTTAGCAGTTCTGTTTACACTGACAACAGCTACCGAGGTGATCGTCTGAGATTATGATGAACCCTTGCATGTTGGCGGATCACGTTATTACGAATCTCCCTAAACATGGTTTTGGGCGTAGACGGTCAATAGTTGAAAAGATATTTAATGTAAAAACAAACGCTGCGTAGCAATCTAGCGTCTATCCAACTGCTCAAGCTCTTCTACTTGAAAGCAGCGCTTATAATAGAGTACATAAACCCTATCGGAACTTTAACATGAACCCTAGGATGCTTAAGGTTTTAGAAGGTTTAAGGTCAGCGTAAGGCGTTCATTTTGTGTCTGCATAAGCGAAAGTACTCACAATTGTACTTTTTCTGTCCGAGCTATGTTTATTTATATAGTAAAGTAATATAAAGCAAATAGGTACTTCTTATTGAAAAAATAAAATATCAAAAATGTTTATTTACAATCATTAAATACAATGTCTTTCTGACACAAAACCAGACTATTGGCTTGCACCACAAATTCCTCTTTAAAAAAACTAACGTTTCGAATTCTGTGAACATTTTTTTACCCTGCCTTAAGCGTCTAAGGGTTAAATATCTTTTAAACTATTGACCATCGACGCCCAGAACCATATAGAGAGAGATTCGTAATAACATGATCTATCGGCATGCAAAAACTCATTAAAATTTGTGACGATCAGTTTAGTAGTCTTCCTCGTGAGCAACATGGAAAGCGACTGCCACTATTGTGTAACAAAACTGCTAAACGTGCGCGTTGAGTTCCACTGCCGGCGCCGCGGGTTTTGCCACTCATTTCGCTTCTGTATTGACAACAAAACTGGACTTGTACTTTTCCTTGATGCTTTCCGCAGAATAAAGGTTTGCTCTATCGCGAGTAGATTTCCTCCTAGAGCATTCGTTTCTAAAATAAAATGGAAAATATCCACAAAAATTAGTGCGTTTTCCATATCCCTTTTACTTTTGATCATTGTTTAAACATGTTCCAGTCTTTATAATGTTATAATAATTGGTATCACTTCATTCGGAAGAATTCAAAAAATGATTTCGTGCAAAGAGCAACTGAATAACTATTACTGTTAAAGCACAAAACATCTTTCTTGCATCTTTTTTTCTTCAAAATTTGTTTTCAAAAAATGAGCAATGGAAACAAACGGTTCACAGAATCAAATTCAGCGCACAAACATGTACAAGAAACGCCTATTCAATGTTAAAAGTCCAAAAGAAGTCAAAATTTGTTGAACAGTGTAATTAACGTCATTTGATTGCTTTATCTTTGAATGACGTATTTTCAAATGTTTCCTACTTTTTGTGGCCGAAATATTTTAGACATGTTAATGAACACTTGCCTAAAATTGATAAAGTTTAATAAAAGAATTATTTTTTATTTATAGAGTACAAAATTTTGTTGCTTGCTGTCTTATTTACGAAAAAGTTCGAATAGTCTTCAACAAAATTAACGAGTAGCGACTTACGGGTGAAATCAGTTAACCCGTTGAACTCTGAAAATTTCTAAAAAAAAGCGTGCATCGTGTACTGAAATATTCCTCGGTGGAACACGTGTTAAACTGAATATTTCGTTGTAATAATGTCTATGATATCGATTGTTCAGTTGATTTAGTTCTCTAAAACTGCAGAACATGTAACGAAATATATACATTTTAATAAAATAATTATCCGAATACATAGGTTTACAGCGTACAATAAACAGCTGTGTCTGAACCAGTACGGTGATTCTTAGAACATAGTGAACGATTTTTGCGGAACGCATGTATGCGTTCATCGTCCTCAAATGGTTAACTGTAAAATAATATTAGGTCAGTACATAACTTTGTGCGTATTTTTCTGCCGGAGTTCATCTCTTGTTTATGAGTCTTAGGCTGTGTTTACATTGGTAACTTACTTGTACCAATAACTGGTGCTTGTAGCTAACCAGGCTCCAACCTCGGGACAGGTAGATGTTTACATTAGTAAATCAGGCTAACTACTCGTACCAGTTACTGGTACAAGTAACTTACCAATGTAAACGCAGCCTTACTCATTATGATCACTTACAAAAATTTAGACAAAAAGAGGATTTTTTAAATTAAAGAACGGGAGTGAGTGCAAGTGGTTTGCACGTTGTTATTTTATGGCGGTAAGAATGCAACAATGGTGACAGAAAAATCAGGCACAGTTTACGATGAGAAATTTATCATATCTTGTAAAATGGAGTTTCTATTTAACAGTAACCAAAAAATGGGTAGATGGGGTTTAAATCTAAGGAAAATTTGTTGTTTGGTGGACTAAGGACTTATTAAATGATTACTGCGGAAATCCATGCAAAGTAATTGATAAAATTGAATGCAAAATGTATAAAAAAAACAGTTAACTTTGGTAGATAGAAGGCAGGTTTTATTCCACTATGATATAACAAGACAAAGCAAAATCAACGTTGAGTAAAATTAAGGAATTTGACTCGGAAATTATTTCTCGGTGTACTCTTCAGACATCGTACCAAGTAATTATAATTTATTTCGTAATGTACAAATAGATGTCCAGGGAAAAATGTTTCCAAATGCGTAAGAAGTCCAGAAAGCATTGTAGCAGTATTTTGAATCAAAGACAGTGTTCTTTTCTGTAAGACGCCCTGAAACTTTACTGGTGAACCGGCAAGTCATCGTAAATAATGAAATGTAGTATGGATTAAACATACAAATGATAGTTTTAATCTTTCATTAAACTTTAGTGAAAAATACGCACGAACTTATGGACTGACTAGATATTTTAATTAGTAGTATTTTTACTCCGGGTCACAACACTAGAAACTATCATTATCTTGCAGTTATATTTCTAATTCTCTGCCTTGGAGTAACCACACACTCCTCGTGGTGTACATGGTCATCCATATTACAATAGGAACTCGATTATCTGTCTTATAATTAATAATAAGATGACCCATTACAAGTACATTTTACATGAAAAATGAACTTTATTTTATACTGTAAAACACATGGTGGTATAAAATCAAGTACACAATATCACTATGATAATTTAAACCTGCAACTAACATAAGATGACCCAACTTTCGAATAACCGGTGTTTGGATAATCGAGGATCTACTGTAAAAACACGAGGCCCACTCATAAACTTTGAAAAGATTGTCAAAAATGAATCGCCCGTGGTAAGAGATATTTATATCTATCACGGCACTTGAACACTTAATTAACTCTAATGCACGCAGCCAGGCACGGAGTCAAGGAAACAGTTAAAAGGAAAATGTATCTGTAAAGTTATGCAATAAGGTTTTTCACAGATACAGCAATATAGTAAAGGTGAATCTTTGAAATTCAATGTTGCATACATTTATGCACAAGTTCACTTGTATACTTTATAAGTTTTCTTTCATTCTCTTTACCATGTTTGCCTTTCTTCATTACCATTTTATTATTTTATGTCACGTAAATCTAATAATATTGGACGATTGCTTTTGCCAGGGCAATTTATGATAAATGCATAAATAAACGCACTCATAAATTATAATATAACATGATATCATTCAGTAACATGATAAATCTCTTAATGGATTAATGTATGTAGTCACATAAAAAAGAAGAAAACACATTATTTTATAAGTACTATTATGTTCTACAAAAGATTCAGAAATATTTTATCGGTACATATTAAATTTGTTTATTCCATTACACCAATTGTAGACCATTAGTAGACTGAAAATACTATTAACTGTTCCTATCGACCAAGAACTTAACGTCTCCCAACAATCTAAAATTTGTAACTACACTTCTGAAATCTTTGCGACGTTTCTGTCACCAAAAAAGACAAGCAATTATTTTATCTTTACCAACGACTAAGAATAAATATAAAAGCTTATTGAAAAGTATTGAGAATTTTGAGCTGACCATCCTTGTTGTGCAACTTGTACTTCATACAACATATTATTAAAATGTATGGAAAGAAGTGAATCAAGTTATTAAGTTACTTTCTGAAAATTTATTAGAAGTATTAGCATTTCATTTGAAAAAATAAGTCATGCATGAGTAAAATTCTTTGCGCCCTACATGAAAGTATTGTACAATTTTTATACTAGTGGTACATCTTAAAATATACAGCATCCTACTTATGCGAAATAGGGAACATATTCTTAAATCTTTAAAAGATGAAACAAGTCTGTCCGAATGCCATTCCCTCATATTAAAATACACATATTAATTTTGATGTGTGTAATTATTTGTAATTTGTTACTAATAAGCAGTCACAATCAACATTAAGCATACTTAAATCTGCAATAAAATCGAATTAAGCCAGATGAATGTTGCAAAGCTAATTACACTAGCTTAATGATAGTACATTAATAGTAAAACGGAAAAATTGTATGTGTAAGTAGAACAGCAATCCTAACAGTTAAGTGATGAAACGTCGCTGGTGTGTAAATTAAATGCACGTCAGATTAAATTTGTATTGTTAAATACTGATTTTTTCCCAATTTGTAAATTCTTTTCTGTTAAAAGTACATGTTATATAATTGTACTATATAAACTGCGCAAATATATGCTGATTTCACATAATGAGTGCTCATAACGTGCATGTGTCTTTGACATTGCTGAATTTCATTCTGAATTTATTACCGTTTTTCATAAGTATGTAGCAGCTATATTTCGCGTAGTTGCGGCTTTAAATACTTTTATATCACTTTTTGTAGCTATCATTTATATTGCTAACATAAATAAAGATGTTGTTTTTATATGAATTTGATGAGAGTGAATACATCTATCCATTATGATGGAATGTTCAATATATTCCGAAAATGCATCTTGTCGAAAAGTGATGATTATTCTACCATAAACTAGCGCCGGTTCAAAAGAATGCCGCACGCTGGAGACAGACTAATAAAAGCCGAAGCAATAAATGGCTTAAATGTTATAGTACAATTATTAAAAATACGTTATGAATGATTAAGAGTATGTTATAAAAGGTAATACTCTTACCTTCCACCTCATTGCACATTTTTTAGAGAATTCCCGGAAAACAATTTTCTCCTCAGGGTGTTTCTTTTTGTGTTCCTGGCGACACGTTTGCACGAAGAATGCATAGGCAGTCATCCGGCCCCTTGGTTTCGAATCCTTTCCTCTCGGCATATTGTCTCGCTGTAAGCTCTGAGCGTTATTTTGCTGAAGATTGTTTTGTTGCGGTAGCTGTTGTATCTGGTGCTGTAATAAAACAGACAAATGAAACTGTTAATAACGCGGCTGTAATTGGCGACGTCACTTAACCTTCGTTGAAGGGATACTTTTAATGACATAGTCGCCTAAAGTTGCATTTATAACAAAATTAAGAAATTCATATTTGTCATAAAAGTCTTAAAACTTTAGTCGATTATATCACGATTACACAAAATTCTCCTTTACTTCATACTTTTATATTTTGAAATTTGCTGAATTTCGCAACTTCCCATTCTGTGTATATCTACTACTATTTGTAAGGGTATACTTTTATGCAAGCGTCACTTACATTGCTTTTAACTACTACAATACTCTAACTGATCAAGTAGCTTTGCAATCGCCCTCTCCGAAAATTTTTAAAGAATTCACCAAAGTAGTATCATACGTGTACAATTTACATTAGTTGAATACACCGCTAAGCTCTCGTGCAATATATTGATAATGCTTTTTATATTTCTAATGAAATTTTGTATATGCGAAGCATAATTGATATAATAGTAGCGCATACAAATTCGGCGTGTGGGCATTTTATTATTTTATACACATGTGTATCTAAATTACGTGTAAACACTACGCGCGTAAGTATAGAGTTAAAATCTTCTAAATAAGTCATTAATACGAATAAACTAGAATCATTTAAGTTAAAGTAACATTTAATAAAATATTGCACTAGCACTGTTTTTCTTACATGAGACTTCAAGAAAAAGATTGCTAAATAAGTGTATTTATCAGTAGAAGCATTCCGAAGATAGTGTAAACAAACATTAAAATGTTTTATAAAACTATCCGAGGTGGTACAGCCCAAATTGTATATCAGTAAAAAAATAATAGTAAATATGAGTACATTATTATTGCACATATAATTAAGACATGCGTAGTTATCCTCTTAAATATTTTTTATCGGCACTATTTATCTGAGAATAAGCATAATGCGAGAACTTTGTAATATCATGTTTCTCTGTAGTTTGGCTGCATTTCAAAAAAGGTACAGCGAATATGCTTAATGTGAGATTTTTCAGAATACAAGTTTCATTTTAGGTTTACGCTCTGCGTTCATGAAATAAACAATAAATACATATATTTTTTAAAAGAAATTTGTATGTGTGTGTTGTTCCCTTCATGAATGCAGAGCGTACTCATAAAATAAGAATTGTATTCTAAAAAATATATACGTATATGAACGCTTCAAAAAGGAAAAAAATACTGTAGTTGCATTTCATAGATAACGCTTTCATCTTTCTACAAATGCAGGAAATGAGAATACTAATAAATGCAAACTTAAAAAATATATCATATGACATAATAAATATTTCATTGGCAGCAAGGCGTAATAAACACGGTAAATTATAACTTTTATCTTAATTTTAAAATATGAAATGTTTCGAAAATAAATCTGCTTACGATACCGTAAAAAAGTTCATATTTTATGAATATAATATAGTACTAATGGACTGATGATACAGAAACGTCGTTGCAAAACAGAAAATCGATATTGTTAAGTGAGATCGTAATTTCTGTATGAATGCATAGCTAAAATGTGCAACCATGAAGTATACGTAATGTTGAATTACAGACGATCATGAAAGAAAGGTTCATTATACTTTTTCATAGGAAAAAAAAAGATTGTTATGAATGTGATATATACATTCAGTTTTTAAGGTGTGTTCTTAATTACAAATTTCAATCATTTTCTAAGGTAACGGGTACTGTTTACTAATTCTTAAATTATTTTCGGGAGTTAGACGTATCACTTTTATAATTATGACACAGTCGTTAAATATGAAACTTCATATTATACAAATCCCCCCTTATTTTATAATTAACAAATGCTCTTTTATTATTTTTAGTGCATATTATACCATATAATAACATTAACAATAGCATAATTAGTAAAATTATCGAAAATTCCGAAGATGCGAATTAGACAATACATCATGAACATTACCATATACATTTTTTATCATTCACCTCTAGTAAGGAATAAGTGCACAGTAAATTTATAGAAATTAATATAGTTCTTTAGAGACTTGTATAAAGAACTATTTATATAATGAGAACGTTATAACATTACATGTGATTCATCTGTCTAATTTTTTATTGTATTAAAAATGCAAGAGCATGTTCTATACGTAAAAAATATGTAAAACAACGTAGAAGAATAGTATATATATATATATTACAAACAGATTGTTCTTAAATGCTTTGCTTTATAGTCTTCTTCAAGTAGAAAAATTAAATTTGACTTGCTGAAGTATCCAGGATGTGTTATGGAAAAGTAAATAACCGTTGAACTGTGCAAATGTATATCGTAAAAAATCAGATAAAAGGATAATGTCCACTACTTTCTCATTAACGTTAAAAGGGAACCTTTATCGGAGAAAATTTTTGTTATTTAACATTCGCTACTTCTACTAGTAACCGTAAACAAATACGTACATTCGACTGAACTTGCCGGAATTAAATCGAGTTTAACCGATCGACCTCAGTGTAAGGGAAAACATGCGCTCTCAGAAACAGTTGTAACGCATGGTTAATTTCTAAGAACGCTTATTACCTTAGTTTTATACAATAAAAGTAGGGAAATGTTCTGTGCGGTCGTACAAAATACGTAGCAATTAATAAATATGAAATACTGATTGAATAGCGGATTTGAAAGGATCGCATTATGGCAGAATTAAACTCGGAACGTGAAATACATGGCGATATTTTTTAGCATGTAATAATGGAGAAGGTGAAAATCTAACTCATGCAAGATTCTTTTATTTGCAAAACGTTCAACGTGTATTTTTTGCTTCATATTAGTAAGATTTCCAATCATCATTCCTAGCATAAACTGTTCGATGTTAATTCTTCATCTATGGCAATCGTAGTCTCCGTAGTAATTATAACCGTTTAATAACTACTCTACTGCATTCGATAATAAATCATTTTCTCCTACTTTTAAGATTCGAACAGATATTTATTGCTATTTTTAATTGGCCTTAGAATATATCGGCGTTAAATAATTTTAGAAATTCCTAAAAAAAATGTTCGTTTTAAAAGTGTATATTGCTTTTCGATTTTGAAACAGTTTTTGAAAAGTAACGTTACTTCATTATACAAAACAGGCTAATATAAAACCGAACCGAGGTAGAGAGCACAGTCAGAAAGATAGGTAAAAATTTTAAAACTTTATAATGACACGCAATAAAATGTTTTTATGTTTACCTTGTAAACTGAAGAAGAAGACAATGTTTTTCTAATTATAATTTAACACCCTATTTTCTTAAAAGGTCTTAAACTCAACAAAAACGAAGCTGTGAAAATAATAGTTTTGCGTAAGTATTTGAAGTATTTCAACTCCGTATTCAAATACCGTATATTTCAACTTTGAAAGATGATAATATCGATAAGGGCCGTTCTTCGTGGCGCATCACATTTAATACGAAAATTGAAAATTACTAATAATTCATATCTCTGTGGAATAAACATACAGATATCAGAAAACATCATACAAAAACCTAAATATCTTTTTAATTTGAAACCAAATGATTTAAGATGTTTTGGAGAGAAAATTTTCCAGTGAATTGTATGAATCGAGAGAAGAAAGCGTTTCTGAAAATAATAGCGAATACTTATTTAAGCTATAGCTTACTTTTTGTAAATGTTTATAAATTCTATTTAGTAACGTTAATATTTCACACTTACAATACGGTAAAGATGAGAAAATATAAATTCCCTTCCTCCATTTACCTCTATCCTTGTAATCTTCAATTTTCGGACTACTTTCTGACTTTCTCTCCACCTGATAGATACGGACTTTAATCTTGACTTTCATTCGAGCTCCGTTTTAATATTGCTCCAAATACGTTTTCAATATTCTGCGACATTAAGTACTCTTCATTGTAACATTCGAGAAAATGATACTTCCGTTTAATATTTGATACTCAATTTAATCGAAGTGATAATTGTCTACTGGAATAACGATTTCGAAATCTTTCACATGCCTCTGCCTATACCTTTACTTAACGTTGTCGATAGTAAAAAAAAAAAGATCACTGGAAATAATCATAGAAACGTAAACAGTAACTTGTTGACATGTTCGGCGAATTCGAACTTGACTACAGAAACGTGTTTTGAAGGTAAGAATGTTTGTATCGAGTGATGGTCTATCCGACCAGTATACCTGTTCGCAAAGATTCAAAAAGTGTTACGATTTGAAACAGTTGAAGTCTAATTAGCAAAATCTTATGTATGTATATGTGTATAAAGTATATGTGATGTATTCATTAGGATCCTATATTTTCCGTGCCTGGATATTAAATAATTCATAAACTGACAATTAATTTTGCCGTTAAGAGATACATAAATAGAGGCGCACTTAACACAAAATTGTATTACTGAGTATACGTAGTTTCCCTCTAATTAATCTCAAACCGGCTGAGAAAGAACGTCTCGTTAAAAAATACGAAATTTTTCAAGAGAGCAAAGAACGTGAAAGAATGTACGCAAATATTTCCGAATTTGAAAAATATACAAGCTTATAAAAACAAAAAACAATTACTACGAAATTTATATAAGTAATAAAAATCGTTTGCCGTCATAAATGTCTTGTTCTGAGTAAGAAAAAGCAATATAGGCTCCAGCGTAAAGATTTGAATTTTAAGTCGGTTGGAGTCGAAAGGGCAAGCCCATCGATAGGAATTCCGGTTTTCAATTATGAATGACTAAAATAACGTTGATCGGAGGAATCGAAAAAGAAGGGGACCGGCGCGACAAGAGCCGCTGTACGAACGTACATACGAAGAAGGCCGCACGAAACCCGGAATCAATAGCGGACAACGGTCGGAGGGGCAAGAGACGCGAGTCAGGATGAAACGCAGACGGTAGTGCGAAAAGCAAGCACGATAGAATACGTTATTAAGAATTTTTTAACCCATCGAAGTCTTGAAATTAATGTCTAGGTATCCTGCTATTATTTTTGTCTCGAATACCGAGCAATTATTTTTGTCACAAGAGACAGGCAAGTTAAAATGAACATGATGTAACATACGGTAGAAATTAATGAGGAATTCCTCGACAATACACTTCAATGAATCGGCAATTGCTTCACTTTTCGCACTGCATATGAAAGGTAGAATTTAATGGCTACTAATATTATTGTTTTAAATAATGGCAAAGTAAATAGATATATGACATAAGCAAAAAGATACGATAATTGAGAATAACAACAGTTAAATCGAAACTGTAACAGCAAGAACCATTTCAGACTTTACCAAAACAAAGTGGAAGAATCAACCTTCTGGAAGTGTAGATTACTATGTCCTATCTTCATGAAAATAAAAATCTGTGCTAAAATATTACTTATAACCAATAAGAAATTTCCGAATAGTTACGTGTTATTGCGATTACTACAATTACGATCGTAAGAAGCATTAGTTCCTCTTTTCCGTTCTAAAGACACAGCGAAACACCGGTGCTTGCTCGATTAATTGAAATTAATTATTCTGAACTTGTCTAAAAGAAGAATACTATGAAACCTGAAAGCTTACGATGGGCATCAATCTACGTACGGTACCAAGCTATATTGGAGAAACGAAACTCTAGAAACCATGTAATCAATGTTTCAGGCTAGTACTTAGAAAAAAACCTTCACAGAGCATCGCCGAACGTATCTACCAAACAAAATGAGCAACTCGAGGTTGCAGATATGCTCAGTTAAACGATAAAAATCAGTCAAAAAGCGTAGCAAAATTCGAGGACAAGAAACAGTAAGACCCGTCCAGGTTTTTCTTCGAGCCGCATAAAAGAATTCCGCGCAAACAGAAGTAAGCGATATAGGCTAAAAACGAAATAATAAGAATAAGAATAATAACAAGTCAGAAGCAGGCAATGATGAAGAAAAGAGGAAGCTTAAAGGGGTCGATCTTCGTCGCAACATACCGGGGACATAACGGGGGGCGTGGACGTTTGTGTGGTAATGGGCGAGAGGTGCTGCTGTTGTTGGCCCTGCAATTGCTGATGCAGGTTGTTCTGTCCGGCGTCCATAACTCCACCTGGGTACCACCACTGTACGCCAGGCGGTGGTGCAGAAGGTGAACCAGATACACCTCCGCCTGATCCAGGGCCTGTTCCTAATCTATAATCATAGCCTCCCCTCATGCAGGACCCAACCGGCGTAGACGTAGAAATGGGATTCGACTGCGTGCCCGTGGTGGCTGGGTTCTGAAAGCTGGAGGCCATCTTGTAGGAGAAAAGCTGCTGGGTAGCGGCAGCAGTACTCCTAACAATATCCTGATGATGTTGCTGTTGCTGTTGCTGTGCTTGCTGTTGTTGCTGTTGGTTCATCAAATGTTGATGGAGATTCTGTTGTTGTTGCTGCTGTTGATCGGGTGAAACGGTGTTCAAACCCGAGGGCCACCAGGCGGTACCACCGGAGTTATCCTCGCGGTTTCCTGGGCTCGCCGTGCCCCAGCCACCGGCTACGCGGTGGTGTTCCGACATATCGTACACGCGGACGGTCTGTCTGTCACTTCGGCCTCGTTTACCGAACGGTGCCACCAACGAGAGAAAGAAGGATGCACGAAGAAATTACACGACACGCACTCACGTACCACACATACGCTCCACCGTCTCCCTCATACAGCAGCAAGCATTCGCGCACGCATACACGCCACTGTCACACACACGCCACTCTCTCTCTCTCTCACACGCACACACACACACACACACACCAGCGCGCAGCACGCACACGTTGCGCGCGCGCGTACTTACGCACTCGCTCTCGCTCTCACAATGTGTACACGATGCACGTACACATACGCACACGCACCCTCACATTCGTATGGAGTCCTGTCGTGGCCGTCGAGTATCGCGACACGCACCGCACGCGCTCTCTCTCACTGTCACACTACGTTTCTCTTGTCCATCCGGTGCACTACACGATCACTAGTACTCCTTCGAGCTCAAGCCGCTTCATACACGTTTTTTCCACGATGTATAGAGCAGGTCCTCGTGAATACGTACGTTATACTTGGGATGCGGTCTACTCGACGCTACGCTCAACCGTTCGTTAGCTCCAGGAGTAGGTATGGCGGGTACAGGAGGGGGGCGGGCGGGTGGGTAGGGGAGGGCGCTCTCTCCCCTTCTAGCTCTTTCTTTTTCCCTCTGTCCCCCCACCATCAGCAGATACAGTCCATCTCTCTCTTTTTCGCCCCTTCTCTCCCTCTCTCTCTCCCTTGCTTTACTGTCTCTCCTTTCTCCCTTCTTTTTCTCTCTGTCTCTCTCTCTTTTCCCTCCCCTAAGTACTCATGGAACCTTTCATTTGTGAGACACGGCGTTTCTTTTCGTAGGCATCAATAAAGGTATTAGGCATAAGTACGTATCGTCATTCATTTATGCGTACACTATTGCTTCTCTTACACAAAGCTGTGTACAGCCTTTTCTTCTTCGAAAACGTGACGTCTCTTCTTATTCGCTCATACACACGCTGCTAATTACGCACTCTATGCGACACCACGCGCGCGTAGAGACGCAATGCTTCTATTACGTGTATATGTACACCGACGCCGGCCGTTACACAGTGGTAGTGGAACGCGTAATAGCTTTTTCACATGGAGAAGCTTACGCGCGGATTGCTTCTCTCGCCACTGACTCTACACGCGATGCCGTCGCACACACAGAGGGCGAACCTGGCGAGGACGGGCTGGCTGGACGCTTGTATATTCTCTCTTTCTCTCTCTCCAACCCGATCCCCTTCCACTCGAACCGAAGTCTCTCTCACTCGCTACTTGTCTGTTTGTCTCTTTCTCCGCGTTTCTCTGTCTTTTTTCTACACGTTCGAGCTTAGCCTTCCTTCCAGCGGACGCCGGCGAACTCGTGCAGCGTTGCCAAACCACGCTTTCACCCGCCCGCTCACAAAGGAAAACCCGAGTACGTCGACCAATCGAACTACGTTACAGTCATGGTGGGGATAGCGGGGGCCTACCACTACCGACATCGAGGCAACGTCGCTTTCTCTCTTCCGTTCGTAGAGAATTCGAGAGCCATGGCTCGTAGTCCCTGGTAAGGTAGAGGGGCGAACGACTGCAAACCCTTCTCTACCCTTGAAACTCGAGGTCAACTTTTAGGCAGAGAAAGAGAGCGAAAGGGAGAGGAAGACACACCAACTCTGACTTGTCGCCGTGCGCTCTTTCTTCTCGCGCCTTTTTTTACCCTTCTTAGTTTCGTTACACTGCTACGGTCACTGGAATTTGCTCCACATTGGCACTTCCTGCTTTTCGCGCACCCTTTTTCTGCATGTCAAGTCGGCCTTACCGACCGAAGAACTCTCTTGCTCCTTGTCATTTGTCCGTCGATACGGTAGAGCTTTTAAAATTTCCGGAGGAACAAGTTGCCGAGCAACTCTTAGTACTCTCATCTCAATTATAAAAAAATTGCAATTTACCACAACAAATATCACAGTTAAGCATATAAAATATACATACACATATATATGCTGGTAACAATCTAGTATATTACTTTCTAACCACCTTTGTTGCTTAGTTCCAGATTTTATCTTTTGAGACAAGCTTCAATTGTTATATTAAAATTTGAAACTTTGCAGATTTTCATTTGATAAACATCCTAAACTGAATGTAAACAATATTTTTCTTTTTGAACTTTTTCAAAACTTCGATTGAATCTTAATTTTCATTAGAATAAACATTTTAAACAAAGTGAAGTTAATATACTACAGATGAGGTAAGAAATAAACTATAGGTAAATAGCAAATATTATCTCAATAATTTTACAAACAAAATCAATGATAGAAAGGTATATTATCAAAACTATACCTAATGTTGACATAACATTCGTAATTTTAATTATTTCTTTAAATAAAGAACAAATTGCAGGATATTGCATAGAATGTGTTTTCCAGTGACCCCCCCCCCCCATCCACCCGTTTTATAATATTGTATCATTGTCAGTAGAAAAATGGAATCGATTAATATAGAAACAAAATATGGGAATAATCAGCGTATCGCGTGTTACCATGTAAAATATAAAACCGAGCTGCACGAGAAATTTCTAACTCCTGCCAGAAACAACGTAAAATTGCGCAATCCTTTGGAATTCCGATTTTTTTTCAAATCGCGCACGGGCCAAACAAAATGAAAATGTATATCATAGGATTTGTACGTCGGGCTTCCTTTCTTCCCACTCAACCCCCAATCAAGAGGCGGGTGAGTTGGAGGTATCCCGGCGAATTGAGAGAGAGGAGAAGAGAACCGGGTCCGGGTCAATAAGACGCGTGAGCGAGTGAAACAGAGATGGAACGCGCAGGAGAGAGACAGAATGAGCGAGCAGGCAAGCAACCGCGCAGGAGAAAGAGAGAGGTACAGCGACCGCGCATTCCCAGGGCTAGGCAACGTAACGAACGAACGAACGAACGAACGAACGAATGCAAGAAGGGGCATGGTGAACAAGGGAAATGGTGGAATGGCAAGAAAAAGAGAGGTACCAATGATGAAGGTAAGAGAAAGAGAGAGAAAGAAAAAGAAATATACGACGAAAGAGAGAAAAGGCACAGCAGACAACGAGAGAGCTCTGGCTTCAAATTCTCGATTCGTGTTGGTACTATAACGTTCGTTCGAGCGGGGCTAGCCGATTCCTTCCGAAATGAACCGATCTCCCTCGGAACACCCGATTCCGAAATATTGCCAATGTGAAAATTGTCGATGCGATGATAAAACATTGAAATCGGATTATAATAGTAATTATGTATATGAAACAGAAGATGTTCTGATGAACTCTGGCTCTGATTCTGAAAATTTGCCGAAAAAGTTTTGCAATTTCCCCCCAAAAAGATGAAACAGAAAAATTACGTGTAGATACGACTTAAAGCAGCACTTTTTATGGTGCTAAATATTCAAACTGTAGAAGCAAATATGTGTACATATTTTATGCATATAAGCAAATAAGTACGTATCACGCGATTTGATTGCGAAGCTGGCATTAGTACTTCAACTTGATAAGCAAATAGATTATCTGTAAATAGATGAATAACATTTTATGACAGAATTCAAGATAAAAAATATTCACAATTTTTCTTTAGAATATGGTACAGAACTAAATTTTTACTGCATAGTCAGAGTTTAAAAAATCATGTATGTTACGTCAATTTCTTTAACTAAATTCTTCAGATTCCAATATTAAGATATTTTATTCAATACTAAGGACACGACTGAAAATATGTACTTTAAATATTTATATACATTGTTTAAAATGTGTACCGCGTATACAATTTCAAACATTATTATCATGCCTAAATTAATCAACTGTTATGAGGTGTTAACATGTTCTCGTGTTCAAATCATGTAAGCTAAAAAAATCCTATTCTTCGGACACATACATATTAAACAACACTGTCACGATGAATTACTGAAATATGTAAAATATTGCAGATATGAAATGTCACTCGTCGTTAACGAATCGATTTTCCGATAATCCATAATTTACGAAAACGCGATTATCTGTTTTGACAAGTGCTTACGAAACTTATTAGTTTTTCATTTTTAAGAAAATTATACTGGTGTACATGATTATACAAAGATAATCAGATAACAAAATTAAAATATGAAATTAACGAAAATGTTTTTGAGGATTGAAATTAAACTTTCCCTTTGTTCCCTACATTATTCTAGCTCTTAAAAAACACCACATTTAATAATATTCATATGATTGCATCAATTTCGTTTTATTCATAGCAGTATTGTGTTTTATTATGTATATTATAATTATAAAATGTATATAAATACAAAATCTTAAGGTACAGCTTAAGAAAAAGGAGTATGATATATCTATCATGGATCGATGCCAAACGTGTACATTCTATATTCTATAGACCGCGTGTACAGGAGTATTATTTGCGTTTAGCCGAAGCACCTGTATAAAGAAGTACTGTAAAATATGAAATATCTTTTTGCATAAATGTATATACAAATGAATTCATTCGTATGTGAAATTTATCTACGTATGCTATGTAACATTCTTCCCTTTTTTTTGTTGACAACGAATAAATAATAATTGCGAACCGTATATATATATATATATATATACATATACATATAATATATACACTCGATATATAAAGTTCAACATGCCCGCCAGAATTACGCAAGATCACTTTCAATTTTATTATTCTGATATTTGAAACTGCTTCTGCGTTTCACTACAATTCAAACGAAATATTTTACGCGATGACTCAAACTCTGAAAATCTTTAATACGTAAAAATATTTATTTAATTAAACAGAAACGTTAATTACCAAAGTACCATTTGTGATGATTATTAATTTCCTGTAAAGGAATTAAATTGTTGTTAAGTATTCGCAACAATATCAACATAATTAAAAAATAACTTATTGTTGAAATTGCAAGATCTTCACGTAGACAGAGGGGTATGAAGAAAATATTTTGTAAAATAGTTATGCAATAAATTCTACATCATACTTAAGTCGTAGTTAATTTCTTGTTCTTAGATGCTTATCCTCTAGATACCCGTGTGTAATATTAGACTGTACGGAATATTTCACTGTCGTGTAATATAATGCGATTTTTATGTGGCGAATAAAACAACGATTTCCGGCCACTTTTATAAAACTAAGGAATTGTAAAAACATTTCATGGGATCACGGTAAATTTACTCGACATTAACTCTTGGCAAAAATGTATTACTCCATGTAAAATTTGAATATTTAAGTACATATGCTCTATTAATAAAAATACGATAAACGTTATAATATAAAAAATGCAATGAATAAGAAAGTTGTAATGTAATAAATAAATGGATGAAATTTAGAAAGGTTAGGTTGAATTTATGCAACGCAAAGAGCTTTTGAAAGAAACAGCACACTGCTGATCAAATGAACAGTGTGATACGACGTATATACATACTTGTGATTTTATATTAAGCACTGTCAAGATACATGTATAGCAAAACTGTAACGAATGCTAAGATAACGTGAAAAATATAATATCTTAAAACATTTCTAATGCAATTAAGACACTGTTGTATTTTAAGGTTGATACTAATTTTTGCAAAAAATGATTATATACTTTACAATTACAGCTGCAGTTATAAAGTTTTTTAAAAAAATGCAATCATTATTGTCAAGAATTTTCTTTCGTATAACGACAGTTATTGTTCGACATATGTTTAAAAACTGACTTTAGACAGAAATAATTAGCAACTTCTTATGAGGCACATGAAATAAAACGATTTATTCATACCTCAACGCGATTTTTTAAATGAAAATGGTAATGAACTATACGAAATGTATTAAGGTAAAACAATATATGTGTAAACAGTTCAGATCTCTTCTTTTTTTAAGTATAGGTAAAAGAGTTCTTTCATGATCCGCTACTTCATTTCGTTCGTCGGAGCATTCGGCACTGATAATTATACAGACGTAATTCAAAGCTATTTACCAATCGGTAAACACTTTGACGTCGTAAAGAAAGGTGCTATTAGCTATCGCAATTACCGTAAACATTCTTCAAGCTTCACCCACATACCTGACTCGAATAATACATTCGAATTACCCAAATAAAAACTGGTCAAGCTGGTAACTATAAAAATGGTAAGTCGGTTCACAATAGAAACTGTAAACAATTACCTATATTGCTATAAACAACGGTTGTTCAGGTAAAAGTACAACCGTAATGCGAGACTCTTGATTAAGACGTAAATTCGTACGTTTTTTACAATAATTTAATATACTTCCGACTACGGTAAAATATTATTTAGGACGTTAAATTTCCGTATTCAGGTATGTAAGCACTGTATTATTCACGATTGCACAAATATAGACATGAATTAATAATGGTATTACTTTATGCAGATATGAATACCAACTTCAGATTATTTGTTTCATGCTTGAACATTAGTTTGTAAATACATAACAATAAGAATAACATGTTTAAGGTGGATCGCTGCTTTTTGATATAAAAATTACAGACAAACGTATGAAAAATGTTAATGAATATTTGACTTCGAGAAGTTTTGCGATAAGAAAATATATAGAATTTGTGTTTATAAACGAAATCTCTAACCCCCTATCTTTTACAATTCGGTTGCTACTCCGTACACATATATTACATTACTTAGAAAACATCAGAAACTCTTATGTGGGTCAATAGTCCATAAGAATATGAAAGTATTTTATGCCAGTGTAATAATTATGATGTAGCAAAGAAACACATTTTAAGAGACTCGACTTTTTAACACGAATTACTATACAGTATTTATTCATCTCTATAAATTTCATATGTTACTGTATGTTACAATAGAATTTTTTTATAGTAGGATCATTGCGAAGTAAATAAAATAATATTCCATTGCGGTGCATATATATCTTAGACCAATGTCACTGCTAAATATTCACTTCATTATTTATAGAACATTGTATAAGAATATATTTAGACATCGTTATGTCATGAGTATTGTAATTGTATAATGTAAATACAGTCTTTCGAAACATAGAACTTTTTAATTTAACGTTTTTTGAGTTCGTTGTTTAAACAGACTATGGTACGTGTAAGGTCAGTTTCAATTAATTATTTACTAATCATTCGCGATACTGTTGGAGACGAACAGATTCATTTGTAAGGAAACATTCCTTGTACATGGTACAAACGTTAAAAGAATTAAAACTTAGATGTTTCGTGTTAGTGTTTCTTGAAAACTAATATTTAGATATTTTAGACAGTATCCTGTTATATTCTTTAACTGTGATAAATATGTTCAAAAATCTAAAGTCAGGCGTATCGCATAGAAAGGGAAAGATTAATTTTCACAGAAAATTTAATTCTCGGCATTGTAATATGTTTAAAATATACTATTTATTATATGACGTCATTTTCTCAAGTATTGTACGAAAAGTTATTTATATAAATAGATAAAATATGTATGCTTATTCTTCCAAAAACTGAAAAATTAATCAAACTAATTTTTATGTTTGTTTATGAACGCGTTCAATTTTATTTAGATAAATATTACAAAAATAAGGGAAAAGATTAATGTGTCTTCTTTTATGTGGTACGTTGTCGAAGTTATGTAAATTTTTGTAAAATAAATGCACCTGAAATTTGCATAACTTCAGCAACGTAGGCAGAATATAAATAGTATCTACATATGTTTTACAATATATAAGCATTGGTTAGGTAAATGTTGATATTCGATAATCGATTATTAATACACGTAACGTGCAGAGATATCGTACCACACAAAAGCGTCTTATATCGCTGAGGTCATGTAAAAGTAGTAGTAGAATAATAGAATAGCAAGCTGTAATAGTCAGTGTATGCAAACATACGTTGACACCTACCGCATAATTTGTATCACTTTGTTGTTTCAAAATACAATATGGAAATTCGAAGAGGAGATAACAATTTTTTTATCAACGTATTTTAAGTGAAAATAAAATTATATCTGAGAAAGTAAATTAAAAGAGTAAAGAACAATTACTATAATTAAAAAAAATATATAACTAATTAATAATTTCAATTCTGTACATGAATAGTTTACTGATATGTATGTTGCGTTAGTGTTCGAAATTAAATAAAATACCAATGAATTCTACATTGACATTTTGGCAATGAGGAAATTAATTTTAATTAGTAGTATTTTTTTAAGTGACTTTTCCATAGTCATAGCTATGTATGGGAGTTAAATACTTTAGTAACATCACAAAAGTTATTCATAGGAACTAGTATTAGATTACTGTTCATATAGTAATACAGTTTTCCTTTATGATAAAGCACAAAACAAACAAACAATCATATATATAACAGGTATGTTATAAAAATTTGGTTATTCAAAAATCATGTACAAAATGCAGTATTATTAATTTTTATAATTATCTTCTCAATCTACTTTATCAGTACTATATTATCTGATTAAACTATGTAATATATGTACTTTAATATTTATCTAACTTCACAGCGTCAACAATGCACGATCAATAAAAAATAGATTTATGATTATTTTTTGTTACATATTTTTCAAGCATTTGTTACATTTATTCAGTCTTATCTTATTAATAATATAACTTCCAATTTAATCGAAATTATATTTTAGTGCAATATCGAATATACGACTGTTATATATTTTGTTCATTTGCGCAAAATGCTAATTATAATGTTTAAAAAATTGTTACGGAAAGAAAACAGATTACATAAAAACGATAAAAAATGTAAAGTTATTTGAATGTGAATAAAAAGAGATTTGTTAAAAACATAATACCCAGTACACAGTAACCTGTACACAATTAGTTTTCATATTGTCCCGATATCGATCCATTAGTATCCTTAATACAAACTCAATATTAAATGTATCCATACTACACAAAACTGCTGCATTTATGTACATTATGTGGGTATTGGTAATATTATATTTCCTATACCTATATACATTCAATACGACTGTTTCATACATACAGAAGACACTGGTTTACGTTCGATTTCATAACGTTGCGTGTTATGGACCCATTGAGTTTTATGTATGTAAATGTGTCATTGTTTTCGAATAATTTAATATTACCAAAATAATTAATTTCCAATGTTTTTGTTAAAGAGTAATGTAAATTACTGCTTATCCCTTTCGTGAATAAATATAAAATGGACTATATGTAAAACTGATCGAAATTATACTCAACTGGTTTTTTTTGTTCAAATTTTGCTTATTTATAAATCAGTATGACAATCAACAAAGTACTGATTTTCGCAAAACACGTCGAAGTCTGGAACTATTGATCAACAAAAAATATCAAAATGTGTATATCGCCAAAAAGTAACAAAAATAAAATTACGAAAAAGTGTTGTTCTAAAAATTTATCTTATGACCCTTCATCAAATTTCAAGTTTAATTAAAAGTTTAAACCAAGGATCAAATATTTGGTACAACAGACAAATGTTCCGGGTATAGAATAATAATGCATCAAATTTACTGAAATTATAACATGAATCCCTATATTTTTCAAGTCAAACATAGTTTGCACGTTTCTGAGTATTAAGTTTGAATGACTGCCTTTGACAAAGTCGTTAGCAAGTACAACTGGCAAATGCCCATCAATGTTCTGTCACAACGGTCATCAATAGTGATCAATTTTAACAACATGAAAACAATAGATAAGTTCAATGAGAGAGTAATGTTCTACGCAAAACAAATTCTTCTTAATATCACTCATAGCATACACTCAATATAAATATAGATTTATTTTACTTATTATACTTTTATAATTATATTATAGTGCCCCTTTAGAAAATGTATTATTCTCTGTTCGGAATTCAAATATTCTGAAATATTCCATTACGGATTTAAACCCTGAAGACTTTATATTATAACTAAAAAATTAGAAGTTCCCGTAAGTTGTATCGTACCTGCAAGACGATGAAATAAATGATTAATGCGGATTTTTCGTCAAAATCAGATATTTTTTGTGGAAAATTTATTATTGTTTTGCAAATTTATTGTGCCCTGAATAATCTAAAAAACAAGAGAACTTCAATTAAACAAACGTAAAGTACATAAAAACAGTTACTGGTGAAAAGCAATATATTTTTGCGATTTTTTATATTAGTTAGGGTTTGATATCTTTTACTAATAAAAACTTATACAGGCTTCGATGGATTTTTAAAAATCAGAGTTTTGAACTCCCCCAACTTAAATGTTAAAATTAATATCGCGAATCGATGTCACACCTGCGGATCTGCATACGTATCACATTTGAAAGAAATCAATTGGAGATAATTTTGGTTAATTCTGAATGCGGTCCTTTGTTTCGTCAATCGTAACTATAATTTATTGTGTAAAATCCAAACGTTATATTTTTTGGAATAACGTAAAATATATTCAATTATAGTAATTGGCTATAATAAACAGTTTTTTAATTGTAAAGAAGAATATTTAAAACGGCGAAATAAGCCATTGACTTTAAAATGTCGAGAATGGATTCCCAAGCGATCGCAATTTACGATCGATAGAACATTATCTATGATTGATCAGATTTGAAACGTAAACGGAATGATTAAAGTACTGCCCGATATATCTATCAATGCACTTCACATTAGAGGTTTTATAAGTACCATATGTCCACGATATTATACGGTTAAGATATAACTTATAAATTCGGATAAAAACCTGTAAAAAGAGTTTATAGAATAATTGCAAATTGTTACGAAAAATTACTCCACCTAGCGTCATGCAATTCTTTACCAAAAGATAATTTTGGTATATACTGAATGAAAATAATTTATAAAATTATAAACAAATTGGATAAATTACTGATTATTAAATTATGTTCAAAATTAGTAATTCATCATTAACTTTATATCAGATATATTATCCATAGTGATAATGTAATGTATTAAAATTACAGCACTTCAAATATAATCCTCTTAGAAATTGCCAACCCATTAAATAATTTCTATAGTATTAAATTACGTTAAATGTTAACAAAAGAAAAGAATGAATATATATCACAGAGGAAAAAATCACGTTGCGATAACGTGTTGTGAATAAGAGCAAGAGGAGTGAATAACATTACATATACATCTTCACCGAACTACACATAGCTTTATACACACACAATAAATGTGGTGACGTTTGCGTATTGCAAACATGTCTACCGTACATTGATTATATTCCCACCATTTTCTGTATAATCAGCTTCATATATTCTAACCTAACGAGGTTGCTTTATTTCTATTGAATATACAAAAGACAGATACGTCGAAAAATTTCAGAGACCAAACAGATCAGTTTCGGAGTCTACGAAAATAGTAATAATCGGAGAAATAAAGACAGTATTTTGGCGCCTTGTACAGACCGTATGTTCTGGCGACGATATGGCGCATACAGCAAAAAGAGACGCTTACGCGTAAACATACTGTGCATGACATTCCTTCTCTTTCTCTCCGATTTAACACCCACCACTTCAATTACTGCATACAACATAAATTGTGCAACGTTAACGATACTACATTATCTATCGTTCTAAAAAAAGTTAACGAAACGGAACGTAAATATGCAACTGTCGATTACGTACACGTAACTCCAAAAGGCTCGACAATCGGATGTGAGCGGGAAATCAAAAGCATCGTGATATATTGTAAATTACGCCATAGATAACAAACTGATGACTGAAAGTCCCATTTATTCATCACAAGTTTGTCGATTTCACGACGCTTACCATCGTAATCCAAACGCTAAGTCGCAAATTATACGTTATAAAACTATGACGAGTACTACAGTGCAAGATCCCATATATGCCAATGCATGGCGCAAGTAGCCAAACAGAGACCGATCGTACGCGGGCTATAGCCTTGACGGTTGATTTATGACGAAACACCCATGACACAAGCCACGTCGATATTTTCTGTTACAAATCTAGAATATCTAGCTTTCCGCGATAATATAAACAGTCACGCAATATCTATTCACGTATCAGCACATAATGATTACAAAGTACACGAGAATCTTCTTGCTAAACACATCTCCGGGCAGCCATTTGCTATGACGGTTGTGTAGAAATAAAAGGTATACGCACAATACGCAGCACAGTAGCACTTCGCCGAATATTTGCTCGCATTACGCGTATGATATAGCGGTAATAACCTTGTGATCAATCGTTGGTCGCTGAAATCTGTCAACGCTTATAAAGAAAAATATTTGGATTTTTCTTACCTGGACGGTCCTCTACAGCTAAAAGGATTCTCAGCTTCGAATATCGCGACCCCACGCCACTTGTGCGGCATATGAAAGTGCACGGGGAAAATCTGTATTACCATTGGCTTATTTCAGATAAGCCGCAAAAAGTAAGCCAATCAGCATCAACCTTTTATGTTTTGAAACGTTTCTTTTTACCCCCCAATAAAATGTCTGCTGATGGAAAGAGCGGGAAAAATCGTGCGTGGAAAATTGTCTACGCTGTATCGTTTATTTGATGCTAAATGATGTTCACTTTATATTGCCAAATAAAATCATTATCAATTACAAAATGTTCTTGCTGTATTTCATTTAAATAAGAATACCATATGGCGTAAAAACGATTCAAATTATTAAGGTTAGGGTTTACTATTATCATAGGTGGCGCTAGGCTCCACAAGCTAAATGTAAGGCGCAAATTACAGTACGGCCAACATGATGCAAGCGACGTACAAAATATTTTCCGTTAATTCGTTGAATAAATATTTCTTATTGTTCTGATTTATACATGTATTAATAACTTTTTAATATGATTAATACTATATTTTATTAAAATATACATTTTATAATTTTCAACATTAGTAATGGCTGTGGAAAGTCATATAACATAGAAAATTATAAAGTAATATATAAAAATGTGTATTATAACCATTTTCTCAAAATTAAATTAAAAATCTATTTATGGTCCGTGACTATAATTATAAAAGTTTCATAAACAAAGCGTTTTGTACATACTTGTTTATGAGAAGAATTTGTAATATAATTAACGTTAAACAATGGATTTAGAATATCAAATTATATGAAATAGTTAAACATTATATTCTACAATACATGTATGCTTTAAGACTATTCACATTTTTCTAACGTGTTATAAGTTGTTGATTACTTTATATCGACTGCAGTGTTACATATTTTACATACGTATTTTAAATAATCAAACTCACAGTTACCGTTAAGTCGAATATCTCGTATTGGTTCAATATATATAGTAAGTTTGCAATATACAAATACAAAAAAACTAGAACTTACCATAAAGACTTGAATCATAATAATAAGCATACTCTATAATATTTATTATAATATTACTTCTATTATATTAGATTATTGAGAATTAAGTAATTTATAGATAATCGAAGCCTTACTTTACATTTTTTTAATTGTTCTAGGTGTCTTATTAGCTAAACTTATTAATTGAGTACAAAAGTATACAAATATAATGAAGCATACAACAAAACAAATCCGTTAATAAGATTACGAAATCATACAAAAATTATATACGTTCTAATAAAAATGACAGTATATTAGATTGGCAGTACTGAATTTTACTAAATAGGAATTTCTCAAAGTTGAACCATGTTTGTATATACATATGCATACATATGTCTTCGCGCAGTATCGTGTGAGTCAATGTAGTTGTGTAAATAATAAAACGCGGTGAAGTTGGGCAAAGTGTTTTACCGTGGAGTTCTGAAAGAATCTATGAAAACATAAAGTACTCCGGGTGTACGATAGAGTTAGACGTTTGTATACTGACAAAATTGACGAAATTCTTGCTGTAATAAATACGTCAAAATAACTCATATTAATTTGTTTGAGCAAAAGAAAGTGAAACGTTATACGACATCGCTTAACATCTGAAGTCTTCGTAACACGCAAACTCTACTGTTTAAATTATCGATTCGGGAGCTTGAATCTTTGCAGTAAATGAAAGAACAAACGCCGCGTAACGAAAACCCTTCTGTGTCGTGCAAAGGAAAGTGAATATTGTTGATGTTTGTGAGTAACAAGTGAATTTCGACAGAAAATTATGACTGAGAAAAGCAGACATCGCCGAGTGTATTTTACTTTGGGACTCGCCGTTTTTTGACGCAAACACGTCGAGACATTTTGAGGTTGTTAAAGTTCTACATATTCTTCATACCCATTTAGTTGATGTTAAGAATAAAAGAAAATGAATGGATTCAGTACCGGTGAAGAAGATTCCAGAGGAGCTGCTGATCAAATTTGTTGCCTTGTAGATGAGGGTGAACGATGCACTCGGCCAGCTGGCAACGCTTCTTACAGTAAACGTATTCAAAAAACTGTAACCCAGCGGCGATTAAAACTTAATCTCGATCAAGTGGTAAGATTAACTGTTATTAAAAATCGCACTGCAATTCATTCATAACACTTATTCTATTTCAATTTCATTTGCACTTTTTTCATATGATTTCAAATACTATATGTTACTAATGAAATTTCAATTCTCTATTTCAAGTGCAATGAAACCTTGGTATTTATAACACTGTGTTTAGAATCTTCATGGACAATAAATATGAGTAATTAATTAACAATCAAGTGATAGAAATAATTTTTATTTAGTAGTTTTTAGTAATGCACATATACTATATATTAATGTGTGTTCTTCATATTGTATGTAACCTTCACAATTCAAAATGAAAAGTTTAAATTACTGTAGTTGCAATTACATGTTATGTTTGAATGTTTTATATTTCAGTTTGTTTTCTTGTCTTATTTGTAATTATTTAAAAAAAATCAATTTGTCGGGTAAATTTCTTGGATACCAAGGTTTCATTATATATAATCAGGTAATAGTCATACATCAGTAAATATCCAATTTGTCAATAGGCGCGTCATATATACATCTGTGATTATCATAAACAAGTAATACAATGTGCAAGATCTAAACAGCAGCAACAACGCAGGCGCAAAGATTCAGAAGAAGATTCAGGTGAAACAGACAATGATCTTCCTGAAGTTGATCTTTTTCAGTTACAAGTTGGTACATTAAGGCGGTACAAGAGACATTATAAAGTTTCTACACGTCCAGGTTTAAACAAAGCTCAGTTAGCTGATGTAAGTATATGAAACTGATGTATTTTATATTTTATCATTTTTTCATTTTTATAGAGGCTCATTTTAATCTATATTATCCTACATAGTGTCACCTTTTTTTTTTTTAAGAAAATAAATTAAAATGCATAACTTATTACAGATGACATATATACGTACATCTTCTTATTTCAGACTCTTATGAAGCATTTTAAGACCATCCCTGTTGTAGAAAAAGAAGCATTAAGTTTTTTCATTTACACAGTAAAAACTAATGCCAACAAACTGGATCAAAAGAATGGTTTAAGTAATGATACTACATAACGTAGGCTTCATTTCATGAATTTTGTTATATAATAATATTTTATTAGTGAGATCAAAAGTATCTGTATGGATTTTTACTTGTTAATAGGCATAGGTATTTTATAAGAACTATGTATAAAACACATTAAAAAATATATGTATAACAGTACATCTTAAAATACTGTTTATTCATTCCATAGCCCTTTTACCGTTTTCTCATTAAATCAGGGAAATAATTAGAATATAAAAATGCTTGTAGTATTTGTCTTTAATTTGTTGATATTGTTTATTAGTTAATATTCATTGCATTATATCCTTTGTATCAAGCATTTCGGTAGTTTCTTCTTCACTATCCCCACTTATTTCTGAAACAATGCAACGTAAGTGATTAGTTACCTCTATATTGTTCATTAAATAAATAAAAGAATGTTCAGGAAATGTTAACATGTAGCAAATACCTATATCATCTATCACTTTCTTTCCTTGTTTTACTTCAGCTGTAATTTCAATGTCACTTGCTTCTTCATCTGAGGATTCTGCTGTATTCCATGTATTAGGTCCGCCTTCACCAATTGACATACTCTGTGAAAATAATTTGTAATTTATAAGAATATTGAATTTACTTAAAATCCACCTTTTCAATTATACATAGACACTCACTGTATCCATTAATAATTCTGCAGAACCTTCACCAGGCTTTACAATTCTACACTTGTGACTTTCATCCTCTTCTTGTTCGATTTCTACATAAATTTTATAAAATTAAATGTAATGTAAATTTTTTTAAATGAAAGATAATGTGTACTCACTACACTACGAATATTATTTGTATTGTTTTAGGTATAAAAACAAGAATCTATTTAAAAATTGATAAATCATTGTTCATTTAACTCCTATTTTTTTTACATATATTAAAATATGAAGATATATATTTACATGAACATCCATAGCCGAATCATTTCTTTGATATTATATTATTAAAAACTATGTAATTACTTACCATCAGATTCCATTTTTTCTGGTTTTAATATTTTGTCCCTCTTATCCCATTTACGTAACTTAATACTAATGCACTCACTATTCATTGTAGTTAATTTCTTCATTGTTATACTCTCTTTAAAACGAGTTGTATTCTGGATATCTTTTTTATATCTGCACATGTTCATTTGAATTGGAACAAGTTACAAATGTAAATTTAAAATAGTTACAATGCAATTAATGAAATAATATAAACTTTACCTTGCTTCTACATCATTGGCTACTGCATCTTTAATTTGTTGTACTAACTGAGCAGCATAATTTGCTGCATAACTAGATACTGTTGATATCACATCCTCTACAGTCATTGTTTTTGTTACATAATTAAAATGCAAACTGCAAATTTCTCTATATGAATTCATGCCAAGAGTGAGTTGAGCTACCCCAACTCTTTCTTCTATGTATGTGGGGTCCATAATTGTATCTCCGCTAAAAAAAAATGAATTTTCATTAAAAAGTTATTTTTTTTATTTCCTTGTGTGTTTATGCATTCAAATAATACTAACCTTTCAAATGTGATAAAAGATACACAAACTGGATAATGATACAGAGTTAATGGTAAAGGATCTTTTTCAGAAAAAGAATGAATTATAATATCTTCACCAGTGGACGTTACATCTGGCCTATGAAAATGTGAAAGGGCTGCTAATGTTGCGATTGATGCACAATCAACTAAATTTCCATCATGATTAACAATATTGATGTCAATTCTTAAATTCCATACCTATATGTATTATTTATAATCATTATTAATTGTTCATGCTAATATAATGTCTAATTTTATTTACAAAAATACAAAGTGAATTATACAAATGATAATACAAATTGTTTAACTTTTTATGAAATTAATAATCATAATTTACAGCATATTTACAGTTAATCTTTCACTATATATAAGATACTATTCTAATATTGCAAATATAAATATCATATTGTGTTTAGCACTCTTATCAATAAAGAATATTTAAGAAAAGAATTTTTAATAACCTTCTTATCAGCTACGATACATAAGGATTCCAAATCTACACACTTTGAATCTTTAAAAGATTTTTCAAGTTGTCTGCTAATTAATATTGCAGCGTCAGATTGCCTACCGCCTTCAAAGTGCTGTGCGGCCAATGGATTAAGTTCAACATTTATGTGTAACATTCCTTCATTGGGACGAGAAGTTTTAGGTTGTTGAATATCACATGTTATTTGTGCTACGGCTCTGTAAAAAATCATTGTTTGCAATTATAAAATATTATCATATACATAATATGAAATATAAATAATTAAACAATCATTACTTATTTATAATTTGATTTGCATTAATACATATGTTTGTTTATATAAAATCAAGTAGAATATAGAAATTACTATTACTATCATAGAAATATAAAAATTAAAATAGTTTACTAATTTCATTCATACCTAGTTTGACCAAGTAAAACAATACAGCTACCCCAATTGGAGCCAAAATAAATTTTAACAGGTCGTGCTTCCAATAGATCTCTGCCATCTAATCGCTAAAAAACAATTTAATAATTTATATATATTCAATTATATATGATCACTTCATAAGATAAAATAATATTAACAAGATCATACCGTTCGTCGTTCTACTGACTTATTTACAAAATTTCTTTCACAATTTGATAATAATGTTTCCTTCATGTTTATGTGTATTTATTTATATAAACATTAAACACGCGGATACAAAAAGCATAACCTATAAATTTAAACGAAATGTATCACTCAGGTTGTATACTCTTAAGATTGTAATAACATTTATAACTTAATCATGATTAATAATTTTTTAAATTATTCATTCTCTCATTTACGTTTGCGAAACATAAAGCACTTAACATTATTTTAAAAACTTTGTTTAATATCGATAGTTGAATGTAAATGTCAATTTGATAATCGATACTTTAGTCGTGCGAGAATCGATGTAACATTACATTGTACGTCATAGAGTAATTTCAATTGATAGCTTTAATTTTAATTTGTTTTATTCTTACAAAACGTTTGAACATTTGAAAGTATTATATTAAATACGTTAAGTTTATTACTATATAACAAGTATTCAAGTTACTTAAAAATTCTACTCAAAGTAGTCAAAAGCGCAAGACCCATTCACATGTGACGAATATATTGGAGTTCTAAAAAAAAATTATACATGGAAAATATTCTTCGAAATATATTTCAAAGTTACAACTTATTAACAATTCCATTGCAACACAATTACAACTTATTAACAATTTCGTGCAATATATACACATTTATCATAAAACTTTTGTAACGAATTTCGATCAATTTTTCATTCTTTAAAATTGTTACGAAAGTATAAGAATCCTATATTTTTGTCATACAGAATTATATCATACAATTCTACCGTAATCGATAGAATGTTGATAAAGATTATAGATATCGCGGACATTCATTTTCTCATTTCAGCATATGAACTTCCATTAATGTTTCTCTCACGAAGCAAAATTTGTTCTTATATTTCCAATAGATTTAGTACGATCTAATCCATGGGATTCAAAACAGAAGGGAGTAGCATTATTTTATAGCGAAATAGAGAGCTTTATAGGCTGCAAACATAAATAATACTAATCGGTCGGTCAGTGTTCTGCGCGCGCGCGCGCGTTATACATGTATATACCCAGCACACAAGTGGCCATGCCCGGTCATATCTGCTTCAATCAGCTTGGTTTATACGATCTGTTTTTTAACGTTGTGTCCTGCCGTCAATAATCTGCGGTCTATGGTTCAATAACTGTCGGGTATTGCGTCTGTGAAGGTTTAGAATTCCAAGGATTTCGAATTCGTGTGTTCGAGAGAAACTGCAGTCGAGTATCGTACGTGTTTCGTATATAATGCTGATCACAGTACGCGTGATACGTACGAATAGATGCGTATAGATAGGACCGATCTGTGGAATGGATGCTTAATAAGTTACATTCGCGTAGCTTGTAATCGTTTTTAATAGATCCCTTTGCAGCTCTAGCTTCCAATTATTACTGGTAAGCGATCATATTATCATGTACGTGTCCCGTCTAGTTTCCTTTCGTTTACCATTCCTCGATTCTTTCGGAACAGTGCATTGAGAGATAGCTTTTATATTGTGTTGTTGTAGCAGCGATTGCTTTGTACGTCATCTGTAGGTAAATATCTGTTACACTCATCTCTCAACTTTCATTGCTTGCGAATCTTCATCGTTTTCGAATGTTATATTATTTTCGTTCGTTTTATTACCGTTAATATTGTTTATTTATTTGCGTACACTCCTTCAACGTATATGTTTCTTTTTCTCTCCGAAAGTACGTGATATCGTAAGTATACTTTTTTTTTGTGGTTTGCATCGTAGTGAAAGAATTCGTTGTCTCTACGATGTTATCCATTGTATAAACAGATTTTTTGGAAGTATCATTGAATAATTAATAATATATAAAGTATGTGGTTGTATATACGATTCGTAACTTAAATTCATAGTACCCGTGAAAGTGAAATTTGTCTACTTGGTATTAAGTATACGACAAACTAAGATTTGACACTTTCCAAGAATTTATATCAATGTAAAATGTTAAAAACTACTTAAACACTGTTAACAAAACCTTACAGCAGCTTTTACTATTTTTCTATTAGTTATTGTATCACATTAATAATATTTTTATTAAAAGAAGTAAGAAATTATGAAGCACTTTTTTATTTATAATATGGATTATTATTCTTATATTAAAAGTATTTCAAATTTTGTCATATTTGTTCCTCAGAACGTGGGAAAATTAGAGACAGTGGTGTTTAATTAAGGTCATGACAACAGACTGATATGTGCTTTCAATAAATTATAGTTGCGGTAAGTAATATGTAATGATTGTTATACAATTACATATAAATCTTTTAATTGGTTATAAAAGATTAAATCTGGATAAAATTTATAACTATGTATCAATATTATGGATATATTATAAAACTAATAGTTTTATAACTTCAAACTGTAAATTATTGTTTACTATATTTTAATTATTAAGTGGTTCTAGTCTACAGTTGCAAAAATTTTGTATTAAATTTTAGTTATATTACGACATGAATTATTTAAATAATGTGGTATATCAAATTTTTTTTTTCAATTAAAATAATGAATATGTTGTATATAGATCACTGCACTTTTGAAAGGATTATTCATTTATTGGACACAACATTGTAAACAAAAGTATTTTATAACCATGGAATCAACAGATAGAAAGAATGTTTATCTTGCAAAAAGTGGTGATAATTCTTTGAACTCTGGAATGAGAGACACAATGATTGTTGGTCAAACAAATATGACACCAGGTAAAATCTTGCTATGTGCTAAATGTTGAGCATTTGTAAAATATAACAGATTCATGGATAATTAATCATTTATCTCTTAGAATGTGGTGAACCTGTAATGAAACCTGGAAATGTATCCAGTGTTTCAAATAATCAAGCAAAATGGTCGAATACTCAAAGTAAAAATTTTATTCTTAATGCAGTACCAGTGAAGAATGAAGTAAGTTTGCTATTATTATTATTCTTATTCTTGATGGTATTACTGGGCACTCTGTCCTATTGGACCAATGTGCCCGATGAAGTAAGTTTAGCTGAAATAATATTTGATAAAACAGACTTTTTGTTATGAGAATATACATGTATGTACATGATATTATGTTATATCATTAGATTGTACACCTTGAAGATGGAGCACATTGCAATAAGAAAATGTATTACTATGATAGACATTATACTGGCCATGAAGAAACAGAGAGACCAGCACGTAGGAGAACAAAAAGATACAGAGATAAGGATGCACCTAAAAGAGCATTGTACGTGCAATGTTGATTAGTGTTCGATATTTTCTTTATAAGTATCATTTCAGGTCTGCATTTTTTTATTTTTGCCAAGAATTACGTGGTAAAATGAGGGAACTACATCCAGAAATGGGAGTAGGTGATATTGCCAAAGAGCTGGGTAGACTATGGATGAGTACAGATCTTCAAACTAAATCAAAATACATGGCAATAGCAGAAGAAGACAGAGCCAGATATGAAAGAGTAAGTACCAGTTTTATGTATACAAAAAGGAAAATTATAAATAAATATTTATCGTTCCAATTATTTAGGAAATAATTGCATACAACAAAAGAGTAAAAAGCTATGACCCGGAAGAAGTTGGACCTGTATAAGTTTTTTACTGTATTAAAAAACAAAGGACAGTGTACTTTGTCCTTTATCAAGCACTCGCCAATTGAAAATGTATAACAATTTTACTAATAGTTTAGTATTGTCAATCGTTGTATATATTATGTACACTGTTGACATTGATATATAAAGGAAAATTAGACATATAAATTTGATTACAATTCTTGGAAATAGTATTCGGAAAAAAGCATTGTTCTATATTAATTTTAACAATTGGATATTATTTTTTGTGAATAAGGTGTGCTAATATATTTACAAACGATACCTAATATAAGTAATAATATTAATATCAATAGTTATAATAACGGAAAAAATAATGAAAATTATGATGCTGATAATAATAATAATCTATATTGCTATAAATATATACAACCGAAGCACAATAGCAAGTAAAAGTCAAGCAAAGTGAGCTTTGTACAGTGCACTTGTCTTGTCTAATTATGCATTATTCATGTTTATAACGATGAAACTAGATATCAGGGACTTTGTATCTAAAACCCTGTATAGTACACATATTCCATGTATTTTGTTCTTTTTCCAATAAAGGTAAAATCATTTAAAGCATTATAATCTTCACTCCCTTGTTTTCCTTCCAAATTGTTGATTTTATAATTCAACTATTTGAGAATGTGTTAAAATATTAATAGTATTGATTATTTGTTATAAAGATTTAAGTAATATAATTTCACAGTCAAAATTTGTTTTATTCAATTTATTTTACATTTTTCTTTTGTAATATTGTACACCAATTTCCTTGGTCATAATATATCTCCCTCATTACAAACTCAGGCACTTCTGAACATAACTGTTGTAATTCACCTTCTTCAAATACATGATAATATCTAAGAAAATCTCCTCCTCCTTTTCTTTTCCAAGGAACAAGCATATCATTTGAAACAAATTTAGTGCGATTTTCATGTACTGGTAACGTTACACCATACTCTGTTATTTTTTGTGTAGATGTAGACTTAGTTTCTTTTTTATTTGTGTTATATTTTAAATATGCCGTTTGTATAGAATTCTTCTCTTGTTCTTTCGCCCAAACATAAATTAAACACTTTCCATTTGGCTTAAGAATGCGTGCCAATTCAGAAATTGCTTGTTTTCTTCTTCCATGAGTTGAAAGGTGATGAACTACTGCTACACTTATTGCTGCATCCAAACTATTATCTTTATATGGTAAGTATAAGCAATCAGACAGGAACACTTCAAAATTTTTACTCCTACATATTTCCATTAAATTTTTACTTCGATCGCATCCAATCTATAACATTAGAATATTTTTAAAACTGGAAAATATTTAACATACAAAGTGAAATAAAAAATAATGGAGTTAAATACAAGGAATGCATACTTTAAAAATATGTTTTGTTTCTTGGAGATATTTGCCATTTCCACAACCAACATCCAGCAGTATATCACCTGGATTCAAAGTTTGGAGAAATTTTGTTACATTGGGCCATTGTTTATGTCTTGTTTCACTAAAGTGACTAGAAATTTCTTCATAAACCTATTCGTAATTCAATTCAACAATTTGTGAATAAATATGCTAACTTACTGTATAAGTAGTTACGAATAAAATATTTAAATTGATTGTTGTTACTTACTTTATGTACATAAGAATTTTCTATTCCTGTGGCTGTCGTATTATCAATAAGTGTAGTAGTATCGTTTTGTTTTGTGTCACAGTATTCAGGAAAAGTACAACAACAATCACCCTGGCGCACTTTTCGAAATGTAAATGAGACCCTTGTTCCTCTTGGCTGTGTTGTAACTCCATTTGTAGTTTTCACTACATCACTATGTCTAGGACAAATTCCATGTGACCAAGCATACCGAGCTTCTCCAGACATAATTAGTAATGAACGAGGAGGTAAAAATACATTAATCTTTTTGTCATCTCGTTTGAAGTCCATAATGCATGCTGAACCCAATGATAAGGATAATATAGTATCCTCAAAGACGCTATGTGTATCAATATGTGGAGGAATTCCTTGAATCATAAAAGACTATAAATCATTTTATAAAGTGAGTGTTTGTTAAAAGTATTGGGTTGGTGGTAAAGTAGTGTCGGTTTTGTGTATGTAAAGCATGAACAAAAATCGACATTACTTTTCCACCCACTCATTAAATTTTTAGATATACCTTGACCAGGTAAATAGTGATTAATAGTTAATTGATCATAGTCATATGGTACTTCATGATATTGTTTAAATAACAATCTTAAAAATTTATAATCATCCGGAATTGCTGCAATTGGTCTATCAGCATCTACTTTATTTGAATTATACTGAAACTCATATCCAAAGTGTTTAACTTTTCTATGTTTTAAATCAGATGATTTTGATACTAGTGGGAATAAAAGCATAAATACAATTAATTCATTACAGCTTTTTTAACCTGAAAATCTAATCATTTTCCTAAAAGTTAAATATTTTGTATTACATTCATTACTCCAATTAATTGTGCTCGATAGAATTTTTTCTTCTTCTTCAGTTATAATATTTTCTATTATTCTGAGCCCAGGAGGAAGGTCCCAAGAACACTCATGATCCAAGTCAGGAACTAAAACAAATTATTATATTAAGGTACTATTGTACAGTTTGTTTATAATTAAAAATATAAGAAAATTAATATATTTTTCTATAATTTAAGACTAAATTATATACCTGATTCTGTGAATGATGCATATAATGGAATACTTTGTTCATTAATTTTAATACGACCATGAATTTTATTATATACAAATGTGGCATCCTTTTCTGTATAAAATTTAATGAAACTATATGATTTATTTGGTATCATTATTAAATTATATTTACTGACTAGTGGGTCTATAATATTTTGTAGTGTTTCTCTTTGAAGCCCATTCACTAAACCAGCATTGCAAATCATCACATACTATGAAAAATGATACAAATAAAATTATATCTTGGTTCAAATTATTGGAAAATAATTATGGAATAGTTTATACATTAATTATGTATTAACCTTTGTTGGATTATCACAGCATTTAATATTCATATCTCGAAGAAGCCTATGATAAGCTCGCTTCTGTTTGCGATGACTTTTTTTACTTAATTTTTCTTCCATTATTTTCACAAATCTTTCATTAATATTCTGTGCTGTTGTTTCAAATATACGTATTTCTTAATGAAATGTATGTATGCAAATGTGTATATTTTTAGAACAGGTACATCTTTTTTCTATATTCTATATAGTTTAAATTGTACAGAAATCTTCAGCATAAAATGTATAATATTACGTCATACTTATCAATAAGCATAATATCTTATTTTTACAATACGAATAGTTTATATTTTCAATTGTCCTGTTTACTGTACTATTTCTAGAAACATTTAATAAGATATGAAGAAGTGGTATTATGTCAACCCTTCGTTAAGACGCAAACACTAAAATAGGTTAACCACGTACCACGTGTGTATCTATCCATCTGAAATTAGCTTCGCATATACCAGCTCAATAACCCTTATGATCGATATTTGAAATGTTTGAAGCAGAATTATTATAATATTCCTGATAGACTGTTAAACGGGCACTTAAACTATCATTATGTACTATGAAACAGTAAAATTTAAAAAAATGATATATAACATAAGTCTGAAACCTGTGTTAAAAATTATTACAAATAAATAATAGCTTTCAAAGTAAAAGTATCGTTTCATGAAAGTATACCTAAAATATAAGATATTTAAAAGTTAACAATGTAAACTGTTTGTTTCATATTTGATTAAAATTTCGTCGTACACTGGATAAGGCTTAAATACAGGTTCCAAGTTATGATATTATTTAAAGAATACACAGGCTTTATTAATTTCATTATATTTTCACAGTAGACAATTAAAACATGATTAAAAAATTACTTTCCAGATAAATATTAAATAATAAGAAATATGAAACAATAATTACAAAAAATATTGCGTTTATTATAACCTATTGTTTGCTAATAATTTTTTAAACAACGTTTTTGTTAGATTAATAAGATGCCTTGCAAAATGTATTAATTGCATCATAATTTGAAGTACATGAAAGTAAATTGCATGATTTATAAATCTGTTAATTCAAATTCCGCTTAATATAAAAACTGTGTTAAACATCATTATCTCATTTAATTCTGAATTATACAATCATAAAATATAAGTTTTTCTATTTTATATCTAAATGTAATATATCATAAACATTATAACTGAATTAATAATAATTTTTTTAACGATTAAATTAAATTAATTACCCAATTCATGTTAACGGGTTTAACCATGGGCACAGGAATATAGAAACGGAGCGTAAGATCCATATAATGACGAGGAATGCGACGCTGACAAGTGTCAGATGCAAGATACGGGAGGGGCGAAATAAAATATAAGCCTGGGCGTGATTGGTTGTATTTCCACGCAATGTCAAAGACGAGACATAACAAGAGGCGACATTCGGACGAAGAAACTACTTTCAGAGAGAGACGAACGATACAACCAATTTAAAAGTCCATTCGGTAATAAAGGACAAACTTCGGTAATGATCGTTGAACCCACAATCATGATTGGTCTGAAAACTTTTTTGGTAGTATCAGACAACAAAGTGGAAATGCTGTAAATCCAACAACAATCCAGTTTGCAAGGGCATTTAAGAAATTATTCTGAGTCGAATATTTCCATTCAACAGTTATGAATTGTATGGGTGATTTCGAAAATATATTAACAAATTCAGCCAGATTATCAGAGCAAGCAGGATCCTTATTATTTGTTTCAACTTTTCGTGAACCTTTTCATGTAGAAAATTGTGATTACCGCCAACAAACTTGCTACTCTTTGCCGCAACAACGATATGTACAATCCTATATTCCTACGTCCATAGTCTTAGCGTGGACGTACACTGTCGATCAGAATAGTTGTCAACCCCAATCCTAACACCCGAGAGCTGCTATGAAAAACAGGCATCGCAATCTATGATGCGGGTTATGTGCCAGGACCACAGCGCCACTGAACGACACGACGCGTGGCCGTCCCGTCAGTCATCGACTCATTTGAATTTCTGATTTCCGATCTAATAAAATTTCTTCGACCTCTACACCAATAATAATACCCGGATTTCACGTACTTTGACGCTTGGTCGAATTTACGACCTCGCTATATGGAGGCCGCGAGTATACCTAAACTCGGAAAATTTCCGAAACCGCGACTTGTCCAGCAACTCATTGCTACATGTCTCTGGAAGGGGTAAGAGACGGGTACCAGGGTACCTATCTGACGCAGAATTTGACCAGCTTTCAGATGGTACACGTCGAATCTTCGTATCTGCAACAGGAACGCCAGAAATTGAAGAAAACTGAGTGGACAACTAACAAGGCAGGTTTCCGAAACCGACACTTGTCGATCAACTCGTTGTTTCTGGCATCTGGTAGGGGTGCGTGATGGGTACCAGGGTACCTATCTGACGCAGAATTTCACCAGCTTTCAGATGGTACACGTCAAATCTTCCTATCTGCAACAGGAACGCCAGAAATTGAAGAAAACTGAGTGGACAACTAACAAGGCAGGTCTCCGAAACCGACACTTGTCGATCAACTAGGTGTTTCTGGCATCTGGTAGGGGTGCGAGATGGGTACCAGGGTACCTATCTGACGCAGAATTTCACCAGCTTTCAGATGGTACGCGTCAAATCTTCGTATCTGCAACAGGAACGCCAGAAATTGAAGAAAACTGAGTGGACAACTAACAAGGCACGTTTCCGAAACCGACACTTGTCCATCAACTAGTTGTTTCTTGCATCTGGAAGAGGTGCGAGATGGGTACCAGGGTACCTGTCAGATTCAGAATTTCACCAGCTTTCAGATGGTACACGTCAAATCTTCGTATCTGCAACAGGAACGCCAGAAATTGAAGAAAACTGAGTGGACAACTAACAAGGCAGGTTTCCGAAACCGACACGTGTCCATCAACTAGTTGTTTCTTGCATCTGGAAGAGGTGCGAGATGGGTACCAGGGTACCTATCAGATTCAGAATTTCACCAGCTTTCAGATGGTACACGTCAAATCTTCGTATCTGCAACAGGAACGCCAGAAATTGAAGAAAACTGACTGGACAACTAACAAGGCAGGTTTCCGAAACCGACACTAGTCCATCAACTCGGTGTTTCTGGCATCTGGTAGGGGTGCGAGATGGGTACCAGGGTACCTATCGAACGCAGAATTTCACCAGCTTTCAGATGGTACCCGTCAAATCTTCGTATCTGCAACAGGAACGTCAGAAATTGAAGAAAACTGAGTGGACAACTAACAAGGCAGGTTTCCGAAACTGACACTTGTCCATCAACTCGTTGTTTCTTGCATCTGGAAGAGGTGCGAGATGGGTGCCAGGGTACCTGTCAGATTCAGAATTTCACCAGCTTTCAGATGGTACACGTCAAATCTTCGTATCTGCAACAGGAACGCCAGAAATTGAAGAAAACTGAGTGGACAACTAACAAGGCAGGTTTCCGAAACCGACACTTGTCCATCAACTAGTTGATTCTTGCATCTGGTAGGGATGCGAGATGGGTACCAGGGTACCTATCTGACGCAGAATTTCACCAGCTTTCAGATGGTACGCGTCAAATCTTCGGATCTGCAAGAGGAACGTCAGAAATTGAAGAAAACTGAGTGGACAACGAACAAGGCAGGTTTCCGAAACCGACACTAGTCCATCAACTAGTTGATTCTTGCATCTGATAGGGGTGCGAGATGGGTACCAGGGTACCTATCTGACGCAGAATTTCACCAGCTTTCAGATGGTACACGTCAAATCTTCGTATCTGCAACAGGAACGCCAGAAATTGAAGAAAACTGAGTGGACAACTAACAAGGCAGGTTTCCGAAACCGACACTTGTCCATCAACTAGTTGATTCTTGCATCTGGTAGGGGTGCGAGATGGGTACCAGGGTACCTATCTGACGCAAAATTTCACCAGCTTTCAGATGGTACACGTCAAACCTTCGTATCTGCAACAGGAATGCCAGAAATTGAAGAAAACTGAGTGGACAACAGACAAGGCAGGTTTCCGAAACCGATACTTGTCCATCAACTCGTTGTATACCCTTAATGTATACACTCGATTTTTCGTGGTTTTCGAGATATTGCGTTTAGAAATTTACTGATTTTCAACGGAAGAAATTCGGCCGAATAGGAAATACCAGTAGTGGATTTGTTCGCGCTTTAAGTTCGACGTGTTAGACATTGCCTCTTGAAACTGATACGAAGGGTCTGCACCAGAAACGGCAAACCCAAATCTGGACAATAGTTTTCCATTGTGAAGTATCAGGGATACCTTTCTCGACACTGCAAATGCTACATCTGTGGGGGAAAATAATTGGTCAGATTTAGGCCTGTCGGGTGCAGACCCTGCATAGCGGTTTCAAAAGGCAATGTCTGACACATGGCACTTCAGGCGCGGACAAGACTACCACCGGTATTTCCTATTCGGCCGGAATTCTTCTGTTGAAAATCAGTAAATTTGTATGCGCAATATCTCGAAAACCACTAAAAATCGGGTGTATACATTAAGGCTCAGTGAATTCGCCTTGAAAAGCACTATCGAATGATCTGAAGAAAGACATATAGTTCCATTTAAAAAAATAAACTTGACCTTCGTATCTCTGAAAATAATAACGTAAAAAAAATTCTTCTTCTCCAAAATATGGATCCACTTGGACCATACAAGCTTCATGTAAACAATTTTTTTGTATTTTTAAAACTTCAGAAATTTCGGGCCTGTATCACTTTGGCGCGGACACACTGTATATACATGCTGGGTGTCTGGTCAGAAAATATGATTTCAGAAAAAGGAAAGGCGGGGTCACAAATTCCTTTCAAGGGCATTGAAGAGCATCTCAAAAAAGGCACCTGAATCGATCTGTGATTAAAAGCTTTTCATAATTAGCTGTACAGCACCTCCTGCAGTTCAGCTTCACTCCCCTTTTTTCTATATATTATAGAGCTTATGCTGTGTCCCTATATTCCTATGTCCATGGGTATATTCTGTAGTTTGTCGATGCTACAGGCATTCTAGAGCCGAATTTTTAAACGTCGATAAATAAAAAATGAAGCCTTCACCGCAATTTCGTCATTCTTGATTTTCGACTTATTCTGGCTTGTAGAATCACCCCCTAAAATATTTATCACCTGTTGTGAAACATCCTGCCTATAAAAATATGAAGGAAATATAGGAGCATGCAATTATAATTAATTTCATAGTTTCACTGGCTCAACGCCCTTTGTCAATTGTTATTGAACATATGAACAATTGTGTCTTTCAAGGTCATTTTTTAAGATCTTTATCTACCGGAAGCCTATTAATCGGCTTTTCGATGCCAACGCTTATCGATCGATAGCCTATTAATCGGCTTTTCGGTTGTCAACGCTTATTCGACCGTTAGTCTATTAATCGGCTTTTCGGTTGTCAATGCTTATCGACCGGTAGCCTATTAACCACCTTTTGACTGTCGAAGTTTATCGATCAGAAGGAACTATTGGTCGGTTTGTCGTTTTTCTTTTGTTTAATTTTTAATTCGCCGGGCGACGAATCCGCGCTCAACTGAGTCGGTCGTTAGTGAGTGGCAACTTCAATCATGAGCAGTAGATAAAGTGTTAACATCACCGACATTTTTGTAAATGGCAACATATATTTTTTATTTGCTGTCCTTATAGCCAACGTTAAGATGGGTTGAACAACCTATAACGTCATGACTTTCACATGACCTTTGAATATAGAAATTCGAGGTCAAAGAATATAAACTCTTTATACATTACAATACATTTATTTGAACGCTCAGTAATACATTCAGGTGTTTCTTAATCATTTTTAATGGAATGCATGTACAAGTTCTACGTAATCTCTTTCTCATGTTCTGTAGAGTAGTTCGTTCCTCACCATAACTCTTCTTACAAATTTCCAAATACGAAACGATTCTAATTTCGGTGTTTTTCAAAATGTTTGTTGCAAGATGAAGTTTGTATTAATCGGTATAAAAAAAAAGAAGGCTGATTAATTTGAGAAAATTTTGATTATATTCAATACATTTACGAAACTTTAAAATAAAATTTTATTTATAGCATTAAAGAAAATAATTAATTTCGCTTACATACACATTATCATTGCTTAATATAGCTTAAATTAAGAAATGCGCATTACAAAAACGTTTATTAAATTTGCAGGTCCTTGCATTTATTAGATTATTTAGTATACAACAAATTATAGATTAAAACATTTTCTCATTAAAAAAAGATTACTAGTGTGAAATATGCTTGACTTGAGCAAAAGTATGCATACTAATATAGCGCTACATACCGCAGTATCACATTTTAGATAACATCAGCAATTTATGACAACTCAAAAATAAAATTATATTTACATCGTTTTAATTGATAATCTGTTCCGTTAATTTTGCTAGTTTTATCATGCTATGCGTATAACTATACGTTATACAAAACGTTGATGAAATTTAAATTATGTTAACATTTTTATAGATACATAAATAATAAAATTTGTTTAAAATATGCAAAATTAATTTAGATTACTTTTAATAGAAGTACTCGTAAATATTTTACTGATGCTTCTAGTACGATAGAAATCAACGTTTAATATGTTAAGATACAAGGAGTATTAGGACAAAAATAATATATGTTCTTACATAATATTTTTAGGCGAAATATATAAATTTTTAAGACAAATGCTAAAGAATAAAACATTATGTTACAATCCATTTTACGCATATACTGTGATATTTGTAACTGTCATTTCATTTTTTGCAATATATCATTTTAAGACATTTTTGTAGCTTTTATTATTTACATGCAAAGATATGTCGCACACATCCGTAACAATCTACCGCATTAAAGTTACTTTAATAATTGTATACTGTTTCTATTGGGTACACGTTAAATTTATAGCCGTTAGGGTATACAACAATTAAGTATATATAAAGTACTGATACGATGGTTTTGTTGTGTAACACTTTATACAAGATAGAGATATCTACGAATCCTCACGAATACCTATGAATTACAATTAATGCAGTATATTTTTCATTTACTCCGTTTACGATTTCATATGATTATAGATATTTCAATTTCATGCGATTTTAAAATTTAAAGTATGCAAACTGAACTGAAACAAAACACGGAACTTAAATAATATCTAAACATAATTATACCTTTATCTGAGAGGACAAGTCGTTAGCAGGGGAGGTATAGAAGTTAAAGAAGCAGGTTCTCTTAAATTAAGTTTATGCAATTCTTCATCAGCTTTGTTGTTTTTCAACTCCTGTTGCGTATACAGAAATTTATTCCATTCATCAATCCTTGGGTGGGCTAAATGCTGTATTTAAATAAATATGTATAAATTAGTTATATTTATCATTCAGAGAACATTTTAATATTAGTGTAAATAAGCAATTCCATGATTCTGATTTTGTAATGACGTACTTGATTAATATATGTTGTCGTAGAGTCGATGTATGTACAAAAAATATATGATTTAATGTAAAAAAGGTGTGCAATGCAATTAACAATGTGTAATGTAATCTATGTAGCTGCCAAAATGTCATACATATTTATATCGAAACCAATCGTATACCGAAAGAAAATAGTTCAAAGGTCTATACACGAAATTTGCAAAAGTAAGTTAATTTTTAATATATCTTTTAAACAAATACATTTTTCAATAATGTACTTACACAGTGAAATTTGTCATTTAAAAAGACACAATTTTCGTTTCTCATTTTTTGTCTACACCTAATAGCTTTCGAAATATTTGATAAAATAGTTTTTTCAACCCGAACCTTGCGGGCTGTTTTCACCTCTCTAACATGGATATTTGCCGACAAAAGTATACGTATTACATATTTTTTCGAGTTCTATATTATATCAAAATTGCATAAAAATTGGCGAGGGTCAATTGGATGATGCCTCTTATTAGAAAAAGTATCTATTATACTCTAGCAGTCCTGCATTCAGTACTAGCAAAGGGTACTGAAAAATTAAACTATGAAGATCATATGTCATTTTAAAGCTTCATTTCTTCCTATTCTTTTACGTAAGAGCTACTATTTATCTTTAATTATCCAAAAGTATCGAATTTAGTTAATTTTTCGCGAAATGGCATTCTCACCTCTCCCCTGTACTCCGCCCCCTATGGACTTAAGGGAAAATTGAAAAAAAAAAATATCCATAGGAAGGTAGCGGTAAGGATATCGTCAATTTGGAATAAGGTCCTTTCCTTGAAATCAAAGATAGTACGTGTGATGTATGGACTGTCATCACTAAGTGTGGAATCACTTAAAAAGTGTTTAATGATACAATTTGTTCTAAGTTATTTTTTTAAATTAGAACAAACTGTTATTACATAGAAACAAGCGATTTCTATTTACAAATACTAGCATGTAAGTATATGGCATATATAGTATATGGGATGAGTCACGTAAAGTATCAATATCTTAATTTATTTTACTTTCACCATCAAAATTTGTTGAGAGCAATCCTCGTGTAACATGATACTTTTGATCTGCGCAATGCTGTATCGAAACCGCGTTAAACAAAGCTCGAAAGTAATACAAACCGTGTTAGGACTCTCCAGGTTTATGAAATCGTGTTGTATCGGAACACGAAAATAGCCAGACGTAAATAAAATGAAATTAAAGAAAAGAAAACTAAAACGGTCCGAAAAATATAAAAGTTTCTTTCATCGAAATTTCATGCTTAAAAACAGTAAAAAGTATTGAAGAATCAAAAAATTAATTTTCTATATGCCATTTGTTACAAAATATTCACAAGTAATACTTTACGTGACCCACCTTGTATAAACAATATATAAAAATCTTACCTCAGCAACATCATAGACCCAAATCTTTCCAGTATCATCTCCAACGGTTACATGCAAACCGCTGGGAGTCCACGAAACTCTATTAAGAGCTGGACAACCGTCAATCATAACACTTGCTGTAGGCACTTCAGTATCTTGATTAAGATTCCATAAATCTAATCTTCCTGAATCATCTACAGCAGCAAACAGGGCTGGGTGAGTCGGTGACCATGCAACGTCGTACACGTAATCGCCATTATGTTCAAAAGAGTACAAAGGTTTGTTTTCTTTAAGACTCCACAACTTAATTGTCCAATCGATGGACGATGTTAAGAACAGGTGTGAAAAGTCTATTCCGCCTTGTACAGCGTGCGCACTAATTCCAGTAACTGGTCCTTGATGGGCTTCATAAGTTTCTAATACACCGGCTTTCGTACCGTGACGACAAGCTATTGAATCAATGTAAAATATTATAACACTTTGTATGGTATATGACTTTTAAAAGGACAGTAATGTTAAGTGTAACTTCGAAAGCTACTTACCGGAGTAAACAGTCCCATCTTCACTACCTACGACGAAATTATTAACATCGCCATGTGGAAACGCTAAGCACGTAGCAGCAATTGATTTTGATTGTTTAGAATGTAGTTCCAGTGTTTCCTGTGGCTGTGACAACATATCTAAACTCCACGAGCACAATTTTCCGTCAGTTGAAACGCTTATCAAATTGTGTGCGTTTTGTGCTCCAACAACGTTTAGACAGTACACAGGATGCTAAATAAGAGTATAATCACTTAAATATTTGTAAAATCACAACATACTCCTAAAAAGCAGTTGCAACAGTTTTTTCTTAATCTAGCTTACAGTGTGTGCGTTTGCTGACAGCGGAGTACGTTGGATTGGCGTTCTTTTCTGAACTCTGTTGTCCCAAAGAACAATCTGACCAGAATAAGTACCCCCTAAGATTAGATTGGGATGAAATCTTGCAAACGTGGTCGACATCACAGGGGACTGACAATGGAAAATGAACTCTGGTGTTGTTTTCTTGAACTTTGTATTCCAGACTAAACAAACTCCATCAGGATCGTTTGGGGTGTCATCATTGTTATTATAAGAAGCTGCAAGAAGTTCTGGGAATTGAGGTGACCAATCCATCGAAGTTACACAACGATTGCGGGACCATCGATCGCAAAAGAATGAACGATTCAACCACAGACGCTGATGACTTTTTTCATCCCTAAAGAAAATAGTTCGTTAAAACTGATTAATTACTAAATGTTGTGTATATTTACTTACATTCCATCTTCTCCATCCATATTACCAGTATAATCCGTATAAATATCGACAGATTCTCCTAATGCCCTTTCCACAATTCTGCTGCTACGATCAAGGAACCGTTGAAATTCTTCCGACAATATAATCATCTGTTTCTCCTCTTCGCTAAGTTCCCGTACTACAAATTAATATTAATTTATATGTATGTGGCCATTGATGTGTAAATACAATTGTTTTTACATAATATACGACTCTGATTTTCTGTTATAAAACGATATAAAATTCATTGTTCCAAAAATCGATCGTATCGATAAGAAACTGATTCTTTAAATGGCTACTTTATTTCTAATTTCACAAGAAAATATCATACGGGAAATACGTTTAGCACACTGCATATTTACGGAAGAATTTTTATTATCATCATGGTTTATCATAGTTTATCATAGAATATATCTGTGGTTGTAAGGCAAAACGACACAAATCACATTTTCAAAAAATTTGAGTTCATGCCTTAATTAAGGTCTGGAAGACAGTATTTGTGTTTTCAGAAGAAGGGAAATGCATTAGAACACTTTTTTCTTTTCAAAACAAGAATGCAATAAAACAGAAGTCCAATGTTTGTTCCATGCGTATCAGACAAGTAAACAAAAGTCCAGAAAATTTTAGTTTGACGTATTTATTATGTGAAAAAATTAACAAACATGATTATGTCTCACTTTTATTGTAACAGAAATAATATTATATACTTTACACAACATATGAAAAAAAAAAAGAATCTTTCTTTGTATCCGACGAATAATACTCAGCAATGAGGTTCATTTTGAACTGCACTTGTCTTTATAATATCACAACGCTGACTGAGTGGCATTACACTCACGTAAAACAACCAAATGTTTACATTCCCGTTGAGAAAAACACAGCAAGTTCAGTGCGATCAGACAAAACAGCACAAGTTCGCTGAACTTGTAGTGTTTTGCCTGAAGTAATCTTGCATTCCCATTATCGTGTTTAATATTTTTATTTATTGTTTATGCAAATTGAAACAATAGGAGAAATTATGTAAGTCCAGATAAGACATATACTTATATTGTACTTAGCCCGGTAGTAATAACAAATTGATGTTTAAAACTTTAAGCGTCCATATCTCCAAAGTGAAAACATGTGACTTATGTCATTTTGCTTTACAACCATAGGCATATTGTATCATGTATAAATAATAAATATAATTATACAAATAACAAGCAATTCCTCGATTGTTCTATCACACAAAACACATGTATAATCAAACCATATGTAACATTAAAAATAAAGTAGCTATTTAATATATGAAGCTTACAGACACACGGTATACGTTGTTTTACGAAAGAGAAAACTAACAAAACATATTTTATGTGACTTTAAGATAATATCACCACAAAAAGTATAAAGGGAGAAGAAAAAAACAGGTAAAAATCTATAAACATCATAACGTTTAATTGATGCAAATAATTTTCTTTATGGCCTCGCAACAACTGAAATCGAACTTTGAAGGAAAAACTAAAAGCGTATACTTCTGTACGGGCACACAACCCACATCGCGATCGATCGTTTCTCCGTTTGCAGCTCAAGGTATTACTTTTATTATCAGAGCGAAGGAGTTGTTAAGAAAAAGAATAAAAAGTATGAATCACACGTATTGGCATTAAACAAACAATGAACGTCCATGAGGTTGTTTCACAAATGTTAAAAAATGTACTGCACAAATAATCAGATAGTTCTGACGCTTGTAAATAATATAAGCATTTAAAAGGTGCGGTATAAGATACTAGTCACTATACTGCGGATGTTTATGTGAATTAATATATCCAAATTGGCGAATGATGAACATCTGATTACTTAACAAAATAAAAATGATACATTATGAATATTTCAAGAAGCAAATGCAGTCTTGTTGAAGTTTCATTTATTTAACTGCGCTTACATAGAACATATAGAAGTCAACAAATGTATATTTGCATAAACATCCGCAACCTGCTAATCACTTACGAGCACACTTACTTTCTTTAGGCTTTTCTTTTTCCTTTTCTTGCTCCACTTGCGTAACGGCGGGCTGAACTTCCTTAACTTGCGGTAAACCATGGGGAAGAATTCCAGGGGGAAGCTTACTTTGAAAGCCATCCATATGCGGCAAACTATTCTCTTCGTCTTCAGCTTGGCCATCATCAAATGTCAAAACTGTGGTGAATAAGCTGGTTCCGCCACGAATACCCTAACTTCGATACATCTATCTACCTCTGGCAAGTACCCTACTTAAGAATTCTTTAAGCTACGTTCTTTAAGAAAAGCGGTATTAATACTACATAATGGACTTTGTCAATGCCTTGTACAGAATATTCTACGCAATATAACGATTATACAAAACAATTACATCAGCATGTCTATAGAAAAAGAAAGTTTTAAAAAGAAATACGATGCATTTATGTAATTCTGAAAATTATTTAAATGCATGAAACAAAATTTACACGGTAGTATATAACGAAACATTATTTGCGCTGATTGTACACGTAAGCAAATAAATATTGGCAAATATGTAAACGTTCACAAATAAATATTGGCAAAGATATAAACGTTCACAAATAAGTGAATGAAAAAAACGTTAGATCTCAGAATAAGGGATGCAACTCTCTTAAAAATGGTTTTATAAAAGCATACTGAATTAATTAAAAGAAAACTCATCGGAAAATGAACAATCATACACAGTAATAGGAAAGTAACTATCAGGTCGAATGACATGCACTGATATTAGTTATATAAAAAGGTGGACTGCTTGTTGGTGGATTATGCAAATAAAAGTTTAATATTTATTCAAGAAATCGTAGTCACGGAAATTAACTCAAACTATATCTCTCCACCCTTTACTATAGCATAACACGTACGTACACGAAATGGAAGAGTGAGCCGCAGAAAGTGAAGACTTGTCAATCAAATGTTTTTGTAAGTAAAGTGTTCGTTGCGTTGCAATGCAACATTATTTGATAAAATTTTCTGACTTATATACCCATTAGCGAATTGATTATTTTTTTGTAAATTTTCGAAAAATGAGAATCGTAAGCAGTAAAAAAAAATAAGAATATAAAAATGGAGTGGAGTGTATATTAACGCAACTTCCCAAGTCTCATGCAGCATCAACTGAACGTGTAATTTAAGTAAGAGACATAAATTAAAGAAATAACATGTAGTTCTTATTAAAAATTATGATTTCGAAAGCAATTAAATATGATTTATGTATAAAATGAAAGTAATATTTTATTGTACTACTAAGTTCATGCGTTGAAGTGACAGATAACGAATTATAAAATAAAACTATATATTATCTACGTATATACTATGTATGCATGCATGATAGACGAAGCAAAGATTTTTACAGTCACATAATAAACCATAAAAACTATCTAGTGATCCAGTGATTTATTAAGCAGTTTTAAGTGTAAATTGATGATACAACTTCCCTCCTTTCAGTGCATATAGAGATGATAATTAAAAAAAAAGTTAAAATTAAATGGAAATTATTTTCAAATGCAATCTTTTGAATATAAATAATAATTTATATATTTGTGATATAATTAGGTAGAGTAAATCATCTCTAGAGAGGATTACCTACCTGTAAATTCGTCCTCCCATTCTAAACCAGGATTTAGATTGTACTCGTCTTGAAGGAGGGAAAAGAAAACGTCAATCAATTTTGTATCTTATTACGTTAGTTGTGTTTGTTTCTAATTTCATGTCTCTCTTAGAAAATTATTGATGCATTCCATAAACACATTTGATCAACTAATAGGCAACATTAACACGTCAGCAAATATGCAAATTTACGCGTATGGTACGGGTGAGTGCAAAATACCATTTAACATTTAATGCTACTTTAATTGAAAACAACTGTTACTATGCGTAACATCCAGCAATTTAACGTTTCTCCTTTATCATACAAAATACATCAACAATTAACTAGGAAGATAGAAATGATAATATTGGATGACAATTATAAATATATCTATAAACATGCACAGTATGCCCTATTAATACTATTATAATTATTAATAACAGTATTTGATGCTCTAAAGGGATCAATAAAATATTACATTATTTTTATGAATTCCTTCGATACTCTCAGATGAAAACTAAACAACTATATTGACTTAAAAATTATTATGCAATTCACGTTTTAACCCTTTGCACTCCAAGCATGTCTTTCAGACAGTCAAGATCTGGCACTTTACTCCAATCACGCTGCAGTTTATAGAAACGTTATAAAGGTAACAATGTTCGTAACAAGTGAATAGTATCGTAACATATAGAAAGAAGTTAAGCATAAACATCTTGTCTTGCCGAAATTTGCGTTGATTGATTGTCTGCGTCATATGTATGTTAATAAATGCTAAAATACGCTGTATTTAACATGCGTAGCGTTGGGCAAAAAGTCGATGCTACTGGTCGACTGCCATGTAGCAGAGTGAATGCAAAGGATTAATAGGTCACTAAAGGATACTAATCACAAGATAAAATTAGTTAACATAAATTCGTTTCGCTCGAATCCCCAACCCTTTAGACGTTTTGACGAATTCTCTTGGAAAACGTTATACTCTTATCAACCATAAGATAATCGACAGACTTATTTACAAGATAAATACACAATAATTATTCACTGTGAATGTCGGAAAGTGGCCTTAATTTTATAAGATAAATCCATTGTAAAACTCAGTATCATCAAATTTAAAAAAAAAGTTTCATAAGAACAGAAAAAACGTAGGCAAGAAAGATTTTGTGAAATTTAAGTATCTCAATTTGATGCACTGACATCTCCGACTACTAATTCGTATCACGTCCTTTTATAATAAACACCTTCAATTGACGATTATTTTGGAAATGCAAAATGAAAGAAACCTTCGTTAAAACTAAAATGCTACAGGAATGGTTCGAAAATGTTTAGAGAATTTTTGTTGAAAAAACGTATTAACCACTCTACTGAAAAATGAATACATATTTCTTTTTTAAAATATACCACTGTGTGAAAATATTCTTTTAATGTTAACTAATTAATTCTCTTGCTACATCATTTTCACAGAAATCGCGCTATTAGAAAGAGATATTGGCGATTGAAATATTCTTACTTCAAATGTTCCCTGAAGCAACAGTAAGTCAAACTTTTGCGACACTAAAAGCTTAAGCCACAGATCCTAACACTGAATCCTCTCTTCTATTTTGACATAAAGTTTACTTTTATTAATTACTAACCCCAACACCATAAGACCCGAACCCGTGTTAGTATACTATAGAATCCCAAAATTTGCAGAAAAAACAACCGTGACATCGCGTCGAGAACTCTGGAAGGTGCGTTAAGTTGTGACAAGATTTGCCAATGGATATTTATTTATGTATTATTTCATACTCTTAACAGTTTACCTTGTAAACTATATTGAAAAAACTTGTAAACAATTTACAGGTACAAAAATTTTCCTGATATTATACAATTGCTTATGTCTTGCATGCGGTATTACTAATAAGTATTACTTATTTATTTAAACAATATTTTTTTACAGAATGACTGTTGTTATACGTAATAATACATTATAAAGCATTAATTTCTTCTTTAGGATAATATAACTATAAACTTATAATTTGAAGTTATTAAATATTATATAATCAATCATATTTTCAATGTGAAACACACTGTAAAATACTCCAAAGGTAGTCTGTAGATACTACACATTACTTATTTCACATAAATGTAAAATAAGATATGTGTTCTAAACAGGCACTTTAAATTTCTATGTATATTCCAAAATTTATTGTTAATTTATTTCTCAGTATATTCATATTAACTTTCTAATAAAAATGTATTTGCATTTTTATGTGATTGCTAATTGCTAACTGCAGTATAGCAAGTTTTATGTTAAATAAAATTTGGTGTCTATTGGTATATATTCAACTCTCAAAAAGTATTTAAATTTACATATTTTCACTTCAAAATAAAAATCTCTATAAACTGTAATTGCTTTTCTTAAATGAAAGTGTACATAGTGCATGCTTTTATAATTGTGTGAATGCCAAAATATTTCTGTTTGAGAGTCGGGATGTCAGATAAATACATAAGAAATAATAAATATAGTAATTAAAAGTAACCCAAATAGATTAACACAAAAAGGAGAAGAGCCAGAAAAGTATAAAGCAAATCATAACATAGTAAAGACATTTTAGATACTGGGTGGAGAGTCATGTTGCATTTTTATATCACTAAGAAGTTTTGTTCATATTTAGTTGCTAGTACTTCTGTATTCTCAAAGTTCTGTCAATGTTTTATATTTATAATTTGGAAGAAGAGAGAGTGCATTCTCTTACTACTTTGTATAAGAAATAAACGAATGTAGGAAGTCTCTTACCTTAAAATTTATTTATAATATAGAAAAGTTTATATTTGCATGTGAAATTTAATTCAATGTATATATGTTAATCTAATATTCTGAAGCTGAATCTCATTTGCATACATTCTTATACCATTAATCCTAAAGAATAAATGAAACGGAGCTAAACCTAAATCTGAACCTAAAACTTGTTAAAAACCAAGAGAAATCATAACTTACCGTAATAGTCGAATGCATGAGCTGAGAAGGGAAGGGAAAAAAAATTGCACTTAGTTACAATTTCATAAGAATGCACTACACTAACAGCACCTCTCTACACTCAGATCATAAGAGTTAAAAAAACTATTAATAATTAAATGTAAAAAAAATATGGTAAAGAAAAACGGTACATAGATTTATCATATCAGTCACATAAAGAATTAAAAATGAAGCGTCTAAAAAATGCATTTTGTTGATATTAATTTGTTTTAAAACATCTACAATCGTTCTTTTATAAAGTTTATATATTCTTTTATGTATACAAAAATTAATTATTCTTTGTGAAAGACTGAAATAATAAAGGTTACAGAGAATTCGATTTGTAATTAAATAAAAAAAAGGAAACAAAAAAGAATTTTATCTGCTGAATGTAGATAGGTGAGTATAAATTTGTAAATTTGTATATTGTGCAGTGCTGTGATTTCTACATGTAAGAGGAAACATACATATTCGATGTCTTTTGTAATATTTAAATAAAGTTAAATTACATGATTTCAACTCTTAATGTGATTCAACACTTTCCTTCAAATACATTTTATCTTTGATTGTATTGGCTACCTAAGGTAATGAAAGAAAAAATGTTGTATTCTGTAATGTGACTACCAATGGATGCTTATGTATACGCAGAATTTAATATCTCATATTCCTTGTCACACTTATGCCCACCCCCCTAAGTTTCTCAAAAACAAATTTCTATATCAATTTCAAAAAGAAATACTGTTAGAACATTGAGCAATAGTTTCTAAATGTGCACTACATTTGCACGCTACAGCAAATAAGACACAATGGACATCACATGTAAAATATTCGTCAGGATTTAGTTTCTTTCTAAATGTTAAAGAAGATACCAAAAAACTCAATTTCTAGTATGTTATAGTAACTATTGTGACCAAAACCCACTGTCTACAAATATTCATGTCTATAAATTATGAGAGCATCAATAGTATTAATTTGTTCATTTAATAAATTTAATTCTAGCACGCATGAGTCAAGGTACATTGACTTCTTGTCATAATAAGGTCTAAATTTTCCCAACAAACAGGACGCCTAAGATTAATTTGTCTAATTTCATTAAACTGTTAGTATATTATTAAATTAAATTACATAAAGCATGTTAATAGCTTGTATATTGCACATGGAAATTGTAGATAAAATGTATTTTATAAATTAAATAAGTTGATAGACGTTTCAAATTGATCAACTTTAACACATTTTTATAACAATGCTTACTTTATACTTTTGCCTATACATTATTACACGTATCTATATCCATATACAATATTTGCAGCATAATTCGGACTGTAGAATCAAGATAATATAATTATAAATTGCTTTTCCTTTTACAATATTCAATAATGTATAAAACTTAATTACTGAAATTGGTAAAGCAAAAACTGTATTTATATTTGACTCTACATTCCATTCCTTCAAAAGTGGATAGCAAAGTATCTACCTCTATTATATACTATTATACAACAATTATAGGAAGGGTAATAAAAAAGAAGACAGAACATACATAGATACTTTGGTGCAGACCCACCTTTCCTGGGATGCCACCAGTCAGTCTCATAGTAGCCTGCGGAGTAAGAGTGAGTTGGTGTTGTTGAACAGGAGGAGTAGATGGTGTATGCAGAAGAAGATGCGGACAGCCCTTGTGTCCAACACCGGTTGATTTGACCGATAGTATTGCAAGACAATGGAATACGGGTATATTTAATTATACCGCAAAATCAGTTAGGTAACAGGACACGCATATGACACATAACATATCCCAAGTTTGCATTAATAATATTTAAAAACTGCAAATTGTATAACTATGAATAAGTTATACCAGATAGTATTAGAAACCATTTGTTATACTCATCATATTTTGTATTTTGATTAGAAACTCATAGTAAAGTAGGTGGTTCAGAAAAAAAAATTGCATAAAAACCACACAGTTTGTTAGTTTGTAATTGATTTAGATACTATTAGAAATGAACAGTAAAATAAATTAAAAACTGGAAATTCTTGAATATCTAACTGAAATTGCGGATAGATGGAAATGGAAATGTGTAATACAAAAAAAAAAAACATAGTTGCCACCACCAAAAAAAACAATGTTTATATCCATAACCTGATTGTGTGTTGTGTTAAATGTTATCCATGTCTACTAAATAGTGTACCTTCCTGTGTATGTAATATGTAAGGTTCATGAATAAAGCTGTCAGAAAATTTTTTATGTTATTGTTAGAATGTTTTTCATGAAAAATGTGTTATAATGATAAAATTTTATACCTTTTTGTCAAATTATGAAAACATAATACTTTGTCTTGAAAATATATAATGCTTTTATTCTTTTATAGGAAGATGAAAATTATTTTTTTGAATCACTTTTTAATATGAGTATTAAGTCCAGACTAAAATAAAAATATTACTTCCAACTTAGATTAACATCAACAAATCTCCCTTAGGAATAATTAAAATAATACTATGTAAATTCTAAAGATTACCCAAATGAATATCTAGTATTTAAAAATAAATATATTCTTGTTCATACAACTAAAAATAATATAATTTGATACAGGTGAAAATAAACAAAAATCTCATATATGATTATTTGAACTTGTTAAAAAGTGTTGAAAATTGTTGATAATTTTACAAAAGTTAACAAAATCAAAATTCTACAAATAAGTACATGCCATTTTTATAAGTATGTATTTTGAGAATATGTAAGTTTCCTCATTAGTTAAAATTAATCATAAAACACAATATAAATTTAATTCTTATTGTTATCACAGTAAAGTTAAAGTTACAAGTAACACAAATTGTGCTGATATGACTAATCATATCACAATCAATGTATCCTATCAATTAAAACATTATACAACATTGTTAATGTTTGGTAATTGTATCAAAAAATTATTTATGTAACGTCATTAATGGCATATATTTTTAAAGTATGTACACTGTCTACATACATATACACCACCCACTTTACCATATTCAATCAATATATTAAATGTATGCTATGAACGTGAAATATGTAGACACATATAAAATTGATGGCATTATTCAAAACATTGTTAATGTACCATAAATTTGCAAATTTTTATTACAGTATACTTTAATCCTTTGTACTATTATATAGATGATAATTTATAAATTTGAGAATCTAATTTCTTTAAATTCTTATACTAATGAATAAACTTGTAAAAATTTGACAAAACATTCTTATTAATGATTTTTAAACATCATTACCTAAAGTCTAGCTCAAGCACTGATTGATTTTATAAATTGTAAGAAAAATAATACACCATTTATTCACAGTTTACCACATAAAACTACTTATAAACTGTATTACAAATTTAAAATTCCTATTTTATGTAGTACTTCAATAGTAATTATTAAAATGGGAATTAGATTTTATATTAATCATTGTATATATTAATATCTTATAATTTATCATTTCTCTTCTTTTTAACTGTAACAAACTGTCATTTTTAAAAAAATACTACAGAAATAATAATATAAAATTTTTAATAAAATATCGAACAATAGTTTTAATTGTCATTTCAGTTTGAATACGTCATTGTACTTATACACATATTTGCTTTACGTATCAATAAATATAATAATAATATGAAAATACAAAGGATTAAATATCACTGTAATCAATTGAATAAACATATTTCATTAAGCATGTATATCCCTATTTATTTTAATAGCATTGCATTCAAAGTCATTTATTTAACATTATGTGAGTAAAATATATTTCTAAATTTTTAACTGTGAAACAAATAGTGCAATATAATTTAAAATGAATATAGTGACTCACCGTCGTGAGATGTGTGTGTTGTCTGAATGGTTTGTGTCTGTTTACTGTAAACTACTGGTTCCTTCGGTGGAATATTAGTGTGTGCCACAGAAACAATGGTAAGTTCTCGATTCTTCCTTCGCCCAATACTACTAAAGAAAAAAGAACATCAGTAACATGATAGTCATACAAATATTAAACAATTTTTTTTTGCATAAATACCTTTGTGCAGAATTCATACTAGATGGTTGTAAACTAGCATCAGGAGTAGCATTAGTACTCTGCTCCGGAGTTAAAGAATTCATACTAGACAAACTGGATAATACATCTGCAAATAAAATAAGTTGTAAGAAAAGAATTATTAATTAAAACATAGAATGAAATTGCTTACCTGATACTGGTGCAACACCCAAAGATGAAAGCATAGCATCCAATTCTTTACGGTGATCTTTGTCTGTTCCTGCAGCACGAACTGTAGCTTCCTCGACCTTTAATGAAAACACAAGATAGATGTATATGTTGTCAAATCAATATATTTTTAATTTATATGTTAGCAGCAAAAAATTTTAAGTAAGTTTGAAGGCAGATAGCCCAAGCTATTCTGCTCGACTAAGGTCAAGTCCTAACGACTCAAAGTCGTGTGGCTATCGGGTGTCATAGGCTGATTGTTTGGAAGAAGCATGAGAGAGAGTTTCAGGGTGGCAAGCGACCCGATGTCGTATTGCCTTTAAAAAGGGACATTGTTCCTAAAGAATCTGGCCACAGAGCGGGAAAGACAAGAATGCCTTATGGTAAGGGAACTGTTTTGGACTACACAGTACTTACCCCAGAACCTTTGAAAAATATTGTTTAAAATATATAATTTCTGACATATACATAAATTAGATTTAAATAACCATGTCTTACATCTTTCTGTTCTTTTTCTCTCCTACGCCTTTCCTTTTCTTCTCTAATAGCTTGAAGCTTTGCTTTCTTCCTTTCAAGTTCAGCTTTTCTGTCAGACATCATTGTGCTCTGTTGTTAATACCTACACAACATTCGTAAACGTTTTATTAATAAAAAAAGAAAATCCGAAAATCATAGACAGTACTTCAAACACTGCTATGAAAAATATAAGATCGTTGATAGGTTTCACGATACATATTAACGGAACTTCAACCGGGTTTAGTCCATTTATTGATTTCTGTCCCGTGACGTCAGTTTCTACAGAATCTCTGAAAACCGCATTGACAAACATACATGTAACTATTACATTTCCTCTGCTATTAAATACATATGAAATCTGCTCAGTAGAAAATAGAAATAGACGAACACTGGTACAGTTAATATGTTCACGTTAGAACATTGAACATTGAACTGATCGAAGAATATCCGTCTGTTATTTGACAATACTAACATAACAGACTGGCTACAAAATTGTTCACCGTACTATGGAAAGCTCATAAAATAGTTACCTTTCGCCGTATAACGAGTTTCACAGATTAGAGTACTATTGCCGTAGTTGTCAATTTCTACATCATCTATCCGACCCTCCCGACATGCAAATCTTTGGCATTGCAACAACAGCACCACCGTAACAATACCTCGAACTAACGGAACAGTCGATTCAGTTGTGTGCAATTTCCTGCACTTTTCCTACACGTACAGCTTACGAAAGTGCACGCCAGATGGCGTCAATGCCATCTTCCTGTAGCGACACCGCCTCTACATTTGAATTTATTTAACTACTGGCAAGTTTTTACACTCTAATGCATTTCAATAGTGACATCGTCTATAAAGTACACTAAGTATACTTATACAGTATACTAATAGTACTTAGCATATTTATAAAGAACATATGAAATTAAGATATTCCAGCTTAGAACTGTAATGTTCTTAAAGAACGTAGGTTTTTAACATGGTATTAATCTTAATGAAACATTTGCTTTAAAGGTACAGTATTTGTTAGCATTTTATTTTCTAACAAATTTTTGGCAGTAATATAAAAGAATTAATATGAAAGAGGATTTTATATAATTAATATTTTTTTTAGTTTTAACACAACTTTGATGCGGAAGAAGTTTTATAATTAAATGTCACAATAACTAATATATTTTTGTATTTAACTGGAATATTAATTTACTGTATTCTTTAATTTCTTGATTAAAAAATGATATTTCTTCTAAACATTCTAATGATGATAAAGGTAGGTACACACTTCTGCATACGGAATATCTGAATATATTAAACATATTGAATCCACAAAGTATTCAATGCCTTGTAAGATAAATGAGTCAGAAACTGTTCGTAAATGTATACAATTTAATAAAAAATGGAAAACTATATTACCAATTTATTGTTTTATTCCGTAATGTGTACGAGTAAGAAGTATTAAATTATTTGAAAAGTTTGCATTTTTCTATGAATTTCAGAGAAAAGAAATAAATGTAATCGTTTATCTAATTTCTATCTGTTTCAATAACTTCTTTCAATCGTTTAGAAACTAGCATTTACCTCGTCCCAAAAATTTGACCGTATTGGAATTAAAAAACGTATTAAGTGCAGGTTTTATAGCTTATGCGTTATCGAAATTTTCTTCACGTAGAAAATTGCTTAAGTTTCGAAACAAATGGTAGTTGAAGCAATATTCGAAGAATAGAGAGAATACGATATAATTTCCTAAGATAAGTGTTTATGTTTTTCAGTCGTAACATGTAGCTTAGCGTTGTCACACTGTAAAATAATACTTTCCCCGTTTTCCAAGCCGATTCTTAGCTTTTAGAGGAACATTTAGACAGCTCAGTTGATTTGAGTAAAGACAATATTTTGTTCAGTTGAAATAATTCAGTATGAATCCTTCTCATCATATACACAATATTATCTTATTCGGATGAATCTTTTGTTTATTAATAGCTATTCTAATAAGTTAGCTTAGAAACAGTTCAACTTTCTACTTGGACATCAAAGAAGCTGCAACGATTATTTGGTTAACATGATTTTTATCAATTAAATGACGTGATAACCAATTTTCCAGTTTGAACACCATTCCAATATCTATTAAGTGACGATATGTAGCTACAGTTGCTGAATTTAATTTTTCAAAAAGTTCTTATCGTGTCTGATACAGGTTCGTTTCAAGAAAAGCTTTTAAAGATCATTTTCAACATCCGACAGATGTCTGCAAGGTTCCTTGTAAACTAATTCCTTCTCCGAATTCCTCCGCATTTGGTTACACGATTTATTAATATTTTCAGTGGTTAACTCAGTCGTTACAGAACGCTTCAAGAAAAAACTTCTTTCAGACAGCAGCGATCGATTTCTTTCGTTCATTTGTATTTTATTTCCTGACCTTTTATGTCAAGAAACACTTTATTTATTATTTATTTTTATACATCCAGAAAATACTCCACTGAGTTGTGTCTCAATACTAATTTAAAGTGTTTCGTAAACGTGTATAAACATAAATAATTATGTTTACATTACGTCAGAAAGTACCCCTACGCAAAGAAATGACCTAACAATATCGTACCATTTAACAACTGCATGTACATTTCCTTTCACAAAAGAAAAAAGATGGTGAAGTCTAAAACTTACTTGGTAAGAAGTTTCGTAATGCACCTTACGTTACAAAGCAATTGCCGTTTCATGGAAATAGCGTTGTAGGAAGGAAGAAGGGGTGGGTGATCGTTGCGAGTTAGGTGGGCAGCATTGAGACACACGATCAAAGAAAACTTTTCTAAATTCAGCTACGAAATTAGCTTGACACTAATTTCACGGGGAAGCATGGGCAAGGCAAAGAAGTCAGGGAAAAGATTGGACAAAGGGAGAGCGACTTCGCGTGATGTTTCATACCGACTTCGCGTGTCGAAGTCTGATTTGTTTTGTTGAATCAAGTGTATACTGGCTGCTATATCGCACAAGAAAGCGAATGAGATAGTGCATTTTCCCTTCTCCTATATCTTCTTACCCACTCCGCCTTCATTATTTTCGTCAACAATTAGGTTTCTGATAAAACGTCGGCTTGTCAGTTTCTTCGTGGTATTTTAAGCTCTCCGTTATCATCGGTTTTTGACTAAGGTCGTCTTTCTTTCCGTTAATACTGAATCGAGTTTACAAGAACATACAATCGATAAATTATAGAAACAGTTAGCACAGAAAATAAACAACGATCAGACGTCCAAAAAGTGTGAGTCTAGAAATCTAGAAATCAGCGACATATCATCAATAACGTGAGAAAAGAACCATTCACAAGTGCTCAGACTGTAGCTGCTCATATTGCTACAGCTGCAGGTAAGGTTATTAGTACTCAAACTGTGAAAAATGTTGTTCACAATTTTGGGCTGTGGCAGAACGGCGAGGAAAAAGCCCTCCATAAGAGGGACGAACAGACAGAAAAGATTGGAATTCGTCAAATCATATATAAATAAGCCAGCGAAATTTTGAGAAAACATAATTTTCTCCGGCGAAAGCCAATTTAACGTTTTCGGATTGGATGGAAGAAAATTCGTGTGGCTAAAACCTAGAATGGAACTGTAGTAATAGAATCTGCGAGCTACTTTAAAACACGGCGGTGGGCACGTAATGGTTTTGAGACGAACACCATCAAACGAAGTCAGAAATATTGTCTTCATTCAAGGTACAAGGCATGCTCTGAGCTATACGGATGTGTTGTATGGTAATTTATTAGACAGTGCAACAAAATTGGTCATGAATGAAACGTTTCTCTTTCAATAAAACAACGATCCAAAACGTAACGCCAAGGAAACCAAGGAATGATTGTTGTATAATGTTCGCAAGAGGTTAATAATTCCTCCACAGTCACTCGATATATACTCGATTGAAAATTTCTGGCATTTACTAGATTTACAATTGCGAAAAACCAGAATTTCTAACAAAGAAGATTTGAAAAGGCTAATACGTGAACAATGGCAAACAATTCCGAAAGAAATTACAAAAAAATTAGTTGAATTCGTGCTAAGAAGATTACAAACGATCACGGACGCTAACGGAGTGCACAGAAAATATTAAAACTTGTTATGTTGTTGATTTCAGAATCACTATGGAATTTATCCATAACTTATTAAAAAATCGCTCTCATGCAAATACTTATTTCATTACAAAATATACATTTTTTCTAACTTATTTTTTCGTTTATACTTTTTCGAGATTTCTATCAATATACATTGTTTTCGTTTGTAAAAAGCTACCAAATAAAACATTTTTGAACAATATTTTCCTTTTCCGTAAATAGTTTTTTCAAAAAAAGGAGGTGTGCAAATATTTATTTTACCCACTGTATATTGATTTCTATACTAAATAATTAACGCGTTGAATGCCGTGGGGGTCACCGGTTTTAATTTTGTTTCAAATTTAATTTATTTAAGTAATTATTGATTCACACAAAATTCTTAGGAAACTTCATACTGAAGCAACAATGTAGGAACAGAACAACTCGATTGAGTAGTGGAATCTTTTTCTTCCTTCACGATTTATATAAAAAATAGTAAATTATATCGCGTCTGATTAGGTATGGCTGTTTTCACTGTGGCATTCAACGTGTTAAACTTGATTGGAAAATCCTGTTGCGTTTTTCTGTTCAATAACATTCATTATCTTTTATTATCTTTTCGAGAGGTACACGTAAGCTGCCTGACACATGGAAGACAGTTGTATAAACCCATAATTAACACATTATATTAAGAAATAAATTAGCTGTAACGCCAATGAATTGCCTTCTTAATGAACAATCCGAGAAAAATTTCTGTTCGTCTTAAGATACGTAAAGTCAAGCATTTAATTGTTCAAAAATGTGCTATTAAATTTCGTTTACGCAATCGATATCTATTTCTACTTTAGTAACTTGTCTTCTTATTCATCGTACCATGAATATGCGTTATTGGTATAGCCACTACGTATCTCACAGGAATTGAATATCTCGCAAATATCTCGTGCATCCGACAGTAGGTACCGAATGTTACTTCTCAGGAAAAGGAAACTAGAATTTACATGGATTTCCTTTCGCATTACGTCGCAATTTCTGTTCATCGTACCAGAAACTGTATAGTCTCGGTAGTTCCCACGGACCTTGTATGTTTGTCAGATAAGTGGAAAGCCAGTGACGTAGGTTAAACTTTTGGTGGATTTACGGAATCTCAAATTCGTACCGGCGTAAGCGGATCTGGCCTCTCTGGTCAAACGAGTAAAGGTCACCCTTGTCCGGTTGAGTAGGTGGAGTAGGAAGAGGGAAAGTGTGGGTTCCTCTGTACACCAGTCAGAGTGTAGGGAGTTTATGGCCTACAGAGAAAGTACGAATGAACGAAAGGATGAAGAGGATGGAAGTGACCTCACATTTGCCACAGAGACGGCTGATGAACCACCTGGTAGACGAGCACTCGTCCTGAGAGGTAGAAAGCAAAGTTACAACAACGTGCACCGTTTCATCTCTCTTAGTCACTCTATTCTCTGTCCACGTTTATGCTGTAGGTTTCATACTGTAAGGCTTTTAACCCACGGCTACTTACCTAATTAACACACTGTACCCTAAACAAGTTGCGGTTCATTATCGAACATTTAGTCAACGTCGTATTCTTCATACGTGTTTTTCAAGACACTATCCCTCACACACTTTCTTGTGTCCCTTTTATCTTTCTTGTAAAAGTTAAGTCCGTATGTGATTTTTATGTTGATATTCCATGAAGTTTACAAAGACAAAGTAATTTTCAGAAGAGAAATTTTCTACTTTCATGATCTATTATTTTTATATCGTTCCCTGAGAAATGTGTGGTTGAAGATTCTTCTCGATGAAAAGTTTATGAGTTACGGAAAAACATACTACCGGATCATTGTTTAATATGTCACAAATGTTTACTTGCGTCCTTGCATAAACATAGCACAATATTGCTTTAAATTTACTATATTTTGTACGTAGTATTATATTTCGTAATAGCTACGTCAGAGATTTTAATAATAAAAATTTAATGGTTTAAATACTTAATTAGAAACGTAGTTTTTATAAAACAGAGAAATGTTTCAAACGTAATGCGAAGAAGAAATTCAATTGCGGCGGTACAATGGAACTCTCATACTTCGGTTATAATATTTGCAGTTTATTCTATGTGCTCAAAGAATCGCATATACTTTCAATACAGAGCGGAAAGGAAGAGTGGGTAGAGTTGAACGATAGTAAGTGAAGGGTGGAAAAGGTTCAGAAAAGTTCATCGGCGCTAATTTGCCAATCAGACGAGACTTGTGTGCTCAGCGTAGTTTGCCTAAAGGTTCAGTAAAATCAATACTCCGTAAGTTTGTACGAAAAATCTGTTAACACGATATTATCGAGTCTTTGAATACTAATTTCCACGATACGCTGTGCATCTGATAAGTGAGATTTTTTACGGTGTTATCAGGTCGCCGCTATAATACGATGTGCTTTTTGTGTGTATCAAAGATTAATGAAAGCGTACGGAGGAGTACCATGACGAATTTTTGATTAATAGCACATCAGATTGAAACGCCCGACTAAATGATCCAGTAAGTAGTACGTATCACGAACACCATCGCTTTTTATACTAAACAACGAACTATTAATGCATACCAACAAAGACCGTTTTTGTATACTACTTTGGTTCTATAAATATTTATCTTTTGATAACATCTTAACCTTATATGTCAAGAATATGCATGATTTTGCATTTTGAAATTATTACCTACACTTTCCACGGTAGATATTTATTCTTGTAAGCAAGTTAAATGTCTGTAAACGTGTACAGTCAGCGTTGCATATCATAAAACATTTAATAACGTGCCTCACTTTGTAATAAAACTCTAAGATGCCTTCACAATAGTAAAGATAAATCTGTGAAATAAAAATATTATGAACATCACATCATAGAGAATAAAAATTTCTAAAACTTCCAATCCTTCATGAATTTTAACAATCTTATAGGACAGTTCCTTGTACCTTCAAGATCAACGAAGATGTTTATGGTGTTCATGATAAGTGTAAGTAAGTATTTTTTATGATACGGAAAAGTGTATGAGGAAAAAATTGCACTATGACTGATTATTATTAATATTAATTTGATTTGTTTAAAGGTGTATCCAGAGTTTTTTATAAATACTTTAACGTGAATAAACATTATTTATATTTAATTAAATGTAATTCAATGGAATTAATATTGTAGCGGTACATTGCATTCGTACTGTTTTAACCGTAAATTTTAAGGAAAGGTAAAAGTTTGCCACTCATTTCTTGGATCTTGTATGCCTGAGGAAATGTCCAATGTCGCTACCCTTCACAGACTTCCTTTGCGATTCGTTGAAATTGCGACAAAATTACCTTCTCCTTTAGGTGAGCGGTTAATTAAATTTCTTAGACTTTCTTTTCTCTCCCGACGCAGAACTATTGACGTCGAGGTCGGCTTTTCTTACACTTGATTGTTCAACGTGTATATTGTATATGTGTATGTATTTTATAATTATAAACGTTGATCAATAAGTTGATTAAAATGCACGTGTTTATGTACTCTGTAATAGTTGAAGCCTTCTAATTATTAGATCAACACTACATTTTTATCTTACTTTTACTTTGATACGCGTATTTATAACAATAACATTAGTATTGTTTTTTTGTTCAAAGTAAATATAGTTTGAGTGTTTTATACAAAATTATACTAACAATAAGTCAATAATTGATATTCAGGGGTAATGGGAATTAGAATAACAATAACATTGTAAATGAGTATCAATAACACCTCTTGTAAAAATTGAGAATTTTAGCGGTAGCTAACTAACTCCGGCTTAGATTTAGCGAAATGATGTGATTATTAATAATAAGTATTTTTGATGATAGTATTCGAAGCATTAAGGAAACGCACATGGGATGAATAGAACCATTCTCACGTTTCTGTAGTTTTTAACACACTATAATTCTTTTAACAAACAATAATGCCCTTTCTGACACACTGCACGTGTACAACTGCTGCTAGATAAATTTTGTTATTTCAAGATCCATTCATTTAACGCTTCCGTTGAATTGTATTAATGAATAATTGTATGAATTTAAAGTAATACAGAAACTCCGATTTAGTTCTATTGATAAGATGAAAGATTGAAATGCACTTTTAGCATTTATTAATATTCTGTGAGAAATAAATTTCATTCATCATGAATTCCGTTATTAAAATTTAAAACGTCAAATATCCTCTGCAACATTAAAATGTACTGCCTTTATATACTATATACGTACCCGAAAGGTTTGTTTAACCTTTTGACTGCAGGCTACTTGGGAACGAGACGAATGCTGTGTGCGGCCGAGTCGCAATACTACGTATTAGGCCACTACCCCAAACGCCTATGGGCGTCGGCAGTACACGGTGAGCGACGTTGTCAAGCGCCTATAGACACGGATAGCAGTCGTAGGGTGAAATACACATATATGTAGAGGTGAATATCTAAAAATCTCCGTTATTGTTACTGACACGAAAAAATATCTATAGAAGCAAGCATTTGGTTTAACGAAGAGAATATAAGTGATAAATTTTTTCAAAATCATATATTTTGAAATTTCGAAGCCACTGATTTTCTACTTATATCACTATAATGTTATAACCGTAGATACAACAAATATATCCATGCCTGATATGTTCATCTTCAAATAACATTAAATAATATCTATAGCCTCCAAAGTTTTAAAAATACACCCTCGGCCATTTTTCTGTATTTTGGCCCCTTAAAACCAAGGATACATTTTTATGTATCATTAAGTGTATGAAGTTAGTTTCTAGTAAAGGATTATAGTTTGTATGTAAAGGATCTGTATTTAATAATCTTTGCATTGAGAAAAGAGGAACGCAGTGCTGATTTAGTTGAATTTATCAAATTACTGTGTGATACGCGTGAATGTAAAATTTTCTAGATCGGAGAAAACGATATCATTCTTCTACCTGATTTTCTATTAGAGAGATTTTCCTAAGCCCTTTCTAAGCTTCCGTTCCCGCTCGTCAAAGAGCGAGTCTACTTTCACTCTCTTCAAGTGAAACTACACGTAGAGGCACTTAGGGGTGAATGGAAGATGGTTGTGACATCTACACACATGCACACACGTGTCGTTAGTTCATTCATGTATTTCCTCTCGTATAAACTCTTACTCCACCGTAATCATATGAGCACGTGTGACAGCAGTGATGATATACACACACGTGAACATGCATAGAGATACACGCGTCCAATAACTGTTCTATAGTACGTACAACACGCTTGCATCGACTAACTATTATTGACATGAGAATAGATCGGAGGTGAATAGGTTGACAAATGGGAATGAACGTAGGCAGTCACGTGTCTGGAACTGACGCACATGCTTTTATCGATTAGTTCTCGTGATTGCACTTTATTCTTTATTTTGTGACTGACTTTAACAATGGTATCCCTAATTCTGATATTATAATGCGCCGAAACTATTGTTGAGAATCATGCCATGTTGGAACATTATGCAGAGTACGGACAATACGATATTATTCACTAAGAATATTGTGAAATTGTAAATGTAGCTCTAAACAGTAAGAACTGCTGAAACATTATATTTATATAAATATTATACTCAGTATTCACCTATTTTTATGTGGAAACATTTTACAATTTTCTTTGTAAGGATACATATGTGTAATGTGTCATAAAATATGTCGATCAGTCCAGATCTTTTTAGTGTTCACGCATATTTTTATATCTTTCCTTTTTATATCTTAGTTTCCCTATTACAATAGACATATCCGAGCGGAATAAGTCAAAAGGTTCTAATTATGTTGCGTAGAATAATATCGGCAAATATTTAATTACATTGGCCTGTACGTGCAGAATTATTACTAAACCGTGAAAATGTTCGACAGTAATTATGACACCTTACACGGCAATATAGATTTTAGAAACTTAATGCTAAATTTTCTTAACGGGATTTTTCAGTTATATAAATATGTTATCTCTTTTCTTATATTACGAATATTGCATTGTTCTTTTTAATTACACATATTCCATACTTTTTTCATATTATTCACACGCCTGATATTTTTCCAAATAAATAATACTTAATTAATATACAACTACGCAATTTAACACACATTCTTACATGTATTTAAAATTGCCCTTTGAAAACTCTAAAATCAGCAGAAAATATACGAAACATATAAAACATGTATTATACATTAACAATTCATTAACATTACATCTACGGAACATACAGCGTGTTCAAAATTTTACAAAACAAATATTAATCTCGATTCAATCGGCTCTGTATTTCATTTAATTGCATAAATACACTCAACAAATATTTAACTTATTTTATCAGGTATTTAAAAATAATTTAAAAATAACTTTGCAACCTGAAATACTAATGTTAAATCATTTTTACATTTATTTGATCTTTTTAAAAGTTTATAATTCCACCTTTACGTATCTATGAAAAGTCCTTTTTTACCATTCAGAGATTTTTAATTATTTCCCTCCCAAACACATTCATTTTCATGCAAAGTATGCTTTGGAAAAGTTCTCATCTGCATTCGAATGTTTTGTTCCACTGAATTTTTCGCACAAAATTTAACCAAAGTGTGGTAATACTCGTATGTGTGTACGTTTCAAATGTATAAGTCTTTAATCGTCCAGGAAATTGGAACTCCTGTGGTTGCTTCAAGCAAGCACGAAATTCTCTTTTCGGAATTGCCAAAGGGTAAATCCACTGGTACTCCTGTTTCATGCATTAATGATAACGTTTCATGAAATTCTGCACAGAAAATGTTACCTTCAATATTTATTTAAATGAACCTATTATAGAAAATTTAGTATCATATTGAGATTACAGGAGAAATTTTGCTGTAGCAATGCTTTAAAAATGTATAAATTCATGAGAAGCGTCTTCAAAAATAAATAATTTGTTAAGTAACTAACTAGCCTTCTATCACCTGCAAATTATTATGATTATTAAACTGATAAATTTTTTTAACAACTGTATTATAAAAATGTCATCTATTGCTGCTTCTACTTTCTACTTACTCGTGTAATTGATCCAAATGAATTAATCAACTCTATTCAACTGTCATAAATACTCTCATTTATCCGAAGTACAGGGTGAACCGAAATGCGTGGTACAACTGAGCTGATTTTATGATAAATCAAACTTATAGAACATATACATAATTTGAAATGAAACTTTCTTTTCGAAAAAAAAATAAGTTTAAACATAAATAGGGTAAGCATGTGCCTGTCTGTAATTCAGCACAATTAGCTTTCTTATAGTCCGCTATCATGCTTTTTTTGTACACAATGTGGCAACATGTCTTGTTTATTTTAGGATTGATTATTGATTGACTTCTTAAGTGGAATACATAAATAAATTAATTTGTTTAAAGTATATACTTGATTGATTTTAGAAGTTGACATTTCACGGAAATAAAGTTTCATACGTAAAAATATATTTAATAATTTCAGCTTACTTTGAAGCACGGAATTAACATTTTCTTGATCATACCACGAATTTCGACCTACTCTGTATAAGGTACAGAGTAAGATACAGGGTGGGGCAAAAGTCACTTTCTATGTTTTAAATTATACAGATCTACAAGGGGAGGTCAAAAAATTTATGGAATGAAGGGGAAGAAGATTAGAAAAAACTATGGTATTATTTTTCTTTTTCAATGGATCTATTTCCCCTTAACCTCAATTCCTTTTCAGATCTCTGAATTAATTTATTTATTCTGTCATAAAAATATGTTTTTTTCTACCGCCTTAAAATGTGCCGCAATCGCGGACTTGACCTCTTCATCGTCACCAAACTTCTTCCCATCAAGGTCTTTTTTCATATTTGGAAACAAATAGTAGTCGGACGGAGTTAGATCTGAACTGCATAGAAGATGGTTGAGCGTTTGCAAGCTACACTTGAATGGAACTTATTTGGAACTTGATGACGACGCGAAACTCAGTTTTCTGCGTACTTCACATTTTCTTCCTGATTGACTCGCTTATTAGGTGATAACTCGTAGACTAATTACCCGATCGAGTTGAAACTTAGTATGTACATTGAAAAGGAGTCACACAATAGAACTTTGTGTGCAAACTACCTCCGCCTCTTTCCTTCCCCTCCATTCTGCGAACTTTTTGACCTACCCTCATATTTTACCGTAGCTAATACTAATGTTTTATGCAGAAATATATACTCAAAGAACGTGTACAGGTCGTGCAGTTTTATTTTGAAAATGAATGTTCTGCTATCTGAACGCAACGGGACTACAGGAGAATAAACAATGTGTGAGAAGCACCGTCTGCACCAGCAGTAAGAAATGTGATTCAGAAATTTCAACAATCAAGTTCCACTCACATCAAGAGACACAATGGCGGTTCTTCAGAAACAATATCCAAACAGAATTGTGTCTCAATCTCAATGTCTCAATTGTGTCTCTATCGCGTTCCCCTGATTTGAACGGTCTAGATTTTTATCTCTAGGGCTACCTTGAAAGAAAAATTTATACCACTAAACCAGAAACTCTGGCAGAGTTAAAGGACAACATAGGACATGAAATCGCCATGATATCGCGAGAGCCCGTCTCTGCGAGCAAAATGACGGAGGTTACTAACGAGGTATAATTTTTAAACATTAATGTAAAAAAACTCCAAGAAAAAATCTTTGTTTCTGTAGTAACAAAATGTATTTTTATTCATAATTGATGAAATTGTAAGAAAAATAAATCAGAAACTGATTTTTACACCACCCTGTATAAGCGGGAGGTACTTCAAGACTATTTTGCACTTCAGAACAACAACACCTTGTTCCTAAGTTATAATTAATGCATCTACCATCCATTGTTTACAGAGCATATATTGACGACATTGAAATGTTCCATCAAGAAATTAAATAGGAGGTTTATGGTCTTACAGTGAGATGTAATGTGGATAACTCAAACTTGGTGACTGTTGAGTGCGACAACTCGTAATTGAAACTGTGTTATCACTGTAGTTGATGAAAGTGTAGTTTACAGATTCTAATAGAGTGTCTACTATTGTAAGTTCAGTTATTAGAATTTTATGTTATCTGTGCAAGTGTATAGTGTATACTCCTTCTGAAAATACTACATTTTTCTTCCCCAATAGGTTCCTAGTTTGGCCTTGTCATAATGCAGGAGGTTGACTACTTCTCTAATTTTATAATTCACGCTCATTTTATACTTTCAACTCTTGCTGAGTGTAAAACAAGTTATTTCAAAGTCGACGAAAGCATGCAAATATTTTTCGAAACTATGAACAGCAGGATAGTAACTGCTGGGTACATCGCAATAACTTAATTATATTAAAAACGACACGATCATCTTTTGTGAAAATAAAGTTAATACAAGTGGAAGAGAAGAATAGATATCGTATCTTGGAAATGAAATATGGTTACAATTCGAAAACTGTATAGAGAGCTTTTTTGTGATTAACAGCGATTTAAAATGATTAAATCTTTAAAATTTTCTTCGTGTTACTGCGAATAATTACTATCCAAAATATATTTAATTATGGAAGAGTTCACAAATCAGTCTTTGTATCTTGCAAGACATTACATAAATACATGTTCGTATTATATTATTCATCACATGTACGAAGATTTTGATTCACCATTGAATCGATTCAAGGGTTCACGAATCTTCACGAAACACATGTAACAGAGGGTGTGAGTAGACAGAAATTGTTTCGAATATAGAAGAATGGAGATGGGAAAATTACAAAGCAAATAGAAATTGGCAGTCATTCAGTCGACTAGAGGTGAAATCCGAGGGTTGATGCAGTTCCGTGGAGTATATGTGTAGGTGTAGATGAAAAAGCGATACCTTTCATTTCTCTGCAGTTGGAGACCCACCCATGTAAAAAATTTGATTGAACGATATTAACTGGTTTTGTTTCTTTTTTACCATTCATGACCAGATTGCGGATGTTTATGTATATTTACACTTATAGAGTTCAAAATTATTTCTGCTAATGTAGTTGATCAAACAAAATATTAATCAAACTGCATTATGTTTTACAAATGTTCAAAAAATATGCTTTTTATTTTCCTTGCGTTATTAAACGTGCATTTTTAATGTGTTTCGATATGTTAAATTGTATAAACATTCGCAGTCTATTCATGACATTGCAAATAGGTTGCACCATTGATTAATAACGAACACCCTAGGATAAGATTATTTATCATTTTATATCATTTTGTAACGTGAGCTCTGTAGCAATTGAGACAGGGTGTTATACGATGCTGCCAAGTTTGGAAGGTATGGAGAGTAACTTATTACATACTTCATAACTCAAGTCGAACAACTGTTTTGAGTCGTAATTCCTTTCTTCTGAGTTTAATTCACTCATTCGTTGACAATATCTTTTAGATATAATAATTCCATTTTCTCGTAAAAATTGGTACTATACTGACTGATAATCTTTTCTGTACCTCCACGCTCACAGTATAACTTTCTTTTGATGCAGCAGAACACAACCTTTTTCTTAATGTATTGTTACATAGCATCTATTTTTTATCATCGGTGATCAGTCCGTTCGAAAGCGATTTCACATAATGACGAATAAGAAGTGATGTACAAACTCATTTGGTCAGCGAAATTTCTTTACGAAGACTCATGTCGAACTCCAATGTTGCACTTCGAAGCAGATGTAAGGAGATATACGTTTTAGAACTGTCGGGCATGGTATCAACTCTTTATTAGTTGCTATATCTGAAAGGGTCGGATATTCTTCCAGTTTTTTTCGCAAATTGTCATCAGGAATTGTCCTGCTCCTAAATTTGATGAACCACTTCGACGCGTAGTGTAGCTGCACTAGGTTTTCTGAAAACTTTATACAAATTTTTTTAAAGTCAGACGCTTTCATGTGACAAAATGCATACTTTGTTTAGAAATCATGACTTTTATAGCCCAATGTCCATAAGGTAAACTCGTATTTTTGCATTGATTCATAGGTTTTCTGTTAATTACAGGTAAAGCCAATATGTGTGGTACAATTCGTGGTGCAACAGAAAAGGTGATTCATCTTATAAATTTGTATCGAAAATTTATTGTCAGTTTACATGAACCAAATATTTATTTATAACAAACGTGTCTTCATGGGTTAAAAAATGATTTAATATTTAAATATTTTTAATTAATATATTTTTCACGATATTGTATCGATCAAATAAAAATTGTCACAATAATGGACAAAATATTCGGACATAGAAACGGACATAATTAGACTTTTGCAGTTTTTCTTTTATAAATTACTTACAAAGAGATATTTAATCAGTACAATATTTTTTCTGTACTTTACTTTCCTCATCTTGGAACATGTCGCAGAAATTAAACTTTAAATTTGTCCATAAATTATTATATACGCATAATCACAGACTATTCTTTCAGAATATATGAAGGGGTGAAAGCCATAGTGCTGTAAGTCAAGTTTTTTAAGATATTGACTTGCGTGCAAAGATACAATCTATACATGTCTGTTAATTAAAAGAAAAAGTGGTTCCAACTACTTATGACAAGACCTCGTAGCAATATTCAACGCGTTACGATCATTAACGTGTGACCGTGGAATTTATTAGAAATTCTACTGTATTGTTAGTTCCACACTAAAATTATAAAATTATTTATTTGATGAACAAAATTTATTCATTAGTACGGCAGATGAAAATGATTAAACATCTGCAAAATAAATATATCTAATATATTTGGGTATTACTTGAAATATCGTGTAACTAATTTAAAAAAAAAAGTTGATATTAATATTAAACACAAAAAATGGCAACAGACGTTTATATAATCTGTAAACAATAAAACGGCAGATATTTATTTGATATAATGGTAAACTCGAGCTCACTGTCCGAGCATAAAAATTCAGCCAGCTATTTCTGTAGCATCGAAACAAACTGCAAGTCCAATGCTAGAGTTGTAATCAAGTCTAGATGGTTCGTACTGATTGACAATTTTCCATGGCCTCTTCACCCTCCAGTACCCTTTTCTACCATCACCGCCTCTCACGCTATCCATCACTTCAATACCCTTTTCAAATCAAGTTTCGTTTCTGTTGTGCATAAAGCCGCGTTCATACCAACCGTTATGGACACAATAAAATTGTTATTCCGAATAATCGAAAGCGAGTCAACTTATTTACAATAAAATCAGTCGGATAATTGAAACCCAAGTAACAATTAAATAAATCGTTCGTCATGAAATCTATGAAACATCGTAAGGTTATGTTTCGACACATGGAAAGCAATAAAGAAAGAAACCAGAAACAGATATTCAATTTTTAAAGACTTTAAAATAAGTGTCTTATATTTCGAAAGAATATGCAATAATAATGATTTAACAGAGCCCAATTCGAAAAATAAATATTAAATGGTGCAATTATTTTCCAATTTTTGAAATCTATTGTACTATTGTGTTCTAAAATTGTTTATTATAAAAATACCTAATAATGCTTTTCATAGAATCTTATATAAATTTTTATCTTTGTAATTAGTGTAGAATGAAACATTCTCGAAAGTAAAGATTTTAATAAAGGTTTAATACATTTTTTTATTTTTACTGAAATTGTATTTTGTTTAGACTGAGACAGAAATTACTTTGAGGGTGGTACGAATTAAAATACTCGAACATAATAAATGTGTATACTGAAATAGAGCGTAATTAAAAGTCGTATTTATCGCATGACTAATATCGATTACATTTCAAACAGCGATCAGTATCCTTTCTACTGTAACGAATATATTGAAAACGTGGGACGAGCGAGAACGGTGGTCTGGAAGCGGCTTAATAGAGTCAAGTGACGGACGAGAAAGAACGAATAAGAAAGAAAAAGATGAGCTGTGTCATCTGAAAATTGGAATATTCGTTCGCTCGATGGCAGCCTCGCTTACTATTCGTTTAGGGATTGCTATATGTGCAATTGAACGTACCATATTCTGAAAAGGAGATTAAATACGACAAAATTAATTAACAGCGGTATATACTTTTATTCGATACAGCGAAAATGGATATTCCTTCGAATCGGTATGAAAGTAAATTGAATTAGAAATTGTTTACTTCAAGCAACAGACATTTTCCAATAAATATTCACGCATTCAATTCATACAAGGCATGTGTTTGAAACTGCTTTAACATGAAAGTGAAAGAAACCGTTTAACATCGTTATAATGAAAATAAAATGTATTACACGAATAAAAGCTACTCGTATACCGAAAATCAAATAACAATTTCATTTTATCATTGACAAAACCTTTTCAAAATTGTCGGACGTAAATACGAGGACTTTTTGAAGCCCCTCAAAGTTTGCTACCCTCGACATTATGCGCTCGTGGGAAACAATAGCGTCGAAGAATGGACGCTTGGATTAAGATGTAAATTAGTTCATAAGTCATAACATTACGCAATTGTCAGCTACGATGAAATACCTATTGTTATGCCAATAAACTTCAAAGGTTCTATCGTTAAGTTTCAGCCAAAGCGGCTTTCGATTCTTATCAATACTTCTACGTAGATATTCTATGTTACGTTCTAAAAATTGATCTATTGCAGTATTCAATAGGTATAAGAATACCTTTAAATTTCTTACTCGATAAAACAATGTGCTTGTCTGGTAATACTGTAAATTGTAGCATTATAAAAGAATCTTTAACGAATGTTTCACGGTCTAATTCAATAATTTCTCTAATGGAGGTAACTTTTAAATTAAACATTCAGTTAACCTTCTATATTAAAATTTTATATATTCATTGTAACATTTTTCCTACTCCGGGAACATACTTCAAATTTTCAAACATAATTAAACCATTATTCTGATTTTCTCAAGCTGAAAAAACGATTAAATATTATAAAATCGTGACGGTCTTTAACAATAAATAATAAAGTAGTACACATTAATTCGTGCAAAAGTCCATTAGTAATAACTGTGTTTAATTATGTTTAACGTAAATAAATAAATATAAATTGTTCCGCGTTATTTTTTACCTCATCTGCTCCTAAAAAATAATTACATGAAAAATCCTCACGGGTGATAGTTCCTCCACTGTGGTTGAACACATTAATTATTATCCGTTCCGTTAGAATAATCTATTTATTTAATTATTTCATTATTCTTTGTAGTTTCTACAGTTATAAATAGCATTTGTATGCTCACCACATATATTTTTCACACACTTAGGACGATCAGTATACTATTTTGTCTTTTACAGCACTAATGGCTGATTCCATGTTGACTGATCACAGTCCACGAACACACCATGTCCGACTTTAATGAAATTTTATAAGCTCCTAGTCTTTTGCAAGCAGAACAAAATGAATATTCCTCTCCTTAAAATTGTTTAAACTTTTTGTATTTCCTTAATTGTAGGAGGTAAAAGTGCAGCGAAACTGTGAACCAGACGACAGTAAAATCTTGTAATTTAGAATATAATAATTTAAATGGTTTCAAAGGGTGAATAAGATAGAATTTTTTTGTTTTCTTTTTTCAAAATCACCTATGTTTTTTTACATGAATGTATACGTTTTTTTTCTACTGTGTGTTGAGGCCTGACTTGAATATGCACTTAGACATGCATAATAGCGTGTCTTTAAAATGACCTCATTATTAGACTAAAATTTTAAATCAAATGTGAAAGTTTTTTTCATCGAGACTCCAAGTTTTAGCGGCACTTTCTCTGATTTCTAGAATCGCTGAAACCTGACTCCTCAATGAAAGAAATTTTCTTCTTTAATTTAAAACTTTAGAGTCTAAGATCATTTTAAAATCACACTACTATGCACGTCTAACAATAAATTCATATTCATATCAGCTACAATATGTGTACAGTAGAACAAAAATCTGTGCATTCCCGCAAAAAAAATGGTATTTATAACCAAATTTTTCTTCTATATTATTTACCCTTTGAAACCATTTATATTACGTATGAAAATGTTCTTGTACCGTAATAGCTAGAGAAGATAATTAGGTGGCCTGTTTTACGTGGCACACCCTGTCTTTTGAAAACGATACATTGTTAATATGAATTTAAAAATTTATTCCATGCATGTTAACTTTGTTTAATAAAAGCTGATAGCAGTGTGGATAAATCCGCGTTTGTTCCATACACGTCTGTAATAGTTTTCGAGTTATAAGTTTGGAAAAAACATGATTCTAAATTTTCGGCATAAATAACTCAAAAAGTTCAAACAATTTCGAGAAAGGGAACAGTGTATTTTGTTCTGCTCGTCAAAGACTATTTGCTCATAAAATTTTTCTGAAAACGGAGATTATATATGTTTGGACTGTGATCTCTTAGCATGAAATTACTTATTACGATTTAAACACAGTGAACACGTTTTCAACTTTTATTTGAATGACAATCTTTTTGGTTGATGTTAGCAATATGTCACTATTGATTTTTCCTTGATAGATATAACAATAGTGCATAATGTTTTACACTGCAAATTATATTTTATTATATAATTACTGATTCTTCACAAAATCTAAAAATTAATTAATAAATATTTTAAAAGCATACTCATTAAAAACGAAACGAACATTTAATCTAAAAATATCACAATATAAAGGCGTATAAGTCTCTGTGTACTGATCAGGAACAATATTGTTTTCTTAGCTAAGCAAATGTGTATCACTGGAACATTGATACGTATACACTTGATTTTTGTTACGCCGCAGTTAAAGGTCATTGTGTCGATGTCTCCGATAAATAATAAAGCAGTAACGTAGTCGTATTACCACTCCTTTGTAGCATACCTTAAATGTCGGCCTTCCAAACATTTTACGTGTATACTGTGTTACTTTGCATATTTAATTATACTCTTCAGTATGAAAATTGCATCATATTAATTTCTGTTCCAAATACATATATTTACTGCAACGAGTATTTTCTGAGTAATTTATCTTTAACCAAATATTTCATTATAGACGCTTTTACGCTTTCTACATCCGTTGTGACTCATTATATCATTAGAAATAATTATAATTAGGTATTCCAATTGTGCATGATACTGCATTTTAATGAAAATGGTGAAACAAAATAAGTACCTTATTCAGATTACTTACATATAGATTTTCCTTGCCAAATTTGGCACACTTGTAGATTCTGAGATCGATCATTGTTTTCTAACATTAATTTTTCTACTGAGTCAACAGAGAAGGAGGGTGCAGAGGCCAACAGGCGTTCTGAAAAGATGAGCAAAATTTTTTGTTTGAAATCAAGCAAAACGCGCTTATTTTAGACAATTTAATAAATACTAACACATTTTAACAAATTTTCGCGCACTATTTTCAATTCAGAACACTTATTTGAACCAAATATTCTGCTACTAATTGAAACTACTACAAAAACTTAAAGTTATAATTCGAAACACTAACGATTCTTCATGGTATAACGTATATCATCTGAAAGATATAGGCAATAGTGTTTATTAGGAACTAAATTATCGTGAATTTCTCGGAAAAGTGCGTATAACTTGCATAAAATAAATCTAAAGTATATCAAAGTATACACCAATATAAAGGCCTATTTTTATATAATTGTTTGGTGTAAGTTGCATTCCATATCTTTTTTTACCACAAAGTATAGCCTCCGATATGTTTCGCAAAATCGGCACTTTCACCTCTTCCTCCTCCGCCCCGATTGGCCCAATAAACAAATTAATGTTAGAGAGCGATGCTCCACTCTAAAATCTACAAGTATGCAAAATTTGAAAAAGAAACAGTTTCAGGACAGTAACCTGAATAGAGGGCCCTTTGTGATTCGGCACTGCAATGTACATCTATTATCAGAAGCAATCGCAATACAAACAACCAATCGGAAATAAGTGTCGGTGCAGAGAACACATGTGCCTTAATTTACACATACTAACTACTTGAATGTTTATAACTTCAATAAAGAAATTACTGCGGCACAATTGCCGGATAGTTTCACTTTGTGATCCCAGTGTTTGTGAGTTCGTTTAGTAATCTATTTCGTGCCTTCGTTTTCGCAGTTTTGCTTGTTTCGCTGAGTTCGTAGTCATGCAATTGTTGTACAAAATAACTATAACGTGTAGGTTTGCATAACGAGTATACACACTTCTGCCGATGAGGAACTGTTATACGAAAATAACAATAGCACTGCCAATAAGGAAAGTACGAGTCTTTGAGGTTTAACGTTTTCGAGTAAAACAATAGCTCATGTATACATTATCGTATTAGAATTACAGGATCTCAAGCATTTTTAAGAAATTGTTTGTCAAAATTTCAACGGCAATGAGAAATGCACGCTTAATGCCTTTCTCATTCATCTATAGCTCTAGTTGATTTTATATTAGAAATAATAATATTTTATTTCCTTTACTTAATCACGATTTTCTAACTTTTTCTGAGGAGAAAACAGAAAAAGACTATAACATTCGAATTCTAATTCAGATTAAGAATTAGAAAGGAAAATAAAATGATAGTGTACACATCGATCGATACTGATCGAACCCCACTATGTAGTCCTCAATTACAGCTAGGTGAGGAATTGTTACATGTAATTTTCAAAAATGCTTAAAAGGTGAGTTCTACTGTTTTAATACAATAATCTGTACATGGAATATTGCCGTCGTATTTCATCGAAATCGATGACCTCAAGGACTCGTGTCCCCTTGTGAGATATAATTACAAATAAAGTTACACTTGTTATAATACAGTTATAATAAAATGTACTGATACAATTGATAAAAAAATACGGTATATTTATTCAGTACTTTTAGCTAGCATGGTGTATACATATACACCTCCTGAACACCGAGATTCATGCAATTGCGACTATTGTAATGAAGAGACGACAAATAACGAAGAAGGAAAGGAAAATAAAAATATATCTTCGGAGCAAGAAATGTACAAAGAAGACAGTGATGGCGATGGAAATCGTACGATCTGCGCTCGTGATCGCGATTTAAATGATAAAACTTTTCTCAGCGTTTGTCATATGTTATGTTACAATCGCTGCCTGGCATTACGACTTTCAACTGTCACAGACACGGACATCCATGTCGTGAATGCCTACAGAAGCAGTAAGTCGTCATGATAAATTTGTCTTTTTTCTTGATTAATCAAATTGTTTTATTCGATCGCAGATTATTACAAACTGCGCGACGGTGAATGCTGACTTTCTGCGATAACGTCGCTCTACTAATTGTAAGTAGGATACTATAGTTTCAACCAAGCGAAGTTACTGTAAGGTTAGTACAGTCTTTACGATTTTGTATTAGGTTGTACCATACGAAATGTTGGATGCCCTCACAATGACGCTCAATGAAAAATAATTATTTGTTTCGCAATAATGATAAAACGATAACTACAGAGGGCTACTGAGAAATACTTGAAGATATGCATAAAAAACTAGAATAAAAGCAACCAGCACTTGCCAATAACCACAGAGCTATATTGCTGCACGATAACGGAGAATTTCACACTGCATATGCATGTGTGTTGGAATTTACCAAACTATAACATGATATCCTGATGTAGCTATCATGTTTCAGGAATTTCCACTTTTTTCGAAATTTGAAAGAATTTTTCCGTAATAAACAATTCTGAAGTTGAAAAAATTTAACTTGATCCTTTGGAAAATTTGTTTCATCAATGGACACGAATTTTAAAAAAGGCATTAAATTGTTTTTCATTCACGATATTTCTCCTTCAAAACCATTCAAATTGTGCTTTAGACACTTCTCATATCATTAAAAACAAAGGAGATATTTAGGTGTTCTCCTTATGCAGGGACACCCTGAATCTTTCAGCTATTGTTTCAATGAGAGATATCAGAACATAATATTGATTAAAGTTAATAATACAGTTGGTAATGAGTCAAGTAACATACGAAATTTAAAATAAGGCACTATTAATATTAACTATAGAGAATTATATGTAGTATAATACAAACTATAAAGAATTATAAATTGAATCCTTTTATACTGTGTATTTATTTTTTCTGTTGTTTATAATCCAAGCATACACATGTGTTTATTTAACAAAAATATTTATCGCGTAAAACGTATAACCTGTTTTAAATATTTATATAATCTTCATTGTATTTCTCTTGATCAATACACAGGGTGAAACTCTATGTAATAACATAGAGTATATTTTTATTAATATTTGTAGAATATACTAATTTTAAAAATCAGTCAAGTACAGATACGAGTGCTTAAATTCCTTTGTTTTACTATTAAAATGTATTGACAGTCAATCTCGATAGTAAAGTACACATAATGGAAAGAGGGATAATATTCTTGTGAGTATGTGAAAAATATATTTGCACTGAATTTCATGTAAATGCAAATACATTAACCGTTCCATTAAATTGGTTCCCTCAAAAACAAAGTTCTGCACGTAGAAAACGGATTTTCCCCCTTTAATTTACTTTAAGGTATAAAATCTTTGTCTTCTAAATTATTTTACGAATTTCGATTCGCCCTGCAACATTTTTTACAAGAATTGTAGTTCTAAAATTTAATATATGTATATACTTACATGAAACAGCATTGAGAAAAATCCAGTGGGTAACCATTATTGTGCCCTTGCTGTGTTATGTCAAAATGACGGTTGCACATACCCCTATGTATATGGGGTGACTAGTTAGTTCCGAAACTCGTCGCTGTGGTGCGTTCGAACCGATTTCTTTCTCACTATTAAAATCAGCATGCAACTGTGACAAATATCATGGAAGGGAAACTACAAGCATACTTACCTGGCGTAGAGGTTACCGTGATCATTAAGGCGGTTCCTCCAGGGTGAGGCTCTCCCATTGCACTACGGTTGAGCTGACCTCTGCGAATATCCCTAATGTGGATATCTCGGACGTACAATTTTTGATAGTCGGGACTGCGTTCGCGCTATCCCGGATAAAATAATTCCAAAATTAATATAATGTGTCTTTTACTTTTTTACAACAAAAAAGTCGGACTCCCTTACATTTCCGAAAAACCTGCGTGGGTTTAGTTTTATTCTTCGAGGTTTTCTACCGTTTTGTTTTTATAACTATTATATGTTATTATTATTATATTTGAACGAAAATGAAGTAATTCCTTCGTGTTTTTTTTCTCAACCTTATAAAGAGTAGTTATGCTGTAAATTTAATTCCGTGTTTAAATGACACGTAGTCTGAATATTTCTCTTTACTATTGACAGTATAAAGTAAAATTGTATTTTTTCACAGCTCCCTTTAACGTCACGGAACACAGCACGTGTATGTATGAAATTCTCTTTACCATAAATTTGCAAACGTTATGTAATTGAGTTGTAACGTATGTGAAATGTTCGATTTAGTAAATGAGATGTATAAATTTTACCTTCAAAGTAAAATAATTTTATTATTCCTTAACGCTGAATTTTTTTCTCTTTCTCGGTAAAAAATGATCTGCTGCTCAAAGGAAACCAGTGGTGAATAAAAGTATTTGATAAATTCAGGTTGTACTATCTGATTTTGAGGGCCGTTGTATAAATTTAATACTGTGTTAAAGTTGATCAAAAGTGTGTAATTTAAAAAATAAGATATTTATTTACCTTTAAATTGGTCAATACGTACAAAAAATCATACTGGTATAGTAGAAAAATATAATATAGTACATTTAAACTATTAAATAGTAAGAATATAATAAATATATAAGCAGAGCCTTTTGCCGTTTTGACAAAAGAAAATCACATATCTTTCGAGGGGAGATCACAGTAACGTTGTCATTGATCTCAATAAAATTTTGTTCTAACAAATCAAAAACAAAAATAATGTAACATGTGTTAATGTGTGTATTTTTGCAAATGCATAGTACTTAATTGTTTTATTATTACTCCTCGTGTTTCGTAATTACCTTTGCGTATCATCATTGCTGCTGGTATTCTAAATCTTAACATTTATTTTTACTCATAGATATTTTATTAACAATATTTTTTAAAGCCACGAGAATATGTTCCTTTATTAATTTATAGAGCCGTTTTTTTTACAAATATATTGTTAACAATATTTGAAATCATTTCTAAATGGTATTGTTACAGAACACATTACTATTTTCCATGTTTATTTCCATAACTACAATGTAAAAATTGTCTGTATATTATATTTGATTTTTTATTTTTCGTTGTTCAATGTTTTTCAATAATATCTTGTAGTAAAAAACTGATATTTATAAATATGTAATAGTAGTCTCGCAGCGATGTCTGTTATGTATCCTAATACAAATAACAGGCCATTAAAATTATATTTAAGTATCATTATATATTTTTGTTTCGTTTACTTGCACATAAATCATAATATTTATTTATTAATATATGTAGTATTGCAGTAAGCGATTCTAAAAAAGAAAAGCAAAGCTAATTTGTTACGAGAGTTACTTTCGCAAGAGGGTTTAAATCCCACGGAGAAATTTCAAATAACATTTTTTTATAATTGTATAATTAGATACGTAAGTTGTATGTGGTACATTGCGGTAAGTTCGCAGTTTATATTTTAAAACTATAATAAAAGATTAATGCATTCTCGCAGTAACGGTCTCTTTGGAACCGCGACTGATTTGAGCGCAAGTTGCGCGGTTTATGGCTGCCGCACTACGAAAATATACATGTTACGTACACAAACGTTCATGGAAATTGATCAACATTTTACCAGAAAAATTTGAAAAATATGTTATATATACTTTTTAAACAAATTACTTTTTCAGAAAACTGCTGATACAACTACATTCGTCATTAAAAAATACATAAAGCGTACATTTAAACTTTTTTCTAGGACCAATAGTTTTTAAGATATGCTGTCAAATAGACTTTTCGACCCGATCTGTAAGGGGTGTTTTCGCCTCTTCAATATGGACAATTGTAGATAAAAAATACATGTTGAATATTATGTAAGTTCTTTATCATACCAAAATTGCATAAAAGTTGACATGTGTCAATTGGGTGATGTCCCCTCTAAGATTTGTGCGGAAAACGATCATGAGTGCTTAGAGAGTTTACTTATGAAGTATGTTTAACGACCTTCCGCATGTGATGTACGATCACTGTACACGTTTATCCGCTGAAAAAAATTAATTCATTCAAAATCTTGCGTCTCGTGCGTCAGATTGATGTGCCTGCTTATTCAATGTATTGCCACGCGGTTATGCGCATCCCGCCCGAGCCATAGTTATTTATGAAAACCTTTTAAATGTCCTGATCACATAAAACATTAACAGTAGAAGTTATATTGATTAGGTATACCTTATTCATCCTGTCAAGTATCATGTGCTATCACATTCTTCGACCTTTTTTGTAAATAAAACTACTTATGTATATTTTCAATGACCGGCTTGTCAGTGATTGTAATTCCTTGTATACAAAATCATTCCATAATACAATGACTTGAGAAAATATATGAGAATACAGGTTTTCTATTTGACACATAATTTACGTATATAAAATGAATACATTTATTATTGTTACAAGTTATATTTGAATGTAAGATTCTTCAATTTCTCATATATTTTAATTAAAATTATAACTATAATTATTTAGATTTAAAACATATTTTTGAAAAGTCAACAGCCACAGCTTTGTGTAGATACACACACTTTCAACTGCTTTATTTATTACGTACAATATAAATAAAAAATAAGATCAGATGTAATTGCGAGTAGTATGAAGGTTTACGGATAAGATTCATCAGCATTGACATCATGCTCCAACAGAATCGTAGTCACGAATTATATTAGAGCAACTTATATTAGATACAATCCAATACAGAATTTAAAAACGTTAGCTCCATGCTACAATGAAACAAATTCTATGAAGAAGTCACACTTAATTTTGCGGATACAATCGCAGAAAATAGGAATGGAAGTAAAACATTAATTTTAATGATTCAATTTTCTACAGTAAACACGGCACCAGTAATAGACATATCTTTAACACAAATATAGACGCAGAATGCAAGTATGTGAAGTATGCATAATCTAAGAGTGTGAAGTATGCATTAAAGTGATGAGCGAGTGGATCAAGCAATTGTCGGAAACAAAAAACAAGAATATCTCGATAGCAACGGGATAACAAGGATAGGGAGAGTCGGTAATGTGAATCGAGAGTAGTCCATATCAGACGTGTATGTAAGTACTTAATTAATAGCGCAATAAATTCATAAGCATTGTAAGAAGTGTTAATTGTTACATTCGTTAAACATTTGTTTGTGTTTTTTTACGACTTTTCCTCCTTGTTCTTCCTACCATCTTCATATAATAATGTATGTCATCTAAACATGTTTATTTTATGTAGGAAGGAACATAGTGTTACAAAAGAAGCAAAAAAATTCTAAAAAGTAATCTTATACAGACATACACGATTGTTCAACTACTGATATAATCTTAAAATACAATTGAATTTATCGTAACGTGATACTATGCATACAACGCTCGAAATGCACGTGGACTCTGGTTCCTAGAGCAGTCGTTAGGGTGCGTAATCGATGAAGAGATTTCTCGCAGCTGTAACTGCATAGTATTGTCCTCAAGTTTCGCTCCGAATGATGGGAAAGCATACTTACCTGGCGTAGAGATTACCGTGATCATGAAGGCGGTTTCTCCAGGGTGAGGCTCTTCCATTGCACTACGGTTGAGCTGACCTCTGCGAATATCCCTAATGTGGATATCTCGGACGTACAATTTTTGATAGTCGGGACTGCGTTCGCGCTATCCCGGATAAAATATTTACAAAGTTAAGAAATCGATTAGCCACGATAAAAAGTGGCTTAGTTTTGCATTGCATCGTATTGTATTATTCATTTGTTGTGTTTCCAATGATGCAAAACTTTTTCTCCTTTGTTGTACCTTTCGGAATACGTAAAAAGTATTACGGGATACAAGTTGGCTGTTGTTAATAACACGAGCACTTTATTTTGTACATGTATTATTCGTACAGATTCAGTACATGAAAGCAGTATTTTATAAGCCCAATTACTTTAACTGTTTGTTTCCCTCATAATCTGGTTTAAGGAGAGTACGTACTTTACATACATATGTCTCCCAATGGACCACCTGTTCTAATGAGCTTTCTGAATGTTAATCTGTGTATTTATATCAGTAATAATAATCGTCTAACAAAAATCGTAAAGTACGTCAAAAATTTAGTATACGTAACGCGTTTAAAACAAAGAATTTATTATTGAATATATTGTTAACTCTCTCAATGTTCAAAACTATAAAAGCATCCCTTGAATTTTCTTCGATATATTTGTGGTTTCGGTATATAATATAAATATAAATTATATAATACATAATATAAATTTGATATATTTTGACATGTAGTTTTTTTTAAAGAGCAACAAATACTTCATGGTTAACATACATATGTATATACATGTACGTACATACATATGTACGTAGGTTCTAAAATTATCCTCTTTCGTTATAAGCGTTAAGGTGCAGATTCACGGTGAGACAGAAATATCGTATCTCTAATCAACGGACATCTCATGTGAAACTTTTGTGTCGCCGAACAGGTTTGAATTTTTTGTTGTTTCCACAATACATGAAAATATTTTGTAGTGCTGAATAATTTTTCTATTGACGGATGCTTCTCCTGATGGTTCTTCTTTGAAAGTTTTGTTTTTATTTTAAGTTTGAGACATGGCATATAAAAAATAAAAAGGAGAAAAGCAGCAGCTTGTGCTTAATTAATTGTTTTGCAAAAAGTAAAAAGACGGCATAAATATTGGAAGCGTCATTGGATTAAAAAGAGAAACAACGGTATTATGGAAAACTTGTTCGAAAATTTAAAAAGGGATGATGATAACTATTTACTAACAATAAATACAGTAGAACCTCTAGTATCCGAACTCCGATCATCCTAAATCCGGTCATCTTATATCAACTACAAGTTGAAATTATCATTAGTAATACTGTGCACTTAATTTTTTACAACTACGCATTTTACATTGTAATATAAAATTAAAATTTGTATACGAAATATAGGTAGAATGTGAGTCATCTGACTATTAATTACAGTTCTGATAATCGAGGTCCTACTGTATATAGATGAAATAAAACTTATTGTGGAGAATCAAAACATGTTAATACGAAGAGCAATTCCAGTATTAGAACGTCTTGCTGTGACTCTTCGTTTCTTAGCTACAGGTAAGAACTATTTTTCATTGTTGTAGTAATATATTACACTAAAGATTATATGTTATGAATAAATACATATAGCATCTTCAAACATTCTAAATTAAGACCATCACAAAAAGTTGTTAAGTAATTTTGGTGTATTTATTATTTTGGGTATACGAGAGACCCATACCTCTCGAACTAGCCCTAACACGAAAGACACGTTTACACGTTAAGGGTTAAAAATGAAAGTGTTATAAAAAAATATTTAATAAATACATATTTAGTGGCTTTTTATTTAAACATTTAAAAACCACTAATAAAGTTATTGTAAAAGCGTAAATTTGCTACAGACACATTATGTTTGTAAGTCAGAGAATTAATAATTCTCATTGTAAATACTACTTGATTAACAATTTATTTAACTAACTGCTTTGTTTAATTGACAATCATAATGATTCAAGCAATCACAAACGATTTAACAATTATAGTGTTATTGACCATCCAGCTGATGCCTAAAGGGAAGTTAGTTCTCAAAATTGCCGTTATGTAGCGCTGGCTGGGGACGAATTTCTCGCTATTATAATCGTAGGCCACGCGCTTAAGTAAGTTCAAGGGGAGGATGAAAGCATACTTACCTGGCGTAGAGGTTACCGTGATCATTAAGGCGGTTCCTCCAGGGTGAGGCTCTCCCATTGCACTACGGTTGAGCTGACCTCTGCGAATATCCCTAATGTGGATATCTCGGACGTACAATTTTTGATAGTCGGGACTGCGTTCGCGCTATCCCGGATAAAACAATTACAAAATTAACGTTTTATTACAGTTATTGCTTAAGAAAGGAGGTTGTGTTCCAAACTCAAGGTGGTCATATTTATGTAAAATGTATTCGCTGGAACAAACAAAGAAGTGTTACTGAACTTTTTACTAGTCCAAATATCAATTTTGGAGTTAAGAAATGTTTCATTAAGTTATGCAATATGTTGATATGTTGTACACTGAACGCTATTGGTTGGTTACAACAGTTCGGAAAAGCTTCTTTCTTGATCAGGCGTGCTGCTTGTTTAGCATTGCCACTTGATTTACGGTACATGAAATGCGTATCCGCCATTTCGATATTTAGATTTCTCTCGATGAATTCTCTTATTGTTCGACATTCTGCAATTATAATTTAATATTTTCTCTTACTAAAAATTACCTTCAATTTTATTATTCGAATATTTCTTATTTTCTTACTTCCTTTGCTATTGCCTATTTATATGTATAATGTGTCTCTCGTTAAATTCCAAAATCTATCATTACTATAACGAAGTACAACCATAATTAATATAAAAAATTCAGTCTTACTTGAATTCTACGTTCATGTTTGACCGATGGGGACGTCTCGTGATTATTACTAAAATGAAAATAAATAAAAAATTGGCAGGAAAATAGGTTTATCATAATGTAGTTTATATATTAATAATAACTAATAATTTGGAAGAAGGCTTAAACTTCATAATAACAGTATTAAGTAGTATTCATCATCCCCCGTTTCAAAGCAAGTTTTTTTTTTTATAACCTTAACTGCGGAACAATAAAGATTCCTGAAACAAAAGAGCGTGGAATGGAAAAAGGTACTGAAATCCAGCAACATCGAGCATGTTTAGTAGAAAGTAATATTATTTTTTAAAATTGTGGGGTATGTCACACCCCACCACACATTTGACACTTCAATGAACAGTAAATACTTTCAGTGAGTGATCCTGTAATTCTTTTGAGCAGCGCGATATGATAATAATGAGCTTTAAGAAATAAAGAATTAATTACAAATATAATCTCTTGATGACTAAGTCTGCACTGTTTATCATATTTTATGCTCCTATAATGTAGACAATATACAGAGCCCAATTTAACATATGAACGAGTTTACATAACGTATTTATTAAAAAATCATAAGATATGATGTTTAAACGAAGCGTTTTATAATATGTAGGTATTCAAATGAGAGGTGTACATAAGTAGAAGATGAGAAGATGTAACGTCAGTGGCCTAAAGCACAAATAACAGTCTGTAAGTAAACGATATAGGAACCACATGGCCCATTCAGCCGTTTAAGCATCCGTGTGAGAAGCTGTCGGACATTTCCGTATGTTGGACGCTCAAAACGTGTTGGAAGTTAACAGGTCAGGTGGGGTGGCTTAGTGGTGGTTGATGCAAGTACGGGGTGGCTAGCAGGACGAAGGAAAGGAATTAAACAGACGCAGAGTCCTCGCAAATTGAGTTGAACGGGCCCGGAATTTAAACATTCAAATTAACCTGTTTAGCAAGTCAAAGAGGCTAATGTGTGCTCGTTGATTTTGCATGTTCTCAGATTCTAATATTCAATCGATATTAATGTATTTTTTTCTTATCACCTTCTTTTCTTACTGAACTGTGAAATTTAGGTGCAGAAGTTTATTACTTTTGCATATCCTTTAAATTTACAATTCTGAAGTAACTAATAACATGCAGCGGTGGAATCTAAAGTAGAATTCTGAGAATGTCAAAATCAGTTTTTGTATGTTTTTTTGATTAGCAAAAACTTCAAATTTTAATAATTGATTGTATTCTAGATTTGCTACTTTATGAACTCTTTCATCGTATGTTTTCAATGACATTTCGATTAATTATTTTTTTTAACATAGTGTATTAAATAACGGTTCAAGATTTCATGAAAATATAATTTGTACAAAATGGTGTAAAAAAGTATTTAGTCAATGTAAGCCGTAAAATTAACTAACTGTCATGGGCTTGAATTTGAAAGAAGTAATTTTTTCAATGTGTTAAATTGTACGATGACTGTACGTTACATACGGAAGATCGCTAAACTTATTTCATGAATGTACCACTTGAACGCCCATAGGCGTTCCCCGCACGGACTGTATTAACTCTCGGACACCGGATGCTCGAGCAACGACACGGAGTTCGAAGGTCGGGTCATCTTGATCCACAGTGAAAGTTGAGACATATCTGTTCATTTTGAAGGATGGTTTTGTAATAAACTTTGCTGTCATTATTTTTTAGCATTAGTTTGTCATTTGCGAGAACTTTGTTAGATAGAACTTTGCTGGATACACTTCTTCTTTTCTGCTATACTGAATACTGACACGCAACATCCATTGAGTTCCCATCCGCCGCAACAGTGTCGATTCGTTATTGTTTCTGTTAGAGCGATAAGATGACAGTCGACTACTGTAACAGGCGAGCTACGGGACGGGTCAAAATGACCCGGCATTCGGTGTGCGAGGGTTAATCTACGAATCGCTTGAAGGGATCCGCAATATTTGACGGGTCAATTTTAGAAACAATATTAGACATTTTTTGTTTCTCTTTTTAAGTATTATATGCTCCCGAAGACTTGAATCCTTTTCGAACATTCTACATGAATCGTTACATTTGCCAAGATTTTTATATTCATTTAAATGAAAATTACCGTAAAATCTAGAAGAAATCTATTTTTATTTAGTATTTATTCCACATTTTTTAGATTCGATTATAAGTTTAGTTATACTTCAAAGTTTTTCATGTACATATTTCTATTACTTTTATTTCATTCTCTAAAATACAGGATAGTCATTATTAAATTAGAAAAAATATAAAAGTGTTTATGTACATGTATTGTAAAACCTTAAGTATTTCAAATGACCAGTTTTATAATTATCTCTATAATTGATTTCGAGCGAGAGACCTATCAATTAAATAATCTCAGAGGCTGGCCAACAAAATTACGGCTCGATGCCTGGCGTTTTCATAACACATGGCGAAATACAAGGCAGTTAAACTTCTAAAATTTCTAGAACTGAACCAAGCCGACCGTTCGAGCACGCGGAAAGCATCTCAATGTGATACTCGGAGGCATTCGACCCAAATAGTACTATTAGTGGAATGAAGTTTTGTTTAAAAACGTCGATTTTTGGAGAATCACAATGGTACACCGGGAGCAGTTCGGTGACTTGCCACGAACAGTATTTGTATAACTATGCTAGTGCAGATAACAAATAGAAATTCAATTATGAACTTTAAATGATTTTTCCTAGTGCTGTAGTTATTATACAATGAAATAAAGACTTCATGTAGAGGAAGGAGCTATAGAAACTCTTATAAATTAATAAATCTACATATTTATTGATAGGTTTTAACGTGTGTTACATTATAAAATTGAATGTATCCTACCATATACAAGGTGTCCCAGCATAAGGAGAACACCTAAATATCTCCGTTTTTTAACCGTTAGAACGCTGTTGCCGCCTGTAGGCGGTTGACAAAACCGTTCACCGCGTACTGTCGACGCACATAGGCGTTAAAAAGAATAGCTTACTATGTATTGCTGCGGCTCGACCGCACGCAGCGTTCGCTTCGTCTCTAAGTAGTCCACAGTCGGGTTAAGATATTACCTGTGAAACCACTTGCAAGTGAAATGGGTAAAACCATAATATTACCAGAAATGAGAAACTCATTTGTTGAGAAACTTATTGAGAAATTCACAACTACAACGGCAAAGTTGGCGAAAACCGTAATAAAGGATCGAGTCGTTGCATTAGCGTAATGCTTCGATTGTTAATTAATTTCCCTGATAAAATTTGCGATATAGAATTAAATATACATTTCCTTTGCGACATAAAGTATGGAATAAAGAATGTCTGAATTCTCCAGAGATTTAATAACCTTATTCAGATTTATTACTTTGACAAGTGTCCTAATACTTATGGACGGACGTGTACTTATATACATTTACCAAGCCTCGATTAGTACACTTACAAGAAAAGTTATCAGAAACATTATTTATATTTCGAGGTAAACTTCGAACTTGCCACGCGTGAGTCTAACACTTACATGTTACAGTGCCATTCAAAATATATTGAAAATAATATCGTACGTTTCAGTTTTCGTCAAACATTGACCGGTCGGTTTGATTGCATTCGGATACTTTCGTGATCCACTGTATGTAAATATCATATCTTCAAAGGGGATGTCACCGATCGCTTCATACAGAGCCAATAAAAGTAGATAGAACGGGATCCAATAAAATCCGTACTTTTAAATTGAACGTATGTCTGCTCTGTTTAGCTTCGAGTAGTAGTTACAAATGTTCATAGGTGATCGTGGCCTTTGAAGAATAAAGAAAGAGACGCCATCCAGTTTGAAGGACGAAAAGAAGTACCGGAACGTATAACGGAAAACATACGCTTCCTTATATATTTACTTGCATGTCAGTACACTTCCTCGTCGCTCATACAAGGGTAAACAATGCCATATTTGGACACTTTAATAGCCTACCTCGTTTATTCTATGTGCCATGTAAACCCAATTTCATCTAATATTAGTATAGTTCACGTTGTACATATGTCAAATATAGTATAGAAAATCATAAAAATTATATGCTAAATAGTATCGTAGTCAGTAATAACTGAAGAGGCAGGTTTTGAAAGTGGTATTAGTTGTTAGATATTCTAAATATCACCGATACACAAGCAAACTATAGACTATCTCAACAGTTGAATCTTTAAACGAAAAATTTCGAAAACGCTTAGGGGCCCTCAAAATATGGAGTACATAAGATGAAACATTTTTTATTGTTTCATTTGAAACTTTAGCGAGTATTTTCGATTTCATTAAAAAGTTCAACCTTTGTTGTAATTACTTTGAAGTAAATTTTTCCTTTTATAACCCTGGATGTAAAAATCAAGTGGGGTTGTATCAGGCAATCTTGAGAACCACTCACAACAACACCACTCACTCGCCAGCGGGTTCTCGACGATCAATCCACTTCTGACAATAATGGGTGTTGAACCTCTCCTGCAGTTGCTGCTCATTGTGTGCAAAAATACAGCACAGTGTTCGGACAAAGTTTACTATTCAAATCAATGATTATCATTTAAATAACACATTTTATTCTGATGTTTCACCAGCGACATCAAATATTATTCTTTGTTGATTCACCCAACAAAACACACTGTACATTGAAATTCGTTAGGTCGACACATACTATTATTAGATTTATATCTTAGAATATCTATTAATCTTACTATTATAATAAAGATACAGAGTTTGTTTGTATGTTCGCAAAAATCTCAAAAACTACTGTACGCATTGTTATGTAATTTTCACAATAGCTTCTTCACATTTTCCGGATCGTCATAGGCTGCTCTATAAGAAGAGCCTATTGAACATTACCAGTCAAAAAAACTTAAAATTTGTTGAACAATGTTGTAGTACAGTCGCCGAAGATACTTCTTTTTATCTGTAGTCGTTTTAAAGATTAGGTCGTTCCAATTCCGTGGGACACTCTGATAAAACTTGTTTCAATAATATTACTAATTTTCACGAACTTTATTAGAGTTTACCAAAAATATTTACTACTGCTATTCGAGAACAAATACATAAGGATTAAATCTACAGGTATGGGTGACATGACGCTTGAAGTCTTAAGGCATGTAAGCAGAATCAAGTATACTAACTTTGAAATTAAAACTTAGCAACACTAGTTCACTTTGATTAATTTTAACACTGGTATTGCGGAAGTTTGGACGTCATAGGATAATGGGCATACGCGAAGAAGTTGTCAAAAATATTTGCACATGTTTAAAATGGGGTGCTTAAAATAGTTAAAACATTTATTAACGTCCCGCAAAATATAAGTACGTAACTATATATATATAGTTATTTATATTACATAAGCCACTTATGTAATAGAGAAAAACAACGCCCTTTAATTTGATTTTTGTTTGAAGCAAGTAGGATAATTCGACACCGAGTTAGAGGTACATAAAGTTTCACGTCCAATAGAGTGATCATGGCCTATACTAAAGAATCACTGACTTCATTCAGCATGAAAAATATTCTGCATCGACAAACATGCAGAAGTGAAAACAGATAACTTTGCATTATGCTTATTTTTTATATTTTCTTACAGTTTGAATAGGTGTAAGTGGCAATTTGTTGGTCTTAAACACATTTTCATGAAATATCTACTTCACATAAATATATAATAGAAATTGTAAACTTGGTTTTCGTAAGGCTTGGGTTAGATCTAGATTAGGTCTAGAATTCATACAACCAGGAATTTTTCAATTCAATCAAATTTGATGTAATGAGTTAAAGTAGTTACTCCTCGTTATTGGACATACGGTAAGTTTCAGGTAGATTTCAGTTAGGTTTCGATTTGGCAGAATCGTTCAGTTAAATTACAGTTGTTATGCAGGTTATTGGTTATTCCCAAACTATATCTACCTTCTATTTAGATTAGATGTGGGTTAATATGAGAGAAATGATTTTGAGTATTAGAAATTATATTCAATATAATTATAGAATATTTTCCATTTCTCCTCGCGATAACAATAAATTAAAATTTACTTGTTTAAAACTATTCATTCTTTGCACTAAAAATTGATTTATTATAATTAAAGCTTACAGACTCCGTCATACGTCATTTCTCCTACTGTTAGTACTAAAGTAAATATCTTTGAAGTCGATTGCAAGTAAGGAAATAAGGCTTTGGAAGCCGTACTATTGTTATGAACTCGTTGTGTTTCTAGAATTCATATACACGTCTCTCACCTTATTATTTCGTTCTGAATAGAAAGGAACATATCATAAACTAAAAGCAAGGCACTCGTACTCATTGTCAGACGTCTTATACGCAGTCAGATGAATGGAAGTTGTAAGTGCAAAATGCACATAAATTGTAAAATTAGGAGCGCTCCGCCTATGTTCTATAGCATTATAGTCACTAATAACTGGTCGCGTTCCTTAGATATGTTTCGTTTTTATATGGAGTTTATCATACTTTTTACATTGCATAATCGTTGAAAAAAGGGTAAAATTCCGATAATTACACGCTTTCAACACGCGCCATTTTGTTAATTTTCAGCATAAATTATGTTTCTGTTTCTTGCGATATCGACATTCATACTAATTGAAATCTTTTCGAATCTTTTGTTCCAGATATGTCTACGAGGTCAAATCACCTGCGCTGCCGAGTCATCTTGTTTTTGAACGTGCCACCTTTTGCGACACAAACAAAATTAATTTTAATACTTTTAATATCGTTTTATATTTTTTATAAGTATTTTTATAAATTAGAAAAAGGGTTTCACTATTATATTTTGGATGTATGCAAAAAAAAATCATTGGAGAATGCTCAATTTTCCGACCTTTACGCCGGAATGACCCCTTAAGTAGGCTCGGACAGAAACAATTTAGAAGAGTACAAGAATAGGCACAAGCAGCACAAAAATCGAACACACGCAAACAAAAATTAATTGAACAAGAATAAATCATATTTTACACCACACTAGGCTTACAGATTATTTTGTATCGTTAAGAGGGGGTAATAGGACAAACAAGCAAACGTAAGATTCACACACACACACACACTCACGCACACGCATAGATTCAAACTATCCTTGGATCGCTAAATATCTCATAATTATGATGCATTTAATAAGAAAAATATTAAAGAGCCTGAACTGAAAATTCAGCGTGAGGCGTTTGTAACCGATACAGCATAGAACGTATTAAAAAACAAACTATTTACAAAAAGCTCGAGTACTGGACGTAGCTGAATATTGGAAAATTGTTTGTAAACAGACTTGGAATAACAGACGTCTTTTAGAAATGTTATTGCACAATCGCATCACTTTGCGAAGTACAGTCACACAGTATCCTGCCACTCCATTATGGGCACCCTCAATTTTAAACGTTTGCTGTATTCTCAGTAAAATATTCGGATTATGTCAAGTTTGGTAAATGTAAGTTTTGCGCCGTCAGGTTGTTTGGAATGTTGCTAACGACAAGAAGTGAGTTTCGTGTACCCGAAATCATTTCATTGTTGAGTTCTGTGTTCAATCCAAAAATATCGCTGCTTTATCCTGGCCCGGTAATGCTCCTGGTATAAACCCGATTGAAAACACATGCTTCATCCTAAAACGGCTAGTTTACCAAAGACCCAATCCCATTAAGGATGTCCTTATGTAAAATATTCAGGATCTGTGGCGTGGTGTACCGGAAATAAAGGAATGCATACATCGTTGCATTTCAAATATGCCCTCGCGAATTGAGGCCATTATCAATAGCCACTGAGGTCACGCAAAACATTAAAAATTGTTGTGTTGCTTCAATAAAATTGGAAAATAGAGATTTCGGGCTCTTTATTCGTAACCATGTCGCTATTATCTTTTATTTTATACCAGTAAAAACTATAAATAAGCTCCTGAAGTTGAAATTTGGAGAAAATATTGGGTGCCCATAATGGAGTGGCAGGGTACTGTAATTCTTATAAAAAATTCATTATTTACTCACAACTTTTTAGACGGTTCTGTATATACATAGTAATTGGAATAACAAAATGTTATGATCGATTGTGTCCACTGTCAATTTCAAACTTCATTCTATTATTTCCGAAGGCAATATCGTAGATTAAGAAGCAGTCTAACTGCTTGATCCGCTTAATCAGAAACGAATTTTTAGAATAATAAGCGCCGTGCACGGGTTCGTAATAAGCATCAATTAAGGTGTTTATCAGTAAACTATCCGAAATTTATGTTTTGTATAATTGTTTGTAATATTAAACGCATTTTTACTGTAAAGAAACCGATCAGAAATATGTGATACCAAAGAGGATCCTTTTCAAAATATTTAATATCTATTGGTCTCATTAGGTTCATAGGGTATGGTCACATTGATGGTACAACCGGACATGAGGTGATTCCACCTGTATAAATGAATCGAAAACATACAATGCAGTTTTATTGAACAATGCTTTGTTTTCTGTGTATCCTTCGTCGATTTCTGTATTTTTAAACGTTACAGATATCAGTAACAGTATGCACTTAAAACGAGATAAATGTTTTGATACTTCATTTAAATGAATTCTATCAAGAGAGGAATTGTTGGAAATACTGTCCTTGTTGTCCAATGCAAATTTGTACGGACTGATGGACTCGTAAACTCTCGTGCGACAATATGGTCGCAAACATATGTTGTTATGCAAAGAAATATATCGACGATCTTGGAAAGTCGAAAAATAATCTTGACGGTAGAAATTATTAATCAAAATATTCAACCTTTCGAACTAAATAATTATTTAACTCATTTTCTTTTTTGCCGCCAATCTCAACGAAAATACTAAGGCGAGCAAGATAAACGAAACACCTTGTATATATAGTTATGTTGCTAACTTATGTTTATGACTGAAATGAAGCAAAGAAGGCAGATTTTGTTGATTGTCGCATTCTTCTCTATTTTTAGAAGCGTATTTTAGCCTCCCGGGGTTAAATAAAATATGTGTATGTGCATGTAGGCTCGAATGTAGAAAACGGTAGAACGTGTCGTTTCGTTTCACCAGCTCTCGTATCGGAGTTACGAAATTGTAATTTTGTAGCTTTCAAGCAGTTGCTATAGCGATCGTTATCGATTCGATTATTCGACGGCTTTTTCGCCACGTTATCGGCACGAATTCGCGTGTATGTTAGGCGAGCTGGAAAAACAAGTCACTTCGTTCTCACGTACGTACACGAAAGTGTGACACCTACTCGTCGTACTCTTTGGAAGGATTTGAGCAAATGCGGCCAGTACTAAACTTGGCTGGCTTCACTTATTCTTACTTACACGACTCACACGTCGCATTTTCACGTTCTCTTAAAGGGTGAGCAGCCATTTGTCTGGCTTGTTCGCAGACTAACTAAGAGCGCACAGAAAGTCTCGGGAGGAATCGTTTCTAACTGATGTCGAATGATTATTCAACCGTTTTTCTCTCCCATTGTTCTGATAACACCTCTCCACTGTCATCAGTTTACTGTCGTTCTCTAACGGCAGGATAGCATAAAACGAATGGCTTGAACGCATGATTTTGTTATGCTCTGTTTCTTCCAGCGCGATATACAAATACGAAATTGCATGTTACATGCAAATTTGTTGCGCGAACATTTCTTCCATATTCTCCTGATTCCCGTTATTCAACATTTTTCGAGACACTGAACATTGAATTTGAACAGTTTTACTGTTTTTTTCGAACTGAGTGCAACAATTTCTTTTACCGTCTGTTTTTTGCAGCGCTCCGATCATCATGCGTCTGTATTTCCGATTAGCATGTATTTTATATGTGGGAATTATAAAAACAATTAAAAAGTTGCGAAAAGGTCGAACCGATTAAAAATAAAAAAATTTCGTAGTTTTACGTGTTAAAAATCAATAAGTTACATCTCAACTATAAATACTAAAATTAAGAGTAACAATAGATTGAATATATTTTCTCCAAATTTTTCTATACAAATTGCATAATACTTCTAACTATTAATCAGGAATGATTTTTTCTGCCGAAATTTACATGTAAAAAATAACACATATAGGTTACACACGCTAACAACCAGAGTATAAAAATTGCGTTGTTTCTTATAAAAAGTACGAAACAGAATTTATATTTAAATTATATTTTAATTGATATATTACATATAATGAATGTACTAAAAATCACCTAGAAAAATAATGACAAAAAACGAGTTTTAAAGACAATAACCTACTATTTACATGAATGAGTCATCATTTTTCACGTTCTAAGAAACTCTACAAGTAACTCCAGTGAAAAATTTCATAAAGAATAGTAATTAATTTCGCGTAAATTTATTTGAAATTCGACGTTTGATGTTGCTGTTTCATTCTCTTACGCCATTACGTGGTTATGCAATCAGCAGCAATAAAGACGCAACGATCTGAAGGAATCGTGATTGCCAATTGCCATGGTAAGCTCTAAGGGTACAACGCTAATGTTCGTTTTCCATGAACCAAATAACTCTGGCTTAGAAAGGGGACTGATTGACATAGCAGCTGGTAGCACGAGAGTTATTCCATCGAGCCGTACGAACGGGAGTATCGTACTAGAATTTCGCTTTTGCATGCATTCGCACAAGCTTCTAACCTGAGGAACTTTTGTTGTTAACGGCGTGATTATAATTGTAAATTAATTGTAAATCAAAGTATTGACAAGTCATTAAATATCACTCTGTACACACAGGTGTATCTACACATGGGGTGCATGCGTTCGTCAGGTTTCTCTTTCCTCACTTTCATTGTTCCTTTCTTGACGTTTCTAAATATGAAAACCGAGACCGATGATCAACTGTGATCCGAAATAAGACGAAGCGAATGAGTTTATGTAAAACATGCTCCTATTATGAAATAAGACTATAACTTAGAAGTTCTGAATAATATGTACTTCATACGTTCTGATTCGTTCTCAGATTCCTGCTCAAGGTGAATCACATGGACGGAAAGACTGCTTCATTCGACACAATTGTATGCTAAGATCAGTGATGGCCACTACAGCTACGGCCTTCCCCCACTCTAGGTCCATTCCCCTCGTTTCAGTTCCCTCCAGTCCGCTCCTCGTTCCCCCTCAGTCCATCGTCGTCCCAGATCACAGCCAATATGAGGGGAATGGACCTAGAGTAGGGGAAGACCGCAGCTCCGGTGACCATCACAGCTAAGATTTGCATAATGATTTATTAAGGGCGTTCACTAGGGTACAACAACATTTATCCAGAAATGTTCCTCTACGAGTTATAACGCTCTTTTGCTCGGTAGAATTCGAGATAATAAATGTTTACTGTTATCATTTTGCCTATTATAGTTGGAACAACGCAAACTGGCCTCTCTCAGCCACCTCTATACGTTAAGACGGCACACGGAGAGTCTTCACTATAATTCTTACCTCGGCTCTGGTTTGTTCAACAACCAATTATCGTGCCTCCCACATTTCGTCTTTCTCTTTCTGCGCATATTATCTTTCCCTCGCACTCAGTAAGGAGAGGCAAGAAAAAAGTAAGAGTGAGTACTGTCCATGTGCAGTGCCTTATTGTTAGTGAAGAAAACAGTTGCTGAGGGGCCAGTTCGTGGTGTGTCAACCATAGTAATGAACATAACAATGAATCTGCATGTTCAAGTAAATATATAAATTATTAGTCAAATAAAAAGTGTTTAGAACTCGGAAAGAAAGCATTTCTGTCATTATTTGATTGTACCAGAACTGAAAACGACTGTACATAGTACGTCGCGTGTCTCTATCAGATCAGTACGTGTCAGTTCGTTCGTTCACTGCAATGCTGTAATCATTTTATGTGAATTCAGTCGTGGTTACATAATTCAGTTTATGTTTATTTATTGTATTTTAGTTTAGGTAAATTTAGTATTTACTATACTTCTGTTCATTTAAATGATCGTAAGTCCATGCTTTTATTTGTCAAATTTATTCGGCTGGTTGCGTGCGGATTGACGTTGATCAAGTTGCAGTGCAAATGGTTAAGAGGACTGCTCTTAACAATTAAAGTGGCTCTTCACTGGAATTTTTCCACCCGCTCACATAGAAGCACGCCACACAAACAGTTTTCGTTTCTGTAGACTATTTCAGTTATCGATCTTCTGGTAAGCAGTACCTCGTTACGCCCATTTATTTTCATATTATTTATTACTTTGATTATTAAAAGCGAACAATAAATATGAGAGAGTAACACATATGAAACACAGTAACGAGGCACGAGTCGGAGGGAACAGGGAGAGGTTAGTAGCAATAGAAGAGAAACCAGAAAGAGAAATTCTAATCTTGAGAGCCCAGTTTGAGTTTATCGTAAGATGCACACCTAAAGTTTAGTCACCTATTTCGGAAACACGCTGTATGTTCTTCGGATATTTGCTTCTTCTTCGCTTGCGTCTGTGTTTTAATTAATGATTTATGTAGTAGATTCGCATGCAATAATTCGGATCTTCCCGAAAGTATTAATTGTAAACAACGTAAGTGAATATCATACGTGCGAATTCTTTTATGAAATTTATTGAGAAGTTATTTTATGTCAATTATCACGTAGTTAAGACTTGTTCTCATGTCGTTGAGAAATAGACCGACGTGTACTGATCTATTTTGATCTATTTTATAATAAATATTTTGATTGTTTTATTCAGTTTGTGGTGAATTGTGATGTCTCATTGCACCTTATTTTAAAGCCCAATGTGTCCTGAATAAACATAATAAAGAATCACTGATGTACCTTGGTGTACTTTTAAGAAAAGTTCCGAAAACGTTCCACTTTTAAGAGATGTCTATGCGAATTACTTTGCAGGTTCATATCTTTCTTATAACAGCGAAATTAAAAATTCCATATTGTCCATATCTTTGGTCATCTACCATAATTTACGTAAACAAAGTTTCATGAAAATCAAACACCATTTTGCAAGAAAATTGTGGAAAAATGTAATGTTTAACATATTTTGACAAATACTCTGCGAACGATACGTGTTTAAAAAAAATTCGCCGAAATTTGTAATAAATTTCTACTCTCAATTTTGACAAGGGATTGACATATTTATTAAAAGTGAAGGAGATACTAAAATTTACGTTTCTTTCCGAACATTTTGACATATAGAACACTTTGGTTTTTTTATTTTTGTCCATTGTTCGTTACACTGTGCAACGTTGATACGTGCTGCACCTGAAATCAATTGTGAAATCTACTGATAAAGTATTTGCATATCTTCCTGGATCACCCTGTACACTGAATCATAAATTGAATACGTTGAATTTACTGTTAAGTTTCGGAAATCAATATCCATTTCCAAGTCGATATGATCGTGTAAGAGATAATGTTATATATTGCACTATTTAACAACATGACTGTTTAAAATAGTAAACTACACTGCAATAAATAGTACAGTATGTAAGCCATCAATAGCGTTTATATTTTTGCTATTTACATGTAATTTTTTCGAAAGCAAAACGTAAAAGGGGTTGAAATAAATTTTCCAGTATCAAAAAGATCTTGTTTTTAAATTATCTTTACGAGGGGCTCACTTGATAAAAAGAAGGTCGGTTATACATGAAGTGTGTGCAGTGTGGGTAATACGACTGAGCGATTAAAAGTAAATGTCTGTCATTAATTTGGACAAGATATATCATAAAATTAATATTATAAAGCATAACATTTATTTGGCTTGTGGACATACGTATTTAAACCATATTGCAATGCCATAATCCGTGTTACTAACGAAAGGTGCGATATTTTAGTATTATGTAGAAATTGAGCGTTTACTTATTTATTTTTCAGAACCACAGAATATTTATCGTTTAATTATCTACAGCTCTACCATGATATACAGGATGATTCAAAAATATTAAAAAACCTACACTCGACTATAGATCGAAAACTCAATATTGTCCAAGTTATACACAATTTTCTGACTAATTCATTCGACACAAACTTGTTTACAGCTGCGATAATATTCATTTTTCGACTCATGCTTCTTAGACATTTTTTATTTAATTTGTTACAAAAATACATCATAAATTCTGGATACTTTTTCTTAATATCGGGTAGGAAAGTGTTCAGTGAGAAAGGCAACGAAACAGAAATCTTTAAAAATAGTAACAAATAGAAATATTATTACGGAAGAAAACGTAACAATTTTTTTCTGTTTCAATTTCGATATGATCATACATTTTACCTTTAAAATTATAGCAGTATTATTTTTATTATTTATTTATTTATTGATACCTCATTTGTCCTTTCGGACCTTGAGGGGTTTTGGTTTTGTACATTCTGAAAAGCTACTTACATTGCCGGTAATTCTATACGTGGAATGTAGCTAATTACTTCTACAATAAATATAAAAATATAAATATATAGAAGTAAATAACGAATATAAATATGAATTGTTTTAAATTAACCATTACATAACATAAGATAAACATTAAATTGAGGCTTAAATGACTGATTGTACACCATATAAAATATTTCTTTTATCTTAGCAATTTAGAATTATCGGTGTAAAGTTATAGTAGTACACGGTGTGTATGTTTTTAGTTGACAATTGATTTATTTATTTTTCTGTAGAGTATATGTTTATGAAATTAACATGTAGCATAGTATCGTGAACGTTGAAAGGCTCGCAAGCAATTTTCGCGTCGCTAATGCTGCATTTTTAAGTGGAAAGTGGAAGAAAACACGTAAGGCAACATGGTTGAAGTATCGAAATCATTAGATCGGCTGTAGTTTCGTGAGTCCTCGTACTTCCGTATGGTGGTTCAGGGTGGCACGCAATAATCTAGACGATCTCTATCGCGTGGCTCTATCGTTTGGGCCCGCTATCAGGAATTTCGATCGTTCTTGATCGAGCAATTATGTCGCGGTACTCCAATTTTCCGCGATAAATCTTTACCAAGATTCTAAAGACAAAGAACACGCTCGAAGTGTACCGATACGACGAGATGTCGAGATGAGAGGGCCAGAAAATTAACTTCTGCTCATTTCGGAAGCATCGTACAAAGAAAGTAATAATGTATCGGAATATTTGATCGCTCACGCTCTTTGTTATGCAGCCATCGATCATTTTTACGCAACATAAAAGTGTTATAGTTTATGGTGCATAATAAAAGATATTCTGTGAATGAATGTCTATAATAGAAATGTGTCCTCGGAGTTTGTAAAATATTCAGCGAATTTATTAATTAAGTATTTGGTTCAAATACAGTCTAATATCGTACTTCTCATTAATACTGTTCGATCTGGGGATTTTCGAAATAGCCTTACTTGACATATCTTTTCACAGGTACTACAGACTTGAATATTTTCAAAATGATGAAATTATGATATTTCAGATAGTCTTCCAAGTAATGTTTTACTTTATTTTACAATTATTCGAAATACAGTTGTATTATTCTACTAGACGAAAAGATTGTAGAAATATTCACTGTATCACATACTCCAAGGCAATAATCTCTTATTGATTTTCACTGAAATATGTTTTGAGTAAGATATTTGATTTGTTGTAAAATATGAAATATCTCTGAAATTGAATTATTATATAGTTAAAAAGGAATGTAAACAAAATATGGGCCAGGTTGTTTGACGCCCATAAACAAACAATTATTATACAGGGTAGCCCACGCAATTGTTACAACTCATAGCTGTTTTCTCAGAGCTGGCAGAAAAAAATATTACAGGAAAAAGATGAATGATTCAAAGATTACTATATTTGTAAGACCATGTATTTTTTGCAGGTGCAAATTGCATTTTAATGTAAAATAGTTGCAAACTATTTTTTTTCATAGATCGAATCCTCTCGTCATTCTGCGTAAACAAGTATTGAGGTAAGGTGGTCGATCAATTGTTAGTTCATGAGATATTTTAAATAAATAAAAAAAAAATAAAGATCATTCTATAGAAGATCTACAAGAACAGATAAGAATACACTGTGCAACAGTAACCAGAGATCACCCTAATCCAGTTATGGAAACAATTGAAGAGCGTTGCATGAAATGTGTAAGTAGATTGCAATGGAGAAGTGTTTGAGCATCACCTTTACCATTTTGACTGCCACGCTTTGAAAAAACTACTACATAAAGATATGTCCTTTGCAGCTTTATTAGAAAGTTATAACAAAAATACGAAATACGACAAGAACGGTAAAGGGGTTGCGGTTACTATGATACAAAGTGGGAATACATCAGCGATAGTTACATCTAATCTGTTTATGCGTACAATGTTTACTGTCTAAGCTATGTTTGTTATAACTTTGTTATAAAGCTTCAAACGACTTATCTTTATGTAATGTTTTTTTCTTATTCATATGTTTAGAATGTACTGACAAAGTTTGATCAGAAAAATCAGGGAAACCCTGTATAAATATAGGAAATCGGGGGTGCACTTGTAAAAGAGTGCACTTTGTGAATCACGAGTGATTTTTAGTGCAAAGGTAAATCGAAAATATAGCGTCCGTTCGTGTTCGTAAATTATTATATGATATTGCCGCATAATTAAATGTAAGTAAAGCATAAATTACCTCTTTAATGTAGTCGTATAAGTAAAGGTTAACCTTTTTTATTTATACAAACACGAAAATAAAAAAATTATGAATTTTGAAAATTGTGCTGCTTTTTAGAGGAGTTTGATTTAACATAACTGTTGGACCAAACTTTATTTTGGCCTATGGTCAATTCCAGAGGATAAAACTGTCTCTTAACCTTTTGATTGCGGGCTATTTGTAACCGAGGCGAACACTGCGTGCGGCGAAGCTGGATAAGTACATAGTGAGCCATTGCAGTGAACGCCTATGGGCGTCCGCAGTACACAGTGAGCGGCTTTGTCAAGCGTCTATAGGCGCCGGCAGCAATCAAGGGGTTAAAGAATAATGAGAGGTTTCCTATTTCAACTTATATCTTAAATAAAAGTTTCAAAACAAGTAGTCGATTATGATATTCTATCACAATATGAAGAAATTGTATTTATTGCTTATAAGTTTATTAAAAAATTATCTGCATTTACATTTAGATATTTTTATCTTGGGAAGATTAAAAAGGACTTACAAATTTAATTCTAAATGCTAATATATAGAGTGTCTCATTATAATCTTTCCACGCAATTATCTCTCGAACTATTTGCTGTTAGAAAAAATGTTTCAAATCAAACTTACCCTGTTTCACGGCGGACATTTTTTTTATAGACACAAGTCTTATCTGAGTGGAGGTGCCTTCGAAATTCTAGAGTGAAATTTGTTTTTTTAAATGTAAATATATATTTTTGTTTAGCTAAACATATAGTCCATTCCGAAACGAATTCATTGATGTATATGTTGGCCATTCGAGGTCATTCGAGGTCATTTAACGTCGTTTAAATTTTCTCTTCGCTGAACGGCTATAAGATTGTCCTTGCCGTAGAAATTTTTCAGCACAGTCATAAGCGGCACGCAGTAATCATAATATTTTGGTAGAACATAATAAACAATTAAATTCGTATTTGAACAATTTTTTCTATTTCGTATAGCGTTTAAAATATTAATAGAAATGTGAAATTCACTTGGTATTTTTTAAGGGATGATTTTATCCCTAAAATTTTAATGAGTTAATAAAAAGAATCTAACGGTTCTTATTAGGTTGTTAGGGCATACTATTCTACAGGCTAAAAAAGTTTCAAAAAAATAAAAATTTTAGACGCAATAAAATTTCGTTATAAATAAATATTTGTGATAACAAAGGCGATACTTCCAATGATTTGTAATTTAATAAAATAAGTGGGTTGTCGAAACTCGCTGTATTACTTTAAAATGTACGAAATCATGACATTACGCAAAAGCGGCAAATAATTGTCAGATGCGTGCATGCGATCCCGATTAATGTTCGAATTCAGTTGTCTCGAAAATGAAGCAATGTGTGGGAAAAATTGCATTGTGTATGTTTGATATGCATTTGCATGATCAATCACGCCCTTTTTGATTGCATCACGATTTCTGTAACATTGAATTCGTTTGAATGCCAATCATCGGTATGCGTAATTAAACTAAAGTTGTTACGGAAGGTAATTGAAGCTTCGCTTTGTACGTACATCGGATAACAATAGTTAATGCGTATTTTAGGACTTCAGTCTAAATAGTAAATTCATTAATTGGATTAAATTTTGATTTAAAGGCTGGGCGCAGCTGTTTTAACCACAACGGTGTATAATTGGTTGATATTTGGGAATAATTAACGATTAATAGCTAATAAATATTCTCGTATATCGAATGTGTTTTCATTAGACAAAATAACATGAATAATATTTATTTGAAGATCTTTAATTCGTTTTACTATGAAATATCTGATTTGAGAACATACCTGCAAAAGTATTTAGAATTTACTGTTATCATAAATTCTATATTTACACATTATCACAAATCGGAATAATAGTGTTAATAATAATGAACATTGCATATGCATGCTGATATGACGTGAGGAATGAAATTAGCGTTTGAAAATTAATAATTACAATTTATGTTATAATATTGTCAATTTTCAAGTGACTGTTTTTGCATGTTAAGTGAAACTCTTCAGTTCTATTCAAGTTGAATTTCGATCTAGCTTGACTTAAGCTAATCACGAGACAAACCAGCAACGTGCGTGGTTAACCGCGATTGTGTACGACGTGTGACAATTGACAACAATCTCTTCATTGATATGCACAATATAATCTAGAGAAATGTGTCGTTAAAGCTCAAAACGGCAAGATATATGCCTTTTTCTGTGATTTATACTTAACACAGCACGTGCTATTATTATAGTTTTTACGGTAACAAGTAACATAAAAGGTGTTACAAAATGGGCAGTTACAATTGGCGTCTGATGCCTCGACAAAAATTAATATTAATGAAATAGTACATACTTTCAAATAACAAACAATTCGATTGCAAATAAACATTATTTGTATTAAGAATAGAAGTAATTAAGTTGAATGTTTATTCGTTAGTATAACTTAACGAAAAGTTAAGAGTAGTTTACATGATATTTGAAGTAACAATGACAAAAATTCTGATCGGACATATGCTTTTGTGGAAAAACGACAGGGATCTGTATCTATTTTCTCTGTCTCTCCTTTTGAAAGAACTTTTTTCGAAAGCTACCGCACGAAATTGTTGCGTCAGTCTGTTTCAATTAAAGCCTTCGGCCCGTCGCTATTGGTAGTTCTTTCGTTTAGTTTTTTTTATAGTATTCGGACTACTACAAACTATAGTAAAAGCTCTGAATTTTGTGTTCATGTACACAAATTCCCAGAAATATTTTTCCGTCCTTAACCCCTTATGCCCCGACGGTATTTTGTACTTCCGCTTATATTAAAATCCTGCCATGAACCAAATATGCTTAAAACTCGGCTAGGACTTATAAATGCTGCTTCTTCGAAGTCCTTTGAGATGCTATGAAATGATTCCAGCACTCAGAGACACCATATTTAGTTACACAGAGAGGAAGTTTCATGGTATGTACGCGGTGACGGTTCGTTTGTCTAGGCTGTTATATATTATTGTGTTTTTGAAGGCATTTGCTATCATAATTACTTTTTGGAGGATATAAATTTTTGTATACGTTCTATACAGGATGTTTCACAACAGGCGGTAAATATTTTAGGGGCTGATTCTACAAGTCAAAATAAGAAAAAAAAATAATAAAAAACATTATAAAAAATATTTAGACTTAGATATTTTCTTGTGTTTGTGAAATAGTTCTGTAGTTTTGCTCTGTACGATGTTGCTCATATATATTCATTTATTTATTATACACAGTCTACCCCTTTCGGGTTTGGACGGACTTCCGGTTTTACATTACATTACATTTATTTGTTTAACCTTTACTTCATTTTTAGATCTACTTTCTACTTTACCCTTAAACATAGAAAAATATATAAAACTATTATACTAATTATACTAATTAGATGGATATAGGGCACAAAGGAATTATATTCTTTGAAGATTTTTTTTATAAAATATTGAACTGTGAAGACATGAGGATAGAGTTGGTAAAGAAATGCAAGGACAGAGGAAAAATAAAGGGCGTATGGAAGGGGATATGAAAGGGGGTTAGCAGCTTAGAGAGTTAGGTGAAGAAATTAAAAGGGGGAGTTCTATAAAACAGAAATGAAAAGAATAGAGAGAGGAAAGAAGGGTGGAAGCACCAGAAGCGACGATAAAAAAGACGGGAAGAACGTTGAGGGATGAAGGGAGAGTTAGATAAGGAAGCAGAAATAGAACGATGGGAGAGCTATGAGGAAATAAAGAGGAAGACGAAATGTAATGGCAAAACAAGAAGAGAGATATAAAGAAACCTCTACAGAAGGATGACAAGCAACAAAGAGAGGAACGAAACACAGTGTCGTACCTTAGAGAAATGGTAGATGTGGTGGAAGATTTAAAGAAACAAATATTAGAGGGTAGGATGGAAACGGAGAAGAGTATATTAAGGAATTAGGGAAAGGGATAGAGGTGATAGAAGGTAGATGGGAAATGAAGGAGAGACAACTACACTCAAGGTTGGAGACATTAGAAAGGAAGGTGACAGAAAGAGAAAATAGAAGAACGGCAGGTAAGATGAAGGAAACAGATTTATTACAGAGGTATTAGAAGTCGATAAAAGCCAGGCTTAAAAGAAATCAGAAAAAGTGATGGAACAAGATTAGAGGGAGAAATAAGGATTGTTAAAAGAAGAATGGAGATGCAAGAGAAAAACGAAAGAAGGAAAATAAAATAATCATAAGAGGCTTAAGGGCGACACATTCTTGAAGTGATTTCTAGTATCGTTGAAACCTGAGATCTCGATGAAAGAAACTTTCACATTTGATTTAAAATTTTAGAGTTCTTTTAAAGTCACACTATTCTGCGTGTCTAAATGCATAATCATATGTCAGCTACAACATATACAAGAAAAAAATATGTACATTCATGTAAAAAAACATGGGAGACCTTGATAAAGACAAGCAGAGAAAAATGACACTTATAAAAAAATGTTTCTTCTATCTTCATTACCCTTTAAATACTCTCTTGTACGGCCATAGCTAGAGAAGATAATTACGAGAAGAGGTCAAAAAATTCGCGGAAAGAAGGGGAAAGAGGGTAGAGAAGACTATGGTATTATTTTTATATTTCGATATATTCCCCTCGTAACACATTTTTCAAATCTCTGAATTAATTTATTTATCCCGTCATAAAAATATGTTTATTCTTTTGTCTTAAAATGAGCCGCAATCGCATACTTGACCTCTTCATCGTCTCCAAACTTCTTCTCTCGAAGGTCCTTTTTCAGATTTCGGAACAAATAGTTGTTAGAAACAACTAGCAAATAGAATGGAACTTGTTTGGAACTTGACAACGACGCGAACCTCAATTTTCTGCGTGCCTGACATTTTCTTCCCAATGGACTTGCTTATTAGACGATAACTCGTAGATTATTTACCCGATCGAGTTGAAACTTGGTATTTCCACTGAAAAAGAGTCACACAATAGAACATTTTGTGCACCTTCCCCCTCCTTTCTCCTTCCCTTCCATCCCGCGAACTTTTTGACCCATCCTCGTAGGTGACCTGTTTTATATGGCCCACCCTGTATAGTCTATGTACGTACATACTATGCAGAGACCGTAGGTTGCCGACGAATCAAATTAGCCGCTCCGCCTCTAGTCACACGTATTGTCGTTACTGTCTGAGTCAGTCACATCCACAAGTCTATCGCGTGACAAAATTTTACTCCTATGCAGTGTGACCGTTAGCACCTATTGACTCACAATCAGCCAATAACGGCAATACGTGTGACTGGAGGCGGTGCAGCTAATTTGATTCGTCGGCAACTTACGAACTCTGCATAGTATGTGTACCTTATAGATTCAACATTCTATACTGTTACTAAGATAATCATTTTAACAATGTTTTAATTAATAAAGTAAAAAACACGTTTCAACCATTTTCTTAACGTTATCATTAAGAAAAATTATTTAAACAATATATATGAATGTTAATTCTAAATTTCAGCCAATATACCGTATTGCAGTCAACGGCAGTTGCCGGGTAGGAAACACCAAACATCACTAACGCCTTTGTGAAAACGGTCCATTTGAAACTCGAGATTGGGATTCGGGGAGACCTAAGTCTGTTGTGATTTGCAGTTCTGTGGTACGAAGCTGTGAAATTTGTGTGGAAATGGGAGGGGGGCATGTAGAAAACCTTTTCCAATCACGAGAAAAAGAAACGGTACGATATTCCATTGTTTTATGCAACACAATAGCTTCCGAAGCGAGCAAATCACTCGCTTTAACTGATACAAAAAATTGTTTCTCACTTGTAAAATATTAATTTTTGACTCAGGTTTATTAGAAATTTTTCATCCATTTGGCGAGTACTATCTACCCTATAAGTTCTGAACCCTTTTTGTACCCCCCTGTATGTTGGAAATTGAAGTCAAGTGTGCTTCTCAAGTCCAGTGTACACCGGTTCTTATGCTTCTCCAAGATTTGAAGCTAATAAGTTCGCTTCCTCGGTCGCGTATTTTGGAGCTAATAAGCTTGCTCCCCAAAAAACTCGAAGCTAATTCGTTTGCTTCCAAACTCTTCCGCGGTTTTTCAACTTCTGAATTCTAGTTTCTAACTAAGCTAGCGCAAGTTGACCGGCCCTGTCCTTATTACTCTCTTGTTGTCACAGTGCTACGACGGTAGGGCCTTAGGGGTGGTTACTTGCTAATCACGCTGGGTAGAAATTTAGCAACGTCGTGGAGTTTCCTCAGGTTTCGATTCTGACCATCCGGTTCTCGAGAACCGTCAGAAAACGAATTTCTATCTACCATGAGGAAACTCCACCGTTTATGATACGTCTCTTTGCTATTGAGTATCGGAGAAGCAAGAATCTAATTAACAAAACTTCGAAAGACGATGAGCTTCTGCTAAATTGTTCTTGACTTCCTTTTGCTAGACGTCGAAATTTTAGCAGACCCCAAAGTCAAAGATAGCCACAATATGTGTCATAAACGTTGCCAACCGAAGTCTTAATAGTATGAGTTCTGTAAAATCTGTTTCCGAACAGAATATCAGATAAAGATAGATCGTAAATAGATAGGCCATGAATTAGGGAATTAAATGTATACAGTAAGACATGGTAATGTAGATGGCAAGTAAATACATTCTAAAAGTATATCTTAGCATGCGTGTACTGAATGGGCTCATTGCCAGGGTTTTCCGCTACAGGTACGGGAATACGTCAAAGAGGAATAAGGTATTAAGCAACGGGGTCATACGAACCGTACTTTCTATTTAATTACTATATACATGCTATAACAAAAATGGCGGTACAACCAAAAAGGGAGTGATTCCTTGTGCAGTCAAGTAGAAAATATAGAGTGAAATTTTTTTCCGGCAAAGCTTCGTTATCGAAATATCGAATTTGTATATCCGTGGTACACGCACGCAGTTAACTAACAATAACATTGTGTTTATACTAAATCTGCGCTTGCTTGTTCCTTAGAACAATAACAGGAGAACACAGAGGGCGACATTTTCAGAGATTAATAATTTTGCAAAATAAATGCGTTCAAATCGAAATTTATTGTATTACTTTGGCCTACAGTGCGAGGCACTTGAAGCATTACGAGTTAATATTTAAATGATTAAATATCATATTGATTGTCGCATGGGTAAACATTATTCGCGCACGTCACGTGCCAAATTAATATTGATATAAGCCAGTGATATAATTTAGAGAAAGCAAATCTGTAGTTATATATCTGTAGTGAAAATAGCTCCGATAGCCATTTGTTATCCGTTAAGTCGCACCCGCAGTATATTCAAGACTGATCTCTCTATAATTTGCAAAGCTCAACGAAGGTACATTTTAGCTATGGTAGGAAGTATATTGCGTTACTAAAGATGACAATCTGGAAAATTCACGAGACGATTGGTGGTCAAGGGTAATTAACATTCCTGATTGGCCACCTTCGAGTGCAGAAATCCCTGTAGACTGACAACGTGTCCTCTATCTTTACACGGTAGATCAGGTAGACAGGTTCATGTCGAGCAGATTAGAACTCATCTACGCCAGTGATGGACACTGGAGTTGCGGTCTTCCCCCACTCTAGGTCCATTCCCCTCAAATATGGCCTCCATATGAAGGAAATGGATCTAGAGCGGGGGAAGGTCGCAGTTCTGGTGGACATCAGTGATCTACGCGGTCACGAAATTTCTTCAGACGTTTTATGATCGGTAGAAAACTCGTGAGCCTATTGGCGAGGATTATAAATACATGCACACGGAGCTTTTAGCAACTACGTTAATCTTCAAAAAGATCTCCAGATGTTTCATTTGCAGACTTACAAATCCTTCTTCTGTGACGTAACATCAAGAAACTATTTACTCAAGCTTGTGTGGTTTGATAATGTCCAATATCTTGTCCAAAAACAGCTTCTTTTGAAAGTCAAGGTTATACGATGGTCATCTAATAGAATGAATATGAGAAAAAAAATTGTTGTTGCATAGACGACATAATAGTGACCTCAGTTCCTAAAAAACTATTGCACTCGGAAGAATGTGGAGTGCTGCTTTAATTCTTGATTATGTTTAATTAGCACAATATACGCCTATCCTTCCATAAGGCAGGATCCTCAAACTACACATTGCTCGGCGAAAAATGTTAGACTTAAATGAATTCATTATATGCAATAAAATAAATCTAAGAAAGCGTTATTATGAAATAATGTTCGGTATCCTTATTTTTCTTTTGTATTTTTCGTGTGTAGTACAGAGCGGTTCAATAGAATAGCATTACAAATGACAGCTTTATTTCAAATGATTGTCAATTACTCAGTGAGACATGTTAAATAATTGAAGTTAATATTTTGAAGTTCTATATCTTTTAATATTATAATATTAACTTAATGTTCTTGAATAGAATAGGTTTATACATATTCTCGTAGTTAATGAAAATAGAAATTGTATAATGTACAATATTATGATCTTGCAACGAACTAAAATCAGAATATTCCGTAAAAAGTAGATGTTTTCCCAAGAATCTCGATCTAATTGTTAATAGGTAAATTCTTGACACCATCAGTGTTACATGGAATTTAAATAAATGTCTCCATTATTATTAATTTGCGTTTTTGGCATTACAGAACCTATCGTACCATATTAGATGTTATGTTGCGCCAAGTGAGTTTATAACTGTAATATCCTAGAATTAGTTAACATAAAGTGTATGTTATTTAGCTCAATGAATTCATCTTGTAACGCACAAGTAAAATGTGGTTAATAATGATGTATGGTTCCATTTAAAAATTGAGCATTACCTTTATATTTATTAAAATAATAATCTGAAGTACAATTTTCTTCTATTATGATATACATATACCCCTTCGAACTAAGAAATTTCCTATAAATAACATTTTTATATCTCTAATGGTTCCTGAAGTAACGAAGGGTTTGCACTTAAAACAGACACATTGTACTACTACATGTAGATGTATTTTTTTTCTATGTACATGTGTATGTATCTTAATATTACTTCATTAACATGAAAGGGCCTAATTGAAATAATAGCTAAATTATGATAATAGGAATATTGAATATCAATAGTGGATTAAATTTGTTCGTATACGATGTAGAGTAAATATTGGTTCGAGTTCTAACATTTGCGGCACCAAAATTGCAGAAGTTTAACACAAGATTTAACGTGTAAATATTCGCGATTCTCGTTAATTAACGCTGAGTGTATAAGTTGGTGGAATGCAACACAACCTTGATTATGGGCAACATGCCAACAATACTGGTGTAAATATATTGTAATAGGTTTGTTGATATTAACAATATTTGATACCAATAATGTAACAATGTTTCACTTTAAATTAACCGAGGGTATAATTTTACCTTACAACGAGTTACAGAGATTATTTTTGAATGAAGATAAATATCCGGAGAAAAGATCAACATTATCTACCTATAGATTTGCTAATATTGTAATCCTACTCAATGGATCTCGGGAAGCATAACGTGAATTGGTTGGTAATGGTAAGAATGTCGATCTCTTTCTTATGTATCCAGATGGTGTATAAAAGTTAATTTGTTCTAATTTTGAATAAAAACGGAAAATCTGATACAGTCTTACAGTTTTCCAGTGTTGTTAAATGAATATTTTCAAGTATAGGAGAATAACTGTGAAACAAGTCTGTCATCCTGACTCCCATTTTGTAAGCCGCAAGTCTGAGAAATTTATGTTGAACGCGTTCTAGAAGAATTTTGTATTTGTCATACGTGCAAGACCAAGCAACCGAAGCGTATTCTATCTGCGGCCTAACTAAAGTACAACATAATAATTTTATTGTATATATGTTTGTAAAGTCGGAAGAAAAACGTTTAATAAACCCAAGAGTTTTTAGAGACTTATTGACAATCGCAGAATAGTGTTTAGAGAAATCTAAGTTAGATGTAAAACAAACTCCCAGGTCGCAGGCTTCTTCAAGCTCTACTGCAATGTTGTTATCCAGATTATAGCAGAAAACAATTGGCTGCAGTTTACACGTAAACTTCGTAGTAGGTATAACTTTTTGAAAGGTTTAAGTCAATTTTGCGTAATTTGCACCGCTCGTGAAGTTTGGTTAGATCACATTGTAAATCAAAAGTATCTTGATAATTAGAAATACGTTTAACACGTTGAATGCCGTGGGGGTCACCGGTGACCGGCACCTCAAACTTAATTTAATTAAATAATTATTGATTGTCACAAAATTCTGTGCAAATTGCATACTGAAACAATAATGTGGGAACAAAATAACACGATTTACGATTAATATAAAAAATAATAAAGTATATCGTGTCTGATTAGGCATGGCTGTTTTCACTGTGGCAGTCAACGTGTTATATATTCTGAGGTCAACCGCAAACAAGAGAAACTTACTATGCATGAATACTTCGGTAATATCGTTTATAGAGATATTATATCTGTACATTGGATGAATTTCTGTATTCGAGAGATTATTTGATTTGACTGCAGGCACGGTATAAGTTTTAAGCCACGGGGCGATTAGAAACGCGTGATTTGCAAAGGTGACGGGTATATGTACGACGTGAGCCGATTGACAGCAGTCTCTTCGGGCACATTGTCAGGAGGGGGTAAAAGGATCCTAGTGGGGATGAACAGGGTGCTCCGTATCGGGGAGCACCCTCCGCCGAGTCGGGGTGAACTGTTAAGGGAGGGGGATCCTCGTGCGCTTAGGATATACAGAGAATCTCACGAACTCGGAACTTCAGTCTCGACGCGACAAGCGCTACGTTCGTTCCGCGTTGTATGTTAGTGAATCATGTGTGAAAAACGTGGTACGTGTGCACGGAGACGACAGGTGCCCCTTCTGGTAGTGACTACTTTGTTAGTTGGCGTGCGACCGGAATTAGTCGGTGAGTAGAAACGATTATTGTCACCCAGTTTCGTGTCGATTGTTGTGCTCTCACCGGCGTCAAACGAACGTGTCAATGGTGATAACCCGAGTTTAGTGTCGACAGGGGAACGAAGAGTTCCATTTGCAGCGGAACATTGTACGTTATGATCATTATCGCGGCCGATGTGTGCCGTTGATGAATGAGAAGAAAGTCACGCGCGCGGATTTCCTTATTATACCATTAAAAAGGGAATTGTTGACGCGTCACTATTCGAGAGGAATTCTTTCCACTATATACTCGTAAACGTTGCTTCTCAGACATAAGAACGCGTTCAAAATATTCTTTTGTGACCTCGGTGTTTCTGAAGCACTTTACTTCGTTTTATTTGTTTCGGCAAGTTTTTCACGATGCTGGTGTTACCCGCGACACCTTTCTGCATGTAGAAGGGAAGAATCACACTTCAGACTTATGCAATAAATTTGTATTTTATTTTTCCTTCCCTTTTTCTGTATATTATTATTGTAGTAAGGATATAATAAGCACGTGAAATGGAAAATGTGTTTGTACGCTGCAACGAACGTGAAGAGATCATTTGATACATCCCGTGGTAAATTTTTCGAAAGTGGATTAGTGTAATATGAAGTGACAATTCGTTAATTGATACGGATAATCTTAAGCTTGGATTTCGTGTAAATATAGAAACGGAAGTGAGTGGACGAGGATGCCGGAAACATTTGACAGTCAATGTTAAAAGTTTCATTAAAAGCTTGACGTTTTGAAACGAATGTCTGACATTTTATTTAATTTTATCTTTTATTCGGGTTGTGCATATTTAAGCAGAATTTACGAAATTAAAGTGGTTTATGGCTTCTCAGACTCGTCCTTTTAATTAGGAGAAACTCTCAAAATCTGTGCGCGGAATAGAAATTGCTTGGCAAATAGATGGGGTAACAGCGAAGCAAAAAACCTTTCATAAATTCGTTTTGTCGTGTCTTCTTCTGCGAGTCAAAATTATACTCCAATTTTTCGGTCGCAAAGCTCCGTTTCAATCTTCTTGATGCTGCATATTTCTGGATTACCTACAAAATTGAATTATACTCCGCTAAAGCATCTGAAGTACGAAAACTCTTGCTTTCCTTCATACCGTCCGTCTAAATATTTCCGAGCAAATTATCTGCGGCGCTCGGTGCAAGGTACTGTCCATTTTAAAACGTGTTTCGAGATGAAACAATAACAAGTATATATTTTTACCGTGGACCCGTGGTAATTTCATACATGAACATGCTTTTTCATTTAGAAAGAAAATTGAGTATTCTTCAGCTTTTGAAACGTTGTTATACCTGTCAGCATGCTTCCATTCGTCGAATGTGCGAATAATATAATTTAACGACTATACAGATGCAGAGATTTGATGCAACAGGAATATAAAGTAGCATGGCAGAATTGAACAGTGGGTTTTATTTTAGTGTGTCAGTGCTCGTTTCGTTGCTTATCGACATAGGTTGAAAAATCGCATAACAGACTTCAACTCGTTCATACTTGTTTGAAATTTTATTTGCTTCATGACATCCGTGGTAACGAAGGTTGGTCTATCGAGCGAGCTTTGACAAGTGTTAGCGTGCTCATGCAATAAAGTTTTGATTCCGCAAATATTGCTGTGTCACGCAGAACTCTTCGATTTCGTCGAATAAAACCCGAAAACACGTGAAAGCAACGCGTCCGAACGCGAAATAGTTAAATGCGTATGTCTCAGGCAGTCCTATTGATCAGTTTCTCGTACTTTTTAAAGTCAACGAGAAATGAGACGACTGATGATGTTTTTTTTAACTTTTTTACAATTCTCACTGTGTTTTTATCTCTAATGATTTCCCGTATTGTATCGCATTATTCGTTATTGCAAGAATATCTATTTCTGATAGTTCTCGGATTGTTGCAATGTTTCATTTATTAATAAATATAACGTCGAATGTTATTGAATGTAAATAAGTATAATTTTCTCCGCTTTCTCCATTGCAAATTTTAACCACATTTTGCGTGGCTATATCTTGGAAGGCCAAGTGTATACACACGTACTCCTTGTCATTCTCTGGTGTATTTTATTTATCAGCAGTAGCCAACATAATATGACACAATTGCTATTAATTCTAAAAAGTATTTTTGTTATTTAATTCTTTGTATTCAATAAAAAATGTATTCAGGCGAAGAAACATTAGTTCATATCACAGATTGTGAAAATTCACTTGCAATTAGTAAATGTTTTATACTTATTAAATATTTTCTTATTGATTGCCAGCTCATTCGTGTACTCGTTTAGAATAAAACGAAAGATTTGTGTAACCTTGTCAAAACACATGTGACACAATAAAATTGTTCGATTAATTAGAAATAAGAAGAAAAAATATTAAACATATAAAAGAAACAAGAACGGTGCTGAATAATTTATATTACTCTCTTTTTCAGAAAAGTGTGACAAAACAGCAAATCGATTTTAAAAACTGAAGGAGAAACTTTGTTAGTATTAATGAACGTAAAGTAGAATCGAGGTAGATAACAAATTTTCGCGATTTTTTAAAAAGAGCGTCGGACCAGTTTGGTGTGATTGAAAATTACTTTCTCTTGATGAGTTTCAAGAGATACGGGAAAATCAATTCGTTTGTTCAACATCAATGTTGCACAGAATACGTTTATTACACGTGCACTTACTTTTATTAATTGAAATAGATGCTCTGGTGCGTCATTATCACTTTTTTTTATGTGTGCGGAAGAATTACTGTAATATAGTCCTTTCACATGGAATGCAGTCAACAATCGGTGAATTTAATTATTAGTTCCTGTCAGTTTGTAAAACCTCGCAATATGTCCGATAGAGAGTTCAACTGTAAATATAAACACATATTGCATAAAGGAAGTCGATCTTGTATACAGACTTTTTGTTATGAGAACAAGTATTATTATAAATACAAATTGGTCAATCTATCAAATAAATCCGACGCTACGTGAATGCGCGTTATATAAAATTAAAAATTGTTGTGTGTCACGTTTTTCTTATTTAGCAAACATGGATCATGTGAATATATTGTAAAAATACTTTTGGTATTCATTACATACTTCTGGCGTTTTATCAATTTTGTTGCGATTTTATTTCTGAACGGTAAAATACGATTGAAGTATGAACAAATGAAGTTTTACCAAATGTAAAAGTATTGACACGTTGAATGCCGCAGGGGTCCCCGTAGACCGGCACTTCAAATTTAATTAAATTAAATAACTATTTATTATTATACAATTCTGGGCAATTTTAACGCTGTAACATTAACGTAGGAACATAAAAGCACGACTGAATATCGAAATATTTTTTTTCCTTTAGGATTCCCATTAAAAATAGTACATATGTACATCGCGTCTGACCAGGTATGTCTGGTTTCACTGTGGAGTTGAACGTGTTAAAATGGAATTGAAATGTAACGAACACATTTTGATTGAATTTTCTGGAATGGAAGAAATTATTTTTGATAGAAGCATTATTGAATGAATATTCACTACAGTTTTTTTTTAGGAGAGTCAAAAGATTACAGTTTGATTACAATTAATTATTAAAATATATTTTGCACGGGAGGAATATTAAATAAAGTCAGTTCACATTTTAAGCTTTGTTAATCTTATTATTGAATGCTGATAGACTATAATTTACTTCGACACTAGATTCGAAAATAGTATATTTTAGGTTTCTTTTGGGAAACAAAGACTCTAAATAGAAATATTTTCTTCAAACAATAAAAATAAAAAAACAAAAGAATTAAGTGTTTATTACAGAGAAGTGAACAAATAAAAATGTTTAAGGTACTGGCGTACGTTGAACCGTGTCTAGTATTTATGTTTTTGAAATAACATGCCTACGTACTAATATACAAAATAAGAGAGCGTAAAATGCTTTAAGATGAAAAACATGCAGCTCTAATATTTTGATTGAAAAGTCGACGACAGAAAATTGCATATTTTAATAGGGCTGAAAAGAAGTACACGTATGTCGATCACCAGTGCTTACATAAAGTAGTATGAATGTGTTCCGTAATGAATGGTACAACCGAGTAAGAGGTAATTTTTAATGAAAAGTTAATTCAAAAATTTAAAATATTTTGATGTTTAAAGCTTTAAAGAAGCACTAAAGAAAGTCAGTTTTAAACATTTTCCATGTATACGTCTCTTCGAAAAAATTCATTAATCTTAGATCATCATTTACTTACTATTGTTTCTCTCACTTTATTACTGTCTCGAAGTAATCCACAATACACAATAAAACCAAACGTTTAGTTTTTGAAACGCTGTAATTATTGGATATATCGATATTGCTATATACGTGCCTTTCATATCGACTTACGTCCAACGTGCTTTCGCATTTCATTCATTTAAATGCTAAACAAAAAATTTATGCTTGTTGGCGGTATACATATGTTCGTTATATTCTTAGACTACGTCAGAAATTCAAAGAGCACATAATTTTTATAAATACACAATTAATATGTTATAAAGTTACATAATACACCGTTGGATAAATGCAGCGACGGAAAAATTGTATTTTTATCGAAAAAGATGTTACCTCAGGAATAACTTATGTCTTCGAGAATGTTTACAATCGTACACACGAGAAACAAACATTTCACTACATACAAGAAACTGTATAAGGTCGAAACTTCATCAAGCGTAGAATATCGATTTCCTCGTAAAAAAAACTGGCAAACAAAAAATGCTCTATTACATTTCCGATCTGTTTTTATGTATAATCAATCCTTCCTCGATTGTGCTACGTATTGCAAGACACGTTATACAGGGCAAGTCGTGCAATTGGAACGGTTTATAATTCGAGTTTGTTTCGAAATAAAAAAAGTTGTACAGTAAATAGATGAATGCTATAAGAATGCCTATTCTTCTACAAGCTCAGCTTTTTTATAAGTGCAACGATGCGCCTGAAAAATGTAAATGCACTGTTATTTTAAACGGAAATGCATATTTTTGTACATGGATCGATTCTTCGGAACATTATGCATAAAAAAGTATTAGGATACAATGTTAAAAAAATGAATATTTCAAGTTTTTTAATGTAAAGTATGCTTGGAATACCGTTGTACGCGGGCCCAGAGCGAAGGACATATGAACCCTGGGTCTCTGTCCCCGCATCCCTGCTCCGGTTCTTGTTTTGGTTTTGGAGCCATCCCTGTACCAGCTGATTCTCTTTGGAGAAAGCAGTTTCTATGAGTTCAGCTCCCTGTCTTCCCTGTCTGGGAAGCGGACATGAAAGTTGCGGTTGAAGCGGTAGACCGAGTCACACCTGTCTCCCCTGCAGCCTAGAGACTTAAAAGTGTCCCTCAGCTCTTGCAGAATCAACGTGTGCCCCTTCCCAACATCTTCCTACGTACCCGCGAAGTATAATCTCAGGGCTGCCTTTCTCGCCCCGGCATCCATAGCATTGTGTGAGGGCGCTGGATCGAGCAGGACCCCCCATTGCCAGGGTTCGCGTGGTGTAAAATACCTTAGTTATCGTTAGCAATGCTGGGCAGCATACCTTGCTTAATGTCCACCTATGGGGTTTCCTCCTTATGGCGGTCTACCATACCACGAAGGCGTAGGTTATTTGGTGTTCCGTAATAGCCGTGTAAATCCACATGACCACCCATGGTTTAAGTCCTCACGTGTTGCCAAACGTCCTTCTACAGGCCCAGTAGGTGGTGGTCACCTTCTGTGCTTGTTCCATGATGTCGTTTTTCCAAGTGAGTCGTTTATATAGAGTTACCCCCAGATATCGCACCTCCGTGGAGTTGCGTAGCTCTATCCTGAAGATCGAAGGGGCTTTAAATTTAAAGCTCCGCTTCCTTGTGAAGAGCACCATCTCCGTCTTATTTGGGTTTATCCTCAAGTTCTGAAATAGGCACTATTCCTGGTCGAGTGTGAGTGCAATCTGCATTCTCCTAACCAGGTAGAGTGGTTATTTGCCCTTGATTGATACAGCTAAGTCATGGGTATTACCCTGTATTGTGGGGCCAACATTTCGAGGTTACGTAGGAGTCCTTTTGCCACCAGGGTCCACAGCAATGGGGAGAGAACTCCTCCCTGCGGGTAGCCCCTGTCACCTCGGGCCCTGGTCATGTTTCTTTCTAGACTGGTCGTCAGGATGTTACGGATCCATCTTCCGATCGATTTCTCGATCTTGAAGCTGTGTAACGCTTTACCTATGGCATCGAAGGAAGTATTATCGAGGGGTCCTTCGATGTCGAGGAATACACTTAAGACCGACTCTCTGTGCCTGCGCTCCTTCTATCACTCCTATCAGGTGATGGAGCGCCGTCTCCATGGATTTGCCTGCCTGATTGATCAATTACTTACATATTATTTTTGTTGGTACTATATTTTTGTTACTTACATTTAAAAGAAAATGTTACCGTAGTACCTTGATATGTTCGCTTAATCCGCCCTCTGACATAGAGGATCTCGTTAACGGGTAAAGTACCACAAATACTAAACGGTTGTTTATATGAAATTGCTCCGTTCGAAGAGGCTATATGGTAGTAGAAATAAACTTCTCTCAGAGTATTATTTCGGAAGATGTGAAATTAAATATTTCAATTAAGCTCAAGTTCCTACTATCAGTATCATTAATATTAGTTTATTTTCGCAGTAAACTACATTCAAACTCCAAATATTATTATCAAGAATTTATTTCGAAAGTGTAATGTAATTTCATTAATAGCTTTTTCGCCGTTCTTTTTAAAGTGAATAATACTTGCAGCACTCAGAAAATATTAAGCAGATAATTTAATTATGAACATCATTTAAGCCATGGTAAAACGTATTCGTATTCCCACAAGCGTAAAACACTTCAGTAATAAGCAATTCGTTTTATCAAATCATCAAAGAAACTTCGTACCAAGAATTTCTATCTTTTCCAGCAAAGTTGATTATTTATATTTGCGTAAAAATTTAACTATTTTACATTCACCGTTTGCGTGTACCGGGGTTCCAACACGTAACGAAACTTCACAGCGAGAACGTCTTGGCTGTCACGTTTAAATTTAGTACTCATTTGGGTATCGTTCCGACTGGTTAGACCAAACAAAACGAAACGAATTAGGAAAGTGGGAAACGGATGGTTGTCAGTGATGACGAATGTCTTATTAATACATCCCTTTAAGCGGAGAATTTATTGTGGCAAGTTATGATTACAACTATATACAGGGTGGGGTATTTACGTGGGAACATTTAAATATCACCGTTATTTATGATCGTATGAAAAAACACCTTAGGACAGAGTTACACTATTTTGAGGAGTACATCTGGTGGTAGACAAATTTTCTTTCTCAAGGTCATTTTTTTATGAGATTTGAAGGTCATCGATGTTTTTTTAAATAGGACTGTATATTTTTGTTCAGGTAGGTGTGTAGCCAATTTCGAGACGAATTCACTGGCCTACGATATGTTGGTCTTCTAAGGTCATTCACCACTGCTTAAATTCTGCCTTCGCTGAACGGCTACAGGATTTTCTTCGCCGAAGAAATTCGCCGGCACGGTCATAGGTCATTAAGCAAAGGGAGGATTTAAACGATGGCAAATGACCTTGAAAGACCAACATATTGTAGGTCAATGAATTCGTCTCGAAATGGCCTACCCCTTAAAATAGTGTACCTTTGTCTTAAGGTGTTTTTTCACACCATCATAAGTAACAGCGATATTTAGGTTTTCCCACTTAAATGCCCCACCCCGTATAGTGTAATATCATACATACCTACGCTTACTCTCAATTTGCTACAACGCTGCTCGACTTATAAAAGCATATTTCAATCGATTTGAGTATCCATACTTTTCTGCACAGATTAAAGTTGACATTTTAAACCACTCTGAATTACTGATGTTAGTTTATGTTTACAGCGCATAGAGTAGTATAACCGTATACAACGGAGCGTAATACGATACTTTAGCCCGCATTACCTTTTATACGTGTATTATAATAAATTATACTTCCATGAATTGTATAAACACATCGGATTGTAATATTGAAACAGTACAATATTACATACGGGACATAAAATAAATAGGGAACATGTATTTCAATTTTCTAGACTGCTTCGAAATAAACTTCTCCTCTGCTTTATTATTGAAACAGTTAAATAAGTTAAAGTCAATTCTCTGATCATTTTTGTTGTTGCAGTACATTATACTCCTGTTTCGGTTTATCAAAACGTTACCGGCTGTTTTAAAATTTCTTATGCCAGATATATTTCTGAAACATTTTGTCAAACAGACAGATCGATGAAATTCACATGAATAATTCGCTTACAGAAATAGCGTCCGCTAATGGGAACTTTAGTTCGTTGAACGTCAGTAATAGAAAAACTTTTTTTGTAATAGTAGTGTTTTGTGAAACATAACTCGTAGATTCAAACACAGCCACATTTAAATGAAAATATCTATTAAACTAACAGTTTTTTCGGCAGAAGCACTCTAATACTTCTTTATGGAGAATAAAGAACAGCATCGATTAACCTATTACAAAAATTGATGGGTCCATATAAAAGAATATTCTCCGCGTTAGAAGCCAGGCATTTTATCAAAATTAGGCAGTTCTGTGCCACGAGTGACCTAATATTTTTTTATGGAAAGTGAAGAGCTGCGACGATTAATGCATTAAACAATATATAGCTCTCTTTAAAAAGACGAAGATGATCTTTATATATCCGTTTCCATGCATAAAAAGGTATAGACACCGCATTATGTCCCTCTTGAAATTATTCAGTTTTTTTCTGAAATGTTTGTTGGTGCTATATACTGTAAATTTTTGGTCAATAACTAAAACAGAATTGCATAATTCTTCTATTAATAGTATTTAACATCTTTTTGTTCCCGTTCGTACTGTACATACGGTTTTTAAAATAGTTATTATGTAGTGGTGGTACGTAAAGTATTAAGTAGACTGCAGAGGTTTATGCAATTTAATAAAATATATCCAAATTGGTGAGCATGATTGACATTTAATAACTTCGGAAAATAACAATGATATGTTCTGAACATTACAAGCAGCGAATACAATCTCGTTGAAGTTTCATTTATTTAACTATATTGACACAGGAAATACGGAAGTCTAAACATGTATATTTGATAAACATCCGCAGTTAGTAATAAGCTCTGCATATCCTTATGTTTTGCTAACGTAATAGTTTGAATATTTTTGTAGAAAGATAATGATTGCGTTTTATTAATCCGGTAATATATCGCAAATTTTATATATCGTAGCCGATTGCATTGATATCTCATAAGACACTTTCTAATGTACATTTTTTTCAAACATTGTATTTATCAGTAAGAGTGTTAAGGCACAAGACAATTGATACTTTTACTAGCAAATGTGTACACTTAAGAACAGACTCTGTAAGTTTCACAGAATATCAAATATTTTGCACTGTAATCAGACTTCAATTTAAAATATCAAATTACTTGCAATTCAATGAATTTCATAACCAAATATGCAATATCGAACCCAAACTATACTCTTCTGCTCTATTTTAATCGAATAAAAAGTATCATATTGCATACAATTTAATTAATAAACTATTTGTTACCCAGATATTTAGAACTCGCACCGAGTTTACATTGAATTCTATGGTCTTACTAAAGTGTTGTAACAAATATACACATTTACTAGTAAAAATAAACATGTTCATTTTTATTCTATACTTTTCTTAAGACCTCAAGTAAGTGTACACTGTTACTAGTAACTGTAACTCAACTGTACAGAGTTACCGAATTTCATGCTTTTTTGCGACATTTGCATAGTATTGCGCAGTATACATATGTCAACAATTAAATGCTACACGGATATTCTAGATATCTTAATGAAGGCCAACTGCAGGCGTGCAAATTAATAAAAAGGGATGATTGCATTCAAACTTTTTAGAAACTTACATTTCATTAATTGCAAAAAAGTGGGTCAACTTGAACGAATTATAGTTAATAACGTCTTCTCAATGATAGTATGATTTCATTGAATGTCAATAGACAGATGGTTGACCCGCAAGTGTCATCCAAATCCTTTGCCCATAAAATTGATCAAATTCTGAGATACGGTGTACCGGCAAACGCTTTGAATCCAATAAAGAGGATTAAGTGTACTGAGCTGTAAACACGGTGTGATTGAATTCTAGGGGTGGCGAGGAAACTCTCTTTCTCTTTTTCTTTGCTATCGCCCTCTTTCTCTCTCTCCCAGTCTCGCTTTTCCTTCTTTCTCATTTTCACTTTGTCATTGGACGTGTCCCTCCCATTTTAACTCGGTGTCTTTAACCAATGCTCTTTTCGATTTCGTTTCACGGTTACTCTGTGTCCTCTTCTTTTGATTTTCTTATGTGAACACAGCTCTAATTGTAAGAACACAACGCCTCCCTGCTGACGTTCTTCTGCTTTCACGATTGTACAGCGTATCGTCCCATTAACATTTGTTCTTTAAATTGACTACGTTCCAACGAAGGTTGTAATATGAGACAGTTTGCAGAATGTGATGTATTAATGACTTTAATTTCCTTATTATTACACATACATTGCCAGGAGAATAATGGAATAAACATCATACACTCGCCCTCCTAATCCGCTGACTTGAATTCAGGATAAACCGAATCAACTGGGTCGAAAAATAGGGCAAACTTGCTTAAAATCAAAATCTGACCCGTTGAACAATTTATAACTGAAATGGAACGAAATATTACCAGAAACTATTGAAAAAGTTGCAGCTGGAGTGCCGAAATTACTGAAACTCATAATGAAGAAGCGAGGGGGCTGTATGAGTAAAAAGAAGATTTAATTTATAATTAATTTCCATGGTAAGATTTGTGACATAATGTTGAATATACATGTTTCCATTGTGATGCAAAGTATGGAATAGGGTAATGTGCGTTTGAATCCTGCAATGGTATTTGCTTCACATTTGATAAGAGTCCTAAAACTTATGGTTAGGGGTGTATATCATTATGATTGTATTCCTGGTATATTTTTACTTGTCAGGCATAATGTGGAAGGAATAAGTAATATAAAAGTACATTGTGAGAAATGTTAGTATTGGGTTATCTAATTGTCTATCCTTGACAGTAATAAATACGGAGTTAAAATGTGTCCATATTTTCATGGCTAAAATAAAGTTAGTGTACAATCTAATAATTCATATATCGTAGTACGGAATAAAAAACGAGTTTTTGAAGTTATCAAATTTTTATGTGTATGTCCAATTTGACGGTGTATAACTTTCTATAGTAATAGGATTTCCATATTAGTACTTTTTCGTCATATAGAAGAAACTTTGCGGAAACAGATTGAATTGAGTAAATTGTTTGTAATATTTAATGGGCCAAAGAGCTGAATTCATCTCTTCAAAAGGGATATCGCTAATTAGTTTACAAGGAATTTTGTTGCGATTATTTTCGAATAATTTCGTTATAGAAGCGATACCTTGGACAGTTAGTGCGTTTCATTTTGTCATATCAAATTGTATTTTTCCGAAATATCAGGCATTTGCTTTTTCTTCCAACAGCGTGCAATCGATATCGCTACAATATTGTTTGTTTCATTTTATTTTCGAAAGAGAATTTCTATCACGATTCGTTAGCTCGATGTTTAATATTGAACTAAACAAAACTGCGCTACAGGAGAAGTCAAAACTATGAAAAGAACATTTTTAAGGGCATCCTATATATTGTGATATAGATATGTATAAATGCATTTTTAAAATACAAATTTACAGAACAACGAGTTTAAAATGGAAGTAACATTTAAATTTTGATTAACAGACTGTAATATTTGAAAAATCGATACAGTATTTCACTGTAGATATAAAGTCTTAAAAGATGAAAGAGCGATAAAATTGGCGGAGTTGTTTTCCTCGGGATGTCAAGTAAAACTGATTCAAAGAAAGTTCGCTTGTAAATCGATTTGTAAAGATTTCCTTTCCGCGGAGACCTCGACATTCTTTGCACGATTTCAAGCTTTCAATCGATGGCAAACTACAACGACAGTTCCTACTACAAGACGACTGCTCTGCGTCCTTAAGTTTATCCCCATCCACGCCTATCATCGGCTGTTAGGAGAATTCTGTTAGCTGGGAACTTCTAAACCGGCAATTCCCAAACGTGCAATTATTCGTAACCATACCTATTAACTTGTCCTGATCGCCTAAATTCATTCTAACAAATTCAAAACTAGTTCTTCGTGTTACTACCTGTCTAAACAAATATTTCACATACCACGGATCACTGAACTATCTGTGGCTCGCATGGTCACTGCGAGGAAGGAAAATAATGTGTAGACACTGTTTTTAGAGTACTTTTATTATAACAGTGACATACAAGTTTTAGGGTCACGCGTAGGTTGTTTATAAAACTTTCAAGAACATAAACTACGTTATTTTTTTATTATATTTCTAGTGTTTGTGCAGTTAATGTTTTCAAGAAATGTTTCATATAATTTTTCCTATTTTACGATTGAGCACACGAACATATTATTTTTAACATTTTGACTGCCATGTCTCCCATATATTCATAAATTTATTTATTAAATTTTAAGAGTACCAATAAGAAGATTATGAACATTCCTAACATATTTAGTTAAAAAGATTTTAACTTCGGATTATATTTCCTTTGTATAGAAATTTAGAAATTTAAGGTTGTCATTTTCAACCGATAGAGTGTGGCAGTCAAAGTGTTAATGACATCAATAAAGCTGGATAAAACTTAACGGAGGAATGTTACGAATACTATTTTTATAATAAATGTCACAGGAAATGCAAATGAAATAATATTTTAAATAGAATGCGAGATGTCGGGAAATATTGTATTTTTATTTTAATAGTGTAAGGCAGAAAATAAAAATAGTTTAGTCTGGTTTACAGTTGTGAGTTACCAAGCGTTATAAAATATTCTATAAGACAACGAAAGAAGTAACATTACTAACATAATTAAAAAAATATTTAAGGCTTACGTTGCGCGGATTAAAAAAAATATTAAATATTGTCGTAAAAGTGTCTGTGATGGATGTTCGTTTGTTACTCACTGCAATTTTGAAAGTGATTTCTATCCACCTAACGGAACTCCTTCGATCCACGGAAGGTAAGTCATAAATATTTTTTAATTATGCAAAATATGAAGAAATGTTTCAGATAAAGTTTATTTCTTTTTTTATCAAAGCTATTCAATGTTACAAAAATTTCTATACTATTTCGTTAACCCTCTATACACGGAATTTTCTTGCGTGTAACGAAAATGATACATCAAGTAAGTGATAAAGATAAATGATAAAGTCTGAATCAAGAGCTATATTCATAATAATAAGCCAACAGTCTCCTTGGTGGCAGTATAGCTGTACAATATAATCGTACACAGTGATAAATAAACGAAATAAAATTTAAAAAATACAAGTATTAATATTACAAGTCACAGAGCGTTATAGAGGGTTAAAAGAATAAGGGGTGTGCATCTCCTGCAACCCCCAGTGCCTGAAGGAGTACATAATGTGTCATAAAGAAAGTCTCTTCGAACTGTAAACTGCGCAAATAGAATTTTGTCTTTACCGGTAATGGGTTTTGAGAAATTAATTTTGTCCAGCCAAATGTGGCATTTGTTCCACTGCGCGTCGGTGAGCTATCTTCCCGCTCTATATACTTTCTCAAAACTGTGTAGTCGTGTTGCTATTGTTTCTTCACACGCGTTCAATCTCCTGCTAAAAGTTTTACACGATGTTGTTGGATCCTTGTCAACAGTATCTTTTAATTCCTCATTACTGACGACTCTTGCCGTTCATCCTGTGGTCGTCTTCAGGAGTTACGTCGCCATTTTTAGAATTTTTATACCACTCTTGTGCTATTCGTTCACCAGCAGTATTAATGCCGGAGGCTCGACACATATTTTCGACAACTTCTGTAGCTTTACCTCCTTTATACTCGTAAAACAAGTACGAACGAATTACGGTATTGGATACAGACATTTTGGAACACATCTGAAGGAGAAAAGGAAGTACACAGAAAGTATGCTCCCTGTAAACTGATTCATTTTTCCTTACAAACATAAAAACAGGTAAAACAATAAAGGCATTTACGAAACTTACTTCATAAATATGTTCACAATTCTTATGAGTCTAAAACTCGTACAAGGATTAATCGAAAACAACAAATTATAATGATTAGGATGAAACTATTAAATTACCCCATTCATGTACTTTGAATAATAACCCTCCCACTTTGTACGAAACCTGTAACTTACGTCTATCAATCAACCACGGAATGCCAGAAATATAATCAAGAAAAGAAAAAGCATAACATCACAAGCAAGAGAAACTTACTGATCTACTCACATTGATATCGTATCAAGAAACAATAATAAATTTTTTCAAGAACATCGTGATACTGTATTAAGACTGTATTGGCCATAATTCGTGTGTACTATGTAGATATAAGTTCTGTTTACAGTCGCTGATAAGCAATGTGGTTTCGACTATAAATTCGTAATTACAAAAAAAGAATTGTTGAATTTGGCCGTTTAATGTGGAAGCACGCTGAATTTCTTTACCGTGTGACGTAATTAACGTAATAATTTTGTGTTGAAACGAAAAGTATATGTGTATGTAGCTGTATATGAATTATGTACTTAGACTCAGTGGCCTGATTACGATTTCGCGAGGATAATACGAAGTATGATCCCGCAAGATTTGAATATCCGCAAGTTCGTAGTAACCAGCAGTGATATCGATCCCAGGTTAAGGGACCGCTGCACGCGATCGAATTCTGTAACGCGATTCGCTGTCAAACCTAGTCTTCCCTATCAATTCGTGCCTGGTATATTTCATTTCGATTATAAATCAACGTTCAAGTCAAACATGTTTCGAAGTCACATTAGCTATATGCTTGTATTTTCCTTCACTGAAATTATATCAACAATTACTCGTAATTCAGGAGTATTCCTAAATGTACATTGTAATTTAGAGTAAACAGAGTATATCAGGTAACCAAGAAAGTTCGTGCCGTTTATCGGTGTCGAAATGTTTTGTTTTTGTGTGAAAGGAATAGAGAAGTTATTAGATCGTTGGAGAAAGGTAACAGAAGCCGAATGAAATATTGTTAAATCCACTTTGTGTATCATTTAATTCTACTGATGAAAACGGCAAGAACTTTCGTGGTTACCTAATATTTACACGAAGTCGGTAGCTTTTTAGATACAACAGATTTGTCAGCGTTTTGAAGCAACCGGAAGTCCTTAACTGAATAATCAAAAATTGCAAGGTATGACACAAGATCAGGAAATAAATATTTTGGCTCCAATCCGTAGTAACCTGACTGTCTGAGTTCGAAAAGTTGCGCTGAATTGTGATCTATCTAAATTGACGATCTATCAAACTTTTAGGTAAAACAGTTTTAGACCGTTCAAACCAATTTTCGGTATAAATTGTTTGATTGAGACTTCAGTACACATTTAGAATTCGATACATGGATAATAGAGAATATCTCACAGGATGAACATTTTACTAGAAACTTAATGATAACAGATGAGTGCATATTTTACACAAATGGTATGGTCTGCCACCAAAATACAAGGATCTGTTCAATACAAAGCCGACATTGGAAGCGAAAAGTTAATCATCCGTACCGCAGCTCTACTTTATTATGATCTAGAATTTTCAACAGACGGTTATACATTTCGAAACATCAGTAACAGAAGAAACATACTTAAAATTTCTGGAAACATATTTTTATCAAATATTAAGCGATATGCCTCTTCAGGAAAGAAAATCTTTATAGTTTTAGCAGCATGGTGCTCCGCCAACGTGGTGGACTCAATATATTGGCTAGTAAGATCCCCAGATTGCCATTTGATTTTCTTATGGGGTTATCTTAAACAATTAGTGCATCAAACACCGATATAAAGTATAAACGATTCAAAAAAATGCAGTAACACGTTTACTGCCATGGGGGTCACCGGTGACTGGCGCATCAAATGTTATTCAATTAAATAACTAGTAATTCTTAAACAATTTTCAACGTCATTACCATTATAATGATAATATAAAGTATGTACTGTACGTTCAAATAATAAAATATTTTTTTTCCTTCGCGATTTATACTTAAAAGAGTAGATTGTACTGCGTCTTACTAGGTATGCCAGTTTCCACTGTGGCATTCAACGTGTTCAAAACGCGTGTAGCAATATATCTAGGAATATGTTAATAAACGTAGGAAATAAATTTTTGCAACCAATAGAAAATATTATTAGAAATGATGGAAGCCGCGTAGAAGGAAATGCAAAGTAAAATATCAAAACTGAAAATTTACTTATCTTTTTGTGCTTCTCCCTACGTGAAAACCCCAAATGAGTTATACGACGTTTTAAAATATTAACGATACCTTCCTTGATACTGCAGATGTAATATGTATGGGGGGAAACCAATTGTCCAGACTTTGGGCCTGCTGTTCCTGGCGCGGACCCTTCGTATCTGTTTCAAGAGACAATGTTTAATACGTGCATTTCAGGTATAAAGAAGGCCATCACTGGTACTTCCTACTCGTCCTGTTTTTCTTCTGCTGTAAATCAATAGACTTGTAAGCGCAAGATCTCGAAAACCAGTTGAAATTAAAGGTTAATGAATTCGTGTTGAAAAGCACTACCATATAACCTGAAGAAAAATATATAATCTCATTTAAAAAAACAAACTTTACCTTTATATCGCTGAAAATAATAATTTAAACAAATTTGTCTACGACAAAAAATTTGCTCCCTCGTACCAAGCAATTCTGATATAAACTATTTTTAGTATCTCCAATACGTTAGGAAATAATGGACTGTCCACAGTTATAGCGGATAAACTGGGATGAGACTTTGTGTGTCCAATTTTAATTGCAAGTCGAGTTAAAATAGTTCAATCTTTCATAAAGTCAGTAGAATATATTCTGAAGATCTGCAATGTACCGTCTTCTTCTGCTTATAATTGCCCACACTATACCTTTCTAATTAATTTTTTAATTTTATTTTTTAAATTTTCGTAAGAAAAATGTTTTCGTTGAAATGTTCTAAACGAATGACAGTGTGCTTTTTGAGTCCAATAATGTTGTAAGTTTTTTCGCATTGCAGTGTGAATAAATGTTATAGTTTAATCGATTAGAAGGAGTTCACATGAGAACACTGGAAAAAATGTACGTATTTTGGAGAGGAATTCCATGAAATCAGTTATCATGACGAACCAGCTTTCTTAAGAGCTTTTGGATCCACATTCTACCGAATTTTGATGATGATTTGATTGTTGTAGATTAGGGTTGATTAATGTTTGATTATTTTCTTTTGAAGGTATCACAATAAAAATGTTGAAACTTCTGATGATATTTAAATTTGTTTATAATTTTCAGTTTTATTTTGTGAAAGCGTTTTCAAAACATTTTCAAAATGAACGTATCAGGTTTAAAAACGGCTTACTCTTGTAATCTTCTTAAATAAATATTCTTTCATGCTTTTATCCTACTTCTGGGCTTAGAGATACACAATTTTTAATCTTTGTTGTATTTATGTTTTACAGTAACTGTTAATTGTATTTTCAATGCATTTGATGTACAGTTCATTCCACTTTTGAAATACTCAGTAAAATTTAAATAATGCTCATCATTTACATACTATATTGGTAGCTATCGGTATGGTCTGTATGTCATTTAATGTTCAGGTATGCGACGAAGCAGAAGGTAGGTGAAATTTCACACGATTTTAATGTGAACGAAACAGCACCACACATCTGTCTGCCATATGACAAGCGTTTCACGTATCATGTAACAGTTTTTTGAAGAACGCCATTAGTTAATTCTGTAATTGTACAGCACGAACAAAAGTGCCTCCCGTTTTTCATTTTATACTTGTATTATTGGACAAAACCTAAAAACTTTGAATTTTCTTAATAATTTATCCTGGAATAATTTCGAGTTAGTGAAATAATTAAGTAAACGTTGACAATATGTAATTAGACAAGAATTAAAAATTAGTATGTACTCAAATTAGGTCGACAAAAGTACATGGTCGCCATATGATATTTTCCGAAATGTACGATGCTAAAAAATGATTAGAAAAACGATGTCGATGATAGATACTCTATTGTTTATAATACAGAGATACAAAGACAAATTATATGCACGCACAGTTTATTTAGAAATTCTTCATTCTTGAAATTATCCATTACGTATATTTCAATCATAAAACAAAGTAATTCATGAAATACGTTTTTCGTCGAGTGTACAGAGGGTCCATGAAAATTAATTAAAAGTCCATCCTCGAAGCTACAAAATTCCACGCCAAATTGTTCGGTAGAAGTAAACGGTTAAATGGAGCTGGCCGAAAGCTCCATTTTCATTTCCATGATTTCGCCTTATTTCTATCCAGAAAAATTAAAACGATGCAAGATTTAAAGTGTATAAGAAATCGCGATAGGTTATAATTAATGATGTTCCGGATGATATGGGATTTGCCACTGATTTTTCTTACAATTACTCCGTGATTTAACGTTACGGTCGCATAATGCAAAGTAGGCGACAAAAGCTGAATTAATCATTCTTATCAAGACTTTAGGAACGGTTTTATTTATCGTCCCTTTTCCAGATGACCGAATTAATTATATCACGGACGAAAGCGAACCGTTTCCCGTTCTCCATCAATATTTCATTTATCTGTATCCTTTCTTTCGAATTTTCAATATATGCTCTACAAAAATATTATGCGGCTCAATAATCAATATTACATGCAGTGCAGGGGAGACTGCGGCTAGTTGTTACATTTTCCTATTTTTATTTTTTATTTTTTTTTTGCATTTCATATTCAATACCATTAACACGTTGAATGACGTGGTGGTCACTGGTGATCGACACTGAGATTGTAAATGATTATTTAGGTATATCGTATTACGCGGTGCACGAGATATACATACACAATTTATGTTACTTTTTACTTTACAGGTGAGCATATATTTTAATTTCTTTTGGGAATGTAATTGCATTCCTAATGTATTCTCGTGAGTTTATTATTTCATTAATGTTATTTTTGACTCTGCTCTTTTTCCTGCTTTCACTGAAATGATTGCAGTATAAAATAATATGATTTATATTAAGATTTTCGTTACATATTGTGCAGTCACGTACAGTTTCTTTTAATAACAAATGAGTATATGTCACTCTGGTGTGGCCAATTGTCAAATGTGTAATGATTACTTGATCATGTCTATTTAGTTCACTCACAATCAGGTGTGGTTTATAGTTTTCTGTTTTGTTTAACGGTAGTTTTGCTGAAACTGGAGGTGCTAGTCTTTGGATCCAGTTATCTCCTAATCCTCTATGTATTTATCTTCTGCGGCCCCGGTATGGAATTAGTTCAACTTGGTCTTGGATATTAACATTTTGACGGCCGCAAAAATTTTGCAAATATTAATTATCTTTGACCAGTTTTGCAAGAATCCATAAGTAACGAAGAATTTTATATGATTTTCTTTGTGTCTAATATTCTGAAATTTACATTTTATTAGTACCTGAATATTTATTTGTTATCAGTGATAGAAATGTTTATTCATTTATTTTGAAAGTGTGTCATTCAAATTAATCAAGATCACGTGAACGTAACAGTGGCCGTCAAAGTGTTAAGTAGTATCGCTGTTTTGGCTGCACGGTCTGCTTTATCGTTATCCGTCATTCCCATATGAGAAGGCATCCTTATAAATTTGATGTCTCTTCCTTCTTTAAGGATTCCCGAGGATAACGTTTGAATAACAATACGAAATATTGATCACCTTGAAAAAAAAAATAAGACGTCTTTTTTTTATGAAAATTTCACTACAACTGTCTATAGCCTCGCCTATGCAACTCGAAATCAAGTTTCCTGTACACGCTCGCTCACTATCGACACGAAGGTCTAGTTTATGATGTTATCTAGCAGGTTCCACGGAAAATGCCGAAAATACGGTGACTTGCCCATATTGGGAACCGGGCCATAATGGAGCCTCTTATCTTACTTATTCACACTATTTTGTACTATCAATTTCCATTCTTATTTATACATTCTGTGAGTACAGGTAAGAAAAAATATCATATAAATAGAAGTTGAAAAACGATCTATTATAGAATTATAAGTAAAATATTAAATATGAAGAAAGCAATAGCAGGTTTGAAAATACATGATGATGTAACAACAATCGGTGGTGTTTATCTAATACGTGCCTTTGGACTATGTTTATGATTTGAAACAATAGCATAATTCATATTCCTACTAAAGTCAGATAAATGTCACTGGTTATTGTCACGACTAAACTGGATGTTCGTGCAAATATATATTTTTATTCTTAAATATTTTTGTATTCCAATGTACATAAAACAGCGAGACCTAAAAAATATGGTCTTATCTTGTAAAGATTTCAAGATTATATCCTTTACTTCCCTAACTTTTCAAAATAAGCTGTTTTTACATACTTGGAACTAAAATGCATAAATATCTGCAGTCTAGCTATGACGCAGTGCATCAACTTCGTGAATGACTTGCCAAATTAGTGATACTGAATATCTTCACTGTTCGGAATTACATTTGGATTTCAGCGAATATTGGATGTCACATCACATTTGTCAAAATTGGACATACTAATCTTGATGAAGAAGCTAGCTATGATTGCCTTTATTTGGAGCCTTCCTGAACTATCATCCACTTTATTCTCTCAGCCGAGTAAATTGGATTTAATTTTAATTTATATTAGTCTGAGCTTTAAAATACGGTATTTTGAGTTTCTGTTACGGCTAGAAGTCCTTTACTAACAAATTAAGCTGTACGCGCACGTTTCCTAAAACACTCCAACTTGGCTGTACGGTGGACAAAGACATTTGAAGTATTTTATTATACACTGCTGTTCATTCGAATTGCCTCTGTTACAAACATGTTGTTTTGAACAAGCAGAAGCATATTGCGTGCGTCAATTTTTATGGTATAAGCTGAAAACATCTTTTATGTAGATTAACAGGCGGTAATTATTTATATCCCTGTACACAATTTCGAAAATTTATAAAATTTCGATCTCTGAAAATCTGCGTTAGTTATTGTCAGGCAATCGATGGGACTTGTTACATGTAACTAATGGGGTTCAATTCGTATTTTTAGGCTGGGTTTACATTGGTAAGGTACGTGTACCACTAACTGGTACAAGTAGCTAGACAGCTAGTTGCTTGCCCAACGTAAAAAACAGCATATCTGTGTCAAACAGAGTTTGGTATTGGTCAATCTGAGAAGTTAGGTATCGGTGTACTAAACAGTGTTTTGTAAATCTAGAAAAATAATTTTCGGACTCAGGTTCATTAAAACTTTTTATCTTACTTTGATGAATAATATATATTCCAAGAGTTTGACTTCAGTTTCTTTAAGAAAATGACTAATTCTTCTGGTATTGTATTGATTTAGAAACGTTTGTGAAGAAATGTATGTGCAAACGTATGGAAACGTTTGAAATTAATACCAAGTAAAACATTGCTTCGTTTGAAGGTATAGTTTGAAAATAAATTAAAATGTTTTCGAGACTTTCGCTGTTATACATTTAGAATACTGCTGCAGTTAAATTATTTATATAAAGCATTTCTGTTTCATGTTTATTTATGTGAAATTTTGTACTTACGATATGATTAAAACGTTATTGGATTTAAAAGTTTACGACGGTATTGATTTGAATATTTTCATTATTATTATTTAAATTTTTCTATTTTTTAAATTCTTTTAGAAATTTACGTATTATGCCACGGCTTGTACGTCGAAATGAAATAAACATGAGAAATACTTCGTCTTTAAGCGCAAGATGTTTAGGTTCTCTAAGCGTCACTGAGAAATGCAAAAACAAAAACCAAATATGCTTGAGACTTAGTTGAAAGATTGACGTTCAGAAAATCACTTTCATGGTAACGATCCAGAATGCCAGAAAATTTGAACTTTTACAGCCATAGTTTTATTTTTCACATTCAAACTTTCATGCTTTCTATTTTCATCCAATTTTGACAATGGTAACTAAAAGTAAAGCAAAAAGAGTACATAAAATAATGTTTTCAAACATAGATTGAATTTGCAACTGGTGCATATCCGTTTATGACCAGAAACCTCATTAGTTTTGTCGACTAAAGTGTCAAAGTGTATTCACGATAAGTTAAGTTATTACTGATCACAAAAGTCGCAAAGTCACAGTACCAATGCTTATAAACAATGTTGAGTAACTTGAAATATAAATTAATTAATATCCGGGAATTATAGAAAGTGAAAAAAGAATTGACGGATCATTTATTATGTAATATTTTCAACAAGAATCGCAGATTTTAAATAAGAATTTTCTCAGTCGGAGTGTGACGAAATTGTCACAATCAACGCCGATACGACGTTAACGAATCTAACTCGAGCTTCAATAGCTAATATTTCACTTCCCATTAATGAACTTTTGTAGTTTCTGCTTTCAAGCCGCCCCGATAGCGAAAGGTGGGTTGAGAAGGAGAAGTTTATAGGGGTGAACTAAGGGAGGCAATCGTGCCAAACCGCATCTGCTAATACAACCGGTGCATCGACTAAGCGATTCCGCTAATCTATACTGTCCGCTCTGATAACGTGTAGAAGGTCGAGCAATCACGTAGCCTCTATGTTCTGATCCAGTCTCTCTAATCATTTCCCTTCCAGCGATAATTTTTGAGTTTCACAAAATTACCGAAGACACAGTGACATTTCTGAGATTACTCGCTTCAAGTAATTATTGTCTGACAACTGTCAAATCCTCAGAAGGATTTTAACACTAAATGATGGACATGATGCTTTTTCATGGTTACTTTCGCTAAATATAGAGTGTTCTATCTAATTTTGTCACCTGAAATGGTCCTCTCATTTCAAGCATTTAATAAAATATTATTTGAAAAGGTCGTTCGAGCTCGTAATCAATTGGAACCTTGTAGGATGAAATTGCATATACATATCGTATGTCAAAACGACAAACAAAAATGGTCACCTTCATTTTTTTATACAATGTAACGTATACACAGCGCGAGTCACTAAAAAGTAACACGTAAAATAACTTCTGATTCGTTGATGCTGGAAATAATGTGTATAATGAAACCTGGAAACAATCTTTCTTAAATCTTGTCGCTTCGAAAATTTCAGGGAGTCCTTGGCAATGGGCTATATACTGTGTCCTTCTTCAGGTTGTAAATTTGATACTTCAGTCATTCAGGTGATTCATGTTCAATGCGAGTCGTGCATTGACGAAAATTTTTCTACGATTTTCCGACCCATTGAATAGGAAGATCATTTCGTTTATGCATTTATTCAGATGATTCAACATTATTAATAGCCTTAGTAATATATACACGGATGTAAAGAATGATATTTGATTCAAGAGGTGAATTTTGCTGTGTCAAAATATAAGCCATCGCGTATTGTTAAGTATTTAATTTACATTCCTTGAATGGCTTTCAATAGCATACCTCTGAAAAACCTTATATATTGTAGTTCAATGTCATTAAAGAACACTATCTTCATTTCTTCTTGATTCCGCTATACAAAATAAAAGTACTTCCGTCGCACGATGCTCCGAGTAAAACCATATATCAAACCTTAATTAGCAGAATTAGGATAGGCTACACATCACTGACACATTCATACCTTTTAGCCAAACGTGACCCACCCATGTGTGAGCAGTGCAAAGTACCAATTACCACCTCACACATTATATTAGAATGCAAAAATTATGAACCTGCTAGAGTAGACACAGGCCATCCTAAAGACGTGAACAGCATACTATATTCCGAAAAACACTTAACAAAACTGATACAGTACCTATTCATCACAAAACTGTTCCAAAAATTATGATCTTTAAATGTGAGAAAATATTCATGGGTAAATAAATAGTATTTAAGGATAATGATTAGTATTAATATTATGTATATATTATATAAACTATATGAATGTACATAGTATAAATGACTCCTTAGTATGTAAGCAAACAACTGTACTGTGCTGATAACGACCTCAGATGTTAAAGCAACGTTAAAAATAGATAAATGAAAAAAACATACAATTTTTGTGGAAAATATTTCTTCAAATGCTTACAATTAGAATAGGCGAAATATTTCCAATAATAAGCAGAAATGAGACACTTTGTAGTGATGTTTCAATCTGACAATGAAGAATTCGTAATTCGCAATAATAGTTATTAACAGACTGCGGATATTTATGCAAATACAAATTTTTACACTCCAACATTTTTTCTGTTAGTGTAGCTAAATAAATGAAACATTGGTCAAACTGTATTATGTCTTTTAAATGTTCAAAAAATATGCTTTTTGCATGTGTGCATTTTTACGTGTTTCGATATGTTAAATTGAATAAACATCCGCAGTCTTAGTTATTAATAACGTATTGCTTCCATGTATGTGTCAAGTATAGCAGATTGTCGATTATTAGAGCGACAATTATATAAAAATCAATTTTTGAGGAAGATAATTATCATAGAAGGGAGAAGAAATTGGGTGGGCTAGACCGAGAATCGAACCCGGGACCTTCCGCTTTCCAGGCGGGTGCTTCCCACTAATTGTAAGCTACTTAACCCACTACTGATTTCCTCTCCCTAAACGCAAGACACTAAATGGTTGCCCCATACAATCAAAACGTCATGTCGTGTATAAGTAGTACGTTGTCATTGAAATTGGCATTACTTATTCCCCAAATAAGCGAATTTTTCGCTGATATTTCACAAGTTGTGCGACGACAAAGAGTTAACACGTTCCCTGCCACGTGTACCGTTTTCGATACACGCATCAATTCTAATTTGATCACATAACTATCGACCCTTATGAAATTTATAGTAACATTTACGTTGAAATGATAGTAGAAATAGAAAGTGCAATATCAAATAGATTAGTATTTGTACAATCAACCACGTGTATTAATAAATAGCCATTGCTGCGTGTCTGTCTAGTTACGGAATGTTCTACTGCCGCAGAGAACGTGTTAATTAAATCTTCGACACCATCAATGATGCAATGGTCAATGAAAGTTAACAATTAATTATTAAATATTTTTACAAGTTTTCGGTGGGTGTTGACCATTACTTACACATCAGTATTGATTTTACTTTTTCGAACATCATTAGTTCTAAGTAAATATTTATCCGAAAATACAAGTACGAAAAATATATTAAACATATAAATGAAAATGTCGTTAAGGATTGTTTGCTGTTTATATTTTTTTATATACATATTTTTTTTGTATACAACAAACAAAACATTATATATGAACACAAATTTTATTTAAAATAACAGAACATAGAAAAAGCAATATCTTAGTTTCATCCATTGACCGAAAACAGGTCGCTTTTGATTAATTTGTTTCAAAGTTGTATACCGTATACCGTGAATGTATACGTATAATAATAAAGAAGAACGTTTGATGAAGACGTCATTTTGAAAACTAGTGGAGTACCTTTGTGCAGCGGTACATAACAGTATAAATACTTAACTTGAAGCTCGTAGGTCTGGATGTTACTTACATAACACTGGGGAATGAGGGCTCGAAATGTTGGCAAACCTCATCTTATGAATCCTTCATAACTTGTAATAAATATGATCTTGTATCATTTATTGTGGTTGGCAAGGTTGTGGTGAAAGTGGCTTGATTATATTTGCTTTGATACCAAAATGAGATGCATCTTTCAAAGAGCGTAGTTCCTTCTAGTTTTACCACCGATGAAAATACGGCGTTGCCGACTTCTTGCGTTGGTAGTTGTATTTTAACAATATACACGTTCGAATCAACGTTCATGTTTCATCTGTTCTCGAGATGTCCTCCTTTTCCTCAATCGCCGACTGCAAGACTTGTGAACATTGTCTTCATTATTTATGCATTACAGTTAAAATCAAAAAGTGAGCAATAATTATGAATTCTTGCAAAGAGACACCACGATCGGGACGAGGGCTTTTTAAGTGAGACCAGATTTAAATCAAGCAAGCCAACGAGGATAAACGAATCTTAGCATACTAGCCACTAACACTCTACCATTGTTATAGAAAACACCTTTAAAAGTATACACACATGACCGTAACTACATACCAATAGCAGCACTCTAACAAGAATTTTTTATTATTATTGAAGCATTTGGAATCTCGGATGAGGTTCATTTCAGTTATACAGAGACATATTCGATATACACCTTAAATTTTTAAGTTACAGTTTTTTAAGGAGGTGTAGACTCATGAAAATGCAGTAATATTTGGAAGAACATTTTATTTAATTAAATAATTACTGATTTTAATACAATTTTGCACAGAATTAATATTGTAATAAAAATAAAAGTTAAAGGTTGTGCAATTGAATAGTTATAATTATTTCATACGACATTGGTGTCTGAAATGGGATATTAGAGTATGTCTGGTTAGATATGGGCGTCTTCACTGTGACAGTCAACGTGTCAATGTAATGAAGAATACACATTTTTAATTCAAATAATAATAGTTTAAACATGTCTGTTCTCCTTAGGTGCTGTGTATTAGATTTCATGAGCAGATTGTTCGTTATACGATGTCTGATAGAATAGAATCACGGATTCGCGAAAGTAATAAAATGTACTAGAATCTATTTTCGTGATTAAATCGACGAAATTAATTTGTTATCGTATTGAAAGTGTACCAGTTCAATCAGGATTATTCTAGACTTCTGCAGCATAGATCTATTCTATACTCATGTACATAATCCTTTTCTTAGACCTGATGATGATTCCAAATATATTTTCATCTAATGGGAATTAAGTATTAATCAGTCACTTACATTTGTCAGAATTAAATTCAGATCAGTTACGGTAGACAAAATTGAATTAGTAAAACGCTGAGATGAAAAGCTTGTAATGTAATAATTCTAGCGACTTAATGGCAGTTTTAGAAAATTTAATCATGATCTTTAAATGTACATTTACATTAAACGTAAATTTTATTCACGTTAAAAGGTTATATGCATTATTCTAGTTTCATTTGCGCATCACTAAAAGGACTTTATAAAGCGTAGTCTATTATTTTGTGCAGTTTTAATCGAATGATAGCGACGGATAACTAACTTTGTCTATTTTTATAGTTGTTAAATATTCAACGAATGCCTGGTAAACACAGTTCGAAAGGTTTCGAAAAACTTTTACGAATTTGTGCATACAATTTTAGAAGTCTTATTAATGTACAGTACATATAAGAAAATAGGAAACATCAGACCGGAAACCAAACCGGGTCTCTCCGCATGCAAGCGAGCGCTTTACCACTAATTGTGAGCCACCGACCGGCCAATTGCTGATTCCTGCCGATTTTTCCTCCTTTAACATGCGACACTCATAGTTAGTCGCTTTTCTGCCGATACGTATGTATAGTAATTCACAAAATTGATCACATGATTATTTTACTTCAATATTCATCTATTTAACACTTTTTTTAAGGCAGTGTTATTTGGAGCAAGAATGTGGTGGCTCTAACAAACAACATTTTAAATACGCTTGAAAAAATTGTGGTTGGTTCGTCGCACTAGAATTAAGACAGAAAAGTAATTATGAAAATATTTGACCAATTTTGTGAGTCACTGTATATTTCTAATAACATCTGTTATATGATGTAAAGAACAATTAAGGGTAATTTTCGTAGAGAAAAGTCAATACGCATTATTATAATTGTTTGTTAACTGAAAAATCTATACATGAAACTAATAAATGATGCTGGACCGCTTCAATAGGCTTTAGAATAAAAAATATACCGTCGAAAAAATTCGAAATGTCCCAATGTATTAATTTCTCAACTACTATACATGTATTAATGAAAAGGTATCACATTGTGCAAAAATGACCGCTGTTTATACAGGATTGGGCATCTAAAACAGGCCACCTGAATAACTTGCTCATTTCTAACGATAGTTAAAAATACATAAGACCAATCTTACATGGTTTCTAGACTTTGGTAAACCGTGAGAGTAATTTCAAATTATGCCATTTTTAATCAATGATTTTAGTAACTCTTTATAGCTTTTTACTGTTCTGTTAGACCTTTTAAGATATTGTTGTGAATACTATTTGTAATCAGATAAACAACAACTCAATTTTAGCGTCACCCACATATGGGTGACATAGCAGTCCAACTATTAAGGCGCGTACAACGACCTATGGTCCAAGGTCTAATTGTTAAATATGCACCTCTCGTTTCTCACTTTCATTCGTGTATGAATTTTTGAGTTTCATACACTTTATTGTTGGCAATTCAACGTAACATTTTCTTAAAATTTTCTTCATTTTAATATTTCACCCCTTTAACAGTTTGACATCCATGTCACCCATACATAGGTGACACTTCGATTCAATAATTACTTCTTTGATCCTGTGTCACACTAATAAACATATGCACAAACAAGTGTAATGGAACCAATAGAAACATTACGAAATATACTAACATTATCGCTTAAAAAGCCTATTATTTTTGGACATATTTATGTTTTATGAGAAATGTAGGAAGTTTGCAATTTTCAGCTAATACAGCGTGGCAATCAAAGTGTTAAAGAATATTTTCTTTCCGAGCACTTTTGCTTTAATGTTAATAGCAGTAGAGATACTTGGATGCAATTTAGGCGTACCATCCCGCGCAGTTGTGAATATCTTAATCGTTCTGCAAGCTGTTACCAATAACGAGTAAAAGGTATCCGTGTAAATAAAAAAAACTTTTTACGAGGTCATGAATTCAATAAAAATGGATAGCTATTTATCTTCCTACCCTAGTACGTCCGTTAAATATCACACAAGAGTCCACTAGAGAAGCCCCAGAGGTGGCTCCGTGAATTTGCATATGGCGGAAAGTTGCGACTGGAGCTCTCCACGCCCTGGTTCGGTGATTTCGCGGGTTATCTCCTTCGAGGGGCAATGTATACGTACACGTACACATACATGTACACGTGTATCTATGTATCTCGACATAGCGAGGTGGTTCGAAAGGATCCGTTGCTTGACCATTCGCAGCTAGTCCATCCTTGCTTCTTCTTGCCCTAGCGACGGGAAAACGATGATTGGATCTGTTTTACGAACCCACTTGGGATAAACAAAATATCGATTTCGAATCACCAGTATCGCAACTCGGCTTCCATCAACCGTGCAAACATATCAATGCATAAGGTGGAGAAACGTTACGCCAGTTTGCATTTTAAAGTTTGAGTCGTCCGTTCCTTTCATTCTTCTATTAAATCGTTCTACAGATGTGTATCCAGCTTTTTGTCAAGGAACCTCTCCCCCTGGTCTCTTATTCCTTCTTTTCCGATATTTTAGATTCGAAATAGCCCCTAGAGATATCCAATGGATTTTCTTCTGGCTCTCTTCTCCAGGTTCGTCAGATTCAATTTTGTCGACCCAGAAATTTCTGTAGAACATTAGTGTGAGATTTTATCTAACTCTTTTTTCCATCCTCTCGGACCGTTTGTCTTAAGTATGCGGAGATAACACGTTTGCACTTTGACGTTTCGTATTCTAGAGTATTACAGTTCAGTCAGAAATTCGTAGTCAGGAACATCGGTGTAAAGTTTTGGCAGATAGGATTCCACGTCTTCTAACAGACAAAGTAGGGAAAGTTGAAAAATTTCCTGGAAATTCGAACTGTTCAAGAGCATTAACTTTTCCCTTTGTTGCAAGTCTACAGTTCTTCTTGCCTTTTTATTTCTGTGGATTATGTTACATTCTAGTGACCAAAGAATGTTAAATACAAACTGTATGTTTGTTGGAACGGAATGCAGATGATATTACAACTTTATGAGACAACCTGCGGTGGAAATTTTTTATTCGATATCAAATTGCATTGAAATTTATAAAAACAGAAGAGCGAAAATAAATATGATAAGTCCTTGAGCTGCGAAAATGTCGGATTGCACAGTCTTTCGTTCAATTTTGCTCGTTTGCGTCGTCCAATTTTGGTTGGACTGCACGGATTCACTTCCATCAGCGATATTATTTCACCGGGTTTCTCGTTTCTATCTGCCTTAGGTCTTTCAGTCTCTGGCCAATACCGTGATTCAGTGTGTTTTAGATATTGCCTCCTGGAACTAGAATAGAAATTATTGAATAGCATCGATTGTTGTGATACTCTAACCACTCTTGTAGTATCAACATCAAACGAAGCAAAGAGCATGCCATAAAAATGGATGAAAGTAAGTTTGTATAGCACTTCGAAATTTTTATTACTATGAATTGAAAAAGATACGCTCTGTTCCCTGACGAATATTGAATATTTCTTTATAACAATAATAATGATAATGGAGTATATATTTCATTAAAGTTTGCTAATCTGGTCTTCTCTTTATATTTCCTTTTATTGTAACAGAAAGGTGCATATAAAGTAATTGTTTATACAAAATACATAGATAAACGATTTTAACGTTTACCAAAGAAGTGACATTCATTTTATTAACACATACTTCCTACATAAATATTATAATTCTTGGAAGTTACTATGTAATTTTACTACTAACATTAGTTGAAAATTTAATAACCTAATTTATATCTGGGTTTCACCCAATTTTCAATTACTACTTTTACACATTCTTGTGTGTAGCTGTTTGCAGCTATGAATACTCGTTCATAAATTATAGTAATCATCAGTCATCCAGGCACGAATTTTAATTTCGTTAAATAAGTACTGATCTGCATGAAGTTTTGAGTAAAACTGATGATATGTTAGTAGCATAATATAAGAAGTGTGTCATTAAGTAGATCAATGTTTGTGTCTTCAACGGTATACAGGCATTTAAAAGAAATGTTTAAGACACTACCGGATAGGTAACACTAAACAAACTGAACAAAGAACGTTTAGAAACAGTTTTGTAACACAAGTTGTTTACACTTCGAATAATACTCCTTTCTATCACCTATGTATTTAACATAAACACTTTAAATCTTCAGTACATTTTTTAATAATCCACATATTCATAATAATAATATTCAAATTACATGCATGCATGTTTTTATGCATACATATGTAATGCATTTTCTTTAGGAATGCCAACAAATAGGATATAGAGAATTTTACATTTCATTCATGTAAAATATTCATGAATACTGTTTATATGCAGTGTATTTTCATCTGACTTTTAAAAGTACCATTTATGGCATTTACGGCCGAGCATTAAATAAATTAAGAGAAACTGATACATTCATTGATTTCATATTGAATTTTATTCATCTGCAGTTTTTAAAAGCTTGTGTTAGATTCCTCATATTTATTTAATTTTTCAGTAATTCATCAAATACTTTTTATCGTATTTACTCTTCGACATTCAATGTTCCTTTAATTTTCGTTCTTAACGATCACGTCTGGCCGCTTATACAGGGCCGCGGTTAAATACTACAAAACGTTATTTCCTAACATATTAGACAAACAAAAAAATTGTTTACGTGAAAGTTGTATGGAGCGACAGGTCAAATTTATTAGCGGAAACGAATTTTTCTCCATGTTAAGAGATATGGAGGTCAAGTTCGGCTCTTTAAATTATAGTCGAAGGATCTTAATTAAGCTAAAAATTTTACAAAAGTTACGAGCTACATAAGTTCTGAGGAATGTGTGGGTATCATAATTTTAGACCGCAAAAAAATGCAGTTTTACCGGAAGTGTCGCGACGTGGGGACAAATGCTGGTAATATTCACGAATTTGAAAAAAGTATTGTGTATTTACAAGTAAAATCGTATAAAATAATTTTTCCTTAACTTTTTAGCAGTTTTACATCTGCGACGAAACAATTGTAGTAATATAATAATTAGACTGCGGATGTTTGTGCAAATATACATTTTTAGAGTTCATTACTTTTTATGTTAATACAGTTATAGAGATGAGAATTTGACAAAATTGTATTTCTTTTTGTTTAATTTATGGCCGCATCAATATGTTGGTTATTAGCAACCATGGTTGGTGGTTATTCAATACTTCATGATAAAAGTTTATTCTGCGGATAAGTTCGATCACTTTCATGAGGTTTTCTGCAGTTTCAAATATTTCTTTCATACTGTTAGGTATTTGGAGCGTTTCTGGCGTGTTCTGTGTTTTTGCAGACTAACGGAATGTGTTTGATGGTTAACTGTTGTTGGTAGGGTTTACAAAATTGTATTTTGTTTTGTAAATATTTAAGAAATATTCCATACTTTTGCAAATTTTAATTAGTAAGTGAGTGTACGCGTTTTATAATTTTTTAAGACTTTTAATTCGCTGCACCATTAGAAAGCATACGTACAATATTCCGGCAGAGTACATACTTAAAAAATGAAGGATGCAACATAAAATTATTGGACACATTTTTGTCTAATTTTTATATTTACATATGTATAATATTTTTTGCGTTTAAACTTTGTGATTTCGATGTTTCCGTTACTACATTGCTGTACTTCAATTCTTCGGTGTTTCATTCATCAATTAACTGAAGCTAAATTAAATAACGAGAAATGTATAATTCTCCCTTTAGAAAAGACCAGTGTTGAAATATGTATAACTTCTTTAATAACATAAACTGTAATTAATTAATAAAGCGCCAAATGTCAGTACACATATAAATATTGCGACGACTATATTCACATTCAGAACAACTACGATTTTTATGATTCGATATGTTATTTCGTTTGTTTTTAACATACAGTCCATGAAAAAGTATGTAACAAAAAATTAAATGTTATATTAACCTAGCGGAAAATAAGAAATTAATCTTTGTTAATGGTTAACGGTCTATAGTGTAACAAATATGCACATGCCATTATTACAATAAATTATAATATTAATTTCTTCTAATCCAATTACTTACGATATGCATTAACGGAGTTTTTTAACTGACAAATCGATCACAAAAATTAATAACTTCCTATTTGTAACTATATGAAAAGTGGATTTTTATGAGACATTTGAAAAATTGAAAAACATTCCTTTGCTTTCAATTTGATATTTATATACAAAAATGAAAGTACTTCTTTAGAAAACAAAAAAGAGCTTCTTATATTAGCGCTTTTTATAACGAGCTAATTCTTTGAAACTTTCAACATGCTCACTTTTCTTGCTAATTAAGTAGCTTAATTAATGCGTTAATGGGCATTAGTTATATGAGTATCATTTTCACGAAAGGATGTAACACGTTCCAGCATGTTATATTTGTTACGGTATATTGCAGTCGTGTAGAAGAATACAAATAAGAGATTCAAAAAATGTATTGCTCGATTTATTATACTATTCGAGTGAGTAGTTTATTTCTTTGTAGTTACTTATCATAATTTCTTATACGTTTATTCACTTTTAATGGTAAAAAACTGTATGATGTTCCATAGAAATTAATTTAACACGTTGAACGCCGTGGCGGTCACCGTTGACCACCACCTCAAATTTAATTTAATTAAATAATTATTGATTGTCGCAAAATTCTGAACAAACTTCATACTGACACAATAATGTAGGAACAGAAGAACATGTTGGGTACTGAAATATTTTTTTCTTTACGATTTGGATCAAAAATAGTAAATTATATCGTGTCTGATTAGGTATGGTCGTTTTCACTGTGGGGTTCTACCTGTCTAGTAATTTTATCGTGTCCATTTTTCAGTAATTCAATCTACAAGGTTATTAAGATTGTCTTACAAGATTATCAAGCTCATTTAGGTAATCTGCAGTCATTTCAGACAAGATGGAAAAATTAATTTGCATATTTATTGGCAAAAAATAGATTACACGTATTCTAAAAAATAGAAATTTGTTCTTAGGTTTACCGTGATATAATCGTGTGCGTTTTACGGTTCTATTACGCTGACAACAAGTTTTGCCTAACTATTTCGATTCTGTACTCAAAATAAAACGACGTGTACTTTTTTTATGTGTCTCCCGTAGGAAAAAGGTGCTTCCTATCGCGTGGTATAGTTAAATATCTTCCTAGACCCTTATTTTTTAAAATGAATTGAAAAATATCCGTAAAAATTATTGCGTTTTGGGTGTCCCTTTCAGTTTGATCATCGTTTAATCCTGCTTAGATCGCGATCTTAAAACTTCCATAAGGGGTCGCGGTATATCTGACAAAGAGACACAAATTAATGTAAAATCTATGCTACAGTGTTATTCTTTGCAAAAAGCTATATGAATATATGAAAACTGTTTAATTTTGTTAAAATGGATATAATAAATAATTATTTAACAACATATAAATGTTCCAAGAAAAATAAAATGTGAACAATTATGTTCAACATAAATTAATCAGAATCCTCAGTTGATAGATTTGTTAAACGGCAGTGACATCCATCACAAATAATGTTAGTATGCTCAAGACATACAAAATATTTTGAAAGATGCATCGTGTTAGACACATAGCAAGTAGAACATCTTCCTCGAGTTCGTTATCTCTAGAGAGAATGTACAGTGTTTCTGCCTGATCCCAAGCGATGCACATATATCGAGACTTCCTGTATTAACAGCTACTTTTTGTTTGCAAGCCCTACAATGATTCTGTTTAAAAATATAAAAAGAATTTGCACGTATGTGTCAGATTAGCCGCGAGCTCCGAATGGTTACACATGTTTCAGTCTTTACAATGTTATAATAATTTATATTATTTCATTCGGGAGAGTCTATAGAATCATTTCACGTAAAAAACAACTGAATAACTATCATTGTTAAAACACAAAACATGGTTGGAGTTGAAAATTTGCAATTTTTTTCAGTACCGATTTTTTCAAAAAGTGAGGATGATGGAAACAAATGGTTTGCAGATTCGCATTCAGCGTACAAAAATCTATACGGGACGCCTGTTCAATGTTACGAAGCTCAAATACATACATATATGTTGAACAGTGTTTTTTGGATATCGAATAATGAAAGAGTGTTTGTCGCACAGTTTGTTTCGACATACGGCGGAGAGTTGCTTTAACTAACGTTATTATATAAGGAAAATCGGATTTTCTACAGAGGGGCTCGTTTTGTTCCTTTTGTTCTTGTCTTGTGCCAATTATTGTGCCAAACGTTCCGATTGCATCGACTATTTACACAATTATGGTATAATTGTTACCCACAGTTTTATTTGATTTGAGCGACCCAACGCAGATGAATCGATAAATCGTTACCCAATCCACAACCACTTTACCCTATACCCTTTATTCAATGCGTTGGTTGCGGGTAGCAATTCGGAAAATATTTTACGTGTCACAGCGGTTCATAATTGACAGATTAACCGTCGGTTACGCGACGGGAATGTATTATTAAAAGATTCAATGAAAATAAATGTCTATTTTCACACTTCTGCTGAATGACTCGTGTAATATTCGAACGCGCGGCGTGTAGTTGAGATAAAATTATTGCTTAATCAATGTATCATCAATTATTTCATTCTGAAAACGTTGCAAAACAAGTGTAACGTACATTCGTTAATTTGTTCGAACATTTATGCTTCGTGCATTATGGAGAGAAGGATTCATATAATAATGTTTGTACTTTAAGTACAATATTCTACATCGTATGCTAATAATAACTTTCATTATTCGAGTAATAAGTACAGAATAAAACGAAGGACATTTTTAAAAATTAAACGATTTCCTGTGTTTGTATTCATTATTTCCATTAAAAAATTATATGCTACTTTTATTTCTTCAATATTTTTATATGGAAAATTTATTTCAAGTTTAAACTACTATTAATTAGATTTCACATAATTAATTGAGGAACGTTATACTATGAACTCTGGTATGTCTAACTAGTGTATCAATATAAACATTTTTAAAACTAAAATGGGCTAATTGTAACTTTGTAGAGTGCACAGTACGTTAATTATTTATTATGATATTCTGAATAAAGTGTAAGTTTTGCAAAACTACGAAGTATGAGTGAAAAATTTTAATACAGTTAGTTCACTTCAGTTAAAATGTTGCAAATGCACAACCATGTGTCTGACAATGACTTTTATAGAAAGTTTAACTATTCGTTGGATTCTATACACAGATTTAATATAGAGCTTAGTATATTACGTTTATAAACAGTTTCGTATGATCCTTAGAAATCCTTACCGTATGTAAAACGACGTTCGATACAAAAAATTATTGTTATTAATACCTAACAAACGCAGTAGATGCTAATGTACTTCCTAATTAATTAAGAAAAATTTGTTTCTCAGACCATAATAATGTAATGTGATGTGGCATGGATAAGGTTAATCATTTGCTGTGGTTTATACATTAACATATTTTATTAGAAATGATGAATTTATAATATTTACCATTGAAATGCTACATCGTGAATAAAAGTTTCTTTCCTGTAATTACAAGTGGAGTCCAATTAAAAAGCAAGGTAATGGCGATCCATTCATTTTAAAGGTGCCTAAAGCATCATAATGAAACCAGCAGTTAAAATTCTACCTCTCGAAAGGGATGTAGGAATAGAAAAATGCTAGGAAAAGAAAACTACGCAGAAGATGAATGAAAACATGTAAGTTGATGTAATTGAATGAATATATTTGCGTGTAGAATCGCACTCGACGTATATTCATTTGCATATCTGCAGTCACGTCCTGCAACATTTCCATTTGTATTTCAAACTTCTTTTTATTGAAATAGTCTAGATAATTGATGTCCAACGCGGTAAGTAATTATGAAATGCAGATTGTACAGATTTCAAAATTTTCAGCACCACTGGTCATTAATTACATAATTGCTCGTGTATTCTACTTCACACGAACATAAAATTTGAAACTGTGTTGGATTAATGATAACGTATCCTCTTTCGGATGAAAGTGATAGTGAACCTTCGTTTGCAACGTATTAAAAGCTAGCAAATAAATCTTTACTTGAAAATGTGTAAAACAGCTTACTTTTTTTACTTCTAGGAGTTCAACTTTGTATAAAACGATTATTTTGTGCCGTGTACAATTGCGATCAATAAAATTACGTTCGTTGCTAATACAATCATTTTAAATAATGAAAAATCCTTTCTAATACAGCTAGTGAACTTTTGTATAAATTTTCACAACAGTTTATCAAATTAAATTATTTCATATCAATTTTCCTTCGTGAATATTGGAAAATGCTTTTGAATATTCCTGAAAGTACTAGACTCGTTCGAAGATATTTAAATCACTCGAAGTACTCTCATGATAAGTATATGGAAAAATATGGTTTCTTCTTTCTCATAATCGATAGTAGAACCTCAATTATACGAATTAATTTGGAAATACGCTCTTCAGCTACATTCTATTTTATAATATGTTGATTTTCTCTCATTTCTCTTTTCAGAAAATCACACGTGAATGGTTGTCACGTGAATTTTAATTATTGGAAAATTTTATGACATTCTGTGTGTAGTTTCGTGAATGTTTAATAAACCTTATGAGTTGAACCTTTTGTTTTTTAATATCGTAAACTATTGATTTTTTGACATTATATTTAACTGCTATTTCAGAAATTGTATGTTGTATAGGATAGGCCGGGGTTGAAAGTAACAAGTTAAATATTTTAAAATGTATCATAGCTATTAATGCAAGTGTTGGTTATATGATAAAAAGTTACAATTAAAATACATCAATAATCCAACGGTTTAGATACGCAGTAGACATGTGTAGTGAACAAAGTAACTTTTCGATGCCATCAAGTTTCCTTTCCTTGGTGATTTAAAATTGTAATATAAATATTTCCTGTGTAAGCATGTGCTCTTTCTTTTTTAATTTTGAATTTAGTCTTTTTTTAGTATAACGATGATCTTTATTACTTAGCACTTCTAAGCACTTCATCAGTGAAAATTTCTAATCAAAGCTCAAAAAACGGTTGGGGAGAATTGTAATATCATTGGCCGGTTATAAGTTATAAAGTTATAAAAAAAGAAAAAAATAATAAAGCTCAATAAGCACAAGGCGAATAGATAAATCCACCTCGAAAAGGTTTAAATAGACATAGCAAGAATAGAATCTGCCATACATACTAATATTTCTGAAAAAGAAAAGATTATAGCCGAATACAAAGAAAAACAGGGAAAAAAATGGTAACCTAAAGAACAATAACAGAAATGAATATAGTGATGAAGAAGATAAGGAATATTATTGCCTTGTTTTCCTGGAGCTATACAGTATAAGTAGATCAAGTGAAAAATAATTTTTATATATTATAATTTGCCTTATTTTTTTAATTTTTAAGCACAACTATTTTACTTGGCTTCCATTTGTAATAATTTAGTTGAATACATATTTTGATTTTTTAAATTAAAATTGTGTTACCCCAGATTCACGGATCTTTTTGTAGAAAATTTTTAGACGTACCAAATCTAGTAAAAAATTTCCTACTTCCTGCTGAAATGAAATTTTCTATACCCATATTGTATTTTTCATTTCTTGTAATATTTGAACAGCTTAAATTATTCCAATATCCGTTATCTAATTATGACACTCGACAATTCCAATACGACTGTGTGTTGTACAAGTGGTCATTCATATCTAACTTGGCGTGATTAAACTAATAAACGGTAGTGGTAATTCCTTAATGGTCTAATGTGTTATCCTGTTCGTTCATCTGTCACAAAAGCGTCGCAGCAGCAAATTGATGTACGTGGTGAAACTCAGTTCACTCTTCCAAGGAAGCAATTGAAAAACAACTGCTAATTTCAAGCAGTTCGACGTAGCTCCATTTAAATAGGTCTCTCGCTACGCCATCATTCACTCCCCTCTTCGTTTGAATTCCCGAATTCTTGCATGGTATAAAGCCGTAATGTCGACTTCGGAAACGTAATGTGTACCCTGTGTACTGTGCATACATGAACTGCATTCTCGCGTTTCACTTCTTGCCTCTCTCCTCCGCTACCCCTTAAAGCTAACCTGTGTATTGTCAACTACACAAACACGTCTCCCTTGTGTACGTGTATAATGCACCAAAATATTGAACTTTTCCGGTAATCGACTCTTTGCTGAAGGGGTTCTACAATTTTGCATTCCATTAGATCTTATTAGACGACTAGAAGATCAGTATCGTCTTCTTTCTGTCCCGAGGAATTGTTTTTCGATTATCTATTCAGTAAAAAATTTATTTTGATTTGATTTCTTTGTGAAGACAAACTGGTGGTATACCGGTGATTATCTTCAGCAAATTGCCAGGTTAATTATTAGCATTCACTATATAAAGTTTATACAGTTGAACATTGTAATGGTATACTTACGTTATCTACGTAGCAACTATTTGTATGAAAGTAAATATTCAGGATACCTTTGATAGTTTTACAGCCCCTAGCCATCGAAATAGGACCATTCATAATTTTTAACATTTTTCCTGTTTTTAGTCAAATTGAAAGGCCTGATCGAACTTTAATCACAAAGTTGATTAATTATTAAGGTGTTACACACATACATGTTAATATTTTCTATTTCCTCCCCTTGCCTTAATTACAGCTCGTATTCTTTCTGGCATGCTCCGAATACACTGCCTTATTATGTCCTTTATATCTACCATTTTTGTTTTTAAATCCTGTAATCTGGTGACCGGTGATCAGTAGACGAGTGATTTGAATAGGTTCCAGACATTTTCGACGGCATCAAGTCTGGTGAACTGGCTAGCCATGGGAGTACGGGGATGTTTTTCGATAAAAGAAACTCTGTGACGGATTTGGCTCTGTGACATGGTGCTCCGTCCATCACTTTCATAGTAGTAATAAATCAATTGCAACATATGTATTGGTCGTCTACGTATTTAGTTATAATTTCGGCAGCCAAGAACAATTTGCCATTAATGACATAGCCTTATAGTTAGAATAGTGAAATTTTTGCATGTGCTCCTAATTCGATGGCCAGGTAGTAGTAAAATGAAAATTTTAAATAAATTTGGAAATCAAGTTGACAACATATCTTGTTTCATTTTAAAAGGTGAATTTCCTTCAGAAATTTTGCCGTAAACAGTTTATTTGTTAAGTAAACGTCATTCATAGTTTTAATAAACATCATGGTCGTGCACCGTCATTGCTTAGATACATGCAGAGCACAATGCCAGATGTCTCGAACAATTGTTACTTATTGTTAGAGGCACGCGTGCTGCCCGTTAAATGCAGAGGGTCTTTCATGCATCCTTAAACTGCGTCCGCACGTGCGTACCGCAATTAGTGCAAAATATATGTGGGACACGTGGTACATTCTACCCCGTACAGACGAAGATGTACACATATGAACAATAAACTATACAGGGTGTTTCGTTTACCTTGCCCGACGTAATATCTCCGTTATTTTTGTTGGTACCAAAAATATGTCAGGAAGTAATTTATTTGATTCAAAGCCATCCACATTTTGATTAACAAGTTTTACCGTGAAGGCCACGTTCTCGAGTCTTCAAGATTGAAATCTTATATCATGCATATTTTTTTGCGGTAATTGTATATTTTTATAACCGTATTGTTGTAGCACATAAAGAATCGAATTCAGACACGTATGACATGTTGCCATTTGAGTGATCTCCAATGAAAAAAGTCACGATACTTTGAAGAAAATAAGGATGTTGAACAGTTTCGCATTTCTGTGCAAAATGTTTAGTTTAAAATATGTTTCACATGGTGTTCATTAATTTCAAGATAACACATGTTATTGAATTTTTATTACATTAAATGTTTGTTGTGTCAAGGCGGAACATTTGAACATCTCCTGTAATAAGGCGTACTTTACATTAAAGAACTTAAAATATCTCTCGAAATATTGATTTTTTTAACATTGTATCCTAATACTTTTTTATGTAGAATGTTCCGAAGAATCGAACAACGTAAAGAAAATATGCATTTTCATTTAAAAAAACAACACATTTCCATTTTTTGGCGCATCGTGGCACTGATAAAAAAAACTGCGCTTATAGAAAAATAGACATTCTTATGCTATTCAATTTTTTCCTCCATACCCCTTTTTTATCTCGAACCAAATTCGAGTTACAAACCATCCCGATTGCGTGACTCATCCTGTATAGTCGTGATGGAAGAATTTCTGTTCGAATTCCTAGAAGGATTTTAGTGATATCCGTAATTAAAGAACAAGAATTCTAAACAGGAAACGTACGTAATTTAAATTTTTTTAATCGCTCATCTCTATACACGGTGTACATCTGTCAGACTTAATTCTCTATTAAATAGAGCAAGCAGACTTCCCGATCGAAACGGCAGCTTCGATGAACCGTGAAATTCGCTAGAACTGGCAGTCGTCGAAGCATGAAATTTGTCATCGAGACTTTCATAGGTTCCAACGGTATTCTGGCATACTGAACCAGACGCGTGCAAGGAAGAAAATTCGACGATGAATATTACGCATGTATGATATTTCCCCTGGTAGTATTACCATTTATTTAACATGTGCAGGAAAATTATGTACTATTTTAAAAATTCGACAATATACACAATTAAGACACATTTTGCCGACGTTGATTTATTTCATGAAGAATTTTTATTTATTTTTTTCTTAAATTGTTTATGGACATACAAAAATATTTACAAACTAAAGGAACTAATTTTTTTTTAATTAAACATATTTACGAACTGAAGTAGCCAATACTGTAGGTATTATTTTAATAAAAAAACCCTCGTGTTTACGGTAAACAGTATGTTTAAATAGAAATATCAACAATAAAGACTCCCAGGGAAACGAAAAGTCACATAACTCGTTCTAAAAACACTCGTTTGTCGTCACATGCCGGAAACACGAGGGATTTCATTAAAGTAATACCTACAGTATTGCCTACTTCAGTTCGTAAATATGTTGAATTAAAGAAAAATTAGTTCCTTTAATTTGTAAATATGTTTCTGTATGTGAATAAACAATTAAGAAATAAATAAATAAAAATTCTTCATGAAATAAATCAACGTCGGCAAAATGAGTCTTAATTGTGTAACAATACCATGTTTAGAAATTTGTTTTAACATGTTCAGTAGAGAAGAAAAATAAAGTATTTAAAAATGAAAAAAATACTTAAAAAGAGTCAACCGGAGCGGGATTGAACCCTCGAGCCGTCAGTTTGGTTGGCTCACGCCATGCAGCCGCGCTACGCCATTGCTATGGTCAAGTTGCGCGAACAAGACTTATAACATACACGTGAAAATTAATGACTTTTCATTGCTAATTGGTCATTAACTATGGTGTATTGGCCCATACTTAAAAGGTGACGTTACATCGGAGGTCCGGCACTACAATATATATAAGGATGAAAGAAATCGGTGAGTATCTCATAGTAAGGTTCCCTTGTAAGAAGAAAATTTCTGTATTTTCTAATATTTGCTTTATACTTGGGAGATAAATTCATTAATCAATGCTTATATTTAACTTGTTATTTAACAACATGCCTTGCGTATAGCTGGATGAATACTCTTCCCGGTAGTCAATAAACAACACCGTTCATTTTAACATAAATGTTTGCTATCTGTAATTTAAATATGGTCAGTTATGAGCGCCGGGTTATACGCTTTTTATCACATAGGGCGCTGTTGAAAGACTTACTTTTCTAGCGGGCCGCGAAAGATAAATCATTAAATTTTAATGTGTGGTTTAGATTTGCGAAAAGACTTTAAAATATAATAACATCTCGGCCGGCATAATTGAAAGGAAATGTAGCCCGGTGACCAGACGCAGAGTTCTTGAAATTTTTAAATTTTCCATAAAGGAGAAACGTGCGCTTCGTCCTTCGTCGCGGAAGCTTGTTAGTCAGTACATAAAGGCGAACGTCTTATTATGTGTTTATTGTGCGACGGTAAAAAAAAGCGGAGGAAATAAGCAGCGGTGTAGCCAGAAAATTGTGACAGGGAAGGTGAATGGCTGAGAAGAATGGTAGGGAAGGCGAGACAGGTGCGATCGTAATAGACTTGCTTCGATGAAAGTGTTAGATTGTTGCTCATTTATTTTTCCGTAAGGGTTTTTAATTCCATCGTTCCTGAAGAAACTGTGCACGGCGTTAGTTGAACTCACAATAGCCGGGTTAAAAGGAGAATGATAAATGGACTAATTTCTACGGAAAAAGGTATACGGTTTCGGGGTAAAAAGAACTATAGTTTTCAATCCTACGTTGTCGCCGCCATTACCTACTCTTGGTTATACCGCCGGGGACAAATAAGGAGGGAAAAAATATGTGAATTCTCGCGCGAATAATTATAATGTTGGAATGCGGCACCACATCTCGCGCGTATGAAATAGTTTTATAATTAAAAGATGTTTTTTGGAGTTAATTAAACGCGGAAGACGGCTGGTCGCCGTTTCATCAGGTAAAGGGAGGGTGGGAGTGGCGGGAAAGCAAAGAATTATTTTCTGGGTTAATTGTGTACGTTACACGTGTTCCCTCCGTTTAAAAGGACACTTTAGTCACCTTTTGCTCTTCCGTCAGGGAACAAGAAAATTCCTTTAGTATAATTTCGCATACTTTCGGACTTTTTTGTAGATACGGGCGGGATGCTTGGATTTATAGTTCTTCTCAAACAGCTATTGCTGATTTTACGAACATAAAAGTGAATTTATGTGCAGTACTTATTTTGAGGGCGTCGAACGGTAAATGATTTTCCTCTGTATAAATTCAGGAAGCTGTAGAATTCGAAATATGTTCGTATTTGGTGATGATTAAAAAAAAATGTTTGTGGGCAAAATGTTTTTAAGGGACAATGCTGCGATAGGACACATTTATTTTATGGTCATAACTTTCAAAATTTCAGATCATATGTTTTACATGTTCAAGGTTATTATAGCTAAAAAACAGACAACTTCAGGCATATCTTACTATTACAATAAAGAGACAGAGTTTGTTTGTAATTTCGTAAAAATCTCAAAAACTACTACATATTCTATTTTATGCTGCGGTAATTCATGTATTATGATAATAAATTAAATAGATTATTTAATATTATTCTAATAAAAATAATGTCCACCTCTTCCGTGTGCTTATCATTGAATTTTTCATCGTGCACTTCATTCACATAATGAAAATCACGTTCGTTCAATTATTAGCGACCCTGATATCCTAGACTTCTTTTTTTTCCATCAAACAATATGCGCCAAAGCGTGGCCAGAGCACAAAGGACGTTAATGTTCGCTCGATCTCATTGTATGGAAAGCGAAGGAACGTTGTGCTAAAAGAAAATAACGATAATAATTAACATTGTTCTCTGTGTGTGATAAAAGGATCACTTCGAATGCACAAGGCGCTATCTTAAATATTGCAAAAGCATAATTCTTTTGAGATAGCACTGACACCCATTCTCCCGTTATACGAAGCTCCTCTTTCCTTTTTTGCCTAGTCTAATCTCTCTCGGGTATAACAGTGGCTACACAGGATTATTCCTATTGTTTCAGCCATTTCAACAATTTGCTAACGTACGAAACGTGCCAAGAGTTGAGACACAGATGTAAATTAAGCGATGTATTTTTTTTTGAGGCGGCGTTTAATTAAATTCTCATCCGGCATGGGGAAATCTTAATTGATAAATCCGTACTGTTGAAGATATACGACGGCATCCCATAGAAGATGAAATAACAGCTAACCGATTTTTTAGTGGTTGCGGTGTGCATTTAACTGATTAAAATTGTGAACAACTATATGTACTTTTCGTCGAAAGTACTCTGCATTCAAATTCGATTAATTAAAAAAATGTATTCTACATTTTCGATGTATATTTGCACAAAAGACTACCTTCTTTTTCGATTGTACCACGATTTCTAACATATCCTGTATAATACATATATTTACGTGTACGTATCTAAATAATAAAACAATTCTAAGAAAAAGAATTTAATTAATGAATCCGTTACATGGAACAATTTTGATGCGATTTAGTGTTTAAATGTATACCGTACAAAACAATGAGAATTGTGTTAAATTACGGTTTCCAATTAATATTTGAATAAATTTGTCAATAAAAGAGTACATATGTATATACAGGGTGAGTCAGATGACTAGGCTCCGGCTGTAGCTCTCTTTTAGTTGATGATAGAAAAAAATGATAGAGGAAAAAGTTGCGTGGTACAAAAATTTGTATATTTCTCTAAACTTCCCCTTTTTGCAAGTACAATGATGCATTAGAAAAGTGCAGTTGTACTTTTTCTTTTTAATGGAACTGTATATGTTTTTACATAAATCGATTCTTTTGAATGTTCCGCGTACAAAAGTATTAGGGCAAGGTGTTCGAAAATTATTATTAGCACGTTGAATGCCGTGGGGGTGACCTGCGACCAGCACCTCAAATTTAGCTTAATTAAATAATTATTGATTGTCACAAGATTTCGAGCAGACTTCATACTGAAATAATAATGTAGGAACAGAAGAACACGATTGAGTACTCAAATCTTTTTTTTTCTTTACGATATAAATATGTAAAATATAGTAAATTATATCGTGTCTGATTAGGTATGGCTGTTTTCACTGTGATACTAAACGTGTTAAATAATGTCACAGCCGGGCACTCACAATCAGTCCTATTGGGCGAATGTGTCCGAAGGTGTTCCATAAATGAATACATCACAGATATTTCAATTTTTTAAATACAGAACATGTTTCATTGAAAGAGATGTGCAAATGTTCCACCTTGATATAATAAGCATTTAACAAACCGTTTCTTTATGTTTTTCATTAAACAATGAAGGTAATCGCTAGTTAAGTTCAAACTAGTGATCAAAAAAAGTATATATACTTAAAAATCATTATTAATTGCCCCAGTTTTGAAAACTAGAATTTCTAAAACCTTGATAAAGAAATAGATATGTTTACCAATTGTCCCGGTGATTATGAAAGTGGCCTAAGTACAATTATTTTTCCTTTTGAGATATTTCGGAGTTTTCGATCGATATAATACAAAGTAAGTGAAAAATTTAATTTTTCTATATTTATGACTTAGGCCACTTTTATAATTACCGGCACAATTGTGATTTTTTCTGTTTAAATAACAAATACCAATAATTTGTTGTTCGTCTGCAGTTAAACTTTCATTTCAGTCACGGAATATCGCTCAGATACAGTGCTGTGTAGTTTCACGTGAAAACATTAAAAATGAAGGGAGGAAGGATTACTGATGAAGCATCGTGGATAACAAAAGTAGACACGGAACGCTCATGAGATTAGTTCCCTGATAATTTGCGACTGTAAACGCAGCTCGTTCCAGTTACTTAATTGTCACGGTATTTCAGTCTGCTGGGAACCTCTAGAGACATTTGAATCGCCACAATCGAGGTTCTGTTCGATTCGGTACTTCCCAGTAACAGGTCTGAAGTTAGACGAAATTCAATTATTCCTGGTGCAAACATACTGAAGAACTTACAGACTTAACGTGTGGCTTACCACAATCACTATGATCGTTACCAGTTTATCATTGTCCTTTCTATACGCCATTGAACTTATCGTGCACATAATTTTCAGCGCGTGCCTAGTTCGTAATGATTTCGTAGTTTGATGAATTCATTGGCCGCGACGAGGGAACTTTGTGTTGTTCTGAACGATAATTAGAAAATCGATCCTTTCAAAAGAGTTTATTAATTATTTAACGTTTAGAAATTCTTAATTGTTCAATGTAAACATTAAAGCACCCATGCTTCCGTTTATAATTTTCCACTGATAGAATTTATGTTCAATGTTTTTCAATTAAAATTATTATTTTGCGTTTATACGAAAATATGAGCAGAAAAAGAGCGCGTTAAATCTCGGTTACGAAAATTGAATCGACGTTATTGGTGTGTCTGCATTTCTACTTCGGTGGACGTAAATCTTTTGAGATTTTCCACTTGGAATTTTGCGAGGTATCTACAGCAAGTGGCCTATAAAAATCGATGAAGCTTCTTATCACTTTCATCCCTGTATAGGATACTTGTTACTGAACTTCACACAGCTATGAACTTTGTCGCTGTGATCCAGACACTTTTGGTAGCCACGGATATAAATATAAAGTACATCCTACATCGTTGAAAGGTGTATCTACAAAATGTTCTTTTAATTTTCATTAAAATACTGTTGTATTACTTCAAATTTGTATGCATTCTTAAAACAGTATTAACAAACTTATAAAAATCTGTACAAACTATCCATAGAGTAAATGTATGAAAATTTGAGACCCAATTTATGTTTTGTATAATAGCGGGGAATAGAAAGCAACAAAATTAAAAATCTTTTCGCTATTACGCTCATAATTTATTTATACATAAGTAAGAATAACATTACCGTGACATAGAAGATTATTTATTAAAAAAATAGAGAAATCATTAACGAGTACAAATTTGGTAGTTTTGAAAAAGAGTTCCTAATATGAGACCCTGTCATTTTGAATCAAAAGTCTTCCAAAATTACCTACTTTTTTGCTTTAGTAAGACTATTTGGACATACAAAATTAACTGTAACTTAGATCACTGTTCACCACCGTGATCATTAGAATAAAGACAGGAACAGAATGAACATTCTGTGTCGTTGTCATCAAATTCTGATTCTGTGCTATCACAAATGAGTTCGTCTTCTTTGTCAACAGTTCCCTCCTCTTCTGAATCTTGTTAAGACGATTTTATATTATCTCATATTAGGAACAGCATAGGGTCTCATATTTGGAATATCTTGAGTTCGAACAAACGAGTGAGATTAATCTGAGAATAGCTTATCAATGTTTCATCTAAACAGTGAAAGAATTAGCTGATAATATTAAGACTCTGAGCTAATGATGAACTTGATTAAATAACTTATCTTTAATGGCGTACAGAGTTTCAATGCGCACAATTAAAAAAACTAGAAGGGGTAAAGTACAAACACAACGGCATCGTTTCGAAACAATTGTTTTCATGAAAAGCCAATCGCATACAGGTGGTGTTGCCATGTGTTCTAATTTTTCTGATTACTCCCGTAACATTTCAGCACTTCCTTATGGAAATACTACAAGGTCTCATATTAGGTACATATCTCATATTCGGTACACTGACTCTATAGTTACAATATTCATTTTAATATAATGATAACCAAATCTTAGTGACGACTCTATATTTTCTGTATTCCAAATAAATATAATATTCATATTACTTCTATGATCTTCATGCGATCATAAATCTTCAAGTATTTCAGTCACCGAATTTGTAATATTTTTCACATATCATAGCTTCATTGTCGGGTTGCACTCGAAGACTGCAACGGATTGAGTAAGCGGTTTCTGTTTCAAAGTGCCAGATCGTTTCGAATCACTTAATTGGCTCCTTAAGTTAGCATTCGTAATTCCCGCGCAATCTTATTCGCATTCGTAGGAGTTATCGGTGCGTTTCCTTGAATGAAATCTGAAGAATAGAAATGAACGCGAACAAACGCTAAATGGATGCTAACACCTTGCGGTCACGACAATTTCGCAGTTTCTGTACGGATAGCGCAATTCCACGCACCAGCCACTGCAACCCACTCACAGTACCGAATATAGAATTCATTGAAGCCCTTATGCGAATTGCATATTACGGTTCTAGGTTACAGCACTGCAATTACTGCACTGAAAGGTTCTATATTAATTAAAGAGTCAGTCACTGCTGCCTCGTTTCGTGGTCGGTTAAAAATAGTCATAATATTATTGTGCATTATGCGGTCCTCCAAAATCCAAGAAGAAAACTACGTTTCTTCATTTCGAAAGTTGTGTCACTTGAAAGTAAATTAGAAACAATATTAACAATTAAAAATTAACACAAAATTATGTGGTGAATACTTCACTCCGAAATTAGACCTTCATCTTCAGCTTGATCAGCTATGCGATTATCGAGAAACTAGCAACATTTTAAAAAGTGAAGCATCCTTTTGTATCAAACAAACATAAGTAATTTCTACGACAGCTTTTCTGGTTATTGAGGCATTGATTTCTAACACGTTACGTGATCCATCTCGCATCAGTATTACAACACGATTAACACGTTGAGCGCCGCAGTGGAAAATCCTGCAACCAGTCAGACGCGCGAAAGTATCTTAGCGAAACACAAGAATGATCCTCGAAAAACTTCCCACTTTTATTTTCGAAAAACTCCTCCAGCTGTATTTTCCAAGCTTCTGAATTTTCATATTTTTCCCCTTGGAGGGAATTCTGTAAAGAACGGAATAAATGGTAGCTGGACGGTGCAATGTCCGGCAAATATGGCGCGCGAAGTAAGGTATCCCATCCAAGCTTCAGTCATTTTTGGCGAGTCGGTAAAGAGACGTGAGATCTAGCTTTGTTCCGGTGAAACACAACAACCATCCTGTTTATCAATTCTGGACGTTTCTGCTGGATTGTTCTCTTCAATTTGTCCAGCCGTGGATATTGGTTGTCCGAATTAACCGTTTTGTATTTGACAAGAGTTCATAATAAAGATGCATAGCATGATCTTTCTTGCACAAAAATCAAGCTTACGAGTCGCTAATTGGCCCTGCATTTCTTTTAATCCCCGATCTATTATGCTCAATATTGCCATACACAATCTATTTTTCATCTCCCGTTACCATTCTGTTCAAAAGTGGAACGTTTCGTTACGTTTGAGTAGCGAGTCGCAGTTAGAAACGCGGTTAATTAAATTTTGCTCCGTCAGTTCATGCGACACCCAAACATCGTATCGCTTCGCCCAGCCCAGGTTGTATAAATGATTTTCAACACTGAATTTAGTACAGCAAATTTGAATGAAATCGATCCGTTTCTTATTAATCCTTTCGCACCCGCGGACGAGATACCTTGCGAACTGATTTTTACCCTGCCGACTATTTAGACGAGATATCTCGCGACTCGATGTCGCTTATTTAACGCTTTGAAGTCTCAGTATTTTCCGAAAACATTAAAGAATACCTGCAATGTATCGAATGTTATTACTAGACTGCGGATGTTTCTGCAATTTGCTATATTCGAATTGGTGAATGACGGACATTTAATAACTTAGCAAAATATAAATTACATATTTTGAACATTTCAAGGAGGAAATGTAGTCTTGTGGTTTCATTTATCTAAATGCATTAACATAGGAAATATAGAAGTCTAAAAATGTATATTTGTATAAACATCCACGGTCTAGTTATTACAGAGAGTTGCAATACAATTTTGGAGTATTTACTCAGATTTTGAAAGGCACTTATTAGTGACTAATAATCTTCGTGCCTCTTGTGATGTATATTGATAGTAAAGTGTCAAATCGATTCATCCAAATGCAAATACTGGTACTATTTAATCCTATGAAAAAAATTGTGTAATAATGTTTGGAATTCTACATATGAGAGCTGTTCGTATCAGACTTCATCCTCAGGAGAAGTAGAACACATGCTCTTCTAAAATTTGGACAGCTACTTATGAAACAATTTATGTTTGGATATGCTAAATTGAATAAATATCCACGATCTACTCGTAACTGTTTCTGAATCTATTAATGTTCAGAATATTCGGGAACATTGTTCGCAGAAATATTATTCTCTTCATCACTCTCTTCGTCAATGTTATAGATCTTTTTAATTTTTTCGCTAATTTCTTCGTTGCTTATATATATAATTTGTTTTATTATTATCACTATTGTATTACATCATTTTTATTATAACTTTTACAGGTGGATATATTATTCAAAGTCGTTAAAGCTACATTAATATTACCCGCTCTGATTATCTTATACTCATTTTTATTAATTTCTTTATCTGACAATAATCTACTTCATCCCTTTCATAGAGCCGCACTTGCAATGTTACTCGCATGTTTGGCTAACCGAACATCTCCATAATCAATGTTCCGCAGTATTTACAAAATGTAATATTATCTTTTACTTAAATCTCAAACGCCAGACAGAATTCTTTTTTTTGTAAGAGAAAAATTTCTTAACGTTTCGAGTATTTCATCTACCGTTGCAGTACAATACTATAATTGTAATTCGTGAAACTTGATATATTTTTAACTCAAGCCATCAACGTCACTTTCGCGTATTCCGCTAGCCGGTATCGATTAGCAATCTTGATTAGCTCTGCAAAGCAGGATCGTTCAGTGCACCCACACAAGTGCCACGCCGCCTAGCTCACTCGTTTAAAGCGTTCTCGTAAAAATAACGATTGCACACGTAGTCCTGAGGTCATTAAAGAACTCATGGGTGCAATACGAGGTCGCAGCCAAGCGAAACGTCGCGTTTCGTTTTAACGTGACTGCTGGAGGCATCTCACGAAGCTTGTCCAGATCATGGCTGGACCACTGCCGAGTGCACGCTCCTCCTAGACTTATCTGTGAAAATTTCCTTGTCTTCGTGTTTCCATCTACTTTTGATTATCACCGGTCTTAGAACTCGTAAATGCAATGTTTCTTTCGAAAATGTTTGTTGGGAATATACAGTCCACGGAATAAAATAAAGAACAGTCCATAACGTGTACAAACCATAATTCATATTTTAATTTAAAATAAAGTTGAATGTAAGTGATGTAGATATATTTAATTTACATCTATTCTTACTGTCTATCTTACATCGATTACTTCTATTAACATTCAGATACAGTAGAACCTCGATTATCCGAACTGTAAATGGTGACGAGATTAATCATATTTTAGTTGTTTCGCATACAAATGATACTTTTCGTTTAGAGTATAAAAATACACGGCGGAATAAAATTAAGTACACAGTGTTAGTGATGATAATTTTAGTTTGTAATTTACATGGAAGAGAAATTTTTATATGACCAGTGTTCGGATAATCGAGGTTCTACAGTACCACAGTAATCTTGCATTTATTTATTGCCTTAATAAATTGGTAAAATAATCAATTAATTTTTATATTCTATGTATGTAATTCTATAGGACCATTTGCAGCTTTCTTTTTATCGAAACATCTTCCTCCTAAACAAGTTTCAAGTAAAGTAATAGTAATTTTCATGTAACAAACATATTCAGACAGTTTGCAAAAATTAACGTATTTTACATTTTATCTAAATAAAAAATAGTTCGAGCACGTTATAGAATAGCCTCTATGCTGAATCGTCTATTGTGAACGTTTTGGCGTGTTTGGAATAATTTTTGTTGAGTATTGAGTATACATAGTATTCGATGCTTCTTTCAATTGTATTATAAGCTTTATGTAGAACAAATTGAAGTTTCTGGAATTCTGCTGCCCAATTCATTCCATACATTTTTTTTTAGGATGTCGAATGACTGTAGATGAGAATTCAAAGTTATTGGAGTATTGTATAATAGATGTTCTTGTACAATTTATGATTTATGTTTGGAATCACTGTCCTGATAACATTCAATTTTTAGTTTTATTAAGGATATTATTAACAAAAACAACTTCGTGAACTTCTACACTTGAAATGGAATTCCATGCTAGATCTTACTATTATAATAAAGAGATAGAGTTTGTTTGTATGTCCGCGTAAATCTGAAGAACTATTAAATCGATTGTTATGAAATTTTTTACATCGACGTCAAAAAGTGATCGATTTGGCGTGGAATGACCTTATGGTTTCTTTTGAGCAATACGTGCATTAGAATTATGTTTATCGGTTACTCTATGTATTGTATGTAAATATACACTTTCACTGTACTTTTCGAGCGACTGTGGTGTTAGCTGAGGAGTACATGTTTGACATTTTTCCCTAATTTGTTAATTCGTCGTTGCTCCGTGGAATTGGGAAACCGTGGACGCTTTACCTGTGGCTGAAAGTGAATTCAATCTTTTTTTCGTATCTCCTATCAACATCCGCAGCTGTACTTTTTCTCCTGTTTAATAATTCAGTTATTTCAGAAAAATCACAATTCTGTTCAATCACAATGTTTCTCTTTTCTGCGCCATTCTAAATATATGCTGTTTATATTCTTACCAAAAGTTTCAAACTGACTGCGTCCACAATGCGTCGTAAATTGTTGTATTCGAAAAATTAAACAAAATGTAGACATTGTACTGAAGTACTTCAGTAATTAACGGAGGCACTATGACCAGCATCCGAATACTTTCGTAAAACAAAATATTATGTTTCATTTCTTTTCAAGCGTATTTCAAAATACAATACTTCAATCAGCAGGAAGTTGTTCAAATTGTATGGACTATGATCCATTGTTTAATATAACACAAACGAATAATATAAATGAATTTACTTACAATCTCAAGACTTTATTGAGATATAACAGAATAAAAATAAAAAACTGTACTATGCAAATATTCATGGAATTAACTGTACGAGTATTACATACAAAATATTTAAGAAATTGTTCCCGGTCTTACACAGCAGATAGTGATCATAAGACTGAATAAACAGTGTCTAATAGACAAGAGCCAAAAACTGGCTATTGTCTGAGCTGTAAATAATTCTCTGTTGAAAGATTTTTCAGAAAATCGTTTATATCTCGAACAGTATTAACTTTTCGACTTATATTGAAGATACACTAACAATTGTTTGTTCAATTTCTTGAGTATTATTTACCCTGTCACGTTCGAATATTTTTTTAACATTCTGTATATACGTATATACAAAACTGTTCAGCTTCCTGTATGTTTGTTTTTTCATTATACTGAATCATTTATAACAATACGTCAATAATTTCGGACATATTGTGGGAGGAAAAAAATGGTCGGAACACCACATTAATTTGATTGTGTGTAGTATTAATTAAGATAAAAAAGTTTTCGTATAATTAGTACTGAAACACTCACGTAATTCAAGAAGAGATTTTCAAGCTCGGAGAACAGTTCTACTGCAAACTGTAACAGTCTCTTGAAAAGCACTTCCTGTGCTCACGTCGTACACAGACATTACATGGTTGTGTACTACGACCTGCAGCAATGTACAGACGTTTATTCGTAAACTTTTGAATTGTTACGCGAAACTTGAGTCATTAATATCTTGATTTCAAGTTTGTCTAACAAAGTTTGACCCTAGTGGCTTGAAGTTTTTTTTATAGAGCTACAAACTCGTCGAGAACGCTACCTCGATATATGAAGCATTTGAAATTATGTAAGAAAGACATTTCTTTATTTTATTGGTCGGTATAATTTAAGAGAATATCGAAACGTTTACATGTATCGACGACGTACACTCTTTTAGACATTTTATTATCCTGGAATTTATTACTCAAAGCATTTTTTTACGATATCGAGAAGTACTACAAAACTGTATATGTAAACAAAAATTCGCCATCGCCAAACAATGTGCCCCCCTCGTACCATGCAACTTCCACATAAAATATGTTTTGTATATTTAATAACTTAGGAAATATAGGTTTGTAACAGATAAGCTGCGACACCCTGTATGACACTTTGCGATGGCATCAAATGTAAGTGAAATGTTAGAAGTAATTGTTATGCTACTTATGTTACGCATTTATTCAATGTGCATGGTGGTTATTACGAAAATTTGTGTAACTCTGTTAAACTGTTACAAAGTTTTCGTAGATTTTTGAAACGTCTGTTTAGAAAATCACTTGTCAGTCAATTCAGTGAACATTTGTATAATTGATAATACGAAAGACTCACAGCAAGAATTATAGCTTTTAATTAATTGCATATACTTATTGTTGAACAAATAATACAATACTTGCTGCACAAAAACAGTATTAATTGCTAATATCGGAATAAATAAACCAGTGGCTTCAAACGGTGCAGTGGACACAAAAAAACTTTTCCCATATGAACTACATTGCAAGGACACATTATTACATGTACTGTGTTAAAAACCTTGTTAACTGTGAGTAAATATTCTTTAATTTTATGTTGAATTTCTAAGACACATAAATTACATGGAAAATGAAGAATTCGTATTTGAAGAGTTAGGGGAAAAAGCAAGGAATGTCACAAGACAGCTTCATTGAGAAAATCAACTTTTAATACTTTAGTGCATCAGTAAAGAAACAAGGTTCGATGAATGTAACTGTATTGTTCATGACATGAAGTTATAGTGTAATTAGGCGACAGAAAAAAAATGAACGAAAATATTATTGTTTTACATTATTTTAATTATACATTCAAGTTGAACATTGCAGAATAAAAATGGACATACCCCGTTCTTTCCCCTTACCCTTCATTTGTTATATTATCTGTAATTTAATATAAAGTCTGGAGGGGTTATTTAAATGGCCAGCAGTGTATATGTGTATGTAGATACGAACTTATTTGTAAATGCCAGTTCCACGAGTTACAGCATTCACGGTCATAAATAGGAGAACTAAGAATTGGACAGCCTATACTTTTTACAATTACGTCACCGAGCAGTTGCATCTTTTAGCCTTTGCCATCTGCCCACCGGCTAAAAGCCATTGCCAGGTGCAATAAAGTAGTCTTATCTCAACCAGCTGTAATCCAAATGGCACTGGAGATTTTGAATTTCATTGGGTAAAATGGTGGCAGAAGGGACTAGAAAAGGTGTGCTCACCTCGGCAATGGTCCAGCTCGGTGAGTTTATATGAGGTACTCCGGTACAAAGAATCGCAATGTTTCTCTAGAACTTAAAAGAGAATGAAGATCAGTTTCTTTAATTGTTAGTACGTTTTCAGCTTGAAGAAATACACATTGAAGAAATATCTAGATTGATTTTATAAAATAAATGTGGTTATACTTGTAAAGCTTTAATAGACGAGTAAATATTAGAATGATCGCATTTTGGCCACGATTGTATAGCAGTGATGTTATACAAGGTGTTAAAAAACATCCAGGAATTACATTGTAGATGGTACTTAATTTCTTGAATTTTTCAAATGTACATATTTGCTTTTTTATTCTTCCGCCTCATTGTTTACATTGTCAGTCTGATATTTTCGTTAAGATTATAAGCAGCAATTATTCTAAATAAGGAAGTAAAGGCGAAATACCAGTCTTACAAAAAAGTGCTCAGGATTTGCAGAACAAACAGTACTTACTGGACTGAATAAAAGATATTAAATAAACATGGGTTGAAAAATGAATATCGGAACTGTAAACAATTCTGTGCTAACAAAATTATTTAAAAACTGGTTTTATAACTGGGACAATATTGATTTTTCGACTTCTATGTGTTAAATATTTTTTTTTTATACTTGTATATTGTGTATCCTGCACGTCTTGAATACTTTTCTTTAACAGCAGGTACAATTAAATTAATTTAGTAACGTTGCAATCGATATTTTGTAAAATTTACTGAAGTCACTGTTAAGTAAAATAAGGTATTGTTTGTTGTTTATTTTCTTTTAATCCGAAGTATCGCCCAATTGGTGCGTCTTTATGAAGATTTCAATACATTCACAATATAAAACACAAATAATATACACAATGTATCTAAAATAATTAGACTACGGATTTTTATGCAATTTACCATAATCATATATTCAAGCACAAAATATAGTTAAGACAAAATTTAATTTTTTCGTCTACGTTAACATAAAAGTTGCTGAACTTTAAAAATCTATGTTTTCATAACACATAAGTGTCTATGGAGGCATCTAATAATAAGGAAGAATATCTAAACAGTGTATACAATATATGTGCTCGTATAAAATTTTTCTTCGAATTTTAGTACCATTAGTGCTATTTTTTGGACGCAGTGCATGTTCCTTTAAAAACAAATAATGATACAACTTTGCATAAACAGAATTCATCATAGATTGTACAATGTACTCGCTTCTAATGTAGATTTTCAATACTAATAAAATATATAAACTTTCATATCGTCGATTACTTTTCTGGTTCTATAATTCTTTAGCTGGCGCAGCATTAATGCGTTTCTATGCAGATTCTATTCTGTTAGAATAGAATGTCTTAATAACTAGTTAAATAATTGTAAGAACGGAAGTATAATTTTATTAAGAAATATATATTTTTTACATAATTGTGCAGCATTGTATATAACAGAAATTATGGCAAATAACTGTTCCGTATTGAATTCTCCAATAAGAAACAGAGAAATTTCGTCGTACGTGCGCTGATTGTCGTATTTATGTTATATTGAAAAAATATAATCGCAACAAAAATTAGATCATGTTTTCCAACGTTAATAAATTCGTTCCTGCAGAAGCTAAGCACATTTTACTCTAGGTGAATTTTCAAAATCGTTTTTGTAAAAACAGATTTCGGACAGAAGTATTAAAAAAATAAATTGTTTCATACGCGGTTGTACCATCTATTATGTTTTTGTGGAAGAAGATAAAAATATCCAATTATTGTCTTGTCAGAGCATTTTGCTTCCCTTTCTATTTGAAATTATTTAATCGTATTTAAATACGTGGAACGTTTACGATTGTAATGTATTTCGTATGTAATATTGTAGCTTTTGCCAACTGAATTATTAACTAATTAAACATATTACATTTCGTACATTACGCTTCGTGGTTTAGCAATAAAATGTACACAAATGAGTATAATAATACAAAACCAAAGCAGTTTGGATTATTTGTCTTAGGATACGGCTTGACGATCCCACCCTCCATACTATAGTTTATGTTTCAAGTTCAACGTGATTCGGGGAAGAAGCCCTTAAATGACACCCTCCAGCTCTGTCACGAGGTAGCTGATAAAAACGCAATCTTCCTAACATAACGGTATTTGGACTGACCATTTAAAATATCCGGACTAAATATTTTGTGGAAACATGAATTTGATACATTTTTAGAATCTCGGGGGATTTTGGAGATGATACAGAAATATTCTCAGAAATCGCCCTTATTGCATAGACTTCCAGATGATTTTCCTTCCTTCTGAATGAAAGCAGTCATTCTTTTATTATAAAATTTTCAATCTTACTCTCTGAGCAGTTTAATGACATAATGGATTTGACTTATCCTTCTTTAATGTAAAGATGCATTTGTAAAATATAGTTACACATTTTGTTTTAAATAGGACTATATATTATGCTTTATAAATTCATAAAAACCCCTTATATTTTTTGTAAAGAATCTTAGGTGATTTTCAACAAAGTATACCTTGGGTAATTTTAAAAATTTTGTTACTATTTCTTTCCTACTTGTGTAGTTCGGTATAGGTTGTATGTAAAGTAACTGCTAGAATATCTAATTTTTTGAAAATATAAAGTTCAAGAAAACTGAAGATAATTAATAAAATATAGTAGAGTAAGGTATTTATGTAAGAGCCTAAGCAGAGTTTCCAATAACAACGTAAATGAACAATGTCTGTAGTTTGCGTATGTGGAGTGTCATAGATAAATATTTCTAATTTTTTAAGAGACGGACAGGTTTGGTCGATATTGCGTGTTAGTAGAAGCGTATGATAAACACTTGAATTATTGTCGTGGACAAGGAGCAAATTGTTCGAGTCTCTTTAAATGATTTATTGCAAAACTGAAACAAAAACACGATGAACGGAGATTACAAAGATTTGTAAGATATGGAGGAATGACGGTAACACCTAATCTATAGGATAATACTTATGGATAATGCGTAAATTAAGGTTTCTTAAATCATGTATATACATACAAGACAATTACGTACTTATTTCTTACGTATAACATTACAACTGTGAAATACACATTCAAGAAGTAGCAAAATATTTCTTTCTGAGTTGCAGTTACGAGGTTGTAACTCATGTACGCGATATATACTTTGTTTATCTCAAAATAATCGCCTTCCATCTGAGTACCTATCTCCGAGCTGTTCTAAATCTAGATTTTACATTGATCAATAAAATCAAAGTAATGCAACGTGAAAAAATAAGGTTATCTGAAGATATTCTCGATATCTCAAGAACTTCACATCGAACAATGAATCAGATTCATTAAATTTACTCCATTTCTATAAATAAACGAAATGAATAATTGATTGAATATGTAAGTACTACTTAACTATTTAATTTGAGCGGCGTATATTTTTCCTTGCAACTGCAATTACTGAACCCTTGCCGATTGCTTTACTCAATGAACATAAAGAGAGACTTCTAGTGTTTAAGACAAATGTGAAAATTCCCAAAGGAGAAAATCAGTAGAAACATATTATTTATGCGAAGAGATATATTGATTAATAAATCGAATAAATTCAACGACCAAGTGCATAAGATTTATTTTATATAGAACTTAACTTTTGCTTGTTGTATTTTAACGTTTTCTTGAGGCACGCAAGACCTAAACCGGTCTACTATAGGAGTATACTATAGGACATTCATACAAAAATAGAACGATGAGGAAGGAACAGTTTTATGATTGGTGTACAAAAGACCTGGTTATTTGCTTTCAGCGTGGTTCACGTTAAAACGAACAAAAAGTGGATGTCAGTGATGTTCCAGGTGATTGGTTGCACGTCAATTTAAAAACATCCCGTTTGTCGATAATTCATCGATTGAGGCTCGATTGGTGGAATAGGAACTATTCTCATACAGAGCGCGACGAATCTCGATCGAGCAATTAGCGAAACGAAGATGATACGTACAAACAAGAATGCTCGTCCTCTGTCCTGGTTGTAACGTAATCTACGAAAACCGAATATTCAGATTACCGGACAACGTGATCATTAATGGGCAACCTAACTATTGAACCAATGTATTGATATATACAGTGCGAGTCACCTAACATTACAACCTAAAATATCTCCGTCTGTATTGCTCTACCACAGCGACGAGCGAAACCAGGACTGCATTGGTGAAAAGTTCTTTTGTGTGTTTGGTGGGATTATCAAGGAATCCTACAGTGAGAGTCAAAAGAGAGTATACACCATACAAAAATGTTGCTCGTATAATATTTAGACATCTTAAAATCGAATTTAGCTGCAAGTGTTGCAGAAGTTCAATTGCCGAATTCATGGGTCTTTGAACAAGATCGAGACCCAAAGCATACCGCGAAGGTGGTTAAAGATTGGTTGCTACAGAACACTCCAAAATAATTAAATCCTCCACCACAGTCTCCAGATCTTAATGTAACAGAACATTTGTGGAAAATATTGCATTAGACTCGAAATTATGAAAAATAAACATTACCAGCAAGGAAAACCTGAAAACGGAATTAATAAAAGCATGGAATAACATTTCTGTTCTAACAACACGTAACTTGATTGCAACAATGCCAAGGCGATTAGCTGCTGTAATAAAATTAGAGCTAAAGGTGAACCGATAAAATATTATATGTACATAATTTTATTAAATAATAATGAGAAATCATTCTTAATACACTCATGTGTACTCACTTTTGACTCGGTTTTTTTTACTATTAATTTGTATTCCTACATACTTTATACCTTTTCAATTAATTTTCAATTTATGCAACATGAATTTTTGAATAAATTTCGTGCCTTCGAGCTGTATACTCACTTTTAACTCTCACTGTATATTTTCAATTATGCCCAGGCAATGCAGTTATTAATTCAGACATATGCTGTAACCAGCTAGGCAAATTAGAAGAAGCAATAGCAGCAGACCTTCACGAGTAGTGCAAATTAAACAAAATTGACTAAATCCTTTGAAAATATACTACGAGATTTACTTGTAAAGTGAACCCAATTGTTTTTTTCTAGAATCTGGACAACATTTTAGTAGAGCTTGAAGAAATCTGCGAGCTAGGAGTATATTGTACATCTAACTTAAATTTCTCTAAACACTATTCCACCATTGCCAATAGGTCTCTAAAAACTCTTGGGTTTATTAAACGTTTTTCTTCCGACTTATATAGGAGACCATATAACCGCTTCGGTTATTTGGTCTCCCACGTACGATAAATACAAAATTCTTCTAGAACGCGTTCAGCATAATAGATTCATCAGACAGTTTTCTAACATTTTGCATGGTTAACAAAATGGGAAACTGATGCTTCTTTATCGTATGTAAGTTCAAAAACAAAAGAATTCACAAACTTACAAGTATATCAGGTAGAATGAATATAAGCAAAATTAGCATTTGCTTTTTTCGAAAGACAAATAAGACTCTCTTCGGAGCAAATTTACCCGAACGGTATCAGTGCAACAAACACGTATGCTTTCTATGAAACAGTATCAGAAACTATGTTACTCAAGGAACATATTTTCAAGTAATTTTAACAAAAGTCGGTAATGTTCATGTAAATTAAACGTTCCGATAAAAAGTTATTACGTGTCAATTTGTCATTTTCGTTCTATTTAACCTGAATGGTGCCCGAGGATTAAAAAAGCTCCTGCTGCCAAACAATTTTCGAACTAAATGGCAAAATAGCAGTTGCATTACGTAACAATTAATAGGTGAAAATCATTCAGAGATTGTGGAGATTATATTAATCAAACATTGTCATGATGGGATACTGAAAAAGGAGCGCCTTATCGACGAAATTCTTGGCTACAGATCTTTGCTACTATAATTCGATTTTTATTGAAACTTCTGAAATGGAATATACTTCTTATGTTCCGACAAGTGCATAGTAAAATCTCTATTGCACGAAATTGAATAATGCATTTGTGTTCATGAGGCGTGTATTGTATAAGATCAAAAACGGGGATAACCTGACATTCTGTCTCTTTGTAAACTATCTTTCACTTTTATATCTGTTATCGATAACGTACAATTGGACTGCACGAAACAGAACGATGCAGCTATATTGTGGCAATACATTCGTTGCGTTGAAGTATCGCCTGTTTGATAACGTGGCAAGCGATACACATTCTAAAATTCTATAGTAAAAGCTGAAATAAAAGAGTATGTATATTTATTTATATAATTCTCTGAGCAAATAAGATGGTACTGAAGGACTATTGTATTTTTTCATTATGTCAGGAGTTGCCAGAGAACAATCGAGAATCGACTAAAAACAAACAATTAATTTGTATCAAATTTTGCTTATTTGTAGATTCGCACAAGGACTATCGGTTTTTGGTATTAGTTCGTATACTAGACTTTAGGAAGAAAGCGGGCAATGTGTTCTTGTGACAATTTTCAGAAATCTGTTATAGATAGTAATGTTTGACAAAAGGTATCAAAACGCAGTTAGTGTCAAAAAGTTACAGGAAAACAAAGCTTTGCTAGAATGTTTATTACCATATACTTTACATTTCCTTCATGCAATTTGTTCACATTGTTTACATTATTCTGGGTTCTTTGCCGCCCTTTACATGTTAATAGCTTTGCAGACAAAACAATTAATCAAACTTTTTAGTTGACGATTTTCAAAATACGTTAATATTGAAAGCATCATTGTCCATTCGAAATAATTAGTTCAATCAAAAACTCTACTATTACTTTAAATTGTTACATAAACCTTATTTTATAAGGCGAAAACAGACATACATCTTTTGGATCACCATGAGTTTTCAGATACATTTTTATCAAAATCAGATGATGCTTTTGTTTAGGAATGATTTGAAACTGTACTGTGCATGTGGTGAGATGTGACGGAACTGCTTTGTTTAGAATTTTTCGATAAAAATTTGGATATATATATTATGGATATGCAAGATGCAATTTCAGTGGAAAAATATCATGCTGACGTTTGTCATATTAGAAATTTGTTGTATTTACCAAACCTCTACCTATTTTGGTAGTTTGACAGCTTTTTATTCCATAAAGAATTCTGTGACACTAATTGGTTGAAATCTGATTTCAACATTGGTTGGACCTGAAATAAATCGTCTTAAAACAATGGAAATTTGTTGAAGTTGGACTCAAAGAACTGTCGAAGTAGTTGAACAAGGACAGTAAAATTAATATTCAGTATCTTGATAATTAAGAATAACTGCAGTTGTTAATTCGCTTACGTTCGATGAAGGCATATTTAAAACCGTTACTTTCAGGATGACCCGATAGAATTCCTTTAATCATTTATTTCAGCAAAATTCCTCAAGGGGCTGATAAAAATTAACACGCTATCCATCATGCCCGGCGACACCACCTTTCATTGCATCATTTATATACTCCGCATTTTATCAAATATCATTAGCAAGTTCGCTATTTGCATGCATGCAGATAAGCAATCTGATCAAATTTCCGCGGAACAGATAGTAATAGCCGATTATTCGAAGGTAACTAGCCGGCTGAGCAATTTTCACACAGTGTGTTTACGCTTTTTACAAGAAACCACGTAGCTTCGCTTATCGTAAAGGGGGTTAAAATGCAGGTAACATTACGCTCAAGACATAGCATAAATCCAAGGTTCGTTACGCGTTTATAATGCTATTGGTTAGCCGTTGGTAGCTGGCCGGTATTCGTCCGTAATGCATTTCGCTTCTACAATCTCGGCCAGGCGGAATAGCGTGCAAGGTAAGGTGGTACCTATAAACTAACCAAGCAGGCCTATAGTCGGCGGAACCGCTAAGGCGTCTGCGTTATAATATATTACGAGCCCTCCCGGCATCGTTGAAGGAAGGGTTGGGAGGTAGGAAGAGGTGGTTTCGTCGCCCAAAGGGGACCGCGGTGTGCCACACGACGTTACAGATAACATCTCATTGTCACAGAACAGCGTGTGAATATATCACGCGCTGGCACCATCGGCTGTATCCTTGCCGGACGATTCTACGTGCCACCACTTCGAGGTCCCGCCAATAAGATACCTATTAACCCTCCCGCTCCGTTTTGGTCAAATTGACCCGACACGAACATTCGATACTGAATAACCTTCTAATGAAACATTGGATTTAAATGCTATTAGCTGACCTCGATTAAAATTACTTGCAGAATGTGTCCTTTAACCCTGCTGCTCTCCTCGGGTCTATACGACCCGAAATGAAGATGACGTTAAACCATTTGCACACGAGTCGCGACTTTGAGGCACCATAATATTTATATATCGGATTATTTACTCTTAAAATAAATTACTTACAATTATTTTTTATGCCATACATACTACATCGTACACTTTTCATAAGCACCCAATTACCAAGCCAATGGTGCACAGATTAAAACAAATCCTCGAATCGAACTTAATTGCACTCGCATTCGTGAGTTATGTATACATTGAATGTAGAAGACTTCGAGCGGAAAGGGTTAAATAGGTACATCCTATGTCTTTAGATATATCTTTTTAATATTCAATGTATTTAAATTTTGCGTTTACTTCTTAAGAATGAATTGTTTTGAAAAATTATTTAAATACATTGAATATTAAAAAGATATATTTAAGAGCATAGTACCTATGGAAACGTAATTTTCAGTTCGGGTCATATAGACCCCAGGAGAACAGCAGGGTTAAAAAGAACTGAATATGTACTTATCTTTGTTATCTTCATCGCTTCCTTGAACGCCTTTGTCTGCAAGCATTCGAAGTAGGTTTACCTTCCTATTGTCTGTTTATTCCACTTGAGTAGGTTCAGTCATAAGCATGCTATTTTGAATAAGTAGAAGAATATTCGAGCGATGGTTTTTATATGAACCAACACGTAGGTATTAGTTAAACCGTTCCGCACAATATCTCGATGAACATTTTCTCATGAAAATACTGTGATTCAGTTGGTATGCATGTAATAAGTAATTGTAATATCATTGTTATTATTGAAAAGCAATAGTATTGGAAGATGGAATCTACTCAAACGAAGAAATTAGCAGTTTATTTAACTCATTCGCTACGGCAGCGTCTGGCCAAAAACCGACAATACGATACGGTCTTACGGGCCACATTTTTCCAGTACAAAGAACGAAGTACAATTTGCATGCAAAATTTCATTTAAACAGTCAGGACGCATAATGGTAAATCAGATGACTATGCAGTTTTTCTTTGAGCGTCTGTAGTACCTACAGGGCAGTTCGCAAAGGCGACTATAGTCGTCCGTAGTATCAAAAGGGTTAAAGACGCTGATAATTGCTGAAAAAACGTACAAGGGCTCTGACGGTCAATAGAAACGCAATAGTAGTCGCATCGAACACGATATGTAGCCTTACCAATAAGGCATACCACTGAATACGGTATTACGAATTATTCAAACTACTTTTTCTGTTATGTCTGATCTTGTACGACTTTGAATGTAATTGTATACCATATGGTTGACCTCGTATTGACAGTCGTGTTCATATTATATAAAAAAAATATATAGCATCCCATTTATACAATTAAAGATCACCTTCGTTTTTCGCAAAATATTGTAAATATAAAAAGTTAACCATTTTATTGCGTTAATCATAAAACACTGTAAAATTTTTTCCTCTTATTATATACTATTACTTGCTAATAAATAAACTTCTCATTTTTTCTCAAATTAACGTGTCACATATGTGTGACGTGTGGTCTATATCAAAAACATTTTTCACACAGCCCAGCGTCACATATGTGAAACATTCTCATTATTCCTATTTACTACATTTCATGCGTGTATAACGAAAATCTGCAGTACATTGTGCAAAAATGCAAAGAGCAAAGCATGGTCTGCGGCGGACGTTTCTCCTCCTCGGGCCGCGGTAGCGAACGTGTTAAATATAATATCGCTGTATCAGAGATATTAACCATAAATAAATAATAATATGAATAGCGAATCAAACTCCTGTAACAGTATACGACTTGTAACTGCCACGGGCATCTTTAGTCGATCGAATTCTAAACTCGAACGAACAATACTATTAAAAGACTGCAGAAGACGCATGGCCGTGCTCCATTTAATAGACTACAAAATCATAAAATTGTTTCGCAATTATTCGACGCCAAGGTGCTTATTAATTTGATTACGCAAGAGTACTTCGAAAAGGCGAGGCCATTATGTTACAGATAACATCTTACTGTCAAAGTGGAGTGCATAAATAAATTACACGGTAGCGTCATCGGCACCTTGGAAGGCTGAAGGCGCAGGAGCGGTCGTGACGAGTAACGTGTATCGCCGTGGGGCTTGTAAATGAGGGAATAACAATCGCGGATGGGGAGATAAAAGGGGAGTGCGGGTTGTACCACGGTGTTCTACACGGTCGAGGGCAAATTCTCCCCAATTACGGTATTCTCTACGAACTGTACAACCTGGTTCCTTGTATAATAATGTAACAATTGCCCTAAGGGCCTACGAAGCCTTCTACGTGTAGCAACACTTTATCCTCACTCCCACGGGATTATTTGAATGTCGACTGTGCACGATTTACTTTTATTTGGGAAATCGGCTGCATAATAGATATGACATACGTCGAACAATGTGTTTCTTTCTTCTGAACGACACAAAGCAAGGAACACTTGCGATTCTAGACAGGCCCCTTACACGCAGACTCGTTCAGGCATGGTTATCGCAAATGCATGCAATGTACGGTGACTCGCATTAATATTTGGACACCGTGTTGTGCGAGATATTACTGCTGTATATATTTGTTTATAATAGTGTTGACGAATTGATTGTTTTCTAATGTATCAAAGTGCACATTGTAGTTGATGAAAACATGTATTTTATTTACCTAATACACGTACTTTTGTAAATAACAAGTGACAAGTTAAGTGAAGGGTAAGGGGGAAGAACACGGTATATCCATTTTTATTCTGCAGCGTTCAACTTGAAAGAAAAATTAAAATAATGTAAAACAATTATATTTTCGCTCATTTTTTTTTTTGTGGCCTAATTAGAGTATAACTTTATGCCGTGAAAAATACAGTTTCATTCATTGGACTTTGTTTCTTTACTGATGCACTAAAATATTAAAAATTGATTTTCTCAATGAAGCTGTTTGGTGTCATTCCGTGTTTTTTACCCTAACCCTTCAAATAGTGTCCAAATTTTACGTCGAAAAAATGTTCAGACACGCAATTTATCTTGCTGCTTATTCGCTGTAATAATTCTGTTGTGTCGCTAATAGAAAGTTCGTATACAATCAGTTGTTTTATTGCTTGTGAATGTAACGTACAGTGTATCTGAGAAGCTCAGTTTTGTTTGAAATTTTGTCAATATTATACAGAATGTGAGTGAAAATGTGACGTAAAGCAAGAAACACCTCGTTTCTTTTTCGCCAACTCGTTATTTATAATGGAGGGAAAAGTAAATCGTATCATAAAAATGCCAAATTGTTAAATTTTGTAAGTTATTGATTTGCGTGCATAGATAAAATCTATAATGTCTATTCATTGAAGGAAAAAGTGGTTCCAACTACTTATGATAAGACCTCATAGCAATATTCAATCCGTCAGGATCATTAACATGTGCCTGTGGAATTTATTACAATCAGTCTTGTTTCTTAAAATGAGGATTATATGACTTACACCACTATAACTTTTACCCCCTCATATATTAGCATTACCATACTAATTTGTATTTCATACTTCTGTTGCAACTGTTTAACAAAGTATTTATAGAATATTTTTTGCTCATTACTGTATGTAGAACATAGTGTCACAATTCCGCAGGAAAAACCTAGGACACTGTGTGTACAAGCTGTTCTAACCGTTTATCGATGCTGAATCTGCCCTGAATGTAACTTTCAGTTATAGTAAAGTGGTTTGTATAATAGAAACGTATTGCACTTCTGAACTTCAATGGCTAGTAACATCATCTCCATCGTAACATTCCACCGTGTTTGTAGGCTAGGGATCGATTTTTCACGGCGATATTTCATGTAGGAATGCCTGTCTTCCTGTCGCAACAGTGTGTATCACGATTTTCATGGCAAATGAAATGCCTCGGGGCTGTAATTACACACTCCTTTGTAATTATAGTCTGCTGTAATTGAAACGATCCCTTATAAGTAGAAGACTTTGATCTTCACTCAGTAAACAATCATAGCCTCCCTGTAAGTTTCGATTTACCTGCAAGCATTGTATTTTCGATCGTATTCCACATTGTGTTTTTAAACCACTGCCACGACATTTGCAGAGATAGTCCACACCTGCAAACATAGGGAGGAGTTTTAATTAACAGAAGTTCTTGAACTTCTTGTTTCCAAGATACAACCGACCGAAGTTTTAGCACGATCATACATGGATGAAGAATTACAAATATAATACAGCATATGGCAGAAATGGTGGTAGAATCCAAAAAGGAAATTCAGGATGTAAAATACAATCATTCCATGGAGTACACACGCACTTAATTAACAATACCTTCGTGTACGATATATTTACTTAACTATAATAAAATCTACTTATTTCTAATATACATTATTTCTTTAATTTGGCCTTCTAAATAAGCATGTTGCGGGATGATGTTCAGCGATAAGGATAACCGTTTCGAAAGGAGATTAGAAGCATGTGACTATCAGTTCACGTTTCTTTGCTTCGTCGAGAACTTCTTTGTGGGCGATATCGAGGGTTGCACTTTCAGCAATTAATAATTTAACACGCTATTCATTGTAATGTGTCATCCATAAGATTAATTGTGTTTCTGAGATTACAAAACTAATAATATGTTCAGGGTCAAAATATGTTCACAAGTTAGACTAATTATTTTCTGCTTGTTTTTGTTACCCTTCATCGTCAAGTCACTTTCGATTGTAAAGGAATTCGATATTTATATCAAATAAATTTTTTTATTCGCCCATATTCAGTTCTAGAGTGTGAAACCATCCCTCAAATAATAACCGGCACTATTCATGTTAATGGATATTAATTTCATTAATATCTTAAAAATGACGGGAAATAGTAAAATAATTCACCAAATAAAAATTTGATGGCTTATTATATTCTACTGCAATACGCAGAAACGTTATTTTTCATTTCCAGTTTAAATAAAAAATACCCGTACACTTATGGTTACACTATTTCATGCTTGTTCCTAAGGACGAGAAGGCAACAACATTTCAATCTAAATGCAAATACATGTATTAAATCGACTCGATATCAGAAATGTGTCTTATTTTCTTTGCGGTGGTACATCCGATAAATCAACTAGACAGTGGCTACTCTAAAAGATAAATAATAATACCTTACGATGTTTAGTATTCGGTAAATGAACAACCAATGAAAAAATGAATAACATTAGTTAATGAAATTCTTTTATATGTTGATAGAACTTAATGTGCCACTAAATATTTATTGAAACCACTTATTTGTATTTTTATATAATTTCTAAGGTATTAGTAGAAATAAGTACAAAAACATTCGTCATGCTATAAGGGGTGGTTTCACTAAAAGAACTTAACATGTGCCAAGAAAAAGATTTATTTGACCCACCGTAAAGATTGTTTCACACTCAACTGTTCCGTGTCTCGGCTGTGACGACTGAGTGAGTCGATACGTCATTCTTTCTGTTAGAGTGAGTAGAATAAGATCGGTTATGGTCAGGCGACCGTAGAGCAGGTGGGTCAAAAAGACCTGGCATTTGTTGAGCGAAAGTTAAATAGTTTATGGAGGACAGGATGATAGATTATATTTGTAAATTTACCATATTTTATCATAAAATATATATTTTGAAATAATAAAGAAGAATGTGTGTGTTACAAAAGTATTTGGCCAATACTTAAATATTAAGAAAACTACAAAATAAATGAACGTTAACATAACTTCAACGATACAAAACAACAAAATCGCTTAATATTTTATGGAATATCCTTTGGAATCAATAACTGTCTGCATCCTTTTAGACATAGATTCCAAATGTTTCACTATTGTGACAGAAGGAATATTTTGACATTTTTGGCAGAGTATTTCAAACAATTTGATAGCATTTGGAAATTTTATTCATTAGTTATACTTCTTTTTAAGTAATCCCAGAGGTTCTCTATAGGATTTAGATCCGAACTTTGTGATAGGTATTTAATAATGTTTACGTCATTATGAGTTAACCAATTTTGTACGGCACGAGAGGTGTGTTACGAGTAGAGCTCTTACTATCCGGATATCCGAGTACTCGAAATACTCATTATAATCAGGAGTTGGATTCGAGATTTGAGTCCGGCAATGAGTACTCCAGTATGTGAGTCTGAGTACTCGTGTATCCGGACTTTGATCCGAGTATCCGAGTCTCAGCACTCGAACATTCGAACTTGGATCCGAGTATCCAAGTCTGAGTACTCGAGTATCCAGACTTGGATTAGTATTCGAGTATGCAAGTATCTGGATTCGGATCTTCTTTGCTAATTACTGAAATATAAAGCTTTCTTTATCTAGATATAAGTTCAAGAATCCGGATACTCTAGATTCGGATACCCGTAAATTCGAGCAGAAGTAAGAGCCCTAGTTCCAAGTAATTGGCGTGCTGATATATTCAATTACCATTCATGGTGTACATTGTATGTGGTAACATATGATTTTCTAATATCTCGACGTACACTTCTTCATTCATGATACCTTTTATTTACCTTAAAGGACTAACACTATGAAAAGGACACCTAAACTATACTGCTTCAAATATATACTCCTCCAAGTTTTACTGTAGAAATTTGCTAAGAAACGTCAAATCTTTGACTTTTCTGTCGACGAACTCACTAAGTTCTATCACATTTAAGTAACTTAAACTCGCTTTCATCACTAAAAGGCATATTGGATCAATCGGCTACTGGCCAATGAAGGTGTTCACCAGCAAACTGAGGTGGGGTTTTCCAACTTTTTTTTTAAATTAATGTTCTTTTTCACTTCATGTCGTTAATGTAAATCAAAACATGTTAAGCGACGCCGTACTGTACGTCCATTTAAATTTAAAATGTCAGTTTCGACTAAAATTGCATGAATTTTTACTGTTGTCATTTGCGGATGAGTTATTGACAATCAATGTATCTTTCTGTCTTGCTTAATGGACGTTTTTGTTGGTTGACTGAACTTTGACAGGTTCTCTAAGTGACGCCGTACTTTAAATTGTTTTTTAACCTTCTATAACCGGATTTTTCTGCTTATGTCGAAAATGGTACATCAGGTAAATGATAAACTTTGTATCGTGGGATACAAACATAACAATAAATGAACAGACTCTTTAGTGGCAGTATAGTGGTAAAATATAATTGTACAAAGTGATAAATAAACGAAAGAAAACTTGTAAAATATACATATATGGAGGGTTAATATTGTACACAATTTGCTTTGAAATGTCAAACTTCGTCCTCGTGCCATCCTAAAAAGAATAAAGTAAACGTATAAAATGAAGATTTCACAAATATTTATGATTTAATTCATGGATTACACGTATAAATTAAATATTCGAATACTTTTATCCAGTTAAATATAAATAAAACTTACTTTATATTTTATAATATGTAGTTGTCTCCGTATAACTTTTATGAAAGTTAGCGATGGACTAATAAATAGTAAACACTCCGCAGAGCAGACATTTCGTAAAATCACCATGACAACAAACAAAAAGAAAAACGTCTGTGTCCGAATTCATTTGTCCGACACTGTAGATGGACTTACATTATGGAATTAGTACAGTTGAAACTGCAAGGTGAATGATCGATTGGGAGAAGGGTTCGTCCGTGAAAGGACAGTCAGAAATCGGTTCGAAACAGTTCCTTCTGTTGTGCATAATTTAGAAAATGAAACATGTGGGTGGTCGGATTGTTGGTTGAATCGCGAAGTTTTGCCTCAGTTGGTGGAATGTGATGTTCATAAAACCACTGGAGAACTCCCTCGAAAACTCGGTCTGTCATTCAACAGTCGTACGAAGTTTACGGGGAATCAGGAATTTGCATAGTAAATTCGCTATTAAACTTCTACTATCTAAACTATTGGCAAGCGGCATGTTGATTATTCGAATGTGTATAAATAAATGACGGATAAAAAGTCAGACTAAATTTAACCGCTTGAGTGCTGAGAGTCGATATGCCGATTCTCCCATTCTATGCCAAAAATGCGGAGAGTCGATATTCCGACGCCAATGTCATAAAAGAGAAGACTAAATAAAAAGAAAGAATAAAAAAAGAATTAATAAAATCTTTCAATATTTGGGAATGTTATCGTTATTTTCTTAAAACCATTATAATATTGTTATTAGTACAAATTTTACTCCGCAATTTTGGCATATATTAAGAAAACATGTTCAGCACTCAAACGGTTAATAACCAAGCCAGATTAATTGCGTATAACTGAATTATATATTCGTGTTACAATAAATTCTGAAATAAATATATAATTAATTTACGAAATAATAAGTAATCGTATTAAAGTATAGACTCAGATAAAATGGTCGCGTATATTTGGATTCGTCCAAATTCAGATTTATGTAAATTAGCTCATATTATCGGAACGAAGAATTGTTGGTAGAGGGGAGATTTACTAAACCTTTATTATTTAAACAAATGCAATATTCTAAATTACTCTGCCCCAACGCTTTCGAATAAACGGAGTCTTATTATAATATTTGCATAGTCGAAATCTCTACATCATTATTGCGGCTTAATTATTAGCCTAAACAAACGAATCGGTACCACTTGTTGGTCTCGATTTACTTGAGTAACTACCAGTCGTTTATCGTTTTATTGAAATCATACTATTATCATAAAGACAGAGTTTCTTTGTATATTCGCAAAAACCTCAAAAACTCCTAAACCGATTGTTATGAAATTTTCACACTAGCTTCCTTACTTTTTCCGGAGTGTCATGGGCTATATTTTATTGCGGAATAAATAATATATCGAGATAATAAAACATGGGACTATTTTTTGTCGGCATGCCGGTGAGTCGTCCACGGGGGCATAGTTCACGCACAGCCGCTAGGTGGCTAAGCTCGACGCTCGCGCACTCGAAAGGGAATTCGCCCGGTTTGCAAAATATAAAAAAAAAACATAATATTCCGAATTTTATACAATATAGCATTGGAACAGCAATTTTATAATAACATTTTCATTACGAATTGAGCACCATGCTTGAGAGAATCATGCAAAATATGATTCGTCCAATTTTACATATAATTTAACGCCAAAGTATTATTCAGTTAGCAAAATATCCGATGCAAGTGTATGCAATATGATACAAATACAGTATTCCACTTTTATTTATTCAACTTAATAAAAATAATAGAAGTAATGCCGCTGGGGTAATCCTCTGGGCCGATTATTTATTTAAGTTAATATTTACCTTGATTGTTGTGAATTTCGGCAGCAGTTCTGATATTCAATAATATCGTATCAAACGTAACTCAAACAGCACTCGTGAAAATAAACAGAGCACATTTCCTGGGCAAGATGAAGAAGTTTTCAATCGCGCCACGGAAATCAGAAGCTCGCACAAAACCAGTTAAAAATAAACCGCCAGAAATACGTACGCTAATGCAGGGCGCAGCGATGCGACAAAATTTTCATAGATGTTGCAGATATGTCGATACGTGCTGAAAAAATTATGACTTGAGCTTTTCAGCGTGCCGCGTTTACGGTAGGCCCAAGAATACCCTTGCAGTCTTTCCATATGTAACGGAATATACTGCTATTATATGAACTGCATCACTCTGCATATTCAATTTTGCCAGTAAATATGTAAGCGACAGTATACATACATTGAATAAAAGCAAGCATGCCTTCAACCGCAAGATTCCAGTTCTAGGCCGTTTACAACTTGACTGATTGGAAACACATTAACCATAATCTGATTAATATTTTGCCGGACATATAGATTACGTGAAAACAATCGTCTGCCACGAAAATTGTTTATACAGAACATTTTAAAAATTTTTCTTAGTTATTTCTCACATTGGTTTCTTCAAGGTCATTTTCTCGTGTATAATACAAATTCTTTTCTTTAATTTGAAAGTGCAAAAATAAATATATGACTGAATGAGAAGGACTAGTAACTTGTAATTTCTAGGAAGTCACTTAAAAAGTCGGGATTGCATTAAAAAATGTGCGTCTCACAGCGAATACTCAAGTTTCAGTCACTTATATCTCGAAAATAAATCCGCAGATTGGAAAATAGTAAAGGACTCCCTGATTTATCTTGGCTTGTAGAATCACCCCTTAAAATATTTACCAGCAGTAGTGGAACACCCAGTATGTATCAAGCAAAATGTATGTACGTGCAAGCTCTCAAGAAAATAAGTTTATTGGAAAATATCACCATAAATTATATATTTTCGCGAAGAGCAATTTTAACTATTTCAATTTTCTAAATAAGATAAATCTGAAAGGATAGTTTTCGATACAATATTAAGAAGAATATATCAATATCAAAGTTGTACATACAAGCTTTACATTAATGGGAACATTGTTTCAAATAAAAGTAACTGAAATTACCTGAACGAAGATAACAGTTTCGCGCAGCAGTGGTTTATCAAAGTTTTTAACAAATTCTATTAACGTTCGGTCAAATAATTGGTTTCGCCAGCGATTTCAACTAAATTGGAAGGAATTTGACGTCTTGTATGAAAATATCACTTTAATCATTTAATCTTGAAATATCGTTTCGGAAAGTTCAGGGAAATTACAGCTTTATCGGGCTATAAGTCAACCATGAATCGCCACGACGTTTCTTTATCGTGTTTCATTGAATTTGTGCCTTTTCTACGTACTACCAGGGAAATAATTCTTTTTCTCCGGTTTACTTCTAATATAAAATATTAAACAAGTTACAGTAAATTGAAATCGTACAGTGTGGGGCGCTTCTATGAGAATACCTAAATAATGCTGCAAACCTAATGGTTAGAAAAAAATTCTTTCAAGATCACTTTTCCGAGATTTCACGTTCATTGATGTTTTTCTAAATGGCATTAGTTACATATTTTTGTTACATAACACCTTTATAACTGATCTTACAAGGACTTCAATGCGTACAATATCATAAACTTTAAATAACCTTGAACTTAATTATTCAGAATTAAATAGTGTCCATTTTAAACTGTGATTTGAATTCTCCAGCTTTCTGGTTCCAGTACTTACTAACAATGTAATTGCGTAAGATGTGTTGGTAGAAGGTCTGACTTAGGTCACGGCATAATTATATTTATTAACCCTTTGCGGACGACAGACGCATATATGCGTTCAAAAAAATCGTCACCGTGTGCTACGGGTCACCGCACTGGCCTAGGCACACGCGTTTACTGTACGCTTTCAACCTATGTATTTAGGCGAATTATCATCTTTGCTTATTTCATTAAAATATATATGTCTCGTTACATATTTTGCAATTTTAAAGGACTAAAACAACTGAGCAATCGACATCAAATATATAATTATAATTAATTATTAAATTGAACGCGTGTTCCACCACGGAAAATTTCAGCATATGGTGCACGATTTTTTCCGAAACTTTCGGCCTCAAAGGGTTAGTATGTTGAATGCCGTGGGCGTGACCGGGGGCCGGCACCTAAAATTTAATTTACTTAAATAATTATTCATTGTCGCAGAATTCGGTGCAAACTTCATACTGAAACGATAATGTAGGAACAAAAAAACACGATTGAGTACTCAAATCTTTTTGTTCTTTACGATTTGTATAATGAATAGTAAAGTATATCGTGTCTGATTAGGTATGGCTGTTTTCACTGTGTTACTCGGCGCGTTAATACACAACAGGTGGATGTAAAAGTTGTTTTAAAATATCCGATATGTACTGAGCCAATAATACACTCGTTACTTTTTGCTACTTTTGAGATTTGAAACATTTCTACGCACACCTACTGTTTTAGTTTCATTTCTTCATTTCAACAAAGTCCCCACCCCAAAAACACCCAAATCGTTGAATTGGACGTAATGGCCCGACCTTGTTTATCAGATCCTGCTCCAGTGGCTTTCCTTCTGTCGAGAAAACTAAACAATGGTGCTTACCGTGAGCAGCCAACCACTTCAGAAAACATGAGAAGGAGAATACATTGAACTCGTGCATTCCTTTTATCAGAAATGATTAAAAGGCAATCTAGTAGCGAGAATTTAAATAAATATTTTGCATTTAAGGACATCATTTTGAACATTTAGATTAATTTCAAGACAATTATACATAAAATTTAAACATCAAACTTTGCGTTATCCAATTTAAAATTCCTACATTCAAAGTCATATGAAGATTATGATTTTGTATTGAACTTGTCTTGACACCAGTTATAAATATATTAACGCGTTGAATGCCGTGGGGATCACTGGCGATCAGCACATCAAATTTAATTTAATTAAGTGATTATTGATTGTCACAAATTTCTGAGCAAACTTCATATTGAAACACTAATGTAGGAATGGAGGAACACAGTTGAAAACTCAAATCTTTTTTTTCTTTACGATTTATATAGAAAATAATAAATTATATCGTGTCTGATTGGGTATGGCTGTTTTCACTGTTGTAACGTGTTAAATAAAAACTGTATGGGGCCATTTAAAAGTACGATAACTTCAAAATAATTGATGACTTTCAAATCTAGAAAGAAATGAACTTGGGGGAAATTATTGTTCAATCATCATATTTGCTATCGACACGTTTTTTAATGAGTTCAAAAGTAACGCATACGTTTGCATACTAGTGCACATCTAAATACCTCACCCTGTATCCTTATTCTTCAGAGGAAGCTTCGTTTTCGAGACAAACGACTTTGAATATCTGTCAGCTTCGCGTATGGAAATACAACATGCTAAAAACAGACAGCATAACCTGAAACAGTGGGATTCTACATGAAATGATATGTTAAAATTACAGAAAATGTCTTTTCTGACATAGTCTTTTTCCAAGAAAACCAAATTTGCAATTTTCATTCGTTTTATGAGGTGCAGTTTAACAATATGACTGTCACGATTTATTAACTTACTATTATTACTCCATCCTCTTACATCAATAATATAAGTAACTTCCATCATGTTTCACTTTGTTAGAGTTTATAAGATATATTCATTATGCTATACATAATCGAATAAATAATGATTTAATCTAACAATAAGTGTCACCAAAATATGAGTGACATGGCAGGCAAAGTGGTAAAATAAGGAGAGTATTTATGCAGCGCATAGTTTTCAATAACAATTTTATTTTATCAACTGGAAAATTATTGAATGTTTCGAAACGTGAGCACATACACTTTGCTGATCACTTAATTTATGTTTTGACCCAGTAAGTCTTGAAAATTTTTGCGCGGGAAGCTCCATTTTCGGGGAAAAAGGACTTGAAATGTTACGGCTTGCTCACTGGGCGAGTTATGACACGTCGAGTAGAAAGATCATGATTCACTGAATGAAAAAGTTACGATTGATCGGACGCGAAAGTTATGATTTGTCGAGTGAAAAATCGTACGATTCCAACAATTAGCAGAGTGATGATTCTTCAAGTGAGAAAACATAGCGTTGTTCCTGATACGGAACGATACGGTCTACGCTCTTTGCTAGCCAATATAAATCAATCTGGCGACGATAGATGTTCGTTCGCGGCAACCGTCACCGTATGAAAATTAAAACGGTATATCATGCCGAATCTGGTTAAAAGCGGCGGTGCTTTAAAAAAAAACGATGTACACCATCACACATTTTTTGCTTACGTATTCGTGTCGAAAACCAAACTCCATACAAATATAAACCTGCTATTCCTGCCAGTCGCAGCAATTTGGGTCACTTTTTTGTGCAAATTTCTTTGTCTTTCTACCGTGCATGCCTTCATAATAGTGTATTAACCCCTATGCACAATGGGTCAAAAACGTATTTGCACACTCAGTTTTGTAGAGATATTTTTATGCAAAGAAGTAGCATGTTCATATAATTTTTGCTCTTTTTAATAGTTCGTTATACATACCAACAATATGTTTATTTAGAAACGCTGGGAATTTACCATATTAAAAGTAACGTTACTGTACGATTAAATAAAAATGGTTTTACGAATACGTTTAATCACATAAAAAATATACGTAATTCATTACTATTATTTAAAATTGTTATATATTTAATTATGTATTATATTTCATTTCCTGTAGTATTTACTTTAATGGCTTATCTGTTATTCCACAAATATGCTTTACTACGCGTATAAAATAAAATAAAATATACTGTGAGTCCCCGGTATATGCGCTTATTCAAGTTAAATCAAGATCATTTTGATAATCAGGATTTACGAAGGAAGTGTGGAAACAATATTATGCACGTTATTTTCAAAATAATTCAGTTACATGCATACTTTATTAAAGACAAATATAACATTTATTTATTGAAATAAACTTGCACTTGTAGATTTATTATTTCACATCGTTATGTTGTTTTATACAATGAGGGGCACGATTTAAAATATAAGTGATCTCCTAGTGAAAACTCTGATCTCCTGATACTTAAGTCTCTTACTTCCGTATTCTCTGTATTTTTTTCGACCTATGCTAAACCGGTATCTGTTAATGTCGACCAATTTTCAGTACTACTGATCTCGGCGATCGATATCCTTTGTATTTATACTATGTACATCGTATTTTATTTAGATTATATACAATCATATCAAGTAACAGCTGCACCAATACTCATTTCACATCTTTACTGTCATTTTCAGGATTTTCATTAATATTTACATAATTACGGTTATTTTAGTTTTGTTTATGTAAAGATTGTTCGTGGGATATCTGGAAATATATATGTATATGCGATTCATTTCTTCTATCAAAAACCATTGCGCCTAAAACATAAACAATAGACAATTATACTGAATCTGCGGTACGAGCAAAGGCTCTTTCGCTATGTTTGTGAAGCTTCAGTAACGTTTAACTTAATTACTTTTATCACTATGAACTCCATAGCAAATGACGTATCGTAAACTTCTACAGCTACGCTTCCAGCACGAACCGGAGATACTTGGCCGGGAGAACACGTAGAGACCGAGTTCTTAATTACTATTATTCAGGTAACCGCGCTAGCAAGACTGCCGAAACTTACCGCCCAGAGTTTTTCCAACCGTTCTGGACGCTGATTGGCTACACATAATTACGAAAATTAGTATAAGTATCCGCAGAAAAGCTTCCTACGATTAAATCAAGCATAGTTGCACGTGAGTCTTCGTAAGAAACGATGGTCTGCGATACGAACATCGGGAAATCAGCACTGCGATCAACCGACTGGTTAATCGCTGTTTAAGGAAGTGCCGGTTCCACTGGTCCATGTGCTGCAACTTAACCGATACCCCACCAGATCAGCCCACAGAGTAAGAATCATCAAGAAGAAACCAACATTCAGGAGAAGACGTGCCTCGTGCAGGTTTACTACGTTCCTCTCGGCAGCCATACGGTTGCCTACATTCTCTGATCGACTTGCTGGAATCATATATAATCGTGAGGTGAACAACATGTCCTATTTAAAAAAACCCAGTACGGACACCAAAGTCCACCAGGACTCCTCCTCCTTCCCCAAAAATAGTGCTCAACTGATAATGCTCTAAACATCCCCACTAATAATACATTTTCCATTTATACATCTGATTATTTCTCCCAGTGCCCCGACAAGCAGCACGAAATCCCCAACACATGGGCCACATCCACAGTATTGTTCTCATCTGATGCTCTAGACGCGCATTATGCAAGAGCCTCTACCTCCGCTCCTCTCTTTGTCAGATCTCCACCTGAGAGGTTCACAAGACTCGCCAAAGACATCATAAAAATGGTTGAGGATAAGTTCTCTCTAAACAAAGCAGACCTTCCTAGCTACCTCCTTCGAATTCTATACTTACTCTCTCCAAGAGGGCAAAGCTTTTGCCATAGTCTTCAAGGGATTACTCTACTTACCTACCAATGAGCTCACTGACGAGCTGGAACCCAACGGATTCGCTACCATCCGATGCGCAGTCCTGCACAACCGCTGCCGAGTCTATTGGGGGAAGTACAATAGCACCCGAAGGTACACACAATGCTTCCCATGCCAAGTCTTCGGAAATGCGGCATTGAACTGTAACATCGCTCCGGAGTGTGTCAAATATAGAAGGTCACACTTCTCTAAAGACTGTTAAAAAACTCCTGACCAACAGCCAAAATGCGCGAATTGCCTGGGAGACTACATGGCAAACTTCACACAATGGCCAGGATTTCTCAAATACCTCGACAAGAGAGCCGCAAAAGGATATCCCTGTAGGGTTCCGCCTCAAAACATCACACCCAGAACTATTCCCCTTGCTCAACAATCGTAGCCCCCCACCCCCACCAGGGAAATTACCAACACACCCATTAATCGACCTGAAAATCATGCACTAAACAATAACTTCGCTGGGTTCAGCAGAACTTATCAATAACTAAAACAAGTCATTGACTTCAAGAAAACCATCTCTATGATGTATTCCCTCATTGCTAAACTATCACCAAGGCCGAGAAATTTCTTATCATATGCCAGCACCTGGAGATCATCAGTGACTAACCTTGCTTTACCTGATAAGTTCATATTCTAGAAATTCAAAAAAAGCTTTACCAACGCCTTTGTGAAACTGGTTCATTTGAAACACGACATCCGGATTCGGGAAGCACTACGTCTGTTTCAAGTCCTACTAAGGAGGCTGCGTCTTAAAAGCAGTTGAAGAAAATCCAGAAAAAAGTGGAAAGAGAATTTAGCCTGATGGTGGAAAACTTTGATGGGGGAATCAGTCATTCTTTATAAACAGTTGCTCTATCATATTCTAAATATCTAATAGAGCTCTATCATACTCTATAACAGTTGCTGTATCATATTGTACGAGTGCAGGCTCTCGTCCTATTAGACTATCCAACGAGAGGAGACTTTTCGCAGTGAATTTTCGTGAAGTGTGCATCACACTCACAGTTCATTTCGCGTATTTCATTCACGGAGGAAGCTGCGTTCACAAGAGATGCCATTCCAAATTTTCACATTCAACTATGTCTGGGCAGGAGAATATCTTCACTCAATTAGTGAGGCAAATCGCCAACATCCGTTTCCGTTGAATGTGTGGATAGGCATGGCAGACGATAAACTTTTAAGACTTGTTATTTTAGCAAATCGGTTATCAGGCACATTTTACCATAATTTTTTTGACAAATACGTTATCAGAATTCTTAGATGATATTAATTTTTCCATGATGCATATTAGTGGAAGGCTGGAAATGTGGTTTATGCACGATGGAGCCGCAGCTCATTTTGCATTCCACGTTCGACAACATTTAAAGAGTACCTTTAGTGAAAGATGGATGGGGCGGGGTGAACCAGAGCCATGACCTTCTCGATCTCCTGATTTACATCCCCTGGACTTTTTTATGGAGCATTGTGCACTACACAACAATCAATAACATATACGAATTATGTCAGAAAATAGAAAATGCCAGTGAATTAGTTAGAACACGGACAGAAATTTTTGAAAGAGTACGCAATTCTCTGATACGAAGGCGTCAAGTGTCTCTAAAAATAAAAGGACATGTAGAAAGTCTTCTGCAATCACGAAAAGAAGAAGAGATAAGATAATTCATTGTTTTTATGCAGTACGATAGTTCCTGAAGTGAGCGTACCACTCGCATTTGGCGAGTGCTATCTACCCTTAAAGTTCTCAACCCTTTCTTACCACCCTGTATAAATGATCTCACTTCTCTAAATGACACTCTACTAACCCTTTATGCAAATGATACTGTTATATATGCTTCCTCTTACAGAATCCCACACAGAATTAACAAACTACAAATGCAACTTAATTAGACCTCTACAAAGCTGCAACTAAATTGTGCAAAAATACAGGGTGTTCTATTTACAAGGAAATCCACAATTAATCTTGATCCCATTCCTACTTTAACCCTCAAGGGTAAAAGTATTGAATGGGTCAGAAAAGTTACTTACCTCAGGGTGATCTTTCACCGTAGGCTTCTCTGAGATTTAGCCATTGAAGACGTGTATCTAAAAGCAAGAACAGCTATTGGTGCATCTTCCTTCCTGCTAAAACCAAAATTCGATTCTCGATGAAGTTTGCACATTGTGCAATATGTTCGAAGGACCACCTCCAATGTCGAACAAAAGATGTAGTGTAATTTGAATACCAGACTTATATTCACGCAAAGTTAGAGAAATATATACAGAATTGCCGTGATGGGTCTTACAGAAAAGTGTACAAGTTATTGCATCGGAAATCAAAACGATTCTCGTTTACAATGCTTTCTCACAATCAGTAAAAAGTATCTATACACAGATTTTAAGTATAGCGTTTTACAGTTAAGAAAGAAGGTCGTTGAGGTTCCTCCTGTGCAGTCTTCTGGGTGGGTTAACTATATAGTTCCTTATATCCGCGTGTACATAAGAATAGACAGCCGGAATAAATATTTATAGGCTGAACCCAGTGTCTAATTTCTTACCCGGCATACAAAAGTATAAATAATGTTACATCACATCTCATTTCTTTTTCATTTTTGAATAGATACAACCTTGAATGTTATTATATCGTATATCGTTAAATTTTCTAGATAGCCGCTTTCCCGTAATATTAATAAAAATGTAGTATTCCATTAAAAAATGTATAGTCTCCTTCATACTACAAAAACTATTGCAAATTCCCGACTTTCAGTAATATTTCCTTATTCCTCATTAAAAATAGTGAAACATTTTCCTTTTTTCTCATACGTTTGTTACGTATGAGAGAATCGTTGGGTAATAATAATACGGACACAGCGCACAAGGAGACTTAAATAATGCAGGCAAAATTGAAAATACCTCCTACTTGCTGTTGAATGTGTAAAACATTTTAATAACATACTTTGCACCTCGTTATAAACAGGTCTTTGTATTGTAATTAACAAAAGAGAGCAGCATTGCACTCGCATGTCGTAAAAGAACAGTCAATCCGGCAATAATTATTCGACGCGTGCATTGCGTAAGTGCAGTCTCAAACGCAATGGAATCAAAGTTAAATTAATTCTGAGACGTTTAATTGTGATAAATCACATTTAGTGACTGTGTGTGGCTGGTTGCACTGAAAGCGGGAAACAGTGTGTTATTATGCCAGGTCGGTATGCAATGTTCCTCCTCGAGAACACTAGCGGTTTTCATGTTGGCGCTATTGTTATCCTTACGGCATTGTTATCGAATCTGTTGACACGGCAGGCTTTGCTTTCGGCCGTATACACGTCCGCGAAATAGCCCCATTTTATTTCTTTGAAAAGATTATTGTTCGATCGAATGCTCAAACGACGTAACTTGGTAAATTTTTAAATGGATAGTACGTGCGAACAAGCGGATGGTACGTACTCGACGAACGGACCGTTGCTATCCGCTCGAGAACAGTATTAAGTTTGTTCACGTCGGCTGCACTTTCTACACTTCCGGAAAAACCTGCAAATATCCGACGGACGGAGTAGCATTGAAAAAGTGACAGTTGCGGAACTATACATTTCGTAGCAGCTTCGAAAATGCAGTCGACACAAGAGAATTCGCTGTTTGAGCAGCTCTTCGGCTAACGGGGAAATAAGATTTGAATATTCAACTAGCGGACGCAACATCAATTAAAAATTCGTTATCTTTTCCGTGACATGATGTACTTTTATCGGCGAAAGAGCAGGACGTATCGCATGGCTTGCTTAAAACATTTAAATCTAAAGCTTTAAGTATGAACTTCTTAGAAATCAACCAGTAAAATCATTATTTATTGTTCTTGTCGCAAGTCCCGAATTAACGATTGCATTGCAAAATAAAATCAATCAGTAAAAGTAATAGATATTGAAATTACATTAGCTTTCATAAATTATATCAATGTACTCCTTAATTTATATGTACAGTGAAAAATACTATCACAGTTTCTTATTATAATTTATGAATTTCAATAGAAATGTGTAGAATAAAAATTAATGATCTAACAAACGAAAACGTAGGCGAACTTTACTGTAGATTTACAGAAACATGTTTACTACAAAATTTATTGAATAATTTAAATGATGAGCCGCAAATATCTGTCGGATTTATTTAAAATACTTCTGCACATGTCAATGTTTAGACGTAAATGTGTTGAATGTAAAATCAGTAATTTTTTTAAACCATGTCTTACAAATTATTATATCTGACTTCTAACACTTTTGAAACGCGTCTTCAAATAAATGGTATGTACTGTAGTACCTACTTACGATATTTTGGATAAATATTTATTAAATAATACAGTAGTGATAGTTACAAAGTCTCCTTCAAAAGTATCATAAGCTTAAACAGCACAACAAGTGAGCTTTCCAAAATAGAACAAGCCATTGTAACAGATGCAATAAAAGGTAAGTCCCTGTAACGATTAAGGAATACAGTGTGTCTATCGATAGAATAACTGCTCCAGCAATATTAGTTTCGTGTCTAGAATCTGCCAAAATAGAGTTTCTTTATATTTATGCAGTCAAGACCTAGTCTATAAACTCATCGATTCTCGTAAGCAAATTAACAGAAACACTCTTGAGCTCTGATCTCCAGTTTCCAAAGTTAAACGTATAATACTATCTAACGCGTGTTCAATAATTACAGATAGTGTGGTGTTAGCGGACTCTTCAGACTATATTCTACGTATCGCGTGACTTTCTAAACATACATCTCCTTTGTATGAATGTGGTGTTGAAATGCGTGAAAAATTTGTATGTGTGCGTGTAAAGAATATTGGGACCTTTGGGTCAGAGTTCGAGATCAAATCTCATTAGAAGCTTGCGTGGAGAGCATTATTGAATATTACCTGAAGATTGGGTTCGAGGAGTTATTTCAGTTATTTGGTTGTACCATTGAACTTTTGTGCTTCTTCTCTTTTATTACTTTAATATACTCTATTCTATTTGAAACACTCGCCTACACTTTTTATAAATCCCACAATAGTATTATCGAAGAAAAGTTACTGGAATTAAACGTTACGAGAAAATCTTAAATTTCCTTTATAAGAGCTGATATGGGTGATTTTGGATACACACATATACTTATTGTCAGCTTCAGAAGGCCGTTGAACCAGATGACATAAGCGAGTTACCTGAAATTGTCAGGTAATCACGAAAACAAGTTGGACTGGATGTATGTACACCTTCACTGAAAATTGACTCGTTTTCTCTGAAAAGGGAAAAGGACATCTCGCTAAGTACTGTAATAATATCGAGAAAAATAGCAAAGAAAAATTCCTGAAGAAAACTCCTACAAAAATAACACAGAATCTTAATCGCTCATTAAGAAAATGAGTCCTCAAATCAAGAGAAAACGGAATTCAAATTATAAGTCGTTACCGGCACTAAAAGATCTCTAACAAGCTTTACATCTTCTAATGGCGGAGCATATCAAGTTAACAGTAATACTGCTAAAGAATTTAGAATCCGTATTGACGATATAATCTCTGTCAATTTATTTTTAGTAGACTTCGTTGCTTGTTGAGTCGCGATTGATTTACCCAGGAAAATAGATTACTCGATAGGTAGTCTAATTTCGTTAATCATATTATTAAACTTAACTGCACAACCATTTCCTTCGAAAATTTTAGACACGTCAGTATGTATGCAGGCGAAACCGTGGTAATTTTTGTAGGATTTCCTAAAGCAGACCTCTATAGGTAGTGAAAGAGACATATACCTTACTACGCTTATAAAGATTCACAGTTGTTATAATATCTGAATTATTCCAAAGAGGGAAAGCTGGAATTCTTCTCTACATTATATTTGATAACGATTTTCGTGTTTCCTGTTCATACTTCTTATTCTATGGTAGAGAGACGAAAGTAAGTTAAGATGACTATTACAGAAATTCTAGTTCCTGTTACAGAACGTTTCATAAATTTATGGGCGTTAAAAGTTGCGAATTAAAGTAACGTCCGGCAGCTTACAGCACCGTGTTCTGAACATAGACCATTAATATCATTATTATGCGATAACAATAAAGGTACATTATTCCCTGTAGCAATTACGTAACGCAAAGTAAAATTAAAACTGCTCATCAGCTGTTCTAATCATAAGTAAATTCTTAATCCGGCTTGCTAACGAAGTTCACGAAGAGTAACTATAATTAAATAATGCCAGCCCCGCAAGCAATCTCCACATGGCCAGTCCGTAAAGGATGATTCTAATTAAGCGGCTCCTAAACTTTCTGTCAACTTTTTTTTTTGATTGGCCACGAATCGACCGACAACGTGTACAAAGTAAACCGTTTAAGCGTCTTCTGGCAGTTATACGTGGCGGATAATTACGGCACGTGGCTCGAAACGCTTTGTTGGTAATTAAACTTGCGGTTGGGGAAGCGCAAGCGGAATTCGTGGAGTACCGAGGAAATATCGTGGGGCAAACCGTGGATAGAATGGGCAAGGGACGGCAGAAGGGAGGCTTTAAGGATAATGCCGCGAATGGCGATGTCACGAAGCGACACGTTCGACGCCACGCTTTCACGGATTTTCCTAATGGTCGACCACTTACGGCTAACCTTTCAACCACACGAAATACCACCTCAGGACGTAGGTATAATTACGGAACTTAAGTTGACGCAAACGTCATGTCCTTTTGTTGCCCTTCGTTTATGTGCTGCGAGATGGTTATGGACTATGAAATCGACGGGCTTATAAAATACCGTACATCCAATGAATATAAAACATACGCTTTTAACCCAGAACAATGTTAACATGATTACTTTAATGCATGATTTTTTAAAAAATAATAAATAAAAGCTACTACGTATATTTGTATTGCTTTTATTGGTAAAAAATAACAACAAAATGTTCCTTCAAATCTGTGATTGTCAAGATTGTTAAAAATTTTATGCAGTTGAATGCTGCAGGGAAAACAGCATGCTTAGTCAGATATGCTATAATTTGTTATTTTCAATATTAAGTACAGAAGAAATGAGTATTTAAGTGCCTAATCGTATATATGTGCTTCTTTACTATTCGCGTAATGTCAAGTTTCCTTAGAATTACATCAGAATTCATAATTAATTACTTAAATTAAATGTGAGATGCCGGTCACCGGTACCCCCCCCCCCCCCCCCACCCCCCACCCCCCAGCAGTCAACGTGTTAATAAAAGAAAACGTGTTTCAGTTTTTACATTAAATATTTTAATAAAATGAAAAGTATGTTTTTGCATATAGCTCTTGCAGGGTATGACAGTTTTTCGTTTCGTGTGAATGGGTATGTTCGAGACGAGTTGACGCGACGAATGTCTGGACTAGCATAAACAGCATGACTGCGGAACGCGTCGAAGTTCGAGAGGCAGAGGTGTGAACGAAGAGTATTTGGGACTGAGCGTTGAGGATCGTGTGACTGAGGAAAAAGGTCGTAGGACGAACGTGATCGAGTGAATTTTGAGAAATGGATGTACAGTTCAGGGTGAGAAAGAAAAAAAGCGATTGTGGGTGTGAGATATAATGTCAGAGCGAATAGGAAGCGTGTCAGTTGCGAGTCTGAGTTGTTAGAGCGCAGAGTCAGCGAAAAAGTATTGCTATAGAGTTATTCAGAGTTTTCTTATTTTATATTTAAATATATTCATATAGTTTAAACAAAGTGGCACTGATAAATCACTTTGCGCTCTAAACTCCTGATCTGCTATCCTCATAATTCACAACCCACTAATGTTGGGTTTATCCAAAATAAATCCTACACTCTAGTTTATTACAAAGCATTATAGGAGATTGAAATTCAAGAGGAAAAATAAAACATTTATGCAGGACACTTCCATAAATAGTTTTACCTTCGAGACATTTTTTTCATCCTTCCTACTGCACTCTTCTAATGATTCACTGTACTAGAAGGGTCGCCATCGTCGCTAGTTAGACATCTTACGATTAGTTGGTATCACGTGACTTTTGTCACTGTCTATTTTATCGTCATCTTCACTTGACTCCACACTGTCCATTTCCTCCTGATCTGATTTTTCAAACTCACTTCAATCAACACTTTCTTCACTGCTTTCATAACAAAATTCTCGGAAATACCATGTATTACGGTATTATACTTCACGATAAAGTACACTAACAATTCTGTTTTCACTTACGTAGCGTAATAGAAACTGCTGCTGTTTATAATTATTATAAAAATTCTGCTAGTGAAATCTGACACCTTAAACTTTATGACAAGTACAGGTCGTCATTATACCTTGGCATTAGGTTACTATGACGAGCCAGACTCATCATTTGTATCCAAGGGGTTAATAACACTACCATTAAATTGCAGCAATTTATCGGATCTAACTTCAAATTCAAATAAAAAATAACTAAAATGCCTTCGTGTCGCAATTTTTGGGTCTAATTGTTTCTTCTAACCTCTCTCAATACGATTATATGAATTATATTAACAGAAAATGCGATAGGTTATGACTATTCTAGTAACAGATGTCATTCACTCTGGAGTGTTCAATAACTGTACATGTTACCCTACTTGGTAATAATCGTTTGTTTTCGTGTTTCGTGCGGCAGTGTAAGCTTTCTAGGCATGTTACCTACGTTACTGAAATAAGAATCCATATTTTTCGCCTGGCAGAGTAGATTTGCAGAACTATGTCAGCATGTTCGACTCGTTCTACTGAGTACTTCACGATCCTAAATTCTTGAACCATTCGCCTTTAACACTCCGCAATAAATACTCGACGAAAGAAAATAGTGTTGTTTTCACATTTTTTTTCAACAATTACGATACGTGGTGCTATTCTCGAGCCCTTTTTATGGGAGTCTTGGAAGTCGATTCGCGAGTATCGACTTTAACGAGTTAAGAGTAGAAGTTTTTTTAGGGCTCTGTGTATTACGTTCTCTTATGGAACGAAATAAGAAAGAGGTCAAAGTGTTCTTGCGAACGGGTACTAAAAGTAAGACTTTCAGAAACGAGAAACACTAAACGGCGATTCGGTAGAGGGTACCATGCAATTGATTCCACACGGTTGTTTCAGCGAAAGTCTCAGCTAGTCTCCCTTCCTGCTGGAATGCTCACAGAAACATACAAATATTTTCTGGCTTCAGTCGGCTGAAGCCTAAGTTATTTACGTTCTCACACGTATATTCGTTATATGTGAGTTCAAACGGTACAGCATTAACAAATACTAGTGACTCCTCTATTTCGGTAAATTCGTTAAAAGTTTAATGGTTTTAATTTAACTCCATAATCATTAATCTTTATAGAATTCTGAAAAGCATTCATATTGAAAGCATTATATAAAATATAAATTATACGACGGAAGAGTTAAAAAGTTGCTCGCTTCATGATATACTTTAAGAAAAAGAAAACTATAATGGGTCTGACGAGGTATGGCAGTTTTCACTGTGGCACTGAATGAGTTAAAAGGCGCAGTCCCACTTCCAATATTCCTTTCATTGGTAAAGCACTTTACTTGCTTCAACATGTAACAGTTTTTCTGTTCGCGATATGATACTGTTACTGTACCATTCATTAAGTATAGGGATGACCGTAATTCGTGATACATCTAAGATGAGGTGATTCTTTATGTAGAAATTAATGCAAAATCTGGAATAAAATTTTTTCACAGGGCATATTTATTTTCGATAATAAATGATGGTTTATAACAAGATATCTGTAACTTATTTAAATAAATATATTTGTTGCACTTTTTACCGTACGCATTACATGTTGGTCTTGGTATTAATGGTTTTTGCAGGTTTATAAATATTCCATTAAAGTATTAATCATTAAATATGTTAAAGATAATGCTTACAGAAAAACTTTCAAATGGAGTCGAATTAAAGCAAAAGATTCTGTTAACACGTTGAGCGCCACAGTGAAAACAGCTATACCTAATCGGACACTATACAGTGTACCATTTTCTATATAAATCTTAAAGAAAAAAAAAGATTTGATTACTCAATGGTGTTCTTCTGTTCCTACATTATTACGTCCGTATGAAATTTGCCTAGAATTTTGTGACAATGAATAATTATTAAAATAGATTGCGGTGCTGGATACCGGTGATTCTCACGGCATTCAACATGTAAAAATTTTCAAAAATAATATAGATCCATTGGTACCCGTTCACGTCTCTTATTTCAGCAATCAAAATTTGTATGTGATAAAAGAACCGCCTTCAGTAATTTTTGACATAAGAAAAAGTACGATATGTATAAATTTGTTGCATCCCTTGAACGATATCACTCTAAGTATATAGAAACACTAACACGGGTAAAAGCAATGAGTAATAAATTGACATGTTGATAATATTATATTCTATCAATGCGTATCCTACTCTTTATAACTGATTTTGTCGAAAAGGAAAGTTCATATAAAAGAATGTTTTACATACTTTCGATTTACTTTCACATGAATAATTTTATGTCAACATTTTCCTCTTTTTTCTTCTAACAAGCATGCTCTCTTCTGCACACGATACAGAAAAAAATAACACGGTTATTAAATGCTGTCTTTGACGTACTTCAATACTGAAGTGTATGTATAATGTAAGGAAAGCTGAAGTCGAAAAGTACTTTCAGTAAGTCATGAATAATGACTATTCATTACGCATATAAATTTTCGAACAGGTATGCCGAAACCTTAATTCTTCATTTAAGTTGAACTACATTTAACGTAGTTCTGTTATTCTATTGCAAGTTCAATTAAGTAGTCTACCCACGTAAATGAAATTAACTACAAATATCTAAGTTATTGTTAGCTATATTAATCCGATTCTGTGAATTGGGTACTAGATTACTTTATGAGGTCAGTTTAGATTACTAGATTTCCAGGCAACGGAGAGGTCGTTATCATGCCAATGCTTTTTAGACTTAACATGGATTTGAATAAGTCAGTAACGTTGAAAAGTTCATGTAATGTTGTATAAGGTAAGTACACGGTCAGCTTTCATTGTCGCGATACTTTAAAATAGAGTGTATGTCTTTATTATAAGTTATATGAAATATAAATATGAATTATATTAAAGATACTTCAAACGCCTAAAACAATAACTAAAACTTACCCTGTTGTTCTAGTTTCTTTCTGTATGAAGTATTTGTAGCGCAAAAATATTGTATTCCTCTTAGTAATATGTACAGTATACAATTAAATTAGAATAATTAGAAAATAGAAATAAAAGTTCTTTGCACATTACACAAGAAGTCGAGGAAATAAAAAAAAATGAATCACACTTCTATAGTAGCAATTGATGTGAATTGGTATTGTAGCAACTACTTTAGTAGATTGTAGCGTATTAAAATAATGAATTTGGTTTCTTTCAAATTAAATTTTAGACTTAATGAATTACGTTAAGTTTAATGTACGTATATAGAACGAAGGTTTTAAAAATAGTTTAACTTCGTCATTCGTGCAGCTATATGTACTCGCGTAAAGAACAGACAAATTCACAGAGGAAATTCATTTTATAACTTCATTTTCCCTGATATCACACAGTTATATAAGTAGAAAAGTGTTAACAATTTAATCAAATTAACACAGTTCAGTATATTATGAATTCAGGGAAGTTACGTGTAAATTTGAAGAAAAGTGGTCGACACATTCATTCCGCATGAAAATTTAAAAAGTATCCTCGCTATTTCGTACGTCGCAAAGTGTAAGGAAACTTTTACAGGGATGAAAGGACACGACTACATTTTCATCTAAAGCTCTTAAGTGTCTGTTCATAGCATATAATTTATTATTCTTGCACAACCTGGAAAAAGTATTAGTACAGATGTAATTGAAAAAAATGATATTTTGTCTGAGAATGTTGATGAATGAAGTTTTTATTAGAAATTGTACCTATAAGTTATTCTGTTGATACACTCATTACTTTATCGATACGATATTGCAATACTTTTTAACTGAAATATACAAAACACCAGTTTCGGATATTTTATATCCGCTAACAATAAGATGTTTGTTTTTCTATATTTAAAAACTGTATCAGTATTTAAACATTTTTTAATCGATTTCCATACAGCAAAAATAAATCGACGCAGGAAGATCCCAATAATAGAGATCTAAAAGGATTTGTCACAATTTTAACAGGAACTGCTCAAACATTTTGTCCTAAAATGTATGCCTGGGAACATTTGTCCTCAGGAGCCCACATAAATATTCATAATGTTTTATTAACTTAGAAATTATTTATTGTGCTGAAACGTGGACACATGTTATTTTTTGCAAACTCTTGTACTTTTTAGGCGCAGTTAACAGATCTCCAAAGTCATTCTCTTTGAAAATGAAATTTTTGGTTTATAAAATTATAATTTCAACTTGCTTATTTACGTATAATCATCGACCGTTGGGTTGTATTACCCGCTTTGAAATACCCTGCATAATGTTCGTCCTTAACTGGTATTAATATTAAAGGGGCAACTGCAAAAGGTCAGAAACAAGTGATGAAGCTAGCAGAATCAGAACACTCAGCAAATAAATATAATACGCGCAGGCTGAATTCGGAATGCTTTAGAACTGGTTCCAGTTGGTTCGATGGTTACTGGTTTACGAGGACACTGTGAAACCATGAACATGAAATGCGAAAGAAGGGCGGCCAAGGTGAATGAAGAGACCCTAAACGGTTCATCGCACAGAATAACGAGGGTTTGGAAAACGAGGATTTAATGAAGGGTCGGTAACCGAGTATAAAAGGCATCTATCTCAGGAAGTTGAAAGGATATACGATATTAAATTGGTAAATCCCCTAGACGAGAGGGGCGTTCGTAGATTTACTTTTATTCGATCGATTATAGTTTTATCAAGATCTGCAGGGACAAATTGAAGAGCATAATAGAACAATTGATGACAGTTCAAATTTCCCTTGAGTTTATTGGTATACTTATTTCATTGTGCTTTGGAATTGCAATGCCAAATATTCAAACTCGTTTCTCTTTTGTAATTTATATTTAAAGTAGAGAAGGAGGTCCAGGGCTAGGATCTAAATATGGGCTACTTAATGAACAGAGACATGTTAGGTATTTTAATTTAGCAGGGAATAGTGTGAAACTACGGTTCAGATACAAAAGAAGTTGAGGGAAGCAGTTGGTCATTTAGAGTCGTGTTGCAAAACGTGTCATCTTTCCTACTGCACCATCTTAAAAGATTTTACTAGTACGTTTGTTTTATTTTTTCAACAATAATCTATTGAACTGTGACCTAATTTGTTAAGAGCGCCAATTACTGACACTAAAAGCTTGTTTTAACATAGTTTATGTAATGAATAGCATCGCGTGGTAATGGTTTCCACCGTTCTAAGCAACCCTAAACAAATGGTCTAAATGCGAGCTACAAAAGAGGTTCTATGGTCACGGGTTTCAGAAGATGATGTTGCACATCTGGGTGACGACTCAGCGACCTTGAAGTTCCTCAGGGAGACTAACTAAACGACGAGGATGCGAGTTGCATGTTATGTGAAGGGCTGTTCTCTTAAGATTCAGAGGGAGAACTTTGTGGGTATGAGTGTCTGTACAAGTGGCTGAAAAACATGTATACATTTGTGACTATTGTAAACAGGCCCTTATTTTGGACATATCCTTAAACATATCACTATGAAAATATGCAATTTTTTTTTCTTTTAGAATATTTTGAGAGTAGCCCGTATTTAGACCATACATTTAAAAATGAACATTTTTACTTTTATTTTAAATACAGCAGGACCTCGATTATCCGAACTGTAATTAGTAACAGAATAACCCGCACTGTAACTATATTTCGCATATAAATTACAATTTTATTTTAGAATGTAAAATATATAATCGTGCAAAAATAAGTACATATTGTTATTAGTGATAATTTTAGCTCGTTGTTAATATAGGATGACCACTTTTTGGCTAACCCGAGTTCGGATAATCAAGGTTCTACTGTATATAATTTGAAGCGAACATTCGTTTTGTTTAGCTTATTTTAATTCCATGTCATAAAGCAAACATGTTTTAGATATATGTATATTGAGGTCTTACGTCTTAAAAATCATGAATAGGTTTGGCAGCAAGTCCTACAATAAACGTGCTAGTCCATATTTAGACCACCTCCTCTAATAAACAAGGTGTGTGAAAAAGCAGTGATTTTCGAGGAAAAGTAAGTCGAAAATGTAAAATGAAATTTCTTCGAGAAAATAAAATTTGTACTCTCGTAGAGTGCAAATGCGTTGAGCTAACAATTAGTTAGCGTTTCCATGCAATGTCGTAATTTAGCAGTTCAAAGTGCTGTAGAACTTCGATCATCCGAACAAATTGGTGGACATTGTTCAGGGAATCAGACTTTTCGAGTATTCGAGTGGTTAAATTCACATGAAAAATGTTCGTTTTGCAGCAGTATTTCTCTCGCAAAAAAATGGTTCGAATGTAAATCCGTCTTTATCCCTGACTTTACTACACCACACATGTCCAGCTATACCTACATTTTTATTATTGGCAAATCTCATGCTTTCCAGACTGCAGATTGATAAGTTTCCACCCAAACAAATACTTTTATTTCTTCATTCCTCAGTGTAACAAACTGTTCATTTTCTAACTGCACATTCAACTGTTATTTTGAAAATTGATGATTGTTTACAAAGTTTATACTCCTTTCCCTTGAGATTGTTCGGATAACCGAACGTGTGAATAATTGTTCGTACAATCGGTATTTGTATAATCGAGGTTCTACTGTAATACAAATTACAGTAACGCGATTATTTAATTAAATTACAAAATGCCGAAAACGTTTCGCTCGTCTTCACACACCGATTTTTTCCTCAATCAAATATAAAAGCGTGAACTAATAATAACTCCTAACTTCTTCTTTCAATTTCTATATGTACATATAATCGAATGATTTTTTAATTTATACGATCACATTAGCTCTTTGTGCCCTAAAATTTTCGGAAAAACGTGTACCCTGTGTTGAATTTTCTATGACAGAACTCGCGTTAAACAGCATATTTCAATCAATTCGCAAGATATGTAACGGAACATGTTTATTTTAATAAAATACGCTGAGGTAATAATTCATCTGAATACGTACATATATAGTGTATAATAAACAGCTATGCTTTAAAGTTTCATTTAAGCGCGTAACTCATCCTCTATTCAAAATAGATGTAATTATATTACAACAATTACACATAACAACAAGCACCGTGGAAAACACGGAACTTACGATCTACACTCAACATTATTAATCTGAGAAATATTTTACAATTACAAACAAAACGCATCAACGGCAAAGCCGTTATCATCAATATTACTTGGTTCATACAATTAATTGTATTATCGTTCTGGCATGTAAGTTCAAATACATAGATTCATCAGTGTCTTTCCATAAGGATATTCATCATTTCTAAATATTACAGTAGAACCTCGATTATCCAAAGAGCAGTCATCCGAAAGTTAGTCATCCTATGTCAGATACCAGTTAAAATTATCATCAGTGACACTTATACTTAATTCTGTACCAGCGTATATTTTATATTCCAAAATAAAATTATAATATTTACTCGAAACATAACTCAACTGTGAGTAATCTTGTTACTAATTTCAAGTCGGATAATCGATGTTCCACTGTATCTGCAAAATATTATTCCACTTTACATTCTGCATCTATCTAGAAACTGAACAAAAACGCAGAGGCGGAAACCAGTCTGTTTTTACTGGAAACGCAGACTCGAAGAGAGAGAAGAAAACGCTGATACTTTTACCCCGAGAAACGGCACGAACTTCTGCAATGACTTAATGCCGCGGATCATAAAATATTTCAGAAGGAATCAAGCGGCACAGCTGTCTCGTAAACAAGGTGGGATCGCGGTTGAGTGATAAAATAGCGGAGTCAAACAATTGGTCGTCCAGGACAACGAGGATTCAATCAGAGATTGAGAAGCGGGGTAGAAAAGTTATCTATGCGAGTGGAAAAGGGTGGCGAGCGTGTGAACGACAGGGTCGAAACTGTCGATGCACGCAACCGTCACGAGGCGAACTCGCGCTTCATGGTACAAATGACTCTTCCTATTCGCATGCTGCGTCACAACCATAAGCCTCCCCCTCTGCCGACCCTTCACCCCGTCTACTCTTTAACCCTCTACCCCCGTCCTCCCCCGGGGCTTCCGCCTTCGTGGTATTCTAAGGGAAGAACGTGGTCGACCACGTGGAACACCGACAATCTTCTGTGATCGTAATTTGATATCATCCGACGTAAATCAACGCCGAAGAGAAAAGAGAACGTATACCTTTCTGTACTTTCTCCTCTCTTTCTCTTTAATTTTTAGAGTTGTATATTTACCATTCTACTGTTCGAATACAGGCCAGTGGAGTTACTACAGGGTGTGAAAAAAAAAGCATTCGGGACTTTCAGGATAGATAGCACCAGATAGTCCATGTTTAAAGAAGAATCAAACAATTTACCTAGATTACTTCTTCTTCCTTTGTGCGTAACCCAGCATCGATTGCTATGATCGTTTTTAATGCTTTGAACGCCGTGTCGGTCACCGGTGACTGTCACCTCAAATTTAATTCAATTAAATAATTATTGATTGTCGCAAAATTCTGAGCAAACTTCATACAGAAACAATAATATAGATACAGAAGAACACGACTGAGTACTCAAATCATTTTTCTCTTTACGATTTATATAAAGAATAGTCAATTATATCGTGTCTGATTAGGTATGGCCGTTTTCACTGTGGCGTTCAACGTGTTAACCGGGGGACCTAAGTTTTAGATGGGAATCAAACCACCATATTGTCAACAGTATCACAAAAGCACTAAAGATGGTCACCTATCCTAACGCTGTTGCGTGGCCATTGTAGCTTAACTTTGGTGATCGGACAAGAACCATTTTTTCATTCAAAAACATTTATTTACATAACATTAACGTTTGCGATAGTATTTGCAATATATTTTTACCTAACCATGTACTGCTTGTTAATAAATCTATAGGAGCATACAATGATCTTCAAAATCATAGAGGGTCCAGAATGAAAGAAATAGTTTGAACATTTCATAATATTGTATTTACTAGTGTACCTTGTTGTTGAGGTTACACATCGTGTTCAATCTGACTGTTATTGTGTTGCTGCTCACTTTCGGAGGCACTGCATGAGGGCTGAGAAAAGGTGAAGTATATCGAGTCTTTGATACATTATAATTGTGAGCTGTGAAGATACAGGCAACCGAAAATAGATGTCTTGAAATACATACCTTTTATTATACCTATTGTTCTTAATATTTTGTATATTTATGGTAAAGCCGTGTTTTAAATTTTTGAACTTAGGTACCACGGTTGTCAACTAAGGGACTCATTTAATGCATTGATTAATTCCCCTGGCTCCAAACTGTTTTCTTCCCAGTAATGTCGGCGAACGTACGGACCTTCCGACAACCGGTCACGATCGTAATTTGATATTATCCTACCTAAATCAACGCCATGGAAGCATATGTGCGTTTTCTCTGCCTGTTACACGTATACGAGGTGCATTGTGGAGATCGATCGATAATGCATTGAGATTTATGGGCCCGCGAAGCGCTACTAGTCGGGGCTCCTGTCGGATCTTCTCGACCGTCGGTCAATCTCGTGAATCATGGTGGATTTGCTTGCAAAGGTTACTCGTTACAAAGATATACGTACGGCAGTGTCCTTCCATTTAATTTTAATTGTTCAGATTACATTGCATCAATGTCGTGTACCCTTGGATCGTAAACAGCGACAGGCAGATACCTTGTCCTCGCTCCATTTAACTGTCACCAACGTAAATTGAACATGTCACTTCACGTAACTGTGAAATTTTGTAAGTTTTAGCAGTGCAATTAATTCTTGTTTTTATGTATTTTGTATTATATTGTAATATATAAATGTAAAACAACGTTTTTGGCCGTACTAATTTTACTTGACCTTCCATTTAGGCCACATGGAGCATCCCTAGTTGACGTCGCCGAACTCGCTGTATGGTGTCTGATCTCGCTATTAGTTGAACAATGAGGTTTAATATTCACGTCAGTCACTAGGTTTATGATATACACCCTCGTCCATAAGTATTAGAGCACTTGTCAAATTTGTAATAAATCTGAATAACGTTATGAAATCACTGGAGAATTCGAACAGACATTCTCTAGTCCATACTTTATATCACAAAACAATTATGGAAATTAATTAAAAATCAAACTATTACACTAATACAACCCCCTCGATCTTTCATTACGGTTTTCTCCAACTTTGCCACTGTATTTGTGAGTTTTTCAATAAGTTTCTCAACGAGTGAGTTTCTCATGTCTGATAATATCATATTTTGTTCCATTTCGCTTGCAAGTGGTTTCACAAGACAGATTTTGTTTTTTTAGCTGGTATCTCGAATTTTTCGATCCGGTTCATTCCAGATTCCCCCAGTTGGGTTCAAATCGTGAAATTGGGAAGGCCAGTGCATAATTTTTATTTTATTTCTCTCTTATAACTGTTTTAAATGTTTTTTATTAATTTTTGCAATAATACAAACAAAACATGATATTTCTTTAACAAAAATAACAAATGTCCTAATACTTACGAACGGCAGTGTAACACAGAAAACTTGTAATTTTTCAAATTAGCTTCAATAAAGTATTTATTCATTTTCATAGAAACTACAATTAGTCGAGGAATTGGGGCTTTAGAAAAATTATTTGTTATAGTACGTTCTAATTATATAGTGAATTACTTGAAGCTCAATGCTTTACTCTCAATAGCAAATGACGTATTATTAACCTAGAACGAGGCAAACGTACAATCAGCGACAGAACGGTTTCTGTAAAGTTTCCTAGAATTTCCCACGCCAGGCCGTACCAACAGTTTGTTTAAATTTACATACCTGTCCATCATCTACTACATCCCACTAGGCGGATTTTACGGATTTCAAGTGTAGCACGTAGATTCAGGTTCTAGATACATATTGGTGTTCAAACCACTCTGTTATGAACTTTTTCCCACCCAAAACAAACTGTGAAGGAAAAACGAATCTTCTGCTTCAGTAATGATCGTCATTTACAAGGAGAGATCATAGCAACGGCGTTTCCAATTTCCATGAAATTTTTTTCTCGAGAATCTAGACAAAAAATAAACGGACACATATTTGAAGGTTTTTGCAAATACGTATTATGTCAGTACCAATTGTTCGACATAGAAAACAAATCACACAATTGCTCAGAAGTTTTCTATTCATTCGGTTAAAGTACTCATAAAAGGTTCGAATTTACTTACAATTAGTCAAGGATCGATTATGCTTGAAAGTACCGCTTACATTACTCAAATTACTCATAAAAAGTTCGAACCTATCTCGTCTAGGTTCAAGCCTACTTAAAAGTATTGCTCTCTTTTTTGAAAAATTTATAAACTGTTTGAAACTACCCAGTCAGATTCAGACCTACTTGTAATGAACTTGGATCCCACTTCTAGTTACCATCTCTGTCTGATCAATATTTCTTTTATTTTCTTCAATACATGTTGATCGTGTTTTACTGTGAACCTGGTAACATTTAATATTAAATTCCTTCGTAACTAACGTGCATTGGCAAAAACGCTCAAATACTTTTCGACTTATTTTCTTTCTAAATTTATTAAGAAAAAATTCATTGAAATCCGTGATCTCATTGCCATCACCTCTCATTGTAAGAGTCAGAACTACAAAAGCATTCAAACTATTTAATTTTAAATCCAACAAACGAATTCTAATCCACATTGGCAAACATTCTCATACAGACCACTGCAATTAATCCTCTATTAGAAAAATACAATTTGTATTCACTGTTTCAAAGAATTAGAAACTATCCCCTTGTCTATAACCCAGACTTCAAGATTCGAACATGCTGACTCTATTACCCGGCCATCCAATCTTGCCAACTTATATTGCGATAAGGTACACATTCCTGGCAATTCACTATCGACCCTTTGCTCTAAACTACGCCGATCTATGTACTTTCAAACACAGTTTGTAGTAGAACATTCTAGTTTTTATATTATGTGTACACAGCATAATATGCTACGTTTAAAATAAATAAATAAATCAATTATGATTCATGACGTGATGACGTAGAGGTATATTACAAAACCATTTGTTGAAGATATGTTTCAATGTGTCATATCGAAATATGGTAAACATAAGTAAAGAGGAGTAGGATAAACGCTACAGTATGTAACTTTTATAATACGGTTGCTTGTGGTTTGTACCTTCTTTTATAATCTGCTGTTTTGTCATTTCGTAGCAGTCTTGTAATCTGTAATAAATATTAAAATGAGATAGTCTACTACGTCAATGCAGCAGTAAATATTTAACAAGTTAATTTTTTTGTCAGCGAATGAAAGAGTAAATCACGATGTCGCATGGCCTGTACTATGTCATAATAAGTATTCCAGACGTGATAAATGTTATCTACTTAATGAAAGTATGCAATATTTTATAAGTATGTCTCCTTAAAAAATACAAATATTAAACAGCTTCAACGAAAAATCTACCGTGACGCATCGGTGGACTCTAGAACGAGTTAAATTATGTTAATTGTAATACAAATAATACTTGCTGCCCTTGCAGCATTATGTGCCATGTTATGATTGTGCAATTTAATACTAATAATACGTCTTAAACTAAATTTATTGATATGTTTAAACAATCAATTGCATAAAAGGGTTGAAAATGAGGTTCAACAGTGTGTGTTGTGGATGTAAAGCTGAGTTTACACTGGTAAGTTACTTGTACCAGTTGCTGGTACAAATAGCTAGCCAGGCCCCAACCTCGGACCAAGTAGGTGTTTACATTGGTAAGTACTAGTGCCAGTGACTTGTTGAAGTAACTTGCAAGTAGCTATTAAGGTTGCCTTTATATTGGTAAGTTACTTTAACTAGTAACTAGTACATGTAGCTAGTCAGGCCCCAATCTCAGGGCAAGTAGGTGCTTGCATTGGTAAATAACTTGTACCAGTAACTTGTAAGCAGCTATTAACTTACTGTAAACCGTATGTGAAAGTGACTGGTACAAGTACTTGTACTAGTACTGAGGACAGGAAAGTGAATAGCTGGTCAGGCTACATATTTACTTACCACTAGCCTTCCCCAACTATATCCACCTGAATTTCACACTGTCCGGACAACTAATCTCTCAGATAGCCCAATGTAAACACTTGCGAGTAGGGATGTACCGACAGCGTGACAGCGAGGACATTGTTAACACGTTGAACGCCACAGTGAAAACGGCCGTACCTAATCAGACACGATATAATTCACTATTTTTTATATAAATCGTAAAGAAAAAAAAAGATTCAAGTACTCAGTCGTGTTCTTCTGTTCCTACATTATTGTTTCAGTATGAAGTTTGCTCAGAATTTTGCGACAATCGATAATTATTTAATTAAATTAAATTTGAGGTGTCGGACACTGGTGACCACCACGGCATTCAACGGGTTAAGGGGGTATATAAACCCCTAACGTGCAAATGCCGACGGCCAATTACAGGCATTTAAACACGATTACAAGGTTCTTCTTAAAGATGTCTTGGATGCTATTAATCCTACTTACAACGATCTCAGTAAAGACGCTTTGCTGGAGCGGTGCGTCGGTGATTTTACGCAGAATAATAATTTAACAGCATGTAAAACTTTGAACGCGTTTTTCTGTAAATCGTACTTTTGAAACGCATGCTAAAAATATCTCGGATATGGCTGAACATATCAAGTTATTTCATTAGTATCTTTACGCCTCCGCCTTGGTGTGTTGCCTTCCAAGAAACATTTTGGAAGAAACATACGTTAGTTGTTTAAGATCATTAGAATTTAGAACCAGGTTAGAACATTTTTTAGTAACAGTAGAACAGCTTGAGAACGAATTTAGAAAGAACGTAGAACGAATCGTGGACTTTAAAGTAGAATCGTATTTGAAACACGACATCGCGATTCGGGAAGACGTAAGTCTGCTTCGATTCGCAATTCTGTGGTACGAAGACATGAAGTTTGTGTGGAAGTGGGAGGGGGGCACGTGGAAAACCTTCTGTAACCATGAAAATAAGAAATGGTAAAATAATCCATTGTTTTATACAGCATGACAGCTCTCGACTTGAGCAAACGACTCGTTTCAAGCGGAACGAAAAATTATTTATAACTTTGAAAATATTAATTTTTCGACCTATGTTTATTAGGACTTGTTTCCTTCATTTGGCGAGTACTACCTGCCCTCAAAATTCTGAACACTTCTTACCACCTTGTGTAGTTATTTACTATATTAAACGCAATATCTCGGAACCCAATTGACCAAAGGTGTATATACTATAAATTACTGAATTCGCCTTGAATCGTATTATAAATTTTTCTAAAAAAAATGTACAGTACTATAGAACTTTTGTATAAACAAATTCTTCGTATGTCCAATATGGTTGGAAATAACATTATGTAAACACCTACTTATCCCAACGTTGGGTAAGTGGACTGTACCTATTACTGGTATAAGTAGCTTACCAATGTAAACCCAGCCTAATCTGAGTTATCCTATTATAAGTACCCATTTTATCAAATTTGCGTTTTCAAACTGTTAGTACTTCAAATTACCTTCTTGCAATTTCATTGATGCTGAAGTGAAAGGGTAAATTCTGCATATACTTAAATTTTAAGAACCTACGGAACTTCAGTAATTAAATTTACTTTTATAATCGATTGGCAGGAAACTGGCGATAGAGTTTTGAAGAAACTACTGGAATTATTGAAGTGTACCTCGAAGTGAGATGAAGTACAAGTCACGTTCACGATAAAAGTAATTAATTGACTTTATATTATATGAATGAACTAATGGGAAAAACATACAATAAGATGAACCTGACATAGAATTTAAGGACAAATAATCTGTTTTAGAAATGCATCCAAAGAATTAATTAAAAACTGGTGACTGAAGTAAACAATAAATACAATTGAACATATAATACACATTGAAAATTGATGAGCTTAGTAATTGTCAGTAACCTTGTGCAAATTAATTCAAAAACATAAAAAATAATACTAAATTTTTTAAATTCTTATAAAGTTCTTCTAAACGAGAAATTCACATTTCAAAGATTTTTACTTCAGTATAAGTGAGTTGATTTGACTGTCGAATCATAGCAAAGATAAACATAGCGAAAGAAATTAATCTCTATAATTTCTATTTCTTATGAACGAAAAAGGATTTAATTTAGATTTAAGGATCTAAGATCTAGAAATTTAATTAAGCTTAAACGTTTTCGTAGATTATTTTCACCGCTTTTATACTTGCGCAGTGCACATCAACTGTTGCGCTTAAATCGTAGCAATGATGTTAATCTGGAACGTTTAATGCTTTCCCGCACGGTATCTTCTAACAAAGTAAGACACGATTAACGCGCGAAGTTAATGTTTGTTAAACGAAGTAACAATAGTAAAAGAAGATGAAGGAAAGTGCTCTTAAAGTCTTGAATCCTTTATTCCCTGTATGAGATCATCTTAACAATAATTTTGTTTAAAAGTTCCCTGCGCGAACTTGCATTCTTTTGGAATATGTACGTCTCAATTTTTATACAGTGAATTGTTTATTCCTTTGCAATATTATTTTACTATTGAGTTTCTCAAGCAATTTATTTGCCCACCTTGACAAGCTTCGTTTAAAATACAACTTTATCACAATCTACAGTCGTGTAAATTACTATGTAGGTTACAAACATGTAAATTGGAGCATGTAAGGGGCAATTGTATTTTTAGAAATGTCAAGGTGAATTTTAATAAACACAGAGAATGTAAAATTATCAATAAAGACGCGAGTAACATTTTTTTTTAAATACGTTACTCTATTAACTGTAAATACTGTTTTTTACAGAATAATATCAGAATTAAATTATTTTTAACAAATGGTTTCTGTTGTACAACAGTAGTAGGAAATTCTACCTTTATATTGCACGTTTTATTATATTCAGAATAATGCCTCCAGGATTATACAATTTTTTCTACTTAAGGTGATTACAATAAAATACAAAGTAAAATGCGTGCTGGCAACAGAATTTTCTCTAACGAGAATTTCCTTAATTATACTCTAAATAGTGGCAGAAAACGAACACAAAGATGAATTAAACGTGTTGTTAGCTTTTGATAAAAGAGCAATGTAATTTCTGTGAAAGTAATTCAGTCCCTTTGAAGTAGTAGACAAATTATTTGTGTTAGTATAAGATCAGGAGCATGTACTGCGATTGTGAAATTTTTGAATACTATTCACATTAAATTATTAGAATGAATTTTTTCCATCAAGTGGTCAGTGCGAAACAAAATGAAATTACAATTTTATTTTCAAAATACTGGTATCCATTATTTTTCATTTTCATTCTAGTTCACAGAGTGACAGACTGTTCAAGGTCCGGGTTTGTCTGAATTACATTTTAGTATGCATAATTAAATGAGAGTCGATGAAGTTACTCAAAAATCTTAGAGCTAACTAGATATAACGTTCCTCCTAGAACATTACGCGGTTCTCAGCACTTCTTTGTCAAAACCTACAGAAGAAACATATTATACTCATGAATATGCAAATCTGCAAACCATTTTAGTGACTCCATTAACTTTTTCTCTCGATCGGTTAAATATTTTAGAACTTCCGCTTTACATGCAACATACTCGAAGCAATAGAATTAAGTTATTCTTCAATAATACATACTATACACTATGATATTTTATCTTGTATTTTATGTTTGTAATCCACTCAGAATTCTACAACGTTTCTATTTTTGTATTTTTCTCAACTAGTACGTAATGGTAGTATATTCCCGTATATATATTTAAGTAAATAAATAAATATTTATAAGAGTGTAACCATTATTATTAATATTATGTACTATATAAAATGGTATAATGCACACAGTAGATACATGCACTTTAAGAAATTGTAAACATTTAATAGTAATGCTCTATTTAACAGTGAAAATATTAAATAGCTTGAGTAGAAGGTCCGGGCTACGGAATGTATTAAACATTCAGTGCGAAAACATTCAGGTACTATCGCGAGCTACTGTATATCAATTTTGCATATCAGAACGGAAGCATTATGATATACACCTTCATATGGGACTTAATGCATAGCACATCAACCGAAGTGCATTGTTCAAAATTAATCATCGGATGTTATTAGAAGCATCATAAACGCAAAAATCAAAAACTTTACTAAAGTTGCTTTTGTAATACTTTCAACCCAGAATTTAAAAAAAATAGCAGTGCGAAGGTCTACTGTACATAAAAGGCTGGCCAATTCCATAAAATGAAAAGAAATTCTAAAATTCTAAATAGGCAATTTTTATCATATACAATATTTTTGTATGTGTAGAAAAATTGCCATAAACACATGGCAACAGATCCACAGACATTGATTTCAATGAAAATTATAAACAGAATGCTATATTTATAATCTGAAAGTAATAGATACCAGTGTGACTAATTCAATATATTATAATAAAAAGGAGACGGCCATCATTTAATATCACAAATTAGTTATATATTCAATACTTTACAAAACTCTACAAGCGTTATTTATAAATATAATTGATCATTTTAACAATCAAGACGGGAAGAATAAAATAAACTTTCAGAGCATCGCGTTATGTGATGATAATGATAACGAAAACGTAAATAATACATCATATAGTTGTGCAATATTCGTGCGAATCAATTTTAATTAAAATCAATATTTACAAAGTTATCAAAGCGAATCAAGTTGAGTGCCCTGCCCTATATAATAGTTGCCCCCTCCTCATATAAAATACACATTTATTTCCTCAATTTAAAATTCTCTTATTATTTTGATATTTTGCTGATTATGACGGTCAATGTCCGACCGCAATTTACTATGATCGCATTACGTACGATCTGAAATGGCGTACAAAAAATATGGAAAATATAATTAGAACGGTAAAACTGTTACGCCGGCATTACATATGCATAGATACGCATGTAAACAACAATTAAAAACGAAAATTATAGCATGCAATTACAGAGCTACTGCAGTAATTACGAATAATGAACGGCACGTGGTGTGCGCATATGCTACATAATCGCACAACCAGGACACTTTTACTGAAATTTTCATCGCGAAATAGATTCGCTGACAAAAATTGGGATTTAAAATTTCATTTAATCACGGGGACCCTTCTCGCGCGTCTTTCATCTTCATCGCGCAGCATTTCGCATCGGAGAAATTCTTTTGCCGGGCTGCTTGGACATGACCGCCGGAGTAGTTTGTTAAAAGTTGAAATTGGTCGATGCTCGTCTCGCTCGATTTTCCTTCGAAATAATTCCCTGAACGCGCGAACCAACGGCCGATCGATCACCGCGCGACCAAGTAAACCCACAACTCATCCTGTAATTATTGTGCACGACGCCAATAATATCGACGCCAAGCATCGACGACAGCAACACGAAGACAGGCGGCGAGGAAGAGAACAAGAGAGGGAGAGAGAAAGAGGAAGAGAGAGGAAGATCGAGGGAGAGAAAGGGAGAGAGAGAGAGTGAGGAAGAATGCCCTGGAAAAATGACGGAAGTTTTCAAGAAAGTTAGTTCGATACGCGGGACATCCCTTAACGTGTCGACGTACCTACATGAGGGAAAACTGATTACGCGTTTTATCAGGTTTCAAGGTGCACGTCGGGGAACTTCGTTTCGATCTCTATCAGCGTAGCAAACTTCGGTATCTTCCATAATCGCGGCTCATCTAGCACAGTTTTGCATAATGCGATCTCTTAACCTTCGATTTTCTCCTACATGCCGAGAAAGAATACAGAACTGTAATACCTCGAATTACAGGGGGAATCTGTATCCTTCGGTCAAAAATACAACTGAATCAGAAGTTAAGAAAATGGCTAAATTAGTCGTTAGACCGTGGCCCACTTTCAAATGAAAATCGTTCTCGGTGTGCGGCATAACAATGGCTTACAATTAGTACCAACTGTTGATTTTTTTTACTCATTTCTTGTATTATGCTTTGCTCTTTTACCTTTGTAAATGCTTTATTTATTATTTGCTCTTATTCTCTTGTTTATTCATTTTTAAAAAGTTACTTTTTTGGGAGTATGTATACGGTAGAGTTGCCTACAATATATCGTACTAGTCTCCTAAATCGAACTTAAGCGATTTCTTTGTTATTAGTGAATATAAACGATATCTGGTGGAAAAATATGATCTAAATAAGCAACGAGAAATATGGACAAAAGATTTTGAAATTACATCCTATTTTGTGCGAGCTACAAATATTTAAAAAGTCAGGTACGCTTGATGTAACTTGTGACCAATCTACCTTAGCTGATTATCATCTAACAATGCAGTTTTATTCTATATCTTTACAGTTTTCTAAAAGTAGAATTATTGGAGAATATTTTACTTTCATTTTATGTATATATTACATCTGTTATAAAGATTAAATCGATATTTATAAGTAAATTAATTATATTTCGTAAATCGTACCACGACAAAGTTTCTTAAATCGCGGGGGAGTATTAAAAAAAAGAAAAAAATTATTATTGTTCCCACTGTTATTTAATAATCATTAATTTATGTTCAGTATTTTCTTCCTTATTTGTTAGTGATAAAATTTGAATTAATATTAATATACTTAGGTTATTTTTTAAATATTGCTAGATGTTTTTGTATTTATAAGTATACATTAATAAACAATCCTTTCCTCAGCCATATTTTTATTATTATTTCCGTTCGCAAATTTAGTACTTTTAGAGGAGGTACGATTTAGGAAACCGGTTGCTTAAATCACATTTTTTACATGTTGTAATAAAATGGAACATAACAAATCAATTTGTTCCTGGAAAAAGGTAACTATGTAATAGTAGATGTATTAAACATCATGTTACAATATGCAATATTAACTTGTGAACAAATTAATGTCAAATAGGAAATATAACGTAAAATATCTAAAATGGTATGATTTAGGCAACTCTCCCCTACATACTTCTTAACCAAAGTGTCAAGGAGAATTTTTCTGACAGTTGTCAGACATGTTGTCGTAAGAGATTTTTTTATAAGAATACTAAGAGATCCAACTGCTATTCAAGAAAATATTATGATCAGTAAAAGAAATAAATTGCAATGATTCCTTCATGAAGTATTTTAGAACTTAAGATTGAACTGAAATGCTACAAAGTTGAAGTTCATGAATTGCAAACTATAATACAATATCTCCTGCTAGACATATTTCATGTAGGTACTATGTTTACGCATGATTGCAAGGAAGTTTAAAGCTTTACTGTATACTAAAAACGCGAGTCATGAGACTTTGAAACTACTTTCCAAAGAAGTAGCTGAATTGGTTGATTTATAGATTACAGGTATTCCTGTGTGCACCTACTTTTATATAGATATTCAAATGATAAATGATCTTAGAACGTTGTACTATATGAAAAGCTTGAGTCACGTAACTTTCGGACTGGTTCCCTTTTAACGGAACTCTTGAATGAATAACTAAACGTTGCAGCAGCTTAAACGTTCACCCCTTTTTCACCGACACCTACAATTAATAATTTTACATGGATTAGTGGATATATTTTTGATTGTTGAATACAAATGACTAATCAAATATTGCTGTTGGAATACAGGTTCCATTTTCACTCAGGAGAATATTAGAAGGTAGTTGTGTATTTTTCATAAGACACTCATTTCACATTTTTTGCTGGTATTTAATTTTGGAAAGGCGAATGCACTTCTCCAAACATCTTTGTTATAATATTCTCGAAAAGTGTTTGGATTTTTTGTACAAAATTCTTAAATTTTTTGTATCTCGTGACATAAAATCCTTATAAAATAGGAAACGTGTATCATAAAAAACTTGTTAGAAGAATTTATTCTACACATCTATTCTCTTTTAAGAAATAGTAAACACAAGTTTTATTATGACTAATTCTTGCGTGAAGAAAGAATATCTTGTTCATAAAAATGTTTAATTAACATTCAGATTGAAAGCATGAAAATAATTACCCAGTTCTCTCAATGCAATTTGCAGACTCAATAGATACCACAATACCACAAGCACACTGCAATTGTGGAAATAACGTTTCTTTTTGTGTTACGGCAAACTGTGTCAAATATAACGGTACGTTCCTTTCGAGCACATCGATTGTAATCTGAAGTGAAAATTCATAATTAAAAGCAGTCGTTATCATTTTGTCTCTTGCTTCAGCAGTCAGGAGGTCATGAATGGCACTTGAGGGATTTCAGATACGCTCAAGTGTAGTAGTACAATGCCACTTCCCACGTGTTCCAATATCATGTAAGGATACGTACATTAAGTAGCGTTGCTATTCTATACTACACTAATTATATCGAGTATGGAATCATTTTAATTGGGCACAGTTTGACCCTGTTTTTCAGATTCTTCATGCATTAATTATATCTAGTAATATCTTACTATTGTGTGGAATGTTGTTGTGCAACGTATACTTCCACAAATAAGTGTTAACAAGAATGTAGTTACATACTTATGACACTTAGTCTTTTATCATTAGTCCAACTAATTAATAAAACATAAATCTAATTAATAGCACAATACATAGTACGTTCAAAAAAAAGGGTTTAAAATTAATGTAGTACATAATACCAGGTATACTGAATGAAAAATCTTTAATAAATCTAAGCCAGAAAATTGAACTTATCAATGTAAACACCTGAGTAATTTGTACCAGTAAGTCGAAGGTGGATTGGCTGGGAACAGTTACTCCTATAACTAGCTACTGGTACAAGTAAACAAATTTTGAATCCCTTTAATTCCATTAAGACGGAGATCCACGATAAGACAAAAATTTCGTGTCTCCTGTAAGACTTTAATGTCATCAAACAATTATTTCACGATGTGATTCCACTATAGGACAAATTTTGATGTCATCTCTCATTATCTCACATCTTATGTGAAAATGTTGTCTCGCTTAAACAGGTTTCAATTTATTATTGTTCTCGCCTTAATGGAATTAAAGGGATTCAAAATTCTATTCGAAGAGAAAATGAAATAACAAATGTCTATCAGTGTTCTTGATTTTGATTCGTACCACCAATAGCTCTGTGATGTAAAGCCAGTCACAGTCGATACGATAGGATGTGACACGATAATGGTGAGAGGGCTCGCGAGCCCTCCGAACGTGTGACACAAAAATACATTGGATGATGGGTCTATTCTGTAGTTTGTCGATGCATGTACATTAGAAACACAAAGTACTGTTAGTGATACATATTTATCTGCAAATTCGGTAGTCGCTTTTGTAGAATGCACATAATGTAGTAATAATGTGACAATTTATTGCATGTAATTGTTTACAAAAGTTACATCAAAATAACAAAAAATGTGCATTCGTTTGCCAGTTCGTACGTCAGGTGCATATTGCTTTAAATACAATACATTATGTTCTCTCCCCCCCCCCCCAATGTTTTCAATAAACGAATCTGGGAAGTTTGAAAAAATGAAGGGCGACCGTGAAAGTGGAAAGAGTGAAGTGTTCTGTGCAAGAGTATCATGTGTTACACTTTTCGAGGGTGCTTCTGCGAACTTCATTATAGCTTTTCTGTCTACTAGACCTGTATCTCGAGTGATGTTTAGGAAATCTGCTAGAATGTGGTGCATATTTTGCAATACCGCGGCAATTCAACGTTATAAATACGCTATCTCCAGTTGTAGGATGTCTGCTTAAGTTTGGCCGTGATCTTATAACGACACGAATTTCTTTCTGGAATTCGTACATGAATCTAACCGTGCATGAGATTCAGATAAGAATCATAATATGTGAGGCAGAGGAATATCAGTAGTTCTTCTACTCTGCGAATTATGAACTTCTTAAGTCTTTTATGCGTAATTAGAACACGGTTTTTATGATCATTAATTACTGCACAGAGTATAATGAGAATATTCTGCTTGGGACTCATTTAAAATTTTCTGTCATCCATGGTCAAATACCCTGAACACCAAAATTATTCAAATGCGATCGTCTTTGCTACCAGTTTAATGGAAAATATCTCGCAGATTCAAATCAAATTACTTTTCTAGCCGACCGTTCTTGCTCCGTTCAGAATACTTCTCTACTGATACTTCTCGCCAAGAGAATGCCAATTGTTGAACCACTTGTTCCTGTGTAAACACTTGCGTTCACGATGCACTTCTCCTGCAAGTTCCGGTACGAAGGTCTGTTTCTTAGATTTCCACACTTTTTTCTAGCAATAAAACTGAACTGAAATATGCTACAATCTTACTTTTTTGTTAATGAATGGTCGAAGTTAGATCACTGACGTTATAGAGGATGTTCTGCCTTGCTCATCTAAAATTTTTTTATTGTTTTTAAACAAAGTGTGCAGGAAAGCAATATGTTTCAAGAAGGAATGTGTTTTGATCGACCAAATTTTAAAACGTGGTACTTTTTCGAAGATTTCAAGCTCACCGACATTTTTTTAAAAGGAGTCCAATATTTGTATTATTGTACTGTCTCCTTGTAGCTGATGAAAAAACAAATTTATTTATGTACGACGTGTTGACTTCCGGATGACTTTAACACTCTGACTGCCACGTCACCCAACATATGGGTGACACTTAAATACAGTTGTTATTTATCTGAACAGCAGTACCATTCGTAAAATATTTAAGAAGATACAACAGAACCAGCAGAAACTATAAACAATTATTAACATTATTAATTAAATGCAGCATATTTTCAGATTACTTTCATGTTGTATCGAAGTCTAGAAAGTCGTGTCGTTTTCAGCCTATACAGTATGGCAGTCAACGTGTTAAACAAAAAAATATCATATTAAACTTTTAATATGAACGCATATGAAACTGAGAAGTATGTTCGCATGATCAAGTAAGGAACGAATGCAACTGAACAACGGAAGGATTTATAGAACGTACATTGATTGGATACTGATTGTCTGTGTATATTCACAGCATTTGCAACATAAATGTTTAACGTGCGTACCATTTGCGAACTAAAAATTATGGTTTTCGTATACTTTCACATTTCTGATTGAATGAGGCATTGTTTTGCCTAAACTCATTTAAAGGCCTTGTCCTTTCGTAAGGATATAGTATTAAAAATATTATTATTATATTTTTTATATTATTATTAAATATTATTTTAAATTTATATTATATGAACCATTCGTCGAGCACGTATAATGATAGGAAACAATTTTTCTTCAAAGACATTCTTTCAGAAATTTCCTGGTCATCAATGTTTTTCTAAATAAACTCACATATTTTTGTTTACTTGACATTATACAGATGCCTTTAAATCTCTAGAACTGATCAGTTTACCGAAAAATTACCGAAATATAAAATTTTTTCAACAATAATGTTTTCCATTCCGAAACAAATATTTCGTTTCCAGTCGTGACACATTGTTAAAAACGAACAGAGATATATTGGATGTACAGGCTAGACGAAACACCCCCTGTAATGAGGTTCAATACTCGCTCACTTCACAGACATTGTCGGTAACTCGTGATCTTCTAACCGGGGTGAAATTCGGTTGTATAATGAGAGAATGGTGGAACGCGATGATAACTTGTGATAGAACAGTAGAGCTGAATGATCATCGTTGGGGTGTGACGTAAAGACAGAGAAGGATTTCGATGACACTCAAGACACTCGAGTTACACTTGGTAATAGTGCAACAATGCGTGCATGCCACGATGCGCAAATTCAATGGCTTTCTACCGCGTTCTCGTGTGCACACCCGCATGTCCGCGGAACGTAACTGCATCCGCCTACGAAACCGTGTTTCACGTGCTATGGCAGACTCATTAAATGGAATGCATATTTATGGAGTCACTGGCTGGCGGGTGTACATGTTGGTGGATTCGAGGGATACAGGCGGTGACTCGCAGGGAATAAGAAGAGAAGGAAAATAAAAAAAAAGGGAAGAGAACGGTACGGCAGCAGCGCCCTCGACGTGTCTGGCTGTGCCGTCAGGCGTTACAAATCTCAATGGCACACTCTATGCCCCGATTGCCAGCGCATACCTTTTGATTTTAACTCTCCAACGACGACAAATCATAGGATTTTTATCGGCGAGCACACGTGCACGCTTTTACGACTTGCTTCGTCGCTCGTCATGATTATGATCGCATTTTGTTAGGTTCCGACGCCCGAATCTCTCTTGTTATCATGATTATACGTCGAAATGTTCAGTTCGAAGCTTAACGACAGCAAGCCGAGACCGAATGCGAGGGCAAAGGAACGCATAATAAGTGACAAATAATTTTTATGGAACTGCAAAATATATTGTTAATTTCTGTCTCTTTTTTGGAATGTTACACTAATTCAAAATTTGTATGGAGATAACTTAGCTACCTGTTGTACGAGATACGATTAATTTATTTATTAAAAATAATATATTAATTTATTTGTTTAAAATAATGTATTAATTAATGCATTAAAAATAATATATCAATTTAGGTTTTAAAAAGACTAACTTATTGAACGATGATAGAACGATTATTATATAAGGGGGTAAAAATCATAGTGTTGTAAGTCATATAATCCTGATTTAGAGAATCCAAAGTTTTTATTCGACTGGTTGTAATAAATTCCCCGGTCACATGTTAATGATCGTAACTCATTGAATATTGCTGTGAGGTCATATTATAAGTAGTTGAAACCACTTTTTCTTTTAATGAACAGACATGTATAAATTGTATCTATCCACGCAAGTCAATATCTGAAAAAATTTGACATACACCACTACGACTTTCACCCCTTCATATGTGTGAAGATAAAATAATTAACACATATATGGTGTTCATAGAAATTCAAACACAGTCTGTATATTTTCTAGGTAAGTGCTTCAATCCATAGAGTGTCTAGGCTGTTGACGAAAAATTATGACATTTTAGTGGTAAGTAGAGACTATGTTGTGTAATACGCTATTCTGCTCTGCCTGAATTATTCTGCAAGGATATAATGTGATCCCAAAAATGGCGCTATATTTCATTTCCATGTTGTGTGTTTAACACGTTCCCCGTCACAGTAGAGAAGTCCGTAACTAGACAGACACGCGAAAATGGCTATTTATTAATACACTTGATTGATTGTACAAATATTTATATATTTGATATTACACTTTCTATTTTTACTATTATTTTAACGTGAATGTTACTCCAAATTTCATAAGGGTTGGTAGTTACGTGATCAAATTAAAATTGAGGCGCGTACCGAAAACAGTACACGTGGCAGGGAACGTGTTAATTAATTACATTTTTTAGTCACTTTCAGAATTTCATGGAATGGTAATTATCAAAAATGTATTGAAACTGTTACTTCCAATAGAACAAAATATTTTTTTATTTTCTAAGGACATGAAGGTCACTTAATACCGCTTAAATAAAATTGAATGTAAATAAAGACACGACATCAACCCACTTACTTAAGGCAACTTTAAAAATATTTCAATGTCACAGGACAGTAAATATACTTCGGTTTAATGTCACGATTAAAAATATATAAAAATTTATAGAATGACGTAATAGAACTCTAGCGCTGATCAGCGGTGACTCCCACGGCAATCAACGTATTACATAAATAGATAAACCATTTTCTGTTTCTCGCATAACAATTTACAACTTATATATTAATTTTCGGAAATACCGTGAAAGTACTTTAAAAGATACTAACACTCGCGTTGAGCGCCGCAGTGGAAAACCCCGCAATTGGTCAGACATACAAAAATACTTTTTTATTAATATGTATCGTTTAATATATGAATATTTATTTATTTGTTAATATACTTCTTATTTTGTACTATCATTGTAACGTAGATGTAACTCAAAATTTCGTTGAGATAATCAGTTATTTGACGAAATTAAAATTGGTCCATGGATCACCAAAAGTACCCGTGGCACTCAATGTGTAAAAAAAGAATGCTTTCATGTATCAACATTAATACAAAGTGAGTGTCACAGAATCACTGAGTTATTCAATATAATAATTAAAACCATTTATTATTTAATAAACTTATTTCATTGAATGTGATAATATAAAGATGCGTTCATTCGAGTTTACTATGAACATTTTTTATTGTTAAAAATACTTCAATATTATTTACAATATTTCCCATAAAGAATCTATCATTTATTATGTGGAAAGTACCCAATAACAATAAATAAATACAGATTCATTATGTATTATATCAGGTCATTCCACAAGTAATGCCCTTCCCTATCTTATAAACTATACTTTAAATAATTATGAATATATTATTCGATTTTATGCAATGAAGATTTGACTGTGCACGTGGTGAAATGTCAGAAATGTATATTTTTCTGAATTCTTCAATAAACATTTGGACTATCTCAGCAAATATCTGTAGTCAACAATTTTATAAATTGAACGCAATTTTTTGTGAAAAAATGTTATTTTGGCATTTGATTAATTGAAGACTTGTACTTATTAGCTATTACTCTTCAGGTGACTTAAAAATTTTGTAGTTGACAAACAATTTAATGATACTAATCCGTTGCAATAGACTTAAAACGAGTTATTTTAAAACTCTAAAAATTTGTTGAATATAGAATTGAAGAACTGTTAAAGTTGTAGAACGAGGGAACCAAAATTAATGTTCAATGTATCGGTAATTAAAAATAAGTGCAATTGTTGAATTATTTACGCTTGAAGTGACACTTAAAAACGACGTTTCTTATAGGGTGACCTGATATATGTAAATACGGATACGCTAGTTGGTACATTTAGTAGCTTAGAAGCACGACGCGGTTTATCTGCTGATTGCGATCGTATTTTGTTAAGAAGTTTCTACTTCATTTGCGGTCTTTCTAAAGTTACGTCTGAAATGAGTTCACGTAACTCTGCGATTGAATTTCCGGACGCTTTCAGTTCAGTGTCGTGATTCGTTCACGGAGGTATAATTAACCGACATCAAGTGTCTAAATATGAGTCAATTAATTTTTGCGGGTGAAGAGACAATAAGAAAACGAGAAACCTATAACATTGCTAATGAAGTGACGAATATTCCTTTCCAACGAGTTACGACAATTCCTAAAGATTTCTTATCACGTATACATTAATGTAGGAATCACTACCATTCAGCACCCCTAAATAATTGACTTAGTTTTTCTATCACAAAAGAATGTGATAGAAAGAATATGCACTGTTCAATATAGCACATAATATAATTGAAGTTAACTTTTTGCAAGACTCAAATTTCTTGGAAAGTCTGTTCATATATTTCAGTAGTTCAATCACCAACGAGTTTATGATTTTAAGAGGACCTTGACTTTGAATATTCATAGTGACAGTAGAGTAAGTGTACCGAGTATGAGAGCCTATTTATGTTTTGTTTAATAACAGGGAACAGAAAGGGACCAAATTAAAAGTCTTTCATACATAAGTTAGAATAGTATTGACATGACGTAAAACATTATTTATTAAAAAAATAAAGCACATATTAACGCGTACAAAACTAGTAGTATTGGAAAAGAGTTCCTAATTTGAGACCCTGTCATTTTGAATTAAAAGTCTTTCAAAATTATTTCAACCCACGTTCACCACCGTGATCATTAGAATAAAGACAGGAACAAAATGAACATTCTGCGTCGTTGGTATCAAGTTCTGATCCTGAGCTATCGCAAATGAGTTCTTTTTTGTCAGCAGTTCCCTCCTCCTCTGGATCTTCTTAAGGTGTTTTTTAATTATCTCATATTAGGAACAGTACAGGGTCTCATATTTGGAACATCTTGGGTTCGAACAAAAGAGTCAGATTAATCTGAGAATAGTTTGTTAATGTTTCATCTAAACAGTAAAAGAATTAGTTGATAATATTAAGACTCTGAGCTAATGATGAAATTGATTAACACGTTGAGTGCCACAGTGGCAACTGCCATACCTGGTCAGACACAATATCATGTCTTGGTTTCAATATAAAACTTGAAGGAAGAGATTAATTTACTCTTTGAACAAATAAATATCACTTTATATTATTATTACAGTATTAGTATTATTCCAAAGTTGTATAAGAATTATCAGTTATTTAATGAAATAAAATTTGAGGTGCCGGTCACCGGTTACCCCTACGGCAGTTAACATGTTAAATAACTTACCTTTAATGGCATACGAAGTTTCAATGTGCACAACTGAAAAAAACTAGAAAGAATGAAAAACAAACTTAATGGCGTCGTTCCGGAACAATTGCTTTCGTGAGAATGCCAATCGCATACAGGTGGTGTTGCCATGTGTTCTAATATTTCTAATGACTGCCATAACATTTCAGCACTTCCTTATGGAAATACAACGGGGTCTCATATTAGATACATATCCCACATTCGGTATACTCTATACAATTTCACGAATTTGGGATTTAAATATTAATAGGGAAAATTTTGAAGGTATTATTACTAACGTTGTACGGTGTCCTGTTTAACGTAAAAAAAAGACAAGTTAGATCAGATTGTCTATTATGTGAATACTTGCTCTAACTCTCATACTGAGACCGTATGACATTAGACATGTAGCTGCCATGATTTTACTAGCTAGAGGATCTCGTGAAATTGTAAACTTTGGATATGAATATTCACTCTTAAGGTCTCAGGATCTTGAACTCTCTTAAGGTCTTCAGCATCATGAACTTGTAAGCCATTGAATATTTCATATTGCATCGACTGTAAAACTACTTGAAAAAAAGTATCATGCACCAATAAAAAAAGTTTTTCTGGAATATCAAAACTAAACCTGTTAACTTAAAATCCTGATACTCGTTCTTCTAATTATATAGATAAACAATGTCATACACCAGAAAATATATATGACATTAGAACACTTAAAAATGGAATATCTAATTAAAATATTTTGTAAATAGCTTACGCAACATTAGACAAGTTTACACAGAAGTGCTGGTGAAAATAATTTTATGTTCAGCATATGAATGGCAGTCACATATTTACGGACGATACATATTTCAATTTGTAAATATTTTGTATTGTTAGAGAAAATTTGCCATAAGTGGTAGCAATCAAAAGTCTTAGGAATATCTTACAATGAGTACACGAAAATGCGAGTTGTCCCGTTATGAAATGTCATTATCTTAACCACACATTCTGTAAGTGATTCTAATTGTAAGCAAACAAGTTTCAATAAACATACACTGTTAGACGGATCATTTTCGTATTATGCGTAGCTAAAAATGGTTACACAATCACCGTTTCGACTTACGAAAACTGAAAAAGTTCAAGATTTTAAAAGAAGTATATATGTATGGCAATGTATTTCACAGCTCGCAGCATATTTTTCAAACAAAAATCGAGGTCAGATAACACGACGCTATCTTGTTTTCGAAAAATTTATGATAGGATCGAGTGGTTGCATGTTGACTTATTTTTTAGAAAATAGGAATATCTGAGGGTCGCAGGGGAGTGTGCGCCATCCTTAAAAATTTTAAGACGACTGTGAGTGAGAACACTGCATTCACTCCAGAACCGTGAGAAATCAAACTTTAATCTTGAAAAATCACATGTAACTTCTAACGTACATATATAGTTCTGTGACCGTTCGATGCAGTATGTCCACAGGGATTTCTAAACGAGTTTATTTTTTAATGAGGAATAAGTTGATATACATCATGTATATGATTTATGTGATGGCAATACGTGATGGTGATACGTGTAACGGTCGAAACATATCAGCGAGTATCAGATTAATCGTTTTCCGGTTGGTACCGGGAGATCACTCAGAGTGATTAAATATTCTTCTCTTTGCAAAAGTCCATTGATTTTTACTAAATCTCCAGTCATATTTGCCCTGATACAACTCCGTACTATTATTGACCGTCAACCGTGTTTCACTGTCGCCACAATACACTCACGAAGCATTCTTTCTTGAGGTCTCCTGCGGGCATGCACTCGCCGCTAACAATCGAATACTTCAAATTTCGATTCGTCGGACCACAAAACATTTTGCCAATCTACCACAGACCAGTTTTCGTAGGTTTTAGTCCATTCTAGTCTTTTCGCTTTCTTTCGCTATTTTAACTAAGGTTTTTTTCACTGTTACAAAGCAGAAGACCAACTTCGTACAGACACCTCTTTACCGTTATGACGGAAAGCGATAAGTCACGATGTTAATTCACCTCAACCGCTGTTTCCTGCAAGATTAAATATACGAAGAAATATGCTTTATAAATTAATGCCAGCAAAAAATAGTTCCATGTCTTTTCATCTCGATATATTATTTATTCTGGGATAAAATATAGCCTATGACACTGTAGAAAATGTATTGAAGCTACACTGAGAATTTCATAACAATCGGTTTAGTAGCTTTTGACATTTTTCCGGACATACAAACGAACTCTGTCTCTTTATTATAATAGTAAGGTAAGATATACAGATATGTACAAAGTCTGTTCCCCAGTTGATTGCGAAGAGAATATTAGCGTATCGGTAAGCGCCTCGCCATGGCTTATTGTTCAAAGCAACTCTTTATTATTCAAAGAGGATTCAAATGACTTTAATTGATGGTGAAGCTAGACGGTGCACAAGAGAAGCTAATACGGTTGTACACAGAACGATTCCCAGACCGCAACTGTCCATCGTGTTCATCGTACGCTAAAGCAATTAAAAAGTTTCGCGACGCCGGTAATGGTGAAAACAGAAAACCTCAAACATCTGAAACTGTTACGCACGAGGTGATTGTAAGAAATGCTGTTGCTTCTGTTAATCAAAATCCGCACTGTCAGTGTTAGACAGCTGGAGCGAGAAATTGAAATCAGTAAATCAAGCATGCGGCGTATGCTCAAAGTACAGAAACTTCGCTCGTTTCAGTTGTCGTTTCATCAAGAACTTCACGACAGGGATTTTGAAAGCTGCGTCTTGTTTTGTCGCTTAGAATTTGTAACATAAACAGTAAGTTCACATACCATCCTAACACCGTCTCAGAATTTGATCTGTTTTTTGGTGTTCAGGGTCATCTGAAGGTTTACAACTCATGCATACTTAAATGCATTTTCTCAACCGCTGCAAGATGCAATAGAAAAAAATATAGTTTTCTGCGAAAAATACCGGTGCTCTTGAAATGATTCGGAAAAATGACCTTTAAAAAATAAGTTTTCTTCCACGGTATTCCACTTTCGGAACCATTCAAATTGTATTTTAACCCTTTTAGTGCCGAGCGAAAAAGTTGAACCTGAGCGAAAAGTGCCGAGTCCAACTGACGTAGTTTGGTAAGGTTTGAGAAAAAAATTATAAAAATTTCGTTTTAAAGAATAATTGCAACATTTAAAAAGGAACACGTTAAGAACTAAAAAGACAGTGAATTAACGACTGAAGTATTTCAATATTTGTTGAAAATTATATGAATAATGTTTATTCAAAATTATAAAGAAAATTCGAAAAGTTGGTCATATATTATAAACAGCATTTATAAGATAAGAAACATCGTCACTCTGGCGTTGTATGATGTAAAACAACGTAAATTCAATTATTTACAACGATATCACAAGTATTTCAAAAGATAAATAAATAATAATTCTATGATGCACAGCAAGGGTCAAAAGGGTCGCCTACTACAAAGCAAATGATTCGTGTACATGGTATGCAGCCAGTATAATATCACCGGAAAAATATTCTAGTATTATTATAAACCTGTATTGTTATGCAGTTAAACATTTGCCGTACTTGCCGTGTGTAAGATAACTCTCATTTTCGAGCTTAAAATTTTAAACTCTCGCACAACGATATATCGTCGTCGGCACTTTTCGCAAGTGTAGCCAACGACGATATATCGTTGTTCGGCACTAAAAGGGTTAAACATTTTCCTGAAGGTAGGTAAGCAGCTATTACAACAGAAAAGAAGCTGTAGCTAAAAAAAGCAAGGTCATATCGGGCATATGTTTATATGGCCTTTTTTTTCTTATTTTACAACCCTGCTGTACTTCCCACATGCAACAGGGCACCCTGTATAATAATTATACGTGTATATTTGCATCTAAATGCAATTTAATACATAGAACACTCCAGAAGTTTTTGATTGCATTTTAACATGTACGTTTCTAATTAGGTAAACGTCACTTAACGAAGTTACTTAAAAGTCACTAAACTTAGTTGGCACGTACATATTTATTATTGAAGAGGTTCATTTTGTATTCATTCGAGGCTTCCACCTATTACGTTTATGTGGATGCAGTAGGTTACATTCTGGGAAGATGATCTAGGTCGGCTAGCCTATAGTTAAACGGTTTCTGTAGTTCTTACCAGGAAACCATGGTATGCCCTCTTACTTCTGTTATTTTCTGTTCGATAGTACAAAAATAAGTACTTACATACAGCAAAATCCAGAACATAAAGAAACGTTCGAAATTGAACTAGTTAAAATTGTGTCGCCACAGAATTTATTCGTTTTTCATCTAATAAGGAAAAATGTAAATGTAATGAAGGGGGAAAAAGTGAAGAGCAATACACCTAACCCGAAATCGAAAAGAGAAAGTTCTTATAAAAAAAATAACCCACAGAATAAGAACAGGAATTAATATAGTGACGAAGAAGATAAGGAATCTTATTGCCTTGTTTGCCTGCAGCCGTACACTATAAGTAGATCAAGCAAAAAATGTGTGCAATGCATAGAGTGTAAGAATTGGTCACATGAAGGATGCGGCAAACATCCACACAAACGATGATTTATACATTTGTCACTATTGTGATCATTTTTAAATAATTTGGCTTATTTCTATTTCTTCTATTTAGAAACACAAACATTTTACATTTATTTTTCATTTATTATAATTTAATTGAATAAATATTTTGATTTTTTTAAATTAATATTGTGGTTGTAACATTTCCTTTCATTTCCATTTTTGCTTGATAATTTTAATACTATTTATTACAGAGCTAAGCTGTTATGACTTAATAATGTCAAATAGATATGTAAGTTTTGGGGTAAAAAAGATTTTATACAACTGTAATGGTTTTTGCGAAATCGTATTCCAAAGTCAAATTGTTACTTTCGATACCTGTCTACCCTAGGTATAAATTATATTGATACATTAAATTGTAATATAACTGAACTAAACTTTTACTTGACACGTAAAATTGTCTTCATTACGTTTGTTGTGACAGGGCGCATGAGATAGTGAAACGCAATGAAATTATTCAAGAACTTGTTATTCAAATTGTAACAAGTCTATTTGGAGAGTGTTGAACACCTGATACTCCATTAGCCGACACTTCCCTTACGGTGTTTGCCAATTTCTTAAGCTCACCGGAGAAGTAAGATACGTTTAAAGTTAAACTAGATAAATCGTGGAAATTAATTTCAGTAATAATCACGAGCAGAGCACTTGAGAACCGTCTGTAGTTCCGTTTCCATTTAGCTAAACGCATTTAGTAATTCTAACTGCAACAGCTTCAAGATTTCCACATAGATTCAATCATCCGAGAGATGGTAAACGTGTCAGCAGCTCGCGGGATTCACTCATTTCTAAGATTTCGTTCACTTTTCATTATAACAAAATATTTTGTTTCTTAACACTTGACCGATGCACGGTAGGGGCTGGAAAACGGTAATTCGTGGCCGAAATCACATTTCTCAACTTTATTTTAAAAACATTTTTTCTTCTATGAACTAACAACTTTCTGTGATTAAATATAGTGTTATGAAGACAAAATCATGAAATTTTAAGTAAAAATGATCGTTATAATTACTCATTATAGGACATCAAAATACAGGTTTTGTATTGTACTGTTTATAGGTAAGCAAGTATACTTCAGTTACTTATATGTGTCATAAGAATTTTTTAATCTATGCATAAAGGGTGCAATGTTTGTTATAATTTACACTTTGAGAAAGCTTATAAAAATCGCTTATCGCGATGCAGAAAAATATACTGGGCGTCCAGGTTTTTTGATGAACCTTTGCCAACGTGTTTTACATATAGAAGTAAGAAAAAGTATCTATTAAACAAAATAATAAGAAAAAATCAATGGGAACAATCGATCGGTATATATTAGTATGGATTGGAAGAATGGAAGCTCATCACTTGAGGTCTCTTGTAATGATAAATGTAGCTTTTATTACCTAGAATCGATTACTGTTATTACTCCGTTTGAAAATATCAGCCATTCGGTCAGTAAAAGGGTAACACAATTTCTTGTCAAATCTGCTTCATCTGAACAAGTATATTGTTAATTGTTTGTTTAAACCTTCAATAGCCTTGTGTACAGTCAAACTATTCTCTCGATGTACCATATAAAAATGCAGTCAATCTAAAAATAGCTGTTTAAAATGTTACATCGTTTAAGATACAAATCTTTAATTATGTACTAACACATTTTTTATTTTGTATTATCATTTTAATGGTCCACACGCCACGGAACGTACTAATGAAACATATTTACATGTTTCAATAACATATTTTCCAATTTCTGCTCGTAAAGTGTACAAGTACAGCTTAATTAAAAAAGCATGGAACACCATGCATGTGTACAAGGTGTTCAAAAAAAGGGTCACATCAACAAATGTGAAAATAATCTTCTGTATTTTTTATCGAAAGGATTAATTTTAGAACCGATGCTGATTAGACATTTTTCACTCCACTCTGTGAGTATTATTAGTTTTCTATTTTGATCATGCAAATGCGATTAGAATTGATTATCCTAATAAACCTTTACGTATTTTTATCAGTTTTTTTAATAAAAATTTTAGCATAACTTTTTGATGGATTCATACTTCAAACCAAATTAGTAGTACTGAAAAAAAACTGCCTTAACTATCTGAATTAAAATCTTTAACTCTTTGCAAGTTTGTACCAACGTAAAAGGTAAACTAAAATTTTCTTGAATTAAACTTAGTGTTGATGGTTTCGAGACGTCATAGTTCCTTAGCATGGAATTTATTGCATTTTATGTCGCAGGTAATGACTTCATTTCACGCTTGCTAAACGCGATCAATTTAGCAATTATAACAGCCAACACCAGGAACTTCTTTCTTTCTCTGGCACGAATTATATAGAGGAAGTGTTTTATTCGTGCATACGTCTCGGAATTGCAGAAACCCATTATTAACGGTATCAAATTGTGTCTGTGTGTACCTGTATGTCTGTACATGACCTTCTGTAACTGTTATCGTTAATCCGCTTTTATCTTGTTTGCTTGATTAAACAGGTAATTATTTTAATGCGAACCAGTAAGTAACTAACGAAGCAACTTGGATATTTCTCGGCGAACACACGTACAGTCAGTTCCACATGTATTTGTACACCCACGATCTGCAAAGGGATGCACTCAAGGTAAACAATATGTTCGTGATTTTGCAATGAATCCTTCATTAAAATTCAAAAAGATTGGAACAAACTTGTAAGACTCATAAGGTAAACGTCCCCATTAGCATTTGCAACCTATTAGCGACCAATTCGTTTTATCTTTATATTGAAAGTGACAAATAAATTTATCTCATGACTAAAACGCTCAAAAATTAAAGTCAAAAGTATTTTACTTTATACTTCATGTATTATTGGATTTATCACAAAATTCATTATTAACTTTAATTAATATAATATTGTACTATTTGTCACTGAAACAAAATCAAATATTTGGTCAGAGATCTTGGCAAATACTAGCGCTAGAAGAACGGTGTAAATTGCAAAATTGTGTATTATGTAAAAAAGAATGCAGCTGTGCAAACAGATTCCAAAAAACTTCATTTGTTTAAATAATATATTAAAGAGCAGCATTTTTTTAACTTCTCTGATCAAATGTTAATCTATTTTCCTATATAGTTGTGTGTGGCAAGCATGAACTCAAGTACAAAATACGGATAAAATGGAATGTTCATTTTTGCATTATAAAAAAAGTTATTATAGTTCAACTTTTCTCACATTGTGAGTATAAACACCTTTGTATATCACGTTGCACACAAAATAATTTGAGATAAACATATAATCGTTGCTAATTATTTAATTTTGTTTAAATTCAAGATTAAGGAGCTTTACATGTTTATCTAAATGTATATTAACAGTTGCTAAAAATCTTTTCATTTATCGCTTTATTTTCTACGCTTCATTTGTAGATCACAATGATATGAACACACACGAGACTGACCATAGCTATACATTTCTCGTTTCACTCTACGTCTCTATTTAAAACGATTTGTCGGATCGATTTCGCTGAGTAATCGATTCGCGTGCATCTACTTACGAGCAAGTGTTGAACTTCCTAGCGCTTTATTGTCGAATAATGTCATTAATATGGAAATAAGCAAGCAGAAAGTTCGATAAAAGGAATAAGAATTAATATTACGGAAATATGAAGGTGAAAATCCTTGCGGAAAAGTTAGGGATATTTTGCACGAGACTATCTTTTCAAAGTAAATCGCAAATCCGTTGAGTATTCCTGTAATTAAATATTCTGAAAAAAGAATACAACTGACTCTGTAATTACTATTAATATTCAGTACATTCTACTGAAAATAGTGTAGGTATTCATAATTTCTTGTAAGACTGTACCATCACTTAAATATTGTGGAACGAGTTCTTATAAAAATGGTTTACGTTTTCAATTTTGCGAACATTTGTGTAATTTCTTTTCTCTTATTTGGAAAATGTTTGCGTCAGTTTTCACTGTCAGCTGTTAATTGTATTTATTACCGAGAAGTATCACAGGATTTACTAACTTGAATCTTATCTCATAACTGAAGAATCCCGAAGTAAATCTGCGCAAATGAGAGTCTTCCACGAGGCACATTTATTTTGCAGTACTGAAACTTTTAATATAAAAGTCTGTCTTCTCTTCGATAATGATGAACATTCGTTATCACTTTTATAAAGTTTCCCGCGCACTTCTATATTTACCATGTTATATGAACTGAAAAATTAATTTTATGTTAATATAAAAAAATATAAGACCTATTAAAAGGTACCTCTCAAGGCAAGTTAATGTGTATTCATATTCTTAAATATTTTCAGATATATTTCAAAAGTTTATTAGGAGGAGATTACACCCTATGCTTACTGTATTAATTTTGAACAAATTTGACACACTCGTAAAACTGACATTTTTGTCTTGATAGACATTTTTTGCTACAAAATATTCTTAACCAAAATCTGAAGTATTTATGGAAATAATTCGAATTTTTGTAAACGTTTGCGATTAAATAACAATATATATTCAGGCATTACTTTTTCTTATTTCGTACATGTATACTAGGCCCATATTTTCGATCATCAACATCATGTTTTTCTTCTCTACTTACTAAATGGGAACTACATACAAAAATCGAAAATCGATACTTTTCACAAAAATTGTCTTTCGACATCTCCTTAAGAATACTGGCCTAACATGTATAAAAATGAAATACTCATGATTAAATTATGGATTCTTTGATAATCTTGTTTCGATACATATAAAAAACAAGATTAAAAGCATCACATTTTCGTCTCCCAAACATTTTAACATTATACATATCTTGTTTTAGTAATTTCTTAAAATGAAGACGTACTCGAATTTATTAAATTTCTTTAACATCTGTCGTCTATTTCTGATATAATGGAACTTATATATTTTTCCGTACCCTGTTCATGATTCGGATATTAATCTATGTATTTAAAGTGCAATCTGTATTGTATTTAATTATACAAAAAGTTAACATTACCAAAACTCATTTAGTTCAACAGGATTTACTAGCAGGTACATGTAGTAGAATTGAATCGGTGAGTTGAAGCATCGACAAACTGCAGAATAGACCTATCATCCAATGTATTTTTGTGTCACACGTTCGGAGGACTCCCGAGCCCTCTTATCATTTTCGTGTAACATCCTACCGTATCCATTGTGACTGGCTTTACATCACAGCGCTATTGGTGGTAGGAATCAAACTCAAAAACACTGATAGACATTTTTCATTTCATTTTGTCTTCGAATAAAATTTTGAATCCTTTAATTCCATCAAGGCGGAGATCCACGATAAGACAGAAATTTCGTCTTTCGCATGAAACTTTAATGTCATCAGACAATTATTTCACGACGTGATTGCACCATAGAACAAATTTTGATGTCATCTCTCATTAACTCACATTTCACTTAAACAGGTTTGAATTTTTTATTGTTTCCACGATGCATCCAAATATCTTGTAGTAATGAATGATTTCTTTTCATGTTGGTTTCTAATTTGAAAGATTTGTTCTTATTTAATTTTCTGACATTGCATTCAAAAAGCAAGGCAGACTTGCAGTAGCTTGGGCTTACTCAAATTTCTTGTCCAATGCTCAGCTTTTCTATTTAAATCTTTGTTCTCACATGTTTGTCCCATGTTTCTAAAAAGAAAATAATATGATTGATATAAAAATTCACTTAATTTAATTATTTACTCAAAATGATTTCAGACAAATAATAGTAATATATTAATAATAGTAGATTCTGGTCTACCATATAAAAATACTAATAATAGCGTCTTATATTCGACTTAATATGGTACTTATAACTAAATTAACAATACACATATATAAATACTACGAACCACAAAATAAATCCACACGAGATAAATAAATCACGAAACAAGAAGAAAACGCACGTGCTATTGGTGAGTTGAAAAACGAATCATAACACAAAGAATGGCAAGAAGTGGCAGACCTAAGCACTGCACGTATATCGCTCACGCCGTTATTTTCCGTATACAGCTGAACCCATCAATACGCGAGGCCGAATTTCCACTCAGCGTTTACTCCAGAAAAATAACGCTGATTGGATTTCAAATTTCTCCGCGACGCGACAAAACCGCCAAGCACATCATATAAACACGACACAACGTACGGCCCAGAGTCAGTCTTTCGCCGACTGCCTCCTGATCCTGATCCTCCTCTTCCTCCTCCTGATCCTGACCCTCCTCTTGTTTCTCCTGATCCCCTACCTCCTCCTTTTCCTTCTCCTGATCATCCACCTCCGACTACTCCAACAACACCTCCTTCCGATTCCCATCCTTATCCTAATCCTGCCGATCCACATCCCCATTATCCTTATCTTTCCGATACCCATCCTTCCCCGTATGCTCCTGATCCCTATCCTCATCAGCCTTACCTTCCCGATCTCTATCCTCCCCCCCTCCCAATCACCATCCTGATCATCATCCTCCCGATCCCTATCCTTGTCATCATCCTTACCCTCCAGATCCTGATCACCGACTCTCTAAGTCTACTGTGTCAGCAGGGTCTTCGCGGTCTCTTAGGATCCTCGGTCTCTCTGTCGCTCACAATCAGATTTCAATGTTTACGGATCTGTATCGGTCTCTACCGTTCTCTATCCGTACCTATCGTTCCCTGTCGGTCTCCACCGTTCCCAATCGGTCTCCTACCATTCCCTATCGGCCTCTATCGATCTCTATCGCTTATATTTCGACTCATGTCGGTCCCTGTTGATATTTATTGCACATATTTCGGTATCTATCGTTTCCAAATTGTTTTTTTTGGCTCAAATTTCGGTCTCTATCGCTCTCTATCGCAAATACTTCAATCTCTATCGGACTGTATCGTTAATGTCGTTTTATACGCTAATATTTCAGTCTCTGTCGTTCTCAAACTGTTTCTATCGCACATATTTCGGTCTCTATTGCTAAAATTCCTAATTCTATTGTCCTGTAAGGTTAATATTTTGTCCTATGTCGACCTTTCTCGGTCTCTACCGTTAATATTTCGGTCTCTCTCGTTCTCAAACTGTTTCTGTCACTCATATTTTGGTCTCATCGCTAATATTTCGGTCTCTATCGTCCAGTACCGTTCTCTGTCGAACTCTGGCGGTATCTATCGCTCATAGTTTAGTCCCCATTGGTCATATTTTGATCGCTGTCAGTCTCTATCGCTAATATTTCATTCCCTATTCGTTTCAGTCATTCCCAATCGTTCTCTGTCGATTTCTGTTGCCCCCTAACGTCCTTACCGTTCGGTATCGCTCATATTTCGACATCCACCGGTTCCTATCGTTTTCTGTCGCTCATATTCCTGTCCTTATTGGCCTCTATCCTTCTGCGTCGCTTACATTTTGATCTCTGTCGGTCTCTAACGCTCATATTTCATTCTCCATTGCTCCCTATCGTTCCCTATCGATCGAATGTCCATTCGGGTACTCTCACAAATTAATTTCTTCATTCAGACAGTCCGAAAAATCAAATATTTTAAAATCAGGTACTTCTGAAAGTGATTCGTTTCTTTCACGTACTCCGAAAACGGAAATATTTTAAAATCAGGTACTCCAAAAGTGGTTTTTATTCAGGTACTCTGAGAATTCAGTATTGTAAAATCAGGTACTTCGAAAAAGCACTTTTTCATTCTGGTACTCAGCAAAATCAAATATTTTAAAATCAGGTACTTTAAAAAAAGAACTTTCTCATTCAGGTACTCCGCAAAATCAAACATTTTAGAGTCAGGTACTTCGAAAAGTGAACTTTTCCAATCAGGTACTCCCGGAAAATGTGATATATTGAAATCAGGTACTCCAAAAATGAACTTTTTTGATCCAGGTACTCCGAAAAATCAGAGATTCCAGAATCAGGTACTTCCGAAACGGTTTTTTCGTTCTGGTACTCCGAAAAATCCAATATTTTGAAGTGAGGTACTTCTGAAAATGCATTTTTTCCATTCAGGTACTCCGAAAATTCACATTTCAAAGTACCTGAATCACTAAGTTCTATTTTCGAAGTACCTGATTCTAAAATATTTAAGTTTTAGGAGTACCTGAATGAAGAAGTTAATTTTTGAAAGTACCTGATTTTAAAATATACGATTTTCCTGTGTACCTGAATTAAAAATTGGTTTTCGGGAGTACCTGATTTTAGAAGCTTGATTTTTCGGTGTACCTGAAGGAAGAAACGTTTTTGTGAGTACCTGATTTTAAAATATTTCAGTTTTCTGTGTACCTGAAAGAAAACATTCACTTTCAGAAGTACCTGATTTTAAAATATTTCACATTTCGGAGTACGTGAGTGCAAGTATTCATTTATGAAAATGCACGAATGGAATTTCGACCTACAGGGAATGATTGAGAACGACAGAGAACGAAATATTAGCGACAGAGGCCGATAGATACAGCTTGAGACCGAAAGAGAACGGAACTGAACGACAGAGACCGAAATTTTAGTGGTAAAGACCATAATTCGAGTGACAGGATCAGTTTAAGAACAATAGAGACCGAAATGTTGGTGGTAGAGACCGAGAAAGGTCGACATAGGCCAAAATAATAATGATACAAACCAACAGACTTAGAAATATCAGCAAGAGAGACCGCAAAATGTGTACTAAAAACAGTTTGACAACGAGAATGATCCAAATAGGTGCGATAGAGGCCGACAGAGGACTGTACTAAGCAATATACACCGATATATTAGCGATAAAGAGCGATAGAGAGCGATAGAGACTGCAACTTAAGCAACAGAAACTATTTGTAAACGTGAAAAACTGAAATACGTGCCATAGGTACCGCTGGAGATCGACAGAATACTGTACAGATGGATAGACACTGAAATATTAGAGGTAGCGACCGGTAAAGGTCGATATAGGGTAAACTGTTAACGATAAAGATGAATAGAGTTAGAAAAATTAGCAACAGAGACCAAAATATGTGCGATAGAAACAGTTTGAGAACGATAGAGTTCGAAAAATGAGCAAGAGATACGGATAGAGACCGAAATTTCATCGACAGAAAGTGCCTGGAAACGACAAAGACCGAAATATGTGCGATAGGTACCACTAGAGATTAACCGAGAATGATACTGATCAATACAAACCGAAATATTAGGGATAGAGCGCAAAATACAAGTGACAGAAACAGTTCGAGAACTACAGAGACCGAAATATTAGCGGTAGGGACCGATAAAGGTCGATATAGGACAAAACGACATTAACGATACAGACCGATAGAGATTGAAGTATTTGCGATAGAGAGCGATAGAGAGCGATAGAGACCGAAATTTGAGCCAAAAAAAAAATTTGGAAACGATAGATACCGAAATATGTGCAATAAATATCAACAGGGACCGACGTGAGTCGAAATATAAGCGATAGAGATCGATAGAGACCGATAGGGAACGGTGGAGACCGACAGGGAACGATAGGTACGGATAGAGAACGGTCGAGACCGATACAGATCCGTAAACATTGAAATCTGATTGTGAGCGACAGAGAGACCGAGGATCCTAAGAGACCGCGAAGACCCTGCTGACACAGTAGACTTAGAGAGTCGGTGATCAGGATCTGGAGGGTAAGGATGATGACAAGGATAGGGATCGGGAGGATGATGATCAGGATGGTGATTGGGAGGGGGGGAGGATAGAGATCGGGAAGGTAAGGCTGATGAGGATAGGGATCAGGAGCATACGGGGAAGGATGGGTATCGGAAAGATAAGGATAATGGGGATGTGGATCGGCAGGATTAGGATAAGGATGGGAATCGGAAGGAGGTGTTGTTGGAGTAGTCGGAGGTGGATGATCAGGAGAAGGAAAAGGAGGAGGTAGGGGATCAGGAGAAACAAGAGGAGGGTCAGGATCAGGAGGAGGAAGAGGAGGATCAGGATCAGGAGGCAGTCGGCGAAAGACTGACTCTGGGCCGTACGTTGTGTCGTGTTTATATGATGTGCTTGGCGGTTTTGTCGCGTCGCGGAGAAATTTGAAATCCAATCAGCGTTATTTTTCTGGAGTAAACGCTGAGTGGAAATTCGGCCTCGCGTATTGATGGGTTCAGCTGTATACGGAAAATAACGGCGTGAGCGATATACGTGCAGTGCTTAGGTCTGCCACTTCTTGCCATTCTTTGTGTTATGATTCGTTTTTCAACTCACCAATAGCACGTGCGTTTTCTTCTTGTTTCGTGATTTATTTATCTCGTGTGGATTTATTTTGTGGTTCGTAGTATTTATATATGTGTATTGTTAATTTAGTTATAAGTACCATATTAAGTCGAATATAAGACGCTATTATTAGTATTTTTATATGGTAGACCAGAATCTACTATTATTAATATATTACTATTATTTGTCTGAAATCATTTTGAGTAAATAATTAAATTAAGTGAATTTTTATATCAATCATATTATTTTCTTTTTAGAAACATGGGACAAACATGTGAGAACAAAGATTTAAATAGAAAAGCTGAGCATTGGACAAGAAATTTGAGTAAGCCCAAGCTACTGCAAGTCTGCCTTGCTTTTTGAATGCAATGTCAGAAAATTAAATAAGAACAAATCTTTCAAATTAGAAACCAACATGAAAAGAAATCATTCATTACTACAAGATATTTGGATGCATCGTGGAAACAATAAAAAATTCAAACCTGTTTAAGTGAAATGTGAGTTAATGAGAGATGACATCAAAATTTGTTCTATGGTGCAATCACGTCGTGAAATAATTGTCTGATGACATTAAAGTTTCATGCGAAAGACGAAATTTCTGTCTTATCGTGGATCTCCGCCTTGATGGAATTAAAGGATTCAAAATTTTATTCGAAGACAAAATGAAATGAAAAATGTCTATCAGTGTTTTTGAGTTTGATTCCTACCACCAATAGCGCTGTGATGTAAAGCCAGTCACAATGGATACGGTAGGATGTTACACGAAAATGATAAGAGGGCTCGGGAGTCCTCCGAACGTGTGACACAAAAATACATTGGAACCAAAAACAGTGCAAAAACCGTTCCTTATACTCGTGTTTCAATAGTCCTTTCGGTTTAATGAGTGTAAAAACAGTATCTGTTACGAATTTGTACTGTTTCAACAATCTGTTTAACAATCACTTTTCATTAAATAATTTCTAGTTCAGTTATGTTTGAAGTCAGTTAATAAATGTTTTTTTACTACTCTGTTATTTTTTTAAATTTCCTGCCTATATAGTGGGTTGTGTTGAAAAGCAGTACAAGTCCAATGGTTTTATTTTAATTGTTGAAAATAAATGGACAAAGTTTAACCATAGTTAGCCATATATGAACGTTCATCTGGGTTAACATGCCCGTGTTTAAAGTGGAATAGCACTGTAAAATGAATGGCTTTGACGATACACGAAAACTGATGCTATTTTTCAAATATCTCAAAATGTGGATTTTGGACTTGCACTGTTTTTTGACTCACCGATTCAATCAAATTTTCTCTGCAAGTTGATATAATATATCATTTAATACGTAAACTTAAAGTAAACGTTATATGTTTTTATCAGAATACTCCACAAATTCGCTAAATACTGCTGGAAGTAAGTATAAAATTAAAGTTATATGTTACAATTATAAAGCGCACATTAATTCGCTCATGATCTGTTTGAGTTGTCAGGATGATTATTTTTAAGCTTCATTACTTTCAACCAAACCGGAAAGCGTTTAACGAAGCGATTCGCGTATTCACCGTTTGATTGCTCACAGTTCGATGTCTGCTTTGTGCCTGCTAACTAGAATCATGTGTCAGCTTCAGGATCGATCGCAATTTCGAACAATTGTAGTGATTGATAAAAGAGAATATTTCAATGAGCAGAAAGAATCGTGTCCTTAATCAATTCTGTTACAAAAGGTAACTAACAAATTTGTATACGGTAACGAAAACACTGTAAAAATATCACCAAGAGGTTACAACTTTATAATGAAAGCTTAGTAATCCCATGAACTTTGAATATAACAAATATTCCGAACTTATTTTAGTGTTTTCTTATTACTCACAATCAGTACGTACTGTTCACTTAGAAATGTATTCTTTCTTTTAATATGTACACCCCTGTCAATAAGTATTAGGACACCTGGTAGTGTCACACAAAAGGTGTATTTGATACAAATTATAGAACGTTCGCTAGTTTTATAAGATTGTGCTAACAAAAACATATATTCAGGTACATATATTCACTATTTATATAATTAGTTTTGCCATTTATTGCATTTGACTTATTAAAAATGGGATGAATTAGATCGGAAAATTCGAGACGTTAGCTCAAAATCTGAATTTCACTTGTGAAATCATTTACAATACGCATGAGACCAGTTAACAACTGATATAATAGAAAGGTTATTAAAGCGAATGTCAAAATCAGTTAAGACAGTGATCGAGAGACGCGGCGGATACATGTGTAGGCGAAAAGAAAATTTAATTTTATTACACATTACGGGTAAGATCTCTGATGTGATATTGAATGTAAAATTCTTTACAGTCTAAGGAATGAAACTACATAATAATTTTTAAAGACATCAGTAATTAACTAATAATGTTTGAGGTTTTCTTCATATTTCGTAAGTGTCCTCATACTTATTGATTGGCGGGTACATTCCACATGTTATGTTTCATTAATTATCATTCCATAAAAATAATTTCGAATATTTCATTGATTCGCACCTGGACGGTCTCATGTGATGAGTTACCGTATTGTCAGTAGCTATAATCGATGCTACGTATATCAGGGCTATTTACAGCACTATAGACCCAAATTATTCAAAATGCCAATAATTGTTAGTATTAGGTCAATCGCGTGTAGCAAACCGTTTCGATAAAGGAATATATTCAAAATCCACCACAATTATCAAATTTTACTTGTTTCTAAATTCATGCACCGTTCATTGATTCCCAATATTAATGGTTATAATTGAACCTCATGGAAAAGAAGGGAAAGGGTTAAAGCATCAAGTTTGTAAAACATAAAAATCTATAACTTTGGTCAGCAAATGATATAAAAATGCAGTTAATGAAAAAAACAATAAAAAAAGAAGTGCTTTCTATCGCGCATATCTTTATGTATTTTACGTTTAGGTGGTATAATTTTTACACGTTTTTTTGCATCATTTTACACAAGAATGTTACATTGCAAAGTAATACACGAATCGATATCTATGGGTCTACAGAATAGAATTTAAGGATCTATACAGAGGTTACACGTATTATACAGGGTGAGTCACCTAACTCGCTCATTTGAAATAACTATTTAATTATTCATTGTATGAAAAAATGTTTCCTACAAAAGCTACGTGATATCGAAGGGGGCACATGATAGGTGTACCATTTTTTCGCTGTCTTGTTTCACGAAGAGCAACTACCAATTTCAAACCATATGTACCTCTGTAATTTTTGACTCAGAATTTAGTACCCTTCCAAACTATGAAGTTAAAAGTGGGATATTCTATTTAAAAAATCAGAGATGACCTTTATACCATGGTCACGAAATAAGACAGCCACAAATGGTGCACATATCATGTGTCCACCTCGATACCATGTAGTTTTTGTATGAAATATTTTTTTATACAATGAATAATTAAAAAGTTATTTCAAGTGAACGAGTTGGGTGGCTCACCCTGTATATACGTGTACATACATATGTATAATATTGGAGGTCCCAACGCATCTATATCTGGTGAGCATCACGGCGACATGCAGTCCTCGGGCACTTGGTCCAACTAACTTCAACAGTAATTTGCAAGTGCTTTGAGACATTCGACAATATAAATAAAACTTTTTTTCATCGTGCTTTAACTCTTCAGAAACTTTAAAATGACCAACGCTCGCGCAACCATCATTGTAAGGATGGACCCAGTAACGACGTCTCTTTTTATTCCTTATTAATTGCCACATTACAAAATCATCTTCCTCTGACGACGACATGGCTACAAATGCGGTACGACTCCGGTATGCGCGTTTACGCCGCATTTATAATAACGTGTGGTTCCATGTGGTGAAATAAATGCGGCGATGCAGATGTGTCTTCCACGTTGCATGCATTTTCGGTATGCGGCCGGCCTTAGTAATTTCAGACACATTTTGATAAAATTTGAAGCATTACTTTGAATTGAAAACAAACATTCTGCAATTAATTGAAAGGGTTATATAAACTGAACACATTACAATGTCCTGTTTTAACACGTTCTCTGCCTGAGTAGAAAATTCCGTAACTAGGCAGACACGCGAAAGTAGCTATTTATTAATACACATGGTTGATTGTACAAATATTTATCAATTTGATATTACACTGTCTATTTCTACTATCATTTTCACATGAATTGTACTCAAAATTTTTTAAGGGTTGGTAGTTGTGTGATCAAATTGAAATTGATGCGTGTACCGAAAACGGTACACGTGGCAGGGAACGTGTTAAATATGAATCGAGAAGGAAAAAAACATTTACTATTGAAACGTACAGGCGTTACCTTGCATTATTACTACAGTATCAGTATTGTCAAAACTTGCCTAAGAATGGCTAGTTATTTAATTAAACAAAATCTCAGCTGCCGATCACCGGTGACCCCTACAGCAGTCAATATGTTAACATTTAATTCTAAAGCAGAATGTTTTCCCAAGGTATATCTTCCACCATCTGAAAGAGTATAAAACGAACAATCGTTAAAAAAAATTGTTCGTCTAATCAAACAATAGTATTTTTAGGAAGTGCATATCTTGTAAGTATGTGTTTCAGACCCGCCATGATTGGGATAATACGTATAACTTGCGTAACACAAACGTAAACTATATAAAAATATCATAGATATTATTAGGAAGCTCTATTTCTCCTGTTTTTCGAGACAAGCTTCATTCTGATATTTTTTTTTCATCGTAAGTTATACCCTCCGATATGTTTCACAAAATCAGTACATGTCCCCTCCCTGTTGACCCAATGGAAAAGTTTGAAGAAAATCGACTTCGGTATAATCTATATGTAACCTGAATAAAGCCTTTTTGCAAATTTGTAAGTATATATTTTATGTTTCTGTTGCACTGTTTAAAGATAAATGGAATCATTTTTAGATTATTAAACTATAAGTAATGCGATGATGGGGTACAGACGTAAACTGTTTGATGTTACCTTCATCAATGTGGCCGTCATCAATTCCCGGTCTCCGCAGGAGTAAAGGGAAAATTATGAATTTTGTATCAGTCTAGAGGATTACATTCTTAATTGGTCTCACTACCAGGGAGTTCAAACTGAAATAACTGCGGTTTTCGTTACGATCCAGGATTAGAAGCTGACAGTAATAACTTGTAAGGTTGCTGTCAACCGAAATTCGTCAGTGAATGTTGGTACGAATTATGGCGTCGACCGACATACGAATATGTACACTCAACCGAAGCTACGAAGTAATACACATTGAAAGAGTATTACTTTTCAATCAATTAACTGTCATTTAATTGATTAATTATAAAAACATCGACATTTGAATTAGTGCATGTCAGAATAAATTGAGAGAATAGTATTTTTTTAATACGTTGAATGCCGTGGGGGTCACCGGTGACGGCAACTCAGATTTAATTAAATAATTATTGATTGTCACAACATTCTGAGCAAACTTCATACTGAAACAATAATCTAGGAACCGAAGAATACGATTGAGCATTCAAATCTTTTCGTTCTTTACGATTTACATAGAAAATAGTAAATTATATCGTGTCTGATTAAGTATGTCTGTTTTCACTGTGGCACTCAACATGCTAGACAAAATAATTATTACTTACAAAAATATAGCAATAAAGTAAGAACTATTTTAAAAAACAGAATTCTTTTACCAGAATATTAAACAGAATTTATTTGAAATCAAAATACGCACATTTTCATAAGAATGATATTTACAAACTTACGTCACGTTGGGAAAGGGTTATGGGACGTGATGATAATTGTGCACCAGAATAGAAATTACGAAATACGTATGTTTCTACTGTACGAAAACCACACGAACTTTCCGGACTACTTAATACGTAGCAAATTTAATAAATTCAGTGTCACAAATAACTTAAGTAAACTTGGAAATTAGCGCCATGCTCAATACGTTGATCGCTAAACTTCTTTTTCCATTTACCCCGTGCAACTTTAAAGTACGTATTACCTTTCACGGACATCCTAGGTTATCGCAGATCGATATGGCAACATATTAATAATATTTCTTGACACAAGTGTTCGTATTAACGATCAATTCTAATAAAATATATTGCAGAACCGATATCTTTCTAATTTTTCATGAATTGTTATCAATTTTTTCTACTTCAGTGTACTAAATATCTGTTTTAAGAATCAGGAATAATCTACTTTCGCGTTATAAAGCAAATATAGTAATTTTTAAAATAATGTGATTTCAAATGATTTTTCAAGCAACAAATTATTTAATTTTATGGTTAATTCGTCTTTAAAATACATTACTGACTGAAACATTTTTAAATAAAGACACAATTATATTCAAACAATTCAGTCAAATACTGTTTTATTTTATTTTACGGTTGTTTTATTATAACATGCAATCTGTAACGTATTTTATTATTTTATTATACGTGTAATTTTATTGTTTTTTTTCAAAGAAATGATTTGAAAAACATTGTCTGTATTATACAACTCAAGAGAACAATTTCTTATTGATTTTCACTTAAATATTTTTTAAATGACACGTTCAGATTACTCTGAAATATTACATACGTTTGAGATTCAACCATTGGACAGAGTAAGTCCGGTTATAAAATTTATAGATAATAATTCTGCAGGTGAGAACTAACAAACAAGTTCGAAAAAACAGGAGTCTCACAAGGGGAACCTACGTAGTGTTATGCACCGATTTTGATGAAACTTTGCAGGTGGGTCGGGAACCAAAAAATTTTAGACACGTATTTCACCGTAAGCGTTGACACTCAATGGTTTATAAAATATTTAACAATAAATATCGCGTTGTGCAACCGAAAAATGGAATTTATGAGTGATCCTAAAATTCAATAATCATTTACTTGATTATGTATACTAATAATAAACGCATCTAATTAGGTCTAATAGAAGAAGCACAAACATTATGATAGCTGCTGATATTATGGATTAATAACAGTATAATGTAAGATTATATTAATTTTCTATAAAAATTCAGAAACTTCGTTATGTTCAGCTGTATTACAGCGTGGCACTCAACGTGTTAGTAGCATTTCTCCGGTCAGATCTGTTAACCGAATACCAGGTTTCAACAACAATAAAATTATATATCTGAAGGTATTTAATAAGTTATCCTTTCTAATAAGTAAGTCGGTGTACGGTATGGACGGTTTTTGGCATTGTCACTTTGAAGATCGCCGGACTATTACTTCCGAGCGAGATAACACGCCAAAAGGACGAACGAAAAAAAAAGACTGCAAAGGATTCGTTATTTTCTCGAAAAGTCTAGTAAACCTCGGGAAAATTGGCCGGAAGGGAGAACACGCGAGAGCATAATGCGACAGAGTATGGAATTGTCTACAGAAATTCCTCGATCCTCTCTGTTTCGTTTCGAACGAGAAGTTCGCATTTCAAAGCGATTAATCCGACGTATATGACTATACGGTATTTCATTCTGCATAATAAATTAACAATTCATATCCCTCGTTTTTGGACGTGTTCCTGAAAAACTGTCTCATCTGGACAACAAATTTTCGCAATATACGGCCGCGTATGAAATGCAACATGTTACACTTAAAAAGTTAATTGAAATATTTCCAATTCACGGAAAACTGTGTGGCAAGCGAAGTATGTTCGTATAATGTTTTTCCTCTAACATTTGGAAGTATTCAATTATTTTACATTCTGCCTGCCAATACTCGCAAAGTGTACAAAGTAATATAACACAGAGAAAATAGCTCGCGTTCTGGTCTAATGAATTCGGTGGACAATTTCTGCCTGAAATAATTCAGAAATTTCGTGACGTGAGATATGTAAAGAAACAGTAATTTTTGAAGTTAAAGATATCCAGATTTTTACATAAAAATCATATTAATTGCGAGAAGAGAACGTAATATGTTGATAATTAAAGTTACAGTTTTCGAGTAACACGAACCGTTTCGTTTACTATAACTGCAAGCAAGGGAGTAGAAACGAGTACTGTAGAAACTCGAGGTAAAAAAACGAAAGAACTTCTAATTATACCGTGTGTATTTTTACGAGTCGAATTAGAGCCGGCAGACTGAGAAGGACAATTTGAGAATCCTCTTCGTGAATGGGTTTGCCACTTGACTTACCATCGAACACACTCCCGTGTCCGTTCCGCTGTATATGTATAGGTGTTTAAATTTTCCTCTGTTTTAACTCGAACTTTTACGTGCTAGAAACTGCAACGAAAGTTTTAATCATATACTTCCATTAGTCATGCACCGCATTCGACGCATGCTCGCGCACAGAAGTGTCTGTAAACTAGACTAGTTCACGAGTTTTCCACAGAAAGCAGGCGTATACGTACACCTGACATATGATAGGTACTCTCGTCGAATCATCCTGGATTACTTTAATTTCGTGCACTCCACTTTGAGGGTTGCGCTTGATACGTATACTCGGCAGAAGTGATGTAGTGAGATCGTAAATTAGCCGAGGTGTCGGGGCGGCACATGTAATGAGCATTCAAACAAGCGAAGACAAAAAGGAGCAAGTAGTTAAGGTTTTAGACCTTAACTAGGGCTACAGAGGGAATCTAATTGAAGAGTCCTTCCAAATGCTTGGCAGGGTATTATCGAAAGGTCTTGAATCCAACACATATATAACTGAGAAAATCACAGTTTTTCTTTAATAATTATTAAAACAATGTATCGCATTGATTTTATTGTAATTTTTAGCTCACAATCAGTTCTCGAAAGTAATGATTAACAAAATTATAAAAAACATGTGTATATTTTTGTGATTTCTGCAGTTTTAATGATCCAATGAGTATAATGATCTTCGAAATCTTTGCTATTAAAGATTAACGAAAACACTTGTTAAGAAAACGTCATTACAGAATAACTTATGTTTTCTCATACTTATATTCTTTACTGCGGTAATTTTAAAATCCATTTTTCTTTTAAAATGACCTGTGACAATTTCTTCCGCACTGCACAGATGCCAATCTATTTTCAGAAGTGAACATTTATACATCCAATAAAACCAACAGATGTAAGACACTTTGGAAGTAAAGTTTTTTCAGATTTGACACACTTTTGAAAATAGTTGCTTATTTCTGAAACGGCTTTCGTTGCATAAAGAAACATTTTGAAAACAATGTTGATGAAAGAAATACGTATTCAGGCGCATTAGGCAAAATGTCGTAGTACATCATTTCTATTATTTATAAATGTGGGTGTAGGACATTTTTTAGTTAGCTCTTGAGTTCTGAATTACTTTCCACTGAAGGATATATTTTTAAAGGTTCTTCTTGTACAGAGTGACAAAAATAGATGGAACAATGAATTAATATTTCCAAAGTTATAAACAATTCTTCGTTTCGATTAAAGCAAGGTACTTGCTCGCCTCTGGTGCCCTCGCGTGGCATGGAAACACCGGATTATCTTTCCATTTCTTCTTTCAAAAGCAGAAATCAGAATTCTGAAAGAAAGTATGAGACAGTTTGAAAGAAAAATCCTTATACTCTAAAATCTGACGTAACCATCAGTACTTACGTCTTATCTTTTTTTATTATTAAGAATGTATTATATACAAATAACTGTAAAATATGTATATACTATATTGTATGTGGCTAATAACCTTTAACACTTGATGGAACACGAATAAATTAAAAAGAAAAGAATTTTGTAAATTTCAAAATTTACAGAAAGTTTACTATATGTCCCCATTACATTTCGACACACGCTTCGCATATTCGTACCGTAGAATTGCATGCTTTAACTGAGTCGAAAAATTGTTTGTAACTTTGAAAATATGAATTTTTCGACTCGCATTTATTAAAACTCTTTTCCTCTATTTCGCGAGTACTATCCACCTTTAAAGTTCCGAACCCTTTTTTACCACTCTGTGTAAAGTTTCTTCCAGAAATTCTATGAATGCGTAATTTACTTTTCAATATAAAATTTTTAGCTACTCGTTTCCTTTTTACTATCAATGTAATTGTCACCGATTTATTGTTAAAACCGAAAAATGAACAATGTTTGTAATAAACTCGTATCGAGTTTCGTCACCCCGTCGAATCGATTATTTTATTATACCACTTTTAAGCACTATACTATAAAATTCTCTTATTTTATCTCACCTTGGAAAAATTCATCTCGTTATCTATTTTATAAATGGTACAGCACGTTACGTTGTCTCTGAAAATATCTTCGTGGCCTTTGATGATGCAAGGAACCTGTTTGAGTAAAAAATTGTTCAAAACTTTGTTAAGGTCCTGTATTTTAAACTTTCTTTAACATGAATCATACGTATCCTCGGATATGGCCATTTAAATAGTGGTTCTCCGAATATGTAGGGCAGTTTATAACTTCCCTTGAAAGTTTTTGGCAATTACGTCAAACATTTATTTATACATATAGTTAGAAGTTGATAACTCGTCGCGTCTCCACCTGTTTCGTTCTGTGTAAATTGTTTATGTAAACATCATTAGCAAGGACTCCTCGTAATACGTTGAATACACGTTAGAATCGTTTAGTTCTAAAACGTTGGAACTACGAAGTGATTATATTTTGCTTTTATATTGAACTTTAATATAAATATTCCGACTCACAATTTTACAATGTGTAGTTCCATTTATTTAATTGAATTCTGAATAGTTTTATACAATATTCAACAACTACACGTCAGTAATTATTATGCCCAAGTAAGATTTATCTGCAGCATTGGATAATGCATAATACACAAAACAAAAGAAAACCTAGCTTTAAAAATCTAAAAAATTGTCTATTAACAATATAATATTCACGTAACAGTGTTGTATATTTGCAACTTTACCATGTGCGTAACGTAGCTGTTTCAAGTTAAATTTTCGAAATATTTTTCAAGATACTACTCACTTTATAAAAATAAATGTGCATATGTTGATATGTAAGTAATTTATATCATTCGTAGTAATGACAAGTAATTTAATGAGTATTTTAATGATGTAAACATTCGACATTATTTATTTAAGCAGAATAGTAACAAAATTTGTAACGTTCTCATGATAGATATTATATAAAATCATTTTTAAACACGTGATTTGATTATAATTACGCGCTGCAATCCAAACAAGTAAGATTTAACAAATTTTATGTAATAGACACTCCTTCGTAAATGCGTATAGCTTTGTTTTAGGGTATATTTTCATAAAATGTCGACGAACTTCATCCTTTCTACGGTGAATAGCATAACCTACTTCTACGTGAAACGTATCGCGCCATTTCGTCAAGATGAAAGAATAATTCTCTGAAATCTCGTTGGTCTGCCTCAAAGAACTTTGAAATCGGAAAATTCTAAAATTATGGAAGTTGCAGACAAGAAGAATGTGAAAATAATGAACTTAAAGAGTATTTTTTCCTGCACGATTTCAAATATTTATCACACATACACTTACCGACAAAAGTTAAGAAACAAAGCAGTTACTTAGAAATTATTTAATATATGTATTGCTGTTCCATTTGTATATGCTACTGAATAAACAAAATACAAAGGATATATAATTTTTAGTTTAAAAACATATGTACATACTCTATATCTATATTAATTTCGTATATATAAGCGTGAAAAATAAATATGACAAAACTTAAGAAAGATTTATTTCACAACTTATATACACTTTATTAATAACAATAACTGAATATAAAAATGTCAATTTTTCTTATCGCGTTAATAAGATATCGGAAAACCTTCAGATTGTATTACTGGTTGACACCTAGAAGCATTGACTTGATTAATTTTATGCAAAATTTTATCGGTATTCTGGGAGCATATTTTTACCATTTGGTACAATAATTCATCCGCATCACTACGTATTTGAGTTTTCAATTGTCGTGCAACATAGTGCCACATTTTCTCTACATATGTACATGATTTAAATCTTATGACCGACTTGGCCACTTAATATCATTGACATTTGCGATTGACGATCGCAGTCAAAGAGTAAAATTCAGAATGTTATCATTATATACGATGTTTGAAATAATTTTGGTCACTTCCTAATGTGTGAAGTTATGTCTTTATCACACTTTAAGTAATATTAATTTATTCATGTCATTTGATGATACGTATTTAGTGAATTATGCTAAATTGTTTTGTTTCTTAACTTTTGTCGGGAAGTATACATAGTTCCAGAGTAAAACTTTGATTACGCCTGTAATATTTAATCAAACTTTTAAGCAAACGGAAGTTTTAGTATCAAGGAATTCTTGAGTTAAAGATATCTCCTATTATAGATATCCCACTTTCATTCATTTTATATAATCTCCAGTAAAGAATGCATAAAAACGTACGTGAAGTATTTCCTTACGCAGTCTGTTCCTATAATATAACTTACAAATTTTTGCAATTATATTAACTCTTCCAGTGTAAGCATTAACACGTATAAAATATTGGGGAGGCGGAAATCAATGTCGCTTGTTCAATCTTCTATTTCTGCCGTGTAGATTTATTTTCAGTGGACGACAATACTGTCGAGAGTAAGGTGCATAAGCAGAATTAGGTTGGTCAGTAACGTGGTCATTTTTGTCCACGTTATTCTTAATTACAATGGCAAACGAAAAAGTTCGTGGAGAACATATTAGGCATATTATGTTCTATTAGTTTCGTCGTGATAATAATGCAAGCACAGCCACAAAAAACATGTGTGTCGTCTACTCGAATTCGCTAACAGTTTGTAACTGTCAGCGATTGTTCGCTGGGTGTCGCACGGGAAATTTCGATCTTTCGAACACGCCGTGCTCAGGAAGGCCCGTTGAATTGGACAACAATGCCCTAGGTTCTCTGCTGGAAACTGATCCGCGACTGGCTATACAGGATTTGGCAAATAGACTTGGTGCTTCCTGGTCCACCGCGCAGGAACATCTTCAGAAGATCGGAAAAGAGTACAGGCATGGTATGTGGGTTCCTCACGAATTGCATGAAGAACACAAGACGCAGAGAATGACACTGGCCAACTTTCTTTTATTGGAATGGGTAGTACTCCCTCATCCACCGTATTCTCCAGACAGAGCGCCCTTTGACTATCATCTTTTCCGATTGTTAGAGCACTTCCTACGAAACAAAATCTTCCGAGGCGCAAGTGCTGTTCCAATTACCCTGTCCATATTTTTTGAACCCCGTGTCGAGCATTTTCTTCGAAGAGGGAATTAAAAAAAATATTTACTAAATGAACGACCCTCATAGAGAATCAGTGAATTACTTCCGTTACTTGTGGAACAATATAAATTCTTGTTCTTTTAAATACCTTGGTTCAGAGGGGCCTACAGGTTAATTGGAGTACATTTTTTGTGGGTTATTCTTTTTCAAAGTTATCAAGGTCACCTTTAATTTTTTAAGTGGAACTCCATACTTTCTTCCTAATTTATAAAATACTTATATAAACGTAACAAACAAAATTATCACGAACAATCCACAGCTTTAGTGCATTCAAATAATCGGACACTGAAATGTATTCATACTGAAACATTCGAAGCCTACAAAATGACTTCGTTTACATCTGCAATTAACTCGATCTATTAAACTATTAATCTACCCATGTATATAAAGAATTGTTGAAGTGAAGGGTGTGCTTAACCTAATATAAAACAGAAATATAACAATTAGGTAAACTATCACATATTCGTCGAAAGGCACATGTGTTCTAATACTTATAGACAACGGTGTACATACTTCATCCACATAGGATACTCCACTTTCGATAAAACGAGCGTTCTCGTAACCCAGACCTTTGGGTCCCTCGATTCGCTGGTGAAAGTCGTCATAGTTGTCAACGTTCCTGTCATCATTAACGCCACGTTTCCGTCCGAACGCGAAACATTACTGTTCTTGTTTTCGGGTGTCACCTGCCCGACCAATCTATAATAACGGTTCTGGATCCATCGAGATCGTATCGTGCCCCTAACGCGCGCGTTATTAAATTTATTCTGCGTTGCCGTCGGCAGGCCGAAAAACAGCGTGATTCTGAGAAGTAGTCAGAAGTCGTCGAGTTATTATTATCGGCGGCAGGGTCATTGGTGTGTTCGGCAGGTATGAAAAAGACGGTGGCATGCCGTGTGCAATAGGGACGTCATGCAATCGCGCACGCGACCACGAAAATTTCTCGCAACACACCACCGCCTTTACGCCTTTCTACGCCTCTGCATTTCTGCGCGCTCGCTTCTTGAAACAGCTCTGAAAAAATTCTATGCTTTCATATACGGGGTGCCTCCGTGCGAACCATCACTCACCAGCTTCACCAGTTCGCTCGAAACTCGGAAACCCCACAGAAAAAGAATGTAAAAGAAGAAATGTTAAATGGAAGCTATAAAATCTTAGTACCTCGTTCGTTCAGACGTCGATCATCTTATCTCGAAACATTTTAACGAATAACTTTAGCGAATCATTTCTTTTGTAAATCGTTTATTGTATAATTGTTGTAATGGAAATAACTTTTTATTGTTTATTGTGGCAGGTGGAATATACGTATATACAGGGTGGTATAATGAATCTAAACATGCAAAAGCATCTCTGGATACAAGTTAACAGTGAATTAAATTAATGTTTTTAAAATCGAGCACTTGTAATCTTAACAGTGGAGCAACTATAAATATCGCACTTAATGATACCTTGTACAGGGTGAGTTACGCAACTGATATGCGCTTTAGTTGTAGAAAAAATTGAATGGTATAAAATTATGTTTCTGTACCCGCAGTTTCCTTCTAGATAAGTGCAGCGATAAATCATAAGAGTGCAACTGCCTTTTTCTATAATGGATTCATACGTATCATTTAGTCGGTTCGTCACATCATTGTGCGTAAGAAAGTATTAGTATCACATGCTCGAAACATTTCTATTTGACGAAATGTTTGGAATTTTTCCGTCAGTATGTAAAAAAACATTATAACGTCAGTAAATATAAAAATTAAGCCTGCGTTGGAAAGAATTCAGTCACATTTTCAGTAACTCGTTAAACAGTGAATTCAAGGAACCATAATAATTCAAAAATTTATTTCATTTCTATGAACAATTTAATTTTATCTCCTTACATGCACATGTATATTGCAGTGATACATAGAAGCTTACAGTACCAACAAAGTTTAAGGTTGATAGTTTTTTATGTTCACGGTAGTAACTATTATTTAAACAAAATGTATCGTTCCAGACATTTCTTATTCAGCTCATCCCCTATTTTAACACGCTGTACATCACGCACACGTCTGTAATAATGCGAGCATAAGAACAATATAAAACATTAAGCTAAACAAAATGCGGTATTTCATTGTTAGAGAAAACTGTATGAAGATCTTAAAATGCCACAGTGAAAATCGGCATACCTAGTCAGACATATTATAAAATGCTTTTTTGAACGCAGAGACATTTAAGAATAAAAATATTGAATTATAGGACCGTAAATATATTATCTTTTGCTGTGCTTTTGAAATTAATATCAGATAGAATCTTATGAGAATTATAATTATTTAATTCGGCAATACTTGATGCGCCGGCTCACGTAACCGTATGCAGCACACAAAGTGTTAAATACAGTTGACGAAGGAGAAAAGTATTTCAAAAATACTTGTTACATTACATTATTAATATAATATAAATGCTGCGCAAAACTTTATAAGAATTAGTAATTGTTTAATTGAATTAAATTTGAGGCGCAGGTTATGAATAACTTCCAGGGCAATTAATATATGAACACGTTGAGTGCCGCAGTGAAAACTACCGTACCTAGTCAGACACCTTATAATTTGTTGCTGCCATAGAGGTCACCGGTGTCCAATGCATTGAATTTTATTTAATAAAATAATTACCACTTTTATTAAAATTTGGAATGAAATTAATATTGTAACAACAACAAAAGGTTAAGACTGTGCAATTGAATGTTACATAAATTTTTCTTCACTATTTGTGATTGAGATGCGATATCATAGTATGTCTGATCAGATATGTAAATTGTCACTGTAGCAGTCAACGTGTTAAAAATGTTTTTAAATACTCCAACTTATAATTTCTATTTCATACTATTGTGTCGGTGGTAATGTTTTTCAGAATTTTATAAGAAATAAGAGTTACTTAGTAACATTAAATCAGTAGCGTCGGTGATCGATGAAGTCCACGGCATTTCGATTTATCCACCCTGTATAAGAGGCATGGGTTTTGGTATAACTTATGCTGGCACACACTCTCCTGTAACTAGTTCACGTGAACGTTCATCGTTGTGCACCCTCGGAAAGACGGAGTGAACTAGTGTGGGGGGGAGTTGTTTCGTCGCAAATCATAGGTGTTGCGACGAGCAGGCGCACGATCTGGCCGTCGATTTCTTTGTAAACTACCCTTGTCGCCACGAAGACTCATTATATCCGACCACGGGAATACAATATGTACGTTATTTTTAGAATTCTAAACTCCCGGCTGAACCTTCTGCCGTGTAACTAACTCTCGACAATTCGACTTAAGAGACCAGTTAATGACGTATTTTTCTTTGCGTATCGGCATTGCAGGTGTTACACAACCCTTGAAGTACCTCGGTGTTTGAAGTTTCAAAAACAGCATGTTACTTAACATCTAGAATGTACTGCAATGATGAATTCAAGGGGTGAAAATAAAAAAAAAACAGTTTAGTGTTAGTTAGGGTTTGCTTTAATTACTGACAGTTCGTAGAGTTTCTGTCTTGCGGACGATTCGATAACTCGTTTTATTTTACTTGCAAAATTAATTTTCCAAAGGTTGCTTTGCATTTCTTTGTAAAATTGTAAAGGGAATTAAAGAATAGTAAAAGTGCATTTTTCGACAGGACTTGTCATTGTTAAATGCGTGATAGAAGTTAATTAACACATTGACTGCAGTTGTGAAAAATGCAGTACCCTTTGTAGAAACACGCCAATTAGACCTTTTGCGGTGATTTTCTTGCCTATTTTACAGCTGTTTTTTTTTCTTATTTTGAAAATGTTATAGTGAATACACGGGTCTCAAACAGGTTGTACAATCTGAAAACTGCAGATTGCCCATGCTAAAACAAATAGAAAAGTTCTTTCCCATTTTGCAATTTGCGGCTTTGTTTTCAAAATATCAGTTATTGAAAGTGGAGTATTCGTTATATGTTCATGCACGTCTCTACACTATATCTGAAAAACGAGCCATATATTCCAAAATTGTAAAGGACTTTTCGATTTGTTTCGGTATGAAGAATCATAGTTTTCGGATTGTACGACCTTTCCGGCACACCCTGTATATCTAAAAAAGAAAAATTGCAAACCATGTTAAAAGAGTTTGCAGGGAGACTGGCGTTGAACGGTTTAATCTGGATGTCTATACTGTAGCATAACATATTGCAATATCCCTTCTTCTATAGAAATCGTTATTTTGTATTGATCCTGTAATACCAAATCTATGTAGAACTTTAGATACTGAAAAGTTTATGATACAAGAATTACTTAGTGAAGTTCTATTTGACATGCTATTCACCAGCAACCACCATAGCAGTGAACATACATTAGCAAGTAATGACTTCAAGCGATTTATAAAATACAAATACAATAGAATTTTTATATTTTACGATTATCTGGACGTTTAATTATCCGAAAACCTATTATGTAAATCTTCGGTTGCGTGAATAATGTCATGTAAAGGAAAACAAACATTCTAAGAAATCCTATGTGAGTTGCAAGCTAGAATGATCATTTGCTTGTTTGAGTTCCTATAAACTTCTGCGAGCAATATTTCTACGCGTTCTGGAACTCGAGAAACTGTTATCAAATGGTATCGCACTGAACAAGTAACTTTAAAAAGCATATGCAATTTGACAGCGTGGAAAAATGGAAAAAGTACGTATAGTGGAAGACGGAGAGAGTAATAATAAAATATGAACGTATGTAATATCATGTACTAAACTATATTTTTTCATGTGAAATATAGTTATAATGTGAGTCGACCAAAAATTTCGATAATCAGACAACTCCCTCTCGATTCATATAGAATGAAACAAAGTTCTGCGTGGTACCTGAATTTGTATGCAAACAAGAACAATCAATTTTCTTTTTGGTATTACAAAAAGTGTGCTAGTCATTTTGTACTATTTACATCCCTTCTCTTCACTTTACTTTCCCACATTACTTTGTAGGGCTTAGGTATGATTAATTTCTGTCATTCTATAATGTTTGTTCATGTTGGATAAAAAAAAATCCGAGGACCTTATGTGTAACAATTTTTATTATCAACGCATCAGATGAACCTAAAAAAATGAGCTTTCGATATAATGTTAAAGAAAGAATGACAAACACATTAATAACAATATTATTATAGTTTTCGCATAATTGCAAGAGTTTTTTAAATAAATGAAGACGCGATGGATCGAAAAAGACCCGAACACCGCGCCAGGGTTAAGTAATTTGAAACAAATAGTTAAGTGTTCTCTTAAGGAAATACTGAAATTGACCAAAGTGTAGGTAAGGTTGTAGTTATGAGACTGAGTTTATATTAAGAGCAGAATTTTTCTAGACGTTCGTCATTAACGTTCCAGTATTTCCAATCACTCAGCAATATCGACGTCGACAGTTTCAATATTTGTTCGCTTTTTTCAATCTCAAACTGAAAGCAGGAAGTTATGTGCTTCCCGTTTGTTTGTATTACTATACATAGTATCGAAGTGTTATAATCACTGGCACTTCGTTTTCTATTAATTGCTCCCAGATCCTTCCTCTTTTCCTCTATTCCTTGTTAAACATCAGCAGTAAACAGCAATTTGGTTTACCGACGTTCGGTACTTCCACAAACCACTATGTCGTTTGCACGAAACATGAAACAATGTTCGATTAAATGTTCTGGACGTTCGGAAACCCAATAGGCTGGCCAGCATTTATTTGTACACACCTATTTATCAATATACTCAAATTAGCGAATCGTTCGATTATTTTCAGCGTGTGTACACCGAAATGGTAGGTCGTATCGCCTTCATATCCTCTAATTTATACGACATTTAATACTCTCATCAGTTTGACATTTTTTACCATTCACACGAAGCAAAATATGTATGACTACCGCCACTTATGCAATTAAGTGATTTTTTACTACACCTTATTTAATCCTAATGAGCTTTTCAGAAATAGTTATGCAAAAGATCCTCATGGCTGATATTTCACCCATTTTCGCTTTACCCTTGAATTAATGTTAGTGGTCCATTATGCTATACTTAATTGAAAATTAGTTAAATTTATTCAATTTAATATATTATATTTCGCAGTTACTGCATATGTAAATAGCATTTTTTTGTTATTTTTTACCAATTTCCCATGCTGCATATGCTTGTTGATCTTTTACAAAGAATATTTGGTATCCAGCTGCTGTAGATCATTTTTTTTTCCTTTGTTTTTGGTGCAACAGTTGACGGGCCAGCAGTTTCTTATAAACTGTTGACTGTAGAGGGAGATGCTTTACCTCTTGGTAAGACAGGTCTTATGTACTACTTATGTATCTCCTTTTTTGCTAATAGTTCTCCAAGCTGTCCTAAGAAGTCTTCTATGTACAAGCTTATTCTTATTAACATAGATCAGTTTTTGTATCCTACATATAAGCATCCCCGAGACTTTAACCCCTTGCCTTACAAAATTGAGTCTCACTCGTGACACGGTACATAAACTACATGCTTTCTTACATTATTCACTTGTGTATCAATTCTTTAACACTTTGCAGTACAACACTGTTAACTTTCAGAGGGCTGCTAAAAATGAATTATGTGTGCTGATAGAATCTTCTCATTTATCAGTTCACTTGAAAGTTCAAGTAGCAAATTTTATCGAATAAAATTATTATGAAAATCGTACGTGAAGGGATTTATAATATTTGTAAAAATTGCAAATTGTCAAAAAACTGACGATTGCTTTTCCTTTTATCTATATGTACCAACTAATTGGTTCAATATGTCGACTATACCTTTAGTTTTATTATATCATAGTATGAAATAATTTCAAGCAATTTCTTTTTATCTATGGAAGTATTTTTATCATCATGCAACGTACTCGTAACAAACACAGTGTTATATTTTTTTAGAACGTCCCGCACTAAAATTATTTTATCAGAAAAATAAAATTTTCTCAGGAAAATGTGAATTCGACGAATTTCTTCTTTGACAACAACCGGAAGGAAAGATTGATCGGAACAAACTTTTCCGACTATAGTATTCTTTTTTTTTTCAATATTCTGTTGCAAAAATATATGTACGTCGCGAAAAAATTATAGTAAATGTTTCTACGTTTCAGATTTTTCAGCAAATCCAAAACAACTCTTTTCCGTTGAGTTTTTTCAATAACAATAATAGATTGTCTATCTATACGTACCTACATGTTTCAAGCGAAGCGTTTTTACTATCATATAAGATCCATACTTTTATCCCATATTTTATTTTGTTCATCAACGGTTATAGCTTCTTTTGACAGTAGCATATAATACATTTTTATTCGCACGTTATTCGGGTGAAATTTAACTCTTACGTTACTTTTTTATTTATTATATTAATATCTTAGAGAAAATATCACCAAACTGTGTTTTACTGATACTTTTATATTTTAAACAAACATATCAAATTCCGACACAATCAGAGGGAGATTAAACACTCTACAGTATCTAGAAACAGAAAATGGGTGAATTTTCACCCGAGGAGCGTATGAGGCTCAATAATAATTTTATCAGTCATGGCAAATAACATGTTACTCAAGTTATTTAAGTTATTACATCAGAAGTATGAAAGTACATCAATTTTCAGTCTCTAATCATTTCAATCGCCAACTAATTATCGTACATCACACTGAAGCTTTATTTCGTTATACCTGTTACTTTTTCTCGTTGAATCGTAACGATAACTGAAAATACCAATAGTCCTACGAACATACTACACGATCTCTCGGAAGGATGTAACTTGCAGACAATTTTCTCTTATTCCGTGACCACTTCCTTTATTACGTATTATTTCCTCTCGTTCTTTCATTTCCTTCGTCCTCATCTACCCGGTGCCCTGTTTATTTGCAGTTTTGTCCTGCTCTTGCCGCTGCCGGATGTCTTGCTTCCACCTCTTTATACGTTTTTGTCTGTTCCACACCGCAATAAAAGTGATCACACGGTAACAGAAAATTGTCCGCAACTTATGACTGCTTTCTAGAACACAATATACGTGCGACATACAAACTATGTGCGTGTGTGTCGTACATGCTATGAATCATAAACGTCACCCTCTCAGAACGCATGTTGCATCACGTTCGTCAGGTATTTTTCTAGAAATAAAAACGACTAATAAACAGTGAGTACGTTCTCCACTATGCGGTATCTCTAAAGTTATGAGTTTAAAATTTAGCATTTTTACCTACTGCGCCGCCTTGCTCCACGGATATCCAATTAATTCTCTTTATTGTACAATGAAGAAAAGTGTAGATCTGCTGGTACGTTGTAAATACATACCGATGAAAATGTTTGTGTTGTCAGTATTTCAATATTAATTACGTAACGAAGCAGCTACAAATGTCTTAAATCCTCACGAAATGATTTTATTGATAGAATCGGTATGATTTTGTACTACTGTCGTTTCGTAAATTTATTTATTATTTTTATAAGAATGAGAAAATGTGAATATGTTACAATTACATAGTACTCCATTTGAGGGTTGTTTATCAAATGTAACTGTCGACATAGCGCATGTGTATCATTTAATTCTCAAATGATAGATCGTTATAAACAAGATATTCTGCAACATATTGTATGCACAAACTTTTTTATTTATTGTGATCAATACTGTATGCTTTGTAGGTCTGAGCTCTTTTTTGAAACATTTTATTTTGCTAATGAAGATATTCGTTCGAAGAAATTTATCGAATAAGAGAAAGAATAATATTAGCAGGGGAAATAAATAATATTAATAATGTGTATTGTTACGAGATTCATATCCAGCTTCAATTTGATTCTGAAATGTATAAAAGATTAAGACCGTAGAAATCATCAAAAAATTCAGTACAAAGTTTTTCCTTTGATAATTTTGTTAACGAGTTTTTAAAGAATTATTTGTGAACTAAAAGTTAAAATGGAATATACTTGTTTTAATTATTTCATTATCTAATCACTTGTTCGTAATCTATCTTATGCGCTTCTGTAATGACCGAGATACCTTATCACCGTAATTATTTTGTTATTATGATGTTATCGACCATCCAGCATTTTTGTAATTAAGTATAATAATTCATGAGACTCATCTCATAATCATATTAACATACTTTATCAATAAAAGTGTGTTTTAAGTAATTATAAACGGTATTTATCCAAGTTTTGTATTTATCGGATTTAAAACATCTTGGAAATATGTTTTCCAATTTTGACAGGCTACCGAATTCGATAATACGAATTTGCATTTGTTTCATAATCCTGTATTAACACTTTGATGATAGCAAATACATAGCGAAAACTAATTAACATTGGCTATTTTTACAAGAATCTTGAGGCAAGAGAATATTCTATATTATTGTCTAATTATATTGAATATTTCAGTTTACTGAGAAATTACTAGAACTTTATCAGTACAGTAGAACCTCGATTATCCAAGCTGTATTTAATAACAGAATGACTCACAATGTAACTAAATTTCACATAAAAATGATAATTCTATTTGAGAATGTAAAACATTTAATGATACAAAATTAAATACATATTGTTATTAGTGATAATTTTAGCTCGTTACTGACATAAAATGCCCAATTTTTGAATGGCCCGAGTCCGGATAATCGAGGTCCTACTATACTTGGGGTTTTATTTATTATTACTGATAAATTCGCTCATTTATTTGTGTCAAGTGATTGTTGTCGAAATGAATTAAGTCACATATGCGTGACAGCGGCTGTCAAAATATTAAGCATGAATAAATGCAAAGAAGGAAGAACTGATATTATCTTAACGGGATACCACCGTTTACACAGAAATAGTAAATTTCCCGGCCTTTGTTAACTAAGCAGTGTTTAGTGAATTTAGAAAGGATGACTAGGGACTACAAGCCATGAAATTTTTAAATTAGCTTTTATAATACTTTGTATACGGGAGAAATGAATAACCACTACAATTACTACTACGAAGACATAACCTCCTTTGTCCTTTAGTAACGACCGTAGAAGAGGCGAGTATAAAAGAGCATAAGGAATTTCACCATATTTCATTCCCTTTTAAAGGTACGCTGAATTCTCTACATTTCAGTAATAATACCTTATTTTGAAAGACGTTAATTAAAATTGTTATGTTATCCGAATACTCGAAGTTTGATTTATTTCTTATGACAACTGAATTTTAAATGGTATGTTTCTTTCGTTAGAGCACGATAATTAGAATCTAAAAATTGTTAACCATGTTAAACATTATCGACCACACATCTTATTTTACTTTTATTACTTGCACTATTAATTGCGTTAGGTCTGTGTTACATGAAAAACTTTTCTAACACTTTAAACACTGCACAGAATTTCACCATGCATCTATGACTGTGCAAATTAATATAAACTTTCATAAGGAATTATAATTTAGATTAATGGAACAAAAATTAAAAGTAGGATTTATTTTTGCATTCAGTTTTGAATGACTGTAAAAATGATGAAATACTTCATACTGAATTTACGAAAGTTGAAATAAAAAACATAGTTTAACAAACATATTGTGTTTTATGACATAATACCGTGAAAAATGATTAATCTTTTGCATCCGTATACATGAGTTGTACAGCATTTCCAGAAAAGTTGCGATGAAACATACGTATATTAAAATCGAATACGTGCAAAACATTTCTATGTTTTCGTCTAAAACTCCTTTGTTATGAAGTTGTCAGAAATTCTTAAGAACTTATTGGATCGATAAGTTCTGAGATGTGCCGCAGATACAGGCTGAATAACTCACATTCATTCATTCTTCCTACCTCGCTTGTCCTAATTTCTGTTCGACTCCCAATTCTGTTGACTTTCCTACTTAGAAAAGATTTATTTGATAAAAATGTAGGTAAAACTGAGGGTGAGTCTTGCATATGTTTTTAAAATTCACTTCCACAGTGACGTATAACATCTCACTGCGCAAGTGCTTGTTGGGAAAATAAATCGTATTCGATTAAATGAATTATTAATCGTAATTCCTCAGCATATAGAGATAAGTACAAGCTCACAGAAAATAGAGTTTAAAACAGTTTCAGAAATAACTGTTGAGTATTGTTAAATGGCGATATTCCGTGAAACAGTTATGCAGCACCGAAATAATGGGTAGAAACAGTGCTCGTACATGTATATTGGATTTGATATTGGCTTCAATACCGAACCTAAAACGGTTTCAAGTCCGTTCCAATAGCGGACACAATATTGATTCTCAAATCTGTTTTACTCCTGGAGACACTTTTGCATTCTCCATTGCCATTTCTACGAATTTGGTTGGCCATTGAACGTTAAAAATACTGCACTACTTTCATTTTACAGTATCTACAGACGAGTTTGTTTCCGCCAGCATGGAACACTGTACGAATTAAACGTTGTAACTCGAAAACAAGAAATTGCCTTAACATATGCCATGTGCCATTTAAATCATAGCACCATAGTGTATATTGATACACTGTATCAAATATGACACAACATGCGAAAGGGATGTGACATATATGTTACATTAAACATAAATTAAGCTTTGGAGTGTGACATGTATGACCCACCATGCCGTAGAAGGTTAATTTGGTCATAAGCATTTGTCCGCCATTGCAATGATATGATGCAATGAAATGTTAAAAATATTTGTAATTTATTTATTAAAACAAAGTCATTTTTAATAGTAGTACCTTAATTATAAATGTAAAATATGAAAGGTTAACGTTAGAGAACCTGAAAAATGCGCTTGCTGTGGATAAAACAAAAAGCTGACAACTCGACGCTGACATAGGAAAAGCTGCAACGTTTACGACGCACATTTGCAGCTTCTATTGTAAAAACTTTATGATAGACAAATGCTTACGACATTTTAGTGTTGCCTGATACAGTTGACGGGAATATCTTATGTGCAATGTTTGAAAGAAAATATAGTATACTATACATACTTATTGTTAGTATGGGTGTATGATACGCTCTATTCATATATACGTGAACGTCCTGCTCTTCGGAGCAAAAGGCTTAACCGACAATACTGCTCATAATGTAGTTATGAACAACGTGAAATAAGAGATGTAAGCGTCGTTCACAGATATTTCACTATAATAACATAGAGCATAACAAACATACGTGTAGCAGAGAGGTTTAAACAGTAGAGCACTCACATTTCTTACCAGATCATAAATGTTCTACAATATCAAACAATAAACAACAAATCTGTACTATGATGATGATCTAGTAAACAAAGTACATTATGTTCAGCTGATTCAAGTGAACACCGAAAAAAAAAAACAGAAAACAGAAGAACAAATAGGAGAACACACAGATTGAAAACACTAGAAATGATTAATTTTGTAAATATTTTATCCGGGATAGCGCGAACGCAGTCCCGACTACCAAAAATTGTACGCCCGAGATATCCACATTAGGGATATTCGCAAGGGTCAGCTCAACCGTGGTGCAATGGAAGAGCCTCACCCTGGAGGAACCGCCTTCATGATCACGGTAACCTCTGCGCCAGGTAAGTATGCTTTCCTTCCCTCCTCGTAGATACTTATAAACCTGGTATTCGTCTTTTGCTGTGAGAAATCGCTGCTTCAGTACGCTCCATAGCGGCGGAAGTTTGAACTAAACGCCTGCTATCCCCACCACTCGCAAGCCAAACATATTCTTCATCATCATCCACTTTATTTGTTTCCGACTGAATTACTCAACGCAGTAATCGCGAATTTGTTAAATAGTATTGAAATTTCAGAAAGTACACGCTTGTAAGAGTAATTAATGGTTTGCATTCAATCCATCTGGTGTTATCATCGTTTTATCTTCGATAGAATGTTTTATACCCTTCAATATTTTTAGAATACCTGTTGTTTATGATTATTAATACAGTATTATATTTAGAAAAATTATCACCTTCAGCATTAACTGAACAAAATTTGTTATTAAACAATATTATATTATTATTTAAATTTAGTGCGTATGAACAATGTACGAATAAAAGGCAATATACTAGTAATGTGACAATGTATATCACAAAGTCTTGAGGCGAACAATTGCTCTATATAATTGTTTTTTAAAAAATGGGCTGTAATGTCATCGAAAAGAGTAGAAATGATAAAAGAATTAGATTTTTAAATAGTAAATTGTCTTTAACACGTTCTTAAATGTTACAGAGTTTCTGAATTGAAATGTGATAAACATCGCTTTCATGAAGCCTAAAGATGTATAATTAATATACGTACAAGTCAATTAAAAAAAAATATATATACATATGTTACGCGATTTGAAATTCCTACCGGAATGTTCACGTTGTTCAAATATTCATAGTGTTAACACGCGACGTTTAGTTTCTTATGACGTGTCGCCGTGAGATTTATCGATTTACGAAATAATTGGTGAATGACGAGTTCCGTAATCACTCTTCAAGTTGATTAACACCAGTTAAAGGCCGCGCCGTTTAATGTGTGTCCGCTCGCCTGGCTTCTGTACACACGTGTTACGTAGGTGTACGAAGTTGATTAAATCACTTGCCGAGATTCGGGCGGGAGTGTACGATAATTATCGCTCGTTAGCTCGTTATGTTATCTGAATTTGTAATCAATACCGATGGAAGTCCAAAGCATGGGACGACCGGCACCTCTGTATAAGGGCGCGTATTCTGCACCTCCTCACGACAGCTTACTTTAATTAGCCTTGAATTAACTGGCTAATTTGTCTAACATCGGCGACTGAAAAACGGTTACCAATTATTGTCGATATTTAACCTTAACTGGGTAACACTTAAAAGAGAATTAGTTCAAATGCTATTTTAAATAATAAATGCCACTAATCGATGTAAATAAAATGGCATCTTAAATAGGAGATAAGATCGCGGGAAGTAAAATATTTTTATTTTAGTGATTTAATGCATAAAATAAAGATCCTTTCGTCTGATTTATGCTTGTAAGGTGACCAATAAAATATTCTATTCTTGTATTATAAATATTATAAATAGTTTTTACCGTAATAAAGTAATAACCGAAAATAAGGTAGGAACCGGAGTAAAATCATGATGTAACAAATTGTAAAGATCGATGAAATAAATTTAGTTCTAATTCAAATATAACTATTTACATTTGGCAAAGGGCTTTGTACAAGTTTACCTATGGCTGGCTTTTTTTCACGAAAATGTTTTCTTTTTCTGTAATGCGTCCTGTATTTCGGTTTGCATACGTGTGAGTATATTTCGAGACTTAATTGTAAATTCAAAGAAAAATAAAATAAATAAAATATTTCAATTTATACCGTGTTTCTATTCTCAATAATATTTAAGTAAAATACTACATTTTAAACGTATTGAAGCTAAAATACTATTCTATTTTCATACTTAGATTTGGAACCAAAGTAAACTATTTATTATTTAAAATATATGTTTTGCCTAATTCTGTATTAATGGATTGTATTGTAGTATATGGGCCACGTTTAATGCTGTATTCTATTCTAGTCAGTAAAATAAACTTTATATTATTTTATTTTATTATCCAAAGTTCCAAGTATCGAGAGATTCGAAGAATAGAATGCTAGAAAGATTAAAAGCAAGAAAAACAGTAATTTTACATAAATTTCCAAAATTCTTATAAGCGATAAATATTTATTATGTTTTATATTTTATTATATTTACGATAACAAGGTGACTGTAATACATCGTTAACTGAAATACTTTAATTTTTCTGGTGAATTTTCAAACTTTGTAATTCCACTGAAACCAAACATGTAATATGCATGAATCAGCAGTGAGTGAAAAGAAGAAATAAATGAGTGTTCAAAATTTCATAATGCAAATATTCATTTGTTGAAAGTCCGCATTAACAGTTACGAGATATTACAGAATTAGTTATGAAAGCTATTAGGGGTGAGTAGGGTCGTGCTTTAATTAAATGCAAATTAAACGCCTAATTTATCTATCCAGCTCGACTGGCCTGTAGCGAAGAACAATGAATGAAGCACAAAAAGCGCGGAATATGTAGTTCCCATAAGAAAAAAGTTAGGAGACCTGTATATTCTGCGTTACAACTTTGATCAAAGTTCCTAGATGGTGGAGTAAATGACAAATTCGCGAGTCACCGAGCTGAAACGTAACATTTCAAATCCTTTGGAAGATTTTCTTTAAACATGACTCGTGAACATGAAACAATAATTTTGCATATAATTTGTACGTATAATTTATGCTAAAAATGTTTTTAAATACCTCACATACTTTATGGACATAAAATCCCCCAAAATTTCGCATTAAATTTCAATATTTAATATTGAACATATTTATTTTGTTTGTACAAGGAAAATAATAATATTCAGGAAATAAAATCTTGAAAATTATTATATATTACAAACATAAAAGGTGGTAAAAGTGTGAAAAATTCATATTTTAAATATGAAACTTACAAATAAGAAAAACTGTACTGCAAGAAGAAAGAATGTAACAGAAAATACCAGATATAAATATAGAACATCATACAGAATAGCTGTTTTCCCCTAAGTAATATAAAACATAAATTTTTTGTGTTAATTTTATGGAATGACAGCATGCGACTAGCATAATTGACTTAACTTATGAGCTACCTTGAGGGCAAAGAAATGCTTATCACACATTGCAACTGAAATCCTGTAGAAGTTATTATGAATTCGGGAGGTCTTTACTGTTAAGTACAGTAAAATTGATTGAAAACATATTTTTTCATTACTCGCAGTTTGTTTTCTGAAAGTGGTTGGTATATATTTTGAAAATTTTTATATTATTTTAGAAATTTAAATTAATATTTATTGAGAGTATCATTAATACGTATCTCGCTGGTTTTTATATTTTTCATAACTAGATATATTAAGATATTGAAAATATGTGCACAATAATAACAGTTTTCGAAATGAAATAGGATTTAAAAATTTCATGTGTCAAGGTACATAATTTGTATTCAGTACTGCAGTTTCCGAAGATTTCTTTAGGGATTCTTAAAGCGGTAGGGTTTCATACTATCGAAACAGTAGAAGAAACCTACATAACGCAACACTAGACGGCGGATGTTTATGCAGATATACATTTTTACAGTTCAATAGTTCTGTTTTAACGTAGACGAAGAAATGAAATTTCGATAAAACTGTATTTGTGCTTCAAACATTACTAAATGAAATATTTATTTCACTTACATTATCAAATGTGCATCGTTCGTGCATTGGAATATGTTAAATTACATAAAGATCCGCAGTCTATACACACGTCACGATTCAATAATGTTTCGAAACGTGGATTGAGTTGATAATTCTAAATTTTGCGTACATGTATAGCCACCCATGTTGCACCGGTTTCCAACTAGATTTTATTTAAATTATAGTTATAGTTAAACTGTATTCTACATACAGATAACAAATTATGTATTTCACAAACGCGAACGTTGAGGGAACTGTATTATATTATGACGTTAATAAATGTACTTTTATTTATGAAGCTGTCAGTAAGACAGACGTCATTATTTATAATGTTTAATGATGTATTTATTTTCCGGTTAGATTATTAGCTCTTATTTTATGAATTCTAAGAATACTTTTGTTGATTATGAAGTTTTTTCATGTTTAACTTTCCGAATTATTTAGAATTTGTACATGGCATATTTCACTCGGAAGCTCATAATATATGATATCTTTTTTCCTTTTTTAATGGAACGATGGCGCATTACAATCTCACCCATCAAATTTTTTTTTTTAATTTACATTCAGAGATTTGTATCTGTAAACAAACCAATATGGCAACGTTTACAAATCCGATTTACAGAAAAAGAATCACGTTTTAATCAATATTGCAGGTATTGTTGTGTCCATACGTTGCAATATTTAAATAAAGAATTCAGTCTGCACACAGGTAATATTTCATCCGTAAAACGAAAGCACAGCAAGAAACAAAGGATTCGCCATGGACGATTTTATATTTTAGTTTTATTAGCAGACAGTTAATTCATATATTTTTTTTAATTTGTCAAAGCACTTGACTCTACAGAATTTGTTTTTAATTGTTCCGTTGTTGTAACAGATATTGCCTTCTAAATGTTTGCGGAAAGAATTGCATTCGTATGTGTACGAAACGAAATGACGTGAGAGATTTATTTTTATAAAAGTGATTATGAAAAAAAGCAACACATTTTATTTATCCGACGACATTGAGTATGAAATTTACTGCGTGTTTTTCTTGTTTATGGTTTTTCTATATTCATAAAAAGATTATTACGTAAGTAGTGTATACAGTAGTGACTCACGATAACAATCAAATATTTCCATGATTTCTTTTCCTTTTTAATTCTGACACAATTGAGACATTTTTTAAGTCTAGAATGAATGTAATTTTTTACAGATATTATAACTTTAGTTCAAACAACAGTGTCCTATGATAGTGTTAAATGAAAGAAACTTAACGTATTCATTTGATCAATGTCGTGAAAAACTGTATTACATGCGGTTTATCAAAGATGAATACTATTTAGTATGAAATATTGTTTTCATCGGAATAGCCACATTTTTTCAGACTATTTTATATAGTTCCAACATTTTGGCTATTAATTTTTCTAATTTTTTCGCAATATGTTGATTCAGCTCTTCTATAGTAGCCCCTATGTGTTCCTTCCACACTGAATACCGGTTACGAATGGTCCGATCTAATTAAGTCCACAGCAGGTCAACAGGGTTGTAATCTGATGATTGTTCATTGTAGTGGCCATGTCAGTAGTATTCTTAGCACACCTTCCTTATCAGTCTTTTTTAAATAGATCGAACAGTTTTAAAGTGTATTTTGATTCGTTCATGGGCTATTCGACGATATAAGACCCGCCTCTTAGAACCCAACTCCTGAAATTTTAACTCACAGATTCATAGTATTCTTTTCTGTATCTCAACCGTTCGGTAGTGGTGCCCTTTGGCCGACTGCAAACGTTTGGCTTTATTTGCAGGTCTTAATAATAGTTTTCAGGCTGCAATGTGCCTTTCTAGTCCTGCTGCTGATAACTGACTGTGTTAACATTGTTTAATTTTCCATCGCTGTACTGAAATTTGTTTGAATTTTTAGAGTTGTAATTTTCCAATCTCTCATTAAAATCACCTAAATTCCATAGTCCTCAGAATTATTTGTCACCCTGGACGCTTTGCTGTTGACCATTCTAGAGTATATTGCACTGTACGGTGCGATATTTTTAATTTTTTGGCAGTTTCCTTCACAAATATTTTCTCTTTTTGCAGCTGTGCTACAGCACTTTTAATCCTGACACTCGACTGTTTGCCTCTAGCCATGTTCCGTTTGCCATACTTGCGAATTTCACTTTCTGGGTTTTAAAACAGGATTGCAGGACTTTTGATGTTCTGTAGTGCCTCGTATATATAGGTAAGAATGCTTAAATGAATACCAAGTGCACCGAACGTGTTTAAAACATAGCCGCAGGATATGCAAGAAGCGGTAAAGACATTTGAAGAGAGTACAACCGAGCCCTAAAGTCAGAAAATTAAAAACCGTAAAGGTGCACCGGTAATATTAAAGATTACAACTACACTAAAAAATCCTATATGCTGCATCTCGAAGTGAATCAAACGCCCCTGTGACGATAGATAATTACTCAGTACTAGTGTGAATACTAATGTATCAACACGTTGAACGCCACAGTGAAAACGGCCACACCTAATCAGGCGCGATATAATTTACCGTCTTTTATATCAATTGAAAAGAAAAAAAGTACTCAGTCTTGTTCTTCTATGTCTAAATTATTGTTTCAGTATGACGTTTGCTCAGAATTTTGCGACAGTCAGTTATTTAATTAAATTAAATTTAAGGTGTCGGTCACCGGTGACCGCCGCGGTGTTCAACGTGTTAATGTGTATTGGACTTTATGTCTGGTATGTGATTGTAAAATAATAATATGGTAGGCGTGCTCAAACTTTTGAGCGGTAGTGTAAGTAGATATTACCTATCGAGGTTCGCCGTGATCCATCCAGTGTCAGTCTTTTCACTGTGCCAGATTCAAAAGATGTTCCGAGACGCATGGCTTTTCTCATTCATGAATGTTCACGACGCGACGAGACTCGGTTCGAGGGAAATTTTGCTACTTACACGTAACATCACTCCGGCGCGATTATGGTACGACAACATCCCATACACTTTCGATATTATTAACAACGACAATATCTAATTCACCAAAAGCAGATTTTGACAATTTTTATGCGGTTACACGGGTTTCATGTGAAGGGTAAAGGGAAAGAACAGGAAACGGCCATACTTATTCTACAGTGTTCAACTTGAAAAAAAATTACAGTAATATGAAGGGTTATTACTCGCCAAATCGATCACTTTTTGACGTCGATATCAGGGATTTTGTTCATAATGAAATATAATGTAATGCCCGTGAAATTAGGGGGGGTTTAATTCATCATTTTGCTGGTGTCGAATTTGTTTAAGAAATACAAACCATTGAATTTTGCAATTTTTGCCTGTTTTCACGAGAACAGGCTGTACTTATGAATTTTTATCTCGGAAATTATTTCTCGGATTGAGTTCGTCTTTTTTTATTTTAATCGAGAAGGTTTGGCTTATTGTAATAACATTTTTTTTAATTAAAAAATTAGTTTTGTAATATGGAAAATTATAAACAAATTATTGTTCTGTAAATTTCTCCTTGAAGGCCACCAGGTCTTAAATTTAAAAAGAAATATGACCATGTTCCTTAAAATGTTACCTACAAAATGAGCCCTCCATCAGAATGGAGTCTTTAAAATTAACGTCGCAAACTCCGTTTTGTCTAAACTGAAACCAATTTCAATAATTATATTTAAGCTTCTGCACTCCGAGTATTGTTTAGCACGATTGACCAACAACTCTAAGATTTTTTCGTAGTGCCGTATTTGATCATTAACAGTGTTATTTTTCCAATGATAATTCATAAATGCTTATAATTTTAATTTTACTCATTTACTTCGCCAAAATTGGTTTACGCTGCAAGAAAGAAAGATTTGAATTTGAAATCTTGTAGCTTTCCGTGATACGGTATCTGTAGGAACAATATGTCGCCATAGCAACGCCAGTGAAGAGCAAAGAGTTAACATTACTGGGATTCATTTCGGAACGCTATCGGGCACAAAGGGTGTTCGAAAGCTGAAATTTGCTGGCCAAGCTAGATGTCGTCACTGTTTACCTTTTCGGGTCTGATCCTTGTGCACTGCAGTTGACCAGCAACTCCGACTTTTTAGTCTTATGCTGCGTATATTAAATTCAGGATTTCTTTAATAACAATAGACTTGTACCATAGAGAATCAAATATAAGCGTCGAAGCGATATGTTTATTAACCCTTTGAACTCCTAATTTTATTCAATTTTCTTTCCAATAACTCCCTATTATTTTAAGTGTTTTATTTGAAATGTACTTCAAAAGACAGTTGGTTGCTAGGAACCAATTTAAACAATTTTTTTTTACTAAGTATATTGAAAGTAGCATTGGAACTTTGCTAAGAACTGATATTTGTGGAATTTCTGACGTTTGGGATAGAAAAAAAAACATTCCGAAATATAATACATATTTAAACTGGCAATTAAAAAATGTTGAGTATGACTCGACATAGGAGTACCTGTGAATAAAATCGATGTCGAGTCACACTTGATAAAGGAGTTAAATTAATGACGTTTATTAAATGTGATTAACTTACAACAGCTTTTGAGTTTTTTTCTGTGTATTGACTTTCTTATAGTGTTTATAGACTGAAAAGTGTCCCCATAAACACCACAGGTATGAAGAAGTACGAAAAAATAATTATTTAGAACTTACAAGGGATGTTTCGCAAGTGACCCCCTCCGATTTTTATGAAACTTCGGGATAATGTAGATCTTGAAAAAATATTTGAAACGTATTTTTCTTGTCGGCAATCATCCATAAGGAAAGGGTGAAAACAGCCCTCGAAGATGGGGCTGCTAAACCTATTTTGCCGTTTATCTGGGAAACTACTCGTTGTAGAGAAAATATTTAAATGTACGATTTGTGTATTTTTTAATGCTAGATCCGACTATGTAAACAGAATTCTAAAAAAATCATTTGTTTAAAAAATATATTCAAAATTAACATTTTTTGGCAATTTTTTGGGGTAAAATGTTGATGTATTTTCATGAAAATTTATGTATGTGAACTATGGGCCAATGTCAAAAATATGGGTGAATTGCAATTTCTCATTTCACTTTTGTATTAACTATTATTCCAGTCGCTGCATACACATGTTTGATACTCGACAACCGTCTGTAGGTTTGTAAAACCAAAGGAGTTGAAAATTGTTCTGTTTTAAGTCATTTACGTTACCTTACGAGTAAATGTTCTGTTTGGAAATGTGAAAATTACAAAAGCAGATTAAAAAGCCCGTTGCGGCATACCTCGCCGTAGAGAATACGGTAGGCTTAAGCAGCGTGAATCATGCTCGAATTGCTCACCATGAAAGAGAGATTATAATTAAAAATATAGTAGTACATGGCTTTCTGCATTCTCTAAAAGAGTGTCACAAAAGTCGTATTTTATACCTAGTTGACTTTGCCGTTTCCGCGTTGCGTTTAACCTTTCTTTTGCTGCTTCTGCTTTTCGCGAGGCACACCGCTATGTTTTCTAATTCAAACATTTCCTCGAAATTTTAATTGTGCTCGTCGAATAACATTTTCTTTTCATAAATCAGAGTAAGATGTGTTATTCGGGGATCACGGAATTCCAGTTCCGTTATAAATATGTTACACGGTATTGAATAAGTAAACGTAACACGTCGTAGAAATTTCCTCTCGAACTACAGTAAACAAAAACAAACAAGCAGAACACAATGAATGAGTAACAAAACGAACTTCCGTAACGTTAACTAACTTTCTGCAGTTGTTTGGTCGCCTGATTGTCGCCTCGGTTTGCTTGGCTTGTGAAAAGACAACTGAACTATTAGAACTTGACTATGCCGCAACCAAGCAGTTCCTATTCCCATTTCCTTTACGAAAATGTATTTTTCCATCGTTGTGACGATGTATCAGCATTTTGAAAATATCTTATAATTCATGCACACTCATTTATATGTAAAACATGTATAACATTGATTACTCTCTTGAAGATATTGCAAGAAATTTCTAAATTTTGTAATACGGTAGAATATCAATTATTCGAGCAGCAATTGTACGAATGGTCGAGATTATTCAAACAGTTTCAAGATAAAAGTAATTAAACACTCTCTGTAGCATTCAATTTTTGAAATATGTAATAGTTGACTATGTAATATATACATATTTGCAGGATGTCTCATAACTAAATGGCATCACCTAAATATTTACCTTATTTACTTTTATATGAAAAAACTTGTCAGAACAAAGTTACACTATTTCAAGGGGCACATGTAAGAGTGGAAAGAATTTCTTCTCAAGGACATCTTTTTCCGAGATTTCATGGTTGACAGTATTTTTTTAAATGGATGCCCATATTTTTTTCGATATCCTTATAGAGCATGAAAACAAGAATTCAACGACTTTAACAACCATACCGGTCGGATCGTTTAATCCCGAGATAGTTGTGCCTGAAGATAACTAAAATTACCTACAGAATTATGCAACACATCGAATCACACATTCGTATCCCAACGTAAGCATACTGTTATTGGAAACGATAACCTAAGATACTTACCTTTACACTTCATTGGCAATTTCTAAGGCTACATGTGCTCAAAATGGTGGCCGTTTGCTTGAATGCATAATTAGAATCTATTTCTAATTCTTCGTTTACATTTTCTATTTCCTGCAACGTTATTGATGCACATGCAGCTGCAATTGTTTCTTTCACATCTTCCGGTGTTGTTGGTGTTTCATGATAAACCACATTTTTTAGTTCATCCCACAAATAAAAACCTAATGGAGCGAGGTCAACGAAACGAGCTGGCCACTCCACAATTCCTCGTCGTTCGATTCAACGGCCTCTAAACAGTCTGTCTAATATTATTCTTGCACATCTCGAATAATGTACTGGGCCATCATGTTAGTACCACATAAGTACATTCTACAGCACTTGAAAATGAAAAAAAGACATTCATTGCCATACTACAGCGCTGCGTATAAAATCTTAGAAATCAACAGATTATTTAAACGACAACCTACTTATATAATGAAAGTTCAATATGAATTTGGAATGTCTGTGAAATATGAAATATAATGTATATATTAATTATTGAAACATAATTTCAAATCGGTATTTTCTGTAAATTCTGCGAATCGCTATAATGATAACCGTGTTTCGTAGAAGCGGATGTAGTAATTGTGTCGACGATCTTTAATGTAGGACGTAGGAGGCAGTCCATGCACCTTCTACTGCAGTCACTATTTTCAGTGAGAATTGTAAAGTGAAATGGCAGATATCGATTACTGCTAGGAATAATTTGATATAAAAAATGAACTTGAGATAACATGCACAGGCCAATACAAGTTTCTGTGCGCCATTGCCTGGAAATTTAAATCTGATAAATTGTAAGTGGCGTGAAATAAAAAAAGACTATTTAACAACAAAGATGTATCGGTAATCTGCTGTCAGCCGGTACGGCATGTAGTAAAGATTTTTTACGTCACATCATCAGGTGTTAAGCTTGAGTTATCGCCCAATAGAATCGAAATTTAAGGCTGGTCCGAATATTTCAATCACATAATTCAAAAATATCTTCTTAAAGATAAAATACGTTCGACCAATGAAAGAGGCAAGAGTAGGACGAACATTTTATGTATGTACATACAAGATAAAATATTTTTTGTTACGAATACCTTTTTTGTATTCAATATAATTCCTCCTGTGTTTGTTAGTTACTGTAGTCGAACTACTTACTGTTATAATGAGTTAGGAAAAATTATTGGAATTTTAAAGTATTGTTTCTGTTCTGATGAAGTGTACAATATGTCATAATAATTACATGAAATGAAATAATATAGTAATCATAATCACGATTACTGTTAGTCAGGTGCATGTGTACCCGACAAAATTCAGATTTGTGTTTTTCGAAAACGGAGCCTCATAGAAAAATATTTCAATCCACATTTTAAGCTTACTTTTGCACAAGGATTAATCCCGTCTTTGGTTATTCTACAATTTCCGAAATGTGCTGAAAAAGAACCAAGCAATTTTATCAAGCGTTCGACTACTACGGCAACAGAATCATGTCGAGTCTGTAAAGTTTCAAAAGTGTGGCATCGCGAATTAACCATTTCTGTATCGGTGCATGCTCGGCGGTGTACGAGAAAAACAAAGGCTGAAATGAAAATCGGTTTTTGGTAAATAACGTATAGTGGAAATAAACAAGCATTGTGGTTATTTGGTCGTTTTTCCGCTAGAATACGTCAGTCGCGAACATTATGTATGGAAATGTGCTACCTATCCAATATGGTTCGCAAAAACGTTAAACAGCATATATAGAATGCAGTATAAATAAATGCTAAGTGAGAATTGCCAATACTTTTGTCGAAATTTCTTGTTGACATTCTGTCAAGTGATGCGTAAATGCTGAACAAAAATTAAACTATAGAGTTCATAATTTATTGATTTAATATTAACGTAGTTCCCATGATCCTTTAGCACTTGCAAATATTTCATATTTTTAAAGTCGTAGTAAACATAACGGACAACTATTATTACTACAACTTTTCACTAGTGCATAGGTTTAAGGGCTACAGTGAATACAAAACAAAGTAGAGAATATGTTATTCTGGTTAACTGCGAAATATTGGGTATAAGATAATGCATGTGTATACAAGTAGCAAGAGGCAGCTATCGTGAGGCCACTAAAAGTATGCCGTTCAAGGTCGTTCCTCTGTCAGTTAAATACATAAAGACATAACATAAAATATAGCTGTGAATATCTTATTATTTTGATAAATTGAAAATGAATTTGAAGCATGGTGCAGCAGGGCAAAAAATAAAGGCTACTTATCAAAATTAAGAAGGAATGGACTTAGGCTTGGCGTCGCGGTAATATGTAGTTTGTTTTGCATTATTTTCCACATTTATGCGATCTTATATAATATAAATAAAGTTTATGATAAATAGAAATTTCAGAAACTATGATGAAGTTCGATAATCTATTAATAAGATATTTATTAAGTGAGATTAGTTGCAAAATACTTGATCTAAAAATAAAGGTCAAGCAAAGACAGAGAAACAATTTAATATCTCATGGAATGTTATAGTATTGGAATTTTGTAGCACAATTAACGATTACTATAACTGTAAATTACCGTCTGTAATGCAGCACCAGCGAAGTGTTTGGTTTGTTACTGTAACACAAACTCTTCGGGTGAACACAATCATTATCGAGCTCATCAAATCTGACGCTGCCAAATTGTTATACTTGACAGAAGCTAATGGCTGAAGATTACTTATCACTGACGAAAACAAAACGAGTTGACTGTTAGGATGTATGCCTGAACGTATACAACCATATGAATAAGGAACAGAAAATGTTCTCGAGTCTCATTTATTCGCGAATAATAAACTTAAAAGATTCTGATACCAGCAGGTGGAAAATATTTAGATTAACTTCTAGAATAAATTATAATTGCTCGAGTTCAACATACTTCATACAATACATCTGCTAACAATCTGTTAAACTTCATGGTCATAAAAGCACACGTGAATCTACGTTCCTTCTTATTTTTTTAGTACTACATTTCCTACTAAATTCTATGGTATATAGCACACTTTTGTTTCGATAGAAATATCGATACGATCGAAGTATCACAATAAGAGGAAAATACGGAACGGAAAGTGAAATGTTTTGGTCATATAATTCGAATTGCACCTAATTCTCGAGGATTGGATATCCTTCGGTCGAGTTTCCCCCGCAGCCATGAGAGCTGACTAACCATGTGCACTCGAAATTTTATGTTTCCGGGCAACTGTACCCACACAAGCGTGCACAAATGCAGGGAATACTTTTCCTTGATACGACGTACAGTATTGCAAGTTATGGGACATCCCGAGCGTACGTGGTGTAGGTCGGATATATAAGTACGTGTAATATATACACACCAGCGTCCAGAAAGCCGGCTAGCAGCTGGTGCCAGTTTCAGGTTACATATCGTCTTTGTAGATTCCGCCAAATACGTATTCCCGCCGTCTGGCTCGGTTGGCACGCCATGCGTTATGTTAAGAAGTGCAGTTAATTACGAAGATAATTTCGAGTCGTGTGTTTGCGTGCTGCACATAACGAGCTTCCGACTTCGGGAGTTTCTACCATGCAAGCCAATCTGCTTTAAACCCACCCTCTCGACGTGCTAGCCCACTTCACCCCACCCTCAAGGCTGCCCCTCGCCGCACTTTACCCTTTTACCATATCCCTTGGCAGACCGATCGTTATCTGCCGAACAGATTAGAACGAAATCCCCTGATCGTTTCGCAGAATTCTTTTTAATGTTCACCCTGTACACCCGCACTCGGCTCTGCCGTGGTACCGCGCCGACCCGATCTTACAAATTCGTTTCAGTCATTACACGTATAAGCACCGATCAACGAAATGATAGTGCTCCGCTTTTAATCGTTCAGCTGTTTGCCTAGCAATAATCGGATTAATGTGATGGAGGCGTGTGTCGATTGTATTCTCGGTCTTATGATCTGTGCAGCTGCAAATTTAACACGGGGAACGTCGCGTCGGTCACCGGTGATCGTTCAAATTTAATCTAATTAAATAACTATTTATTACTACACACTTAATCATCGATCATTATCCACAATAAGAACATTAAAACACGGCTGAATATTCAAATACTTTCTTTCTTTACGATTTATATTAAAAATAGAATATTATGCCGTGTCTGGACAGGTATGGCTGTTTTCACTGACGCTTTCAAAGTGGTAAATGATACTTCATAAGCATAAGAAGATATGCATCCAAATTATGTAAAGAAGAAGACTGTATGATAAATGCATATTCAAAAGAAAGCGCTCTGATCAGTATAGCTAAAAGTTTTTGCGATACGCAATACAATGTTCGGAATTTTGTGCTCCGAGCACATGAAAAGATTTTACATTTGAAATTCTATTTGATTTCGTCGCATGAAAAGAAATGGAAAAGATATCTGCGTCGAGATCATCCTTCCGCGAATTCTAGGGTTTCACATTTTAGGTCAAATTGGCGATATCAAAAACTGTGGTTATTGCGAACTGTACATATAAATCCACATCCCACTCAGATCTAACTAGATTCATCCGATACTTACCAAGATTAGAACCACGTTTCAGAATATTATCTACTGTGGCCTACGTTCGAAACCCTTTGGTACGCGTACAACATTTTTTCTCATATCATTAACCAAAGCGCAGCACGTATGTACGTAACAAGATCTCCTTTTATAAAAACACGACAGCTTTTAGTCTGCGGAAATCCGTGTACTTCCTTTATTCACATTTTATTTTTTAGTTACCCTCGAGAGGATCGGGAGCACGAGTTCAGTTTATCGAAAACGTACGCCAATTAAGTACTGTATCAGCGATGTACGATTTGTTCTGAATTTTCTGCGAAACTCATTGAAACGAAATTTCTGAAGCGGCAAAAAATGCGTGGCCACTGATTCCGTGAGTCTCGCAGGAAATATCTGAAATTTATCGTTCCGCGGTAAAATTTGTAAATTGGACCTTACGCCGTGTAGCAACATCAAGAGTAACACTTATCAAGAGTGCAATAAGGTCGAGTATATCGGCTGGTGTACGATACAAAAAGTCGAAGGAGTGCGCAGAAAAGCGTGGAGCTTTCGCGCCGGGAAAAGAAGGTGCCATAAATTACAGCGGTGTAAATCCAAAGCGTTTGCAGGGCGTTCGGACGGGAATGGATTAAGCTTCTCTGAAAGTTGTATTCAAATGCAAGAAACTTCTTGATCTCGCGGTTAACTTTTCAACGAGAGTTCCCGCTAATGCATCTGCTTTGTTCACACATCGCACGCTGATGCCCGATGCCTCCAAGTGCTTTATTCTGTTTTATCGAAAATCAAGTTGAATTAGATTAGTTCTTAAACTGCGTCTTCGAACTCGATCGGATCGCAAGAAGCGGTGTAACGGCGTTAAATTAAATCGTGAAACAAATTCCCCTGTTACTTATACATTATTCGAGGCAAATACGTTTGCATGTCAGTGGTTTCTTGTAATTTGTCCCTATCGATTCCACGTACGGCTTTAAACGCTATCGGATGTTTTATTCATTACTTCTAGCCGTATACTGGCGGCAATAAAATTATAAAAGCGTTATTATTATAGTAACTGGTCCTTATCAATGTCCTTCAGGAATTTTCTCCTTATAAAATTATTCGAAATATCTGTGGCAATACCAACGTTCTAAAGATTTATTACCGTGAAATTGATTGAAGTCAACTAGGGGTCGATATCGTTGGAGTGCTTTCTGATGTGATTGTATAGAACTTGCTGTGTCATATGGCAAATTGTGAAAGATGTTGGTCGTTCATATGATGATTGAAGAGTGTTTTGTATGAATGTTTCGCGATAAGCCGCAGTTTCTTCTTCTTCTTTCTTCGCATGTAACCCAGCATCGACTGCCATGATCATTTTAGCCACAGTTTCTTTTCCTCGAAGTTCTTACGTACTAATAAGAAAAGATATCAAATTCTTCTCACTATATTTTTATTTAATTCCCATAATTGATAAAACAACAATACTCCATTCTTTATAAATATGTTACGGTACAATTTATTGACTACAATACAATCACATTTGGTTTAATCCTCATGTGTGTACGAAAACTTCAGTTTCACTTTGTGACAATAACATTCTGACACGATTATTAAGGTATAAATTGTTCCATTTTCGTACCAAATATTATAGGCGAGCATATTTTCATGAATATGAGGCAACAGGGACTTTTCCTTGAATGTAATTGTTGCAGGCATTAAATACTGAAACATTTTATATAATGTGCTTAATGTTTCGACGATTGATCAAAAGAATTTAAATTTTTATAATTACAAAGTGTGCATATCTGCCGCCATTGATTAACAAAATCCTTTTAAGTGTATAATTTATATGTTCCGTATAAAGCTTGCTATGAGATGTTACTTTATTTAGAAAACGCGTTATCGATTCGACGCACATTTTTGCTTCCATTTTCATTTTATTCCGTAGAAATTAAATTCCAATTTTCAGAGAACTGTAATTTTTGAGGCACGATAATGTTCTTGCGCACTATCGAGGCGCGATACGTTTACGGGGAACGATTCGACCTAGTTTTCCGTAACGAGGAACTCGCGTTTCAAAAGGGCCACGTTTATTAAATGTACTCGCGTACAAGCGAGCACAGGAGGAATCGTAAACATGACGAATTCACTTTCCCCGAACGGACAACAAATTTCAGCTGTCAGAACAGCGACAGGACGCGGACAGATGTCAATTAGTTGGCTCGATTACGGCGGCGTGTGCAAGTATGTCCGGGAAACCATAATTGATTCACGTTCTGTAACGAGAAAGTGTACAAGGGGCAGCGTGGGTGGAAGAGAAACTCTATTGCGGATTTACAGACAGGGCGGCAGACTGCCGGGCGGCAAGGGATGCTAAATTATTTACTGCCTTGTCTATCTGTACGCTGGATACTTACCGACACGTGTTGCATGTCTGTAGATGTATGCCTTTACCATTCTCTTACGAGGAATATTCTGCACAACGAGCCTTTTCAAATAGAAAACCTTCAGTATGAAAAGACCTCTTATCTTGGCCGATCTGTACAGGGTGTTCAAAAGTATACTGTAAGATTTACAGTGAGTTTCAGAAATTTACGTATACCCTATAAACTAGTTCCTCGTCCCTTGTCAGTCGCATAACTTAAATTTAACTTTAAAAGTTGCTTTTTAAAAGTGTGTATCCACGTTGTCGAACACAGAGTATGTGCAGCTGCTGTAAAATTGAATTTAATTATAAGGAAATAGCAGTTGTTTTCTTTTGAAAAATCAATAGTTTTATTGTTTAAATTTATTTATATTTAAATAACGAATGGTAATTACTTTTCTCGCATGACGAGTATACTCGTCATTCACAGCTAAGGGGTTAACTGCGTGTAATTTTAGTATCCTGGAAAAAAAATTAAAAAGTGGATGTAACTAATGAAATGTCTGTAAATAGTGGATTGTAATTTCTTAATTTTATCAGTGCAATGAAGAATTGCAGAGGATGATATTAGTATAATTATTATACATTATGAATTTTAATACGAACTTTCTGTGCATTCTGATAGTACCAGCGGTGGTTGTATACACAGCTTTTTGATCTCATACATTTTAATTTTTAATATTCTTTTTTACAAGCAAGTTCGATAAATCTTGTTCTTTTCCCTGAATATGTCCAGTGCCTTTTATAATAAATAAAAGTTTTCTGGAGTGTTTGTAGACTTTTGTAACTAATTATAACTGCCTTGAAAAGATCTCGACTGTGTGGCTATGAAGGAGTTGGCTGCCAGAATGCAATTGAGCCTTGAGTCTATACTTTGCCACAATCGGAGTGTAACATTTGCTAATTTGTCGTATGATGCAAACTATTGTTTTTTATTCAAGTTATTTCAAATTAATATGTAACGAATTATGAACAAATACATGCCAGAATAATCAAATTCTTAAAATTGTTTAACAATACAGTTTTCTGCGGAAAATTTCGAAACAAGGATATGTGCACAGACCTACATTACAAATTTGACAACAGTAATGAGATTACCGTTGTATATTGGTTTTTGAACAAACAATTGAGCAAAAGAATGTCGGTTAGCCTGGGGATATCAAGCTATGCTATGAAATTTTGACGGGTGACAATAGTCACTTTAGGATATAGCGAACGCTCGACGTTGGGTGACTATAGTGATCTTCATAGGATACAGTGAGCGTTTGACGTTGGGTGACTATAGTCACCTTTAGTGACGAAAGGGTTAAAGAACGTTAAAAAAGTATTTATCAAATTGTTTATTTTATAAATTAATATTTTAATAAATCTGGAAGGAAAATAAGTAAACACAAGTCCGAGAATTTTTACGAATGCGTGTTAATTATGAGTTAATATTATAAGTTCTGCAGATTTATAGTAAAACATGATTAGTATGACTCAAAGACAGCAGAAGAAATATCGAACTGATGGAGATAGAAATGTATTCTTAAAGTAACGATGATTCTATGATTTAAAAATAACGTAAAGGATAAAATGTATATCCTTTTGAAATGAACCTTTGTTCTGGAGAAAATTAAATTTCAACGTGTGCGATTTGTGCGTATGTTTTCGTTTTGTATGCGAGTCCCTCAAAAAATGCCAGGTTTCGTTTCTGTTTTGTTTTATTTACATGTTCTGTACTATAAAACCTGATCCACACTGAACGAACTCTGATACAATAACTGTTGGTAAGTTGCTATGAGATAAACTTCTCTAAACATAAATGCTTTTTTTCATGTTTGTGTGTAACCATTTGGGAAGTTATAATTTTCTTGTTTAAGGTATTAACTTTTTACTTAATAAATATTTTTAAAGTTATATTTGTTGTAAGATAACGAGAATGTGATTACTGTCGCTGCTGAACGAATGTTTCCTCATTTGTGTTTATGAAATCATATGTAAGACTTGGACTGCCACAGTGAAAATCCCAATACCTGGCCAGACATACTATCATATCCTATTTCAAACACAAATCACGAAACAAAAAGGATGTTACTATACAATTGCACTGTCTAGACCTTCCATTTTTATTAGAATATCAATTATATTCAAAATTTTAATGAAATTAGTAATTATTAAATCAAACAAAATTTGATGCGTCGGTCACCAGTGACCCCCACGGCAGTCAACGTGTTAAACTTCTCAAATACTCTGGGAGTATAATGAATATTTAATAACCGCAGACAAGAATCGTTTTAACATGTGAATATTTCAGAAGCGAATACGCGTTGAAGGAAGTTCACAGCAATTTCGAACGGTGAACGTAACTTTGTAAGCGGCCATTCTAGTCAACATTGCAAGTTTACTATTAATCAAGTGTTTGTATACTTGTAATAATGCGGAAAGTAATTTCTACGAAAGCGGCACCATATATATCAAAATTTTATCCTAGATTCCCGATTTATTGCTTCAAGTAAAACACCTTTCCGGTCGGTTCTGCTATTGATTGTGGGGTATCTTGTATACAACTACATTATACATAAGTATTGAATATTTGCTCGTCGCGGTTAATCTTTACACTTTAATCGAATAGATAGTGGTTAAATATGATATTGGCCTCTTATTATTTCCTGTGAAAGACTAAATTAGCAATATTACTTCCAGTATAACAGTAAAATATATACGTACACTGAAATGATTGAAAATTAACATTTATGCTTGTTTATATTTTCATCATAAAATTTTTAAGAATCCACTCGTTTTCTGATTTTAATTATTTGTCGCATAAAAAGATTACAAGAAACAGGACGCTTCCTAATTAAACGAAGAAAGTTCCAATATATTCTATGAGTAAAAATTAGTCAAAAATGTTACATAAACATACACCCGTGGTTCATTAAAAAGTTACATAAAAGATATGAAATATAATTTATTACAGTAAAGCATGAGAAAAGTCTGATGATATTTAGCAAATTTATTTATGAATTCATATTTATTGCATGATTGTTGCCAAACTGACGTAATTGAGAAAAATAAATTTAGTACCCTACGAATTTTATATCAGTTTTGTTTTATTTTTGGACAGAGTTTTAAATCTTTATTTCTATTTTCAATGATGTCAATTAGTATACCATAATTCCATAAGATATTTACTTAAATATACTGAAACATTATAATTTTGTAATGCCGTATGTACGTGCGTATGATTATACAGGGTGAGTCTAGTAACTAGGTCAGGTTATAGCTCTGTTCTAAGTGAAGGTAGAAAAAAATGGCAGAGGAAATATTTGCATCTTTTAATAAATTCTATCCTTCTGTGATACGATTTTTTTTCGCAGATACATTTTCAAAGTGCAATTTCCCTTTCTTTTTTATGGCATTGTTGAGAATGAGTAGCATCTCTAGAATGGCAGCTCTAACGCGACCACCTCAAATCATCGCTCCGACCTAGTCTGACCCACAGTGGAGAGACCCGCGAGCACAACATTTCCACTATCAACAAATGTGCCTGATCCCTAATTAGTCACCGAGATGACAATCTAGAATGCAAAAATGGTATAAAAGTTTTCAATAAATTGTACAACCCAGCACTGTGCTGTTACCTTGCACTTTGTGCAGATAACACCGCCATCTGTGCCTCTTCTTTGTTATCCGACAACTAATCAACAAATTACAAATTCAGTTCTCCCACACCACTCTCTTCTTCTCAAACTAGAATACGGGCTTCAAGTACAAAAAACACAAGCCATCCCCTTCTACAGAAAATCCAGCATCAATTTAGACACCATCACAACCCTTACTATCCAGGGTGAAAAGATTGGGTGGTCTCGGTCACCTACCTTGGAGTAGTCTTGGACCACAAGCTCCTTCAGAGCCTTGCGGTTCAAAATGGATACTCAAAAGATAGAGCAGCCATCACCGCTTCATTCCCGATTCTATGGGAATTCTCTATGCCCTTTTCTCAACCTTAAACGTCTCATCTACAGAGCGTGTACCCGTTCCATCGTTCTGTACGGCTCTCAGATTTGGGGCACAGTCCCAAAAACACACGTCCACGCTTGGTAAAGATTGCAAAACAAAATATTTAAAATCATACTCCAACCTTTCTCCGACCATTCTACCCTCGATCTGCACCGCAAAGCGAACATTCAAATCCTTAAACATACAACACACAACCATCCAAACCAACTAATTCAAGATACATATCTCCACACTCCCGCCCGTATCCCCTACAAACCAAAAATACTATTCCTCCTAAACATACAATAGTTTTCGCCTTCATCACATTTTCACAGTTCTCTCTCACAAATTGACCAACTCTGTCTTTCGATTACACACGTCGCTCATGAATGTGATACCACAGTCACACCCGTGTTTCCGACATTTTTCGAAAATGTTCCGTGTACGACTTCCACTCGGTACTTTCCAAACATATCCCTGCCTTTAATACACATCATATGTTTCAAAGACTAAGAATCCAGGGCTTCTAGACGTCTCTCGCCTACCTCAGATCATCACAGGCATCAGCCTGACAAAAAAAGATACACACCAGTATTCTACCTCAAAACTGTATCCTGAGCACTCTGTACCACACTGTCATTCTGTTACTACTTTCAGTGTAGCTGAATCTCAAGGAACAACACGGAAATAAACAAAACATAACGGAAGAACACTTTCATTATTTTAATTCTCGAACCACTCACATAAAGTTGATTTGGCGTGTGGGATTCCGCTGATATCAAGTCCAAACATGAACAGATCACGATACACAACAGGAATCGTATGATTTTCTTACATAAATCGACTCCACGGATCATTTTGCGTATAAAACGTACTAGGTAATGTGATCAAAAACTCAATACTTTAGAACATATATAATATTTCGTTTCGAAGACTTACTATCATATTACAGCAATTACTCCAACGATCCACCATTACAATTTAAACATTGTCTTATCCGTTTGTTTATCTTTTGGAATATGGAGTCTAAAGTATTGAAAAATCGATTTATATTAAAAAATCATCTACATAGTTCCATGGAACGAAAGTGCAATTGTATTTTGCAAGTAAATCTGCAGAAAGAATTATTTCTTAGAAGGTGAGAGTTTATTAAGAGATGCAAAACATTCCAATGTTTTTCTAGATTCGCTTTGAACAGAGCTATAGTTACTGGCCCAGTTACTAGACTGTTCTTTCATCAGCTTTCGCACTCATTTGTGTTCATTGCGCATATTGGTATAGCTGCAGCATTTAATTACGCAACGCCCTCTAAGCGTGTAGGATTAGTGCAGCCAATGAGACATGTTAACAAATTTTTATTTTTTGTTGTGATTTATATCGCTATACAATGTTTTTCTGTTAATTAAATAAAAAAGTAGCATATGAGGTATAATTCTGCTTTCACGTTTCACGATTCCTCCGAATGTGGATGCTTCCTCTTTAACTCTTTAAGTCGATATCCACCCCTTAACGGTTGACTTATTGTTATGGGCATCATTATCGAGTGTTGGGTTTACGTTCTTATCGGTGAAATCTTGTATTGCGTGTCGTTCGATCCCTTTGTTTCCCATTGTTACTCCGTGTCGTCTATTATTGCAGACAGTTACAACGATATTGTTACTAGTCGTTTGGCATAGACTTTAAATAAATATTACCCAGAGAAACATATTTCTGTCAATGAAGGAAATCAGTTATTGATCAAGTGTATTTTTAATACGTTGACTGACATGCGGGTCTCCACTGACTGGCACCTCCAATTTAATTTATTTATAGAGGCTGCCCCAGCATAAGGAAAACACCTAAATATTTCGCTTGTTTCTAATGACTTGGGAAATGTCTGAAGCACAATTTGAATGGTTTCGAAGGAGGAATAACGTGGAAGGAAAATAATATTTTTCGATCATTCTTTTCGAATTTGTTCAAGGCCACCGGTATTTCTTTGCAGAAAAGCATATACTTTTTCTATTTGATCTTGTAGCTGATGTTAAAATGCATTGAATGATGTCTGAGTTACGATCTTGATGTAACCTTTGTAGTATGTAGATTTGAGTAATTTAGTCTGCATGTGAGTTTAGTCTTAGTGTGCGTGACGAGTGGAGTCAGTCAGAAAGGTGATGACGTATCGTTAAGATCAGTGAGGCTGAAATAAACTAATTGTTTTTTATTGACTAACTTCTTAGTTTTGTGTAATTTTACGCCTCGCTCCTGATGTTCTACTACACCTTGAACAGAAAAAAAGTGATAAAATTTCATGACAGTGTTAGGATGGTACGTGAATTTACAGTTTGTGCTATAAAATGCTTAAAGCGATGTCCAGTGGCGGCGGTACACTTTCTAAAAAGAACAGTTACGTATTGTGATGCTCTATCAATTGTTTCTATCGCGATAGCAGCACAAGGTCTAATTATGCGATTTATCATGTCTTCTAGAGTGGCAGGTTGTTATCGGTAAACGCTGAATGTATTGATCGACAGCGACTTATTACACTAGTATAATTAGTGCTTCTGCTGGCACACGTCAGAAACAATTGAATGGTCATCAGAATCCGTATCTGCTGGTTTTAGAAAGTGTATCGCTGCCGATGGACATCGCTCTGAGCATTTTATAGCATAAACAGTAGGCTCGGGATGGTAATGCTAGCACTGTTTTAGAATTTGATTACTTTTCTGACGTTCGAGGTAATCTCGATGACCTTACAAAAATTCTAAAAAAAATGACTGTTAACAATTATTTTCCTTCCACGAAATTGCTTCTTCGAAACTATTCAAATTGCGCTTTAAATATTTCTCATGTCGTTAACACGTTGAACGTCACGGGGGCCACCGATGACTGGCGCTTCAAATTCAATTAAATTGAATAACTATTTATTATTACACAATAGTGAGCAATTTTCATATTGTAACATTAATTTAGGAATATAAAAACGCGACTGAATACCTGAATATCTTTTTCCTTCACAATTTATTTTAAAAAAGTAAATTATATCACGTCTGACTGGTTATGACTGTTTTCCCTGCGGTATTCGACGTGTTAAGAAGAAAGAAGATATTTAGGTTCTCTCCTTATGCTGGAACACCCTTTGTAATTACTAGTACTTACAAAACATAGAGTAGTATTAATATTGTATCAATAATATAAGGTAACAACTGTATGGTGAAATAATTGAACATTTGTATTCAAACTGCGAAATTAGAATCAAATAATATTCATTTTCTAAGCGGAAAAATTGTTTATAAAACATTTTAAATTTCATGAAAATTAATCAATTTCGTTTTACGTTTGTATTCCTTTTTAAATAAAGATTGATTTCATTGTATAAAAGTATTAATAATGATCTATTCATTTTCAGGTGAGTGACCCAAGTAATTTGAAGTAACGAAGCTGCATAACGTGAGTAATAGACGTATAGTTCGATGACAATACCATTATTAAAAAGAAAAAACAATTAAGAGGAAATTTTTACAACAGAATTAAGTGCTTTTTTTCTTTCGAGCACTGTAGTATGTTTTGGTTGGCTTAACAGCCAGTATATTTCTATAAATTATAATTTTAATCTTCGATCAATAGTTCCAATAACTTTTTTGTGCGGACCTACTATTATTCCTGTGTGGAGAGAAGAAGAAAGTTAGTTTTATGAGAAACTTTGGTCTTCTTTGTTTGACATCACGTCGTAAATGAAATTTCTTGCGACACCTCTCATATGGATCGTATAAGGTATTTTAATTTTTTGACAGACAAATTTTGAAATACATACAGGGGCGTTTAAAATAAAAAAATGTTACATACAGTGTTGTCTAAAAGTCTTACAATTAGACCACTTGTAATATAGAGGATTTTATAACATTCAAATAACTTCTAACTGAAAACCTGTAGACTTTTTGTCATTCTTCATGGAGTACCTCACACTGGTTAACATTATTAATTTAGTTTTCTTGCTTTTGTTAGTTCTTAAACAATTTAAAACGTGTTCAATATTATTGAAATATGGTCCTTGTGACGGCCAGGTCAAAAGTAACAAGACATTATTTTGTTTCCAAACGATTAAGTAATCTTTGGCTCTTAATTATTCACGTGGAGCCAATATAGCCTTGTCCAATGAAAACTGCCGTATCTCGGCAGACATAATAGAAGTTTGATAGTTTAATATAAATCATGAAGTAAAAAAATGTATTACTATTCTATTGTATAACTTATATTTTATATTATTCTCATAGTCTGGTGTATTTTGCTTTTGAGTATATTTTGACCCTGTTTTGCATTTCAACAAATTCCTGTGGATGTACTTTCAGGTGACATACCAAAAATTTCTTTAAACCTTTTTTCGACTTGGCAAGTCTGTACACGACATATTTGCCCTTTTGTTATTTATATACACCGAATCTATCATCGTAATATTTTTTACATATTGGGAAATGCGTATACTGTATAACGTTAATGAAAGAAACATTTTAATTCAGTCGTTTTGTTAAAACATTTAAATGTTCTAATGCGAATATAATATATATGGAAGTCTTCTTAAACAATTGGATACAAAGCATCGCGGAAGAAATGTTCCATTCTATTTTTCCGTTATCCCATACTTACAGTACATTTTTCAGGAAATGCACGAACTGTAGCAACGCAGTTAGGGGCGTAAGAGAATACGTCGAAAACGAATGAGCCCTGACCGACATAAATTCTTGGAAAATACTACGGCTTGAGAGTTTGTAAAAAAATGCTGATCTCGCGTCTTTCGGTTCCATCTTTGTCCTCGCCAGGCAAGCGGTTAGCAGTTCCATCTGATCATAGGAACTTCCAGGATAACAATACGAAACGAATGTAAATCAATGTCAATCTCACTTTCGTATTTAACAGGGCAATTCAGGCTGTGGACAGTTCAAACAGAACCGCTTCAAATAACTTGATTTTTCTGGAAGTCTGCTTCTTTTGGCAACATTGAATAATTACCTTGTGTTAGTTGGAGTGGTTACCTTTTTACTTCAGGAAACTTGCGCTTTCTCGTATTTTCCAATTTTAATTTTCGTCTGGCAGAGTGGACAATTCTGTACCCAACTAGACATATTGAAATGAATTTTTATAACTATATATCGTTAATAATACAAACGTTTAATTACATTATGGTATATTTCTTATTTGATACTATTGTTTTAACATTAATTTTGTTCAAAATTTAATGCACAGCACAGAAAATGTTAATATTAATTACAACTTGTTCTGCGTATATCATCTGTTTTTCCTCTAATTTTATAAATACATAATTTTCTTTGGATAAAGTTGTTTAAACTTTAAATAACGTTTAAAGTTGTCACAGAGTTTGTTCATAAAAAAATTGGTTTGATTCACCCTCTGCTGATACTGACATTACTACTAGAAATATTGTTTTTCGTTAGTGGCGATATTACTCGCATTTTAAAAAATGCATCAAAGCGTACAGACAAATAAAAATGTGTATCGTGCTCGAAGATTTCCATGGCGTTTCACGTTTGGAGCGGAATTAGTCCGATTTGGTAAATCCCTCAGACATACAACCGTAAAACTCTGAAAAATTTCCCATCCCTAGTTAGACGAGGCCGTAAAGCTTGCGTTAATAGGAATAAAATAGCATGGGTGAATTATCCTCTTTGAGTGCGCAAGTCCTCCGGGCACAATTAATCGGACATGGTTGTCTCGTCGCTTAAACCCCAACTTTCAGTCACCCCTTCTCTCAGACTTCTTTCCGTATTGTTCAACATAACAGGAGAAACCGTGCAAGGGGACGAAGCCCGCAAAAATGAGTAGAGTTATGAAGTCAACGGTTTTATTATTTATCTGCTTTCTGAGCTCTCTGTTTTATGTCCCTCTTTGGATTCCGCTAGACCGTTCTCCCCCTTTTCACCTTCTTTTTCTCCTGCTTCGCACTCTATCTTTCATCCACTCTAGCTCTCTGAACGAACTAGTTACGAGAAACAATAATTCCGTTCAGTGTGCCCGCTAATTAAAAAGAATGACGACTGTGAAATAGAGATACCTACACACAATGGTTTGCTGTGATAAATTAAGCGCACTGAATTATTCAGCTTCCTCTCAATTTTGCTCGGAAGGTGGTCAAAGCGGGTTCTATAACAGAAGTTGAGATGCAATTTCGGATAATTGCAGTAGGTTATTCCACAGGTAATATCGTTCTTAAAGCTAACTTCAAACATAAATCAACAATTACAATTATTTTTATTTACAAAAATATTGACCATTATTTTTAATAGCACTGTTCCAGCGTTAAAATAATTTTTTGATCACGGAGTCAATTTTTTTCCATCGTAGACACCGTTCAGCGACCTTGAACGAACTTTATGCATAGGTCATCGTGCTCGTCTTAAAGTGGTCTATTTGGAGGTAAGAAAAAAATATCATTCCGTTTAAAAAAACCTACAAAACTGCACCTACAAAAAATCTATTGACATCACGTTATGCCCCCTTGAAATCAAGCAAGATTGGTCTGATCCATTTTCTACTATCGTCAAAACCAGGCGAGTTATTCGGGTTGCCTGTTTTAGATGCCTCACCCTGTATATGCGATTAGACCCTTTGATAACGCGAGAAATAAAGACAACGATGCTATTTTCTGTACATCTTGTGAAAAGATTGATTATTAATGAATGTAATGCTACAATGTCGTTCTGTCCTAGAATATTTTCGTTAATACAGCAACCGATCTTAGAAATAATAAAGATGATGAGAATCATTAACCTCAGTATGTTATTAATACTGCTGAAATTTGTGACTCACAGTCAGTCTATATTTGTACTTTACAGAATTTTCTGTGATAGTTGTGTTAACTGTGATTTTTATGAATTGTTCACGAAATGGAAATTAAAATAAAGCGAACATGGTATATTATTTTTTAATCACTTCACTATCAAATTCAACTATTTTCAACTTTGTTCAATTTATGGCTCACGTAACCAGGTGCTAAAAATCTGAAGGCACTACGTCTGTTTTGTTCAAGAGGGATTTTATTATTACAAAATTGAGTATTAAGATTGGAGTTGAAACTTTAACTTTATAATAACCAAAAAACTCATTTTCATAGTTGTTTATTTTGCTGTATTATTATCATATATTCCAGATTTTTGTAACTAAGATATTAACATACTTTGACACTTACAAGGTGTTTCAAATAATTATACAACAATTTTTATTTTTATTGTTTTGTATTTTTTGGATGTGAGCCATTTTTTTATTTAACTCTACAATTATAAAATTCTTTGCTGTTCCTTTACGTTACTACACGTGCAAAGTATTGTATTTTCTGTCAATAAGGTATAAGTAACGTGAAATGCCAACACTATATAATTTTGTGTAGTAATCGGAGTGTACGTGTACCTTAGAAATCGGTTTACGGATACTGTTGCTCGACAGTGATGTACGGTTCTGAGCAAACAGCAAAGCGCATTACGATGGGACTTAAAGTATAAATATCCAACGTAGGCGGATAAAGTATCTCCTTTGCTTTGATGGGCAAGCATTATTTAGCAGAAACTACATCATTCCTTAAAAATGCCTGCATTTCTGAAAACTGGCAACAGCATTACATAATTAATTTTATATTTAGATATCGTTTAAGTGTTTCATAAATATTTTGTGTTAATATATAAATGAAAAATTATTATGATTTTTAGACATAATACGTATCACCTACATAGTGTTGTTTGGGTTGATCAACGCAGGTGGAAATTTCAAGCGTAATTGATGCACATGTAAATTATTGTAAGAACTAAGTAAATATTATTATTTTGTATGACAGAAATAAATGACTGCGGCAAAGATGCTTAAGTTTTCCTCTAATAAAGGATTTCTCGAGAAAACTACATTATAAGAAAATGTAAATTTGTATTCTACATGCTGGATTTATTTTTACATGTTTAGCCGTATTTTCAGTCGTATCATTCACCTAATGAATTGCTTATCACTAATGAACATTGCATGGGACTGCATTGCTCCTGCATTATTTTTAGTATGTTTTATGATGTAGTGCAGTGATGAGAATCTTAAATTATTTATTATTTTTACTGTTTCATTTCATTTAATGAGTACTATAGTTTTGCAATGGTTTGGACCATTTTTCGAAACACTCTGCGTAATGAAATTTTAAACGTGCATGACGGTCCAAGACATACGAGTATCCCAGATTGTTCTATGTGGGAAACATCACGTCTCTGATGTTTGAGAATGAAATTTCGAGATTAAAGCAAAGTTCCATATTGAGAAATTGGATTGTATCATAGCGATTGTTTCCCACAGGACGTTACATTCAACTCCGACGTTATCTCTAGTTCTGAACTGCACATCCACGCGGTGACTTTCAGATATCACTGACAATGAATGTTTCTTGTGTTTCACATCGAAATAACAAAATTTATATTGACTTTTACTTAATCTTTATAACGGTTTAGAGAAGTGTATTTATTTTATAAGTTACGTAAGGGACAATTCAAATGTCTACGTATGGTATATTCTTCTATGTACTCATGTGCAGGTGTTTTAAACATAGACAAAGTTAAAGAAAATGCAGATCAAATAGCAACTAAACAATTTTTGTTAATTTTATGAGGTGAAACTTGTGTATTAAATATTTTGTATTATTGTAATGTTATTAAAAGTGCAATAAAACGGTGACAAAAAATTGCAATCAACTTTTATGGGGTGGTGATAAACGGGAGGTCTCAATATTTCAACTCATGGTGATTTAATTCGCGGAAAAAATTGGTTAAACTCCGTAGAGTCGTTTGATTTTGTAAAATTATCGGAGAAAAAAACCGTCTTCACTTTCCCGCTCCGCTTCCTAGTTGAAAAGCATCTTCGAGGAAAATCACGTAGCGAGGTGAAAGTAGAGTCTTCTCCCTTAAAAATGACCTCAGGCGGATTATTCTACGATGTTCCTTCGTGAAGTTCCAAGAATTCAAAGGTAGACAATTTATCGGCGAAAATTTTATGATCCTTTAATTTTGCTGCCGAGTGTATTTCCATAATTACTTTTCTTTCTCTATGCGAGTAAGTACAACTGACTGAATAGAACTTACGGTGGCGTATTTGGAATGATACCCTGTGAAAGTGTTATGTAAAAGAATTTTGAAATTCTGCATTCATTTGATCAATTTCGTGAGTGTCGGTGGTTGAGTATCATCCGTTATCGTTTATCATCTGACCTGCTTTCGATTTTCAGACAAAAATGCTCAGTGTATCAGATGAAAATATTGAGGCAGACCTTAAAATATTCAAATACACTATTCTATGAAAACTGTGTGGCCTCCACCACACTTTACACGCTTGCTCAATACATCATTCTTCCTGCAAATGCTTGTGTAATCTGTAATAATCAACTTGGCTGCAGCATATTAAGCTTTCATGGAAATAGTACAAATACTTATAACAATTGTACTACGATTGCGAGCTTTTATAGCTCACGCCACAAATTATGTTGGAGTTCAACACCAGCCATTATCAATTTATTAAAAAAAAAGATTTTACACACATTACTTTATTTTCTTCCTTTTATTTACATGCTAAAGTTGTTGGTAAAATTGACGGCCTCGTACGCGTAAATATGAATTTATTCGGCAGTTTAATTAAAATTACCACGTCATTTGAAGTATTTCATTTTTTAAACCAGCTGTTCTGAAGCTTTATGAGTTCGAGAACCCCTTTTATATGATGTGTATTTTGCTGGACACGTAACAATTAACTTTATACTTTTCCTTAGTGCAAGGTAAGAAAATATTTTCATGTATAGAATGCTACTTATTTTTCACTATATAAATTATTACAATCTTTGCAATAGTTCAGTTTACAACCTCGCAAAAATTAGCTTTGTTAATAATAAAAAAAATCAGTTGCGGTCCCCTGACAGTTAACTCTTGGACCCCCAGGGGTCCGCGGACCACAGTATAAGAATAGCTGTTTTAAGTCATCACTCGTGTTATACAGGATATTCAAAAAGAGGGTCTAAGACTTTAGGTGCTTGGGATACTCACCGAGTGTAGTAAAAAAAATGTCTACTATATATAGGTCCTAAAATCAATCCTTTCGATGTAGAATCAACTTTTATATTTACGAGCGTTCGATATTGTAAGTGTCTAGAAAAAAGATAAAAAAGAAATAATGTGGTGGGCTCACGACAAGGAATAGAAAATGCATGTCGTACAATGCGAGACACGGCAGGAATATTTGAAAATGTATGTCGATCTTTTATCCGCAGATATGAGGTTTGTATTGAAATGGAAAGAAGACATATCGAACGTCTGTAATAAATGTGAAAATAAACTTCTGTATTTGTCATCGAAAGAATTGATTTTAGGATCTATATTGATTAGACATTTTTTATTCCACTCAGTGAGTACTATAAGCACCTAACGGCTTAAACCCTTTTATTGGACATCCTGTATAATTATGAGACACACTGTCGGTCGTTACTACCGTGCAGTGGTTAACACGTTCCACGCCACAGTGAAAAATTCCATAACTAGTCAGACGCGTGAAAATAAGTTTCTATAAATACATAACGTTAAACACACAAACATTGAATTGTCTTATGATATACCATTCATTTGATACTATTATTGTGGCGTTCGTTTTAATTGGAATATAAAGAGTATTCCCATTTGTTTAGAATAATCGAATTTGGTGCGTGGGACGCATACGACCCACGCGGCACGGAACGTGTTAATAATCATTAATCGTGCGTATTTGGTAAGATGGTGAACGTTAATCCCATTTACGTCATCACTCTACTTTCTGCTGCGTTTATCACATATGTAGGAGCAACGGTCAACACCTGCTACCAGTGCAGAAGAGGATTTGAAAGAAATCTTGTTCAATCTGATTGTATGAAATGCTGAGAACATGGCATTCGATTTGGATTGACTGGATGAAGATGAATAAAACAGAACACCGAATCTTTATAGCATACGTATACGAAGTCTGTACGTGGCCCCAGTAAAGGATTCATCACATTCGATTATAAGAGGAACGCCATGGAATATTGGAACAGTGGTACGTCAAAACGATTGAAATTAGACACCGTACCTTCCGAATTCCGGCTGGTAAAATCCGAAAGGATGCTTCGCAATTGGACTTCACAAGTTGAACAAGGAGGTTTACAGAAGGAGAAAATAAAGCGCATCGTAGAACATGCATTTAATAAATTTATGGAAGCTGGACAATTAAGGATAATTATACATGACGTAGGTCTGGGTCGATGGGCATTACAAGCGAGAGACGTAGAAAATTCACCTGCATTTAAGGCTGGACGCACTTGGTTAAGGAATTTTAAGAAAAGATATGGCATAGTGTCCAGAAAAATGACCAGATTTGTTGCCGGGAATGCGGCAAATCGAGAAGAGGATGTACAGTCAGTCCCACAAGTATTCGTACCCTCACTGTCTATAAAAGAAATTCGCTCAAACTAAGTGATGCTTCTGAAGTTTTCCAGTAAATCTTTTACTACAATTTTACGCAAGCATAAAGCATATTTCGCCCAAATTTTAGCAAACTTTAGCAATTAATAACGAATATATTTCGTTTATAGAACTATAAATTTCTTTTATACGCAGTAAGGGTACGAATACTTATGGGACTGACTGTACATTTGCAGTGTTACGCATTCGTAGCTGAAGTAAAACCATAGAGGGTGTTTTACTACTGCTGGTAAATATTCAAACACGTTGACTACCACAGTGGAAACTCCCATGCTTGGTCAGACACATGATAATGTGTCACTGAAATGTCAAAACTCTCATTAACACGTTCGCTACCATGGTCAATTCGAGAAAAACGTCCACCACAGACAACGCTTTATTTTTATCAATTATTTCTGTCACACATGTGTGACGTCGAGCTCTCGAAACAGAATCGATGCGTCGCACATATATGATGCTGGTAGCGAATGTGTTAAATGCGGTGGTATAAGTCTCGATGTCTTAAAAAATTTCTTCGACGAGTACTACTACTCCCGAGACTATACAGGGTGAATCAGTAGAAACTGGTGTCTGAAATAACTATTGACAAAAATTATTTAATGTGATTGAAGCTGTATGATATCCGCTACAACGCTGTACTAAAACAAACATAAAGAACAATTATAAAATTACAGGGAGAAGTCTCCAAACACAACATATTTTATTCTAGCATCATCGAGCCAGTTGCTTGAAGCAGCAGTATTTAGTGACTCACTCTGTATACAGTAATCAGAATAGTATACACTGTATTTACAATTTATAAACCGCAGCGGCTTTGTCGTGAAAATTGCGAGAGTCCAGCATAAAAAATCGAAATTTTTGTATGTACAATACTTGTTAAAATATTTCTTTCCTATCTCTAACCATTTCACCCCTTAAAACTGAGCCATCGCAGCTAACAAAGAAGACGTACCTGTTATTTTGGGCTATACTACAAACTCACAAAGTTTCATTAAAATCGGAGCCGGATCGTTCGCGACCCTTTCTCGTCACATCGAACTGCTCTGCAAATCAGAAAGTTTTAAGAAAATTATATTTTCGAATCACTGAAATTCTCTTGTCAGAAGAAAATTACACGACGAAAGTGAGGATCCTTTTTTCCGCTATTTCTTTTAAATGGACAATAAAATATTACTATATTTGGTGGATGGTGAAGAGGTGTTCGAGTGGCCCGCGCGTGGAAAATGGTCAGTAGAATGGTTGCCGGGGAAGGCGACGGAACATAAGGGGTGCGGAGGTTAATGGGCGTACATAACGAGGGCCTACATTATGCAAATAGCTGTGGATGGCCACCAGCCGTCGACTTATATCTTATCACTTTGACTGGCCGGTCATTCATATGAATATCGCACCCCTGGGAGTGTACGTACCGCTCATGCAAGCTGGTTTTAAGTGCCGATAGGGAAAGAACATGGTGTTTTTTTTGTTTCCGTTCCATTTCTGACTGATGCAGATTGTTTTTTTCGCAATTCCTCGAATTTTTGTTCCTTACCACGATATTAACATTTACGTTGTACGATTATTTTATATGACATTTCTATTCCACGTACAAAACAAACGACACAAATCGCTTATTTTTATATGCAGGGTGTTCCAGCTTATCTGTTACAAGCCGATGTTTCGTAACTTATTGAAGATAGAAAAAATGTTTTATATGGAAGTTACGTGGTTCGAAAAAGCACATTTTTTGGTGAAAACGAATTTTTTTTACTTTATTATTTTAAGAGATTTGAAGGTCAAGTTCTTTAGTATTCTTGTGTAGATCATTTGATAGTGCTTTTCAAGACAAACTCCTTGTGCAAGTTCCATATAAAGTATTTCTTCTATCTTCAGTAAGTTAGGAAATATCGGCTTGTAACAGATAAGCTGGGACACCCTGTATAAGATGTTAGAAAAAAGAATTCGGAAATTAGAAAGCGTATAGTACTCAATAAACTGAATAAAATATGTGTAGCAAACATACATGTATCGAAAATTTAATAATTTTCAAGTTGCAAATAATTTTATATATATTTATTTTTAACCCTCGTTTATGACATATTTTTTATTCAATTTAATAATTATCAAACCTGTAAGTCTTACATTTTTCTTTTTATGTATATTCATAACCTTGAAGTTTGTAACCATGTTATAATATTAAGATAAAGAGTTTGTCCTAGTGCATAGTGTTACTTAAAAATAACAGTATAGAATCTTTCTTTACGTAAATAATTCATTCTTCGGTTATAGCATGTAATCAATTGGTGTAGTGGTCCTCTACAGTGAGAGTACTCTAATATAATTCCAAATATAGTCAATCAGGTCACGTAAACGTAATAATTATGACACATACTCCTGTTAGTATTGTACAACTTTATAATTCTACACTTACTCTTGCATAAACTGCAATTGATGGAAAATTAATTCTACACACGCCATTCAGAAGTGAAAAATTGTTTTAACGTCGCGAGTATATCTAATTTTTCCATCCATTGCACTTTATCCATCAAGCACAAGTACAGAATTATAAAGTAGAAGAATGTCAACAGGTGTAGAGGTACCTAGCAGATATGATATTGTACCACATAAGTAAGGATGTAATTTACACATCAATTTTATCTCGAGTACATATTTACTATAGAACAAATAACATGAATATAATTACTTAATTCAATTCCACAATTGCATAATAGTGGTCGTCGCGATTATCAAAGTAGGTTAGTGTCAACTACAAAGTATTTTACGCTTGATAGAAATCTGTACATATTGAGTCGACTTGAACTAGCAACAATATCACGTAAAAGCATCTGTCAAAGATAATTAAGCAAATATTGTTACTTTAGTGGTTATACATTTGTTCTCGTTATATTTGCTTATCTTTCCGTATTACAGTAATCGTTGATCAAAAGAAAACATTGTTCCGTGTCTGGAGACCCTTTGCGAAAGATTAACACTTCATTTTTGCAGATCTGAATCGCGATTTTCAAGATTTCGCACACGTTATACGCAGAACATGGCTTGTCGCGACACGCCACTGCCCCGCACATGAAATTCATCTTATCGAAGCTTCGAATTTTTAGGTATACGTGGAATTGCTTAGAAGAGGGGAAGAAATGAGAGAAGGTGGAATTATCGTCGCAACACCGATATTAAGTCTCATAAACTCGTGCTCGCTTCGAAGAAATACTTAGTGCAGTCCCTCGTTTCCACGCACGGACTGTAATTTCAAGTTTCCGATCATTTTCGGGAAAAAAAGCAGAAAACGTTATCTCGACCTCTTACCCCATCAGAGCGTGCTTTTGATGCAATTAAATAAACATATACCTATGTTGGCCTTTGCTATTGAATTTAAAATATTATTAATTCTATAATTTATAATTTACACGTTTGATAATGATGTGACCTCAAAAACTCATATACGGAAAATATCTGTCCGGTGTGTTCAACACATTATTATTATTATTATTATCCTCAGCACTACAGCCCTTTACGAGCCTTGGCTTCCATTATGATTTGCCTCCATGTGCAACACATTCTTTCTATTAATAAATTGTCAAAAACCTGTACATTTTGTAATCATTTATTCCTTTCGAAATACAAATGCAGTTTGAGGCTTACGTATTGAAATTTAAACGCAACAGATATTCAATCCCCTAAACAGGGAAAGGATTATCATAAGAAAGCCAGCATAATATATCGCTGCAGGCAATTAGAGATAGAATTTGGAATCATTTTGAACAATTTATCGGATAAGAGTAACGACAAAAATATTGTACGTTTAATATTATAACATTTTCAATCGATGTTTATTACGTACACAAATTTTTAAAATTATAATATCTCATTCGGAGGAATTATAACAACTGATAAGGAATCTATTGCCACTTCCACTGTTACTGTGTACGTCCTTAAGGGACCCAGCTTCAGGGCAATAAGTCTTATCTCTTCATAGTATTTGACACCTTCATGAACTGTAGATCATTTCGATAACTGATCCTGTAATAATTCTGACCAGTGTAGTATCATTATAAGACAATCTAATAAACAACGACACAAGTACAAATATAAACTCTTCATGACTAAAACACTGCTTATCATATTTTACAATCCTACAACTTACATAATTACCAGTAAATACAGAACAAATGAAACTGCTCAATTTAACATATGCATACATACAACTGCTGAACTGAATTAAAATTTTTATGTATTTTCCACCAGGATGGCCTGTGGTTGAAAAATTGTAATGTAAAGCTGAGTTACATTTATATCTTCTGGAAAATCTAAACTTTTTATTCAGTAATTACATATGGAAAAAATTCCCAAACTTTACATATTTTTAGACGCCTCAGGGTAGCGTGCCCCTTTAACCGCCTCCCTTATTTGCCGGATTTGGCACCTGCGGAATATTTTCTATTTTCCATGTTAAAGTCCCACTTGAAAGGGCGTCATTTTAACTTCATCGAAGACATCCACGCCTGTGTAACGAGTGAGCTGAACAATATTTCGGCAACTGATTTCTACAGAGGAATTCAAAAGCTTTATGAACATGTCACTCGGTGTATAAATTTAGAAAGAGAGTACGTTGAAGGCTAACGAGGAATAAAGTTGTTTCCTTGAGAATTTAATTTTTGATTAACCTAGTCCTAAAACTTTATAGACGCACTGTGTAAGTTTCTAGAAATACAATATACTTCGTTAAACAATTCTTTTACTACGATCATCGAGAAAAAATGATTTTGAGTCACTGTTTTTAGAGATTCACCTGTATAAAATAAGCAAATGTGACTGTTGGTACAGTTGAAAATGTTAGGCTGTAAAATAAAAAATTTTGCAGAATGCAATTTGGAAAAACATAATTTGTGACACCTTACGTACTGCTATTTTGATATCAATATTAACGATTTTATAACAACATTATTAAAATAAATAATTAGACACAATTTGGACGATGCAATAAGGTAACTACAACTATGTGAATATAAGTTTGCAAAATGCGTTTTTATTATTAATAATAATATTTGTATGTCTCACGTTCATCGTTTTGCCGTAATAAACTCATACTAAACATCTTGCAAATCACAATAATCATAATGGATAACAGTTTCGTATTGTGTCTGTATTTGTATGCTTGTTACAACAAACATAAAGTAATTAGAATCTATTAAAGCAACTCCGCAGTTCGCAACCCTTTTACTTAAAGCCTTCCATTTGATTTACTGTTATATCGTTTAAGTAAACTCGCCAGTATTCGATAACAACCATATGACCAGTCAATAATTCAATTAATCCAGATGAACTGATAATTTGGTTTACTAATATTGTCTGTAGTAATTAATATACGTGGAATTGCATTCGTAGCGAATTATCAGAAGAAATTAATTTGTTTGATTGTGAGCTGTATTCAGATCTATGGTTGTTTTCAATCGTAGTAATAAATGTGATAAATAAAATAACATTTACTGCATTGAACGTATCACTTACGCAATCAATTGAAATTAATAATATTCTCTGTATTTAGGCAGATTAAAATAAGGAACATACAACAATGTAGTAATCGCGGATTTTATTATATAAAAGTATAAGTACTACATTGTATTGAATTTATAATAGTTATATATATAGTTAATTGCAATTGCTTTAAAAAAATTTTGGGTTCCAAAAGACTTTTATATCTCTACATTTTAAATACGAAATGTGAGCAATTTCAGTTTGAAATTTACGATATCCATTAAATGAAAAGTTTTTGGTATCAATAGGTACCCTTTTTTAATTATAGAATAAGTAGGAGCAGGCAAGTTTTAATCAATTCCAAATAAAATTTATATTCGAATTTTGATGTCATTTCTGCATGAATAATGCTTTACAAAATTAATACATCTGTTTTATAAATAATACATGTATTCAGTACTATAAACCGCAAATGTCTAACATTAAATGTATACTTGTAATTTCCTGTTTACATTAAATTCCTGTCTCTTAAATATTTTAAGAGGACTTCCCTTCTATTTCTCGCTCGATATTTATATTTAGAAGGTAATAGTTCAAAAGAAATTCTTTTATTCGGTCAGTGTTAATATAAAAGTACATGCCTCGACCCTTATTCCGTCTTTGAATCGTAATTGCAGCTTCAAAGGAATTGATTGCATCTGAAATAAAAGCACAGAGTCAGGATCGTGCGATTATTAAACTACCGACAGTGATCTTGTTCTAATTAATAACTGAAGAGAAGGAATATCAACGATAGGAAAAAGAGGGAAGTTAAATGGCCCAGCAATGAGGCACTCGCAGTTATAATATACATATATAGCAATATGATATTATGCGGCACTCATAGTATGATAGGGTATTATCCTCACGCAGCACAGATTTCCATATTACAGGTAACGTGATATTACACGAAATCAACCGCACAACCACAAGTTTACTATTAACTATCGTTAGCCACTGCGTCATGGGCATAACTACACGTTGTGTCTCAATATCAAGACATCTCCTAACCACTGATCAGATAATCCGTACTCACGATGGTAAAGGAAATAAATTTCGTAAACATTTGAAACGTTTCCTAATTGTAAAAAAAAACACACACTTTCTGTTGCAAATTAAGTCAATCCTTACGTTGAAATACTTATTTTATTAACATATTATTAACATATTGGCTGTCACTTAAGAACAGAAATATTGAACTGTGTGATTCTACACTCGGCTTTTTCTACTTTTATTTTAACATTGTCACGAGTCGAAATTTTATGAGAATTAGTGGTTATTTAATTCGACAATATTTGATGCGCTGACTCATATAGCTCTACGTGACAGTCAATATGTTAATTAAAAATGACACCCAGAAAAACCACATTTCAAACTTTGGATTTAATTGAATGCAATCGTTTAACTTTTACAATATAACATTCAGCTTTTGTTATTGTGTTTAGATTAAAAATGTATTTCTTATTAAATAGCCACGAGACTGATGCTAATAATATTCAAATTATTTACCATTATTCTCAGATATAAAAATAAAATTTTTAATTTCGTATTACAGTTCGAATGTTACAATAAAATATTAGTAAATAGCAGTATATTGAAGAAATTGTTCCAGGTATGCTGGGTGTTTCATGTAAAAAGTTATAAACTATTTTCTTCAAAACTATTGAAAACAGGCAACAATTTCTATAGTGGTTCATAGGAGCCTACTAATTGAAAAACATTTATAGAATAAACAGGATAGCGACTATGGGCTTCTCAAAGAATGGAGGTAGAACAACCTCCAGTTTCATTCTAACTGGGCAGTACATAAACTTCTATGTATTCGGATGGGTTTCATCTCATTTGATAACATTTACTTGAAAGATTTTTTTCCATTTTGCGGAGTTATAGGGAAAAATAATTTATGGTAACGAACTTCAATACGATCCAACAAATGTTGAAATCAAAGTTCTATTACTTTAAGGTCATTACAATAAGTCCTACTTCTATATTCTGCCCGATTTCATTAGTATCACTATCTTCATGGAACCTTGTACAGTCTTCGCTTATGGTAGTTAGAATCGTATATAATTTTCAGCAACAGGACGAATTGACAAATATATATACTCTGTTATAAACTCTATAAAGTACTGTATGATTGGAAATTTTTTGCAGAGTTACAGAAGATTCATGTTTAACTACACAAAATATAAAAGGATGTATCGAGTATGTATTGAGTTGAATCGTAGATAATTTTCAATTTGTTTTTTGAAATGTACATTCATGAATAATCTATTAAAGGATAATTTTTTTATTCTTTTTGCAACATGTATGAGATTTAGAAATGTTTGCCTTTTACTATGGATCAGAAACCAATAGCCTAAATAAACTGAGATTCTAGAGAGGAAAAATATGTCTTTGTAGGGTGGACAACGTAACCTGATCACCTTCATTATCTCCGTCACCAATGGACCAATGATAATGTAATTGCCAAAAACGCCATAAAAACATACTGGAACTTCGATCATTAGAACCTAAAAACTTTTTACTTCATTTTTTCAATATTTAAATTAATATAAACTAGAAGCAAGTCATTTGCTACGTCTTACACATCCAGTGAGGTACAATAGACTATGTATATTCATTGTGGCCTGAAATGAAGACAAACGTAGGTTACTTCCTTGTCTTCATCCTGCACACCTATGCAAGAACAATGGGAAGGATGGAATCAAGATAGTCAAATTAGGCATGATATCTAACACAGTAAAGACATTCAGTATCTCATATTTTAGTAGCATAAATTAGGTGTCTGCCTGATTCCAGGGAAAGCAGATACAGTGGTAGTGCAAAACTTCATTTTATCTGTGTGATAGTTAACTCTAAATCGTTTGCAAACAAGAATGTTAATATGATATTCTTTCATCCTTAACCCCTTCAGGGCGATGAACGCATACATGCATTCTAAAAAATCGTTCTCCGTGTGCTATGGGTCACCGTACTGGCCCAGGCACAGATGTTCACAGTACATTGTAAATTTATATATTCAGATGAATTGTCATCTCAGCTTATTTCATTAAAATATATGTGTTTTGTTATATACTTTGCAGTTTTATAGCCGTGAAACAACTGAGCAATCGACATCATGTGTATTATTATAATGAAATGTTCAATTCAACACGTGTTCCAGCAAAGAAAATGTCAGCACATGGTGCACGCTTTTTCCCAAAATTTTCAGGGCTCAAAGGGTTAAGATGACTAGAATATGCCTTTGAAATTTTGCCACATTTTCTCAGATGTCCTATGTAATAATGTTGATATTTGACTTACGTATTATAACTAAAAATTCTTCCAAAAACTATGTGTAAATTATGGAAAACGAACGGCCATTCGCCAAATCTTATGTCCATGATAGTCTTTCTTCATATGATGTTCTATGAATTCCTTCAAAGGCTAAGAGAATACAACAGAATATTCTCAAAACACTATATGACTCTATTTAAAGGAAACAAAGTTAAAATTGCATATTTTCATATTCTATGTAAAAAAAAAACAGGAAAACTTTTGCTTCGCAGTTACTTCATAAAGTCAGCAGTTAAGGCGTTATTCAAAGGGGACTTATCGTAGGACACCCTGTATATGGGCCATAAAAGCGTACCTTGTATCGAAACTCGGAAGTATAGTTACTTTTAAAACGGATGCCCGCACCCCGCGTAAAAGTTCTCGTTGAATGATAGGTGGGAGTGTCAGGAAGTTGGTGCCATAGTACAGGGCAGCCAACGTGAATTACGGATTCCTTTGTTCTTCCTTTGAGGAAGGTTCGCCTTCATCGGCATCAAAAGAACATTAAAGCGTAAAAATTAAAAGTGTCTATCGCCGAATACACTTCATGACGTTCTTGTGAAACTTAAATGATAATCGACTGAGATATGTAAACTGTATGATTAGAATTTCGGATTTACTAAAACAACCATAAAAATCACTGCGATGTATATGTCTATGTATTCATTTTAGACAAAATTATATGGCACGAAATAGAAAAAGGAAAAAGTTTTATAGTTATTTTCAGAAATCAACTATCTGACTTTATCCTTCGTAACGTCTATCGCGAAAAACATTTATGTATTGATCAACATAATGAAATTACTGAACTGAGTTCGAATAATAATATAAAAATTCATAAGAGTGTAGAATTATATCTGTGCTGAATAATACATTCTCAAAGTGAATCCCAAGTGCATATTCTTACAATAAAAATCACTGTATAGTTCATATAAAAATATGTTACAATGCTTCAGGGAATATTTTGATACGAAAGTGGATGTTTATGATTCGCAATAATGTTAAACCCTAGACGATGACATCGCCCCTTGTTAGTGATTTATCGAATATTTCCGTCGATGAATCGTTAATCTTCCAACACGCTTCATAATCGTCACTCTGCATAAAGATGTACTCTACAACTTGAACACGGCGGAGCAGGATCAACCTAAGCAGAATTTGCAAATCAAATGTACATGACATTAACTTCATACGTTTAAAACCTTATATTTTTATATGTTAGTTTTTTTCTTTTCAGTAATTCATAGTATAAGAAATTTTTTATTACTAATTCTTAATTGAAAAATTTCTCTAGTAATAAATTGTTAAAATAAAATTTCATCCATAAAAGGTTGTTAAAATGACATTTCCGCGATAAAAAAATTGTCAGAATAAAATTTCTATAGGAAACCACTGCTTTGCTCAAATTACACTGTTCCATACGTATTTAGATTCTTAACATTCAATAGGCGCTTCTTATAGATTTTTGTGCGCTAATACAAATCTGCAAACCGTTTGTTTCCATCACCCTCAGTTTGTGAGAAAATCAATTTTGACATAAAAATGTAAACACAACTTTAAAGATGTTTTGTGTTTTACCAGCAATAGCTGTTCAGTTGCTTTTGACGCGAAATCATTCTATGAACTCGCCTGAATAAAATGTATTAATTATTATAACGTTATAAAGACGTTGGTCAAAGTAAAAAGGTTACCCGAAACATATATAAGTGCCTTTAAGTATGCGTTTTATGATGTGGATGCAACATGATGATGCACCTTCATATAATACTTCATGCTGAGGAAACGTAATGAATACAATTTTTCCTGAAAAATGGACAGGACGCGGAAGTCTAAGTCCTCTTGACTATTTTCTTTGGGGATATCTGAAACAAAGAGTGATGTTATCGGCTCTTACAACGCGGGGTGGCATTAAAGTTAGGATACGTCAAGCTTCTGCTGAAGTGGCACCAGAAATGTTGAATAAGATGCGATTATTCTTTTGTCATCGAAATACGAAACGTTTACAAGCCGGAGACCAACACTTTGAGCATCTGCTCAAACGATCGTTGACAGGAAACATTAGAATATTACAAATAAATGTGATTGCAAAGATATAATTACTTTTCCTTTACCTGTGGCCTAAATTTACCTTGAGTGACTATGACCATTGAATTCGTCTTGGCATGATCTATATTTAAGTGTATTAGAAAGTGTGTACTTCTATTTAAAAAAGAGGTGACGATTTTGAAATGTGCTTGTCATTTTCACGTACAAAAAATTAAGTTATGCCGAAGAGTGGGCCCCCTAAAATACTTCAGTTTTTCCTAACAACATTCGTTCATATTACCAATATTTTCGATAAAATTCAATTGTCACGCTTTACGTGACTCACCCTGTATGTAAAAGAGGAAGAGAATGAAGAAAATGAAATATTACACTTTTAGCCAGGGTGGACAGTGTGAAAACTTCTCAGGTATTCTGTAGCTTCGTTCCATCTATTGCATGTTTTATTATGATGCAAAATGACAAATGTCATGGAGTTGCGTGTTAATCAAGAAAAGTGGAAGTACGTAGTATCGACAGAAGTCGTCCCTCTTAAGAACGTACTTCAATGAAGATATTAAAGTTTCTTTACCAGGAAATTCAATAATAAAACATAGAAACTTGCAAATTGTGTTGTCGAATTATTGTATACTGTAAAATGTGTCAGTGCAATATCTATTGAAAAAGGATTGTTAAACAGTAGAGCTACTAAAAGGGTTACCATTCACAACTATGAAATGTTTGACTAATATTCACCCGTTTAAAGGGGCACATACACCTAAATGGTCAAAAAACGATTTTTTTTATATTATTGGAAAATACGATTCCCCAAGAATACTTCTCCAAAGTTATAAGCCATATCTCAAAAGTAACAAAGTTATAGTAATTTAAGTGAAGTAGAAACTATGTTCTCAAAATCGGTTGTTAAGATTTCTTGAAAACTCCTGAACCGATTTAGTTAACGCGTTTAGGAGTGATTTTACATTATCATTCGCATTCAGTTACGACAAGATCTTTTTAAGTATCTCTATTTTGTTAGTACATAATTTTGAATGCATAATTTTCGTGAAAAATCACAATTTCGACTTCAAACAGCTCTATTTTCTTTAAACGTATAATTAAAAAAAATTAGCTTATAGCTAACTGCATGTGCATATCTACTTTAACAATTTGTTTTTTTGCTGTCCATTACTTTATACAAAAAAAATCGTGATAACCGCAAACCTCTTCAACGAAAAATATGCTCAGGGCGAACTTCTGCGTCTTTACAATTTTTGAATAATTTTACTTGAAAATTTAAAGATAAAGATACACAGTTCTTAACTTCGGTAGTATGTGTATATTAGTACCTTAATATACACAATATAAGAATAAAACAATTCTCAAAGGCAGACCATATTTTAGGTCGTTTATGTGTGACTCCTGGAAAAATTTTGAGATAAAATGTTTCGTTTCTTTGTTACAGTAACGAGGATTCTTACAGAATTGATGGCATTTAAAATACTTTTATAAATATTAAACCATGCAATGTGTATAATATTATATTCAGTATTTTTATACGTATTATAGTAATATCTTTCCGAAAAATGTTTTTACAGAATCAACGTAACAGCGTGCTTATTTATTTCGGTATGTAGGATAGTATAATTATTTGGAAACATCTTAGGACTACTTAACAAACGCTAACTTGCTACTTGTTACTTCCGTAATTGAATCCTTTGAGAAGGATCTTAGTTTACGGACTAATTGTCAGAGATAGCTGAGATGGCATTCCCTTGATGTACCTGTTAATGACGAAGTTATCTGCACTTAGTGGTTGGTATAATTAATCAATTATTATGTGAAGAATATAAAATTTAACATCATTGTTTTTTTTTTTTGAGAATCGAAACGTTTTAATATGCAGCTACGAATATTGTATATTCGTGTATTTTAGTTGAATTTTTAGGCATTAAATTACAAAATAAAGGCGGAGGACTTAATCATCCTTCGTAATCACAGAAGCTTAAATAAAGTAACATATGTACTTGAATTCATTGTTTAACTTATTTTAGCATGTACATCTAAGATAAGAATGACCTATGTATCTTGCAAGGGGAAAACATATTAGAATTATATGGGTAATAACTTTTTATTTTATCGTGATTGTTAAAACAGTTTCATTAGATTTAATGCTTCGTGTTATGAAATAAAGGCGTTTTTAAATTAAAGTTATTAGCATTTGGTGAAGTGTTAATTAAATAAAGCTTTAGAACTTTCTCTAATTTAATTTTTTTGAAGGTTTTGTACTTTCACGTCCTTCAAAAGCTATAGATTTATAGAAACTATTTTCATGATAAACATAATAATATGGAATATGTATGTTTATACCATGATCTTTTGCGTAGTTAAACGGTATTGAATGTTTTATGAAGTTTATTTACAATTAGCAACGACTTCGTCATTGAAATACTTGATTAAAATGTATATTAATTTCAATAAATTTTGTTATGTATTTTTCAGTGTCATAATTCATTATCAAAAATCTTTTCAGCTTATGAACAAAGGATCGCTCTAAATAGTCTTTACACAATCTTCATTCGTCACGCCTTACGTGCCTTATCCTGTATGTACTTGTCAGTTATGTATAATATCAACTCAGAATTTTAATTTCCTTTGATCTCAGAATTTAAAATCAAACAACAAACTTAGTCTCTTCGTATTTCGAGTCTAATTTTAGTTTAAACTGACAAATGTGACTATACATTACACACAGTACATTGTATTGAATAATTTAATGTGTAATACTAGGCAGTAATAGCACAGATACAAGCAACTGTTGAAGTAATTTGAATGTGAACTACAATTCTGTGTATTAAAAAAAAGAACTTCACGGCCTTCAAATTACATTATTTCAATATTAGTTAACAACATTTACCTATGTTATCAATACTTACGGAGATATGTATATAATACATTTTAAACGTGTCACAATCTACATGTATCTGTAGTATGTTATTAAATGTGTATATACTTTAGAGAAAAGAAATAAATATACTATTTATATTGTTATTATGTAAAATTATATCATACACTAATTGTAAGATCCTAAAGTTGTTATTTCAACGTATATAAAATTTTCAAGTTGCATCCCATAAAGATATACTTGAATTATATTAACTTGTGTTATTAAGTACTATATTATACATTCAATTGATCTTTAAATAGGAATGCAGGAAAACAATCATAAATTTCCTACATAGTATTTATGTTAGCGTGTTGAACAGTGCGCACGGGATATAATGAAAAGACTGCACGGCGAAAAGTTATAGTTTAAATTATTTCAAGCGCGTATACGTAAAGTAGTTCGCTGGAAAGTTATACATTGAGTCTACATAAAGGGTGTTCTCGCACCATAAAGAACACTTCCTTACGTTTTTCTGCGTTGAACGTAATGATACCATTAATAACTACGAAGATTGAGTATAATTGGAAACGCGATACCGTTCTGCTGCATAGAGCTTCGAGACATTTTTACGTGAAACATAGTCGTAGCCTACAAATTATTTTCTAGCGCTAACGTTCCTTAAAAAATTGCGTTCTTTCGGATGCTAGAATTACCTTCAATGTTTGTTTATAGAATTAATTAAGCATTGAAACATTAGACATTAACACGTTTCCTGCCACGTGTACCGTTTTCGGTACACGCGTCAATTTTAATTTGATCACATAACTACCAACCCTTATGAAATTTTGAGTAACATTCATACTAAAATGATAGTAGAAATAGAAAGTGTAATAACAAATAGATAAATATTTATACAATCAACCACGCGTGTTAATAAATAGCCGTTTTCGCATGTCTGTCTAGTCACGGAATTTTCTACTGTGGCAGGGAACGTGTTAACCAACTCTTTCAGAACTACGAGCAACATATCTGAAATATTGTCTAACGTGTACTTACTTTTTAGAAAGAGGTTTCACTGATCACAAATAAATAAACTTTGAAATTTGAACCAAAAGTACCTGCACAAGTGTTTTAACACGTTGAGCGCCACGTGTACCACCGGTGACCCATGGACCAATTTTAATTTCGTCAAAATAACTAATTACAAAATAAGAAGTATATTATCAAATAAATCAATATTTATATATTCAACGAAACATGTTAATAAGAAGGTGTTTTCGCGTGTCTGACTAGTTGCGGGATTTTCCACTGCGACGCTGAACGTGTTATAAAGAATGAATTTTATTCTGTTCTTTCGGTGTGTCATTCATTTTTAAGCGTACAAAGACTGAATTACTAAAAGTAATATCGGTAGCCCTTCGTTCCGAGTAACTCTGTAAAGGTGCTACGTTTCGAGCTTAATCATTTATATTCTATAATATGTTAAATAAATATGAAACTTGTAAGCATGTCATCATTTATCCAATATAATTGAGCTAAGGACGGCGAAAGGGATTATCGAAGGATAATGATAAATTTTCTAGAGACAAGGAACCACAATTAGGTTATCCGTACAAGCGACGCATTTACTGACCCTGGACTGTTGTGCTACTCCATCATTTAGGACGCTTTCCCCATGAAGCTCCCTTGGGGTTCTGAGATTATGTCCTTGCGAAAAAGAAGACGGTGTGAGCTATGTTCAAAGTACGCCTTAGGTGTGCCACATTCTAGTGATTCCATCTTTCTTTCGCAAAAAAGAAACGTGATTTAAATGGCATGTTCGTGATCAAAGAAAGATTTACAATTGTCCAACTTTTAAGTTGTACTACAACACGAGTATGCTTAGGAAGTGTGTAAACACAGTGAGGGCAATGAATCTTTTTCTATTTACTTTTATGTGCTCACCCGATGTCATTAATGACAATGTGAGTATAAATTAATTCTTGATCTTGTTCAACCCAAAGTATTTGCTTCATGTTATTGACAAAACTCTATGTAAGAGTTATTTTTCCTTTTACTCTCCTCCTTACTTCGCCTTCATTGCAAAACTTTGAAAGAATTTTATTTCGTAGAGTTCTACTCCACTTGAAAGAGAAAATAGAAAATTCCTGGTAACTAGAAATTCTTGTTTTCATACAGTCTTTGAAGAGGCATATAAATTACAACATGCAGTTCTATAATTAAGTTTTACGTAATTAAATAAATCTTATTGAAAGCATTTGAGAGGAAAATATTTTTTTATGAACAACTTTCGTAACATTAATAATATATAGATACAGTTTCTACAATAATATATTTCTACCGAGATATTATAACTGAGTTTATCATCTAACTAGTATTGACGGTGTTCAAGTTAGAAATAAGAGCAGACATAACGTGGCACGTTGTAGAAACGTTTATAAATACACTTGTACATACATGTGAATGCATAGTGGATATAAAAAAAGTCAGAAAAGATTCAAATTGTATATAATAATACATATTTTCCAAGTAATATAAGTTTGCCAATACCTGATTAATTAAATTCTTTAACTAACACATGAAGTAAGTCCAGAATTTCGAAATATTAGTTATTTATAAAGTAATGAGTTAATAAGAAAGATACAGCATAAAAGTTACGTTAGCGTTTTGTTTCTGAACAAAATATTTCGTAAAACTTTGCTCTTCATGAAACTAAAAAAGAGACGTATCCCAGTTGCTTATTAAAAAGCTCAATTAATAAAGTGATTTATGAAGATTATTTGACATACAGCAACTAAAACTAGCTGTCTTTAATTTTTACTCCACGGAAATTTGCAAAATAATGTACAATATTCTTCGTAGCTGTGTTTAAACAAATACTGCTGCCTGAAGTTATAATAAATTATTATATTAAAAAACGTTTTGCTACCTTTTATTTTGAGCCATAATTATGAACATGTAACAGTTAGATATCCTTCCAACTTGTTTTGTAAGAGTAGTTGAACGAAATTCGGTATTTTATCAAAGAATTTAACCCTTTAGATTCTTTGAACATGCTTGAATTATAAATAAACTAACAGGACGGTTTCTCGGTTAAACGGTATTGAACATCTACTCTTACACACTATTGGTTTTCCTGTAATAGTCGCTGTGTAACAACAGCGTAGGTGGCGCTTCAAATGTCAGATTCACAAAACACGTTAGGCGACACTACCTGCACGTAACACTATCAAAGTCAGGAGAGGAAGTATTAATAATGGCGATGATACTGCTCGTTGTTAGCTGTTAATTAAACGATATGTACGTACCGTACAACGGAATGTACCTCTCAATTTCGCAACAATTTTCTCCAAAAGAGGAATAAAAACTTACGTATACAGAACCAAACGTACTCTTAATACAATATTTATGCACAAAAGTACAGTAAATATTCCTGTGCTATAATATTTCTGAGTACAGTATTTCACAGTATTTTACTCCATTTCAGGAGGCTTTCTTTACATTCTAAACAATTGATAATTTTTAACGTTTACTTGCTTACGACAGCGTCGTGTTGACAATAGGCTCGTTGATGGAGTGAAAATTTAACAATTTACGCTTGAAAGCCCAATCAAATTCACCGCTACGCCTCTCCGATTGACCCAATATTAAAGAACAATGCTACATACACGATACCGAACACAATATGAAATCAAAGAGTGAAATTAGTAGCAGTATTGTTGCTGATAAAAGTTAATTAACGTTTAGTAGGAGCATACAAATTGTATAAATTCATTCGTAAAGATACAGAAGTAATCTGTTCCTCATTAATTATTAACTAACGGTTTAGTACCTAATCCTAAACTACTTATTCATTTATTTGTGCGTCAGAGTAGAAAATTTATTTTTTAACGATTAAGGACGAAAAAGACTTATTTCGGCGAATATATTTAAAAAACTTTGTCCAACGATAAATTGCTCAAATGTAGGCAAACATTTATGCAGGACATTAATATGGTAATAAAGTAAACATATTTGTCTGACTTGAACAGAGAAGAAATCTCTTCTGTCATTTACGTTGAGTGTCGCAGTGAAAACAGCCATACCTAATCAGATACGATATAATTTATTACTTTTTATATAAATCGTAAAGAAAAAAAAGATTTGAATACTTAATCGTGCTCTTCTGTTTCTATACTATTGTTTTAGTATGAAGTATCCCCAAATTTCCTGACAATCAATCATTAGTTAATTTAATTAAATTTGAGGTGTCGGTTGCAGGTGACCCCTACAGCATTCAACCTGTTTATATTTATTGTTGCCCAATTCATTCATAGTGTTGCATGCCAGTAAGCCCGTGTCTTTAGGCTGGCGCCACACGAGCGTTTTTGCAACGACCGTCGTAGCATTATATTGTTGTATACTGGAGTGCACACACGAGCAACGTGCGTCGCCATGAACGCACATTCGAACAGACGTTAGTTTTTCATCGACATTTTTATGCCACGACGCACGTTAGCTTTTGTCGACGCACGTTTCAGCATTATATTGAGGAAAATGTGGCTGTTCACACGAGCGCTTCGTCGACGTCCGTTTTATGGTACGATAGAAGACACAAACCCCTCAAGAGTTTTTCCTTGGACTCGACATCGGGTGACCGAGGGTCATTTGACATTCGTTTATTCACTGTTTCCGCCAGTTAGGAGTTTAAATACGGATCAAAAATTACATTCTGTGTCAGACTATGCAGCTTTGTCAAACTCTAAGGAATCCACAGACAATAAATGCACCCCCTCAAACTAATGCTTGTTCTAATAGAGACTCGCCCCCTATACCATCACCTGTTCATACTTTTTTGAATTTTCGCAGCAAGAAGTAACATCTGACAACCGCAGAACGTCTCAAGGCTTTTAATATCAAACTTTGTGGTAGTCCAAACAGTTTTACTATTATTTGCTGTTATTCGCATTATTTCACTATTATTGTTACCTTTTTCCCTGATTTATGATCATATCATATAAGTCAGGTGAGAAAACGCTAAAATCTTAATCGCATTCATACTTTCTCCAATTTCTTTTGGTAATCTAACACAGAACAACGTTTTACCACCAGCTTTAGACGCTGGACACTTGAAGTCAGGTCGAGAGACATACATATGTATGTATACGAATGAGAAGGTAGGGGCGGACTTGTGAGAAAGTCTTGAGGATGATCCCTCTGGTGGTGAGTGCGGAGAGTGTTGCCACAACACGAAAACCATAGAAGTGAATCTGTATTTTGCACATCTACGTTTGTAAAATATTTATTTGTTAGAAATTACGGTACGAACGATGTCACTAATGTATTGCGATGTTGAAATTTGAAAATACTTTCATTAGGACTTCTATCGTACCTGTTCCTCCAGTTGATTATTGGAACTAAAAATATATACTTGTAATTCTGATTCTGGCTGTCGAGTAAGTGACGTATGTAGTCATTTACTGTAAAAAACGTAATATTGTCTTTTTCACTTACCGGAAATCTGAATTATTTAAAAATAAAATACATGTGTTTATTTTGAGTGAAAATGGCCATAATGGTTTCACGTGCTTGCGTGGAGAGGGAATCCGTTATTATGCTGTTACAGGCAATACGGGATTCGAATAATGGAATATTTATATAATACACCGTTCAAACAACAGAATATTCGGATATTGGAAATTTTACTATATGTTCTACCTCGCAGTTAAAATGTTAAAGTGACAATTTTTTTAGATATTTACTACCATAAGTGCAGAATGGATTTTGCATACTTCATTCAGAACGATCGCTGCATGTATTTCACTCTAGTAATGGTTGCGTGCATGTTTGACGCCCTGCAGGCAGCAGGTCAGTAACGATGAATCAATCGTAAGGTACCTGGCCACCATTAACTAGCATCGTTCCATCCGCTTTATCAGTAAAGCAAATCTCGCATTGTTTCATAACGTCGTGGCAAGCTGCGTGCATGATTATTGTAAAATATTTACAGAAAATTTTCGTAATATGCTTCGGTGCACGACATTCCTAATTAATTAACTGTTGAGTGCTATGAACGCATGTATGAGTCTGTCAAAAGTCGACTGTGTGAACTATGGATGTGTACCGGGTATTAAAAAAGGGTTCAAGACTTCGGGAGCATATAATATTTGCAAGGGGGAACAGAAGTGCCTAGTCAGCATGGGTGTTAAAATGAACCCTTTATGTGCTATATTAAACGTGCCTTGTATTTTACTCTAATGCCCCTGGACATGGGTTGAGCAAAGGTATAGCAACCTTTCGTCCTAGATGTATGATTTTGAAAGAAGTATTTCTTTCAGTGCAGAAGTTTGTAACATAACTGCACTTCACGTATGGAGCAGGAGGGGCGCTGATCTTAGTAAATAAATGTACTATCTGAACGAACATGGGCGTTCTTCGCACAGATTGTAGCAATATATAGAATACATTTAAGCACCCATAACATTTAAAGGGTTAATTTTCGGATCTGTATTCATTATACATTTTTATCCCTCTTTACACGTATTATATACTCTCGAAGTATTAAACCCTTTTTCAACACTCATACAGGGCGAAACATTTAAATATCTCCATTGTTTTTAATGACACGACAAAATGTTAGAAAAACATTTATTTTGACACGTTATCCCATTTAAAGAAAACACCGATGATCTTGAAATTTCGCAAAACATGACATTGAGGAAAAAATTCTTTTTATCATAATATATTCCCCTTTGAAAAAATGTTTTTTTTTTTTCGTTGAATATTTTGTCGTATCATTAAGAACAGCGGAGCTGTTTAGGTGTTCCGATTTAAATGCCCCAGCCTGTATAAGTACATGTATATGTACGTCTAATAAATTTCCTTAGCTTATATTTTCGATAGTAGCAAAATTGTCTGTTTGTCTAGTAAATATATGCACTGATGAGCATATAATTCTCGTTGTAACTACGATAATCCATTTATTTTGTCCTGTTTTTGCTTCTAAATTCATTTAACAAGTCTAAAATACAATATACTGCGCAATACGTCAAGAAGTGTTCCACCCACGGAGAGTGTTCAGCTTTGAAGCAAGTATTCCGAACTCAAAGAGTTAAGGAACATCTATCGTACGAAGATCGTATGTAAAAAAAACTTCTCAGCATTTCTGAGAATTCAGACATGTCTTTCCCGAAAGACGAATTCGAAATTCTATCACAAGAATGTTGCACGCGTCAGTAAAGCTTATGTAAATTGGCATAAACTTATACATCCAGTCGTTAAATAGTCATAACCATTTTTAGCTTATATTATAATAGATACAACAAAGATATCTGTTAGAGAAAACTGTAATACTGATCGTGAAATAAAGCGAAATATTAAGCTCGGTAAAGATGTGCCAAGTAAATGTAGGTCAAAAACCACACAACAAACTTCCTATTCTAACAGCGAATAACTCTTTGGTGAGAGTGGTTAACCATACATGCGCATAATCTCGATCAGCTTTACTGTTTAGCGTCCAACGGATAAAATTTATAACCAATAATATTAGTTTCCACAATTAATATCGTAGACACTGTTTGGTTTCATATTAAAATATGGAATGTACACAATAAAGTCTTATTTACGCAGTATAACAAGTTTAAGGTCAAATATTGTAAGTAGCACTTTTACTGTTCAATTAAAATCATAAATGTATAGGATAAAAATATGGCAAGAATACACTTGATATGTTTTACAATAATATCGCGAAATATATTTAGGAAAATATAATACTTCAGAAACTAAAATGTTTGAAATCTTTCATAAACACAATAAAAGTGAAATTAACTATTGCATGACACTTATATGTACATGTATGTACATTATCACGCACACTACTGATAAAATGTTTGGAAGCAGTTACATAATCAAACGAAATTCCTTGAAAAATCGGGTAGTTTCCTTTGAAAATAAGAGAACGTACAGTAGTATATAAAAACTAACAAAACACTGTAATGCATAAGTGATAACGAAGATTTAAAATAGAAGACTAGACATTCATACGTTACGGATAGATAAATTAATTAATTATTCTCGGTTATGGACGTCGATCGCAGATATTACCAGAAAAAATACCAAACAGCCAAACAGCAATTCGTTTTAAAAAACATTATTCTTGTAACTATAGATAGAGAAAATGTGAATCTGTAAAACTACTATATTTTTTGCATTACTATTGTTATCTACTTCTTTAAAAGAAAATTAATTTGGAAACTCTTTAAAAGGAGTTACTGTTTACGGTCTAAACCTGATGTCTATAGTGTATACAGGGTGTACCACCTAACTTTCTCACCTGAAATATTTCTGTGTAATTAAAATATCGTAACAATAGTTTTATTCCATTGTAAAGAGTTAACGAGATAAGAAGATCGACTTTGTTTTTTTAAATGGAATACTATATTTTATTGATTTATTTTTATATGATAACCATTTTGAAGACAAATAACGACTTATAACACTAAGTCCCTCAAGGTCAGCGAAGGTCGTATAGACAAAGTTGTCTGTTTAATTTGCGCTGCCTCTGCGAAGTAACGTTCTGCTTAATCTCCGATTCTTGAGAACTTCACTTGTTTATCAACATATTGTAAGTATAACAATTAACTTTGTTTATACGATCTTCGTTGGCCTTGAAGTACTTAGTGTTAGAGGTCGTTGAATTTATCTTCAAAATGGCTGTCGTGTACATGTAAATAAAATATAGCATTCCACTTAAAAAGGACAAAGTTGACCTGATCATCTCATTAACCCTTTACAAAAGAATGAAACTACTATTACCGCGTACTGGTCCCCACAAAACTATGCAACTTTTGTAGGAAACATTTTTACGAACTTTTAATTACAACGGAAGTATTTCAGGTGATAAAGTCAGGTGGTACACCATGTATACACGTGTACACGTGGAAGTGTAGTAGATTAAATCAGGTAGCATTAAAATATTGTCAAATAAACATTTCGCTTTATTCCCTGGTGGACATGTAACAAATTGCTTGATAACTATCTCAATTCAAAGTGACCGTTATTCTACGTTCTGCGTCTGAAATTAGTTGTGAACGTTTTTATGTGCTCAGGAGAACACGAAATAACGTACACATTGAAAAATAATATGAGAATTTTGGCGCACGTGAATATAGTCGTGCAAATTTCTGCATAACTGTTTAAATGCAGATGAAGCGGAGCGAACGTTCGAATGGAGTGATTTAAATCAACTAACCCCCGCTAGCTCTGGTTGACCTTATATGTAGATAATACTGGTACGACTGGCAGTGGCCATAAATCTCGCAAGGAAATTTCACTACATAGAAAGAAAAATAGTTCCCGACCAGTGATTAATTGATTTAGTAGCCGCGGGATGCGCTTCATTGTATATTAGTTTCGTGGTATATGCTTCTGAACAGTATTGCACGAAAGTACTTGAATACTATAGCCGCTGTTACGTTTATACTCTGTAATGAAAAATGGACACGAAAGAAGTTTAACGATTATTTTTGGTGGCCTATATCAGATGCTATTATCGACAAAAATGATTTTTTTTCTACTGCACCTAGTCCTTTAAATTATGTACTTTAAATAGAAACTATCCAATTCTTTCAATTTTATTATTAAAGACATAATTTAAACACGGTATGATATAGTGTACGTCATTTTAATTGTACTGAATGAGTATGAAATTGTACAATTACGATCAAATAATGCTTTACATTTTTTACCTCATGCAATCACAATATTTATATGTCATATATTGTTTTATTCGCTTTACTAAAGCAAGATGAACTTCATGTTGTAAAATCCACTGCAAATTTTGGAAATTTTTCAAAGACACTCTGCAAAACACTGCTAAACATTTTGCTCTATTTTTTGTGTTATACGTTTTTTTTTAATGAACGAATTAACAATAAATGAAACCGTGTGTATAACATAAGGTATTAAAGGGCAGCAAGTAAGCTGCCGTGGAATTATCTACAATACATACTTTAAAGCGTTTATCATTATAGCCATACTGTAAAAGGGTCGTTCATGTAACACATGGTGTCGAGCAACAATTATTATTTCCACTTTCTGGTATCGTTGGAAAGATACGTAAATATGTTTCACCAGTGGATATAATGTCAGCAATAAAGAAAAATGTAGATTTTTATGTTACGATCAACTGGTATGTGTCGTGGCGGATACTCGAATTCAGCAATACTTGGACAATAGAACGCAAATGAGAGCAAAGCATTCCGGAAACTGTGCCGTTCTGTCTCACCCTCTAGCTCTGCGTTTACACCCTTTCCTCTCTCAACAACTCTCCCTCTATCTCTCCGGCAAAATGTCAACAAATAAATTTGTGGCGCCCAGTTAACCAGATTTTAATGCACGTTGCACAAGCACACATTCCTTTTCATGTATGTTCACAGCGTTTAGTTATCACAGAAAGCTATTTGACGCGAAATCCTATATGAGGCGTTGTAAAAGAAGCAAGGCAACCTGAATAAAGCGCGCTCTATATGAAAAAGTAGGTTGTAATTGTAGAATAGATTTCTTTCATAAGACGTTCTATTTTAGCGAAAATGCCGTTTTGGGCACGTCTGACCCGTTCGTAAGAAATAGAGTAGAACGCATGAAAATTACGCGTAACCACGTTTCATAAGATACAGTAACTTTAAAATTAATTAGAATAAACTATCAGAAAGTATGTGCCTTATGACAATATTTATTATTTTATATTATGCTTTATGTAAAAAAGGCGAATGAGATTTTTGTCTCGAAGACAAAACATCACAAGCAAAATTTATTATACAATTTTAACTTATTTTTCTGTGTAAAATCATTCTCTTTTGGATTTTGTTACCCGTTATAGAACACACTGTATTTTCTTATGTATATTAAAAATGTATTCTGTAATTTTAACTTATTTTAGCAACTAGAAACATCTCCTTTTAAGTTATATTGCGTGGTTTAGGCAACTTCGTATATCTGGGCGTACATGTGTGTCTGTACAGAGACATTTCCTTCTATTTTACATAAAGTTATTTCGATATTACACAAAAACAGATTACGGAAAAGTTGCTGTACAATGTCCTACTTTGAAGCAGAGAGGATGGGCGTTAATTAATCGGTCTAAACTAGAATAAAGTAATTTGTACTCATAATGTTAAACATGTAGTTTTTGGTATAATTTAGAGGAGCTTTCGCTCTAGAATATTGCAATGCAACTACCACGTTTGATTTCCATGGGTAAAAGGTGCAAATGTCTGAAATATATCTTTGCACAGTCTTTGTTCAGATTATATAGCTTTTTAATGTTATATTTTCATTTATAAGATATTTAAATTATAAGAGAGAGAGAGAGATGGAGAGAGAAATTATAAGCAGAGTCAGAGCACACAAACGTTTAATAGAGAATATTATAATTTTATTTTGATATAGTGTTTATCGCATTAACATAAAACAATGGAACCGTGCAGTCACGAGCTTTTAAAAATTAATCAGTGACAAAGATTAGCACACAAGTCTCTCAAAAACTGTCCTATTGTACTTTTGGGGTGCCCAAAAAATAATGTCCTTACTTTAGTACGTAAGTACTTTTGCTTACGCGAGGTTACATTTTTATGGATAATTAAATGTGCAGTGGCTACCAATATAGATATTACAACTGAAATTATGTTCAAAATAAGATGGGTGATCACGAAATTTATAAGGTCACGTTAAGAATATACTGTTATTCGAGTTGAGAAAGAGGAGCAAAGCTACAGATGCAACGGAAGTTATAAATCAAGTTTATGGCGACGTATCGGATATTACAGTCTTCACATTGGTTTAGAAAATTGTACAAAGACAATTTTTACCGCTAGGAAAAGCAATTGCAAGAATTGAGTTGACAAAAATGAACTTCAATTATTCGATATTCTCCATTGAATAGAACACATTTTTTAGACATTTTTCTGTAACATGGAAACTAGTAAAGTTATTTGAAGTGCTGAATTATAGCGGCTGAGCCTGTACTATACGAAATGATTATACTACGCGATTATAAGAAAGAGTAAAGTTTCAAAGCTTTATGAGTACCTTTAACGTATCCTGTTCTTTTATTACGCGCTCTTTGTTCACAAAATATTCAGTTTGACTTCCGCGCTTTAAAAACGTCTATAAATTATACGTACAAGGGAACGAGGTAATCTACAAGATTATTGATCCACTTCTTACAATAATTATGAATTTATTGTGTAATCTGTCAAGTTCAGTAATTGAAAACTGTTATAAACTTCCGCGATAGTTCGAGGAGCTCACCTCGGCGAATTTATCACGTTTCTAACTCTGACGATGCGTGACTTGTACAAAGTGCAAGTTGGAATATTCGTGCCAGAAGAGAGACTTCATAACTTACAAGAATGAGATTGAAAATGAATAAAAAGTATTTTTACTAATTTACAGAAACTGCTTTTAAATTTTATTGCAATGTAGCAAAGAATCAAGTGTCGAGTACTCGATGCATGCAGAAATATAAACTTTACTCACAATCTTACTATTATAGTAAAGAGACAGAGTTTGCTTGTATGTTCGCAAAAATTTCAAAAACTACTGAACCGATTGTTATGAAATTTTTACAATAGCTTCCTTACATTTCCCGGTGTGCCATAGGCTATATTTTACCGCGAAATAAATAATATATAAGAAAAAGAACAGGACACTATCTTTTGGCGACCACTATAATTGCTGATTGACTGCCGTTTTATCAGCGTTTTTAAAAATCTGTTTATGCTTGTTAGATCGTTCAAATTTATTGTAGAAACAGTAATTTATTGAAATTATATGCAGTGTGTCCACATTTTATTGACAACACAATGCCAGTACATTCTACAAATAAGAAGAGAAAAAACGTTTTATATAAATATAAATTATTTAAAAATATATGAAAATTTATATCTATTGTAAAATGTGAAATTACTTGTATTGTTAGCATAGTATAGTATACGTATATAATGCACGGCTAATGTTCCATGTTAAAATGTCAGCTGTACTTGACATTAAAGGGTTGACGTCGTTGTAAAACCAAATGTGATTGAACATTAAATTCAATACCCTAACAACAGCTTCGACATTTCCATTACAGAAGCCGTAAGTAGAATGAATTGATTCGAAAATTGTTGCGGTATTTTGGCACAAACAGTGTACAATCTATTGCTAGATCCCCGTGTAAAGTAGGATTTACACTGATCATTTTCCATTCCAGTGAACAGTAAATACAGTCGACATGCACATAAATACATTCATTTTATTTATTTTAGTTGTAGTATCTACTTTATCTCTATTATTTATTTTATCTATTCTATTTACTTTATTTCATTTTTTGTAACTTCTTAACAAAATTTCAAATTGCACATCTCTGTACAAATTCGTTTCATATTTCTACTCGTACCAAATACGGGAACAGTTTGGTGATTAAAATCTGAAACGTCCTGTATAACTCCCTGTTTCCTCTTGGCAAACATTGTTTTCAGTACATTTAAATATATTATTCCTGTTGCACAGAAATGTACTATATAATTTCAGATTGATAACTGTTTGACATAAGCTGTATGTTTTAAAAAAGAATTTTTTAAATCGATGACATCTTAAGGTCTCTCAAAAATTTTTGTTTCGTGTTCGACTTTATTTATGCTAAGTAATTACGTGAAAAAATATATGCAGTTTAACAGAAAACTTCAAGGGATCGTCAGACATAAATAGCAGCACCACTTTTTATATGTAAAATAGTATATTTAGCATCCTGATGATGCATCCTCTCCTACCATTGAATAATCATAAAGAATTCTTCTGATATCTTATAATTATCCGAATAATTGATATATTAACTTGTAACAGATTACGTGTTTCACACCTTACACCTACCACATCATTATTGATATTGCGAGTAAGTAAGTGACATAAATTTTTCCTTTATTTTGTAATGTATGAAGTTTTATTATTATTTATAAAAAGTAGTAGAAAACGGAAGTATGCTCTTGTCAAAATGTCTACCATTTATAGTTCTTAACACATTCGAAAAAATATATTCAAATATATATCATTATTCGCTTTATTTAATACATTCATTATACGACAATGCCGCGTGACCCCACTCAGCAATTAAATTAAATTCCTCTGGTTTAATTTGATGCAGCAAAATTATTTAACGTGATTATCGTTATTTCAAGTGTAATTTCAACAGTATGTAATTTGATTTATCCTCGTAATCACGTGTACACGATACGCGTAAATGCAAATTATACACGTCGGCATGTGTATTCCTGTTCCTCGCGTCCATAAATATGCTTGAGCCAGAGGATGCATTAAGAAATATCTTCATTACTCCTGAGTCTGATAAGACCTCTGGTTAAAAACGCATGTGCACACACACAGCGACTACTGAATTTTTAATCGCTTATATTTCGAAAATGAAGCCGTAAATTGCGAAATGGTAAAGTACTTCTCGAAATTTCGATTTCTTTTGGCATGAAGAATCTACAGTTTTTGGATTGTACAACCTTTTTAGGACACTCTATATAAGAGTATATAATCTGTTGTCGCTGTAACAAGATCTGTCTATATGACCTAAGCACGTTCTATGCTTATGTTGACAAGTATTGCTACTTCCACTGCTGTAAACTTGATACGTACTGTGTAAACAGAAGTGTCATGTTTTGTGCTTGTTGAATTGGGCTTAATGTTCTACATAATATGACGGAAAAATTGTTACTTGGTTCAATTTAAAAAACTCAAGATGACCTTGGATTTACTTCGAAAAAATGTATTTTCGATACGTTTATTATCGTTACATCTTGTCCACTCAGCACAGATAAATGTCGCTTAATAACTTTTTTTTATTACATCGTTACAAATGGCTGAAAAATTGTACGGAACGTTAGAATGAACATCCTCTATAATTTCATAAGTTTCAGTACGTTGGTATATCTACGTTTGGTGCTACCAATTATGTTAATGCGAGCAGTCAAATCCACGCAGTTCATTTCTTGATACCATTCATACTGTGGAGTGCAAAAATTTCCAAATAACATATTTTTTCGGTCTATCTTAAAGGGTGGAAATTAAAACTGATGTTCAGTGAGATAATATTAAAATACATTGCAGTGCAATACTGTAGGTATGATCAATAACCCTACCTTTTATTTCTATAGATAATTATCAATGCAAATTTGTCATAAGCTTTTTAAATCAAAGTTGAAGGCTCGAGTGTCCAGAAGCTTCTGCACGCCACTTGATATACTTATGAACAATGTCCACGTTATATTTTCTCTGCTAAAGCTTAAGAGTAGTTGTTACTACCACAAATCCAATACGGACTACAGTAAATCTTTAAAAGCCACAACTCCTTAAGCAGCTCACAGATTCGTTGAATCTAAACAAATCAAGAGCTTAAAGCTAATTGTGAGTAACAAAATTTGTGTATTCGGTGGTCTGAAACATTACAGAAATATAATTAAGTTTTCATTATAAAATGCACACAATTATTGTTATTACAAACCAAAGAATCGCAGAAAATACATATATTTGATTCATACAACCAATAAAATAAATAATATCGCGAATAACATATTAGCGTAACAGATATTCTGATCGATACTTTTTGCAAATTTATTCTACAGCAAGTTACAGGTTATTCTATACGAGAATGCTTGTGAATGACGTGCGTTTAATGAAATTTTTCAAATGACAGAAACAAACGACGGTTATTGATACGCGGCACGTTCCTAACGACCGCGATATCTTTAATTCTGGTAACGTTTTAATGAGTACCATCAAAATGATTTCATACAATATTTTACGCAGAACGCGCGGCAATAACGTATAACTTCCAATGTACGATTGTTCGACGTACATGGACACAAAAACAGATACATATATATATATATATATATACACGTGTTCGAGGGTGCTTGGTTCTACCAGCAATTCTCTTTTGCTCTGTACGTCATTGCATCTTTTTTTTTCACGTTCATCCCCAGTTGGTCAGTCGCTCATGACGTGCAATTCATTTTTGCATTCGTTTCGTACCGATGCTTGTAAATTGGACTTGCTGTAATTCAGAGAGGAAAACCGAGGGTTTGGACCGGGTAATCTCGACCAAACGCCAGTCAGCAAATGTTCGTGCTACGTCCAAAACGATGCGACGTATGCGTACACACACGAGTGTACTGACGTATGCAGAAAATAGAAAGAGAGCAGGGGTAGAGAGAAAGACGGATGACGATGAAATGAGAGACGAAGGGGATGGAAGTTAGGGCGGAAGATAGAGGGAGAAAGAGAATTCGCAGCCACCTCACAGTCACGGGTACATGAATATGCTACCAACGAATGCACACATGACTGCGATTCACCAATAAGCCGCGTATTAATCACAGCTCCAGAGTGACATTTTGTCGAGCATCGTCGATTAGATAGTAGTACGTGTCCGGCCTATAACGGAACCGGATGTTCTTGGGGATAAAAAAATTTGGGCAGTCCTTTTTTATCGTTTCACTCTCCACACTCTTCATATCTCTCACAGGTACGACTTCATATGAATACAAATGTTTAATGCAGAAAACAATTGACTCGTGTATCGATCGAACTAGAAATTTCCTTTCTCGACGGATATGTTTACGCACAGGGTGGAGCGCGTAACTGGAATCACTTCAATAACTTCATAAATATTGATTTTATTGAAATGATAAAATTTCAATGAACGCTACACAATGCGAAAGAGGCCAAGTACTGCATGTTCAATTTATTTGTACTACTTGAGTACAAACAAGCTTCCAAGGTTTGGAGGTCACCTTCAGTTTTTTAAATGGAACACTATATGTCAGAACGAAAAGAACGAGCGTCAAATGCTGGATAAAAAAGTGTTATACCGCGCTACGCATAGAGTGAATAATTATCAAGATATTTTCAATAGAATACACATGGTTTGCTCACTGTGAAATGTATAAAGAGTACCATTCAAGAGATTTTCTAATGCAAAAATTTATAAATATCGTTAAACATCATGTAACAATTTTCTCCACATCGACTGCTCCTTCAATTCTCGTAAAAATATAGAAGGTGGGATAAATAACTGCAACCACTTTAATAATTCTCTAAATACGAAGGTGAGTCAATAATTATCCGTATTCTGTTTCTATGATTTATTAGAGCAACAGCAGAAAACGTATAACTACATCATTTTTTAACATAATCCTCTTGGTTTTTAATGCACCGTTTCAGCGTTTCACGAGCTTGCATGTACCTTTGAAGAAAAATATTTTCGGTTTGTCCCTCAGCAATGTTATGCACTGCTTCTTGCTTTTTCTCCTTCTTCATGCAAAAAAATCCCAAAAATCACCTCACTTTTAACGTCCTAAACCTGGCTCCCCCCTTAACGTTTGTCCGACCGCTTTTGAACTTCTCAGTCCATTTGTACACACTTCGTCGTGGTAAAACACTGTCCTCATGTAGTGTTGAAAACGCTCGATGAATTTCGGCTTCTGGTATACCTTCAGACCACAAAAAACGGATCACTGTTTGCTGTTCTTCTTTGGTGCATACGTAAAGTGATGCGACTGTATTTACTGTGCAACAGCAGCAAAGGAGACTGACATTAAAGATTCAATAAAGCGACGACAAAGTCACCATCTCTCGACATGCATCGCATACGTTCTCTACTGTTGTTCTAATAAATTATACAAATAGAGGGCAGATACTTATTGACTCATCCTCGTATTAATTTCAGAAGAAATTGATTTAAACGGATATTATATAGAATGAGTCATGCAACTGGGTCAGGCTGCAGCTCTCTTTCAGGCGATGATAGAAAAAACAAAAAGTTGTGTGGTATAACAATATGTATACTTCTGTAAATTCACTTTTTTCGTAAGTGCATGATGTTCCAGAAAAGTGCAGTTGTACTTTCTTTAATGGGGCTGCATATTTTTTTACGTAAATCGATTTTTCCCCCAATTTGTGTTACTTACACTTCTGGATGACGTTCCCCTGCAAGTGCGAATGTATTTAATATACAGTAGAGCCTCCCGTATCCAAACTAATAGGGAGACAAATGTGGCCGGATAACAGAATTCTCGGATAATAGAACAATCGTTTTTTTTATATTAAACTTCATTTATTCAAATAGAAATCAACAAAATTGACAGTTTGTTTCAATATTTAAGGATTCCATGTTTTTTTGGCTGTTACATCACATAAGTTGTCACGAAACGACTGTTTGAATAACAAAACATTCGGATATTAGGATATTCAGATAATGGTGGTTCGGATACGGGAGGTTCTACTGTACTTCGAACAGGATGTTGCACCAGCGGATAATGCACGCGTTTTGATCGGGATTGATCAAGGTGGACGAATAATTTCAAAAGATACTGCCTGTATAATAATAAGGTTTAATAAAAGAAAGATTATGTATATGTAGCTAGAATAGTTAAGAATGGAATGGTTTGCTCCTTTAAAACTATCGACTAGCGACTCTTGACATACGACATACTTACGGCTAACGACCGACGACTTTCGACTCTCAACTCTCGACCCTTGCAACGAGATTTCCTACCCAAATCTATTAGTCGCACATCTTATCTCGACTCTTTGAATCGTTCTACCGTGAAGTTTGTTTATATGGTACCACTGGCGAACGGCACCAATTCTTCATGTATAAACTGGATATTTTTCGGGATTTGTACTGGAATGTCTCTTCAATGTCAATCCTTACATATTTAATAGCAAGCGAACTATGTGCATTTTATTGTTAGACATATTATAGTTATCGTTATTTAATAATAAATTGAGTACGTGTGAATTAATAGTGTTCGAACTCATATCATCCCTCAGATTTATTTCCGCCACGTTTAGAATGCGAGAAAATGTTCATCTATATCGGCGACTGGGTTAAATCGGTTCAGCGACTTTCCACACTTCAGATTTTGTAAGAAGTAACTTTTTCAGTGTAAAAGTTTATAACTGCATATTGCGTGGAGACTGTTACTAAACTTGTTTACTAACAAGAAATGTTACGCACGTGATACACGCCGATATTGATGAACTTTTAGTATGATGTAGTATTCGAAAAAATATTCGACACATATTTTTTTTATCGGCCATCATCCACTCTGAAAGGAAGAAAACAGCCCCTGAAGTGGGGGTTGCAAACCATATTTTGTTGCATATTTTGGAAACGATTTGTTGCAGAGGAGAAGTTGAAATGTACGACTTGTGTATTTTTGTATAATGAATTCGTATACACGTTCAAGAATTCATAAATATACCTACAAAAAGTGATTATCAATGAAATTTAAACAGTCATAGAAGGGAGGTCGTGACAATTTAAGGAGGCGTGACTACAGAGGAACAGTTTGCATTCAATAATTGATTCTACGTAGAGAATAGACACATTTACGGTAGATATTCCTGTAGAGACAAGTAATCTAGTTTGTTGCTAAAGTTCATACTGCTGTTACTATCTTGGCTATAATGAACAACTTTGATGTCATTCTTGAGGATGTCGAAAGCAGTTCGAGAGTACGTGAGTATGTACTGGTTAAACACGTTAATATCCGACTGCATGCAAAGTTTAACTTCTTATCTTAAACGTAACATCTTTCTGGTAATATAATTTACATTCAAATTTCTTTACGGGCTTTAGTTGATCAAGTTACATCGAACCACGTATGCCTGTAAGAAGCAAATTTTACTTCAGTATGAAAAAATTAGATATAAGTTTCTTATTTCTATAAGTATTTAAATTTAATTAGTTTTTTTTTATTCTTTCGTAACACTATTTACTTTTTATGTTATTAAAAAATATCCAACCGTCTTTTAAAACATAATACAAAAGAAAATTAACTTCATATAAGTATATTACATTCCTGTTTTTGGTTCTCATAAAAACGATTAAAGTATATGAGACTATTCATCAACATAAAATTGTAATTTATACATACACCGTATATGTGGGACGAAAAGTATATTTACAGAATATTTAAATCGTTTTAAGTAATTCGATAGTCACATAAAAGTGATTGGAAATAGATTCATTGCAAACTCATGCGATAAACGATCGTGTCGTGGATTGCTTTATGACGTTTGCTAACACAGAACCAGTCGACCAATAGAATCCATTACGGTCATACAAAGGAGTAGCAGAGTATGTTTGGAAGCAGTTATATCATTATATTCGAAATTGCAGCTGCTGTCAACATGATTGTTCACTTTCTTTCGGTCGATTCAGTGACAAAAGATAATCAGATATGTTGTTACAAATACCTATCTGACAATAGGTGAAAACACATAATTCAAAACTGGTCGTATTTTCTTACGAAGCATTCTTCAAGTAAATTATGTGAAGCTTGTTATAATTCATTAACAATTTAGATTGTATCAGCTTTAGAACACGAATATTTTATTCAAATTTTAATATGAATTTCAAACAATGGAACTAACATGTTTAAATCGATTCGTATACGCTATGAAACAGCTGCGATCACGTACATATCATTTGGCTAGCTTAACTGATAATGGCTACACATACATATACATAAGTATATTGCATGCTTGAATTCACCAGTGTAAACAGTATAATCGGCTATTCCGCAGACATGAACGGATAACATTAACTCATAATTTTATCTAAGAACTTATATTTAGTAACATTAATAATTTGCAATCGAGACTCTGGATAGTCTTAAGTCCAATTTTTCGGCTTGTATTCTAACTCATATTTTATTTAACCAATGACTTGGGTGGAATTAAAAAAAATGTGGAGGTAGCATCGAAAATAGTTAGTGTAGATGTACGATACACGTATGTATGTACATTAGAATCAAAGAAAAGTGTCATACAGATTGAAAACAAATTTCCTTAGGAAACAGATACTAATGAATTTAAAACGAGAAAATCAAGCAACAATTGCTTCGTGGTGGAATTGGTTATATTAAGCTTAGCACTCCTTAACTCACAAGTCTCGTTCGAGAAGTCGTGGTAATGGGACGTGTTTACTAACCGGCTCGCTATTGTGTGAAGCGATCATTATCATTCTGTACAGAACAACAAACACAAATATCACCGCTGAAACCGTGCACAACGGACTGGCATACAACCATTTGCCAAATTTCAGACGCAAAGCAAAGTACAAACAATAAATACAAATGGATAGTAATAATCCGAAAGGAGCAACTAAAACTGTATTAAGCTTAACGAAGCAGGACTATGCAACGCAGGCTGAAACTGAAATCGAAAGCGAAGCTGAAAATAACTCCACAATCTCCACAAAAAAACGGAAAACAACCAGCAATGGTTCAGAACCAGAAACCGGAATATAAATAGGGCTGGTTAATCAACAACGTAAAACAAAATGGCTTGAAGACCCACAAACACCAAACAGGTATGGAATAATTGGAAGCCTGACTAATAAACAAGACACAGCCTGGGGACTGTTAGGACTTTTAAGGGTAATTAAGAAACGCAGCGAAGGTTTCGAAACCAGGCGCAACCTAGCTTCTACAATAAACAACATTGTAATCTTTGATTCCAGGTTTACAATTTAGCATGCGCTACCTGAGTCCTGATCCCGGGTAAGTTCCTTGAGTGGTTGACCCAGAAAGGGGACAACAATACGACTCGCAAGACGTTCGGTTGCATAATCGTTAAATTCTAGGTTGAATCCGGTATCCAGCAACCGCCATATCGCGAAACGTAACGAAGACTACAAATATTCACTCTAGATGGGTATAGAAAAACTATCGGAATAATTGAAATAAAAAATACAGATTATCACACCTATGTAAACAAGAAAAAAATTGCCAAATAGCGTATGAGACCATGAACGACGTTTTTCCAAATATCTCGCTAATTGTTAGGTTCAGGACTAACAAAGCTTAATACTTTCTTATAGAAAATTCACTGCTCTTTTAAATTTTGATACAACAAGGTAAGCGTGCCATTTAAAAAATCCAAGGTCGCCTTGATATCTCGTAACCCAATAGGTAATTTAAAAAAAATCGTTTCAGCATCACATATTCCCTTCGATACCATGCAATTCCTATTTCTGTTTCGAATGATTCAGGGACTTCACCCAAAAGTAGACACCAACAGAATCGAACAAGATTTATTAAAAATTGGACTTATCACGAAGAATATTACAAATCTGACCAAGAAAAGTACACAGCAATCTCTAGCAATGTTTCTTATTGAACCCCCCCCGGCAAAAAGTAACGAAAGGATTTACCATGTAAGAGTCTTATGGAATTTAATCATTACAGCCGAGGCACCCAAAGTAAAGAGAAATATTTTACAGTGTCTAAGATGCCAAATGCATGGATATACTAGAAACTATTGCAACAGAAGACCTACGTGTGTGAGTATGCACAATAAGATCTGACAGAGCAATATCCGCAGCGAGGATAAATATTATGGAAAACGTTAAATGTACTAACTGCCAGGGAAACCACCCTGCCACTTACAAAGGCTATATAATAAGAAAACAACTGCAAGGTAGCTTATACCCAACTCTACGTAAAAGACAAACAAAACAGCTCAGAACAGAAGATGTCGTCAAAAGTAGCTTCTGCACGAATTCCCGTATCGACTCCTACATCCGGAACAGCATCAAACCAGTCGAAAGCATCAAGTATTTCACTGAACTTAATACGTTTGATTAAAAAATGAACTGTTGTTAGCTACTTCGATGAAGATCAGTTTAAAAAACGAAAACAGGCGTTAAGCAAAGCTAAGACTTTATTTTTTATTCAAATAATTCCAATAAATGTCAACCGAAGAAAACACTTGGAGAACAGGAACACATTGGTCAACAGTGATGCCTTCAACGTCCACTCGCTGTTAGCACTCGAAGAAAAATGTGTCCCCACCACTGCTACGGCCATGTATATGATTTCCACACGACCCCTGCTCGTTCCTCTCCATCGATGCGTCACGCCACTGTGACGTAGCACTGACTACGCGCCCAGGGTGCAATTTTAGGCTAATACTGTAATACTCTCCCCAAAATAATAGAAGATATCGAAGCAGCAACTGTACTGTTTACAATAATATACGATCTGTAGCATTTGAATTCACAATACAAAGAAAATACAGAGTGATTCGATACTCCGAATTCATAGATTACAAAATGAAATACAAAGAGAAATTTAGGAAACAATGGCAAAAGTACCACTTACCTTACCATAAAAAGAAACTGAACAATATCATTAAAGAATGTGTTCACGTTCGATTAGCGACGTCAAACGCTGCTATAAAATTTATAGCCAGCTTAAAACCTAAAATTCATTTGCAAACGACTTTCCGCACAGCTGGTGAGTATGCCGCCAATATTCGAAAATATTAATTCCTACAATAGCTTGGACAGTCATATGAGGAACAAAAGACACCGTCTTGCAGCTCAAAAAGGTTCGTTCGTTCATACTCCTTATGGAAAGCAACGAGGAATCCTAAAAGACCATCAGTTCAGATCACATTAATACGCAAATCGAACAACACATGGACTAGACCAGAGGTGACCATTCGGAGCGAGGCCAAGATCCAGCCTACCCCCACTTTGCGTCCGTTCTCCTCAACGTAGACTATGGTCGGGTATCCAGAGAATATATCTCTACTCTGCTATACATAATTTCTCATATACAAATTCAGAGGACATCATATACACTCACTATTCGGATCTGTTTGAGAATTGAAAAATGAATTACAATATTACTCATCTTTGAGAAGATCCGAATAAGTAATAAGTGCAGTAAATTAAAAGATATCGATCTGTCAAGTGGATTTGAATTAGATGGTCCGGATCAATATTTTATATTTAAGTCCTGTGACCAACGTCCAAAACATACGGAAAACATAACTAGAGAATCTAAATATTAAAAATCTGATGATAAAATTTCGTTCAAAGTGATGCGTCGAATATCTTCTACAACAAAACATCATTGAACTTCTATTAGTCTTCAAACTATTAATTTATATTACGAACAGCGAATATGTCGAGGACAAAGCGATTGATTTTCGATTTACCCCGCATCAAAGTGTGTTATTATCTTGAACAGTATGTTGGATGGCATGTGATCGTGGTATGTGTAGTTCTTCGGTCCAGTCTCTGCTGTGTTCAGCTTGCAATTACATTTTGCGCACGTAAATTTTGGCAGGTTGCATTTTTATGACATTTTTTTCGAGTATTCCCAGCAGCTTGTTTCTCGAATAACCGTCGATCCGGGCATTGATGTTGCGCCCGCCGTGTCGAGCAGAATGAGGCGGGTACAGTCTTGCGTAACGAACTGAGCCACGCCGGCACAAATAATGGGGGTTTTGTTTGGCGAACGGGGTAATTCGTTTATCTCTTTTTTCCAGCAATTCGGCGGCCGAATAACGCTGGGCTACAACCACGGGAAGAGAGCAGGGGGATTGCCCACTTCGAATCAAGCGGAATTACGTGCATTCGTTTCATCTGATCGTAAACAGTTACGTGTTAACAACGCATGTTTGGCGCAACCGGATGCGGGGTGGTCGGGGAAAAACGAAAAGATGAAAGAGCCGCTAGAGAGTCGATAGGGGAAGATAGACACAAAGAAACGAAGCAGGGGAATAGAGACAAAAGGACCGAAAATGTCGAAATCGAGAGAGACTGAAAAAAAAGAAACGGGAAAGGAAGGGAGCAGAGGTAAAATAAAGAGTGAAAAGAAACGATAAAACAGAAAAGCAAGAAGGAAAATGAGATTGAGACAAGCAATACCAAACAGAGGAATTGAGGCGTTCCTTTTGTTTTGTGTTAGTTAAATCGCAACCTCGGTAGAGTTTTACATTCATGGTTGGTTGAATAATTACGTAAACTTTAGAGAAATTTGAGTATTTCTGTGTTTGTAAATTCATTTCGGAGAACCTTAAAATTTACTTTTAACCAAATATATTGCCAAGGAGTTTCATAAACTAACTGTATATTTTTGCAATTATAATTTCTTAATATGCACTTTTGCAAATGTAGATGCGAGCTGAAATTAGTTTTAATTGCAAAAATCATACATTCAGAAAGAAAATCAATATTTACTAAAGAGGGGGGAATACAGAAACTAACCACATGATAATCACGATGTTTCAATAATTTGTTTCGAATAATTTAGAAGTGAATACTGATATTCATAGCATATACTAGATACCTTACACAAAGGATTACAAACTTTTAAAAGAAACTTAAGGATATGGCGAAATTTATTTACAGGTTGATACGCCCGACTGGAACTTTTTATGTGACAGGTAGGGTATCAACGGTATGTTCCCGAGTCAATAGGGGAATATAGAACATCACTTTAAATGTATCAGTATACAGGGCATTCAATAAAGGATTCATGGCTCTGGAAACATATAATACTTGCAAAGAGGAATAACAAGTGTTTAATCAACATTCGATACTTTAACACCGCTATAACACAATGTGACTTGGAAGTTACATACCTATATATATATATATATATCAATATTTTTTAAGTTTCATTTCCTTTATTCATCGCTGTGTACAATTATATTCCACGACTATGCTGTCACTCAAGGAGTCTATTCGTTTAGTATTATATTTATTTATGTTTATATGCCGCGTTACAAATTTTATCATTTGTCTAAATCACTTACATGATATATCATTCTCGTCATACGTAAGAATACTCCGGTTATAGAGGGTTAAATGTTATGCGGACTCAAAAACGTTCCATGTATTATTACACACCGTGCGAAGAACGGCCTTAGGCGTTGAGATAGTATACATACTAATTGTGAGTTCAGCGACCTTTCACACGTGACGTAAGGTTATCGTGTAATTTTCTATACTGAAAATATGCGATGAACATATGCGACAGTGTGTATATGTGAGTGGCACGTGCCGCCAGTCAGACATGAGAACATTTTTGAAGTCTCACGACTTCTGTGACGTGGATTCGAGAAGACAATCGCAAACGAATGTACGAGTGTGTGCGAGCGTGCATGAAAATGGAATTGTCAAAAAGAAATCGTCTCCCGTCCAGAGGGCAGTTATCAGAGAGTGAGAATTGGAGCATAGAACAGAGAGTACAGTAGAGCAGAACATAGTAGGCAGAGAATTGTATGATCTTGCTATTATAATGAAGAGAGATGAAATTATGCAGTTCACATCTTACTTGCATATTTTTGTACGCAGAATATACAGAGGAATACCGTTGCACTGACGACAAAATCAGTTATGTAGAAGAATAGATCTTCGTTCGTTATTTAACTTTTCCCTACACCAGTTTTTTTCTATTTTTAAGTAAACAGGAGATACAACACATCCTAATAGCGCGACACACTGTATTTCCGTAAGCGTGACAGGTAAAAGCGCAATGAAGTGTGCACCTAACAGTAATAAAATTTTATTACTCCAAATCTACTGCGTACTCGATCCTGATTTTCATAGAGTAATTAAAGGATAGTTCAAGGTATAGACATTTATAAGAAAGCAAATATTGGGTAGGTATATGAATTTAAAACTATGTCCCACAGACGTTCTACGTTTTTAATGGTAAATATCATTAAATAATTTACTTATAATTTATTGAAAATGAGATACTAGGGTTGAAGTAGTCGATGTATTATAAACAATTCTTCTAATTTCTGAAAACCATATGCATTAGTTTCCTTGCGTAATACACACATTGATCGCTATAAGAGCGTGAGCCGTCTATTTTGGAAAATATGTAAGTCCACTTTTTCTTTTTTTGTAATATTAATTGGTTTACATTTCAACATATATAAAAATATTCGTAAGCGTTAATACTGTAATTTCTTGTTTTTCTAATGATTATAAATAGTTTAATTGAACAAATATGTACATTGAAACAACATTATACGACAAAAATACTATTTTTGACCATAAATGAACTTTTGTCACTTTTATAAGGAAAGAATCCGCAGATACATATTATCAATGTTGTTTATTGTTCTTTCACACTAATAATAAAATATGACAGATAATACGTTTGTTATGACAAGAGAAATAGGAGGATAAGGTGTGTAAGGCTTTTACGTTTGTTGTTTCATGTTTTCTGGGCAATTGTCACTTAATATTTAATTTTTAGAAACTTTTTAAAGCGTTACTTTACTTTGAGAAAGATAAAACTTTCGGATTCGTTATGGGACACCGAGTCAATGTACAGCAATTTCTTTCCGAACGGCCGAAGGTATCCAACTGCTAATTAGCCACTAGATCCCGTTTTTCATTCTCGTCGGCGGGTAACAGACGATTGTCGACCAAAGACAGTTAAAGTTGATGTAAGACCACTTATCTTTGAGTACCACTCGAAATTGGTTTTAATTAATTTTGAACAATACGTTTCCCTTTCGTGCTCTACCGGATTAAGTGAGTTTTCGATATTGTTCTCTTGAAATAGTTACTCCCAGAATTAGTCGCGTCGGTCTCACTGAGGCAGACGATTTTAATTGCAACAAAAATAATACTTTTTAAACGAGCAGTTTGGCGGGTCAAGCACATGCACTGTGTGATCTTAATTACGTGAGGCAAACATTGATGACTCTTATTATACACGTTACATCAGAGGATTACATAATTAAAATAGTTTAGAAAGTTTCTTGGAGAAATTATGAGAGAAAAGTCAACGAAAATATCTGCAATTGTGATGCCAGAAATTACAAATTGTTTACAGTGTTGTTTTAAGCATTAGATCTGAAAAGATGAAATCTTTTCGTGGTTTCATACAATCAGGAGCGTAACTGAAACAAGGATGACGATCTCTATAGAAATTATTATGTATTACCGTATAAAATAGATGATAATAAAAAAGGACATAATTAACATATTTCTGGTAATCACAGTTGACTGCCACGCTGTATCAGCAAGAAATTATAAACTTCCTCCATTTTATACAGAGTGGAAATACTTCAAAATAATACGCTCCTCGATCAACAGTATCAGTAACCTTCTTCATTTTTCTATTGGTTTCATTAGACCTGCTTAGATATATTCATTAATATTACATATGATCAAATAAATAATAACGGAATCGAAGATTTTAGGATGTACGTTGATTAGACATTTTTTACTCCTCTCGGTGAGTACTATAAGCTCCTGAAGTTATAGATTCTTTTTTTATCACCATGTTTATGAATAATGTTTTTTGTTCCTTAGGAACTGTTGTCCACTTTTGAAGACGCCAAACATACGTTCGCATCTGACGTTTCCAAGAAGCAGTGGTACTAATTTTTCGTAATAAACGAATCTGCAGTCTATGTAGTAACAAACTGATGGAATTAGAACGATAAAATGCACTTAGCACGTTGGCTGTCATATTCTGTAGGCTGCAAACACTATGACTTTCTATCTAGACTTCAATACAACATGAAAGTACTTTTTAATTATACCCCTTTCAATTAATAATCTTGGCAATTATTTATAGTTCTTGCGTGTTCTGTTAGATCTTCTTAGATATTTTACTAATCGTATTCATGTTCAGATAAATAACAACTGAATTTAAATGTCACCCATATGTTGGTGGCATGGCAGTCAAAGTGTGAATAAAACATGACAGAATGTGTAACATATAGTATCGAATTCGAATTTCACGCACGTATATAAAATTTTCGGAATATTTATTTCAAATTGTAACTATCTACCGTAATATTTGTATTATTTCTAGCAAAGAGTCAAAATAGAATTTTATAATCGCAACCACTGCTAGTGAATCCCAAGATAAAGCGAGTCCTAATGGTGACAGTACATTTTGCGGAAAATATACGACTGATACTTTTTAACACCGACTCTTTCGAATCGCATTTGGTATTCTCATTTCATCATTCATTTTCTATAGGTACGAGCGTATTTTCGATGTGACCTATTGATGCTACGGTCATTCCTTTTCCTGTCGTTCACCCAATTTTTATTTCGCATGCGTCTCTCTTCTGTGCTATAATAATTGGTATTAGCTCAGGTGAATGACTGTGATTGTCCTAGAAATATGCAGTGACATCTTACATATATTCCATTCTGTTGAAAATTTGGATTTGCTGATGATAAAGTTAAATGCTTGCTTAACCTTTACATTTTTGATTCTTTCTCCTAACATCGACTATAGAAGTAACAGTTGAAGAAACGTTGCATTAAAAGACTTTCCATTATTTTAATCATGTTTCGTTTGTGAGGTCACTGAATTGTGTTGAACCATTTTTCCCATTTATTAATTTCTTTAAGATTAGGTTTATGATACGTTTGTCAGTTCTCGTTATGTTTGAGAGTCACATTTGCACACTTAGCTCGGCTACATCTACTGAGACATTTTTGATGCAATTGTATTCATTATTAAATAACTGTTTTAACTGTACGAATATTTAAATGAATTTTTGTTACCCTGCTTGTTTTTCGCTTCTTGACATTACCTTAAAAGTTCATTATCCTTCCTTATATAGTTTGCCAGAATGTCTTATAAACGTTTTTTTGGGACATTATTGTACTAACGTAAATGTGGCGTTACGGAAATACAAAAATCAATCATAATAAATTTGTGTGTGACAATAGATGAAGGTAAAGCTGAAAGGAAGAGTATAGACAAAGCAAACTGATTGTTATGCGTTTACTAACGCTACAAAATTAATTGCTTTATATTGTATATCGACATTCCGGAATACTGGTTTTGTAAAACGTAAATGGCCCGCATGTTGGTAGTACAGCAGAACCTCGATTATCCAAACGGCGGTATTCGAAATTTGGGTCATCCTTTGTAGGCTATAAATTAAAATTGTCATTAGTGATACCGTGTACCTAACTTTGTACTTCTAAGTATTTCATATACTACTATAAAAATATCACTTTGATGCGAAACATAGTTAAAATGTAAGTCGTCCTGTTACCAATTATACTTTGCATAATCAAAGTACAGTAGAACCTGTAATTGGTAACAAGGTTAATTACATTTTAGATATGTTTCGCATAAAAATGATATTTTTGGTTTAGAACATAAAAATACACGGTAGAATAAAATTAAGTAGATAGTGTCATTAATGATAATTTTAATTTGTAAGTTGCATGGAAGAGGAATCTTTAGATGACCAATGTTCGGATAATCGAGGTTCTACTATACTAGTGTGTTTAGACTGTAGATGTGTAGGCATTTGTCAGACATTTTCTTCTGCATGGATATAATAGATACAAGAACGAATAAATCGCAAATAATTTTAGGTTACACTGGTATAAAAGAATCCGTTGATACATGCTTGTGGTCAAATTGTAAGAAGATATACAATGAAAAGAAAACCTGAACAACAGATTGTTGTTTGCGAAAATACAATTAGTATAGATGTATTATTTACGAAAATATACCGTTAATGGGTGTCAACATTTTATAGAAAAAGTCGAATATTTACGAACAAATTGAAAAATGCTCCAATTGAAAATTATATTCAAGAACGACAGGGGGCATTTATCAAAAATTTTACAAAATTAGGTGACTCTCCGGAGTTAAACAATTTTTTTTTCGCGAATACAATTGTTATGAATTTGAAGATTGAGGCCGCTCCCATACAAGGACTCCCTGAAACTTGATGTGCGATTTTTTGCCGCCATCTTATTGCACTTCGAATGAAAAGTGTGCTAATAATAGTAATACTATGATACTCCATAAATATTTTTCCTGATAAACCATAATGGCGAGTTTTCACAAGCAGATAAACTCAAGAAGTTTCTTTGCCTGTTCCAGTTTCTGGCAAATGGTTGCTAACAATATTTTCTGAAGGTAGATACATGCAATAATAAGAAGAATATATGTAGCCCGAAATGCAGGTACCTATTTAAAGACAATTCTAAGAATATTTACAATTTGATGGGGCGATAAATACGTTGTTACTGTCAGTAATGCTACAAAAATTAAATATTGGTTGACGATACGTGACAGTCGCTTAATTACACACTGTACATATTTGCTACCGCTTAACGTGACTTGTAGAAAGCAAACAATTATATTTTCATACTCAATTTGATATGATTATGAACGCAGAAGTCAATATCGCTTTCAAAAGTTTCAACGCCAATAGAGAACATTTTGATGCATCGGAATAATTAATAAACCTTTTTCAATTGTACGTACCGATGTCTTAACTACGTTAAAAGGAACGTATAAAATATAGCACTCCATAAAGTACACGTATGTTAACAGTAATTGATGTCAGATCGTTAATCTACGCTATTAAATTCTTATGAAATTCGAACAGAGTATTTTAATTAATGGAAGCGAGTCCAATTTAGCCTGATTGAGTTAACGATGTCTAATTTAGTTTAATGTAATTACTTCAGTAAGAGAGACTCCAGTTTTTTTCTTCTATCGATCTTTCATCTCACACCTTCGACGTCTTTCATTTCGTTCTTCTTCAGATGTAAAATACGAAAGACTTAATAAGCAGCGGGGCATTATCGATGTAGGTCTTTGGAGGCCAGATGTAATATGTTAATTGACATTTAAACGGTGTCTGGAGTATTTCCACTTTCTTTACCTTGCTTAACTGCTGTGAACTTCTTTCATTTGCGTTCGGCTGCTACAAGACTTGAGTACAAATGTTTGTATTACCCTAATTAAACGTGGGTGGCAAATGTTACGATTTTGCTCCTAGACATCGTGAATGATAAGAATCTTGTTCCACGAATCGTATGTATAATCTCTGACTCGTGGAGACAGCATATTAATTGCAGTATTAAAACTGATATTCTATATAATATTTTCATGTATTTTTACTTTCCTTGCTTTTGCACTCAACGAATGAATTTCTTCATTATTTTAACTTTTTCAATACTGTTCGTTATCGGCGGGCAATTTGTGTTCAAAGTAAGTTACAAAATCTGAAGACCTGTTACGTTATTCCTATTAAGACATCATAATTCAGTAAAAATAAATTATCAACATTATCGTGTAGTCCATTCATAACTAATCGCATGAGATTAAAATAATTTACATTTTATAAAATAGCAATGAAAATATATTAAATCTTGAAGAATCTATTTTAAATGAATAATGTCATTTAAATGAAGATGCATGGACTTCTTCACATTTTTTAATTTATTTAGTTTGATGAAAATCAATTATGACCGATTTTGTTTGCTTTTAATGTTTTTCAGTAAATCTATTTATATGATTAAACTAAGTTGTTCTTGGTTAGATTTAATCATTTAAATTGATCTTTTCAGAGTATTTTTACTCAACTGGTTGAAAGAGTATTTTCGTACTTTTCGAAGTACAATGTTTATTTAATTGTGCTGCCATTCTGAAACATTCAAATTGTCGTTGCAAGATTAAGGTGATTATATTATAGAAAGTAAACATAGTTAGTTTCTACGGAAATAATTTTCTACAGCAGTTGTTCTGATAGTGGTATTATAGTATAATGTTTCGTTACTTTTGGTTGCATTGATCTGTAAAAGAGAGTTCAACGTTGGGTCAAATTGAAATCTCAATTTCACGGTTCAGCTTCATCACCGTCAATAGTTACAAACTGCGGTTACTCTGTATAAAAATCAGCAACCGATGCAGTTATATAATACGGTGAGTATTTCACCAGACTGTAGGTAATTACATTAACAACCAGCCACTAACAAATACGCTATTTATAACAGCAATTTGTATTTAGCATGTGAACGACGCACTGAGATGGGTATCGAGTTAATTTTAATGCGATGTTGAAATTTAACAATAATAATTGGAATAAAGTTACATATTGATCAAATACATTATCTATGGATCCTTCGTGATTGCTATAGCAGCAGTTTGAAGTATGTATACAAGGAGGGCGAATAACTTTGACGATCTGGAATATTTCCGTTATTTTTATATTTATTTATGTGTATGCTATCGAGGGGCCATAAAATTTGAGTCATAATTTCTTTGTATGTAGGTAAAGGATTCTCGGAAGTTTCAAGGTCAACTCTATTTTTTTAAATGGCACGCTCTATTTAGCCCTGCAATTTCAGCATAATTGTTAATTATACTTGTTTAAAATTCAAGTTAAATACGTATGTGTTCAACTATTATTTTGCATTTTTATGATCATAGTCATTAAACAGTTTCTAAAGAAATTGTTAATTCAGAAATGAATTTTCCTGTTCGTCTCATTCATCATAATGTTAATGCGTATTATAGAAAAATTGCCATGCAAAGTAAAATCAATAAATATATATATAAATATTTAATATAATTAAATGATATTACAACAAAAATGATACAAAAATTGTCTATAATTTAAGTCTGAATGCATACCAATAAAAGTCTTAAATTGGGTCAGAATTAATCCAGGAACCGGCTTCCGTGTTTTAGCATCTGACAATTAAATTTTCAGAACACCCAAATTCATAATTTATTTACTAATATAATTATTAGAATCATTAATAACTGTATTGTGGGCAGTTAATGCCGCGTTGCCAATGTTTATCAACAAAAGCACAGAAAGGAATAAAACTTCATAGCGAAATTCGTTAAATTAATTGTTAGTAACATACACATAAATCCGGTGAATTTTTAAAGTTTATTTTTGCATTCTCGATTTGTTTTTTCAACATTCTATATAATTTTGATAAAGAATTATGATTTGTACGTATAATATTTTTCTTTTAAATAGTTAGTATATTCAAATTCATCTATTTCTAGAATACTTTCCAAAATTATTAGTTAATAATGCTGAAGTACCGTGGATATAATTTTACGTGGTAATTATAACACGTAAACATACCTTCCTGCCTTATTAAATTATTACAACCTATGCTTTAATTACATTGTTTTACCACTTTAATATTTATTTCTACACGCGCTCTTCGGAACAAATTATCGAAGTCTTTACGTGTAACTCACGCACCGAATTAACTTTGTGTGAGCAATAAAAATTGAGGTCGAGAGTATCGACAGTTGCTTACGTTTCTTAAAAACTATAGTAAACAATATGTGTATATTTGCGATTATTACACTATCGTGTCTCGTTCTGATCTACTGAATATATAGATTAAAATGCTCGATCTTTGTAGACTTTCTAAATGCTAACTGTGAGTGAATATAACTAATCACCTCTCAAGTTTACTCGGAAAATAAATCTTATGTTAAAATAAATACTTGGGGGCGCTAAGCCTATTGGTTTTTCATGTACCATCATGCCATTTTGTGAACAAATGATACGCCAATCGTTATTGTCTTAGAGAAATTAGTCACGTTCAAGTTGCTCACAATCAATACCAATAGAACAATTTCATCCGTACCATAAATTATGTCATAAGTTCTGTATAATAATTTGCTTCATCCTTGAGAATTACTTCACCTCCTTGGATCGCAACAATATTCAAAGGATAGTTCTATAATGGCATATCAGGTTCCGAAAAATTTCAGATTTCATTGATGATGGATTCTGTAATTGGTGTCAGTTTTCGTTGCACCAACAGAATAATGAGCAGAGGTAGAACGTAAGTGTATAAACAGTAGGTCACGTTTTATTATTATTATTACACGGGCAAGTGCCCAATATGATACAAGAATGATTACAAAAATTTGTTAGGACGTGTTTTTGTTTTGAGTACGCAAGAAGTTGCAGAGATTATTTTTGAATAAGGATAAATGTTCGGAGAAAAAATCAACGTGATCTACACATAGATATGCTAATGTTGTAATTCTATTCAATGGATCTCCGGAACAATAACGTGAACTGGTTGGTAATGGGAAGAATGTCGATCTCTTTCTTATGTGTCTAGATGGTTTATAATAATTAATTTGTTCTAAGAGAGCTGGGCAGTTAATTTAATTATTATTATTTTTGAATAAAAATGAAAGATCTGATACAGTCCTACGGTTCTCCAGTGTTGCTAAATGAATATTTTCAAGTACAGGAGAATAATTGTGATCCAAGTGTGTCATTTTGACTCCCATTTTGTAAGCCGCAAATCTGAGAAATGTATGTTGAACGCATTCTAGAAGAATTTTGTATTTATCGTACATGGGAGACCAAATAACCGAAGCGTATTCTAACTGTGGCCTAACTAAACTACAATATAATAATTTTATTCCATGTATGTTTATAAAGTCGGAAGAAAAACGTTTAATGAACCCAAGAGTTTTTAGAGACTTATTGACAATGGTGGAATAGTGTGTACAGAAATCTAAGTTAGATGTAAAAAATACTCACAGATCGCAGACTTCTTCAAGCTCAATTAAAATGTCGTTGTCCGGATTATAGCAAAATACAATTGGGTTCACTTTACAAGTAAATCTCATAGTATGACATTTTGAAAGGTTTAAGTCAATTCTGTTTAATTTCCCCCACTCGTGAAGTATGGTTAGATCGCAGTGTGAATCGTTTTGTCCTATAGCCTTCATTGGAGGGTGACGAAAGTGCGTGACGTATTAGGAAAACGTAGGGTGGTTTCTGGGGGGCTTGATATTTATGAAAGTGCACCATACGCTGCACTTCGACGCGAGCACCGTGCAGTCTGAGCACTCTCACTTATCGTGGAACCGTGATAATAACTACCTACGTACCTTTTCTGCTTCTCCTCTCACTACTTCTCATTTATCTTTATTACTACTACACTCGTACAAAAATACAGGCACATTTTATCAAGAATATGACATGATTCGATTAGAAAACTAGTAATAAATTATTTGACTGTTTAATAATTCCTATAATGTAACCAAAAGCACATAAAATGTTTCAAATTGTCACACGTATGCTTTAGGTCTTACATATCTAACATATCTTTCCTTTCTTACATAAATGCGAAGACTGGATTCCCACAGTTATGATTGTATTGAAAGTTAATTGCTTGCGACATTTACTCTTTTATGTTTTATGATACAAAATCAGATAAAATTCACTGTATGATGAAAGTATTTCCTTGTGCAAAAATATGTCAAAATATTTGAGTACATGTTTTGCGTTCTAGACTCTGATTTCGAAGAAAATGACTAAAATTTGTTTTATAACGCATATAATCTATTGTTACACTTCCACAATTTTTAGGTCGGTACCTATTATAGTCAACTCATTGGTAGTACCTACTAGGCTGTTAATACCTGGATAACTCGGGTACATCTTATCAGGCTATTTTACCCGTACTATTATCCGGGTAACAAACACGAAACTTCTTTATTTATGTATAAGCGTACATTTTATTACGTGCACAAACAAATATAAGAAATAAAAAAAAAATAATTTTTTTAACTCTAATTATAAATGTCTTGGGTAATGTCCATACATATGTAAGTACATATGTACTTGAGTACCTGAATATCCGGAGCTCTCGGTTCATATCAACAGCCCTAGGTAGCATACTAACGAGCGCGCACTGACTGTGCAATTACTGTGCCAAATTGTACAAAATGAATGATCGCAGATATTAAGTAAAATAATCCTAGTTCTAATGTTATATTGCGGCAATAAGTGCAATGTAAATAAATATATGAGTAAGACTGTGCGTGCTTCAGCGTTGGAGCCTTTAGTCTAGTACGTAAGTATTGTTTTTGTTGTACTTTTTGCTCGTTTTTGTTTATTGTACCTCCTTGTACATATTGTATTTTATTTACGCACAATAAGCGTTCGTTACAAAAGAAACTTGCGAGCATGCTAGGCATACCTCCGTTAAAAAGCGGTCTAGGGGAAGGATGATCATGGTTGTTCGTTTGAGGTAGTCATGGCCACGGGAGCTCGGATCTTCCCCCACTTTAGGTCCATTCCCCTCGGTCGATCATCGTCTCAGATCACAGCCTGTATGAGGGGAATGGACCTAGAGTGGGAGAAGGCCTATGCTCCCGTGGCCATCGCTGGTTTAAGGCCTCAATTGCTTTGGTCATTGGTCATCTAGGGGAAGGAGCCTTCCACCACTCGCCCGAGTCGCGTTTCTTTCTTACGTGCGAGAACAGGAGGCTAGCCTGCTGTTACCACGCGAATAAGAGCGAATCAGGCGAGTGGTGGGTGGTTCCTTTTCCTACACCGCTTGTCAGCGGAGAGATACTGCAATTAGTCGGTGACATTTTCTTAGCCGAACATTTTGCAAGGACCATGGTCACTGATTGCTCAGGATCATCCTGCAGAGAAGTAATGGCAGCTTGCGTAAAAGTAAGTGACAGACATTTTCTCCTTTCCGACAAATCTTTGTTATCGATTGGCTGCACGTTAACGATACACTCACTATCGAGTTTGACCCAAATACTTAATTCGCTCGTCCATTCTTGTTTCCTTCGTTATAAAATTTTCACTTTTCTTGTAAGACGAATATCTACTTTTCATTTACCTTCTTGGAAGTTCTGACAGCACATGCAACTGTTACTCAAATATACAAAACATTCCAGTAATCGCGGTACAATAGGAAAGAGCATTATTGTGCATGGAAAAATAAACCAAAAATGTTAAACGAAATTTTTTTATATGAATCTTCATTTTTGACGAGAATAACTTTGAAAAATTCTCGGATATGCTTTATAAAATTTAGTTTCATATCTTTCCACAGTACAGTACCATTTGTGTTCGGTTATATGTTTATAAAGGCAAGGCAAACCTGTTAATTTTTCATGGGGTTCTGTTAAGTTAAATGTTTATTTTGAAGATAATAGGAGCACTGAAGAATTATTAAGAGCATTAACAGTAATGATTATCTTAGCGTTTCAGGCATCAAAGACGTATAACACTATAAAGAATTCGTAATAATTTCCAATCACAATTTTTTCCCAGATACATCCATAAAGTTCTTCGAGATTCGAAATAAATAGTATTTATTATATTAATTTATTCAGTTTCACACACTTTCCTTTTGGTTTCTCTATATAAATAAGATGGAAAGTTTTATTTGGAATCATTCATATGAAATGTATTCAATATTTTGGTAACAAGTGACAGTGCGGATGCAGTTTCTATGTGCTCTAATATGCACAAAGAATAGCTCGTTATGTAATTAAAACGATAACAGTAAACAAAAATTGCACGACTTCACAATGTAAATTGAACAATGTGTCAGACTACCATAACCGTACAAAATCGATGTAATGGCTCATACATTTGTCTTGTTAAACGCGCTGCGTTAAACAAGGTCGCGCAGTAATGAATTTGACTCGCGTGTACTAACAATAAACTGATTACTATAGATTGACGTTGTGTGCTTCATCTAATAGGAATCTATAACTTCAACATCATTACCATACCATGTATACATTTTTTATTCAAAATAAAGACCTGCTACAATTAGTGCTCTACAAAAATTTCCATTATTACTTAAAAAAAATTCTCTGTATTGGAGGCCACGAGTACTACTTCAAATTAAAATCAGAATAATAGCTCTTTAGAAGAAGTGCACAAATATTTTTTTATGAAGAAGAAAACTGTAACGATTATATACCAGCATGTTTTATGAGGAGTAATAAGCAGAAAATAATATATAAGCCTACATTTATAACTGCATGGTGCAACCTAAGAGTAGTTCGATCATATTTATCCATTCTATCTGTAAAGATATGTTTAACAATTTTAATCGCCGTAGACAATGAATACAGGATGTTTCACTACCGGTGGTAAATACTTTTAAGGCCATTCTACAAGCCCAAATAAGTTGAAAATAAAAAATAATGAAATTGTGGTAGAGGCTTCATTTTTTAGTTATCAATGTTTAAAAATTGGGCTCCGGAACGCCTGCCGCACGGCAACTTCACCTGCATGGGTCAGGTTAGAGTGGGTACGTTCAGTGGAGATCAACGCTTGACAAATTCACCATGTGGAATGCATACTTACCGACGTATCACCAAAAAAGCAACAGACAGAAATAAATATTTTATTTTTATTGGACAGCAATAACCAGAGGTCACCTCAATTTGGTTATGAAAACAGTAAAAAATCGATACATGAAGTGCTGACAATCCATTGGAGAAATGTTCGAGCATCTTCTTCAATGAAAACATTTATTTAAAATATCTCAGGAACATTTTTCGACCACTTTACTCTAATACCTTTTACACAGAATTACGAGAGGATTTGGTTAATGAAAAAAATATACCTTCCCATCTAACAAATGGTGTAATTGTAAAATGCACATGCATCGTTACACTTGATGAAAAAGATGATCCTGAAAACGTAGTCTTCTTTGAATCAATCACCGTTTCCCTCTAACAATCTTTCCTAATTGCAATCAGAAAAGAGATATGACTTGTTCCAGTTGTGTGGACCATCCTGTATTCTGGCACAGTCTACCAGAAAAGTTCTGCGTCACCCTGTAAAACAATCCATTACGCGCGGAACGGATCTACCTCATTGTCAGATTCAGTCAAACTGTATTTATCCGTTTATGAATTCACAATACATTGATGAAGGTGCTGGTATAATGAAGCATCGAAATAAATAAACGGAGGAACAAATGAATCTGTATGCTGGTACCTAACAACAAAGGGAATTGATAACAAATGTTAATCGATATAAAGAATATGCTATATAAATTTATATCATGTAGGATGACATTACTACAGTTTGATCCACGTTATCAATAACATTCAAATAAATGGTGGCATTGAATTTTCCATGGTATTATTATTTCTATTTACTTTATCTAAAAAAAAGTCTGCAAGAAGCGGTCACTTTAAAGTGGTCTGTAGAACAAGTATGACATGACGAAATGACTTAAACCACAAATGAAGCTTATGTGATTATGTTCAGCAAAAAAAGTAAAGTAACAAGTAGATTGTGGAAGTAATGAGCATGTAAAGGGACAATGGTTGGAGGGGGAGTAAAGAAGGCATGAGTTCTCAGCGAAATTAAAGCTTAATGCTTCTAACGAATACCACGACTGACGGGGATATAAATCCAGTATGGGCGGGGAATTTGAGAGGGTCGAACGGTAAGAAGGTGGAGGAGAAGTAGGGTAGGAAGGATAACGAGGCAGCGAAAGGTAGAAAAAGAGGAGGGAATGAACGTCGAACGAAAATACTCGTCGAACGTGAAAGAAGTGCGTTTAATTAAACCGGCAAATAAGTGCGGCTCTGGTATTACCGGCCGTCGATTCTACATTTTCTGCAGCTGCAGGTGCTTTGTGTTTGCCGATCCGCTGTCGGGAAGAGGCCGCCGCCGGATATAGGTCCCTGTACTTCAGCGACGCTTGAATTTGAATACCACTACGGTTTTCGATCGCCAGCTAATTAAATTTTCAACTAATTTTGCGATCGTAACACTGCGTCGTACTTATCTGTCGTTCGAGACAACAGATTTTATAGAACAATGCGAGAGATGTATTTTTGGGAACGTAACAAGGTAATACAGTGGATTCCGGTTATTTGGGGCACATCGGGACCAGCGTACTTTGGCCCGATTAAGCGGCTGTCCCAATTATGCGAAGTATCACATAGGTAAATACAGTAGTTAAGATGGTATAAAACAAACAAATTATAGCTTAAATGAGCAATGAAGTGTTTATTTGAATATTTTTAGAATAAATCAGAGCCAAATATCTAATATGTACATTGATATTCTTCATGCAGAACTTACTATTTTCATTCTTTGTCAATAACCATCAATATCATTAATGGACTGTCCGCGGAAACGCACGTTGCCCTTAAAGTCCTCCTAAAAAATTCAATTAAACCAAAATGCGCAACATATTAAGAAAAATAAATGAACATTAACGCTTGCTATCTTCTCGTAGAGTACTGCAGCATCTGTCCAAAATAAGCGGCACGCTGCCCCAATTAAGTGAAGAAAACCAGGGCTACTTATTCGATTAGGTCCCGTTTTTTTAACTTTGTCACAAATAAACAGCTACCTGGCTTAACCGGTGGCTCAAATAAGCGGAATCCACTGTAATCCTGTTATGATAAAAGGTGTTTCACTACAAACGGAGGAACACCTAGTTATCACTTTTGTTTCTAATAATACTAAACTGAAATTTCACTATTACTTGAATGATTCCAAAGGAGAAATACCAAGACAAGATCGGTCCAATATGATTTTGCTTACAGTGTAATGATCACTGCTACTTTCTTCCGTCAAAACATGCAGTGGTTTTCAGTGCATCTTACAACTGACATTTTACGAGATTTTACCCCTCATGAGATAAAAATCTCAGCAATAACTAAATGTAAATATATATGTATATCATAATTAAGTACATCTACACTGTAAATATCCAATATTTGTATTCAAAAGGGCCTATCATTTTTATGATAGTAATAAATGAATAAATAATTAGTAACATGTAATACATCTTTAAAGAAATTGATAATGCTATATCAATGCAAATACTTTTCATGATTATATTATTTCATTAAGTGGTGACTATTTTATAATCTCAACATGTTACTGCAGTAATTGGATTATCACATGCAATAAAGCAGTCTATATGAAGTGTTTATATCTGCTATCCTATCTGTTAACGCTGTCATAGGTCAATTGGGAAGCTTCTAGGATCCGTAGAATTGGCCGTTAATTTTTGACATGGTTTAGTAGTAGTAGTGCCTTATTTCTCAGCCCGACAGTCTGGAAGAAGGAACTTGGCTTACAGAAACTAAGATTTTTTGTTTATTGCACTTTCGCTCGCCTTCGCTCTCTTTCTCTCTACGCAGTGCCTACCCTAACTCGTTGTCACGGCTTAGTATGTGCAAATTAGTTTCCGAGTGACTTGCTGCACATTTGGAGAGTATGTCGCTAATATTCAAGAATATTTTAGAAAATAGCTAACGAACAAAGGATACTCTCTCGCAGTCGAAGAAAGAGAGTCCGCAAGGCGTCGTAGGTATAACACAAGCGATGTTTTTTTCCTTCATGTCCTGCGTACTCCAACTCGAATATTTGCACATCCCTCTAGCCGAAGACCACCGTACTAGTTTGAATTTTCATAAAAAACTCCACCTCCAAAGGTGAGTATTATTTTTTTACTTAGCTAGGAAAATTCAGTTACCTCCAAACCTCCACCAAGTAAACATTTCAACACTCATACTTCCACTTTCCATGGTTTCCATAGATAAAATAAATACCAGTTTATCACAACTCAAATCTTTGTCCACGTAACTCGCCATTTCAAACGTGGCTGTAACCCATTAAGTTGTGTTATATATGGCACAATTGGTCGTTATCAGCTGCACTAGGAGCACGTCCGATACTTCACGCTTTTTAGGATTCGTGCTCAACGATATCCGTTTATAAGAATATTATTTGAAAAATGTACAGGACTAAACGCTTTTATACAGTTTAATATTGCAAACAGTTTTCCTAAAATTTCATATACTTCGAGTTATCTGTGTAATTTGTTTCAGAAATCTGATATTTTTGTTTCGATTGGCTAAATCTTTATAAGAATTAGCATAAGATTTTAAATAAATTGTGAAACAAACATCAGTGAAACGTGCAAATGATCTGTGAAAATTATATCATATAAAAGTGTTATATTAATTGCACTGAAAAGATGAAGTAAATAAGTAATATAATATTGTGTATATTGAATTTACGAAAAGCTCACTGTATTTACAAAGAATTCAATACTAAAAATTGTTGTGATCTCTAGTTTCAAGGAATAATTTAATTTTATACAAGCAACAGCTTTTAATGGAAATAAATACAAGTAGCGTTAAAGAGAGTATTTATCGTCCAACGTGTAAATACATAAACATTCCTAATAAAAGTATTTGTATATGTGTACATGTATGTACATACGTATCTCAAGTAATAAATGAACAAATTTGAAATGCGTAAGTAAGCAATTTACGTATATACATAGAACTGCAAGCACAAAAAATACAGCGCAACTTGTTGCTGTACATATAGAGGAAGTCAAGTTGACAATGCACCTACCAACGAAGCTTATCGAAATGCAGCGTGACTTATTATTAAAAAAGTTTCGAAAACAAAATAGTCTTAAACGCAGTACACTGAAAACATTTTTGTATGAGTGAAATGCACAAAAAAAATCCATTAAAATATACTTAGAACAGTTCCCACCCTACCGACAGCCTTCAATACCCATGAAATTACTTGTCTTTGTTCTATTTGAACCGTTATTTTGAGAAACAACTAGTTACTCGAGAACATAATCACCTGCTTGTACGTATAAAGACACGTTAAAAACACGTATGCAGATAAACGTGAAAGTTACAAGTAACTAGATATAAATACTCTGCGAATCATTTTCCTTTTTATATAAAATTGAATATTGTATTTCAGTTCCCGTAGAGCATTTATATGATACTTCAATATAAGTTGCAAAAATAAAGAAATGTTTCTTGAATATTTTCTCTGTTCTCTTACTGCATTCAGCTATCGTAATTAGTAAAATACAGGTGCAAAATACAGACGACACAACGGAGAATACATGGAATATTGAAAACACTGTTCATTTGACAGAATGTTTATTTGCCAAGAAACATATTTTCTCCATAATAACGAGTGTAAGAAATCAAAGATTCGGAAAAAGGTATTGTATTTTGGAGGAACTTAAAACGATTGAGGAAAAATTAGTTTGAGACTCTGACTCTTTCGATGTGAAGCTTTATATGTGAAACCTGTAAAAGGACGCATAGCATAAATTCCCCTGATCATTTTCCACAAACTGCAGTCCTTAGATCTGTCTGTTTAATTTATTTAAATATTCACTGCCCAGGAAAAATATTTACATGTATGAAAAAGGCAGACTGATTTGTGATTTGTGAAAAGGCAACAAATCAAATTGAACGTGACAGCGTACAATGTTAAACTTAGTAAAAAGCTTAGGCAGTAACAATTTTTGAGGACAGTATAATTGTAGGGAAGGGTGCATCATATGATACGTATACTTTTTTAAAAATGATGATGATCTGTATCATTTATTACAGCAGCTAATAACTATTAGAAGTTGATGCTAATTCTTCAATCAATTTCATACTTATCTCTGCTGGCTAGTGTGTGATTGTAACAACTATGAAGGGCCAAAGGTCTGATTGGTCGATGCCCATAAGTAATAAATATTAGTAATCTTAATGACCGGAAAACTATCAAAATATTAGCAAAGTATATTACCAGTTATGGTTTTATAAATAGAGAATACACTATTTATTGATGGAATATTAATGTACAGAAAAAAATTATGATTATTCAATATATCAATATCTTTTTTCCTTCTTTCCATACTTGACTACATAACCCAACCTTGAAAAATATTTGAGAGATATGACTTTAATAATTCCAATTCTTATTCATTTTTATTATTATGTCCAAACATTTCCTTATCATTGTCTGAACACTATAAATATGAAACCAACCTTCACACTGTTAAAAGTATTTTTAATGAAACGATTGTAAGGTATCCAAATTACAAATATGTAAATTCTCACTGACGCATCCAAATACATGATAATGGAATACTTAATTATAATAACTAAATTTTTGTATCTGACCTAAAGTTAGCACTTTTCCCATTTTCTTTTAATTTTATGTAAAACGAAATTGTATGTATTACTTATTGACCATATTTAATATCCTGTTTACTTTGAAATCATTGCCGTTCATTATCCTTTACAAGTCTTGATAAAACGCCTACTAAAAAGTATTAAATGCGATCCTTCACTTGCGGGGTTGATATTTATAGTTACTCTTCTTCTATAAACTTTACTCTGTAAGATACGATGTATAGTTTCTGAAGGAGCACGGTAATATGCGAAACGACAGTGTTCGTTTTGCATTGATCGATGAACAAACGCATTTCCTTCGTGGCTCGTAGAATACGATACGTCGGAAGGAAGCCAAAGTAATCGCAACCACAAGATAATCTTCTCCATTTCTTGCCTTCGCCTTCCCTTCGAGCATCGCGGTAGCAGCTACGTTCGTTATGTTGCATTTGAACATGCATATTGTATTTCCTGACCATTCATTGTGCATACGTGAACAGCTTCGATTTTGTACGCGTCCGAAGTTTCTAACGTTCCAGTGACTAGAGAAAAGTAACTATCGCGTATCTTTTTATGGAACATCTATAAAACTGATATACAGGACGTTTAAAAAAGGGTTCAAGAGTTTACGGGTAAATAGAGTAAGTGTACTGAACCTGAGATATATACCTAATATGAGATTCCGTAGTATTTCCATAGGGAAGAGCTGAAATGTTATGACAGTCATCAGAAATATTAGAACATATGGTAATACCGCCTATATGCGATTGTCATTCTCACGAGCTATTGTTTCGGAACGACGCCGTTGAGTTTGTTTTTTTATACCTTATAGTTTTTTCAATCGCGCACATTGAAACTCCATACACCATGGAAGGTAAGTTATTTAACACGTTAACCCTCTATAACCGGAACTTTTTTGCGTATGACGAAAATGATACAACAGGTACTAGAGAAATGATAAAGTTCGTATCGCGGGATATAAACATAATAATAAATTAACAGACTCCTTGGTGTCAGTATAGTCGTACTTATATATGTACATACATAATTGTAAACCGTTATAAATAAACGAAATAAGACTTAAAAAATATAGATACGTAGGTATGTAACTTAATTTTGTACGTCCAAATTGCTTTCAAAAAGCCCAGAAATAGGTGATTTTAACACACTTTAGATTAACATAACAGAAATCAGGTCAGAAAAGTTTCCATACGCGACACAAGAAGTTTAATATACAAATTTGTTTAGATTTATTTTAGTAGTTTATGATATGTTACAAGACAGAATAAACTAAAAACTGTTTATTTACTTATTTTTAAGTTAAAATTACAGTGTGTTGAACAGATTCTAATGAAGTGAATAGAAACTTATTTTTAACTTACCGTATACAAGGCTTATGAAACAATACTAGTAAAGGATAGTATTTGATGGGTACATAGTTTGGAATAATGTAAATTAATTGTAAGATTTAAAAAATCAAATCTAGAACTATATTGATTTATATAAAGATATGACATTTCTATTAAAAAAATTCAATTACATTCTGGGAGTGTATTGATGCATCTGCGAAACAATCGTGCCACAGGAAGATGAAGCTCACTGATCCCTGAAAAATTATCTTTCACTATTTCGTTTTCAATCTCCGCTTAGAACACAGCTACAACCCGTTCCTATTTCCAAAATCACTCTGTGTTAGAAAACTATGTATGTATGCAGGATAAAAAATACCGCTATCAAAGTACAAACATCTTCGTAAATAATAATGTACTGAATGATGAACTAATATTTATTTATTTATTATTAGACAAATGCCTTACTTGCCTTTATTCGTACTCGAAGGCAGAGTTATAAAAAAAATATGGAGTTTGCACTAAAAAAAACTTGTAATTTGATTTACTGAAGTGTATTAAACATTTACAAATCCCGAAAGAAATAAGAATATCAGATTGATGTGTAATTCTAAAATAGTTGAATTTATAAGCTTTGATAACTCTTGAAACTCTTAGAAGTTTTTGTATGCCTGGAACCTGAATTTTATTAACAACACAAAATGTCCTTAAATTCCAATTTCGGCTAAAGAAGTGTCATACATCCCTCACTTTCGTCAGAAAGAATAGTTTTCATTTTTTAAATTATTCTTAGCAAAAAAAATGTAGATTAAAAGAGGATATTGTAAATAAAATTCTATTGTTCGATAAACAATAAAAAACTTGATACATCATTATAATAGAAAAATTAATTGTACAAAAATATGCTTTGTAATAATTTATGTTATTTTTATGTAAGAAATCAGAATGTATAGTTCTCACACAGCGAATTTTAAAGTTTGTTTAAAGCTACTATTAAGAATTAAAAAGGCTCTCAAGGGCTGTCAAGACTTTCAAGATTCGAGTAATATACGCAGTGGTCGGAATTTTGCGTCATACTTCCGAAGGAATTCAAAACGTCTTGAAATCCATCATTACTGCTGCACTGCGTTCTATCCATCTTCCTTTTTTATTCCTATGAGGTTCGCCGTAATGGCCCACTTCAAGCATCAAATTTCATTACACACATTTTTTCTAACGTCGACAACTCACAAATTATTTTATATGGTAATTTTCAGTTACCTACCTGTATTTTATAGACCTACGTTATACGACGCATTGATATAACTTACGAGGGTGCACCAGTGACCGGCACTTCAAATTTAATTTAATTAAATAACTATTTATTATTACATAATCCCGAGCAGTTTTTATGTTGTAACATTAATATCGAAATATAAACACACGACTAAATACCCGAATATTATTTTCCTTCACAGTTTATATTAAGAACAGTGTATTGCGTCGTGTCTGACCACGTATAGCTGTTTCCACTGTGGCATTCAATATGCTAATTGTAAGAAAGATAGTTATCTATCTGTTAAAATACCCTTGAAAAATATTTGCAGTGAAAGATTTCCTTTATGATTATTTTTCAGTCGTGACGCGTATGGTCTTTTGTTGTTTTATGAGAGCAACAATTGGCAATCTACGTATTTATGTGTTATAGGATCTCTTAAAATAACGATGACGAAACGAATAATGTTTTACATTCTTTGCGCAGAATCAAGTGGCAAAAATATTTTGATGCATCCGATATCCTATGAAATAAACAAATATAAGTTCCATGGCCTTCTATGACGCGTATTTACAGCAATGGGAGGTCAAATAATGGAGCATATCATTTGGCAACTATAACGTGACTTCATGAACCGCATTCGTGACTTCATGGACCATCTTCAAAGTTCGATCGTTTAAATTGCAGTTACTATGAGGTTATAATGTACAGGTCATCAGAATTGTTTATTCAATAGGATATTGACAAAAGTATATACTTTTCCACTAGGAAAAAGAAATTCGACGCCAAAATATCCATCAAAATTTAAAAATATTTGTGCCACTTGATTCTAAGTAAAGAATATGTAGCATTCCTGTACCGGAACTTTACAAAATTATATGAACAAAAAACATCAACAAAAACAGTATCAAGATATATTAGCATGCCCAATTGTAAGCAGGGATTCATGGACATCTGGATAGCTAGCAATCCAGGCACCACTAGCAGCTCATGTTACCTTCATTGTCACCTGTTGATTCCCAGAAATTCTAAATCAATGTTTTGACAAATAATACAAAGTAACAGCTTGCGTTTCCTTTGTTCCAGTCAGCACCCCAATAGTATTCCCATCGCACGTTTCCACCTTCAGATCTCTCACAAATCCCAGCAAACACTCTAAAACATAAATATAGTTAGGACGCTGTGAAGCGTCAAGTAAACAGATTACTTGACAGATTCAGATAAGTCGCGTAGTACGTTGTATCTCTATCGCCAACCTTGTAAAGAAATACGTCCACGGTACTGACATTACAAAGTTAAATCACTTACAATTGTTATAATTGTAGGCGGCAGCCATTCAGTGTCCTGCGTTTAAGAAGAAAAAATCGATAGTGGGTTGAATTACTTAGAAAACAGGTAACCGTTCGATTCTCGATCTAGTCTATCCGACATTTTTCTCTCTTATATGTATAACACACTAGCATGCCCTGTACGCGTCTTTTCCCGCGATTTTTTTGCGTATAAAAGTCGGAATGTTATGTTTTTGTTCCTTACATTTTGCAGTCGGGCGAATTCTCTTTTAAGCACGCGGGAGCCGAACTTTGCCACCTAGCGGCTGTGCGTGAACTATGTATGTCCCCATAGACGGCTCGCCGGCATGCCGACAAAAAATATTACCGTGTTTTGTTATCTCGATATATTATTCGTTACGCGATAAAATATAGCCGATGGCACCTCTAAAAATGTAAAGAAGCTATTGTGAAAATTTGATAACAATCGGTTTAGTAGTTTTTGAGATTTTTGCAAACATACAAACAAACTCTGTCTCTTTATTTTAATACGAAGATGTATCTCCAAACTCATTTTCTGAGTATTAATTTATCAGCAGGTCAGCGAAATGGTGTTGAAGTAGAAGCTCCGAATCATCATCTATGAGGCCACAGTCGCCAGAATTTTGTAGTCAAGCTTTTTTTTAAACTAGTAAGTTGGAAGACATCTCTGGTATTGATATGTGAAGTCAGTTTTATTAATACATATTCGTCCTTCATTTAAAAAGATACAATTTATCGAACGATTATTTAATTTACATAAACAATATTGTTTATAACTATAAAAGGAATCGTAAAGTAATGTTCTGCATAGGAATTTTTGAAATTGATTCTGAGATATGCTTTACTTTCATCGGGTACATATCTTTATCGCGCGCAATCTGATGGCGTCGCTGTGCTTATACATGTCTGCTAAGCTTAAAGGAAATGTGTATTCTAAATGAGTCTCAATATGCGAAGAATAACCTTTATTACTTCTGGACACGCGAGAAACTAGGCTTGTACCGGCTGTACACTTGTCATAAAGCAAAGAATATGGTTTACATTATGTAAATCACATAATTACGTAATGTGAGCTTGCTTGAAACAAGTCTCTGCCATTCTTCGGAGAGCCTATTTATCGAACTTAAAAATTCAGGATGTTTAATGTTAAACAGAAGTTGTACTTCTTGTATTTTAAAGCTTCAAACTTTAAAGAATACAGTCGTTCTTTTATATAACCGTTATTATTTTGCATTACTATTATAAGTTCTCTAAAATGCTGTATATTATCCATTATTTGCTCACATGTATAGTATTAGTAAAACTTTATATTAGAGTAGAATATATAAGATGCAGTGATAAGAAAGCTGTAAAAACAAAGTAAATTATTGTGAGAATTATGTTTTACTGCTATAACAATTTCATAATTAAAAGAACGATGCATAAGGTGGGAGTATAAAGAGCAAATATTTTCTACAATTATAAAATTTGATACATGCAGTTACTACACAAAAAGATTTAAATTTTTCTATCAAAATTTCCCCTTTCCGGCAAATTGAAGATCAACATTTTAAACATTTATTGTAGAAAACGTAAATACAAGACTTACTTCCGAAATCACGATGTTCTGTGTTTTTGACTGCGTGTGACTTTGCGTCACCTTGAATGACCCTGTGACATGTTGATGAATACGTCTTAAAAGACACTTCTAACATATTTTAACAACCTTATGGAGTACAATAAAAACATGAAGTATTATTCTGATTTTAGTGAAAAAATCTCCAGTCTTATTTTAAATAAAATGGCTTAACTTTCTCTGTTAAAAAAATTACCATCAGAAAGGTAAATGGCTAATAAAGTAACTTTTAGTTCCAAAACAGGCCAATGCATGTGCGCATACACTATTAACCGATTTACTAATTTACTGTATACACGTGTCCACTTTTATTATTATTTGAAAAATATATTGAATAAAACATATTTAACGTACGTGGTTTTAGTAAAACAATTTTTACAGTAGTTTTTTTACAGCAGAAACACTCTTCGGGTAGAAAACATTTCTGTCTCCAAGAATCCTAAGGTCGTTTTACGACCCGGCACAGGATCCCTTTAATAAAATCGACGTACAGCGAAGGGTACTACATATATGTTGGTAGAGCTTTCTCTACGGAGAGATAATCGGAACTCTGTACCTAATATAATGACTGAGAGAACCATATCGAATCTGAACATACAGGATTGTTTCTATTTTTTTAATTAAATGGTGTTCCAAGCACATGTAAGTGCATCTTACATGAGGCATAAGAACTACCATACAATAATTCATTTTTATTTCTGGCATTAATAAAACTATTCTGGTCATTTTATGTTATTTGTATATTTTTTTTTCAATTTTATTATCACCCATTCGTGTGTAAGGTTTGACCATGATTGAATTTGACCATGAACTTCGATTATCCCAACGTAGATTGCAGAAACTTTCGGTTATCTGAACTGTTTCAGAATAAAGAATAAACAATTTGTACAACGTTCAAAAAGAAAGAAAAAATGAATTTTTAAATTTTGACGAAAATTACTTAAGAAGTGTGAAACATGTTGACAATAAAAATTTAAAAACGGCTACATGTGAGTGGCTTTTTAGAATAACAGATAAAGAGAAATATTTGTATTATTTATTCTCTGTGAGAAGAATACTATTACATAGTAAATGTCATATGCCAAATGTAGCCCTTACATTGCTCGAAAAATTTAATTACTCGAACAGCGTTTCCTCCAATTGCTTCAAATAATTAATGTTCTACTGTATTTTTACCTAAGACGACTGATAGAAAATAAAGATGTTTCAGGTTCTATAATTAACACGTTAAACGCCACAGTGAAAACGGCCATACCTAATTAGACACGATATAATTTACTATTTTTCATATACACAAATCGTAAAGAAAAAAAAGATCTGAATACTCAGTCGTGTTCTCCTGTTCCTACATTATGGTTACAGTATGAAGTTTCCTCAGAACTTTGCGACAATCAATAATTATTTAATTAAATTGAATTTGAGGTGTCGATCACCGGTGACCGCCCGCGCCACGGCGCACAACGTGTTAAGCATGTTCTTCTGTATAACCAATATTTCACGTAAAAGGGAAACCATGCTTAAATTTGAATAATTTTCCGCATTTAATACATTATCATCTCATATTAACACGTTGACTGCCATGTAGCCACCGGTGACCGGCGCATCAAAATTTATTTAATTGAACATTCACTAGTTTTAATGCAATTATGAACAGAATTAATGCTGTAAAAAAATAGAAGGTTAAAGCTGTGCAACAGAGTACTTAAATATTTTTTTTCTTAGTGATTTGTGGTTCAAATGGAATATTATAATGTGTCCGACCGCGTATGGAAGTTTTCACTGTGGCAGTCAACGTATTAAAGATGCATTGAAAGGAGATACGTTTTTCAGTAAAAAAACGAACAAAAAATTGCCTTTTACGTAAAATAAAATTTTTCTTCGCATTTTAACGGATTCATAGAACGTACATCGTTATCACATATTTTTTAGAATTTTTTTTTAAAACTCGTTTCGTTCCAATCAAGTTGGTATGTTTGGTAATCCATAAAAATAAACACCTGGAAAAAGGAAATAAATAGTTCACTACAGAATTTTATTTCCAATTTTTCGTAAAAAATTACACATACATTAACTTTAATTTTTTAAATATTTTATTCAATAAAAGAATTTGTTCTATATTCTACACGTACAGAAATGCGTGCAGAAGCTTTTCATGAATTGTTGTTACTTTTTTTAACACTAGATCTACCGACGATTAACGTGCACCTATTTCATCGAAGCAATAAAAACGACGCGTTTTACAAAAAATACATAATTCAAGGACATAATGTTTACTTATATTATTCTTTAGCTTTATTCGGCGTCAATTCAAAATAAACATAATAGTCGTCGAAAATAAATAATGCATAGTAAAATTTCAAACCAGTCATTTTGACTGCCTTGATAGTTCTAGTGTTAAAATCCGTTCTGATAAAAAAAGCTATTCTGAGGATGTGTAGGCTTTCATACTTTTTTAATGTGATTCACGCAGTTATTATGTATACACGTAGAGTATCAACAACATACTTTACTTCAGTATTAAATCCGACATAAATCTCTGCAATGAACTGCTTTAACCAATTGTAATATGCAGGCCATTAATCTTTTTCTTCAGAAACAAATGTAATTCTCAAATACCTATTGTTATAAATAAATAGTATCTACAATGATACAGATTAGTTTCTATACAATGCGTGCAAGTTGTATAAGTACTTATTTACTTCAGCTATGAATAATGGCGTGGCTTATTTTCAATACGATATTGCAAGCGTTCGAAGCTTGTAACAAAACTAGTTACGAATATACATATATAACTGGAAATACTCAATTTAAATTTGAGGATGAGGAATTCTTTTCATACAAGTTATAAGGTTTGAATTAATTTAAATTGAGCATCTCCAGTTATAACAATTTTTGCATAGTTATTCAATGAGAAAGTTCCGTTAGCATTTCGTGGACAAAATTACTATTCTATGAATTAATACGGAGCTCCACTTAAGTTAAACACTAAATAGAAAATTAAATGTCAGTATCCTGTAACAATATTTAAAATATAATTTTCAATACAATAATATATCAGACCATGTTTGTACTACTTAGAAATTTGGTGTTGCCCACCACTTTCATCGTATTTTGTCGAAGGTAATGCAATAAATTATGTGGAAGCCTATAATATCTCGACTTTCCTCGCCGACTTAAATTGCTTTATTTGCTCGAACTGAGAACAAGTATATAGTAGTGTTTCATAGGAAATTTTTAATATAATGGGAGGCTATATTTTACAAATACGGTATGAGATAATACTTTGTATACAACGTAGGTGTAATAACCTGTCAACTGCTATGAGGATGGTACAAAGTATAACGTTCAGCATAGCAGGTGCACGACGAGCTGCCTTATAGCTCTTTAACAGTAATGTCCAACGCGTGTGTTGTAACTTTTCTAAAGGTTTATGGCCTTACGTTTCCAATTTTGCCATATCAGTTTTACCGTAATTCCTCCTTGTTATTTTAATACACACTTTTTCAGCTAGCTCTAAAGTGATTCGTAATTGAAGCATTTCTGCTTCTCTACATATTTAAAATTAGCCAGCAGTATTATTTAAAATTGTTTGTTACTTGCCAAAATAGTGAAAGATTTTAATACCAATAAATATCAATAGCTTTTGCGTTCTTTTTTAAAATATTGTACTTACTTCTGAGGTACTGTGCGCTATACTGTTTGGGTTATTAAATATTTACAGTCTCGCAAACAGTATTAAACTCACACGGGCAAGAGTAATGACAATCTTCCTCTTTATACGTTTAGTAATCAGAGTTTAAAGTACAACATTGCTTAAACGATGTCATACTGCTTTAACTTCCCTTTACCATTTTAGCGTTATTGCAATTTGTTATCGTCGTCCTGTGAGCAATATTAAAATATAGCTAAATAAATCTATTGTATTATTATATTATATAGGGGGTTCCTGCTTTCTCAGAAGCCACTGCAAATATCGACTTCAGTTTTTTTTTAAATTAAATGGGACAGGGAGGTTAATCTTTGAGAGTGTTACAAATTTTTCTGGGACGACTGCTAGTGGACAAAGTGGGGCTCCATAATTTTTTTAAATAGAAGGGGATATTATTTTTTTGTTATTCGGATATCTCTTCTCGAACTGAATAACATTTACTTGAAGCAATTTTGTTTATTCTACACAGTTAAAGAGTTATGGCGAAAAATAGTTTTCTGAAGGAAACTGGAAATGCGAAAAGAGGGAAAAGAAGGAAAAAAATATCAAAATAAACATATTCTAAGGTGAGAATCATGTTATTAAATGTTCAAAATGATGTCGTTGGACTTCTAAATACTTATTAAGTCTTTCACGAATAGTGTTTCGAACATTTAATAACATTAATCGAGTAACCGATGCACAGGCAGTACGTATTCTCATTTTCATACCTTCCTTTGTCGTAGGAGCGATTGCCTTTACGCTTCGTTAAAGTTTGCCATTTCAAGCATCTAATCTACGAGGGATGCTTGGAAATACTGAAACTGTCTGTTCATCTCACTAGAAAATCCAAATAAGAGTAATATTGTTGATAAAATGTTCCAAGAAATCATTTTCCCATTGCCAACCAAATACCTTGACGAGCATGTTTGTAAACAGACTCGAAATTGCTTAGAATACTTGTTCCTAAACATACTTAGACTCGATTTTAATTTTTCGCCATAACTCTTTAACTTTGCAAAATAAAAAAAAAATTGCTTCAAGTAAATGCTATTCAGTTTGGGAAAAGCTAGCCGAATGACAAAAGAATAATACTCCCTTCCGTTTAAAAAATGATGGGACCCCCCTTTGCTCCCTAGTAGCCCACCCGTCCCATTTAATTTAAAAAAAAATGAAGACGATATCTGCAGTCGTTTCTGAGAAAACAGATTGTAATACTTTATTCGGGACATCCTATATAATCACCTTGCAATTTTCTTCATCCAACAATATGTTACAATTAGGACTGGGACTACTTATCGAATTTTTCTGTTTTCAAATATTTCAAGTATTTGGTGTGCTGATCATGTATTTGGATGCCCGTAGCATTCGAATAATATGACGTGAACTGTAAATCAAGTTTTTTAAGTTTGGTGTCATTTGTGAAGTTTTATTTTCATTTAAGACACTGTACAATATTTCTGTTTTGGTAAACTGAAAATAGTGCGGTTATATTCTTCGGCTATAAGCAGTTTCTATTTTTAATCACTATGTGTCCGGTTAAAAAAAACTCTTTTAGTGGATGAAAAAGTAATTGGAATATTTAAGTAGCATTCCGTTAACTTTGCCACTGATGGAAACTTATTCAATTTTTATTTCCACTGTTTTAAGGAATTCGCACTGTGTTCAGTTATTCGTCAATACTTTCTTATTTGAATAATAATGTTCGAATAATCAAATATTTTATATTTCTTTGTAGCATTAGAATAACTCTAAAATATTCAAATATTACATTGTCCGAATAATAACAGATCTGAAGAATACATTTTTATTCGAATAATAATGTATGAATACTCGAGTATTCGAAGCCTATATGTAGCATTCGGATGCTTATAAAACATTCGAATACTAAATTATTGCAATAGCCTTAACCCTGGTTTCAATAACATATTGAATAAACGCCGAATAATTTTCGCAGAACAGACTAGAAATTGTGGAAAAAGATATCCTATTATTTATTGGTAAACTATAACAAGCTCTACTTCGTGCTATTTTTAAATTTTGCACGAAGAATCATTTTTAATTGAGATTTGAACTCATTTTCTTCAATTACGAAACCAAAACTTAAAATAGCGCAGACGTGCAGTAAGAACATATTTAAGTAATAATGTTTTTCAAGTAATAGCAGCATTCAGTTCAGCGATGCTATTGATTGTTGATTTGCGCAGGAGAAATGGGTTGGAGGTGTTTTAGAGAACGGTTGAAATTGTGTTAAGGATAGAAGAATATCCCAAACAAGCAAATATGGAGCTACTTATTATATCGCATCGCCATTTTCATGTAATTCGAGACACAATTCTCGATGTGAATTTGTATCAATTTGCGGTTATTGATTTTGAAAGCGTTCACGCTACGAGCACTTCCATGTTTACTCCTTCACTTTTGCCTCTTTTTACTCCGAACAGCCGCGAGAATGGCGAGATCTAAAAGTCTCTATAACCATGTAACAACCTTCTTTTTTCTGTCGGAAGTTTCACGAGGGAAGGTTATTGTAAGTTTTCCTGACTTTCACTGCCATTATTCCAAGGAAACATCATTTCTAGTACTTTGTTTCAGCATGCCCCTTTTACTTTATTCTTCGAGTTCACACTGTTTGTAATTTTCTTCACTTTTTTTGCATTATCAAAGAGTTTTATAATAACACGTTTCAACTTAGCAACTAAACATCTTTATTAGATTTAAAAATAGGAAAATATATTGTCGGTACCTCGTTGGTAATTTTAATGAAAATTCGCCGTTTAAACACTTTACTTTATTCCGTAGTTAGTAAATAAGGTATAGTAAGATGTGCAATACTGGAAGTCTGATGAAAATCTCTCCTTAACCTCTTGGACTCAAGTGACGAGTCTGGCTCGTCGTTGCAACCTAATGAACTTCAATCTTGTATAATACTTTGTAAGAAACGAGAGATATGTGCAAAAACACACTTTTCATTTTATTAAAATATTTAATTTAGGAACTGGTACTTGTGGTTTTCTTCTCAATCTCTGTTTATATCAACAGGAGTAAGTAAAATAAGTTGTATCGATATGCAAAAATAACCCGAATTAAATTGTATGTCAAGGGGTTAAAGAGCGTAGGAAAGAGTCATTCCCTTAAAGAGGGGAGAAAGTTTCCCTTGGAGGGGCATGGCCCAGATAGGTCCTTGAGGACTGAAAGTAATTCTATTTTTAAGGACGGCCAAGCACACCTTGGTATTACAAGCTTAAAGTAAGTGCCCATATATATAGTGTTCCCATTTAAATGCCCGACCCTGTATTGTTGTATTCATGTTATCGAAGGAACAATATTCCGTTCTAACAATCAGTATGCCTTATTTGAATTGATTTCCTCTTCTTATTTGGAAACAACTTATGTAACATTATATTTATATTTTTCTTTCGCTCTTGCATTTTATGTTACGACAGATTATTGTTTAGCTTTTCGTGTACAGTTGCTACATTTTATATTTACAACTAATTTACAATTATTACTTCTATTGAAATGCCCCAGTACGTAGCAGTATTCCGAAATTGATTATTCTAGTACAAACACGCAGGCTGCATTATAATGTAGAACAAACAGATCTATGTTGTCGTTTGGTAGCACCAGTTACATTTATATAAGATTTGCACAACGTTCAGACTCCACTCGTTTATAAGCGATTGATTTTTTAGAAAATTGAAGGTGATGGACAACAAACAGCTTGCAGATTTAGATTCAGTGCAGACAAAAATCTATAAGAAACGCCTAATGAATGTTACAAGTCAAGATGAAGGGTAAGGGATGAAACAAGGAATGTCACAAAACAGCTGTATTGAGAAAATCAATTTTTAATACTTTTAGTGCATCAGTAAAGAAACAAGGTTCAATGAATTTGACTGCATTTTTAACAAAATGTTGATCCCTTTTCGTATAAATGTGTTAACATAAACTGTGGATCCTTATAAAGGATGTGGATACTTTAAAATAAATAGATTCAACCTTTCAAAGAAAATTACGCTTATACATCTTTTACACGGCTGGCCAGGAGGATCTCCCTCGCAGTCCTTCTCCACCTACCGCGGTAGTACTACCCTCATTAAGAGTAATTAAGTATATAGTACACAATACAATTAATAAAAATATCGTAAACCTTTATAGCTATTTCGGTGCTATGGACGAAGAGGTCGTGCCCCGAAACATAATGTGTTAAGTACAGTGAGCCTAATTTGCTTTGAAAGGTTGAATCTATTAATCTCAAAGTATCCACATCTTTTATAAGGATCCACAGTTTATGTTAACACATTTATACGAAAATGGATCAACATTTTGTAAAAAAAAACGAGTAAGTTCATATTTTTTAATATAATAATTTAAACAAATTAATAATTTAGGGATCTTTTACGTAATTAAATTTATTGTAAAAGAATACACAACTTTTATCGAAAACATTTTTCTTTTCACCGAATAGTTTTCGAGATATTGGAGAAAACATGTCTCTCATCCCGAATTTTCACATGCAATAATATCGAAATTGAAAATTCAGTTTCATCCGTATTTTTGGGCAAGATTTATAGTATAAATATACAAAAATTCATGAAAATTGATTAACAGTTTACCAGAAAAATCTGAAAAAACATGTTAATTTTTAACATATTTTTTAAACAAATTACTTTTTCGGAAAACTAATGATACAGCTCAATTGAGCATTTAAAAATAGGCATACCGTATATTTAAATTTTGTTTTCTAGGACCAATAGTTTCTGAGATATACCGTAAAATTTTCTTTTCGACCCTAACTTCAAGGGCTGTTCTCAACCCCAGATATGGACGATTGCCGATATAAAAAAATATGGGTCAAATATTTTTTTGGGAACTACTACCCACTAAAATTTCATTAAGATCAGCGATTGACACTTGGGTAATGTCCCCTGTAAGATAAATGTGTTCATGATATTTGTGATAGCAACGACAAATAAACGTAGAGACGCACACGCAGACACAGCGAATACACAATTTTCAATCGCTCATACCTCGAAAACGAAACTACAGATTGATAAATGATAATAGATTTTTCGATTTGTTTTCGCATTGAGAATCTACAGTTTTTAAATCGTATAACCTACTTGAGACACGCTGTATTTATTCTCATAAAGCGATTCTTCAAATAACGTACAAAAGTACAAACGTATGCGTGTATGGTGCATTAAAAAACTAATTACTCACGCGTTATTTGCAGTTTCTTGTTGAGTACATCTGAAATAAATTAGGTACTTCATTAAGAAGTTACAAGCATATTGCGAATTAATAATATTTTCCATAGACATTACTCTAGAAACTTTTTACACAGAATGCTCTGATGAATCGACTCGGTAACCACAATTGAAGTATACTAGAACCTCGGTTATCCGAACAGCGGTCATCCGAAAGTTGGTCACCCTTTGTCAGTTACAAGCTAAAATTTTCATCAGTGACACTTGTACTTAATTTTGTACCATCGTGTATTTTATATTCTGACCTAAAATTATAATATTTACACGGAACATAACTGAAATGTGAAATTCTGAACATTTGTACGACCATACCGAAGTCACCAATTGTCAGCGGATTCATTCTACAGTTTAGGAAGACAGATGATTAAAACTTCACGTTCTATGAAACACATCGAAGCGTGTAACTTTTGATAAAAAAACAAATATCAAAACGTGACTGGTATCAAAAAATGACAAAAAAATGTAGGGTATTTGTTGTAAACGAATCTGCATGACCGTTGACGTTCAGTGGCCTCTAACAAAGGCAGGGGTTGAAACGGTTCCGAAAATAACTGTTTCAAACTGTTATATATCGGTTCTGACTGAAACAGTTATGAGAACCGAAACAATGTTATAACTGTTATCGATATAACGGTTCTCGCTCATATCGGTTTCGGTTTCGGTTTCGGTCCTTCAGAACCGATATTATATCGGTTCCATAACTGTTATTTTTCGGTTTTAGGTATATCGGTTCCAAAACGGTTCTGGAACAGATACTCATATCGATTTTGCAGTTACTGAAAACCTTAGATATTTATTATAACGGTTTTCAGTTCGAGACTTCCAAACCAAATAACATCGTTTCCTAAGTTTTGTCCGGTGCGGACGTATTTATATTATGTATTACATTGCCACGTTAAATATATTGCTTATCTATTACAGTAAGATAAGTTTTTCATTAATTTTTGGTTAAACGAAATAAAAAACAGATTACTTTAAATTAGAAAAAAATAAACATTAGAATATTGTAAAATGTAAACTTTGTAAAATTGTAAAATTGTAAAATTGTAAAGTTACAAGCTTGTACATAATCTGCAACAATAATATCTAAGGTTTTCAGTAACTGCAAAGTCGATATGAGTATCGATTTCAGAACCGTTTTGGAATCGATATAGAACCGAAAAATAACAGTTATGTAACCGATATGGAATCGATATAATATCGGTTCTGAAGACCCGAAACCGAAACCGATATAGGCCAGAACCGTTATATCCATAACATTTATAACATTATTTCGGTTCTCGTAACAGTTTCAAGAACCGAAACCGATATCATAACTGTTTTCAATCCCTGAACAAAGGTAAACAATAACGGTCATCGCTTAGACGTCGCCTAGATGCGTTCGGCGTTACCCCTTCGTTCCAGGTATTTTTTATATTTCCAATTTGCTGGAGGGGCACCGTTGCTCCGAAGTACACGAAGTATCTGTCCTTAGTAGTACATTTGCAGTACAATTGGAGCAGTCGAATTGGAGCATCCATTCGGAATATATATTTTTATTTTATTATTAATCAACTCTGTTCGTCTCTCTGATTTGATTTATCCTCACCCACATACTCACAACACCCACATTATCAATGCATGCTTTTATACACTCTACATTTATGTAAATACCTGAATTACTTTGAATCTGAAAAATGTACAAAAAATTCACTTTTCGAAGTATCGCTTGATTTTGACAGACTGCCCTATATACGAATAGTTTATTTTATCCATCCCACAGATTTCATCACATACATAACAAGTCTCCGCGCGTGAAATAGTTTTTATTTTTGTTAGATTTTTACGTATATTAATATTTTAAAGTATGAAATTACGATAACTTTGGAAATTAGATTATGTACAGCTGCCGTCAGAAGAAATCTGTAATAACATTACATTTGCATGGAATTTATCAACTGTTTTCGTTCTACATTTTAAAAAGTTCAAGATCAAATCGTTCTACTTTTTAAACAGTTCGAAGGAAATTTTGTAGAGCACGAAAGCTAAACTTGCACTCTTCATACATTAGATTAACACGTACCATTTTATGTATATGTGTATACAGGGTGTTTCGTTTCTCTTGTATACCATAACATCTTCACTATTTGGAACGATGAAAGAAAAATGGGTTGAGATGTAACTGTTTGATTCAAACATAAGACAGAATACTTTGAATTAAAGTTTTCATTTTCCACACAATTTCTTTTTGTTTTCAAGGTCATCGATAGTTTTTAACATAAATGGCGTATTTTTTTTATCGTATTGTTGTAGCTGAGGAAGATCACATTCATGTATGTATAATATATTGATCCTCAACTGACCCTAAACGGAAAAAGTCACGATAACTTAAAAGAAATGGGAATATTGATATAGGATTTCTCCTGTTTAGGTCCACATATTATGACCAAATAATAAATTAATTGATATTCGAAGGTGAGGAGTTCAGTTACTATTGTATTCCGAATGTAAGAAATAAACAGAATTCAATAAGACTAGAATAAGATGTAAATATATAAAAATACAGAAATCTCAAAGAATATAAAATAGACGCAAGCAACTGTTCTGGTCGATGACTGTTACGCAACTCCTCACTCTCGAAGATCCATTAATTTATTATTTAGTCATAATATCTGGACGTAAACAGGGGAAGTCCTACATTGACATTTTCTTTTGTGAAAATCCTCAGAATTCCCTCGCAATTTCGTCATAAACTATTACCATTTTAAAATTAGAGCAGTAAAATTGTAAGGAAAAGGGGATAGTCAATGGTAGTTGGTGATGTGTTTGCCACGCAAACAATAATTACCGCACGCAATTAAGAGAATCCTTACTACTCGAAGACGTTAACAGGTATGTAGTACGGTTGGTGACAGAGAACTTTGCTTTTCATATACTAGAGAGGAAACGAAACGGAATGTCTCGCAGCGCGTGTCAGCACGGCGAATGAAGACATTTCGACTTGGTTACACTCGATCTTGTTACTGTGTCAGAATTACAAGTCTTCCGTAAAATTTAAATTAGTCTCGCTACTCAACGAACGTATTTCAGCTTGCTAGCAGTTTCTCGGTAATCAGTAGACTGCGTATGTTTATGCAATTTAACATATTCGTATACTTGAAACATGTACATTGAATTACATAAGAGAACTTCAAAGTAAATTTTTAATGCATACGAAGCACAAAATATAGTTATGTCCGAATTTAATTTCTTCGACTATAATAACATAAAAATTGCTCAACTCTGAAAATGTATATTTCCATAAACATCCGCGGTCTAGTAATCAGTATATACTATGTGTAAACTTGAAAAATTAAAACACTACTGCATTTTTTGGTACGTTTAAAAAATGGTACACCTGAAGTTCTACTGTAACCAAATCCGACCTGTAATTAAAACTCGGAACATATTTGGTTGAGCGCTGTTCAGTGCGCTCTGATATGTTTGTAGTATAACGTTGTAAGCATTATACTATTTCCAAGCCAGATTAATGTGTTGGAACCGCTTTGAAACTAACTCACGTTCAACTATTGTTAATTAATTGTTTGTTGGAACTTGATGCAAAAGTGACTGTCTGATGTGCGAGTATAATCTTGATGCGTGTAAGTTGACGATATAAATGTATAATATGAGAGCATGTGAGTGTGAATATGTCAGTGAGTAAAAACTGTGCGTGTGTGCCCTCTAATTTTTTTTTAATGACATTCCTTGAGTAAGATGGGTGCGGATGGGGGGCGTTTACGCCATCAGCACCCGCCTTTAGCACCGTTCTACTATGGGCCAGAAATGAAAATTCCGCGACAATAAAGAAAGGAAGGAGAAAATACTTTTGAGCGGTAGTGTAACTGCTGCTTGGACCCACTGATACACTGTTACCGGTTGGATATAGGAGGCACTTGGATCCCATAAAATAAACAGCTCCTCTCGTAAAAAGAGCGCAGAACAGCTTAGGACAACCAGCTTTTCGAACTCGATTACTTTTTTAATTACGGTTCGTTTCTGAGCGCGACCCGCTCGAGCGTTTCCTGTGTCGCGCTTTGTTTTTAACTATTTTTAATAAATACTAACTACTACTACTAATAAATAATTAACTATTATTTAGAATTTAATTGCTAGCTCTGGCGGTATCTATCCTTGAAAATACAATAATAACGCGTAGGGTAATATAATTGCCTAAAACGCCATAAAAACGTACTGGAACCTCGATCATACGAATCTGAACACTTTCATTGGAAACAAAATGTGTTTTATTTGCGCATACAATAACATTTATTGCAAGGTTGAAACTAAAAATTTCTGTTTTTCTATATTTTTGGTATTGATCCAAAGTTTACACGTACAAATTTTCATAAAAATTCATCACCATTTCGCCCAAAAGAATTTGTAAAAATATGTTGATTTCTAGTACATGTATTTTTTAACAAATTCATTTTTTGAATAATTGTTTTGAATTCCGCATAGAATTGCTTGTAAATCGCATGTATTGGGTCAAACCCATCATGAGTATAAATAACTCTAAATACTTGACACGCCACGTCAAGCTCTGCCTTTGAGAACGTGCTTGTTTAATGGAGAAAGTTGCCGAATTCGGATTGATAAATAACTGGCTCGGAGTAAACGACACTCATCCAACAATATCATCATCGCACCATTGAAAAGTTCAGAACTTCTGAAATTCAAGAACTCGCAAAACAATCTCAGAGGCTAATTGTTACGATCAAAGAAAGAATCAACAAATTGCACTTTAAAATAAAAGAAATTGAGAATAAAACGTGTATAGTAAAACGTTTAGTAGATGTCGATCATCCGAAGCGTCGACTGTACAAAAGTTAATTCGCTGATTATCAATTACTCTAAAATAAGAATTAACTTAAGAGTTTTAACCGAATGATTGAGCAGGTACGTTAACTATTGATCACTCACAATCAGACTAAGTTGCCTCTCGCGTTTTCCGGTTATTGAACGTCGATGGTATAGATTACAATACGAAAACCATCATTCCGATCAGTCAATAATATCAAACGTCAGCATTTATAGTCACTAATCAGAGAACATGTAGGTTTGGAAATTGGAGCGCAAGGTATTTTGGACCGATAAATTCTATTTCAATCTGTTTCGTCCTCAACGTCAATCAACTTACTGCTCTATCCCTAAAACGTTTGCCACGCCCCGAATTGTGTTTCAGATTGAATTTCTGATACCGTTGCCGGGTCTCTGATATTTTTGAAAAGCATCTGTATATTTACAAGTAATGTAATTGCTTATAGATAAAGTCAGTTGCAAGGAAGGAATCAATCAACTGTCCAAAAACCGGTAACAAACACTTATACATGTATTTAGTAGAATGGTATATACACTGTTGGCCGAGCGTGAGCCAACAAAGCTCGTGACTATGTTACAGAAGTTGCAACAAAACATAATCTATATTCACTTTGATTTCATTTAAATAGAAAAACCCTCTGAGGAGGCGTATCTGCCGCAACGAATCAGTGATCGAGAAGCAAGGGGTTTGACCTTAACATGTTGAACGTCACAGTGAAAACGGCAATACCTGATCAGACACGATGTAATTTACTATATTTTATATACATCATAACGAAAAACAAGATTTGAGTACTTGTTCGTGTTCTTCTATTCCAACATTATTGTTTTAGTATGAAGCTTGCTCAAAATTTTGCGACAATCAATAATTATTTAATTAACACGGTGAACGTCACAGTGGAAACGCCCATACCCAATCAGACACTATATAATTGATTTTTTTCATATAAATCGTAAAAAAAAACAGATTTGAGTACTCAGTCGTGTTGTTCTGTTCCTATATTATTGTTTCAGTATGAAGTTTGTTCAGCGTTTTGCGATAATCAATAACTATTCGATTAAAATAAATTTGAGGTGTCGGTCACCGGTGACCACCGTGGCGTTCAACGTGTTAAATTAAATTTGAGGTGTCAGTCACCGGAGAGTGACGCGGCATTCGACGTGTTAAGATGGTGTCCTACGTTTTGGTAAATTCGTGCCCATCCTGACCTGTCCTTGCACGCTTGGCCCTGCGAAGGGAGACCGAGAGCTGTAATTGCAACTGACCCTGTATAATGGGCACAGAGTGCTCGCGTCGTTCCATGAGTTTATATTACGCCAATTGCTATTGAGAGGTCAGGAGTCAGTTCCCCAAAAAACACGTGGTGTTCAAAGGTAGTACGAGTGATTGAATTTAATGGTTATTTTCTGGTATTTTCATCTCTCATCCGCAGTAAAATACACGTACTGTGCAGAGATGACAAATTGGCTAGCGGGACGGCGCAGGGGCAAAAAGGGTACTCCGCCTTTGCTGCTTCCGAAACACGGTGCTATGTGGTCCCTATTAGTAGACGTGACCGTTTCGGCCAATAAGGAAAATGTGGGTGCTCCGTTTTTATGATTGAGTCCGACTAGGTGGGCCTATTCCATTATTAACCAAGTAGATCCGTATTCCTTCCATCTGCCAACTTATCAGCCATACACAGTCCCTTTCCTTTGCACTTGTAGGGCAGATTTTCTAAAAAAAATAGCTGTGTCTTCCATCAGCGCATCATCAATCCAAGCCCTAGCCAGTGTGTTACCACCCCTTAATAGCGTATACAAATATGAGTTTAATCTTCGTGGACAGTTTGTATACGATGTATCACAGCACATGTGACGATTAACGCAAATGGTTAATTGATTTATGTATTGAATACAAGTTTCCTTTCATACTAACAAAATGGGTACTACATTTTACAGTAGACGCTCCAATCAAAACGAGAATGAAGAAACAAACGACAATCATGATCCCATATTTTTAAATAACGTCTGCTAATATACGGAAACCGGGACTGACATTAATAAAGTCATACACAGGACGTTTCACTACAGGTGGTAAATATTTCAAGGGGAGATTCTACAAGCCAAAATAAGTTGAAAATCAGGAATGACAAAATTTCGGTGGAGGCTTCATTTTTTAGAAATCGATGTTTAAAAAGTGGGGTCTGGAACGTCTGTCGCACAGCAACTTGACCTACATATTGCAGGTCAGGCAGGGTCCGTTCAGTGGAGGTCAATGCACGACAAATTCACCCTATAGAACGCATACTTACCGACGTAACAGAAGCGATGACCTATGACATCGACAAAGTACAGAATTTCTGTGCCCACGATACCATGTGAGACGACACTGCGCTGTTGCGACAATTTTTGAAAAAGCACACACGTCATGCTGTACGACATTAAACCTGCCTACTTGCAGAAATCCACAAGGGCATATCAGAATCCGTCCGGCGGTATTCTCAAGTAGGGAGGGTGAATGCTGCTTCCAATACACGATTTTGTCCTAAAAGATCACACAAACACACACGGCGATTATTTCATTCGCATGGATTTGCGGCACGTCTATTAACCTTAAAAAGAAATACAGAGCACAGTGATATTTTAAGAATTTATGTTGTCTCCCAAAATATCCGGCAGGGTATGGTAGGTGCTGGGCCGCCATTGGGTGAGTAACGACACCCCCGAACCCGAGTTATATCCCATGCCTATGAAGACCCATATCATTTAAAAGGTCGGGTGCTCCTTCATGGATAGCGGACAAATGTCCTCGATAGTGTGACCAGTGTGGCTTAAACTGGAACCTTCGGAGGCTACTGCTGCGCGAAAGCAGCGCTGGTGTTCGGTTTCGGAGAAGTGCCATAGCGTATCTCCCGTCCGATCGCCAGCCTGTGAAGATCCAAAGAGCCTGAAGGCTCTGAGGATTCGAAATGAATCTCCGATCAATTGAATGGGGCTGAAGAGTCGAACAAGGACCGGTTCGAACAGAGGAAGCTTACAACTGCCTACCGGTCATCTCTTCAGTTTTGGTCGGGGGCAGAGTGAGCGTACAGGCGTGTACGCAGTGAGTTCGCCGCCCCGTGGTTCCCCGTGGATACGGCGTTGGCCATTGGAGGAGCTATCCTCCCTTGGCCACGACGTAGCTAAGGGACTCATCCGCAGAAAACGCTCTGCAGCACTTCTGGATTTTTCCGCGCTCGTCCCGAGTCGGTTTCGTCGGTGGTAAACCAACCGATGCCGATATATGGGAAACCCTCAGGGGCGGCTAGTCACTTGCGACCGGTTACACTAAATGTCTCCCAAAATACACTTCATGAGAGATTTGTTAATATTTTATGTATCGTTCAGCAATTGCTATTTCGAATCGATTTTCCTATGCTGTCACTGAGGCAGATCTGAAATGCTTTTTTAAGACATTAGAAACATGAATATATAAGAGTGGTAGTTACTGGGAGTATTTATGGTGTATCAGATCAAGATTTAAAATAAACCATAACGTCCAGGGAGGATACCAATCTTTTAGCTCTACATGGTGGTACACGCACCTGAAACAGGTCATACCTCTATTCTGATTGCAATTAGAAAAGAATGTTAGAGGAAAAAGGTAAATGGTTCAAAGGGGACTACATATTTAGGACCATAGTTTTTCGCAAATGCTATGATGCACGTGCACTTTTCAGTTGCATCATCTTTTGAAATAGAAGAGTATATTTTTTTGCATGAACCAAATGCCCTCGTCATTCCGCGTAAAAGAGCGTTAGGGTAAAATGGTCGAAAAGTGATTAGTTCGCGAGATATTTTCAATAAATGTTTTCATTAAAGAAGCTCAAACGTTTGATTTTTTGTAAGGAAAGGTTGATTGGAAATCCAGTCACGTTATGTGCGTATCTAATAAATAGAAGTTCACCTATGTTACAAAAGTATCTCGACATCTGCTAAAAGATTGCACACTTTGGTGATCGCTGGATCTCCTTCAAAATCACTTGCCTCAATTATTTTTGTAAGACTACTCAAACAGGAACTGTTCATTAGATTAAATATTGAAGAATTTATGCTTCAGAAATATTTAGTACATTTATTTTCTAGGAGTAATAAACAAGTTTAGTTTATCTATTTATTCGAGTTACACGTATAATGATCAAGTAGGTAAAGTCACGTATAAGTGACAACAGCCGTAAAATGTTAAAAACTAGTGTCGTGCGTGGATACTTTAGGAAAAAACTGACCTCATACAACTGAAACCAAGATTGTTAAGATCAGAAAATGGAAAACGATATCGTTACATTCAATTAGCCTAGATGCTTGGCTGAATACTAATCCAATAGAAAACCTGTAAGCTACCATGGAACAAAAGCTGCATGGAAAATGTACTTTCATTTTAAAAGGTTAAACGAAACATATTTACAAGACAATGTTATAAAGGATAATAGGTGGTACAACCGGAAAAGTAGAGATTGTATGGTAGAAAATATGGGATATACAGAGTGTGTCGGAAGGAGTAGTACAACCAGGTAGGAGGGTTTAGATGAAACAACAAAACGAAAATGTACAATGGAACTTCTTTCTTTAATCTCCGTTTAAAAAAAAAGTTTGGTTTAAAACTTTGCCGGGTTCGAGTGTAGTTCGCTTGATTGTATTTATTTGTTACTTTTCACGAAAGCCTCTAAACAGTCTCATTATATCTGACCGTCATTTTGTGACTTTTTGACGCATTGAGCAAAAATTTATGTAATTCTTACAATTACGTAGTACTGATTTTATCAGATAAATAATACAATGTTTATTCATTAATACAATACAAAAATGAACAGCTTTATGTAAGTACACACAAAATGTTCTTTGTGTACCGCAATTTAATATGTAACAAATAAAACGTTATAAGTTTGCTTTCCAATATTACTTCATAAATTTTAATTATAGTCCCCACAATTGCATTCAGTTGTTTATATTATGTTGACAATACATTTAAAACGTACAACAAACTAATTGGAAAGTGGTTAATGCATTCCCTATTTATCTAGTCACCAGTCAAAGTAAATAAGTTTTACGCGAATGAAAAGAACTGATTGTTTTTGCTGGCACAAACTGTCATTAGGGATGCAACCAGTTTCTCGACTCCGTGAAGTAAGAAACTTGATCATACTAATGCTATGCTAATGACTTGCCAGAAAAAAGAGGGCCGAGCTAGAACAATTGTGGTGTGAGTCAAACACGCGCAATTCCAGGTAAAATGGGAATATATTCTGGTTTAAATTAAAAAAACATTTGTCCGACTTTTTTACACTGCCATTGAACAAACAAATGCATTTATAAACATTGCATGCATTATATCTAATTGTAAGTTATAGGAAATTATATACTATATAAAATATGTATTTTTATCAAGATTTTATAATTAGAAAGATTTTAAAACTTTGAATACGGGATCAATGTGTCCTGTCTAGTCTACACGTTTCAAATGTACCACGAATTCTTATTAAGTGTTTTTTGAAATACAGTGCCAGGAATTTTTAAGATAACAGTTAGTAACTTTTGAAGTATTAAAGAAATATGTTTCATTTGTAAAGTTTAAATTCAATGAGATTATTATATAGGGTAGTAAGGAAAGGGTTCGGAACTCTAAGGGTAGATAATATGTACTCACCAAATGGAGGAAGATACTCGTAATAAACATAGGTCGAAAAATTAATATTTTTAAAGATTTAAACAATTTTTCGTTTCGGTTAAGGCATGCAATTCTCTAGTGTGAAAATGTGAGGCACGTGTCGAAATTGGATGACATTTAGACATCCTACTGTAAAGTTTGGAATTTACAGAATTCTCCTTATTTCTTCTTTTGGAAGAAGAACTGGTATGATAAATCGCTTGCTTTAACCGAAACGAAAAATTGTTGATAACTTCGAAAATACTAATTTTTCGACACATGTGTATTAGGACTTCTTCTTCCATTTGGCGAGTGCTATCTACCCGTAAAGTTCTGAATTCTTGTTTTTACCACTCCGTATGTTAGAAATGAATCGTGGTTATTGAGCGCCAACGAATCGCTATTTCCGTAAAGCACTCTGGCTCAGCCTCAACCTAACGATTCCGAGTCTCGTTGAAAAGATTGCGTTCGCCGTGTATAATGGAGATACGCCGAATGAGTTGTGGTTGATAGAGGTTACTCGCCTCGCGACCGTTAGAAAATACTCGCCTGATTTCTTGTGATTTCGAATGATTTCGAATGATTTCGAATGAATTCTGTATGATTTCTCAACGATTTCTGCTCTCGCGAAGGCTGCATGCCTTTCAATAAGTTCTGTTCAGGGAGGCGGTGACCTAGACTACGAATCAGAAGCCACGATAGATTTCCGGAGAAGGTTTTCCAAAATGAAGTCTACGCCCACCTTGCTGTGGGGGATGAAACATCGACGGCGCCAAGAAGTCGGAACCTTCCCCGAATGAGACAATGTGACCGTTGTTCGGCCAGGCGATATTGTAGTTTTACGATGCATGAATTACAATTGAATCCGAAGGAACGAGACTTAGGAGCACGGGTGGTCGACGGTTGACTTGGAAAATGTAAATTAACCCTTAAGTGTATTACAGGGGCTGCAGAGACCCTGTGCAATTTCAAACTAATAATTGTTTAATTTTTACCGGATAGATAAATAGAAATCAATTTTCCTTAAAGCATTAGAAGCATAATGAGATAATAGAGGGTTACATAAATCTTCAAATAATTATATCAACACATATTAAAAAATTATTAGTTTGAAGTTGCACAGGGCTACTACGGCCCCAATAATCCACTTAAGGGTTAAAAGAAACCCTCAAAAATAGCAATCCAATGACCGCATCGTAATCCTAATAAAAATTCGAGCGTAACGTAATTTTCAGGGTTGCGACGCGACAGTGGTGTTCGGGATAAAAATTGGGAAACTTGTTCCTCGACGGTTTTAGGGTAAATGCTGTGTTGGATTCCGAGTTAAGGTATCGAGTACAACACTTTTAAAATCGAAAAAGAGGTTTATTCTGCTATATGCTGTAGCGTTGCAGAAGAATCTGACCGACTTCGCAAATTCCTAGGCAGATATATAGTATCTTAGGGAAAGGGAAGGGGTATGGATGATCAACCTTGACGAACTCGGCCCCTGATGACTAAGGGTAGCGTTCGTTTGGAGACACTGTTCGATTTGGAATGTTTTGCATAAACAAGTTGACTCAGTGTAGACGATGAGTTGGACATAATCATAGATAAAAGTGGCTGGTCATCCACCAGCTGAGCGGTCATACACAGACCTCTTACCAGAAGGAACATTCGCCTCTCCCACTCTATGGCCAGATCCTCAAGAGCAATGTACCTTTTTTGAAAGTAATAAGGACGAAGTATTGGCTCAAATTGGTCTTCTTTATATGAGTGGAGTGCTTAAAGCAAATGGATTAAATACATCTGATTGTGAGTTATGGTCCAGTGATTTAGGACCGCCAACATTTAGAGCTGCTATGTCACAGAGACGCTTTCATGTTTTACGCAATTGTTTACGACTCAATGATAAGGATGCACGGTCTGTAAGATAAAAAGATAACAAATTGGCGTCAATTAAAAGTGTTTGGGGAACTTTCTCTGTAATTGTAGTAGAAGCTATTCTCCAGGGGAATACGTCACAATCGATGAGCAGTTGCTGAGTTTTCGAGGCAGGCGTCCGTTCAAAGTTTACGTACCAAACAGGTCTGATAAATACGGCATGAGAACTGATATCGCGATTCCAAAACGTTTTATATGATGTCAGGTATTCTTTATGTTGGAAAAGCAAGTAGAGATTGTAATATCATAGAATTTGTATTATTTTTTTAAGTTACTTATGTTGTAGAATCTCATATACTTGCGTTTCGATTGAAAGAATTTGATCTAAAACTAATTGATCATTTGACGTTGCATATGACACCGTGTAACTATTTACGCAGAAAAAAAAATATCTTACTGTTCTAGGGCTAAAAATCCTAACTATTTATGTACTTACTTCTAACACCGTACATTCGTACCACAAACGCGAGTATGCGGAAGAAAGAAGAAATCCGCATGTTGCAGACCAATACGATTTAATCTGTTCGATTGAAAATCATGGCCCAGAAACATTGCTCGATTAACCATTAATGATTTAGGTTTCACACACGAAACTCTGTGAAATAGACGCTTCATTCCTGAACTTTAGTTGGTCCGTGCCCTCTCTTAAACTGCAAAAGGCGCATCGACTGGAAAGGAATTCGAGGGAAGAGCGATTTCCCTCGATATGAAAATCGTTCAACCGAGTGTGAATCGCTGGAAGGAAAATATAACGTATTGTACGAATGTACGCATGGGCGAGGGGTATATAACACATCGTACGTAGTATGCGGTGTGTATGTATACACGTACTTAATACCGTACAATCACAAACGAGTTGCACGTGTGTCGGTGACCATGCGCAAGAAAAATCGCAAGATTTCTCCTGTTCCCGTTATACCATTCGACCGATAAAATTTAAGGTTCCCCCGTTTCACCGAAATGGTTATGCCAAATTTTTCATTTCTCCCTCCAGTCAATACCTTTCAATACACGTTAACTTCACTGTTCCGTAGTAGAGTACGTACAGGTGATACTTCAATTTATGTATGATGATCATTTAAAAAGGAAAATGGTTAAAAATCGCCAACCTTGAATCTTGTTGGCAACGTATTATATGTGTGTAACATGCATGTATGAGTTCTAAGGAACCCGAAAAGTGCAATTATTTTAATTGTCATCTGATGAGAAAATGATAAAAAATATTCTTGCTCTTAAAAAATACTCTTTGATTGATGATCCATTAGTGTAATAATCATACAGAGAATTGACGGATGAGTTCTTGAGTTTCGTGCTGAGCAAAACCAAAAAATTGTAAAATTGTTGTTTAGTAAGGACAACAAGTGGCAACGCGTTCGTTGATGCGTTACCGTGTCCTAAAATAAATTTCGTTTGAAATAACGCATAAAGAACTGACTTTATAAAACAATGCACGCCGATATTTTTTTATATTCTTTACGTACAAACAAATAATATAAATATTATGATTTTTTAAGCTCGTTCGAAGGTCAACTTGTTGTTACAAACTAAAACGTATATTTATTTGTTAATATTACGGTAAGTAAACAAGGAGGAATTCGATGACAGTAACGCAATCAAAGACTTTCACAGTTTGATATTTAGTAAAACCGAAGAATTATATTATAGCTACATGAAAACAATCGATTGGTTTATTCTCCATAAGTTTTCACAGAGTAGCAGGAAATTATTTTAATTACTCGTCCTAATAGTAAAATTACTTATGGTTATCGTGAAGCACCGTTACCTTTTTGCACTATGAACATTATTGATAACTAACAATAAGACTGTTGAGAATTGATTCACTGTATTTTTTATGGTGCTCGAACTTTCACCTTCAACCTTTTCCTCTCCACGTCAAAGACCTTTGAAAATCATGTTCTACTCATTTAGACACTCAGTTTCATTTTCTAAATCAAAAAGCTCAGTTTTATTTCTACGTCGAGCATAATTCTACTTCTAATTTGTTGATCTTCAGTTCTGAAATAGTCGAGTCGTTTACCGAACCTCTGTCCGATCGAATAAACTTCACTTTCAGAACTTGGTTGTCGAAAAGTTTACTTGAGTAAGCTTCAGTCCATTACGGTAGGATATATGAGAATGTATATAATAATTTAGACGATACTTTTCGATAATTATTATTCACACAATGTTGAAACCTCGACTGCAGATCGATCATATTCAGATTTCTTATAAACTTTATCATGCCGAATGACAAAGCGATTCAATAGTTTGCATTATTAGACATTCTCGTATAATTTGATTCCGAAAACAAGGTGATTTTTATTTTAACAGGAAGAATTTTCATATTTATATTCACAGTAAACTCTTTTTTTTATTTTTGCTAATTTATATTATAATTACTTTGTGCAATAATTTGAAGTCCCTACGTTGGAAAATACCGTATTATATTCGCAAATATCTGAATTATTTAAACCAGGTTGCTGGAAGTCAATGAGACTGTCTTTACAAAGAATAGTTTAAGTTCAGTTATAAACATTGAGAAAGGACGGTTGCATGCAGAAAGTATAAGAATGCATGATGTCTGGAAAAGAAAATTATAATAGCAGAATATGTATCGAATATTTATAATTCTGGCGCTTTTCAAGTCGGATCACTGAACTTGAAAAGGGCCTGCTGTCACGAACGAGGTGACAGCACCTTGAAAACCCAAGTGGCCAAAATAAATAGACCGACACAGGTCGGGAAACGTGAGGTCGTTTCTGGTGCATGAAAGTGTAAACCCAGGTAACAAAGTGTGTCTCGGCACGAAATGCAATCTGTTACAAGTATCACATGCTGCTTCTTTGCCAACACATCCTGCTAGCAATAAACAAGGAACGTGGCGACAAGTGATATCGCTTATACGCGTGTTCTTCTGCATACAACGCGATACTCTGGATAATTGATCGACTCGGCGTTTAGCATTTGCTTCGCTAGTCTCGTGATTTTTCACGCTTTGAACTTGCGAACAAAAAATTGCTCATACCGCAATCACATTTTATAAACAGTGACGTATTCCCGAAATGCTTCGATGTACAATGTATCTTTTATTCCTAAATTAATAATTGACTTCGTTTACATTTTTTGTCAAATTGTACTTTACTTTTATTTGCCTGTATAAATGTTTGAGGGGGTATTCTGGTTTGCGGGTTAAAAAATCGATTTTTTTGCATTTATTCAGTCCTTATAACCTGGAGAGTATGGCTGCCCAATAATTTTTCGAAATTGGATGAATTACCAGAGTCATGGGGGTTTGAATGACTCAAGACTATGCCAAGAGAATGACTGAAGAAAATCTTGAAACGCGGTTTTCTCGAAACCAAGTTTTCCAACACTCTTCCATGGTTTTCTCGGAAACTACTGGACCGATTACTTTCCCCTTTATACTGCATACACAGAACATCTGTCGCTATCGTTCCTATTAAAATCAGGTCAATGTTTTCAAAACTTCGATTTTTTGGGCATCGACGTGTTACGAAACCTACAGGACAAAACGTATTTTTGACTTTAACCGACTACCATTTTGTAGAAAATTTTCTGAAATTTATGAACGTGGTAGGGACAATAGCAACGCTCATAAAGATTAAAAAAACACTGAGCTCAATTTTTTCTGGGCAACAGGAAAGCCGCCAGCCTTGGGAGAAGTCAGCAAGGATGTTCAGATGACATCGCATGCCACGAGTTATAACTTTGAATGTTGAAAACATTTTAAGCCTTTATTATGAATTTAAGTAGCCAGAATATGAATAAAGGTATATACAAAGCACCAATATTGCAACTTTTTTTGTTGTCTAGAAATAAAATCGCAAAATCGGCAGAAAAATTGGCCGTCTAACCCAGAATACCCCTTTAAACGTCTACAAACTGTCTGAAATTTGAAGAAATAAGAAATTCTTTACTGTTTCTTTCCTGATGAGTCATACGTATTATTATAATGAAATATTCAGTTTAACCCGTGTTCTAACGAGAAACATTTCAGCACATCGTGTACGTTTCTTTCAAAAATTTTCAGAACTGAAAGGGTTAATAAATGTACATCACGATGTATTATATAAAATAAGTTATTACATACGTTTACATAATTTCTTCAATGTTTTTAAATGTTCTTTGCACGTCCAACTATTTTTACGAGTCTTCAATTAAAACTCAGCATCTTCCACCATTAAAATTTTGAGAATGATAAACTTATTTGATTAATTAAGAATATTGTTATTTTTTATTTATGTGTTATACAACTTGTTTTTATACGTTAGAATGTTACATAGTGGTATACAATAATTAATTGTATTTAACCTTTTAACGTTCTTGTAATTGAACATCTTATGTATCTTCTACTTTTCTGTAGTATAGTACTGGTGCCGGTATTGTAACAACAAACAGAATTGTTTGTTTTCTCATTTTTCCTGGAACAGTTCGCTAAGTGCAACGAGTTTCCAAGAAGTCGCAGTTGCACACACGAAACTCTTGCAATGAGTTTGTTTTGCTTATCATTTGCAATGTTTCACAGTGTAGCATGGAATATATTTTTGTAATTCGCCTACTACTTTCATGTATTTTTACTTATCGTTCTCTTTTTAATGTACTTGCTTGACCTGTGTAATTACGTAGTTCTTATTTATAACAAGACCCCTGTTACAAAAATGCATAATATGAATTTCATATCGGTTATCATCAATATAATTTAACGTTTGAAACTTGATTCTACTTGATTTTAATGTTAATTTTAAGGTAAAATATGGAAAGTGTACGTATGCAAATTCACAGACCACGATGGCGCAGGATACCTGCTAAACGGTTGGGCACTATACAAATATGTGATTAGTAAACATGATATGGGCATATGATATGTCAACCTGACCAGGGCACTAATAAGATGTTTTATGATCGTTAAATTTTATGACACATATACCCAGTCAGTATGTGTGTGCAAATACACGGGTGTTAAAAACGGTTCGAGACATTAGAAGCATGTAATAATTGCAAAGAGGAACAAAAAATGTTTAATTAATATAGGTTCAAGTATTATGGCCAGTTAAAAGTGCTTCATGTGAGCCGCCCTTTTTTAAAATGGAAAAAGATTAATTTTAGAAAAAGTGAGTTACAACTAATTTCACTTACAGACTAATGTCGTCCTTTTACTATTTGTGATATTAAAGTCAAGATGTTTCAATATTCCTACGGATTAGTCAACAGAAGTTTAGCTGTTAAGCAGAATTGCATAAATGTTTTTTTTAATGCGATAAATATTTAATTAGTTTATCTAGGGTAAATCAGGGTCCATTTTACTTTTTTAAATAGCACCATAAGGTTATCTTTCTTCAATAACTTGCATGGAAAATCATTCTTAAATGTAATGAGATTCCTTATTATTGCGTAAGTCAAACATTAATGTAATTCAGTGATACTTTGTAACTGAATGTAGATAGTAAACAGACTTGTCACAGATTCGATCTCTTGCCTATGGTACGTAATCGTATGTATTATTATTAATAGATAATAATAAAATATTCGAATTGCTGGAAATTATCTTAAACTTCTATTAAAAACTGTTCATACTTGCGGCTGTTTAATTGCGGTTATTTGATTATTCATGAGACCGCGCCAACTGCTAATAGACCAAGGTTTTTGCTTATCCACTTCTCTCATCGACCGTGGATGCCCACTTGACCAGTACTGCAATTCTGCAATAAATCCAAATGAAATTTTACGTGCAGTATTGCCCACATTGAGTCGCTTTAGAGCATACATCGATGTTCAATCACCAAATTACGTCCCCTTTGAAATCAAACCACATTTGTCTGAAGCATTTTTTCACTGAAGTAGGTGAGTTTTTTTTTTATTGAAGCAATTTGAATCCCCATATGGAGATTATTTTGCAACACAACGTACAAATGTTCCAAGGAGAGTAGTGCACTCAGGGAATGAGTGAAGATGAGAAAGTTTTGATTAGGCTGCACCACATTTAGCATTAAAAATTAATGAATCGTTGATTATACATACTTCTTACTACCGTCTTGTCTAAATCGCTGCAGACGCAAGCACTTCCTGCAAAGATTGAATTTTCTTATTTCCTTCCGTCTGTATACACAGCATAGGATTCTTTTTATTTAATCAAGAGTTCTAATGCTAAATTGAAATTTCTTACATTTATTAACAACTTGCCAAATTCTATATAAATATTAATATTACTTGTAAGAATGTTGTAATCATGAGCCAGTAGACGACTTATTGAGGTGGCCTGCCTTAAATGCCTCATCCTGTATATGTATAGCAGTTAAAATTTATCAATCTCGCCTGAAAATTGTACCATCAGTTTTAAAGGCAGAGTAATTTATATTTGTGTCATTTTAATCATAATTTCCATAAACGTAAATATGGAGTAGAACTGTTTTATTTCTTTCAATTTGTATTATTTAAGATTGTGAACTGCGTTCTAACGCTCTGCGTTCAAGCGTACAGTACATTTATTGAAATACATATTTATACATATTATTTTCATGCTTTACAAAAATAATGATACACTAACATTTATAAATTTCTTGTATCATAATAACGTTTCAGTACTCTAATTCATTTAATTTAAAAAATATTTTATAAGAATAATTTCCATATGTCACGTACAGATCGAACTGGAATACATAGAAGCAGTTTTTTAACTAAATGCTCGATACATTGTATTTCAAAATGTGATTCATGCATGTAAATTACTACAGTCAATGCAAGTAGTCTCATAACATGGCGAAACAAGATAACTGGTATCTGCAACACGTTCATCTAACTTTGCTAACGAATAGTTGACGAAATTTGTATGCTGTTCATCGAAACGCAGCCCGGGATGAACTAATTTCTAGCTGTTAATTTCTCACAACGAAGTACTATGTGTCTTTCAGAATGCTTTGTATAAATTTACATCCTGAATATAAGGGTGGGGCAATAACTTTGTCTACCTGGAATATTTCCGTTATTTGTAATAACATGGGAAAATGTTTTATATAAAAATTGTATTGCATGGAAGAGGACTTAATGTGATGCAAATATTTATGTTACTGGAGACATAAAGAAGATTTTAGGATTAATTTTGTTTTTTAACCCCAGTGCCATATTTTTTGTTTGGTGATTCATGCACTCTTGCTCTTCGAATGAAAACTTCATATTCACTATTTCACTGTATTACTGACTAACTGATCGATTAATATTAAACGTCTAACAATACGTTATCTGGTAATTCGCCTGTTTCGCCTGACTTTTCGCAATTTGTCGTTTATTTTCATTTCTTCTCTATTTCGCTAATGTTTACATACGAAATTGGGGTGGTAGTTTATTTACATTCAAAAAACGCGATATAACGCAAACATGGCAATATAACGGGGAACAGCGATGCCGCAGTTGTTTATTTTAGCAGCACATTTAACCTTGATTGACCTTAAATGATAACTTGCAGAAATCGTCTGAATAACAGCTATTGCACCAAAGATAAAAAATGATAGCATTTCATTTAAAAAAACGAAGTTGACCTTGAAATCTCCTCGAAACTTCATCTGTAATTGGTGAACATTGAACCGGAGCGAGAACGCAGTTCACTTTAACAGAGAAACTTCGAACACGTTCGTCATTGTTAGCCCATCTTTAGACCCTGATGAAGCTAGTTGCTACGATGGCGGAACATTGGAACATAACTGCGCAAAAACGCGGCTTACACCCGAAAGGCTCTCGCAACTATAATGCAATCATATGTCATAAATGAGCCGTTCTTTCAGAGAAAATGTACACTGAGTGAGTTTGAATTTGTTTTTTAATTTTATGAATAATTCAAGAATGATAATTAATTTACTGCAAATGCAGTAAGGAGCCGCTTATGGCGAAAACTCATACCCGTCACTTCTGAATGGCAAAGGAATCGGAATATTATTTCTTCGGTAACTTGAGGACAGTCTCTTATAACTAGACTCTGGATGTTTATATAAATATACACTTTTACAGTTCAATAGTATTTATGTTACCGCAGTTAGAGCAAGGAAACTTTGACAAGCTGTAGTTTGTTCCGTAAATGGTTGAAAAATGTATTTTTTATTTTTTCAAGATTTTAAATATGCGATTGTCAGATTTTTGCCTATGTTAAATTGCATAAGCATCCGCAGTTTACTTATAACTTTTTCGTATTGATTCCTTTAACCACTGCTGCCACAGCTGAAGCAGCAAATGGCTGGAAACTGACCCAGTGACTCGATTATTACGACTCGACGCAACAAACGAGTTGCTATGGTATTGGAGATACCCATTTAGAATATCTATCTTTCTTCGACCATCAAACATGTAATGACTTTTCCGGAATTTTCCGGTATAAACATCACATTGTGCCTACCATATCTAGAGCTGTATGTTTGTCAAACTTTGTAGACTGACAGGAAGTCGGTTTACTGGAGTATCTCCAGTGTAGTCACGCAATATTAATTTGACATGTGACATGCATATGTATGATAACCCACGAAACAAATATTTTAGGATGATACTCTTGCGGTGATTGCGTTCCGGAGGAAATGGAGAAAAAAAGGGAAAGAAGAAAAAGGATAGAGCGTTTCGTCCAGGTCCTTCTAGTGGGCCTAACAGTATAGCAACCTAGCAGGCCTGTGACTTAAAGTTAGACACGGAATATTGAGGTTCACGTTGAAAGATGTATATGTCTGAATCGTAGAACGATCGAGGACTTGCGGGAACGTCGTGTGCTGCTGATCCCTTTGTTGGCGAGTGTGGCAAGTGCCGCCACACTCTAATCCTTAATTTTAAAAAAATGAAATTAAAAGGGAACGGAAAGAACAGATTTCCTGGGATTTGAACACAAATCTCTCGGTTGGCATACCTGGATTCTCGAACTACGGCTACCTCAACTGTTAGAAGACCTCTTCCACTCTAGGGCAGTTCCAGAAATACACTGTAACAATATAATTAATTTTTTTTTATTAAAATGTTATTCACGCAGTAACATTGCATAAGACATGTTTGATTGCTTCGTCACGGTCTACAATTTGCAAGAGCACCAAAATCGACTTAGCGACTCTAAAATTTTAATGTTTGAACCCATTTTGTATAACAGCGGTGAAACGTTGGTGATTAATATTTTATAATTTCTTTGTACCGATCGATACTCACATCTTAAATTAGATTTCATTGAAAAAGCGCTCGCCCAGGTCGTGACCTCCCATTCGGTCCAAACTGTACTCTATCACATTGAATAAAGTAATCGTCAGTATTTGGTGGTTTCGATTTACTAATGTAATGGCCGGTGCATTATACCATCACCGCGATACGAGTTAATTTTAGATCAAGCCACACAGATGGAACGTTCATTCCGTTCGAATGGACGACGTTTGGCGTCTGAGCATACCCATAAAACGATCATAATATTTAATGATCCACTGTCGGCCGGAGCGCTTTTGACAGCCGGTTGCGGCTACGTGTTTCGGTAACATCCTGCAACTTTCACCGATTGCTATCTGGCGGAGTTCTAGCGAAATCGCGGCAACAAATTGAACGGAGATTCTATTTTCATGTTTCCTGTATGATTCGCCAAACTATTCTTCGGGCGAAACGAGTTTCGAATGAGTTAGCGTTGCGCACATTAAACGCGCGAGAGGGCGAACGGCGAGACGGCTAAAGAGAGAACAGGAGGAGCCAGAGGAACCAGAGGAACGCAAGTTACTGAAAGCGAGCGCCAAGTGATTTCAGACGGCCGAGATATTTCAGGCTCCAGGAATGGTGAAATAAAGCGGCAGTGTGTTGGCCTGTTCATGGCTCGTTATTATGCTATATGCCGTGTCCTCGCAGGTACTAAAGTCCTTGCCGTAATGGAAATGCGAAGAGGGACGACGCGGCGCGAAGTTACGGCTACGAAAGATAAATGTACCGACAAAAAGGACGGCGGTCCTGTTACCATGCAAAGAAGCAAACGAAGGTTTAACGCTGATAAAAAAAAAGTGGCAATTCGAGGCAGGTTTATCGTAGAAAAAATTGAATGAAACGATAGAATAGGAAAAATGGGCGCAACGTGAATATCGAGGGGATATAAATCTACGAAGGATTTTCTAAACCTGTTCTTTCTTGAACAACGAAAGCAAAAATACAATAGGAATGATATAGTATAGTAATCACTTTTACAAATTAGTAAATATGTTTTCGTATTCTTGATGTGTTACATTAATAATGAATACGACAGCTTTTTACATTATTCATACACACTTGCTAAAATAATAAATGAATTTCAGTTATTCAAACGTTCATAAATCCTTATGTGCCGTCAACAGAAATATCATGAAATGTAGAATGTTTAGAACAGATAGAAGCGTATGTGCTACACTCGGCCATCCGTATTTTGTTTGAAATACTGATTATTAATAATTGGTTCCTTCTACTAAGGAAAATAAGTAGTAGAAAGCAGATAGAAAATCGATTATAGTTAACAAAGGACTAAGAAGGTTTGTATTAATACTTCTATATCTTTTCTGTCTAAGTTACAAATTCAAAGTAAAACATCATTTTTCTTTCCCTTATAATTGGAGATTTAATAACGAATATATTTCCAGTCAAGGGAGTACTTTGTATCCCTCCCCATTACAATTTAGAGGAAAATGTAAATTACCAAAAGAATACAATAATGTATAAGTGTGAAAAAGTGTTATTAAGAGAAATTCTTAAAAAAAATATAACAGTTAAACTAATCAATTTTAAAGTATCTGAATGCTCTTACTATATAAAGAAAAGTAGCTAAAACAGGTATATAAATTTTAAAAAACCAGCGTTTCACTCGTAAGTGGTAAGTGTACGGAACGAATGCAAGACGAAGAAGTTACGTTGTTTTATGACCAATACAATAGAATATATCAATTTTTTGAAAAACGGAGGTCACCTTTCAACCATGTCGTATACAATGACTTTTAAAGTCATACGAGGTCAGGTATGTAAGAAACAGTTTGAACATTTCTTAGTATTGTATTTACTAGTATGCCTTATTGATAAGAGTACGTATCGTGTTCAATGTGACTGCTATTGTGTTATTGACTGACGAAATCCTTGTACGACTCTAAAGGTCACTGTATACCACGTGGTTCAATTCTTCATGACAGTCGCTTTCATATCACGCAAAAAGATATATAACATTCCATTTAAAAAATTGAAGGTCACCTTCGTTCTTCGCAAAATATTGTAAATATGAAAAAAAATTGATATATTCTATTGCATTGGTCTTAAAACATCGTCAAACATTTTCCTTTTCCACTCTTTCTGTATGCTTGTCATTTACGAGAAAAACGCTGGTTCGTAATAACGCGAATACCCCGTACGTTCGATAAAAATATCCCGAACCTTTTTAAGCAAATTATAATCAGGATACCTTCAATTTTCGTGGAAATTAATTATTGCTGCTTGATTTGTTTGAAAGTGCTGAAATGTCAGACGCTCATGATCGTTGAGATATGAAATTGCCGGAGTGATTACACAGTTTGCGGTTTTATCTGACGTAAGCAGAAAATGAAAAAAAGAAGAGGAGAATGAGATGGGAGAAGCGAAGACACGTAACTTCGTTCCCATTACCCTCCCAAAATTGGACAAGGTGGGCCGAAGAAGAAGGAAATATTTGGAGTGACTGGGGGATCGAGGCGTGCATATTTGCCAGCAGGTGGTATAAAGAGCTCGAGATACTGTCGTCATAAATAGGGATGTAAGCACCCGCGGGACTAAGCAGGCAAAATTCTTATTATTTTGCGGCATTATAAAGGGGGATGAAGTGTAACGTCGACGTCGGCACTCCGGTGATTTCTACTCATTTTCGCGAAAATAATCTTGCGGAACTACGCGAATCAGATTCCCCTGCATTTCTCGCCCGAAAATTCTCGGAGTCCCCATTACCTTCCCTTGGTTTATTTCAGTGGTGGATACGAACCACGACATTACGCTTGTCATTCGATTAAAACGAGTGGCGGTCAATACTGTCCAAATCCTAAGCTACAGCAGTGCTCCTTACCCATTTCACTTAAATAGCCGTGCTGTTAACTACCATAGTCCTTCATTCTCCACATTAACAAGATATGTATTGGAACACCGCGATTCTAAACGAATCACTCCGATTGTAAGACCGTTTATGTCAAATAACTGCGACCGTATTTGAACGATGCGCTGCACTTCAAATTAATGAGGACCTGCCGCTGTTAATTTGGAGGTTGAATTACTGGACAGTTGACATTTACCAAAGGCAGTGGCAAAGACCGGTGTGACATTTATTATGTTGTAAAATTAAGAATATGAGTATTTATACATATATCACTTTTTTGTCCCGAAGACCTTAAGACTTAAAGCTTAAGTGTAAAGTCAAATTCAAAAGTCTGTTGTTAATACATGTATACAGGGTGAAGAAGGTAATTTGATTATCCTGAATGTCTCGCTTGTTTCTGATGGTAGGAAAAAAATGTTAAAGGCAAATCGTGATTTGTTCGAAGGCGCAAATGTTATGGTAAGCGAACAATTTTTCTCGACGTCATGTTTTTCGAGATTTCAAGGTCATCATCGATGTTTTTGTAAATTGGAGTGCATACTTTATCTTTATGGCGTGATAACCGGGGTCAAGACCAACCCAGCGATCTATACTACCACGATCTTTATGTGGCCTTGGGTACGAAACATTCAGGAATGTTTCGGAATAGATGCGAATAATGAAGTTACTCCTGATTGTATATAAACAACATATTTTATTGTCTTAGTTATTATTAAATATTTTTTTACGCGCATTGATTAAAGTTAACGTAAAAGACTGCAGTTCGCATTGGGACTGTTTGAAATTACCATGTTTATAAATTATGGATTGCTGCACCTGTTGTCTTTGTACCATTCACAACATTACACTTTTATATTCTCATTTCTTTATAGAGAGATTTTATTTCACGATTTTATACACTGTTTCGAAGTTTTTATACACAGAGCATATTGATAAATGGATTGTCATATAAATCTTGATAAAATTTAAGTAATTTCCCCAGATTACCACTTTTTCCGAAGTTTTGAAAAATTCTGTTAACCCAGTGAAGAGTTTCACAACGCATGTGAAGACTTTTTCTCTGGTTTTTGCCGTTTTTCATAAATTTTCTATAAAATGTCGGCTAACTTTCAGAACAACACTTAGGAAGACACATTTTTCAGCGAAATACTTCACGAATTCTGTGCAACGTACATGAAACAACATAGTCCGTGGCGCACACACAAATGAGCACGTAGTCGGAGCTCATTTCACACTGCAAATGTCACCGGTAAATCTTTTAAAAGTTAAACACACCTTTGAGTTCTAAATTTCCGTGCTGATATTTGAGAGAGTTTAATAAACTGCATTAGTTTTCTTATAAATTATTGCAGAATACATGTTTATTAAATAATAATAATCACAAAGAAAAGCAAGAAGTTTTTGTAATATTCCTTAAAATATTTTGCATGTATATCACGAAAAAATTTCTATAATCGCACAATTACAGAAACATAAACTTCTGTTTGTAATAAGGTACTTTACTTGACTGATTATCGTATCGTGTTCTTTTTTTTATTAAACAAAAATCTGCCGATCCTGATACAAACCCTTCATATCAGTTTCAAGAGGCAATGTTTAACATATTGACTGCGGAATTTCAAAGTCCATCTTTTTTATTATTTTATTTTTATATGTTTTTAAGCTATGTATGGTAAATATCAATAGACGTTTATTAGTTTTAAATCAAATCAACCCGTTCAAGTAGGGCGAGTAGATCAGTACCAGTAATCCGGCACTGACGCCAGAGGGGATAGACCTAGCTGGTCCGCAACGAACGTGTTATGGCACGAACAAGACCACCATTGGTATTCCTATTCAGCCGAGCTTAAGAAACGCAGTACAACGCTAACAGCTATTAATTTGACCTTACAAAATGACAGTAGGAATTCGTGATTGGTTGTGAAAGTGTTAACCTCTTAACGGGTGAAGACGAATTAACTCGTCCTGTGAAAATTGCTCCGTCGTGAGCAAGACGCCTGTTACTTGCTCTCCCAGTATTTGCTGATAAATATTTAAACCGAAGATCGAATTATAGATCGAAGGAGACGATTTAACGTGTCATTTGAAAATGTGTCTATAATGGACAAGACACTTTATCACATATTTATTCGTTTTTAACTGTAATCAATAGGCACTTATAATCAAAGAACGACCTGGTTAACAGGTTAATGTTCTAACCGGACAATCCGTGTTCGCACAACACTTACAGTAGAGAAAGAAAAACTGATTTTATTGTATTCCGCAAAATTTGAAATAATTGAATTTATCAATTGAAATAAAAAGTCGATTTTTATTTCGAAAGGTTTCATTTGTGGACTTATACTGACTAAACACTTTGTATAATCCTGCATACTGTACTATCATCTACTTTGTATACATTCACATTAAGTCGATTACTTTTTTAATTTATGTGCTGCTGGAACCGCTGCGGGCTGGGTTTATGGCACGCACATGATACGCTCCCTTTGAGGAAGTCTTCCGTTGCCAGCGACTTTGTATTTTCATTTTCTTTCGTTAAAAATTGTGTCCTTACCCTCGACAGCAAGTGGGCGCGCCATAAGCCCATAAAATTCTGAAAGGCAGCATAATTATTTTTAACGGTTTGTCGACCACGAGCGAGGTGACCAGGCCTGGAGGAAAATCCGCGCGGTTGTCAAATATTCTGTGCCAAAATGTGCCACACCTCGCTGTCGAAAAGGGCGAAATGAGGAGGGTATCGCGGATAAATTTGTTGATCACCTGTTCTTCATCGCTTGCTATGATCGCTTCGTTTAGTTCTCTTGTTACGATCACACAAGCAGTCAATATAGTAGCTGTGATCACTCGCCTAGTTTTCTTGTTGGGATTACGCAAAAACTCATCTAGTATTTTAGACTTGGATAAATAATGGAAACCATAACTCAAATATCTAGTTCCTTGAACAAAGGGATAGCCCTTCGAGTATTAGTCGGCACACACGTGCAAATAAAGTTTAAAGGTTAAACGATGATTCAGTCAACCATGGGCAAAGTACGTACACTAACTGCATCACTTAGAATTACGTTTACCAATTACAAGGAAAGGTATTTTGAGATCGTAAGGAATCCGATATATTGAGAAGGAGTACATTTGGGTGATTGAACACATCAACAGCATTGTTTATCTGCAAAATATTACAATAATTTCTCGCACACTATCTTACAATTTTATACACTAGAAAGCACGCCCCCCTCTTTCCGGGGAAACCTCCCTCAACATCTTCAAGGATTGACTGACACATATGTGTAAGTTTCGTGTGTTTCTCTAACTCAATGGTTATATACAAAAAAGTGATATCTAACGGCCATGTGTGTGTATATCATTTTTCTTACATATCTTAAAATATTGTTAATTCTTTATTCCTTATTTTGTAAATATGAATTTATATTGAGTAGATATTACTTTTCCTAGCTTCAACAAGTTTGTTCTTGAAGAGGTTAACACGTTGGCTGTCACAGTGGAAACAGCCATTCCTAATCAGGCACAACATAAATTGATCTTTTGATTTAAATCACAGAGAAAGGAAATATTTAAGTACTCGATCGTACATATGCCTTTCTATGTTAATCTTGCAATGTAAAATTCGCTGACAATATTGTCAAAATCAATTATTATTTAATTACGACGACGAGACTTGTCTCGCGGCAGGCCTCGGGGCCAGGTCTCAAACGCCCTGCGCACAATGGTACTTGCCTCAAGGTCAGGTGCTATTGATACAGTATCAAATGTGAGAGTAGGCAGCATGAGCCTGTATCGCCTCACATGAAACTTGGCCTCGAGGCAAGTCTCATCGTGTGTGGGGTGTTTTAACACTTTTAACGTCACCGGCTTCAACGGGCCCGCCTGACGTCACGCAAGCGTGGGGACGAGTGCACGCGATCGAGTCCTATCTGACCTCGGCTGGCTGACCTTCTTCGCATCGTTTGGGCGCCAAATGTTTGGGACTGACAAGTTCGTGAGCCTCGGGCCACGACATGACTATTTGAAAGATTGATTTTGGTCTCCTAGGCATCGTCAAAGTACGGTAATTACTAGCTTCGACAACTAATTGTCCTGTCGCGAACCCTGGCCGTCCCAATGTCCGTTGATATTCGCCCTCATACTCTTACAGCTTTGAATTTTCGTGGACATTTAATGCAATGGAAGCTTAATACAGGTGTTAAAAGAACGAATCAATGCTATTTTAATGCGTACGAACCAGAAATTTCAAAATTTTTAGTACAGATTAGTGATTATATATCAATGTAACGTTTTGACCACATCTCTTTCCCTTTATTTATTAGGCATGTATACGTAATCAATTTTAGTTCTTATTAAAATGAAATTAATAGCTACTGTAATTTAATTGAGTACTGGATACCAAACAGTTCATTTGTACGTACACATTAACTGTTTTTCATGAATAAAAGGTTTCTAATTAAGTAGAGAGTTATCGATGGTATAGAACGGTCTCAAATGTCTCAATGTATCTATCTGATAGTTCGATGTATTTATACACATACATACAGTGAAAACGTATATCTCTAGCGTAACTTTTCACTACACTGTAATTCCTTTTCACCTCAATTAATTTTCGTTAATTGATCACACCAGTCCTATTGAAATGTAATGAAACATATGTATATGATTACACCAAGCTAGACAGAAGTCCTTTTATGAAAATTTATGGACATAGTATTTGTTTAATTTCATATTTTAATGTTTTATACATGCGGGTATCATTTGCATACATTGTATTCTACTATTGAAATATTGTATTCTATAATTTCTGCTTACTTCTTTTTATATAGAAAGTCCGATTTCGTAGGTCTAAATATAACATCTTGTCAAAATAATTTTACGAATTGAAGTGTCCTTTATTCGAGTCAAATTATGTATTATTCTTTATATGCTACCCTGTATATTTCTATTAATTCTGAAAATCTTTAAAGTTGTTTTTCTCGAAATCAAAGTTTCGTAGAAGAATACGTATTCTATATTTTCAATTTATTGTTCATTCAAATTATTCCCCTGTGGGTTGTAATACTCGTTTTGAGATGCCTTGTATACTGCCAACAGTGATAATTCCGAATTCAATGATCTCTTTCAATTCAGATTTAATGAATGAAAAGGGCACTTGCGTAAAGAAGTGAAGGAGAAAAAGAGCGAAGGGTAGATGTGAAGTGCAAGATGTATTCTTTAGAGGGTAGCAGTTCAAAATGTCACTGGTTTTGGTGGCTATTTCTAGACAGTCGATCCATCAAACCGTTTAGATCGAAACTCTTAATACGCCTGAATTTCCCGCGAGAGTTTCCCCGCGACGTACACCCTCGATGGATAGACATATACGATGGAATTATGGTTCCCCTATGCTCCCATTACTAAGCCATCTATGTTCCGCGTTATATGTGCAGTAGCTTTTCTCCTTCCTGAGCCCTTAACGACACCCTTCGCTGTTTTATACCCTCCGTAAATAATCTCTGTGTAACTGACCGTGCATTCACCTGGGATACGAATGACCTTTGCTCGATGATGCCTTCGTCTGGTGGTTGATTCGCATGAATCATAAAACATTTAGGTTTATGAGTTGCTTTGTTGTCTGTTTAATAATCCTGCGTTTCAGTATTGTATTATGCCGTAAAATTTTTGAACGGATAGTAGGGAAATACGAGTATTTAAAAATAATTAGAAAAGCAATGTTATTTCATACACACAGAACTTTTAAATGCGATACTTAACTATCTTCCATAGCTTGAAAAGAAAGGAAGAATAAATATTGTTTAGTAGAAGTGCTGTCTGGTTTTAAGGACAATAGCAATGACACAAATCTAACATAAATGTAATATCTACTAATTGTAAGTTAAACTATGTAATATAAGACTACGTCACTTATTTGTTGTTTATGGTCCGTACTTAACAACGATCTTTTCTCCACACAATGGGTTCTACACGAAAAAGACTGCGTTACACTTTATTAATACGGTTCGTGAAATATTTCCGTTTAAAAGGATGAACAAATTTAAGGAGGACTTTAAATGAAATATTTATTTCCTATTTTATACATCTAATTTGAATTATAACAATCATTTAATGCCTGTTTATACTTTCAAACGGTATCTCTATTTCTTCCGCACTCTGTCAGTATTTTCTGCATTTTAGTTCGTAGTTATTATAGTTATATTAATCATGTATCAGTGCCCTTGATTTTACTGCCGAAGGATCCAACAGTTATCAGTGAAATTACGACTCAGAAATTATAAGGAAGGAAAAGTTTGTTGTATAAGAAATTCAACGTTTAAAATTTGTATTAAATCAAAAACTAATAAACAAACTTTATTGTCGGAATACAGCATTAAATTAAACGTTTACTTTAGATCTGATGAAACAAATGTAAACACATATTGAAATGTACGCATAGCTTCTCTTGAATTTATTATAAATGTATAAAGTGCAGTAAGAATGAAATTTAAATTCAACGAAAAAAATGAACCCTTTAATTGCAAGCACCTTTATCCTTTTACATTGAAATTAACTTTTATGGGAGTTAGTAGCCGTGAAATAATGGCAATAATTATATTCTGAATGAACTCAGAATTAATATTTTCAGAATTACTTTTATATTTGTCATCTGAATTACACATCCATTAAACTACTAAACTAAGCTAAACTGAATATTATTTTTTACCAATAAAAATTTATTCTTGAAATAATTTAACAATAGTTTTATATTTGTGAAAAGGGTACTTTCTTCGATGTAACATTCGGTAAAATAAATGTACATTGTGTTGTAGAACCAAACACTTTAACAATCTCAAAATGTATTTTATTATTGTGCAATGGTACATAATGTTATCATTCTCTAATTATTATTTTTAGGTCCAAATTTCAAGGAGCCCATTGCCAATGTAACTGCATCAGTTGGAAGGGAAGCAATTTTGTCTTGCGTGGTTCAAGATTTAGCTGGATTCAAAGTGAGTAACTGAAAATAATGAATCTTTCATAAATTAACGTATTTATTTTCTAGTTTACTTTATAGAATACACTTACATGTATGCGAAGACTGAGTTTAATGATTCGTTAGAAGTGAAAAATTACATCTTCGTTTGCTACATGACGTTCTAATTGTAAGAAATATAATAAAGTTCCCCAAAGCATTGCGCAGAAACGTGACCCTTAATTGAAAAATGATATAAGTCTAATATTTTACAAATGAGTTTATTACACAAAATGTTCAGAAAACATTAAGAAGAATTTTTCATTTTCTAAAGAAATACGTGTAAATTTTGTTTTTTACTGATAAAAAATATAAAACAATTTTTCATCTTAACTGGAATAACCGCAGAAATATCTAGACGAATGGTATCCAAACTTATTTTGTTGCAGAACTCTTACAGGATTTTCCATAAAACGCGGATTTTTCATACAATATTTCTATTTATTCATCGAGACTCTCGATACTTTGGTGTAGAGACAACTGTCATATAATCGTGTAACCAGAAATCAAAATTGACAAGAGAAATAGTGAACTAAATTCTAACACAGCAAGTCAAATTATAAGCAAGTGTAATTAATTAATAAATTTTAAATATCAGTCTTATCAGAATGCCTTGTATGAAAAAAATTGTTCTACATTCTTGACTTATTTTTTTTTTACAACGAATTACACGTTTCGCGGTTGTATCACATGAATACGACCGCGCCTTGTAGAAAAGTCTAATCATGTCAATGTGTATAATTTATCCAAGGAATCAGAAGCCTAAAATGTAGTTAAGATAGCACTCGACCTCTTTCTTATATCGAAAAAATGAAGCAGTTTTTAAATTATACACATCAGGTCAACGTAAATTAACAATTCAATGTATTAAACGCGTAAAAGGTTTCCTACGTACATAATTCTTGCAACTTATCATTTGTTAATATTATCTGCCTTTATTTTTATGTTTGCTTTAATATTTTACAATGCAGTAATTGCTGTATACCTTTGCGGTACGTAGGGTCGTTGTATGAAAAACGTTTCATTCAATTTTATATGTATTAGTAACGGAACAACTATAAATAGTATAAACACTGTAGAGCCTATAAAACATTTTATTTTCCTAAAATTTAATTAAACGACTGAACTCGACTACGAAAGAAATATAAATGTAACATTACAAAGTAAATTAGTTTGCTACAACTTTTCTAAAAGCATTCTCTCTCGTTGTAAGCACGTTTTTATTGCGAGCTTACGCAAATAATTCATGAATAAGTAGGGAGGAAATTGCCGTGAAATTTCAGGGAGATCGTTTTGTTCTTGCGTACGCCCGTCATGATAACAGGTATTTAAATTAGTATAAATCACCATAAGTGGCAGGACAGTTGCCAAACTGATAACGTAGAACAAACCGCAAAGAAGTTTTATTAACGAACTACCAGCTAAAAAGTACAGACAGGATAATTATACGGAGGCAGTCCGTTTTTTTTCAATTTAGATTGTTAGTAACATCAGCACATCGAAAGTTGTCACAATATTTGTATTATATTATATGTATTTACTTTAAGACAATTTTCGATCGTTCTTTGTCTGTTTATGCCTGATTATAGAATTACGCGTTTGCTGAATACTGGTAATGCTTAAAGTATAAGATGTTAATATAAAACTTCAATGTATAAATTGTAAGTATTAGTTAAGAGTTGCTGTATTATATACCAAATAATATAATATTAATACGTTGAGCGTCACATGTACCATCAGTGATCCACGTATCAGTTTAATTTCATGAAATAACTGATTTCCCCAACGAAACTTTGACTTGCATCTATGTTACAATGATAGTACAAAGTAACAAGTATATTATCAAATAATTAAATATTTATATATTCAATGATACATGTAGGATCGGGACCTCCAGACCCAACATTCTTTCTCTTGCCGATCCTACATACATGTTAATAGAAAGGTATTTTTGCTTGTCTGACTAGTTGCGGGATTTTCCACTGCAGCGCTATACATAAGTTTACTAACGTAAGTTTCCGGACTCAAGGCAATGTGAATTCCTTCTTTGTTTTGATACATAGAACCCCTACTCAAAATTTTGAGTCCAATAAATAGAATGATAATTAAATTGTCTTCGGTAGTCGCCAGCTTTCTACTTTTGAATCTTAAAAACAGCCGAAAATCATTAAAAGTCGATTAAGGTATTTAAAGTAGTTGTTTCAAAAGTTTTTAAGTTTTCAAACCGTAGAGATTCGTATTTAATTTTAATTCAAATTCAAATTCATCATTCCAAGTTATTGTGCTTCAAAATCAAAGTGACCATCAGTAACGTCTTCTTTATGGATGCTAAACGTTTTCTGATATTTGCCTCGGAAATACTGGACCATTTTCTGATTTCCAAACAGTGAAACTCGGTTCTTCTATGCAAGCAAGACTTATCTTTATGCTATTGGTAGCGTAAAATTTTCATTCATTTGTTTTACAAGACGGGAAGATTTTTTCTGCCTGAATTTCTTGCACTTCACATTTTGTTAAACTTGCTGCATATTTTTCGCCCCCATTCTTTGGGTATATGCAGTAGCGAACCTCTCTCTCTCTCTCTCTCTCTCTCTCTCTCTCTCTCTCTCTCTCTCCGGGGTAAGGGAAGTTGTCATCACCTTCTCGAGCACAATATTTATGAGCGTAACTTGAGTAGGGATATTTTAAGAGGGAGAGAGATAGAGCATCAGTCAGGTTTCCATCGGTCAGGTACAATGAAAAACAACAAAATTTTTGATCCCGTAAGAGGATGACTCACTTTTCGCACTTATGGTTCTCAATAGCCGACCCCCAGCCACACAACTTATTGCGTGGACTCGCTACGGCGAAGTGAGGGGGGATATATGGGAGGGATACGACTTTTGCACAGCTCGGGGATGAATAACATTACATTGATCCGAGTAGCACTGTATTTTTTAATCAAATGCGTTGAAATTGAGAAACACAGCTGTTCCGCAGCGACATTTGGCAAGAAAGCATCTATTGTAATCTTCATCTCCTTTAATTTAACCTGTTAGCTGTGTAACCCTATTTTAAAAGTATGTACCTACGTTGTGTTGCAAAAACGAAGAGATGACGTGTATACTCGTCAAACACAGAGTATATGCAGCTTCTGTAAAATTGAATTAAATTTTAACGAAATGTCAGTTGGCTTTTTTGAAAAATGAAAAACTTATTGCTCAAATTCATTGATATTATTGAAAACACTTAAACATTGATTATTAAAAAAAACAAGGAAAACCAAATACTTGGAAAAAATTTTTGTTTTTTTCTTATTTCGTTCTTGTCTCAAAATATTCTAAAATGTCTGAAATTTACGGATATGTTTTAGTTTTCACTAAAATTTTAATTTAAGTAGCAAATGGTATTTACTTTTTTTCGCACGACGGGTATACTCGTCATAACATAAAAAATTGCAATTTCTTCACGACAAGTATACTCGTCATACACAGCTAACAGTTTAAATATGTACATACATTTTTTACATACTTCATAAATATAAAATTTTATTGACAATATTCCATACAATTCACCTAAACTCTCAAAAATGAATAAATGATGTTTTAACATCAATACAGGGTATATCTTAACATGTGGGACCCACTTTAGGAGCGGACAGAAGATACAAGAATAAACGTGTGTCCTATTTGACCTTGTGTCAGAGTTATAGCCATTTTTGTGTTTCAATAATCCGCAACTGCTTACCTTCATAGAAGGCGCTCGAAGTGGCAATTCTCGGTCTGTATTTATAAACAATGCTCTCTCTGTTCTGGATATTTTCTGACGTTGTTGATTTCACACGTTCTGTCGATTGATTTCACTCATCTCAGTTTGTTTTCTTGCTAGAAGCACCCAATAATTCTATAATTTGCTGTGCGTTAGAAGTTAGAAGTGTGTAATTAGGTAAATAAGAATGAATAAATATTCAAATCAAGAAATAGCAGGCATGCATTTGATGTATGGCCCTGCTGAATGTAAGCAGTTGCGAATTATTGAAACACAAAAATGGCTGTAACTTTGGAACAAGGTCAAATAGGACACATGTGTATATGAACTTTTTTCATTGCTTTTGTGTCACCTGCCCACTCCTGAAGTGGGTCCCACACGTTATGATACATCCTGTATATAACGCAGAACTGCCTCAGGTTCTAACATACCGTGCATTAAATAGAGTGAAAGAGCCAGCAATCAGGAGTAGATGAAAGGATGAAACATAATTTAAGTGAGTACCAAATTCTGAAGCAGGGTATCTAAGGAGTGATCTGAGTTTGAAGCACGCATGGAAATCAGTGAAAACCGCAATTCCATTGAAACGGCTAGTGCGCGTTCATGCTAATAGCGAAGTCGAAGGATCGTTAGCAAAGGTATTCGAAGATCCGTAATTTATAGATCTCTGTAAATCCGGATTGGCAAGATCAGCCGATTCGAGTTAGAGAGATTGACGAGCTGTGTTCTCGAGACGGCAAACACTCAAATCTTATGAGGACTCATCGAGACCGCATTCTTGCTTCTCGTATCTGGTCCCTTAATTAAGGGATTAGTTAGTGGTTTTAGGTAAACTATTATTACCTTCGAACGATTCTGTTAAAATCACTCTGGCTGATTCGTCAGAATGAAATTACATATACAGGTTGAAGAAGTGTGACTGGTTCACTTCACACAAGTATTCGTTTTTATTCGTCCGTGTAATCTCGCTAATTAATTAACTAACTGCTACGCTTTTGGACGAGGGGGATTCTTGAAGCTCGAGATAGCTGTGGATAGGAGGGGGGGGAGGCGGGAACAGGAGTCGAAAGCAGAAAGGGTAGAAACAGAGAGAAATTCACTTAACTTTTTCGTGTGCGGTTAACGAGGTCAACAGGTTAAACAACCTTTCCAGATGTCTATGCTCTAGATTCCTTTTTGCTGTCGAGTACTTTTAGTAATATCTATCTATCCTGAAAAAGCTTCGACTACATTTAGAAATATCAATGGCAGGTTTTAAGTAATGGGCTTCAATTAAAGCCAGATGAAATATAAAAAAAATCGTGGAGATCCATTAAAAGGTTCTCCTGATTCCTTGCTTTCGAGGTTTCTTTTTCTCGGGGCTCCGGTCCACCAGAAACAATTACGTTCTGCAAAGAGCGGCCGTTTCTGCTTAAAAATGACAGTGCTCTTAAGTATAAAACGTTAATTGTCTTTGCTCCGAGACAAGAAAAATTTCTTTGAAAGAATCGCGAGGTAGCAAAAAATTTAGTAAGAAATTACGGAAGCATGGCAACCTTTGAAAACGTTTCAAGCTATCCCATATCTGGCAAAGTGATCCTGTTACAAAATATATGTAGTTAATTTAAAGAAAGGTGCTGCGAGGAAAGCTAAAGCATTTTGGTGATTTATGATTTACATGTGTATTGCATATATTACATATGCATTTTACATATCTTGTTTTTGTACGTCGGAAACTATCTAGTGAGGACCGACAAAAATCCACAAGGAAAAAAATATCAAAGCTTATCAGACATAAAATTTTTTAACACTGATCATTCACAGAAACGCTTTCTTAATAATTGTTTACATTAAAAACAGATATTAAACTTTTCTATCTTGAAGTATAATTGTAGATATACTATAAAATAATTTTATGGTGGGCTCAATGAATAAGATAACTATAAAGTTTGACTGCAAAAGAAAAATTTTCAAAGTATTCATGTGGATTATTTCTTGTGAAATTACTTTTTCAATAGAAATTACTCACCTTATACAACAGATGCTTTGAAAGTGACTAATCTGGTCACCAGCTGTTTCAGTCGGTTTGACATATCATATGAACGGACATTTTCACATTTTCGCATTTATATGGAAAGCGTTAAAATTGTACGAAATAAGTAAGAAGGAAGTATACCTTTAAGCGAATTAAATTATGTAGAAGTTTGATGCTGTAAAGATGAGAAGATTGGTTTCATCTGAATTATTTTCACCTTTAGCAATTTAAATATTGAATAATAAGATTGAACTAAAAATTAGACATGTAGATATCAAGAATTATATTCCTTCTGTAACTAGTGTTCTGTGTAGATCATTCTTAAATAAAAACAAGCATACTATGTAACAAATACTCAAATTATATCTCATTTCATATATAACAAATATAAATAATGTTGGAGATAATTGTGAAAAGTACTAAAACAGGTATAAGATGTTAAATTTAATTAGTATCGTACATAAATTTATTGTTATATGTATAAGTATACCTACTCAACCGTCACAAGATTTATAAATTACTCTCCTTCCTTCAAGGAAATGGCATACGTAATTTCATAAATTATTATAAGAATATTAACACTAACTTCTCCTGCATCGCCAAAGAATGGATTCGTTACAACATCGCTAATAACCAAGCGGTTGATGTGACGTTAAACAGTCATTGCCAAAAAGAGATTATGTACCAAATATGATATCACTATAAACATTGTATCATGACACAATGAATCCGTTTATCGAAAAGATAAGCGAATATACGTACAGTAGAATCTCGATTATCCGAACTGTATAGAGTAACAGGATAGTTCAAATTGTTACTATGCCTCTCATAAATATGATAATTTTATTTCAGAAAATCAAATACAGACTCTTATAAAATTAAGTACACAGTTCCATTAATGATAATTCTACGTGTATATTATTAATAAAATTTTATGTGGTATTACCTGGTATGTCTCTGCTAATACCTGTATTTGACTTTATCCGGTCTACCTGGATAATATCGGATAAATCTCGATTCATATCGATAGTCCTATCTTCAATTACTCGAACAAAGATTATTGAATCGTTCGATTATCCGAGCAGTATCAAAGTGAAGAAATGTTAACGGTGTATACCTACAAGTGTCAATTTCCAAAATAGTACTGAATATAAAACCGGAAAGACAGTATTTTATGACATTAAAAGACAGAGAAAGGATTATAAATCTCAACGGAAATCATCAATTTGCCTTGGAGAAACATGAAATCTATCTATAAAGAAAATTCAGATATAATTATACACGAATGACTTTGCCAAGGTAAAGAATGAATCAAACCTACATTCAGGGTGTTAAAAAACGTTCTAAGACTTTAGTTGCTTATAGTACTCACCGAGTAGAGTAAAAAATGTCTCATCAACATAGATTCTAAAATCAATTCTTTCGATGAAAAATACAGAAGTTTATTTGCACATTTATTACAGATGTCCGATGTGTCTTCCTTTCATTTCAATACAAAACTCAGATGTGCGAATCATAGATCGACGTACATTTCAAAATATTTCTTCCGTGTCTCTCATTGTACGACATGCATTTTCTTTCGTGTCGTAATACTACGACATTATTCATTTCTATTGTATTTTTTATTTTATTTTTTTTTCAGCCTCACTCATAATATCAAACGGTCGTAAATATAAAAGTTGTTTTTACATCGAAAGGATTAGTTTTAGTACCTATGTTGATTAGATATTTTTTAGTCCTCTCGGTAAGTACTATAACCCGTTAAAGTCTAAGACCCTCTCTTTGAACACCCTGTATAAATCTAATTCCTATACAAAAATACTGTGGAATAAATAACAAACTATTGAAACGATGATAAATAGTATGAAGTAAAGTTTGAATGTGAGCGACCGTGAATAAGTTAACGAAGTTGCTCCGCAACGATAACATTTAGAATTAAAAAGAAATCAATAGAGAGCAGCGACGAAGGTACACGTATATTTAAAAACTGATACATGCGCCATTGTAATTTGTAGATTACAAATGTTTTCTATTGATAAACGTTTTCCCATTAAAATCCTACAACAGTGTTGTATAATAAATGGTATTCGTCCTATAAAAACGTATATGATACTCTCAAACTAATAAACATTGGTTTCAAGCCGCAGTTATTTTGGTAAATGATTATATTTAATTCTTAAAACTTAATATACCCTTTCTTATAAACAATTCTTTACTTCCTCAAACACTTTATTTCAAATATGTGCCCGTAAACAAAATAACAATAAATATAACACAGTGGCGAAACTAACGATGATTCGGAATCGAATCACAGCTATTTCAAAAAGTAACATGATAGTTTATAATTCTGCGTTGGTTTCATTGGGAATTTAGGATTATCCCAAAGGGATGAGGAGCTCAACGAGCTGAAAAATCAACAGAAAGAAAGATATTGGAAAGTATTCATCTAGACGGGTCGCATACCATGAAATTCAAATGACTGTATTTACAAAGACCAGCAGGCTAACCTGCAACTGACATTACATTCTTCTCGACCAAGGGGATAGGTTACTGTGGCTAAGGGATGAGACATTGGAAAGAGGTGGATGAGCTAGCTTGGAATAATCGCGTCGTTTATAAGCCACTGGTGCGTTCCTGTCTTCTGGTTATGCATTAAGATGACGGATAACGACTGCAACTATACATGTCGGAAGGTTGCCAGCATCACAAGCCAGGGATAACCATGCTTTCTCAGCCTCACTTTATCAGGTTATGCGTAAGATGCAATGAAGATATGGATGATTTGCATTGAATATCGGCGAAAGTAATTTTATTATTATCTGTGATCACTCTTGTTACATGGACGTATAGCATTGACACATTGTGCGCTTAAACAGACACAAGTGAAATATGAGTTCAACGTAGAACAGTGTGTTAGGTACGGGAAGAGAACGCTAACTAATTTTCTAAATGATGTTGTCTTTAAAAAACTGACTTATAATTACAAATTTAATATTATTTTACATATAGGATATATGTACTTGTGGGAAATCGATAAACTATTCCAGTATATTTATCACCCCATTCTGGGCAAGAAAAGTCGTATACTGTGTGAGTCTTATTCTATCAATTATCCATTTATTTAAACAATATGGGAACTTACAATCCAAAGGTAATATTTAAATTGATGATCATCTATTTGTAAACATATGTATTTTTCTGGATAAATGACATAATGACTGCTGCCACGGCATTTGAAATATCATAAGTTCTGACGTCGTTACCGACAACAGTTACCGTCGTGTTTTTGTCTTGAGAATTTTATACTATATGCGGAATTGTATTTAATGTCAGAGAACGAAATGTTGTAGCTTCATCGAAAACACCGTAAAATTTGTCATATTTCTAAGCATGACATTAGTAAAATATTTGAAAGTTCGTTGAATCACTGCCATACTGTTATTTGCAATTCAAATACAATCCAGAAATGGAACCAGTGCTCTTAAAAAGTTGACGTCATCACCGCTGATATTTCGCAATTGTAGTTTTATCGTTTCATTCCAAAAACGAATAGAAATACGATATTGGTACATGTACGTGTCTCGACTTTGAAAATTTTCTAATATCATGCACTCCTAATAAAAATCAGCTATTTAAAACGCAGAAATACACTAAGCATATTATCGGAAAGGGAAAACCGAAGAATAATTAATATAATTGAAACAAATCCACGAACAAATTGTTTGAAAAATTGCAACATTGGTGGCAGAAGATTGTAGCGGGCAAATTAGTTCAAAAACAGTTCGTAGAGTCCTGAAAAATGTTAGATACTCTGGACGGGTCGCTCAGAGAAAATTGCACATTAGTGAAGTTAATAACAACAAACAATTTGCTAAAGAATTTTCCAATAAAACTGTTGAGTTCTAGGACCAAGTTCTAGTCCCGGATGAAAGCAAGTTCAATATATTCAAATCAGATGGTCGAATCTCAGTGTGGAGAAAATGTAACACTGAACTGGATCTGAAAAAGCTCCAACCTACAGTAAAACATGGAAGTGGTGGAGCAACTGTATGATGGGTACATGTCTTCATCCGGACTTGGGGAACTGGTTTCATTGAGGAAATAGTAGACGCAAACACTTCTTTAAATACTTCAAAAGAAAATTTAAGAAAAAGTGCAGAAAAATTAAAGTTACCATCCAACTTCTATTTCAACAGGATAATGCTCCTGCACATGCGCATATTATGTACAATTTGGCAATGGATTGTGTATAACACGGCACATACTTTAAAGATACCTCCTGAAAGCCCGGAGCTAAATCCAACTGAAAGTATTTGGTATCAGTTGGAAAAGAACATCCGAAAACACCAAGTCACAAGCAAATCATAATTAAATCAAATATTCTCAGAGGAATGGATTAAAGTCAGTAGTAATTTAACAAAGAAGTTGGCGCATTCGATTGCAAATCGGTTGAAAGAGATAATGAAACACGAAGGACACGCTACAAAATATTATATTGTAATCTTTTAGTAATTAACGTACATTCTTAACTCTTTCAGTGCCACGCTGCATTAGCTGAAAATGGCAAACTTTCTAAATTTTTATACGAAATGAATGTGACCATGAATTCTATCTTTTTAAACAATAATATCAATAACTTTCATCATTTTTGTTACTGATTCTATTAGAGCTTGCTAGGTATAGTTTTAATATTTTACATGGTCAAATAAGTAATAATTGAATCCATGTGTCACCCAGATATGGGTGAAGTGGCACTCACAGTGTTAAAATTGTGCCAATACTTTGGCCCATGCATAAGATGATGGCAAAACACATTTTTATTAGTTATGTGTTCCCTGTCTTATTGATATAGTTTTGTTTTTGTATTCGGACAAGAAAGATATTGTGAATAAAGGTACATACAAAAAAAATGGTATAAGCAATTTGTTTAATAGTTATAAATGTTTGTAATACTTTTGCCCAGCATTGTATTTTTTAATAAAACTTAATTAACATGCCTTTTAATGTAAAAATGTTTATTTCTAAATAATCTTTACTGTTAGTAGAAAAAATTCTCAGAGGTATGTATGATTTTCGGCTTTGTAGGCGTATGTTTGCTTCTACATACTCTGCTGAGCCTTTAAACTTTCGGAGAAAAGACATGCACCATCTGCAGAAATTACCCACGATAGAACACGCGTTTAACTGAATATGTCATGGAAGTGAAGTTGCGCTGAAATATTCATCAAATATTAACTACGACTTGATACGTATAAAAGTATGAAGACGGGCATGACGTTCCTGGCGAATTCGTTAAATTTTCCAAGATATTTAATTATATAGCATCAAAATCTGCACAATTTGAATCATCGGACAAATGTTATTTGGCATTTTTAAAGGCGGAGCAGGGCTGTTATTACTTAATAGTACACCTGCTGATGGAGATTCGGATTTAATTTTCGCGATGCATTTAATGCATGAATTTCCGATGCTTGTGTGAGCAATTTTTCCAAGCAATAAGATATCATCTGTGAAAGGAAAAACATTTTTCATTTGTATTTACCACATGTTTCTGTTTTTTGTAATGACTGAAATTATACTCTTCCCATAACTGAATTTTTAATTGATTATGCAGCTTTTAATAATTTAATTTCCGCAGTTACAAACGTAAACGTATACATAAAAGTATACGTTGTCGGAACAGTTGAAAATTTACACGGAACGTTCTGTATTTTAATATGTTATTTTATTGATATATACCCCCCGATAGCTATCTCAGAAACTTTTAAATGTTCTAATATTGATGGTTAATCCAATTATTTTTTTTGCATATAAAACTTTAATTGATATACACCCTCTAATAACTACTTCAAAAACTTGTAAAATGTTTTCATCATCGATTTTGCTTAATTGGAAAATTCTCTCCCTTTGAAGAATTCACAAAAAATTCGTTTCAGATTAGATTCTACCTACATTTTTTCCTTCAATCATATTCGTATAACGATTCGATTGAAATTCTTGCGCATGAAATGGAAAAGCCTTTACTACACCTGACTAAAGCATTTGAACGCATTTGGGCAAAATACTTTTTTCTAATCCCACCTTCTTAATTATCTACTCCTTCATATAACAGACAATTAATTATCGCGAATATATGATGTTGATTAAAAGCTAACGAGTATTACACATAATTTTGCGTGTTACTACATAAAAATACACTAAAAATATTGGCAAACAGAAATAAAAACAAAAAACGAGTGATAACAAACTCGAGATGTTTATCAGATAAGTTTAAGTGTTGGAAGGCATTTTAATTATAACATATGAAAGTGTTATTAATGTACATATGAAACATATGTACGTATTTCAATCACAATAACTTTTAGAGATATTACTTGCGTATTAATTGTGAAACAATTCTGTAATAATACTTTTCTATTCCTATCACATTTTCTAATATTAGTGCATAATTAAATTCTTTCTTACATGTAAAACTTTGTAAATGAAAAGAGATAAATTCAGAAGTATGTGTTGCTGTGAATACTTTAGAGTATATTAATGCAGTTACACCGCCATATTTAGACCCACTCAAAACGTTCACGTAAATTTTTGATTATACGAAAAAACGTTCGAAATCTTTTCCTTTCTTTTCTTTTGTTTAGTGTTTCTTGTATATTTACATCTGGTGTTTGGAATCTTTTGTTATGTTGAGGTTGCGCTGTGCTGACGAGAACGAAATATTGTACATTTCGAGTATGTAGAAATTCCAGGTTTTTAACGATGTAAGGTGTACATATGTAATAATGCTTCTACAAGGTAGCTTGTACGTGTGCACTGCGTCATACCTGGAGTAAGTACCGGTACTTAGTGACGAAGGAGACTTTGTTACTACTCTATGCTCTAATGGTTAACCAACTGGTCACGGCTTTTCTCGCAGTTTACGGTTCCATCGAAGGGGTATTATCGTGCTCTGAATTTTAATTGCAAAGTTTAGGGGTTGCCTTTCGGCCTTGGTGTCCAGTGAATAGAGAGCGTTAACTACGATCTCGCTTAATTCAGGTATATAGCGAACATGCCGCAGGAGTTAGTTTCTTGATTCTCGTTTACCGATGAGTCGTAATACCTGCTTAATGCTGAAACTTTTAGCTCTGGATTGTTGTCACTAAAGACAGTGCGAATAATTTTCAGTTCTGTTTGTTTTTAAATAAACTTCAATGTTACAGTCTTATTACATTTTAATGGTACAGCTTCATATTTCTAACTTTGCAGAAAATTAACGGCATTGAAGTTAAATTGAACAAATTTTTGTCATTACTATATTCATAAAAATTGTATTATCGTACGTCACATGGTTTATTCAACATACCACGATAGTTAAAAAAGTAACGGTGTAACTTAAACAATTTCTTTAAACGACTATATTTATACGTAATTTTTTCTTTCGCCTTTTACAGTTGCGCAGCTTGTTGTACAAAAGGATTGTGTGTTACAGATTTTATAATCTAGCACTGTATTCCTCTTTTAATATGGAGCAGTGCTTGTCAGTTGAATTTATCAGAAAATTTTGTACATTGATTCATCAATAATATTTTTATTAATTGGAACTCTTAAAACTAAAACTTTTTTCACGAATCACTTGTTTTAATTATGAACTGTCGATAATTTTATACGTAAATTATTTCTTGTATAAGTGGCTCTAATAAAATTTTAGTAAACGTTTATGCTATTATAGGTACTCTTATGTTCATTTTCAGATATTACTTACATAAAACTTACTAATAATAAGACAAAGAGAATGAAATCGAGAATTTTAAAGAATTGTATACTTTCAGCTTGAGTAATCAAGTTCAAGGTTATCTAAAGGTGATTATTTCAATAATGTTGTTGGCACTAAGTTTCTCATTACAACATCTAAAAGACAAAATACAAAAAAGTGCTATATGTCATTGAAAAAATCAGGGCAACATTTAACTTAGAAAATAATAGATATACGAAAAATTAATTTCAATTATTTGATGTGCCCCATTGAGCAGAACATTCTTCCCATTTTTCTATAATATTAAAACCAGAGCTATTATTTAAAATTCTAATTGTAAGTAATAACAGTGACATATCTACATTGCATAATTATGCCACTTTCGTTTGATTCGTTTTCAAAGTTTTCGAAAGTAAATTCGTGCCTGCAACTCTGTAGGTGTTTCACGATGCGTTAGATTGCCTCAAATCAATCCCTATTTGCAATCATCGTCTTCGTTTTGCTTTGCCGGAAGGCTATTCGACTCATCAGTTTTCGGGCTACGGATTAATCGTATCTCTCTGAAAGCACCGATGCATCTGTTAACCCGAGAGTCTCACACTCACAATCAGTTCAAACATTTCTGTAGCCCGATCTGTCGAGCAGTTCGATCCTATAGTGACAACTACCTTTGCTGGATTATATCGGCAAACTACAAACACCTAGCTTTTCCAACTAGTGTTGCCAGGTAATTGTTACTTATTCTTCTCCCTTATGTTGTCACCAGACTACGAGTGTGCATGCAAATGCATATGTTTTTGATCGAAAATAGATAAAATGGTGGAATCCAGACAGAAATGTGTTTTGTGGTTAAAGGGTTGTAAAAATGGTTCCATTCTGCATAATGCATATCTTGTGCATATTGCATATTTCGTGCACATTTCTCTCACATGAACTGCCAAACTGGTATTTTCTGTTAAAACACTATTATTAAAATCCCCACTACACGTGGAATGTTACGGCAGCTAAGTGCAAAATATTACATTAAAATCTGAGCCTCTTAACACAAGATCGGGAATGTGTTTACAAGCAGTACTTTTTTAAATAACGCATGTATGTAGATGACATTAAAGAGATACGTATTTATAATCTCTTAATAAAAATGCTGCCAATTAGTTCTGTGTATGTTTTAATAATTTTAAACAGATAATTGAATCTTTTGAACAGAACGCATCCTCGTTTAAATCCGCAAAGAAAATATTGCGATATGAACGTAAAAACAGAATTGAGCTTTCATCCAATGTTATTTTCAAGTATTGACGAAAGCCCTGAAAAAATTAGACACTCGGGTTGTTTCTCAGCTTGAAGTGGCACTCAACGAGTTAACATGTTGCGTGTCACAGTAGAAAAGTCCGTAACAAATCAGACATACGAAAATGCCTTTTATAAATATACAGTATGTTCCGAAATTTAAAGCACAACCGAGAATGAGGTGATATTACGTACATAGTACACTGAAAGTGTTGAATGAAATTTGTTCACACAGTACTTTTCTTTCGGGAACAAGAAACTTAGAAAATTCATTAGGCATACGTGCATTTGATTATATCCGGACCAGGAATGGGCATTATTAAAATAAATTTTTGTTCAATCAATGATTCTATCTTATTTGTTTTTTTATTGCACTGTGACTTAAATTATTTGTGTGACAGTGTGTTTGACAGTTTCATTAGTTAAGTGGCTGTTTTCTTATTTGAAATTTGTGTATTTATTATTTGACTTTCTAGAAAAATAAAAATTTATTTCTTTGTGTACTACATAACGAAGAAATCAGTTTTTGCAATTTTATATTATTATATGAAATAATAAAATACTTAACAAATAACTGGTTTCAAAACAAAATTATCCTTGAAATAATATGTACAGAATCATTCGGAAATGTTTTATGTATCAAGGAAGATTCTCAAATTTATTTTTATTGGTCTATATTTGTAATAGATTTATTTGTTATATACATTTCAATGTTTAGTTAATAATTTTATTTGTCACTGTCACTTAAAATAAAAGGTACTCAGGCCTGATCTAGGCTCAATGGATCTCGCTGAAGATAAGTTCTATTCACGTCTGTAAGTAATATTAAATCCATTGTATGCTGTGATAATATTACCACTATTGAGGAATTGAAACGAAAAGTTGGTTTGACGTTTGAGAATCAGAAAAAGAAAGGAGAAGCTTGTGTATGCAACAGAACGCCAACATTTTCAGCAACTGTTAGGTTACAAAATAAAGTTTCTGCCAATATTTAATGTAATGTCTGGATATAAACAAGCACATATATATCTAATTTTTCAATTACTTTCCTCGAAAACAAGATTTCATACAAAACGATTTTATTCTATTCGAGCTTCTATTCTTGTGTATAAGATCATGCCGAATATTTTAAATCGTTTCAGTTTTTAGAAGTACTTGGAATATGCGAATTATATTATCAATTTAAATTCTATGTACACATGACCTTTTCTTTCGATGAACTCAAGCTAAAGATCAATAATGACGTATCAGGCGCTAAGATTTTTAACTAACTTTCTCACTATGAACATTTATGTACGTACATATGCTTATATGGAATCATTTTCCTGTAAAAAGTTACATATAAAGTTAAAATTTGGTTTGAAAAAGTAGAACAGAAATAAAGAGGCATTAGATATTCTAAACGAGATTTTCCTGTATCGTAGATATTACTTTGTGAATATTTTCCATAAGGTTTGATAACAACAATCAGTATTTTCTTAAACTGTCTTTTATAGTCGTTAGCAATGTTATGAGTTTAACTAACGGAATACAACGACGGTACTCGTTACCTGATAGCTAAAGTATTTAAAAGTTTTTTAAAACAGGCTTCCTTGGAAGGAACAAGCTTACTCGAGCTGAGGCGAGTTCTGCCCAACACAAAGGAGTCTTGTTATCACGTAATTCACCTTGCTAAATACCAATCAATTGATGAGCAATAAAATGAAACAAAAAAAGTATTTCCCAAAATTCGCCGGTTGCTTAGATGTGTGATCCGATAAACAGACGATTAATACTGTTATTATGGCGGGTTCGAGGAATGAGAAGAAAAGTAAACGCTGAAAGCATGTGATATTTTACCACTGCTCTCGAAGTCTTTCGTATCTTATATGTACACAGGATGGCCTAATTACTTTGAGCTCCTCAATTATCTCCGTTACGTTTAGAGACATGAAAAAAGTTTATTCATAAAAGTTGTACCGTATCGAGGTGGCCATAAAATAGCAGTAACATTTTTTTTTGTAGGTAGAGGGTCTTGGAAGATTTCAAGGTCAACTCTATTTTTTTTAAATGCTTTGACATAGTTTTTTGTTCCTAGGAGTATGTTTAGACAATTTCAGTGACCTATTTGAAAGTCATTCGATGTTAAATAAAGGAGTAAAGGGCGATTCTACCATCATAATTGCTCTAAACGACAATGTGTGCCCTATCGAACAATCCAACTTTTTCCTATTATCAATAATAAATTTTTCGTGACTAACCCTGTATATTTTAACCCGGAAACGTATAATTGACTTTAAAAAGAGGATTTATTTTATTCTAAATGCATTCGCTTCAGTAGTCGAATGTAAAAAAAATGTGTACATTGTAGAATTTATGAAAGTGAGCAGCGAATTAGTCATTTATACACAGTAGAAAATTTTTAATATGCGAACACAGATACTACTACGCGCTTGCACCAAGGATCGTGTTACGGCATAGGGGCACTTAGTGTTAAAAAATGTTTCGACATTTATCTGGTGCAGACTTGTCCGTGATCGCATTATTACTGGAAGAGGAAGACCAGAACAGAACAAACAAAAAAGTCTTGCTGTACATAATTATATTCTATGCTCAAAAAGAGAAAAGCAGAAGGACAACATATGTTTTCTAACCAATTCGATTACATTTTCGTTATCCATTGTTAATGTGCAGGTTTTTGCGAACGTGTTCTTCAAGGATCATTACTATACGGCCTGAGACATACAGGGTGTCCCGTTGCATATGGGAAGTACAGCAGGGGTGGATTCCATATATTAAAATAAGAAAGAAAGGTCATATAAACATATACCCGATATGACCTTGTTTTCGAGTTGCAGCTTGTTTTTTGTTGCAACAATCTTTTCCCCATATAAGACACACACAACGTAATTGGATATTGGCTCATTGTTTTCTGCAAGATTGAGGGTCATGAGATCAGACGAATTTGTAAACAGTATCTGGTATTGTATTATGAATAGAGAAGTCGGTTTACAGACCACGTCCAGTGGAGGCAGATATTATTTATTGTGAATTACGGACAATCGTAAATTTGGACACTTCGTCAATGTGTCGATCAAAGCTGCTTACAAATTCGTACATACCCGGTCTATTCGAACGCGTTCGACGATCGAGTTTAAGACGTATTCTCGCCTGTGTTGAAGCTGGAGGTGGTCACTTCGAACAATTTTTCTGATGGTAGATAAGCAACTATTACAACACAAAGCAAGCTGCAACTCGAAAACAAGGTCATATCGGGCTTATGTTTATACGACCTGTTTTTCTTATTTTTATATGTGGAATCCACCCCTGCTGTACTTCGCACATGCAACGAGACACCCTGTATATTCACACTGGCCACACAGGCGGAGACAAATAATCACAGACAAAATATTCTCCGTAAGAATGTCAATGTCACGTTGGTGCGGGCTGTGTTCTGAAAGCTCTCATAAATAATGTATTAAGAAATATTTATCGGGTCTGCTACAGTACGCGTCTGGCACGTTTAATGCCTGTAGACATGAATGAACCTCAATTCGTTCATAAACTCGCCGTTTTGAAATCTGATCCACAACTGATTGATTTTTACAAATAAATTTTTTACTAAATCTCAAGGTCAGTTGGGGATGGGCATGTTGCCGGGGATGGGTACGCGGATTGGCTGTTTTGCAAACTTGCTCGGTTTGGAGATGTGGCGGAAAAATGTTTTCATTGGTTGTGAATAGTTGATGAAACGGGAAAGAAATCTATTCCTATCCAACAGTCACCTCGGGAAGAGGCTGTACCGCTAACGGCTCCCAAGCAATAAACACGTAAAGCTCGCTAGGTTTCGGAGAACATGCTGAAAACTGTAGAAAAGGTCGTGTGCAAATTGTTAAGTGTCTGGCACAGTGCTGTAGGAGGCAGCTGTTGACCACTCGAACCCTCTAAAAATTCTAATTAGACCGGATTGTTTTATGAGGCTATTATTGCGCCGCAACAAGTAATACATACAGTGTTTCAGAAACGCCACTCGAGTGCAAAGGGTTCAAATGACACTGAACGACTGCGTTGCTGAAGCAATTGGTCAGCGATAAAGTAAGAATCCCTAGACTTTTCAGTCAAATGCAAGTTGAGTGTGTATACTGGCGACACAATTAAAACTTGTTTAATGGCCACGGGATATACGAGAAATTCCGAGTTTAATCGCGCAGTATTTCGGTTGGTGGGAGTTGGAGCATTTTTCCTTTTCAAGGATGCATGCTCTGACGCGCACTATTTCGAAGGCTTTCTATAACTCTCCGCTGCAAATAAAGAAGGAAGAACTAACTAATTCTATAGAAATAACGGGCGCGGAAGACATGAAAATACCTAGCGTCGGAACGATATGCCAATTTCTAAGGTAACGCGGTAAAACTGCGTGTTCCGCAATAACGGTGCACGTAGATATGCTATCCGCACGTGCATGTTTCTATCGCCAACGAATCATACCACTTTCAGCAGTCATATGTATTGTATCCTTTTATTGTGCCATATGGTTTCCTTAATATCGTTTGAAAGCTTTGTGTTACATAGAATGGAGCTGCATATATAAATTTCTAATCTTATGGATTCGCAGAAAAATCGATGTAGCATCGCACACCAGAACGTCCTAGTTTATAAGAATCCATGACAAAATGCAACTTTTCATCCCGAGAATGTTGGATTAAATTTTTTGTCAAGTACTGTTCTGTACTTATCGAAATTTAAAATTAAAATTGATTATATATAGTAAAATAAAAAATGTATTGTAAAACTTTTTAGTCAAGAAATGTTTATCGTCGCATTACAAAATATCGGCATGAAAAATTACGAAAAATACGTACACTTGTCTTTTCAAATCAGACTTGCTGCAATGGCGGAGTTCATGATGCCGACGTACATACTTTGTTATTTTTTATACTAACAACTCTTGTTTGCTATTGTCCAGAATGTATTTATTTAATCATTTACTACTAAGAAAGTATACATAATTAGATCAGGGCCTCCAATTTAAATTAATTAAACAACTACGCATTCTTAGACAATTTTAAACAGCAATAATATTCTAGTAATAACACAACGGACAGCTATACGATTAAATAGTTATAGGTTTCTTTTCTTCACAATTTATATTAAAAACAAAATATTATAATGTGTTTGTCTAAGCGTGTCAATTTTTATTGTGGTATTTAACTCGTTAATACTTACTAATGTACAGTAACCTTAAACGGACGAAAGGTCCACTTAACCTGTAACCGTTGCTTCCGCGGAATGAATGGTCCATAAATGATTGATCTCATCATCCCAAGGCACATGTTCACTTTTTGAGAATCTTTTTACAATTTTTAGGACTCATATGGTTTTTCGTAAAACTGAATATCGCTTTGGACTAGTGATCGATTTGTTATTTGCAGAGACACGGACGGAGTACATGTTGAAAATGTTAAGTAGCCTTGTGACATAAAGTTTTCACCGATTTTTGTTATATATTTTTGCATATACTTTTTGCATCATAATAAACCAGTAATAATACGGTTAGGTCATTTCTTAAAAAGTCATCCGATTTTATTAAAATATGCAGTTAATTTTCGGGCATCCTGTATTTTATATATTGAAAACACGAAATTAAGCTATTTCAGATTAGGTCCAAAGCTGCAATTATTTAAAGATTAACAAGTTGGTATTCTGTACTTAAGGTTTTGCAATTCAAAGAGCTATCTTCAATTTAGACAAAACTTTGAATATTTCCACCCAACAAGTACAACATCTCGCGAAACTGAAACTTTGCTAATTTCACTGAAGTTAAAGAAGCATCGTTTTATTGCGTTCATTTATTGGGGTTGACCACGCTGTAATCATCATAGAAATGTAGGGAAAGAATAAATTCTCTGCCACTTGTAATTACGGTTGCAATGGAATTTTGTTTCCAGTACTCATGGGACGACCATGCATTTAGATCGAACATTAACGGAGAAATTAGCTGATCTTTATCCTTTCTAGAATGGCGCATAAGCGAAACGACGTAACGTTCATTGAAGAGATACAGCAAATAGGAAAGGGAGTAGGTACATGAACTCCAAAAAAAGGTTGCTGCAACCCCGGCTACAATTACTGACACAATTTTAAACTGTAATATTGGTCTGACTCTTCCCATAATACTTTTATTTATACAGATGTTAGTTTAGCTACTTAATAACTTTTATAATACTAACTTTTGTCATGGGCAAAACGTACTCAGTTTATTAAAAACTATGTATAAGTGTATAAAAATTTACTCCACGTTCCATTGAAAAAATTAAGTTTACCCTTCGTTTCCCATGCTTGGAGTAGGATTATATTTTTTTGTTCACGTAGTATAAAAGGTCTCTTTATTCGATGGAGTTTGAAAAACAAAAATTATCCCGATAACATTAATAGGTACCTAGATATCGGTTTGTAACAGGTTAGGCGAAACACCCTGTAGAGCTATAGTAATATTCAATTAGAAACAGGATATAATGATGAGATTACATGATACTACGAAACCATTGTACACAATGAACCGCATAACGTGAGCACCTCAAAATTATTCTGTTACTGCACCGATTGAAATTCTTTTTTACTCGAATAATATGGTTCAGAGAGGCTTCAAGATGATTATATTACGGTTTGCCTTAGCTGCTTTTCTCCAAAAGATTCAAGGTCACCGACAGTTTTGCACAGATAAACGAATAACTGTTCTATGCCTATCTTTTAGCTGACGTTGTGGCGAGTGGGGCAAGCATCATAAAATATTTTTGTTCTCTATCTGAACTAAGGAAACAGTAAAAAGATTCTACGATCTTATTAACGTATGTAGGATATTTCGCATGCTATGTTGCCTTACACTTTCGGGCGTTATTGACAAATTAGTACTGACCATTATTAATAGTAGACTGATATGTGACTTTCGCACAGCATTTGTGAACATTTCTTAAAAAAGAATATTAAATAAAAATGTATTACACAATATTTTATGATGCTTGCAGAACTCGTCTCAATATCAGCTAAAAGATGGGCGTAAAAGCATTATAGGTTTATCTATAAAAAACTGAAGCTGACCTAGAAAACTTCGGAAGAAAGAGATTAAGAAAATGTAATATAATCATCTCGAAGGCTTCACTTAAACATATTATTTGTGAAGAAAATATTTCAATCGATTCAGTAATAATTTAAGATGGTCACGTTAGGCGGTTCGTCCTGTAGATACGAGAAGGCAGTGCGTTACTGTCTCGTTTACTGAAATCATATTTTTTACGACTTTCACTATACTCAGGCAGTTATGTTCAGCTACAGGACATGCACATAAAACGGTATAAGCTGCGTAGAATATCGATGCGTACGTTACATCAGAATTATTTTTTTACTTACTTACCTACGTGTGCAATGTACATCTTAAAATTTAATTCATAATTATCGAACGTGTTAAAAAGGAGTAGTAAAAGAATTCAAGGTCATGAGGTACTAGCTACAGCGGTATAAAAAATGCTCAATCATGTAATAGATCCAAAATTCAATTTCTTCAGAATAAACAGTCATTTTTATCGAAGCATATTGCAATAGTTATATTACCTTAATGGCGAGATGTGAATAACGTGAGGCAAGCACGTGGCTTCCTAATTTATGTTTGAGGCAAACTTACGGCGAAAAATGGTTTGGTTCATGCGATCCAACACCTTGGGTCTACATGGATACTACGAGACGTGTGCTTTAAGTAAGGTCCATTTTGAAATTACCGCCGATTGATGCTGGGAAGCGGGAGATCGAACACGCAGTATGTTTATATAATTCATTACGTGGCTGTTGATCATTTAGTCACAATCAGATTCGAAAATCGCAAGGAGGGTGGGTCCCATCACCATGACGGCTGATTCGAAAAGGGGAATTGATTTTGGGTGAAGAGATAACCGTTCTGCTCAGTTAACACGTTGAACGCCACGGTGAAAACGGCCATACCTAATCAGACACGATATAATTTACTATTTTTTATATAAATCGTAAAGAAGACAATGATTTGAGTACCCATTCGTGTTCTTCTGTTCCTATATTATTGTTTCAATATGAAGTTTCCTCAGAATTTTGCGACAATCAATAATTATTAAATTAAATGAAATTTGTGGTGTCGATCATCGGCGACCGCCATGGTGTTCAACGCGTTAAAAGCACTCCCTATCTGGAAGATTTGAAGGGGCCCGACGATTTCATGTAAAGTGGCTTGGCATTCGCCAATTTGAAGCGTGCGTGCGCCCCTGTCGAGTTAATCGGCGTCTTACCTTGTTATTAGATCTTTTGCATATTCTCTCTGACCGTCCCAGAGCACCCATCGCAAAGAGTTAAAAAGGAGACTGCAAGGAAGTCTAACTCCCAGAAGGCTCCCACCAGCGCGACAATCGAGTTGATAAGGAAGGGATCCCTTGCTTCCACCGTGGTTCATGATTCGTTATCCTTTGGATTGCCGTTCTACCATTGCCCTTTCTCACCAAGTCACAGGTTTTGCGGTATAGTGCCCGGTCTCATCTATATTTTTTTACTGCCTATATCTTTAGTTCTCTTTCATTCCTCCCCAAGTCATCCCTCGACATTCTAAGGGGAGACTACATGGGTGCTGAGCTCCCAAGAGGCTCCCGTCAATATGTTTTAGGAATCATTCGTGAGCAGTACGGGATAGCGCCCTGTCGCCCTTTATTGGTTTTTTCTTTCTTCGTTGGGTGAGCAGGCGACTGAGAAGGTGGGAGTCCATGACGCAGCCAGGCATCTAGCTCGTCCTTCCTCCTCAGTTGTTCCATCCGATGATGCTGTTTGAGCGGCAGAGTCTGGTCACCTGTGAAAAACTTGGACAAGGCGCATTATATCGTGAAGTGATCAATTGTTCGAGGTCCTTGAGGCATTCGACCTGATTGCCCACGCCTTATGTCCATGCGAACCCGCTTTAGAGCGTCCTCAACCGGCAAGCACCACGTGGAGGTTAAAGTACGACTTATGCGACCAAATTCGAGACTTGGACGCCCCAGTGCATCCGATATCCGCTCAAATAGTGAGCAAGAGTGGTCTTTCGTTCTCGTACTATTCTCCAGGCGGATAGCGAGATGCGCCTGCCCATACAAACGTAATTTAATTTTAAAAACATAATAGTTTTTAATCGTAACTTTGTTGATTACTTGAATTGTAAATTATTTTGATTTTCATGTGTATTTTGACATGAAAATGTAAGATTACATACAATTTTCACATTAGCATAGTTTTCCATCGTACTGATATGAAATAAAGAAAAACGTGATTTACATCTATTGGTATAAGGAATAAAAATTAGAATTACGAATGGATAAGATAATTATTTATGCATGGAGTAACACTCACTAAGAAATTATTTAGAAATAGATACAACAAAATTCAATAAACTCGCGGCACACACACTCAAATCGCTTCTACAGTTCGAACATATTTTATAACGAATTAGTTTGTTCATTACTTCTACATATATATTATCTTGCCAGGAAATAGAATTCAAGTAGAAATTTCAAATGTCAAGGTTTTATACCTATATGTATATAGCCGTGTATTATACAGCTTGTTATTACGTAGCTAATTTTGCTGCGTCCTTACTTATAACTTCGTTATCGATACATGCAGATAATACAAGTGTGTATTCAGATCACGGATCAGTACATCATCTCTGATCTTCTCCCTTTTGTGCATAACTGGAACGAGAAGACGCAAAGGAAGCTTTGACTCAGGGTTTGTTGAAGAGGCAAAGGGAGAGCGGTAAAGAGGATTACGGGGCCACACTTGTATGACATTTTATACTGATATTTCGTGGGACTCCCTGGGGGTGGGGTACCTCACGCTCTATCATCTGTAGATTACTTTGAAGATTGTAATTAGCTCAGTATCTTTATCACCACGCCAAGTCGCAATGTATGTCTTATATGTTATCCGCTCATATCAATTGCGTGACAAGCAGTTTATGAAACATATCTAGCATTTTTTAATATCTTCAATATTTGGTTTACCTACTTGCATGTAAGGTCGTACGTTTTGTACATCCGTTCGTTCGGTTAAACACTTTAGATATAATTCATTTACATTTCCTATTGTTTGCAGTCACTGCTATCTTCAACTTATGGTAAGAATAATTACAATTCTTATAGTACTACTAATTTTTACAAAATATCAAAGTCAGCTGATAATAATTGCTATTGTCTTGGACAAATTAACGCCGCTGAAGATCTGGACACTATAAACATTTCTCTTCCGCACCGTAAGCTACCTAGAATAATTTGCTAAATTCTCGAACATTGTTTCGCGTATATACACGAGTAGCAGCAGGAATGATTTCCGTTTTTACTTGCTATTTGCTGCTTTTTATAATTGCCATATAAAGCATGCTACTGGCAACGGCATTACCATGCAAAGAACACCAGCTTTCGTTCAGAAATTCTATAGTACTCAATTAGGGAATAATCCACTATTGAAAAATATAATCTGTATCTATATCACAGCGACCAGAGAGCAAAGAATAAAACATAAATTTCCTTTTGGAGACTTCGGATTAAGTACGAATTAGGATAAAATAAAACATTAATACTAAAACACCGTAGGTATATTTAAATATTAATCAAATATGTAGGGATTTAATACCTGCGCAGGTAGTAAGTAGATTTTTAATATTAATTTTTCCTACGCAATAATAGAGATAAATAGCAATAATACCGTACCTGGATTTGAATTAACCGCAATACGTAAACGTTCTGAAGTCAAATATTACATTAGTTTATAATATTCATATGGCACGTAAATGTTAGAAAGTATAGATTAATCCGTTAGTGATAGGAACTACAATAGACTGATTACCAAAGCTACAAAATATGGTAAGAGATTGTTATTGTATTTTTATATTTTTGTAAATGTTAATATTATGTAAATAAACTTTTTTTGATGAATGGCTTTCGTTCAGTCGTGAAAGTTAAGTTGCTCCGGGCACAGTCATCGCTAAGATGGGTAACTGTCTTCAGCAGTTTTGTGTTGTTGTTGACACATGGTGGGTTAGAACTTGCGCAAAACTGTAGATTCTTTGACAAAAAATGACCACATCAGCCGATACTGGGTTACATTCAAAAAGAAGAAGAAGAAAGCTACTACTAAAACAACGTAAAGTGACTTTGAAAGATCAGGCGTAAGGGGAAAAGCTATTGACGTTATATATACGACTTGTCAACGCACTTCCTGCAATTCTTCCTTGCTGAAGTAATGGCAGGTTGACGCTTTGGATATTGCATGACATGTGCTGACTCGACGTATGTCGAATATAGTTTATTTGATATTCGTTGTCACCTTGTGCCTCGACTTATGTCTTACATACAGCCTAATGTGACCACCTTAAATTATTTTGTTGTTACTGGACCGATTGAAATTTTTTATCCTCGAATAACATGGTTGGAAAAGGCCTTCAAGATGATTATTTTACATTTTTTCTGATGTTTTCAAAGTTACCTTCAGTTATTTATTGATAAACCTATAATTTTTGCATACACCTTTTAGCTGATATTGAGACGAGTTCGGCAAGTATCATAAAATACTTTTTCTGTTATCTTAATTATGGAAACAGTAAAATAGAGTATCCGCATTCTGTGTATCGCGTAGCGTTTGTAAACATTTTAGTGAAAAAATATTAAAAAGTATTTTTCAAACTTGTCTCAATATCAGCTTAAAAGTGAATGTACAAAAATCGTAGGCTTATCAATAAAAAATTGATGGAGACGTGAAAACTTTCGAAGTTATTGTATAATATATGCAAGAATTTTCTGCTTCTAACGTAAAGCTAATATTCATTGAGACTGTAAGTTATGTTACATTTACATTGCATTAAGTTGGCCGGGGTATCGCTTGTTTTCTTTCAAAACTCCAAAAAACTAAGTGATGTAAAAGAATTCAGTAATGTATTATATAAAAATATTATATAAATGTAAAATATCCCGTGATATTGTCACCGAAATTCTATTTGGTTATTAGCAGTTTCAAAATTTATAAACATGAAACCAATACAAAAAATGTATAGTAAAGTCATATTGGAATAAGGGTCTCAAAAAAGTTCTTAAGTCATAAAGATATCAGGTCATAAATATCGTCATTAATAGTAATATATTATGCTTATCGTGTATAGCGAAACTAAATATAGCATAGACACTTTTGATAAAGAGCCAGAAAGGTAGTTCACCTCATGTTTCATTGGTGCTTTTATTCGGTAATATTTTAGGTTTATATAGACGAAGTAAGTACACATTATATAAAACTGTAATGGCTTCTAGTACGTTATGGAAGACGCGTTTTAAAGAATTTTACAAAAAGTGAACATATATGTCCAAATATCGGTATAAACATGTTGATATAAAATAAAATTTAGTTATAATTCTTATTCATTTGTAAAATCCACTTTATAGTAAAATATAGTTTCGTGTCGTTTCCTATGACGGGGAGGTATATTGTCTTCTAGCATTGCAAATGATTGATTTAAATTATATTGTAGCACACTGTGACATTATTTCAATAATATTATGCAGTATTACTATTAATGACTACTACTGATGCACAGCTGTTATTATTAAATTCTATAAAATGCGAATTAAATTATTAATATAATAATTTGTCTTTATTGGAATAGTGACACATTAAATGAAATTTATAACATGTGTATGTTTTAGAATTGGTATTTAATTGAATCTTTTTCTTTCTGCGTATCATTACAGAGGTAATTAGAATTAAAATACGAGTGTCTGCAGAAACCAATTTACATTGATGTAAAAGCGTGTATTCGAATTTTCGGAAGTCAAAGGAAAAATTTAATTTCTCTTGCTATTTCTGAATGTAACTCACCAATGTAAAACATTTAACTGTCGTTAATGAAGTTATAGCAGATGCAAGTTTCAAAGTAGCTCAGTACAGTTATCGAACAACTTAAGGCTGGTTTCCGTAAACGCGAATCGACCCTAGAAAGTTGAAGGCGAGGCGGTGGTTGGGGTGACTTGCCGGTGGTTAGGGTTTTGCTAACTTTATTTCAATGCAGACGGAACGAAGTGAAACGTCTACCAGTCTGATGAAAGCTTCGATTCAAAATTCGTTTCTGCCACTCAAACTGTTATTTCCGTGTACATGACATTTTATCCTTCGAACGCTACTCAAGTTTCTTGCGTATCATGTAAAAAAATGAGAAAAATGTTCAGCTAAATGGTGATTTTCTTATTTACTGTATTTTAACTAGCCCCGTATGTTAATAAATGGTTCAAGTCTTTTTTTAAATTGTATTGAATAACTTCACAAATTCCTTTCCTAAATAATTTATTTATCTCGATTATAGAAAATTTGTAATATTCGACTAAATTAATTTCATTTCAATTAACACTTTGACTGTCACGTCAGCCATGTATGAGTGACAATTAAGTTCAATAATTATTTATTGGATCATGTATGGCATTAATAAATATACTTAATAAAGTTTAGTAGCACCAATTAAAAATTTTGAAAGTTACTAATATTATTAATTAAAATGGGTACAATTTCAGGTTTTATTCATTTCGTATAAAAATGCAGAAAGTTTGTCAAAAGTTTGCAGAAAGTTTTCAGCTAATAATACGTGGCAGTCAAAGTGTTAAATGTGTTAAATATTTCCTTCCAATGTTAATAGTTAACAAGATTTTCGTGTTATCAGTGCCACTCAATTGGCATTTCTTATACATTTTTGTGCACTGGATACGAATCTGCAATCTGTTTTTCCTATCAGCGTTAGTTTTTGATAAAATCAATTTAATAAAATGCAAATTTTCAATTTCAAAGATCATTTATGCTTTAACAGTAATAGTTATTCAGTTGCATTTTATGCGAACTGATTTCATGGAGTCTCCCGAATAAAATGATACAAATATATATAAGTAGAGTATTCTATTATTAGTGACTAGCTGATGTACCCCTGCTCTGACGCGGGTAGTTTTGATATTAAGGGAAGCAGGAAGAGGGTAGGAAAATCCTTTCTTCGTGGTTGCCTATGCTGTAAAAGGAAAGTGTCTACCAAATTTCAGCTTCCCAGGTTCAGCTGTCTGGGCTATGCGATGATCGTCAGTGAGTCAGGACACTTCATTTTATATACATAAAGTAATCATAAAAAGTCGCAACTTTTTCAGCTCTGCATTGTTTAGACTTGAAATATTTTAGAATAGTGCCCTTCAATTATTCGATCTATACTGAGCTTTTTACAATAGTTACAAGTTTGTAAATGTGTAGTCTACATTTAACTATAAAGTCGAGTTAAAAAATTGTTCTTATTTAATAGAAAATTATTTAAGGTAATAAGGATACCTCATAGTAATTATAATCACTCAAATAATTATGCACAGCAGTATTTGTCAATGAATTAAAAGATTGATTCTAACTCTATCTAACAAGCGAATTCATTTTACTAACCTGTAGCTGCATTTTAGTCTATCTTTCTTTGCGATGCATTTCTTTTTAACCCGTTACGTTAAGGTGCGCCGGCGATATTCGCGGCGCACACTACAAGATACTCCCGGAAGTACATGATTCAAGATGGACTTCTTCTGTACGGCCATAAAACCGATATCCACCTTTCCGAACTGTCGGCAACGGCGACCGTTTCTGCACACATTCATGCACATTAGTCGATTCATTCGTACACATTCACGTGATTTAATCTCGCAGGCCTAGTCTAATCTCGGTTGAGGAGGAGTGTAATCTGCAACATTGTGGAATTTGAAGCCGTGCCTCTTCGTCAATCGAACTCGGCATCATCGTCTTGGCAATACTACTTATCTCGGTACCCATGTGACCTGTCAAGGAGTTCGTACAGGAAACGGAAATTGAGAAGTGGAAATTGAAGCGTATGTTTCGCGAGTTGTGTACCGGATGTCGCGGAAGGCGAAAGACTCCCGTACGGAAAAGCGCTGCGTACGATACACGTACCGTGGATGTATGCACTTATGCTTGCATTCTGCGGAAATAACGTATCACCTATATAAAAAATACGTACTTCTGTAGAAATTACATCTTTATATTAATTCCATCCGATTAGAATTATGACATAGCGTGCACTCGAATACCCTTGCCAGAAAACACTTTCCCTTGACATAAATGCAGTCTGCAATTAATATTGTGTAAACAGAGTACCTAGAATTGTAGTGACTTATCTGATACGTGGATTAACCCTGGATAACTAACCTTTCGTAAAAATGACGATCGGAACATTTGAATCTCGTGATATCGAACGATCCGCTTACTAAATAAACTAACTATGCTTATTATTTGTTTATTTATTTATTAATAAATTCAACACCAAATACAAGTTTTTAATTTCATCTTTCCCGTTTCTTTATAAGATAAAATATTTTTGTTGTTACATAAAAAAGATTTAATTATATTCGTGTTTTTAATTGACGTCGTCATTTTCACGAACGCTTAATAATAACGTTACTCACGTAATAGCTTAGTTATCTAGGGTTAAAAGCATAAGGTTAAAGTAAATATGAATTGTAAGTGAAAAATTATATTCACTTTGTACATAGGATGGACCAAAAACATTTTCTACCCTAAATATCTCCGATATTTTTAATAATATGGAAAAGTGTTACTTGTAAAAGTTGTATGGTATCAAGGGGGACGTAATATGGCTCGACGAGTCTTTCACTGAATGGAGGCCATATTTTTTTTATCGCAGTGTGAGAGCCTGTGTTGAAGCGTTTTTAGCAAGCTATAATAGGGGTCACTCAAAGTCAGTGAATGACCTACAAAAAATGGTCAAAGCGATGACCATTTGCATCGATGCAAAGCTGTAATCTTTGAACCGCCGAATCACGTACACGTTTTATCATCTCTGCATTCATTTCAGCGCATGCCGTAATGAGTAATGGATATTACGCAAATTAATATTTCCACGATTAATAAAAGTTGCCTCATCGGTGAATAGTATCGAAGAAAAAAATGTCCTGTTAATTTGTAGTTCATGTCTGTCCCATTGATAAAATTCGACGCGATTAATAAAATCCACGCCGTGTAATCCTCGGTGGAGGCAAACGTGGTATGGGTGAAATTTATGACAATGAAGGATTCGGAGCACACTGGTTCTGCTGATACCAAATTCACATTCAATCTGTAGCGATCTGCACTGAGGATTATGAGCTATCATTACTAGGCCACCAATTTTGTCATCTTCATTGTTTATTCTTCTACAACGTTCAGATTTGCCCGGTTTCTCTTAAATTTTGATATAATCTCTGAAACAACCGATGCGAAGGATGCGTATGGATATCGTTACGCATACAAACTTTGCGCTCTTGTCGAATTTTGTTGTTTCTCTATAAATGAGGATCATATTAAGTTGTTTTTCAAAAGAAAATTTCATCTTGATTATTACGGTAATATTTGACTCAGCAATCAATTGATAGTGACTACCGATACTTCACGCAAAGTTATGAATTGCCAAAATTTTTGTTCTAATAATACATTCCGTACGGCTCTAATTACTACCTGTTGACATACAGAGTAAGAGTCAATGAATCGCTACAGCATTTGCTAGAGTAAATCCAGCGACGATAAGATGACCTTGATATCTTCTCTGCGCCTCCGCACAGACAAAACAAAGTTCGTAGCCTACCCTGTATGTCGATTCAAAGAATTATGAAAATTTGTGAGTGCACGCTTGTATTAACTCTGACGGAGTAAATTTCTCGCAATACGAAAGTTGTGATGTAGCCCTGCAGCTCTGAATTTCTCTTTACTTGTTATCTATGTCGCGACAGTTTATGAACTTGTCGCTCATCTATAGTACAAATACGCATAAATGGCTATGCGCAAACTGAGTTACATACACACGTATTCCCGCGTTTCATGTTAAGACGACACCTCTGTTAATATGTACAGTACCCTGCCACCCCATTATGGGCACCCCAAATTTTAAACGTTTGCCAGATTCGCTGCAAAATATTCGGGGTATGCCCAGTTTAGTAAATATAAGTTTTGCACCGTTAGGTTGCCTGGAATATTGCTAACGACACGAAGTGAGTTTTGTGTACGTGAAATCATTTCATTGGTCCGGTAATTCTTCTGATTTAAACCCGATTGAAAACATATGGTTCATCCTAAAACGTCTAGTTTACCAAAGATCCAATCCCGCTAAAGTTTAACAATACTCCATTTAAACTGAAGCATAGGATACCTTTCCCAGGACTACCTATGTTCTATGAGGATAACTCATAAGTCTGAGACTGGTTAGATACATTATATAAAAAAAAATATAGGGTATAACAGATATGTACATGTAAGAGTGATAATTATTCTGCGGATGTAATTTGAAAGTATGAATGTGCATGTATATAGGTATAGATTAGTTAAGGATATCATAATTGTTAAAACTGTTACTGTCATATAAGCAAACAGTACAAGCTTCTAAAGCAGCTTTTTATTCCATTTTTCCTTGTAAAATTATTAGCACGGCTCAAAGTACAACGGATAAGTAAACGTCGAATAGATAGTCGAACGCATGAAGGCGACAAGCTAGGTAAAACAGCATGAAAGGAAGAGCCACAAAGAGAGGGAGGGATTTTCAACAAACACATGTGATAAACATTGTATAGCTTCACTGTAGGTTAAGTTATACCTCTGTTCACATTACTGTAATAAGCACGGGAACAGGAAAGATTCTAGTCCAACTACCTAAGTTCAGCTACTATGGCCACGGATCAGCGCTAAGATAGGTGACAGTCTTTAGTAAATTTACACGCTGTAATTACCTTTACGTTCAAAAAATTGTTAAGGAAAATAGTTTGTAATTCAGATATTATTGGGTCTTCATTCTACTTTTACAAAATAGTTTTTATTTTTATATAAGAGTACTACCCTGCAAGTCATGGATCTTTTTTTTTAACATTCTGTATAATGATAGAATAATTTCAAGGCGGCCAAAACATTATTACACCGCGATTTAGAGTGTTATATCATGTGACATTATATGTCAGGGAAAGTCAAGCGATAGTATTCCAGAGACGGCACGATTACACATTTTCAATACCAAAGAACCGACTGAAATATCTCGGAGTACTCCAGGAGGATCTTATTCAGTTGATTTATCTTAGAAGTGTTCTCGTGAAATCAGAAGTTGACAGAAAGTATGCAGAGATCCGGGACAGGTAGAACTAGTCCAGGACTCTCGGATGCAGATATCAAACCCCACGCCTGTAAATCTGCCAGAAACCGGTGTGAAACGGTGGGTGGTTGGATTAGGAGGTAGAGGTTGAGGACTGGTCGACCACCTAGTCGGAAGCGCACCATGAACTATTGCATTTGATATCCACTCCGATGAATGGAAACGGTGAAGCCATATCCACGGTTGGCGCCATCTCTGGCCACGATGTACGTGAATGTAGGTATAATGCCCCTCCACGCTTCCGCCAAGTATGATAACCAAGTATTTACGGCTTCTCCTGCGAATTTCTGTAATTTACGGAGACAGCGGCACACCAACCTTACGTCCGCAACTACGCATCGCTTGTTATTTTTTATGTCATATTCATGCACCTTTTAAAAATGGTCTTTCCTTCTATGCAGTTTCGAACGAAACCCCTTCATCTGTGAGTACTCCGAAAAGATAAATGAGTAGTCCAGTGCCTTACAGGTTACCTTGGCTTAATTAAACATGTATGTGTAAGCAGAATATTCCGATATTAAAGCGAAAAGGTCTTTCGTGATTAATGGACTTACTGGTCATTACTTGGTACATAACTGAATTTTTAATTTAAGTAGCTGAGTTTTCATACACACGAAATTATTTGAAGAACATTATACACAACTTTCGTTGGGCTGAAGAAAAGTATAACAACTTAGATATAGGAAAAAGTTAAATGATGATATGCTTTGTTACATAAACACATTTTACAAGTCGTTCTTTGTATAAAAGTATTAGACCGAGATGGTCAAAATTTATTATTTCACAGGACTCTTGGAATTTTTTGTGATAACATATCCTGCGGTCTAACATATGCTCAAACGGTCCATCGAAGCAGAAGCTACAGTCCGGGCCGATTCCGCTACTCCATATACTAAAGCTTTATAAACTTCTAATGGAAAAGTGATGTAGAAATAATTATTAGCCGAATTTTCATGTGTAAATTTCGTACGCAAAAGCAAAAATACGTAATACTAACAAGTCACTTGAAAAATCAGGATTGCATTAAAGATAACACTGTTTAACACGTATTTAGCCTTTTATACTGACTATGAATTTCTTATAGATTTTTGTGCGCTGAACCCGAATCTGCATTACGTTTGTTTCCATTACTCTCAACTTTCGAAAAAATCAACTTTGAAGGAAAACGCAAATTTTCAACATCAAAGATGTTTTGTGCTTTAAGGGTAATAGATATTCAGTTGCTGTTTGCGCCAAATGATTCTTTGGACTCTCCCGAATAGAATGATATCATATATTTTAACATTATAAACACATAAACATGTATAAACAATGATCAAAGTGAAAAGGACACTGAACAAGGACGAATTTTGGCAGATATTTTTCAATTTATTTGAAAAATTACGGGTCTAGGAGGAAATCTAAGTATACCACGCGAAAGAGCAGACCTTTTTCCTACGGGAAGCATCAGGAAAATATGCAAGGTCTGTTTTGTTTTCAATATACAAGCGAAGTTTGGCAAAACATCCGGCGCCGGCAGTGGTACTCAACGTCGATGGTCACCCAGCGTACTCGAACTGCTAAATGCGTGCGATTATGTCACGGTGAGTGGGAGGGAAGGCGATCGCCACTATTATGTGCCACTATTGGCGCCGCAACACAATCGTGTATTGAAAATAATATTCACCCACTTCACTTGAGAATCCCGTTGGGCGGGTTTCTATATGCTCCTGTGAATTTTTAGAAGTAAACATGCTTAATGTCGTATAAAGTGACCTGTGTGCTTTTTCATAAATTGTCGCAAGAACGTAGTGTCGTAACGCATCGTATCCTGAGTCATCGTTTTTGATATGTCGGAAGCTATGCATTTTACATGGTGCATCTGTCTTGCGTTGAACTCCACTGAACGTACCATGCCTGACCTGCCCCACTCAGGTCAAGTTGCCGTGCGACAGGCGTTCCAGAACCTAATGTTTAAAAATCGATAACGAAAATATGAAGCCTCCACGCAATTTCTTCCTTCTTGATTTTCGATTTATTTTGGACTGTAGAATCATCCCTTAAAATATTTCCCACCTGTAGTGAAACATCCTATACAGTTAATCTGGGGTTACTAGAACGTTTTGATAACGTCCGTTATGATGGACGTTGTAACTTTCATTGTAGCATTATATTGTTGTATATTGCAGTGCACACACGAGCCACGTGTGTCGATATGAACGCACGTTTAAACGAACGTTAGTTTATCACCGATGTTTTTATGCTACGACTTACATTAGCTTTTGTCGATGCACGTTTGAACATTGTATTTAGGCAAGTGTGGTTGCTCACACGAGGGCTCCGTCGACGTCCGTTTTACGACATGGTAAAGGACATACACCTTTCAAGGGTTGTTCTTAGACTGGATATCTGGTGAGCAAGGGTCATTTGACACTCTTTTATTCATTGCTTCCAACAATTTGTAGTTTAAATACGGTTTAAAAAATTACATTCCATGTACAAGCTATACAGTTTTCGCAAACTCTAAGGAATCCACAAAAAATACGCACCCCCTCAAAAATATGCTTTTTTCTGATAGAGATTCGCGGCGTACATCATTAAACAACTACAGGACGACCCGAGGCTTTTAATATCAAACTTTGTAATAATCTATATATTTTTCCTATTATTTACTGTTATCTGGATTAATTCACTATTATTGTTACCTTTTTTTCTAACTTATGATTGTACATTATAAGTCAGGTAAGAGAATGTTACAATTTCATTCGCATTCATACTTTCTCCAATTCCCTCTGGCAAATTAACGCAGAAAACCTGACGCTCGTGTGTTCACTACAAAAACGTTCGTTATGACAAAACGACCATCACAACGGACGTTACCAAAACGCTTGTGTGGCCCCAGCTGTAATCTACAACAAAGTATGCGCATATTTAGGTGATACGCGACAAAGTTGACGGGAGTTGTACATGTCAGGTGGGTGTAAATTGTAAAACAAATAGCGTTCACTTTACAGTGTTATGGTCACTGATTAAAGGGGCCTTCAAACGTTCAATATTTACTGATAATACATTCTGTTTCGAATTGGCATTGAACAATGTATAATCAAAAGGAAGCATGTACAGCTTTAATTTTAGCAGTATCGATGAAAAAACCAAAGAAGGGAAGAGTGTGAATTAAGGACTGGTTTTTAAGAAGAAAAACGATTTTCCACGTAAATTTGTTAAACGAAGTTCGTATATCCACTCCAAAAGATTTACAAAATTATTTTCGCATGACTAGCATGTGTTTCAAAGAACTGTTGAATTTAGCCCCTCGGATATAGCCCTCAACGACCGCATCGTAAATTTAAATCCGACTCCTCTCTAGGACCTAACAGAGGTATTGTCAATAATATCTCTCAGACGATCAATACTTAGTGTCAATATTTCGCCTGTACTACAAATATTTTGATTTTCATCCAACCACCTCATTAATATTTTCAACATTGACAATACGTCAATCTGTCCCCTCAAACGTTCAATGATATTGACAATACATACTGATCGTTTGAGGGCACCTTAGATATAAAAAAGATTCAAACAAGCTGGATTTGACACATACGCACACAAAAGGACACACTTCCTAGTAAATTCGTATCTCTAAGATTCAATGTCACAGCACGCATGCGTTCCTATAGACTCATACATTTGCTCACAAGACGCCACATTGAATCACACATTATTCGATAAGCCGTTCCCACACACACAAACACAGATTTGAACCGAGAAACTCTCCAACAGATACACAACACTTAACTACCGTTTCTTTTTCTATCGTGTAATACTATAAACAACTTCACGTATTCTCATGTTCGTTCCTGTCAATAATTTCCATATTTTTACTTTAATCGCATTACTTATTACCCGTAGGCGCATCGGAAAAGCATTTATCCGCGAAATTATCATCAGTGAAAGAGAAGAATATGGGGGTTCTTTTGAAGTGAAATAAATTAACCTTTATAACGCAACTGAAGCCCCATTCATGTGCAAGTGGTGAAAATCACGAACATGTCATACTGCACGTTAGAGATTGAAAGATATCCCGGGATAAATGTTTGCTTAGCGAAATGGCAATTCCATTATCCTTCGCCTTTGAGGCACAGGCGCACGCGTTCTGAACGAAAATATTAACAACGTCAATACCAAAACGCGTGTGCATATGAGCGTGGAAAATACGTGATCACATGCTGGTATCTATAGCACAAAGGGAAACCGGAAATACAGGCGCGTGCGGCCGATTCGGCGTCGGTAGAGGGAACAACCTCAATGCGGTCCCCATGTGAATAGTTTTCGGTACTTTCAGACCTTTTTACAAGCGGATCACATTTTCTTAACAGCTTGATTTACTGCGAGCCAACGGCTACGCTTTTGTGCCGCTATACGTGGGTTTTTCGCGTTTCCATTTGCCTCTTTTTCGCTCCTTTTCTTCGCCAACCGGTGCCAAAGTGCAGCTACCAAGGAGAATGTTTACGCTTCCTTCCTTTTCCCTTTTTTCCACGTGGTTAGGTCGAGTTACCGGCTTAACTGAAGTTCTTTCAACAACGGTAAAGTCACTTTGATAATTCCGAGGAATACTCTAGTCGATCTTGATGCCTCAGTCTCTGTACAAGGATATTGTAGTAAATACATGTTACCGTAACTTCATTTCATAAACAACAGAAAATTTCAATTCTCTTTAAGAAATGCTATCTTCGTATAGTAATATCGTGGACTTTCTCTTGTTTAGAAATCATTTTATTTGGTTCAAAAAGTTCGTTCAAATATCACTTCAAATTCATATTTATTTGAATTTTTTTTCCTGTAGTTCGCACAATGTAGAGTACCCTGTCACTCTATTTTTGGCACCCAATATTGTATACAAATTTCAACTTTAGGAGCTCATTTATAGTTTGTGCTTGTATAAAATGGAACAATATGGTTATTCATAAAAAGCCCGAAATCTTTGTTTTCCAATATTTTTAAAGCAATACAACAATTTTTAATATTTTGTGTAACTTCTGTGGCTGCTGATAGTGACTTCATGTCTCGAGGGCACATATGAAATGCAGCGATCTGTGCACTCCTTTATTTCCGGTGCACCATGCCACGCTTCCAGAGTTCTTTGCATAAGAACATCTTTAGTGGAATTGGATTTGAGTAAACTAGGCGTTACGGGATGAACCATATATTTTTAATCGGATTTAAATCAGGAGAATTACCGAGCTAGGATAAAACAGAGATACCTCGCTTTAGCACACAGAATTCAACAATGAAATGATTTCACGTACACGAAACAAAGCTCATGCCGTTAACAACATTGCTAACAACCTAACGGTGCAAAATTTATACTTACCAACCTTGACATGGCCCGAATATTTTGCTGAGAATGTAGCAGACGTTTAAAATTTATGGTGTCCATAATGGACTGACAAGGTACTGTAGTTATGAGTAAATGGTTACTTCCTTTTTTATTCATAATCAGTTTACATGAGGTCTTGTAAAGCCTGTAAAGCTGTATCCATGATATCTTTAGATTTGGTAGGATCACAAAAATATTTAATTATTCGAAGGAATTTTCGGTACAAACCGTCGAAGTAACTCCTTTAAACATACTATAAATTTAACATCTACTGAATCTGAAAACTTATGCGTAAACTTCACCTATTCACTAATTGTAATCAAGAAGATTCATGACAGAAGAAGGAAGAAATAATTGAATTTTTATAAATGCACTTAGACTTCCCCATAAAATAACAGAAATGTTTTTTATGTATATACACAGGTGTAATTAGAAATGAAATAGCAGATGTAACAGTAAAGCAAACTACTAACAGCATCAACTAATGAGTGCCAGTACTAACTACGCACGTGTTGCCACACTATTTCGTTTCTGTATTGAAAACAAAACATAATTTGCAGCTTTTCTTTATGCCGTCCGTAGGAAAAAGGTCTACTCTATTGCGTGATGTAGTCACAGTTTCCCCTAATCTCTTAGTTTTTAAAATAAATTGAAAAAAAACCGCGAAAATTGGAGCATTTTAGGTGTCCTTTTTACTTTGATCATTGCTTAAACATGTTTAAGTCTTTATAATGTTATAATAATTTGTATGCTTTTATTCGTACGATTCTATAGAATCATTTCGCGTAAAAGGCAACTGCATATTACTTTTTAAGCATCAAATTCGGAGTTGAAAATTCGCTTTTGTTTTCAAAACTGATTTATTCAAAAACTGAAGGCAATGGAAGCAAACGGTTTGCAGATTCGTATCCCGTGCTCGAAAATCTATAAGAAACATCTACTGCATGTTAAAAATCCAAGTGTATATTGTACAATGTAATTTATAGTGAAATGATTACAATTTAATCAGTTAAGTAATTAATTAAAATTTAGCAGCTTTATAAATAATTCTCACTGATCACAGTTATGCATGTTTATTGCTGCAAATTTCCGTTCTGTTTTGGTCATTGTGTCAACTGCGGTAGTTTTTAAAATACTTTTACAATAAATCGTTTTTTTTTACCAAATTTGTGAACAACTCCTGTTTGCATACAAAAAATCATGAAACTTTTCCCTAAGAAGTTTTCTTATATCTGTAATAGTTTTTGAGATAGCGTTTTCCAGCTGCAACTTTAAGGGGTGATTACACCCCTTAAAGTTGCAGCTCAGCAGATAAAAAAAATACGTGTCGCTTATTTTCACCTGTTTAATAAGTTTACGAAGTTTCATCAAACTCGAAAGAGGACACTTCGGTATGTTTTCTTATAAGCTACAACAGTATTATTATGCCATGAATACACACGTATGTCATTACTATAAAAACTGTGGACGACCCTAGAGTTTCGAAATAAATAATCTTGAGGGAACATATCATCAATTATAATGTTTGACCTTTTGAATCAAATAACTGTTTCCCGACATATTTTTTGTACCGTCGATATTTATAGAGATATTAGATTGATTACGATAAACTAAACACGCTGCATTTCCAAACAGGAGCAATTGAGTTTGCTATCTATATAATTTTCCTTTTATATCATAAGTATTTTAAACGGAAAGAATTATGTAAAGAGTCTTATACATATATTGTTACATAGTAATTTTATGATTATAATCAAACTTTCCAAAAATTATTCATGAATTGCAATAAAATTACATAAACTTCTCCATACGTGTTATAAACGTGATACACAATTTATTACAGGTAGCATGGTTGCGGATAGACACTCAAACAATACTGACGATAGCCAACCACGTCATCACGAAAAATCATCGAATAGCCGTTTCTCACAGTGACCATCGTACGTGGTTTCTTCACATAAGGGAAGTGAAGGAATCTGACAGGGGATGGTACATGTGCCAAATTAATACCGACCCGATGAAAAGTCAAACGGGTTACCTCGAAGTTGTTGGTAAGTATGATATATGTTTGTTCAAATCTATTAATCCTAGCTAATCAAAAAGTCTGCACGTAATATTTTTACATAAATACACGTTGCGATTCACAAATTCGTAATATTGGTCTCTGGTTGTAAATAATTGTGGGATGTAGTATGAAGCGTAACGAAATCTTATGCAGAATGAGTCACGAGAGAAAGAACACTTAAATATCAGGTAACTAAGAAAGTTCGTGTCATTTATCGGTGTTGAAATGTTTTGTTTTTGTGTGAACGGACAACTTTTACAAAAACGGAATGGAGACGTTATTAGATCGTTGCAAAAAGGTAATAGAAGCCGACTTTTCTGAATAAAATATTGTTAAATCCACTTTGTGTATCATCTGTCTCTACTGTTGAAAACGGCACGAACTTTCTTGGTTACCTAATATCTTCATTGTAGTTGAAGATACAACAAAATTTCAAAGGAAAAAGTTACACTGTCGAAGGGGGTAAGTACAATGGTATAGCAAAATTCGTCTTCAAGGTCATCATGGAGATTATGATCGATACATTTTTTTCAATAGAATCATATATTTTTCACTTAATAAAATTATAGCCAGCGTCGAGATAAGTTGAATCACAGAGTATTCTCTCATATTCTCTGGTTCTGCTTGGAGCTGTGAAAACGAAAGGAAAAAACGAAAAGAATAATTAAAAGAAGGAACATCGCAGTCAGTTATTGAGCATTTTAATAATTCTATTCCGATTCAGTGACACTATTTTGAACGTTTGAAGTCATCTGTACAAATTATTGGCCTGTCCGGTAAGTTCGTAGCGATTTTTAATGGAACTTCAAAAGCGAAAGTATTACACTTATCTATAACTTTATTCAATAATATATGCAATATTTCGTTCGATAACCTGTTGCCATCTACTGGTGAACTGCGTAATTCCATTTCCGAAAAACGTTTGATTCTTCTGAACAAAGAAACGGCCGAAAGCCATTTTGCATGCCTACGTTGTGTTAAAATTTTTGCCGTTCAGAAAATGTTGCATAGATCGGAACAAGGGATAATCCGACGGTGTCAAATCCGGTGAACAGGGTGGATGAGGAAGAATGTACCAACCTAGCTCGATTAAATTTTTTCGGGTTTGCAAAGACATCTGATGTCTGGCGGTCCATCAAATTTTTATCTGTCAGATCGTGCCGCACCCAGACATCGTAACGCTTGACACAACCAATTTTCCTTAAATGTTCAGATATGGTGGTTTTCGATACTTTTAACATATCTGCTATGTCTCTCGTAGTATGATGTGGATTATTTTCAATTAACACCGTTATTTGGCTAGCATCACCTGCGGATGGTCTACCGGAACTTTCTGCATCGTCGAGACAGAAATTACCGGCTTTAAATTGGGAAAACCATTTGTGAACGGTACTTTCGCCAACAGCCCCAACTCCGTAATCAGAACAAATCTTGTTTTGTACTTGGGCGGCAATTTTACCTTTACGGTAATTAGAAAGCATTAAATGCCGAAAATGTATTCTGTTTTCTTCTATTTTCTACACGCTCTTCAGTAAGTAAAACTCGCTTGGTCACTGGATGTTTTTACTAATTAGTGGTTAGAAAATTATCCTTGAAGCAATAGATATAGACGTCGTAACTTTGTGCCTAATCTCTAACTTTGAAAAGTCATAACGCTGACATATAATGAAAAACCCTACGAACTGTCCGGACAACCCAATAGTTTTACATGTAAAAATTGCTATAGTTCTAGCTCCAATTGCTGAGTTCATGGTCATTCGAAGGTCTTGTTGTTTAGGTTATTAAATTTGTCTTGACGCTAATTATAACGATACTTAGTCAAATATACGTGATTCTATTTAAAAAATTACCGATGTCCATTTGTCTCCGACATTTGTACCTGTCGGCAATTCCAGTGAAGGTATTTAGATATATTATTTTCCGTAACTTAACCTGTATATTAAGTATAAAGACATTATTTAACTACAACATTATTGTCTCAGAGATGATCGACAAATTAATTTTGATTCACCAGTTTTTAATTGGGCGGTGAGATTGTGACTGACAGATATATTTCGAAAATGTGTCGAAATTCAACAGCTCTAGTCGGGTGTGACGCTTCTGAAATTGACAGAGAGTATAAGAGAATCTCCAGCTATAATGTTGTATGCGCAGGCAATCGAGAAGATCAACACGTTGAGTGTCACAGTGAAAACAGCCATATCTAATCAGACACGATATAATCGACTATTCTTCATATAAATCTTAAAAAAAAAAATGATTTGTGTACTCAATCGTGTTCTTCTGTTCCTACATTATTGTTTCAGTATGAAGTTTGCTCAGAATTTTATGACCATCAATAATTATTTAATTAAATTAAATTTGAGGTGCCGGTTACCGGTGACTCCCACGGCATTCAACGTGTTAATATGTAATTGGTAACTCAAAGAAAACTGAATTTCAAAGTGGTCACTCTTACAAGAATGAATATGTGTGTGAACATTATCCTCACGTGTTAAGTAGGGTAATTTTTTCAGATCCTTTTATGATTTCGTGAGAATTCTATAATCTATGATACCAAAAGAAATGAAAGTCACGAATTTCCAGAATGGTACATTTTGTTGACTCTATTACACGTTCATCATTAAGGAATTTTTTTAAAAAGCTTCTAGAACTTATTTGCCCACTAGTTTACAAATCCTTGTGTTACGACGCAACAGACAAACATATTTATTAAAATACATAACATTTTATTCTAATGTATAAATGTAACTGTATATAGCATGGATACTAAGATGATATACGTGTTTTATTGCAATGTAAAGAATAATTTGCACAGTATTATTTATAATATTTCTTCTTTGAAATAAAAAATCGTCCCCGTAGTTCCATCGTATTATTTAAGTTATACGCAATTGTAAATAGTATTATAAAAATTTGACGATAACATTAACATAAAATTTGCTTACTGGATGTCTTAGAACCATACAAAATTAATAACAATGTGGTACTGACATGTTAATCTTAATAATATAGCGTTCCTTCAAAAGGAAGATTTTCATAAGGAAATTTGTTAAATTCGTAAAATAGATTTAAGGCAGTCCTGTAGACGTGCTATCGGAGAATATATGAAGTTCATAAATATTTAAATTCGCCATAATCACCAAGCTATTAAACCATTAAATATATTGTCAAAATGAGATAACGTTATTAACGCACAGCACTCGATTTACCACAAAAGTAATCAGTGCGTCTCTTTAATACACTTGGCCCGACATTATTAAATGCACTTGTTGCTCGATTTGACGAACCTGTTAGATATTTAAACGAGTTTGTTTGAACTGGTACCGTTGCTGCTCTTTGGAAAAGTCTATTGACGCGGAAGAGTCTTTAATTGGTCAATCATTTCCACGTTCCATGCATTGATGCAGTTAAGGACTATCTAAGTACCATCTAAAACTCTGAAGTACGCAAAAGTTCCGTCTTGTTGCAATTATAACTTCTCCGTTAGTTAGATCTCTGCCACAGTATTGATACGTAATTATGGAAAAAAGTGATAAAGATGGATCAATTATGTTATCATTCAGAATGATAAGCCCACAGATTCAGTAAAAAAAACTATTTATATTTATGCATGCGTATAGATCGTTCTTCTAGCGTTTGAGCGTTTATTATAATAATCAAATCTACCTTAACAAGCGGAGAAACCCACATTGATATACCTCTCTATGGAACTACAGTTTCTTTAACAGTTCTTTTGATATAGAGTAGATAGTATACTAAGAATGTAGTGTATTTGTGTAAACAAATCCTAGAATACTAAGGGTTCACAGGACTTGAACTCCAATTCTTCTGATCAGGAACTGTCGATGGCAGTCCAAACCCACTGCCACTCTCGAGACAGCGATTAACTTTTTCAGAGTCACAGACACTAACAAGACGGCTACATACTAGTACAAATCGCTGTTTAAGTGACAGTAGGTCGACTTATAGTATATAGTTACCATTGCAAATCTGTAGTGGATTTTATCAAAATGAGTTCTCCTTTTTGTGAAAAAAAAAGTAATATATTCGATTCGAAATATTATGGGTCGATGGTTCAAGATCGCTTGGTTCGAGACTTTTCTTTCAATGTAAAATGGTTTTTATTTGATCATTATTACATTTTTATAATGTATATCTTCTGAGAAACTGTATACACTTTGTGATTTAAAATATACTTATTACACAGGTATTTCTCACCATATATACGTTTAAAAATGAGTACATTTATTTGAGTATGTATTAGTGAATCATTTAGAAACACATGTTACATATTCTGTGTAAATATATTTGGTTAACTACAATAAAATTGTAATATATTCGTAATACACTGACATCGACGAACTGTTTGACCTGCATTAATATAAACAGTATGGTAAACTCGATTGTGCTGTGATTTGTCAAAATTTAACACAATCATACAATTAGACCTCAAATATTTATTGCAAAAATAAAAATGAATTTTAGTTCGCTTTCGTAAAGAAAATGATTAGCTTATTTAGATCTCCCACCGAAAAATACCCATCTCGCTACCGATTTCTTATATCTTAATGCGTAACACTTCCTTTAACAGACGAGAAGTTTCTATTCGCTTGTTTACCCTTTGGAATGACTTACCCTCAATTCCTATTCGATGAACATTAAATACTCATCGGAAGCAGCGAGAGTATTCCCTATTATAACGATTAAACCACGTCAGGGTTACATACTGATATGCGGATGCAATTCGCAATATCTTAATCAACCTTGACAAGCCGTGAGAATCTGATTCCGCTTCAAATCCTATCCCCAACTCTATGCGCAAATGATTTGTTACCTGTATAATGTGAGACTATTACATAAAGCATAAGCTGTGTAGAAACCAGCTCTTTATTTTGTTTCTCAACAAATATACTTATTTCCTAAACAACTTTCTCTAAACGACATTTCTGTAAATTCTGAATAGTGGAAGTCTGCTGTTCAATAGTGATACTTCATATGAATGTATGTTTACCTGAAAATGTTATGAAAATATTGTACAAACAGAAAGTTAAAAATCTTAGGTATATTTTTAACTACATACTATTTTCTCACTCGGTTTAATATGAATGTCAGTAACTTATTTGTTGATTACAGCTAACAAATGATTACAACTAATATTGCAACTGAAATATTAAATAATGTATAATCATTTTAAAATGTGAAACATCCGAAGTTGTAAATGATTGTATATGGAAATTGTACTGTATATAAAAGTTAAGGTCTGAAATTAATGAACTACAATTGTAGAAATGATATTATTATGACACTTAAAATAGATTGTTTGTTTACTTTTAAGATGTTTCTTACCGCATAAAAGATGGTTTGTTTATTTGAATCTTATTAAATATCCAACACTTTTTAAAGTGCTATTTACTACAGTTCTAAACAATATTTTATTAAAAGGATGTACTTAATAATATCTTCTAAAGTATGTATAAAATCGGCAGAAAAATTCGATTAACTCGTACAAAAATTTGTTTCAAAAATTGTTTTATTAATTTGTTTAACGAACCAGAAGCGGATAAAACTTACTCTCTCGTGAAGGAACATACAAAGAGAACGGTTCAACAATTTCTGAATACTTTTCGATGTACATACATACTTGATTATTCTAAAAACAAAAGATATATTCGTTATCATTTCAAAAACTATCAATATTGATATCTTTATGTTCAAGTATAGCAATAAGTCTATTCAGCTGATCTCGATAAATACTTTTCTTATATGATTTCATTGACTGGTATTGTAAATGCTTATAGCGTTAGGTACATGAAATGTCATACTGAAAACATATAATAAGCCGAAACACGTATCAGTTTCTGCTCTTTACTGCATGGTGCGAACAAAATATCACAGCTACGAATCCAGTTAACTTAAATGAGCATCGTCTTAATGCGGTATCGCAATAACCGTGTATCGTCGACAAACATCAGGCTTCAGCAGCAAAACGAACGTAAAGCTACGCGAAAGTCCTTTCACGTCTACTTAATTTGCAAAGCATTAACCTTATTATTATGGGGCAATATGGTCGCGAGTTTGCGAGAACGTCGCATGGAGAGTCGCACGCGAGCAATCTTTACGGCCCTTCTCGGAAATGAAACCTCGTACATGCCTTTTCACCAGTGCACATTCTCCCTCTTCCATTCTTATAATTCGTTACCCCCCTATCTACGTTCTTTTCCATCTGTTTCATTTTCGGTGTTTAATGCATACGTACATACTGATACATCGACGGTAACAATAACTATGTTAGAAATTATTCTTTTCTCCTACCATGCCGTAATTTTATTGTTAAATATATATCTTGAAAAATGTTGATTATTGTGCCATAGTAATTTTTTTAAATTCCATTTCCGTTGGTCCCTTCATGATATCATTATCACGGAACATAGCTTAGGTAATTTATTTTTTTATCAGATTTGTTCGCGAATAAAAATACTATCAACCGCTGGAAAATAGTTTTCTTCGTTGTATTTTTACAATTTTTATGTTTCAATTTGTAATAACAGTATGTAATTGCAATTACAGTATCATGTACATTGAGTATACGTTAGCAACATAAGTATGCCAAAGAATAAAATATAAACGGGCAAACTCTCTGAAAAGGAAGAACACTGTCATTTTTTAAATGAAAAGCTTTTTGTTCGAATGCAAGCACTTGTAATTTGTCTTTCATGGGTGTTCAATAGAACAGTTTGAGAAAAGGATGGTAGTTTTATTTTTCTCCTATAACATTTACTTTGTAAAACTTCTGTCTATGGATATGTGTATAAATATATTTATAAAAAAATATCACTCCTAAATATTACTCCTAAATTACTTGCTGTATGAATAAATGTTTCAAACAAAAGTTGCATATAAGGCTATTATAGTGTTCGTTTACTGCAAAGCGTAGTTCCAATTATCCTTGCCATTTCACCTGACTGTTTGGTCAACAACTGTAAGTAGTTGGAAATATTGTGTACCGAAAATCTAACTTTTTACATACATACAGTTACAATGTATTCACATGCTTTAAGTCTTCACCTACATGTGAAACTGTCTCTAGGAAACATATTACACCTTCGTGTATCATTGAAAATGTTTATTATGTATTCAAGAGCGAAATATTGCTTTCAAGATTATTACATTAAAAATAATTTATAATTATCGAGGTATAAAAACTAATGTGTTTCATCTCCTTTAAATCTACGTCTTTATAAACTCAAATTTACCCTGCTGTATCCTATGTCGGCGCAAGATTTCATTGAAACATTTTTCTTATCTATAACAAGCAATATTCGTCGCGTTCAAATCAATTAAGCCGATCATTATCGGGTAGGAGTGGATCATTATGAATTCCATGGATGCAATTTCATGATAAATAAAATAAATCCGGCGAACCTGTTGATATTCACTTTCAAACCAGTCTGCATTATATTAATTTAATATGCAGTGACATAGAGGTAAATTCCGGGTTTCAATGTACAACACGGTTCATTTTCGCGATCGTTAGTCAAATTAAATTTTCATATTTTATTTAAACAACATGTTTTGCTATACAATAGATAATATGCTGAAGAACAAATTTCAAATAAAAGCTAAATTAATTGAGTGAAACGTACACGCATATAATTTCTTTCTAAAAATTAATTATCTAGTAGCCTGTATGAACCATATTTTTAGGGAAACGTGAGAAATTCCAACTTACAGATGAAAGTGATACGCACTTACACAACGAACTTCTGATTAATTAATTAGATCTTAAGACGTTGGGTGCCGCAGTGGAACCGCCCACACCTGGTCAGACATAATATAATATCCCATTTCAAACACAAATCACGAAGAAAAAAAAGTATGTAACTGTTGAATTGCACAGCCTTGACCTTCTATCCTTATTACAATATTAATTCTATTCGATGTTTTATTAAAACTAATTGTTATTTAGTTAAATAAAATTTGATCCGCCGGATCATCGGTAACAACCACGGTAGTCAATGTGTTACTTAGAGGTTACCGTACTATCTTGCTTTAATTGAACAAATAAACTGTTCAACAAACATCAACAATTCGATAAAAGCGTTAATCAGTTTATAGTATATCCATTCGCATACAGAAATAAACAGGAATATTCATTGAAATTCTGTTTAGTAAATATATTGTTTCGACAGCAGAATCAAATACGTTTAATAAATAAGAGCTCAACATTATGGACATATAACACACATATTCCGTTAAAAGTAACTGTCTGAAGCGGTATAATTAATAAAAATAACAAAGTATACTTAGAATTCGTAATATTTGAGGAATAACGGCCTTGAAAGTTGGTCCATTATTACCCATTTTTTTTACGTTTGTGGAGACCACGTGGACTTCTAATGTTTTATTCGTCCGTTCTTTATAACAACTAACGCATCATAAATCCTGATTGTAAAGCTCGCACCAGTGATGCCCCAGGAGTGTTATTAAAATTCCGAATCATTACATAGTCGCCCTTTTTATACTTAAACGGTGCTCTGCGCTTTCTGTTAAAATCTAGGTTCGTCCATAAATAAGTTCAGTTTTGAAATTTGAATAATACAAAAGAATTATTATACGAAACAAAAATTTATTGTGCAACGTTGTACAGTTGATGGAAAATTAGTTCTTGTAGATAACACCGTCAAAATGTAAACCATTACGTGTACGGCACTCTTCCAGCCGATCCCTGAAATTATTCATCATGCTGCGACGAGTTGTTCCCGAGATTGCCTCAATTTCTTGCCGGATATTTTCTTTTAACTCCAGTATGAATCCAGGATTATTAATGTAGACTCTGCTTTTGAGGTATCCCCATAAAAAAAAAATCCATCAAAAAATCCGATGAAATCATAATTTTGTTGCACCTCTAACATTCACGGTATAACCGAATCAAAACTGAACTTATTTATGGGCCACCCTGTACCTCTCATTATAATTCTGGGAAGCAATAACCTTGTATAATGTTTTATTCTGTACCGACAATAAGTCTCGATTTTTATTTATAAAGTTATCTTTAAAATGTTCTTTCACTTTATCGTCTGTTAGCGGCGACGAAATTTTAAGGGATATCGAAGGCAGATATCCTATCGCTATTCTACTTTATAACTGGTTTTATGGACAGCCTCATTTATGACTGGCTTGAGGACTGTTTTGTGTCTGTATGTCGAGAGTGTATAGCTTGATGGATGGACATCAGAAGTTAGGCAACGACTCGAAGCCGTATGGCGATCGGATGTCATAGGCTGATTGTTTAAAAGAAACATGAGAAACAGTTAGCAGGCGACCTGACGTTGTATTATCTTTAAAAAGGGTTTATTAAAGGATCTGACCAGAAGACACATTCTCCATGGAGTGGAGAAGGCGAATGTGTCTTCTGATAAGAGAACTGTTTTGGACGTCTCAGCACTTACCCCAGAACTGTCAAGGAACAAGCTTCTTCATTTTATCCTGACCCCATGATTAATTTTTGACACGTCAAACTTACCGCGTTGATCTATCCCAAATGAAAGTTGCCTAGATGTGCCGTCAGTCGACTTATTACTAGTATTCTTAATGGAGAATTCAATTGTAAGCAACATTTTGTACCAATGTACTTCCTTATTATTATTAATAAATTCACTTAACATAGGTGGTAATATTCTACTGACACGTTTAATTTGGTCATTTGCTTCTTGAGAAGCGAAGCTAGAACCACGATCGGATATTAAAGTAAGGGGTTTCCTATAATTTCTGAACTAATAAATTAAACACATTATTGTTTCTCGACTTGACACCGTTTTGGTTACAGTCTATGAGACGAAAACTGAAACGGTCTTAAATTATTCTTATACAGTTTTTTGTTGTTCTCGAATTCGTCTTCAATATTCTGTAATTCAAAACGTTTTGGCTTTACATATTCTTTTACAAATAACTCTTTTATCTTCACTTTATTTGTGTATGATAAATCTTCGTTTAGGTTATAGATAGAAATTAAAATTGTTTATTTCAATTGTTCTGTGAATACTTATTGTAGCAAATCGAGACTAAAATTAGTGGAAAAATCGTAGAAATTGACAGTAGTGGGGTCGGAGTGAAGAAAGCATTCCGATTCGTATCGATAACAGTTTATATGCAAGGTGTTTCACTATAGATGATCAATATTTTAGTGGGTGATTTTACAGGCTGAAATAAGTCGAAAATCATGAATGACGAAATTCCGGCGGAGGCTTCATTTTTTAGTTATCTATATTTAACCCCTCGACAACCGAAGTCCCGGAATCAAAATGGTACTATGCGATCCGAAGTGAATGATTTACCTTAGAAGTGATGCGTTGTGGTAGATTTCAAAGCAGTCATCTATGCAAAGTTTGACGTCACACTTTTCCACAATAGTATCTTGTATTTTCCTTTTTTCTTTTTGTATCTAATACGGACGCGGGCGATGAGTGAAAAATACAGGGTCCGTATGAGATACAGAGGCGGTCGTCGAAAGGTTAAAAGTTCGGCTCTGGAGCGCCTGTAGCATGGCAACCCGGCGTTCAGCGGTGTGCGTCAGGCAGGTCAAGCAAGGTGCATCCAGTGGCGGCGGACGCACGTCAGCGTTACTATACAGAACGCATATATGTACTTACCCACGTAACAGAAACCTACGATACCACGCGATACAACACTATTCTTGTGACAATTTATGAAGAAGCACACACGTCACATTATACAGTTATGCCGCAGCGAAGAGAGCAGGATGAAGAATTACTCATAATTGCTTCTTGCCAAATTTATTCACACAAATTCGTTCAGAATTACGTACAGAACACCATGTTTAAGGCTAGTTTTCACCCTTTAGAAAAGGTTACGAAGAATGTTATGCTTGGAAATTGTTACTACAGAAGACATTTTAATTGTAAGTTTGATCAGATATTTCAATATGCAGTGACTCGCATTAATATTCGAGCACCATGGTGTGGAAGATGTTACTGCTGTATATATTTGTTTATAGCACAGCTAACGAGTTGATTGTTTTCTGATGTATTAAAATGAACATTGTAGTTGGTAAAAATATATATTTTGATTTATTTAATGCACATACTTTTTTAAATAACAAGTGACAAGCTAAATATTGTATAAATTTCACGTTGCAAAAATATTTGGACACTGAACGCATTACATTAGTTTTGTATAAAATATGCATAAATTTTAAGAATATTATAGCAATATTAATATTTTGTCGGAAAGCCATTTCGTTGAATAAACTTCTTCTGAACGCTTAAGCATATTAGAAATTTTTTTAAAAATATTTCTGCGTAATGCGATCCCACTCTTCTATTAAACGTTGCTCTAATTCTAGTATTGTTTTTATGGGCATTGTTTCGGTCTAATTGATCCCATAGTTTCTAAATGGGATTTAAATCTGGCGTTTCGGGTGGTGGGTGCAATATTCTGGGGCAATTATATAATAAATATTCTTGTACGATTCTCGATTTATGCTTGTGGTTATTGTCTCGATGAAACTTAAAACTATCATATGTTCATATTAGTGGCGCTTTTTAGTAAATTTTGTTTCAAAATATCTAGATATTTACCTTTCTCTAAAATCCTGTCGATGAAAACCAGTCCACCTACACCTGCGGTTGAAATGCAACCCCACACTATTACACTTCCACCGCTGTATTTCGATATCGGTTTCAAGTTTTTTATTTCGAATTCTTTATTTGCTTTACGCGATACCATTCATCAACTCGTACCAACATCGTTCGTCCGGTCCAAAAAATTGAATTTGCTTTCGTCTGCAAATATAACATTATCCCACCATGTTTGATCTTTGCAAACAAAGTCTTTATCGAAAGACAATCTTTCCTACCGATTTCTCTAGTTTATACAATACGCGTCGAAAGTGATTATACCGCTTGAAAGCACGAAATTTATTCAAAAACTCATGTTGCACAAATTGAGAACTGATTGAAAAGATGTAAAGTATGTAGGAATACAAATTAATAGTAAAGAAACGAGTCAAAAGTAAGTATACATGAGTAATTAAGAATGATTTCTCATTATTACTTAATAAAATCATGTACCTTTAATATTTTGTCGACCCACCTTTAGCTTTAATTACAGCAGCTAATCGCCTTGGCATTGATGAAACCAAGTTACGTGTTGTTTGTACAGAAACATCATTCCATGCTTTTATTAATTCCGTTTTAAGGTTCTCCTTACTCGTCATTTTCATTTTTCGTAATTTCGAGTTCAATATATCCCACAAATTTTTTATTACGTTAAGATCTGGAGACTGTGGTGGAGGATTTAATTGATTTTGAGTGTTCTGTAGCAATCAATCTTTAATCGCATTCGAGGTATGCTTTGGGTCTCGATCTTGTTAAAAGACACATTAATCCGGTAATTGAACATTTTTGTAGGGCGTATACTCATTTTCGAATCTCACTGTGCATGGTTTTCTACGTGGTACCCTGCCGGTGTATCCATGGTTTTTCAGTACCCGGCGCAGTGTGTCCGGATGCCCTTTCTTTCCAGATTCTTGAAATAATGCATCTGTCAGTTTAGGAGCACGTAATCCAGCATCTTGTTTTCTTTTACGAATAATTTTTCTTTGTTCTCGTGCGTCACGTAATTTTGGACGTCCCTTTTGTGGAAATGTTCAATGCAGTCCGCAAAATTGTGCCTTCGTATGATGTCGCCTACGGTGCTCTTCCTTTAATTTTACAATTTGGCAATTTCACGGTACGATTTACCTTTCTCTCGATGATAAATAACGAGCTGACGAACATCAAACGAGGTATTTTTGCTTTACGTCTCATTTTCACCAATATTCTGTATACCTACTATCAACGAAATTTCAAACGACACTGAGCTTCTCAAATACACTGTACGTTATGTTCACGAGCAATGAAACAACTGCTTGAATACAAACATTCCATTAGCGATATACCCCATTTATTACAGCGAATAAACCGCAGGGTAAATTACGTGTTCGAATATTATTGCGACGTGAAATTGGAGTACTATTTCACATCTTATTTAAAAAAGTACGTGCATTAAATGAATAATATATATGTTTTTGTCAACGACAATGTTCATTTTAATACATTAGAAAATAATCAAACCGTTAGCGCTGTTACAAACAAGTACATATTATAAATACAGCAATAACGTTAAGCACACGATGGTACCCGTATATTAATGTGAATTACTGTACCAATATACTTGGACATACTCTCGTACATGTAGTAGTTAATTTTCGTCTTGTTTATAAACATGAATCGGTTTCCAATATCGATGAATGTAAGATACTTGCCATCCGTTAAGTTTCAACCAGTGATATGAAATCATGGCGTTTACGAGTAACGAGAATGTGGACATGTTATTCGCATTTGCCAAGTGCAATTTATCAATTTATAAGCATTGTAACAGTAGATTAATATGCGTAAGACAATGCCTCTAAGTGTATCAATACATCAGAAGATCTTGAATCAATTCAAAGTTACAATAATTTTTAAACTAATGATTTGTAGACATAGAAGTCTGAATATATTTTGTGGAGGGAGAAAAATTGCATCGATTAGTACAGCCAAAAACATGTAGCTTCATTTAAAAAAAGGGAATTGCACTTTCCAACTACAGCAATGCGCAAAAGTAGTGTTAGGAATCTCTTTTATCGCTTTGAAATGCTCGTATAACATTCATCTGAATAAGGGACACACGTGCATTTTAAAAACATCAGTATTCGCGGAACACAGAATGCGTATGTCTTATTATCGTATCCCTTTGTTATTCCCACGTATGAAAAGACGACAGTATTAAGGGAATATTAACCCTTTCGTGGTCAGCGGGGCATGTGTGTCCCACTTGAGCAATCGAACTGTGGATGATATACCAAATTGTCCTTTGCCAAATTTTTTCGACACAGATTTTCTGAAGTAGCATTTGAATTATGCGTGACATGCCAAAACTTAATTTTTCCGCGTAACATCTTAGTGGGACTGTTTTATGTAGAGGGATGTACTTTCGACACACTGTTATTGCATATTTTTAGATTTATTTTTATCTTTTGCGAGAGTCAGTGTAAGTAAGCAGCATCATGTATAAATTTTGCGATATTTGAATGACACTTTCATGTTATTTTGCGTTCCTATTACTAAAATCCATTTACCTTACCATAATGTGCAGCCATTGCAAAGTACCATAACCTGTGTTCCTATCAAAGAATCGAAAAAATCGAATTAATTGAAAGTATATCGTTATATTCCACATAAAAGAGGTTTCGAATGATGAATTAACACTTTGAGTTCCACGCCACCCATATTTGGATGACATAGAAATTCAATCATTATTTATTTGATCATGTATAGTATTAATGAATATATTTAATAAGGTTTAATGGTAGCAGTAAAAAAATGATGAAAGTTACGGATATTATTGATGAAAAAATGTACAATTTATAGTTACATTAGTTTTGTTTAAAAATTTAGAAAGCTTGTCATTTTCAGCTAGTGCAGCGTGGCACTGAAAGTGTTCATGCATATTTTTATATTTGATTATAATACACAACTGAAAGAGTGATATCCTAATATTAATACGTTACTTGTTTGACAAAACGCTGCTGTAAACATTTTAAAAGCACAGTATTGTATCTAGGAGTAAATTACGAAATTTCAGTACCTTAGAGAGACCTGTAAGAAATTGCAAGCAGAGATCACATTCGTCAATGAGTTCGTGAATTACACAGAACATAGAATGTCCACAGGCATGTCTTCATAAGCAGAACTTCGATGGGATCCAATAATTGGAATGAAAACATTTTCCGTCGAATCATCGAATTATCGACATTGCCGGAGGACGCACTTTAATTAAATGCGATTAGGTTAAATCTGGCTGCGTAAACATGAAGCGATTGAAGTTCCGTATCAGATAATGAGGAATTACAAGATTCATATACGTAATTCATAATTAACTTTTTATCGGTTTCAACATCTTGTCCCATCAAAATGGTTTAATAACAGTAAATAGAAATTTTTCTAATGGTCGAATTGGTATGTATTTTTTAATATAACAAGAAAGCAAAAAGTAGGAAAAAATAACTAGATAGCTGTATCTGAATGTGTGACTATTCATGAACAAAATATCGAGAAATGATATTAAATAGTGTGTAATTTAATTAAATAAATTTAATTCAGCATATTTGTATGACAAACATTTCACGAGCCCGGAACACAAATGTTATGAAATTAGAGAGATTCGAGTGATTTCCTCTTCAACGAATACGATGAATCAACGTTTGTTAATGAAGCGGAAAGCGGTTTGTTCGGAACATCCTATGCAAATTGACTCGAGGGAAATTGCACTCGAACGTTTTTCTTGAGAAGGAATGATCATAGTAATTTATAACGCTAAAAAGTACATATTTCTTTTAAGTTACATCGTATCGTACATATTGAAATTCATCCTTAGTACGTTCATAATACATTAAACAATTGTGTAAAGTATGTAAGTAACTATGTAATTTCGAATGTTTAATTCTTTTTTTTTGAAAAGAATTTCCTTCTTTTTCTCCCTTCTTTTTCCTGTGACAATTGCCTATTGCATATCGTCGTATATGTTAGAGTACAACTGAATTTATTGCAATCCAAATACGTTTCTTTCACATTTAAACAATTACATCTGCATATATCATACTTTGAATGTAACAAGACACCAGAAACCAGCTCCAAATAGCTAACTGTATAAGAGAACAATTTAAAACAGAAGGAAACCTCAAGAAGCCGTCGAACTTATCCGTACAATAAACTTGTATCATGAAGCATAGAATAACCACCAACTATGGTCGCTAATAACGAAGATGTTGATGTGACCTTAAAATAGAAAAAAAATGTTTACAAAGTAAGTAGTATGTGAACATTAATACAATCAGTAGTATGACATAAAATGTTTTATTGCAGGTATATTATCCAACAATTTTAATATTCTATATGTCAGCGAACGATGAATCTATTAATAGACACAAAACATTGTGCGTTCATTTCACAAGTTTCCAAAAAATATTTTCCGAACGTGGTAAAAAGCTTCGCAGACTTGTACTCTTTAAACTGGGTAAAAAGTATTTAAAAACAACGTAGGCTGGTAGATTAACCTTTTCAAAATAAACGAATTTTTATTTGAATAATGTGTTTAAGCTGTATATAGAAACAAAGAATTAACTTATCCAATTTTTGAAAATACGTCTTGAAAGAAAAGGTACGAATATGGTTTTAGTACGATGAAATATCGCCTCACTCTACATTTCTTGTCAGGCAATATTTGAGCCAAATTTACGGTGAAATATGAAAGAAAGGAGAGGAGAAGATTTAGTTGACTCTCTCGAGGTTTTCGGTAACAACCGATAAAAGGTAGTGGAGTAAAAGGTAGTAGAGATTCAGTCCTTGTCTGGGGTTCAATGACCATTATTGGAATTGGTTCGATTCACAGCATAAATGGAATCATGGACCGATTTAAATACTTAAATATAGTTAAAGATATGCTGCATCCATTTGCAAAGAGTCATACGCCAATGGACTGGACCTACCAAGCTTGCGATGATCCAAACGACATAGCTTGTGTCATTAAACAATTTCTACACGAGCAAAATATGAAGGAGATGAACAGTCGCCTGACTTAAGTCAATAGAGACGTCATGCATCGACGTCAAAAAATATACAGGGCGCCTAGCTGAAACAGGTCACCTAAGTAGCTCCTTTAAAAATACAAGATGTAGTAGAAAGAAAAGATATATGCTTTCCTGCAAAAGAAAACAGTGACCACACGGAGAAAATGAGTTTAAAAAACTATTTTTCTTCTACGGTTTTCCTGCTTCGAAGATATTCACATTGTGCTTTAGACATTTCTCATATCATTAAAAACGAAGGAACATCTTGTATATAAGAACACAAACCAAGGAACATGGACGAATTATACACTGTCATCGAAAGTTGGTTGGTCAGATGTCAATGCCAATGAACAGATGCATTAGGTTAATAGAATCTATGCCACGGAGGTGTGCCATAGTAATACGACGAAAAGGTATACCAACAAATTGTACGTGTTGATGTATTTTAAATCAAAAGTGAAATAAATGTATAAAATATGCGAAATATCCACATGTCCTTAACACTAGATCTACCAACGATTAACGTGCACCTATTTCATCGAAGTGACCGAAATGATTTGGTTTAGAAAAAGTATATAATTCAAGGAAACAATGTTTATTTATATTTTTCTTTAGCTTTATTCAGCATTAATTCAAAGTAAACATAATAGTCGTCAAAAATAAATCGTACATAATAGAATTGCAAACCAGTCATTTTAACTGCCTTGGTAGATCTAGTGTTAAATATGTATCCATTTAGGATTGTGCTTTCCAAATAAAAACGCCTAGAAATTTTTTAATATCTGTGGGTAGGCAAAAATTGATTATGCTATTGCATAAAGTAGACTTCTATACTTGCTATGTATACAGGAAATATTCGTTCAATCATGTCTTGCTTTGCAATTTCATATAAAAATATTCAATTCTCCAAGTGTCCGCCAGTATATGACCGCAAACGTATCATGAATAAATTTCATATAAAAGAAACTAGAATATTTCCATATTTATGGAAATATTAATAAAAATCCTGAAACTAATAAAAGTTACACGTGTACCATGTCTATGCGTAATTCTACTTCTAAGAAAACAAAAATTGAGTCTTAATAATGAAATGTAACAAAATTTATTTATTTAATTAATAGTTCCCGTTTCACATTGTAATCGCATGTAGCTTTAGTAGCATCGAATTAATCAAATCACTCACTGCATTGTGTAAGCCTCCATTCCATCAAGGAATTACGCATTGTATAGGTGCATACATCAAAATCAAGCTGATTTTTAAGAGCAGCAATCCGCTTTGCAGCAGTAAACTACGAATTTTATTTTACTTTCTCAATAGTTAACCATCCAGTATATTCATCTATCTTCCCCGACTGTCCCGTTCTTTCATTATTTCTTAATGTTTTTCGTTCACGATATCTGTTGATGGTCCCTTCTATTGTGGCTTGTGGTTCGTTAATAAATCGAGTAATTTCACTGAGTGTTTTGCACCGACTGTGTAAATTTACAACGCCTTTCCATTGTTCTTCCCTCATCTCTCAACCTTTCCCTCTGATGTGGCCGCGATATTGTATTACCTACAGTTTTCTTAATGTTTTCGAATAAATTAAAATCATTTGTTTCTGCGTGATGTGTAACTTATTATGTTTATCTTTTTTAAAGAACGAAAAGAGTTATATTAATATTTTCTTAAAATTACAAGTACTTTCGTTTCGCGTGTATGGTGTACGTATGAAGAAATTACGTGTAGTTCTTATTGAAATTACTTTCTGCGCGAATATTTTTCACACCAACGTTACATGCAATAAAGTTTTTGTTTGTTCACATTTTAAAAGTCCTTTGCTACGTATCTAATTCAACAAGCTTATGCCTTCATTACTGAAACAGTTGCCAGACGATTTACGATTACGAATCAGTGTACTTATCATATCAATGTAACAATTAACTTCGTAACAAGTAATTTACGACGCATTTTGTGCGATTTCACCTCTCTAGAGAACGTTCTGTCGGCAAAATGTACTCGCAAATTTACTATCGGAAACAGATCAGGTTTAATCCAGTATAATTATTCCATATTCTCAATTATAATGTTAGATGAATTAAAATACAGTAGGACCTCTAATATCCGAATTAATAGAGAGACATAATTGTTTGAATAAGAGGAAATTTGCATAACAGAATTCTATTATCACTTTTCAAAAATAGAATGATTCTATTTCAGTGAAGGAACAATTTGACCACGACTTATAGAATATGATCCGCAGTTTGTTGAAAAAATCTGAGATACCCTATGTACAGGGCGAATCATTATAATTAATAAATGGACTTTTGTCAGGAAGTAGTGCAGCCAAAAAAAATTGGAAATATGGATATTAAATGATTCTGAGCAACACAGTAAAAAATGCGGACATCTTTTTATGGGTGGAGATAGTTTGAAGTTTTTAAGGTCAACCGCTTTTTCAATAATCTCCTCCGAGTTCCCAGGTTTCAGTGAGACATTCTCGAACTGACTTCTAGTATTCCCGAAAGCTGGCAGCTAAACGAAAGAACCTCTCACATTTAATTTCAAATAGTAGAATCCAAAGTCATTTTAAAGTAACACTATTATGCACGTTAGCTACAACATACAATAGAAAAAAATATGTACATTTATATTAAAAAAACCAGGGGTGATCTTGAAAAGAAAAGAAGAGAAAAGTAGCATTTATAAATAAATTTTTCTTCCGTTTCATTCATAATTTAAAATCATTTAAACTACGTATGAAAATTGTCTCCTACTGTCATACCTAGAGAAGCTAATTAGGTGCCCTGTTTTACGTGGCCTACCCTATGTAAGGAATGCGTGTAAACGGGTCGTCTATTCTAGAAGTTTCGTCGCACCTTACGAAATCTTCATGCTCACGGGGATGGGGTAACGACCGTGCAAAATCAAGTTTCTGGCTGAATCTGACTTCACATAATTGTTGATACAAAGGCATCATTGTGCTTTGCCCATATCGTGTAGCATAAATACGTACAGCTTGACATTACAAATTGTGTCACGAGGGGTGGTCGCAACCTGGACGAGTGCCTGTTTTATGGAACATGAGGCTCAAAGTGTAACAGCTAATGAATATAAACAAATGCTAGTAAAAAAATGTGAAGAAGCTATTACGAAAGTTTCATAACAATCGGTTCAGTAGTGTTTGAGATTTTTGAGAACATACAAACAAACTCTGTCTCTTTATTATAATAAGTAAGATTTCTAGATAGCCATTTTTAGAAAAACAGCATGAAATGTTAAAATTTCAATTTAATCATCTTCATTTTTTTATATTAGAGATTTAGGTGAAAGAAATAAGGAAATTCATAAGCATTTTCCTTATGATCCAATAGTGTACTTAACAATCTGTTGTACAAAAAAAGTTTATGAAGTGGAGTGTAATGTATACGTACTAATTTGAACAAATTAATACATAATTACAAAGTAAGAACTTAGTAACACTTAGTTAGTAGAGTTTGCATTTTGGCTACATTTTTCTTGCACCGTATCCATCATCATTTTTAAGAGATTAGTCGGTTGTTCAAAAATTCCAAATATAAGGATATATCAAAGATTCAAGCCAATTTTACCAAAATGGCTGGCTTGAAACGACTAATATTTTACAGTTTGTTTATAGGAATTGAACATTACAATTTAAGCTCAGTCCAATCCTGAAAGGAGAGATCCCGATCGCGACCTCTTCGTGTTAGCATAGTTGGCAGTGTATGGGGGAATTAATTATGCTATGGGTTGAATAAGTACAGTGGAGCCTCCCGTATCCGTACCCCCTATTTTCCGAATATCCTAATATCCGAACGTTCTATTATCCGAATGTTCTGTTATCCAAACAGCCATTCCGTGAGAACTTGTGTGATTTAGAAGCCAAAAAAGTATGGGATCCTTAAATATTGAAACAAACTGTCGATTTTGTTGATTTCTATTTGAATAAATGAAGTTTAATATAAAAAAAAGTGACTGTTCTGTTATCCGAAAATTCTGTTATCCGGCCACATTTGTCTCCCTATTAGTTCGGATACGGGAGACTCTACTGTACTTGTTTTAGAATCATCAGCCCAACTTGTAAAGTATGAGGAGGCCTTAGTTGCTATCGATAAAGTTAATTAAGTACTACTAGACTCCAAAAGATTTGTTCCTATATTCCAACTCGAATGCACTCAAAGGTAGATTATAATGTTAACAGGACTACTCCCACTGGTCACATTGTTACACAAACTTCGTTTTGAGTTTTGAACAGGCAACCGTGCCCTACAATCGGCTGGTTCTCTTATCGTCTCGTAAGAAAAATTTATAGAATCGTGCTCAAGCGCCTGCTTTCAGTCCACACAGACTGCCTCTTTCAAAGCATTGTGTCGAAGCGTCAAACCGTGAACTTTCCTCGTTAAAATGTTTATTCTAAAAGTATGTTAAAATACATACGTATTATACGAAAATACTTCAAACGTTGATGAAATAATTATTTATGTTGTTTCGAATCATATTATTTTACCTCCACTCTTATTGTGCCATAATTTCCATGGAAACAATAAGATAAGATATTATTTGTTTCTTTACGTTACAGTTTATTCTTTGACGAAATGTTCAATGTAAGTAATGCGATTCGAATTCTTTAGCAATTGGTACACCCTGTATAGGGGATTTGATCACCTTCATAATCTTCGTTATTTTTTGAGACATGAAAAAGGTTTATTCACAAAAGTTGTACTGGATCGAGGGGGCCATTGCATAGCAGTAATAATTTTTTTGTAGGTGGAGGTTTTTCGGAGATTTCAAAGACAATACTATTTTTTTGAATGACAAGTTATACTTTTTTGTCAGAAGGAGAATAATGTATGTTTAGACCAGTTATGGCCACTGAAGGTGCAACGTGTTCAACGAGTAACAACCGAATTCTTGAATTTGTACATTCATTTCATCTCTAATTTCTTCAAAGCAGTTTTTTAATAGGCATATTTACGTTTTTCTTATGCAATGCTTCGTAAAATCTTACATATTAGATACCAGAGTAAGTACGTGAGGTTTTTTTGTCAGCGATAAACTCGAACCGAACTTCTTCTAGTAATTCGAAAATATAATGTACGGGATTGGTATCAATGGAAGGTTTTGTCTCTTCATTGCTTTCCTTAAATTGTTTGAACCATTTTTGTGCTGCCCTTTCACTAACAGAAGCTTCCCCACGAACACTACAAATGCAGCTTGCTGCTGTATTCCCAAATTTAATACGTTGAACGTCGCAGTGGAAAATCCCGCAACTAGCCAGACACGGGAAAATACCTTTTTATTAAGATGTATCGTTAAGATGTAACGTATAAATATTTGTTTATTTGATAGTATATTTCTTATTCTGTACAATCATTGTAACATGGATGTAACTCAAACTTTCGTTGGGTCACCGGTTGTACATCTGGCACCTAACGTGTTAAATTCATAAAGTAAGAAAGCACGAATTTTTAACTCTTCGGTCATCATCTTTAACCTTATATAGACGATGCAGTATGGAAACAAATGAAAGATACAAAGAGCACGTACCAACTAAGTTGATGAAACCTTCTATTGATATCGACCCTGTGCATTAGATTTTCGAATTATTACAAGAAATTCGGTGTGAGTTTATCGCTGACATTAAAAGCCGCACGAACTTTTTCAGATACCAAATAGAAGTGTTAAAGCTATTGTTACTTTACTGAACTAGATTCTTTTAACACTCACCTTGTAAAGAAGTTCGCAATTTTTTACTGCGTGCTCTGCAAGTCCATTCTCGTTTCGTCAGTATCTTTATCCGTGCATATAAAGCATGCGAAAGCGGAATAGTCAACTGATTTTATTGCTAGTGCGCCACCCTATTTTACGTAAATATTACATATGCGTTTCACGTATTGTACATGAAACTGAAATATTAAAATTGTGAACATAGATCGCCCTCGAAATACTTCATCGCTCGCTGGACACGTGTCTTCCACATATTTTATGAATACTTTTATATCAATGTCAGTTTTGCGCATGACATTTTTAATTTTATTTCATATATTTTAAAAAAATCGTTTATTTTGTTATTTATTTTAAAGAGCACTTAAGGTGAAATTATATTTATAAACAAATTTTAAAGGATGCTGTGACGTATTAAATGTTGATCTTATTTTCTCTTTAACCCTTTTGTACCGCGAAAAACGAATGAACTACACATTCGTTCGACTCTAATCATCATGTACGCATGTTATTAGACATGTCGTAAGTTAAGATTAAATTTTGAAGCTGAAATAAACCGATTTATTTGGAATTCATAAAAATAATTCCAACGATTTATATTAATCTATAGAATTAGTAGGATGAAAAGAAAATATTCCTTTCCCAAGCGAAACCCCCAAACATAGGGAATAAATACATGTTTTATACTAATTTTAATGGTAATGTTTTGATCAATTTCGAGTTGCGAAATAATGAATGTATTTTCTGCAACGAATGCATACATAAGTAATATCTAGCATGGCTTTAAATTACGTGGCATAACCGTTGTGATACCGTATATGTGCGAAAGGTGTTTACACGTTTTAGGGTATCAAAACGTATTGAAAATGATTAAATAGCATGTACTGTTCGTTCACTTGAAAACATTATTGTGCGAGTTTCAATTGAAACACGCTAATTAAACGCTGTAAGGAGACGAGAGGGTGTTTGCTCGGAGCTTCCCCTGCCGGTGGCAAACACTTCGTACCGTTGTTATTCATTACGTAGCTCGAAGAAGGCTAAGCTTCACGTTAACCACTTCTTCTCATCTTTCGAGTTGTTGATCCGACCTTTTCCGCCGCTACTTTCACCTCAGGCCACCTCCTTCTGCATTGCCACTCAGTACCATTACTTTTCCTCTAATATCGCGAAATGTGCGCAATCTGGAACGCTACTCGAGCAACCAAGAAAACCATCTGATTCTCTTCTCCACGGTGGAGTAATCAGGGCTCAGAAGGAGTCCTGGATTACTCGTTTTAAAGGTGCAAATATCACGCTCCGCCGGCGACCGTCACCTCGTAAATCCACCATAAACCCTATCTTCGAGACTTGTTCACACATTGAGAGGCACAGTTACGACTCCCGAACAATAGCCTTTGTTTTTCGCTTTAATTTTCTGCTTGACACCAAATAAGTTTGCTGTGAAGCGATATTCCTTACAAAATAACCCCCAGAAAGTTAAGGCGCAAAAATTCTGATCATTCGGTGTTACCCTTAAAAGAATTGTTCTAATATTGCGCTTTTACCGGGGTCGCTCCCCCTGCCGTTCAGCGTTACAAAATGTTAAACGCTCACGTTGAGTACCACTGTCCGCGTCGCATTTTTTGCCGAACTATTTCGTTTCTATATTGAAATGAAATGTAGTAGGTCTATATGGAAAACCAAGGTTTTAAAAATACACGAACTAATTCACAATTAAAATACAAGACAGCATTTAAGTAGGAAAGATCAAGTTGCCATGACCCGAATCAGAATTTGGGACGCAAAATTAACACGTTGAGTGTAACAGCGAAAACAGTCATGTCTGGTCAGACACGCTATAATTTTGTATTTTTAATACGAGTTACAGAAGAAAAGGGTATTTAAGTGTCTGATCATGTACATGTGCTTCTTTCCTGTTCGTGCAATGTTAAGTTTCTTTAGAATTGCATTAAAGTCTATGGTTAATTAATTATTTTAAATGTGAGATGCCGGTCATCGGTGACCCCTACGACAGCCAACGTATTAATGGACTGGCTAAGTTTTCCTGGTGAAAATGAGACCAAATACGACCATATATTGATTATTTTAGGTTAATCATAAAACAATATTTCTTTGTTATATTTTTGTTATATAATGTTTCTGACAGTTTTAGTACCTTCGTTACATGTTTATTTGCTCATTGGAAAGAAATCAATGGTAACCTTCATAGGATCAATGCTTTTTTCGCGTAAAAAAATTAGTTATACCGGAAAGGCTCTAAAGTAAAGAAATGTTGACCTGGCATTTTATGATCAAAAAGAATTTCACAACAAATTTCTTATACAAGACTGCATCGAACATAACGTAGAATATCGCATCTGATAGTTATGACAATTATTCTTCTACATATTGTACTAATAATAATAGCTGAATTTTCTATTCAACCGTTACTTATACAAAAATTTACTTCAGAAGCGGCCATAGTTTTTCGGCACATAAGAAATGCAGATTACTTTTTCGATAACTCGAGAACAGTATGCGATGTTTCACTCAAATTCAGTTGCTTATAGCAGAAACGTGCCCAGCCATTTGCTTACTGTAAATTGCTGGACCTATTTCTCGCAATGAGCGGGAATTTTCTATTCAAGTTTAGTACTCAAACTCAGTTTTTTCAAAAACTTAGCCGTTTAACAAACTTTTATTCTTCAGTTTCGACTTATTTTTGGTCACCTCTGCCTTGGTTGCACTATCATTTCAGACGCATTCTGCATATTAACTCCCCCGTGCCCTTTTTTCTGGAGAAATATGTTATCAGTGTCTAAGAATACAACGATCGGTTAACTCTTTTTCATTCAGATACAATCTACTACTGCATAGTGGTACTGCTAGTACTGAGATGTTGCAGACATCACAAATTTTCCCCTTCAGCCTTCAGCGATATAACGTACTTACAATTAGTGATCCACAAGAGAGGTATTGAACCAGTGCTTTATTTACCAAGTACGTAAGTAAACACTCGGAACTATACGCCCTGACCACGTATTGCTACGAATGGAACAATTTCGATTGGGGCACTGAATTGTTCTGCAGATCGTATGTCTCGGCGAAGTGATCTATTGTTCCCCGAACTCACTGCTCGATTCGAGTGTCGAACTTTTCGCGTTACATCTACGCCACGTTACAAAGGCATTTTCAGTTTCTTCCACCGTCTGCTTTTTTCATTTCTCTTATTTTCGTACCTCCTCTTCTTTCGCGTGGTTTGTAGCAGATAACAAGATAGCAACGGACCGTGACGAAAAATATCTTCCACTGGAGAAAATTGTCCAGAACTCGTCAGGGGAAACACAGGCAATGCCTGAGAGCAAAGAGCGAAAAGAAACAGAGAAGCGAGACGGAATAAGAAGCACGAAAGGAAGGAATTTCCCTCGTTATCCACCAGCAGCATCGGAATATTGCACGTACCACCAAATACATAATAAAGCGGTCTACGTGTCCCCTTTTTCCTATCCTGTCCCGAATATACGACACTCCAGTCTTTCTGCTTGTCCAGTCAACAGAGCAACGACTGCATATTGTACGTATACAGAAATCTCGACAAGTTTATGTTAAATTTCTACCATATTTCGTCTCTACACATATGTGTCCGCCCCGTAACACAGTCGATACAAAACAAAACCTGGTTATTTTGCTCAAAATAATACATGGAATGTGCAGGAAAATGGAATGTAATTGTATTTAATACAATCCCAAATGTAAAGGCGTTGCCCAGTGAATATAGGTTGATTGAGTGTCATTGCTGTACAAATCTATGCTTAACACTTTGACTGCCATATCACCCACGTATGGGCGACACTTAGATTCAGTCATGATTTATTTGATCATTTCTAGTATTCATAAATGTATTTACTATGGTTTAATGGCAACAATAAACAAAGTACGAGTATTCCTAATATCCTTGATTAAAAGGAATTTAACTTGCGAATATATTTCCTTTGTATAGAAATTTAGAAAGTTTGCCATTTTTAACCAATAGAGTGTGGCAGTCAAAGTGTTAATTTAACACGTAATGAAGGGAACTATTTTGTCGAGGTATTACAGTAAATGTTTTCAGAAACGGTATTTTTCATGTCACAGCTTTTGAAATGACAGTTAGGTAGCGTGTTAATAATTTATTTTGTTGTTTAATAAACTTCGTTTATTTAATCATGGTAAATAATAATCATTGATTTACCCCATTGCACACCATGTATCGAAAAAGCTTTGAATGGATAAATACATTTATTGCAATAAGTGGTATTATTTAATTTTATGTTTGAATATTAATTAGTGGTTCAACGGTTAAGTAGGTTAGGAAGTAGACGTATGGAAGGATATAAACCACCTTTACTCGTTACTTATTAAATTGACAAGTATTGGATGGAAAGAAAACTTGGCGCTCGAGAAAGCCTGCAAGCGTTAGTGTAATATAAGCTTTCAAAAATTTTCCTTTCCTCTCATATGTCTTCCTATATTCTCTCTTTATCTTTCTCTCTTATCTTCTATAATTAATTGTTCTGCACATATTATAAAAAAAGTGTACGCGATAATTTTATATCTGACTGTATATAGAAATACAACATAATCAGTTGGATTTATCGTAATGTCTGTGACAGTTGTGTCTGAAAGTGTGATAGTGATTAGAGGATAGGTACATGTAGTGTGTAGGTTGACATCGCTTGAATTTTTTATAATTCCATAATATAATTTGCTATGTCGCTTAATGGATCTTCAACCGGGTTTATTTAGATACATACATACGTAAACGTCACAAGTTAAACCACACACATTCTCGATAGACCGCGAATGAAATGCAAGGCACTCTGAATTATTCACGAAGTCGAGGCAAGCTGGAACGTGCTAATTAACCGACAGCCCGTTGTCACGTAAGGTTTCTCCTTAAGCGGGAAATTAAACGTCAAAACAGGCACCGTGTATGTATATCAATATACGTTCAGGTGAGTAATCAATTGGTGGTGCAACCTCTTCGAGTCACGTTAATAAAACGTTCAATCAAGTGGTAAAGTCCTTCTTAATTAACTACTGGGTACGCCTAGTTGATGTTTAATTAAGATTGATTTTCCGAAGTGGAAACAAATAAGTGAGAACATCTGATTTAATCCTCTATTGGCCAGTTGGAGTCTCAGAGACTCCGCTGATTCTATCTTTCTTGTTCTCTTCCATTCTGTTCATAACTCAGCATTTGTATTTCGTCTACCTTTCAACAATAGCACGATACCCGTATTGACGCAAATTGACTTACATAGCTTGCTTATCTTACGAAATGAATGCTGATATGTTTGCGGCGGAGTCTATCTGACTCCACCTCCGTCTTAATGTGACAATTAAGTCTTCTGTGAACTGTCCCACTGAGACGTTTATTATGCTTTTTGCCATGGCCAGTAGAGCAAGCAGTAAGGAACGAAGAATTAGTGAAATAAATAGTGACAATGATATTTCAGAATGGGAGAAAGGCGAAATAAATAGTAACGGCATTGAGGCGGATGCAGATTTTGCATTAGTGTCGGAACATTCTTCCAACGTTGTAAGGAAATATTGTACATTTTGTCCTGCAAGAAAGCATGGAAAACAGCTTATTTTTGTTTTTCATGTAATCGGCCAATTTGCTTGCAGTGTGCGAGAAAAGCGTGTAAAGATTGTACCGATGAAGTGTAAACTCCCATACGCATTGTATATAACTTACAAAATTGATATTATTTATAATTAGCCTATTATTCAGTTTTTCTGTTTTGCATATGATAATACGTACCGTATAACATTATATTTTGTTATTCGTACTTACTAATAAACTTCTTATAATAAACATAGAACTACAATGTTGATCGACATATATTCCTTTTAACGAAAAGGATACTAGTTTCATTAATGCAAGTTAAAATGAAATTAATACAACGGATCACTATATTCTGTTATGTTCATTAGGAAAATGTGTAATAAAGGTAAATCAGTAAGAAGAATTGTCAGAAATGTTCTATATTTATATATAAATTAACTGTTATATAAATTAACAAGTTCAGGAGTCTCGTAGACTCCACCTCGGGTTTTACATCCCAAGTAAGAGTTAAACGACTTATTGTAGGTGTATATAGGATTATAATAATTTGTAACATGAGTATTAATATTAATTTATTTGAAAACTGATTTTTTCCATAGAACTATTAAAATTCTGTTTAGTGAAATCTTATTGGGCTAATTTCTTCTTCTTCTTCCTATACAGGGTGTCCCGTCATGATACTGACAAACGTTATCAGCGCGTTCAGATGGTCATTCTAGGCAAGAAAGTTCCTGTACACCATAAATCGATTCGACTCCGTTTCCAAAATATGAGCACTTTGTTGTACAAGGCCCCATAATGCAACCCCTCCAATTCCTATGTAATAATCATTTGATATATTCATATGAAATCACATTACGTACTTTGTTTTGTTTACTTACAGGTAACTTTTGTGCCATCAAATGATAGGAAATGATTTTTCTTTCTAGACGAAAATATGTATTCTTAATATTATCGCCGCTCTACTGTCTGCCTTTAGTTTTACCGGTAAACTATAATTATTATCTAAACCTATGTTACTTATTAGACTTGGGGTCCATATAACTTCTTGCATATTGTCACATATACCTATGAGTTCAGATTCGCATGTTGAAAGAGCTACCAAATTCTTCTTTCTACTTTTCCAGCTTACTATACCATCTCTTATCTTAACTGAATGTTCGCTGTAGGATTTCACATCTGGGGTAACGTTCCAGCTTGCATCCGAGCTCACGTTTATGCTATCCCCCGTTCTTCCACAATGAAGCTTGTAGTCTTTCGTTCCATTTAAATATCTTTAAACTCTTTTTAACGCTGTTATGTGAATGAGTTCAGGACTTTGGCTGTATTGGGATAATTTGCTTACGCAAAAGTATATATCAGGTCTTGCGTCTATTGATAAATATATGTATAATTAATCCAATCATTTGTCTGTACAAACCCTTATCTACCTTCGCAGAATCTTCGTGAACATACAAATTTTACTGTGAATTCATATGTATTGTCGCCAAATTACACTCTGCTAACTTATATTTCGTTAGAATCTTATCTGTGTATTTTCCATGTGATCGGTTTAGCCCTGATTCACTTTCTTCGACCCTTGTATTCCAAAAATTGATATCTTTGGTTTCGACTAGTTCCATCTGCTTATTGATTTCTCTTACTACCTTATTTGTAAGCTCGTCATCTGTACTTATTGCTAAACTATCGTCTACATATGTACCTAATAATAATATACTATTTCCAACCTTAATTCTATAAACGCACGAATCTTCTTTTAATCTGTTCATTCGTATCGCAGTAAGACAACTATATATTTCCTGATTCCAGTGATATCGCTACTGGGGTAGCTCATATATGCTACTGTTCAATTTGCAAACCTTATTTTGATCTTTCATAAACATACGAGGTTGTTCCACATAAACTTCTTTTTTTAACCTACTATGCAAGTACGCGGAGTTTACATTGAATTGTTTAATTTTCAACTTGTACGTACCCGCTAATTTTAAGGCCAACATAATTCTAATAGTCTCTAATTTTATCACGGGAGCGGAAGATTTTTCATAATGTACTCCTAACTTTTGTCGACACCATATGACTGCTAATTAAGCTTCCCATCTTACTGTTGTAGGCGACGAATTTTCTTTTGCATTGAATACCTATTTACTTTTTATTACTCTCATGTGGGTTTCTCTCGAAACTAAATTTCACACTTTACGCTGCTCTATGAACATTATCTCCTCACTCGTTACCTGTTTCCAGTTTTCTGCTTCTTCTGATTCCATCGCCTCGTTATAATTATCGGGAACCAGTGTGTTACTCGATATCACATTATTACCCAGTTCCGTCTCATTCCTAACCCTTTCCGATCATCTTACACCTCTTGCTGTTAAGTTACCCCTTCTCTTTGTAGAATATGCATTCTGTGCTCTAGTTCTCTAGATTCTTTCATTTTTCTATTCGCTCTGCCTGTATGTGTTAATTTTCCAAGTTGTTGTCCTCGTACAGTACCGCCGTCAGTGGTACCTAATGCAATGTAACATATTTCAAAATATTGTAAGTCTCAGTACTACCTACGTTTAAAAATGCCTTGTTTCATAATTAGCCTGCGGATTTTTACGAAAATACACGTTTTTAGACCTAAATATTTTTGACTTCCATTTAACTGACGAAACGCGACTATGGCAGAACTGCATTTCGGGGTCGATATGTTTAAAAGTATATTTTTGGTATCGTTTACCCTATAAACTGTGCATTCTTCACGAACTTGGATATGTTAAATTGCATAAAGATCCGCAGTCCATTCATAATCATTAGTCCAATCGTTAACGAATACATGTATTACTTATTTGAATAACAAGATTATTCTAAAAGGAAGCCACTTGAATATGAGTCGATGCTCGACTTATATACCTTATTGGTTAAAGAGATCATTCGACAAACGAAAGATATGAAATCGAATTACGGTTCATTGAACCGCGAATGGCTGACTCTTTTCTTCCCCTATTACGGAGATAAATATTCGTCATTTAATCGCTCATCAATTGATAAGAGATCGCGAATTCGCGAATAAATCATGCCCGTTGATAAATTTCTTCTTATCAATAAATCAGGGATGTGCGTATCGTTGCGTTTGTGTGTATGAGCATGATGCACGTTAATCGCAATGATCTGCGGCGTCTGCTTTCCGAACACTGCGGCACAGAGACACGAGTAATCCACAAACGCTAGATTCACGCGATAGTAGTTACGTTTTAATCGTTTATTTGCAGAGTCGATACGCAAGCGCTGAAGCTTTTGTGCAGTGAAAATAAATGGGTACGATTTATTTATAAATCCAATTTGGTCTACGACACGCGTGAAAGGAGCTTCCTCTCTGCGGCCATGGGTTTCAATATTTTTCAGCGAGTATATGTGCTGATTGGATCCCCATTATAAGCGAGAACAGACAACGTGGTATGAGTATGCGCCGGACATAATGTTTAACATCGACAAACCACTGTCCTGATAACCCTTTGTGCATTTATCTGTTCCTACGTGCTGAAAATCGAGCAAAGCGATTTCGAAAGGCTGGTGCAAAGGTGCGGGAACAATTTTCTATCGAAATGCCAAATTTTAAAAGGCTTTGCATATGTTGGCTTATTTACATTAAATATGAGTGTGAATGTTAAAAAATGTACATAATGAAAGATAGATCTGTATCTATAACATAGTTAAATATAATGTTGCTTCGGTTTTCTAAAAGTCATGTTTGTAGCATATTCCGCCACTTTTCTTATAATGCTTCTCCAATTTTTTCTCAAGTTTACAGTTAGTGTTTTATAAATTGTCAAGTACGTTTTCAATTTGTCATTTGATTTATTTACTTCCAATCCAAAGAGCGTAGGAAGCTATAGGAAGGATGAAAATCTGACGTGACAGTGTCCAGTGAATATAGTGGATTATTTACAACTTTCCAATTGAAACTTTTGCAGCGGAGCATTGTTTATAGCTGGAGTTAAATTTGAGAAATAACTCGTAGCGTTCGTGATGTTGAGAGAACATTTCTCTCGGTTTCTACGAGCTGAATTAGGAAAACCTTAAATTAATTATAATACTTGCAGGACAAACACACGGTCCCGCAACAAACCGCCATAATACATGGTTCGTTACCTGACCATTAGAGGTACCGCTTGGACCGGCGACATCAACGCGGTCAATGGAAACGCGTAATTTCGTAAAACAATTGCACACTTTTGCCAGGCTAGGATTGCGAGTAGGAGTTCCTTCGAACAAATAGGTGTCGAAATGGAAAACTCCAGCTCACTGTCGCAAGGCTGCTATCAAAAAATATTGTAAATACTCATAAGTCACATAACAAGAACAGAACTCAGCGAACAGCCCTCCAAGAAACAACGTTCTGTCAATCTCTGATTCAGTTCAACGAAACATTACATTCCTTTTTAGTGACACTGACTTTAGTTACACTTTGTAATTACTGAAATGTTTCTTCCACAGTGTGCAATCTCGTGTTTTTCTACTGGAACAATATTCTACTCCGCGTAACCAAAACTGAATATCCTGTTTCCAAATTCAATTTCACACTGAATAATTGCTCACAATAAAAATCATTAGTAATTATTCATTTATGATGCAATAGTTCAGAATAAATAATTCCTACAATGTCGCAGGAAATAGAAAATAATAATTTGGAGGAGCGTAACTGAATTTCGGATATAGTATAGGGGTTTGAATAAATTTACCATTGCTGTATGGTATTTATTTTTTAGTTAACACTATATCCGCGGGTCACGGAATATTCCACGTTCCCATTTACGTTCATTATCTGTGCGTCACGGGATATTCTGTCCTTACAATTTTAGCACTCATCGATGAATTAAGAATGATTAACCTTTTAGCTACTGTACGCCACTATAATGGTTTCCGTCTATGTCATCTTTTTGGACGGTACGCCACTATAGAGGCTCACTTGTTTGAAAACCGTGTACATTACTTATATGTCAGATAAATAATTTAATAATTTTATCGATGCAATTTACATTGCTTGTTAATTACGACATTTATACGTCGTTTATGCACAGTCCACGGAGGAGCTCTCCGTACAGGGGTACAGCTCCGCGGCCAGTAGCTAGAAGGTTAAGCATTATCCCGTATCTTTAACATTCACAGTTACTGGCATTGCTTAGCAACCCATTTTCATTAATGCAAATAATATTCGTCCACAAATTCTCGAGGAACTCAAAAACAGCTTTAGACTCAAAGAGTTTAAAAGTCCTTCGTAGTTAACGATGAAAAAAACGTGAAACGCTCGAGGATAAAGTATTCATTCTTCAGCCTGCAGTAAAAGACTGAGTAGACATCGATCTTTTGCTGAAGATTCAGCATTGACAATTCATGATATTATGCTTTCATATACAAGTTGTTAACAAGTTGGCTGCTATGGGGGTCACCGGTGACCGGCACCTGACATTTTGTTTAATTAAATAACTGGCAATTCTTATGCAATTTTGGGCAATACTGGTATTGTAATAATAATATAAGGTAACACCCATACGTTTCAGTAGGAAGTGATTTTTTCCCTTCTTGATTTATATTTAAAATAGGACATTATAACGTGTCTGACTAGATATATCCGTTTCCACTGTGGCATTCAACGTGTTAACCCATTTTTGCCCAAGAAACTCACCCTGTTGCTTTAGAAGCATTTATTATTGAAAAGCTGAACATGTAAAATAGAGTGCTACTCTAATACCAATGCAGATTCTAATGTCACCTCTCGTGGGGACATTCAATAAGCATTCAACGTAATGACTACATACAAGAAAATTTTCTATCGACCAATAGATAGAGCTAGCAGGCGAAAATGTGGGTGTACTCAACTGAGTACAGTGGGTAAAAATGGGTTAAGAAAGAAACTACACTGGTGAAGAGAGGCAACGAAAATGGGGTTACCAATCTGAGTAAATTTTTTTAAGTTTACCTAGGAGTGTACACTTGCCGGGCGGTTTTACCAATCCTTGTTATTTACAAAGATATTTAGTAACAAAAGTTTGCCAGGTTCAGAGGAAAACATGACTAGTATGAGTGAAAGAAAACAAATCAAATATTGAACTGAGAGGGGTGATAACATATTCTTCGACAGACAATGATTCTATGCCCTAAAAATAAGCGAAACAATAAAATACAGTTTTTACTAATCAAGCTTTGTTTGCGAGAAAAAAAATCAGTAAGGAACACGTATACTCGAATCAAACTCAATATGGATGAATATAATGGTACTGTTAATTCGGTTTTTTCAATCGAAATCTATAGAAGATATCAAAAGACAATTTTGATGCTTCTTGGGGTCCCATAACCCGAAGTTTGGGTTACCTACAACAGCTTAAACACATAACTTAATTTTCCCCCGAATATGGACACACACCTTTTCAATAATAAACGATTCAACGATGTAATACAAAAGTGGATCAGTTCCAGTAGTTTTGCGTCTGAATTTTGAACAAATCTCTTAATGAAAATATAGCATTCAACATAGGAAATCTAAAAAGTTAACATAAATGGAAAAATATCGAACAATACCTGAAGGTTGTCCCTTGGCGCTATTGAGGTACCAGTAAACAGTTTTTGATATCTCGTTTCATTTGTCAGATATTGAGTTATAACACATTATGCAGCTCACCTAGTATATTGTTTTCATAATTGTATTTACCTCCTGATTGCGTTATTGAGTTTTTATTTTCGTTTAAATATTCCAACAGAGCAAGTACGGGTAAAACACTCTTTGCGCCGCGTAACGAATTTATGTTTATGAATATTCAAGCTAGATATGAAATTACAAGTGCCGAGACAACAAAGTTTTGATTAAAACTCGGTACACTTTTGTTTGAGGGAACACCGTTCAGCTAAAAATTTTCTACCAATTTTAGAGCAATTACTAAATGGTTTTAGTACATTTTCAAAAACTAAACTTAAGTAGTAAATCTATGTTACTGGGAAGTATGTGGAAAGTGGAATTTTGTAAAACGTTATTATATAATTATTTTTTATAGTTAATTACAATCTATTTTATTTGGTTGTGCAAGCAATATTAAGTTGTTTAATTTAAATCAATCGGCATGCTTAAATGCACCAAATATACTATTGTGAGTTAATTTTTCTTATTATTCATGCGATCGCTTTGTGGGATTATTCAGCATGTTGAAGCATGGAATTTGTAAGCCGCAGACTTTACTTACTGCAAATACCACTATACTTGTATTATACTGCCACGTAACTTGAGTTTAATAAGAATATACACATATGTATGTTTCCTTTCCAGGAATGTAACACATTTCTACCGAAGTAACTGTAATAGTATAAAGTATGTGATTGTATTTATTGAAAGTTTTTTAAGAATTGAAAGATGTTTACTCACTTTACTTGTTGCTATTTGTAACAAAGAAAACAAAGAGTCAATCATGGACGAAGCACAATACCTCGATTTTATACAATTCATACAAGAAAAACTGCTTCCACGCTTGTATGTTGAACGGAATATAGAACAAATATTCAAACCTAAATCTACATGTTTCGGATACTTTATGTGAGATAATTTAAAAAATTCTGGTCCATATTCGCTCCTACTAATTGTACTTTTAATTACTAATTGTAAATTTTTCGTTCTTGGATTGTGCATCCTTTTGAGTTGTTAAAAATTCCAAGGTAATTTTTCAGCAAATCGAAATCGTTGAAATGTTTGCAAAATTGCTGTTGAATCTCTGTTAATGGTAATAGAAATTCCGAAAAGAATTATTATTCTGAAAGGAATTATTAATGAATTTAATTTCGAGATAAAGAATTTAATAATAAATATATTAATAGAAATCGTCGTATGAATTGCACATGCGTCATCTTGTGACGTCATATTCTACTGAAGAATGCAGGTGTATAAAAGCATAAATTTAACGTAGCTTAATCGATATTTGAATTTCTAAGTTTATTTTCAACGGTTCACCTGCCCATACCGTTACACGTCATTTCAGTTGCCTGGAGATGGTATTCAGTGAATCGTAATATTATTTAATTTTAACCGTGACGTAAAAATGAAGTAGAACGTATGAAAATCATGGAATACAAAAATTAATAAGGTATTGCTTTAGAGAAATGAATGAATGTCCTTTTTCATATTTTAAACTAAAGATGAACAGTTAATTATGAACTTAATGGATGACAGTTTATTAATAAATTCCCTTCATTACCATTTTAATAACGCAGATAAGACACAACAATAAAAAAATTCACCCCACTTTACAATACAGAATACTTGGACCATTTGCCAGCCTCCGAATGCATATTCATGTAGATGATGCTCTGCTCAAAATATTAGTGAAGTCGAAAAGTATTGTGGCTAAAAATTTAATAATTTCGAGCAGATCGTAACGCGATATCAACAGTTTCTTTTAAGGATGAAGGTGTCATGCAGATATAAAGGTCTCCCATTATTTTTTAATGTAGACTTCAGACTTTTCGATGCGATAATCAATGCACCTCTTCATTCTTTACAAAAACTGTTACGATGTTTTTACTGAAAAGCCATTAGTTTCGTAGACACTTTAAATTAAATGTTGCGAAGTAATGCTTGTGACTCCAGACGTAGCAACATTCAACTCAAAATATCTTCTAACTGAATGGATTTTTACAGAAACACCCTAATAGTTATGGGTGAATGATTTCTATTAATGGAACAATCGTGTCTTATGATCTGATATGTCCAATGCAATTCACATAGCCATATCGAGAGTGGTTAGAACTGTGACGCCCACAGGAGCTGCAGCCTTCCCCCACTCTAGGTCGATTCCCCTCCTTTCAGTTCCCTCCAGTTCACTCCTTATCCCCCCTCGGTGCAGTGTCGTGACAGACAACAGCTTATATGAGGGGAATGGATCTAGAGTGGGGGAAGGCTCCAGTTCTCATCACTGGATTAGAACATATTTAGCACAAAAACTACGACAGAAATACTGTATACTCTAATTGCCTTTTACTTGAATCCAAAGTTGAAAATAATAAATTACAGAGTATACACACTGTACACACAAACAATGTGACAGATATTGAACATGAATGCAGTAATAATTGAATAATGGAACATTCGTGTTGTTAATAGAGATTTTTAAGTTCAATGTTTCAACTAGTCTTCATCATTTAAATTCCTAGTAAATAAAATACTTGATTTGCATAAAATTTTATGGGAACGTAGATGTATTTGAGACATGGGTGGTATATTTTGTTTGTGCTCAATTGCCTTTGAAAGCGTGTGAAATCAACTCTTCGCGTGTAAGCGGCGAATTTATACTACCGTAGAGAACTTTTATTCCATAAGACAAGCAGACAAAATTTTAATGAAAGTTAAACGGCATTTGTAGGTGTACAAAATGGCTTACACGAAAGTTTTAAGAAATTTTATTCTACTAAAAGTTATTGACACTATTTTATATATCCTTCATATGCTTATGCCCCCCTCGAAATTACTGAACTTTTGTTTTAAATACCTTTCGATATGACTAATAGTTTCGAAAATATTTGCGTGGATCGATTTAAATAGGACACCCTATGTAGTTAACTTTCTGTCGTAGAAGAGTTGCTTGCTTGTTTATGTTTAACACTCCCACAAGAGTTACTTGGCTCGTTTGACACTTTATTTATTGATACCTGTACATGTTCAGTTAGAGCACCGGTTATTGTATTTTTTGGAGTCAATAACAAAACCCTTGTTTTTACATAACCATTTGCAGCTGCGGCTCGAAAGCGTCGTAAGGCCATTCGATTTACGCATCGAAATTAAGCCATGCTCGGCTTGCGGCGATTGTCCTGTGAACGGTTCTTTTTTAACTGTAGTTTCAATCCCACCCAGACCACTACAAAACGTCAGTCTGATCGGCAGGAAGGACGTTCCCCGAAGCCGATGCAAGGTAATGTTGGAAAGGGGTGAATTCCGGGGAGTGTAGAACAGTGGAAGTACGAGGCAGGATAAACGAGACAGATTCAGATTGATGCAGGATGCAAGAAGTTACTTTCGAATGAACAGATTGCCGCTAGACAAAGGGATAATGGGTGGAGAAAAATCTATTTGTTAACGATTATAAATTATTCTGAATGGCGGAATTTCGAGATGTCACTATTTACGTCGAAATACATGATTAAAAATGTGAAAGCACTATCTTACGAAATCTCATGTACGAATGTATGCTCGTCGTGTATGTACACAAAATTTAAGAATATCAATTTAAAAATTGTGTACACACTTATTAGTAGGCTGTGGATTTTTATGCAATTTAACATATGCAAATATCTGAAAAAGGCACACTGAAAACCGTAAAAAGATAAAAAATACATTTTATAGACATTCACGGAACAAAATATAGTTTTATCAGAACTTAATTCTTTGAATTATATTATGTGCTTTCACATAAGATTTTTGCATAAGGTTAATCAATTTGTTCAACTATAAATAAATATACATATACAATTTTAAAAATTTTGTATGCTATTGGTTCATGACGAATATTATTTAATTTTAAATATTTGTCGCAATAGAAATGTATTTTGCATATATCAAAGGAAAAAGCTACTTTAGTTTGAATGAACTATTCTACTGCAGGTATTTAATCTTATCAGTATAAAGGTTGTCATTTAAAGGAGTATGCAGCCGTGCTGCAGATGCATTCATAGCATTTTGCGATGGTAAATATGGTTGCAGTTACGGAACGAAATAACCATCCTATATTTAAGTTGTTGAGTTGATAGGAACAGTTTGTCGGATCTCGAGAGGATACTGTAGGATAAGGTTAATTAGATTTGTGTTAAGAATTAGACAGTTTCGCATCGGTAAATATAAACAACATGAATAATCAAAGTAGCATCACATGCTGAAAATCGGAACATACATAATTTGAAGTTACTGATTTGCAAAAGGTGCATAAAAAAACATTTATAAATGTCACTAGTTACGTGTTCATATTAATAACAAGTTTTGCTTATAACTCAAAATATTCTCGTACCAGTCTGAAATGTTAATTTTGTTGTCGTTATCAATCTTCGAGCATCCTCTATCGTATGTGGTTGTTCATGATATTAGTGACGTCTTTTGTTAAATGACGCTTAATGAATAACTCTATCGATACTGTAACTCGATTCATACTATAAAGAGTAACAGTTTACTGATATTTGTTCAACTGCTGAAATTGTTTTCAGAAATTTTGCCGATACATGTATTTTCACGTTATAATTGTTATACAGTGTAAAATATAGACAGTCCATGCTTCAGAATTATAAATTTTACTTCATTTCAAGGTATATACATACACGAAGTACAAGTTCTCGTGAAGTATTAAAGAGACTGTGATGCAAATGAAATTAGTTTACACGTAAAATTAAAATATTTAAAATATGTTGCTTGAATTATTGATAGTTCTATCGATGCTATGGTACGTGTATGTAGTCGAATGCACTTTATGTAAATTCATACATATTTTTTTAACGTTATGGGAGAATATGTTTATCTACAAAGGAAATGTAACAAGGGACAATAATATAGCCATACTTCAGTATACAAGGTGAGGCGTTTACAATAGGCCACCCAAATAACTTTTTATCTTCCGTGAGAGAAAGAAATATTTCACATGAAAGTTGAGTGGTTTCGAGAGGGAAATTATGCAATATCATTGTTTCCGTTCTATATATCAGAGTCAAGGTCATTTCAAGGTCGTCTGCATTTTTTTTAAATGGAATAGTATACATATATTGAATAATATAAAGTGTTTACAGACAAAAACAGACGATCTGTCACACAAGGCCATCGGCTTAATAAATGGTCATTTACAGTTAATAATAGGTTATTGAAATGACCTTGTAACAACTCACAAGTAACTTTCATCTGGAACATTTTTATTATTACGAAAATTAAAAAAGTTATTGGGGTGGCCTGTTTTAAATACCTCACCCTCCAGAGTATGTACACAAGGTGTTCCAGAGTTAAACAATAAAACTTTGCCAATATGTTCTACGAATAGAAGTAAGAAAGAAATGTTGTATTAACATACACCAGAAAACAGTTCTTCACAGAGTTACGACAAAGGTAAAGTATTGTCCCTTGAATCCTTTCGGAAACTGGATTACTTTTTCATTTAAAAATTCACAATTCCATAATTGTACGAACAGTCCGGTAAACACTGTAAAATGCGACATTCTCTTGTTAAGAAATCTCTGCTGATATATTCTTACGGAAGCTTGAGCGTTTCTATTACACGAACCATAAATGAAAACCATATTTGCCTGCCTTTTGTTCGTAAGTACTTATGAAATTTTTATACGAAGTTGTACTACATACTATAATTTGGTATTAACACAAGTTATGTTATGATTTTGAATACTAAATATTGATCGAAGAAACATATTAGATATTAATATTAAACGTTAACACTGTCGTTATATGTGCAGTAGTATTAAAAGTGCCATTGCTTTGTTGTAATTCTCTGAAAAATGTCAAACTTTTTTCCACTGTTTCTGCAGGTATTTATTCAGTCACTTCAGTTACAATCCATTATAGTATCTCTAATTTTCTGTTTTCAATCGGTAGTATTTCAAACTAAAACCGGATGTACATTAAACTTGCCACACTCCTCATCAGTGGGACACATACAGAATTATCCAATGGGATTTTTAGTAAAACACGACAATTTCATTTGTGATGGTTCTTCCTATACAAATTGGCCCTCCTTCTATCCACACATTCTGTGATATCGTAACTGTTTTACGTGATAACGGCGTGTTCCCTAATTTTGCCCGTCAGTGCATAACAGTGTCCAGGTAGTGGCGTTAAACAAATTATTTATTTGGCAGAAGAATTCAGTTTTTCTCATGAATGCGATTTTACAAGTGACAAACTAAAAAGATCTTGCAAAATAAATATCTTATATAATATGAATGACTTATGCAACATATTCGTTTATGTCATTTACGAAATACATGTAAAATATATGTATTGTGTAATGTGCAAAATGTAGGATACATGTGTAACAACGACAAATAATAAAATACACTTTTGTTCAAGATTTATTCTTGCATAAATTTTACCTCAAAATATCCGTTTGCACAAACAACCACAATTTTTTTATAACATACTATGAACGTTGGTTGAACTTAATAATAATGATTAGAGAAGGTATTCAAGACAGTGGAAAGTACATATTAGGTTTTTTTAAAAGTACTGCCCGATTTTGGACTTCGTCAGTTTCCAGGTGGATTATACTCTTGATTGAAAAACAAATCGAATTATTTTCATAACTGGACTGTTTAGCACACCATAATCTTACCTTCTATCAGCCATGGTTTCATTATTGTCTTTGATAAATGTTCCGCATAAGAATGATTTTCTTAATACAGAGAGCCTTGACCAGTGTTTCTCTGGTCTTATTGAACACTACCAGCTCTTTTTTCAAACAAATCGTTATCGACGATGAAAAGAGTTCTGTATGATAATCGTCAAATATTTGGATAGTGGTTGGGTCTTGCTGACTCGTCCAGACGTTTCCCACAATCCACAGCCCGTCCGAAAATAGGCATGTTCATTGTTTTGAGATCTGTTGGTGGAATTATTCACCACCTTTTCTTGAAACTTGGTGAAACGATTGCTACAAGTAAGTATTGTAAAAAAGTTCGATTCTTTCGTTCGATAACGCTCGACCGCACGTGTTATCGATTACAGTACAAAAATTCAACGATCTGGGATACAAGTTTCTGTCACATCAGCTCTATTCCTCAGACCTCTCGCCAACAGACTACTATCTATTTAAGCACTTCGATAACTTCCTCAAGAAGAAGACATTCTATAATGAACGTGATATCGAACACGCAGTTCTGTATTCTGTTCCCTCTAGTTCCCGTATCGTTTTTCTGCATGACATAAATAAGCTTGTAAAATATTGACAATGATGTGTCAATTCTAATGGTGCTAAGTATGAATAAATCTGTTAACTTCCACGAGAATGATAATTATTTAAATTAAAATATCGAAGGCCGACAGGACTTTCTGAACAATCTAATATTATCAACGTCGCGATGAAAGTACTTTGAGTAAAACACAATCAGGTGTAAACGAAGCCCAAAATTAATATATGTATTTCTTTACTTATCAGGCCACGCCATACAACCACGATGTTTGTACCTAACTCGATCACGGTGAGTTAGTAGGTGTTAGATAGATGGTTGTGAACACGAAGTGCGTTAGGGTCTGGATCCAGAGGTCTGGAAGTACAAATACACTCTGGATACAAACATATGTACGTTTCCTTAGTATGGCGAGGAAAACGAACGTAGTGGGGTAAGCGGTGATAGCGTACAAGGTGGAGGGCATCGATAGACTGACCGGGTGGTTTTGACCCGCCAATTCAGCATCACCCATACGGACACTCAACCGCAAATCGAGTTCCGGCCGTAGGGCGAAATAAAATCGACCTCATCCTCCGGGTAACCCTTCCCCTATCTTCTCCTACCCTCCTTCTTCCCCGCTTCTTCTAACCGCGCTACCTTCCAGACGATTCGTATGAAGGTGAATCCAGTAAGACATTACTCGCGAGGGACGCGTTTATTCGACGCTCAGGGACGGCATGGAAGTTGGCGAGGTGAATAGGGGGAGAAAGTCAGGTTTGCTTTAATGGGCATAGCCGAATGGAAAGGTCTGATCGTAGGATATCCAGTTGCTGGATACATGCCCATGGTTTCACTTCTGAAGAATTTGACAAGCACGAAAATTGTCCTAACGTAATCCACAGAATTTCATAACGCAGATACTGTTTCGTTCACACTCCTGGGTGATCACTACGTGTGTGTGTTTAGCAAGTTCACATGATAGGATGTGTATTATTTAAATCAAGTCTTTCCACTGTTTTTTCACTTTTTAATTGTCTTTAATTTGATGAAATAGAACCTGCTGTATGCATGCTGACGTAGTAGGACAAAATTTCCTGATCAAACACCTGCAAAGTTTGGTTCAATTTTGGTTTCTATAATCTGAATTGCATCTGGTGTGTCATAAATTCCGACACGTCGAGATATCCTTTTAGAATTTGGATTCTTGGAGATTAAATCGAGTACATAACAATTTTCCAGTAAGGCTGATCCATCACCGATCTATTCTATATACATATTACAAAGTAGTTATCAAATTATTGCAAATTTGAAAGGGCCTGAATATGTGATTACCTGTTAATTTTGTAGACATTCTGCACTTGCATTCTATCGAAGTATTAGATGTAGAAAAAACATCTGTGCTCTTCTCAGCAAAATTCAATCCTTATTTTAAAAAAATTGAAATATATTCAACCATTGAAATATCCTCCCTGGTTGTTAATGACTTTCCTCTACCTTTCTTGGTGGCTTTGATGCGGTAAAATCATCGATGCCTTTTCGGACGTTGACCACTATGTTGAAATGGGTAGCAAGAAGATGGTGTTGTAATTATCTAAACAAGTGATACTTAATTGGTGCTATGTCTGTAGAGTACGCTGCAAGCCGATCATGTTTCCAATCAAAGCTGGAGATTACTTCTTTTGTCGCTTGCGCAACTTGTGAACGAGCGTTGTCACGCAGCAACATGACTTTGCGACTACCCTGGCCGTAAAATGGTCATCTTCTTTAATTCATCGCTTAAATTGATCAACTCCTACTGATTTCACTCCTTTTGGGTCTGTGTTGCGTTTTCATCCAATAATTCTTGCAATTCTTAATTTTGGAATTTCCGTAGTCCTCCACAGCGTGGCCGCTCGTTAAACTTAAATTTTCTAGCATGAAATCATTCATACTACATTTTACACGTAGTATGAGTCACAGAATTTGCATCGAGTGTAGTACAAATCGTTTCAGCAGCTTCAGCAGCGTTTTATTGAGCTGAAACGCGATGAGAATACAGTGGCGGATATGCATTTTATCGGCAGCCATCGTATTCACGACTGTCTTCTGTGTTACATCGTAAACAACAGACAAACGACACGATGTCATAACCAAGTGAATGTCAATGCTCTGCATGTCCTATACAGGGGGAAGACATCTCAGTTTGGAATGATGTTACACATTGTAAAATCAAAGGCACTGTAGAAATCAATGCAGAAATCTTTTCTACACCCAATACATAGTTAAACTAAGCATAGACCAATTTACTAAATTCAAATGCAGATTAAAGTATTTGGTCTTTTTGGAATATTGTATAATAGCAGCAAAATGAGCTCACGAATATGGGGACGTCTTTTTCAAATGCTGGAACACTCTTGTCAATCAATTCTTCTAAATTACGTGCTCAGAGTTGGAAACAGAATAATTTAGTCACTGTTTACAAACTGTAAATCACTTTGAAGCGATATAGACGGGTACTCAATCCAGCAATTCGGTCTACAGTGTTTCATGGTTGGCTGGAAGAGCATTCGAGACCGAAAACTTCCAGTCAACCGTGGAACAGTGTATACCGATTTTCTGGATGAAGTACACGTCTGTATCGCTTCAATGTGATTTACAGTTTTAGTCAATAATAAATAAACATGCACAACAAATCTCGCAATCATTCCATCCACATGGTGTTTACCATGTGACGAAATAAAATGGCGCGACATACGGAGTGGCTTATTAACATTGATCGCCTTAAATATCTCAGTTACTTTTTGAGTTACGTTGAAAGTAGATTCACAAAAATTGTACGGTACCGAGGGGACCATGACATACCAGTAATAATTTTTTGTAGGTGGAGGATCTTCGGAGATTTCTAGATGAACTGTATTTATTTTAACAGCATCTTACACTTTTTGGTCCTTAGGAGAATAGCGTATGTTCAGGCACTTTCAACGACCTGTAATGCAAGGTCATTCAAGGTGCTTCAAGTGGTGTCCGTTTGCATCGACGCAACACTGTAATCGTCGAACTGCTGACACCTGTACACGCCTTATCACTTCCGGACTGCTCCCATGATGTGCTGCAATGGTTCTTTGTTTCATATCTTCTGGAGTTTCCGGTTTTTCCTGATAGACAACATTTTTTCATGTTCCCAAAGAAAGAAATTAAGCAGTGTAAAGGCGGATGACGGGGGCAAGGTTTACCATTGTGGACAAGTAAATCTGCATAATATGCATTACTGGTCAGTCGATAATCCATACTGGTTAAGAGAAGTTGAACATCACTGACGATGGTCCATAAACACGTGGCACGTTATCATGCGTGACAAAAAAATCGTACATTTCATAAACGGTACACTTATTGGCACAAAATCTGAAAACTTTATAGGGAACTATCTTGGCATTTTACTACAACATCTACCATTGAACATTCGCCGAATAATGTGGTACCAACATGAAGGATGCCGTGCACATAATGCACGGACACTCAGAGCCACACTCAATAGGATCCTTCTGAATTGATGGGTAATGTTAAGGTGACAACAAATGCAATGTTACAATTCGTGAAAATCAACCTGAAATGCATTGTTTTAAAACAATCTAAATTCTTTCGAAGATGGAATCAAAGTACTATTGAAGTAGATGAACAATGACGCCAAAATCAATATTCAATATCTTGTTAATTAAAAATAACTGCAGTTGCTAACTGGTTTACGTTAATAAAATCATATATGAAGACGACATTATTTATGGGATGACCTGATTTTATCAGAAATATATTCATTGAAATTTAATTGTCATGTTCGACATGTCTTTTACTACGAATAGCAAAAACAACCATAAAGGAAATACAATAATAAAAATTACTATACGAAATCTATAGAATAATATAAATGGTAGAAGTAATAAAAATAGTATTCTGGTTTGAGTTCACGATATAAGTTATAACATTATAGAAAAGAAGGAAGATATTGGTTGGAATTTATTGTATAGAATTATTTAACGTAAATAAATGTTCCACGTCGCTTCATGTATTCAAATCAACTAAAATACATTTCGACGGTGTGCATTTAAAAGTGATCCTGCTGTACACGAGACGACGGTGCAGGAGAACGGGTTAAAAAAGTCTGATTTGAATTGTCTGACAAGGATAGTCCGCACACAGACGTTTAGAGAAGTTTGTTACGATTTTGTTTCCATCGGAGATGTCGTAGTGGATGTGTCGTTTCAGGTTATCGCTCTCTACTTTATTACGCGCATCGTACGTCTCCTTGCACACGTAAATGTACCGGCTGTCCGACCGTATACACTATGCATTTCGCCTGCGTCCTCGTACTCGAGTCTGTGTCGTATGAACGAATGTGTACACGATATACGACAATTTATGAGTGAACAGATATACTTGCACACCCCCGGCGACGTTGAGTGTAACTTGGGGACGTTATTGTTGCGTTAAGTGTTACGACAACCGGTGAAACTTGCCTCGTGAGCGGAATGCGAATGAGAGAGGGGTGGATTTATTGTCCCGAAACACAGGAGCGTGCCCGCACGTACACGCAAACGCGAATTTCTCGATTTAAAACAAACCACTGATTGATTTCCAGGTCTTTTCATTAGTTTCCTATCACAATGCTCCCATGAAGTGTAATAACAATTGTTGCATGTGATCTCAATAAACCACCCTGAACGTGCACATGTGTACATGCTGTTCATTTCGTTGTACTTCTGAAATTTCTCCAAAATATTTATGTTCATGAATTAACTGTGACTCTGTGACTCTGATCTATATAAATGGATATAAAACAGAAGTTTACATGCAACGAAAATTTGATTGAAGTTTTGTAGAATAAATGGAATTGTAGAAAGTCAACTATAATTGCATAATTCTGTTTCCAGAGGATTATAAATATTTGTTTGGAATCTTTTGTTTATAGCCGTGTAAAATACAACCCTTTTGATTAAATATCCTTTATTGGTAATAGTTTTTATTTTTGTATGTATTTAGTACAGAATGAAATAGGAACAAAATATTCAAAAGTGGTTTAAGTTGAACACTTCTACTAAAAGAACAGTAAGAAATCGAAAATAGTTCTATCGAAGAGGCACGTACTGTGTCTATAAAAACGTTATGTAATATACACTTCTAATTATTTGCATTTTATTGATCCATTATTTCGTCCAATTTTGAACTGCGTACATAAATAAACTCAATACAAACCGTATGAAATATTTATTTTCATCAATGTTGTACAAAAGATTCATACATTTGTAAAGTCAGAGTTTATAATATTGGTGGTACTGTTTATAGTAGAGCAGCTAGTGCTGCAAATGCTGAATGATACCCATATCTCATTCGACATGTCATGCAGAATCAGATATGAGATATGTCAGATCATTTCTTCAGATAAATCAAAATTTATGTTTTGTAATCTGAAATTAGGTTGCAATTTAATTTGCACTGAATATTTTCGCAGCACATTCTGTATATTTGAATTAAACGGAACATGTAATAGTTGCACGCTGCAAACTTAAATCCATCAAAACTTTTGACGCCACTATTTGAATTCGAAAAGCACGCAAAAGTGTTATTTTAAGAACGTTTGTAGCACTTTCATTCTTACAAGGTATTACGTACGACCACCCAATATTAATATTATTTATACCAATATTAAACAGTGTACATATCATACTAAAATAGTAAAACTAATAAATTTAAATCCTATATAAGTAAAATTACGACCCACAAAGAGACACAGGAAGTTCTTATAACATGAAATACATACATCCATTGTGAAAGTTTAACCTTATGTAAGTCTGTTATTTGCCATTTTTTCATTAGTTTGCACATTGTGTTCGTGAGGGAGGTGGGCTGATAATTTGCGGGTTTGGCTGAATCTTTACCCGATTTAACACGTTGAACGCCGCGACCGCGGCGGTCACCGGTCACCGACACCTCAAGTCTAATTTAACTAAATAACTATTGATTGTCACAAAATTCTGGGCAAATTTCATACTGAAACAATAATGTAGGAACAGAAAAACACGATTGAGTACTCAAATCTTTTTGTTCCTTACGATTTATATAAAACATAGTAAATTATATCGCGTCTGAGTAGGTATGGCTGTTTTCACTGTGGCATTCAACGTGTGAACAATTGGTACTACTATAGGTTCACCACAGCTTTTTAGGAAAACATCGTACGTCCATGTATGGTTAGTTAACTTATCGTGCAAGTGTAATGAATAATTAAAATTTCGTCGTGTGATTCAAGATCAATTATCTGATCCTTTTTTGGGAACGTATTCATGGTTATAGATGACTTTGCCTGTTTTGCGGAAACTGTTAGGGATTCGTTAATTGTATTTAACTTAACACTCCTGTACTCGGAGGTCTGAATTTGTTGATCGGTGGAAAGATTCATTTTTATCTGTCATACATTACTGTTACACATACAGTTTTCATGCATGCATGTATAAGGGGTCTAGTGACAGAAGTAGGTTACACTACACACACAATGAAAAACTGTTTACTGGTTAGTGGGACACGCAAACAGTAGAAACACGTTCGATCTGTCGCGGCTGTTCGATACAGACTGTTAAATCATTAATGTTCTTATTTGTCTGATTTTAATCAAACGTTCTTCGATTTCTATAGTGTAGAGTCTAAACTTTAGACCTTGCAGTATAATTTACTTAGGTAAACAGAAACACATTGTCCTGTTTCTTCTTTGTATGAATTATGCATGAAGCTTTTGAACTAGGAAGGATGTCCAATCTCGGGTATCAGTCTATCATTAATTTGTATGTTGTTGACATAGGAGACCTATACAAATGCATACGAAGCGACCGTAACGTAAGAAAACAAACAAATTACCGTTTTGGAATTTCAAAATGAGTGGTCCAATAAATTCGACCATTCTGATCTTACTTGGAAAGAAGAATTGCTGTCACACGTGTGATTTCTGTAATTCTGATGTGAAGAAGCTATGCCACTTTTGTACAATTATATAGAATATCTTTATATTGATAATATAGTACTTTCTGTCAGGATCACCGTAATTTACACATGCGTATTCAGAACAAATTTATTATAAGGAAAACCAAAATTACTATTTCATGTTTACACAACTTTTCAAGTAATAAAAGCGCTACAAAGATTTAAAAAGTGATATAATATTCGATAAGAACGTAAGTGTTAATACTAACGTAATTGCACCACAAACATTACATACCTTGTAATTTAAAAAGATTTTCTTTACATGAACTCAGTGTATTCTTTAAAGGAAAAATGAAGGAACATAAATCTCTTTATACTTTATTCTTCTCGCATTTCGCAGATATCACACGAAAAAAGGAACGGTTTGGGATAAAATTTATTACTGCTGCAAGAAAAGACAAAAATTAATATAAGAGTGCAGATTTAGGAAAATTGTTCAAAAAAATGTATGCAGTGCACCTTGTGTAATTGACGTATGATTACGATACTTCAATAAATGTGCAGCAAATGTAGTATGTATTTTTCAACAGAGGTTAGATAAATTAGTATTCATATTACTGAATACTTTTTTTCTAAAAAACGTGTGAATTCTTTAATAAATATCTAGCCACGACGATACTTAAAGCTTATGACAAGCCTTATGAATTAGTTAAAAAATACTAGTAATATACATGTTTATAACTGTTGTTTCTGAATGTTAATCATTAATTATGTTTGATGTAATTATACACACTTCTAAATTGTACAGTACATTTCATAAAGACACGTAAATACTTCAAGGGCTGAATCTACACATTAAAATAAGTAAAAAGTGTAATATAAACACTAATCTTATACGCCATGGTTTCTTATAAGTTCATAGTTTGTAATTTACAAAGGATTAAAGGAAATGCTCAATATATCTGCTAATAGGAAGATCTAAAATCTGTTATTTACGCTACACAAATGAATGGCATTCATTCGTGACCTAGAAAAGAAAATACTATGGTATTTGCAATCTACATGCATATCAGATTCTGTTTTACATTAGTGTGTAGATTCGGACATTTATTTATGAAATATCATAATTTATCTGAGTAACCACTCCATTAGAATAGCATGTAGGGTATCTTATCAGAGACAGTCCGATAATTATCTACTTTAAGTGTGATGATATCGAACAATATTTTTACATCATATGATTGCTTTAAAGGGTGAATATACTCTAAGGAAAATTTTCTCCCCAATGTCGTTCCTTTCAGAGTGTTCGAAATCACCAAAATTTTTTATATAGAACTATATATTTTGTTTGCTTGAACATTTTATTATTCCTTCTCTTATAATACATTGTAGCTGACCCGAATATACTCAGTCATGTATGATAATATAGCTCTAAAATAACGAACTCTAAAATAATGGTTTGATTATAAGTCAGCTTATTGATTCTGTTAATCAGTATTGAAAATGCTATCCCATGGGGCAGATGTATTGTGTAAGACAATGAATAACACGCCGTAATGCTATTTAATATCTGCAGTAATAGCAGTACAAATTTTAATTATTTATTCTTTCATGTGTCCCGGTGTGTAGTGATTTCCCCACAAGAAAAAATTCTATAGAGCAGTGATGGCCACTGGAGCTGCTGCCTTCCACCGCTCTAGGTCCATTCCCCTCGTTTCAGTTCCCTCCAGTTTGCTCCTCGTTCTCCCTCGGTCCATCGTTGTCTCAGATCACAGCCCATATGAGGGGAATGGACCTAGAGGGGGGGGGGCAGCTCTGGTGGCCATCACTGCAATAGGGTGAGCCCTGAGGAGTAAAGTGACCGGCTTCGAGATATATACGTGGCGATAACAATAATGCTTATTTGTATTCATGAATTATCTTCTGTTTCTTTTTTGGGAATTATCACATTTTGAAGTTCAAGACCGTATTAAGATCATATTATTATACGCAGTTGAATGCATATTCGTGTCAGTTACAACGTGCAAGAGATCAAAATATATACAACCGCCTAAAAACATATTGATGAGCTCGAAAACTGTGGGAAGAGATCACTTAAAAAATAATTTTCTTATACATATTTGCCCTTTGATACCAGTCAAATTATGTACGAATTATTTTTCCATATCGTCGCAACTAAACGAAATAATGAGGTAAACTTTATACGCAGGCAGATTTTAAAGTACACTGCAAACTTATGGTATTAGAGAAGTAATGGTACAAGTACAGGAATAAATTATATAAGCTGGATTTACTTACGTTATTTCTCTTTAATAGTTCCACCAGACATCCTAGACGATGGAACAAGCACGGACATGGTGGTGCAAGAAGGCAGCAACGTGACTTTGCGTTGTGCTGCTACGGGATCACCGGAACCTAACATCACTTGGCGGCGCGAGGATGGCCAGAAAATTCTCTTGAGCAACGGACAGAAAGGTCAGACTTATCAAAACTGATATGCACTCGTGGCTCATAGCTTATTTAACCCCTTGCCTTACGATTTTATTAATCACCAAGTGCACTATAAGTAACTATTTAAATGTTCCTGTGCATTAATAAATATAGAGCATGCATTAAAACATACAATTTGCCTTTAACAATTGTTTAACAGACAGAGGAGCTTCTTTCAGTTTAATCTTTATAAATCCGTACAAGACTGTGTCATATTTTTCAAACACATGGAGCGTAATGTTTGCCACGAGTATGGCTCGTTGTTATAAGGCAACGGGGTTAACATTATTCTGCCTGATATTGCTTACCGTACATCAACAAGAATTAATTTGATTGTATTTTAAGTAACAATTTTTAGCTCTATATAAAATCATAATTTCTAAAAAATTTATATAAATATATATGTATACAGATTTAAAAAAAAAGTTAGGGTATCGATTTATAATCTTTTTAGGATAATCAGATGAGTAGGTGCACATTACATTTCGTTCTTTTAAAAAGTCATATTGTTGTTACCTGCAATTTATTGAGTATTGTGAAACGAATCCATAGAAATAAGCAATATACAATTTTGGATCATCACTGAGAAGATATTATTGTTACACATTATTTTTTACATATTCCTCCAGTTTTTAAGTGATATTCAGTCATATTCTTTTTAAGTTACTTTTTATATCATAGTCGTCCTTTTCTGTACAACCAAATTATATTTACATGTTCACGTTCTTTCATAAACGCTTTTGACGCTACACAATGTAAAAGAATACACATTGCATGAAATAATAACACGCAATTAAGTAATATTGGTGACCTTTTAGAGTTCGCAAATTTAAACACTGCCCTTAAGTATTTTTGTTATTATTAAAAACTAGGCAGATTTCGTGCAGCTCATAGTCACACGTACCACGCACAACAAGAATTAAGTGCATGTTGTACGTTACGGTAAAAGCGTAAACTACAGTAAATGTGTGTACTTTCTGGGAAATTTATACACGTACTAATTTTATCAATGGAAGGACACATTGAAACATATTCTGCATAGTATTATTAACAAATGCATGCACGTATACACTGTACACATACATTACCTGACTCCCTTTAATAATGGCGCATACTATCGTTCAAAAGTATAATATTTGCCCATCTACATATGTATGTACATTTTTTTTGTATTCTTACAGCAAATGTTTATTTTTTCCAAAAAAAGCAGATGAGTTTTCAACTACTTTTGTAATGTAATACTTAATTGATACAGTAGAACCTCGATTATCCGAACAGCGGTCATCCGTCAGTTGGTCATCCTATGTAATTTACAAATTACAATTATCATTAGTGGCACTGTACACTTAATTTTATAGCACGGCGTGTGTACAATGTGAGTAATCTTGTTATTCTAACTTCAGCTCGGATAATCGAGGTTCTACAGTATCTTATCTTACTTCTTACTATTATAGTAAAGAGGTAGAGATTGTTTGTATGTTCGTAAAGCGAACAACCGTTATAGCTATTTTACAGGGTGAAATTTACAATGCACTAATAATATAGAAACGCAAGTATACAATCAAACAGTTAAATCTTCTTTTCCACCGTGATTAATATTAAAAGCAATGAATTGTAATCTATGAATTAGATGTAGCAGTTTTCAGAGTGATATCCAACGTGTTAATTTAGCTACATATCTTTTTTTCTCTCTTAACATCGCATCAACTACAATGATAATTAGCAACGAAAATATTTAGTTAAACTACAGGTGCAAATAGTTTTGTTCCTTTGAGAAATTAGAGCAATTATCGTATTTTTTTATGGTTGGAAAGGTTCTCTTTTAAGTTGTAGCTTATATTGTTCTTTTGCCGTAATGTCGAATATTTACTCCAGTGTACGATTAATTAAGCGGTTGACAGTTGTTTGTACGTTACATTTGTCACAAATTGATGGACTATTTTTGAAGAGTAAATACGAATGAGTTATGTTTGTACGTCCAATTTTGATTCGGGAAATCGGAATTTGTTCTCTTCTCGTTAGTCCTCGTGGTATATTCTCCTGATTGTTAGTTGTGAAGCTGCCGTTGATTGTCTGGATATGCGGTGGTGCTGCATTTTTCCATTCACTTTCCCAGATCATTTTTAGTGTTTCGAAAGTGTATTCTTGTAGATCAGTTAACGATGGAGGGATTTGTGATTGAATTAAATTTTGTAGAATGTTAGTAGCCCCTTTTCCTGCTGTATCTGGTATTGTATCGTCAGTTATATCAGTATGTAAAGCGACACATACGAGGATTATTTTTATTCCTTTCCTGCTTATTTCGACATGGGTTTCCAGAATGTCAGGCATCCTATTATCAGTAGATGTCCTATTGTTGATTTTGCAGATTGAATCTGTTGAGTCGGTGAAAATTAAATAGCTTATATGATGTTATATACATATTATTGTGTCAGTAGCGGAAGAAAGTTTCAATCAAGAAATTTAAGGTTTCCAAATATTCGCATTAAAGTGTAGAAGCATACTCGCCAGATTCACGGTGCAGCAACCGAGTCTCGTAGTCTCGAAGGAGGACAAACATACCGCGTTCGAGCAAGGCCAATAGGTTAGAGGGTGGTGATACGTTTGCATAGGCGGGGAAGATCTTCTATATTTGCATTGAAATTGGCAAACACCGAAAGGGTGCTGTGCGTACAGAGTTCCACGTGCTGCCACTTACGTTCACCTACAATGAAACATTTCGTGGGTTATGACCACTGTTTATTTAAACGAACCTGTCTTGTTTGTAATATGAATCAATTATTCGACGCATGCAATATCAGAAGTTTGTTTTTGCACGACAATTTGATTTGCTAATAAGATTTACTTAATCTGAGCATCCTAGTTTTCTTGAGTTATTAATAAAAAAAAGGTACTTACATGTATGATAAATTTATTTTTCGGTACCCTTAAGTTGTTTCAACCAGGATCATGAAAGTACATCTTAATCAAAGAAACGGATTTATTACATGTGTGGGTCATTCCACGCGAGATCGGAGACTTTTTGGAACAACATTCCGTATTTTGCTGAAACTTGTATATATTGTAATCTTTAGTGATGTATAAACATATCTCGAAGGATTTTTTAAAATTTTTAAAATTGTTGATTTTACAACTGTTTGAAATATATTGTTAAACTTTTTCTTCAATAAATTATAACTGTTGAACTAACAAACTGATAAAAATGAGCTTTCGGGTTCTTACAGAGGAGACATAAGAGTGCCTAATAAAAATTATTTGAGTAAAAAAAAAATATTTTTTAACCATTTATTTTATTTAATCAAACATGTTTAGCTTCAATGTGCGTTCTATAATAAAATAGATTTAATTTCCGAATGGTTTATTCTTTTTTTACATAACTAGCGTTTGTGCTCATTCTCTCCATTTATTTTTTTAAAATAAGCTTCTCATTTCTAGAGCATTTATTTCATGTTACTTTTTATTGATATGTGGAGTAAACTTGAAATACTGTTAATTTTATTTATAAAGTGACTGAACATATATCTTCTTCACAACTACGAAGATAATTGCAGGGGGTGCATATGTATACAGAATGAACCACATAAAACACAAACACAATGTATTTGCATTTTTTAGGCGCATCGTTGCAGTTATAAAAAACTGACAATGAGCTTATAGAAAAATGGACATTCTTATACCATTCAACTTTTTCCTCTACAACTTCTTTTTATCTCGAACCAAACTCGAGTTATAAACTGTTCCAATTGCGTGAATCACCCTTGTATATTTTCTTTGTTCGATAAACAGTACTTTAAGCACACACCGTTGGAATGGGGAAACTGAAGTTGTACTCTTTGAAACACGAACGAGATTACATTTTCATAATAACGGAGAGTACATTCATTTCATTTTTCATGATGTACATTTTAATTGTTGCGGCTCGTAGTTAACAGCTTAAACTCCTGAAACACCTAAGTTATAGTTCCAAGTAGATTCTGTATTCCATTTCAACAAGTTTGCCAAACCTCATCCGGAAATATTATGGAAATACACAGTTTTCCACTACGGTTTTATATTGCATAAGATTTTCAATATTTTAATGAAGGTAGAAATATGCACTAAATCTTAAATAATAATTATTATAAATGAAAACTGAAAATAAGGACGCATAAACATTATACACTGAAATTTCGATACATGAATATTATTATCCTTGTAAATAACAATAAATTCTTAACTTCCATGCTCCTATGTATCACTTTAGACATGCCAAACTATTTCGTTCACCCATCTACACCTCCAGATTTGGCCATTCAGATCCACTATATAGAATTTGTAATTTAGCCAATAGTGTCAGTTTTAAATTGGACTTTTTTCCCGTCTCTCCCGATACTTTCAACAACAGCGTTTATAAATCGCTAGGTCAGTTTATGAACACCCAAACTGCGTTAATTTAGCGGTTCATTATGACTGTAATATATCTAAAATGATTTATTAGTCTATGCTATAAGTCTTTTTCATTTATTATGTATTCTAACTATTTCTGCACTTTCAATTATTGTACAAAAAAGTGATTTTCCCGTATACTGAAATAAATTAACGATAAAATATCATTGAATATAAATTCACGAAAAATAGAACTTGTTTTTATTTCCTTTTTTCATGGTTAACATAAACTCACTGCAAAAACGTGCATTTCAGTGGTAAAACGGTTTAGATACGAAAATGAAGTGTTACTTTAATCGAGAATTATTTTGAGAAAAAACGATAAAAAGGAGATACCTAACCGTCACTCATTAGATTTCACGTAGTTTTCGTTGTTTTGCATTTGACATCGTACAGTTTGTTAGCGGACTGCAAATATTTCACTAGACTTAATTGTGGTTGGCAGACGGATTTAGACAACCTCGACTTCCGTATAAGTAAACTAAATTTGCCGCCCTGTACAGAAGACAGCACCAAAACTGTGTTACTCTAGTTGTCTGTTCCGTGTAAATTTCTGTTTGAACTTTGAACACAGAAATCAAAAATATTACAAGAAAGTCACACATGTGCATCATTTAATTGTGCAGTCTCTTACTAGGTATAAACGGTAAACAGTTATTTTCAACCCACCTATTAGCAACTCGTTATTGAATAACTTCCTACCAAAATAAATTAAGATGACAAAAATATGACGTCTTTTCCATTAATGCGAAACAAGTAACGCGCACACCTTGTAACCCTGTTCAACAGATTTTCACTTTTTTTGGACTTCTAGCATTCAATAGGCGATTTTTTATAGATTTCTCTGTGGTAAATCCGAATATACGAACCGTTTGTTTCCATCACACTCAGTTTTTGAAAAAAATGCAAATTCTCAGCTTCAAAGACGTTTTGTACTTTGGCAGTAATAGTTATTCAGTTGCTTTTTACGCGAAATGATTTTATAGATTCTCCTGAATAAATGAATTGTGTTAAACCAATAAAAATTTGGTAACGATGAAATACAAATCTGCTGAAGTAGATGAACAATGACGCCAAATCAGTATTCAGTATCTTTATAATTAAAAATAGCTGCAGTTGTCAATTTATTTACGTTTAATGAAGTTATATTTGAAGACTACAGTACTTATGGGATGACCTGATGTGTAGGATGACTGGCCAAAGAAACGAATAGCGATTTTTTAGGAGTGGAAAATGGTAGTGTTTGGCTAGAATACAGTTGGTTCAAGAATATGCATGATGTGTTAGGGGTTTAGCGGTGTAGTAGGATGCGTGACACAAGGTGTAAAACAAGCAAATTGGACTGTAAAGAAATTTAGCACGTGGAGCGCCGCAGTAGAATACCCTGCTACTAGTCAGACACGCGAAAATACCTTTTTATTAACCTGTACCGTTGAATATATAAATATTCATTTATTTGATAATATACTGCCTATTTGTACTATCATTGTAAGATAGAAGTAACTCAACATTTCGTCGGGGTAATCAATTATTTAACAAAATTAAAATTGGTACGTGGGTCACTGGTGGTACACATGGCCTTCAACTTGTTAGAAGAGTTCAAAGAATACTTTGATTTCTATTAAGAGAGACTATATGTAATAAACTTGGATCAATTACTGTCTGACAGAAAATGTAAAATGTGATGAAGTTTCGCTATCGTGAGACCATAGTTTCATTCAAGCGTATATCTTCTTTTTTTTAACCATAAGCGTAAAATAGACGCGGTTCAGTGTTTTCGTGAACCATTTTCTTATTTACTTTAATGAGTACATTAAAGTTGCAAAGTTTTAGATTGCTACTTTAAAGTACTCTACATAAACCTGTGAAAGTTCAGTACAGCATGATATTTCTCCTTCCAACCAGCGATAGGAAAACATTATTTTGTATTAAATATATTTTTATACTTTTCACTTTATTAATGAAAATTTGACACTTGAACATTAATTTTGCACTAATATAAAACCACAACTGTCCGAATAGTTAAACATTCTTTCCATCTATGATTAACATTAAGAATACTAAATTATAGTACCTGGACTAGGTGCGACAGGTTCCACTATAGTATTCAACGTGTTAACATTTATACTGTTGTTAAAATCTTAAAAAATACATCAATTGCACAGAAAAGAAAATACAATAGAATTGCTTCGCATTTGAGAATTTAATAGCAGCACTATTAGTTCACAGAAAACTCTCAGCATACTATTTGCTTCATAAATAAGGTACTCCCTATTTTATAAATATCAATATCTATATAAACATAACATTTACTTTCATATCTTATAATATAAGGCTCATACTTTTATTTAAACATACGAATGCAAAATCGTAGTGATATGAGAATAAGGCTTTCAAATGTTATTTTACTACTTGCATTCCTATTTCGCCATACACTTTACCATCTCATAGTATTCATTAAATGTAACACATTGGTTGAAAACGGATATAAAATCACTGTATTGCATCAGTAAAAATTAATATGCGCCGGGGTTTCAAACTAAAGTTAAAAAAACTAGGAGTTTAAAAATTATTTTGAAACTGTAGAGAACTATTTAAACTCAGCTATGTTTGATTACTTTTCAAAACAAATTACAAGAGAAATTTTCGATGCAGTTTCATCGTATTCCAGATAGCAATGTCCGGAAATATACTGACGCTGAAAAAGTTGTTCGAGCCCGTTTCAAAAACTTTACGCTTGTATACCAAACTGTCTGAAAGTGTAACTTCACTGGAACTTCTAAAAAAAGCAAAATAAAAAAATTCAGACAGCTTCGACGATCAGTATCATGCCAGCGTACGTGTAAAATCTGCTTAAATAAAAAATATACAATGTGAACATTCACTTCTGAAAACATTAATAGTACTAAACGCATGTAAACTGCTTGTTTTGCAGTGTTTTCATATCTTTCATTTGAAAGCAAATAATGACGCTATCTAAATTAAAATTATGTTGAGATGTCGTCGACTCGTTAAAATATTTTAACCTCATAAAATTTCGTTAAAATGGTTTATACATTATTACTAACACGTGACCGGCCCGTCAAATTTACATTAATTAATAAAAATGATTAATACTTATAAAATTTTGAAGAACATTAGTATTGTCACAATGATATAAAGTAGCAGATATATGATCGAATACAATTTTGTTTCTTCGTGATTTATATTTAATACAGGATATTATAATGTGTCCGACTAGATATGGCAGTTTTCACTGTGACATCCAACGTATTAATATTCCTTCAATAGACTGCGGATGTTTATGCAATTTAACATATTGAAATATGTGCATGATAAATATTTAATAACTTAGCAAAATAAGAATTATATATTTTGAACATTTCAAAGAGCAAATGCAGTCTTAATAAAGTTTCATTTATTTAAATGCATTATAAATATGGAAGTCTAAAAATGTGTATTTGCATAAACATCCGCAGTCTAGTGATCAATTTCTGTAGAAATGCATGAAGTTACTAAACGCAATCGGTATTATCATTAAATAATTGTTAAGAAGCAATTCAAGTTGTATTAGCGTAAGTATTACTGTTAAGGATCAAAATATTAGTCCTCAATCAATATTAAAATTTCTTTTACAGAATTGAGCGTCGAGGGACAACATTTTAATATCACTAAAGTGAATCGATTACACATGGGATCATATCTTTGTATCGCATCTAATGGTGTACCACCTTCCGTTAGCAAAAGGATTATGCTGATTGTTCATTGTAAGTAACTTACAACATTGTTTACCTATTTCATACATATAAATATGCAGACAAGTAAGCTACAGTTTAATAGGATAAAAATTGAAGAAATATAACGGAGTCCAGTCATATGACATGAAAAATTTGCGTTCTTCTTCCAGTTCCACCCATGATTTGGGTACAAAATCAATTGGTGGGCGCTCGAGAAGGACAACAGTTGACTTTGGAGTGCAACTCGGAAGCTTATCCTAAATCCATTAATTACTGGACGAGGGATAAGGATGAAATAGTTCCACAAGGTAGGTTGAAACAATGTTTTTTCGAACAGCGCATGATAATTTCCTATGCAAAACTTCACCTTCCCGTAACGTGCGTATATCGCTAACGGTAATTTAAATTTCCGTTCCTCGTAGATTCGTGTAATCTTCCAAGGTACAATTACGTGTTTGCCTTGTGCATATTCCTTCGACACAGTGTGTTCCCCAGGAGGAAAAGTAACCAGTTGTAACGAACCCTTTGAATAATGAAAGCTTCATGCCGAACGCATAAACACGCGTACCAGCGAAGCGCGAGTATAAACGTTTCGCCCTGCTTTATGCCCGGTCTATAAATGGCAGCTTCAGTACTTTCCATCGATCCACCGTTCCTTTCGGATCTTCATATACATTCTGTGTATCACGATATGCTAGCTCGTAGTTCGTTTCAAACACATTTTGACACACACCACCCTAATGCTGCTCCCTTCCACTCGAAAAGTTATAGTATCTCGACTTTCACTTTGTTCATCATCTTTTTTCGATCGACACTCATGGAGGGACATGTGTGTAGATATTTCAAGGAGTAAGTCAAAACTCCATTAATGCTCGTGACTGTGCATCTAGAATTGTGTCGAAGAATTCTACGAGAAAATGATTACAACGCCAGAGTTCCCAGAAAAGAAGTCATACATGAGCAACACTAATAAGAAAAAGAAATTAAAATTTGCCAGAAAATTCATTAATAAAGGCAATTTATTTTGGAGCAACATAATATTCTCCGATGGATTAAAATGAAGTATTTTTAGATCAGGCGGGTGCAATTTTGTTTGAAGGGAAGCAAATACAAATATGGAAGCTCAAAACTGGAGCCCGACTGTAAAACCGTGAAGGTGGTTCAATTATGGCGTGGGAGTGTATGTCAGCAAGCGATACGGGGCACTTAGTGTTTATAAAGGGAATTTTAGATAAATACAAGTATCTGCACATTTTGCAACAGTGTTTAAAAGAAAGTGCCGAAAAATTGGAATTATCCGAAGCTTTTTATTTTCAACAAGGCAGTAATCCTAAAGAATGAATAAATTGTTAAAGAATGTATTTTATACAATAGATCCCACACATCGCAAACACCTCCACAGAGGGCCGATATTAATCCAAGTGAACATTTATGGGCAACAGTAGGATAACAATTGACAAATATTTGTATTTGTAACTTCCAAAATAGCACTGAATGTTAAAAACAATTGAAACATGGAATTCTATAGCATCAAATGTAATTAAAAAATTAGTATACATTATGAATAGTTGCCTTACACATATAATTACTGCTAAAGGTGGTCCTACTAAATATTGATGCTTATCAATATAACAACAATTAACTGTTCAAATACAGTTGTAACTTCTGCAAAGTGTATGTTAGGAATAAATATTCTGTACCTTCCATGTGCATTTTCAGATTTATTCCAAACTTTACCAATGTAATCGTGGTAGACGCGTCTCATTAAAGTACTAATGAAATTTCACAAACTTTTGTATAACACGCATAGTTAATAATAATATACATACAAATTTTCTATGGTAAATGTTCAAATACTTTCGTGAGTCACTGTACATACAAAACAATAACATTTGATACGTACCAGTTCATAAAAATTGCATGTAATCCAATGAACAGTTTTAAATTGCTCTTATTGAATAATTTGTTGACTGAAATAAAGAACTGTCTTCGTAATACGTTTCTTTGAATGATACATTACACGCGTAGCTAAATGTTTCATCAGATTCTCCTTTCAATCGGTTATTCGAACAGAATTAGCTTTTGAATAATGCATGCGAATCCAAGCAGGACGTTAAGGGTAGAACATGATTTTATCTGGCATTTATGAGGAAGGCCGAGGATGCGAGTATGTATATGAAGACCGAAACGACAAGCTCTGCCCTTTTCTCCTGCCGTTATTACGTCGCCAGCGTAGTCGCTATTTGCATCTGTATCGAAACCAATAATACTACATACAGTGTGAGATTTGATCCTACAATCGCGTTACTGCATCATACTGGACAGGACGCTGGACCATACATAACATTTATCGTAGATTTTTTCCTGGGTGATTGCAAACAAACAATTCGATTTTGCAAGAATTCATTTCAGTCTGTAATGTATAAGATATTCCTCATAACAGTATCTACGATTTCTAATCACGTAACAATAAGTTCACAAAGATCAATTGAAGAGTTAGGGGAAATAACAAGGTATATCACGAAACAGCTTCATTGAGAAAATCAATTTTTAATACTTCAGTGCATCAGTAAAGAAACAAGGTCCAATGAATGTAACTGTATTGTGCATGACATGAAGTTATACTCTAATTGGGCGACAGAAAAAAATGAGCGAAAATATAATAATTGTTTTACATTATTTTAATTTTTTGTTTACGTTGAACACTGCACAATAAAAATGGACATACCCTGTTCTTTCATCTTACCCTTCAATTCAATTAAGAATTTCGAATACATTTGTCTGGTGAAAGAAATAGAAATAAATTCATTTACGTGAACAATTTAGTAGTGTCGACGATGCCCATTGATAGCCGATGCGATTTTAAACTAAAACAACAAACGAAGATTTGAATGTTTTACCATAATACTGTATACGCCCAGAAGCTCAGTATCATTACAATTGAAAGCATGGTAACCGATGTGTTGTTGTAACTATATATTAAATTCAGTAAATATTGTAGAATGTATTTTAGCAGTGAGAACTTTCTGGAAAAAATTTCTATCGATTCGAAGTCGACTGAAGAGCATTTCGAGCACTATTCAGTTCGAAGTTGTACTTTCCTTTCATTATTTCGCTTTGCATCCACGTAGCCTTTCTATTCGCGGAAGATAGCACCATCGGCAGATAGAATCTAGAGTCTTACGGGCCGGCGCGCCGTGGCGGACGGAAACGTTCCTGAATGGTGTCGATCTAAACAGAAATCACGTTAACTTAGACTGCTGTACGGCGAATACTAAAATCAGTCAGACATGGGAACAAGCTAGACCATCTTTCAAACTGATTGAACTATTGTGACGTTCCTTCAAAAGCCGGCGGAATTCCTTCACGCGTCTCGTACGCTACACAACCGTTTCCGCCGGAAATTACGAGTAAAGCGCTATTTGTTACTTCCTCGATCAATCAATCCGACTTACCATCCGTTTTGTGTAAACTGTTGAAAATTCTGGAAATATTACGTTCTTGCCTGCAATCAGTTGCATCCGCGTGAAATGAATATAATCTAAGGATTGTCATTTCATTGATGTTTGAAAATGAAATTTACATAGTTCTACAAATGGAACACACAAGAAGTGCGATATTCTTGAGAGCTGATCTAAGTAACATTTTAAATTATTTGATATGATTGCATTTTTTGTCACTATTAATGTTAGAGTGATACTACATGTTATGCATATCTTTGTAATTTAAAAAATTCGTGTATATTATAATGAAACATTTTCTAATGTACATTTTGCGGTTTTTAAACCAAGTACTCATGTTAACATAAACTGAGTTTCAATATTCAAAGTATATCGATGTTACAGAACAACTTACGGGAGTACTAATACACTTTTTGTATCTTATAGCCGGGCGAATTCTCTTTCGAGCACGTGGGTGCCGAGCTTTGCCACCTAGCGGTTGTGCTTGAACTATACCCTTGCGGACGGCTCGTCGGCACGCCGACAAAAAATAGTCGCATGTTTTTTATCTCGATATATTACTTATTTCGCGATAAAATATAGCCCGTTACAGTCTAAAAAATGCAAAGAAGCTATTGTGAAAATTTCATAACGATCGATTTAGTAGTTTTTGAGATTTTTGCGAACATACAAACAAACTTTGTCTCTTTATTATAGTAGTAATATTAGTACAAACGCTTACTAATATTTCGTTAAAAATAGTTCTTGTACATACGCAAGCATCTTTTAAATAAATATAACACTAATATTTTATTGAAAGTTAATTCGCACTACATTTCCGTGTATTTTCCTACACTCAAGCTTAAATACCTACAATTTTTCAGGTCTAAAAACAATTTCAGATATCTTTTTGGTTGTTTTACATAATTAACGTAACAATGAAGACCAAATAAATGTTATTACCGTACACACTTCATCTTGCACAATAAGAATAATTATAATGTGAATACAGTCTACCTTTAAGATTCTACAAATAAACAAATCTTTTTGTTGTCCTAAATTTGCTCCCTGGACCAACACGTTATGGGTTTTAAACGCCCTTGTACATTTATTCGAAAACATTTCGGGTGCATAGTTTTCTTGACTTTATACTATTGCACAGAACCGAATTAACACTGATAGTATTATGATTCTTTCCAGGAGGGAAATACGAACCAGTATTATTGGACAACGCATATAAAGTTTATATGAAGCTAACAATAAGCTCCGTTAGTCCATCGGATTTTGGATCGTACAAATGCGTCTCCAGAAATTCATTAGGGGACACTGACGGCAGCATCAAAGTCTATCGTAAGTAACGATTCTCCAATTATTTTTAGTATTATGCGAAGTTCGGATGCATTATAGGTGGTATCTGTATGTACAGCAGAAACTTGTTGAAACAAGAAGCTAGTTTTAATGAGCATATGTTCGAGAATATTTCGGTGTCAGAGATATTTAGTTTCTGAGTTCGTGAACCTTTATACAACTGTACATACTGTACACACGTAATACAATACTATACGAATCCTATGTTTGGGAAACGATTCATTTTCAGGTGTATATTCACGAAGAATTTTTAATTCAGACAATGAACTGTTTCAGTCTGTACAATGTGCATCTATTGTGCAGTTCAGTAACACCCTATGTGATAGAGAATGACTATTGATCCATTTTTTACGTAACAATTATTTTTCGAATTAGTGGATTTTCTGAAAATAACATTATAACAATCTTTTAGAAAAGAAATTTGAAGACATATGGCAAAGGTATATTGATGTCAATTAGTTGAACACAAAATAGAATTCAGTTCAGTATTCAATAGAATAGACCTTATTTAAAATCGATGAACTTTCCCTCCCCGACCATAAATTTCCTTTTAAATTTGGAACATTTATGCACCTATGAGGCCGTCATCAATTCACATTTGTCGTTTTCCCCTAAGTCCACAGGGGGCGGAATAAGGGTGGAGAGTGGAAGTACCGTTTTGCGAAAAACAAAATGAATTCGTAACTTTTGATCAATTAAAGTTAGATAACTGGCATTTACGTAAAAAAATAGTAAAAAAGTAGATCTTTAATATGATATACATTTTTTATATCTCCTTATTATTTTATAGGAATTGTAGTCGTTTTCGATGCTTTCCATCCAAAAATAATTACATTAGTTGTTTCATAAACAATAACGATTTAACCGTTCAAAAGTTATGAATTGATTCAATTTTTCGCAAATAGGCACATTCGTATCCTATTCTCCCACCACTTTCCCGTGGACTTATTACAGGAAAATTGAATACGGGAATTGACGGGGCCACGTAGATTTATAAGTGGAAAATTGTAAAAAATGCCTGAGGGGAAAGATTTTGTCGATTTTGCATAAAACCTTCTTGGAAATTAAGTTCAACATGAAATACGATACAACAGTAAATATGTGTCGTGAATAATCATGTATTAAAAAATTTCATTATTATATAAATGCATTGTTTTTTCAATTTTTTTATACTTTTTAAATGTGTAAACGTACATTGCGTGAAAATTTTCGACATATTATTGCATAGTTTTATGCTAGTGTTCTTGTTGTTGAATTCAATATTCTTCTTGTTGAAGGTAACAATGAATTAATACTTTTGGGAAGAAAAACATAAGTCAAGACTGACAGGAATTAGAATTTACATTAAAAAACAAATTACTTTTTTTGTTAGTCCTTCGTTACATTTACAAATGTTCCAGAACCTTCATAAAAATATTTCAATAAATGAACATCTTACGTAAATTCTATGACATGCGTTATAAATGTGTTCCATGTAATTTACTCTTAATTATAAGTTCAGAACGCTTGGCAACATTTTAGTCAGAAGTAAATATTAATTTTACCTCGCTACAATGTTTTGAATTTCGTTATTGTAGTTCCGTATTCCCAAAAGCATTAGAGAAATTGAGAATTCTATAGTTTGTATGCATAATGAAATTCACAATGTAATAGTATATTTCTGAAAAATCGTGGAATTTTATTTATATTTTAATGATTTTAAAGCAACGTCGGAACGTAATAACCTAATGTTTGATATTCTGCACGTCTCGAAATTTTATATTTGAAATATAAACATACATTTGTTGATTACAGGTAGCTATAACTGATACTTCTAATTTACTTACTTTGTCGTATTTCAGCAATGACATCAAACACGAATTCCAGTAGCACCAACACAAAATACAAAGGTGAGCGTCACTATTTAAAATTATTTTATTTACGTTTCTGCGGTGCGCTCAGAAAATAAATTAAGTAAAACGTTAAACAGCTTTTTAGTACTTGTAAGAGTTTCTAGCGCATAATAAAAACTAGATGCAGACATTTTTACTGAAAGTTAATGAAACTCGCAGGTTTCGGTTCTATTAAAGGACAATGAAAAGAGTAAATTAGATAGCACTTACTCAAAATAATAAGTTAAACCGTCACTCTAGACTGCTTCGCGGTTTAGGAAATAAATACGATCTCCATTTCATGATTTTGCTTTTTTCGCATGTTAAAGTAATCAGTAATATACATTAACAATCGCGCAATAAAGTATTAACATATTAATTTTATCGTCAAGTTAAAATTGCCAATAATTTCGGCAATCATCATCAAATTATTAATATTCACCTATAATAATATAACATAAAATGAAACATTATATGCATTCAAATTCCTTGGTTATTTGCACGCTTAATTTCACTGCTCTGGGAAACTGTTTACTTGGAAATTAATAGAAAAATTACATACTATTGCTACAAATGTTATCGTTTATTCGTTCCTCGATGGAAAGGTGCCTTGGCAATAATATTCTATAACTTTATACGTAAAATAAAACAATTACAATACTTTACGGAGAAACTAAATTCAGTAACCGATTTAAATAAATAGTTTGAATTTATATTTATAACGACATGTTACTGTTAATAATATTTTTAAATGGTTCAATTACTTATCAACGCAATCTAGTAAGGTTTCCTGAAATAATAAAAATGTAATAAAAGCAGATAACTGTGTTTAATGCGACTTATACATTGTACAGTATATATTTCCATAATAAGCCAACATTTCGCGGAACTTCGTGAAATTTATGAAAAACATATTCACACGTTAATGAATAAAACTGAAGTATATTGTGCATATGACATTTCAATGCTTCAACTGATAATATATTATTGTTAGTGGCATATAAACTTATCGTAACAAGAAAACTTTAATAACGTCTATTAATTACCGTATGAAGAACATATTTGAAAAGTTTGTGTATCATAAATCTTCACGTTATTATTACAAAATAACTTACTGAACTCTCTCGATAGAATTGGAATATTCATTCTCAAATTGTCCAAAATCAAATTGCTTTTTATGTAAATACAAAGGTGCCAGAAACATATAATTATCCCCAACAAGAAATAGGTCTAACTTGTATAATTGTCCATCATTACCTATAGGCTTCTGAAGCGTCTCGAAGAAATTTCTAAGTACTGAATACATACATATAGATGTTCCTTTGATAATCTGATTAACTATTATTTCTGGAAATTTTTGCTATCTAAAAGTTGAAATTAATTCGGAATATTATGTTTCAATTTTTTCACTACTCAATTATTTGTCTTCAGTGCGTTTTGTAACTCTGTGTAATGGAAAAAGCGTATTGATAGTCGGTTGATTATAGTATAGTAATTCACAAAACTCATTCGATGTCCATATTAACACCAATATTAGATACGTTTCACTGTTTACAAAGCAACCCAGATTCGATTAACATCGTATTTCTTACAATTTGACTGAATATGTTTTGGAAATGAGTTCTTTAATCAAATAAAACGATTATTCGTTTCATTTATTACGAAGAATATACATAATACGCAGTTCTTATTTTATTTCATTTTTCTTCTATTCTTCTTTTATCGTTTGTGAAGTTGCGTCCACATTACTGAAAGTGGCGTCCCACGTTACCACGTTTCCCGAATCCGTTTATTGTTCCAGCAACATTATTTTTTATGCTCGACACGCAGTCCAGGAATCATGCAGAACAATCGACCTCTGTTATTGCTCGTTTTATGTCGAGAGCTACTTTCCGAATGATGCGGCGTAACGTACTTGCGATGAATTAACGGGTCGCTGATTAATTAGATCGAGTGTCTGGTTTGTGCATGCCAATCTACTCTCTGGATATTCTCCTGAATCAACCTCTACAGAAGTAGACACAAGTCCCTGCTTTCACCGACACGCTTCGTCAAAGCTCGTTTCACCCTTCAATAATCATGCGTTATCTTCAAAAAAGGGTTACTCCTCTTCAGTTCAATGTAAAACATTGATAATGGTAATATGTATCCATGTAATATCGCTACGTTATACCAACTTCAAAATGAAAATGTTTGATTTCCCAATCAGTTAAAATTTCCACAAGCTGTATGGATCGTGTTCAATGTTATAGGTAATAACAGCTGCTGCAATAATTTTTATTTACACGAATGCGTACGCAACAAAAATGATACCTAGGTACCTACGTAGCTGCAATAGAATTGATGTTTAGCATTCTGTCTTTTCCTCCAAAAGTAAATTTTATATAAATGTAATAATAGTTTTTTTATAAATAATAATAAAGCTTTCACGAGTGTCGATTACCGCTTCAATAAACACATGTACGAGTTTTTACAGTGCTTTTAAAAGAATTTATTTTGATGATACTGTATTTCCTAAAAAGCATACATAGATAGGGTATGGCAATAATAATGATACTATCACGAATAGGGTGCTTTCACATGTAAGAACATATTGTCGTTGCTGTAATATTTAGAGCTGTGTGCATCGAATTGATTTATAAATTTTCGTAGTGCTACCAGAATTTTTGATATTTCATGAAATTACATAAGTAGCAATCAAGAATAGAATAGAGATAAGGACTGGCTTTTAAACAAGGGCTTAAATATTCATTCGATTTCCAAAATCAATATTTTTGATAGCAAAACCACACGCGAACAAATTATTTTTTATTTTCGATTTATTTTTACATGACGAATCAGAACATCCTTGATTATATTCATATAATATTGCCAGCGCATCCTATATATTACATATGATAATTTCTAGATTAGGCGCCTAGCCCCTGTTTCTAAACTTCTTTAGAAAATAATTTAACTAATCCTTATATCAGTTAAATAATTCAATATACTACATTCAACGTAATTTTATATTCTCAATTATTCAAAGAATAGTACTCAATGAAACCAGATACCTGTGCATATAACTATAATGATCTAAGTTTAAATCTAATTTTATGAATATTTCTATGGTAAATATAAAAATGGAAAATAATTAATGTTGAAAAAGTTACATTTTTTCTGTGACTGTTATGAAATTTAATTAACTGCGGTAGATCTTAATAAGAGAAAACATCGCGGATCCATATTTCACATTTCTTCCACTTTACACAAAAACAAATTTAACGTACCATGTTTTCAACTTAAATTTTCTGTCGTACATACTTACTTGAAGTTTATTATTTTATTAAATCCTACGAGAGTCTTGTACTTCACATTGAGGTGTGTAATTTTAACGATAAAAGATATCGGTCCTTCTGCCATTTCGGCATTTTATATTGTATATATTTTACACATCTCCTGCGTATTAAATTTGACAAGGTACGTGTGATTAGGAAGAGACCATTCGAAACTGGATGTTCCTGCGAAGAACCTCCAGAACTCCGTGCATGTAATTTGACTGCTTAAAGTCTTTCCAAGGACAGTTCAGCTTTGGCGTTTGTAACACTCGTTTTTCAAACCGAGGCGGAACTATTTCTGTGTGAAATCGTGAATGAATAGGAACCGCCGTGTTAGATTTACAAGCCAGCCATCTCATTTGCTCTCGACAGCCAGCTGGTTGCGAAAAAGACGTACAAAAGTCGATAGAATTCGTTGCAGAGAGCTAGACGTTTAGAAGAACGGTTTTATAAAAAGCCACCGGTGAATGCCATTTTGAACTTGCACCTTGTTCATCAACTCCTTTTCCTTTAAATAAAATGCAAACCTTTTCTGAATTTTCTTTTCTGATTTCCACATGTGCGCGAGAATTTCCTGAAATATTACGAATATTTACAAAGCAATATTATGTTACGAATTCTTGCTGCATACTAAACTTTTTTTTTTCAGTAAACGTATTTTTTTTCATAAAATGCAATTAGCACCTGAATTTTATTTATTAAAGATGACTAGAAAGTTGGAGAAAGAAGAAGGATTCCTTTAAATTGTATACGAACATTTCTATAAAATTTATATACAGTCCTTCACATTTAAAAGCTCACATCACGCGTTACGCGTTGGTTTTTGTTTAATATATTGAGTTTGCTGTTATCTGCAAAAGTATATTTTTCCAAAAACGAACAATCTGTGTCTCTACATTTTCTATCAGTTTGCAATTTTCTGAGTTGATTTCCCACAATGATGTACGTACAGGGTGTTTCACCACAGGTGGTAAATATTTCATGGGGTGATTCTATAAGCCAAAATAAGTCGAAAATTAAGAATGACGAAATTGCAGTGGAGGCTTCATTTGTTAGTTATCCATGTTTAAAAATTGGTCTCTGGAACGCCTGTCGTACGGCAACTTGACCTGCATGGGGCAGGTCAGGCAGTATACGTTCAGAGGAGGTCAACGCACGAAAAATTCACCACGCAGAACCCATACTTACCAACGTATCAGAAACGATGACCCACGATACTACGCGATATAACACTACGTTTTTGCAACAATTTAATGCATAATGATAACTAAAAAATGATGTCTCTTTCTTGTTTTGTTATTTTTCTACAACTGTTGCAAGCTAAATTGTTTTTCGTTAGATCTACTTTAATTTCTTGGAAACTATATCTCTTGCTGTCATAATTAAACATTTCAATCTTGCTTCTCTTTTCTTTGTTTCAAATATGAGAATCGTTATTATATCTATTAAGTACGTTCTTTACTGGACTACGACTTCTGTTTATGATCTTTGCAATTTCGCGTACACCTTTCTTTTCTGAAGTGTGAAAAAGTAATTTAATTACTTTACTTGCTTACTAACTAATTTACGTTCTTTTAGTATAGCGTGTTATTCTCTGCCTGCCATTTTATTCGCAACCCATAAATACAAAGTTGGTCACAAAACTGGTTCATTTCTTAATTCTAATTTACTTTATATTTAACATCTAAAATACTTGTATTTGAAGTATATCTTTCTATTTGTGAATTTATTTATTAATGAGTAATTTGGCTCTACATTTGAAATAATAATGCTTAAAAATTATAAAGAAACTTGTAAAATTAATGCCAAATACATTGAATGCTACAATCAGAGCTGAGGAATATGTAACGACGTATTAAAATTTATTTTTTTGTATTAATCTAAAGTAGGAAAGTTAAGGTTAGGTAATAATTTATTTACGGGTCTCTGGGGATTTCAAGGTCAGCTCTATTTCTTTAACACGTTGAGTGCCTCGTGTACCACCGGTGACCCACGTATCAATTTCAATTTTGTCAAATAACTGATTACCCCAACGAAATTTTGAATTACATCTATGTTACAATAATAGTACAACATGATAAGTATATTATCAAATAAATAAATATTTATATATTCAACGTCACATGTTAATAAAAAGGTATTGTCGTGTGTCTGACTAGTTGCGGGCTTTTCCACTGCAGTGCTCAACGTGTTAAATGGCATGCTATACTATTTTGTCCCTAGGAGAATAAGGTATGATTAGTCGATTTCAATGATCGGACTTCAGTAGTTCGACTATTGCAATGTTGCATCCATGCAAACGGACACCACTTCGAGCACCTGTTATGATCTAAGAATCGTCGTTTTATTCCTTCATTTAACATCGAATGACATTGTATTATGGATCGTCGAAATCGTCTAAACATACACTATTCTCCTAGGGTAGAAAAATTATAGCATGTCATTTAAAAAACCAGAGTTAAGTTTGAAATCTCTGAAGACCCTCTGCCTGTAAGAAAATTAGTCCTGCTATGTTATGGCCCCCTCGGTACCGTACAACTTTTGTGAATAAACTTTTCTCATATCTCTAAAAATAACAGAGATAATTAAAGCAATCAAAGTTATTGGACCACCCTGTGTATAATGGAAGTGTTAACTTATAAGTAATCTAAATGCTTCAAAGGCGTTGAAAAAGTTAACTAAAGTTTATAATAATAATGAATCCTGTAAAAATTCACGTAACAATATGTTTGTATGCTTGAGGTTTCATTGAATTTTATTTCTTTAAAATCGTCTTTTATTATTGGTTTTGTGTGTTACCTTCTTCGGTCATATTATCCTTTATGCCTGTAATCTACTTCTTTCTCTTTGAGATGCTTCCATATGAAGCTTCTTTTCATGTATTCTACATTTAAATTTTCTCAGAGACTTCTTTTACGAAAACGAACAATGGGTGGATTTCTACGTTTTCATAATCTTACCTCTTCCAGCTGGCTTATTTATAATTTAAATATATTTTAATATTGTGCACTATATTGGTCCAACTTAGTGAAAAAAAAGCAAAACAAATGAATCATTACAGTTTCCTGTACTAACTTTTAACTTGTACTAAACTTTTATTAATCCCCAAAATATTCCTAAATGTAACAAATTAATCAACCTAGTACCTATATTAAGTTGTACGGCATTTGTTTAGAAAGTTTGTAAATGTACAAATTGCACTTTTTAAAAGTATGACAGTTATTTAAAACGTGTATGACTCGATAACGAAATACAGAAATATTTGATAGTACACAAATACGTGGCATATTATTTGCAGAGTATTCAATTATACATTTCGTTTCTCACGCAATTAATTATTATTTCGAATTATAACTGAATACGTTCGTAATTTTAAATAATAAACATAGGTTTCACACAAAGAAGATATTATTCTGTATTTCGCAAAAAGTTTTCTTCCATTATAATAAGAAATTCGAGACTTATGATTGACTGACTATTCATCTATATTTACATGTCCACTCGAAAGCTGAAAATCGATATATGCAAAATATTTTGATGCTAACAGATTGAGAGGCGACGTTGCGTTCGATGGAAGATTTATAGACCTGTTTCGTGCCATAGGTCAACTTTATTGAACTCTGTCCATTCTTCTGTGCAGAAGTTCCTACACCGAGATTTAAAGCAAATATCACGATATTACTAGCAAATAAAACCTCGAAATAAAAATGTGGTGTCAACAGATGACAGTAAAATATTTGGAAATCAATGCTTCAGATTTTTCTTCGTTCACGTCTCTATTAGGCATTTTTATTTCAGAAAAACTGTATACAAGTTGGTTGCCTATAAAAATTTCTTTTTCTGAATTTAATAAAAACATAAATGTAATTTGCAAGAATGTTTATATTTCTATTGAAAACACCGCCAACACATATTTTTGACATTTATTAACTATGAAAATATGTGAATGGATTTTCTGTATATTCAAAACGTATGAAAGTATATAATTAACTTGAAGTTTTTGTTGCACTAAATCGGTTGCAATTTGTAACGCACATTCGGCGTATGTGTGATTGTAACGAGGATACCGAAACAATAGAATTCATTTAAACAGAAGCAGAAATGTCAAATATTAATAAAAAAGCAGGAAATGAGGGTAATTTCGTTAAACAAATCAGAAAGATTGAAATTATGAATAGAAATCACTATGAAGATTGTCCGCCGTGGATACTGAAGAATTTAGAAGTATTTACCTTCAAGTATTGCACATTAGACTACACTATTTTTCAAGAACAAAAACATTTATATTATTTTCTTAATAAACAAGTAAATTCGTTAAGTTAATATTACATCATGAAAATTTAATTAATGCTATTAACAATTAAAATTACTTATATACAGGAATATATGTAAAAAGACTAATGACAAAATATTGTCGAAAGAAGCATAAGCCAGTCGAATAACAAAATGGAAACGGTACGGGGTGAAAATAGCGAGGATGTTGTAACATGGCAAAAACCTCTAACAATGTGCATGCAAACATGTCCGTTGTATTTTGGGACAATTGCGCCATTTTGTGTTATGAAACACCAACGACGTTTTTCTCATTCGTTCTCCTCATTACTTGGGAAAACATACGACCCCAAGATGCATTTTTCACGGAAACGGACGAAGTTAGGTTCCTGCTTCGGCAAAATGTTCGATCGGTACTCTGGTAGCGACAAAAAAGCAACCACACGTTTCCTTTTCCATTCGTATTTAACGTCAGCTCCAATTCAGGCTATTTGGTCGAATAAACGAGATGAAAGTACGCGATACTCTTTTTCGATTACACCAAAATACTTCTAGACTACCCAATTACATTTTCTATTGACTATATGATTCGTAACACTATATAATTAAAAATTGTATTCGGAATAGAAAACTCCTTATGCTTTTTAAATTAAATTGTTAAAAGATTGATATTATTTTTAAGGGACAATAGTATGTATTCATTTTTTTTATTATCACATTGCAAATGTTTATGTGTATATACGTGTATTTTAATTCTGAAATATTCTGATGTTTTAATGTAGATAGAAAAGCGTAAACTACAGAACAATTTTCTTATTTTATAAAGATTTCGAGATTATATTTTATATTTCCCTAATATTTCAAAGTGATTTTATGTTACGTACTTGGATATGCTTAGGTACTAATATTTATAAGTTAATATACTATTTAAACATTCTATTAATTATGGACTAAATCATTTAATATTATTTTTATTGCAGGGAAGCTAAGACATAATTCGGGGAACGAGATCTTAGAAGGGAATCAGGATATGCTAAAGGAGCGAGGTAAGCATAGCATTAAAAGTGAGCTTAACAATTAGTTTAGACGTGTAAATGTACATGCAGTGTAATTTGTTATTTTTAAAGAATTGAGATGTCTAAAGGTTTAAACGGAAGATACTGATTTTTATTAAATTTTGAATTATATTGTACAAATATTGTAAGTCATGCATACATTTCACGTAGAATTCTTTGCATCAAGAACGTGTGATCCTAATACAAGGTGTAACAAGTGACTGGAACCACTCAAATAGCTACATAAATATTGATTTTATTAATAACTGACTTAGATGAATGTTACATAGTTTGAAACGGGCCAAGTAATGTACTGTTCAATTTTTGTGTATTACTTACAGTTTTCAAGGTTTCAAAGTTACCCTCAATCTTTTAAATGAAACACCCCAATATTTACACAAAAATCGAGAAGCGTTTGATATGGGATAAAAAAAGAATTACACGAAATTTACCGGGGTGTATGTTAGACAATCTCTTCAATGCCATTCTTTACACATTTAATAATTACCAAAATACATACATGTGCACTTTGTTACAAATATTTAGGCAAGTATTAAGTTTATGCCCAGCACGGTACTATACGTTTTTATCTAATTTTCGAACTATGTTACACTCATGTAAACTATTTTTTGATAAAATTAATATTTATGAAATTATTGAAAGTTTTCCCGGTAAGTGTTCCACATTGCAATACAATGGAATGCACAGGGTATCTCAAAAAGGTTGCACAATCCCTTAAACTGCAGATCGTCCATGCCAGAACAAATTGAATCATCTTTTGTCACTTTGCAATCCTCGAGATATACGTGATCGATAATTGAGTATTCGCTGTGTGTGCGAGCGTGTTCCTACATATACGTGTAAATACGTGCACGTACACACAACGAAAACTCAATTTTCAATCGCTTATATCAGTGATGGCCACGGGAGCTCTGGCCTTCCCCCACTCTAGGTCCATTCCCCTCGTTTCAGTTCCTTCGAATTCGCTCCACGTTCCCCCTCGGTCCATCGTCGTCTCAGATCACAGCCTATATGCGGGGAATGGACCTAGAGTGGGGGGAAGCTGTAGCTCTGGTGACCATCACTGGCTTATATGTACACTGCCGTCCATAAGTCACCGGACGTGTAGTAAAATTAGAAGGTAGACGATTTTAAAGTAGGAAATCACCTACATTACGGAATAAAGTTAGCACTTATTAATTATTTATAATGTAGAAAGTATGTAATTCAAATCATATATTAAATATCTTATCAAAAATAAGTAATTAATCTTATATTTTCTCTTCATCAATGTATCCCCCTCGTGCGGATATGACTGCTACAACTAATAGCGGAATTCTTTCGATTAAAGGCTTCCAACCTTCTAATTTCTTCCATAAGTCTTTTTTTGACTTTGAGCAAAAGTTCCAAAGCAAACAGAGGGTCTGTACAGACTATCGTCCGACCGAGTTGGAGGTGTATTAGAAACATACTTGCGCGTACAGTCTTATTTTTTAAATATTTATTTAAATTGTACGTGCATATTATTAATATCACATTAAGGTATTGTATTAACGTAGAAGTATATAAATATAATAACATAAAATAATAAAATCAAGTCAAAAAATTGTATCCACGTTCTAATAATCATTCTGTTCAAAATGAGGGAGTGTCTGGTGGCTTATGGACGGGGGTGTATGTATCTCGAAAACAAAGCCGCAGATTGGAAAATGATAAAGGACTTTCGATTTATTTTGGCATAGACGATCTGCAGTTTTCGCATCGTATAACATTTTTTGGAACATCCTGTATGCTACATGAACTAAGTATTGCAATAACAGATCTTGACTCGGTATATTTATCAGCAACAAATTGCATACGTAGTTCATTCAATTTGAATGCTCGAATATTGTACACGATCATAAGAAGTATTTTAGGCTGTGGTTCCTAAGTTTCGTCTGGTAGTTTTTGTAGCATTAGTTTGGAAGCAAGGGGCAGCATAGTAGCATCGTACTTTCCTTTTGCAGACTTGAAGTTGCGAGGTCGTAAAGAATCCGGAGGAAACGAAGGCGACGATTACGAGTTTTCCGGAGTACCGGCGAAGGAGAACCCTTTCTCCCTGATTTTCACTTTGGTCACATTCATTATTTACCTTCATCATCATCCGCAGTTACGGGTGCTTCATCCGGCTTGAAAATCGACCTACCTCCTGCCATCGCTTCATCAAATCCTTTTTTCGATCAGGATCCATCGAAAATTTGTAACTCCACCTAGAAATCGATCGCTCAGGGACTCCATTCAAGAAAAAATATCAAGAACTGCGCTGACCACTTACACTGTATTATAAGATAACATTATAATATATAATAATATTAGCTACTGTAAGTTATTTGTAAACAATAGTTTGGTAAATTATGCGTGAAACATCATCCTTCATTGTGGTAATAATACGTAGCCAACGATAAGTAATATCAACAGCAACGCATATCCGTGGATATAGTGCTATGAAAAATTCAATGCGTAAACATTCACAATACGCTCAATTATAATTGATAATTGCATTTCAAGCTAGTCACTACCGTAACTAACTCCTCGCTAATTTCCGCGTAGTCATTTATTTATAGCAGAGCTGAAGTAAGACAGATTGTACATACACTACTGAATGTATTTTACGTTTTCTCCTAATCATTTTCATCGTTTTCATCGTCCATTCCAGGAAGTTACTGTAATAATTTGGAACACTTTGACGCTGAGTGTCGATAATTTGCATGGTACCGAATATGCGAAGTCGTCTTGGAAAACGAACTGTGTATTAATAGGTACTTCTTATCTATAAATTTCCGGTCTAGAAATATATTGTAACGATTAGATCTAGCGACAAAAGTGGGGGTCATGGTACAATGAAAGGAACTATAAAGGCTTGAATGTTAATTTAGGATGTATAACAATTTCTTTCATGGAATGTGTTCAAGGCATTGCTATTGGACAAAAATTTGATTGTTTAGGTGGTCTAAAGTGGTCCATTACTATTTTAAAATGAAATCCATTTATTTGCTATTGTAATCGAAATAAATTCACGAAGATGTGATAAGAAACTAAAATCGATTTCCCTAGTATATTATATTAGCAAACGCTTAAGAACCGTAACAGCCTCAGAGGAAACTTCCAAAGATTCGCATTTTTACGAAGGAGAATGTTTATCAAATGCAACCATTACGGACACGCATTAATGTACATATACATATATATTAAATATATGTATGTTATACATGAGTATATATAAAGTAATATGTATAGGATATCGTGTATGTGTATATACTATACATATAGGTTGTGTTAGAATCATATTATCCAAAGACTGAGAACGTCGTTTCGCTATTCTTAAATTGCATTAAATAGTAACTTGTGGTTGCGACAATGTTTGAAACGTACCAGAAGCTATGACAAATTATAAAATTTGAAAGAAAATTCTTTTATAACATAGCGCATAGGAAAAATTGTACAGTAATTAAATTGTGCGCTTTTTCGTTGTTTCACGGACATTTATCGGAAGAATTAATAACCAATTACCCAATTAATAATAAGTTCGAAATTTAATATTCTTAAAACAAATTTTTTTATTTATTCAAAACTAACTACATTAGTGCATACCTAAAAACACAATCAACGCAAAAGAACTTATTAAGAATGTAAAGAAGTGCAAAGTACATATAAAATTAGTACACATTTTTGTAAATGCCATCTGCGGGTAACATATAGAGACCTGATGTCTGTTTCAAAATTACTGCTATGATTACTTTGCTATTCCAATTACATATTATGTAACTAACGCATTTGTTGTTCGTGTCAGTCTATTATTAACTAAATTGAACACGTTTATCGTGCCAGGCTGCAAATCTCCGTCTGTTGTTGCCGCATATAGTTTTGCACATATTGAAATAGAACGATGTTGTAAAGTGATCGAGACAAAAACGTTTATTAGTTTTCACGAAAATGGTATATAGAATCTTTTAGTAGAAAAAGGAAAATATGCTTCATCAGACTGTCGTGATATACGCAAATATACACAGCACGTTGAAAAGAGTGGTCACCATTTATTAAGTTTCAAACGCCATGAAACTTCAGAAATGTTTGCTCTATACATTTACGTATGATTATACTAAAAAATACATTGTTTTTGAATCGGTATAGCTGTTTATAAACAAGAGATACGAAATGATACATAATTTTCTGGTTTTTGCTTGATTAGTAATTATAGATTGCCTTGTAGCACTCTCTACAAATTATTTTAATTTTATGCAAAACGTTAACAGGCATCAGATTAACGTTTATTGAATGTTTATTACAACACTTACTCCTACAAATGTAAGTTAAATATTAATTTTAACTGAAATCCCTTACATAAATGAATTATTATGCAAAATTTTACAGTGACTTTAAAAACTCACGTGACAGTTAAAACGCAATTAAAAGTATGCTTTTTATAATATAATAATAGTTACTTACAGGTTGTACAAATAAGGAGTTCTTTAAATTGTGTTTTAGTATGACAGTAGTAATATTAACATAAAATTTACAATTAATTGATATATGGATTTTCTTTCTAATATTTTCGTAATAGACTCCTTTAAAATTGAATATTTTATGTTTTTGTGAAAACGTTTCAATTACAGTTTACCTTCTTAAATTCAATATTGATAAGTACCGATATCAAATTTTAGAAATTTTAGTATAACTTTTGTCTATGCGTTTATGTGTTTCACGTATAATTTTTACAGATTTATCGATAAATAAAAACCCGTGAACTGCCCGTAATTCTATCAACATACATAGATCATCACAGAGAAATGCAATGGATTATTTAGCACATAATGTAGAGATAATATGACTTCATCAGAAAGTAGAATAAAAGGAATAATTCTAGTTAAGTACAGTATAATATTCTACTTTCGATGCTATCTCTACACCCATTCTTCAGTGATTATAAAAAATGTGACGGGAAACAAACCTAAAGCCTTTTCGTTATTACGCAGCAAAAGATATACAGGCATGGACGGAACGGTTTCATTAGCATACTATCAATAATGTAATGAAGAAAATTGCACATTATGTAAAATACAGTAAAGAGCGGGATTAAAAACTGTCATTATTTTTATTTTTATGTAAACTGTTTGAGTATGATCTTAAAACTTGAATATTATTTTACGAAGAGATCACGTGAAGTATTACCTGTTCATTCCAATCACAATAAGTAAGTCGAAAACAAAGATATTGGATCCGTGTTCAGCATTTTGTATAGACATTCTACATTTTAATAGTTCATATCCATTAAAGATTTACAGTATTATTAAAATTAAATGACTATTAAAAAATCTTCGTCGTTATAAGTAAAATATATTTACTTACATAGTATTTTCATACTACTGATTTTGTACTTTCTATGTATAAGTTATTAAGTCATTGACCATAGCTACAATTTTACAATTTGTAAATTTGAGTTGAAATTCTAACATCAGTGGATGACTGTTCCTTTTATGTTTGACATAATTTTATGCATACTTATTACTGATAGAAAAATTGTGGCTAATTTTATCACGGGTCTAGTGAGGGGTTGATAATGTGTCAATGGCTTCTATTAATAATGCCCTTGAAAAAACTGGTTGTTTAAACATTTATCAATTTATAATTTATACAAAACGTAATATTTAATTCTCCTTTATTTTAACCAACGTTTCACTTATTAAATGAGTTGTGATGGAAAAAATTGAACATATGGGAACATGTTTCTTGACTCTTTATTAAAAATGTTATCTCCGGCTAATGATGTTTCTGATAATAATACTTATAATATAAAGGTTTCACTCTGTACATATCATTGGAAAGCGTAACTTGATGAATACTACAAAATACTTCATGCTTTGACACACGTCTGAGCTATGGTGCGTGTAATTCTTTAGATGACGTATGTTGATGTATTAAATGTCACTTGAATGAAAAATTGAAAAAGTCAGTTATGAATTAAAGTTCGTGACTTAATGCAACTTTGGTTATTCAAAATAACCAAAAATCATCGAGGCTACATTTATTAATATTCTTATTTCTCCGTTACACTATATTTAAATAGTAAACGAAATTGGTTTAAATAAACTATAATATTATTTTGTGTATCTGTGAATTATAATACAAAAATATTTTATTATTGTAACACGTTGTTCATTATGAAATATTTTTGGAATCATCGAATGTCTATGCAAATGACCGAATATGAATGCATACAATATTTTTCTGTTCGTAATCTATGGCTGCGAGGTTTCATTACAAACAATGTGTAACATCGCGTATGGTGCATTTGTTAGCAAAGATAAACTTTGCATATTGTCTCAGAGGAAATGAAAACATGTGCTTACACATGAACAGCACTATAAAACATCGCTGTATGTACAATATGTATAAACGTAATATACATACAAATAACAAAGCATAATACACATACAAGTATCATTTGGAGATAGTAATTGAACTGTATCATTAATTATACAATACACTCATAGATACATACAGCACAATCAGCATTTTCAAAAAAACAATAATCTGACAGACATTTACTTTGCAAATATTTACTTTGCTTCTACAGTATGTATGTTTTTTGTACATTAACAGATTTTACACGAGAAGCTTGCGCTGCAGGATTAATCTAATGATTAATAAACTGTAATAGACATCTGTCCAATGAAACATATCGATTATTCGTATCCTTCCATAATAGAGAAATTGTTCCTCACATATAAGAAACCTGTTCAGAAATGTCAATTACTAAGTGTGTGCTACTGATTCTGGAATTAATGCGTAGCTGTATATTTGAAATAATACCTACGAAATTGATCATTTTAATTTACTTTTTTTAATAAAACATTAACAAGAATTGAATTTAATTAGATGCATTCCTATGTTAGTTCCAGTCGTTGTAAAACGTTTAATTGCCGTGTACAGAATACGAATCATAGAAAGTGGATTGTCCGAAAAAAAAAGAAATTGGTGTACAACAGGTGTAATCGAATCCTCATTATATTATTACAGATATAATTTTTCATCACACAGTTTGTAACATAAAATTGGACCTTGAAGGCAGAACTTATTAAATGGCGAAAAATTCCTTCTTCGTTCTCGTTTAACGTTCTCTTTAGTATAGGCGGTACATTCTTTCAAATTTTTGGTTACTTTCAAAAAGATGTGTATAGTACATATTTGCGACATGAATATGTCAATAACTTGTTGTCAATGTGAGGACTTTCTGTATCCCCAACTGGATTTACGCCACGCCTTCAAGCATCAAGACTGTTGTCAAGCTGTACCCCGCTTGTATTCATTAGTCCTGTTGTTACTATTATAAACTAACTTGCTTTTATAGATTATCTCATCCATTATACAATACGATGGGTTCGTCTAAGTATTTGTGAATCGAATCTAGCGACTGTAACAATTAAATAATGTACACGAGTAACGACGCGCAGAATATTACATACTTTTGTATCATCGGCATTGTAGATACCATCATTGTAATCAGCGTTGAATGATTGATGTAATTAATTGTAATACGCAACTGTGAGATTTGTAACAAGAGCAAACAATAAGGATGCTTGTAAGTAGGCACTAATGATAAGTATATGAAGAGCTAAAAATAAGTTTAAGGAGCATAGAGAAAGAAAATGTAATACATTAGAATGTACAGATAGATCGCATTTTCCCTGCTAAAGTAGTGGCGTGACTATATATGCATCTATAACGTATAACATAGTGCGCAAATACATGCGAATGAAGTAAATGTGAAATCAGTATACACGTACATTAAAGTCGAATGTTAATTGGTACCGTAACACATATCCCCCCGTTTTGTAAAGAGTCCATGTGTAGATACCTTATCTGAAATTTGAATGCAGTTTGTATCATGAATGAAAGAACACTTGTAGAACAATTCAACGAAACGTAATTAACGTTGTCCAACTGCACGGTTTTTAAATTTCTGTTGCTTTTATGATATAGTTGCGCCGGTCGTCATGCTTTTAGTACGCGATCTATTATACATAGTCTCGTAAACGCAGTCAAAACCGGAAGATTGTCCATCGCCCGTGTAATCACAAAATATAAGTTTACCATGTATTATTGCCTCGAATTTATTTCCCACTGAATGCCATGACTCGTCGTCATCGAGGTAAGTGTATTCTAATAGACACTGTGAATGTTCTAAAGTTATTATAATACTTTACAGAGAAATTAATAGACTTTTTGCAAACCAATTAAATTGTTACATTCGTAGATAGTAGGAAGCTTGCAGTCAAAAATCTATGGTAAGATACAGGTGAAATGCAGTTTCAACGGTGTTTAAAATTATTTTAAGCGAAGCTTGCAACATATTTAATAAATGGTAGAAATAACTAAATAATGTACTTAAAAAATGGGATACTATAAAGTAATGAGAAATCTTAAAAGTTGTTTCAACAGTTTTGTATTCCCATTGCCGAATTTTATACAACAGTAAAATTAGTTGATCAAATAGATATTATACATTTTTACATTTTTATTATAAAATAATTTTAATCGGCACTCGCTATCGAGTCGAAGCAGGTAATTCGAAAACCATCGAAGTTCTAGTACTTCCTGTCTTCGTAAGGAATTAAAGTTTTATAATATAAAACTGTTTCTCAGAAAAGCTGCAGTTTTGTTCGTATCACATTCTCTATCTTTCATTTGTACAAGCAACAGCAAAAAATTTGAAATATTTCATGAATTGTTGATTTTTAAACTTACCTTTTTATGTAGAATGTCCCGAAAAATCGATCTATCTGAAAAGATATGCAATTCTTTTAAAAAAGAGTACATTCGCATTTTTCAGGTGCATCGTTGCACTTATGAAAAAAATTAAGTCAAAGGAAAATAGATCTTCATATACCATTCAACTTTTGCTCTACAACTTATCTCTATCCCTAATCAAACTCGATATTTAATCCGCCCCGATTGCATGGCTCACTCTGCATAGTTTCGTTGAGATTGCAGCTGGTATCATAAGGCGTCAAAGGCTTATAATATTATTGCGAAACGGTCGAAAATTTGTTCTTGTGGACCCGGCTTGCACCCGAAAAATTCGAACAGCAACACAAATACGAAATACCAGTAAATGAAAGTCTCAAAATTATTATCCAACCATAATTTTTATCGTATTTGCTGTATGTTATTTCATTGTATCATAATTGATATTATTTGAGTAGTAATATATTTAACAGTTGGATTACTTAAATATTTATAATCATATTTTGAATTGGATATTTATTACTTAAATTTTCGAGGAAAGTAACAAGCAATGTGTCTCTTAGCATGTGACATCAAAGGTTATCGGCAACATTTGACAGAATCTATTTATTTTCGTATTGTATATAACTAACGGATCATTATTTATTATTTTACACTATTACTTGAAGTATTAAAATGCTTAGAAAATGAGTTATTTGAAAATAATGTATCTCTAATTATAAGGAAATATGTCTGAATTCACAGATTGTTCTTCCTTTACGATTTTATTTGTTATTTTTATTTGGGTAGCTATTTATCATTTTCGTTTATTATAGTTATTTTAAATACGAATTGCCAACCCTGCTAAATGTCCATAGTATTAGATACTTACCTTTGTCGTAATTATACTTACAAGTTCATAGCAATTTGAGACTCGACAGGGACGATAAGGGCTTCTCCTTTGTCGTGGAGAGTCCACTAGTAATTATTCCGTAAAATTTCGTAGTCTCACACCTAACAATTTCGGACTAATTCCGGGTGTACTAGCACTGCCCTGTAAGCCCCTAAATGATAGACTTAATTGTCTGCATAGCCGTTTGAACATAATCGTTACTGGTACGTTTTGCACGAAGTTCAAGAAACAGATTCAGCGTTTGCAAAAGATAGTACTTAAATAAACTGAACTGTCTCAAGTAGTTCATGATACTCTATTTTTATCTTCTTATTAAAATTCTATATAATGTTTATACATACAGGATGAGTCACGTAACTTGACCACCTGAAATAATTCATAATTTATCCATTATATAGAAGAATGTTTGTGTCACATCCTACCGTATCGATTGTGACTGGCTTTACATCACAGCGCTATTGGTGGTAGGAATCAAAATCAAAAATACTGATAGACATTTATTATTTCATTTTGTCTTCGAATAAAATATTGAATCCCTCTAATTCCATTAAGGCGGAGATCCACGATAAGACAGAAATTTCGTGTCCCGTATGAAACTTTAATATCATCAGACAATTATTTCACGATGTGATTCCACTACATGACAAATTTTGATGTCATCTCTCATTAACTCACTTCTCATGTGACAATTTTATTTCGCTTAGACAGGTTTGAATTTTATATTGTTTCCACGATGTATCAAAATATCATGTAGTAATGAATGATTTCTTCTCAAGATGGTTCTTATTTTGAAAGATTTGTTCTTATTCAAGTTTGAGACATGGCATTTAAAAAACAAAGCAGACAAACAGTAGCCTGTGCTTACTTAAATTTCTTGTCCAATGCACAGCTTTTCTATTTAAATCTTTGTGCTCACATGTTTGTTCCATGTTTCTAAAAAGGAAATAATATGATTCATATAAAAATGCGTTCAATTTAATTGTTTATTCAAAATGATTTCAAACAAATAATAGTAATATATTTTAGTTGTATATTTTATTAATAATAGTAGATTCTGGTCTGCCATATGAAAATAATAATAATAATAATAGCATGTTATATTCGAGTTAACATGGTACTTATAACTAAATTAACGATACACATACATGTATATTAATATTACGAACCATAAAATAAATTCTGTTGGCCGACAAACGCGCCGAAACGGCTTGTTTCGTCTTTTGTTTCGTCTCGGCTCGCGAGACCGTGAGCAACTCCGGTCGGAAGAAAGTGTTCGTAGCTCCGAACCAATAGGATTTAATCAGTAGCTCCGTACCAATAAGATTTTAGAAAATCGTCGGCCGTGCAGTCGGAAAACTGTATGTAAGCGGCCGACCAACACAAGAGCGGAGAATTATAACTGTAACCTCCGAAGGAACGATAAAACAAAAAGGAACAATTCTCGCCTCCTGCTCTCATCATTTCTCCTAGAATCCACACGAGATAAATTAATTACGAAACAACAAGAAAACTCACGTGCTATTGGTGAGTTGAAAAACGAAGCGGTGGCAGACGTAGGCACTGCCCGTATACTGCTGAACCCACCAATGCGCGAGGCCGAATTTCCACTCAGCGTTTACTCCAGGCAAACAACTCTGATTGGATTTCGAGTTTCCGCACTACGCGAAGAACCACCGAACTCTCCTATAAATACGACACAACACAAAGTCCCGAGTCAGTCTTCCGCCGGCTGCCTCCTGATCCTGATCCTTCTCTTCCTACTCCTGATCCTCGCCTTCCTCCTCTTCCTTCTCCTGATCATCCTGGTTCTAATCCTCCACTACCTCCTCCGCTACCTCCTCCTCCACCTCCTCCTCCAGTACCTCTTCCCGAACCTTATCCTCACCCTTACCCACATACTCCCGATCCCCATCCCCATCCTTACCCAAATCTTCACGATCCTTCTCCTCGTCCTCTCCCTCCCGATCACAATCCTGATCCCCATCTTTATCTTGATCCTTCCGACCCTAATCCTCGTCCTTATCCTTCCGATCCCCATCCTTACCCCTATCCTCCCGATCCTCACCCTCGTCCTTATCCTTCCGATCCCCATCCTTACCCCTATCCTCCCGATCCTCATCCTCGTCCTTATCCTTCCGATCTCCATTCTTACCCTTATCCTCTCGACCCCCATCCTTATCCTTGTTATCATCCTCACGATCCTCATCCGTACCTTCCAGATCATGATCGTCATCCTCATACTCTCCTCCCCCTCAACCCATCAACACTCTCTCGCAGCCACCCACCGACTCTCTAAGTCTCCTCAGTCAACAGGGTCTTCGCGGTCTCTTGGAATCCTCGGTGTCTCTGTCGCTCACAATCAGAATTCGATCTTTATCGATCTCTATCGATCTCTAACGTTCTCTATCGGTTTCAATCGTTACCTAGCGGTCTCTAACGTTCTCTATCGGCCCCTAACGTTCTCTATCGGTTTCTATCGTTACCTATCGTTTTCTATCGTGCCCTATCGTGGCCCTATCCTTCACTATCGTTCCCTATCGGTATCTATCGTTTCCTATGAGTATATATCGCTCATATTTGAGCCCCCATTGTTCTGTATCGTTCTGCATCGCTTATATTTTGACCTCTATCGGTCTCTATTGCTAATATTTCATTCCCTATCGGTTTCACCCGTTCCCAATCGTTCCCTATCGACTTCTATCGTTACATATCAGTCTATAACCATCTCTATCGCTCATATTTCGACTTATATAGGTCCCTGTCGGTATTTATCGCACATATTTCGGTTCCTATTACGAATATTTCTAACTCTGTTGGTCTGTATCATTAATATTTTGGCCTATGTCGACCTTTCTCGGCCTCCACCGCTAATATTTCGGTCTCTATCGTTTTCAAACTGTTTCTGTCACTCACATTTTTATCTCTATCGTTAATGTCTCGGTCTCAATGGCTCAGTACCGTTCTCTGTCAATCTCTAGCGGTATCTGTCGCACATATTTCGGTCTCTGTCGTTTCTAAACAGTTTCTGTTGCCAAATGTCGGTCTCTATCGGTATCTGTCACACATGTTTCGGCCTCTATCGTTCTCAAACTGTTTCTATCACACAGTTTTCGGTCTCTGTTGCTAATGTTTCTAACTCTGTTGGTCTGTATCATTAATATTTTGGCCTATGTCGACCTTTCTCGGTCTCTACTGCTAATATTTCTGTCTCTATCGTTCTTAAACTGTTTCTGTCATTCATATTTTGGGCTCTACCGCTAATATTTCGGTTTCTATCGTTCTCAAAATGTTTCTGTCGCTCATATTTTGGTATCTATCGTTACTATTTCGGTCTCTATCGTTCTTAACTGTTTCTGTCAATCATATTTTGGCCTCTATCGTTAATATTTCGGTCTCTATCGATCTTAAACTGTTTCTGTCACTCATATTTTGGTCTCTACCGCTAATATTTCGGCCTCTATCGTTCTGAAACTGTTCGTGTCACTCATATTTTGGTATCTATCGTTACTATTTCAGTCTCCATCGTTCTTAAACTTTTTCTGTCATTCATATTTCGGCCTCTATTGTTAATATTACGGTCTCTGTCGTTCCTAACCGTTCCCTGTCGGACGAATTTCCATTCAGGTAATTTCATAAATGGATTTTTTCATTCTCATACTCCGGATAATCAAATATTTTAAAATCAGGTAATTCGACAAGTGAACTTTTCTACTCAGGTACTCCAAAAAAACATATTTTAAAATCAGGCCCTTCAAAAACTGGTATTTTCGTTCAAGTACTACGAAAAATGCAATACTGCAAAATCAGGTACTTCTGAAAGTGTCAAAAACGGTTTCTTTTTATTCAGGTACTACGAAAAAATTAACTGTTTGTGATTCAGGTACTTCGAAATGTGAATTTTCGTTGTACCTGAATGAAAGAAACCGTTCTTGAGAGTACCTGATTTTTAAATATTTAATTTTTCTATGTACCTGATTAAAAAAGTTCAGTTTCGGAACTACCTAATATTAAAATATTTGATTTTTCGAAGTATGTGAATGGAAAAAATCATTTGTGAAACTACCTGAATGTTAATTCAATCGACTGCGAACCATTGGGGACGTCAGAGAACGAAATATTTGCGACAGATGCCGATAGATACCGCTAGAGATCGACGGAAAACTGTACAGAACGATAGAGGCCGAAATATGGGCGGTAGAATCTTATAAAGGTCTATATACTCCTAAATATTAAGGATACAGACCAATAAAGTGCGAAATATTACCGATAAAGATCGAAATATGTGTGATAGAAACACTTTGAGATCGATAGAGGCCGAAATATGTACGATAGATACCGATACAGACCGAAATTTGATCGACAATAACAGTTTAGAAACGACAGAAACCGAAATATGTGCCGTAGGTACCGCTAAAGTTCAACAGAGTACTGTACAGAACGATAGAGGCCGAAATATTGGCGGTAGAATCTGATAAAGGTCGTTATAGACCAAAATATTAACGATACAGATCAATAGATATTGAAATATGAGCGATAGAGACGGACGGAGATAGAAATATTAGCGATGCAGAACGATAGAGACCAATGAGGATAGAAATGTGAGCCATAGATACCGACAAGAAACGGTAGAGACTGAAATACTAGCGAACGAGACCGTCAGAGGCCGAAATATAAACGATGCAGAACGATAGAGACAAATGGGGGCAGAAATATGAGCGAATGAGACCGATAGAGATCTATGAAGATCGAAATCTGATTGTGCACGACAGAGAGACCGAGGATTCCAAGAGACCGTGAAAACAGTGCTGAGAGAGAGGTCCTCGAGAGTCGGTAGGTGGCAGGTAAAGTGTCTCGCTGGGTTGCGAGACAGAGGAGAGTATGAGGACGACGATCAGGATCTGGACGGTAAGGATCGTGAAGATAATGACAAAGGTACGGATGGGGATCAGGATGAGGATGGTGGTCGGGAGGACGAGGATAGGGATCGGGAAGATAAGGATGATCAGGATGTGGATCGGGAGGATTAGGATAAGGATCGGAAGGATGTGTTGGAGGAGGAGGTATTGGATGAGGAGCAGAAGGATTAGGAGAAGGAAGAGGAGGATCAGGAGAAGGATGTCGAGGAAGATGAGTTGTTTAAGCGAAATAAAATTTTCACATGAGAAGTGAGTTAATGAGAGATGACATCAAAATTTGTCATGTAGTGGAATCACATCGTGAAATAATTGTCTGATGATATTAAAGTTTCATGCGAGACACGAAATTTCTGTCTTATCGTGGATCTCGGCCTTAATGGAATTAGAGGGATTCAATATTTTATTCGAAGGCAAAATAAAATAACAAATGTCTATCAGTGTTTTTGATTTTGATTCCTACCACCAATAGCGCCGTGATGTAAAGCCAGTCACAATCGATACAGTAGGATGTGACACGAAAATGATAAGGGGGCTCGCGAGCCCTCCGAACATGTGACACAAAAATACATTGGACGATAGGTCTATTCTGTAGTTTGTCGATGATATAGAATAGATCTTTCAGCCAATGTATTGTGTCACACGGATTTGCGTCTCTAGAGCCCATTACCATTTTCGTGTCACATCCTACTGTATCGGTTGGGACTGACTTTACATCGCAACGCTATTAGTTCATAACAGGTTCATTTTGATACCAATAATCTATCTTAAACAAAATTTCATGTTGAACACGCTGGTTTTTGTTAGAATGGCATATCTCTTTCCTTTTCGCCAAAAACTCAAGAATTGTGGAGGGCTGCATCGGACCAGTCTGGACGGCCGATCGAGATATATCGATTAACAATTTCTAGCTCGGAGTCTAGCGATTTGAAATTGATGGGAATAACTTATCTTAAACTGAATTTCATGCCGAACACTCTGGTTTTTGTTAGAACAGCGTATCTCTTTCCGTTTCGCCTAAAGCTCAAGAATTGTGAAGGGCGACGTCAAACATGCCATGCCGGTCGGAGTTCCTCGATAGAGGGAAAAATCGTAATATTTATCTGTACCAGATCAGAAATGATTTAAACAATATATGTGTTAGAAACAATAATATGTATGCTATTCTTGTAAGTATTCGTTGCGCTTGAAAATTATGTATTGGTCTTCATCCGTTTTGCTACATGTGATATATGTGATGCTCATTACCCGCATTTACTACCTAACCACCCTCTATACTTTTGCCAGCTGTACTTTCTAATATCGCCGTTTTAAATTGTAGAGTGCACTAGAAAACCATTGGTTGTAGGCGCCATCCGTATTTCAGATCGTGTGACACGAAGTCCCATAAGAAGGTTGATCTATCCTATACCTCATATGTATCTCCTCTGAACGAATCCTGCCTGAACTGCCCGATGCAGGTAAAGTTGCCGTGCGAAAGGCGTCCCAGATCCTATTTTTTAAACATATATCTGAAAAATGAAACTTCTATCGTAATTTCGTCATTCTTGGTTTTCGACTTATTTTGGCTTGTACAATCACCCTTTAAAATATTTACGACCTGTAGTTAAACACCCTGTATATAGACTATAATTACTTCTTGTTAGAATAATATAGCCCTTACTTGTGATTTAAACAGATTAAGAACGCCGTATTCGACAGTTTATTCTGTAAATATGTTTAATTAAAGCAAAAATCATTGAATGACCATTTTGAATGAGGGATATACAAGTTAAATTAATGCAGGAATTTTTTAAAGGTATCATTCATAGAAAGAGTACTGCCGTATTTTAAATACAAAGTACTTTCTTTAATTATTTACTTACGATACATTCTACCTAAATTGCATTACAATTCTACAATCAAATTTCATTCCAACATCGTATAATCGTACATTACACTTATGTGACATTATTATGTTTACGAACTGTAAAAGAATTTGAAAAGCATCTGGTTTAACCCTTCTTCATGAAAGAACATTGTAATCTTATATGTTTCACTCTATTTAGAAAAATTCTACCAATAATTTGTGTACTGTATGCGCAAAACAATACAATATTGTTCTGACCTCTGAAATTAATAAAATCACATTTGTGTAGCACGTAGATATTTATAAGGAATGTACGATCATACATATAGAATATTTTGTTTACATAAACCGCGACAGATGAAACGCTCGTTCTTTCTTTCTACTCACTTATTCTATTCAATGACAATCATTCGTTTGCTCTCGATCAGATTTTTAATGAAACTAGATCTACGCTGATGAAACGATAGATTTTACATTAAGTTTTATCTACGGAAATGGCCTTATAGTTGCTTAAAAGTACAACAATTTGCATTAAAATCCTTTTACTAATTGCATTTGGTGACATTTTGTTAACAGAATCGTTTCTAAGTAATTAAAATAATTTAAAAGTTAATTCTAACGAAGTTTCTTAAACTACATTCCCTGTTTGGTTTTTTATACCTTCTTCTAGCCATCTGTATGAAATAATAACAAATATATTCAACTGATTGAAAACATCGTTTACTGTTATGTTTGTAACTACGAAAAGTTACATTTATAAGGCAAGTGAATACAATAAGAATAAATTAACAAGTAAAAAGATATTAATCTCAACTGCTGTACACCTAGGAAGCAACAGTAGGCTTACTGAGGTACTTTTCTTTACGTTGATAATTCTACGTTGTTACAACGGAACTTAAATTAGTACATTATACATTTATCTAACTTTCTATTCGTATATACAGATTTACAACAAATTCAATTAACGATGAAAAGATTGTTATTCAAAGAAGTTTTCTATTTAATACCCGAAAAGCATGAATGCATTGAGTGCACTAAAAATATATTTCGTGCTTATAATTCCATGGACTCGAAAGCTCATAAAACCATAATTACATAAACTTTTCAGTCATACATACATGTAAGTCAACATCAGATAGTAAATCTTTAAGAACATTAAAACAATTTAAGAGTTGATATTATTCATATTATTATAATGAAATACTCATTGTCAGTTTAACGCGTGTTCTGTAGCAGAGAAATCTTCCCAATAGTGTAAAAAAAATGTATACTAATATTTACTTACACGATTCCACGGTCTATTTTGTATTTCAGTTATACTTCCAGTATTTTTTTATTTATGTAAGTTAAAAATATTATATTAATAGTGGAATCTCTGGTATGTAAAATAAGTAAATACAAGAGCTCTCGTATAGTACAATTAAATCCTGAAACTTATACGAAAGAAGGGTTTGTACTTAAACAACACTTAAGTAAGCAGACAAATCTTACACGTTAAAAGTATCTACACGCTCTAGGTTGCACAAATACGTTCGTCCATCCTTCGTTAATGGAATTTATTGTTAATAGATTTTACAATGCACGAACCAACAATGATTCACGTGCATACGAAGGTTCTTGTCAGTGACTAATATTTACAATCTAACCGATGATAAACCTGTATGTTAGTGCATAGAACAAGGCTGCAGCAATTCTTTATAATATTTCGATACAGAACAAGCAGAACCGAAACTGAAAATCTCACTAACTCTGTAAAGTATAACAAAGACACAAATTTCGTAAAAACTATAAATATATGTGTATTTTCTAGTTTTTATTTAACCGTATGAAATGTTCTAGTGTAATTTCAATATTAATGCGTCGTTTGAAGGAAGAAAAAGAATATCGAAAAATGTATAATAAAATAGATGTAAAGTCAATTACTTCTTATTCTGTGCACGAATACAAGTCAGCATAATATGTACAGATATGCTCTTATCAATTTAATTACAGTAATAGGGGGACGCTATAATACTTTTGAATTGTCACATTGTTGTCATATTTACAGGTATATGCAAATAATTATCTTTTGGAGGAAATTTACATGTAATGCTTGCTTTTAATGGTTTCACGCAATGTGTTCCGTTCAAGTCCTTTACAGATTCTTCGGTAACAAATCTCATATTCGGCACGCTAAACCACTTCAAACACTCAACACAAGAACTTATTCTAATATAATAACATATACACGCTTGTATACATGTACATATACACATTAATTATACAAAGTTCATGTAATAAATACGATTTGTTGCATTTCTACGAGTAACAGTACGGAAGTAATGTATTATCAGAATACAGTATTCTTTAGGAGCCTAACAAGGGACATCACCCACACAACACATGTTGATTTTCATGAAACATCGATATGATGTAGTACACGGAAAAATGTTCAACACATATTTACTGTATTCAGTTTTTAATGTACATTGTGTATTTTTTATTTCGAATTCAATTAAGTAAATAGATCCCTCCCAAAATTCATTTCTTCAAATAATACACTAAACATTAATGTATTTCTACAAATTTTCCTTGTAAGAAAACTAATCATACTATATAGATTATCGCAGCCAATAAGTATCAAAGATAATTATTACACAGACCATCTTTGTCTGGAACATAATAATAGTTTGTAGTTTCTTCGATCATACCAATCCAGAGACCATCAATCTATAGTTCATGTACATAACTGTTCAGGAAAATGAATCAACATTTGATGAGTAAAATTTGCAAAAATATGTTAAATTTTAATACAGTATTTGAATAAATGAATTTTGGAAGGGTCAGCACATGCAACTTAATTTGTCATTTAAAAATATGCAATTTATGTTATAAATTTGTTCCTGCAGCCAATAATTTTCGAGATATTCCATCAAATACGTTAAGGATTGCGTTCACCTCTCCAATGTGGTCGCTTGTCGATTAAAAATTACGTGCCGAATATTTTCTTGAGTTCTACATTGTATAAAAATTTCATAAAATAATAAAATCGGCGTGTCTCACTTGACTGATGTTCCTTATAAGTAGCGTTACACAATAATTGTATGTATATTGTTTAGTATGCATGTAGCAGTTGCTGCCACTAGACTAGTGCAATTATTACGCGTCAATTAGGCCGAATATGCATTAAATAATCAAATTTGTCGTGTAACTTATACGCATGATAATAATACATACATACTAAATACGCAAGGCAGCGCGCATCTGATGCTTGATGTACAAAAACTTATTTACGACTTCGTCGATGTGTGACAGTTAAAGCTCTCATTTGTCCGGAATGAATTTTGCAGAGCGCAAGAATTGCAATTGCTGGAAGTAATGTTGCTAGAACAATCGAAAAAGTGGGAGAATGAAACATAAAATAAAGAACAGCCTTTAACTTTGATAATTACGAGCAGCGAACGATCTGGGAAACAATTGAACGGAACTATACCAATAAAGAGTTCTATCATTTTCGTCTGTCGAACTGAAATGAAAGGATCTCATTTAGCTAACGACGTGCATGATTTGAGAGCTTTTCACTTGACGAACAAAGAAAAAAAGGAGAGAAATCGATAACATCGTGCAAAACAGATAAAAGGAGCAGATGCTAGGCTGCAACAGTGAATAATATTGGTGCATAAAATAAATAGTTCAAAGTTAGATAAACCGTACTTGTCCAGAGCAGTGTTCATCGTATGTTCTAGTCTAGATTTAATTAGCTTTAGTTTAAATAATTTAAACACCATTAAATGGATAAATAAACTTATTTTTAGAAAATGGACATTACCTAAGAAATATAAAGAAGTAGTTACTATGTTGATCAATAAATTATCTTATAATGCACTACATTTTTCATGAATTACTCCACATTATTCTATAATCTAAGGCTTTATTTACGGCACGGATAAACATTAGGAAATAAAATCTTTATTCCTTTGTTAACAAAAAAATTATTCACCTAATATAATCAGACATCATACATTTTATGCTTGGCGTGAACAAAGTGTGATATTCAATTGTACATAGTACTTGAGATATGCCATAAATATGATTTTTGTTGAAAAAGAGAGATGCATAAAAAAATAAAACCTTTTGGCGTACCCAACATGGTATTTATCAAACTTTTTACATAAAAAAATCTAGAATGCATTAGTCCAAGTTATGTGCTACGAATTTAGCTCGTTATTCCGGTCCAATGGGTCTACAACTATCACTATTATAAATTTCAATTAAACGGAAATAATTGTATGCCAGTACGATGAAAAACTATTTGTTTTCTTTATAAAGCATGATTTTCCGTATTTCATGTAAGTAAGTTTCGCACAAGTTGGTACTTTAAACATCAAACTTATAAAACTTACAATGGAAGGTAATATTCTTTCGATCAACACTACTCTTTCAATTTGTACAATTTCGCAACCGTTGCGTGGGCGTCTGTGACATAGAAAGTTTGAAGCAGTAATGGCCACCGGAGCTGTGGCCTTCCCCCACTCTAGGCCCAATCCCCTCGCATAGGCTGTAATTTGGGGCGACCATGGACCGAGGGGAAACGAAGACGAACTGGGGGGAACTGAAACGAGGGAATGGACCAAGAGTGGGGGAAGGCTACAGCTCCGGTGGCCATCACTGGTTTAAACAAAATTAAATTACATTCAATCTGGAATGTAACTAACTATATTTAATTAACTATATCTTTAGGGGAATAACCAACAAGAACTTTTGAGAAACACTGCTCCAGAGTAATAATCAAAATAGCTCAAGTCGATATTGTTTTAATTGGAAAGGGTATGAATTTTGAATAAGTATACGTTCCTTCTAAATAATGCATGTGTAAGAAAATTTTGTATAATTATGATAAAATTATCTTTTTACAGAATTGCAGAATTTAAATTAACCAGCTTCAAATAATACCAATACTGATTGACTATTTAGTTTTAATAACATTGTAAAATCTTTAATTGAAAATTTGGAGAGTTTAATACTTGTATTATAACTATAGTTTATTTTCACAGCATAACCGACATCGATCGCTACGGCCTTTAGAACGGATAATTTACATGTAACTAATTTTACAGGCAAAAATTTACTATAAAATTGGTGCATAAATTATTCATATTTGATACTAAAATACCAGCAGGAAACAGATAAGTAGTATGTGCGTTTCCTATATTTACATAATTTACATTCTTTTGACTTTCGTATACTAAACTTCGACTTCAATGATTTCATTTTTAACCAAAATATTGTATATACACATCAAACTAAAATAAGATTTTTGTCAATGAATAAAATTCTACTTTTATTTCATCAAGTGTGCGCAACAAATGGTGCTGTATACGTTAAAAGTGCGTCACTATTTCGATTTAACGCCATAGATTTGAAAATAATAAGTTATCTGACGGATGAAATATAAAAATACATATCTCTGTTTAATAATGGCTGTTTGGCCACCGAAAACTCACATTCGTGAATTTTCTCCGCAATTATGCATGAATAGAAAACGTATCATGTGGTCGAAATGTGTTTTCAATTACATTCTTTAAAATACTCGTTTTGCAACAAGTATAATCTCAAACGAAATTAAGAAGATACTATTCACAAAATTCATTTGATACACATCTTGTCTCTCGATAAAAAATACTTCTTTGTAAATAAAGAATCTAATATCAATCACATATGAAATACAATACCGTATTTATTGCAATGTATTACAGGAGAAAGTAAAACTCATGCTAATTTCAAAATTAATCAGATCTATCCAAAGGCCAATGATTTTTTATGTTGATGCCCAGTGGAAGTCAAATAAATAACGAGAAGAGTAAAACGGATGGCACATAAAATCAGACTTAATAAAAAATTAATACCGTAAAATTTACAGTATAATTTATGGAAAAAATGTCCATCAAAATAATTACATTGGAACTGTAACACCAAGGCAATATTTAGAAATAGTGCATAAGTAATATGAAATGAGTACAAAATTCGAGATTGTCAAGCAAGCAGTGCTCCGCATAATAATTAAGTTAATAAAAATGATAATAAATTGATGAATGTATGTTAATGAAAGTATGAGTCGCATTCAATGCATGAGAATAATACCGCTGTTTGAGAAGAATAATGATCTCCAAGCCTTTAAATAATACACATAAACAATGACCGAAATTGTAAGAAATAATGTTTATGACTTAATTCTTTTGTTCCAAGTGTATTCGTACATCGCATATGAAAATGAATTATTAACGCTTCCTTGTAAAATTGCTAATTATTTCTATGAAACAACATATTTCTTAATTATCAGCAGCTATAACATACGGTTCAAAGAACAGTTAATGTATTAAAATAAACATGAATATACCGTATACGTTTGCAATGAACATAAAATTATACAATTTAGATGTCAGTTAAAAAAAGGTTAAGCATTGATTAGTCGCAAAAGTACTAATAAGATGTATATTTATAATATTAAAAAATATTATAATCATATTATTGAATAAATGGTAAAAACATTGTATCCAATATTAAATTACATTGCAATTTTCTCGGAGGATTTGTAAGGAAGAATTGTTTCGTTGATTTCAGTCACAACAATCGCGACAACAACGATCGTCGATAAATTCATGTCGTCGAAGCACACCCATTAATTGATCCCTTTCGCGCATGAGATAAATGACGATGAACAGGACGAATCTTGATCCCCGAAGGATTTTCCTCGAATAACCGTTCTTTTTACTGGGAGACACTGACGCGACTACGACAGGGCAGATAGCAGGATTATGCAGATGGCCGCTCTAGATTGCGCTGCAAAATTCGTGCTGGTACCCCTGGATGACATTGATTGCGCCGTGTTGTCGATTCTTCGTGGTCGTACCTCGTTGTCAATACTTTTTCGTCCTTTTGTTGCTATATCGTTTTTAACCTCGTTGTAGCCACCGTTGCTTGCCCTCCCATGAAACCGCGTATCTGAGAAAAAGTGATTAATATATTACACATGGGATTTTCCGACAAAATTGTTACGTATCGGCAAAATATTCTTTCATTCATGCAAACTGACACGTACGAACTACATTTCTCAAGTTATCGTATCTCACAAATGTATTTATCGTTGAAATCACATTTACGTCTTTACACGAGGCGTTTCAATACTTGATTACTTCATTCTTTTAATCCTCACCCGTCCCTCGTGTCGTATATTTGACGTATTTTTTCTCACAAAAGTGCAATGAATGTAAAAAAGTAGTATGTTATTTGTGATTGACGCGAACAATCTTATGCCTGAGTATACTGACTGTACCGAAATTTCATTCTTTAATTTTGAATAGAAGAATTTGTAAATTTAACTATTTATCGTTTCATTATATTGATTTTTTACCATTGTGTCGACTTGACCCCAAGGGACAAATTCAGTTCGAAAAGTAAGGAACGGACGAGGGTTAACATGTTAAACAGGAGTATATTGGATTATGTTCAGTATTTAAGGGGTACATGCATAAAGGTAGGTGAAATATTGCAATTTTTTGGCATTTTCGGAAAATATGATTCTTCAGAAATATTTTTGCAAAGGTACACGCTGTAACTTTCAGAATTAACGAAATTATAGTAATTTAAGCGAAGTACGGTCATGTTTCGGCAAGCGATTCGCAATATTCGTACGAAACCGACTACTCAATCCTTTAGGCACGTTTTTCTCGAAACCATACTATTAAAACCAGTTCACAAGAATCAAATTTAAAAAATCTCTTCATTTTGATGGGCATTGATTTATTTACGACAACAGGGGCAATATTTGCAGCTATATTTCAATTTAATGGAACAAATAAAGTTTTAATAGTTTTTTACGTTGAGTATAGAAATTTACTCGACCATAATACACATGATGGGGCAGTGACCACCTGAAATATCTCCATTAGTTTTAGGGACAAGAAAAACTTTATTTACAAAAGGTGTACGGTACCAAGGAGGTCATAACATTCCAGTAATAATTTTTTGCAGATGGAGGGTCTTCGGAGATTTCAAGGTTAACTTTACTTTTTTAAATGGCACGCTACACTTTCTTGTCCCTAGGGAAATAGCGTATGTTTAGACGATTTATACTACCTATAATACAAGGTCATTATATCCCTTTGTAGGCAAAGAGTTTCTTTTTTAGATATGTTCACATAGCCGCAAAAGCAGTAAACATACTTAGGATCCAATCTTACGTAATTCACCCTGCATGTGTGATATACAGTAGAAGCATGGACCTCAGTAAATATATACGCTTCCTAGTAAATGTATGCAGGCTGACAAGAAGATAGGTGGCCAAACTTTGGTGGTATATTCTACTCCTCCTAATGAAGAAAAAAGGCCATATAAACATAGGTCCAGAAATGCATCCTTTCCGAAATATAAACACTTTTTGTTTATGGTGGACTATTGTAGGGATACTGAAAACTTAAAGAAATTGCTGAAAATGAATTCCTCCTGCAACAATACACGCTTCGCATCGACGTACCTATCAGGACATTGTCCCTGAGGAAAAGTCTCCTGATAGAGACGCTGAGCTGTCCTGGCGTTCCCGTTAGCTCGTCGATACGTGAAATGAATATCGCCCACTCGATATTAGAATAAATCATCCTCATAACATTGTCTTAGACTATGGAACGTGTAGATACTGACTGATTTATTGAGACACACGATGTCTTCAGTCAGAATGAATTACCGTACTATATTATATTAACTTCTAACTCTTCTCTCATATCATGAAATATTCAAATTTCGATGCAAACAAAAAGTGTTTATATCTCGGAAAGGTAGCGGTTTCAGACCTATGTTTATGTGACCTTTTTCATCCTTAGGAGGAGCAGAATACGCTGCCAAAGTGTGGCCACCTATTGCCAGCCTGTATACTTACTGAAACGCTTTAGAGGAAATATAAATATTTCATTTAATATAAATTGCATATTTCATTAACAATTTGTTAGGTTGGTTAATTAGAATAGCGAATGCACGTATTTGCTGGTAAAAATATAAATTATCTTGACTTTTAACAAGTTAACCTAACTAACCTAACCGAATATGCAGTTCCTAAAAAATTCATATCAATTAGCATGCTTTTCCGAAAGTGTTTACTAAGTGTACACACTTACTATTATACTTATACATTTACTGAAGCTCATGCTGTTACTGCAATATACACATACATTGAATGCGTGCATATCTGTTAGATTTTTATATACGATCAATTTTCTTAAATACAGAGCCTCTATTTGTACAAATTCCTAAAAGTGTATAATACATTTTTACGAAAAGTTCAGGAAAATGTATCTTCAGAATCTATGAATAATGTGAAACAATGTATAGTTTCTGGCTACAAAAAGAAAATCAAGTTGTAATCAGTACAGATTCTAAAATTAACAACTACAGTATTAATGGATTTTTAACAAATAATCCGTATATTATTATGATTCGTGCGAATATCGTCCATAGATGTTCAGTGTATTCAATTTTGTATCACGTTTTATAGGTGTAAGTTGCGAAAGATGTATTAACTCGTTAATAGCCGTGGGGGTCACCGGTGACCGGCACCTCAAATTTAATTGAATTAAATAATTATTGATTGTCACAAAATTTTGAGCAAACTATATACTGAAACAATAATGTAGGAACAAAAGAGCACGATTAAATACTCAAACCTTTTGTTTTTTTACTATTTATCTAAAAAATAGTAAATTATGCCGTGTCTGAATAGGTATGGCTGCTTTCACTGTAGTACTTAATGTGTGAACACGTTAATTTTGCAATGATCCACAATTATTGAATTAAACTAAATTTGAGGTGTCGGTCACCGGTGACCGCCACGGCGTTCAACGTGTTAAAAACGCACAAAACATTGAGTTTTATAGCAGTGGTTAAAATATACCTGATGTCAAAGTAGCATTTACTTATAAATTAGCATTGATTTCAAACCAAATTGTTAACAAACAACATATGTAAGGAGTGATCATAATAAAAAATAAAAATCAGAGTTACATCTGCAATGATTAAATGGAATTTAATAATTTCTGTTGTAATTATGTAATGTGTATTGCATGCCCGATATAAGAATATTTGAGTCTCGGCCGAAACACTGATACGCTCGGACATTTGGCGAAAACTGTATTTACAAACATTTCACGATGTGTAATGCATGATTCTTAATCGTAAGCATGTGTAATTGACTCTGATCAGTTGCTGAAAGTGTATGAAAAAATGAAAAAAGAAAATGTTCCACTGTATTTTGTATGAATAAAGAAATATAAATCAGTTTTCGAAATTTTTTAATAGTTTTTGCAATTTGTAGACGACCATACTTTTTTTTAGCTGAAATGATATAAACCGTTTCTAAAACTATATGTTACTATATAACGTTCAATGGTGTACACGATAAAAAATGAAGATACAGTTTGAAAGTGGCATAATATAAGTTATATCACGTATACCTCCACTAGTTAACACATTGCATACGGGTCACGAGATATGTACCTCATTTTTGCACTTTATGGCTATCTAACAATTGTCTGGAACATTTCAAGTATTACCATGATAATATAAACTTAAAATAAATTATAATAAAAAGATAGGGAAAGTAATGCATTCGGGTACGGAGAACTATAAAAGAAAATGGACAGAATCTGAAAATGAGTAAAAACGAGATGTCCTGCGACCTATACAGGGTGTTCCACCTAAATATCTCCCTCAGTTGTAATGATATTGTAGCAGTTACGGCACTGCTACCACATCCCTGCCGTGAAAGATCGAAATATTACCCTCTCTAACTTTCTCTTCTCTAAATGCTTCCGGCCTATCCTTTCTTCAACTTTTTTCTCAAGGCCCGCTCGCGCTTGGTCAGCGTCAACGTTGCACATTTGGCGACCAGACCCGGGCGGACCCGCGCGCGAACTTTCCCAGTTTCTTTCCATTTTCTATCTCTCTTCTTTTTCCGTTTTTCCTTTTCTATCTTCTTTCTCTCGAACACCATAAAAAGACCAGCAACTTTTCGGCACGGGCAGAACCTCTGGCAGAACCTCTGGCAGAACCTCTTGCGACACAGCACGTATACGACCGTGCGACATTGACAATTACTTGTTTTTTATTTTGTTATATTAATTATAAATAAATTGAGCGTGTAACGCAAAATCGGAGTTGACCATTACGCACCCATTCACCTCAATATAAAAAATATTTTATATGCAAGTTTAATGGTATTAAAATGGTACTGAAATGGTTTAATATTCCTTACCCAGAAAATAAGATGCAGCTATCATAATTCTTGTTTCTAACAACCCCGAAAAAGTCCAATTAAAACGCACAAACTACGGACTCGCCGCTCGGATTTGTGATATGTGCAAAATGCTTGAAAAAATTATTTACAGAAAACTATTCCGAAGAATCACTTTCGATTGCAATGGAGCAATTGCACTATGTCGCATGTAGTTCTTTAGTTATCAATAATCGCTGCTCTTGCGATTGAATATTCACATTAAAAGAGGTCAAACAGATGTCGAAGCTTTCAGAATATTCTATAAATATTGTAATGTATAAATTTACTGTCACAGATTCAGAATAGAAATACTTTAGTATATTCACTGTACATTCAGAATAGAAATAGGAAGAATGATTAATGGCCGAGGTCATTAGATTTTACTATTATAAAATGATCTATCTACTTGTAAGTATTTTATAACATATTAAGAACACATGTTGCATGGAAAGATTAAAAAAATAGTGGCATATTTTCCTGTACAGGGTAAACAACGTAAATATTCGGATATCTTCCTAATTTGACTTCACGGCTTTATTGCGTCCATGACGAAGTAAAAAGATATTCATCTGTGCATTCCGTTAAAACATTAAAGCTGGTTAACGGGAGTATAAAGCTTGATTTTGTTAGAAACATGTACCAAACGAATGATCATACACAAACTGATGTCTGCTTTTATTATAATAAAGATATGGACTTGGCATAATACATGGCACAACAAACTATAGAAAAGATAAAGTTTATCTTAACACAGCACGTAACTGACGTAAAACTGGACTGGCTTTGTGTGGCCGACAATGCAGTAAATTTCATGTTTTTTAAACGTTCTTGAAATACCACCGCCTTTTTTCAATCCTACTACTACCCGTAAGCCGATATATCGGCTTTTGTAAATTCGCCAAAAATACTTTAATCCCATATATTGGGTTTTCGGAGAATCATGAATGATTACAAACTGTGTAATATGTTTGAGAACTGTATGTTCTCAGCGTAATAAAGGGTTGCATAGTGAATATTTAAATCATCATGCTTGTTTATTCTTACAATTAATAATAGTAAGTCGTAGTTCAGATATACGCACTATCTGCGGTAATTGTAAAATGTTACAGCCTGTTATTTCCTAATGTATTGGAGATACAAAAAGATTGTTTGTGTGAAAGTTGTATGATAGGAGGATGCATTTATCGGCGAAGGCGAATTATTTTTACGACATTATTTTAATAGATATAAACGTTCAGATCGCTTTTTAAATAGAATTATATAATTTGTTTCAGATCACTTCAATTCAAAACAAGTTATATAAATAAATAAACTTGATTGGCTTTCCATTTTTTCCTCTCTCATCCGACTTATGTGTAAAATATTTCATTGAACTTATATTTTACAGAAATTTTACATAATTTTGTATGCTGCTTCTAGTTGTGTAAACGTTTCGATTTCATTTGTAAATAATTTTTTAAATTGTCCATCAACATACATGTATATATATTATTGCATAAAATGAAGCACTTCGTATAATAAAAATAAGTGTTTACTAAAAACATTCACTATTTACTCATTTCTGTGATATATTGTACGTTAGGCTCTTATTATTATACAAGTACTAGCATATTCTGGCCGTGGCTTTGCCTGCGACTTTTTCTACGTATAGAATTCGAAATGTTGTTTTATTTCTTATATCTTGTATTTATTCGGGTGAATTCTCTTTCGAGCGCGCGGGCACTGAGCTTCGCCACCTAGCGGCTATGTGTGAACTATACACCCATGGATGGTACGCCGGCACGCAGACAAAAAATGTTTCCATGTTTTCTTTTCGATATATTATTTATTTCGCGATAAAATATAGCCTATGACACTCCGGAAATTATGAAGAAGCTATTGTTAAAATTTCATAACAATTGGTTCAGTAGTTTTTGAGATTTTTGCGAACATACAAACAAACTCTGCCACTTCATTATAATAGAGAGATATCACAACTTTTTTAGTCCTCTACAGGGTGGGTCATGTAAAACCGGCCACCTTATTATGTTCTCCAGCTACGACAGTGCGAAAAAATTTGCAATTATTTAACTTTAGTATGAAAATTTTCTCGTACCGTTATAGTTACATGAAGACGATAATTGGGTGGTCCGCTTGATGTGACCCACCATGTATACTTATGTCGAATTTCATGCTCACAGTGTGCAACCACAATTGAATCCCTAATTAAAAGTGGGCTTAAGGGTTTTTTAATGGGAACACCGTGAAAGCGAGTAAACAGATGATGATAAAAGCCTTTATATCGCAGTGAACTTTCGAGTTTAACTTTGCTCGACAGATTACAATCGAAGAGATTTTGAAATGCCGAGGAGACCTGTACGGAACTTTGCAAACGAAAGATCAGATTACTTTCCATAGTTGAGGCGAGGTGGTACTTCATAAACCGCGTGGGATTTCATCAAAATCCCGTTGAGAGCAGAGCGTTTGTCGCCGCGGCGAAGATCTACGGCGTTGTGCCACGCTGCTGAAAGTTCGCGGGTAAATTTCACGCCTTCTCTCGAACTTTCCCTTCAAAAAGTTTCTCACCCTGCTGTGCGTAAGTTCTCGCATTACACCGAGGCGATGATTTAAAAGAAAGTTCTCGGGGAATTTCTAAGCAGGATAACCTATTTGCGGTAAAATACTCCTGCAGTTTCTACCTTTCATTAGATTTAAAATTTCTGATCAATTTTTAATTAAACTCCCTAACTTGAACGATTTAAACGGAACGTAAATGGAGAAGCATTAATTCTCATGCATATGTATTGTAACTAATATTGTATTAATCATATTAAGATTGTTGGCTTATAAATCTGGCCACCCCATACCCTGTTTACACCACAACTATGACCATATTATACGCCGATTTAATATTCCTACTCTGGAGGACAGAAGATTGGTCCACGATTTGCTTTTATTTTTAAAATCATTAATAACTACTCTAACAAGCCAAGCGTTCTTCACTTGTTGAACTTCAATGCTATGCATCACTTTAGACATGCCCAACTATTTCGTTCATCTATCTACACCTCCAGATTTGGCCATTCAGATCCACTATATAGAATTTGTAATTTAGCCAATAGATTCGGCGTTAAATTGGACTTTTTTCCCAACTCTCCTGATACCTTCAAAAACAGTGTTTATAGATCACTGGGTCAGTTTATGGCCACTCAAACTGCATTAATTTAGCGTTTCACTATTACTGTAGTATGTCTAAAATGAGTTGTTAGTCTATGTTCTAACAGTCTTTTTCATGTATTATGTATACTACCTGTCTCTACACTTTCAATCATTGTACAAAAAGGGATTTTCCGATATACAGTGATATATTAAATTAAAAATATGTATATTCTGAAATATTCGTTGAAATGTAGAGACAAACTTGCATACGCGATTTAAAAAAAATACAGTAACCTTTCTAAAATCTACAGGAGCAGCGGACGATGCGAGAATCTGACTACGTCGTTACTGCGGAACAAGTATAATTCGATTTTGTTTGGAAAGTTCCGGGGCCTGTAAGCGCGTATGCATGCGTTTGAATATTCAAACTTGTTTCGACAACACCACAACTGTTACAGAATGCACAATTGCAACGATGAAACGAAAACCAGAATTGTGGAAAGCGATATCTGTAGAAATCAAACATAAAGGCAAAATAAAACGCAACTGTATGGTTTGTATGACTTACAAATTTTTACCAATAAATGTTTAAATGTAAAGTGCAGTAAAACGGACGTTGTTTACATTTTCATGAATTATGGCCTAGTAAAAAGGAATTAATACATTGTATAACAGTAAAAATCTGTGAAACATAAAGTTTTATTTTTATAAATATGCAAAATATACAGATATGTTGAAAGTAGAATAGCAATTTTGAAAATACGATCTATAAGTAAAATTTTATAAATTTCAAAGAAACTGAATGTCTTCCGTTTTTGACGTATATGTAGATTCCTCTGAACATTGAGAATATTGTGTAGTTCGTGAATATTTACGATAAAGAATATTGAAAAAATAACAATATATTTGATATTATTTAATATGTAGTGTCACATATAATATATGTATATATATTCTTATTTTCTCATTTGATTCCAATTCAATTAGACATTAATGTTAGTACAATTTACAGAACAATCTGATAATAATTTGCAGCATAATATTGTTGCCAAATTAAAAAAGCTACATCTATATCAGAATCTAATCAACGATAAAGACTTACCATCGTATCTAATAACATTGGGCAAGGACGAATCCGTCATTTCGTTGGCAGTGGGTTCTACGCTAGGCACTGGCTTTTGTCGCGAGTTTTGAATATTTTCAACTGAAAATTATATGTAATTTTAATTCTGTGTGAGTAAGAATTTGCTCTTGTATGTTTTCCTCGACTAGTCGAAGTATAAAAAAAGACCAGTACTTTTGACTCTGTACGTTATGTAAGCAACTTTCACAGTACTATTATTCATCGCGATGGAATTACAAAATTTTCACTACCGTTATCAGCTATATTAGTCAGAAGTACATTGGTCGAATGTACAATGTGAATAATTTTCATTATAATATTGAATTCTATATAACAATATATTATGATACAATCTATTTGAAGTTTACCTTCTACAATTATAGTAGGGACTGGAGTGGTGCTTGTCGTTCTTGGTTGCGTTGTTGGCGTAGCAATATCTGTGAAACATGGAATTTTAGTTAAAAAGATGCTTATTTCGAGCACTGTACTTTTATGATAATTCATAATCCTATTATTCGACATGATAATAGTTTATACTCGTCAGGTTCAAGAAGACCGTGTTTGATAGCTTAAGTACAAAACCTTCTACGAACTTAAAAATGTAACAAAATTAGACATTTAAGACTATTAAATGAATGATCAGACTTCACCTTATTTAATTTTTTAAATGTACAAATTTTAAGTAAATGAGAGACTGAATACTTTTATTTTACTACGTGTGTCTGTTCTAAAAGGTATAAATGTTTTTTGATAATACGTATGTCGTAACTGTGTGCATAGTAAAAATAATCTTTCAACGAGTATCTTTTATGTCGAATCCACGTATTCATTAAAAATGTTATTTCCAACTGATTGAATTTACATCCATTCCGGTTATGTGCTATATTTCATTCAAGTGAGACTTTAAAATGTAAATGTACATTAAATTGTGGCTGCAACTGAACTGTCTATTCGAATACCATTCCTCTAACTCGTCGGGTCGATAACTGATCAAAAGACAAAGCTGAGGAGTTCAATGCACAAGCAAATACGATCTGTCCACGAGCTACTCAATAATTAAAGGAGTTTCTACTGTACCTTCAATGGCAAGAAGTTAATATTACGTATATATGTGACAAATGTCTATATAGCCTATATTATATATCTTCGAAAGTGATATACAGATACATCACTCGGTATTTAATAATACGTAACATGAATAAAAAAAAAAGATAAAGAATACCTTTTGTGGACAAACCTGCAATAAACCAACAGGAAAATTTACAATTACAGCTTGACAGGTACTCGTGGATTCTTTTTGTGGGGAAACAGTGTGACAATCGTGGTTATCGGCGATTCACGACTCCTGCCACCATTCTCCGAAAAATACGATTTTCAACAGGACAAAAAGGCTCATTTTATCGAAAAGATAAACTAGCCTTGCTGACAAATAGTTTGAAGAATGCGGGATACCTTTATTAAACCATCAATGCAAATTTTTTATTTAACGATTCAGTCAATACTAATTCGTAGATACTAAATTTGCTTCGGTTATGCCTATATTCGAGTAACGTTATGTATTACAATAAGTAGTTATTAAATAGAAAAACATAGAATTTACTCGTATCAGAGTCAAATTTTAGTTCGGCAGCAACATTGATTTCTATTATTATTTTTTACACCTGCCAATAACACAGAAAACCAAATAGTAAGTTTATGAAAATGTATCAAACATACAATGTTGTGTCTTAAAACGATTTTGCATTAGTGTACATTTCGTTTCACATTCTTTTTGGACTAGCGTAAATCCGTATTGTTGATCTTTCCTAACAATATATCCCTTCACGTATCAACATCAGAAAGAAATGGGTCGGTTTTATCGCGAGGTACAAATAAGCCGGCACCTTTCGACAGGATATTTAACTTTTCATCTACCAGTTGCGTTACTGATTGTACGATTAATGATTTCTGATAATATGTTGTTAATGCAGTCATGCGAAAATATTCCTGATTTTATTACGTTATCTTTGTGCAAGCGTGGATTGTGGAAAAGTGTTCACGGAGGACAAAAATAATACTCCCGTGAGGTCGATTGCACCGGACATATTTATTACGTACAACATGTATCTTAAATTCGTGGTTCTTTCTTTTCGGTGTACCAGGCGGATGGAACAAGTAAGGCGACTCGCACGCTCTCATAAACTATGTAAACACCGCTAAGCGACAAGCATTGTCAAGTTAAAGTATGAAATTCCGACATCCTTTCACGAAACAGAATTGATTTAAAATTAATTGATATGAAATTTCTTTTCTATGTCGCTCGACTCACTAATGCATCAGAAATTTCATTTAATGTGTAAAGTAGAAACATTAATCATCTTAGCATTACGAACGACGTTAAACATATAACATAATACAAAGTAATTTCATAGTCCAGAAATATGTAATAGAACCAATAATACCAATGTTGTCGAATGAAATAAAATAGCTTCGTTTAATAGTGACGTACAGTCTCTCCTAATAAAGTATTGTAACATAAGAGGAGAATGTACGATAAAAAAAAGTGGCAGATGGTATAATAATTTATCATGCAAAAAACATATTACAATACCAAAGGGACGCATATTGCTAATGCATGCCTTTTAAATAAACGTTTGGTAATAACATTTGTCACGGAAACACAACGTTAAATAAATTCTACCTGTTTCGTGTATTTATTCAATAATATGATTGCCATTTCATTTCAGTGTTGTTTTGAACTAATCTGGACATGACGTTATTAGTCAAATCAAATTCGTTGCAAAGGTCTGGAATGTGCAAACTCAATTAATAATGCCGTTCTGTAAGAATAAAATCACCAGGAGAAATAGGTGTTCCTTGTTTAGTCCAAATTTTGCCATGTACAATCTACCGAAATTGCAGTATTGTTGTAGGCACCAGGTGGTCTCACGTCTATACCTTTATTAAAAGTATACCTATTGTGATAACCATTCAATTTTCGTTCCTTGTATCGAAAAAATCGTGACAATTTCAATAATCACTAACATATACATGTATATTTCCTATGTTGTAGTATATTTTTATTTTCTACCTTTCTAAAATCAAATATCTGATAGTTTTTTTTTAATAGATAAAATACATTTAACTTATACACACTCCTTGTTTATTATTTATATTTTCCAAGACAAACCTTTATTTTGCACACTATTAACTTACATACTTTAATAAATGCTTGCAGTATTTCATGAACTGTATTATTCCTTTTATTTAATTTTAGATTATGTATTTAGCTTTCTAATGTTTCTTATCAAGCTCCATTTGGATAAAATCAGGATTAAAATCTAAAAAAACAATGACTATAAATGAATCTGAAGACATGAAGCGTCTTAGGTAAAGTATATATATTTAAAGTGTTAGATTGGTGCATATGAAATGTCGTTTTTCCGAAGTTGCACAATCGCGAGATGGTTTCATGTAGTAAACACTGTTTAATAGTCCATTGTTTTAGATCATATTAAAGATGAAGGTGTTTTTTATCATATATGTGCGTTAGTTGTCAGTTATATATGTTGTTGATCATTAAAAAATTATTTCTTGAAGCTATAAGTAACCGGGATTTCCGAGTAATCTGTCTTTGCAAACAGAAACTTGGCAATAAGCAGTGAAAACTGTTGGAAAAATTAATTCAGCATTTGGAGAAGGTAATGTAAATGTAGGAAGTGTAAAAAAAATAAAAATAAAACGGAGGAAATGTATTTAAAATTAACGGTAAAACAACCTGCATTGGTGAATAAATAGGAACCAATCTTACTGCATGACAACGCAAGATCTTATGTATCGAAAATGACAATACAAAAGCTTATCGAATTAGTATACGAAATTTTGCGACATTTTCCCTATTCCCCAGATATTTCACGTAGAGATTATCATTTTTTCAAATATCTACACGATTGTTTAAAGAATAAATTGTTTCGAAATTCGAAAGTTGTAAAAACTGCATTTGAAGAATTTTCAATCTCTAGGACTGTTGATTTCTACGATACTGGAATAATGAAATTAATTAATCGCCAAAAAACATGTAAAGAATCATGTGGAAGTTATTTCAATGAAATATATCATATTTCGAAAAAACTACATGTCTTTAACGTTCCGCATTAGAAGAGGACATTTCATATGTACAAACCTAATATATTTGGTAAAGCATATTAAAGCATGTGTCTAAAAAATGGTTTCCAGCATTAAAGTCTGCCTATATTTTTGTTCTGGAACAAGTAGTTTGACGAAATGATTGAGTTTTTCATTCCCGTATATTTTTCCTCAATTGCTTTCCAATTGAAGAAGTTTCCAAACAATGCAATAACCACTAGTCAAACTTCCGGGGTGTAATCTATATATATATATATATATATAGTAGAGCTCGAATCCCCGCAGGAACGTTTTTCCTTTTTTATGCTCTTTTATTTTTCAAGTTCAAAAAGTTAGTAAAACACTATTTCTGTAGGCTTATTTACAGCGCCTAGATTCATGTAGCAATGGCAGGCTGCGCCGAAATAGAAATCGAACCTTAATTCTCCTGTCGAAACCAGACGCGCTATTTAACGCCTTGCCTTATGATAACGAGTCACACTCGTGTTGCACATTATGCTCTGTAAGTTGTAAATACGAGATTCACTTGAATATGAGTTGTTAAAAATTTTTAATTACAGCATCCTTGACTTTTAGAGAATTGTCTGAAGCAAATTGTACGAGTCCACAAATATTCTCTCTGTGCCTCCCTCTATAGCACTTAAATAATGAACTTCGGTGTCAAATAGCAGTTGAGAAAATCGTAAGGCAAGGGGTTAACATCTGAAGGAAAATATTTAATCATTCGTATTTCTACAATTATTCCTCAAAAGTTGGTTCAAATCAGGTACATAGTTTCTGAAATATACGATCTGAAAGGGCAATAATATTTACCACGTCGTCACGGAAACACAACGTGGAACAACGCGCAAACATCAAGATTTGTTTTAACCCCTTCGTTATGGCAGCGTCCGTCCAAAAGCCGACACTACGGTATGGTCGTACAGGCCTATACTACTTTTTCAATACAAAGAACAAAGTGAAATTTAAATGTAAAAATTAATTTAGAAAGCCATGACGCTTAATGATAAATCAGGTAATCATGTAATTTTCTTTCTTTGGGCGATTGTAGTACCTATAGGTCATTTCGCAGGGGTGCGACTATAGCTACACCTAATATCCACACATTGCACAGTGGTATAAACCGTAAAAACGTGAACTAAACTCACATATTCGACCTGTTTGGGAATTTATGAAATTTTAGCTATAGATCCTTGGATGTATAGAGTAAGTTGTGGAATGCATAAGGCTCACCATAAGTCACCTAAGTACAATTTTTTGCGAGAGCTTTGAAAATGGGGAAAAAGTCTATTTCAGAACGATTACATTTTTCCTAAGATTAATGTACTTTGCCTCACTATATTTTTATGTGGATAGGAATTTACTTAAACCTAACTATCCCAAATCGAACTTACACAAATCCATCCATGCGTTGGTTCAGAGTGCCCAATGCGGCATTGATGCAGAAGGGACATACAATAGGACCTCCATTATCTGAACTGTGATTAGTAACAGGTTCACTCAGGTTGTAACCACGTTTCATGTGAAAATGATTATTTCATTTTAGAATTTAAAGTACATAATGGTACAAAATTAAGTACAAAGTGTTATTAACAATAATTTGAGCTTGTACCTGACATAACGTGATTCATTTTCGAAGTACCAGTGTTCGGATAATCGAGGTTTTACTGTACTTTGAATATGTATTCTGATTTCTGACAAAATAAATAGTAGCTTTTTTTATTTAAGAAGTTCCATTTCTTTTCCGATACACTGTGTATACTTGAAGGTATATGCACAGTTTTATTTTTTCAGTAAGTTTATATCTTTATTTCTGCAATCGTTTGAAGCTTCAACACAATTACCGTGTGCGACCGTATACAGAATGTCTCGCAGTAAATAACATAACCGAGCAGAAAGTAATTCTATAGGAAAGAAGAAATAGGAAATTCGGAATAAGATTTTGTTGTCTGAAGCTTCGTGCTCCAGAAAATCAACTTTGAAAACTTGTCAAGTACACGTGCACTTTATGAACGAAGTTTCATCGAGCTAAAGCCACGTATATAGATTCTATTGCTTTATTTTTCTTGCAAAATCGTGAAGAATGAACAACAAAACAAAATGTTTCGCTTCTGAGATATTTATTTTATTAATTTACTGATTGTTGATAGTGCCGTTCATATTGTCGCATACGAAGTAATGCCTTTCGTATCCAATTCTAGCGCATATTTTTCAATACTTTCTCACGTTTGTGACATTGCTATATTAAACGTTTAAAACATAAAAAGTTAAAGATAATCGTAACATTCAGTGCAGATGATACGTTTAATATGATCTCATTAATAAAACTCAGTGGATCGATTCGGCAATGGCAATAGTTGAAATATTGGGTTGAACGGAAAGTTCGTGCGATTTTATTTTATTATATTCTGTTATATTATTTTTATAGAAATTAATTTATTTAATCTACGATATAATTTCCATTAGTCTCTGTTACTATCTTTCAACGTTTCACGAGCTTTTCAATCTCATCTTTGCAGAATTTCCGCGGTTTAGATGAGAATAGTCTTAAAGGGCGTTGCTGACCTCTTCATAGTTCTTGAATTTTTTTCCATTCAGATAATTTTGCAAGGATCTGAATAAATGGTAATCAGATGGTGCTAAATCAAGCGAATATGGGGGATGCTCCTCATAATTTCCCAATTAAGGTTCTTAATTTTTTTGAGGTCATAACTCTCACATGCAGTCGAGCGTTGTCTTGGTGGAAAACATTATTCTGTTGGCGAGATATGAACGATTTACCGTTAAGCATGCGTCCATTTGTACCAATTGTTGGCAATAAACTTCTGAATTAATGGTCTGATTTGGTTGCAAAAGTACAGATTAAATTATTCGGTCCATATTCCACCAAACGCAAAGCATGAGCTTCTTCTGATGCAATTCCTATTTTAGGGTAGGTTTAAGTGTTTCCCCTGGTTCGCACCATTGCCTTTTTCGAATATTATTTTCATAATACACCCACTTTTCAACGCATGTGACCACTTGCTTAAAAAACGCCTCCTGTCGTTGTCGATTCCTTAATGAAGCATATTTTGATACTGTGTTCAACTTGTTTTTCTCACTCATTGTCAGCAAGTGCGCAAATTCGATATCAAGTTTCACAGTCATTCCAAGGCGATGAAATATTTGAACAATATATGTTTGAGAAACTTTCAACTTCATCGCAAGTTCCTTATTTGGGATGTGACGATTTATGGCAATTGTCGCCTCCAAATCGTCCTCATCTGTTGCCCTTGGCCGCTTTATAAAAAACGCACGAACTTTCTGTTCAACACAACATTAGTTTATCATGCACGATCCAATTTTCGCAGCATTTCTTATTCAAAGAAAACTTCAGACAACTAATAATAGCCTTGGAAATATTTACAATCAAAAAAGTGTTTGACCACAGAAACTTTCATCAAGGTGAAGAAAGCTTAAGTGCACCTGTGGTTAACATACATCTAAAATCGATTTTCTCGAATCCGAAGTAGCAGAAAAAGTTGATTCTATTCTCTTCATTTCCTTCTGTACCAGATGTCCCACTTAACATGAACACCGTGATTGTCTCTATTGTTTTTGAAGATATAGAAAAATAACTCAGGATCAAGTTGTTTGATTCAAAGGGGAAATATTATGATCGGCAAAAAACTTTGAGACTTATGGTTTCAATGATTTCGAGGTCATCAATGCTTCTTTAAACGGATTGTGTTAATTCTTGCTCAAAATCTTTCGAAAGCCATCTTGTTTTAGGTCACTGAATTCATCTTCATATGAACTATAACATCCCATCGAAAAAAATTGTCATTCGTGTTGTGTAATCGAACGTAACCTAATGAGGGTTGAAAGACATAAAAAAACAAACGTGCCTGGCGGAATTCGAACCCTACAGAAAAGCTTCATACTATTGACATGTCAACTATTTACATGACTTATTGAATTAATAAGCATACGAAAAATTATGAACATGGTGGTTGAGTCTACTATAATTTACAATTGAAGAAGTAACCTTGAACACTCAATAGTTCGTGCTCCTGCTATGATCTTCTAACCATAACCCAGCATACTTGACTCATGTCTATAACAGCACATCATGGCTAGTCATACGTTAGCGTAGTTAAAGAAGTGTGTATGTAATTGTATATTTAATATTTTTGTTTTAGAAACACACTTTGCCATAAAGTTCTAATATTCTAAGATTCGTTTAAACTGATCTCTTTCTACAGTTTCAATCTGAGTTCCTTCAATAAGCACACGTAATGTTCGTGACCTCCCCTTCTTGATGCAACATAGAATATTATAGCAGAAAAGACTTTGAATCCTTTTTAAGTTACATTGTTTAAGCATAAATATAAACGTGAAAGTACTTACAGTAGAGCTTAATACTGCCATCGGTTTCTCCAAGGGAATTCTTTGATATGCATTTGTAGGTTCCGTAATCCGACATTTCCACCGAGAGTATTGTGAGCTTCATATTTACCTTGTACATATCCTCCAAAAACGACTGTTGAAATTTTTCCCCTAGAAATGAAAATCACAGATAATAGACACTGAATAAGGTAGCTTCTCTTCAATAGGTTCATCTTTCATCTTAGTATTATAATAAAGAGACAGAGTTTGTATGTTCACAAAAATCACAAAAACCACTAAACCGATTGTTACGAAATTTTTACAATAGCTTCATTATGTTGCCCGGAGTGTCATAGGCTATATTTTATCGCGAAATAAATAATATATCGAGGTAAAGAGACATGGGACCATTTTTTGTCGGCGTGCCGGCGAGCCGTCCAGGGGGACATAGTTCACGTACAGCCGTTAGGTGGAAAACCTCGGCACCCACGTGCTCGAAAGAGAATTCGCCCGACTACAAGATACGAGGAAACAAAATATAATATTCCCAATTCTATACGCAGAAAAAATCGCGGGCATAGCCGTATCCAGGGAATGCTAGTATAAAATATGCTGGTAAAGACGGCATGGTCTTCTTATTACATTTACAAAATTAGTAATTAATATAATTTTATCAGTTAGTTAAATAAGAGATTCATATTTGCAAACTACGATAAATAACCTTTTAGAAGAAACAATTTCGAGTTTATTCCCTTCATAATTAAGAAGGATATACAATGTCAAAGTAAAACTTCAACTTTATGTAATTTGTACAACGTATTAGCCACTATTCGTAGAAAAACGATCTTTAAGAATTTAAGCTACCAGAAAATAATGTTAACGTTTAAGGATAATTTTTATAAAAGCGGCAGGCCCGACACAACTAATATTCTACAGTTTACACGTATAACTATTACGATTTGAACATGGTTGTGCTCGAAGCGCACATCCGGGACGTGTCCTCTCCCTATAAGGCATAACAATGTCGGAAGATAACTCACTAATTCGAAATACAACATAAATTGCATGTGCTACAGTCCTTGATTTTCTTTGATTTGATACTAGTATTTGGTCATGACATCATTGAGATGTTAGAACATCGTAATCTCAATTAAAGCTTTTTGAATGAGACATCGCTTGAAGTGTATGTGCACTGATTTTACAACGTTAAGGCGAGTCTTTAAAATATTCAGTCATGTATGCAGCATACTATGTATGGGCCTTTCTACATCAACCTATTGTTCTTCTTTCAACGCCATCCGATCAGAAAAACGACATTCATCGTTTTTGCACACGAAACGACTACCACGTGCAGGCGTGTATATTTATAGGGACACCTCCCAATAAACCAATATTTAATAAATATCAGTTCAAAGAAGAAATTTCGTAACCATTAATCCTAGAATTATGAGAGGATTCATACAAACTGTAACCTTCGTCACATAATAAGAAGTCAAAATCTTCAGCCAAGTAAATTCAGTACGTTCCAATAACTGGAATAAAAAGTGCCTCATATGTAGGAGTAATTAATTTGTTGGCGCGTAAGCTCGCTTGAATATACAGGAGAATCGATTTATATAAGAGAAAGAGATGATTCCATTTGAAGAAGATGTGCAATTGCACTTTTCCAGTACATCATTGTAGTTGCCAAAAAATCGATTATACAGAAAAATGGAGTTAAGTACACTAACCCAGTTTTTCCTTTAGTACTTTCTTTTACCTCAATGAATCAGGAACTACAACATCTTAACATCACAATCATTTCTTTATTTTTCCAAGCGTAACAAATAAAACCGCGTCGGAGGTGCGTAGTTGACGACAATAATATTTTATGACTCACAGTCAGAACCAGTGTGTGTGTGTGTGCCACTTTGTTTCAAAGTAATTGAAAGAGAGTTCAAGGTACTTACAAAAAGAATATTGTATGCGAAACAACATGAACATGAATTTTTCGAATATTTCTCTAAATTTAAAAGTTTGTTCCATGAATCTTATAGTTTTTTGAAAAATACTGAAAGTTTTACAAGAAAAACTACGTCTATCACATATTGATGTTTATAATAGCTGTCAATTTATAATTTTTTAAAGAAAATCTAACCCGAAACTTTAGTTACCAATAACGCAAAACAGTTTAAACGATTTTGAAGGGCAGGAGAGCTAATTTGACGTTGAAGCTTATAAGTTATGCCCTGGACGCGGGTTCGCCCGCGATTTTCCTGCGTATAGAATTCAGTATGTTTCTTTTTTCTCATAACTTGCAGCCGGGCGAATTCTCTTTCGAACGCGTGGGCGCCGAGCTTTGCCACCTAGCGGCTGTGCGTGAACTATGCCCCCACATTCATAGACGCGGTGAACGAAGTTAATAAAACAGAATTTTAATCATTTATATGTGGGCTAGTGTTATGAACTAATTTGATTATTATAGGTACTTGTAAAACTTGAGTAAAATATCAAATTGATCTTTAACACAAATTACTCAAAATAACACAAAATACTCCTGCAATGTGTTGATAATATGTTATTAGAATTGTGTAAGGTGTAATAATACTGAGAAACATAGTTGCCAAATCATTTCATTCTGATTCGTTGAATTCCGTGATGTACCTGAGGCTCGATCAACCATAAAAACAAGCATTAAGGTTTCTCGCATGAATGCATATCCATCGTGGATGTCAGCCTGTCTCCACTGGATTGGCAAATCGTTCTCTTTCTTTGCTCCTTGTTCCCTTACGCATTACTCGCCGACTTATTCTATTTAGTGTGACGTATATTTGTTATTTAATTACATAAGATATAAATAAATGTTTGGAGCTTCTTAAACCCGAAATCACCGATCTGCACGAAATTTTACAGAAATGTAGAGTCATTTAATGTATGAATAACTGTTTATTTACATCCATCGTCCTTGAAAAGAGTAAAATCAGTCTTTAACTAAACTATTGGGATTATACACTTGAAGTGAAAAATTGATTAATGAATACTTTTAAATGCCTTGTCGACAAAGAAAACTTCTGTATTAAAAATGATCCATGTCACTTGAAAATATCTTTGTAGGATATGTATTGTTATTTGACTAACTTGCAATATCATGTTATCATGAATTAGTGATACTGACAATTGCTTTAAATAATGAAGTACAGTGTTCCACGGATGATTGGAACGACGTTCGGGACCTAGAAACTACAATAAACCGAGGTAGGGGAAGTTGTCATCACCTTCTCATGCACAATATTTGTGAGCGTAAATTGAGTAGCGATACTCTGCGAGGGAGCGAGATAAAATATCGGTCAGCTTTTACTCGGTCCACGGCGATCAGTCTTTTATCGATAGAGATGAGTGATCATATAACGAAAATAACAAATTTTCTATTTTTATAATACTGCATAAAATTGCAAATGAACAGGTGAGGCTTTTAGTATGAAAATGAGTCCAAACTCAATCTCATTCGACTCATTTGTTATTAAAATTTTGCCTAACGTGAATTCGATAGTGAGAATATCTCTGATAACAAATACATACATTTATTGTACTGACTTATTTTATTCGTTGAATTTATATCTGTGGACAGATTAATGTGAAAATTTAAAATTCTAAAATATAAAAATGTAAAATGTACTTTCAAAAGTGCATACTAACAGATTGAACAAATTATATTAAATTGTCTATCGTCATATGAGATGGAATATGGATTATATTTTGTTAGCAAACACTAAATCGATTTTTGAATGTTCCTAATTCCTGGAGAACATATAAATACTTGTGCTCACGCCAGGAGACCTCTTAAAAACAGATTCTAGTCAGTTTCTTCATACTGATCGTTCTGATTAGCATGCAGAAGGTACCATTGTACACTAAGACGCTAAAAAAAGTTCTATCACCTCCAATTGTTGATAATAATAATGCGCTATAGTTGATCTGGCTATATTCTACCATAGTACAATTTTTGTGCAAGAGTGTATTGCATATGGTATACAAAGTTCTCAAACATGTTTAGGACATATTCAGGACAAACCGGCATTTTTGTGCGTTTCGAATACATTAACCATTATTCCGTGAATATAAAAAATACAAACAAAAGCGTATGCAAAATAATTCTAACTCTAAAAAATAGTGGAAAGTCACGTTCACATAAAAAACCCGGCTTCCAATATAATCCTTAATAATAACGGTTGACGAAATATTAACAGAATACTCTTTTATCTCAATATTTACGTTAAAATTTATATTAAAATATACTACATCAAATGTACTATATCAAATATTGATATAAATACATCAAATGCATTTGCGTTGGATACTGTTCTGAACGTGTTAAATAAATAAAATGTACAACTTAATTTTCATATTGGTCGTTTAAAATTAAAAAGGTGAACATTTATTCGATGTGATCAAACTTATGTATAATGTAAGAAGACTACAGAACTTGTTGAAACAGTTCATAATATAAAAATCAATTAAAGCTCTTGAAAAAATCCACTTTAAATGCGTTTTATATAAATCAGAAGGTAATTCTACTGATTTATCCGGAGTAACGATTTATGCTTTTAATTCAATGTACTTTTCAATTTTCGCGGTTTCTCTTTTGTACTGCATATTCATGCATTCATTATGAAACGCACGACGCCCACAATGAGAAAACTTTACGGCAACTCCTACCAAAAATAAAAGGAAAGAAATTTGTAGTATCATTATGGAAGTTCATCACGCTATACGCTCATTATTGTGCCGTGGGACGTTGAAACGAGACCAGAATATTGTATAGAAACATGGATCTAATCTGGGATAGTGAGCTTATAATCGAAATTGTTGTCTCAGTTATGGCACTGTGAAAACAAATATGCACGATCAACGAACTCTCATAAAGTGATGAGCTTATTGTAGGTTAACAAAATCCTTGTAGAGCATTTATATCGTCTTATATTTATATAGTATTATATATAATACAGTGACTTTTACTTTTATAATTTTATGTAAAAAATGCACTATATTAACATGGTATCTTTGTAATGAACGTAATAATATTTCATCTGTGTTGCTGCTTGTTTGAATATAAAAAATAATGCAAAATTAATATTGTAAAAATTATTATTGTAAAATAATTTGTGAGAAATGATCATACATATGTAATGACATCCAGAATAAATAGGTCATACTAAAAATCGTCCATCTACAATTTTGGGGGATTACCCTAACTAATATATCGTCAATCAATTGATTTTTATTAGTTTTCGTGTAGTAAGCATTAGGTTAGCACAATTTCAATAGTTTTCATATTTCAGACGTATTTGGAAAAATGGAATTTCAGAAAATGTAAATCACCGTAGAAGAACGAAAATTAGTCATTTCCCATCATAATCAAGGAAAATCGCAACGTGCAATAGCGTGCATTATAAATAGGAATCCTTTCCTTTTCTTCCGAACCGGTAATTATAAATGGAACAACATACAGTGATAATTGAATTGATGAGTTGAAGAACAGTACAAGTCCAAAATTAGCCATTTTCAAACAATCTGAAAAATATGTATAAAATGCATAGAACTACATGTTGGTACCAGAAACAGTGCAAAAAAGGTACCGAAAAGAAAGAAAAAATTCGTGTTTCAAAATGAGTGTAAAAGGAGTATCTGTCATGGATTTGTACTGTTTCAACAAGCTGTTTAACAATCACTTTTCATTATATAATTTCTACTTCAGTTATGTTTAAAGCAAGTTAATAAATGTTTTTTTTTACTAGTGTGTTATTTTTTAAATTTCTTTGCTAAAAAGTGGGTTGAGTTGAAAGACAGTACAAGTCTAATGGTTTTATTTTAATTGTTGAAAATTAGTGAACAAAGTTTACCCATAGTTAGACATGTATGAACGTTCATCTGGGTTAGCATAACAGTGAGTAAATTCGAACAGCACTAACAAATTAATGGCTTCGATGATACACGAAAACTGATGCTTTTTTTTCAAATATCTGAAAATGTGGTTTTTGGACTTGTACTCTTATTTAACTCATCGGTTCAATTATTTGAATAGCTTCAGTCATAAATATATTATTTAAAATAAGCAGAAGCATATTTTGTGCGACAGTTTTATCTAACAAAGTGAAAACTGGTAGCAATTATTTATATTTTTATACATAATTACGATTCGAAACTGTATTTTTGGAATTGTTCGGTTTCCATGAAAGTGCCACCGAGCTGGAGTATCTGCAAAGCCCAAATTTCAAATTTCCAACGGGAAACGCTAATTGGCCGCTGGGGGGAATGGTCACGTTTTCAACTGATTTTCCAGCCGTTTCACTCCTCTCATCCGGAGCCAATCATTTGTAGCGATGATCTTGCGATCGATCGAGTGTCAGTAGATTTGGGTCCTTTGACCCCTTCCTAACTTCCGGTTCGCATCCCTCCCAGCCCTTACGCAACGCGTGGCCAGCTCGTTTTTCAAACTAAACATCGCTAGATTTTTTCTTGTGAAGAGCACTTAAACATATTGTGGGATCGGGACTTCTAGACTTGGGTTCGATTCCTGGAGCCGGCAGTCTCTATTTTTCACGAATTCCTACAATTTCGGGGCTCGTCTGGGATGAAGGAAAAACACCGATCCCGAGAGGATGCCGCACATGACGAATGAAAATTATATAAAATTACGAACATAATGGAACTTTAAAGCAGATGCGTGTACCCTCTCTAACCTCAGCGACGAAGTTGTGAAGACGTGAAATGTGTTGCAAAAACGTTTAACCCTTTCAGACCTGGTGGTCACATTTGTGTACATGAAGTTTCTACGCTGATATTTCGGTGAGGATGAATGTTTCGGAATTTCAAACCGTTTGTACACATTCGTGAACATATTTTTCTTATAAATTTTAATTTTTTCATGTTTTGAATGTTTTTAGTAGGGCTAGTGAATTCAAAGTTGACTAACATTGATTACATACTGTGCAGTGGCAGCTAATAGTAGGAACCTGAAAGCAGTACAATTTTCCATATGTCTTCTTCAGTTTCAAGTGTTAATACATTATTATTAAATGTTATAAACTGTTGTGTATGTTTCTTTCCTCATTTGTGCTCTCTTAGGTGTCATGCGATACTTGAGTCCTAATTTCCACATGTGTGTACATTTAATATCTACAAAACTATGGAACATATAAACATTTCTTTTAAACAAAATATCATCTGAACAGTCTACTGAGTTAAAATGTGTAATCAAATATGTTTTTCACTCTTAAAAGAAAATTCAGGTCTGAAAGGGTTAAAAGAATTGTGAGGGGCTGAGGGTCGAGGTGGCCACGATCTTAAGGGTGACCGAATGTGGGATCGGGACCTACAGACCCAATATTACGAGGAATAGTGGAAAATAGGGCTGTGAGCGTACTGGCAGTGGCATAGTTGACGAGGTAGCCAGCTACGAACGCAGAGGCTCGGGTTCGATTCTTTTTGCCGGCGGTCTCTATTTTTCACGAATTCCTACAATATCGTGTATCAGAAAGCCCAATTACACCGAAAAATATGAGGCAACGGATCGTTACAGCGTGCGCTGAAATGAATCCAGTGACGATAAAACGCGCACGTGATTCGGTGATAGGTCATTACTTCGAATAGCTTTTACAGGTCAGTCAGTGACCTTGGGTGACCTTTGTTGCAGCTTGCTGCAGTTGCCTAAACACTGACTATCATTTAACCCTAGAGTGGGCGCGTACGGTCTCGCAGACAGATGCGGTTATTAATGTTAAATATTTTAGATGTTGCTGAGTCTTCAGTACTCATTCTCACTCTAGCTGATTATTTTAGCCTAAGAAATAATATTTTTCATCGGCTCGCTGGACGAATCCAATGTTTATTTATTTATTTATGTCCCTGGAACATATAGTTGTACTGTGTGAAAGTTGCTTTGAAGATGGTTCCACATCAAACTTCTCAAATTAGACAGAAAACCAAAATTGAAAAAATGTATACCGATTTGTTTAAAAATCTTTCTTTTGTTATGCTTCAGATTTCCTAAATAAAGACAAAGTTATTAATTAAAAAGAAATATACATTTATTTTCTTCAGAATATTTTGTTCTATTATACTTTTATTACATGTATATTCTTTTGGTTAACGAGTTATTATTCTATACGTTAATTGCTATTACTAAAATTTCAATATTTTAAACTGAAAGGTAAAATTTTTTCCACTTAAACTTCCGTCGAACTCCTATACCGACGCGCCCAATGTTTACCAAATAAGCTACGCGCCCACTCTAGGGTTAAAGAAATAGAGATGACCTTGAAATCTCCTCTATGCCTCCATCTAGACAAAAACTGATCGAGCCATGTTACGTTTCCCTTCATGCCATACAACGTCTGTAACATTTTATATTTATAAAAATAGCGGAAATATTTTAAGTGAACTATGTCAGTGGCCCACCCTGTATTATTGTACTCGGCATGAAAAGAGCTTTCGTGTGATGCATTGACAGGTATACTTACTTATATATATTTTACTATGACAAACATTTTAAACATGACCGAGTAGACATAACTATAAAAGCCACATAAGTTTTAGAACACCCCAATATTATATCTTACTATATTATAATAAAGAGCCAGAGTTTGTTTGTATGTCTGCAAAAATGTGAAAAACTACGCCATCGATTGTTATGAAATTTTCAGAATAGATTCTTTAGATTTTCCCGAGTGGAATAGGCTATATTGTATCGTGAAATAAATTATATATCGAGAAAAACAGACAAGACTATTTTCTAACGGCTTGCTGGCAAGCCATCCACGGGAGCATAGTTCACGCACAGCCGCTAGGTGGCAAAGCTCGGCTGCCGCGCGCTCGAAAGAGAATTCGCCGCTACAAAATGTAAGGAAAAAGAACCTAATATTTCAAAATCTATACGCAGAAAAATTGAAGGCGAAACCGCATGCAGGGCATGCTACTTCTGTTATGCGTAGTCTGTGCATGTCGTCAGTCGATATAGTGTGAAGAAAATCTCAATTTTGTATTCTCAAATTTGTTTTTCGCAATTCCTGACAGTACCAAATGTAATATAAAATTTGTTCACTTGAATTTGCACCGGTTTTCACTATAAAATATTATTAATTTTCCTGTATACACGTGAAAATGTTTATACGAGGCGAAAAACGATGAGAGGTGTCGTATGCATAGCAACAGAAGAGCAAATTCTAAAGACGAAAAGAAGTGGTTTATTGATTAAGGATTCGAGGTTGCGCGAGAATCGGAAGAGAGTGAAATCTATAGGTGTAATGATCCGCAGAAAAGCAGAAAAGTATTTTCTGAGACGAAGGGAAACTTGCTGGTAGATAGAGAAAGAGGAATAGAAAAGGAAAGTGGCGAGCAATGGTGGAAAGGTAAAATGCATTTATGTAGTGGCTCCATCGACCGTTACAAACGGAAGAAAAACTTTCGCCAGCTTTGAGTTTGGAAAGCAGATGAAAAAGTTTAACGACGTTGAACTACATTGCCGGGCATTACCACGTTAGCCATCAAATGGTTTTTTGGGAATAAAATTGCTTTTAAAGCAAACTTTGCCGGTATCAATAACGTTGGTTTTCGAGCTCACGACGTATGACTTCATGCGGACGAGATGTAAGTTTTAATTCTTATATAAAGTAATTTATATTAAATACCATTTGTTCAAGGTATTTCTAAAATAATATCACACAACTGACAGGTATATTACGCAACTTGACACTAATTGTAAGAAAGGCGCTAATGGAAATGGTTTCATAAACTTTTCCTTTCGGAGATATAGGCAATTTAAATTTCAATATGTTAACTATTCTAAGTATATTTCATTACAAAAATACAAAATTAAATTTTCACGAAATACTCTGATTACTCCATGACAGGACTCTCCTTACTCCGTAATAGTTCCTGTTAGTCCGCGACATGATCAGCAGTTACTTGTTTATTATGGTTTATCTTATTAGATAGTTACTTTTGCATCCAAAGTTGATAAACTGTTGCTCATGAAAATTTACATTTTTGTTTTGGTATAATTTTAAAATTAAGTCTTGTTAAAGTGTCACTTCGCCATGTTGTATTTATCTTCTAAAGCACATGTAATATATAAACGAACGATCGTTCACAATTAGCACAAAAAATTACACAATTAATGCTCTCCTGGAACAAAAATGCTCTTTCATTCCATCACACTAACTTCAATTGACTAATATTTTACCGCAGGTACTAGAACATCCACACTGTCTGTTATGTTTTTGTTTAACTAAATTGGGTCTGGCAACTTCGAGTTAGAGACGAATGAAAAAGTATCGCGGAGTAATCGGTATCACGGACCAAGCAGAGTTTACCCTATCATGAAAAGCTTGCCCCATTCTCAAATGTCTATGTGTTCAGAAATAGACGCTATTATAAAGACTCTTTGTGAATATTTCTGCAATTAAGTACGATTCACGTTAAAACTTAAATCGGTTATATACTACAGTCGAAACAAGATTTTTGCGAATCAATGTTTGTTAGAACTTCTTTCTTCGGAGGCGTAGAATATGCTTGTAAATTTTGTGAAACTATCTAAAAAATAGCCTCTGTAAAAGTACCTATATATAAATTTTATTCGAAAGGTAAAATATCCATTTCTGAAAATACAGGCTGCTAGTCGCTGAATTTTTAATATAAATCATGAAGCAGTAATTGAACGGTTTTTCCTTTAAAAATCGTAATGGATACACATGCACTGCAACAATCGATGTAATCTACCTCGATATTAAAAAAAAGAATTCAGTTAATAAAACACACAGAAAAATATTTTATTTATTATATGAAGTCTTTAAACATTGTGAACTTGAAAACTTTGTAAAATAGCAAAAGAGGTGAAATATTTCTGTTGATTACAATTCCATCACACAATTCATAGAAATTTATATAATTCACAATAATATAAAATAGGGTCGGAGATCTATTAATTCATAGAATTAGAAAACAGGTACTTATGTTCTCTTGTTGGCAATTACATGTTTGTACAAAAACGAATTCACACGCTTTTACTAATAAAATTTACAGAAATATCAGCATCAATTAGATATTGAATAATTTGAATTTCGACTTTGAAAAACAATTAATTCAAATAAAAGATTACTTTATAGTCTGTAGTTGTGGCTTGAAGTTGATATATTTAGGTACATTGTAAATGTAATATAATATTGACATAATGTCTAGTTTTACTAACACACTTGTAATGAATGTATCTAAAGTAAAAAACCCTTTCATTCCTGCAAACGAGACGTAAAATAATTTGAATAAATCTACAACTGTTACTCTTCTAGAAATACACCGCGGATCAAAATTCGACGTGTAAGAAGAACAGGTGGATTCCACGTAGATAAATGAAGCGAAATATTAGAATAAACGTTTTACAATATACGGTTCTTTTGTCTGGAAAAAAATTTGCGGTAATCGCTTGAGGAAAAGTATAATTTGTTATACATTTTCATTCGCGAAAAAGCATGAAATAAACTATCGAAATATACCTATGTTTCGAGCAGATAAATTTTGTATTCCATGATTGAATTAAAGTAATGTTTTAGTTATTAAAACATTTCAAGGTGTGATTGATTGTTAATGAGGACTGCACAATTTCAAATATCTTTAAAACCCATTATAAAACAGAATGGAGGAGAAGTTCGTAGAATAGGGCGTTTTTAGGAAACAGACTTATCATAAATTTGTAAAATTGCGGAATAATTATGGAAACACTGCAGCAGAGCCAGAGTTACAAAAACAAGCAATTCCGGGGCTTGTTTGCCGCAAGGTAATTTTTATGGGGGTACGTAGCACATGGTTTCCCTTAATCTCTCTTTGAATGCTACTTCGGACTCTGTATACAGGGTGCTTTCTAAAATGTGAGAAGTACTGATGGATGTATTCAGGACAAAAGAAATACAAAAATAGTTGATATGAACTACTTTGTGCTAGTAGAAAATTTCAAATGATATGTATAAAGTTTTGATGCCATAGACTTCACGTTAAATATGAACTATTCGTATTAATAGCAGCAATTTATAATACAAATACTACACTTTGACCACAAAACGTGAATGGTACTTCTTACGCTACAAATTATGCATAATTATATATTTACTCGTTGTAAGTGCTTCAAACGTAACATGAATGAACCTAGAGTGGGGGAAAGCCGGAGTTCTCGTGGCCATTGCTGGTCTAAACATACGCTACTCTCCTAGCAACAGAAAAGTGTAATATGTCATTTAAAAAAATAGAGTTAACCTTGAAATCTTCAAAGACACTCCACCCATAAAGAAAATTATTACTGCTATCCCCGTACATCTTTTGTGAATAAACTTTTTTTGTATTTCTAAAAATAATGCAGATAATTAAGAAGATCAAAGTTATTGGGCCACCCTGTATAGTAAAATCCCTAATATCAAGATCTATCAACATACAAAACTCATTAAATCGGAGACCACCGCTTCGGTAACTTCCCTTGTTAGTACGATGATCATACGTCGCTAATCGTACTTCTCAACACACATTGGCGCTTTCCGCACAGATTGTAGCAATACAAAACGTCCCATTTAACTTGACCAGCTTCAATACCCTTGTTGTTTCTAAAGCTACAAGACAATGCCTCAGGAACAAGTAGTTTGATTCAAAGGAGTAGATATTATAAGCGGCAAGAAGTCTCTCTTAAGGTCACATTTTTCAACAGTTCAAGATTTATGACCCATGCTCATTCGACACTTTTTGTTCATGTTTATAGTAATAAGTATTATATGATCCCGAAGCGTTCAACTCTTTTTATAACACCCTGTATAAAGTTTTCTAGAGCCACATCGTCTGGTGAAAGTACGTTTGGATTAAATCATATTATTGTTACGCTCTTTTGTACTCGTTATTGAGTTCTTTACATAATAATGAAAGTTAAAAGACAGTACACGATTGAATAAAACTGAACTGACCTTCGAATTCAATAAACTAACAACAATTTTTAAAATCCAAATATTACCTACACACGGTCCTCTTTGCACCATTGCATTAGTGTCTGGTTTGGGAAATGTTGAACTACTGATACCCTAGCCAATTAACTCTATATACGTATTTTCATAGATGAATCGATTTGCAGTGTTTAGTGCGCTCTGTTATAGATATGTTTCATTCGTTATACATTAAACGTTACACAGAAGAAGTTTCTAGGTATTCATACTTCGATAAAAATTATACTACAATACGCAAGTTATACACAATGAGGTAACTCTTTTAAGTTTATATTTCTAGTAATCCTGGTATTTTCGCTTATCTATGATTTGTTAACTAGAAGTCGATAACTGTAAAATAATTTCGATCAATGTTGGGTACACAATATTAAATTACTTGTTTCATAGCTATATTTTGAAGTACGTTGGAATTTTACTTAAAAATGTATGCACATTTCATACGTATCCAGATTTATTACCAAACGTAGAATTTTTTGTTTTATGAACTCTCATGTTCTCCATAAAACAATAAAATTAACCACTTCACATCGATTTAAACATGTCCAATGGTTCATCAATTATGGAAAAACACTGGTTCATGGGATCTAAACCGTTCTTTTGAAGTAACAATTGGATGAACAGCATTTGAAACTATAGATTCATACTTGAAACAGCGGGTCGAAGGAAACTGTTAAACACAGATTAGGTGCATTTGCATCCATTTTCAGCGCTACAAATCCACAAAAAAACACAAAAACATTTTCACGCAGTCATCCAGAAGAAATTCATTAGCTGTAAACTTTGTGCAGGAAATAATAATACAGCAGACACCATCTTTCCCTGGCAAGCCTCACGTTACGAGGAGAAAAAGCGGCACAAAGAGCAGAAGTCATGACAATCATGAGTCATTAAAGTTGTACACATGGTCCGGCGAAGCCAGAAACCGTCTGGTTAGAAACGGTAGAGGAGGGTGCGAGTCGTCGTAATGCAGAGAGGACAGGTTAGGATAGTGCAATGGCAGAGAGGAGTGAAAGGACAGTAATGGCATTGGTAAGTAGCCCGGAGCACGCCACTCTCATATAAAAGTTGCTCGAAAGCCGTGTTGCTCTTCTTTAATTTTCTTCGCACGATAGTACTGTCCAATAACAATCTAAGATTACATCGTTCTACGAGCAAACGGAAACGCTGAAGATAGGTGAGAAATAGTTCAGTCCATAATAACAATCACTGCACAGAAGCTGTTAAAAAAAAACTACTTGGAAAACGTTGGAAGTCTATACTCTTTGCAAAGATGAACAAAATATGCTGAATCAACATAGGTCTTAAAATGATTGCTGTAAGTGTTATGATAACTTATAAGAGCTCCGTATATTGCTACAGTCCGTGCGAAAAACGTAGTAGACATTAGGGTAATATACAGGGTGTCCCAGGTTCTCCCCGTAAAACGGTACCAACATATTCTATGAGTAAAAATAAGAAAAGAAATGCATATAAACATAGGCTCATAAATGCTTTATTAAAAAGTTATAACAAAAATACGAAATAACAACTGGCTGGTCTTTCAATCAATACAGCGTGGAAACAAATTGGCGATATTTACTGTAGTTCTATTTCAAAGTGTCGCCCCTTCTTATGGATACAGGATTGACATCTATGAATAATTGAATTTATTTTATTACGAGTTTCAGGTTGATTTCCTTTCATTTCAGTGATGATTACAAAAAGATTATCCCAGGATTGTTACCAAAGACACTAAAAATTCTTAGAGAGCGATTTTGATCACGCATGCATCCATAAAATTGGTGCTGTTCTTGTACACCTTGGAATGGACCGGTCATACATAATTGTTCAGGAATTTTTGTAAACACTGAACGATCTGATACTTTTCTGTGGGGGAATCTTTGTCGATGTTACCTGACAGCAGCTAGAGCTTTTCGATTACAGAAACTGTAAATGAAACGCATGTCGGCATATTCTCGATTTGAAAACACTCGCGGCATATTGATACAAAGTCGTACAACTTACTAATACTTACTGGTATTAATACAAGCCATATTACCCATTTACAACGACCCCAAATTAGTAAATGCAGTTCGTGTAACCAGATTAGATAAGTATTTTTGCTATCATTTTTTAATAAAGCATTTACGAAGCTATGTTTATATGGCATTATTCGTTATTTTTACCCATAGAATATGCTAGCATCATTTTGCCGGAAAATCCTGGGGCATCCTGTATTTAATAAGCTGGCTTAACAATTTTCCGCATGGGGTGTAAAATTTGGAAGGGAATAATCACCAGCGTAAATTTAATAGGATAAACATACATCATGTGCGGGACACTCATTAGTTTACTCCATAAGTACATCCCCGGAACTCCTATAGGTGTTTTCCACATAGATCATGACGGATTTTTTTATTCTTCTTCGCCAGTGCTATACTATTATACAGCAGTCGTACAGCGAATCTTAATCTCAGACCCTTTTTTAACATACTGTTTTTTATTTGTTCTGTATCCGTACAATTCAAAAGCAACCGTTTAATTGTACCTCAAAGGTATCTAGCAAGGGGAAGTCGTAATCTGAATCGCCGCATTTAGACGGAACTGACCTTGAAATGTATTGGCAGATGTGCATAAACGAACTTCAGAATATTAAAGGTTTCTCACCAGTCACTGTCATAAAAAATGACTTGGATTGTCTGAGAAATTGATCAATTTCTCAAGAGAGAGCATGGATGTAGTATTAATCTTGGGACTTCTGTTTAGTGAGAAGAAACAGAGTTTCAAACCCGGTATCAACTTTAGATTCTTTTTCATTCTATTCTGTTTTGGCTACTTTCTATCTCTAACTATATCATCTCTTTTTAACACGTTCCGTGCTGCGTGGGTCGTATGCGCCTCATGCACCAAATTCGATTATTCTAAATAAATGGTAATATTCTTTATATTCCAATTAAAATGAACGCCATAATAATAGTACCAAATAAATGGTATATCATAAGACAATTCAATGTTTGTGTTCTTAACGTTATGTATTTGTAGAAACTTATTTTCACGCGTCTGACTAGTTACGGAATTTTTCACTGTGGCATGGAACGTGTTCATTTTGTTCTGCTTTGGCTACTTTCTATCTCTAACTATAAAACGTTATCTCATTACTCACAATCAGTTATCTGATCCCATTTTTTTAAAAAATGATTTCGTATGCATTGTTCGCATACAGATTGTCTAAATGTTTTTATTATCTGTAAATTTCACGAAGTTCCTATTCATGGTTGATGAATTTTCACTAAACCTTATAATTTTGTCTTTCCGCTTTTTTTTTTCTATATCACAAACTTAATCGGTGATCGAACAATCAAGGTTTTTGTGTACAATAAAAACCATGTTCGTAAAATAAGTCGTATGATCTCTGTATCTTATAAAATCCGTTGACATAATATGTTAAATTTATTTTCTTGTGCTTTAAGATTATAAACATTGAAATGAAGTATATTATACTAAATAAGTAATTTACATTACAATAATTAATTGAAATCATAATAATTTATAATTCAGCAGTAGGACTATCTTCTTTAAATTTGAATTTGAAATTGATTTCTTTATACATAGATAGGTGTTCTTAATTGCCTTTTATATTTCTTATTATTATTTAATGGAAATACTATAGGTTTAAAATCGGATAAACGATAGAAATATAAACAACAAAATAGATCGTTCAAGGTGTCGGAGTATGAACCAACACAAACCTCATCCTTGTAAACATTTACATTATAATTTTGAAAAAGTTCGCATAATTTATTGTTAAGTCAATTTATCATCGGTCGAACTTGAGGTATGTGATCGAGCGTGACAGGTTTACTGACAGCGGAAATGCATACCATGCATCAGAGCTTTCGGAAAACATAATCTGTCAATGGGTAAACACATGTTTCAAATTCAACGACATCCCAATTCATTTTCGGCACCAATATGCCTCACTCATCAATTTCTCGACATTTAACGACATACTATGTATTTTGAAATATACTTTTGTTTTTCACATGAAATTATATATTTTATGAGACCTTTTTTAATAGTATTGAACGTTTTCGATTCCAATAACAATTACCTCAAAAATATTTTCGTTACCCAAATAAAATATGTATATTTTTTATTCAGCGCGAGAAAGAGGCGATGCGTGAAATATTTTGCTGGTTTTGTCGAAATTAGAAATAATTGCCTTTGGAAATATGTCAAGTATATATACGAGCCCCTCAACACACAAACGGCGTAATTCTAAAATTAAACACATTAGTTCATTGTACACACAGAATGCATCAGGAACAATTTTTCATTCTCTGAAATAATGCGCGTTCTGTTTCCTACTAATGGAAAACACAAATCAATCTTTCATCCTAATTCAAACGACTGCTGAATTACCTGGATTAGTAGCATCAATTCAATCATTAAATAAACGATATCATCAATTCACTTAAATTCATTCCTACACTACATCATACATTTTTTGAAATGCTAAAAATAAGCGGATGTATAAAAAATTATGATAAACGACAAGTAGAAAACAACTTCTGTTTTACAAGTTAAATGGGATAACAAATTTTCTCGAATTTCCTGACTGTGTTGTTATTTTCTATCTTTCGTTTCTTACTTCTTTCTTAAAGATAATACTTATATAATTAATTATCATTAACATATTAATTGGACTCACTGATTGGACAGAGACATGAATATGAAGTTTCGAGAAATTAGTATGGTATAAAAATCATAAATTTTGAAAACACTTATTTAAGAATTTATTTTTTCTGTTACTGAAAGCTAATGTAACACTCACATAGTCTTTTTTTGTGTCGTCTATAACCAAATCTATATACTTCTGTTAGCTTTTTATGCAGAATTATTAGTACGTCAATGTATTTCTTAAGATGCCACAGAATGCTGTTGACAATCTGGTGGTTTGGAACTCATCTAAAACTGTAGATTCCCCCGCCTAAATGATCGTAGCAGTCGATGTTGGGTTACGTACAAAAAGTAACAAAAAGAACCTTCTTGCAGGGTTTTTAAAAGATTTGAAGGAAAAAGTAGGGGCGACAGGCAACAACGTCGTTGCTTAGAATGATTTGGCAAAGAACACGTAGACCAGGTTGACGCATGGTTCGTAGGGCATGGATGGCAGTGTTTAGGGAATAAGTGATTCACTGTTTCGGTGCAGGAAACGAAAAATATTTACCGTGTACAGTCGTCCAGGGATGGTACATTACATTTGATATATGAAGAATTCAATGTCTTCTCAGACAGAAAGCACGTGGTTTTACTGCTGCGCCAATTTCTCGTACCAAGCACAAAATACTGTACACAACAGATGAATGTTAAATCGTAAAGCATGTCGTATTTATGACATCAAGGCATTCTATATAGGGCATAGAAGTCTAATTATGACGCAATATACCGGATAATCTAATTGCAATTTTCAGTTCCCCTATTTTCGTCCATTGTAACCAGCAATTACATGTGTAACCGATTAACAATTTGACACAATAAAATGGAATACTAAATGATATCATCGATTAGAATGGCACCATTCTTGTTCACATGACACTCGTAATACTGAATAAATTTCGATAATTTGTCTTAAACATACCGTATTTCTGTAATGAGTTTGATTTATCAATGGTGCCATATAAATAACATCGTAACTTGGGTTTATGAACCCATATTAGTATTATACTTGCATTGGAATTACAGAATCTACGTAATATATAATTGATTCAAAGAAACATGTTTACAAATTCCTTATTCTTATGAAATTGCAGAGTTTATTGAGATAACTGTCGAAATAGATTTGTTTCCCTAAACCTAACACTAGCCAGAATGCGGTTATATCACAAATGCAAAAATTTCAATTCAATATTGGTCGAGAAATTAAAGAAAAGGAGCTTTATAGTATACAGGGCGAGGCATTTAAGACAGGCCACTCGAATAACCCGTCAACTTTTAGCGTTAAAAAGAATGCTCAGATAAATGTTGTTTGATTTCACGGGAGACATAATCTGATATAAATAGTTTTTTTGTAGACGGGGCGTAAAGAACATACGAGGGTCGACTTTATTTTTCTAAATGGAATGACGTTCTTTTACTTCTCTTTTAATAGAGTGTTTTAAGACACGTACAAAGATCTACAGTTGAACATTATTCGAAATCGTTAAAAATCAATTATAATGAAAAATAATTTAATTCATCGAACAGTTCGAATATTTAGGTAATTTACCAACTTATTATCTATTTTGCAAGTGGTCGAAATGGTAACCTTGAACATAGATGCATGCCTCAAATTCGATTACATGTGGACAATATGCACGTGAAATTTCATTTGGATTTATTTAACTATGTACGGTGCAGAGCTGGAAAGTTGGCGTGCGGAAGGAATGCGCATGTGATTAGTTATAGCATAATAGGATCACCTAGTCAGACACAATCATAAAAACAGAGCGTACGCATTTTCTTTATTGGCCGAAACGATCACATCTACCGTTCTTGCCCCTGTGCCGTCCTGCATGCCAACTTTCCAGCTCTGCACAGTACATGAGACATATGCCTATCTGGAGAGCATGCCGCCTGCTAATGTTCGTCCTGGTCCCGATAGACGTTTTTTTTTATAATTATAATTAGCCAGATTTATTTTCGATAACCCTAGTGTCTACTGCTAGTACCAAGTCTGGCTAAACCACACGGCTTTTTAGAAATCGACATTCACATTTTTACAATTGAGTCAAAGGATTAAATCAACTTTTGGACACTACGGTCTATTCAACGGCCACACCGCGGGATATATGCTTATTTACGATTTCTACGATTTCTGTCAAGTTAAATTGTTAATTCACCAACAATTGTCTTCACATATTTTTGCGCATGACATCGTAAAACACGCTTGGGATGGTTCCAATCTCATTCTTGAAAGGTCTGTTTTTGCTGATGATAAATTTGCTTTTCAGAGGACATAAAAATCGACGAATTTTTAAGAGAGCGTTGCATATGAATAATGCTTTTCTAACACAAACTTCGTTATTTTTGCTAATTGAACTTTTGATTTGTGTATAAAAAAATTAACTTTTTTAACTTGTTACACAAGAATTCCTTCTTAACATAAACGCTAGGACACGTATCCACTCATTGCTCTTGTAGATTCACTAGAAAGAACTTCATTGAAGTCAATGACTAATTGCTATGATCTCTCTTTATCGATTACGTTCACGTCATCACTAACTATTAACTTCGTTTGAAACTGGTTATTTAAATTTTGTGTTTTCGCTTATTTACTGATGTCAGTGCCACTTGATACATAATAGCTATATTACCCAACCGACCCAGAAATCAAATGCATGCGCGTGCAACAGAACAAATGCGTCGAAAACGGTAATCAATGTTGTAATCAATGAACCGAGCTACATACACTACGGCCCATAAGTTTAACCACACCACGCACATAATGAGAGGGTCTTTATTGTCGCATATGTACATATATCTGTATTGTTTAATTCCACGATTCATAAAAAATTGTTTTACAATTCGTTAACAACGACCGCTAGAGAAAGTAACTGATACTACTTAAACTCTTGTTTCCTCTAAGTTTCCACCATTTACTGCAGTTATTCTACGTTTCTTTATTATTATTATTTCTATTGTGTCATGGCTTTTGGAATTCGCAACAAAATAGTCCCACAGGTATTCAACAAGTTTATAGTGATAGTTTTTCAAGGACCATTGAATTGTTAAACCTTCCACTGTTGCACACTCCTGAAGTAATGCTTTTATTATTGTTGTGATAGAATTGTTACAGTTTGATCGTCCTACATTTTTTAAAATACTTCAATCGATTTATAGAACCTCTTAGTTCAAGGGCAAGAACTTTTAGTAATAACGTAAAATAGACGTAATTTCTTGGTTATTTTACTCGAAAAATTTTTTCGTTTCACCCTGTACCACGAATTGTGACGCATCTTGTATATTAATTTTAGCAAGAATGACGGCCACTCTACTCAACCAATACACAATTCAAATTGCAAATAATGCTCCATGATGGAAATTTAGAAAATGTAAATAGAGAATATTCGCCATCTGTACACTGTCAGCTTACAACCAAATCAAACGGAGTATCGTACGTGCACTGATTGTGAGTAATTTCGCTGTCAAGTACATGTGTGTTTGATATCCGTTTCTGTCATCATCGTAACATTCTATCAAATTATATTGAATTAATGATAAATCCTGGATACCGTTGTGCTGGACAATTGTTATCAACAATGTTTAAAAATACTATGTCAAAGTTCTCTGTACTCTAAATTGCATAATATAACTGATTAAAATTGATGGAAATATTAATCTATTTTACTGTTTTACTTCAATGTAAACGTAACAACAACTTCTGCAATACGGGAATACTTTCATAAAACTGCAATTAGAAAGTGTAAACATACCCTCATTACTCTGAAAAAAAATAATTTTGAACACATATTTTTTACTGTGCTGCTGTCTTATCACCCGTTGAAATAATTCATCTTGAAAAGAAATATGTAAGTCGCCTGATAGATCACTCTGAACATCAATTTTTTAACTAATTTGCGTGAGAAATAGGTAGTAATGATTAATTCTTGCGAAATTCTCAAAGGTTTTGTAACGCGACAAGTAGATATTTCTCTATTTGAAGCTTATCATTTAAAGCATTTTTCTAACATACTGTAGATGACCATGCAAATAATCGAATAATAACGTAAAAGGTTTGATAAACTTTTTCAAAACACATTCTGTTTCTCCATATATAACTAATATTTAACTATAAATATTTTATTATATTTTATTGAGGATAGATTTATAGGTTTAACTATATCCAAAATAGAGTTTACTAAATAAATAGCTACTAATATGCGGACGTTATTAACGATCTCATCTACACCATTAATCGTTAACGGTAAAACACCCTCCAGCGTCAGACGCTGCGCAAACAGTATCTGAAATTAACTTAATTAGTTGTGCGATTAGCAACTTCATATACAACCGTCATGGCGTCTGCATCGTTGACCTTCTTACCGCATCTGCATCTCCTCGCTTATTGTTAGAGCAGTCAGACACATTAATGGACCCGAAGATACATTATTCCATGTGGCTAGTACACCACGTGACGCTCACGGAGAACGTGTATAATTAACCGAAATAATTATGCGTACATACACTTCCGCGCATCTGATAACGACAAAGCTACATCTTCTACCTTACGATGCTTTTAATATGACAGCCGGGATAATATGCTATGATCCATTCTTTTTTAAATTCAAGCCTTTTAAATATTCAATGAGACCAGAAGGTACAGTGTGTATAAAATAATAATAATAATGTTTCTGACGTTACGTTTGATGGAGATTTATCAAAAGGCCTATCGTAAAATTCACTTTGACCTTAATATGCAAGGTTAAATATGCTTTTTAGGTATACATATTCGAATGATTGAGGGCCGGTTTTTAATATGTCCCCAGTCACTTGTTCCGTTTTCGGTACACGCATCAATTTTAATTTGACACGTAACTATCAACTATTATGAAATTTTGAGTAACAGTCATGCTTGAATGATAGTATAAATTGAAAATGTAACATCAAATAGATAAATATTTGTACGATCAACCACCTGTATTAATAAATAGCCATTTTTGCGTGTCTGTCTAGGCACGGAATTTTCTACTGTGACAGCTTCACCATTGAAAGCAATGATGAGTGTTTTTATATAAGGTTAGTAAAAAATTAAAAATTCTACACGATAATCGAAAATATATGCCAAGATGTGCTTTAACTGAAACTACTATTATTGATGAACCAATAAAAATTTACATTTTTCACTACTATATTCCTTATTACGAGTTTGCGCGATTCTGTGTAAAATACTTTTACTCTCATACTTCTTTTTTTTTTCGTACTGATTCCAGGATTCTCTAAGTGCTTATACTACAGTTATAATAATGTTTTGTATGAGGTTTTATCTTCGTTACAGCATCGCAGATGATGCATTTACTTGAATCAGTCTTTGCGGTATCAGGAAAATGTGCTGAATTTAGAAGATTGAAAACCTGTAAATTTTCTTACGCAACAACGTCGTTGACACTCTGATACTTTCACTACAAATTAACAGCAGTACAAGTTTTTGTAAACTCTTTTTCAAATATTTACAAAAGTCAATGCGCTGTAATACTGTTACATACTTGTTTTTCAAACACTAAAAATTATTAACCTCTGTTTCAATACAAATATAAAATAAAGTTATTACAATATGAGTAAACAGCAACTCAGTGTTAGAATTATAATAATAAAGCCATTAAAATTGCTTTAATTTACGATTTACAGACAGAAAGATAAGACAGCAGAATTGTTGAATGGCTTATGGACCGTTAACTTTATTAATTAAATTTCCCTGAATATTAATGGAGAGATTTTTGAATCATAAATCCAGGTAGTGTTACATAAGTCCGCATATACCGGCATTGCACGCGTTCATGGAACGATAAAATGTTCTGCAAATAATCCCGACGCGTGAAAAGTTTAATGCCAAAGTCTCATTATTCGAAGTAATTATGGCTCTATGCATTTCCGCGTATCCGACTACCACGTTGTTAGACCGTCCACGTAATGTACTGTACATATGTGTCGTGTTCTGTGCGTACACTCGTTAATAAAACAGCGTTAACTATGTTGGCCAGTACGGTTCAATCGCTCTTCAGTGAATTAGCAGGCCGGGAACACGTCCGTTACAAATGTGCAAACGTGAAGGTACGGTCACCAGTGTATGTGAATCTCGTGAAATGCAAAAGCAAACTCTTACTTCATTTTATTTAATTAATATCGTCAGTATAGGCTTTATCATCGCAGGTTACTGCGACATTAGAAATTCTGACTTGTAAACCTAGATGTCTAATGATTGCGTCTTCCGTAACGAAACTTCCGTATGAGCATACATCTAGAATTTTTCTATAAAATATTGCGACATGTTGAAGACAAAGTCAAATAAGACATACGTTTATATGAACTTTTTTTTATTGTTTTGACGTGCTGAAACCATCCCTAAAAAATTTCCCACTTATTCTGGAACACCCTGTATATGCTGTTCGTAATCATGCAATTTTTATTTGAAACATCGTTTTCGATGTATTAATTTCAATTATATCAAGATTTTCTGTTAAGTATGCTTTATTATAACGAATTTCTCCCTTTTACGAAATATCGTAGTAAAACTGGCTGACAGAGATTTTCCTACTCTCCAAAACAGTATAACGGTTATTCGTCGACAGGAAGACTTGCTATCGGATTTCGTTTTAAAAGCTAACTACTTCACGGTTATCCGATGAGAATTTTTGAAACTTCGTAAGCTACAGCAGGAAAGTTCGATATCACTGCGCAGCAATTTTAAGCTCTTTTAAGTTACTTTCTGACAACTAAAAATCTGCGAAGTAAGTTTCCACGCAACTTCTGTATTTATGGAAATGTATCAACGGAAATGATAACGCAAGCTTCACGAGTCTTATGACAATTTATTGACACGAAAGTTTGTTACGTATAATAATAGTATCCTGCTATCCCGACTCGCGCATTTCATTTCTTTAAACGAAACCTAATTTTCATGTTAACAGTTTCTCAACAACAACTTTTTCAATAAACAAACTAGCCAGTCTTCTTCAGTTAAAATGTCAATAATGTATAACGTATTAAATATCAAAAGTATGCACAAATATTTGTCCTATTACAACCTTACAACCTTGTTTATACGATTATTTAATAACCATATTTTATTATGTGATAGCACTATTTATAATGAAATTAAACTCGAAATTCATGTAAGCGGGCCGATAAATAATAATTTCGTGACAATAACTTTCAAAGGTATGTAACTCTTGGAAAAACATGCTACTAGCCTTTAAATGACGACTGTCCATTATACAGTTGTAACGCCTAACCGGGTTAGGTGGAACAGATTTACCACTAGTAGCTCTGTTGTTAGAATAATTGGTGTGATCAAGCATATGTTGCAAACCCGACTCTCAGCACAGGCGATTTACGTCACATCTGACAATAGTGTGTCAACATTTTGATTTATCGCAAAGAAAGGGTTAATGTTTGAGTAAGGATGGTTAATGATTAAGTGTTGAAATTACTCATTTTCCCACCAGTAAGGATATACAGTGTGACCAATTTTAATCTGTAAATGCTAATATTTCGGAAACCACGTTAAATTGAAAAATCTGTGTTTGGGCGATTAAGTGGAATAGAGGGGGCACTAGTAAGTAAGTACGTTCATGTGTAAGTTTGCTAAGTGGAAGCGTTAAAGTCCTTTCAAGGTCAATTGGAATTTTTTAAATGACACATAGTATATTTTTTTTCTACAAAATAGTAGTGAGTAACGAGACGAATTCAACGACCTCATTGCATGATTTTATTAGAAAATACAACGACAAAACCTAAATGAACATTTCATTTGATAAAGTAACGTAGGCATTTCGCAGTGATCGCTACGCCTGTGAGTAGTAACGCTCTATCATTTTGTAGAAAAGAATATGCATTGTATCACTTAAAAAAATCGAACTGATTTTGAAAAGACCTTAACACCTGCACTTAACGAATTTACACCTGCAAATACTAGTGTGCGCCTTCATTTCATTTAATCCCTCGAAAACAGGTTTTGCAATCCAACGTGGTTTCCGAAATATTAGCATTTACAGATTAAAGTTGGTCACTCTGTATAAAAGACTTCTAAATATACATTAACCTTCATTTAAAAGTAAAACAACGAATCACATTTTAATCAGTAATTATACTTTAATATGTTTCATAAATGATTAAACTCCTTTATCGCCCAACATGTTATTATTTCAACAATTTAAAGCTGAAAGCGCGCAGTATAAATAGCATTAAATGGATGCAAAAAATCACACTGCCTTCAAATAAATTCAGTTGAAGAATGGAGATTATAAATTGGATATTTATCAAACGTAAGTATGAATAAATCAACGGCGACTACTCATGCTTCAGAAAAGGACATACCTGATGTTTCATTAATGACTTATTTAAACAAGCAACATTCTTTACAGCAATATTGAACAATATTTCTGTATTAATACTTCATGTATTATGGATTATTAAATAATACATTTCATAATACGTATGTAGAAGGAATTTAGATTTTACATGGTCATAAGTATTGATGTTCTTACAGGTGAAGAAATTGTATAATGATCGGAATAAATGGTAATCGGTTGATGCAATGTCAAGAGTATGTGGAGGGTGAATATTTGCATCTTGAATTTTGAATATTTTTAACAACATTCGTAGCTGTATCGCATTTTGTAACATTTTGTAACATCTTCTAACACAGAGGGCATAATGCTTGATGAGGCCATGCTCAAAATATTCGGTTTAACCCGTAACTACTAGTATCCAAAATTTGTACTTGTACTGGTATTACTAGCGGATCCCTGGGACCCACTCCTGAAATTCACAATAAAAATCACATTTTGTACAAACAAAAATTTATTTCCTCTTAATAACATTCAATGAACTACATTAACAATAAAAGTAAACGAAATATTATTAAAGGCATTTTGGACAAATTATATGTTTGAAGCGTTGGGTCCACGGGACCCGATAGTAGTAGTTACGAATTAAACTACAAAGAAAATACTTTTTCGAAGACATATTGTGTCATCGCAAAAACATGATATCTATGTTTATTTTATGTAAGCGACGAAGCGACATTACTTATGGAATGATCTGTTACAACTAATGTCACCACATGTTATAATACAAAAGAAGTCCAAATTCAATTAAATGATACGTATAACATGTAAAATGTAAGCAAAATAATTTTATGCTCTTTGCGTGTACAAGATTTTGAATAACTTTTTAGAAGAAGTCTTTCTATTTTAATTTTTGGATTGTCTCTCAAAAATTTTTCCACGAACATGCTTACATTTATGAAATTTTTTGTTAGTGTTGTCTGTAATTGTTGAAATTTCTTAATACAGTTGCTATATCGTGATGATGTGATTCTCTTCCATGTTCTGTGATATATTACAGTTCGATATAATTATTAATTGAATACTATTACTTGTTTAAATAAGTTTGTCGAATTGAACGGTGAGTTAATAATAAACTTTACAGCTACATAATAATTAATTTTTAAATACCAGTTTTGATATTTTCGTTGTTCTCTTTCGTCCAGTAATTGATTGACTTCGGGAACGCTTCTGAATTACATTCCAGAGTCATTTCCTGACCTTCTCGCGCTCCTACCAATTGATTCTGGATCGAGATCATTGGAGTAACTGCAAATCCACAATAAATAAAAGAAATAAAATTCGCTTTACCGTATTAAATATATTTGTACGTACGACACTGTAAAATATTGACGAAGAAGGGCACTCACAGTGTACTATGAGCATGATTCTTTTGCTGACGGTAGGTGGCACACCATTCGATGCGATGCACAAATATGCACCCATTTGTAATCGATTTACTTTCGTGATATTGAAAACTGATCCTTCTACGGTCGCCACTGCAACAAAATTGGATATTCATTAACAGTACACGAGAAGAAATAAAGATTCATAAAGATGATTGATTATCCAGATGAGATAAATTCATTAACTTATTTTAAGTAATTTATCATATACTATGTCTCCTGCAAAGTTTTTAACATCAGAAATAAAAGCGGAAGACTTCGTGTAATATATAAAATTCATTTTCTAGGATATTGCAGATAAAATTTATGTCTTTCCACCTTTTAATAGATATTAAGTATTCCTTCTTAATTGTTACTCATGCAAAATTTATTATATTTTCCATCTCGCTTAAATTAAATTAAATGTAAGCAGTATTATTATGTACATACAAATTGCTGAAAAATTGCGCATTTATAAGTTCAAAGTACTATTCATAATATCGAATTGTAATTTCTTTTGCTTTAACAACACACATATAATAATTTAACTTTAAATAAATATGTCTAATTTTTGGATACGACTTAAACGTCTTATATCAACAATCTTCAAAGACTGTTAGCTTTAAGCATGGTTCATTATTTTTGTAATTATTTCTACGAATAAAGGAATGAAAATGTTTTCTAAATTATTAATATTCGTGTTAGTATATAGTCTGGTATTTGTGACACTTGTAAAAAGAAACAACTAAAACATGACCATCGAACGAGATTTGTTTCAATAATTTTCGGTTAGATACACCTGTGCTCAACAAATTTTCAAAACTGTTGTTTTTCTAAAATAATATATGACTACGTATACAATCATTTTATCCCATACTTTCAACTAATTTTTTCAAAAAGAGTAACCTCCTTTTTGGTTGTACTACCAGTCACAAATCATCCAGTCCGTAAGTATGTCAGTGTATCCAATGATACTTTAAAACTAGAACATGAACTTATTGACTTGGTACCAAAGTAATCTACTTCTTAATATACAGGGTGTCCAAGCTTACCTTTACAAGCTCATATTTCTTAACTTATTGAATATACAAATAATGTTTTATATGGAATGTGCATGATATGAGGGAGCACATCTTTTGGAGAAGATGATTTTTTTTACATTATTATTTTAGGAGTTGCGAATGTTCAACTCATTTGATGGCGCTTTTCAAGACGAATTCATTAACCTTTATTGCATTCACCTGTATGTTATTGTTCTTTTTTGTATTATTGGATTTTTTCAAATAGTTTAAACGTCAAGATTATTATAACAATTATTGTCAGAGTACCTTAAAGAAATATATGTTAAAGCGTGAATGGCGAGCGGTGCTATGAAAGCCCCAGGAACATTTATACTCATATTATTGTAAATCTGTCTATGTATACCGTCAAGGTTCAATAAACAATCATTATGTCATTGTATCATTCTATTCACCCGACTTCAACTGCTTTTCGAGATATTGCGATTACTTTACTGATTTTTAGCAGAAGAAACCCGGCCGAATAGGAAGTATCAATGGTAGTTTTGTTCGCGCCTTAAGTGCCACGTGTTGGACATTGCCTCTTGAAACGGCTACGAAGTATCTGCGTCAGAAACGGCAAGCCGAGACTCTGGACAATTTCTTTCCATCACAGGTGCTACATTTGCAGTATCCAGAAAGGTATTATCGATATTTTAAAACGGAAAACTATTGTCCATAGTTTGGGTCTGCCGTTCCTGGCACAGACCCTTTGTATCTGTTTCAAGAGCTCTCGGCTTGCAAACGAACGCTTTAACCACTGATAAGCCACCGGCCAATTGCTGATTTCTGCCGATTTCTCTTCCTTTAACTCGCGACACTCAGTCGCTTCTGTCTGCCTTACTTATTTTTAATTCAGCAATTGTGTGGTGGGGTGTCATATACCCTAAAGAATTTTCTTAAGAATTTAAGTTCTGTATGTATAATCTTTTAATATAATATCAAATCTGACTTCTTTTATTCATATTCAATTAATGTATGCACAAAATAATTAGAAATCAGTTTTTATTCTTAAATGTAATAAACAAATACAGATGTTGTTATTTTAAGAACAATTGTATAATAGTTTCTTAAATTTTAATTTAGTAACTAGGAATCCAAGAAAAACTTTGGGAAACTTAAACCTTATAATAATAGTATTAACTAGCATTAACCGTCTCCTTTTTTGAAGCAAATTTTTTTTTGTTTTATTTCCTTATCTGCACAACAGTAAAGTCTCGCTAAAACGAAAGAGCTTGGTATAGAAGGAAGATACTGAAACCCAGCAGCATCGATCATGCTTAGTAAAAAGATAATAGTATTTTTTTAAATTGTGGGGTATGTCACACCCCACCACACAGTCGCCGGGTTAATAAATAACTGTAATCAATCCGTGACAACTATGGTAGAACGCAATCAGATGTTTTTTGAGTAACATTTCGCATGAAATCGTCGACAAGCATCATGTCCACAATGCGATTCGCTGGAAATTCGTTTACAACATCGACTGCTGACTAGGATTAAACTGATTAACAAGAAACCTGGAACGTAGTTGTACCAAAGGAGGGGTGCTAAAGTGCAGCTTGGCCGGTTAACGTTAATTTCGAAACCGCTATTACGGACTTCTTGCGACGTGAAATCAACGCTGCTGTTCCACAAACGATTCTCACCGCGCTAAAAAGCAATGCAAAGACGCATGTGTACTCATGTCAGTATTTATACTGACGGAATAGAATTCTAAATATTTTCTACTGCTGCTTACAAGAAGCGCACACAAAAACTCATTTGGACACAAAGATAAAGGCACAACAAGCCTGTCGTTTTTAAAGTATTAAACTGAAAATATTAACCCTTTATCTGCGAAAGAGATGTACACCCCCGTCCGTAAGTCATGGGACACCTTGCTATTTCTGAATAAACCTGGATTACGATACAGTAGAATTGGTTGCTTATTTCGATATGGACGGTTCTTTTTAAAACATTTATGTTTACACAACATGTTTTTAACGATATAGTTAGTATTCTCTTATAATTAATATTAAACGAACCTGAAATAATTATAATACGGTTCAAGACCAGTTTTTCAATGCGTTAAATTTGGGCAACATTTGTTTCGATTTTGTAATCTGTAGACACATTTGCAGCGATTCTGGACAGAAATCCAAGCAGAAACAGCAAAAAAGATGACCGCAAGACTGCCAAGGCTATTTCGAGTTATCTCGAAACGGGGAGCATACATTAGTGAGCAAATTTTAAACTTGATACATATCATTTTCAATACATTTTAACATTCTGAAATTTAATTCAGTGTAAATAATCTGTGAATAATCGTTTGATTCAATATAGTGGGTATTTAATAATTTTAATGTAAACGTAAAGCTGAGATTAGTAAGTGTCCCATGACTTATGGACGAGAGTGTACATACGGGGTGTTTCACTTAACTTCATCACCATTTATATAACACTTCCAAATTCGTTCCGCGTAGTACAGTAAGCAACATGTTTTTGTCATTTTTGTCGCGCTAACAAAATTACACTACTCATTAGGCGATTTCACAACCCATTTGTAGAACCATAATGCCAATGGTAGGTACAGTAGCGACCGCATTTAGAGCACAGTCACTAGGTAAACATAAATTCCGTAGAGGAAAACTAAAAGGCGGCCACAGTGGTCGTTCCCCGTTGAATTTTCGATTCGTTGAGTTCTGACTTTATCTATCTAAGCGCTTAATCTCTGCACAAAGCAATTTATGTTATTCAAACGCTGGTTGGCCCTCTCTGTAATCACATGCACACGAGATAAACTGTAAACCACTGACCAAACCGTCCAATAGTCTTTATGCTCCCTCTTTAATTAATTAATTGCAACCATTAGTGCTTCACGTGTCAATTCTGGATGTTCCATACACGCATTAGATCTACATACATACATTTTAAAAAGCTTCACACGTGAGTATTCACATGAAAATTAATAAATTATTTATAAGTTTTCGTAAAGCAGACAGTGCGTTTATATTTCGATTTCAATGCTCCATTTTAAATGAGTAATATTTCTGGAATAAGTACAGTATTCTCACTGTAATGCAATGTGCTATTTATGCTTCGTTTGCTACGACAAGAAAAACATTCGCTTGGGACATAAAAGAAACTAGGAATACAGTTAAAGACGATAAACTCATTCTTCGTATCACACAAAGCCGGGGACAACGGCGATGCGTATTGACAAAGCTTTATTTTTTGTTCGTATTTGTGTACAGTTTCCAGCAAATAGGTTTGTCGGTTTATTCTCGATTATATTCACACCGACATGAACACAGACGAACACCGGTCCCCGGAAACGGAGTAGAAAAATAGAGACAGCTTTGTTCGGGTATCGCAATCAAAAGAAAAGTACGCGGACAAGAAACACAGGAGACATCGGGTGCAATGAAGAAAGTGGGTGCAAGCAAGCAAGAGAAATTGAGTGATCAAAGCTACAATTAATTTCGATACAATATTGCCTATGGGAAACGATATAATGTTTTGTTCACCTTCTAGGTGTTTCATTACCATTTAAGCGCGGAAATATTCATTTCCGAGACGTACACACATATACCGACAACATACATGGTTCAACAACTAAGTAAATTGAAATAATGACTGAATTATTAAACGTTTTTCTATTAAGAAAATATCGTAATGTGTGTACAATAATTGAACAGTATATAGTAACTGAACCTTTCACGCTTATGCTTAAAAATCTTATATCCAGTAGGGGTTGAAACGGTTCCGAAAATAACTGTTTCAAACTGTTATATATTTGTTCTGACTGAAACAGTCATGAGAACCAAAACAATGTTATAACTGTTATGGATATAACGGTTCTCGCTCATATCGGTTTCGGTTTCGGTTTCGGTTTCGGTTTCGGTTTCGGTTCTTCAGAACCGATATTATATCGGTTCCAGAACTGTTATTTTTCGGTTCTAGGTATATCGGTTCCAAAACGGTTTTGAAATAGATACTCATATTGATTTTGCAGTTACTGAAAGCCTTAGATATTTATTATAACGGTTTTCAGTTCGAGACTTCCAAACCAAATAAAATCGTTTCCTACGTTTTGTCCGGTGCGGACGTATTTATATTATGTATTATATTGCCACGTTACATATATTACTTATCTATTACAGTGAGATAAGTTTTTCTTTACTTTTTGGTTAAACGAAATAAAAAATAGCTTACTTTAAATTAGAAAAAAATAAACATTAGAATATTGTAAAATGTAAACTTTGTAAAATTGTAAAATTGCAAAATTGAAAAATTGTAAAATTGTAAAGTTACAAGCTTGTACATAATCTGCAAGAGTAATATTTAAGGTTTTCAGTAACTGCAAAGTCGATATGAGTATCGATTCCGGAACCGTTTTGGAACCGATGTAGAACCGAAAAATAACAGTTATGTAACCGATATGGAACCGATATAGGCCAGAACCTTTATATCCATAACAGTTATAACATTATTTCAACCACATCCATCTGCCAATGTATAAGCAATATGCAAATTATAATTGACCATGTAATAGGAGAACATATTATAATTTGCGAAGCCTGTAGGAAATGTGATATATTAAAAGTAATGGTGGAATATATTCTTAAGTGACAGCTGGTTACTAACTATAGTCTTTTTCGTATATTTACACTTAATATGTACAGCGAACTATTTCAGATTATTCTATTGGGTTGGTGCAAAATAGTTACCATCGGCTTGCATACATCTTGCCCAACGGTTAACTGAAGCATTTCTGCCGTTGTGGTAAAAGTTAGTGTTCTATGACGATACGCAAGTTTCAAACGCACTTTTCAGAACCCCTTCACGTGTGAATCTTTTATTTTTCAAAAAGCTATCAATACTTCTGAATAAATGAAAATCCACATGACCTTGAAAAAAACTTGGAAAAAATGACCTTATAAAGGTATTTTTCATCCATGGTATTCGTGCTTCGAAACCATTCAATTTGTGCTTTAAACATATCGTATACTAAAAACAAATGAGATTTTTAGGTGGCTTTCTTCAGGGATACTCTCTGTATTTTGCAGGAATATTTTTGTTTATTTTAATGGTTTCGTACGGTACATGTTGCTTAAGTAGTATAGCTATACCGCCTGCTGCGTTATGTCTGCACTTCTTAAGCGTGGTATAATTTTTTATTTTGAGAAAGTCTGATTATTAGTTTAGTTTAGTTTCATCAATTAGATTCTCGCAGTTTATTTCTAACGCCATTGACATTCACGTGCATATTCGAAGAATTTTGTTCATTCTATCCATGCTACTGTTTTTTTTGTATTATTGTATATTTTCCAGTATTTTAAATGTTAAGATTGTTATAACAATTATTGTCAGAATCCCTTAAAGAAACATATGTTCGTGTTAAGCGTGAATGACGAGCGGAGCTATGAAAACCCCTAGAACATCTATAATCATATCATTGTAAATCTGTGTATGTGTACCGTTACGGTTCAATAAACAATCATTATTATTATTATTGTTCATTCTACCCATTGACAAAATTGCACAAACACTTCAAAATTTTGTATTCTTGCGTGGAAATTGACTCATTTTGCATCAAGTTCTTTAACCACACGCAGCATGCTTGTTAAATCTATGCTTCTGCTTAACTTCGTAATTTCTTCAGTCATGGTGACTAATTTTGTTATTTCCTCAGATGCATCTTCCCTCCTTGCAATGCTAGATTGCGGTATTGTGTTTCATTCTTTCTACTCATTGTCAGACATTCTAGGAGTGTCCTTTTACCGTGTTGCCACTGTCAGTAGACTTTGGTGTCTTCAGCTCAGGAAACTGTTGTCTATTTAGATCCAATGTTTGGGTTCTCGGTCTTGATCTTGTAGGGTGCTTTGAACCGTTGGTTTGTCTTGCGTTCTCAATCCATTCTGTTCTGCATTTGTATGCACAGCATATGCTGGGACTTGCCGTCTGGTTTTCATTGCAGTTAGCACATTTTGCTGGCTCTGTTTGCGGTTTTTTGCCCTCTCTTGTTAAGTGTTTTTCCGCGCATTTTACACGCACTAAGTCAGTATAATGGTTTGATGCAGAATGACCCCATTCTGAGAATCTATGGCATTGCGTTATCCTTCTCTTGCTGATATACTTTTCCCACACAAGTTTTCTGTACCATGTATGCTTTACTTTCTTTTGCAGTTTTCTTAAGTTTAATGAATTTGGTAGAGTAACCTTGTTCTTTGGTCTTGGTATACCTTTCATTTTATTTACATCCATTGTCACGATCTCTTGTAGCTGTTAGTCATTTTTAATATCTTCAATGTCTGTTTAATTATGAAGATCTGTGAGTACGTAGGTTCTCTCCTTTTCTTCCTAGTGTATGTATGGAATATGATTCCTTCTTATTTCCATATTTCGATTAATTTATCATAATCATTTGCTTCTTGTAGAGTCGACAACGTCAGGGACAATACAGACGCACGGTCTGGTATTTTTCAATCTGCATCGGCCGACATATCGTAACATCTATAAATCCAAATTAAAATGCGGATACTTTAACACGTGTATACCTGAGTATTTAAGTAAATGTTAAATAGAGACCTCTAATAAATATTGTTGGGAACCCACGAGTATGGCGAAACACACAGTTTTACGTTTAAGTATTGTATTACTACACGGGTACAACAACTACGAGACTACTCCAGGAGTGACAATAACACATTCTTATAGAAGGCGTTCGAAGTACTGACGTATCGAGATTACAAATTGGAGTGTCGTCAAAAAGGAAAAAGAATCTGATCTGTTTCACAAATTCCTACGTAGATATACATATACCAGCGTACGAAAAAGGAAGGAGTATGAATGACTAGCCTTGACGACTCCGCCCTTCATGACTAATTGTAAGGGAGAGTTTGATTGTAAAAAGCGGTCTGTTTGGAAAATCTCGCGAAAACAGGCTGACTCATTGTCAGTGCAGACGGTAAGTTGGGCATAGCAAAAGTCATCCAACTGTATTAAATGCTTTCATAAATTTAAACGATATATAAAGGAAAACTTTTACTGTAGAAAAAAGTGTTTTAAATGTAGTAAAAATCCTACAAAAAAAAAACGAATAAAAATTTTCTAATTATTAAATGAATTATTTCTAAGTATTAAAAATATCGAAGTTACAAGGCATTTGACTTGCAGGTACGCACACATGTACATACACGTACTTGACAAGTATGAACATTACCAATCAAACTTGCCTGGGCGTTATGAAATCTAATACGCGTGAACGTATACGAAGGTGTTCAGAATGGAAGAGACATTTTTCTTTCCGCAGGCTCGACAGATTCCGACGGAAGTACAGGGCGTGGGAAACGGTCGGACGTGGCTAAAAGACAAAAGAATGATAAATCGTTATCGCGTTCCGCGGATAAAGTCTTTGCAGGTCGGCGAATGCGAATCAGAACGTTGATATTACCTGTTCGTGTTATTGTGCGAAACGCAGAGCGTATATTTCATTCTGACGTCATCGGTATGCCAACAGTACAAGTGCAACGATAGGTTCCCATGCTGCTGCACCACCCGTTGTATTCACTAAATAAGTTTGAAAGCCGACGGTGATAAATTTTCATTGCACGTTCGTCGTATATCATACATTTCTTAACCCTCTATTGCGTTTCTATGAACGTCGCTCAGTAACATTTTTTCAGCTGTACCGCACGACATCGTAAAACGTATGTATCGTCAGCAATGGAATTCGTATTCAATTTTGTCCACCCAGACATTTAGATTGAATTTCAATTCAATATCTGGAGATCACAAAAGAAACGATAATCTATTCGATTGGATTATCATTTTCTTATAACTTTTTACTTGTTTATTATACTTAAAACAACACCTTTGTAAGTAAAAATTGGTGTCAGTCCACTTAACCCTCATCCGACCCTCGTGTCAATTTAACACGTTGTTCTCACAAAAATGCGATAAATGTGAGAAAACAGTATATCTTTCACATCTCATAATTATTCCTAAACGATGTGAACAATCTTATGCTTGAATGTACTGAATGTACAGAAATTTCATTTTTTCTTGTTTTTAATAGAAGAATTTGCGAATTTATCTATTTATCTTTTCATTAAAGTGATTTTTTACCATTGTGTCAATTTGATACCAAGGAACAAATTAAGTTGGGAAAATGACGGGTGAATAAGAGTTAATAAAGTTAATGTTTTCGGAATCCTTCAAGGCTCATATTTAAGACCACTCTCCTTTATGACCATTATACAGTAGTGCCAGGTTAGTGGTCGCAGGTCTTGGATCTAATCGCGACAACTAACGAGGCAGGTAGGTGTTCTGGGAATTGCCCGATATTATCTCTCTCTAGCTATCTGGCCTCTGACAATGAGTACGACGGAGACGACAGTGAGATGCATTCAGAGCGGGTGAGATAGAATAAAATGTTATGACTGTAGTAACAAATGTCATTATTTGTTAAATAGACCGAAAGAAATGCCCTCGTGGAAATGACACCGCGACCACTAACCGGGCACTACTATACATAGTCTAGTCACTACACTTTTTCCTGCTAAAGCGTTAAGATACTTTTTTGGCATCTACAATTTTTTCTTACAGTTAACTATTTCCAGAGGGTAAATTTGTTCCAAACTGATTTTATTAAATTAATTTCTTGGTGCTAGTATATCATTCGCTTGGCGCAAGTATTCGCTCAGTCGTATTTGGATTTCTTCCATTGCAAACTATTGAGTAGTCATCAGCATAAAGATAGGCCTTGGCTGTTAAAGCTACTGGTGTCATTATATCATTTACACGGTATGTTCAAAAAGTTCCCAGACTGATACAATGAAAAGTCGAATACAACAGATAAACAAAATTTTAGTATTCCATGCTCTACATACATCCCCCCTCTCAGCAGACATTCAGTAGAATGTTCATAGAGCCTATGGAAGATCTTGGAAAACTGCTCCTGGGAAATCGTATTTAAATACTCCTTCAAATGGCGATCAATCGCCTCCACTTTGTAGGGAGTCCCTTTCATTCCCAATTTTATCTTCGGGAAGAGAAAAAAGTCGGCAGATGCCAAATTTGGCGAGTACGGTGGGTGAGCGATAATGATCACATTTTTTGGGCCAAAAATTGGGTGACGATGATTGACGAATGCGCGGGTGCGTTGTCATGAAGGGGGAACCATTCACCCCATCGTTAAAGCTCGGGTTTAACACGTCGAATTCGCTTCAGAAGTCGATCCATGGCATCCCGATAGAACACCCCATTGACTGTCTACCCTTAGGGTAGAAATTCTCGGTGCTTTTTCCGCTTTTAAAGCACAATTTAATCGCGGCTCGCTACACCATCCTTGAAATTCTGACAAAGCAAAAAAAAACAAACAACATTTCAATGTGCATTATTCAAATATCGCTGCACCCGACGCAACGAAAAAGTTATGGAGGATTCAGAAAGGCTGATAGTACTTTGGTCCAGTATTGGTTGAGAGGTAACGCCACTAGTGCGCCCTTAAAAAAATTAGTCTCGGAACTTTTTGAACTTACCGTGTATTACAAGAAGAAATAAGGTAACGCTTAGCACTGAACCTTGCGGTACCCCGTTTTTATTTGTGTAAGTTCTTCACGTATGGTTGTCTACTTTAACTTTTATACGTCTTCTTCTGAGGAAATTGTCAATAAATGTATATATGTTACTGTAATATTACGGCTTTTAAGGATAGAAATGATGCGTGGTCTCCATATCACGTCATGAGGTTTCTCAATGTCCATACATGTAGCAGTGGAATGCTGTTCATTAGCAAAAGCGTTAATTATGTTCGCCTCGACGTTGACGAGTTCATCCAAGGTGTAGTGAAACTTCCTAAAACCGTTCTGTGACGCTGCTATTAAACTATATTTCTCTAACACCCTTCTTAATCTGTTATTAACTAATTTTTCCATTAATTTTCAATATGTTGTATTAGTTAATGCGATAGGACGGTAATTCAAATAGTTAGCAGGGTCTTTCTCTGGTTTAAGGATAGGTATGCCAGTAGGTGCAGTCCATTGTTCCGGAACTGCAGGGTATGAGATGAATAGCATGTTTCCCAATTAGTTTACCTATAGTACGAGCATAAGCAGTTATGGAGGCTCCGCTGATGCTGTCAGCAATGATAGCTAATTCTTTGCTGGGATAAACATTGTTCATTGTAACCGAGATGCAGGATGGTACAAATTTAGGCATCGCAGAGTTAACTGTTTTTCCACTGATATTTATGTCGAGGCTCCCGTACTCAGAGGACTCAAATATTGTTTCCTGATTCAAGTTCATTATATAGTACGGAAAACCATACCATATACGCTATATTTTATGCTTTAAACTCAAAGAACACAGTATCGTTTGGTACTCACGATCAGCAAAACAAAAACACGTTCGAACGGTATGACCACTCGGAGAGAACATAACTTATTTTTGTCAGCAGTGAAGTGGTTTCTCAATTATCTCACAGTATAGTCCTGTATATGGAATAGAATTTTATCATTCTTCAGCCTCACAGCCATGAAAAAGGACTTGGTTTACAATAAATTTACACAATATGGTACCTTAGTTGTCACTCACTCATCTACACACACGCACTCATACTCCCTATTACTCGCCTTTTATCTTTTCCTTTTCTCTTCACTTCCCTTTAAGCATTCTAGCACTTCCTTGCTTTTCCTGTCGTTAACTATGTCCTTGACCCTTACATTGCCTCTCTTCAACTCTTGGCATTCGCTTAACATAAGCTGTAATATTCCCCATCCATCCTCGCATAACTGGCATTTCCTTTCCTCATTCACCTCCTAATATCTGTTCCATCTTTCCGCGTTTCCACATCTTGCTGTTCCTATTAAATCCTGACTGTTTTCCTTCCCATCTTTACCCAAACATTCAGCTAGTATATCCGTTCTTATATGTTTATATTTTATGTTATACTCAGTCCTTTGTATTCAGTTATATTGCACCTGTGTCTGATTCTTCCTATCCCTTTCCCATAAGCTCCTTACTATCTTTAACCCTTCCCTGCTTAACCGCTCAACTCCCACCTGACTCACACCACTCCTTTGTTAGATACCCTTTCCTCTCTTTACATGTTCTTGCCTGTATTCTTCCTTCCTGTTATTCTTGTATACCTTCTGCCAACAATTCCCTTCCTACAGTCTTTTAAACATTTAATGATACTGGAGTCAGATAACTAAATAGCTGTACTAATGAATTACTTGAATGTTATTTTCAATAAAACTCGTTTTCATTAATTTTAAGGTACACTATGTAGCAATAATTTATTTTATTATTTGATTCACTGGAAGAGAAATGAGGCAGGTACAATTTGACAGCGCAGCGGGCATTTGTTTCCTTGTTCCGGTTAACGATATTTGACAGGTGTAAGCCACGACAGCCGCATGGTAAGGTTTCTAGAATGTAATAAAGTTTTGAGGGAAATTTGAGCCAATATTGTCGACCCTTATGCTGCGTCCTGTCATTTTCTGGAAACAGCACGACCTACTGTGCAACCCTGTTATCGGTGGAAGGCGTGGTTTACGCTTGCCGGAGAGCGTTTAACAGGGCAAGGAAACAAATGTCCGTCGGACTATCAAGAGTAACAGTCACGTTAAATTCATTATGTATTTGATTATGTTGCCAGTATAAAGGAGTTGAAAGAGAAAGTTAATTTAAGATTAGAGAAACTAATAATGAACACGTTAGAAGGCTTTAAAAATTAATTTTAGAAAAGTAAACAACTTGTCTTATTCTGTGTCTTCAATATTCCACTATCTATGTGAACTCTGTATACAGAGTGAATCGCTTAACGTGACTAAGTTAAATTATTCTCTTGTTACTGGCTCGATTGAACATTTTTTCCCTCATATAACATGGTTCAGAGAGACCTTCGAGACGAGTATATTACATTTTTTCTTAGTTCAGTGTATTCTATACAGATATGTAATTTTTTTGCGCCAATCTTTTAGTTGATATTGAAACGAGTTCGGCAAGCATCATAACATATTCTTTATTGTTTTTTTTTAAATATGTTTTTTAATAAATGATTACGAACTCTATGCGAAAGGTTACATATCAGCCAAAACAGGACAAGCTATTAAACAAATTTATTCTATATGTATGTTCAATGTACTCTATCATACAGAATTATTTCCTTTTCGGTTGTACCGCCAGTTACAGGACACCCTGTATAATCAGTTGCAAATTATTTTCATTAAATTTGAAGTTATCAAGTATATTCTTCTGGTATTGTAAATACTTTTTTACCTATCACGATTACTGTTCACCGAATTTGTAAATCGAGGTTATAGTGTTTCATGTCCTTGACTATTTTCGTAGTACAGTAAAATATTCCTACCTTCTTGACCATTTCCGAGGGGTATGGTTCCTCCATTTTCTCTCCTCCATGTAATATTTGGTGTTGGTGATCCCACAGCAGCACAACGTAGTGAAACGTTGTTGCCTTCTCTGACCACCATATCAGTGCTTGTCGAATAATCCAAAATATCAGGTGGGACTGGAAAAATAAAAAATCACAATTCCATTTTATTTACTGAATAAGAAAGATAAGGACGGTGAACTAGCTAGTTTCCTTCTACATATATCATATCATTTAAAATGAAACTTTTATTCGAACAACGAAAAAATATACCAAATGAAACTGATGATTGTACTTGCGAAATAAAAATAGATTTTTACTCGGAAATATATAATACCTATACCCATATAATTCAGGGTATCCCAACTGAAGGAGGCTGCCTAAATATGTCTTTTATTTTTAACGATATGAGAAATATTTACAACACAATTTCAATTGTTTCGAAGGGGTGATACCGTGGAGAAGAAATAATTCTTCTAATATCACCGGTATTTTTTTTACAGGAAAGCGTACATTTTTTTTCTATTGCATCTTGAAGCGGGTGGAAAAATGCATTCGAACATGACTGAGTTATGGTGTTCAGATTACCTTGAACACCGAAAGAGTGATTAAATTCTAAGACAGAGTTAGGATGGCATGTGAAATTACTGTTTATGTTACAAATGCCCAAAGTGCTATCCATTGGCGGCGACGCACTTTGTAAAACGGACAACCACGAATTGCGATGATCTTTCAATTGCTTCTGACGTAATAGAGGTACTCGATTAAAGGAAAACATTGATACGAAACTTGTGCCGAAAGTGAAAGGTCGTACAAGGAAACATACCTAAGTGTCCTACACTCCTATTTTGATGAAGCTTCGTAGACTTATTAGCAGCCAATACAAAAATACTTGTCGCTTATTTTCACCTACTTAATAAGTCTACGACATTTCATTAAAATATGAGGGGAACACTTCAGAATGTTTCCTTGTTAGTATAAATCTTTGAATAAAATTACATCTTCAAGTACATGTTTAATGTTGATATCTTGAGCTTGAAATATATTCAAGTCTAAATTTCCTTGTAAGCCCAATATTAGTTACATCTGAAACTATTAAAGCTTTCTCTTACAAAACGAAGATTATTCGTATTTATGACATAAGAAGTGTGGAAATGCAGTTCAGACAAAAGGAGATCTTGAGAATGGAATTAAACGAGCTCATACAAGTGTAAATTTAGGATTTCGCACGCCTATTATACAGCGAAGCCTATTTCAGAAAGCAGATTACTGTTTCTAAGCAGGAAACTTATAACTGATACGAGGTACATCCTATTAATTAAATTTGAACATTCACATATCATGTTTTCGACAGTATAAATTTTACTTGAATAACACACATCTATTACATATTACGAATGATATTTTAGAAAACATATAAATAATGCAGTTTTGTTTATACAGCCATAGTAGTGACGGATTCTTATTCATGGCTATTTCATCCACCCACTGCGATTTTAATGCTTTTATATAAAATTTTTAATGCAGTTTATAAAAGTTAAATAAACTGTAATCTATTACTAAAAGTATACACGTTTGTAAGTGTATACAGATGCATCGATCAGGCGTTAATATTCGTGGCGTCAACTTAAAAAACATATAATGGTTAATATTAATTTTCAGTCAACATGTCGACGGAAGTAAAGGAAACAGTGTAAAATATTATTTCTATCACTTAAAATTGTTTATAAAATTTGAAAAATTTTGAAAATTTATGTGTCAATATGCGATACAATATTAAGTTTAACGTTGTACTCCTTTCTTTTGTTATAACTAAGAGAGTTATTTCAAGATAGATATTAGTTTGTGATAAAGTTGATTAACAACATATTACAAGCCTTAAATAAAAATACGTCAATGCCCATTGACTATAATTACTACAGTAATTACTATCATTCTTAAAATAATCGCTAAACTATTTCGATCAGGATTGTAGCAAACCAATTATTGAATACAAAAACACAAAATTAAGTGATTGCCGATTGATGTGCGTTAGTAGCGGAAAGCATATTAATAAGCTTCTAATAGATACAAAGTTAATTTTTTTTAAGTAGGTGCTTAGTTTGCCATCATCTAGTGCATGTAAATAATAAAATGGTGAAACAATCCTGCAAGAAATAGTAAAATATTAAATTACATTCCGCTTTACTGTTTCCAAGGTACTATGTTATTTACTAATATAAGTAAGTACTAAGACTAATTCTTGAAATTTAGTGAACAAACCTACAACTTCCAAGTAACCGGTTTGACTCTTCATTGGATCGGTATTTAGCTGACACATGTAAGCACCACGGTCGGATTCGCTAACATTACGAATGTGAAGGTGCCATGTATTGCGCTCAGGATGTGTTACTGCAATCCTGTGATTCTTTGTAATCACATGAGTAGCTATTGTCAGAATAGTTTGTGTGTCCACCCTCAACCATGCCACCTGCAAAAAAAGAGAGAAGAGAATGCTTGAAAAGATAGTTTATTATGAACATTTTAGTTGCATGATTCGTCGTACTAAGAATTTGCTCGTTCTCCGCGTACAATCGAATTGAAATTGTTAGTTACTATCCGTGCGAAGATTATTAAACATAACTCGCTGAAAATTTACCGAATGATACAAAATATTACGATTTGTCGAGTGACATAATGGCTATTATACTTGTACACAATGTTTATTGCAACTTTTTCGAGTAACTAGGTTCAGAAAAATATGAAAAAATATTAAACAATTGTACATTGTATTAACTAACAATAAGTAATAGCCGATGCGGTCTATGAAGTTGTATTCATCAAATTATGGCTACCGAACCCTGATTTTTTAAATCATACGATCAATAATTGATGCTTTGCACTAATTAATTGAGATTTGTTATATTTGCACTATACACGATAGCTTCAATATAATCCTATAAATAATTGTGAATTTAAAGACACAGAAATGTCTTTAATTTTTATCAAGTAAATTTGTAAAATTACTTTTTGAATTAACGTTTTTTGAAATGATTCTACAGGCTGTTACACTTTTAATTGTTCTAGTTTCTTCTCCATGTGTCGTAAGCATTTCTTCCAGTGTTTTTGTTCAGTGGGTGCTGATAGTTATTACAATTGCTATGTAGAATGATAAAGCTGATTGTAAGTTTTAATGGTACATACATACAGTGGGTCAAATAAATCTGAGTAAAGTGCGATTTAGAAATTTTGAAGCTGTATTATTTTAAGACGACAGTTACCAATGATATTTGTTTACATTATTTATATTCGTCTATGTTTACTTACAAATTGTACAAAAAACTGTTATGATTTTGTTAATAGTTAGCCCGTAAATGTTCGTTCAAGATGAACAGGATAGAATAAAGCCCCACAAGACTGCTTAGCAGCAGATATCCTCTGTTTATAAACACAAGTAACGATAAATCATATCATTAGTGTGATTTCGAATCATGTTTACGACCGAATTTACGAAATGCTCCGGTAAAAGAAATCTTGGGGACGGTCAACAAGGGTAAGTTTTGAACGGCAGTAAATGACCTTGATAGACCAACATATTATAGGTCAATCAATTCGTCACAGAATGGGCAGCACGTCTGCCTAAATGGAAACATATAGTTCCATTAAAAAAAAACAAAGGTCACCTTGAAATCTTGGAGGCACATCCATGTAGATAAGAAACAAAGTAAGTTCTACTTGAAATATTTTTTGAAATAACGAATAGTTCGAGAGATAATTGCCTGTAAAGGTTCAAATAGGACACCCTGTGTAACAATTTGAAAATTGTAAATACACGAGACAATGTTCCTAAATGAATTTCGGTTAATTCTATAAAGTAATTGCGACGCTGCCTTTTTTACTTGTACTTTAAACGTATCATGGAAAGCACGACACCAGATTTAATACCTTAAAAACTAATACGAGAACGAGTGCAGTAATTTCTAAAATATTGTGGTTCATATTGCATTCGGTTGAGTAGACCACGCAGACTTTTTAGATGTGGAGAAGAAGTTCCCGTTTAATCAAAGAGAGTAATATTTATATCGTTTGCTTTGATCTTGTTTCTGGAATTGACCGCAGATGGGTCAAAGTAAGTAATACCTGTTTACGCAGAACAATTTATAAATATATCTCTGAGCGTGTACAACTATTATTACTGTTAAGAGGTGACACGTACCTAAACTATGTAATAATGTTTACATTTTGGAAGACGTGTCCTTCTTGCTCCAAATGCCCGAATTTAGAGTCTTGTCTGACATGAGTTCAGTGCATGTGCATATCATTTGAAACCGATCATAATGAGTTTGAAAATTTTGTACACACTATACATGCGGTACATTATGTACCTGGATATGAAAACTATAATTACAACGATATTTACGAATGGTTGGAAATAGATAATAATAATACAGGATATAAAATTATTAATGATGATGATATTCTTTTATCCATTTTTTATGAAAAAAATGATGACAGATGGAGACATGGCGGGATCTTATAAGTACTATTATTCCACTACACCGTGAAGCTGGAAATGCATTAGATATTATATTAAAATGGGCAACAGCGTAAAAATAAATAGATGCAGGACAAATATTTCTTTTATAAGGAATCCGAAACTTGACTATATCTAAAAACGATTAATTTACTTTCTATGTTTCGTTAATCAAGTACTTTTAAGTAAGATTTCTGAAAATCGTAACACAAAAATATGTTCTCTATGCACGTTGTTTTATAATGTAATTGTTCTATCTTACGTATTTCATTTGTAAATTTCATTTTTTTTATAATTAAATTCCATAAATACCTTTATGTTCCAGATATTTGTCAAAGGGTGTGTTGCGTTTGTAACATATTAAAAATATAATATTACGTCGATCATTACCATAAACATATAAACTAGCACAAGGGCTGTACCAATATATTAGAAAGAAGAGCATCTTTATTTTATTAGGTACTGTGTTTGATTGTTCGTCTTTTGGTATGCTGCAGGGCATTGAAAGGGACACGATGTTAAAATTGTAACAATAGTGATGCATCCGTTGTATTTAATCAAGCGTTAAACAACCGTGCACATTGAGTTAACCGAACGTCAAAGCCGGCGAATCATCCGCGTTCTGTGTGACCACAAGCCTGGATAAAATGGTCGCTGTTTGAGAGGTACCATTTCTCCCTAGCAACTGGTCCCTAGTCTCCTTCAATGTCCATCACAATACCTGCGTGCAAGCGATCCTGAAATGGTTCCTTGCAGAGATGTATCAGTTAGTACCACTGTGTCAGATACACCTACGGGGTAGAGGAATTCGCGCCTGCTCGTAAGCGTATTCGTTTCTTTTACGTCACCTGATTGCAAAGAAAAACGTGACTCTAAAATTATATGAAGAGGTTTCTAAATAGATTTTAAGTTCATGTAAGAGCATTACAACTGTAGAACCACTTTGTATTCCGTGAGACCTTTAAGATTTTGTCGTTGTATTACTCAACCAATAAAAGAAGAAAATTTTCGGGTGACTGACAACATAATATTAATATTATACTCAAGACTTACACGAGTTTTAGAATATGTTAGAATAAGAATAAACAAAATTATAAGTAACTCTGCGATAATAGTGTAACATTGTCCGAAGTTTTTGAATTACACGTTTTCAAGTATATAAGGATATATAATTTTGGGTTAAATAAATAGTAGTTAGTTTTATTAATAAATGCGTATGCCCTAGTTGTATTTAAAAAATCTTCAATTATGGTAGAATCTTTTCACTTTCAAGGCACTTCGCCTTTGTTTCTTCTTTATTCAAAGCCGCTCTACATTGAAATGCAAAATTCACTAACGATCGACCGTATCTACTACGCGACGCGCACCGAATTGATTAATTTTAACAGTGCAACCAAGGACTGCGTGTTGGTGAACTGCGTTGTATTTTTTTCAGCTCGAACTTTTAAATGAAAAATCCGAGTGGGAACTACAAGGTTATTCGATGAACTTTACCTGCTATTTACGTATGAGTAATTGTTGTATCTCAATATTTAAAAGTAGGCTATAGATTACCAATATAATTCCTTAGCAAGAACAGTAGAATAAAGCGGAGAAATACTATAAAATCGAGACGTTATTTTCTCAACTGAGTGTCTAATGAAATGAATAAAAAATAGTTCTTTTTTTCGGAAGCAGATTCATGAAAAATATGAAAATTAATAAAGAAGCTAGTAAAATTTTTAGTTTACAAAGCACCGGAGCAATTTGTTGATAGAAACACACACAACTATATTTTTGTTCAGATTATTTTATGGACAAATAAACAGAAAAATACCTACTTGATAGTAAAATATAACATTGAGTATATATCGTCATTCTTTATCAGCGCACGTTTATTGTAAAAACTTATGGAAAAGTAGGAAACGAATACTGCGGAAGCGACCAAAAAATAAGGTAACGTTTCATTGCAGTGCTTCAGAAGTAGGTTACGTCTGTTACAGTGCAAGGTGGCTAAAGGGAGATCGTTTGGACAGACGGTCTTTGGACTTTTATTATGGTGAGCTCGTATCTTATGTGGATTATGATAGGTACGTGGAATGCAGCCGACATCGCCAACGTGTGAAAATGTGCTAAGAACGCCGGCGAGCTACGATTATTCGGTGCCTACAACGGTCTTGCCACTCTTAACACTTTTACCCCTTTCGTTTTAACGCAGTTCCTCTTGCTTCTCTTTTTCTGCTTGCATCTGTGCGCGTTTGCAACGACGCGACAAATAAAATGGGAAATGAAAGATCAATACAAAAAGGGGAATGGCAGCCAGCGAAATTAATGACAAACAAAAGTGGAACATACAGGTGAGATATAAAATAAATGAAGGAAAAATACGAACAAACTGTAGACCTTTTCTATTTCCTTCAAACATTGTTTGTTTTATAAAATGTTATTTTTAACGAAAAATGACCAGTCAATCGTAAGTTTTCAGATGTACATAGAAGTAACTGTAATTAATATGCCCAAGGGCATGACGCACACCGAGTAAAAAGTCTTTAGTGACGTAAATCGAACAATTAATGTTATCCAAATTATAAACAATCTTCTGAACACTTTTTAACAGTAGTTTACAGCTGTGATAATATTTAATTTTAGAAGTACTGTCTAACCTGTAAGTCCTGAATACTTTTTCTATCAGTTTGTGCAAGTTGTTATTATAGTAATCTACAAACATTGAACTGTTTGATAATGTACCGAAATTTCTATAGAAGTCAGGGTACTGTTCTTCCGATCATTTATATGGGCAATTTGATTACCACAAATACAGACGAAAGTAACATGGGACATATCGTTAGAGAAACTTTCGTTATTTGTATACATGAAAAAGTAACTGGTGAATCGATTTTTTAAAATGTAAAGAGTAGGAGGACACTGCCAATAGTGCTGCTGAATTAGTTTTAACACGTTGACTGCCGTGGGGGTCACCGGTGACCGGCATACAGTGGTCAATTTGATGAATTCACACGGACAAAATAAAAATTCTTAAAATGCATATTGTAAAGTACCTAATTTCATTAGAATCTTCCTGGTTGCTAAGGTAAATAACCCTGTATTCACTTATAAACTTCGTATAGGTTTCTATGACAAAAAGCTGTGTAAGCTGTCAGGGTTATTTCATTCTTCTTATTTATATTATTTTCTTCTATCACAATGTTCTTCTAGTACTTATTAAAACTGTGGATATGTGTAAAAAATAAAATAGCAGCAAAAAATCCATGAATACGTTTCTTAATAAATTGTCGACCTAGATCGTTTAAATCGGTCTCTGTGCGGCATCTCAAATTTTATTAACTTAAATAATTAGTTATTCTTATTAAATGTTGAATATCCTTAACATTGTCGCAATATTATAAGGTAATTACTGTACGTGCAAATATAATTTTCTTCTCCTTCGCGATTTATATTTAAAATACCACATTATATCGTGCCTGGCCATGCATGGGGCATTCTACTGTGCCATTCAACGTGTTAAAAACATAAATATCATTTTTTAAAATTAGGAATTTAAAATCGCATCAACTGCAGTGGTTATGAACGACTATAAATAGAGTTTGTATATATACTATATAAAACAAATAGAGTTAGTGCAATATCCATACAGTGTTCATATATCGTTAAGAATTCCAGTATTCTTGCAAAACCGATTTACAGATTCTTGATATATTGTTTATGTGAGTATATCACGAACAATATCCAGAATGTTATGAAAACAAAAACAGTTGTTCCGTACACAAGACAGAAAATAAAGGGATTTCACTCGATTGTTGGTCATAAAATTGTACAAGGAAAAGCGAACGCGTGGTGTGGACGGGAATGCAAGTGAGCGAACACCCGCTCGCCAGCGACTTTTCGTACATTCCAAAGAAGCGAGTAAGAGCAAGCACGAGCAATGATGCGATCTTCACGGGCAATCATTTCATAAATACGAAAAAACGGTATCGAAGCGACGATCAGTATTGAAGCGACAGACAAGAAACGCGTTCGGTGTGATAAACATGTTTGTCAAAATATCTTGGAAACTGTACATTGTTGAAGAAAAGTTTGAATTTGTGAGTTATATGTTTTTGAATTCTGAATTCATTTATGTCAGCAATTTCCACATAAGTCAATTTTTTGTCGAGTAGGTAATCGATTCACGTCGAAAATTTCGGGGTCTCTTATTTTTCTACAGTGAAGAAAGGTAAAGAAGAAAAGATACAGAGAGGATAGAAATAGAAATAAAATGGGAAAGTTCGTGCGCGGGTCCGCTCGGGTCTGGTCGCCAAATGTGCAACATTGACGCAGACTAATTTAAATTACTATTTAATTAATTTAAATTACTTTTTTGTTGTCTAAACTTTAAGGCACACTTAACATTTAACAGTTGCACGAATACTAATTGCTCGTACACCAGGAATATATTTTTGTAGACTTTTGAATTTTTCTGGTTAATTTTGCAAATTATGCGAGTACCTGATTTTTTTTGAACGATATGTGTTCTAGGGATGTCCAAGAATATGTACGAACTCATTGTTTTACAAACATTAATTACTAAACGGCAATTTTACGAAGTGCTCTTTGAAATCGATCGGTGTATAAATACTTTCTATACACACTGTAGATCCAACCGGCTCGGAATAAAGTACTACATCACGTTTTGTTAATTTTCGCTCTCGTCTAATTAAAAACATTCACTCTCCGTAAATCCGTTTCAACTGCACCGTCATGGTGTTTTTTGTTTAAACACACCGCTCACTGAGCTGTGCCTGGTGCTTTTAATCACCGTATAAACGCGTGCGGGTCGTAAAAAAATTCAGGTATCACTGAACATTCACCGACAAGTTCATTGGAATTTAGTAACGACGTGCTTCGTTCCCATACAATTACACGTTCATTCATCCTACATACTTATTACCGTAAGATTTCCCAGAGATTACGCGATTCCTATTACGTAATTCCTGCTTCGTCTGCTTATTCTCTTTTGCAACCGGAGACAAAGAACGTTAATACCTTAAGCTTCGTCTCCCATTTTGATCCTCATGAGTGATTACCTGCAAGTTCTTCACTGAATTCGCCAAAGAAGCTTATAATTCAGATGACAAAAGCAGCCATGAGAATATATTGCCAACATATATTATTTCATAAGACGTCTAACTTCGCTTGATTTTCATACGCGTCGAAACCATGCTTTCTGATACAAGCAGCGTACACTATCTGTTCGAAAGAATTGTTATACATGTAGTTGCATTTGCAACATAAAGTTTTGATAATGCGATTGTAATTTGCGAAAGTAATGGCACATGTTACATAATCTTTTACGTACTTACATAGTTATCCCCTACAGAATTAAAACAGAATTGATATGAATCTTCTTTCATGTTAACGAGATTTACTATGAAAGTACATTACGCAAATCTGCAGTATTCCTGGGTTTATTTCATAAAGCTAATAAAAAAGTCTTTTTTAAATGTACATACATTTGTGAAGTACGGTTATTCGAAATATTGTGAGACTTTTTGTGAGGACTATTGTATACTATATTTTCATTTAGATTTTGCTGGGTATATTTTATGTAAGTATCTTACTATTATAATAAGCAGATAGAGTTTGCTTGTATGTTCGCAAAAATCTCAAAAACTACTAAATTGATTGTTATGAAATTTTCACAATAGCTGCTTTACGTTTTCCGGGATGTCATTGGCTATATTTTATCGCGAAATAAATAATATATCGACGTAAAAAACATGGTAATAAATGGGACCATTTTTTGTCGGCTTGCCGGCAAGTCGTCCACGGGTGCATAGTTCACGCACAGCCGCTAGGTGGCAAAGCTCGACGGCCGCGCGCTCGAAAGATATAAAGAAAAAAAACAATATTCCAAATTCTATACGTAGCATAAATCGCGGGCAAAGCCACGTCCAGAGCATGCTGGTATATTTATATAGTTTTCAGTAAGTAATTTTTTACATTCTTATTTATTTATACTTTAAATGTCGAATCATATATTCTGACAATATTTTCTCCAATGACGTATATTTTTGTATACAAATAATTATTCTGCTTTACATGAATTTCATTTTTACCGTATATTTTATTTTATTTATTCATTAATCCTTTTACGTTCTCTAGAGTTACAGGATTCAATGTGCGCGTATTAAAATTTCTCGTAAAGAATTGTTATATTCTTTTGTCTGTTTTTTGGCATTTACATATTTCGCTTAATCAGTGTCTCCTATCACACGGTTTATGCAGAAATCTGTGAATGCGTTGATATGATATTTCAATTTTGATTTTGCTAAGAGCTTTTATGCAACGGACATATGCACTCACGTCTTTTACAACAAATATTCGCGGACTTGATACCTGGAACATGCATAGACGAGGAAAATATTTCAAAGGAACAACCATGTAAATCTTTTTCAATTTTACCGTTTATTTTCTCTCTTATAATTGCTATCTTTCGGTAGGGGGAGAAAGAACGAGCGCCTAAACCTGTTGATATCGTACATTTTTCATTCCGATTTTCCATTTTCAAGACTCATGCTTTTGCACGCAATGGAGATACAATGTGTGGAAGCGTTACTGAAAGTAAGAATGAATTGCCACGACGTAAAAGCGCATTGCTGTACCGTGGTAAGCAATGGGAACAAAAAATTACGGCAGGACAAAAGTGGAAGGCTTTGCCCCATAATGTGAAGCGAGAAAGAATTATGCTTCGTCATGTTAACGATTAATAAACGTAGAGAAGTTTCTTTTACCACGGCCCTTTTGTTATTAATATTTTCCATTCTCTCGTGAACGTGTCACCGAGACCTACGTGTGATACGTTAAGAAATCAGAAGGAAATTACTAATAATTAATATGATAGAAGATTATGAACAATTCCATTCCTTTAATGCCAGTATGACCTACGTTTGTGTTATTCTTTACAGCATGCGAAAATACAACAATGAATTTACCTTTAATGCTTTCTTATGAAATTTTTCAGAGTAAAAAATTAAAACTAAAATATATATTGCAGCCATTTATTTGATTTGTATTATTTTCATTATTGCGAATCATCATGCATAATCAGTGCAATTGTACCATTACATTACCATAAAATAATCTGTCTACAGCAGTTATAATCCCTATTTTTTATACCAGAGTCAGTGTAACGTGAACATTTTAGAAAACTTTTTTATTTAGCACTAATTTATGTAAAGTTATTAAAACAAAAGTTAATTTAATTCGTGCATAATAAGTGCAGTATGAGTTTTGATAGTGAAAATCGGTTAAATCTTTTCGTGTGCATTGCTTCGTTTTTACTAACCTTGTAGTTAATACAGAGTTAAACCATTATATAAAAAAATGCATCTAGACATCCTAACTTCATATTTTTTCTTCAGGAAGTAAGATTGTATCTTGAAATATTGCTGCAAATTATAAATAAATTAAAGGACATGTGTGAATTGTATTTTCTCTGCCTCAAAGTAGCTGAACTAGTAAGAAGGTATTGCAAAAATTTGTATTTTACGAATAATGTAATATAGAAAGTAATATATAGTTTCGTGAATTATATGTGTGTGAATAATATTACAAGAAATTGTGTATAAACTTACGTTATTGTTTTTTGTATTTATAGTGAATGCAACTCACTGAACAAGAATATATGAAATGACTTACTCATAATAACCACAAAAAATGTGCCCGTGTGTTATTAATTCTTGTTTTGCTTACGCGCAGATAATTCCGTTAGATGAAATTATATTCGATGAGTAGTGAAAACGATATAAGAGTGCCAACTTTATTCTACTAAACGCCTATCGTAATAAAAAAATACAAGAAAAACGTTGACCTCCGAATGAAATCTTCAAGAACATATTTTCGTTACTTCCACAAGATTCGTATTTGCCTGGCGGTAGTCCAGAAAAGTAATAACGTAACATTTCACTTCAAAGCTTCGAAGATGATACTTTGTCAGTTATCTGGTATCTTAATAAACATTGAATCTTTCGACGAAAGTTATAAATTTTAAATGCAATTAAACGCCGAGGGTGGTGGTTACTGTATTGAAAATTATGACGCATAAGGGAGTAGCGATCACAGTGATGATAAACATGTATTATTTATTGAATGATGATAGTACATATGAGTGACAACTGACAATTGACTTGTGTCAATTCCTAAAGTAGTTGTATTTTTTATGTTCATTTTCATAAAAGTCGTTCACAAGATTATACCAGTAATCTTTTTAACAAAGAAGAATGCTTATACTTTCAGACGTTCGACGTTAATGCACAGGTTGGCAGGATTCAGTTTATCACAGTTCACTGCATCTGTTCAATGCATTTATGCAAATACCATGTTGATTACGCGTCACTACATCCGAAGTGCCGCAACGTACAAAGCAATCCAAAATTGTTGTCAGAAGAAATTAAATTTCATTCAGAGCGTTCTAACTGAATAGAAATTTTCGCATTGAAAAATAAAACCTAACTACATTATTCTAAGAGAAGTTAAGGAAAAAATTCTGACTGTCATTTTACATTACTGCATTAATATAATCGGGTTTATGTTTATAAATTTCGTAGGCAGCACATATTAAATAACAGTTCAAATATACATTTATAATATATAATATATAAATATGAATAAAATTTTAAGTATCTTACATAAGTTGATGATTAATAATTGAATGAAACGTAAAATTAAACAGGTAACGTTTAAACGCTACTATGTGTGAAAATGTATCCAACCGAATTTTCATTTCCGATTCTCGGAAAACCTAACCGCTGGTAATACTGTTTGTCTAATTGTAAGTATTTCTACAACTTCTGTAGTTATAACTTGGCCAGTAAATTAAATTAACGAAAAATAAAAATTTAATTTAAAGTTAAACTTTACATAAGCTGTCAGTTAAAAGCTCCATCGAAAAAGCCAAAGGAAGTAGGTTACTTCGTTTTGTATGGTTGTTGGTCGCAAGAAACGTCACTGGAAACGAAATCTGTTATCGGCGGCTAGTATCATAGAGGAAATATCGAAAAATCGGAACCGAAGCGTATTGTCATTGTCATCCTGAACGCAAGCCAACGAGTGTACTATTTTATGCTCCGTTCGGCCGATTAAATTATTTTGACCTTTTATTTATACTCGAAGCAAAAATAATATGAACAATTAAGAAGAGAGCGATCGCAGGCCTGAACGTAACATCGAGTCTGGATGAATTATTCAAAATTGCAAATGTAAGTATTAAATAACAGAAATGCATTCACAGGGAGCGGTCGTGCAAAAACAATCAGTAAAATGGACAACCCAGGAGCAATTTTCTCCATTATCGCGGATATACAAATAACTTGTCGTGTTTGGCGCACGGCATTGCATTTCATTCCGTGCTGTTTAATTTGTTAGAAACGCTGTTCGACATCGAGGTTTTGGAAACTGATTTTTCTTTGTTTTATGTGATCACAATGTCCAACCATTTTAAATGATTTCTGTCGTTCCGCGTAACCATTATAAATTGCCTTTGGAAACGCTGTTTTTTAATACGTCCGTACACTCTATTTCGAACGGAGTAATCGAAACGTGTGATTCGTTTATATCTAACGAAAGCTTTGAAACGTTTTTCCACAGTCATTTCTCGTTTTTTCGTTTTTTTTTTCCGACAGAGCTTAAAACGCTCGCGATACTAATAACAAACTTTAATGTCTTATATGTGCAATGCACTAAAATGATTAAAATTGACAAAATTTCATTAAATAAATGGAATATCTTTACCCTAAAAAGTTATAGTTTTTTTTTTGTATTTTTTGCTTGCTGACATTTTAGGTTGATCAGTCACGAATTTTAAATGGCCTGCAATAATTTTCATTATAGAACAAATACTATTCTTGCGTGCAAAAAACAGCTAAGTTACCAATTTTTTCTTACATGTTAATTTTAAATTTGCACAGCTTCTTTCCAACATTACTTTCGAAGATACACTCCCGTCCAAAAGTCACCGGACACTTACAACTTACTTTGTTCGTAAAATTAGGAGGTGGCTATTTTATGAATAGACTACACGAATTTTACTTTAACGAATACACCTATATTATGAAATAGCTCTTATTAACTGTATGTATTGTAGAGGATACATAATTTAAATCATATACTAAAAATCTTACTAAAAATAAGTAATTAATTTTATAATTTCTTTTCAACCTTCCTGCTAATTTCTTCCATAAGATTTTCTTTGAGTTTGGACCAAGCTTCCAAAGTGTGTACAGATTATCGGCTGACCGAGTTGGAAATGTATTAGAAACATAATTACGCGTACAGTCTGGTTTTCTAAATATTTATTTAATTTACGCGTGCATATTATTCATATCATATTTAGGTATTATATTAAAGTAAAATAGATTATATAACAGCACAGAGTAATTAAATCAGGTCAAACAATTGTATTCACGTTCTAATAATCATTTTGCTCAAAATGAACAAGTGTCCGGATACTTTTGCACGGTACTGTACAATGCAACAATGGGAAAAGATGACCAACAAAACAGCTGTTTGTCTATACGTGCAATCACCCGACATTGATTTTTTGCTTAACTACGTTTGTCTTCTGCCATTGTTTTCGTAACGAAATACTTTAATTTCCGGAATGGAGCGAAATCTGTTTCGCACACGTACATGCTGAATTATGACATTGAACAGAGTAGTTGTCGTCTATAACTAGCACCGCCACTAATCTACTAATGGCGCTATGATACCAGGTTGTGTCTTCTCTCGGAAAAAGGAAAAAGAAGCATGATACTGCAACCGGAAAAGTGGTAACGCAACTGCGGATGCGCCAGCTAAATTTTGCTTGTAAGGTAAAGTATGAATGCCTGAACGGGTTGGAAATGAAAACAGACGTGATACACAAATATAACGCAGTCGTTAACGATACCGCTTGCGGTATAATATTGTAAATTAGTTTGTTAGAAAGTTTTTTAACTAAATTACTTATACAGTTGAAAACCACGTTTGTTACGATAGCGAAAAATAACGTAGGTGAATTCTGAAGCTACTTCCTTTTTAATGGAAAGCAAAAAAATATGCAGCTGTTTAATTGAAGAGGATTCATCGTGCTTACGTACCGATTCTGCGAAAGCAGTTCAATTGAAACGGACGGAATTCACTCTCTCCTAATGTATTTTCTTCAAATTACGTACATTCGTATATGTATGTATGTAGATATCATCGATTCCCACTATTAATTTTCCCCTAAGTCCACAGACAGTCGGGCATGCAGAATGAAAATGCTGTTCCGCGAAAATTAAAATATTTTCATAACGGTTGAACGATTAAGAAAAGATTGATTGAAGTTACGTTCAAACGTGGCAAAAATGAAATTCTTTACTAAACTTTATTCATGTACGTAACGTGAAACCTATGTTGTACATATAAATGCTTTATAAAATGAATCTTATAATATTGAAATACTATATGTAGTATGAGCTTACATACAACTGATAAATAATAATAGTTTTCTGCTACTTAGGAAATGTTGACTGTAAAAGAAACATTTCGAAACAACACATACAACTGTTTAAAAATTCGTAGCATACTACTATAAATTGTAAGATAAGTGTACAAAATATTCATATAGTAATGGATGTTAATTTTAAGGTAAAATAATTGCATTTGCCAGTTTTTATAGACTAAATAACGTTTTAACATCCTGAGATACCGCCTTCTTAGATCTCATATAAAAGAAAAATTTACATATAATAAATACCTAGTTATAACGTGTTCATTTTACAATACGAAGTGAAATAAAGAGAATACATTTTGTAACTGAATTTATGAAATAAATCCAGTACGGTGCTATATAATATTTGCCGAAACAGTACTAAAGTCACAAGAATTAACCATACGTAAATACAGATTTCATAATATTACTGCAAATCACTGTACAGAATTCATCGTACCGTAAACAAATCCTGATCCACAGTCCGACATACAAAACGGAAACATGAAAAACAAAATTCGATAAAACCGAAATAAAATTGTGGACGCTTACGAAAGACTAACGAAGCAGGTGCACGGTAACATATTCGGAGACTAATATTTTCAGAGGTAGATACGGTAAAACTGATGCGCAGCTTAGAAACGAGATTGGTACAAACACGTGTACAGTATTGATCGCAATTTTTATAAAGTAGTAAATACTGAGAAAGAATATTTTATGCAATACATTCCTTAAGCAAAAATAATCCGAAAAAATGTTAATAGGTAATGTTCAGTAATAGAATACTGAAAAATGTGTTCTTATGTGGACTCGATGGACATTGCAAGATATGAACAAAGGAATGCAAAATGGAGAAAAAATAGTTTATGCCCTTCAATATAACATGGTGAAAGTTACGTGTTAAGTTTAGATTTCGAAAAACGGGATTGGAATTCTTAATATTTTACGGAGTTACCTATAATTTAAACAGAGTTTAAAACCAACATTTTCTGTTACATTTAATCCTAAATGTACTTTTTAAAGCACCAAGCAGCCTGTAACATGTACTAGAGTGTTCAAATATAACCAGGACTGACTTTTTTCTTGCCAAAGGACTACTTCCACTGACTGTAAATCTGTCGCTTTGACAGATTGTTGCACCGAATCTTGTCATGTGCCCATGCGAAACCCACGTTGCTTATTTTCACTATTCTTTATGATCGTCGAGAAGTATGATTCAGCAGCAAGATAAATCGGGCATGAAATAGCGTATTATTATCAGATTTCTCGCAAGTGGAGGAGTTCACCTGCCAAACATTGTTCATAGACTCTACAGAGGCTTTAGCCTCTCTCGAACATAAATGTTTGAATGAAGTGAAGTCCAGCTTTATTAAAATGATTACGCCGTGAAAACAACTGAACCTTTTATGAAAAGGGGGTAAAACAGCACCCAGGAAGTTGGGAAAAATGTACAGCAGCTGGGAGAAACTATTTTGAAAATTGCTATTTAGCACAAATAATTACCTACAAAAGTATTTTGAGGAAAATATCAATTGCATTTACATCTGAATATATATCACATCTTTTTATACATTGGTGTAATGCTGCAAATTATATGAAAATACCTCTATAAAAAAGTTATCATAGTTGAACTTTTCTCGCAGTTTGTGCCAGACGGAGTCTTTTATTATTTTATTTTAAGTGAAACCTTAATGATTCTGTCACACTAAACGGTGTTTTCTAAATGGTTCAATTTTAGGAAAACGCAATTGTGCTCTGTAGGCCTGTCACTGAAGTTCAGACAAAAATTGGATATAAAAATGTGGAGTCTGTTATAATGTTCACATTTCTCTCCAACTAGTTTTTTTAGTGTCTATCCGAAGGAGAGGTACACTGTGCCCCAGTTGATTAACTCACTCTGTATTTTGTAAGCTTCGCGACATTCAATTGTTAATATTAACAATACACGAGTGCAATCTTGACATTTTTACAAATAAAAATCATTTCAAATTATTCAGAGCAGTCAATTAGATAATATCCCTTAACATTCTCTATGAATACGCGGAACATGAGGACTAGGTGTTAGAAGTGTGGGTGACAACGCGTGTAATGGGCAAAGTACGGACTCTCTTCCAGCACGAATCTGTTCTGCAAGCATGACTCTCGGCGTGCTGCCAACATCCTAATTATTCTTGCTCCGTTAAGCTCGTTTAATACATCGATTTGCAAATTCTCGTTGTTTTTCGATCTAGATGATTTATACACGTATGCGGGAATGTACGTACATATAAACATGTTGGATTTCAACGGGGAAACGTTTATTAATATAAATACTAATATTTATCAATTATAACAGCACACGTCTCTCTCTCGAATACGTGTTTCAATTCGTCGCTGGCCTCTCTCAAACTACTCTTTTATTTTTAAAAACATTATCGTTGCGGAACAACTTCGCCAACTTATTCATAGTCGTTCGCATTCAAACATTGCCAACTTCATACACTTCGCGAACTCATTCACGCTCGCTCGCATTCAAACATTACAGGCTTCATACTCTCTATCATTCGTTCCAATAATTACTTTCCCTACATGCATGTAATATGAAGTAAATACATGCTTGTGTGGGTGTATATCTCTTTTTATACACATTTACACTACTGACATTTTGTGCCTTGTCCTCCACCATCGGTATTACATATTCGGCCGGATTACTTCCGTTGAAAATCAGTAAATTTGTAATCGCAGTATCTCAAAAACCACTCATGATCGGATGTATATATTAAAGGTCAGTGAATTCGCTTTGAAAAGCATTATCAAATGATCTAAACAAGAATACACAGTTCCATTAAAAAAATGAACTTGATCTTCATACCTCCTAAAATAATAATGTAAGATTCATTCGTCTTCGCCAAAAAGTGTGCCACCTCGAACCATGCAACTTCCATATGAAATATTTTTTGTGTCTTGAACAAGTTAGAAAATATCGGCTTGTATCAGATAAGCTCAGACGCCCTCTATGTATAGAAGGTGTATCGGCATACACGTACATCTTCGTTATCAAAAGACATTTTTTACGATTATTCACGTGCTTTTAAATCTAACATGCGAAAAAGCTATAAAAACACGAATAAGGTATATTATTACTTTCATCCGCGTACACTAATAAAAGGAAAACCGATTTGATTCGTAATCTATAGCACAGATTACAATTTAGCTTGTTAAATTATGCAGATTTGAAACTGACAAATAAACACTGCACGCATGAACACAGGGTAAGTTAATAGCAACAAAAAACAGTAGAAATTGTAAACTTACGCGGATGTAAGAGCGGCCGATAAGGATTGTACTCGTGAACTTACGTTGGCTTAAGAGCGGCGGGTTAAATGTTAAAACCACCGAGATATTTCAGGTGGAAAGCATTACTGCGATACCCTGTATAATTCGAATTTGTTTCCGTTTCACTGAAAATAGTAGGGTTTTTTCGGGCACACCTAGAGTGTTTCGTGTGTTGAAATATTGCCGGAAATGCAGCACATTTTCGTGAGTGAAGTATCTTGTAAGCACGCCACAGGACAATGCACCCTGCTGGAAAATTTATACTTCCTACATCGTTTCGTTGATTGAAAGACAGCAGCAACCCATATACGGAAGAGACGGAAGCTAACGAGCGGCCATAGGACACGCGATCCTACTCTCGTTACTTGTTCACTCCTGTGCAATCCTGGACCAAATATATAATTTTTTCTGGACTTTAATGAAACGTGAATGTTGGTCTTCCAATGACTCGTACTTTTGATATCGGAGAATTCGATCTATGCACTACTGTTTTTGGAAAATTGAGGAACGAAAGAAACCAACGCTTCGATAGATGTAACATATGTAAGTTGTATTTGGTGAAAAGAGATTAAATATATTCAAAAATCCAATATTCTGCCGGTGTAACACATTTGATTTAAACACAGTGGATGTAGGAACTATTCGTAAAGCGACTAATTCAAACAAAAATTTATATAATATCGTTTATTAAAAAATTTGTATAAAATAAATGATTTGGGTATATTTCCAGACATTTTATAAATAAACTTTACATCTGGTACCGCGAAAACCTACTGCGTTGGACACATCGCATGGAAATGACTGTGTTTGCATTACTTTTTAGTATTTTTTAATGAAATTTGTGTAATTATTAGATTTAAGTACGGTCACCCTTTAAAATTAAGAAGTTTATTGGTATTCAGGCTTCACTTTCATCAGGACAAAATCTCAAGGAGAGGCGAGATTTCCGGTCCTCCCAGTATATACATATGTATTCCCTCTTAAAGATGGCATAAATTCAATTGGTGTCGGACCTTTGTCTTTTGCCATGGGCATAACAAATCACTAAATGCATACTGATATTTGAAAATTCAACTTTGAAATCAATATAGAAAAAGTAGGGCAGAAAGATAAATTTATTCTTGCATGGAATAATGATTCGAAGCACCCTATATACAGGCTGTGTGTCATTACAGGTGGTAAATATTTTAAGGAGTGATTCTATATGCTAGAATAAGTCGAAAATCAAGAACGACGAAATTACGGTGGAGGCTTTGTTTCTTACTTACCGATATTTAAAAATTGGGCTCTGTAACGCCTGTCGCATGGCAACTTGACCTGCATAGGGCAGGTCAGGCAGTGTACGTTCAGGGGAGGTCAACGCACGAAAAATTCACCGCGCAGAACGCATATTTACCGATGCATCAGAAACGATGACCCACGAAGCCATGTGATACGCACACGCGTCACGTTGTCTGACGTTAACCCTTTGACAATCTAATAAAATTACAAGTTCCAGTCAAAAAAATATATACTTTTTTAGATACTAGACTGAATAGAGCAGAGACAGAAGAAGCGAAGAAGATAATCATATATCCAGTGAGAAACTTAGATATCTATGGTAGACTAAACAGCTTGGATGCGTCGTCCTGCCCATGCCTCGCACGGGATAAACTGTCGAAGAGTTAGACCTGCCTACTTGTAAAAATTCACAAAGGCATATGGAAACCCGCCCGGCGCAATTCTCAAATAGAGAGGATGAACAATAATTCCAATACACGGTTTTGTCCATGAAACTCAACCAAACAGGGGGTACGCACAAAGAAATGTTCACAAGCATGCACAATATTTTCCACCCGAAAGCACACATACACTGCAATTGTCCCATCAGTTGAGTGTCCAGTTAATCACATACACGCGCACTGCCATTACTTTACCGAGTGTGTGATTACTTTACCCACACACAGAAAAATACTAAAATGAAGGAAAAAAAATAAATCCAAAAAACTAAGACGGAAACTAAAACTGCAACTAAATTGAAAAAAAAAATAAACTGCTTTCTACGCTAGAAATATTTCCCGTTGATTACTCTATGTATTCCCGTTGATGTCAGTCATCAAACTGAGGAAACGTTAGTCAAAAAATTCCACGCGAAAAAATGCCGAGAGTAATACATTCTTCACTACCCGCGTCTTCGTTATCTCCATTTAGCCCCTTGCATTAGCAAACATGTGTTTCAGAGATACATGAAGACAGATAGCTCGACAAAATTTCACTTTCGCGGGGTTTATGGCTGGGTCAAGACCGGAAGAGGACCTTGACATAAGTCATGCTCCCTTGCAAGTGGACATCGGACAATGGTTAGTAATTTGAACTGGTCGATGTTTGTTTTGCGAAATGACTTCGGTCGAGAATGCAGAGCCTGCAGCTAGTTTCGTGACATCGTTTGTCGTTAACAGCCTCAGATGTGTAAATTTCATTTGTCTGCAGACTCTAGTTTACACTTTTTAATTTAGGCATACATGGAAATTTACTAACAGTCCCATTTTTATGTACTAAACTCGCAGAATGTGGAACTAACACTCGCAAACGGGACAACTGTGGTGCATGTAATTTACATGGATACTTGCGAGTAAAATAATCGCGTTGTGTCTGTGGGCGTGCATGTGGGTGATTTTTGTAGACAAAATCGTGTATTGGAATTATTGTTCACCCTCTCTATTTGAGAATCCCGTAGGACCGGCTGTAACATGCCTTTGTGAATTTTTACAAGTAGGCAGGTTTAATGTCGTACAATGTGGCGTACGTGCGTCTTCATAAATTATCGCAAGAACGTAGTGTCGTATCACATGGCATCGTGGATCATCATTTCTGATCCATGGGTAAGTATGCGTTCTATATGGTGACTTTGTCATGCGTTGGCCTAACACTGAACGTTCCCTGCCTGACCTGCCCCATGCAGGCCAAGTTGCCGTGCGGCAGGCGTTCCAGAGCTTAATTTCAAACATCGATAGCTAATAAATGAAGTCTCCACCGCAATTTCGAAATGCTTGATTTTCAACTAATTTTGGCTTGTAGAAACACCCCTTCAAATATTTACAACCTATAGCAACGCACCCTGTATATTATTACAATATTGAACCTAGATAATGTTTCGTAACACTTTAAAAATACGCCATAACTGCCGAATGTAAATATAATAGAATACCTGGGATTACCTTCAACGAAGAACCTGATTGCGTCGCATTTCGTGAAAAAAACGTTTAAACAGAGAATTGTTCGAAAAATGGATTGATATCCTAGAAAATATAAAATGGGTATTGATAAATTCGATGTTAGGATAACCAAATGTAGTTGTAAGGTAAAAAAAATCGAGTATGCATTAAAACATTAAATGAATAAATTTTTGTCTTGTTTCATTAGTAAAATTCAATTGTTTGCTCGTATAAACCGGACTGTACGCATACTTATTGCGCGCCTAATTTGTGTTACTTTCAAGGATTTCGTTAATATTTTCATAAAGTATCTGAGTCTATTTTTTTTAAATGAAATTTATTCATGCAATGTCTGAAAATATGTAAGAATTATTTGTTTTATAGAAATTGATTAACAATCGAAATTGTGCAAAATTCTCATTGAAATCAGTCGCCGTACGAACACTTTCTATATCCATTGTAAAGTTATAAACCGAATGCCCTCACAACAATGTTACAATACATTTAATAGAATTTCTATTCAAAAGCAATTACTTTAAAATGTTATTGGAATTCAATTTTCTACTTTCTCCTTGATTCTTCTTCACAGAGTTCAGCTATTAAATCTAATTGCGACTGAAGAAGGAGATTCAATTTTAAAGCAAGGACATCCTTTACGAACAATAAAACGTTCGGAGAAACGAAAAGATTTCTGTACTTGCATTAATCAATTTTAATAATGAATATTTTTGTATTCAAGTATTACAATGAATGGAATGAATATTTGTGAAAAAATTTCATAGACATTAACATGCGATATTGTTTTGAGTACTGGATAAACATTAAAGCAAACTTGTTAGTTAAACCCTCTCTTAGCGATAGTAACAATACTTCATAATTAATGATAGTGAGTTAAGTTTCCTGAGTACGGCATAGATCGTAAAATATGACTTAAAGAATACACATAAACAAGAAAAGTTTAGATATTAATAATGACGGTTATTAAAATTGAATTCAACCAATAGAAGAAGTTATTTACGTCTCCAATAGCATACACAATAATTGAAAGTATATATCGTGTTTGAATGGCCAACCGATCAAAATTTCAATTTTAGATATCGCTGTGCGGTAATCTTTTCAGTTTTTTGCAACGTATGCTTTGAAATAACGAATGTTCGACGTATAACTCATGGTCAGTTCTGTTACACTTTCTTATTCGGTCAGCATGTAATAGGTCTGCAAGGATGATAAGTCGCCAAACGAATCGCTGAGGATACGGCAAAAACTGTTCCTATTTCCACAGCGCAGGGTGGCACGGACAACTTCCGGTCTGACTCCCTGCCGTGGTGGAAAGGAGACGTATATTTCTTCGCAGGGTAGACGGATAGATCAAGCGACTATCAGATAATTAAATTCCTTGTCCACCGGCACATTCTGAATATTTAAGCCATCTGCTCCTGATTTTTTCTATAGATCATCGCAGAAAATACCTGGTTTGATTAAAATACCATAAAGACCATTAATGGCAACATGTGCTGATACGACTTCACCATCGTTTGTACGTGCTACAGTAAAAATATGAAATCAATAATTCTATACGTTTACTAGCCAGTTTATACGTTCATTAACTCTACCAGTAACGGTGTGAAAAAACAAGACAAATGTGTATTTTTACTAGTAAATCTACAGGACAGTGCATATAAAACGGGCCACCTGCATAACTCTGTTTTTGACGATAGCGAAAAATACATAAGACAAGTCTTACGTGGTTTCGAGGGGAACATGTTCTGAACTTAATAGTTTTTTTGCCGAAAACATGAAAGGTCGTATTTCTAACGGGTGTGCTAGCATTTCTTCGGATACGATACAGAGAGCAAGACATGCGTTTGCTTTATATTCATTAAGTATATTAAGTTTGGCGGAGAACATTTTGAGCACACATTACAATAATAAATCATGTGATTAAGATGGTTATTTTATCACTACAATTCATTCTCCGTGGGCTACCACCTCAAACATTTACTCGGTCAATTTTCAACTCAAGTTTTCAACTCTTTTCATTTAAAAGAATATTACTATTAGTAAAATCTCGGAAGATATGAACCTGGGATGATCTTCACCTCCATAATCACATTTCCTCCCTGGAGTACACTAACTTCGTCACGAAAAATTCTTTTTTTTTTTCTTTACACATAACAAAACAATTAGGTGTGGCATCGTTAGATGGGAGGAAGACACGCGAGAGTCAACCGAGCGACACGTGCGAAACACAAAAGCGATCCCGGTCCTTTGTGTCTACGGAATTAAATTTCTGCAAGTGCGCATCCGAGGTGTTCCTTACGTCCACGCGATCGTTTCATATACAGGACAAGTCACGAAATTATCATAGATTGTAACTCTTATTTCGCTGCAAACAGAAAAACTGGCGGAGGGACAAGTTTAACGGTATAAAAAATATGTATATTCACATAACGTCAGTTTCATTCTTAAGTGTAAACGTGCACCAGACAAGGGCGATTACATTTTTTAAAAAATATGGCAAACCACAGGAAATTTTACAATGTTTGGACGAAAGAAAATCTATCGATAGGACAGAAGAGAGTTTTACGTATAGTCTCAAGTTCTTCGAATGCAAGAAAAATAATGCAAGAAACAAACTTCACGACTTTTCAGTAGAACTCCGCAATTGGTAGGAAATCATTGGAGAAAGAAACCCCATTGAACGACCGCCATAAGTAAGACAGATTGGATTTCGCAAAAAGACAAATGCGTCAGATAACTATATTGGAAGAGGAAAAAAAGTATACCCGCTTGCAGGTAGCACGAAGAAGAGTCAATAAAGGTTTGAAGAGCAATTAGCTTTAAAAGTGATATAGAGTTTGAAATTCATCGACAAGGTTTTAAAAAGTAATTGTGGACAAATAACATCTGCAACGTATAAACTGATGGTAGTAACTGAATTAGAGCTATTAATACCTGGATAACTCAGATACCCGAGTACACAGGACATATCCGGGAAGATGGCAATTATCCGGGTATTCGGGTACCCGGGAAATACCCGCGAAGATGGCAATTATCCGTATATGCTTTACGCGGGTATTCTACCAGTAATATTGCCGGGGCAACAAATACAAAACTTTTTTATTTATGTATAAATGTATACTTTGTTACGTGCAGAAACAAATATAAGAAAAAATTCAAAACATTTTTGTTATCTACGAGGGTAATCCAGATAGTAAAGACCGTTTAGTTTTAAAAAATTAAGAAAACATATGATTATTCAATTTAATATTTTTTTTTAAACACACAGTACCTTAATCTTGGTACTTAATCTTCTTAAAGAGTTTCTGGGTGGAAAACGTTTTGGAGATGATGGCGAATTTCAGCTTGCAGTCAATAATTGGTTAAATGGACATTTGTTTCTCAGTGTACACAAAACGGATATTCCTTCTATTATTTAAGAACCTCAAAGGATCGCCCGTTTCAAGTAATTACAAGAACTGGTGGAGTTGAATCTTCCGCACTAAATGGAGCGAATCCTTTCGCAATACGCGAGTGATTTGTGCATGTCTACTAATTCTCGAAATATTTTACTGTAGTATCCTCGTACTTTTTTACACATAAAAATAAGTTAAAAGTTACTTTTAATGACTTTGTCATTAGCAGTAGCGTCATCATCCGATCAGATTGCAAATCTAATTACCAAAGTTTATGTCCATCCTTCGCCTCCTTAATATGCCATCAACTAGTGAAGTTCTTAAGTATTCCCAAAGGAAAGAAAAGACCTTCGTAACGAACTACTATATTTTTCTATTTTATTCATCAGGTTGTACAAAACATTATTTGGATACTTGGCAGCCGAAATACACAGCAATTGACAAAGTTAACATGTTTCTGAAATTTCAGACGTAGTATGTTCTTTTTCACTCTTCTGAACCTGTGGAGTACACATTCATGTCACCTATCGTTTGTTTTTGGGTTCTGCTATAACCCCCAATACTTACGTTACACACAACCAAGAGTTTATTCGTTCAATTATACCAAAATGTTTGAAGAACGTATAACTTTAACGAATACGTGTTTTGTAATGCCAGTGCTCATCTGTATCTTTTTTACAGTCTACAATTTTAAGAACCGAGGTACTTAATTATTATTAATCAAAGTAATTTATTATTCTTTGTGCTTTATAAAGTCATAGAATGAAGCCAATTTCGCCAATCTGAGGAAAGAAATTATAAAATCTCTTAAGGAATGATTTTCCTACGGTGCAGTACCTTCGAATGAAACGAGAAATTAACAGAAACAACAACGCGAACAATTTTTAGAAGTATTCCATCAAGAGTTTGCAAAGAGTATAAGAACTACAACGCAGAAAAAAGAGCAAAAAATAAGTTTTTATATTATATATGTAAAATGTACGACAGGATAGGCTATGATTCGCCATCAACAAATAAATCGAAAATATAGTCACATCTTTTTTTAGGGAACTCTGCTTAAAAAAATATTTCAATATTTCTGAAAAATACGAACATCAGACAGACTTAATGGATTTTACTTTAAATTATTATCTTAACCGGGTCATCGTTTACAGACAACTGAACCTAATAATTAGGAATTCGCTGAAATTACAGCCATTGGCGTTTACTAATTTTTATTTGACAGATTAGAGAGTTGTAAAGAAATGCTAACGTTCTTCAAGTCTTTGATCCTGGATTAAAGATTTGGGTTTTATTTGGGTTAAGGCTCAATAATAAGCAGCCCAAACAATGGAATATTAATGATTATATGGCATTACAATTGCATGCAATAATGATATATTCACGGTAATAATGAGACGTTCGAAATGATAATATTTACAGGATGTATGAAAACGAGAGGGTGGCAAATGTATGATAGAAAGGGACGAAAAATGTGGACGAGGTGTTAGATGTCAATGAAAAAGCTACGCCAGATAGACAAAGTGAGGTAGATGCGTGTGTCATATCATAATGTGAGGAACTTGAGGCGAAACCTCATTGATCGGCCTTGTCTAGTTTCACTATCTATACACAGATTGCTCATGCAAAATGTGTTTTGTCATTCAGCTGAAATTAGTCGAGACATTATGATGCATAAAACGCCCTACACACGGTGAGACTTGCCTCGAGGCCAGGTGTTATTGATACAGTATCAAATGTGAGAGTAGACAGCATGAGACTGACGCCGCCTCACATGAGACCTCATCTTGAGGCATGCCGCGAGACAAGTGTCATCGCGTGTAGGGCATTTTAATCATATGCCACGTACACTTGTGTGAGTCCAGATTAAGAAACGATGCAGAAGGAGCCTCTCACTACATATTCGCTTGACTCGCTATTGTTTCGTACGTGCAAGAACAGAAGGGTAGCCCTTCGGCTGCCACGTGCCGAATTCCCACAACTAAAGGTGAATTAAGGGGAGCTGCTTCTCCTACACCGCTCCTTAACCGACACCATGGGTGCATGAGAGTGTACGACATCAAGTTTTATTTTATTTACTTTATTTATTTGTAAATTGTACGGGTATAAACCCAAAGTGTATACATAAGTAAGAACTATAACAAAAATAGGAAAAATGAAGACAGTCACACAATATAATATTAAACAAAAAGGCAATTGTAAAGAATTTATAATAAAACATTATCTAAACAGTGCGCAGTGGCAAGTGTAAAGATTTTTTAAAGCTAGGAATAGAGCCACTGAAAAAATCAACCTTATCCGTAACTGCGTTGGCAGATTTTAATATTCGGTTAATTGGATCACTAGAACCATATGTAGTTTCTACGGTAGCATAATGAAATATATATCTTCTTCTAAAATGCCTTGTGGGTGTATAAAAGTGAATGAGTTGTAATAATTGAGGGCAGGAGATTTGAGCATTTATAAGTTTGAATAAAAAAGATAGATCGTTGACAATACTGCGATCATACAAAGAAGTCATATTAAGTATCTTTAGTAATGGTTCATAATCATGATCATTGCGCAACATGGGTCTGTTTAATCTAAAAGCAATATGCCTGATGAATTTATGCTGCACTCTCTCTAACATCAGATTATATTTTGAGAATTGTGAAGACCAGATGACTGAAGCATACTCTAATTGAGGGCGGACTAATTGAATATACAGTAGCTTAATGGTGTAAGTTTTTCTAATAGTACAAGAAACTAACGTAAGATTCGCCAGGTAGTTTTCTATCGACGAATGCAGGGGTTATTACACTATCCCTAATTGTATGTTCCTGTATGTGTATTCCATTCTTCGTCCCAAATAAGATCATAACTGTTTCGGGCATCAGATTCTCACTTTACTGCCATCTCCTACTCCGTCGAGTGGCGCTTACAATATACGCGATGACAATATTTTCTGTATACTTATTGTAGGTGTCCGAATATTTTTATGGCGCCCCAATTAGATATTCCTAAACAAAATTGTTAAGGATATTTGAATTTGCTGCGTTGCACACTACCGTGATGCGTAAAGTGATTAATTATAATAATTAGCGTCAGATGTCTCCGAGCACGCGTGAGCTCGACTCGTTAACGCTCATCCTTTTCTATTTTTTTTTTACACCGGAAAGCTCTCGAAGCAGATGTACTACAAGTTGTAAAGTTACCGAAGTGCGATCAGTTATACGATTACAGAAAATCGATCCTACTTTTATTTCATTTTCCATCTCTTTGAGAGTAAGACGAACAACAGTTTTAGTTTAGTCTTCTCTTCATCGTGTTATTTTTTCTTATAAAGTTATATCTAATCAAATATTAGAATACAGATATCTTTATCAAAAATCCCAAACAAAGTCTAAGACGATATAAAAATTAAGTCAATATGGTATAAGCTTCTCTTATCTCGACATAATAATAAATCACGATAAAAAAGAGTACATTCATTTCCCCCATAATTAATCAAGATGTAAAGCAAAGAAAGGGAAACTGCCATGGTGTCCGAATATTAAAGTTATTCACTGTACGTGACGCTAGAAAACCAATTTACTCTTGGGTTTGTAATCCCCGCCTAATAATATATTGTACGTTTTTGATGTGTTAGCATCGCTGTCTACAATAAATCCTAAGAGTCCAACACTATCAAGCTCAAATCCATACTAACAATTACCCCTACATTATAACTGTTCATCAAGGGAAAGCGAGATCGAATTCCTAAGTAGCCGTTTCCTGCTACTCGTAATACGACGTACATGATAAGGCATGCACGGATAGGGCGCCATTTAATGCGGATATTGCTTTGACCGAATTGTGATCGGATTATATCAGATCATTCCATAAATAAAGTCGTTTCTTATCTTACATTAAATACACAGATATATCATTTGAAGATTGTTTTCTGTTCACCTGAATTAAGCATTTGAAGGGTTCATATCAATATTTTCTGTCCGGATAGAGAACTGAAAAATGAATGTAGGCGGGGTCTATTTAAGGCACTGTAATCTTCAAAACTTTTAAGGTGTATGTCAGACTTTTCTGATGGACGAAGCAGGTCGATGCAGACCGACCAGCAGAATTCGATAACGAAGTATCGATGTCTGTAATAGAAGCAGAAGCACGTTTATCAACAGAGGAAACAGTAAAAAAAACTAAATTCTATCAGCGGTACTGTGCATCGATATTTAACAAAGATTGGAAAAGTATCGAGACTGGGAAAATGGGTTCTCCAGAAACTGTCACTGACAAACTGTTCTACGCATGAATAATTGTACATCATTGCGAAATCGGCAAAGCAATCATTTAGTTTTTCACCGAATTGTTACAAGTAACGAAGTATGGATTATATGTAACAATTCTAAACGTAAACAATAACGGCTAATGCCAGGTGATAAACCCATTCTGCGTTCAAAACATTTTGAACTGTTGAATAAAGATCAGATTATAACAGGAGACATCTGTAGCCAGCAACTAAATCGATTTCATAATACATACTCGAGCGGAAAAACGACAATCGCTTGTGAAAAGTAAAAGAATCCTTTTCGATCATGATATTGCTTGGTCACGTACGGCTAAAACAAGACTGGTAAAAATTAGGGGGTATAATTAAACACCGTACTTAGTATATTTGCGACTGTTTTCTTTCTTGTACGTGGATAGAGTTTCTTACAAAGTTCTTTTCTGACTTGGCATCCTTTGCAACTTGCCGGGTGGTTGCTTCCGCAGTTTATACGTATTACTTTTTGTATGTTTCCAACAGTTCGACAGTCTTTGGTTAAATGTGACTGAGCATATTTGACACAGGCCGGTTTCCTACTACTATAGTGATGTGCGTGTTACTTGACATCTTGTACATTGAGGACTGTACGTCTTTTTTTTGGTCGCGGAGTTTCTACGTTTACTTGCATTTCACGCAATTTTTTTATTCGAAATATTTCATGATTCTTGTTACATAATTCTAATTCAATAATAAACACAGGTAATGGATTTTTTGTTATTTCGTGCACTATTAATTATAGTTTTAACTGAGTGTCCCAGGGAGTTGATTTCTGCTGCTTTTTTCCCTTGCATCTTGTAGCCAGGCGAATTCTCTTTCGAGCACGCGGGCGCCGAGCTTTGCCACCTAGCGGCTCTGCGTGAACTATGCCCCCGTGGACGGCTCGCCGGCACACCGACAAAAAATAATCCCACGTTTTTTTATCTCAATATATTATTTATTTCGCGATAAAATATAGCCTATGACGCTCCGGAAAATCTAAAGAAGCTATTGTGAAAATTTCATAACAATCGATTCAGTAGTTTTTGAGATTTTTGCGAACATACAAACAAACTCTGTCTCTTTATTATAATAGTAAGATAAGATAAGGTAAGAAACGACACTATCTATGGGATAACGAATACACTCCTTGTAGCATTTACTACTTAATAGAGTATTTCAAATATGTCCATTCTAACCTTTTTTCAGCACTGAATGCATACCGGTATTAAAAATTACTTGTACTTTTCAATATTTTGTAACGCCTACATTTCTTCAAAACATTATAAACGTCATAATTTTGCAGCTAAAATACAAATTTCAATATCCAAAATAGTAAATAAAATGTAAACTTATGCATGCGTAATAAACGACAATGATTTGCTCAATACTTTTGCTAATGTCATTGCATTGAAACATTGCTGGCGTTTAATAAGTTCAGTATAACTATTATGGAAATTCAATTCAGACTGGTGAAGTAATTAATATGTTTGACGATATTGAAAGGAAATATTCCTGTTCAATTAAGTATTTCCGTTGAGGTTACTGATACAAAGATTAATTTGTTCTCCAGCGTTATATCTTTGAATATCTAAATCCGTGCACGCAGTCCGTAAGGGAATCTCATTAATTATTCACGAGCAAATATCCGTGACGTGAAAGCAATTACCAATTGTTCCTGTCGTTTAACGTGTAGCTAGTAGTTCGAGCAGGAAATCGATAGTAAATATTAGACACCACTGATCACCTGTACACGCGGTATAATTATTTGCGTTGTATTTTGTGGTCAACAACATACACTTGTTTCCGCGTTTCTCATTAAAGGGACATTTACTTTTTGTTTATCTGTCGCGCATTGGTACAGTGATTTAAAAACGTAACAAACCGTGCGGTTTCGCAATTGCACTTCGAGCTGTGCACATATTTATGGAGCTTACCATTTACATACAAACATCATATCTTTTTAATTAAAAGGAAATAATACTGCTTGCGATGCGTGTACTAAAATTTATTTCTACCACAAAATGTGTGTACATAATTTTCAATTTGAAGGTTCGATAGTAAATTTCCCATCAAAATTATGTTTACGTTATTTGTATCATTTTTGTAATTTTAAATGCAATCAGAAATAATTCGTGTATAATTTATAGATTTAATTTCGATATTTTAGAATAGAATATATCTGGCTTTTAGGACTTCAGCACGATAATGGTTGGTCACTAATTAACTATTTTTACTTTTTCGGAATTAAAAACATTTCCACAACAATTTTGCAAAAAATAACGTGACTAAAAAATCCGTACGCTTCTTTCTACAGTGTCTCTTAAGCAATGTATACTTAAACATTCAGATGGTTGACTTTACTTTTGTTAGAATGATTTAATTGTTCTGAAAAACTAATTTTCGTTTCTTTCGAGTTACTCATAAAGTAATCGAAACGGGTGACAGGAAATACATTTATGGTCGAAATAAGAAGATTTTGCTAAGAAATATTAAGCAATTAAGATATTTCACTCACTGACTTCTTCATTAAAAAATTCAGTAGGTTGAAAAGAATCTTGAAAAAAATTGTGCATACAGACGTGTTAGGAAGATAATAAGAAATTCATAGATGTAGAAGAAGCGGACCTTGCACGAACAAGAAGAGTCAACATACAGCACAGGTCAAAGAGCTATAAGAAATCATGATTCTTGAAGATATTGCTTCATGAATTATTGAATTGTGAAGATTTTTATTGATAAAGATCGAGGTTATATACTTTACGAGGGTCAAATCGACAGTAATGCAACAGTAGTTGCCCAATTGACTCTACCCAGTTAACTCGCAAAAACTATTACAAGAAAATCTGTGAAGAGTATGAAGTAAGTCACACGATTGTTTGGAAACATATTAAAACGCCTTGGAGTTGATAAATATAGTCGACGGAGAAAGACATTCTTCGTCACTTCTTATTTATCATAAAGCTATACTGTTTTTGGAAAAAGTATAACAGTATTTAAAATACTATTCTAGTATTAAGTTCAATATTATTTTATCCAATGCAAAAGCTCCTTTCTCACTTTTGCTGGAGTTTTGTTTTTAAATACGCTGTTATTATTAATAATATTGCGTATGCTTGAAATTAAATTATTATATCGGTAAACAATAATATAAACAGTTAATATCAAATGTGCTGAATATGTAAGTCAATATAATCTATATACGATTAATTCATGCTGTGTTCCCTCAATTTTCCTCTTTCAACGCCGCATCTACTAAATAATCAGGGGTCATTATTTGGAAAAGCAATTCATTTATAAATTGGTAAAATAAGAGAAACTCATAATACTGACTTAAAATATTTTAACAATTACTTCTTTTTCAGTGTTACAAATAAACGATAATGAAATTATACCTGATTTGAAGTTGTTGTTATTTCAAATGAATTGGTATTTTCCATGTTCGCAAGTAATGCTATCGAATGGTCGATTCAAATAATGTTTTAAATTTTTATTTTTTACTACTGCTTTACTTTCGCTTCAGAAGAAATAGCCCAGATTTAGCATATTAGTTTGGGCGAAGTATATTTTAAATTGTCAAAGGATGATAAAACCGTAATATCTGAAAGTTATTGACGTTAATTGGATGAATTAAATACTATCATTAAAGAAAAAAGCCCTTCACTTGCTAACGGAGGAAGAATTCCATTTTACCGTGACGACACTTTCTTACGTTACATAGTACGTAACAATTCAATAGGAACTCATAAGAAACTTGCTATTGAGGTCTAGCGTTCACGTTGGCGTTTTTAACTTATTGTTAACTTAAAACGTAGATCATGTCATAAACCGCGGTCCCTTGGACGCTGCGTAATTTGGTCAATTTTTGGAATCTTCGCTACTGAAAATTCCAGGAATACAATACTGCATTCAGCATGACGGGGAAACCCCCCCGAAACAAACCCATTCTGTCAGTCAAAAAAAGAATTCGGCGTAGAAGGAAGGAGGCTACTTTCTTCACTGCGAAACTTCAGTTAGGCTGCAACCACAGTTTAGAAAGCACTTTAGAACGCATGAATACACAAAGTTACGTTAGAACGATCGCCTAGAGAACACCTTAAAACGCTCCAAGTACACAAAGTTTGATGATAGCGCGTAAAACTCATCACGTACACAACTTACAATAGATGTAATTATATTACGACAATTACACATAACAACGAGCGCCGAAGAAAACACCAATCTTAGGATCGACACGTAACACTTGCATTATTAGAACTGAGAAGTCGTCCTTCATATTCTTTTGCCTTAGCGGAATGAGAGTATTGTCCTTTCCCATCATTACAGAACCGTTTAAGTGACAGAAAGTTTAATAATTGCGGGAAAATTGCGAACACAAAATACTTTCAATGTGAATAAAGGAGACTATTATATTCAAACGTAAATCCGTCCAAGGTTGTAGATTACTGGTGTTATTAGTTTTTTACTACACTATTGTCATATTTAGGAATTTTAGTTTTTTAATAAATCTAGTATTTATTTTCAAAGCGTTATAAGATAACTTTCGTAGGGGCAGTACTCGAAGAAGAGTTCTTCCATGTATGTTCCGAAATTTTTGCAAAGTTTCTCATGTCGTTTTAGACCGAACATCGGTAGAATAAAATAAGCAGGAGAAATGTACTGACACGTAACTAAGAATGAATACTTTACACAAGCACTGAACATATACTTTTAATTTTTCAGATTTATAAGCAGTTCTGTCGCAATAGCTTAGATATTCCAACACTTTTGTTTGGTTATCACGCAAGTCTGTATTGTCAGTGTATATTGGCTAACTTTTCTTTTAACGTGCATACATATGGAATATGTCAGTGATTTCTCGTTAGTAACAATCCTTGAAGAAGTATGTTGTCTCATTGAAACATAGGAACGCGACCATGAACTTGACACACAAATAGTTAAACGAATGTACAGCACATAATTACTTACAATTTGATATCTTTTGTTTGCCCAAAGTTATAAGGACCTTTCCCACGAATACTAGTAAAAATACTAATGCCAAAATTCGATTACCCTTATAGGGATCCGCAAATAAACAGGATTTGGAAGAAATCGATCATAGTTAATTTCATGCTCAATAGAAATAGATAAGCTAGCTGAGAAATGGCAAACAATCCTATCTAACAGCTGCTATATTTTATTGAATAATTGCATTTTTTGTTCATACTACGATATCGCAAATGATAAAGAAATAAGGCGACGGAGCTATTGCACATATCTAACAAATTTTCTAGTTATCTCGCACTGTTAGCTGCAATTATTGATACATTTTTTGGCACAGCTAGAATCGAGCTAAAGTAGTTGTATTATGAGTAAAATGGGTTCAATTTGTCAACGTAGGTTCACGGTAGGAAAGATAACAAGTCGGATGTTGGCCAACATTGGCTAACGGACCCTTGATACTTATCTTTACTTTTCGTGCCAGAAACAATTATTTTTAACGGTTATGACCCGGCAAAGAGAGAAGACTTATTTCTTCTTCCATATTAAAGTTGTGTACGATTGTCATCTACTCATTAATTTCCTATGGCTTCGCAATAGTACTTGAGAATTTAATTTGTTCAACTTCTTCGTGTTCAAGCCAACTTATGAAATAGGAAAACTTTCACAGAATTCGATGATACGGAGTATACCTCTCTAAGTTCGCTCCACAAGGTCCATACGCATGCAACTATATTACTAAACATTCTTATAAAATAAAGGAAACACCGTATGAATGTGAAATCATGTTAACAAACGCGTACAACTTATTAATTCACCGTGAAACACTGCAACGGATTATTTATACATTCATTTTTACAAGAACAAGGTATTACGAATGTTTCAACTTCAGATTTTAACGTAAACTTATAAATGGCAATGTGGAAGAAGGAATGCGCTTTAGAAATGTAAAGCAAGCATAAAAGATTTCCATTTCGAACGAAATGTCAGTCTTATTATTCGTTTCGCGGAACATTAAGCGTGAACGTGGTTGGCACGATCGTTACTTTCGTGAAAGGATCGGACGACCCGGGAACATTGAATCCCGATCTCGTTTCGCCGCCTTTTCAACTTCTATTATCTTGTCGACCGAAGAACAATAGGAAGACAAAAAACTGCTCCGGGCTGCAATAGCAATGAATTTCGATACAGCTTAAACCTTTCTGAATCTCAGACGTCGCCTCGTCAATCTACGGGTAAAAGCAGTGGAAAGAAAAGGCATTACTCAGACTTTGTCGATGTTCATAGAACAAAAGACATTTACGAAGATACAGCTGCAAAAGTAAAGACCCTCTTTCTTGCTAAAACTTTAAAATATCGTGGCGAAGATAAAATAACCGATTAATTTAACAATTTAAAATACGACCTGTCCGTTTCTTCAAATACATAAGTCGCTTTACGTTAAAATATGATATTTATCATGCTTTCGGCAAAATAGGCGAATGTGATATGTTCAATTTATTTTACTACAGTCGACGTATTACGAAAAATCAGACAATGTAAAATATAATGCTAATAATATTTTTGTTATATATTTTACTCATAACATTGAAAACAATGCTGTGCAACTATTTCTTATAGAGAAAATTAAAGAATTTCTTCTAATGATGAAAACAAACCGAAAACAATTAGAACTGTAATCTTCGATTTTCAGAACTAACAATCTTTAGGGCATTTACAGTTGCCGTGTTACGAACAACGAGTAAAGTGATATAAACAAATGTAAGGCACGATACAAGGAAAAGCATTCTATGATAGATCACGAACATGAAACATGTGTCTACTGCAAAAGGTTTCAGGAAATTAAACATTCGAATAAATCTGAATTTGTGCGGGGCATATGCATGCTGTGGAACAATCCCGCATGTTGCACACATACATACGTACGCACGTATAAGCATGGAATTTTTATTACATTTGAACCGAGAAAGAAAGAATGAAGATGGATGTTCCCATTGATTTATAAAGTACAGACCTAAATGTACAGATATACATACACATATTTCGTGACGTGAATGTACATATATATGTGGATACATACACATATTTATACATAAATCACAGAAGACGTACAATGATAGATTAAGAATAATGTCTGCACCGACCCAGTTGGCACTTCTAAATGCAACTGTATGAACGCGAAAGTGCACTTTTGTCTTAACAAAGTTATTGTAGCTGTCAGTCACGTTAGCCATTAACTGTAATGCGTGTTATCATCAAAGCCGCCGTTGCATATATTGGTACGTGAATGTATTGAAACAACATTATGTTCACAGCTAAAATAGATACAAATTACACAGTATACTAAATATCATTAGAAAACACCATGCATTGTGTAGGGGAAATAATCAAAGATAAAGCGTGTACATGTAATCGAAGTTGAACCCAGCATATTTAAGTTACATTTTTTATTGTAAAAAAAGATACTACAAGTCACAGAGATATACAAATTCTCTTTATTATGTATTTTTAAACAATGTGAAGTGCGTAACACAAAAGTTTTTACTATACACTGTATGTACTTTATATCTATTTTAGTACTGAAATTTGAAACACAGAATAGAAAACAGTAGGTTTCTTTTTATGGACGATTTTGTTGATAACATTTTTCGTTTAGAAAAAATACCAAAATATAATAGAAATTTTGGTGTAAAAGATTGTGAGAATCTTCAAAAATTTAATCATCAATTTGGAAAGAAACAAAATAAACCTCTGTCAGAAAGGAGGTAGTGTAAATCCATTACAATCCTGTCTGAAACATTTCGTCATATTTTTAAAAATTACAAAGCTAGTACGACGTTCGGTGTCTGGTGGAATATCCTGTATAAATTCGATCAGACAAATATGTAATTTCGTTTCGTTAACAGTACGTATCGAACATTTCATGCGCTCCATTTTAAGGTGCAATTAAAGCGAGTGTTTGAACTTGCTTCATTTTTGCAACGAAATTAAATTTACGACTGAAATTATTTCGATCGGAATAAAATTTGAAATCGTAAAGTAGGAAGGAAGAATTAAAATTTCACATTGCAGTTTCCGGAGAACTTCGATAGATCCCTAGATTCGTTTAAGTTCTAGATAGTTAAATTAGTGCGGCTGTTCCATTACGCGCGATGAATATTTTAATGGCCACGTTCTTCTTCAAGTAATTTTCTGCACTACCGGTCTTCGACTCGTTGTTCATCGTAAGATTCTGGTAACACCCTCGTACGATCCGTGTCCAGGATATAAACTTACCTGCGCCATCCGGATGGCTACCGGGAAACCCGGAAGTATGCTCGTTCGATTTTAAGAGTGCTATGAAAACGTTTTCAGCTCACGATGCTGTTTTACAACTATACTACATTCCAATTCTAATTGCCTATAATTCTAATCGCATTTCGCTCTTTCGAATATCAGAATGCAAATCCATTTTCGATACTGTATAACAATGTACATGTAAACTTGACTGAATGAAATTCGTAAATGCTCATTCTCACTCATACGTTAATTGAGCCTTGAAAATTGTTTGTAACTCAAATAACGTTGATTTTTGGACAGATGTTTACTCGGCACTTTACGTTCAGTTTATCAAGTACTCTCAATCCTATAATTCATGGTACATAATGCAATTTGAAAACTTCAAAGTCACTTTGCAATTTTCCGAAATATGATCCGCATAAAAAAATTACAATTATTTATAATATGTGGCTGTCCAAATACGACGTCTTTTATTCAACAATTTCTTTCTAATATCAACGAGTCAGAAGTTATTTTAGATGGCAGTTCATAGTGATTCACCTTGTATATTTTTTTTGTATAATATTATAAAGACAATGAAAGTATACATATAGAACGTATCTCATACACTCACATTTTGATTGCTATTAGAGTACAATGAGATACTCTTAATATTTAAAGACGTAATTCCTTATGATTAACACGTCGAGTACCACAGTGAAAACAGCCATACCTAATCAGACACGATATAATGTAACTACTTTTTATACAAATCGTAAAGAAAAGAAAGATTTGAGTTCTCAGCTGTGTTCCTCCATTCCTACATTTGTGTTTCAATATGAAGTTTGCTCAGAAATTTGTGACAATCAATAATTATTTAATTAAATTAAATTTGAGACGCTGGTCATAGGTGACCCCCACGCCAGTCAACGTTTTAAAAACATTATCAGCTTCGACGCTGCTTAAAAAAGGTAATGTAACTTTGATCTTCCATTTGCAAGAAAGAAGTTTAAAAAATGTATCATTGCAAATTTTTGTCTATTAGGAGCAGAGATATTTTTCGTTGATAGTTTTCTAAGTACACTGGTCGAAGTGGCTAAAAAATTGCAATGGTTACCAAAGTCACAATGTATCAAACTATAAAAATTGCTATGTTCACAGAGAATTAATTTTGAAACAAACACGCATTACGTGATTAGAGTGTAATATTCATGTAGTATACACATGTATAAACTACATAGGACATGTTTCTATGCATAGCTTCGGATTTGTTGGAAACTTAATAAGGTATAAACTTTTGCTATGCGCATATTATATGAACCCCATTAAAAAAAAATCAATAACATTACACCACGTCTCTGTTAAGTTATACTATCGGTAATTAGTTGCTACATTGCAGACGTTAGGCGCCTATATATTTTATGCTCTGCATTATTCAGGCACGATTTGACATTCGTCGGTTATTGCGTTACATTCCTTGGAAATGTATAACAACTTTCAGATGCAATATAAAATACGAGTACAGTAGTACCTCGATTATCCGAACACCGATCATCTGAAAATTACTCATCATATGTAAGTTAGCAGCTAAAATTGTCAGTAGCGATACTGTATATCCAATTTTATACCAGTATGTATTTTATATTCTAAAATAAAATTACAATTTGCATACAAAACGTTGTTACAATCTAAGTCATCCTTCTAGCAACTATAATTCTGATAATCGAGGTTCTCCTGTATACCTAAATTAATAGAATAATAGCAAAAATGATTCAATCTTGTATAGAGGCAATGTTGAATTTAAAAATATTGAATATCGTGATTTGTTCGCTTTTGAACAAGATATCAACGGTATCTCACACATCTAACTAAATTTGTGTGAGGGGTTCGGAAGTAGAAAATGACGTTGTTACTCCGTTGAAATACGTTTTTTGACGAGTGTTGTTCCATGGTGTTGACGACCCAGAGTAGCAGAGCAACGTCACAAGTAAGAGCGATGTACAACGAATTAATATTGAACGCTGTTATGCATAATTTATACGCTTTCCAGATGCTAGCTTCCGACTAATCAGCGGCCAGGAAAATTACCTGGTGTCGAGCGTCGCTTCGTGAATTTTTTCGGCTTCGACTCTTTTTACCTTTTTTTACCTGTTACGCTTGTTACAGGTCGGCGTGCAGCTTGGCGTGATTGAGCTTGCGCCATGAAGATATACGAAGATTCAAATTAATGTTATAAATGTAGACTCCTAGATTCGCAACACATTATATACTTTTTTATTGAATTCATACTATAACTTATTGGTAGCGCTTTAACTAACTACTAAAATGTTTTGTTCAGTGGTCACGCCAAACAGGTGAAGTTAATTTTTTGTAAGTTCCATATTGTTTTCGATTTCAAGTGTATTATGCTTTCAACGGTAATCAAGCATACTTCAATATTGTTAATTACAAGTTTCTTTTATTCGTTAAACAAAAATAGTAAATTCGTGTTACAGCAAGAACGTACTGTATCAGGGATAAAAAAGACTTTGTGATTGAAGTATCAAGTTGCCTTACCGATAACATACACATTAGTAGTGTGTATCGTTAGTGAAAAATGAAATATGTATATTCAACACGCTGTCAGATCATAATTTGTGCTACGTTTACGCTGCAGTCGTTGGAAATGCTATTTTTGAGGAGCTTGCTTAATTTATACCTTCTAAAGGAAAAACATTGGAGATATAAGCCAAACGCGTGGGAAAGGCTTTATTTGTTCAAATTAATTGAAAAGCAATTATCTTGCAATTCTAGAATCCACTTGTTTGTTGCACTATAGCAATACAAGAAGAATACACGTAAACAATTATGACTATACAAAAATTGTTATTCAAACTGTTATGAATGGTTAACTGATATCTATTTTTTGATTGTCTATATTCCTTGCTAAAAAATAAAATTTATATTTACAACGACCTTTGATAATGAACCATACATCATCATTGTGTATGATGGGTCATTGCACGCTTCTTAAAACACTCTATTACGAGGTAAATAAAAAAGTATATCATTCCATTTAAAATAATAAAGTTGACCCTCATATCTCCTCTGATCTTCCACCTGCGAAAAAACTATTAAGATCAAATTATGTTCCGCTATCGTCAAAAACGAGCGAGTTATTCAGGTCGCCTGTTTTAGATGCTCCATCCTGTATAATAAGAAAATACTCGTTGTTCTCTAAGGGATGGTTCCAACTGTAAGAACTGAACGTGGATCGAAAAAGGATCGATCGATACTGCCGTCAAACTTCTTTTCAAACTAACGGATTAAAAAAAGAATCAGATTTTTCGCGTTACAGAAGTTCTTTTATGTACAAAATATTAATCAAACAATACTTATAATTGTCGCAGAATATGCAGATTTTCAGATGTATTCATGGTGCATACTAAATACTTCATTTAAACATAATATAGATGAAACTAAATTAATTGAAAATGCGGCTCAAACCATTGTTTTAACTTCCAAAGCATAAAATTGGGTACGCGAACAGAAATAATAATAAAAGTTCCGCGTTTGTAGGATCAAACCGGTGAGTTAATGTGATTTATACGCTATGTGAGCTTTTATAGTCCACTATTATAATTTTGCTTTCATTTAGATTACATCCGACGTGTGCATATGTTAAAAGTAACAAACGCTTTTTTACAGAGTGTACCACTTAACTATATCACTTGAAATATTTCCGTTGTAATTGAAATTTCGTAAAAATGTTTTCTATAAAAGTTGCATAATTTCGTGGGGGCCAGTATATGATAACAATGACTTCCCTTATTGTTATCGTAGAATTTTTCTTCAAAATGGCTACCACTTACAAATAAATAAAATATACGAATCCATTTAAAAAAAAAACAAAGTTGACCTTCTTATCTCGTTAACCCTTTACAACGGAACAAAGCCATTGTTACTATGCACTGGACCCCACAAAACTATGCAACTTTTGTGGAAAACATTTTTACAAAATTTTAATTATAACGAAAATACTTCAGGTGGTATAGTTCAGTGGTACAGCACGTATTTTACGTGTGTAATCTTATCGACATTGCCATATTTTATGTCTGTGTATCAATTTCGTTCATGTTCTCTAAAGTATCGTGTAGAGAATTATGGCTCCTAAAACACGTTGATCTTGATTCAGACGTGGAAATTTCGTAAATTGCATTTGTTAATATTTCCAGTAGACCGTTGCAGAAATAGTATCGTTGTCTGTTTTTTCTTGGATCAAGTAGTAAAGACGAATTACGGTCTTAAAGCCTCTTATACGTACAAACACACATAGCCGCGTCGCGTGCTCCACTTTCGACGAGAAGCTGGGCATATCGGGAGATGTTGAGAGTTTCGCAGAGGTTGCTTGAAATGGTTTAACGACCAGCACAGAAGTCAAATCCGACGTTATAGACGGCGGTTTAATGACAGGAATAAGTTTTGAATTCGGAATTACCTTAGCTTCGTTGGCCACAATAGGAAAGCCGAGAAAAATAGCGGTGCTTAAATATTTGGAAAATCGACATTACTTCCAGTTGAACCGATCGCTTACCACAAAATCGAATACGAGCTGAATGGACGAAAGTGAATGTCGGGAAACAGGAACAATTAATTGAAAACGTTTAAAGCTTTTATTACACTGTTCAACAAATTTTGACTTTTCGGACTTTTAACATTCATAATAGTTTCATATAGATTTTCGTACCCTCAATATGAATCTGCAAACCGTTTACTATAATCACCTTCAGTTTTTGAAAAAAAACAATTTTATAAAAATATAAATTTTCAACTTCAAAAATGCTTTATGCTTTAACAGTAATAGTTATTTGTTTGATTGTTATGAGTCGAAAAAGGGCTAAAATAATTGTCATATATCAAATAAAGTCCTTTTCTGTGTTATTTCACCAATATTTTGCATGATAACGATGCATTATTAATGGTAACTAATTTTCTGAAGTATTATCTACATTATTTTAACAAACTCTAGGAACTGCCAACTTAGCAATAATGAATAATCATCGAAGCATATTATAAGTGCCGAAACATTTTTTCGGTGTCAGAATCAAGCAATATTTAATGTATTGTTTGTTATATAGGAGACAATGTTTAAAATAAACAAAGTTTGTCTTTCAATTAGAAGAAGTATTTTAACATGCCAAAAAACAATGAATTCCTTAGATCAATTATGAAAAGATATGCAGAGCAATAATTTCTGATGTACGTACCATAGTGTCCGAATATTAATAAGAGTCACCATATCTTCAAAGTAATAGAGTTCTATATCTTATAAATTGAAATGCTACCAACCATTCGAAGCGTGGAAACAAGATTGAAACATGTAGAAAATGAGTGACTAATTTCCCTTTTTATTAACTTCAAGATGCTTTACAATTTGTCCAGTAAGGACATTCGGTAAATTGTTTCCACAGTGTTGTGTGTTAATACCACGTAGATTCATTTCTCATTAGAAAGCATCTATATAGAATTACAAGGTACGTTGTTGAAGAAGAAGGTCTTTGGGATGCTTTCTTTGCTGTATTCTAGATAAATTTACTGTATTTAGCTTATTAGCTAATAAGGATCATCATTCGGTAATTGTGTAGTTTCTATTACTCACTACGACACACAAAATACAGAAACAAATTAAATGATCACCCTAGCGACTTACGAGGGACATATGCAACCCACACGCGCCGATTTTTATGAAACTTATACGGGAGATAGTTCACAGAAAAATATTAGACACGTATTTTTTTTTATCGGCCATCGTCCATAGTGAAAGGGTGATATAGCCCTCAAAGTTGAGGGTTGAAAATATATTTTTTGGAATATTTCGAAAATTAAAGGGTGTAGAAAAAAAGTTCTTCTTTTCAAATTGTGTGTTTTTGAATGGGGAAGAAAGTCACATAAAAAAAAAAATAAGAAAAAATCAAGTGTTTAAGTAATATATTAAAAATTACAACTTTTTAATGAATTTTTCTTGAAAAATGTTGTTCCAATTTAGTGTAAATTTGTGTATGTGAACGATGGATGAGAATAGTTTTGCGATAATTATTAGATGCATTTTTAACATATTATTTAAAAAAGATTTTTTCTTAAATTTTTCATATGAATATTTCAGAAACACAAATTAGAAAACAGAAGTTTTTCCTACGCTCTTTCCGAGATATTCCAAAGAATATATGATCAACCTTCAACTTTGAGGGCTGTTATCACCCCTCCAATACAGACGATGGCCGATAAAAAGAAATACGTGTCTAATATTTATCTGCGAACAATTCCCCATACAAGTTTCATAAAAATCTGCGTATGCCGGTTGGATATGTCCCTTGTAAGTCGCTAGGGTGATCGTTTAATCTTGTTTTGTATTTCATGTGTCGTAGTGACTGATAGAAACTACAAAATTACCGAATGACGATCGGGTTTAGTAAAGCTGAGGGCGAACGACGAATTTCAACGCGTTGTTACAATTACAAAGCTGTTAAATCGATATTTGCTGTAGGCTGAAGTGCAAATACGGCAATAATCCCGGATGCAATATATAATTATGCCTTAGGTGGCACGTTATTACAGATATAGGCTTGCACGCGACTCTTGCGGCGCAACTGGCCCATTCTCTCCGGAGGCCGTTATCTTCTCCTCTCGGTGCATGTGCTCGGCTAGCGAGTAATGCGAGCCTCATATGTAAATCCCATTCTGATTAACATCCACGTGTACCAACACAGGAAGCCCTTACATCACCGTCGGTATCCTTCTCCAATCCCGCTTGTCCCTAAACCCTCTTAACTGCCGTGTGACGTGAATGGCCTTTCCATGTATAAGTTCGTTGCTGTCGCCTCTGCCAATATTAATTTCCTCGCCTTAATAATATTCGCATTCGCACCGTGACCCGTGGAAGCCGTTCAAAGAATGAATACGTGTCGATATTCTATCTTAAACCATAAGCTCACGCAAACCAATCAAATAATTTAGTAGAGCCTGCAATGTCCGAATTAACAGGAAAACATAATTGTTCAAATAAGAGATAATTCGGATAAGTGAACGTTCGCAATGTTCGTGTTGACCATTGCACATAGTAAGAAAAATAATCCTATTATTGATAATGAAGATGAAATAATAGTAACATACAGAAACTATTTCATGTTGAATTTATGCATTACATACTGTTTTTACTCTCTACGTTTCAAAAGTTGATTAGCGTATTAGCTATGTACAGAATATCACCGTTGATGTACTTTGAACCATCTCACAAAAGTATAGAACGATCTGGATGAGCATTCTTTGAACGAAACAAGGTTTAATGCACAGGGTATTAGTAAAAAGCATTCAGAACTCATAGAACAGTACTTAACAAGCAGAATAAAAAATATCTAACAAATATGGGTTGAAAACTCAATACTGGCCAAATTATAAACAATTTTCGGAAAAATTTCTTCTACATACAATTATTTACAGTTCGGATAGTATGAATTTTTAAACCCATTATACGTAGATACGTTTCTTTCTATTCAATAACAATTATCTACCCTCTAATATGGTATGTACTGTTTTAATATTCTGTATTAAGCGCAGCTAGTGTAAGCAAATCCTGGCGTATTAGCTGCTAATGCTCGGTTATTGGTATTAAAAACAGCTTTAAAACGTTAAAATTTTGAAGTTGTCATATTGCCTCTTTTATACTGCAAGCTGCAGATCTTCGCAAAGCGATCGAAACGTTTAATACGATATTCTTGTAGAACGAATAATATTCTTGTACTCTGATTGTAATTGTTTTTAGAATCGGGGAAACTAAGGTATTGTGAAAGGAATTCACTTTGATTGTTCCAGGAACAAGTAAACGTAAGGTTAATAGATATTTGGACAAGAAAGGAAATATGCGCGTACAGTGTATTACTTTCTGTTATCAGGAAATAAACTATTCGCATGCTAGGACAACCGGATAATGGCGTGTTTGCATATTGGAGGTTCTACTGTAACTGCGTTCAAAGCTATTGGGGACACAGTTATTCTTCTTTAAATAAGGCTGTCGTGAATCGATGACGTCGCTTTGGTTACACAGGAACAAAATTGAAAATTTAATGGGATTAATAATTGCCAGTTTTCGGAGTCCTAATTGGAATTTCACGATTTTCTCATGTTTGTTTGAAAAATAAATATACACGTTTTTTATATTAAATATATACGCTTTCCACCCGGGGGTAAGAAAGTATAGCATGTTATTTAACAAAGTAAAGTTGAGTTTAAAATATCCGAAGACCCTCCGTCTATAAGAAAATTATTCCTGAAATGTTATGGCTCCCTCGGCATTATACAACTTTTGTAAATGGAGTCTTTTTATACTACAATAAAAATATACAATATATTAAACAATCAAGAAGACAGAAAATGTTAAAATTAATTAGAATTAATATAAATTAACTCATAGTCAAATTAATTTATATATTAGTGAATACAAAAGTGTTTCTTTAGCAATAGATGTTAACAAACTCTTCATTTTATTGTTTTATACTTTTTAAGGCCTTTCATTGACAAATGGATGTTTACAGTAATTGTTTAAACCTAATAAAATGTCAAGCAACATGTTCGATAGTATTATCCATTTTAACTGCTCTATTGTAGAAAAAGCAATTTAAAGTAGAAGAATAATTTATATTTATTAGAACGACTTCTTATGCAAGACCCGTTTACTTACGAACAATGTATCACGTTACGTACTATTATGTCGCAGTATGACATGCCAAAATCTTTTCGCTACTACATCAGTGCAAGGGTTGACAAGGGGAAATTTTCTACATTAGAAAGCTAGTCTTAACCCAATTTCCGCGAACATTTAATCGGTATTTACCTTCTGACATGAATGGAACACCTAATGCGCAGCTTTAATGGCGGCAGACATGACATCCCCATGCTGTCATGTATGTAATTACTCATCTTTCTCTGTTATTAGACATTGCAGCTAGATTATAAACACAAGATTGGATCATAAATTGAACGCATTTATTAATATAACGAAAAATAACAGAATTTTAATTTCATGATGTATACAAAAGTGGGAACAAAGTAAAAGTATACTGTACCCATTTTTTTTATTTTTGCTATTCAATTTTTCAACGTGACTAATTTTAAAGTATTTAGCTTCGCTTTACGGTCAAAAGTCACAGTTATACAAACATAAATCAATCGACAGGTCGACCCGAACGTACCGAACGTAGAAACGCAAACGTAGAATTGGCCGTATGAAACACGCTGTGCTTTTCTAATATGGAACATCGATTCAGCTGACACAAATCAAAATAAACGCATACAGGCAGTTTAACCAATCCTGTTTAATTATTTGGACTCTCATAGTAATCAGATATAATGGGGAGGTTAATCAAATAAAACATATCATTGGAATTGAATGCTCATTTGATTCAACAATTCTAATCAGGGTGTAACATAGTTTTTTAGCCTTCAAACAAGGCCGACGCCTCAACAGTTCGTCGAAGCCTTCTAAAATCGGGACTAAGAGAGTGTGTTGCTACTAAATGACCATTGTTTCAAAATGTAAATAAGCAGAAAAGATTACAATATGCTCGAGAACACCGGAATTGGTAAATTAAAGATTGGGAAGAGGTCTTACGGACGGACGAATCAAAGTTCGAAATTTATGGTAATAAAAGGTGAGGTATGTACGGAGACGTAAAGGTGAAGCATACCAGGAAACATGTTTGACTCCAGCGGTAAAACATGGTGGAGGGTCGATAATTGTTTGAGGGTGTATTTCCTGCTTATGGAGTGGGAGATTTGATTGGCATTGATGGGAAATTGACAGCCGTACTATACCTACAGATTCTGCAGCAACATGCAGTGCTGTCTGGGCATTGACTGATTGGTAACTTTGTCTTCCAATATGACAATGATCCCAAACATACTGCCCGAATTGAGAAAAGTTACTTAAAATATTTAGAGGACAATGAAACATTAAAAGTTATGAATTGGCCACCTCAAAGTCCCGATTTAAATGTTATTGAACACGTGTGGGATTATTTGGACAGAGCTCAAAGAAAAAGTGAATTGTAAAACGCAGATGAACTGTTTAAGCTATTGTGACCAAAATAGCAAAAAATTTCGAATGAAATAATTAAAAAATTATACGAAAGCTGCACAAGAAGAATCGATGCTGTCATCAAGGAAAAAGGAGGCCACACAAAATATTACATTTTTCTTCGAATTTATAATATCTTTGTATAATTTCTAACAGTACACTATACAATAATAAATAATATTGATATGATAAAATATATATGTTAAACTTAAAGTTGTGTGCTTTCTTTAGCGGCAGAAATGTAAAGTTGTAATATAATGTAGGTTGCTTAAAACTTTTTAAAAACAAACAGCTCAGTAAATGGGACACGAGACGAACTGTAATTTTCGGTGTACCTAATCCATTTACAAAAATTCATTTTCGCACAGCAATTCAGCGTATTTTAAAAGTAAAAGGTTCAATGTGGTCAGTGACCCATATTTCATCATAATTTTCCATATGTACCAATAAAACATACTCCCCTTCATGTTATTGCGTTCTTACACGATCGGTAATTGGGTCATTTACCTTCTATTATAATTATCGATCATATAGAAAAAATATTCAACCATTTGATCATATACCTATCAGTTTATATTATCGTTACAATATTACTGCTCCTTCAAACTGTATAATAATTACTAGTTATTAATTATTATTCCGATCCTTATGATAAGAAGGGAAATGTGCGCGTACAATGTACTGTAATACTAACAATAAGATTTACAAAGTAATATGCTATTCGGGCAATAGATCATTCTGATAATAGAATGTTCAGATAATAAATGTTTGTATATTAGAGAGTCTACTGTATTAAGTAGGAAACCCAATAAAGAAGGACCAGGCAGCGCTTAATGAGGATTGCGCAGTTTAAGATGTTCAAATATAAGTACAAGGGAGAGCCTAAACAGCGCATTCTAGCATGTCCGGGAATCCCTTTAGGAATGTAGCCCATATTTTTCCAAATGAATTTCGCTTGTCACGGAAGAAATACGTTTTCTATTTCACCGGTTTTGTGAACGAGGTTACCTCAGTCCAACAGAGTGGAGAACGGAGCAGTGTGAAAATGTGCGAGCGTAGAGAGAACCGAAGAGGGAACGCGTTCACCACTAGCAGTAAAGTTTCGGCGTGTGCTGTTCTTTAAAGCATCGCAAATCTCTCCGAGAGATTCGCCCGACTATGAGTACCGCATCTGAATTCTTCACAGAAATGAACTTACTCCATCAATATACTTTCTGTCACGCGAAATAATGCATATCACGAGAGGTATATACCGATAAATTCACCGTAACTACTACAGTTTATACAGTTGGAACAAAAAATCATTATGCGATAGAAATTTATTGCGACGCAGATCAATGAATATGAAATACGCTTGAATTTCAGCTGCTTCGTTACCCTGGTATACGCGAGTATTGAAATTTTCCATCCCTATTGCATTTACTATAAAACGTTCCAGATCCCCACATTCATACGCTGTTCGCAAGCTGTGTTAATCATATACGAGTTGTTAATTTTTAATCAATAATTAGAGTCTGTGAAATTGTTACTTTCTGTCCAATATCAGTCGGCTTATTACGATGCTTCTTCATAGAAGTTGCTTGCAATTTCACAATGACCGTGATAAATGTAAACCGATGATGGGATGCTGTGCGGATTCAGGCATTATCGTAATACATATAATTAGCATTAAACTCCACGTTTTTGGTTCTATGATCGTTGCGGGTATAGAAACCTTCGTGTCGTATGTATTTGGAAATCGCACAAATCAAACATAATAATGAATAAGTGCTTTACTGTTTGTTGACGATAAGACTGCTGCTCGTATTTAGTCACGCCAGAAGCATTGGTATCACTGAATATTTTATTCATAAATCAACGCTGTACGGTATCCCTTATCGTGCATATGAATGCATTTATAGCGAGGCGTTAACTGTTTATACGTGTTGGAGCTCAGCGGTAGAACTGAGTTTACTTGCACGAACTTTGATAAATTGTGCACAATGGCTTCAGAGTAATCATTTACACGCGATATGTCAACAGCCTGAATTATCTGAGTAACATTCGATTTAATTTATAAAGCGCTGTAAAATCGATTGATTAACACGTTGAACGCTGTGGCGGTCTCCGGGAACTGATACCTCAAATTCAATTTAATTAAATGATTACTAATAATCGCAATATTCTAAGCAAATTTCATACTGATACAATAATGTAGGAGCAAGAGAACCCAACTGAGTACTCAAATATATTTTTTCTTTACGATTTATATAAAAAATGGTAAATTATGTCGTGTCTGATTAGGTATGGCCGTTTTCACTGTGGCGTTCAACGTGTTAACAGTATGCATGGAGTATTTCTAGAACAATTTTTGTTTAACACGTTTAGGTCGTTTCATATGAAGCTTAAATTAATAAGTTGTTAATAATTTGATAGAAATTCGAAATGTTTACAATTTTGCTACTATATGCATGTAATGCAATTACATACATACGTTTACAGCATGTGCTATATGAATTTACAGTGGTACCTTAAATGGTAGCATTGCAATGAACGACGATAAAATAACATTCTTCTTGGATAATTCAATCGAAGAAAGAGGCTTTTACTATTTAAGTATACAACTCAGTCCAGTGGAATACAAACTTATGCAAAATTATGTAAATTGCAAACACTCATTGTATTAGAAAATACCAAATACTAGTATTCCATCCACTCTATTATAGAAATAGTTGTTGGAACTGTTACCTGAGACCTCAATATGTAACAAATAAAACTTATTTGCTATCAATAGTTCGATATACGTACAACAGAGGTTACTTTATTTTAAATACTGAGTTCGAGGAGTCAAAGTTTCGTAAAATAGTGACAGTTCAGAAAACAAATTAGCAAACTCGTAAGCAAGCAAAGAGTCCAGTAGCAAATTCAGTCTAATGTCAATATCAAATCAATAATGAACCAGTTATGTTCGACGCGTGGAATTCCTTAAGTATTATGTAAAGTACTGCGTAGCACACTAACTTACTCTCTGCCATGAGCCTCATTTGGGGATATCAAGTATTTAAGAATATTAAATCCGTTGGAAGGCAACTAAAATCTATAGAATTACATAACAATTTTCGAAAAAAAAAGTTGGAAGTTAACGGGTTGAAGTGTCCAATGAGAAGCTTTTCTAAAATTCCTGTACGTCCTCAGGAGAGGACAGGGTGAGAAAATATGCAAACCGTGGGGGTGCTACACGTGCGCCATTGCCTTGCAAACTACCTAAGTGTTCCGACTGGGATACAGATACTTTATGGTGCGTTAATTTCGATTGAGAAACTGAGGAACTTCGAATCCTTGAAAGTCTGTACCGAAACTTTCAAGAATTTGGAAGTGTTGTGTCATAAATTACTTAAGTTCACAGAGTCCAAAGATGACGCAAGCAAATCTTAGTAAATCTAAAAAATAGTACGAAATCACGTCCGCACCATAAGCTCCATCTCTGTCAGTGGCCTTAACATGAACTTTGATAGAAATCCAAAGCGACTGCATTTGCACGCGACATGTTAGTGGTGTGTAATTTTTTCCTAATTCGGTTTTCTCATGAAATTTCAGTCACGACAAATTAAAATAAAAAAAAATTTCAGCCACGAAAGAAAGTTTAATTTAAATTTTTTAATTAACTTAATTACGAACTGTTGCACGTACAAGTTTCAGAGTACTTTTTAACAGCGCTTATTAAATTGTCGTGATATAAACTATAAAATAAGTAAGGGAGAATAAAATTACATTTAATTATAAAACTTGTTTCACTGGAAGTAAAAAAAATAATGTGAAAAATTACAAGCTGCACTTTTACGTGCAAAGTTCAGAATTTCGAATGTAACGTGTATAATTTTACCCTGAAATAAAATTTGTATGCATTGTATGAATAGTCCTTTTTTATATTTCGACAGAAACCAAAAACATATATTTAATTAATTCCTAACGATTGTAACAATAAGACAGATAAATTTATATTATAAAAGCAAAATGAATAAATAGCAATTACTTCTGCTAAGATTCTGCAATATTTTGCATTAGTAAATATAGTGAGTAATGAAAATATTCGGACACTAGAGTATACTTGGGTATACTCGGACGCTACTGTTTTTATAATTATGAAATATATGTACTTTATTTAACTAACATATAAATATTACTTTGTAGTTAACATTAACTGAAAAGATACGTGATTATCGTATTACAAAAATATTCGGACATTAGGCAGAAAACAACGATTTAAGCATTATAGATGCCAATAAGACAGGCATGACGTTTTGTTTTTAAAACATGTCTTAGCCTGGTAGAATTTGAAACTGTTATGAACGCCCATTTTAATAGCACTCTGTATAAAGTTATCCTTTAAAATATTCAAATACTTAATCTTATCCACAATGCCATAAATTAAAACTAATCTCTCTACACCATTACTCGAAATACAAGAACATTTCGTCCTTTATGCTTAAAAGTCAATTACAAATTCTTCACATGTAATTCTATATTTCTTTTACGCTATACAATGACCCACTCATTTGAATCAGACACATTAAACTTACTTTCGTCTACAAAAATTACGTCACTCCACGATTCGTAGTCTTTGCAGACAAGTTCCTTGACGAATTTTAATCGTTTCCTCCAACTTGCTTCATTGATAAAGGGCCTGCTGCGAGCAACTCGCTCATTATAACCGTTTTTTAAGTAGTCGTCGAACTGCTTCAGGATGCACATTGTTCTGCGTTACCTGAAATACCTCTGCTGTTAATGTTGGAGCACTCAGAAAAAGATTTTGTATTCTTCGTAGAATTCGTCTTATATCTGTATTATTGAGAACTCTTGGCCGACCACTTTGCGGAACTGATTCAATACGATCTTCATTATTGAATCTCCTTATGATGTCGGCGACAGAACTCTTGCTTAAATTCAACATCTCACGGTATGACTTGCCCTTTGCCGGTAAAAAATTACAATCTGCCGTATATCAAACGAAATATTTCTGATTCTGCGACTCATTCTCACGAAGGTGATACATAAAGCTGAGAAATTATGAAGAACTTTGCCCTCTAGTGCTGCCGCATACTCAAATGTTTGTCAACGTAACACATTCTTCAGCTTCACGAATTCCTAGAAAGAATAATCCGGGAAACGTACAATCTGTCCAAATATTGTTGTAATGCGATAATCATGAACCTGCTCAGTTAATGTTAACTACAGTGTACTGTTTATAACTTACAATTAGCTAAAGAAATCCCCATACACTTTGTAACTGTGATAAATGACTTATCACAAGGACAAAGAGTGAACATACTTTATGCACGAATAATTAAAATATAAGAAGATAAATCCAAGTATACCCTACTATTAAAATATTTTCGTTACTCACTGTAATTCGTTTACAGTGGTCGATATTTGATTGATGAATCATTTCGTATTTTTTCTATTTACTTATAAACAATAATCGAAAGGAGATACTTGTGCGTACTGTATGCTACATATTAAAATCGAAGAGACAAATAGTGTTTATGCATATGAACATCAATTTGAAGAGTAATACACTAATAATATTTTAAAATAAAAATAAAAAATGCATACAAGACAAAAAATTGTAAAGATGAGTTGGTTTACTGTGTACACACTTTGAATGTTCAACATTATTTTATTTGTGACACGGTGCACCTTCGAATAATGCAATCCTTGGCTGATTAAGGTGGTATTCTCGGAATTCTAGCATTTGGCGGACCGGGAAGGTGGAAACGTGATAGGAACCGCTTCCGTTCGCTACGAGTCGTAATTGCGCAATATCCTCGTTTAATGTGACGTAGTTAAGCTAAGTCTGCTCTAAGTCTGTCAAACAAATGAGTATTCAAATATTTGAATTTCATACATAATTATTCTGATGCCTTTAAGATTCAGTTTACATTCTAAGCTATAGTGATTGACTGCTGCATCTATTCGTGTAATTTTTTAAATTATAAGTTCCAAAAAACATCTGGGGACATGAATCACGTTACAGGATACTTTAGTCAAATAGTTTAATACCTGTCTCGATATAATTCAGACGCAAGACGACGATAGTTAAGCTTTCACTCACTCCATTGCAACAGTTTAAATGCTTCACCGACTTTATATTTCATCTATACAATGGCAGGAGATTTCAGATAAATTCTAGAACTGAAAGTAGCACGAAGCAACTTCTGCCAGAATATATCTGCTCAAAAACCCATTTTTCACGGGATTGAGGCAGGATTAAGGGCTACTCAGCTGTAAGTAAAACTTTCTCGCACTGAGAAACGTTACCAAAAAAAAGAACTTAAAGTCACCGAAAAATGTGGTAAATTCTATTAAGACAACTTCAAACTATATTCTTGTGAAATATGTAATACAAGATACAGTAGAGCTTCCAATGTCTGAATTAATGTAGAAACATAGTTGTTTGTATAAGAGAAAATTAAAATAATGGAGTGTTTATTTCAATTATTGCGATTATGTTTCAAGCAGAGGAATGCAAGTTTCGGTAGTAAAAATTAAAACAAAGTATACAGATATTTTATTTGAAAGTTCCATATCTTATAAGTTGCTAGATTGCATCAATTTATTAACGTATTTTGCTGTATCAAATATCATTGTCGTTGTTCGCCAAACTACCTATAAAGGGGAAACCACGATCTGATCTAGTGCTTTTTAGATGAAAGATAGTAGGCTATAAATATAAACAAATTACAACGAATTGACCGCTCACAACAGAATTTCGATAATTCTAAAATTATGATTCTCTTCGAACTTTGATGCCCTAATGTTTTGATTTGTCGATTCAGAATCACGACTTCATTTTTTTAATATAATGTTACAATTGTTATCTTCGAAGTTTACGATATAATGAAAGCAGGACAACGTTTACTGTTCCTTAACACGTTCCCTGCCACAGTGAAAAATTCCGTAACTAGTCAGACGCGTGAAAATAAGTTTCTATGAATACATAACGTTAAAAACACGAACATTGAATTGTCTTATGATACACAATTCATTTGGTACTATTATTGTGGCGTTCGTTTTAATTGGAATATAAAGAATATTACCATTTATTTAAAATAATCGAATTTGATGCGTGGGGCGCATACGACCCACGCGGTACGGAACGTGTTAAAGGGTGGTTTTATCCGCAAGAACCGAATATGGTCAATAAATATTGTTCGATATTTAAATCAGACTACTGTAAACCTCAACAAACCAACAAGGATTTAAAAAAATTAGATTCTTTGAGTTTCCAAAATTCCCTTGTCAGCCATTGTTATGGAAAAAGGCTTTAGGACGTCAACTGTGATGAGAGTCGCCGGTCTCCAATTATATTTAATTAAATAAATATTGACTTTGGGAAAATTCTGAGTTATTCAATATTTCAAGAATATTGTAATACCAAACGTACATAATTGAATGCAGAAATATGTTTTCCCTTCTCGGTTTGTATTGAAAACTGCAATTTATATTGTTTTTCATTATGAATGTCTGTTTTAAACATGCCAGTCGACGTGTCAAACATTAAATTTTCGAAATTGTCGTATCACCTCCTTTTTTATGTGTTTACAGTTTTCGGTGAAGCGAATGAACAAATATTATACGATATTGATGTAGGATCAACAGCTTATTGATTAATATCGTATTCATTATCTCGGAAACCGAAGCACTGTAAACAGAATTCATGTTGGTTGTTATAAAAAGCAAGTAAATATACCGTTAAAACATATTCGAGTAAGAAAGGAGATGTGCATGTAGAATGTGTCACTATATATTAGAAAGAAATCTATTATTCACATAATAGAACATTTGGACAGCTCAAAATACGGATAGTAGAACATTCGGATCATAGACGTTCATACGTTAGAGGTTTTACTGCATTTATAAAAAAACAAATTGCTATCATTAAACACAAATAGAAAAGAAAGTGGCGAAAAGATATACCCTCCAAAATGCGTGATCTCACCGATGACTTCTACACAAACCACGCCACAGTAAAATTTAACAGAAAAGAGCAAATAATACTGAATAGACTTATAATTGGACACACTAAGGCTACGCATGGCTAAATTCTAAACAAAACAATCACACCATATTGTGAACTCTGCCAACAACAGTTAACCACCAAACACATTTTATTGGGCTGCAAGAACACAGAAGACACCAGAAACCAGCTCCAAATGCCTAACGGTATAGAAGAAATATTTAAAACAGAAGCAAACGAATGAAGTAAAGAATAACCATCAACTACAGTCCCTAATAACCAAGATGTTGACGCGACCTTAAATTAAAAGAAAAAAATTGCTATCAATTAAAACTGGTAGTATTTCAATAAAGTGTTCCACTTGCATAGGTTTTATGGTTTAATACGGCATGGCATTTCGGGGTGGTTGAGTATGCGATGTAAAGAATTCTACATTCGTCATCAGGTGTCCCATTGACCGTAACGTTTCTGAACAATGCTTGCAAATGTGCACACTCGTTCAAAAGCTCATCCGGTAACAATTCATTTCTGTAACAAGACACTGAATGTAACGAAGGAAATAATGAACGTGTAAGCATCTTCCCATTTAGCTTAAAGTGTCCTTACACTACAAGAATATTTGAGGGTAACATGGGCCGACGAGGAAATGTATAAGGGTGACAGGAAGCGTCTTCGCTGGCTGTTCACCGTGACTGCGCAATACCCAGGCTTAAACTGACGCACTTAAGCTAAGTCTACGTCTGCTAGCGGGCTCATTTCAGGACGTGCTATACCCATTTTAACCCTCTACACCGTGACACCCTGCCACCCTTTCTCTTTTCTCGCCACTAACTCGACCCTCCGTTGCTTGCGTCGACTCTCGTGATAATTAGAGAGATTCCTATTCCCTGAATCTTTGCTTCTCATCTGATTGTTCCTAAAACGCACAACTCCAAACAGGCCCAGACGGTCTCGTTTAAATACATTTGAATTTATTTAAATAGAGATTATACTACATTGCGGGTCGCCTTCGGCGCACCGACTACTTTTTCTCCGCAGTTTCAGTTTTTATTTAAATTGCAAGCCAATCGTGTGTGTTTCGCATGAATATGTAAGCACCGACCCGGTACAAGAAGTCAAATGATTTTAGTTTGTAACGCAAGATTACAAAATTTCTGCTTCAATGATATGCAACTTAGGATAACTGCGAAACATACCATGCAAACTGGAATCTATTACTTTTAACCGCATTATTTACACCATCATTCACAATGCAAGAGGCAATATTTAAATAACACGGATTATCTACAATTATTTACATGCATAAATATTTATTGTAAATTCATGCAGAATCATTATGACAATTTAATGGCGCCAACCGAGGTCTGTACAAAGTATAAGAAAATAATTATTGTTTGTTCGTTTATCTTTTTATGTAAGAGGATACAGAGAATTGTCTGTGATTTTCAACATAAACGTTTATTGCCAATGAATGCAAAACCGTTATTAAACACAAGAAAACAAATATTGTTTGTTTGTTGTTTGAAGTAGGAATAGCTCAAACTCGCAAGTAAATACTGCAGAACGCACACCTATTAATTAACGGTTTCACGTGAACATTGTAATATAAACAAATGCCATGAACAAGAAGAAACTCCAATATTGGCATAGCTGTTTAATTATGAGATATGCATAAAATAATTTATCAAATACACATGCTCTTGCCAAGTTGTACTGAAAAGGAATTTATTATTTCAATTAATCACTCGTGTCGAAATTCAGTAATATGTAATTCATTGCTGGATCTTTGCGTATTCTGCATATTTGCCTATGTATTAAGAGATTGATATTATTGCAATGATAAATCATGTAGTTGTACGCACACTTTACATCAATTAATAAAATATAAATTTCATTTTAAAGATACGAAAGACGAAGAGCTACAAAGTGGGTAAAAAACGATATAATTAGTTAAAATAAGCGCACCTTACTTGAACTACGTACATTGAAGGACTCAAGCTCCTCTTTTGCTTTTCTGATTATAGTTACACGGTACAGAATAATAAATATTCATATAAAGAACTTTAATGTCATTGTTTTCGAGACATTAAGATCATAGGTGCTGTTTCCTTTTCTTCTGAAAAGAAATGAAGGAACGATTTCTGAGAAGAAATCTGTTTTTCTGTACTATGGGCATGAGCTTTTAGATGGACACACATAATGCAAATGTATAAAACGTTTATTTATTTTTGCTTTAATTTTCATAAACTATAACATAATATAATTATACATCTTTAATCTCTTAAAGTGTACTGGTTCTTTCACACACCCCGCAGGGATTAGAAAAATTTAAAACGTTCATTATACTAACACGCGGCAGCAGATAAATTTTTTCAGTGAAAATTTTGCGATATTGCCAATTCATTTCGTACAGCCGACTTTCTGCGGCAGCAATTCGCGATTACTCGATCGCGAATTAACGAAATTTGCTTACGCTCCAGTTTTTCGTGCACAACGTTCGTTGGTCGCTCATGCGAGAACTGTAGCTTTCTGTTCTACAGACGCTACTATGCACGCTAAAGGTTATTAAATAGAACCGACCCTTACGAAAGAGCTGCTTGATATCCGGGTCATCAGGTTGACCAAATTTTCTATCTATGTATGTACATAGTCGTCATACATTTCGAACAATTGCTCCTCAAAGGAGATCATTCGTATTGGTGAAAATTTTACAGTAGATAGCTGATCCGCACCAGCACAGGAAATTAAATATCGAACAATCTCTTTGTTAGCCTTGAAGTATTCCAGCGACATGATTTATACTGCATTTAAAATGGTTTCGGTTCTTTGTGACAATTACAATTTAATTTGCAATTATTGAAACTTTACAGTTTTGATAACACTAAAGATTTACGTATGAAAATCAGAATTTGATCATGTCTTTATTTACTTTGGAATAAGAACATAAATTGTTAAATAATATATGAGTATTTTGTAATTTCACTGAGCTTGTTCTACGACGAGTTTCTGCTGTATAACGTGAATTCTGAGAAGGAAGAATAAATGGTGATGGCTTTCTCTCGTTACGTTTGCATGTGGAAGTCACGCAGAAATTGCACATGTTACAGCTTTGTTAATTATTTACTCCAGGACTATATCAATCATAGCGACTCCCAATATACAGTATGTTTGATTTGACTACAAACGTGGAACTATTTCATAAAGAACTTTAGTTACAAAAAAATTGTTTATACAATGTCGCTTAGATTGAAAGAGAACCATGAAAGAAATTAATATTTCATTAACGAAAACATGGACAGAATTGAAGTGGTACAGAGGAAATTAAGAGAGTGTTACACTTTTTCAAAATCATTCAATTATTTAACGCACTATAAATTCAATTCAAACGTATTTAAATTTATAATCACATCACAGTCTATATGAGGGGGATAGACAGAGAGTGGGGGAAGGCCGCAGCTCCGGTGGCCATCACTGATTCAGGATAAAATTATTAGCATTACGTTTATTGAGAAACATATTACAAAATCAAGATCGTATAGAATCCTGATTTACATCAAGTATACCAGTGATTCCAAAACTTATTCTGTCACGAAACCCTTATACGATGTTTCAAAAATTCTGGAACCCATACCTGCATTTTACGGACAATCCTCGCATATTGAAATTAAAATGTTTCTTAAACTACTGGTTCCTGATTGAAATAGGATAATACTTTTTTTTACAGAGAACAACGTGCTGCATTGATTAATGCATTAAAAATTATATGACACCATTTACAAAAACGCATGCGACCTATGCTTGATCTTAACACCTCTACCTAGCAGCATCCTGCTTGCATCCTACGATGTCACCCTCGATCTTCTGTAAATCCCTAAAAGCATGTTCTCCTATCCAGCGTATTTTTCGAAATATTTGCAATAATAGATTAAAAACGGACACCCTGCTGTTGGAAATAGTTTGTAAATTTTCTCTATCTATACAATATTCTCGCAAATCGTAGTTGCTCAATAATACGTCCGTTTGCTAGCTCATCCGCAAAAGGAATGCCTGCCTTCAGGTCGTCCTCAGCAGAAAGACCAGCTTGCCAGGAAGTCCTCTGCTGCCCAACACTTGAGACTCTTCCCCATGTTATAAATTACGTTCGTGTTTAGAGTCGTTCCGAGCAGCTCAGTGTATTCTCTTATACTGGATAAGCCATTTGTCGTAATTTTATTAATGAAAAGGGGGACATGGTATGCAGTATGGGATTAACAGACATCATTAATAGAAAGTTTACCTTGAAAGTAGAAAGGTTCGCAACGACGCAAGCGAGCATAGCTTCCCTGCCTTTTTGAACTGTCGTGTTTGTTATTGGTACAGTGAAGCTCGGTCCCTCTGAAACACAAGAGGATTATCTTCTAAATAGTTTGGTTTATTTTCATATTCAAGTTACTCCAGCATTGCATGTATGCTTTAATATCGGTTATTTTCTTTCTCTTAATTATATTTTAAGCTTTTGTATTTAATAATCAGCGTGTCATAGCCAAAACAGATCAACAAGTGGTTCTGTCTAATAAACGTTGAATAACGGCTTTGAAGGGCATTGCCGCCCTAAAGGCCTCAAAATGATAGGTAACCTTAAGAGTTTTTTTTTTTTAAATTTAACGGATACGAAAGATATTTTTAGAAGTATTCATGAAATGAAGTTTTGTCTACAATTTCGATTATTGAAATGTACAGGAAACAAAATGGCGGCATAGGGGCTAGAACGGCAGAACTATGCATTTGATGCATGCTAAAAATGCATAGAAAATGGTTATACTTGTAATATCTACGTTAAATTTGCTAGGGAGATATCTGTGGATGAAGGAAAATATTAATAAATGTGGAAATATTGAACATGTGATTTCATTTTTTATCCCAAAATTCAGGATAAAAATATGGATTACAGAAAAAGTATCTGCGTTGTCGCAAAATCATTATCGCATAGATGCTACGCTAGTATGTGTATCGGAGAATATTTTGGGCAAATGTAAAGTGAATCGGATGCATATTGCGGAACTTATACATTTCACCGCTTTCAAAAACACTGTTTTGATAAAAATATGTTTTAAGTTTTGATTACTGTCTTTTTGTTTACATAATGACGATATCGAGGGTTTAAATTCACTCCGCAATTCTGGGGCCATACAGTATTCCATATGTAATTTGAATAGTTTCGAAGAGCAGATATTCTGACAATACATTTTTGCAATACAATTTTCTCAAAAGTTTTTAATTTCATCGTCGTTTGTTTCTACACGGAAGTACATATTTGTTTCTCTTATTTGGCATGGTTGGCATAAATATCTGTTTAACCAAGTATAATTGTATGTTCTTAAAATGCCATGGGACCCCATAATTTACAATGATACATACATATGCGAAACTCATTCTCTTCGGGCCATTATAAATGAACATTTTTATGTACAAAATATGGATAACAGAATTACATTGGAAAAAATCTGTTCTGCTGCTTAATCACACGTCAAAATTATTTGAATTACGTAAGGACCTTTTTCAGATGGAACACTTTGAGTGTTAATAACGCAGTGATGTATATTGTAGTGCAGTCGTGTCGACTCGCGTAACTTTGCTCGCTTGGACTACGGACTTGCTAACTTGTTGGATATAATATCGAAGTATAGTCGGTGCAAATTCGGTTCTTAGTTGTTCGAAATATACTCAGTTTTATTTGGGTTCTCGGTTGTTCGATGATCTTCTCACTTTGGTTGGTTCCTCTCGGCTGCCTTTTTAGTTTTTTGGTAGGAGACATGTCGTAAAATTGAGGGTGTGGAAAGTTCAGTCTCGGTTGACACTGCTCCGTAAAATTTAGAATATCGCAGATGGGTTAATTTCCTCCTTCACTGTCCTATCGGAGTGAAGGTGGTGGTGCTAATGGAGGGTCCTCCTGCTGAGTCAAATTTTCCCTAAGGCATTTGCCCTTTTGAGAACTCGTGGCCTATGGACCTGGAAGTCATAAATTTGAGTCTCATTCACGGTCACAACGGAAAATTGTCAGGCATTTTTCTGAAGGCTCTGATAAACCCTTGAGACCTCCTAGGACTTCGCCACATGGCATACAAGTGTTGCATCGCAACATATATTTACAATTGCAATAATATCAATGGATACAGTGGTCGTCAGAGTCGTTGCAACGCTCGACCACTTAAATCGTGTTGAGTCCGACTGAGGCTTCAGGTGAAGACGTCGGATACACAAAAACCTTGAGCACTTCATTTCTCCCAAACCTCTAGAAATTTCAAACGCCTCTGATCAAAACACCCATATGGAATTTTCATCCAAGAGCTGGAAAGACAGCCCCTTTGAAAACCTCTCTGGTAACCGCTTCGTTTTCCTTGCTCTTTGCTTCGACGTTTATATCGCATTCCGTATCATTTTGACTAAGCAATAAATGCAAAGTGTCCAGGATTTGGATATCTATGGTAACAGGTGCATCGGTTGAGGGGATTCTATGAAACCGTGTGTCCAATTGAATTTCGGAGCATAGTTTCTATAAAACACATCGTTTCTACTACAAACACGTCTCACGTTCTCTAAGTAACTCACTTTCCACATTCTGCTGAATCGACATAGTGCTGAGAATTTACTGACACGAAATAGTTTGGTTTTGTGAGACATATCGCATGCGACAGACTGCAGACGCGAGCAACATAAGCACGTGCACTCTGAAATACCTCTGTCTAAACGCAGCTGGTTTGTATGTATATACAGGGTGGACCACGAAGCGTGATCAGCTTAGATTATTCTGCTCTTAGCGGTTCGATTCGAAGTTTTTTTAGTTAAAATAACATCGTTCAAGGAGAGCTTTAAGATGATTGTACCAAATTTTTTGTCACCCCTTTTTTTCCAGAGTTATCGAGGTCACCTTCTGTTTTTTATAGGTAAACCCACCATTTTTTTACACCCATCTTTTAGGAGATGCTGAAACGAATTCGGCAAGCATCATAACAAATATTTTTTTCTGAATCTAAGAAGACTGAAGAAAACTCCTAGTTGGAAGAATTTTGCAAGCCACACTGTTGTACACTCTCCAGAGCTGTTGATAGATTAGTATTAGTCATTATTGACTTGATCTGTCGCGTACTTTTCGTAAACATTTCGTTCTGTACCTTGGAACACATTTTAATTGTAGATGCATGCTTAACCATCAATGCAGACGTCATAGAAAGAACTAAGCACTCATTTCTTAACCGTTTGCGCGAGTGTATTGCTGCTAGTGGCCACCATTTTGAGCATCGACTCAATTAAGGTGAATGATATTTTTTTAACGTTCCTTCGGTTTAGATGAAGAAGAAATACTTTTTATGGTGCTTGCCGAATTCGTCCCAGTATCTCCTAAAGGATGGGTATAAAAAAATTGTAGGCTTACCTATAAAAAACTGAAGGTGACCTTGATAACTCTGTAAAAAAAGGGTTGACAGAAAATTTGGCACGATCCTCTTAAAGCTCTCCTCGAAGCATGTTATTTTAGCTAAAAAAACTTCCGATCGAACCGCTAAGAGCAGAGTAATCTAAGCTGATCACGCTTCGTGGTCCACCCTGTATACATACATATATGCATAGATGTGAGCAGAGTGGGACACGCAACTGGAACCACTTCGATAACTTTGCAATATTGATTTTAGCACGAATGGCTTCAAATGAATATTGCATAATTCCGATCATTGATCTCAAATTATGATTCTTTTTATCATTCATAGTTACCAAAATTCCAAAGACTCCTTCAGTCTTATTAATGCAACGCCTACGATGTTGTTATAAAAATAGAGAAATCATTGAACGTAGGACGGAAAAACAAAGTATCCCCTAGGTGCATGTTGTGCGGTTATGCAATAGCTGTTATGCATAGGAGACGACGAATTGGTTATACATCAATAATTAGTATCGATCACAAGTTTGTATTTTAATTTTATACAGTCCATTGAAAGTTGCCTAGTATTATTAAAGTTGAATGGTACATTTTTATTTCGATGTGATAAAATTAAATGAAAAGATCCCCACCACTTCAAATCGCATTGTTATAATTCAAGATTATAGGAAGATAATAATTATTGATAAAAAGAACGTTTTTATCACTGTTTCTTCTATTTACAGAACACATTTTTATTTATTTATTTAAGCTATGTAGTCAGTTGAACATCCATATTCCATTGCACATATCTTTGTATTGTAACTAAATATTAACTCTGGATATAGTAGTGTATAATTCTCTGTCGATTGGGAAAACGAGTTTCAACATGTTCCTGTAGATGATGCAGCTAATGTTTAATATACATGATCCATTCCATGAAATTTCGTTATTATAATTATTTTATCCTCCATAAGCTCATTGAAGCGATACTCTTGATTCAACATCACGATTTTTTTTCACTGAAATCGTCATGAAAACGAAAACACGTCTGTTTTAGTCGACGCTCTGCAAAATAATGTTTCTGAAACGCATTTTGTCGCTGCCTAGATGTCTTGTTATTGCTAAGGCAACTATCAGGAGGATGGGAGATTATTGTGACTCAAGTATCACAATCTCAACTGGACGAAAAACAGTCTAATCCTGGGTCTGGAATGACCCGGTCTGCACCGTCTGAGGGATAATAAACTTCCGGTAGTTGCTATTAAGACTATAGGACTGACCCTCTAAACGTATTCAAGAAATTACGATCTAAAAGTTAGAAGCCTACGGTAAAAATACGTTTGATATTTTCCTCGCTTGGCTGTAACTGGATATGTTATAATCGTTCATTTTTTGTGATGTAATTCCTCAAAAATGTTTGACAGTTTCTACTATTTCAATAGGAAAATGTACATATGGAATATTATTATTACATAAAATTTGATTGAAATCGGTGAAGTCAAGGATCCGTAGTCCCCTCGATACAATCTGTACAAAAGGAATAAATAGTGAAAGCGAAATTCTGTTCATACAAAATTGTATTCAAAACGGATTAGAGCGGCTAGTGAACAAGTCTTCAATTTCGAAAACGCTTTGAGGATGTTACGCTAAGTAGGCATGTACGAATTTCGTAAAGGCCACGGATAGGTAAAAGGGAGACGTTGGCAAGAGGGTTGAAACCTGGTGTGCGTCAACAGATAAGCACTGATCCTAATTGGGTAGACCGGTTCCCAAGCTAAACGGCTCATGGATTATTGACTGCATCTTGATTACTTGACTCCCGTCAATACAATTGAGAAATCGATACACATTGAATTCCCCGCTCTTGTTCCACACACACATTACCACTCGTTCGCATCCACGGAATAGTCATCTTTTATTTTCGATTCACTATTTGATATTTAACCCTTTTGGTGTCGACCGAAAAAGTTGAACCTGAGCGAAAAATGCCAAAGCAAACTGATGTAGTTTGGTAAGGTTTGAGAAAAAAATGATAAAAATTTGTTTTAAATAATAATTACAAAATTTAAATAGGAACATATTAAGAACTAAAGGAATAGTGAATTAATGACTAAAGTATTTCAATATTTGTTGAAAATTATATGAATAATATTTATTTAAAATTACAAAGAAAATTCGAAAAGTTGGTCATCTTTTGTAAACAGCATTTACAAATAAAATACATCGTCACTCTGGCATAGTTTGATATAGAACAGGTAATATAAAATATAAACAATGTGTATTCAATTATTTATAACAATATCACAAGTGTTTCAAAAGATAAATAAATAATAATTCACGCACCACGATATATCGTCGTCGGCACTTTTCGCAAATGTAGCCAACGACGATATATCGTTGTTTGGCACTAAAAGGATTAAAAGCTTTCTAAAATTGTACGTTAGTAATTTTTACTTTCTTCTTTCGTACTTCTAATGTATACCTTTGGATATTACTAAAAAGACTTCTTACAAGTGTCTCTCTGTCTATTTAACATAATAAGTGATTCAACAATGAATTGCATTTTTATTTTCATTCTGTAGAAATGTTATACTAACGTTAAACTAAAATGTATTCCAATTCTGAACTCTTTGCAACATGCACCGGAACAATTTCTCATTTTTTTAACAGAACAGTGCGTAGGTTCATTCATTTTCATGCGTATCTTATCTAACTTGAAAACATATACATATTCTTGATAACAGTGATTTATTAGTAACATTTTTCACGGTTTACATAGTTAAAAAATTATGACGAAAAATATGTTTCAGAAATGAAATTCGATAGCAACGCATGTAGAATTATATTCACCTTCACGCAGCTACAATTCTAAAAGTTATGAAACAATTTACGTAGAATTGAAGTGTACACCAAACGAAAAACAATGGATACATAGCGTTGATCTATTGTCAAGAAATTTTTTCTGTTTCTGGGTTACCATACGTGCTTGTGGTGTATGGTAACGAAACTCCCACTTCCATTACAAAAAATGGGAGGTGTTCCTCTTCCACTCCGCGGGAGTGGAAGTCCTATTTGTCATACGGAAGGCCTCGGTGGACCATATAAATCTAAACACAAATTTTGTCGTTATTTTTAATAGTTTCGAAGAAAACAGTTTGCAACACTTTACGCGAGGCATCCTACATACTTACAAACTTAACTGAATGTAGCAAAATATAGCACGGAAACTTATTACCAATTGCTATATAATATACAAAATCGAGATATCATGATCCTTTAAGCGTTGCATATGTTAAATGAATTATATTAAGTTAATAGACATTTCAATACTCCGTTTAACGAGATGCAAGAGTATAACATAATTTGTTTAATACCAGCAATTAAGATCTCTTGCGAAATAAGGTTATACTTTGCACGGAATTCTAAATCTGAATTACATTGCAGAATTGATATAATCGGATTGGACATTATAGACGTATTAAACCGTAGATTGGAATCCAGCGGTTAGGATTATGAACGCGTGCGCTAAGTTTTAAGCTTTGAATCCGCTCCGCTTTTGGTCAGGTTAATTGATTAAATGAATGGATCTTATAATTGACAAAATCCACTTAGAACATTGAACTAAAATCTGGATTATAATTTCACAAAAATAGTCGTTTACAATACAGGAGAAGATTTGGGTTCATTTAGTTAAAGCTCCGACTATGGAGCTGCTGTCAGCTTCTACACTTTGAAATTATGTGACAGTTCAGGGAAAATTATAATAGGATTATTCTATAGGAAATAAAATTAAATGCACATTTAATAAATGAAAAACAAATACATGTTATGAAAAAGAATCTACTAATTGTGAGACATACAATTTAATACTAATAGAGCTATGTTTCATCCACGCTACAGGAAAAGTAACTAAAATTTACAGTTAAATAACTTTTTTAATGTTATTTTATTTCTCTTCATATGCGATTATTAATACTTTATCGATTTATCAACATATTCATAGAAATTAGTTTACTGAATGCCGCTGAAACTATAATAAAGTAATGAATTAGTTTCATAAATATATTCATGTGTTTTATTATACGACATTAACTATGCGTGTGTTCAGTGTGTGGTTTAAAATTTCACGGTAAAAGCTATGATAAAAATTTTTCTTCTTTTCACTCAGAGTTGCTAATTACATTTCAGTTGTTATTTTAGATTCATCTCTTTCTTTTCTTTCTCGTATACCCCAGCAGTGCACATTATTTAAATTATTTCTCTGCATTGTCTGAATATCTCATATTACTGAGAAAATTCTTTTGAAATTTCACGTTCCGAAATAAATAAATATATTCTTTATCAAATAGAAATATATACTTTCTTAATGGATTAAAAAATATAAAAATATGCTCAATAATATAAACGAAGTCAAGTCACGTAAAGACTACGTCTAACACGTAACTGGTTACAACGTACAGCTTTTCCACAAACGAGTGAATAATTCAACGAGCAGAACAATAAAATATTAAGCTCCCGCCGATCCGATTTTTCCCTGCATGCATATACATACACCCCCGTCCATAAGTAATGGGACTCCTTGCCATTTCTGAACAAACCTGGATTCCGATATAATAGACTTGGTTATTTATTTCGATATGAACGGTTCTTTTAAAAACATTTATGTTTACAAAACATATTTTTAATGATATGGTTAGTATTCAGTTATAATCAATATATAAAATAATCTGAAATAACTATGGTACGGTTCAACACCAGTTTTGCAATGCGTTAAATTTGGGCGACATTTCTTTCGATTTTGTGATCTGTACACACATTTGCTGCGAGCAGGACAGAAATCCAAAAAGAAACACCAAACGAAATGACCGCAAGATTGCCAAGGCTATTTCGAGTTATCATCTCGAAACAGGAAGCATACATTAACGAGCAAATTTAAAACTTGATATATATAATTTTCAATATATTTTAACATTTAGAAATTGTATTCAGTGTAAATAATACTTTGATTCAATATAGTGGCGGTTTAATCATTTTAATTGAAATGTGAAGCTGAAATTAGTAGATGTACCATGACTTATGGACGGGGGTGTACATACATGAAACATGTAGTTTGAACGGTAAACAACTTAAAGCTTCGTGGAAAACGGCGGGTTTTAGGGTTGAAACTGTAATGGACTGGCAATTACACAGGATAATGTTCAGACTACCAAGTTTTGACGAAGAGGTTTTATTATAAACTTGACACAAGTTCGTTCTGACAGAGCTACTGCAATACTGAGCTGATGCAACACAGTGACCTCGTACAATGTGGTTACCTAGGTTTTTAAAGGGATTTCTGACTCATGCAGAGTTTCTTTAAGTAGGGAGAAAATACAGAAGAGGGCCAAAACAAATGCGTTACAGGCTGACGAGCAGAGATAGTTTGAGATGTGGAAAAATGTCGGTGTATGATTCAGTTGGTTTTAGATAAAGTATTAATCAAGGGCTAGTACATTACAAAACAAAGAACTGTTATTCCTGACAAAGTGATTTGTATAAAGAAATAGTGAATCACTTTTTTAATATTTTTAATCCTTTCCAAAGTTTAATATTAATTCACGCAGCTAATGTCGCTTCTGTGCCCCTTTCGAATAATTAAATCAATCCAAAAGTAAGTTTCATTAAAAGGGCAAGCAGTCACGGAGAACGATCATCAGTTACCGTAATCAGATACATCTGCTATCTGCTAGTGCAAATTTAAGGAAATTAAATTAAGCATGCAAGATGAATCATTGATCAAACGTATACAGACACACAGGAGCGAAGGAAGGGTAAAATTGCCGGGAAATCATATCGTTTCGTCAATTAGTAATTAGTATCTGCTTGCTGGATTTACGGCAACGAAAATTTACCATTGCAATCATTACACGTATTGCTTATGGTGTACTAAAATAACAAAAATGTAAGATAAAACTATTAATTAAAAAAGGTAAAAGCAAAGATATTAAACAAGTTTCCATTTCTTATAAACGTTTACCCATAAAGTAATTTCCGAAGCAATGTGCTAGTTTACACAGAACGACCGGAAAAGGGGTGGCGAAACTTTGGTAGCGTATTCTACTCCCCCTAAGGACGAAAAAAGATCACGTAAACATACGCCCGGAAACGTTTCCTATCCTCTTTTTGTTTGCATCGAAATTTGAATATTTCATTACATGTATGAATAGCTGACACGCGTCGAATTACGAGCACTGCCATAACTTTTTCCTGTCAGAAGTCAATAATGCAGTAGCGTAATTCATCCCGACCTCGAAGACAGCGTGTGTGGTAGTAAATCAGTCAGTATCTGAACGTTTCATAACTAACAAGGGGAAGGCACAGGTGCTGCTCTCGCTTTTGGAACGACAGTATGTGGAGGTCGTAGTACCCGTGTAGTATAACAAAACCCTTAAGGGTTTCTTTAGAATGGGCCTTCGTTTTTGAGATATTTTGAGTTAAAATTTGTTACGTATGAGTAATCCAGATACATAAGAGGTACTTTCAAGCAGATTCCGTAGCTACGACGGTAGCGTATCAGCTTCTTACGCATCCGGCCCAGGTTCAAGTCCGCGCAGTCTGTGAAAATTTTTTTTTTTACCAGTTTTTAACATGGAAATATATTTTTTATATATTATGTATTATATACTATGTTACATATTATCTTGTTATTTACTCGCCCCAGCGACCAGGTATTCGACCATTTGTTTGAGCAGGTATAAGACTACCCTTACGGTCGAATGTGATTGCTATCCTATTTTACCTGATTGACACTCACCGGCGTCAAAACTTTCGGTATGAAGAATTCACAGAGGAAAATATTTTCACAATAGAAAAGTATAAAAACATCCGTGAAAGAGATGATTAGAATAGTTTGTTATGTTATTAATGTATTTTTAACCTTAAAATTTGTTCAAGATAATATGTAACATAGTATATAATACATAATATATAAAAAATATGTTTCCATGTTAAAAACTGGTAAAAAAGAAAAATTTTTCACACACTGCGGACTTGAACCCCGGGCCGGCTGCGTAAGAAGCTGATACGCTACCGTCGTAGCTACGGAATCTGCTTGAATGTACCTCTTATGTATCTGGATTACTCGATACGTAAAAAACTTTAACTCAAAATATCTCAAAAACGAAGGCCCATTCTAAAGAAACCCTTAAGGGTTTTGTTATACTACACGGGTACTACGACCTCCACATACTGTCGTTCCAAAAGCGAGAGCAGCACCTGTGCCTCCCCCTTGCAAGACAGTGTTATCAGGGTGGTTTATTCTAATATTGAGTGGGCAGATATTCATTTCACGTATGGAGATGCTAACGGAAAAGCCATGAAAGCTTAGCGTCTCTACCGGGAGACCTTTCCTCAAAAACGGTGTCCTCACTAGGTACGTCGATGCAATTTTTTTGAGTAAGTTTAAAGCATTTCTACAATACTCCACTATAAAGAAAAAGTGTTTCTTCGGGCCTATGTTTACATGAACTTTTTTTACCCTTAAGAAGAGTAGAATACGCTACCAAGTCTGGCCAGCCATTTCCCTGTCACATTGTATATCGTAATCTGTTTTAAGGATATACTGCACGGAAGTTGAGTACTTCTCTATCATTGCCACTCTTATATCATCAGACAACATTACATTTAATATGAAATAATACATATCACGTATGAATATGTGTCTTAAGTCATCTTTATACTAGGTATAGTAGGACCTCGATTACCCGAACTGTAATTTTACATAGCAACAGGTTAACTCACATTGCTACTATGTTTTGCATAGAAACGGTTATGTTTTTTTTAGAATTTAATGTACATAGTAGTACACAATTAATTACACAGTATTTCTAACAATAATTTCAGCTTGTAACTGATGTAACGTGACTAATGGTCGGATAACCAGTGTTCGGATAATCGAGGTTCTACTATATTAATGTTTTGTTCTGGTTTTTAATATCGGAGCCACTGAAACGTACACATGTTTTCAAGGTATAATGATATTGTAAGATTCGTGAAAAATAGGGATTGCCGTCACTGGGAATCGAAGTTGAGTGTCCAGCGTTTATAGCCAGCTACCTTATCCACTACACCACGCCACCGTCACTCCGCTGGCATCCTATTTTCACGATTCCTCTTATTACTGGGTTTGGAAGTTCCGATCCCACAATAGTGTAATATTAAAACTTCATCTTCTCAAACGGGCTTCCGTATTTCATTACTTCTTCATAGATATATAACTTTTCTAAACTTTTTCCTTTCATTGTCTTCCCATTACATAAAAGGGATGTTCGCCTTCCTGCTTCTAGAACAATCAATTATAATTCTAGTGGGTCTACCGGAAAGTTCATTCCGTTTTAAAACCGTTAAGGTTTTCCTGTCTCAGGTATAATAAAAGTATGTAATGTTCTGGAAGAATCGTGTAATTTACCACGACAGAAAATTAAAGAATTATATAAATCAGTACCAAACCGTTTAGTAGATCTTTTGCAGAAGAAAGGAGGTATTACGAAGTAATAATAACTGATTTATTCGTTCTACAGATATATTTTGTGTTCGGTGTGCTATCATTTTGTCCTACCAAATTCAGCTTCCATTTATACCTTTTTTCCATAACGTTCACAAACTATGTTCCATGAAAACACTTTTCCGTAGTTTACGTAATAAAAAATGAGATGTGCAATATATAGGATGTACAAAATACATATATTCTTTCGTACATCTTGAGAAATAAGCACGAATATTGAGTGTGCTATCATTTTGTCCCGGACTGTAGCGCAAAGAGTCATAAGATGACTCTGAGACAATAAGTGAAATTATATTGTCATCCAATTCGGGTAAAACTGACGTTTAGGGGAGGCAGCCCCGATGACCTTGAACTTGACATATGTTATCAAGGACCCCTTCTTCAGTAACGCTCCACAGGTTTTACCCGTCGCTCATTATTGTTTAGAAAGTTACTAATTATTAAATATAGAACACCGGGCTCCCCCCTCCCTCTGCACCCCCGATCAAAAGAAAATCCAACCGAACCAAACTCATTCTTGAATTACATTCAGGATAGGATAGTTTGATTTATCCCAAGGACAGATTAGGTTACGTTAGGTTAGATTATTTCGGGATTCGGGTACAGGGGCAGGGGCTCCGCCCTAACCTAATCTGTCCTTGGGATAAATCAAACTATCCTATCCTGAATTTAATTCAAGAATGAGATAGATTGGGTTAAATGTAGTTGGGGGCGGGGGTGCAGGGAGAGGGACTCCCGTCCCGTGATTTTTCATGGTTTCGAGTCCGTCCCAGAAAAAATACCAAGACGCATTGAGGCTTCCTTTGAAATAATGAGTTCTATGTATCCATTAGATCGTTTAAATACTGACAAAAATTCTCATTTCGCATACTCGTCGACTATTTATTATATCATAATCCTCTGTCCCTTAACGATTTCATGCTTCAAATGCCTTTTCTTCGTTCATACATGTACTATTTCCACATACATATTAGTCGTTTATGCCTTTCAATACTCAAAATAACTGCTACATTTTGCAAACTTTTTTTGTTAATTACTTTTTAATAAAAATCGAGCGACGGCTAAAACCTTCTGAAAGTTACTCAGGAGGATGACCTTGATAACATATGTCAAGGTCAGGGTAATCGGGGCTGCCTCCCCTAAACGTCAGTTTTACCTCAAATTCGAAATAGATGTTTGTTTTATAGCAATTTATGTTCCAAGCATACGAGCGGACAGACCATCCGGTGGACGCGATATTTCACTGCTAAAATTTCAAGTAATTTTAAGGCTTGCATATTTAAACATGATTTAAGATATTCTTTTTAGAAAATAAAGGAATGCATCTGTAAATCTTTTTATTTTGTAGTGAATGTCAGAACGAATGACGAAATGACGGGCGAGAATGCGAGCGAATGGGAATATGTGTCGAGCGCTAGACGAATAGAGTGACTGATAGGAGGTAAACAACAAGAAGAAGATGATTGGCACGCGGTATAGGAGTTAGCATTAGAGAAACAGTGCGAGACGGTAGAAATGTTACAGGTGTGAAAACGGAAACAAGAAAGTTTCTAAAAAAGTTGTAATGTGTTCCGTGAAAGTCTGCAAAAATATATTCATAACACATTTACGGATATATACACAAACAGAAAGAAACTTCTGACAATGATACTTAAATAAAATTCCAATGGCACGATATTCGTTTGTTAATAGTAGTAAAAAGTACTGAAAATAATTTGCACAAAATACAGAAGTATGTGTAAACTAATACAGACATATAGCAACCGGAATTACATGTATGTAATTTAACAGGTAACTACATTTAAATGGTGTATGCATGGTGTTCAGTCATTAATTAGAATTTTATTATTAAATTTTAATTTCTTATCCGTAATGGTAGATCTTTTCCCGTGTAATCCTTCTGCAAATGTACAGTCATTTCGGATACAGTGTAGTTTTTTAATGTCTAATTCAATTCATTATTGTCCTGTTATAAAAACAGTTTTAACTGCAACCTCTGTTAGCAGTTGTGGCAAAAACGTAGCCTCAATAGCTTTTTCTGATGCTTGGAATGGCGCACAACATTTATTCTTTAGTTATTTGGTGCATATTTTAAAATTTAAATTATGTGCATATTTTTAAATATAAAGGGCGCCCAGAAATATAACACTTTCAGTTCTTAGATAAGTGAAACAAGCTCCATGAAAATGGATTACATCTGAAACTCCTGCCCAGTTCTTATTAATTAGATCTTGCTCTTTCGATGCTCAATAGCTAATTGACTTATCATAAATTGTGGAATTTCTTGAAGGGGCAGTGGCGGGCATTGATGGCATCCCGATTGTAAAGTGGTATAGGGGAAGAAGCCCTCCCGATCGTAACATCATTAATAAAAATCTAATTTCAATAGGGAAAAAAGTAATAGCGGCGAATGCCAGAGTACAAATATTAGATATTACATCTTATATGTATAACACGAAACGCATGGGCTGTACCGAGAAGAAAAACTAGTTTCGGAAGAACAAGAGACGGTTCTCTTCAAGCAGTGCAGCAGTTTTCACAAAATGGTGTTTCTAAATCCTGTAAATGCGATTAACACGTTGGCTGCCACAGTGATAACAGTCATCGCTACTCAGACACACTATAAATTCCTCTTTTCTATATAAATCGTAAAGAAAAGAATACTTTAGTATTCAGTATTGTACATGCGTACTTATTTTAGCATTGCAATGTTAAAATTGTTCAGAACATAGTCCAAATCAATAGTTATTTAATTAAATAAAATTTCAGGTGCCGGTCACCTGTGTCCACCCTGGCAGCCAACGTGTTAAATTGCTACTGACTACAGCACACTTTACGAATTTAGCGCTGACTTCAGTAAATTACAAAGAAGTTGCATTGTGCGAAATACTGGAAGGAATCATAATAAAAAGCATTGTGATGATCAACTATTTTCGGCTGTAGAAGGTGACAGTATAATTTCAAGAGCCAACACGACTGGAGGCAGAGTTTATAGACACAGCACTTGTCGATGTTACGGATACAAAATTTGTAGAAGAAGAAGGGCTCTGCGTTCCAGAAGGAGAAAAAGGTAATGCCGATTTCAAGTATAAAAAGGGAACAGTAGAATATTGGAAAAGTGAGCCAGATAGACGGCAATCGTTTAACGTGGTACAAAATCGTTTTCGAAGGGTCAAAACACACAAACAGTTGTACAGATTGGACGAATATGTAGAAGCAGATGGGATGCGAAGAGGTAAACTATTATATTGGATTGGTGGGAAAGTGATATCGGTTTTGAGTATGTAAAGCACGGACAAAAATCGACATCACTTTCCCACCAACCCAGTACATGTCGGATTATTTTCGTTCAAAGTTTACCCATGCTATTGACAGAGAATCACTAAACCATGATATTGATCTCCGAAGGTAGATATTAGAAGCGAAAGAAACTATCGATTTGTCAACATTTAAAGCAGGACGGTGGTGGATATTTAATTTCAAAACTGTACACGGCATGGTTTCACGTAAAATAACGAAATTTATATCACTCCCGCAGCAATAAAGTGCTGAAGATTTAGATATGGCAATCGATAATTTCATTGCAATTGTAAAACCGAATATCAGTAATTATATAGTAGAAAATGTACTGAATTCCGACGAAAGTGGCTTCAATTTAAAATTACACTCCGGACGAATACGGGAAGAAAAAATGATTAAAGTTGTCGTACAGTCCATGTCTTCAACCACTCACACTTACACAATTCAATCTACACAAATTTACTGTATCTGTAGACCGAAAACTGCTTTCGCCTGTATATTTAGTTTATATAGAATCAAGTGGACAGTTCGGACTAAGAGTACAAGAAAATTTATTCAGGCCACCTGATGTTCATGTTTCTTCTTCGAAATCTGACAAATTAACCGCTCATCACTTTAAACCTTGCTTTCCGCAAATATACTTGCCAGATGTGGCACCTCGAAGCGTATTGTTGCTGGATTCTTGAAGCAGACATTGTTTAATGTTTTACAACAATTTGTTTCTCATAAATAAGAAGTACTTAATTATCTTCACGATACCAAAAAAGACGACATGAAGACTGCAAGCTCTTGATGTTTTCGCTGTCCGCATTTGCAAAAACTTTGTCACAACTTTTTCAGATCAATTCATGTTAATTAATCACAGCGTTAATTTACATCACAGAAGCAGTATTATAAAGTTACAATGTCTTAAACACAGTCACTTTTCCTCGCCTAGACTCAAAAATATGCTTAAACATGCATGGTACAAAAGTAGATACCTAAAGGAACGTTATGAAAATCCAGTAAATTATTATTCTGTAAAGCAGGATGACGAAATTTATTGATGTCATGTATGAGAAGAATTTGCAATATTTTATTGTGCTTGATGTAAGAAATATTTGTGTTTCAATCATTATTTTGAGAAGCGTCAGCTCGAATTTCTGTTAGATTTACGATGCGGTCGTTGGAAATGCTATTTTCGAGGGGCCATTTCAGTTTACATTTTCCAAGACCGCTTCAAAAGTTTCACGTTCGCTCATTATCCGACTATGCAATCGCATTGACTGTGACGGACATTAGTTCGAACACCGTTTGAAATAAAACTTATTTTACAAATATTTCAGTAAGCGTTAACTTTGGACCCTATTTGATATAATACTTTGTTTACGAAGCACTTACAACTTTATCGAAGTTCCAACGGGTATCCTATTTAAAAAAATTGCAGGTGACATTCATATATCGATGAAAATGTAAGATATAATAATAAGAAACAAACTACAGTAGAGCCTCCTATTTCCGAACCCCCATTATCCGAACATCCTAATATCCGAACGTTCTATTATCCGAATGTTCTGTTATCCAAACAGCCGTTTCGTGAAAACTTATGTGATTTAGCAGCCAGAAAAAATACGAGATCCTTAAATATTGAAACAAACTGTCAATTTTGTTGATTTCTATTTGAATAAATGAAGTTTAATATAAAAAAGAGTGATTGTTCTATTATCCGAAAATTCTGTTATCCGGCCACATTTGTCTCCCTATTAGTTCGAATACGGAAGGCTCTACTGTATCGCCTTATATGCCCCCCTTGATACCACGAAACTTTTGTTTGGAACATTTTCTTATGCAGCAAGTAATTTACGAGTAATTTGAAGTCAAATTAGGTTGCTCAACCAGTATTCGCAGTGTAGAAAACAGTAGGATGATGAATAGAGTGATCTAATCAATTATACATGTACAGCGACAGCAACTACATATTCTTCTTGCGCTACGAAGTATGCACACACAACTGTGTAAAAAATGATTTGAAAGGAACTGACATAGACGTATTGCTTGCATGGATCTACGTACAGATGTACGTATTTCACCGCACTGCTTTCCGTACTATTTGCGTCAGTGTACATACACGAAAGTGTATTAGATATCGATCCGGGCACGGTGTGCCAGAAGAAACATAAAAATGCAATAAGTCAATTTGAAATTCGCAAAATCCAAAGGTGGAAGTTTTTAGACGCCTTTGCTAATTCAAAGGAACGATACATCCGTACATCCAAACATTTCGAAGCCAAAGAAAGTGAGAGACAAAGGCAGGTTTGAAGTCAAGATTATGTAGGATGATTCATAAATGCATGTCCATGCTTCAGGGGGTGAATGTACACACTGAAATAAGTAAATAACGTCTTATGAACATATGTCCTACGTACCTTAGTTTTCGAGTTATGGATGATTAAAGAAAATGTTCGAAGTGTCCGCCTCGTGTCTCAACACAGGCTACTGCGCGCCTTAAAATTTAACTCAAATCCATTTTGTATCCTTTCTCGCAGATCATGTACATTGTTCACTTGCGTTGAATACGCAATAAATTTTAAATGGCCCCGAAAGTAAAAATTTAACGAGGTAATATCAGGAGATCGCGATGGCCATGCAGTGGGTCCACCTCGCTCTATTCATCGGTTTGCAAAAGTGTTATTTAGGAATGTTCTCACTGTACGAAGGAAATGAGGCGGAGCACCATCGTGCATGAACCATAAGTTTTGCCTGATATCCAGGGACACATCATGCGGTAGTTTCTGAAGGTCGTTTCGTAAAAAATCAAGATAAACCGTTTCATTTAGCCGAGCTGGTAAATAACTCTAAAACTAAGGTATGTAGGACACATGTTCATAAGACGTTTTTTTACTTATTTTAGTATGTAGATTCACCCCCTGAAGTAAGGACATGCGTTTATGAATCATCCTCTATACGTTTGAGGTTTCATACAATGTATATACTTCTGAAGTCTTTGCAACTGAATGTGGGGATGCGTTGACAGGGAGGGAAAGTGTCAAGGAGCAAGCTTAGGAAGTGCGCTTCTTTCTAGTGAACTTGCTACTTTAGCGACAACAGTAAATCTATGGGGCTCAAGCGAATCAACCTGAGCCCCATAGTGAGGGTAACTCGGGAGGAAAAGTGCGAGTCGTCGTTGCTCTTGAATAATCAGTTATGCAGCTCCGCTGTATAGCTTTGTTCACCTTGTGCCGTGGGATGTGGAAGAAAACCGGGATTGCTGCATTGTTCTGAATATAACCGTTACCATCTAGAAAAACAAATGCCTCTGGTGGCACATGGCCTGAGACGTGTGCCTTTTTAATATACTTGACATCCGGGAAAGGTATTGGGAAAATTTGGCTATTGTTCTGATTTTTACAGCTGAAGCAAAATGGTTTCTGGTGAGCTTTATGATGAAGTTATCAATTCTATTTATGACAGATTTATTGTAGATACTGGTGTTAAGAATGTATTTTTAATAGGTAGAGCTTTGTGACCTGTATAAGCTTAGGCATGCTGTCAAGCATCTTGTTTCGAAGATTCAGAAGTGTTCCATTACTGATGCTCCGAAATTGTACCATATTTCGCAGCCATATGTAAGTATGGGTCTAATTAGGAGTGGGAAGCTAGTGATTTTATTTTTTGATTTAAAGTTTCTAAGTAGAACAATCTTGCATTGGTTAAAATTGTTTTTCTGATCTTCTGCAGTTGTAGCTCTATCTGCTTGTTCAGTAAGAAGCTGTCGTCAAGTAACGTGCCTAAGTATTTAACTGTATTTTTATTTTTGAACCCTATTTCTCCTTACGCGTCACCTTTGAGGGAAAGGTTTTTATAATGTTTCTAATAGCCATTGAGATTCTTTTGCAGGAGGATCTAAAGAGTATGGATTCCCACTTATCTGTCTTCACCCTGAGCTTCCCGACTTCATAATATGCGAATATTTTACCGATAGCTGCTTAAAGAGTTGCTTGGAGTTTTTTTTGCGATTTGTCTGTCCTATGTACAATTAAGTCATCCGCGTAGGCTGTCATGGAGCAACCAGTATTGTCAGGTTCAAGGAGTTTCAAAATGTTGCTGGTGAATAAGTTAAATAGTGTCCTGAATGAACCTGTAAAAATGGCATAAAAAGAATGATATACTTTTGTGAAGGTATCATTAAGAAATCATTGTGCTAATTTCAATTAATAATAAATTTTCTGTAATGAGAAGCGTAATAAATAGATTGTACAGTGACACTAATTTTGTGTTTCATTAAGCTCACCGCTACATATAGTGTAACGTAAACGTTAAACGTATTTTCAATTTCCAGAACATATATAACGCCATGTCAAAATGCGGTATACACCTGGAAGTCTCTAACAGTATTAACTGCAACAAACAGGGCCGTGAAAGCCTCAAAACTCTCATTCATTTCGAAAACCATTTCGCTGTGCTGAAAGTACATTGACCTGAAAACAAATTGAAAGGTTGTTCTAAATGAAATACAGAGCTAATGAGAAACGAACTGCTGTACAATGAAAACTTTAGAGAAAGATCAGCTTTTAAATGGATGTTTCGAGTATGTTGAAAGAGATTTTCAAGCGAATGCTCGGAAATGGGGAAATAATATATACATAGTTACAAAAAGAATGCAGTTGCAAGCAGACCTTTAAATTAGTCTCGTCGGTTTTCATTCGCTAACTAATTGTTAATGGTTTCAAAGCCAAAAGAAAGAGGCAGGCTTAAATTGAAAACTTGGAACATGAAGCACATCAAGCACGGAGAAGCGAATCATGCTTACCAGCAGATTAATAATGAATCACATCAAGTGAAGTATGTGATTCAATATCGTTTTAATGAAAATTTTAGCAAAAACAGAGGATTCTGTACTTTCTTCTCTTGTGCTCAATTTAATAATCAGGTTACCATTTCTTTCGGTATTTATCATATAGATATTTGTTACATTTAAAATAAAAATTCACAACTAATTATCCGTTAGTGATTAGAAGCTAATGACAGATATCCTTGCGTGATTGAAATATAACTACTTTTGAAAGTAAAATGTTACACTGTAAAATACCGGTATACATAAATATTCTGTTAAAAATTTGTTGAATTAAAATGCAATTCTAATTTATGAAGTAAGTTGAAGAGTAGTAAGCTAACAGTTGTTCTAATCGGTTTCACGATCAGCCAAGGTATAGGTTCTATAATTCCTACCAGCGGCTAATTTTATGATAAAAATGCGCTACATCGATTGCTTTTGCGATTAGTTTCAATAAAGTATAATTAAAATTTAATTTTTGTTAAAACTTAATCAAGGAATTGAGAGTTGAAAGCACCTCTTTATTACGCTACATTTTAATCACCCAGCGAACAACTTTTAAAACCTTTTCAGCTCTCAATAGCAATTCAGGAATTAGAACAAAGCGAACACACAATTACCAGCCCTATCGTTCTTGTAAACCTAGATTTCTCAAAATAAGATACATCCAAAATTAGTTTAAATCACTTATCTGATCGTTATCTATTGCGCTCTGCTAAACGAAACAATCAATTTTTCTTGCACTCTTTTCTCACTCGAAACTTAAAATTACTACGGAACGCCGTGATACACGTCAGTTCTCTGTAAAACCAAGATGGCGGATCTCAAAACCCGAACACAAAACAGTCCTCAAGCTAGTCATAAATAAGGCCAAAGCAGAATAGCATCTGCTTTCGACCTTCCTGAAAATTCGGCCGCCGCTAACATATGTAAATTTTGTAGGAAAAGTTTTTAAAAATGCTAATTACAGTAGAAATATTTCAGGTAATAAAATAAGGTGTAACACCCTCGGGGTGGAGACTCCCACACTACCCAGCCCCCCCACCCGGGTCCGGGGTGCCTTTTGAAGGTTTCCTCCACGTAAAAAAAAAAGGTGTAACACCCTGTATAGTACATATATACATTATACATCTCATTAAATATCTCATCTTGGATCTCCACCCTTACAGTACTCGTAACAAATTCTCTTCTAAATATAACTGAAGAATTTGCAGTCAACTGAACCTGAAATTGGGCTATTTGATTATGGTAACATTTGATCATGTATGTATTTCAAACCAGAATTTAATACTCAAACTTTAAATGCGTTTTTGCAACTGGCGTAAGTGAAATAAAAAGACTGACCAGCCCATCGATCTGAAATTCTAATACATTATTCTACATATCATTGGCTCTCACAAAATAGTAGATTTGTACTCCTATGTTGAAAATTTCATCTTTATTATATCGCAAAACTTTCAAGCAAAATAAAAAATTTCTATACTTAAACCTTGAATTCGTGACACATTGATAAATTTTGACTTACATAGTTACTTCTGGCCTGCGAAAGCGGTCCTCGTATTGATTAAACATCTTTTTTATTCTTTTGTTTCACAATAAGATGAGTTTGTGAGCTGAAATCACTTCCGCCAGAAAGGCATCTCTTTTCAATGGCACCATTTTATAAAAGAAAAAAGTACTTCAGAAAATATTTAATAAAGAAAAAAAGTTCGACATTATTGTTCATTGTATTCACCGAGAAAAAGATCCTGAATATTGTCGAATTTTTCAACGTAATTACAGGAATGTCCCCTGAATAAATAAATGAATAAATTGTATGTTGTGCTTTAAATTGAAGAATACTATGGCGATACGTTAAACTAGTATTTTGTGTATTGAATACAAAATAAATTCAGTTTTGCAAGTACGGTTAATGGTTGGATATTTTTGTGACCAAATGTCGCTATTCAGACACTTTTGTGCAAGTGGGTTACATTTCCTACATCTTCAACTAATTACGCGTATGTCAAATACTGCTACCTTACATTTTGGATTTGATAAGTGGGCCAGGCTAATTGCGCTAGTCATGAAAACTGGCACTAGTTCTGAACTGACAAGGGGTGGTGACGACCTGAATAAGCGCTTTTTTCATTAGACCTGGATCAAATCGTTCCTGCTAATGAGTATAAGCAAACTTTAAATTATTAAGTGTCCTGGTTAGCTATTTATGAAAAATGCCTTAGAATACTAAAATTTCCGTGTAAAACCTAAAATTCCTGAAAAGTTGATTTTTTCCTTTTAGTAGTGACACTATACGCGTCGAAGATTGTTAACCAGAAGAAGCACGGTTTGATTCTCAACAATGATTTTCCTTAATTTACTTTGTTTTTCTTTCGACTATTCTGTACCACACGTTGGTGCAAATAAATTTCTGCTCTTTGTATATTCCTGGGTAGCTACACAAACCAATCATTTTATTATATTATGCGGTATTTATAATTTAACATCGAATAATACATCAATCTGTATGTTACAAACAATTTCGTCAAAGTGTACAATTCATTGTACAGTTCTGGCGAATATCTTCAAAACTGTTAACAGTATACAACATTTTTCAGTCAGAAGTTGAATAATTTCAAAGAACACAATACGATGCCAATAGTTTCTTTATGTATGACGTAGTAGCGGAATTATAAAGGTCATCTTTGTTTCTTTAAATCAGCGATGGCCACAGGAGCTGCGGCCTTCCTCCACTCTAGATGCATTTCCCTCGTTTCAGTTCCCAATGTACGTTTTAAAATTTAATTCATAATTATAGAACGTGTTAAAAAGGGGTAGTAAAAGAGTACAAGGGTCTGAAGTTACAACTACAGCGATATAAAAAAAATGCTGAATCATGTAATAGGTCCAAAGATCAATTTCTTCAGAATGAACAGTAATTTTTATCAGAACATATTGCAATAGTTATATTATTTGAATGGTAAAATGTGAATAACACGAGGCAATCATCTGTCTTCTTAATTTATGTTCTTTATCTGTATACAAATCCATAATAAATTTACTGCGTGCGCCTATCTTATCTTACTGTTATAATGAATAGACAAAATTTGTTAGTATGTCCGCAAAAATCTCAAAAACTACCTTACCGATTATTATGAAATTTTCACAGTAGCCTCTTTACATTTTCCGGAGTGCCATAGGTTATATTTTATCGCGAAATAAATGGGGATCAAACTGAAATAAATGGGGATATAAATCGAGAAAAAAACATGGGACTATTTTTCGTCGGTATTCTGTCGAGCCATACGTGGGGACATAGTTCACGCACAGCCGCTAGGTGGCAAAGCTCGACGCCCACGCGCTGGAAAGAGAATTCACTCGTTTACAAAATATAAGAAAAAAAAAATATAATATTCCGAATTCTATACGCAGAAAAATCGGGGGCGAAGCCACTTCCAGGGTATGCTAGTTTTTTTATAAATTCAATCCGTATTCTTCGTCTGATTCTAATGTCTTTTGATATCATATGTTTTTCTATGAATCCTATGCTTATCATCACATGGTGTTATAGTATTACTTGAAAATTTTTAATATATATTTATTTCTATTAGAAAAGTATTGACAAGTTAGTATGTACATTCCGTGGCTGTATCGCAATTTAATTCATAAAATGAGCTTATCAGCGACTCCATGATAAATGAGCATCCTCGATACACACACCATGACCGACTTCAATGAAATCTGTATATGTACCATTTTTCGGTGTGTGTGAGCGAGATTTTGCATTCCCCAAAATTGTTGAGTTACATATACCGACAGGTTAAAATCAAGTTATTTGTTAATCAACATACGTCAGAAAGTATTCTAAAGACTGATATGCCACGAAGTTACACGTCTTGTACAGACAATGTTTAAATTAACCGAATTTAAATTCACAGGTAAATGTTATAACGTGTGAAAAATTCTGTGTGATTGCTATGCGGTATCCGCTCATTACTCTAAACAAATCAGAAGGTTGTAAATGATTCTACGAATATTGTGGTCGAGCATTTGACTGAATGTTGTGCATTTTTTAACAGTTACAAAATTATTCTAGATCCCTTGAGATACTTCTGTTATAGGATTTCAAGTTCTCGATTTACGTCTCAACATGACAGTTTAAGTGCTTATAACTCGTTGCAAATATTTTACACTCTGAAGTTTTGAACTATTTCTTTCGAAACCCTGCAGAGGCAAAGTCATGTAAAGATTAAAAGGGAGTCATTTATTCCTGAGTCAGCGATTCTGTGGGTTGGAGTTCTGAAATCAAAACGAATAGTTTTGCTGGTGAATCTTGGGACGCGTATAACTCTTTATTGAAACTTTTTTGGACGTGGGTACATATGAACCTTTTTCACCTGCTCGATTCTCTTAAAACTTTCTATAAATTTAGTCCCAACGTTTATGAACACCGTATATATGCGTAAATGGAATAAAATGGGGTAGTTTTACATTCGTTTTAATATTCCTCTTTTCCCTATTCCCCTGCAGTCTTTCGTAATTTCTCTTCGTAATCGCCGTTCCACGCTGATCTGTGGCACCCATTAGTCCCATTTGAAACTCAGAAATATAAGTTTGAACTTATTGTTAACCATTTGAGCCCTGAAGATTTCGGGAAAAAGCGTGCACCGTGCGCTGAAATTTTCTGCGGTGAAGCAACGTGTTAAACTGAACATTTCATTATAATAATGTCTATGATGTCGATTCTTCAATTCTTTTAGTACTCTAAAATTGCAAAATTTGTACCGAAACATATGTACTTTAATAAAATAAGGTGTAGCGATAATTTATCCGAATACGTAGGATTATAGCGTACAATAAACAGCTATGCCAGGGCCAGTACGGTGACCCGTAGCACACGGTGAACGATTTTTTGGAACGCATATATGCATTCATCGTCCTCAGAGGGTTAATAATAAATTTTAAACTTGAAGTTAGCTTCAGTATTGACCGAACGTTGGTACGTACTCCGAAATGGACACGAAAATATCCGGTAGATTCAAGTAGAAATAACTGCCGTATACTGTGGAAACCCATAAACTATACTGTATAAACAGAAGAGATTTCAATACGTCTAGGATTTACCGTGATATTCGCAATTTGCTTTATAAATAACGATACCTACCGGTCGCGATGTAATATGTGAATATCAAGGACTTTAATCACCAACGTGGAGATTCAAAGCCATAAAATTACTTTATTCAGTTATTTGACCGTTTCAATGTACTTACACGGATTGGAAGATTTCACCAATTAGTAATATATCACATTCACGTGTGTCTAAGGACACTTTAATTGGATTAGTACCAACATTTGAACCAGCTGCTCGTGCGTTTCCCTGTGAGGTCATAGCAGGCGCATATCACAAAGCGATTATTCTAAGGAACCTGAATCTGGAAGTTGTCGAACCGAAGAGAGGCGCTGATTAAAACTTGTAAGTCCACTAATTATTCGACAGATTGCAGGGGCAGAAAAGCGAATTCAGATGATAACGCAACTTGTGCGTCATGACAAAGTTTTAAAGTGAGTATTAAAGACATTTCTCTAATGAATTTTCACAGACACAGTGCACAGATTCATAGTGACTGGAATCTCGTCTGAAAAAGAAACAAACCAATGGCACTGTTCTTCTTTCATTTTTATATATCTCACATTCTTTTAAAGAATTGCATTTTATTTTTTGAATAGTCAAAAGGCACATTGTACACATAATAGTTCATCAAATTTCATCAAGTTCATAAAAAAAGTATAATTTGAATAAAATGTGATCAACAATTAGTCCAGTTGTGAGGAACTAAAACTTTCTCTTAAACTTGTACGTAAATAGAAAGTTTCACAAAAGTAAATAAAGTGAGACCATTAATTGTGATATAAAAATTATTTATCATTTACAGAAATTACAATTCTTTCAAAAAAATAATTTCCATTAGGAATACAATTTTTACGCGTTGGGAAAAGTAAGATGGAATATTTTATTTCTGTTTTAAAAGTGATTAAATTGTAACTGGTGATTTAATTATCTATAAACAACGAATCCAATTGTGGAGGTAGTTATCCGTAGTGAGGAAAGTTTTACTGGAAAATCTGTAGGCATGTTTGTTTTAATTAACGTTCGCGATCCTCAGTTGGATTACTTTTATAAAGCCAGTAATACATGATAAATCAATTATCGAATTATCGGATTATTGCTCGGCATCGGGCAGCGACGCTTTGCTCGTTTACATGAGTGTTAATATCAGCAATGTTTGCGGACGCATAAATCGTTAATAGCGCCTATGAAATATTTGTAAAGCTTCTTTGGTGTACGCGTATATTCGGAAGCTAATAATTTTGAACAGTTTACAGGTGAATGGGTGATATTTGATAAAAAATATCCTCTTTGCTCGGATAAATAATTTCAATACTAAACTAGAACGTAATATAAAAAATGGGCTACGAAAAAAGGATATTGCATATGGCACATTGAATCAATTATAGAAAATGCGTACAAATTTCATTGACAAGATTCATTTTGTTCAGTTTATTCCATAATGCATCTATGCCTTCCAGTTATTGTTAAAATTGTAATATGCGTGTGAATGCTTAATCGCAGGATGCTTTCCGGCAAGAAAATTGCTTAACATCCACAAACGACTTAATTTTCAGGGTAAATATAATACAGAATTAGCAGAATTTATATTGCATGTTCTGTTAGCTGAAATTTACTTTTTTTTTTTTGAAGGTTGCAACTTATTACAACTATTCAAAGGTTTCAGGATATTCTTTAATTTTGGTGACAACTTATTACATTACAGAAGAATGTATAATTTGTTTAAGTAACTGAGTTGCAATGAACTTCTTATTCAAGTTTGCAAAGAATACATAACTCTTATTTACCTTATACATAGCATGATGTAAGAACGCTATTCTCACAGAAAACGTAGATTTTATTAAAACTAAAACCGCCAGTATCATTTGAATAATCGCCATCCTAACTCAGCACGGAATTTACGAGAAGAAATTAGGCTCGTTCGCGTCATACGACACGAAGCGGATGGAATTATGTAAGTAATATTACAGCTCATTTGCAAATACAATTATGCTGGAAAATTTTGGTTACATTGAGATCTTTGTATAATTACAAGATTTGTACACTACTGTTCAAAAGTATTTGTCCACCACTGTTCAAAAGTATTTGTCCACTACTGTTCAAACGTATTTGTCCACTTATGTAATTACATTTTGTTATATTATTACGGCAAGTGTTCGTTATTTTTTCCAAAAAACAGATCTGTTTTCAACTGCTTTTGTAATACTTAATTGATACAACCAATGAATGTTGCTTTCACCATATTCGATGTAACGGTGGGTGGGCAAATATTTTTGAGCGGTAGTATATTCATATGCATATTGTTAAAAGCTACATTTTGATTCACGTCTGACACTAAAAATTCTTTCAGCCATTTTTTTTTTATAGTTCTCAAGGTCACAGATATTCTTTTACGTAATAATACGAAGCGCATACCAAAAGTAAGGGCCGGGCGCTGATAACAATCGATTGACAATAGTGTCGGATATTGCGTATGCCCAGAAGCTTCAATTGCTTTATTGTGCAGTTATCGGCCATTTTATTTCCATCTATTTGTTGTTTGCTTTCCGTATAAGCGATTTATGAGGGCTACGAAAATAAACAATTCCGCCCATTGTGAAGTCCGCTTTGTAATTCGGCTTCTCAGCGCAAAAGGTCGTAATTCTGCCGAAATTCATCGTGAATTGTCTAAAGTTTATAGGACTACTGTAATGAGTGAAGGAACAGTAACGCACTGGCGCAGTGAATTTAGACAAGCCCATACAAATGTTCACGATGAAGAGAGGCGTAGGCGGCCTAGTGTTCAAACGAACCGTGTTGAATGGGTCAATGAAAACATTCAGAAAAACCGTCGCTTCGCAGTCAGTGTTCTTGCTATGGAATTTCCAAACAGTTCGCCGAGTACAGTGTATGGAATCGTCACTGAAAAACTGGGCTATCAATTGAATGCAGCAGCACTGAACCGGCTCAACTCCCAGGCGGCTGATTTTCATGCAAGGGCATAAAAAAGCTTGTTCCTAGGTACAAGAAGTGCGTCGAAAAAACATGATGAGTACGTAGAAAAATAAAGTACATACATATGAGTTCTGCACCAAAAATAAAATATTTTTCTATTAATTTGTTTTTTTGTAATGATCGACCGGCCCTCACTTTTGAGACGCTCCTCGCAGATGTACATTTTGCTCCTCTTGAAACTTGTAGCTTCAATGAGTACGCATTCAATGCTATACTATACGATTGCGACCCGGACTTCTATAAAACTTATCAAACTCCAAATAGCATTAGAATAATAAATGAGCTACCCATTCACGTTAATAAGTGTTGAAAGTGTTGTTCATGGACAGCGATGTATCTTCTAATCAGGCAATGGTACATTGTGGTATCCTTTCAATCATTTCCGACGTGATAGCTGCACAATCTCTAATTATTCCATTACCAGCTCAGTAATCATTTAAATGCTGTTTGGAGTCCGGTCATTTGTAGCCCAAGGTCATTTCAAAGTTGTAGCGTGACTCAACATTTAAAAGAGAACATATGTTATTACAAACAAATATATTAATGATCTTGAGAACTCTCAAAAAAATTACCTTGGAAAAATTTCTTTGTTGCATCGTATCACCGTCTTCTGACACCATTCAAAACATTCTGTGGTACTTTTTAACACGTCGAGTGCCACAGTGAAAACGGTCACACCTAGTCAGACACGACATAATCCACTATTTTTTACATAAATCGTAAAGAAAAAAAAGATTTGAGTACTCAGTCGTGTGTTTCTGTATCTACATATTGTTTCAGTATGAAGCTTGCTCAAAATTTTGCGATAATTAATAATTATTTGCTTAAATTAAATATTGGAATTTTCGATTTTTAATGGGATGCCCTATACAGATTAACTTTTAGTTTCAACTGCTTCAACATCATAAAAGTATAAAAATATATGTTGTCATGAAACGATTATTTCTTAGTTAACAGATTTATTTAATAATGAACACTCAGACCGATTTCATGCGGTCTCTCAAATCGGAACAAGAGCCAAACAGGAAGTGGCGATAGAAGAAGTGAAAAACGTAAATACGGGATAACCATAGACGTATAAAAGTACTTGCAAAAATACACTCTATCGTGTGTCGACACAATTCAAGCCACAAGTTTAAACAGTTTATACTATACGCGGATACCAACATACACACATCGCAACCTGCATCATGAAACCTAGGAGTCGATGAGTGCATCGTAACATGTTTCACTGTGTGTAGGCCACTTAACTGCTCAGTGTAGTGTATTCATAGTGAATTCACAATGAGTTTATTTTCAAATCATGAATATGCTGATATGCTTTACGTGTATCGTTATTGTGACGATTATAGTTGTGTGGCTGTCGAAGAATATCAAAGGCGCGCGGCGGTCTTCAAATCGTCGAATCTCATAGAGACGCGTGTTTGTGAGCGTTTTATTACACGACGAATGGAATTATGTATTCTTAGCTGTGGTGGACATTTTGAAAATTTTCTATAGCACATTGTGAGCATTAATATTAAAAATTTCAAGTTAAATTTGTTGCGTTCCTTTCGAAGCAGCGACTCCTGGTGGATTTTCGAATGCGTATAAATCGAAAACGGTTCACTTAAGGATATATGTTTATCAGAACTGTTTTGCTTAGTATTATGTATAAAATACGTGCTTAAGCCAGTGGCTTTTCTTAACGGGACACTCTGTAGACCTATAGTAAGACATATGAGCTTATTTCATCGTCTGGTATATTGTTTAATTTCATTAAAGTTAAAAGGATACTGGAAAATTGAGTAATTCCAATCATGTTTAGCATGAATTTCTGAAGATGAAATGTAAATGTTCATACTACTTTATGGAATTAACAGAAGATATAATCTGATAATATTTGCAAACGATTAAACCTTATATTCAGAGGCTAAAAGTGGCTTTAATAAATTACCAAAATAGATGTGCGATTGAAATTTGCGATTTTAGTACGTGTGATCACATCGTATTGGAAACTGTTATGTTTCACTGTCACTTTGCTAATTAGAGTAATCCTCCATCATCAATATATTCAGCATACGCGATGTGAATTATGACAACTAATTTCTATGCTTATACAACATAGTACACTCATATCAACGCCAGTCATTAACTAGAGTTTAATTCAGTATTTATTACTAAACAAAGCACCATATTCAGAAACAATTTCTGTTTTTAAATATTGAATACTAGTATTTCATTTTACTCTTTTGTATTATGTATTTTTAACCTTACAATACTCCTCCTTCTTAATGTATCAATTGAAAGAATCGTCGTTTTCCTGAACTCATGCAATAATTGTGTGGATCCGTTATAGAACTCGAAGAAATATTCGATATGAATTTTTTTTATCACAAAATTAATAATCGAATATTTGATGTATATTAGTCAGTTCAATAAATCAGCATATGACACATGTTAAGAAACTACGTTTAACATCCATTACATACTCAAATATTATTAAAGTGCATTTAAATACCTTGATTAACCGCTATCAGTTTTCAGTTACTTACTTCAGATGAAATTATGGCGGTACTTTCAATGCACCAAACACTTTTCATCTTCTCTATATTAAAAATATAGGTTTGGAAAACGCTAATAATTCACAGCGGTGCTTAATGCTCCCAAAATTGCCAATAACCGCCTCAACATTTTAGTATGTAGATGCAGATGCTCGTAATACATATAATATTGGAATAGTCTATCCTCCGATTTAAGGATAATGTTGTAAGCTCCTTTAAGAGGTCTACCTTAATACTCTGAGAATTCTTGATATTAAGTTCCATAGATCATAAATTTGACATACTGACTGCGGATTCTTGCGTGTGCTTGTGGTCACACGTGTGTGTTTGTGTGCTTCATGGGAACTGAGAAAATTGAATATTAGTCGCATACCCACAGTCCTGTAACATGAAAGAAATCCCATTCCGAACTCCGGACAATGGTAGTTGTACCAGTATCAATTACTCGAAGTGATCACATTCAACCACGTAATATTTCCATCTTTTACTCATTATGCTTTTTACATTCAAAAATCTTCCAACCGAATTCCCAAATTACGAAAAGAATACTACATTTCTCTGGTGACACCACAGCTTTTGTTTGAAATGGAAATGAGCAATAAGAATTTGAAATACCATTTATTATGAGGATCAGTCACCGGATTTTAATCCAATTGAAATGTTGTAGAATAATGGAAAACAGACAGTTTCAACTCAAAAGACATCTAACCTAAACGATTTATTCCATGTCGTTCATAAAGCATGGAATGGCATTGGTATTAATCGGTGCATACGACTTATAGAGTCCATGTCGCAAAGATGTGAGGAAGTTATTGAGAAAAGGCAAAGCGACAAAGTACTAACTTTATTTTATAGTAAATACTTGTGAAATATAATAATAACATAAACTATCGTGTAAATGAAAGGTATATATTAATATTAAGTTGTGTTCCTATTTATTTGCTCGCGTGAAATATGAACTATTAATTTCTAAATTAATATTATTATGTTGTGGTAGGGAATATTTACAAAACTGTAATAGGTATTCAAAGAATACAAAGCGTTTAATTATATAATGTTATGCAAAAATACATCTGAAATTTACAAACAAAAAATAATTTCAATTAAATTTTTGGAAGTACTTGTACCTATTTATATGCTCGCCACAAAATGCAGTGTTAGAATCTAAAAAATAATGGAACAGACATGTGTCTGTCAATAACGTAGCTATTTCTACTAATCTAATCTACGTCTAATCTTCTGAAGTTTGTTTATACTTATGCTCTTTCGTATTTTGTAGCCGGTTTTATTCGAGAAGCGCTTGCATGTGGGCTATCGTTGTTAAATCTAGGAAACTGTTATCTTACCCATTATTCTATTCACTTAACTTTTTTTCTGTTAATACATAATCAAATATTATAAATATATATTCTATATATATAAACATTTTGTACATTGTATGTGTAAATATCGTCAATACTGAATATTGGCAAAAACGTTTGGACGTGGGTCCATTGAACTTCCTTCTAGGTCTCCCGCATAAAAATTGATGGGATCGGTAACCCCTTCCTGTGACTCGTGACCTCATCATAGTTGCGCAGTTTATGTGGAAGAAACGAATGAAATACAAAAAAAATAATTTTCTCTCTCCTAAAATTTCTGTTTTATTCTTTATTTGTCTTATTGTTAGATACTTAGTTACTATGTTTTCCTTTTTACGATGATGTAGTTAAGTGTTGTCGAATTTCTACCAAAATATTACTATATTTTAGTACAGTGCACATACAATATAGCGTAAATGTATTATTTTGGCGTGCTATAATTATATTTATTAAAAAGTGTCTATCATTTATGAATGTAATAACGGCATAGACATGCTATCCTGTTTTATTATAATTATTGTTTTTCGTGATGTGTTATTCAAACATAAGTTCAACATTTTGTAAAACTAAAAACTACAATATCTTTTTCAAGTATTTTAAAATTATCTTAATTTCTTACATTACTGGTATTACTGTTATTTTACATTTTCCCGGTTTGCATTTAATTTTTCAATGATTTTACACCCACTTCGAATTAATAAATTGATACATATAATAAATCACACGCATGAATACGTACCTACCTGTAGAAAAGCGAAAAACAAATCATCAGGGACAGTTGCGTGGAAGCGACAATATTTGCAATTCGCCCACGTCATACATTATAATCATGCATATTTTCTCACACACTCGTTCCAGTATTGCATGCAACATTACGTTAGCATAAAGTAATATTTTACGGAAAGAAAAATAGGATTCTGTGTGAATAATATTATATTTCATCAAGCTCATTGAATATTTCATCAAGCCTCATCGTATCACTTAAAGAGGTACAGGCGGTTAATTTCGATACAGATTATATAATAATCTGCATATTTTGATGTGTACTATTTGTCATTCAACTTGGATTTTGTGTTCTGACGTAGAGAGCAAAATGATACCGGTTGGTCAGTGTAGCTGACAGATTTTCTCAGTTTTTATCGTACTTTACGGAGCAAACAAGCGGAACGCATTACGAGAGACCTTGTTCGTCCATCTGCCGCATCTTTCAAACCTTGTGAAGTCTCTCAAGAGATTTCGTACGAACTTCTACATCGTAACTCAATCGTGAATTATTTTGAACACCGATAATAAATTAAGACAAATTAATTATACCATTTTTAACTGCTGAAGGAAAATTGAAACTGACAAACAGCTTGTAAGTTTTCGAATTTAAAATTTTAGAAACTTTTGTAAAGTTACATTAAAAAAATGGATGTGTGCTGTATACCGCCATATTCATCCCACAAGCTTCCATTCGTATTACCATTCTGTGTGTGTACGTTTTGCATTAGAAATCGTTTATACAATTTATTCAAATAAAACCTGAACTTTTGAAATCTTTTGTTCATGCAGGTAATAATGTTTTGTAGAACTTCTGCTGACACTTTCATATACTATGCATCTAATAAAATAGAATTTATATGTTTCTATACTTTATACAACTCTACGTGTAGGCGTGAAATGATTTGGAAACTATTTAATTCTACACATTATATTTATACGACGATCATTATTCCTTATAAAATTGCAATATCTTAAAATAGATCGAATTCTTTTATAATTATAATTTTAAGTACGTACAAACTCTTGCGTTTCTCATGTATTCTTCGACTGACTAACGAATCATGAAGTGACTGTCTCATTATGAACTAGATACGTATGCTCATACACGTCATGAAAATGTTACTGGCAATTTGATGACACAGCTAGATGCTATTAACCGTTTAATGACGTTATCGGTCTTCGTCAGCTCGATTCCATTACGAAATATGTCACACGGTAGTTCGCTTACTGATATGAATCTAATTGTAGAATCGCATAAAGAGAGAATACGTGCAATAACATTAACACTCCCTGAATGAATGTTATTACCCTTGATCTTATTTAACCTCTGTTATCGGGAATGCAATTCACAAGTGAAATGAATAATACGTCGCATGTACTATACAAATAAGAAACTATGATTAAAAAGCAGCATAATAATAATAATAATAATTCGAAGGAAAAATTTAGTTTCAGACGTCTGTGTTTTTCTAACAATAAGTAACATTTCGCGGTTACAACATAATTACTTCATTATCGATGGAACGACTTAATTTCCGTTAGAAATAACACAAGGCTTAACGTAGCATTGTCAATGTAACTCTTAAATTATAATAATATTATTATAAAAGGCGCAGAAAAAAGTGTGAATAAATGTAAATAATATTTCATGGGTGTTCAAAACAGCGTACGCGGTTTTAAAAAGTTAAACAAATTTCGGTCCCAAATTTTGTTTCCGAAGATTTTTTTCATATAATGCCATAAGCTACGATTATTTCATTAACAGAAGTTATTCGCCCTTAAGTAATCAGTAACTGACGTTATCCTGTTTCGAGCTAATGTTATGCTATTCACACGTCACTACAACTACCTTCAAAATTTAATGATATACTTTCGATTCTTATTTATTCTTCTCATTCCATGTTTATTTGTCAGAGCCGTGACGAAATCCGTGTAAAGGCGTGAACAGTGTAAATAGGCGAATTTGATCCTGGAGTAAAGTTACTCTATTGGTATATCGTATTAGCAGCTTTGAGTTGTTGATTAAAGACTTAGGACAGTGGAAATAGGCGCTAAAGGTGCAAGCAAATGTACATCAAAGGTAAAGACATACATAAATCTAGCTCCATGAATTAGAGACGTTTGATGCGATCGTTGCCAAATCGGAGAGTAAACAGGACACACTTAACAGCGCCAATTTTCTCAATTTGCCAAAGTATGTTGCATTATGCAATACGAATGACATCGATTTAAGTTTAACACGCCTATCCTATTTCCGCTTTAACTTTTTTATCGTACTTAGAGTAACCTTTATGACTCAATTATGTTCACTTTTTCATAATGACGAATTTTCCTAACATCACCAAATAAGATGAGTATTGCACAGGAAAGGTGTCTGTAGATTGTTCTAATAAGAATAAATCTGTGGATTGTTCTAATAAGAATAAATCTGTAGGTTGTTCTAATAAGAATAAATCTGTAGGTTGTTCTAATAAGAATAAATCTGTAGATTGTTCTAATAAGAATTTATAATTTGATACCTAAAATGTATAAAGACATAATGTTTGCATTATTAAATGTGTAATGAATGAAATTATTCTATTCAGTAATGCGCCGACATAATATAGAAAATTAAAATGAAACCGTCGCGATACAAGGCTACTTTATTCGTTTTGTACATGTCGAAAAGCTATTCTCTGAAAGGACGTAAGTAAGTGAATTCGTTTGATAAAACAATGCAATTTCTTTTCATTAGTAGCTAATTAAATTTATATTATGACTAAGCAGAAGCACTTAGTTATTCATTATCCAGCAAAAATCTAGACAGAGTGTGAAGCTTTGGCATTTAAACATGCGTGTAAAATGCATGTAAATTAGTACATAAGTATAAAAAAGAAGTTTCGTTTCTTTGACTTCTGTTTGTACTTCAGGATAAATATCGTTAGGTTTCGTAGCATATCTACTAATTTCATTAACAAATATATGATGTACAAAAAGTAAGTATTTGCATTAACGGAATTCTGCAGACCTTTAAATTAGACAGCATCATAAATATACTATTTAATATATGTTTTACTATTTTTGTAAATATTTTAATTCTTAAGGCTCACAGAAATGCAATATTACGTAGCATTCGCACTACTGTTAATTTATAGACTGCGGATGTTTATACGAATATTTATTTTTAAAGCTCTATATTTTTTATATTATTCTTGTTACAGAAATGAAACTCTGGTCAAACTGTGTTTTGTTCTGTGAATGTTTAAGCAATGTACTTTATATTTTTCCACAGTTTTAAATTTGCGTTTTTCAGATATTTACATATGCTAAATTGTATAAAAATCCGCAGACTATTCATTACTAAGTGAGGGATCTATATCCTTCATAATTAAGAAAGTATTATTTAATGTTTCTAGACAATATAATATCTATACATGGTGAACCGCCTAACGTGATCACTTTAAATTACACCCTTCTTACTGTTTCGACTGTATGAATTTTTTTCCCTCGAATAATATAGCTCAGAGAAGTTCTTTTACATTTTACAACATTTTACTACAATTATATTACATTTTTTCTTAGTACCCTTTTTCCAAAATTTTCAAGATCACCTTCAGTTTCTTTTATAGATAAACCTATGCGTGACAATGTGATGGGACGTTGATTTCTGTAAAATTAATTACATAAGCTTGGATCATGTGAAATTATGAGTGCCTAACCCTCGATTTTAATTACTGTATAATTCAAACTTAACAAGGTGCGTTACAAGTACTTTCGACGTGTTATAATTACGTGATATAATATAGTATAGTATATAGTAGCATTTTGATTCCAATGCGTATTGATTCGTGATGTGTATATATTTTGCGTTTTAGTTGAGATTCAATATGTATAGATTCGTGATGTGCATGGTTTCGCGTTTTAATTGAAATTTCTTCGTCGATTCTATAGAAGTATCAATCGCGTCACTAACAACAGAATATTTTGATGTGGTCACATTAGGCAGTCCATACTGTATACAGTACGGTCCACTAACTTTGTCCACCTGAAATGTCTCCGCTATTTTTAATAATATAAAACATGTTACTTAAGAAAGTTGTATGGTATCTAGGGAGACGTAATATGGCTCCAGTTTTTGTCTGGCGGTAGCCGATGTTGAAGCAATTACAGCAAGCTATAATACAGTAACCTACAAAAGATGTTCGAGGTAATGACTATTTTCATCAATGCAACTGTGTAATCTTGTAACCACCGAATCACGTGCACGTTTTATCGTCTCTGGATTAATTTCAGCGCATGCTGTAACGATTCATTGCTTCATATTGTCCGATGTACTTGATTTTTCCTGATTTGAAGTCGGTGTTAAGTCTTGGGAACGAGCAGACCACGCAATTGGTCGTCGGCGTCCTATTTATCGATTTCGATAAATTTCATTAAGCGCAAGTCTTACACTTCTAGCATAATCTGCTGTGCATCCGTCGTACTGTAACCACATTGCCTGACAAATGTTTAGTTGCACTTCTTGTAATAAAATGCATAATATATTTCGTACGAAATATTCGTAGCTTTCGCCAGGAAACGTTCCATCGATAGAACATGGTCTAATTATTTGGTCTCCTACGATTCCGCACCACACATTAACTGACCATTGTCGTTGATGTTCAATGTCTCGTAGCCAGTGAGGATTTTCGGCTGACCAGTAGTGCATATTATGCATATTATCAGCAAAGACCAACTACACCGGAAAATATGACGCAACGGCTCGTTACAGCATGCGCTGAAATTAATTCAGAGACGATAAAACGTGCACGTGATTCGGCGGTTCAGATTACAACGTTGCATTAATGCAAATATCTTTTGTAAATCACTCAGTGATCTTGACTGACCCCAATAATAGCTTGCTGAAATCGCTTCAACATCGGCTGTCACGCTGCGGTAAAACAATATAGCATTCCATTCAAAAAATAGAGATGATCCCTGAAATCTCCTCTACGCCTCCACCCAGACGAGAACTGGTTGCGCCATATTACGTCCCCCTTGACACCATACAGCTTTTGTAATATTATTTCATATTATTTAAAATAGCGGAGATATTGCAGGTGGACAGAGTTGTGGCCCAGGCTCTGCTGTAAAAGAGTGCACTTAACAGATTTTATCCATGTCAGGAGAGCTATTAATTGTAACAAATAATTACGAATTCATGAGTATCATAAAAAATACAAATATAATTGTTACGTATCGTGTTGTTCACTGCAATTGAGAAGATGGTCACAAGGATACTCATAGTCAGAATTAATTGCTTGCGAGCAGGTTTTAATTGATAAAGGAGTTCGTGTTTTCGTCGGTGTATTGGGTTGTACCAGAGTTATAGATTGTGAAATCTGATATGCGTTCGGACAGAGTGGAGGTCTGCTTCGGTCGAATGTTGGCTTTAGAATCGGTTAACAGTTTTTTTTTCTTTTTAATATTTATTTCCCTGGTTGGCAGGAATTTGGGGGTCGAGAGGGACCCTATCCTATCCCTGTTGAGCCGTTCCTACGAACGATGAGCCCGTTTACTGACGGATAGATTTAGAATCGGTTAATATGCGAAACTGAGGGGTTTATATATGATTGTCCGTAGTTTGATGCAGCCAATCAGCGCACAGCGCATAGCCCGTCGTTTAGGTACGGCGGATTGCCATGCTGCAGGCGTTTCAGAGCCGAATTTTTAAACGTCGATAACGAAATAGTGAAGCTCTGATTTTCGAATTATTTTGGCTTTTAGAATCACCTCCTCCAATATTTACCACATATAGCGAAACATACAGTTTATCCTGCATATTGCACGTTGTGTTCACAGTTATCATACTAACGATATGTACAGTCACTATGATTGGAAATTACACATAGATTGTGAACTTTGGTCCTTATCCTCTCGTAAATTTTGCACGAAAGTGAAATAAAAATGTACGCCTGAAGCTGTGTCAATGATCGCATCTTTTATTCGCTATTTCATGAGGTCGGTAGTGCAGGATGGACCAAAAGTCAGGTACTATTTTAATTAAGCACATTGAAATAATAAATAATTTATTTACAGAACGGAAGAATATAAATATGGTTATCAATAAATAGCCCGAAATCTCTGTTTTCCAATTTTATTAAAGCAACACAACAATTTTTAATTCCTTGTGTGGCCTCCGTGGCTATTGATAGTGGCCTCAATTTTTTAGGGCATACTTGAAATGCAGCGAACTATGCATTCCCTTACTTCCGGTGCACCATGCCACAATTCCTGAATATTTTCCACAAGGACTTCTTTAGTGGGATTGGATCTTTGGTGAACTAGGCGTTTTAGGATGAACCATACGTTTTCAATCGGGTTTAAATCAGGAGAATTGCCGAGCAAGGACAAAACACAGATACTTTGTTTTAGCACACAGAATACAATAATGAAATGACTTCACGTAGACGAAACTCACTTCATATCGTTAGCAACATTCCAAACAACCTAACGGTGCAAAACTTATATTTACCAAACTGGGCATAACCCGAATATTCTACTGAGAATGCAGCAAACGTTTAAAACTGAGGATGCCCATAATGGAGTGGGTGGGTACTGTAATTTTCGCATTCTGTAATCGTAGTCCTTAACTTAAACTTGCTTTCTTCAATCGAAATTCAGATAAAGACAGCTTCATATTTGAGTAATTAGCAAAGAAGATCCGAATCCGGATACTCGGATCCAAGTGCGGGTAGTCAAGTACTTAGACTCGGATCTCGAATCCAAGTTCGGTTCATAATAAGTATTTCGAGTACTCCGATATCCGGATAGTAAGACTTCTACTTTAACCTGTAAACACAATAGTTCAAATTGTTTTGCCTGCATTATAATTTTTTATACTTTGGATTTAAATTGAGTAAGAGTAGAGAATCTTAATTCACACTTTCAAATCGCATATACATATTGCTTTACCGAACTCATACTGGGGATATTAAATTATCGCCACCGTATATTACTAGTGTATTGATATTTTAAGGTGCACATTTTCGTTTCATTTTTGTTCTCCTACAGACATAAGAAGTTGTAGAAGTTAGATCTGATCACGTGTGGACCTCTTAGGTGTTTGTTTAAACTACCATTTGTTTTCACTAGAAGATAGAGAAACCTACAGATCTTGGCGAAGCGGGACACGTTCAGTGTAGCTGCTATGTTAGTTAACAGCATTCTTGTACAATGGAAACAGACAAGTACTGAAGGAATCTTCTTCGCTCTAGAGGCAGCGTTTACAGAGGTCTGTTGTAAGCAAATGCGCTGCTATTTCATGAAATTTGTACAAATATTAGGAAGCATACGACATGTCCAGAAATTCTGACAGGCCTTTCTTAAATGTCCTTCTCTATACAGAATGTTTTGTTTATCTCATACTGAAACACCAGACGGTAACCAGTCATAAATTTTTATAATAAATACTGGACGTTAATGCTATTCGTAAGTAAGGAACGCCTATTCAGTGGGAAAGCGAATGTCGTGCTGCAGATACTACACTTACACAAGCTTTCCCGATTCTCTCTTTCACATTTTCACGGGCTATTGAACTTTTTTACATTACACACCCTTCTACATAGCCTCGTAGAAAGAAGTCAAGAGGTGTAATGTCAGGTAAACGCGGTGGCCATGCGACAGCCCCCATCTTTCAATCAACTGTCCTGGAAACACAGAATTTAATGCTTGTCGCAAAGTGGCAATCTATCTTGTTGAAACAACGTGGTTATACGTACGGAAGAAAATACATCCCTCAACAATTGTGTTGCATCATTATGTGTTAATCAAAAAATTCCTTTTAATTTTATAATTAACGTTATCGTAAAATGGAGCAATAAATGATTATAGTTCTATAATACAGTTTCTAAGAATACCACATCAGAGATTTAGAGATAAACATTAGCAACGAACTTGTCAAAATCAATCTTCTTTGCAGAGATGAAATTTATGCTCGTGTGAGCAAGTATATAAGCAGACTGATATGAACTTTACAAACAACGTACCTAACACGTTATTGCTTATTAATATGACGGATTTTATGAATACCTCTCCTAATGTCAAGTAACAGTTCGTTTCCTTTTCGCAACAAAATTTAAATAATTCTACACATTTGATATTGCATTTCCATTATGACTTTGGTATGGCCTTAACTATGTATGCTCATGTTAATTGCCAGGAGATGAGCTACAATCTTGCGTATTAAGCAGTGTATGGTGTATGTTCAAAAAGTCAAGGTTTGCTTACAATGACTGTAAGAACGTCACCTTGAAAAAAATTACGTCTATCGTATGGTAGCACATTTGATATCAAAAAGTGACTAAACGCTAGAAATTTCGTAATCCGTTTAACATTAGATACATTACCTATCTTTTTACTTTAATATTCCACTGTGTGTAGATGCAGTACCGAATGATCTACCCTCTTGCACTATTCACAATCAAGCACGATCTGGATCTGGTGTCTTCCAAAAAAATGAATTGTTCATCACTGCATTTATTGCCCGAGGACGCAGTGCTCCCTTTCTACTCCAAAGAAGGAGAAGCCCTGATTATTTAGACTCTTCTTAAAACACTTTTCTAATTAATATAAGTGGAGTTCTTTACCAGAGTATTTTTAACATGCTTTGACACGAGACAAATTCAGTTTGATTCAAATCACGGTTTTAGTTAATAATGATTACTTTGCAGTTCTATCTGTCTTTCTGTAATTTATTGCACTCCATGGTGCTGTAAGGAACGATTTATTTTATCAATACGATGCAAAGGTAATGTAAACGGAACTAAGTCTGCAGGCAATAAAATGTATAAAATTATAATTTAATTTAGAACAAGTAGGATACATTGTGAAATGAAAAAGTTGTACAGAGCAACTTGCTGGCACAGTGATATTAAAAGCGGTACGAATGTCGAAGCTTTGAAAAGCCTTGAAGCTGGGAGATACATCAAAGAGTTGGTGCTGAGACTGAAAGCGTTGGTTTCTTTGGTATCCGACAGGAAAGTGGCATTCATTGAGTGTGTACTGTTCGAGCGACATGTCTTTCAGCGGCTACTTTTCTTCTCGGTCGAGCTTCAGGAAAGAAAAATACGTAGCTGGTCAACGAGTTGCAACTCTGTGCTAGACGATCTGTCTTCTTTCAAATATTAAAGTACACCTATCTATTTCAGGGATTCAAGCGAAGAAAACCAACATATTTACACAGAACTTACAATGCTGAAACTTATCTCTTGAAAGGCGATGTACGGGAATGTTCACCCACACGCCACGCACACATTGTAAAGTAATATTGTACGTACGAACAGAAAATCTACAATAATAGTAAATCTCAAGCGACAATTTCCAGTCATTACTTGAGTTCTTCATTTTCTAATTATGATAGCCGAAATACGATGCTTTTATTCATTAATTTGAGTAAAGTTACTTAGACAAGTTGTTTAAATTTAGTTTTACAATAAAACACAATAATGTGGAATACATAATTTCAGTACAATCATAAAAGATGTAGTTAATGATTATTAATTGAAGGAAAGAATATTAACAAAGTAATGAGTTGTTATAATTGTAACAAAAATATAAGACTTAAAACATATATTATAAAAAAAATGTAATTGATACATGTATAAAAACACAACTTGAGTTATTTCAACGAAAATATTAGGATCGTCAGTTTTCCCTGATTCGTGCTTCAGAACAATTTTTACGAAAAACCACAAGTGATTCAATGTTTTCGGTTGCTACATGCAAACTTATATAGAATAATATAACCATGCATTATAATTTAAATGCACTGAGATGAATTAAGGATTTAGGAAAAGGACAAAAGAGAAGTATACGTGGGTCAGAGGGCGGTGAATATAGTAAAGTTATCACAGAAAAAAATTCTAAATACGTAGGTTATGTATGCAACCTAATTAACTTGAATTATGGACGAATGATCTCAACTGTATGATTATTTGTTATTGATGTCGAATATCAATGTAGTTGTTTTTTATTTCACTGAGTGACTTTAACTGGGTAAAGAATAATTATAATTGCACAAATAATAACAATAGCCTGTGGAACAATAATATAAAGAATAATCAATGCAATAGTAGCGATATTAATCAATAATTATATTCTATACTAAAATGTGTACAATTTAGAAATCTAGAAATTGCAATTCCATCACGAGCCAACATAATCAGTGAAACAAAGTTTGAGTTATTGCCAATATTTTTAAACAAATAATTTACCGATTAAAGTTATGTTGCATTTATATATGCATCAAATTATATAAATTAATTTAACATAGTCTTTTCATTCCCTTTTTTTTAAAACAATAACATTCGTAATATTAACACGTCATTAGCTGCAAATACTTATAATAAATAAGAACAGTTTTTCAAACGGAGCTGTTTTGCTTCCAGTTCTCCAAATAATGTTACACAGATGTAAGTTATATACGGAAATAATAAGGGAATGATATTTAACTGCGCTAGTCAGTTAAAGCACTCAATGGAAATTACATATTCGATATTTTGAAATATCTGTTGAAGTGAAATTTTGCTGTAAGGAAGATGATGTTCTCTCAAAGGCAAGGCGTAAGTGATAGCGACGTGCAAGAGAGAACTATGCATTCCCTTGGATACCGCATTGAGATGGAAAAGTAGCAGCGGCGCCGAAGGAACGATGGTTAACGGAGGCTTTAGTGTGCCATTGGCCCAGCTTGATATTCCACGCGTTGTGGATTGCGAGCAGTAATAACAGTTCTAGAACGATCCCTTAGATATAGAACGCGATCTGAAGCGAGATCAGCCTGCAAAGAACACGTAGGGCCGCGGTTGGCGAGAAACATGCTGATTCTTTTCAGTGGCCAGCTAAGTTCTTCGAAATTCGGGTAGTTTACTTTTATGACGAATCGAAACTTTCTATATCCGGAGAATAACATGAAATATAATAGAAATATTCCTAACATGCAAGTCTACATAAATGAAACTTGCATTTGCGAAGCTTACTTGTAAATTCCTGAAAAACCTACAAAATTGTGTTCGATTCTTGCAACATTTCGTAAACAGGTGTATGCTGCAAAATTGACACGAATCCAATCTACTGAAAATTAATCCTAGTGTGTTCTTTCGTTCGACTATACAAGAAATATACAAGAAGTGAACACATAAAAATCCAGTTGCAAACAAAAGAATCTTCTCAATGTTCAAATATTTAAATAAATAGTGTCATTCTAATACATCATAGCAAACACACTGTTGTCCGATAACATCATTTGCAACTGCTTCTAAGGATTTTTTTAAATAATGCGCATTGGAAAAGCTCTCGAAGAAGTGTCCATTCACTTTTCTTATAGATTCATAAAAAGAAATTTCATTGAATTCGACAACACCACTGCCAGGTTCCTTCTCTTGCAAATTAAAAATATTACAAGCAATGTTGCATTTGTATTTCAAAGTTAAGTTTTATTATTTTTAAAATAACATTTTCATAATTGTCTCCAAAATACATTTATGAAAACAGAAATAAACTACCATTAATTGAATCGATAAGTTGAAGAACAGAACAAGTCCAAAATTAGTCATTTTCAAACAATCTGAAAAGTAAATGGAAAATGCATAGAACTACACGTTGGCACCAAAAGCAGTGCAAAAAAGTACCGAAAACTAAGAAGAAATTCGTGTTTTAGTAATCCCTTCAGTTTAATGACTGTAAAAACAGTATCTGTCATGGATTTGTACTATTTCAACAAGCTGTTTAGCAATCACTTTTCATTAAATAATTTCTATTTCAGTTATATGTAAAGCAAGTTAATAAATGTTTTTTTTACTACTGTGTTATCTTTTAAATTTCCTAACTAAAAAGTGGCTGGAACGTTCATCTGGGTTAGCATAACCGTGTTTAAATCAGAACAGCACCAAAAAATTAATGGCTTTGACGATACATGAAAATTCATGCTATTTTTACAAATATCTCGAAATGTGATTCTTGGACTTGTACTGTTATTCAACTGATCGATTCAATTGTAATATCACTTTCAAAGGCTTATTGAATCTTCCAAATGCAACGATCGAATGTATTTGGCCAGCAAGACGAATGCAGGTCACGTAGCGCTGTTATTTTGAAATTGCGACGCTGATGTAAACACCTATCGCGAGTGCCTTTGCACCACCGAGTAATAAATCTACCTTTAGATTCTTATCGAAATGCCAGACGATTTGTCGTATGTCACTACTTTGTAATACCAAACCACTTTCCTTTGCACACCCATTTCATTCTTCGATGTTTCAAACTGTATATTTCACACTGAATTGAAAGCGTGACAACCTTTCATAAACAGTAGAATGTGTGCTTACTGCTTTCAATAATAATAATTGTGTAAAGTACAATTTATTTTTGGCTATATACAGAAATAAAGAAATGAATATACGAAGGAACTCTAAACCTATCACTCATAAAAACGCATTTACATGTATGTAGTATTGATTAAAATATTTTCCAATGATTGTTTGCTCATTCCTCATAATAGTTCAGTTTATTAGGACGATGTAAAAATATTGCTAAACTGAAGACACTCGTTCAAGGAAAATTTGTTACTCCGAAGGCTATTTCTGCACAATGTATACAGAAGTCATGGGAACGTCTTATCACTAACTTTTAGAGTTCCCTCGTATATTCATTTCTTTAATTCTTTATACAGCCAAATAGAAATTATACTTTATATGAACGAAAACCACTTTTCAACATCGGAAAAAAAGGATTACATTATCGCAAGTGCAATTTTGATCCTTCATAAAAATCAAATACATTATACTGTATGTCATTCCGTTGTGTTCTCTTTAAGTAAGAGAAGTGATTTAATCAAGCTCTGTCATAAACCATGACCAATTTCATTCTATTGTCTCCATTACTCCATAAAACGCAAGACTTCTATAAAAAAAGCTCTCCACCTTAAATACGAATACGTCGTCTGAACGGGATCTTAACGTACCAGGAGAAGTCACCTGAGCAGGATAAATTACCGACGGCACTATTCAATCTAAGTAAGTGCATCGGTTTGAAGTGTTCAGACTTCATGATACGAGCAGTAGGACACATTGAAAGAAAAGCAGTTAGGATTGACGTGGAAAAACCTGTATCATGAGCAGACGGAATAAACGGAGAGCGGACTATCGACGATAAACAGCAAAATCCGTAGGGCAAGATGAAAAGACGCTAGGATGGGGGCAAATACCGCGAGATAGCGCGATGGCAGAGAAAAGGAAAAGAACGCGGAGAGACCAGTGTTTAGAAGAAAGATGGCGACGCGGCACTAATATTTCTCCGTAAAGTTTCGACGTGTCAAAAGCAGCGGCGCCGTATCGACTGCAACGGCGTATTGGACGTGCAGCGAGGTTGGCGGTGCCAGAAGAGCAAACAGGAAAAGGTGGACAGTATGGCCAGACAAGGTTAGGCAGAGAATGAGGGAAGTAATGCTAGCAAACAGGTGTCATAAAGCGAGAACGTGAGGTAAGGTAGTCGGGACCAAAGCCAAGACGTGACAGCCTTGCGTTTCGTACGAAATGCTCTACATTCGGTCGGCTACATGATCCGTGTGCAGTCACCGCTTAAGTTACAGCAGCGTACGCGGAAAGATCTTATTCGATTGAACCATTCCGGCACCAGCCGAAAATTCCATTCTCGAGAATGCACGATTATTACATACTACGTTACGAATTGCGACTATTGCATTGCTAATTTGAAGATCATAGCTTCATGAATGGAATGTGGATACGGTTGTTTTATGTTTGTAATATGGGCATCAGAATAGAGAGATGCAAAGTGAGAATAAAGTGTTAATAACTTGTTGAATATAAGCTGACAGTCAGAAATTCTGTAAGATTTAGGATGTGTTTTCTGGAACACAACTGATACTGAGAAATGGCTACAAATGCACGAGTTAAATTAGAATTTAGTGTTTAAAAGCTTAGAATTTTTATCTGTTCCTCAATAATAAAAAAGTATGCTATACATCCCATTTTCAGGAGAACAAATCAGAAACTAGCTGTCTCTTTTGTTGACCTTTAATGAAACTAAACAGAAAGGTGCCACTGTAACATAGGTTCTATAAAAACACGCAAAGAACGTGAAGCCACAAAGAATGCAGTAGATCTTCTCTACCCGTGTACGTACAGAAATTCATTAGACTCAACGTGTTGACTACCATAGTGGAACATTTCGGATATTTATTTTTATAAACAAATGTAGTCACTTATGTTAAGGGTGTCAACCTGTCAGGACGTGTAAACAAGGAATACCGTTTCTAACACCATTTAATTTATATCTTTACTATTTTTTTCGAACTTCAAGGAAACAAGAGCTACCAATCTTCCTAGGAAGGCATTCGCTCCAATATCAAGTGCCAATAGTTTCTGAGTGAAAGTTTGAAAATTCGTACTTATAACTGTATTTTAAAACAATGCAAATGGAAGGTTGCATCGTAGAAGAAGTGACTGAAAGATACTTTTCATCAAAACAATTTCATGAAGCTGTAGTCGCGAAAACAATATGTAAAGACAACAGAGAATGCACTATCATACTATTCTTATTTGTGCTACAAACGTATTCGTTTCCATAAATTAAGATTACTTTATCTTAAATATAAGTAACTTGAAGGGAGTAAAAATACTTATATAAGAGAAAACTTAATGCCTCTAACAAAATCAGAGTTAAGTGAACTTACCGCATAGAAGATACTGAACAAATAAGAGTGGATTTTCTGATCTGATGATACTTTGCCAAAATTGTGTTACGAACTAGTTAAAAAAATGTTTCTGAATATATTTTTCCACCATTCAGCTCAACGTAAAAAAAAGCACAGATTATGAAAATTTTCTGTCAAGAATTTCTACTAATTGGAATTTATGTATGTACTATCCATACTACATGTAAGCATACTGTATTTGCTATACAAACCACATCTGGTTTAAAGCAATAAATAATAAATAAATAAATAGTCAATTTTAGCGTTTATGCCCCCTTAGCCCTCTCGATACTAATTGTAAGGGCAACTGTAGTCACCCGTCTTTTAGCAATTGTGTGCGGGGAGCCACTGAAAAGTCCCGGTGGATATTCACTACACACTGACCAAACAATCAAACGCTGCTTCTTTTTAAAAAAGGGATATGTACCATGCATATATGTTCGTGGTTCGAAACCTATCACTCATAAAAATTGCAACCAGTTAAAAATGCACGGAAAAATGCAGCACACTGTGCTACCACGCTTTGATCATTGCCGTAGTAAAAGAGTTAACCGTGCGATTCAGACTGAATATACCTAAGTGTACCCAGCTAAAAGCACAGTGGACGTATCTATCGGATGAAAATAAAATAATAACTCAAGATATATAGTGTGCTCCATCCTAATTTTTTCAGAATAATTAATGGATTATTCAAGATATTATAGAAACATTTCAACGCAAAACAAGATAAACTTTGGCTTACTTTTATGTTTAAGAAAAATGATTCTGTACATGAATTGAAGGTTTGCTCCATAAGTATTAGGGCACTTGTCAAATTTGTAATAAATCTGAATAAGGTTATGAAATCACTGGAGAATTCGAACAGACATTCCCTATTTTATACTTTACATCGCAAAGGAAATGTATATTGAAATTTATATCACAAATTACACCATGGCAGTTAATTAAAAATCGAACCATTACACTAACACAATTCCCCCGACCTTCCATTACAGTTTTCCCAACTTTGGTATTGCAGTTGTGAGTTTCTCGATAAGTTTCTCAACAAGTCAGTTTCTGGTTTCTAATAATATTATACTTTGTCCCATTTCACTTGCAAGTGGTTTCACAAAACAGATTTTGATTTTGAGCTGGTTTCTCGGATTTTCCGAACCAGTTCATTCCAGATTTTCTCAATTGGCTTTAAATCGGACAATTGGGAAAGCCTGTGCATGATTCTTATTTATTTCTCTCTTGTAACTGCTTTAAATATCTTTTTTTCTAATTCTTGCAATAATACAGACAAAATATCGTATTCCTTTACAGATTCAGTACTTTCTATACTTTTCCTAAAATCCTAAGTCAATGTATACATTTACTAAAAAGTGTATACAGTTATTAAATTTCCCGCATTTGCTGAACCGTACAAACAGAAAGCATTTAGAATTTTACTGCTGCTTTCCAGAATATTAACTTCTAAACTAAAACACCTTTTTCGGAGCTCATTATTTAAGAAATCACACATTCATATTTTTTAACAAATGCCTAGAACGGAATAACAATATTCAACACAAACTTGAACTTTTAACATTCAATAGGCGTCTCTTATGTATTTTCGTGCGTTGAATGCAAATTTGCAAACCGTTTGTTACCATTACCCTCAGTTTTTGAAAAAAAATTTTTAAACAAAAAAGTAGTTTTCAACTTCAAAGATAAAGACTTAAACATATTTAAATAATGATGAAAGCGAATATATCGAATTATCGGTTATCGATATATCTATTATCGATTTTCGATAGATCGATTATCGAATTTTCGATGGTCACGCAGAGCGCACCAATTTTTGCGAATATCTATCTACGCCACGCGATAGACCAAACCTTTTTTCTACGGGAAGCACCAAGTAACGGAACAAGTCATGTTTTGTTTTGAATATAGAAACAAAATAGTTTCGTAAAACATGCAGCGCCAGCTGTGGTACTCAACACCAACGGTCGCCTCTTCTGCCTCTCACGGTGATACAATCGCGCGTCTAGCAGTTCTATTACGCTGACAAAGAAAGCAACCGAAGTGATCGTCTTAAAGTTTAATGTGCCTTTGCATGTTGATAGATCATGTTACTACGAATCACCCTAGGCATGGTTTTGAGCGTAGATGGAGTATAGTTTAAAACACATTTAATGCAAATAGAAACTCTGGATAGCAACCTAGCGCCTTGCCGACCGCCCCACGCTCCTCTGCTTGAGTGCACCTCTTACAATAAAGAGGATAAACCCTCTGGAAACTTTAATATTAAATATCGTTTAAACTACTGACCGTCTATGCCCAAAATCATGTATACGATTTGTAATAACATGCACTATAAACATGCAAAAGTTCTTTAAGGTCTGAAATGATCACTTCGGTAAATTGGGCAAGGGACCAGCGGCATTTAGTATCACAACTGGCACCGCATGTTTTGCCAAATTATTTAGTTTGTGTGTTGAAAATAAAACAAGATTCGTACCTTTTCTTGATGGTTACTGTAGGGGAAAGGTCTGTTGTATCGTGTAATGTAATTAGATTTCCTCCTAGGCCCTTAGTTTTGAAACTAAATTGAAAAACATCCGCAGAAATTGGTGCGTTTTAGGTGTCCTTTTCACTTTGATCATTATTTAAACATATTTAAGTCTTTACGATGTTATAATAATTCATATCGTTTTATTCGGGAGTGTTCATAGAACTATTTCGCGCAAAAAGCAACTGAATAACTATTACTGTTCAAACACAATATATCTTTGAAAGTGAAGATTTGCATTTTTGTTTAAATTAATTTTCTCAACAACTGTGGGTGATAGAAACATATGGTTTACAGACTCGTATTCAGCGCATAAAAATCTATAAAAAACATGTATTGAACGTTAGAAGTCCCAAAAAGTAAAAATTTATTGCACAGTGCAATTGTTGGTACATTCCGATGAGACATTATTTGTTCGAACTTATATTTATCAAATTAAGCTATTTCAAAACTGTTACTTCGGGTATATATCAGACTCGAACGTATAAATTCGCGTTTCACACGTTTATCGTACGAAATGACAAATGTATAGCTCGTGAATTACGAACGCTACGCTCCTATGCTAATTCGCAGCGATAAACGTCAATAGAGATCTCCTACATTCGCAGCCTGTGATTCCTAATATTACTAGTGAATATCCATCACCTGTAATACCATCCAACATCGATTGTAAGTCATACACGATCTATGCTAGCCAAAATGTCGATCAGTCATCAACAATGATAACAGGCGTGACTTAACCCTTTGCGGTGTTATATCCAGTCAGACTCGGCATCGGATTTCGCCCCAGAAAGTCTAAATCGACCATTTTCTCCACATTAATCATCTACTTTATAAAAATATATTACCATAATATGTTGTTATATCGTTTGGATTATGCTTAACTAATTAAATAAACGCTGACTGTACGATATTATTTAAAAACCGAATCTATACTGCCAGGCTGGAATGAAACATCGAAATGATCTCGGACAGCGAAAGGTTAATTACCGTCCAATTAAATTGTACTTTTTCTGCTCCAACAAACTGTCATTGTTTCGGCATCGGTTGCGTGTCGATGATGAATTTTATTTGGAAGACCTAGGAATATCGAGGGATAGGAGAAAATGAGGCACAGACAAATTCTGCCACTGTGATTCTCCATAATCTCTCGACTCCTCAAGTTTGAAGACGCTGATTAAGACCAACATTGCAGGTGCTATTACATTTCGTGAAATTAGAACAGATTCGATTGTGAAATGCAGTATGTCGTTTTACGAAATCGTGGAAGATAACCGGGGATATGTGAACGTATGGAAAGTTTCGGTTTATCGAATGTATGTACGTATATGTAGGTAAGTCGTTAGGACGCATAGAAGGAAGAACGACGAAGCAAGAGGCAGGTGCTGATTCTGAACTTTGAAATTCGATCTGAGAATTTCGCGAACAAATAGAATCATCATATCTTTTGCTCTCGACACGTTTAATGGTAAGCATTTTTACTTACATTTAATGCGAAACAGAAATAAATCTATGAAAGCTTGAAAACTATAAAATACTGATAATTCTAAAATTAAAATGGAGATTGAATTATTTGAAGTTGTTTAAAATTCATTTTGTATGCTCAGGATTTAAACTTTTGAAAAAACCCGATACTTAATTAGAGTTTACTTTGCCTCAGCAGGGATAAACACATAATAACAAATGCTAATTACTTATTGTGAATTTATAACTTCAGTGTCAGCTTTATAACGAAGTTTGACTACCCGAGGTAGTAATTTAAGTTCTTTAAGAAATTTTCCTTGATATAATTAAATGTCATTTCTCTCTTATATTGGACTACATTTAAGGATATTTTCATTACATATTTTCTAGAAGCTTTTCTTAACTAATTGTGTTCCGTTCGTGACATTAATTTCAACTTCAAGAATTCAGCTTTAGGTTTACTGTACTTTGACCGAGATTCTGCTATTTTTGAAAACACTTATACATCAGCTATAAAATAATTACTTGAAAGCCAGTTGTAAGCAGAGAACTAAGATGGTACCAGGTATTTTACCGCCGTGAATTCTTGAAATTTCTGATGCCCTCATGAGCTTCTAACGTTTTATCTCATGCACTGGCCCTAATACAACGAGCACTCTTGGATCCAAACCTCCCACACCCTTCACACACCTGTGTTATACATGTCTCCAACTTCAAAGGCGAAGTAAAATGTCTAGTTCCAGTTAAGCTATTTTACTTTTTTTTAAATCCTTCGTATTCACAAACCGATTATTTTCCCTTTACCATTCTACTTTTTAATAATGTAAAATTAAACTTCCATTCGTTATAAATTTATTGTATTCTTTAATGCAAGTGTGGTAGAAATGGATGAAAATATGTAATACTAATTGTGATCCTTTGCTGTACTGATGCTTTTATACCTGGCTGAAGTGTCGTTTATTTATGTCGCGCTGGAGGTGTCCCGTGAGAATTTCGCTCACATTGCGACTTTTGTTTATTTTTCACCTCACTTGCTGTTTTATTGACAAAGATGTATACGTGCGTGTTATCGAGAACCTAGAGAAACACTGTTTAGGGAATTGATTTATTAGAAATAATAAAGATATGAAGCATTCTCAACAAGCGTGAGAGAAATTCTCACAGGTCTCCTCTCCTGGGTTAATGAAATGTTTTAACGAAAGATAAACTGTTTCAAACGTCAAGTACAACGCAATAAAATATAGTTATTTAAAATTATTTTTTTGAAGTTATGAAGGTCATCAGTATTCATTTGAGTGGAAAAGTACAATTTTTTACTGTTTAATGATAAGTTAGATTGATCATTTCATTGTATGGAAATTTTTTAATTTTATATTATTGAAAACTAGAATGGAAAACGGAAAATAAACGGTTACTAAATAAGAAGGAATTAAAAAAAGTAAAACATCCTAACCGGATTTCAACCCTTGTACATCTCCAGTGAAGTCCAAGACGCTTGCCAACTTTATGATACATGTAAGCACTTATGTAATACGAAACAACAGAAAGTTACTTTTTTGGCAAAAGTATCCGTTTTAGGATGTCAACTCATAAAAATGTTTTGTTCCACTCATCGCAAGGTTCCAGTTAAACGAAATTAACTCGACCTGACGTCTTGGAAATTTTAACAATTAAAGTCTCGTTTTTTAAAAAGTAACAAACTATATATGACTAATACTCTACAGTTTGTTCATACTCATCAACCCCTGCGATTTGAACCCTGGCCCGTTCAAAAAGCTCTCGTCTGTGCTGCGACCTGTCCTTGCCACTGGCCCTAATGTAACGATCACCCTTCGCTCCAGATTTGCTTACCTACAACATACACAAAAAGATGCATGTGAGATGCAAGTATAAAATGGAAGTAAATTATTAAATTATTAGTAAGCATTCTGGCGACTGATTTGTTCATAATGCTACGCTTCCTTAAATAAACTGCATACTCAAGTAGGCTCAGCTAGAGATGATTTGAAGAAGAGAAAAAGAAGAAAATCAGATGTACGCGCAAATAGAGAGACTCGTGATGCTAAAATATACAGGAATGTTTTTATGTAGAACCAGTAGCTTTGTATCGATAAGACGTTTGAGTTAAGGCTAACATAGATGCTCGTACACACGCTTGCAGACAAGACACATAATCCTATTTCGCATCATCTTAGATAACACAGTTGTATGTATGTAAGAGCATGCAGATTCAGACAAGCTACCGCATCAAAACACATCGTTTATTATCCAGAAAATTTAAAACAGCTTCGTTTGTATCATTTAATTTTCCATCCTCTACTTTGGGAGTAGCAAAACTGAAATAAATGTTTGTTTTATTAAATATCCTTTTAAGATGGTCTCATAAAAAAATGTCCCATACAAAAGTTTCTCCTTACTCCCCGTGAAATAAGAATCTGCAAAGAAAAATATGATTTCCATTTGGAAAAAGAGAATTGACCTTCAAATAATCTTGAAGACGTCTAACAAATAAAAAATTAATAGGATAGTTGTATTTCCCCCTTGAAACTGTGACACCACTGTATTCAACATTTTTCCCGAAAATGCGTTGTTTTCGAAGTATTTAGACTTGAAATTTTCAAATGAACACACGGTACGTATCAACTCTTGCATCGGTCTTTGCCACCGCCTGTGGAGAACGTCAGCAACTGTCGAACAACTCAGTATTCAATTGAAACCAGCTGGACCTCATTAATTTGAAGTCCAGCGCATCGTTAAAACACCGTCGTAATTATTTTACGGCGTCGGATTTACGACCCGACTGAATCGTTTAGAATCGCGGGTGTTACGATACACATGCCGTAAGGTAACATTATAGGGGGTTGTTCAGTTTATCTTTGTTTATCGAATGGGGTATTATCAATAAACCGTACTACTCCATTAAAAATACAAGTTTTTTATTTTCATCCATCAGATTCTGCAACAAAAATAAAAAAAACAGGTCCTCTGCCATTTTTCAAAAAAGTAAATGGTTCAGGTGCTCTATTCAACGATACTTACCGTTGAACACTATATTTCGTGTGTCTAAGATATTGTATTAATAGCAATATAGTACGCACCTAACATGCAGACAGTACGTACAGCGTGGACTGTAAATTAAGTTCTTTATCTTCATTCTTTTTTTTTAACTTTATTTGTATTTAAGATATTACACAACATTTCTATCATAATCGAGAAGAGGTCATGTGATTACAATCTTCCACTGCAAGCAGCACCTTTCTGTTGACTCTGTGTTTCTAGTTGTAGACAAGACTCATTGTAAAAGCATTTCGCCAATTTTATTACGGAAAGAAGTCCTTCTAATTTAATTCACACCATTTTTGAGGATCTGCATTACGTGCAGTTGAGGTGAGGTGAAATCCGAGGATGTTTGGGTAAAAACAAAAAGGTTCTTGGAGTTTACCTCAACAGGTTATGGGCCCGGAATCGGGTTCCGATAAGTAAAAACGAGAAAAGGGAGCTGTATGTGTTTTGTGATTAAATCGAAACGCGTGGCATGACGTAAAATCGAAGCACACAGGGAAGCGTCGTATTTTATGAAGTATTTTGAATAGGGAATCAAAATGACTTCAGCGCACTCAGTTCATCTACAACCCTTAGAAAAAGACAATTTTGACACTTGGAAGCTGGAGATTGAAGCACTGCAAATTAAAAATGACGCATGGGATTACGCGAACGATAAGAAGAGGCCAGTTGTGACGACGAACATCACAACGTCAGTATTAGCGGTCAAAGGATGAGACGAATCTGACCAGAAAGCGCGTTCAGATCTAAAATTGGCAATTATTGCATAGGAATTAAAGCAGATAAAAGGATGTGCAATATGGAACGAAATCTGGGTGAAGTTATACTTAATTTATTAGTCCAAAGGATCTGTTAGCAAAGCCACATTGTTGAAACAACTCATTTTCCATAGAATGCGAGATTGTGAGGATATGGGCGATCACATATTAAAATTTGTTGATGCCGTGGATAAGCTGGAAGAAATGGATGTCGATATCAAACAAAACCTTTTAGCTGTTTTATTATGGTATATTTTGTCGGGAAGTTGCGAGAACTTTTAATGTGCAGTCGAATCGCGCAACGAGTTACCGAGTCAGGGAACATTAAAAGTAAAAATCGTCGGAGAAATTGATGCGCGTGTGACTCAATATCGCGAAACCATTTCGAACGCGATGGTCGTTAGTAGAAAGTTTAAAAAGCCTGTGAAAAAGAATAATCACAAATCAGGCAGCAAAAGAAATTCTAAGTATACGAGGTCTGTTAAAAAATTTCCTGGACTTGTTTTTTTAAAATTTGTAAGGTTCATCTGGGAGCTATTGATCCTTTCCACCCTCGAAGTACCTTTCTTATTGATACATTTGTCCCAATGATGTTTCCACTTCTGCAAGCAGTGGTGGAAAGCTTCTGTTGAGATTGATCGCACCTCCGTTTGCGAATTTATTTCCTGAATTGTGTTAAATCTTCGTTTTTTCCACTTTGATTTGAGTTTTGAGAATAAAAAAAAAAGTCCGCAGAGGCCAGGTCGGGACAGTACGGAGACTGGGGAAGAACTGTCATCCCATTTTTGGCACAAAATTCGCGGATTAACAACGCTGAATGTGCGGACGCGTTGCCGTGAAAGAACGGTCGCGCCAAAGTTCCGACCTCATAGTCCTGGCATTTTCTGTCATGGCATGAGCCACCTGAAATGTTGCACTCTTCTGCTGGTTTCCGCACAGTCAATTGCCGATTAGAATGCACAATGTCATTGATTTTCGTGACATGAGAGGTGCTTATCGATGTTGACGGTATCCCCTAACGCGGATCATCGTCAACCGACTCGCGAAAACTATCCGAATATTCCTTTATCTTCGATGTTTTCACAATGTTGACAACATCTTCTATCTCCATGTCTGTGAACTTGTCCCAAATCATATCACTGAATTCATACTATGAGAAGAAATAAGCAGAAAAAGCTCATCAAGAAAAATTCTTGGCTAGCACTATTATGAGTATCCTTCAAAAATCTTTTCTCCTGATTCTCAGGAATTTTTATTGTCTTTCCCAGAGTATATACATGTATCTACTTCTCTTCCGTTGAATTAACTTGTATTTTTAGCACATTAATGTCTTTCTTTTTATTTATGTTTTGGCTTTAGAAGACTTTATTTTCAGTAAAACCTCTTCCATATTAACCTTCTCACCTTGTCAGTTAAGCACTCTTTTCATTGTCGTTACAAACGTCCACGTTTCCTCCGAAAAATATGCCTGACCAGTTATTTTCGTCAATTGTTAAAACGTCAACTTCTGATTTCCAACTTTTTATTTAATAGTTTCGTTATATTTTATTATCAAATTTGTAAGACATATACACCCGTTGACAAGCACTTGCCAGGAACTATATTCAAAGCTTTAGGCATTAATTTACAGGAACTTGCTTGTAAATACTCTTATAATGGTTCATAAAAAAAATTGAAATAGAATTTTATATCATATTTTCTGAAGTATGCAATGTACGAAAAATGGTTTGGAATAAATATTATGTCAATTTAGCACAACTATCAAAAACTCTAAAAACTTTTCTGTCATCCTATTTCAGAGGTTCTCCGGAGGTTCCGGCAACGTTACTCGATGTGTTATATAAATGGCCATAGCGAACCATAAAATGCAAAAAGAATTTGGTACTATTTCCAATAGTTCATGGGAAAATAGTTTGTAACTCGGTTTTACATGGTCAACCACATGTATGTACACTGCCGGCAAATAGTTTCCGAGTATTTCGATATTTTTTGTCATGTATGCGCGAATTAATCAAAATTGGGAAATAAATCTTCACGAGTTTTAATTTATATTGATAAGTAAGCATGGTTCATCAAGAAAAAATATGAAAAATATTGCCTCAAGCGTATTTTGATACGTTGAACGCCGCGTCAATCACTGGTGACTGGCACCTCAAATTTAATTTAATTAAATAATTATTGATTGACGCAAAATTTTGAGCAAGCTTCATACTGAAACAATAATATAGGAATAGAAAAACACGATCAAGTACTCAAATGTTTCTTTTTTTTATGATTTATATAAAATATAGTAAATGACATCGTGTCTGATTAGGTATGGCCGTTTTCACTGCGGCGTTCAACGTGTTAATTATAAGAAGATGAAAATTCGTCTAAACTGAGTTCTCGTAAAAAAGGGCTCCATAGCATTAGTAATTGATAATTTTCACTTTTTTGCCAAATAAGATATTCTTTTAATTAATTTCTGTATTCCGTTTGTAAGAATATTCTTCCAAACATTTTATAAAACATTTCAGAGCTCTGCCTTTGATTTCAGACAGTATTGTCCAGCATTTCTGTCCTGATGGCCATAAAACTGTTGAATCAAAATTTAAACTTAGCAACTGAGCTGAATATATCACATTAAATAATATTTTATCTTTTTGTGTCGTTGTTTTGTTGCGGCACCTATGAATTTTTGGCCAATTAAGAATATTTAAAAATCGTCTGGAATGCATGTATGCTGCCAGCCGCACAAAGTGATACTTGAGTATTTGCATATTTTCACGTTGAATCGATACGTACTCCAAAGCTTGAAAACAGTTACTCCAGAATCACATTGTATAATAAATTATAAAAAAAAACACAACAATAATGCCCGGGTTCCAAAAAGAAGAACACCTTATTAAACAGAAAATCCGCATCGTGTGTAGTTTGCTAGATGAGACGCACATGAAGGTAATTGTTTTCAAGCTCACCGATACTCTCTGCAGGAGAGCATGTACGTTTTTCTATTGTATCTTGTAACGAATGTGAAAATGGATTGAAACATGTCTGAGTCATGACTGAGATGATCTTGAATAAAAGAAAAATGATCAAATTCTCAGAGTGTTAGGATGGTACGTAAACTTACTGTTTATACTTTAAAATGTTCAAAGTGATGTCCATCAGCAGCGATTCGCTTTCTAGAATGAGCAATCACGGATTGTGATGTTCTTTTAATTATTTCTGACGCGATATTAGCACAAAATCTGCTCTTTGGGGAAAGCTAAAAGAAGATGTTTACCAACAGCAAACTACCACTCCAGAAGACGGGATGAATTGCATGATGAGAGTTTGAAACGGTTTAAAATACGAGAGCAGCGATATTCTAAACAACTAAACGCAATAACAAATAGGCTTCTGCAGTTCAGTAACAAAAAATATGGAATATTCAAATTACACCAAAAAATTGTTACCGGCACTTACATTACGTTCTTTGAAGTATAGAGTAATCCACAAGAGGAAAGTTAACATTCCACTCTCTGAAACTTCTCTTATGTGTACAATTATTTTCAATCATTAAAATCTCCTTAATTCTGATCTTGGAGGCTGTATTGTACAGTAGAACCTTGATTATCCGAACATCGGTCACACGAAAATTAGTCATCCTATTTCAGCTATAAACTAAAATTTGTATTAGTCGCACTATGTACTTAATTTTATACTACTACGTATCTTAAATCCTAAAATAAAATGATCATTTTTATGCAAAATATAGTTACAGAGTTCCACGGATGTCTGAACTGCTTTTCGATACGGATGTCTGAACCGGCCGTACCCCAACCACATATCCTCCCTTGCTCCTCCGGAGCCGGGCCGAGAAGTCGGGCGGCTCGCGGCGGCGTTTGAGAAACATGATACATTGTAAGAAGAGTGCGCCATTCTTTAACGGAAATAACAAACTTTGTTTTTCATTATACATTCATGAGAATATTATTAATAAATAGATGAAGTTTTCCCAGTTAAAATGAATCCAAACACGATCTCATTCGGACTATTTGTTATCAGAGACATTACGACTATCGAATTTTACCTTATGCAAAATTTTAATAACAAATGAACCGAATGACATTGTGTTTGGACTCATTGTCATTAGAAAAACCTCACCTATTCATATATAGTATTTTCATTAGTGTATTATAAAAAATAGACAAATTATGTTTTTCGTTATACGATGACTCATTTGCGTCGACGAAAAAACTCTTTGGCGGCCGCCGAGTGAAACCTCGCCGATGCTCTATCTCTCTCCCTCCCAGATCATCGCTTCTCGAGCTATGCTCGTAAATCCTGTGCTCGAGAAGGAGATGAAAACTGGTCCTAGTACGGATCTCTGAATTTGCTCAGTCCCGAATGCGAGTTCAGACATCCGTGTAACTCTGTACAACGTGACTCATTCTATTAATTATTGCACTTCGGATGATCGAGGTCCAACTGTACTTTCATTTGTTCATGCCCTTTATCAATCCCTTAAAACAGTTAGGAGACACGGTTGAAGTTCATACTGATTCGAGTTAATTTTCATATAAGAATGTAAAAACACGTTTTCTTGCTTCGATAACGCGCAATATATATTAAAGAAACAAGACATAGAAGAACATTATTATGGAAAGGAACCGAATACGAATAGGTAGACGTGTCGGTAATCTCAGCACGATTCATCGATAGTGTTACGGAAACGTTCTCGACATTATATACGGTAGAACGCGTCTTTCCTGCCTTTGGAACCGACAGGACCGTCTGTATGCTTGAATAGCACGGCTCTTGAGAAGGCGGATCAGACGACGTCCTATGTACTTTGCGCTTTCGATATTACACTCGCAGGTGGAAGGTACGCGAGGAACGCGATTCGAGGCCGAAAGGAATGAGACGTACGCACGAGTATCCGGGCTTTACTAGCTTGCCATCATCCAGAACCGATCCATCGCTATTTGCCAAAAGGATTTGTGAAAGCACGAAATATTGACTTCCCCGCTTCAATGGATTCCTTGGAACTTTAGCGGCCAAATCTTGGATTTGGACTAAAATGTTACGGCCGTCGGTCTAACGCAGATATGTTCGAGCCGAATAGATTGCTTGGCTATTTTTTCCTGCGATCATATGCTCGCATATAGAATCGTTTTCTTGCAAAGAAGATTGCATTCGTGCGAATATTCAAGTACAGAGTGACGTATAGTAGTGCCCGGTTAGTGGTCGCAGGGCCTGGTCCAAGTCGCGAAAATATAGAGGCAGGTAAGTGTTCCGGGAATTGCCTGATCTTATCCTCTCTGGCTCGGTCGCCTCTGGCTGAGATGGGGACGACAGTGAGACACATTGAGAGCAAGTGAGATAGAATGAAATGCTATTTGTTAAATAGCTCGAAAGAAATGCCCGAAATTTGAGCATGGAGCTCTGAGCAACCAGTTCCAAGAACTGGTGGGGTTGACGCCGCGACCACTAACCGGGCACTAGTCCATGCATCGCCACTCGAATACTATCCTCTTAAGGCTGTGTAATCTACAGAAAGAAATTTTACTATTATAGAATACACATGTTGTAGTATGGTGTTCATCCGTGTATATTATGTTACTAAAATATTTTGTTAGTGAAAGTATCATCTTAAAAACACGAAAAAATGCAAGGAGAAAGCTGGAAAAGTAATGGCAGCTAAAAGCTAAAAGCTTTTTCAGAAAGGTGAAAAAGGAAAACCAAAAGCAAAAGTGTCATTCCATTCCTACTTTATAACGCAATTTAGGTTCGTTTCAATACAGCTGCATTCTATTTGGGTACGGGTTACATTGTTGGATTGAAAAGTTCACTAAAAGTAATTTTAAATCAGCAAGTTTCTTTAAAGAGATAGCAATCATTTTAATGGAAATATTTCTCTAAAAAATAGTGTATTCGAAAATCAATTTAAAAAAGATCAAATAGTAATATTTGCTATTCGCGGTTTATTGATTGTTAGAATTTATATGTGCGAGGAAAAAAATAAAGGACTAATAAAATGCAAAAAATAGCTACGTAACATTTAGCAATAACAAAAATAATTAGGAAAATTGCAAATTTTTATGAATTCTACGTTCAGTTAACAGATAATATATTTGCCAACTTTTTATCAAACCTTCAACATTCAAATATATGTGTCACAATAATCATTTAATATGTTTAGTGCTACCATGAAAATTATTGTATCTAATCAGTCACATTATAATTGAAGTTACAAATATAAGTCATGAAGCACAAAAATTGTTAACTGTTTTATGATAAAACTTTTATCGTATAATTTGTATTTTATATTATTATTCAACTGTGTACCACAGTTACAACTAACTGTACAAAAGTGAGAAATTGTTTGATTAAATTATATTAATGGCGCCAGTCAACAATGAGCCCCCTACGTGTTAATTGATAGCAAGGGCATTTTGAAAAATGAAAGTAATGACATTATGATTCGACTAGCAGTTATAGGCTGTGAGTCGTTCATTCTTTGTCCTTTTATTATTATATATAATACCTCAACTCCTATAGGGCATTAGTGACAGGGGAATCTCCCCTGATGCCTTATTAAGGGAAACAAATGTGCCCACACCCGGAAAATCTGCAGGATCCGTTGAAATCGCAGATTCAGTGGTCCCGCGGGTATGAATCATTTCCGGTCAAACTGGGGTCATGCCAGAACATAGCTTTTCTCAATCTTTCCTTCTCTGTCCGCAACATTTTCTATATACTCGCCGTTAAGGTCCAGTTATCTAATGTAGGGTTGGCTTTAACGCCCAATTTTTAAGAAGAAAGACATTTATTTCCTTTCGTAAATGTTTCTATGCGTTGTATAGTACACAATGTTTTTACTATGCAATTATCTTGTAACTTCGAAGGCGTATTCAGTAAGACTAACAAGAGGAGATCACGGTAATGAGGTCACCAATTTCATGCATTTTTTAAAATAAATCTACAAGGGAAGTGAGTGGATACGTGTTCCAGCATTTTTATCAATGCGTGTTGTTTACAAAGGTATTTAATATTAAATATGTAGCAGGTTTACTTTAAATATTAGTAGAATATAAATGGTAATTTATCTACAAATTTCGTTAGGATTTGAAAAAAACTGGTTGCATGTATTAGTTTACACTTATTTTACTATAACAAACGCGTATCAATTTTTGTTTCATTCATTTAATTTTCTAGTTATTCAGTTTTTCTTCTGACTCAATTTTGCACCGTTGCAAAAGGTACTAGTAGCTGACGATTTGGAATAAATTTAATATTTTGTTCATAAGCCTCTGGCAGCTATAAGTGCTGCGAGTCGTTTTGGCATACTTTCAACTAAATTTTACCATGATTCTTCAAAAATTGAATGCCACTGTTTTTGAACTCTTTCCCATAATTGATCGAAAGTAGCTGGTGGGGAATCGTATGCATTTTCCAAATGTCTTTTTAGTATTGCCCAAAATTTTTTGATAGGGTACACATTTGGACTTTGTGCTGACTAGTCCAGCACTTGAAATGATTCCGATTCCAACCGATTTCGTACATTTTTTGCCATGCGTTCTGGATCTCTGTCGTGCTGGAAAATGATGCTACACTCTTCAAGGAGCAAATCCTCTACGGTTTCTCATAATTTTTCATTTCAAATTTCCTTGTACGCCGATTCTTTCTTAAGGAAACGCTCACGAAAAGTTGCAAAACAGATTTTTTTTCAAGGACATTCGGACTTCTTGAAGAAAGCAGTCAGCAAGGCGTCAGTAGAAAAACAGTCGTTCAACGAAGTTTAACTGATCGTGTAGATAGAAAGGCCATCGTTCGGAACTACCACACCATCTTTCGAAGTCGGGATTATATTATCCTTCAACACGTCCAGTTGTTCGTTCTACACATAAGTTGTGCAATATAAAATTTTCGGGCAACTTGTCACGACGACGAACCGTGTAGCATAACGTGTTGATTCGAGACTTACAAACTAGAAGAGGAATTAAAATCCACGCGGTCAAATCATGAGGCAACACTATGCGTTGAATAAAGTAAACAACATTAACACCAGAGCAAACGGAAGTCAGAAAGGGGTGTTGGATTCACTTTCAGTTTCGACCTTTCCTTTGGGAACCCAGCGTATCCCGGCAATTCAAAAACATGAGGCGTGTAAATACTAAAGATCAGATGAAAGTTAAGATTAACGAAAGCTTTCATGTACTAACAAACACATCGTGTGTATATTTCCCGAAAGACTGCATAGCTGTATGTAATTAAAGGAGATGGGCGTTTTAAACATTTACTGGATAAACATTTTATGGATAGAAAGACTTTTCATTTCATTCAACTAAATTACGTATGTACGTCTGTGAGGGGGTAGTACTCTTTTTCATCTTAAAAATTCGATACTTAACCTCTTTTCCTTATCTTTCACCATTTTCGAGCAAAATACGCTTAAACTCCGTTTACCTAAATTTCCGCCAAATAATATCCTTATAAACCTGCAAATATACCAGCAAATTTTATACAAGATTGCTTTATTTTTATTATCTTAACATTCACGTCAGTTTTGGTTAGTATAAATAAATTTATTTTAAAATTCACGACTTTCACTGTTAAGCTAATTTTTGCGAAAGTCTCAAAAACTACTAAACCGATTGTTATGACACTTTCACAATAGCTTCTTTACATTTTCCGGTGTGCCATAGGCTATATTTTATCACGATATAAATAATACGGCGAGCCATCCACGAGGACATAGTTCACGCACAGTCATTAGATGATAAAGCTCTGCGCGTCCGCGCTCGAAAGAGCATTCGCCCGGCTACAAGATATAAGAAAAAAAAACCGTAGTATTCCGAATTCTATACGCAGAAAATACGCGGGCGAAGCCGCGACCAGGGCATGCTAGTGATGAATAATGCAGTGGAATAGTGTATCTCATAAACTATGTAGTACGAAGAAAAATCTCGTCTTGTGGTGAAACGAAAGCCATGAGAATTTAATGACAATGACATGATTTTAATACATTCAAAAGAAACGAAACCGAAGAATATTTGATCATATTAGAAAAGAATATACAATAACATTTAATGAAATAATGAATTAGAGCAAACGCGTATCAAGGCACTAATATACCACAAAATAATCGGAAATTAACGTGATAATTTAAGAAATTCACTAAAATGATATTATGGTAGCCCTAACCAAGCGAGGAGCCAGTATACTTACTGAAAATGAAAAAATATCTAGAACATTATTGGTCTCCTTTATTACAAACTGAAGCTATTTCCACTATGACAAAGAATTTTCATTTTTAGTAACAGCATGAATAAAGGAATAGTCAATTACACTGTTAACAAACGTACCATACTCATCAATATATCTTAATTACTAAAAATGTACTTCGTAATTAAAACATGGAAAACATGGGTCTGGATTCCAACAAAATCCTTAATAAATTATTAATCAACTCCCATAGGAGTTGTTTCGATTACTTTCGATTTGTTTAAAAATTTTGTACTGAACCATAATTTAATACAGTCTCCAACAGAGTATACTTTTGAAAGCATACATATTATGGGTGATTCTATTATTCTGTTAAAATTTGTATACCTCGCATCGTGACTTTCTGATATTGTCTCTTGTTTCGTGATAATGACTTTTTAATTGCTTTTCATTTTCACAAACGCGACAAATTGTTTGTACATTATGTAACGAATTGGTCGCTAATGAGGACGTTTTTCTTATGTTATTTTGTTGCCTTGAGTTAACCACTGCAGTACTCCCCACGTACTGGGAAAAACAGCATGGGCAAAAAGTTTGCGGAAACGTTTATTTTCTCTTCTATTAGTAAAACCTGCTAATATGTATGCACTGACAGCATGTTCCATCATGTTCCTACTTTGTTTTGTGTATGTTGAGCACTGATTTTGAAATGAACCGGGTATTTCGGACACTGCCGTAGTACAATTGTTATCGAACAATCTTATTATATTTAACCCAGATTAATGTGTTAGAGCCACGTTTGAAAGTGTAGATTTCGTAGGCAAATGCATCGTTTGAATTATGGTAGACTGGTTTTATTTAACTGTTAAAGAGTACGGAGTGTTCAGTCCCAATGAGGGCAATAACCATACTGTAATGCAGAAATGAACGTGCATTGTGTTAGGGGATGCAGCGTTTTCAAAATCTTTTCTCTAACAATCGAGAAAGTTCTTTATTACTTTTCAGCAAACCTTTTCGAATTTGTCCTCCAGATGACTGCCTCTTCCTGAACCATGAAAATTTCCAAAGCCACCAACCAACGTCTTCCAGCAACAAGGCCTCTTTTATGCCTATATACTAACTACTTGTTAAAATTTACAACTTATTAATCATTTGTTAATACTTGTTACTTCCACTTATCAATCAATTATTATGTATAAAACTATAAAAACGCACATTCGATTTTTTACTCCTAGGTTTTTTGTCCATTTTACTCCATTGCATCAGCTGTAGCGCATTAAGTTAACCACAGAGTCTCTTCCGAGTATCGTATGCCACACTGCGATATTTTGAACGAAATATGGAGAACGAGAGTAATAACGTTTTAAATGTATATTCATTGGTGCTTCGGACATAAGTCGTCGATACATACGAAATGATCGTCATCTTCGTAGGTAGCGTTTTCGAACAGAATTTACAATTAGTACACTCTCCATTGGGTGCGGGGATGTGCCAATATACAAGGAGAGGGCTACACAGGATCCCAAGAAAGGGGACATCTTGACGCAATACCTGCGACACTTCCTGGACAAAGCTTCTTGGGCTGCGAGGGGGTGACCTTCGTCACAGCCCTGTCCAAGCTATTATCAGAAATAATACTCTCGAATATTAGCAGCATGCTCACAAGATGTGCAGTAAATCGCTCGTAAATGACGTTGCTTAGTAGAGCGTCAACAGTGCACATGACAAGAATCTATTGTTTATTATTAATTTATGAGTTAATTTATCATCACACTGAATTGAAGTGGACTGCAATGCTTTGATGGAACAAACAACGCTTTGTACTCGAAATTCCAATACAGTACTAAAAACTCCTCCCTATTCTGATGATCTGACCTCATGGGGCTTCCTACTGTTTATCAAACTCAATGGAGTCATGCAGGGACATGTTATGAGAATCTAGAATCTATCGAGAAGAAATGGCCACGAGTGATAAAGAGTATAACATCTAAGAAATGTTGCCAGTGTTATCAGAAATGAAAACGAACATAGGCTAAGTAGGTTTATTCATTTAGAAGGGGAGTATTTTAAAACGGATATTGTTAGTCTATAACAAAATTAAAAGTAATCTTTTTATACTTATTATTCGTGAGCACTTTGATTACACCACGTATATCGTTATTCCAAAATTGAATTTAAATCTCTTTATTCAACAGCCGATAAATTAACCCTTTAACTACGGCTCACCTACAGTAGAAGCTTTTGTATGTGAGACGATAATAGCTCACAAAATGAAGGTGGAGATCTTTTATTCATTTATTTTATTATACTTCGTCCTTTTGTATTAGACAGCCCTTCATTTATTATTTATTTTTACACTCAGAAAAATCTCCTTTGATCCCGGTCTCAATAATAATTCGGCTCTGGCTTTTCATACATAATTCACAACTAACAGCCAATACCCGAAGCCATTATAGCTACCGTTCTCGCATACAGGGTGTTCGAGCTTATCAGTTGCAAGCCGATATTTCCTACCTTATTAAAGATACAAACAAAGTTTTATGTAGAAATTACATGGTACAAAGGGGTACATTTTTTGACGGACGAATTTTTTTACACTATTATTGTAAGCGTTATGAAGATCAAATGCATATCACTTGATGATGCATTTTAAAACGAATTCACTGACCTTAATGTACGTTGAGGCGCAATGGTGACTTTTACCCTGTAAATTGAGATTTCTGGACAGTCAAATATCACGACTCATCAAGCTGTGTAATTTTTATTATTTCAACGGCTGTGTCCATAAATCTCGGGTAAACGCGCCTCAAAAACGTTACGAGCGGTCACCGCGGCGCGACCCTTTGGGTTTTTCCGCCCGGCTTCCGCACCCACAGGTACGCGAGTGTGACCTGGACGATCGGCGATGCACTGCACGTTGATTGGTCGCACCAAGCTACCAAAAATACTATAAAGACCCGCAGCTTTAGCATACTAGGATTCTCACACCAGCACCACACCGAGGCAGATCTCCACGCTGCCCAAATTTGTAATCACACCAAGCAGTCTCAAACACATCAATAAACCATACACCATACAACAACTTTCATCATACTCATCATTCTCCACGTTCAAGTAACTCACGCGCCGTTAATTCGACAAGTGAGTGTACTCGTGTACTCTTCCCAATCGCGGCGAAGAACACGGTACGCAACATTGTATACATTCAGTTTTAACTGGTTTCCGAGATATCGCGCTTACTGATTTACTGATTTTCAACGGAAGAAATCCGGTCGAATAGGAAACATCAGCAGTGGTCTTGTTCACGTCTTAAGTGTCACGTGTCAGACATTGCCTCTTGCAGCAGATACGAAGGCTCCGCTCCAGAAAGGGCAGGCAAACTACTAGTTTCTACTAGGTAGAAACTCTACACATCTGATTTAACTCGCGTACTGTGTACCAAGGTATTTTTTGAAACTCGAACTACCAACAGGGAGCATTTAGTGGTCTCCTTCAAGAAATGATTATATTTAGCAAATTAATGCCGCATTGAATGACAGGAATCATTCTGCGAAACCGCAACATTCAAATTACTCCGCAATAAAGTATATGCTTAAGCTCAATATATTCAACAATATCTATTTTTTTCAGAATTTTGACTGGGCTGATTGGCAAAATAAACACAGGAAGTATGGTATGGTGGACACAAAGTATTCACCCTTTTTGTAGTGCGAGGGTTAAACCACAAATGCTGCATTTGCAGTATCGAGAAAGGTGTCCTTAATATTTAAAAAAAACGTGGTGTAGGAAAAGCATGTCATCCCGTACACTACAATTCGGTTTTCGAATTTTGCGGGGTTGTAAATCCCTTTCACGATCGATCTCGACGCTGTAGTCAGTAGCGAGACGTTGACTTATGTAAAATTAATGACATAAGCCTGGATCTAGGTTAAAATAAGCGACGGAGACCCGACGTGATTTCAATAAACTGGCGCTTTAAATAAAACTAATTTTTGTTGTATTTAATACGTGCGATACTGATTTTAATACAGTAGCAGAAATTAACACAATTATTTATTGCACACAAAAATATGTGTCAATTTACTTGCCTATTTTCAATAAAATTATCCTTACACTTTCTAGTCCGCATACACAGTAAATATTTAATTAACTATGAGTATAAATAACAGAAGGAAAGAAAAAATGCGAAAATCTGTTCATGCCACTGTAATTTCATAAACACTTAGCTTTATGTTGTCTGTAGCGAGAATCCGTATAAAGGAAACCACTTTTATCTAACTAACTTTTGAAAAAAAGGCAAACTAAACAGAATTCTCGTTGCGTATAGGAAACACGTGGGAGTCGATCGGTCTATTCCCAACGAAATTCTGTGCAATTCGCATCGGAGTTTCAGGCTGCAAGCAGCACGAGCCGCAAAACCTATTCGGGCGAAAGCAGCAGGAAGTTGCATCGGGCACGAAATACGAATCGATCAAGAAGAACGAGGGATCGCTGAATCCGTCTACCAGCACGACACGTCTCACCAAAGGCTGTTAAGTCTGAACGAAGGACGGGACCCAAGGGGAAGCATCGTCGGCTCTCATCGTCCTTCACTCCTTGCCCCTTTCAGCTATATAACGGAAGCAATTCTGCGGGAAGTAGTAAATGATTGAACAAAGAAGCATAGCTAGCTGACCGTGGAAAAATAACGATCAATCGCATAAAAGTGACTGGCACGTAGAGGCTGGTTAGCCTCTTATACGCCTCTTATGCACCTCTTACCCTTTTGGAATCCCTATGTTTGGCTACCTTCGGGCGGTTGGTTAGCGATGTAGCTCCGCCTTCGTAAATCTTCGTGAGAACGGAGAAATACGACGGATCGTTGCAATTTGTTTTTATAGGGAATTGGGAGTCCCTGGAATGTTACGAAGCAGACCAGGAATTACCTTGGGATATCTATGCGGAAATGCTGAAATTTCAGTAGCAGCAGATAGGACCTACCTTGCCAGAGGGTAGAGGTCAGTCTCGCGTGATGGCTAACGAGCACGCTGATCGTTGAAAGAGAAGTGGGGTAAAAGGAAGAAACCTGGCTTGAAACGCCAACATTGCGGCTTTAACCCGCTGGGCATTTCGCCTGAAACAATTTTGCGTGGCGCACTCCGTATGCTACGCTACTGAACTGCCCACCTAATGAACAGGTTTTATCTTTGCTTTGTTTGTTTAGATAGCTTGTAGGTACCATTTACTCGCTTCGCAGCCCCGTATCCGAAAACATTTTCACCTGAGATTTTTCGAATATTAAAATACGCAGGTTTCGCTGAAATTTTCGCGTAAAAACGATTTTAAATGTCTGTGATTTAAATTAAATTTGGGTAAGTTCTTTTTCTGCAGAACACATGTGAAATATTTTTATAATAAATTTAACGTTACTACAATATTTTAATATAATCTTAGTCGCAATTAATGCTACTATTTATAGCACAAATAAAAAATATGAATAAACGAAAACAAAATAGTATAAAATAAACAAAACATGTTTATGTTGTAGTTTTATTTGAAATAAAATCTGTAAATGAGTAAAATGTACGAAAGAATACATACAGACTATAACAGAAAATATTCGTAAAAAGATTTTGACTATGTTTTAAGAGCTATTAACAGTTTTTACGATGGGAATTTAAGTAAATCGTTTCGTTAAAACATTTTCTTCTAGTGACTCATATACAGGATTATCCAAGTTGAGTGTCACATCTTGAAATTGAAATAAAACATACTATTGGAGATTTTTCAGGTTTCTTTATATTAACATAAAATCTACTTCGTGACATTAATTATGGATTATTGGCGTAGAATTTGCTTTTCGAAAAACCCCATAGAAAAAAGTCTAACGGTGTCAAATCGCACGATCTTGGTGGCCAATTCACGTCCCTTCTTCGTGGAATTAGGCGGCCATTTAATTTTTCCTTCATTAAAACGATTCTTTCGTTTGTTGTGTGGCATGTGGTGCCAACAGAACATCAATTTTTATAATAAATTTTAACGTTGCTGCGCTGTATAACGTTCAATGGTAATTTGTCTATATTTTCTGATGACAACTGTCATAAAATTACGAAGAAATGTTAAACCGTTTCGCAATGACATCTGTTGAAAGATGTGACACTCAATTTGGATGATCCTATATAATGCGTGGCAATTTGAAACACAGGAGTATAAATCACTTATAGAATAACTGCGTGTTTTCGAAAGTAGCACGTGTCTACATTTAATATACGCAATACCAAGAATTAATTCAGAGTCCATTCGGCTTTAAATCAAAATAAACAAATATAATATTTCATCGAATAAACGGAAAAAAGGTACATCGAAGGACGGAAAAAAAGGATAACCTTAAGATGGTTCGTAAGACAAGAATAAAAATTGTTCCCAAGCCAATTGTGAACATAACTTCGCGTTTCTATATATACATATAAAATTTATAAACCCAGGAATTTAGTTACTACACACAAAAATGTATTGTACGCTATAAATTTTTACATACGGCAAGCGTGATGTCCTGAAACCTCAACAGCACTTTATTTAAGCTTTTTCTTTATTGACAAAACGTTATCTGCAAATTGAGTACCTCCTTTATTTAAATGCTCATATAAAAAAGGAAATTACATTTCACCCAGTCAATTTTGCAAATATCTGCTCATAGCACAGACTCTTGAAATAAGCTTCCGTTCTCGGATGAGAACTTTTGCGAGGACGTAAAATCTGGTACATATATATATGTATATAGTACTGTATACAGTACTAACAGATCGAACAGTCCAACTTCTGAAATTGAGTCGATTTGGATGAAGGGAGTTCATTCGCGCGAGTAAAGTATTATTGCAATGATTTATCAAACTTGTAACAAGTCTTCTCATTTTCAATGGTGTATAAAGTATTTTGTCACATCGGAGAAAAGTATACAGCAAATTGTACGTAAAAGCAACTATATTTACAAATTGAATTAATATCAATATTTATTAGCGAAATATAATTAAAAATTATATGGTGTCGAACATATTTTGAAGCGAGGCGCGGCATAAAATCAAAAATTAAAAAATCAAATAAACAAAATTGCAATAAACAGTTTGTCGGAAAATTAAAACATCTGACTACGCATGCAAGTACGAAAACTACTGAAATTACAATTATTTACCCATTTACATTAGTAAAGAAATTTGATGGTAAGATGCATGCCTTCTACTTCAAGGCGCTATAAGTAAATCGCTGTATCATTAAATGGCTAATCTACGAGGTCCGTTAATAATAAACACACTTATGGTATACAATGAGAAGAAAGTACTCTATTCTTATTGATTGTCGCGAAACAGCACATATGAACATGTGTACGAGTCAATACTAAGGGTTATGAAATTATGCTGGCTAAATAGCTTTCGTATTAAAAGGGTATATACATATGTACACATTTTACATGTATAATCGAGGTACTGCACGTGTTAAATATGAGAGTAGCCAATTACGACTTATTCTTGCACATTATGTAGTATACTTTCTACTGTCCTCCTTTTGTCTGTCTTGGCCTACAATACAGGCTGGACCATGTAAGGTGTTGAGAGTAATTTTTCCAAAATATTCGAAATAAATATTGTTACTGAATGAATAAATGCTTACAAATAAATGAACATTGTTTTTACCATTCAATAATATAACTTTCAATGTATGCTGTAGTTGTTTTAACATCCAGTATTCCGCCAGAATGTTCTTTTAGTGTTAGGTATTGTTTATTATATTTATTCACCTTTCCAAGAGATCAAGAAATTCAACAATTGCAAAGTAATAGAAACTATGTACTATCGCAGAAACAGCAAATATTCCTATATAATAACGACCATTACGTTGCTCTCAGTTTTGTATAAATTATATAATGTATTCTCATTTATCTTAGTGAAGTTTGGTAAACATTCTTCAATACGTCTGATCCCAATATGTTATAACCTCTATGATTTGCAATAAGACTAATGTACGAATCTATGTTGATGAATAAAATTGTTTATTCAGTTCAAGAAGTACGATAAATCCGCAAAGTTTTAAACCATCTTCTAGAAACGCCTTGTATATTGGTCCATGTGTGTTTAAATTATCATCGAAGAGAATAAATACTGTTTCCAAATTTGCCTCAAGAGACTATAATGATCAGAAAATATAAATCACACTTTTTAACAGCCCGTAAGTTCTTGTATATCGTATAACTGAAGGAATGTGCACGTGTACTATGTCACCTATAAATGGTAGAGGGGTGAAGTTAGGATAGCAAGAAACAGCAGTGAAACGCCGGAGGCTCTCTGACAATCCCTGGAGACCGCGGAGCAATTTTACATCGCGCATTGGACGTACGGCTAGCTTCGACTTCCACTTTCACGAGGACGAATTCTGGGAAGCACGTGGAATCTCGGGTACGCAATACGAACAAACCGGGTAGTTCGACCTAGTGAAACTGGTTGGTTCCCACAAGCAGTATCCCCTTTTATTCCCCGAGAGATTTTTGCGGGACCTCACTTCGCCAACTGCACTCCATCCGGAAGACTCCTTTCTCATCCTCAAGATAAGGCATCTCAATTTCAGCGACTTTCTCTCTCCCTCGCCCCTCTTTTCCCCTTTCCACTTCCTGCCTTCCTCACGCTTTTTCCTTTCTTCCTTCTTTTTTCAGAGTTTCTATCTTTTCTTCGAATAAGACGAGAACCTCTTTAACCCCTTATATAACCGAACCGCAAACTATCGATTACTCCGATTACTTCCTTACATGGGAAAATGCATATATGCCTATGAGGCCACGCGATTAAACGATTATTACGAATAACATAGAAATAAAAAGTTATTAGTTCGGATGAAATGCGTGGCAGTATTGAATTTTCCTGCAGCTCGTAACTCAGGACTGAAGAAAGTCTTATTTCAAGTAATTACTGTAATATAAAATTTTTCCAGTATGTAGGCCATGCTTCTACCAATGAATCCAGCTACATGTCCATTATAATAGAGGTCTCTTATGGCCTCGTATCTCAGGATCTCTATAACATTGGAGGTCTAGAATGCAACCGCAATGTGGATGAGGATCGCCTAATTTGTACAGAAAATGTAATGTGTTCTGCGAGAATGGTTTATTTGTGACGTATGAAACCTTTACAAGTTCCATTCTAATAATAAACGAAATGCGTAGAATTAAAGAAAAATTTATCTTTAATCATAAGGTCGAAGCGAATTTTTCAGCCGGTTTCTTTCATGTCGAGGAGATTCCTTTGAAGAGCATGGCAATAATTTTTTTCATACCCTGTACATAAACGTTCAGTTTTTCTGCAAATTGATATAACGTACCAAATTCATGTCTCAAAACATATTTCCAAACACACGTGTATACGGCGTTTAACACTTTGACTGCCATGTATTATTGTCTGAAAATGACAAATTTTTTACATTTTCATACGAAATATAAATAACCTGAAATTGTACACATTTTAATCAATAATATTAGTAACTTTCACAATTTTTAATTGGTTCTATTAAACTTTATTAAGTATATTTATTAATGTCATACACGGTCAAATAAATAATCATTGAATGTAAGTGTCACCCATATATATGTATGGGTGACGTAGCAGTCAAAGTGTTAATAGTCTGCTAAATGTGTCCCTTGACAGCAGCAAGCCAAGCTTGTGCAGTACGAGAAAATGTCCACAATGAAGTTGCGTCCGCAAAAGTTACATTATTTTATATTCTCTGTGTATCCTCTCGCCTAAGTCAACCTGATTCAATGTGTCCCGTTGAGTACAATAGTTTTAAGATCGTGCTCCTCCATTTCACTTTATGAGCAAAAAGATGATCTCAAATCTGTTTTCATGATAAACGTACGTTTTATTCTCTTAATTTTGCGCGACCTGGAGGCAATGATGTCTGAGGACTTTCACTTGCATTCCTTTATGATGAATTACATTTTGAATTATCTTGCAGAACATTTGCACTGTTTGAAATACCATCAAAGAGCAGAGAAACCGTATTTGCAATTAAAGTGTGCTCTCATTTCGCTGGCCTTATTCGAGCGTTCGTGTGAGTACACACAAAGGATGAAAAGAAAGTTTCACTTTAAGAATATACATGTATTCTGATACTCGACGCAACCCTTACATACAACTGGTTACATACGTCCATAAAATGATGAATATACCATTGAAAGCATAACGATAGCACATGTGTGTTATCTTCTTATTCAGTGTCAAGTATAGTGTAAAAATGATTCACATCTCATTTTTGATTGCACGTTTCGTTTGTTTATCATGGTCTCCATCCATATGATGGATAAAACTGAATTTGTCGTTTTGCATTTTACGCTAAAATATTGGAATATGTTCATTAAGAACTCATTAAATACTCTCATATGTCATAATGGTTCTGCATTTAGATACTTTATTCTTTCGCCTAGCACAGCAATTGTTAAACTGTGGTCCTCAGACCACTGGGGGTCCGAGAGTTACTAGTTGGGGGGCTGCCAGTGACTTTTCAGACTAAAATTTGATTTGTTATTTAATTTCATTATGAGAAATATAATAAAAATAAGTTTGACTAAACTTGAGATTGTAATAATTTCTACAGTGAAAAATAAATAGCTTGTATACATAAAAATATTTTCTTATCTCGTACTAAGCAAAAGTATAAAGTTAGTGGTTAGGGGTCCGGCAAAATGCACATCATCTGAAAATGGTCCTCGAACTCATAAAGTTTAAGAACCGCTGGTCCAGCAGTATTTTCTTTTCTTTCAGTATACTGCAATGAATGAATGATACCAAAATATTTCGTATCGCCGTATCGAATTACCCAAGTAAAAACTCTTACGTTAATATTGTCCTTTAACGTCAGACGACTCTTAAATACAAGAAGTTTTCGTGTAGTTTTAAAGGCCATGCTGTCCTACGGACAGTAATATGCTCGTTAAGAAAGTACATTCTAATAGCAAGAGACAATTGCAGCGACGAGTGTGCTCGACGACGGTTGCCAAGTTTTGAGGAGTTCAAAAGAGTTTCGGGAAGAGCAAGTCGGACCTTGCTCCTTTTAACTGCCAGTAAAGTGGCGAGTTCCTTTTCCTTTTGAATGCTCTCTGTTCGCTCAAAACCGGGAAGTAGGATCGAGAGGTGTAGCTAAAGCGAGACAGTTCACCCGAGGTAGCGCCATTTTTTACAATATCTGTCAAGCTGTCTTGTATATTTCTCAAACAAAATAGTTCAACTTTTTCGCTTTACCATTTAACCTCTTATCTCTGGCGCTCTATAGAAATTCACTTACAATATCTACTACGTTATGCTCTACTTCGTTTTGCATGTATCTTTTTCCTCTTTACTCCAACCGTACTTTGAAGTGGATCTATGAATGGATAAAGTCCCTTTACAAGTTCTCACCCCCACCCCCCTTGGATGCTCAGAAACGGAGAAACCGATAGATTTTCAGAGAAACAATCAAAAGCAAGTACACATGACCCAAATGTGACATCAGCTTTGCTAAGATATTACGATCCTAAAGCACATCATACATGCCATGTATGTCATCACACATCATGTATGAATTTCACGAACATTATTACACTTACTTATTTAGACCACTTTGAACATTTTCGACATTACCTCGTGTAATACTAGTCCCGGGATATAATATTTAACACGTTGACTGTCACGCTATATAGGCTCAAAACTACACACCTTTCTAGACTTTGATACAACATGGGGGTAATCACAAATTATGCTATTTTTAATTACTGATGTTAATAGATTTTTACTGGCCCTATTAGCCCTTTTTATATATTTTTACTAATACTGTTTGCAATCAGACAACAACTGAATTTAAGTGTCACCCACATATGGCTGACATGGCAGTGAAAGTGTTAATTCTGTAATTGTAGTATGCAACGACCTTGATAAAGAATTACTTCTATATACATACATACATACAGAAGAGCAAAGAAAACTGATGTTACAATAAATAGACAATGAAAAATTGAGTTCAATGACACAGTTACACAACATTCAGCTGCCGCGCCAAAAGATCATCGTTCCCTGATGTTGTAAGGTTACGTCCAGCACAAACGTCACCAGTGTTTTGTACCGTACTCATTATAGTTGATCAGCGAAGAAAGAATTTACACGATGGTGAATGGCCTTGAAACACGAACGTATCAGAAGAATGAATTCATCTCAGAATGGGCTATATGCGTAACTGGATGAAAACATATACGTAGTTCTGTATGAGGAAAGTAATTTGGAATCTTTCAAATGTTGGTGCAACAAATATTCCAGTTGATATTTTTGAAACAAAAATATGAAACTTAAACTCAGAATGTGCAAGATATTTCATTACCAAACCTTCGAAAATACAAACTATGGGGAAAGGCGAAAGAAGAAGATGAATAATATTTAATTCGTCAGGAATTAATTATAGAAGTCTTTTTACAATACAAAATAATGTAAGAAGATTTCAAAATGGAAGTACTCAATGCAGGAAACTGTTTTAAACAAGCAGCACTATAGTCTTTTATTTTTCTTCGGTCTGAAGTCTGGCAAAGAAATTAAGTGATGCTGAAACTCGATAATCCGTACATTAATGTACGAATGCATGTAAGCAGGAAGGAATCACAATTTGGCACAACTGTAGAAAGTTAAAAATCTGTTAAGTTAAAAAAAGATAATACCTGGTGACGTTTTAACTATCTTTTAAACAGTACGATGTTTTAGTGATGTTGACCGTTCGCTGTAAACTTTGGAAACAGTAACAGTTTTTCCAGCCCCCCTTCATATCTGGCGACATTCTTGGAAATAAATATGGAAGTGCATTCCTTAGAGGAAAGCTGAAACAAACTGAAATATTCCTGTGGCAGTGAACAAAGTTTCAGTAAAGGAAGCATTCTCGTTTCCTTCCCAAGCCGCGTCTTCCTACGCGGTATGTCGGAAATACTTCGCCGGTTTAGCGATTTTACAACTCGAGATGGCATAGTGCTGATTTGATGGTTCCACTCGTAATCTCCAACTTACGTGCACAGTTATGTGAAAACGAGTGGCGCTTTATTTGTGTCTGTAACGACTGACGCTGTTTTGCGTTGTAACATTTTTAGGTCATTAAGCCTCATTAAAATATTCAGCCTACATACTGAATTATTACATTGTCTTATTTCTTTTTACAATTCGTTTTTAAAAATCAATAGAAACGATTTTTATGAATATGTTCTCTCTAGTGTCGGGAGCCTTGGAAAAATTAAACGCTTTAGTTAACATTTTCATTGAGCGCAATCAATTTTACAGTTGAACTTTATTGCAACGCGAGTAATAACTTAGAAGATTTCATGAAACGGTTGCGCAAGGTACGCCCGGTACGATCTATGCTCTAACGGGCAATCAACCTTACGTATTTTAGAGAATATTGGAGTGGCCAATAGCTACTTTCTGCAGCAGCATACCAGACGGGCAATAAGTCGTGCGTTAATTCTTACGAGGTTTTTACATGTTTTTCAAAACCGAGCGAGCTTTATGACATTAGTACTTGCGAACCACGGCGGCTGGACTCGCGGTCTCTTTATACGTCATACCAGGACTAGTCCCTACCTGAGGATGGCCATTTCCACCAATTTATCATAACAAATGAAATATTGCAATATGTTGTAAGTTAACCAATCCGCGGGTCCATCCTCGACAGCATGAAGTTTGTGTCGTTTTTTTAATCTTCAACTCAACCAACTGTGGTAGATTCTTAAAATCGTTAAATGGCATTATACAAGAATTTGAGGAAAGTTCATATTCTTCTACACAACGTAACTCATTTAATAACCTATTTTCATCGTAATACTGTCTGTTTTTAAACAACGATGTTTATCATCTCTTTTTGTTCTTTTTCTTTCGCAATGCATTACCTAGCACTAAGAAAGCACTCGCGCAAAGCAGTTTCTCCTGATCCGACATCTTGTTTGCTTACACAGGGGAAAGCTCGAGCGAACAGCGGCGAACATCCGTGAATATTCCGGAATATTCTATTCTTTATGGAAAATTCTTTCAACATCTCCTCATTGTCTAACGTTTCCATTCAAACCTATTCCTTTAACATTTATGTCAGTGTTTAAGTTGCAGCAAACTAGTTTGTAGGCGATCAAAACTCATTACGAGTTCCATCAGCTCGCGTACAGTCCAATTTTCCGGTAAGGTTAATTAGCAATTCGAACGCACAATAGGACATCGCGCACTCTGCCCACATTTAACCCTCGGACACCGAATGTTCGAGCAACGACGCGGAGTCCGAACGCCGGGTCATTTTGACCCATAGTGAAAGTTGAGACGAATTTGTTCATTTTGAGGGAAGGTTTTGTAATAAATTTTACTGTCATTATTTTTTAGCATTAGTTTGTCATTTGCGAGAACTTTGTTAGATAGAACTTTGCTGGATACACTTCTTCTTTGCTGCTATACTGAATACTGACACGCAACATCCATTGAGCTTCCATCCGCCGCAACAGTGTCGATTCGTCATTGTTTCTGTTACAGCGATAAAACGACAGTCGACTGTTGCAACAGGCGAGCTATGGGACGGGTCAAAATGACCCGACATTCGGTGTGCGATGGTTAACCATTTAGCTACGGCGGAGTTAACCGGGGGGCCGTACCGCTGTACGGACAGCTCTGCCGCGGAGTGCGTGCAAACGATATTAGTATACCACGATTGGTGTTTCGACGCCTTCAACTATCCATTCAGGCATATCTATGTACTACCATCGACTAACTACAGAATAGACCTATCATCCAATGTATTTTTGTGTCACACGTTCGGAGGGGTCGCGAGCCCTCCTACCATTTTCGTGTCACATCCTACTCTATCGATTGTGACTCGCTTTACACCACAGCGCTAATGATGGTAGGTATCAAAATCAATGACCACTGATAGACATTTGTTATTTCAAGCAGTCATTTTTCATGTTGTCTTCGAATAAAATTTTGAATCCCTTTAATTCCATTAAGGCGAAGATCCACGATAAGACAGAAATTTCGTGTCTCGCATGAGACTTTAATATCATGAGACAATTATTTCACGATGTGATTCCACTACATGACAAATTTTGATGTCATCTCTCATTAACTCACTTCTCATGTGACAATTTTATTTCGCTTAAACAGGTTTGAATTTTATATTGTTTCCACGATGCATCAAAATATCATGTAGTAATGAATGATTTCTTCTCAAGATGGTTCTTATTTTGAAAGATTTGTTCTTATTTAAGGTTGAGACAAGGCATTTAAAAAACAAAGCAGACAAGCAGTAGCTTGTGTTTATTTAAACTTCTTGTCCAATGCACAGCTTTTTTATTTAAATCTTTGTTCTCACATGTTTCAGCTTACAACGCTTTCACCACACCTTTCAACGCGGGATAAACAAGTCAGTCACTATAGTGGCTCTCCGTTAAAAAACATCACTTAAGGGGAAACCACTATAGTGGCGTTTCGTTCCAAAAGATGATCTAGCGGGAGGCCACTATAGTGGCGCGTAGTAGCTAAAGTGTTAAGACAGCAGGCACGCTTCTAGTAGCAGCCGTATCTAGTAGGACACAGTATTCCACTTTTAATACAAATACTGAAGGAAAAAATTGTTTATCTATTCAATCGCATACTTGAGCTTTTGTATGATTACTGAAATATTAAATTTGCTTCGAATTTGGTGAAAATCAGTAGTTATTTCATTAAATTAAATTTGAGATTCCAGTTAACCGTGAATCTAGGACAGTGAACATGTTCAAAAAGGCCCACTCATGCATGTACTAAGAGTTGACAATAATTTATGAAAGATACTCATATTATGTTAATACTATCAAAAGAATAAATTACGTGAAAGAGGGATTTAGTTAGTCAAGCTAAGTTTACGGTTAATCAGTCATTTATTATCCTAACTTAAATGCGTTGAAAACGGTTTTATTTATCATTCACATCGGAATCAGAAACTTTCTCTGCTGTTTTCATTACGGATCACGATAATTTGTTTTAACATGTTGTAGAGCATACCTTATGCAATGCACCCTGTGTGGAGTGGTTACAGACAGACGAATATTTCTCTCGGCGAGGTCGGAAGGCGCGGTTTGGCGTGAAACTTTCTCACTAAATAAAAACTCAAAATTCTGCCCCATAAGTTCAGCTCAGGGAACTCTGTTTACGGAAACCCTGACGCGGAAAATGCAGAGGGTGCTTTGTACGTCTACGTATAACGCGTTCTTCTCCAAGTTCAGCATTAAAATTAATGGCCCACAGCGTTATTTCAGCAGTATGATTTTTAAACGCGTACTTCGTGTTCTCTGCTTTCTTTGTTTTACCTTCCTTAATATCTAATTAATGCCACAGTTAGAATATGCGTTCAAGTTCTTTGTCACTGTTTTAGAAAAAATTATAATCTTAGTTCTTTCTACTAATTAATTTAAATTGTCTGCTTTAAAAACAGTACACGTTTTTGCGTTACTTGGTAGTTTTAAAGCCCTGCCATTCTCCATTAGCAACTAAATACGTCGGAGTTCTTCCTAGGAAAAATAAAAATTCTTAAATGTATATTATTTAATACATTACAAAACCCAATGTGATGTTTTGCACAAAATACAATACAGTTAATACATAACAATTTATTCCTAATAAACAACCAAAACTTTAAATCCTTTCGACCTAACACTTGAGCAATGAACTGATATTGAATTATACTATTTTATTTCTATTATTTATCTTTACTGGCCAGCAATGATTGGAAACTAAAATAATGCTACCAAGGCAGCATGATATACAGAAACGTATGTTCGAAAAATCAGTCAGATGTAAGGCACAGTGAACTGCAAATTACAGTGGTCGTGCTTAATATTTTTCACAGTTACGATAGTAAAATACGCAACGATTCATAAATATAAATTTTTTATCTTGCGAACCCAATATTTTCTACAAATTTCAATTCTAGGAGCTTATTTATAGTTTTTGCATGTATAAAATATAACGATACGGTCACCAATAAAAAGCCCGAAACCTCTGTTTTTCAATTTTATTAAAGCACAATAATCTTTAATATTTGGTGTGACCTCCGTGGCTATTGATAGCGGCCTCAATTCTTCAGCGCATACTTGAAATGCAGCGATCTATGCACTCCTTTATTTCCGACGCACCATGTCACACAACCTGAATATTTTGCACAAGGACATTTTTAAAAGGATTGGATCGCTGGTAAACTAGGTGTTTTAGGATGAGCCATATGTTTTCAATCCGGTTTAACCCACATTCGTCCCTCGTGTTAATTTGACACATTTTTTCCACAAAAATGCGATAAATGTAAAAGCGCAGTACGCCTTGCACATCACTTTATTATTTGTAATCGATGCGAATAATCTTGGGCCTGCATGTGCTGAGTATACAGAAATTGCATTTTTATATTTTGGCTACAAGAATTTGCAAATTTAAATATTTATCTTTTCACTATATTGATTCTTTTACCATTGTGTCAATTTGACACGGAGGGATAAATTGAGTTGGGAAAATGAGGGACGGATGAGGGTTAAATCAGGAGAATTATCTGGCATTACAAAATTCAACAATAAAATGATTTCAGGTACACGAAACTCACTTTTTGTCGTTAGCTACATTCCAAAGAACCTAATGGTGCAAAACCTATACTTACCAAGCTTGACATAACTCGAATATTTTGCTCAGAATGCAGCGAACGTTTAAAACTGAGGGTGCCCGTAATGGAGTGGCAGGGTACTGTACGTACATACATGTAACGCGTACACATATGCAGAAGAGTAAACTTTCTCCCTGTGGGAATCACCTCGGTGGGATACAAAACACTTTTTCTTTTCAACTGAGGAAACCAAGTACATCCGCGAGACGTACGATACCGCCTGTGATAATGCCAGCAGCCGCTCGGTGCGTGCATTGTATACAATTGGCGGTACCATGTGTCTCTCGGAACGATGTTGTTTTCTGGTTTGAAAAAAAATCTGTTTTTCCCTTTCGTGATGGTATTCCTAAGAAGACCAACTCCAGCATTTGATACACTTAGATTTTACACATGACTTCATAGTTTTCGTAATAAATTGACAAATATTTTAAAAAAATAACGTGCGACGGAGGTTTTGTCAAATTCAATGGTTTTTAAATATGTTTAAATATTGACAATGTAATATTCTTTATATTCCGATTAAAACGAACCCCACAATAATGATACCAAATGAATGGTATATCATAAGACAATTCAATGTTTGTGTTTTCAACGTTATGTATTTATAGAAACTTATTTTAACGCGTCTGATTAGTTATGGAATTTTTCACTGTGGCATGAAACGTGTTAACATTTTGAATACCGTGGGAGTCATCGGTGACGGGTACCTCAAATTTAATTTAATTAAGTAATTATTGATTGCCACAAAATTCTGGGCAAACTTCGTACTGAAACAATAATGTAGGAACAGAAGAACACGGTGGAGTACTCAAATCGTATTTTTCTTTACGATTTATATAAAAAATAGTAAATTGTGCAGTGTCTGATTAGGCATGGCTGTTTTCACTGTGATGCACAGTGGAAAATCTTGGCACTAGTCAGACACACGAAAATAGGTGTTTATGAACATGTATCGCTGAATGTATAAATATTTATACAGGATGATTCTGGTTTAGGAAGAGTGCCGTCGCAATTATAGGGAAGCTGTCTTAACACTTTGACGGCCGCACATTGTTCGCATCGCCTTTAGGTTTCCGCCGGCGACAGTTACGAAGTGATAGCATAGTAGTAGTAGCATAGTAGTAGCATAATAAGTAATTACAGTATATTGATTTTACTTTCAAACTTTTTATACAATTGAAACACGCGAGCAGTGGACGCAACTGTTTTGAATAGCAGTCAGTACATATTGGTATGCGAACATGAAATTCGCGGCCTGAAATCATTTTTGTGCGTCTTATGAAAATAGGGGTGCAAAGTCACATTTTCGTGACGCCGGCCGATAACCGCTGGCTAACGAAATCACGCATACGTGACAGCGGCCGACAATGTGTTAATATTCTGCATGCAGTATATCGTGGTACACTGCAATAATTATCTATCCGCCGGGTACTGATGTGGGGATTCATAGCCACTGCTCTGAGTGTTGCAATCTCTGAATTTTGTGAGGGCTACCTATGCTGGTGTCGACGTAAATTTCCACGCCGAGCTCGAAATTCACAATTTCGAATCACCCTATCACTCGGATGCCGGCGATCTGGAAATCTGTCGCGATACAATCGTACAGTTTTCCTGTAATTGCGACGACACTCTCCCAAAACCAGCATCATATCGACAATTTCGTTAAGCGTATAATTAGCCGGATAAATTTAATCGCCATCAAAACCAAGAACACGTGATGCTAATCACAATGATGCTGATACTTCCGAAGCGACTGTGACACGCTAGCAATAGATTCCCCGTTTTTAAACTCTAGGAAGTGTCAGTGTCAATTTGTCTCATGTTTACGACCGAATCAACGAATAACTACGGTAAGGAACAATTTCTGGGTGTACAACGAAGGTAAGCTTTGAACGGCATTAAATGACCTTGAACTACCTTGAAAGATCAAAGTGTTAAAGGTCAATGAATTCGTCCCGGAATGGGCTACACGCCTACTTAAATAAAAACATACAGTTCCGTATAAAAAAACAAAGGTCACCTTAAAATTTCGGAAGCACGTCCACGTAGAGAAGGTTTGTGACCACCATAAGATGTCCCCGTCGGAACAGGATAAGTTTTATTTGAAACATTTTTTGAAGCGAGCTATAGTTTGGGAAATAATAGTGTGCGAAACTTCAAATGGGACACCCTGTATATTTCAGGGCTGTGGAGTCGGAGTCGGAATCGGGAAGAATTTCTGATCACTGGAGTCGGAGTTGGGAGTCGGAAAAAAATATTCCGACTCCGATTCCATGTTAGTAAATTTTATAAAAATGAAAAATGTGCTCAAAATAATTGAAAGTTTTAATAAAAATAAATAAATACTAAAATGGGAGTTTGTATCAAATTGTATATTAAATATTAGTAATTTAGTTATAAGCATACATATACTTATTAGGTTGACAATTTTTTATAAATGCAGGAGTCGGGGTCGGGGTTGAGTCGGAGGTTAAAAATAAAGGGGAGTCGGGGTTGGGAATTTTGACTGCCGACTCAGAAGCCCTGGTATATTTGACAATATGTAATACTTCTTATTGTATATCATCATTGCAACATAAATGTTACTAAACATTTCATAGGGTATAATCAATTATTTCATAAAATTAAAATTGATACGTGAGCCACCAGCAGCGCTCGCATCATTCAACGTGTTAACGTGAGAGGAAATCACGGTGTAAAGTAGTGCCAGCCCAAGAACAGAAACAAGCTGCACGGTTTTGTAAGGTATTGGCACTACGTATTTGAATCCAGAATTTATTCAAACAACGTAGAAGACGCCGGGCTTTCAAATTTCCATAATCCGTGCGTACGTTGTTGAAGGAGTTACTTCCGCAGCTGGTGTTTTATTGCGGGTAAAAATGATGTATATGACACATTGGAACGTTGTAAATCATGTTCCCATAAAACATTTCGTACATCGATCAAAATCTATAGCCACAGGTCAATAAAAATGTAATTTATCGTTACTGAATCACTTTCAAAAGGAAAGTTTAGTTTTCACAATAGCATCATTACGCATCGAAATTATACCACGCACCTTCTTATTCTGAATTATGACTAGGTGAATACTGCTACATGTCTTTCGCATTATCTAACTTTGATTAATAAAATTATACTGTTTTCAAGAAGAACCACTTTAGAATTTCATCGAATGCGCATGAACTCATTTTGATTCTCTGATTACGAACAAGTAGAGTTATATTGATAATTACGTTTATAAACATTGAGCATGATACAGTAGGACCTTGATTATCCGAACTGTAATTAGTAACAAGATGACTCACGTTTTGACTATATTCTGCATACAAATGTTAATTTTATATGAAATTATGAAATACATGACAGTGTACAATTAACTATACAGTATCACTAATGATAATTATAGCTTATAAGTAACACAAGATGATCAATTTTAGGATGATCGCTGTTCGGATAATCTATTTTCTACTGTATGACCTATATGTAAACGCATATGTTACGCCCATAAAAACAGAATACGTAACGTATATCAACGTAGTCTTCACGAAAAAAGAAACTCATTTTGATTACGATTCTGAAGTAAATGCTGAGCTGTCACTCAGAGTTCTATTACCAGGATTTTTAGTGATAGCAACCTCGCCTGCGATCCTATAGATTCCTATTTTCTAAAGAATGCCAAGTGATTTCCGATAGCGGCTAAACTTCGAATTGCTTTCCATCATTCGACGTCCACCCATGGAGACATATCCACTCTGTCCTGATACCATTCAGCCCTTAACACTATCATAAATTCTTCAGAAACAAAATAGTGTAGTACCCTCCGATTTCGATGTCACATGAAAAATATGCTATGATATAGAAATATTTTGATGTACACATTATTTTAACGTTACCTATAATTGTATTAATAAAACATTTTATATTTTTATATTCAATTATTTTAATTTTAACATTTATTTTAATTTTAATTTTTATGTATGTGTTGTCATGTTAAATTTTTTCCGTTTTCAGAAGTTGGACCACCAGCTCTGTAATAATTTTTGAATGCCCAAAACTAAAAAACGGTTCATCTAAGGGCACATGTTTATTAGATTTTTTGCTTAGAGTCTCTTATAGAATACGTGATTAAGTTAAAGAAATTTTATAACGGGACATTAACTGTATACAAAGTTAGTGGAAATGTTGAAGACAATATTTACATGACATTTAACAACAAAGCATTTTCCAATACTTAAGGAAACCAATGCATACGAGATCGACGATACGCGGCACCGATGCTGCTGCATATTGCAACGCACATCGTCGCGTCGTTCATTGCTGATGCAGAACACCGCGATAAGAAATGTACATATATCAACAAATCCATATGAAACAAGAACGAATCTATGTAGGATGCGATGGTCGTATTGCAAAATGTCCGTGTCATCTACCAATTTCCGCTTTTGTACTTTGCCCACCGTTTTTATCGTCTTTGTTCCAAGCAGCATTTTACTTAGCGATTTAAACGCCAGAATATCATTCGCCTTGCATAAATCTCCAGTTTTTTGGGAATCATGTTGCCGAACGCATTTGTGTCATGTTTCCTGTTTATGTAAATACGGGCGATAAATCGTATCCACTCATGAATTCGTTACTTCCGGTCGGTTGCCCCCGGAACGTCGAGCTTTTCCTTGGCAGCAGCCGGGGGGTTGAGAGGGAAGTCACAAAACTTTGCAAATATGCAACCTCACGCCTCTTGTTTCGTCACGAATGTAAAGCTAAGAAAATACCGCTTTGCTCCAAATATCCATATGACGTTCACGTATCCGTCTGTATCATAACTATGTCAGCATACGACTTTAGGTGGCAACAATGTGCTCAAAATACAAGCTTATCTATTTGAAATACAGCCGCCGAGCTGAAAACAAAAACAGCAACTGCAGTGTTGGCGCTTTGGTTGCATAGGGGTAAATAAATAAGATGAATAAAAAGTGTGAACTGTCGTAGAATAAGTGTTGATAACATTTATAATGTTTCTGTGATGAAATGAGAAAGTTTTCAAATGATACAAAATGTTTGCAGTATTCCTAAAAGCTAATGCTAACAAGTGGTTTATCCAAAAGTAATTATTTCTGTTGCCACGAAAGCTGTGCAAGCTTACAGAATCCACTAAAATGTTAACCAAGTACTTCATTAGATTTATAAGTAAAGTAATTCATCATAATATGAAACGTTACACAGGTGTAATTGAAATTCACTATTAAGTGTATTACATGGCTGTCATGTAAGAACATAAATATTATAACACTTGAATTTTGAAGTAATTTGTCACTGCTAACATGAAAAACTCTATACCTGCATTACTACATCACTGCATGCTTGCAAAACTCAATGGAATTCGGAGGATGCGTATGTGTTTAGGCTTCTAACTGGCACCTATCGTTTGCGTGCGTATTTACAGTGAATCACAAAAATATTCGGACACTAAGGTATGTTTAACTTTGATGCTCTATATCTTTGTTATTTATATATCCAATGAACTTGACATTATTGCTTTTGATAGACTATTTATTTTATTTGGAAATGTGTAAAAATTATTAATTTATATTAATAAACTTCTATGACATTAAAAATTAAATGAAATCACATCCAATTTACGCGTTACAAAAATATTCGGACAGATACTTCATTTCTCAATATATTTACAAATAGTGCTTGAATATTTTCCTAGAAATGTTCGACTCAAATCGTAGCGTTTGTTTACAAGTACGACGCATCAAGTTTAATACCAAGCAGTCAGTGTTACCGTACAGTTCAGCCATTATATTGTCGTTTACTGTGAAAATGTGTCTGAAAAGTAAAAACATTTCATTTAATCTCCGTCAACTCGTAATTTTTCATCGTGAAATAGGAAAATCGTATCGCCGAATCGCAGCTATGCTTCATTTAAAAAAAAGCACGGTGGCAGATATCGTTAATAGATACAAAAATGAAGGCAGAATCGAGTCACTTCTACAAAGTGGTCGGCCAAAAATAATAAATGAGAGGGAAAAGCGGTAGATCATCCGAAAAGTAAGAGAAAATCCACGATTAAGTGCATCAACATTAACAGCAGAATTTCGAGAAGAAAGTGGGAAAAATGTAAGCACACAGACAGTTCGGCGAATGCTTAAAGAAAGCGGTTACAATGGAAAAGTGGCTGTTAAGAAACCGTACAGCAGCGAAACAAATAGAAAAAAACATTTAACTTTCGCAAAAAATATGATTTCAAAAGAAGGGTCATGGTGGAGCGATGTTATTTTCGTTGATGAATCTAAATTTAACATATCTGGTTCCGATGGACGACACATGGTGTGGCGTAAGCCAAACACTTCTTTAAATCCTAAAAATTTGCGAGCCACTTTCAAGCATGGCGGAGGAAATGTTATGGTCTGGGGCTGTATGTCGAGCAAAGGAATAGGAAAACTTGTTTCTATCGAGGATATTATGGATAAGAACAAATATTTACACATTTTAAGAGAAAATTTAATGCCAAGTGCAGTCAGTATGGGTATTGAAAGAAGTTTCAAATTTTACCAGGATAACGATCCGAAACATAAAGCACGGATTGTGCAAGAGTACCTACTGTATAATTGTCCGAAAGTTCTACAGCCTCCCCCTCAATCCCCAGACCTTAACTCTGTATAGAATCTATGGGATAATTTAAACAAAAGAATAAGAATAACACCGGTAAAGAATAAAGAAGAATTGAAAAAGAGATTACGAGATGAATGGGAGAAAACAAATGTACAGTATCTTTAAAAAATTGTATTTAGTATGCCGAAACGTTTGAAGCATGTAATACAACAGAAAGGTTATGCTAATAAGTATTAAAAGCTAAATTTTAGTGTATAAAGTATTAATTATGCATAATGTCCCAATATTTTTGTAATGCGAAAACTGACTGTGATTTCATTTAATTTATAACCTTATTTTATTACATCAAGTTAGTTTAATAAGTTGTGAAGTACATATTTGTAAAGTACAATAAATACTCTATTAATAGACACAAATTTGAGTTAATTCATTGCATGATTAACAAAGATATGGACCGTTAAAGTCGAGCATATCTTAGTGTCCGAATATTTTTGTGATTCACTGTAGATGGAAAATTTACACCCTGGAACCAACTGTGCAGTAGAAGTAAGGATGTACTAAACAATAAAGAGCCACAGATATGAAAAACTAGACAAGTGGATTTCATTAAATTTTAGGGTACAATGCAAAATATATTAATTTTCCTTTGTTCAAAAATTCTTTGTCTGACATCGTCTATACGTTGAAGGAACTTGAAAAACGTAGAGATCTGTATCAGCTGCCGATGGCATGCGATAAAATTTTCGCCTGTCACATATGTATAGATTTATTCTGAAACCCGTCAATACAAAAGCGTGCAGCAATTTGATATATGTACGTATCGTGTTACATTGAATCTATCAAGGATAGTTCAAAGGTATGACGTTCGATACTACGCTTCGGCGAACTCATCGTGGGATGTCTTTGCAAAAGATTAAAAAAAAATATTGGAATTCATCAATCGCACGCAGAAAGCGCTTACTTTATGGCCCGTGCAGCTCGTATCGATGCGCTTCCTCTTTTACGAGCAAATTTATTGAACGAGAAATCAAGGAGCTTACAGTTTTCACAGCATCCCTTCCTCCTTTTCCAAGACATCCCGTATGACTTATTTATCAACGGGTCGGGTATTTACGATTTAGCATCGGCCATCAGTACCTAGGCAATTTTTCTGGAAACCAAAACACAAGAACGTGGGTGACATCATACACTATAGTACCGCTATATGATCATTAGTTCAATGTTATATTGGATTGGCCAAAAAGTTCGTGCGGTTTTTGGCGCTAGGTCTGTTCAGGCACTCTGAAATGCAACTAACTTCCCTTCAAATTTCGAAAATTACATGTTCGTTTGATAGGTAACATTTAGCTTTACATTTGGACCAAACAGTTTCGAGATTGCGCTTATTGTATAATTTTGGCTTAATTTTGAAAATTGATATCCAATAGGTGCATGAAAAGCAATTCATCTTTTCTTTTCCAACACCACGACCGTCAACTTGATGAAAATCGATTAATTTTACTTTCATCTGACCAAATTATTTTTTTTGATACTCTAGCTTTTATATTTTTTTGCGAAAACCCAAGAGCTTTGATGCTTTTCTTCGAAAGAGCGGGCTTCTTTTTCTTTTCATCAAAATTTCTTGTAAAATTAGCTTCCTTTAATGTTCTTCGAGCCGTTCTTTTATTAATTCTTTTTCCGACAGCCTTTTTTTAATAATTTTCCTGCAATGAAGCCGTCGTTGCTACTTCTATAGTGACGTACCTTGTCAATCTTCTCTCCACCTGTCGGGATCATAATTTCGGACGCCCTCCTGTAGACTGAAGCACTTCACTGCAATATCGTTTTCGTATTTTTTGAACTACTGACTGCAAATTTTTTTGCAAGTTGCCGCATTGTTAAGCCACTTCATAGTTGAAAAATGGTATTATTCTTCAGACTTCGTGATAATGGCATCATGACAAAGTGTTTAGAAAACTTTGATCTCTTCTACTGTAGAAACTACGACAGATGAACTGTTAACACATTCCTGATCACAAATGTCTTCATCCTTGTTGACAAAATTAGCATTTACAATTGTTGATTCCAAGTATTCTAACGCAGTGCAAAAGTGATTCCATAAACAAAATTTGTGTTAAACACTGTAATGATAGTAATACAGATTTAATATTTTCTATGGTAAGCGAAAGCATTGTATACAATCCTAGGTACTTTGTTCTTTACGTTCTGTACTAAAACATTGAATAGAATATTATTTATGTTAAAATTTCACGAATTTCTAACTTGTTAACATCAAGCTTGGCGGGCAGTGAACGGCAAAAAATTATCACTAGAAACTACTCATGTACTTGACTTTATAGTTAGGAGGTAGCGAAAAAAACGATTTTTCACCCAAAAAGGTGAGAGCCTTGTTTTGTTTTATGAAACGTTATTTATGGATACCGCCTTGCAAACGGGACACATACTTCTATTTAATTTTAATTCATACACCGAAAATCTGAAACTTGCAAAGTGGTTTTATAGTTATAAGGCGCACTGTACATCGACACGAAGTGTCTATTCTTTATACTTTGACAGAAATTGCATTCTGATATCTTTTTTTGATCGAAAGTTATAGCCTCCAATGTGTTTTGTGAAATCTGCATGTTGACCCCGCTCTCCCCAGCCCCCTGACGACCAGTAGAGAACCTGACATCTGAAATCGATGACTCCCACATGAATCTACAAACGAGCCAAATTTGAAGAAAATCAATTGGGGACAAGTCCTAAGGGTGACTGCAAATAAAGTTTTTTGAGGACTATTTTCACCTTTTCCATGTGAATGTTTCCCAATAAAAAAAAGAACAAGTATTGACTAATTTTTCAAGTACTATAGCATATAAAAATTTGTTGAGAATTGGCACGTGTCACTTGAGTGCGTACCCGTATTTCATGTTTTCCTGTTTAGATTTTCAGAATAGGTTGTTCTACAGCAATATTTATAGTTCAAATAAATTCATTTAAAAGTGTATGGATTTCATTGATTGGTATCAATGTTTATTCTTTTAACTAGCAACTAGTACACCCCGTCCATAAGTATTAGGACACTTGCTATTTCGATTAAAGAAATACGATACTTTGTCTGTCTTATTGCAAAAATTAGTAAAAAATATTTAGGCAGTTATAAGAGAGAAATAAAATAAAAATCATGCACTGACCTTCCGATTTGAACTCAATTGAGAAAATCTGAAATGAACCCGACCAAAAAATACAAGAAACCCTCTCAAAATCAAAATCTGCCTTGCAAGTAAAATGGAACAAAATATAAAATTACCATAAATGAGACACTTACTTGTTGCAAAACTTGTTGAGAAGCTCACAACTACAATGCCAAAGTTGGTGAAAACCGTAATAAAGGATCGAGTGGGTTGTATTAGTGCAATGGTTTGATTTTTAATTAATTTCCATGGATAAGTTTGAGATATAGAATTGAATATACTTTTCCTATACGATATAAAATATGGAATAGAAAATGTCTTTTCGAATTCTCCAGTGATTTCATACTGTTACACAGATTTATTACAAATTTGACAGGAGTCCTAATACTTATGAACACGGGTGTATGTCTAATGTGTTGGTTTGATCTTTGGTAGGAAAGAACTCGTATTTTTAGAGATCCCTGTATACAGAAAACTCGCGAATGTTATTCACACGGTGACTTCATAGGCATCACTGGTAACCGACACCACAAATTTGATTTAATTAAATAACTACAAATTCTTGTAAAATTTTAAGCATTATTTATGTATATTGTGACATTAATATAGGATGCGACTATACAATGAAATAGCTGAATATCTTTTCAACCGTGGTGTATATTTAAAACAGAATATTACACTATGTCTGACTATGTTCAGCAGTTTCCATTATAGCAATAAACGTGTTAATATTTGCAGAATTTAAAATATGCGCACAGATACGTACATGCACACTGATACCTATATTTGTAGATACCAAATTTACGCGGATAGTTTAAGACAACTTGACACTTTGATAGCTGGAGTGAGACGCTAAATACATATTTAATTGCGTATATTTCGGAAACAAGGTTTTAAAATATAAATAAATCTTCGATGTGTTCCATCACGAGTACTTCGTATATTTTAGTGTTTTGCGCCTGTTTAGAAAATCTGGTACATTATAAAAAAAATCTATTATTAAAATTGTAACATTGTTTCTTACAGTTATAACTGTAAGGCTGATAAATAAGAGCAAACATTAAACATTTTACGCAGAGATATAATATCAGCATCAATAGCTTATAGTAATTGCCAATAAAGAGCAATTTTTATCTCATGATTAATCTTATTTAATATTATAATATATGCATTTTCTGTGATTAATCATAACGGTGCCTTATAACTGATTACTGTTATTTAGTGCATTGAACTCTATTCGAAATGCACAATAAAAATGTTGTAATAATTAGATCAAATTTTATTTAAAAAATAAAGATAATTCTAAAATCTTTCGAAATAATAATCTCAACAAAAATTCGTTTATATCATTATATATGTCGTTTCAATGCAAGCAATTTTTATATAAACAGTTTTGTTTCGTCTTCAATAATATAATAAATAACGGACTGTCCACACTTAAATGAGGTAAACTCTATAAAAATAATATTGGAAAATGCTGTGGAAAATTTTATTCAGAACTCCAGTTCCTGTTCTGTTCTCTTCAAGTTCACGATAAACATGGGAATTAAATTGAAGTAATTCCACAACGTGGTATAGCGCGGTCGCGAATTTGCGGCTACTTTTTTATATTCAGCCTTCTGCCAATGACACGTAATTTCCGAATATCCAGAAAACTCCGATTTGATCCAGCTAAGAATATCTAACTGGCGGAGAGTTGTTAATGCAACAAAGAATTCACCTCGTGTTCTCGATTATACATGTTTTCCATTTCCACGTAAGTTTATTTATTCCTCAAAATAAAACGGCAGCGTCTACAACATCGATGAACTGTTTCCATTTAACACAGTTTAATAGAAATAGTGGAATTTTTCCGCCCTGTAGCGTACTTTCAGAATTTCCATGGAATTGTATCTGTACCGTAAAAGTGATTTTGAAGCGTGTATAATTTGTCTTCCTTAATTTTTTCATGGTAATATTTTTAATTCTGATGAGGTGATGGGTGCGTAATGGTCAACTCCGATTTCGCGTTACACGCTCAATTTATTTACAATTATTATAACGAAATAAGAAACAAGCGATTAACAATGTCGCACGGTCGTATACGTGGTGTGTCGCAAGAGGTTCTGCCAGTGCCGAAAGATTGCTGGTCTTTTTATGGTGTTCGAGAGAAAGAAGATAGAAAAGGAAAAACGGAAAAAGAAGAGAGATAGAAAATGGGAAAGTTCGCGCGCGAGTCCGCCCGGGTCTGGTCGCCAAATGTGCAACGTTGACGCTGACCAGGCGCGAGAGGGGCCTGAAAAAAGAGTTGAAGAAAGGATAGGCCGGAAGCATTTAGAGAAGAGAAAGTTAGAGAGGGTAATATATCGAGTTTTCACGACAGGGATGTGGTAGCAGTGCCGTAACTGCTACACTGATAACAATTACATGTACTATCGTGAAGAAGTTATTAAATATTTCAGATTTTCGATCGTTTTAATGTTGTTATGATTCGGGGAGAATATAAAAAATTAACTTTTTTGTCAGTAGGTGACTAACAACAATGTATGAGTCATTGCCATTTGTTACTATCTGCCAACCGCAGGTAGTCTGGATGATTGCTGGCTCTGAGAGATTCCGAGTAACAGTAGGGTTGAACTATTCCTACAACATTTTGTTAATAAGTAAACATCCCTCTTAATGAGCGGACGTTTACTGTAATACGAAACAGAGAGATCTGATTGAATAAACGGTCATGTGTTAATTCGGCTGCTCCTCCTCCATAACGTTTCAATAACTCTCCCCCGTCGAAGTCTGGATTTAATTAATGTCAAAGATTCGGAATATAATTCCGGTTCCTAGTTGTATTCGATATCAGAATACATCGTTAAACTCGCTAAAGTCGTAAGATAAAGAAACATTATAAAATTACACAAAGGAAGACCTCTGACAAACGAAGTATTCTGCTTTCTTATTGAACGGAGAATTTAATTAACGGTAGAAGTACAAATTAGCTGATTCCTTTTAGCGCTTTCTGTGAAGGTCGCAACTTGTACCAGCTCTTTGAGTAATATTATAAAATATAATCACTGGGGTCGTAAAATGAAATAATCCATAAAATGTACTGAAATGAATTAACTAACGAAATACATGGTATAAGTCAGAGCATTTTTGAGAGTCCATGAGACATCCACTGTGTAAACAAATAATAAGTACTGAATAGCGTTAGTAAAATATATTACCGAGAAGAATGTATGAAGTAAACATAATATAAGATTTTGGTAAAAAAGCAGATTCTTCATTGAGCTATAAACAAGCTATAAAGTTATCTTTCTGTTTTACTGAAATCAAATAATGCGAAAGAAACATTATTAAACACATTTGTTCATTAGAATAATATTTAAGGTCGTTTACATTTACACGTATATTTAATAATTATTTGTTTGAAATTGAGAGATTGAAGTAACAGCTAACGTGCTAAGGCAAACACATTACCGGTTGATCACAACTATTTATTTATTCGTCCCAGCTACTATACTTAAATTCTCCACCGGTAGTTATGTTGCTTAATATTACTCATAAATAATTTATTAGTGTTTACTACATCCTTTTACGTAAATGTTTTTTAAAACAAAATTACTTTCACAGTACTTCGAAGCTTTCACGATTCGACATTGCATAGTTTCTTCTGCTTGAATCTTTCGGGCGTAAGCTGTGTCAACGAAAATAAGTTTTCCACCGTTTCGCTACCATCGCAACGAGCTTCATCAGAGTCCAGAGAACACAGTCATACTGGCGAGCGTTTACTGTTTCCTGTGTATCCACCAACTCTTTTAATTTGTCTGCTGAACAATTCAAAATTGTTTTATACTGTCACACCTACACAAGTACTGCAATGATTTTACAGGTTCTTCTAGACATGTCTGGTATACATGTACTATATGCCCTGGATGTAAACCGACAAACGATAGTATGTTTGTCAGTTCATATTGAACCAAAAGGTCATACGTACTATAGGGTATGGTTCATCCGTTATCGGGATAAGCACTGTTTAACATACTGCTGATTATGCTTCATCTATTTATGGTCTCCAAACAGTTGACTTTTATTTGTGTTTGAATGCATACGTATCCGAATAAATTTTTATTGAAGCATTAAAAAAAATATACGTCTCTGACATTTCTTCTCGTACGCAGTGAAGTCTTTCTGAGATAAAATCGAATAATATGTTCATATTTATGTAAAGCATGTATCATAAGACAGGGAATAATATTACGTACGGGATGAACAGATATATCACAGTAACATTTGTAAAAAGCAGTTTAAAAGGAAGGAGAATAGAAACAATAGTTAGTATGATCAAGCAATTAAAATAATGTAGTACGACACAAATAGAGGAAACCAATAAGTCTATAACATCTTTGTCATAATACAGGGCAAAACAGATCGCAACAACAGAATTTTCGAAAAAGAAAACATAAAAACTGTATTTACGACTCAAACAAAAATTGGACAGGTACTTACTCCTCCCTAGAATCAAGAACCACAACTACCAACATCAGGAACTACAAGATATCTTGGTCTTGTGGAAAGGTCTATCCTTGATGCTATTATACATCGCATAATATCGGGGAAACTAGGAGAATCGATAGTTCATGTTTTAGGGAGCATAAGACATGTACTAGACTAGGCTGTATAGGACGCCCCAATCATAAGGATAATAAATTGGTATCTAGTAGTATAGGACGTAATTTTCAGTAAAAAGGTTCAGTACAAGTTTATTCGCAAATATTTATACAAAAAATTATTATAAAAAGATGTCATGTTATAAATTTGGAATATTACAGAATTTCCGAAATATTGTAAACTTCATACGTATTAAATAATTTAATATGTTTCTTATATTTGGAACAAATGAAGCGCGAAAAATATGTAATATCAATTGACACCTGACAGAAATTAAATATGACAGAAGTGCAAGCATACGATCGAATGAAATCGTGTCAAGATCAGCTCAAAAGTATTGTTCATTCCGTAGCAGAAAAAATACCAAACATGCATATAAACCGATAAGAAACACTATGAACAACTTTGGAATACATACAATGTATAGTATTAAGTGAAGGATAACCGTAGGTGATTTATTACACGTTCCTTGTTATTTTAGTAAAAAGCATTTATTAGTGTACATTTGCTGGAAATTTTGTTTACAGAGAATTGCATTTTATTTAAAATCCCTAAAGTTAGTGTCCTTATGTTTGAAGTCGCCTTGTGTACAGTTTAATCACAGCTGCACATCAAATAGATATGAGGCATACGGTCCTAGTGGATGAAACTAACATGTTAGCCAATACTAATTGTAAGTGATATTTTTCTAGAAAGTACAGGGAAATAGTTGAGATTACAATAAGTCCAAACAAATTCAACAGAGGTACTGGTTACCACCTAGCCCTATCTCGAGAACTGTTTTCCCATTTTGCAATTGTTCCACCGACTTATTAAAGGGACTGGTGATAGTTGATCAGTGAGATGAGCACGACCTTAAAATAGACTACTACCAAGCACACAACCAGATATTAATACATTTTCTGAACGGATGGAATGGGGGTGTAGCCCGAAAAACGCTCTACATTATTGAAGCGAACAAGAAGAAGCTAACTTCGCCCAAGGATACGTTTCCAAAAGCGAAGGTACGATACGGGGTCTGTATGCTCTGCAGAACGGGTGTAACCGTAGTGAACGTGTTAAGGTTGAGTTAGGTTGGGCAACAATCGCCGAAAGCATGTCCCTAGTCAGTCACCGACAGCTATGTGGATACACCGACTTGTATCCGGCAACTTATGGCCAATAATGTCCCATGCAAGTGTAAGACGAATTGCGCGGGCGAAATTAATACCAGCGAATGGGTTTGCCTGTATGATTTGCACGTATGAGGAAACAAGCGAGTGAAAGCGAATTTGAGAGAGAGTACGCAAAGCCAACGTACCTTTCAGGTATGTACAAATGGACGGGACAATAAGGTACAATTGTTGGATACATGAATCCAACGAGTTGGCCACTGTGGCACCTATAGACCGAGCAACAATCGCGGGATGCAGCAGCTCGTGCCTTGCTCCAAAAGGTCTCCCAGAAGTCACTGTTGGTCACAGAAAAAATCTAGAGGTGTCAAATTTATGGAACATGCGGACTATTTGTGACTTCCTAACCGGCCAATCCAATGGTATCCAAAGTTCCGGTTAAGAATCTTAGTAACAGTCCGTGCAGAATAAGCAGGGCATCCGCCTTGAAGGAAGCACATGGATTGTTGAATGCCCAATGGGGCGTTTTCTAATAATCTGTAAAAATTTCTGCACACCTGCGACTATTTATAATTCCATCAATAAAATGGGGACCAATTATTTTGTTTGTCCACAAGGTCCAACAAGTTCTTTATATGTCCACTTCTGTTAGCCACCGTGGATTTTCTATTGACCAGTAGTGCATATTACGACATGATTTATAAATGTCTTCATCCGCAAACAAAAGTTTTCCTAAAAACATGCCATCATTTTGCAGGTTCTGTAGACCCTACTCGAAGAACTCTATGCGATTTTGAAAATCATTGCCATGTAATTGTTGATGAAGTGAAGTATGGAAGGGATAGAAGTTATTGGAATGGAGTATACGCAAAATACTTCGTCGACGAATGCCACTTTTACGTTCAAGCTGTCTTGAACTCATATGTGAATCCCGTGCTACGGTTGCCAAAGTGTTGGTCACGTTTCTTTGATTTGTACCTTTTTTAAATCGCTGGCGTCTCTTCTGATCCACGCTTCCAATTTCCTTAAAAGTTTTTATTATGTTGGAAAACACGGATCTTGAGTGTTTGGCACGATCGAGAAATCTGTTAGCATAGAAGCGCACTGCTTGCCTTATCATTTGACAACATTCGCCATAAATAAAAATCATATCACATCTCTTCAGTTTAGTGTAACGCATGTTTGAATGACCCTGAACCACAGGTCATTGTACACGTCTCAAAACGCTCTATTAGAAGGCAAGCAAAAACATCATTCTATTTAAAACAACAAAGTTGACTTTCTCTAAAAAGTTGTACACAATTACTGTTAGTTATATCACGAATCATGAGCGATGTTTCGAAATTGACGTAGGACATAGAGTAAATCTCAGTGGCACTTCGAACATTTTTCATGAGGAAAGACTTCAGTTAAATCAGGCTGTATCTAAAAAAAATAATTTTAAAACATATTTCTTATAACATTTTGTTAATTTTGACTTGTTGAATACGTAAAATTTGTTACACGACTGGGGAGTCATCACGTACATTACCAGTGTCTAACAATAAGTCAGATATTTAATAACACATTTTTAAGTGATTTAAAGTTCATATTAAAGAAATAATCCAATTCAATCACGTAATAATAAAGTATGAAACGTTTCCAAAAGCAATCATAGCACATGTGTAAATCAAAGACAATATTCCAATAGTATTTGTTACGATACATACATTCAAATTTGGCATTTAATTTGATTACACACCTAAATTTAGAAGCAACACGTTGCCAAAATATCCATATCCAACACTGCGTTTTAAAGGTTTAATTGCTTTAGTAAAGTCACCAGCCCTTACTGAGGTATCGATCAATAATGAAACGGAGCGTTGAAAGCAATAATGAATCAGACTGTAGATAAACGTTACTTTTATCAAGAAGGAATCACTGGTATTTATTTGGAAGTTAATCTATTTGATGGATCGGATAAAGATGAAACTGAAAGGCGTATCGGTGTTTTGTATCGAGCACAGTCGAAAAGTAGTAACCTAAAGCGACGAATTCTGCTTCACGGTTTACCTGAGAGACAGGGAAAAGCGACACGGTCCAATGCCGCATGTAAATCAAACTCCTAACTCCATGGTTGTACATATCGCGCCGCGTTTCACGCACACTCACACCAAAGCAACCGGCCACCGATCGTGAACACGAGTGCGGTCAGAGCACTTGTTTAATGTGCAAAAGGCAGAATGCACCGGGGAGAAGTATTCCCATTATATCGGTTTGGTCGAACTGGCTCGGTTCTATCGCGGAATCGCGGTTTTACTGTACAATGCGGCCTGTCTCGACAGGAAAAGCATGATATGTGTGAAGCATGTTCTCGTGTGCCAGAGGCTTGAATACGTACGATCCAGGTGCACCGTACGCAACAGCAATATGCACCTCGTTTATAGAGAGGGAGAGAGAGAGAGAGAGAGAGTGGTGGTGGGACAGAGTATGAACAGGGTGGTTTGGGGATAGCTACTGAAGGGCTCGTTCTATAAGTGAAGATGCGAGTCGGACGAAAATGAGAGGTTGAGAGGTCGGTAGATGGTACAAGTACCTCTGCAGCTTAGTTTAGAAGGCAGTTTCACCTCTGTTTATACATGTGCGGTTGCTAACAGTTACAGAAGTGGATCCTCACCACTCACGCGACTCCTTTGTGCCGCTTTACCTTGTTACAAGCTGAGAGCTCTGAAGTTTCCCCCCTAGGTCCGTCTTCGTGTTATTGCAAGAAAGCATAAAGCTGATAATTCTAGGGTCTATTCAAGTACTAGAAAAAATTTGGACTTCGCCACGATAACTGTATGGTACTTGGCGTTCAACGAGCAGCAACGAAATCCTCAGAGTTTTCAAATATGATATTTATATCGTTGGTGAACCTTAACCTCTTCAGGGATAAATTTGTTGAAGCTAGGAAAAGTAATATTTATTCAATATAAATTCATATTTACGAAATAAGGAATAAAGATTTATCAAAATTTAAAGATTTGTAAGAGAAATAATATACAAACACATGGCCGTTAGATATGATATTATTGTCTATAACCATTGAATTAGAGAAACAAACTAAAGGTATACATACGTATCAGTGTCCCTGAAGAGGTTGAACTACTTACGGAAGATGAAATCTGGATTAAATACTACGTAAATAGATTTCGTAAAATCAGATTAGATTATACTTAAAGCATACTGTTCCACGGAACGTGATGTTTCAGTAATATGTACGAACTATACAGAGATGAATAATGAATTTCGTTTCCGACACTGTGCACTTACGTGAGTACGTTCATAATAGCAAGTAATTACAATGTCCTTACAATAGTTGTACTTATCTTCGTACTAATTTTTTCGATTACATTTTATAACATTTTAAAGAAAATATATCATGTTGTATTGTATAAGAATACCACATGCAAATTATCTTAATGCGTAAAATCTATATTGTAAAGCTCTGTGTTATGTTGCAAAGTTTAAAGAGTGGTATAAACTGTAAACAATGACTTATGAAGTTGTGGAAATAGTTCATTACGAAAATACCATACATATACACATATAATGGTTGAAGACAAATCATTTCTAATAATTATTTCTGAAAATCCCTAGTTCACTCTTATTTTTGTGAACCACAAAATTTTTTATTACAATCATTTTGTTATGTATTATGAGAATGAACTATGGTATAACACGTACTTGTGATCAATCCGTAACAAAGTAATACTATAACCGTAAACTGAAAATACTGGGTTTAGTTTTAGCCTGCAAGTAAGAACATAGTAATAAATCACTATCCACAAAGCTTTATTTGCATTTCAGATCGTGCGTTTGAAACGCTGCTCTGTAGTTAATCAGGTATGGCTGTTAAATAATACAATTAGTGGGCGTCATACATGAATTTAATAAATAAATCAAAGTGTTAAACTGAAGCATGAATTGGATCAATATTATAAGAGGTCCAGGATTGTACAGTAAGCCCGTTTCAAGTTTCGAGTAATGGAACAACGATGAATAAATTATAGGCAAAACACAACGGAATATAAACTGGAAATATCAAATTGGATAATAAATGATGTGTTTCCAGAATCCTTTTCTGAAAATACAACCAGAAATTTTAAAAATAAATATGTTACAGTAGAATCACTGGAAAGTAATCTACAATTGGAATGTTCTATACGGTCCTAGGTTGTACCTGAAGTATTTCCATGTTATCTTTTGCTTCTGCTTATTTCAATACGTACGTCACAGATCGGTCTAACACATCGATTAATTTATAATTTTATTTTTACTACATTGCTTCTAAATTATAATTTGTTTAACAAATGCAGGGACGAACTATTTAATGGAATAATAAAACAAAATTTTGCAGGGGAAATTATTCGTTACAATAACCTCATTAGAACTTTGTAGTTCAATTTAACATTTTCTACCCATAATCATAAAAACATCATCGTAGCGAAATGATTAAGAATGCATACTATACATATAGTGTAGTGCATTTTAATGTAGTTTACCGGGTAATGATCAACGTGTATGTGTATATGTAAATATATTGTAGTAAAGTGTTTTATCATTTAATTAAATATTTATATTTGGGAGGCCGTATATTAAAAAAGAATTTTATTATATCGTGCTTAAGTACTACCTCATTTCAGATGTTTACAACTTGCACTTGTTTTTAATTATGACATTGTGTTACATTGAAGTCAGGATAATAATCTATTGTTAATTACACAGAGTGATGATACTGTAACTGATGATACCTATTAGATGAAATAACTTCGTTCACGTAATAGTAATTTCTTCACTAATGCTGATTTTAAGTATTGCCTTTGTCTAGAGTGTTGATCGTTCATTAAAGCGTTTGAAGAAGACTAATGACTAAGACCATGATGGAAAACTATCATTTATCTCATGAGTTGCCTCTGTCACTCCTCTCGACTTACTCGAAAAAGGAGAAAAGTTTTGCTGCAGCGGTGTTAGTAATCTCGGTTTCGAACTTGTTCCTTCCTTTAATTTTCCCTAATAGCGAACAGATTTTTGGTACGAGCAAATTACTTGATGGAAAGATTGTGAACTGAGATTTATGCGAATTATGAGGAACAAGTTAACGTTTCAACAGCGACATAACTGACAGTTAAATTACTTCCACTTCTCCCGGTTATTAATTACTTTCATTTTATTTTTTCAACAGAAAAGTTGGATATGAATGGAGTGTTTTTTTCTTTCATTTTGAAACTGTGAAGGGGATGACCGTATTACAGATTAAAAACTCCATATTTCTTAAAACCGGGCAAAACATTTTGAAGGTAGTTGTGGTTCGCAGAGCGTGTAGAGTAATAAATTACTGGCTACTTCACATTTTTTCACGCCTGTTATCAACTCAGACGATGCTTTTATACAGGGTGGTAAAAAAAGGATTCAGAAGTTTAGTGGTAAATCGTACTCGCCAAATGGAGGAAAAAGTTCCAATAAACTTGGGTCGAAAAATTAATATTCCCAATGTTATAAACAAATTTTCGTTTCAGTCGAAGCAAGCGACTTACTCGCCTCTAGTGCTTTCGCGCGGCGCGGAAACAACGGATTATCGTACCATTCTTCCAGAAGAAGAAATAGGAGGAATTCTGTAAATTCCAAAGTTTATGGTATGTTTTCTATATGTCCTCATCCTATTTCGACACACGCTTCACATATTCGTACCGCAGAATTGCATGCTTTAGCTAAAACGAAAAATAGTTTATAACTTTGAGAACATTAACTTTTCAACTCATGTTTATTAGGATTTTTTTCGTCCACTTGGCGCGTACTCTCTACTCTTCTGGTTCTGAAGCCTTTTGTTACCACCCCGTATGTAGTTCTAATATAAAACGCATATTTCTTTCTTTCATATTTTTGCTTATGAATTTGTTGTGTGCTATGTTGTACACAGTCTCTGAAATTATTTCATAACTGATAAATAACATTCACGCAGTATAAGAATGTGGAACAATTTAACATTTATTCGTTTACTGTTCTGCATACTTACACTTATTGTCAAAAATTAAGAAACGAAGTTGCTATTGAAGAACTTTGGTTTACAGATATATACATAAGGACTTTATGTACTGACAAATAAATAATGTGATTTGTATAAGAAGTACATGTTCCATACAATATGAATTTTTCAAATAAATATTTGCAGAGACAATATTTACAACGAAGTAGTAGATAGAAATCAAAACATTCGAATCCAAATGTTAAAATTTACAGTTTCCAATATTACAGAATTAATTTTGCAATTTAAAAAAACATTATTACCACAGGTCAAACCTTCTAGATTAAAATAAAAAAAAATGAACTAAATTCGACGTTTCTGAAATAAGAATTCATAAGTATGTACAGCCTGTTTTCATGAAAATAGGCAAAAATTGCAAAATTCAAATGTCCGTATTTTTTAAACAAATTCGAAACCGGCAAAATATTGACTTACCCCCCCCCCCCCCCCCTAATTTCACGGGCATTACATCATATTTCATTTTGAACAAAACCCCTGACATCGACGAGCAAAAGTGATCGATTTGGCGTGGACTGACCCAATAGTAAGATAATGGTAAAAACGTTCATGCAGTCATTATCAGTAGATTTCGAGCTTTCAATCGATGCATCACAAGTACTATTCAGTGACACGTTGATGTTATCAATTCTGACGAACTCCCAATTCTACCAAATCGACCATTTCATGCGGAAAAACCTAATAATTCTTTCGGTTCCATAAAAATGCCAGAATAATAGCTAAACGTTATATTCATTCTTCGGAATAATTTCTACATTGCCTCAAGAGTTCCAGTAAAAGATATTTTCTGAAAGCGTATCAAAAATAGTAGCATGACTTTTTTATAACTTCTCGTAAGAAAAAAACTTTTCGGGAAAATATTTGATGACGTTCCTTTAGGTAAACGTATAACATATTTTACGGATCTTCAATGGAACTGCCGGTGAATCTATACGGATCCTAAATGTTCTACCAGCGGAAGAAACTTCTTCTTAAGAGAAGTTTTAAAGCATTGCGCACTTGAAAAGTTACCCAGTGATATAATGTCATAGTCTTTGAAAAGTGTGTCTGACAATAGACAATCCGCTTTGCCTTCAGTTATAGTCTCCTGCATTTTATGTTTTGGCCTTCTCTTGTACTCCGAACGTAATCACGGTGACTGCCTCAGTGAAAACTGCCATACTTGGCCAGACACATTATAATATCCTAATTGACCACGTTGAGTGCTGCAGTGGCAAAGATCGGCACTATTCAGACAAGCGAAAATACCTTATTATTAACATGTATCGTTGAGTATATAAATATTTATTTATTTGATAATATACTCCTTGTTTTGTGCTATCATTGTTGCACAAATGTAATTCAAAATTTCGTTGGTGTAATCAGTTTATCAGTGAAAATTGACAGTACCGAAATAACAATTACTACTATTTATTATATGATAGGTATGAACAAAAAAAATTAATTTAAGAAAAACTATTTGACTTAATACGTCCGCGGTCGACCCTGCTGCACCGGGAAAAGGACAATCTGCGCAAAAGGTCCTTCCTTACGTGACGTCACCGTCTTTTCCACGGCCGAGGGGGTCAAAGGGCCCCAACCCTGTGCGCTGGTCAGGCTTCGTTTCGTATTGGTGACGACGCACTCTTGGTTTAGACCTTATTCTATTATGTTTTTTAATTACAATATATGTATACGTGGATGAAACATATTATAACACTGTATTATTATTACAACTGTGGCAGTTGCGGCACAGCCATTACATCCCTGTCACGGAACTCCTAGAAAACTCTTACTCTGCAACTTTATTTTTTTAGGTATTTCCTGCCTGTCCATGCTTTACCATTTTTCTCAAGGTCCGTTTGCGTCTGGTCAGCCTCAGCGTTGCACATTTGCCGACCAGACCCGGACGGACCCGCACGGAATGTCTTCCATTTTCTCTCTTGTTTTCTGTCTCTATTTTTTCTCTGTCTTTCCTTCCTTATCTTTCTGCCCTAGAGGAAAATATAAGCTCACGAAATTTAATTTAATATAAGCGCGAGAAGAGTTACCAAACGGGCACCGTGTGAATACGACAATGCGACAACGCGATCTCGATAATTGTTATTGGTTAATTTGTTCTGTTTGTTATTTATAAATAAATTGAGCGTGTAACGCGAATACCGGAGTTACTCAATTACGCTTCATTACCTCACAACAAATTATAATTCAAGCGAAATTTGATATCATATTTTCTGTCTTGCATTCTTTGTTCTAGTAGAAAGTATTATTTATTAGTAATATTTCCCTCTTGCATATTGTTACTTGTATCATTACAAAAATGACAGACATTGTAATATAATTACTACTGCCATACAATGTTATTTAGAGATTAAGATTAAATGTTATGTGTGTACGGGATTACAGTCGAAATGCATATTATTGAATTACATATTAATTCACTCATGATTGTTATTTAGCACAGGTTAAACTTTGACCCTCTCAGTTAATGCTACGTAATAAATTACGAGAGAAAATACAAACGATACACGTCAGTTTCATGGCACATTTGTACTTTACTGTGTCATTTATGCCGCGAATTTACGTTTTTATTCGACGGATTCTTATACGTCATTTCCAATTTATACGCATAAAATGGATTGATTTGCTTCGAATGCGTTAGCAAAATCTGTTTACATGACAAACTGAGAATAAATGTGTAGTAATATTTTCGAATGCGTTTTCTGTTGATTCTGTTTAGTTAATTAAATTACGCGTTACAGATGACACGAAACAGTGGGCCATAGTTATTTGACGTGAAGGAATTTTTTTTTCGTTACACAAAGCATTTCAATCCTCTTTACACCTCCCTTCGTTCATGCACGAAATATGCGGCCGTTGAATTTTCAATGAATTTTGCCTCGCTTGATTAAGCGGCAGTTCCTACAATGTGCGTTCAGTTTAATGCATTTAATTACATTCCCTGCTTTGACAAACACTTCGATAAAGTACACACACGGATTACGTAATGGACTGCTGATAGCTCCGATCTACCTAGCGGATACGCTATCCAGTAAATTTTAACACAGCTACTAATTTATGCTAATAATAGTAATACACAGTAATCAAGTCTTCGGCTTGAATTATTCCAATAATTGCAATACATCAGATCACACTTTGTACATTATATTAGCAGCGATGCTGCACTATGATTCTTTTTGTCAACAGTAATTACTGTGATTTCTATCAATTCAAACAACTTCGACGAATGATATAATTATCTGTAATATAAAAAAGGACGATAATGTGGATTATATTATAAATTTAAATTTATAATATCTATCTATATTAGGTCAACGAAAAAATTAGTCTGGTTATTAACAAGACTTCTGAGAACTGGAGCACCCACTCGTAAATTATCAGATGTAGAGCAAGTGAAGGATCACACGTTTTTACTGAGAATTCGAAATTTTGACGAATTTGTTTATGTTGTGATACGAAAGACAAACAAATACCAGATATTTCGAGTAGTACTGACAGAGCTTCTCAAAGAAGTACAATATCCGAATATAAAAATAGAATTTTCCACTATTAGTTTAAAGAATTTCAGAAAACACAGGGTGTGCTATCATTTTGTTGTGGACTGCATTTCGTTCCTGCACTGAAAACAAAACATGACTTGAACCTTTTCTTTATGCTTCCTGTAGGATTTCCTCGCAGATCTTTAGTTTTTCAAATAAATTGAAAAATATCCGAAAAAATTGTTGCCTTTTCAATCTTCTTTTCACTCTGATCAGTATTTAAATATGTTTAATTTTTGATAGTGTTATAATAATTAATGTCGTGTTATTCAAGAGGGCCCATACAATTATTTAGCGTAAAAAGAAACCGAACCATTATTACTGTTAAAGCACAAAACATCTTTGAAGTTGAAAATTTACACTTTTTGTTTTGGACAAACATCGACGACTTTGAAATTACATTGAAAAGTACCCGGGGGGGGGGGGGGGGATTTTTCTTATGTCTTACACATTTTTTCGTATCATCTACAACTATAAAGACATTTAATGTGACCAAATAGAGTAGGATACTCTATATATCTGAAGCTACCCCAGTCTTCTGTATCTTACACATTTTTCTACAATACTAGATGTGAAATAGTTGTTTAAGGTCACTATGTCTCAGCAGATACGACATACTCTGCAGGGCATTCTGCTACTGTCAAATTATTGTCTCAGTAGTGTCAACAAGCGATAATGATTAGCGATAGAAAGCTGTTCATATAAAGCGAAAAACAGCTCCTCTAGGGAGCAGGTCTCACAGCTACGAAGTTCTTCGTGGGTCATAAATTACAGCAGAGGCGCAACGAGTGGACTCTAACGACATTGCTAAGTAGTTTTCCTTCGAAAGGTGTTTTTCCTACGAAGAACCTACGGCAACATAGATCTCCTCAAAAAGGCTTAAAAATACAGGGAGTAGAGGTCGATCCAGTACGTTGCAGAGACATCGATACCTATTTATTCCTATTTTACATAGACGTATAATTTCTATTTTGCTAAAATACATGGTCGTTGATGTGGGAGCTCTCTTTTTCATCTTAATAACCTTGTTTTACAGTAGTTTTTATTATAATACAAATAACAGCTAGAACTATTATTATTTATTGAGTTGATGCACTTTTAGAAAATGTTTGGTTTGCCTACTTTAGATGCCTTTTCTTGTATATAAATATATTCCAGCCAGCACTTTATAATACTCTAAAATATTAGGGGCCTTTTTCGAACTATTTTTATAAATAATGGCTTTGAATTATACTTCTGAAGCTTTTGACCTCTGACGAAGCTTGCTGCAATGCTAACGAAACGTTGAGATACACATCTTTCTCGTCAGAGTTTATACCTACAAGCCTCTGTCAGCAATGGCTTTCAATGCTGAAATATTCTCCTGTACCTGGTATTCTTGAAAAATTATCGTTCTCTCAAAAGTGACGATACGGGTGGTGCTAGCTTCAAGAAATGCTAATCGGTAGAACCTGAGTTCGAATATCCACGTCCTGCCTTTTTACGTTCCTTTTAATTTTATCAAATTATTTTTTGCTTTGCTATTTCGTCTATTTTTTTTTTAAATTATGAAGCCATACGAAATTACTATATTATTTGGTAGAAATTTGTATATAAAAGGTGTCCCATTGCATCTGGAAAGTACAGCTGGTGTGGATTCCCCACACTAAAATAAGAAAAAAAGGTTATATAAACATATGCCCCATATGACCTTGTTTTCGAGTTACTCACAATTTTATTGTGGTTGGGACGCATTCATTTGTGTTAGAGACAGTATAATTGCTTGATAACAATTGCATTACGGGAGCATCCGAAATACTTGGTTTGTTTCAGGATCAGCAATCTACAGCCTTTCTGAGCCAATACGAGACTTATTTAAAAGATACTTCCTCTGATTAAAACTTTTCATGCCAATGTTGTGAAATTCGTTTACTAGCTACACCTTCCCCAAATACTGTGTTCACATTGCGTTGTATACATTTTGTTTTACTAATACAATATTTTTAGAACATTCTGTAGAACACCGTTCCCTATTTATCATAAAATAATATTCCTATAAATCTGACATTTATTTTTTAAGTATTTTATCACATTTTAGACAATGATATGATACAATAAAATGTCATAAATATTTATAATTTATAAATAGAAGATCAAACATTACGTTACATGACTTAATACAGTTTTATTAAATATATGAAATATGAGTAACGTTTATCTTTCAAACTATGCAATAATTTTCAGTAGTCGGTCGCTCTGCAATGATAGATATACATATTTTAACTGCTGAATATTATGCAAAATTCAAGTTTCAAAAGTACATGCTGGATTGACCGTGAATGATATGTTCGTATCGAAATAGCTTTCTCGAACGAGGATATGTAGGAAGCGATGTTGAGTGAGTCTTATACATACAGTGAACACTATTTCTTCGATCTTCAGCTTTGGAGTTGGAAAAATAACTTTTGTAACATAGAACATAATTTTAGTATGTACTGGGTCACGAAAACATTGCGTATTTCATATTTACTTGCTGACACATTCAATTAAAACAGTGGAAATTCGCCCAGAGAAATCTATTCCTTCCTGTCTGCAAACCACCAAACTTTCTCCTGGATATTATCAAAGTTTTGCCTCTCAACCCCTTTCGCGAGACAATAAAAATGGGTCCTCCGAATAAATGCATTCTCCATTGTGGGAACCGCTCAAAATGGTGTGCAATGTTCCCCTTCCCTTGTCTGCTGATGCCTCACCCCATGGAAATCCATTCTGACCCTATCTATCTCTAGCTATTTCTTCCAGCCGCATAGAAACCCCGACGATTTCACTCATTTATAAAACGTTCTGATGTAATGAATGCCTCCTATTCCGAACTTCATTTACGAAATTAAGAAAGAGAAAAGAAAGAAATCTCAGGTAATATCACGGAATTTGTGCTAACTTATGATATATAAAGAAATGTATGAAAAACAATATTGTTTAAAAGTTGGCTGTAATACTATGTATTGTTTTTTTTATTATACCAGTCGGAATAAACATTCAAATGTTATGCAGGGTGGGGAGAAGGTAAGTTTACAACATTCACTACAAATAATTCCTCCAGTAAATACATGCTGTATTGAGACCTTGCAATTATGTGTGGAATAAATGGTCGCCTCGCCCTGTCGTACAAGTGCGAGCTCTCTCAAGTACATTTCTCATAACATTTGAACAAATTTCAGGCGACATTTGACCCATAGCTACTCGAATGTTATCCTAAAGTTGTTCAGTCATTATTGGCTTGCTGGCATAGACACATTCTTTAGCACTGGACCTACTGACAACTTATATACGTATACCTATTTCTACCGAACCGGTCAAATGTCTTTAAATGAAAGTTATATGTTTTGCAATTGAGTGCAGGTAATAGTCAATTTAGTATGGTCAAAAATTGATTATGTGTATATTATAGGAGGAGTCGTAAAGTCAAGTGACGAAAGCGATAACAATGAACGGAGAATTTTTATTATAATAACAAGATATGTCTGAGTAGATTTTTATTTCAACATTTTTCTGAATCATGTTACACTTTCTTATTTAAAAGTCACTGTGGTTTCTTAATTTTCGTTCTTTTGTATTATATTTCAGTATTACTTTATAACATTAATGCTCACAACTTCGTGTACGAAATGTGGGTTATATTCAACTATTCTTATTGTGATTATCATCGTTACATGAATGCTTCTGTTATGTACAGACACTGCTGTGGAAATATTTCTGTTATAATACATGCACACACATGTACCGCAGCACATTGTGGCATATGCAGCAGAATGTGATGCGCATGATAACGTCTTGCCACCCTACACCGAAAATGACAACTATACGTGTAATATGAGCTTAACGACGTTTGCTGATAGTAGACGTTAAAATTTACTACACGAGTCTTGCCACAGGAACACATCAAATGTTTATTATTTCTTTTGTTATGATAATCATCTGCCAGGCTATAAATTGCAGAAATGCGATATTTTGTAATGGATACAGCTACAATAATTCATTTTTCTAAATCAAACTGGGCCATCAAGGGGTTTCTACTATTCATGGGTGTTGCACAGTGCGTACCAATTAAGAAAGGTTATTAACTAGCTTACTGCTCTCCGGGTCGACCGTATCTTAATACTTCTAACTCACTTTACGACGCGCGGTTCGCGTTAATCTCACTTCGAACGAAATTCAAGTACACGTCCAAAATTGTACCCGCGCGATAAAAAGAAGCGGATTACTGCAGAAATTCCGGACCGGACTGTTTTATTACCACTTAGAACTTCGCGACGCTTTTCTAAAAAACATCATAAAACCTCCAAGGAAAAGGGTCCCGTGAACCCGCACATCCGCGTTACACCCGCGTCCGAAGGCATGGGCCGTTCTCCGGCACAGAAGGAGCAGGCAGCCACAAAACAATGGCCAGGCCGGAGCACGCCCAGAGTCAGGAGCGCGAACCTGGTGACTTCTGGAAAATTAGGCAGGGGGTCACAGGTCTTCGCGCCTCCACGTGCAACGCAGATGCACGCTTTCCACTCTCGGGAAAAACCCACCGTGCTCAGGGCTGTACTTCTAGTCTGAATTGCCCCGAACCATCGGGCAACTCTGATTGGTTGTGCAGCCCTCCCACTACATCGCAAATCTATGCATACAGTTTTCGTCAAACCATGACAAACAGTCAATCGGTAGTCTTGTACGACATTTGCACACAGCAACGTCTTCTCCAGTTCGTCATAACTGATCTGCCTCGATCGAACATTGGTCCTTCGAGAGAGACTCCGGAACACACGCCCTGCGAGCGACGAAACGAGTAGATTCCGTCCCGTGTTCCGTCAACTTCATCCAGTTTACGTACTCACATATATTACCAGGGTCTATTATAAAGAGACATTCTTACTGTTAGCCACATATCCGTTCAAATTACTGTCCCCAGCACGATAACTCGTCCTAGGGAATCTCATGCGATTCGTGGCGTCGATATAAATCGAGACGGAGATTTACAACCTCCGTTGACTAGGCACACCGCGGCCCTGTCTCCCCGCGATCGCGAGAAACATTGGTCCTTCGAGCCGGATAGCAGTGACTTGTGGATAACAGACTTTCAAAGATTGTGAGTGACCTGACGTAGACATCTGGGTCCATCCGTCTCAACAAGCAGCGGATCTTCAACGGCACATCAGTGCCTCACATCCAAGGACCGGCCAGGTGCAACGCTTAGTGCAGCATCTTCAACGGCGCATCAGTGCCTCACATCCAAGGACCGGCCAGGTGCAACGCTTAGTGCAGCATCTTCAACGGCACATCAGGGCCTCATCCAAGGACCGGCTGGCTGCAGCATCTAGCGGCACAGCAGTGCCAACCCTCAGCATCCAGCCTCTGGACTACAACAGGGACTCAGGCATCGGGAAGGATCTCAGCAACCCTGACATCCTCGCATCAACAAGGTAGGCTCGTTTATTGTTTCGCCAATTCCTTTCGCCTCCTTATCACTTACCACAATGCCGAACACATCCGCATCATCCAGTCAGTCCCATTCCGTAACACACGGACCTCAAATCAGCACTCTGCGACGCAAACGAGGTAACATCATTGGACAGATCTCGTCATTCGTAAAATTCCTCGATGCATTTGAAGAATCCGGTCAGCATAAAACAACCGTCGTAGAGATGCAACTCAACGGGTTGAACGAAGCGTGGAAACGATTCGAGGATATTCAATTCGAATTGGAAGGGCTCGACGATTCCGAAACAACGCGCCGGTATGAAATTCAAACAGATTATTACGCCGCGACAGCACGAGCTACCGATCTCATTCGCGGCCCACAGCCAACGGGTCCAACGATACGTGATAGTAACTTTTCTCCGTCCCTGACCAACACTAATTCGCGAACCGTCAAACTACCGGAGATGAGGTTGCCTACGTTCGACGGAACAATCGAGAATTGGGCCTCATTCTACGACCTTTTCACCTCGACGATCGACCGCAACGAAGAGTTAACACCATCCCAGAAACTACAATATCTGCGATCAGCTCTGACGGGAAAGGCCGCCGCGTGCATACAGTCACTAAAAACGACCGACGCAAACTACAGCGACGCGATATGCTTACTGAAAAAGAAATTCGATCGTGTACGACGAACCGTCTTCAGACACTGCGACGCGTTACGAGACGTTCCAGTACCCGCGAAGGACTCTCCGGAAGCGCTAAGCGATCTCGTAGACACCATCAACCAACATCTCCGTTCGCTGAAAAATCTCGGGCAGGACGCGTCATCATCATGGAACAGCATGTTAATCTCCATCATCCTCTCCAAATTGAGCCAAAATGCCGTGTGGCAGTGGGAGCTCACGTTGAAAGACAAGAATATGATACCACCCTACACGGAGCTGCTCGATTTTCTCGAAAAACGCGCAGACTGTGCGACACAGGTTCCAGCAAAATCAGCGTGCAACGCCGAGAGACCCAGTAGAGAACCATCAGGGAACCATCGAGGTACCAGGCAAGGACCACCTCGAGGTCGCGCGTTCATGTCCGCAAGGGCCCCGCAGTGTCCAATTTGCACGGGTTCCCACGAAATTCGACACTGCTATACCTTCAGAGCGCAAACGGTTAACGAACGCTGTTCAACGGTCGAAAGGGAAGCGCTGTGCCCGAATTGCCTCGGAGACAGGCATCCGCTCCGCTTCTGTCAAGCAGGTTCATGTCGCATTTGTAACAAACGGCATCATACATTGTTACACCAATCACGGGTCGCTCAGGATCGCGAGAGCACCGCGTCATCAGCTTCCGAACACCAACTAACGGCGAGACCTTCTGAGGATGTGCAACCAGCGTCGTCGGCCTGTCGGAAGCCTCCAGGGACGTCGGAGGGAACAAGTATTCAAAACACGTTTGTCGTTAATTCTGTCACACACGATCTCATAGTCACAGCGCAAATCCACGTTCATAACAACAAGCAGCAACCAGTACAGTGCCGAACACTGATTGACACGTGTGCGACAACAAATTTCATCACCGAAAGACTCGCGAAACAACTAGACCTGCCCCAAGGTAAATGTTATGTTCCCATCGGAGCCCTGAATGCCCTGTCCACGGTAGCAAAACATACCGCGATCGCCACCATCCTATCAAACAATGGAGATTTCCAACGCACGTTAACGTTCTTAACAATTCCTAGTATCTCGTCGCTGATTCCGGACCAGCCAATCGACCGATCGGCCATTGATATTCCAAAAAACGTAAGGCTAGCTGACCCCAACTTTCATCGTCCAGCACCCGTCGATATGCTCCTAGGCTCCGGAGTAGCTCTATCACTGCTGTGTGTCGGACAGATCAACCTATCGCCTCCCAACGGCTCAGATCTATATCTCCAAAAGACAAGACTAGGCTGGGTCATCGGGGGGAGTACACCAACCGTTCAGCCAACTCGACGCAGTTCCTGTCTTTCCACCGCTGCACTTCAGTTCGATATCGCCCGGTTTTGGGAGATTGAAGAAGGGCCACAGATCCGCCATCTCTCCGACTCGGAAGCTGCATGCGAGCGACATTTCCAGACACACATCAAGCGAAATGCTGAAGGAAGATACATCATCGCACTCCCTTTCAACGATAAACTCTCACAACTGGGGGAATCAAGATCACGGGGACAATCACCAGAAGAGTTTTTGCAGCGATCCATCTGGCATCATGGACCAAAATGGCTCTCAAAAGGGGAAAGCCATTGGCCAGTTTGGGAAACCACACCAATCACCAACGTGCCCGAGCAGAGGAAGACGATCTGCCTTTCTACAAACCCCATCGACACGAGCCTAGTAGAAAGATACTCATCTTGGGAAAAGCTGCGTCGGATTATCGCGCTCTGTCTACGATGGAAACGCAGCAACACCGCGAAGGGAACTCTTACGGTAACAGAATTAAACGATGCACATCATGCGGTCCTCAAGATGATACAACGTCTACACTTCGCGGAAGAGATACGAAGTCTGAACAAGGACAGAAGCACACCAATCAAAGGCAAACTCCAGCGGTTACACCCATTCATCGACAAGGACGGGATTTTGCGAGTCGGCGGTCGTTTAAAGCATTCAACTATACCATTCTCTCAAAAGCATCCGATAATTTTACCTAAATGTCACACAACTGCACTAATCATTCAGAACGAGCATCACATGCAACTTCACGCTGGGGTCCAAACTACACTATACGCTCTACGGCGTCGCTATTGGCCCATTGACGGTCGAAGCCAAGTGTGGCATACGCTAAAAAAATGCGTACGCTGCACCAAAGCCCAGCCACCTCCAGTAGACTATATTATGGGTGATCTACCCGAAGCCAGAGTTACTGAGTCGCGTCCTTTTACCAACGTCGGGGTGGACTATTGCGGGCCATTCTTCATTAAGGAGAAACGACATCGAAATCGCAGTCGAGTCAAGGTATATGTAGCGATTTTCGTATGCCTCGCAGTGAAGGCCGTTCATCTCGAGCTCGTCAGCGATCTCACGAGCGAAGCGTTCCTTGCTGCTCTCCGACGCTTTATAGGCCGACGAGGAGTTTGTAAGAACCTATATTCGGACAACGGTACTAATTTCATTGGAGCAAATAATGAATTACTCGAACTCCAGCAACTCCTACAATCCAAAGATCACAATGAAAAGGTTCACAATTTCCTTGCAGAACGGTCCGTTGATTGGCATTTCATCCCACCACAAGCTCCTCACTTCGGAGGACTATGGGAAGCGGCAGTAAAATCCTTCAAATACCACCTGAAACGCGTCACAGGTGTTGAATTATTCACGTTCGAAAACTTCAACACCCTAATAATTGAAATAGAATCCATCTTAAACTCACGTCCTCTCACTCCCATTTCTTCAGATCCAAATGATCTCCTAGTCCTTACTCCTGGGCACTTCCTTATTGGCGATTCACTAACGAGTCTGCGAGAGCGAGATTTCAGAGACACCCCATCAAACCGACTGTCGAGCTGGCAGCACATACAGCAAATGAAGCAACATTTCTGGACCCGATGGCATCGGGAATACCTGAACGAGCTAACCAGCCGCCGCAAATGGACCAGTGGTCATCATATCATCAGGGAGGGCACCCTCGTCCTCCTTAGAGAGGACAACGTGCCACCCATGCAGTGGCCTTTAGGCAGAGTGACCCAGGTATATCCTGGCTCCGACGGCATTGTTCGCGCTGCTACTGTCAAAACAGCAACGAACGTGTTGGATCGGAGCGTCAAAAAACTCGTGCCGCTGCCCATCCACGCAGACGACGACAACCGACCCGAACCAGCATCCACGGATGACGACGACGCTCCGACGGAGCCATCATCCACGAACGAGGAAATCTAATCTAATATGCACATAGTTGTAGACATAGCCATACACATGATATTGTTAATCTTGATCGGCATCCTCTCAACGGGGGGAGGATGTTGCACAGTGCGTACCAATTAAGAAAGGTTATTAACTAGCTTACTGCTCTCCGGGTCGACCGTATCTTAATACTTCTAACTCACTTTACGACGCGCGGTTCGCGTTAATCTCACTTCGAACGAAATTCAAGTACACGTCCAAAATTGTACCCGCGCGATAAAAAGAAGCGGATTACTGCAGAAATTCCGGACCGGACTGTTTTATTACCACTTAGAACTTCGCGACGCTTTTCTAAAAAACATCATAAAACCTCCAAGGAAAAGGGTCCCGTGAACCCGCACATCCGCGTTACACCCGCGTCCGAAGGCATGGGCCGTTCTCCGGCACAGAAGGAGCAGGCAGCCACAAAACAATGGCCAGGCCGGAGCACGCCCAGAGTCAGGAGCGCGAACCTGGTGACTTCTGGAAAATTAGGCAGGGGGTCACAGGTCTTCGCGCCTCCACGTGCAACGCAGATGCACGCTTTCCACTCTCGGGAAAAACCCACCGTGCTCAGGGCTGTACTTCTAGTCTGAATTGCCCCGAACCATCGGGCAACTCTGATTGGTTGTGCAGCCCTCCCACTACATCGCAAATCTATGCATACAGTTTTCGTCAAACCATGACAAACAGTCAATCGGTAGTCTTGTACGACATTTGCACACAGCAACGTCTTCTCCAGTTCGTCATAACTGATCTGCCTCGATCGAACATTGGTCCTTCGAGAGAGACTCCGGAACACACGCCCTGCGAGCGACGAAACGAGTAGATTCCGTCCCGTGTTCCGTCAACTTCATCCAGTTTACGTACTCACATATATTACCAGGGTCTATTATAAAGAGACATTCTTACTGTTAGCCACATATCCGTTCAAATTACTGTCCCCAGCACGATAACTCGTCCTAGGGAATCTCATGCGATTCGTGGCGTCGATATAAATCGAGACGGAGATTTACAACCTCCGTTGACTAGGCACACCGCGGCCCTGTCTCCCCGCGATCGCGAGAAACAATGGGTTTAGTTTTATAAATAGTTTAGGCTTTTAGCGGTACCATTAAATGTAAGTGTGAAGTACACCCTGAATCTCAAAATCTAGCGATTTAAAGTTCCTTTACAAGTATGAATCGTGACAAAAAATGGAGAACTATTATCGAATGTTTATTTGTGAGTACAATTTTACATTTATCAGCAAACTGTATGTTTTTTAGACAGTATTTTTGTACTTCAAATACTTTCGACATTTTTTAATTGCTTTAATGACTGCACGATGCAGTGTTACACAAGTATTTTTAACTTATTTAAATGTTAATTTACGAGCGATTGTTTCGTTCAGGGTGTATCAATATTTGCAGTTTAAATGGAAAGTACTCATATTTTCCAGGAGAATGAAATATACTATATGTGATATCAGTCAGTGAAGAAACGAAGTCTCATACATTTTTGAACAATCTCCATACGAACTTGTAATTTGTGAACGTTCTGATAAGAAAAGAAGAGACCTGAATTAATGGTGCAACGTAATTGGTCGATTTCGGAAAATTGCATGAGAATTTATGACCCTCAACCTTATATCTCGTTATAGATAATAGGAAATCAAGCATGTGGGACTTGGGATTTTTCTGAATTATGAAAGGAAAGAGAACACATTCGCTCCTCCTTTTTTCTGAATTCATCATACCATGAAAATATTGTTTGAACTTTAATTTTATATTTTTAGTCATGCATCTATCTAACAGCATTTTAAGAATAATCTTTTCAATATGAACTTTATGATATCTTAAGATTACCTGCCCTTACAACTTTGTAAAACATGTGACATAAATATTTCTATAATGTAATGAAAATTGGAAATCTATTAAACACAGTTTGGTGTTAATACTATACAGACCAATTGTATATGCAATGCAAAATATTTGATGTAAAATACAAATGTTCAAAGTCGAGCGTCTCTGCATGACATTAAAGCCCAACGTGCAAAAGAAAACGTTTTTCTTCACTTCTGACATATTCCTTCGAATCTCAATTAAAATGTATCTTAATGCATACGCAAGGGTTATTTGAAATCGACAAAATACGCGCAGCTACGGATTTGTAAGATTCTGCATAATTATTGATCTATGTAGCTGTCATCAATGTTCGTTTTAAATGACCCCCTAAATCCATAGGGAGCAATGAAGGGGGAATGAAAGTACTGCTTCGCGAAAAAGTAAATAACCACATAACTTTTGAACGACTAAACGTAGCTAAGTGGCATTTACCATTACTAAAGGTCATGTGAGTAGTAATGAGGAGAGTTTTGCGGTTCCCTTTGCATGTGCCTTACGGAAGCTTATTGCATGCAGCACGAAATTACGTAATGCGGAAACAGTCCCTGAATCTTCAATTTAGGAAAACTGGTTTACAATTCCAAAATTTAACTTTAACATTTATATTATCTTGTCTCGTGCCAATTGGTAACAGAAGACAACAGCTAGCAATGTTTTCGTGTCCTATTTAGGTTGTAGCTGAGAATATATAAAATACATATGCTACATGACATAGCAGTCCTTGTCACATTCAATTTTAATTTCGTCAAATAACTGATTACCCTAACGAAATTTTGAGTTACATCCATGTTACAATGATAGTATAAAATGGAAAGTACATTATCAAATAAATAAATACTTATACATTCAACGATACATGTTAATAAACAGGTATTTTCGTGTGTCTGACTAGTTGCGGAATTTTCCACTGCGGCGTTTAACATGCTTATAATTTAAACAAAAATTAACTGTCAGTTAAATACATGTGTTACACCTACTATACGTATATTACATTATATTGCCTTTGATTGCAGCCGAATTATATTAAACCTGTAATTACTTTATAAACCTTCACTAGTTTGTGTTAAAAAAGTAACATTTGACGACGGAAATGACAGAATCCAGTGTGCTGTGTCTATAATATAGTGGTCACAGAATATTCACTGCATAAACATAAATAAGAGGAATACTAATTATTGATGTCGTGATCCTATTTTCAAAGCTTTCAAACTAATAACTGTTTTCTTTTCAATAAAATAAAGGCGTTTGTGCATTACGTAGAGTACGAAAGAACATTCAAATGCATTATTAAATTTTATGACGTCGGCACAGTCGTAACCATTCTTCTACGTGAATTTATTCCGACAACCTACTTGGGTCATCTGAATCATTCGCAGCTTCTGGTAATAGTATGACAATCTCAAACTTTAGCTCATACAACGGGAACGTGAAATTCCCACGATTTGTCAGACTTGAAACAGAAGACTATACATAGGATTAGAATATTGACAATTTAAGCAAAATTGAAAATTTCAGCAATTTGACCGAAAAGTATTTGTATTTGATCAATGATTTGTTCGTAGACCCAAAGTAAATAATGTGTATTCTAATCTATATCATTTCCAAAAAATGCTCGTGCATGAGTACGTGAGCCGTAACACTTCGATTTACTGATTCAAACATGTTTTAGTATATACTAATTTCAGTTTAAATTATTGTTTTACACAATTATGATAAATTTCTTTAAGGTGTATCATAATGTTGAGCATTCTTTTCTTTTGTTACTTACGTTCATTTTAGATTTGTAACTATCATCCACTATGTCCTTTACGATTTACGAATTTTCTTTACAATGTATAGTTTAAATAACAATCATGGTTCTGAAATTTTGCGTTTCTACAGCGATTTATTAGTTAATAAATTAAAGAAGAATTAAGGGATTCTAATGTGTTTCCGCTTTTTAATTTTTCAAATTCTTACATAATTTTCTGTTTAAGTTGTGTAATACTATCAACACACTCCTTGTATACCTGCGATTTGACATGCCCGTCTAAATAAAAATCAAAGGCTGTAATGTCTGACGACCCTGTGAATGGCACGATAGACAAGTTATATTCTGTCGTATGCGTATCTAACTAATTTTTAAACTCGATTTCTTCAAAAAACGAAGCCTCGGATGAGAAAATGTCATACCAAACCTTTTATTTATTTTTTCACGTACAATCATCCCCTTTCGATTGTACTGTGATTTCCTCCCCTCCCTGTATGTATGCATTGATTTTAGTATAAATATAAAATGCAATTGGTCGCTAATTAGCACCCGGTCGGTAATGAGGACGTTCATCTTTTACGTGTAAATGCTCTGAGATTCGTTGAATCTTAATTTATGCTGCATAGTTCAGTATGATGCGTTTTGGAAGATAAATCACTTTAAATTTACATAGCAGAAAACGCACATTACGAGTCCATTTCAACAGAAATCTAAGAAGATCGTTAAATGGCATCATACTTCATCGGTATAATTGCAGTGGAAGAACTAGATGCCATGTAATACTCACAAAGCTTACCTCGCAAGCTCTTAATGTCATGCCAGTAATAAAAAGTTCTTTCTACAGAGTGTAGCAGTTATTTCAAGAGGTAAGCCGTGATGTTATTGTACAAAGGCATTGAGGTGTTCCCGGTTCCATCTCAAAGATGCAGAAAGAACCCAGCTTTATTTCTTCTCGCGGTGGCGTTAACGACAGAAAAAACGCCCGTTCTAAAGATAACAGTCACTTTAAATACAAAACTAAGCTGCGAAGAATGGCTTTGAATGTAACAAAACACAATTGTGATAACTCGTTATTCTGTTGCGTAAAGGTTAACATTTCTTTATCGTATAGCTAGTGGTGATTGCAATTTATTTAACAATAAACAAGGATAATCCATTCACATATTATCATATACAGTATCTATTATGTAGTGAAATAAGTTATTATTTATATCTTATTTCAGTTATTTAAGCATTATCTCATAGAAAGGTCGACGTTAAAATTGCAACTGATGAGATGTAAATCGAACAGGGCATTCTTCACGAATCCCAAGAAGGAATCAATACGTACTATACTTATAGAGGAATTGCAAGAGGACAGGTGTATAGATATTGATTTACGAGTTTCAGACCAAATAATTCCAATCAAACCGACAAACCACGTGCGAGAGTCTCCAACGAATGGATAATCACAATCAGTGCGAGCAAGCTTTGCTAAATAACGATCCAACAGAAAGTACACAAAAATGCACAAACTAATTACAAATTGGAAACAAAACAATGGCTTATCAATTGCACTCGATAGAAAAGCTTTGCAAAGGGAAATGTGAATTTTACATTAATTGTTGAAGCATGAAATAATATGATATAATAGTCCTAAAGGAAGAGATTATCCGAATGATAATATGATAATATGATATAATAATAATATGATATAATAGTCCTCAAAGCAGAAAGCAATGGTGTCATTCTGATTAACTGATGGTTTGTGTATTTGATGACAAATAGAAAGTGACTTGTTTGATTCATTTCTGGATTCTGGTAAAATAATTAAAAATAATCATTAGAGATAGTATTACATATTATAATGCCTTCTTAATTTTCGTTTCAACTTTACGACATGCGGCTTATTCGCCAGACATAGCTCCTTCAAATTTTCATTTGTTTCGATCGACGTAGCATGTATTATTATTAACTATTATTTTTATATGGTAGATCAGAATATATTATTATTATTTGCTTGAAATTGTTTAGAGTAAACAATCACTTTAAACGTGTCTTCATGACAATTATATTATTTTCCTTTCAGAAACCTGGAATAAAAAGAAGAAAACAAAGATTGAAGTAAAAAGACCTGTGAAGTACATTTCTCACTTCTCCTTTTAAATCTTTGAGCAAGTTTTCCAGAATTCCGTCATTGTCCCCCATTTTAATCCAGTCACGGACCTAAAATTTATGTCGTCTTTTTTTTTGCTAAAGAATTAAGAAAGCACAAGCGGCTGCTTTCCTCTTGTTTCTTAGATGATGTAAGTCTAATTTAAAATAAGGATAAAAACTTTTAATATAAGAACCAACTTGAGAAGTATCCACCTTGAGAAGAAATCATTCGCTGCTACAAGATATTTTGGTGCATCATGGAAACAATACAAAATTGAAATCTGTTTAAATCTGTTTAAATCTGTTTAAGTGAGAGAACAGTTTCACGTGAGATGTGAGATGTGACTTGTTGAGAGATGACATTAAAATTTGTTTTATAGTGGAAACACGTCGTGAAATAATTGTCTCATGAGATTAAAATCTCATGCGAGAGACGAAATTTCTGTCCCATCGTGGATCTCCACGGTTTCAATTACTTCCTTTATTAATTCGTCCTGCATTGTACAGTGTGTTTCATGCATGATACCTCGCCTCAAAATATATATATATGAATGTAAGTACTCGTATAAACATTCGTCGTACCGGAAGCCACGATTGTTTTAATACCAGCAAGACTTTTCTCAAGAAAGAGATGTTAAGGATGTATTCTCATTTGAAGGGGTCAAAAAATTGATTCTTTTTATTACACTTTTTTAAAATATAACATTTTGATAATGTGTTCATAAAATTCCATGCCAGAATTCAACGAAATAGCAAAGTTACGATTTCAAAAAAGCGGTGCTATTCGAATACGTTGAAGCTGCACGCAGAACTTTAAACGTGTTTTTCTGGAAACCGTGTTTCCCAAATTGATTGCCATGTTTTCTCAACAAAGAGTTAACCAATCTGTTTCAAATTTGACATACATATAAAATAGATGGCCCTTCGTTGCTCGTACTAGAATTATGTTAACATCTGCAATAGTTTTTTCATGATAAAATCGATATTTTTCTTTAAAAAACTACCATTTTGTCAAAATACAATTCTTTTTGTTACAAATCGTAGCAACCATTCAGAACGATACGCTGCATGCAACCTGTAATAACTTAGTTAATATGAAACATAATTGCATAAGAATTTCACTGTGCTTTCTTGAAACGTGAACAAACATGTATGAAAAATTTCAGGTTCCTAAATTTCAAGTGGTCTATTAATTTTTTGCTCGAAAACTTATCTAAGAATGACCTTTCCAAATGGGAGTACCCTCTTAACAAAAAATGATTGTGTCTGTAATGGGGAGCAATAAAACGTGGAGTCAAGTTCAGACTAGTTGACTTTATAGCATTGTCAGTATTGAGAGGCAAAATGTAGCACTTCAACTACATGAACAAAGGCAAATGAAAAGCACAGTCCCCCCGCCCCGTCCCCTAGATTGAGTGCCAGTTTGTCAAGACATTTTTATTTTTCGTCACACACTGGCGCGGCGTAATTGTCTATCTGTTTCATATTTATAACCCTCTGATTCTTTCCTCGCTTCCTCGCATATGGTTCGTTTGTGTTTTTCTTTATGATTTTTAACTTTCTGATTATTTCTGGCAACGCTGCAAACTACAATCTTCAGTGAATTTAATTGAATATTTATATTTGTACATTACAATTATACATTGTCAATAAATATCTCATAATCTCTGTTTACTTAGAATATTTTATGCTGCTAACGAATTGAATAAGTAAATATTAAACAAAATTGAATTTTGAATTGTGAGGTCGCGGTGAATTTTGTGATCACATTTCTCTCTATCGAACAACTCTTCCCTTCTCTCAGAACTCTATTGAAGAATTCTCCTCTGCTCTCAGAACTCTATCGAGCCGTAAAAAAATAATTTGACCGATTTCACAGTTGCCAGTTCACTGTATGACGATATTACTAACAGCAAGATTGTGCAACCTGGGCCTGACATGCGTTAGTATTAATCATGAGTAACATACATATATCCAAAAGCTAGTTTTACATGTGTGCTTATAATGTTAGTGATTTAGAGAGGAAGAGGCCGGTTGAGTTCTTTTTAATACATCTAGTTTTTAAAAAAATTATAGCAGGACGTAGGTTATAGTTCAGTTGCATATAGAAATAGAGTTTCAAATATTTTATGCTTGTTTTGTGAACGAGATTTTCACTTGAATCTTCTGAATCAGTTCGATACAGCGGTTTTCAATTCCTCTGGGGGTTGCTGGTAACTGTATACAATGGACGGTAAAATAGTATTGTATCGTATTTGTCGACCTTTATTTTCACTTTTTAGGCATTACCATGCTTCCATATCATTTTCAAAAATTGTTGAAGTCCAGACGAAACAACCAGAAAACGTTTTGAACCTTTTATGAAATGGCTTCGCCCAGGGTAAAATCATATTGATTGGAAATTATAGTTTCCATAGTCTCTGAAAAGTTTAGTTTTTCTTTCCAAAAAATAAAAGTTTAATCTTCATAATCTGAATATTCCAACTATTAAATCGTAGATTCAGGTAGTAATGTTAACGAGAAGGAGCTTCGTCTACAGAAACTTCATTTACAACTGATTAATTGTTCACTCTGGAGTGGACATTTTAATTCTCGCCACTTTGGATCCTTGTCATTATCACAGAAACCACAGGAAACTTTAACGAAACTAGTTTCGAACAAATCAACGAGACCGCAATATTTGTAAATAACAGCTTAATTATGCAGACGCCTGTAGTATGCAAAGCAAATCAGGAACACGAAGACAGGTAGCTCCGGCTAAACTATCCCTACCGTGTAGCGAAAATACGCACGCAGTTAACCGCTCACGTACGTCTCGTTCTTGCATACATAGGCAAACACCTATTGTTTCGTATAAATTTATACCTTGGCACATGACCATGATGCATATGCACTAGAGCGTTTGCATGTATGCATAGGTATTCGAAACAAATAAATAAATATACGCACAGCTGTTCCGGGGTTTATGTTTCTCCCTGAACGAGTAGACGGGTATGCGCGCTGCACGATCCAACAATAAATGTGTAGGTGTATTGTCAAGCGGTTCCTGGAGATTACCCAAGTTTCACTTCCAACCCAAGATGTTCCGGAAGCTCCGCAGCTGACTATTAACTGCATCTAATTACAAGGGTTGATACGGCATAGATGCTTAATTAATGGTTCCGAGATTTACGTGTGGATGCACGTGAGAGTTTAGTCCGCTTTGCGCGAGACGCGCCGATGATGAATGTCTTTCACATCATTTTTGACCCTACCCATCCCCGGATAAATTCACTTAAAGTACACCGAAACCCGGTTGTTGTTGCGGAACTTTATATGAAGTCAACATGTCGTTACTTCGTAGACTGCCATGAGTGAAACACGTTTAATCCTTTTATTCCGTTCGGTCTATATCAGTGTTCTACAACCGGTGGTCCGCGGACCGGCACCGGTCTGCGAAAAATTTCCATTTCTGAGTTATAAAGCTATCAAATTGTTGGTCATTTTTTCGACTTCCTATTTGTGTGAAAAGACTTTTTCAGCCATGTCAGCAATAAAAACCAAACAGAGAAATCGAATGGATGTTAATGCACCGCTTCGTCTCTCGGAAACAACACTGCAGCCACGTACATCCAATTTTCTAACAAAGAAGCAGCAGCTGATGGCGCACTAACTAAAAATTGTAATTTTATAACATTAGATTTAATAAATAATATACTATCTACATTGGTTTTTATGTCTGTCTTAGCCGTTAGTCGGTCCGCGACATATTTCTCCTATTTTCGCCGGTCCGCAGGTGTAAAAAGGTTGAAGAACGCTGGTCTACATGACCCGATTACAGTCTTTAAATGATAAGTGTTCTGTATTTATAATTGTGTTGAGAATATATTTACTGACTCAGTGTAGTATGTTGTGAATACATATATGTATGTGTAGGAGCATGTACAGTGGCAAGCATTGATGGCGTCTTGGTTGAAAAGTGGTGTAGGAGAAGGTGTCCTTCCACCACTCACCTGACTGCTGTCACGCGCCGAATTCTTGAGACTGCGAGCGACAAGAAGCTCCTTCGATAACTCGACATATAGGAAAATACATAAAATACTGTATTTTATGAAGTATAAAACAGCGCTTTCAAAATACAATTCACTCCCGCTTGCGTGTCCTCCTCGAATTCTTTTGAGCGCGTAACAAATGAAAGCCGGACAAGGGAGGAACTTCTCGCTACTCGTCTTCTGTCTCGAGAATTCGATGATCTCTGTCTCACAATCAAAAAAATTGATTACAGTCTCATTACTTTAACTAGCCACTTATTAATGGCATATGTATATATTATTTCTCAGAACCTTGCTTTTAGAAATGTATGCATCGTTAAAATGAATTATTTCTATACTGTTATAATTGTGAATTTCGTAAAAGGTTGTTCATGTAAACCAGTGCAGAGTTCGTTCTCTGTTTCCGCCTTACCTATTCATTCAAAGTTCTCAGTCTTGAAGAAATTAATTTCTCTTAACTGTAATGAACATTACTCGCTCCCTATATAATGCATTTTTCTTTGTCCAGTTCCCACCCATTAGTAAGACAAGAATTATTGTATAATTCAACTTTTTATAAGTACTAACACAATACAGCATGGCATTTTTCACGCTGAATATTCTGTATTATATTTAAAAAGAAGGCTGAAGAGCGTTGAACAACGACCATTGGAATATTAAAACTTTAACAACATATGTTTCATTGTACTTTATAAAACTGTAATATATAACTTCAGGATTTAATAAATACGGGTAAAATAAATTTAAAAAATACATGCGTGTGCTAACTTAATTACATTTAGAACTTTCTTTTCAAATATGGTCTGTTTCAAGTAATTGTCGTAATACTTATTTTATAATGTCTTATTGTAAACTTTTTCTTAATTTATTCATAACATAACAATGTACTATCAAATACTAGTTTATTGTTTTATTAGCGGAAGACAAAATTTGCTCACTTCGTTTCACTGTTCACGACTGATCACAACTTGCTGATATTTCTCAAGTAGACGTTCGCATTTAACAAACTGAGAAGCAGTGCCAAGGATAAAAGTTTCCCATTCAATTTATCGGATAAGTAGCATCGTTTACAGAACTTGGATCGCGAAAGAAACTATCCTCCGTCTCGTTTCTTTGTCCTTTCCCCAGTTTTATTCCTATTCTGCATAGCCAATGCAGATTTTTGGGGAAACTGGTTTTATCTGTACACGCTACGCGAACCAAAAACTTGCACTGCTACAATTTTTCTAAATGCTATGAAAGAGATTCATTGCATTTTACAGCTTGCCTGGATTTTTCATTTTTTTAAATTTTCGAATCTCAGAATAATTAATTGCACTCTCATTTAACTTTCTGTAACATCATACAACTTTGAAGTCATATACCTATTTACCTTTATTTCTTCAATTCTATTTTCTTTTTTTACCACTGTTTACTATCGTATTTTGCCATTGTACTATTGTATCGCCAGCGAACTGTCTGTTTACATCAATTATTAATTCCTGTTTTTCATGTCGGAGTATGTATGGTTTAAATATTTTTGCCAATGACTGCTTATTGTATTAATAGTGTCGTTTTCTTTTATCGTTGTCTCTACCAATAGAAAATAACAAAGAACAAATTTTCTCTACCAATGTGAATCTTTCCGACTGATTCCTTGAAAATAAAATCCACCAATTTCTGTGTCTTTCATGATAACTTTGATGTTTCTAATGTGCCCAAAGTTGCTTTGGAGGATTATGAAATCTAGTTGAAAAATCGTAAAATGATTTCTGCAATCGAAACAGTACTACCGAATCGAATGTAATTTTTTAAATGAACACTGTGCATCGTCTCGTTCGCAACATTATAAAAAATGCTATGTTGCATTCATTTACAATAGTAGATTGTGTAACAATCTTAATATGCTTAATTTTGTAAATTCGTCAGAGATAAGAAACAGATCTTCGGCGTTCCAAATTTTTAAAATACATGAACATGATTTCTGAAAGTTTTCCTTGTCAGACACATAAAGTATTTGGTTTGATATCCGGAAAAGGACTAATTAATATTCACAAAACTCATTCTGACGAAAGCTCGTAGTAAGTTGGATGTGAATCGGGCCGTGGACACTACTTATGCATTGGGTAAAAATTAGTCGAAGTTGGGAAAAAGTGACCGCTCTAGATTAACTTTTATAGGTTACCTCCGAGTAATAAACGCGGAAACTTCGCCAGCTTCCTGAAGAAATTCCCGCGGGTCGTAAATTCATAAAACGCGTAGGTAAAATATGAAAATGTTTAACTAATTAAAAATATTGAAACTATTCAGCCATAATCATAAAATACTGCACTTTTATTCATCATTAACAACACCTTCTAGATTCATTATTTTACCCTTGCGATATAATACAAAATTGTCATGGAATTCGTATTTCAGTTTCCAATGGACGTTTCCATTTTATATAATGGTCTTACTCAATTTTTTTTAGACATTCACTATTCTGGTAAAACAATATATTGAAATTTCCTATTGTATGTGAAAGATTAGGAGAAATAATTGGATATATCGCTAATAACAATCATCTATGTCCATTCTATTTTATGTTCCTGACTATTTTATAAAATACATAGCAACGTTTGCATTGAAGGAAATGAGAGTCGTATCCTAGTTCCGACGATTCTATTTCCTTTTTCCATTTTTCGAGATATACTGCTAACTTGATTTCTCCAATCTTCAGCGAAGCAGGTGCAGATATAGGAGAATTGTGAAGACAATCTTTGTAACGCCGAAGATGTTATTTTCTTCTTGAGTACGTTATGTTTATAATGTTTTCATACTAGGTTTTCAGGATGAAATAAATAATTTATCGTAATCCAATTCGAAAGGACATATATATCGTGTACCATTTTGTGTTTGTGATGAAATAATTTTTTAGTAATACATTTTGAAAATGGAGGAAACTGTATGTTGAAATCAAGTTTTCAGGATTTTATATAATTTTGGTGCTGATAATGTTGTTTTATGTAACTTTTCTATGTACATTTATAAGTATTTTAAATAGTACTTAAAAAAGTTAAGTTATATTCTAATTAAGAACAGTAAAGTATTATACATTATAAAATATGAAACCAAAAGATTCAGAAGACACACATAAGCTACTCGAATTGGGTGATTGGTAGTATTATCTAACTATTATAATAAAGAGACAGAGCTACTTTGTATGATCGCAAAAATCTCAAAAACTACTAAACCGATTGTTCTGAAATTTTCGCAATAGTTTTTTTACATTTTCTCAACGAATATATAGAAATTCTAGCATTAACTGTTAATCCTTGCTATTTTAAAATATGGTTTTAAATATTAAAGTACTAATGTTAGCGAATTGATTCCGTTTCTTTCTTTTAGAAGCTGTAGATTTAGACGGAGGAAATGAAAAGTGTCTTACATTAGCTGCAGGATCAATAGTTTGAACAAAAAATTCGCTCTTTTTGCCAAAATGTACTGTCCCCTTAACTGTGCATATGAGAGGAAGTAACTTTCCCGGAACTGCGGTAACCATAGGTCAAGTATTCCGGATTACAAGCCAAAAAATCCGGGTTCAAGCCTTCCAGAGTACATACTACGTTTTTTCTCTATAACCTTTTCTCCTGGTTCTATGCATCATCACTACATAGCTTATTTCGACATGTACGTACTGCCATCTGCAATATCTTTATTTAAACTAATATGATATTCTTGTATACTATACGCATAAATACACAGAGTATGTACAGTTACGTCAGATACTCCGTATTATGTGAGGAAAAGTAATCATTGTTACAGGCTCGATTCTTATAACGCATGTGTTGTCCAGAAGGGAGCAGATTGGCAGAGAAGCACTAGTCTGCTTACTAAAGCTTAAAAATTATAAACCTGCCACCCTAGGATACTCTCTCGAAAGACAACGCGGGCCTGCGGAATTTCACCTCGTCGACCGCCCTCTCACTGCCATGTCAGCAAATACGGAAGATCCAATCATCCCCAAAATAGGGAACTGACCAATGAGAATGTGGAAAAGTAAATCATGCATCGCGTTGAAGTGTTTCCTATAAGTACTTTGCGGTATCCAATAGTTAGATATTAGGTTTATAGGTAGATTTATAACTTCATAATGTATAATTAGTAGACTAGCTACCGAAACTACAACCTGAATGAAATTCTGTGTTTCTATATCCCTTCTGCGCATTATGAACAGATTTATCTAACTTCTGCATAGTAAATTGTAAAATTCAATAGGAAATATATTAAAACGCGTAAATAATATCTTGCCTTTCAATCTGTATGCCATTTGACAGATCATTGCATGAGTATCATTGAAAGAATTGTAGAATTTACGGGCTTGTACTTTTTTACAACAAACACTTGGATCAATACATTGAAATGATATGTTTGACTAATCCAAGTACAAACCATCTCCTGGTTCGATAGTGTGTTGCAATGTTTCCAACAGTTGAAGTGAAGAGTGTTCTTGCGTTCTAGCAACCAGGATCTCAGGGTCAGACATCCTGTACTGTCGACATGGTAAGTGAACGTAACAAAGTGTGTTTAGTCAGCGTGTGTTCGAATGTGAACATACTTTCGTTCTAACAGTCAGAATCTGGGTTACAGGCCTCCTGTGCTAGTGACGCGCATGAGATGTGAGGTTCGCAAGTGGTCTCGGTTCTTTCCTTCTGAAGCTAACGTCTGTGATGATCTGAGGTAGGCGAGAGACACATGTCTTCTTAATCTCTGAAAATATATGATGTGTATTATGGACAGGGATGTGTTTGGGGAGTACTGAGTGGAGGGCGTACCGAGTAAATTAAAAAAACTTGGGTCACGCGTGTGTGCCTGTGGGGTCACAGAGGGGAGTGTGTAGTCGAAAGACAGTTGGTCGATTTGTGGGAGTGAATTGTGATAGTGCGATGAAGGCATAAACTATCGTATGTTGAGGGAGAATAGTATGTTGTGTTTGTAAGGGAAACGATTAGGGGTATGGAGACACGTACCCAGTTCTGTGCCATTTCTTTCTTGGCACTGTTAGCATTTCGGAATCAGGTATTATATGGTTCCTTTTAGTCTTCTACTAGGTTCGTGCACCTGTAGTAGCAGTTTCGTAGATTTTAATTTAGTGTATAAATGGCGTCATCGATTTTATTTTAGAGTCCAGGGAGTAGGAAAATTTTTTCCACTCTGTGATAAGAGTTGAATGGTCGATTTTGTTAATGGTGCAGCCAATTGGAATCCAGACCACTGGAAGGTGGTTAGAGCTGTGGTTTTCAACCGTTTCGCAGGTAAAGTTGCGCTTGTTGTAAGAGAGGAAGAGGTCGATGATAGTTGAGTCTTTGCATGCGGCAAAGGAAGTGTGAACCATTGACGTTGTATGATGGGTTCTTCCTGAGGTGATGCTTGGCGTTGAAGTCACCACCTACTAGAAAGGGAGTGCGAAAGGATGTTACTTTTGTTAGTATATCGGCGTTTTAATTTCGTTTTGGGTGGGTAGTATACTGAGATGAAGATTTGATTTGAGTTGTTAACCTTCACTGCCGCAGCTTCCACTAGGTTTAGGTTTGGGAGGTTTAAGTGGCGGAACTGTAGAGTTTCATACATGAGGATGGCGATACGGTCATCTGAAGATATAGCGTCTCTGTCTCTTTTTACTACTCTGTTGCTTTGAAAGGACAAATGCTTCTGCGGGGTCAGCCATGTCTCCTGAATGACACCAACGACGATATTTTGAGAGTTAATAAAGAAATCGACTTCGATAATTTTGAGTTATTAATTTTCCGGCGCTGGCTGTGTTGATTACTAGTGAGGCTAAGGTGTTCACAGACTGTTAAGAATTTTTCAACTTCATTTTAACAGAAGGAAAATTTGTCTGTTAGTGAGTAGGTGAAGAATAAAGTTTTCTTGATGCCAATGATTTGGAACAATTGTTGACATACTCTGGTATTTTCAGCGAAGTTGTTTGATGGTGTTGGTGAGGAGGATTCGACTGGACACTTAAGGGAATAAGGAAGAGGGTGTTTCTTCAGGGCTTCATTTAATAAAATGGAGTAGTTGAGGTATTTTTGGTTGTCGCTGCGGCTTACAATTAGTCGAATTGTAGTAGTAAGTGAGGTGGAGGGGAAGTGGTCCATGAAGGGGATCCCCGTGGGTTAGATCCTGCGGCTCACCAAGTCAGGTATTTGAGTAGTCCTGGTCACTGGTATTAGTTGGCCGTGTGCTCGCCAGAACAGTTGGCGCATTTCTATTTAATATTTAATAATATCTATTTAAAATACTATTTTCTTTAGTAAAGCTAACTAACTAAATCTTTTACAACATTTTATGTTTCGTCGATCGGTACTCGTACTCGTACTCTTTTATTTATCCTCTGTGGACTTCGGGCAAAATTGAAGAAAAATTAATGACGTCATGTACCCTTAATAAACTAATAAGTTATTTAGGTAGTATAAAAAGATCTGAGAACGTGTTAATATATCTACCGCTTCAATGAATATTTTTTGCGGAGGATTTTACATTAAGAATTAAAGGCACGAAACATACAGATTTTGCAAGTGTAAAAACTCTATTAAAAGAGTTGCTTTACAATGACTTTCAATTAATTAAAGAATTTTCATGAAAGGTTTATTAACGACTATTATAGTTATTTACAGCTTTAGTAATCAATTAATTTTTACATTCACTTTACTTATAAAAACTTCCCTGTAAACATGTCACCAATATTATTTTGAAAACATCACAACCACCTTTCATAGATAATTAATAAAACTTAAATTATTGTCATATATGTTTTTTGTGCTTTTAAAACATAAATAGTATATTTACGAATCAGTGGAAAATTTCAGTCTAGAAGTTTGTCAACGAATACATGTAATTGACTGAGGCAAACTAGTGCAAAGCCATCTAATCAGAGCACGGCGTTGCTTCGCTACCGGTCATTAAACCTCGAACTTTTAACATGAAGTAAAAAATAAATCTCCCTGTTTCTGAGTTCGCAAGTTCCGTATTGGGTATGTAAAATTTACGAACTCGATTACGCGGTAGATAAGAGAGCCACGGCCCGTTGAATTAGCTAGGATCCTATTGAACGGAATCGAGGATATATTAAGATTAAAGCATTGTGCCCCTTTCATGAACATATAAATACAACATCGTACTTTTGTAAACTCTATCTGATTCAGTATTACAGAAACGGTAAAGTAATAGATTTTTTAATTATTTTTTTCTATTTACCAAATGCTTATTAGTGGTACCGGTTTTATTTGTAGATTTCTACTGGGGTAGATCATAAATCGCACTTACATCATCATAAGGTTTCCCAGTGTGAAACGATTAAACTCCATCAATACGATCTATCACTAGAAATATGAAAATTTGTGTAGATATGTAATGTACATATCTAAAACTACTAAACCGATTGTTGTGAAATTTTCACAACAGCTTCTTTACATTTTCCGGAGTGTTATAGGCTATATTTTATTGCGAAATAAACAAAGTATCGGGAAAAAAACATGAGACTATTTTTTGCGTGCCGTCTACGGAGGTATAGTTCGTGCAGAGCCGCTAGGTGGCAAAGCTCGGCTCCTGCACACTCGAAAGAGAATTTGCTCAGCTACAAGATACAAGGAAAAAAATTATAATATTCCAAATTCTATACACAGAAGAAATCGCGATCGTAGTCGTGTCCAGGGCATGCTAGTTAAACATAAAGGAAGCAATAACTGATCTATCGTAGCATCACTACACAACAATAATTGGCAACGTTTATTTAATAATAAGTTTGATGTTAACAACCGTTGTCTTATGATTTCAGATAGTAAATGTAATCTGGAGAAGTATATAAAATAGATAGAATGGATTGTTAGAATTTCGTAATGCATCAACATGGAATCTGTGATTCTTTTCTTCATATCTAATGTTTTTGTTACAACTCCATAATAAAGCATTTTTTGATTTTCATATAACATTTTTCTCTTATTTTTTCTCATAGAAGATATTGTTATAGTTTGATCGATTAACGCTGAGAAACCCTGTATTACGCGGACATTATTCTAGAAGGAAGTGTCGAAAAGATTTTACATTTACGTTTTTCTTTACAATGAAAGTAAGCCAAGCATAACTGATTTAATAAGTATAGTTTTGACAGTTCCGTAATGCGAAGTAAGTTTGCTGTGAAGTGGTAGGTTAAAATACTGTATCGAAGAATGTGCTGTAGGAGGCAAGAACGTAGACAACAAAGTGCTGTCAAGTATCGCTTGACAGAATCTGAGAACGCTTTATGGCACAGCAGATGTTGCTTTGCATTTATTGTTCAAAAGAAAACAGCATCGAGCGGAGCTACCAGATTATTGGCAGTGCTTAAGCTTTCCAAGTGTATTTACACGTAAACGCATATTTAATTTCCTTCCTTGTCACGCAATTGTCTGGTGTTAATCCATACTACTCTTAAAGAAGCATTTCAGAAATTACCATGCTGTACTTGACCCATGTAACGGACTTGTATAAAGAAACGTGGAAGAATGCAAATATTTATTCATCGCCCTATGTACATATTTAATGATGATACGAACTAATAATTTAACATCAGAGTAAATCAAAATACTCCCATTTTTGGTTTACATTTTTACTATAAACGTACTTTCAAGAAAGTGTTCGCCGCAAAAGAATATGTAAAAGAAATTAGAAATTTATGACGTGTGATGACTATTCCTTTTTATACAGTTCCGAAGAAGCTTTTACATTGCAAATTAACATTTTTACAAAATTCTGATTCTTTCTGGGTTTTATTTATCTGTTTATTTGTATTGGATTTTATTTACTTAATAACAAAGAAGAATTTGACGCGTCCGCTTCATTTGCCAGCGCTCCGATCGTTCCGATTGTAGATTCCAGTACTTCACGATTTAATGTGTTTGTACTTGTACAGATTAGGTCTTATAATATATGAATTATGATACTCTTTTCTGTGACATTCTTAAAGGCATGCATAATTCGTAGCCATGGTTAGAGGTGGAAGCACATGAGCATATGAGCCAGACAAAGGTGCTGCATGAAACTATACGTAAATAGTCAGCAGCACCTCCCACGTCCTTAATTTGAGAAAGCCTCCGACCTACACTTCCAATTCTAAATTTTACCTTTCAGAGCGAATTTATGATAGGTAAATCGCTATTAAACGGCAAGAGAAAACTCCAAAACGTTGAAGGTCTGACTGGAATTTGAAAAACTTCGCATAGAAATACGTGGAAAAATTCGTCTAGCAACGTTACGCAGAATGCTTTTAATTAATTTCGTTATCTACGTAATGTCAAAGTAGCCTCATTTGTACAGGGCATCCCAGTAATCGTGGTGGAACTAAATAAGAAGTAATCACTTAACTTGTTGTTACAAGTTCATTGAATAATGTCGGGATATTTCTGTACCTGTATGCCATTTTTCACGCTTCACAGACAATTACATTAAAGTAAAGAAGAGTAAACATGCATAAAATGTTTCCAATCTTTGTTTCCATCTATACGTATTATACCTGAATAATTTTTGACTGACTCGTGGCAATATCCAAGTAACAAACGCAGAACTGTTCTGTCAGAACTTCAAAATGGGGAATTCAACTACGTAATCAGCACCTCAAAAAGTCTATACATGTGAAATAGTTTTTATAACATCCTGTATCGCACGTGTAAATGATTATATTTGCTGTTTTAACTTGCAGATATTCCAAGGATGTTCCAAATATGCTGCTGCCGCTCAGTCATCGTCGGTGTCTGTGAGACTGAACAGGCAAATTAGTCCTTTTCAAAGATTCCACATTTTTGCAAGGATAGAAAACCTCCAATTGAACCTGTTTAGAAGGTTCTTATACGATTGCATGTTTAATTGCACTCTCCCTGCCACCGTCTCGAACATAAGTTGCGTTGCTTAAGCCTGCAGCAGTCTTTACGACGGGGATTACTGTCGTGGGATTTCTGTACCTGCTGTGCTGCTTTTCACCGCTCCAGAGATAATTAATAACACGTAGCATAATGTAATTATCTAGAACATTATACAAGTTTGCAGCTCCTTCTCGAATATTGATCACAAGACATTCGTCGAGTACATAATGCGAAAGTAAAAATTTCAAAATATTCGTGCTTTTGGTCTTGGCTTTGGCCCTAGTTCAAATACACAAAGTTTCATGAAAACAAATGAACATTGTAAAAGGGAAATTTCCTAGAAATGTGCTAAATTTTAATTTATTATTTAAATATATGGATTTCCTGAGGGGTTGCTTGCATAGCTAAATTCATCATTCAAAAATTGTGTTCTACATTGAACATTTTTTCTCTACACTCGGTAGCACCTGCGTGTTAGAAATTAATCTTGGAGTCAGGATAAAAATTGGGGAACGTGTTCCTTGACGGTTCTGGAGTAAGCGCTGAATGATCAAAAGCAGTCTCTCACCAGAACGCATATTTGCCTTTCTCACTCTGGGTCCAGATCCTTTTGGTATTATTATATACATATTTGCAATATATGAAACAAATGCAGCGATACACATGTTTTTTCCATGATGCATAGGAGGAATCTATTTCTTTTTTTATAAAATATATTTAAACACTGATAATATTTTCAATTATAGATTTTTTGAGCATCTTTGGTGTTCTAATCCTTAGGAAGAATGGCCCGTTGCTTGGAAAACTAACAGTACGACGTCGTTAAGCGTCATTAATTTCTGATTAAAGAAAGCCTAAAAAATATAACCTACACACGCAATGAAAATTGATACGTTCCATGTGAACCGAATTTATTCAAGCCAATACAATTACCATCGATCTTTGAACGGTCCTGCGTACGCGTCCTCTTTATTTGATTATACGAACCTCGTTTCCTGTATAGTTCTACGATCCTTCTCGCCCTTCGCTATTTACCGTGATTGCTTGATTTATTACATTACATCTCCATTTGACACATTTCTTTTCCAATCAATCAGGCAAGGCAATTAACAATATTTTTGTAATGAGAAAATATAAACAATAAAAATTCAGACAACAGGCACTAATGGGATTAGTAATTAGAACCTCTTTATTTTTTCCTTTTTCAATCAAAGTGCATATGGTTACATTAGTATACCTATGATAAAATTCATCCTTCGTGCATAAAATATTTCGTATAAAATATTTCTCTAGATTACATTAAAATGAGACACAAAATATGGTTGTTCCGAACCCACCTAAAACTGTAGGTTCCCCGGCTAAATGATCATAGCAGTCGATGATGGGTTACGCACAAAAAAAGAAGAAGAAGAAGAAGAAACAAAATAATGCAACTAAAGCTGAATACTCACGTTTTAATTTTAAACTGATTGTAATATAAAATGTTTAATAATTTGAATTAGATTTACGGAAATTACATTCTTAATCAATTGTTAGTTAATTCATTGAATTTATTGAGTGTGTTTGCCAATTAAATACAAGTTTCCAAAGTGTTTACATCAGGAAGGACATGCCCCGATTCTCTCGAGAAGCAAATTGATGGGAATAAATAGTTTCTTATCCCGCTGTGTGATCGAATAAAGTCGAGTCTGTATAGATGTAAATTTATAAAACACCTCAAACCTTGTTAGAATAAACAAATTTGTTTCCAAACTAAACAAAGGTGTTATGAATGAAGATCTGCAAGAAATCGTGGAAGATAAGAAATGTCGTTACATAAGAAATTGTGATTGTAAAGTTCTCGGTTAACGAGATTCTCTTTATGAGTTCTGTCAGAAGAATACGAAAGGTCAGGAAGAAGTTTCCCGGGAACTTGCATGCCCGAATACTCTAAATGTCAAAGGACGAAAATTGTTTCGAACTTCGTTATAAACTTGACCGCTACCTCATACTAAAAACGTGACAAGTATTCGTAACTATGGAGACGCGTGAAATCCTAAGGCTGAACCTACACGTGCATGTACCACCCACAACTTCGACTCGCCCGTGTAGGTGAAGGCCTGCAACTTTTTAATACACAAAAGCACGACACAAATGTTGCTTGTCCAAAGTTGCTGCGATCCACCAACTGTCAATTTTTTCTATTATGCATACGAGGGTGTTCTTAAATCGCCAAGCACACGATTTACACATGATTAGATGCTGGACATATAGATAGTGTTTTAATTTAAGGCGGTAAAAGAATATTAGACGGCTGAAATCGACGGTTCCTTTTGGGTTGGATTGAAGACTGACTACTATCTCAAATCAACTGAATTTTTTACAGTTCTTTATTGTGGATATAACACGTGTTTTAAAACCAAGAAACCTAAAAAATAATAAGAAATAAGTAAACTACGAACCCCCAAATTGGGCTCTGCACAATGCGCAGGTGCTGCTGGTGAACACGATTCCAGTTGAATGACTCATCAGAAAGAAAAATCTGTGTAAATGAGTGGTCTCTGACTCAAAATTTGAAGGTAAAACTTTGTTGAAAAGTTTTAATGAAAATTCGCGAAGTTGTACAACTATCGATTTTGTAAATTTTTTCTGTAATAATTATCTGAAGAAATGTTTAATAAGATTCTTCAGAGTTCTGAGACCTCATTGAGCGAGTTCCACCTTGTGAAGTAAAAATAAAAAAGAATATTGCTGGCCTTTGAACCCTAATCCGCCATGTTCGGAGTTCGGTATATTTGCCTCAGGGTCAACAATGCTGTTGGAAAACCGTTGAAAAAAGTCAGACGACCCGACAACTGAAAAATGTTAACATTTAATTCCATTGTTTTTCAAAGCAGATGACCAGTTGCGGTTAATATCCTGCAGTTTGTTTCTATTCAATAGCCTCTACCGTTTTAGCCCGGTGCCTTTCAAAAAGCGCTTGTCCATGTCGGAGCCTCTGCTTATAAGTTGGCGCGTGGAGCGTAAACTCAAAGCATACCAGGCTGGCACTTGGAACGCAAAAAGTTAACATTCATAACGGTCTGCACTCTTTTCATCGCCTGCCCCGTAATGGTTCCTCTATGGAACGCATAAATGTTCAGGGCAGGACGTACTTTGGTTCGGCGAAAGTTTGTTTCCTACTCGTTACATACAGTATCACTCTATCGTGATTACATTTCACGGCGACATTATGTTTCACAACTTTATTGCACGTGCAAACGCGAGTACGCATTTTCAATAAAGAGGAACAGGTTTAGTATAGATAATTGTGGCGGTTTTATTAAGACTTTAGATTGAAGGAACTTACAGTTGTAACATATTGTTACTGACAATGAGCCAATACTGAAGTGACATGGTTTTTTTTTATGAAGTCGTACTTTTGTACGATGTATTGCAAACACAAAATTAGTGTCGATCGATCGTTTCGATACGAAGGGTGGCTATAGTTACGCGCCTTCAAGTGGTCACTCTATTCGAAGAGTTAGTAAAGTCACCATACAAATATTTAGCGGATGCATAACATAAAACATGTCACACAGAATTTTAGTGTCAAATACCAAAACCTAAGGAAATTAAAAGTACACGCGAAAATTACGCGTATGTTCGCTACTAAATGTTCTGCTAGACCTCAAACATCCGGAACGCCTTCCGGCTGGATTCTATCATACACAATGTATTAATAAATGTAAAATATATATTTTACTATTATAATAAAGAAACAGAGTTTGTTTATATGTGCACAGAAAGTACAAAACCGATTGTTATGAAAGTTTCACAATAGCTTCTTTGCTGTAAGAGACAGCTAGTTAAAACAATCCCATATGTATGGTGTCGCTAATAACTAATTTTAGAAGTTAATGTGTCATTAAATAATGAATTAGAAATAATCTGATTATTCTTCTTATATTGCTTAATTAAAATTATGTAATTTACATTCATAAAGTAATATTTACAATACACTCCGGGGAAAACATTATGCAAGCTGGAAGGATAAATTAAAAATTTTCAGGTATTGAAAAATGAAGGGGATCTATGATTTTAATGCATTAAGATTTATGAAGAAATATGTTCTAGTACGTATTGAAACGGACAAAGAATATATTGAACCCACACTTTAAATGAAGATAATATTTCGATATCCCATGTGTTTTATAAACCCGGAAAAACTTACGTACGTATATTTCAACCGAAATTCACTATGATTTTCTTTTTACATGAGTTGGATGTACACTAGCGTGGTTCTTAGCTATTGGGGTCAACATTTTTTGTTGAACTTTTTGTCCGCATCCCCTCCAAAATTGTGACACTTGGTGAGGAAATGGTTTCTACAATATTTCAGAGTAATTGGACAAAGGGAACCCGTGCTGCATTTGAGTTAAAGTTATGAAATTTTCATGATTTCACGTCAATTCCGGACATAATTGTGTTCCGCTATTATAGAAGCATTAGTGAATATTGTTTAATAAAAGTACAATTCCTTAGATGTATAATAGTAACATTTGTTTTTGACTTACAACAACATACCCAAAATCTTTGAATTTTGCCATTAAACTTATTAGCATACAACACAGTGTCTGACAACACTGTACGCGGATACGGGAGTCAGAGACTACAATATATTAATAAAAATTATAATTATTTGTATAGTTATGAACAAAACATTATTAAAACTTAACTTATATACATATACAATGGAGAGCAAGCGAAAAATGAACTTAATAGAAAATAATTTTTTAGTAAATGTTTTGTGTTAAACTAGATTTCGTTGCATTAGGCTGACATTGTCGATACTCTTCTAATATATGCAAAAGATATTGCTTATTTTCTTCGTCTTTAGTTAACAAATTATTGTAATCTGTTATTATCTTTGCATCTCGTTCTGCAGTATCATCTACTATTTTCAAATTTTTTACTATTTCCAAGCCTGCTGTATACGATTCATCGCTTCTCCAGATTGACTGATCAGATTAGATTTTTTAATAAATTGTTTTACTTTATAGAGGGAAAAATATTTTGGTTGAATAGTATAGCTACTATTCATAGGAAAACATAAATTATGTACGAAAAGTATCTTGTTTGTAACAGATGTTTCGTACACGTTATATTAAACTATTTCTTAAAATTTTCAAAATCATTAAATCGGTTTACTGTCATTTCCGTTTTACATTGCCCAAATATTTCACCGCACCGAATAAACCGCAGACGTGGCTGGCACGTGCAATTTAGGCTAATTCATTAAACTAGAATCGATAGTGCGATGCATTGGAAGAGAACGAAAGAGAAAATGAGAAAGAGACATTCACAAAATTCAATATAATCTGTGGATATTAGTAATGGTCGTGCAATGTGGTTTCTTGTTAATGTTCGGTAAATTCGGTTAACGCACCGTTCCCGATCGTAACAAATATTATTAAAATGTCGAGCCTTGAAAGTCTTGACAGGTTTTGATAGTCTTCATGAATCTTGAATGCCCTAGAAAGTCTTAAATTTTATGAACATGAACTTCATTACAGGATAAGTATATTGCATATCTTACAGTAAAAATATGAACTTCAGTAAGTGTATGCACTTACTAGTAAACGTATATATTTTACAAAACAGTTTAGTAAAAACATACTAGTTAATGTAAATTCTTTGCGAATTACATATTTGGTTAGGTTGGCTTATTGTTAGTTGGATTAATTGAATAAAAGACAACAAAATTGATACTTTTACTAGGAAATATATGTACATATTAACTATTCCAGTTAAATAACGTTAAGTAACAGAACTTAAACTAAATTATTAACGAGATATGCAATCTGTAAAAATGTTTATATTTATTAGTGTTATTATTTATGCTTTTACTAAAATAGGATTACTCTGACACACATGCATGGCTGTAAACTAAAAGTATAACGTGTCCTTAGGTTTTCATAGTTTTGGTGAAATAAGTATTATGCATTTTCGCCATCTCAGTTTTATCAGAAACACTGTTTCCTATGTACCATAGTAGGAAGTGTTTTCTACAAAAAGGAAGTAGACTAGAAGGTACAGCAATAAATAAAATGTTGTTATCCTGCAAATAATAAGAACTTATTTTTCTTTATAATGCAATGTAAAGTTGCTTTAGTACCATTTCTCTATTTATAAAATATCGAAGTAAAACTGCAAAATCTAAATACACATCATTACAAAACAAGTTGTTACATTAAATTATGTTTTTTAAAATTCATATTATTGTTACGTAATAATCCGATGAAGAAGTATATTTCTTTCACACTGAAATTTTCCTAATTATTTAAAAATAATGTACATTTTATATACAAATAAGCTAAGTCTCCAACATTTTTGAGTAGTATTTGTATACTTGCAGTACAAGTAAAATAATATTTCCAGCATCAGTAGTAAGTAACGTATTACTTAGCCTAATACCTGAATTTTACAATTAGCTACACCTATTAATATCATGTGAGAGATAATCATGTAAAGTTTTTGATTGGATTTTTTCTCAGGCCCATTTTATTGGGTAGCTGCAAAAATTTCTGCTCAGTTTATACTGTAAAAGTAAAATACTACGTTAGTAAAGGAAATATTGTAGTAATTCTTTTTAAAAACAAAAGCTATTTTTGATGATTCCATCTACATGTGGCTTTGAAATCAATGTTTCAATTGGCATGATAATAACGTATGATTGACAATCAATGATACGCTGCAAACCAAATACAGTAGTGCCCGATTAGTGGCCGCAGATTTTGCCCGCTTAGTAGTCGCGGTGTCACTCCCACTTCGAGCTCGAATTTCTGGCATTTCTGTCGGCCTATTTAACAAATAACACTTCATTCCGTTGTACTTCCTCTCAATGTGTCTCACTATTATCCCCGTTGCACCCAAAGGCGATCGAGCTGGAGAGAGATAAGACCGGGCAATTCCCGGAAACCTACCTGCCCCGATAATTGTCGCGATTAGGTCCTGCGACCACTAACCAGGCTCTACTGTATTTATTTATATGCATGTAGACTCACCTTTTCATATCGAATTGTCTTTGAAACAATTATTTCTTACAATGTATAAAGTATGTTTGTAGCGTAACGCAATCTGTGTTACCATGAACATTGCAGTCTATCTGATCGTTATCATTGACCGTTCCTACCTTACGCGTATCGACTATCGTGGAAGAGCTCGCCAACATTTTCCGAGCTTTATGATACCACAGCCTTCAGTTTTATAGCGACCTTTCAATAGCAGCGACATTACCGATTCAAATTGTGCTCCGCGTTTACGAGGCATTTTCACGCGCCGTTGTTTTACCGTTTTCCCATCGTGTTCCCTCTGTCGTTCCATACGAACTTGTTATATGGAAGCGACTACCGATCGGAGGTCGAGAAACGGACCGGTCTTAACGGTCAGAGACGCTCTTTTCCTTCCAACGATCACTTCCTCCGTGACTGCAAAACCCGAATCGGCTTTTATTTTTTACGAAACGGCACCCTAGAAATGGCTGCCCTTTTCAAACCCGTACTTACTAAGATGTATCCGATTTTTCTGTAACCTACATAATACATGTCAGACGTTCCGTGCATCCTTTCAAACTCTTCGCTATGATTTGTATGAATATGTTACTTAAAATATTGTATAAGACTTTTTTTAGTTGCTTTACAATTTGTACGCATACCCAAGTTGACTCAATGATTTTTAAATGTTTTTGTTTCCAAATATTTGTTTACAGTAGTCGAAAGTTAGCAGGAAGTATGCTGGGATTTAACGGGTAGAGTTTCCTTCTTCTCGTCGCTTTCATGTCGGGTTTCATACAAAAAGCGCTGGTTCACTTCAGGGACTCTACTGGTTAAATATTGCTTTTTAACGCCCTGAACCTTCCAAAGTATTTGACTAACATTTGTTCAATTATCATAGTTGTTGATAATAACTAGACTGTGGATATTTATGCAATTTGCAGACACAAATATCTGAAAAATACAGCTTTCAGACTGTAGACAAAAAAATACTACATTCTTTAACCATGTACAGAACAAAATACAGTTTTGTCAAAGTTTCAGTTTTATATCTGAGTTAATATAAAAAATACTCAAGTCTGAACACGTGTATTTGCATAAACACCCGCAGTCTAGTAATAACAAATATGCTGACTCAGAAATACTATTCCCTCTGTGCTAATAAACAGTGTAGAGTCATGTATTAACTATACTAATTGTAAGGGAGACTTTAGTGATCAAGTTTTTTCTACCATTTTAAAGAATTCATCGACGAGAACGTGTAATAATTTTCTAGTCGTTGAAACGGTTAGCGAATAGTTGACAGCCCTTCAAGTAACAAGTAAATCATCTCAAAGGTTTTCGTTGACAGTGGGAACTGTAACGATAATGTAAAACACTTCAAAAGCAGAAAACTGCAGTAGAAATAAATATACCGCAACATGGTCACATCCGAACCACAAAAAATCGACAATACCGTTGATCGCGAGTGTAACCAAGTTTATGACTTTTGATACAAGCAATCAGCTTTCCTATGAATGAACAGGATTAAACTGTGCGGTCAAAATAATAGTGACGCTTTATTCATACGTATGGAGCACACAGTCCATACGTAACGTTGAAATATGATAAATTCCTGCAAATTACTTTCCTACATTTTTCCATTCTGTATTTACTAATTGTTTATACTAAAAATGAAGAGAGAAAATAATAAATAATTTAAATAAAAAAATCTGTCTACATGTTTTGAAAACACATTTTGATTGAAATGTGTTCATAAAATCTCAATTTTGCGACAAAAGTTTTATCAACAGTCAATATTATGAAACAGGTTTTTAAAGAGTGAGCTGAATACTAAAATACAGTAGGACGTCGATTATCCGAACTGTAATTAATACGAGGTTGTCTCACATTGCAACCATGTTTCCCATAAAAGTAGTTATTTTATTTCAGAATTTAAGGTAAATAGTGGTACAAAGTTAAGTGCACAGTGTTAATAACAATAATTTTAGCTTGTAACTGATATTGCGTGACTAATTTTCGCATGGTCAGTGTTCGAATAATCGAGGTTCTACTGTAGTTAAAAGTTTGTGTTCCCTTTTCCTTTGCTGCGGCTTTTATGAAAGTTTGCTTCTGCACAATTGAGCTCGCCTCGTTAAACCTCGTATGAACTGGGCAATAAATCGCCGGAAACATGTGTCCAACGAGTTGTCAACAACTCTGTCGATATACCGACTTGTATCCAGCAACTCGTGTCCGGCAACTCATGATCAAAAACGTAAAACGAATTGCGCTGGCGAAACTAATAGGAGCGAATGGGATCGCCTGTATGATTTGCACGTAAAAAGAAGCGAGCAAGAGATAACCAGTTTGAGGTAGAGTACGCTAAACCAACGTACCTTTAATCCTCGCACTACCAAGGTATTTTTTGAAACTCGAATCACCAACGGAGGGACATTTAGTGCCCACCTTCAAAAAATAATTATACCTGGCAAATTAATGCCGGATTGAATGATAAGAAACATTCTGCGAAACCGCAACATTCAGATTACTCCGCAATAAAGTACATGCTTAAGCTGAATATATTCACCAATAACTATTTTTTTCAGAACTTTGACCAGACTGATTAGCAAAATAAATACAGGAAGTATGATATGGTGGACACAAATTTTCCCTCCCTTGGTAGTGCGAGGGTTAAGGTACGAGTAGATCGGGCAACAATCGAGAGATACAGCAATTCGCGATTTGCTCCAAAGGATCTTCTGGAAGTTACTGTTACAGATGGAAATTAAAATTGTTCAGTTTAATTGTTTGTAAATAGTTATTGTAACAGATCGAGATTGAGATTTTGTTTCATTGTTAAAATTATGTTAAATTGTGTAAGATAGTTTAGTTTAGCACAACCATTCATTGTGCGTTATAAATCTATGTCTTTGGATAAATTATCACCTCAGCTTATATTATCAAAACGTATATGTTTTGTTGCATATTTCGCAGTGTTGGAGCGTTAAAACAATTGAATAATCGATATTAACCATATTATTATAACAAAATATTCTGTTTAATACGTGTTCAACCGTGGAAAACTTCAGCGCATGGTGCACGCTTTTTCTCGAAATTTTCAGCTCTCAAAGGGTTAATTATGATCACGCAACGACCAAGCCTCGCTAGAGCATGGCCGGTGCTCTTACGCCTGCCATATCCTTTCCACTACAGGGATTATCTAGCGGATATTTTTACCTGCGGTATAGTACTTGAAACAGATATAGCGAGGTCGTAACTTCTACCCTCAGGTAGTGGAAGTAATTGATACTGCTGGACCTAGGTCCGTATACGATACACAACTGTAGGGTTCTGATCAGTAAAACAACAAATAGATTTGTCTAAAATACCATTTTCGTTGCCATACATGCCACTTGTACTCATAACCCTTCAAAAGTTTGTTGGAGGAAGATTTAACTTCTTTCAGTATAACGAGGAATATGACAAGAGAACAGAATCATAGTTGAGATACTTCACGCGGCCCTGACGGAGGTCTGGAAACCTTACCTTCCAAAGAAAGTGCCAAACCTTTCGTTCTGAAACAACAAAACTATAAACTGTAAGTCTTCCACAATTTTTAAGACCTCGTTATATCTCTTCCAGGTACTATACTCATATTCACCATTGAAGGGATCTTTCACCATGAGTAAGATTGGTCCCCACATGCGAGTGTGAAGAGTGGTGAATAGGGAGTAGTCCCGAATTGGCATCTGTCGCTCGACTTTCTACCGATCGCTGCTAGTCCTCACCGTACCACGGGCTAAAGAGCTTTAATGCCAATCCTTCAGGCCTCACCGTCGCTCCCTTATCACCTTTCATCACAGGAGGTGCACGGTTGACATTTAGGAAAACAGATGGACCACTTACGGCCCAGAACCGTTGCTTTCTTTGACAGTCTTTGCGAACGGTTTCGTGACGTAGCGAGCGCCCCGAGAATATATGAGCAACGTTGCCAATACGACGCTACGTTCGTGGGTAGCCGCCCTGGATATCTGTGGAAATTGATAGTAGCGGGGTCGGAGTAAAGGAAGCACTCCGATTTGTATTGATAACACCTCCCTTCACATGAAAAAAACGTATTCCATAATTTCGAATCATTTTTGTACGAGAAATCTCACTCTCTCGATTGTTCCATGAATTTTACCGTGCTTTGTGTAATGACACACTGTGTTTAACATACAGTAATAGTTACTAAATATTGTCATCTAAAGTAACTTCTCATTTGTGAAAAGAAAAACATCGGAAATACATTTAACGCAGATCTTTCGTTTCTTACGTACATACATCATATGTTTAAACATATCAAGGCGATTTTCAGATTTTTACGCTATATACTATTTGGCATTTATTTATTTTCGGAGTAGATTGTTAATAGGATTTTATAACACAATTGCACAACTTACAGTAACATGTGATTTATGCGTCATACATACTGTTAATGCTCACAGCGTAATTTTCTTCTTCATGCGGACGACGACTTATTCTAATGCTAACGTGCCCGACGACATCGACCGCAATAAATGTTAAAATAGGTTCCCCGGCTATAAGGCTGCGGCGAATATCTTATAGCGGGACATGAAACTCCCTACGCTTCATTTAACGTAAACGCAGAGGTTTAAGAGAGATTTCACAGTAGAAGGAGAACTGAATTACGTGCAGCGCTAAGCCAATTTCAGTTACGTCAAGAAACACGTCACTTTAAACAATTTTTTGCATTCGTTTTCAGTGATAACTCCTGATAGAGGATACAGATTAAACGAAAGCGAATACGTACGAAAATCCACTTTAATCTGGTTAAAATTAAATGACACCTTGCTAGGTGTGGTAGAATTAGGAATTTACGACATAATTGGAGAACCAATTAGCCGTAATTACCTTAGATAATTCCTTTTCTGGAGTAGAGAGAAGGAGATGTCGTATGTCAGAATTAATATTGCATAAGCCAAATAAATAAATTGAAGTCAGTTTTAGAACATTTTCAAGTATCTTCTGAAGAATTAAAAAAATTACTTATTCCACATAAAGTCGATTATGAATAAATTGAGGAAAAAAGAGAAATTTTCTACGATTACTACGAATATACATATGTCCTTCTAAATTACAATGTAAAAATGGACCACCCTGAGAATTCTGCTTTACGCGCACAATTTGTAGAAAGAGGTGACAATTTTTACGTTTGTTTCTTTTGCCTTATTTGCAGCTTATAATCCGGATGGCCAAATTATTGTATGTACTATTCATTGGAATGAAGGATGAAGTCTTAATGCATATGGGTTAAAAAATAATTTTTGTTCGAATTTATGAAGCATGTTTGTTTACAAGCTACTGTTGCGACTTACAGATCCTTCAGCAGGTCAAAAACTGCCCACGATGTCTAGCATACCGTGGCCTGGTCAATTATTTATGTACGGCCCTAATTCTTTCACTACTTTTCGTACCAATGCAGCGGATGTCATGAAGGTTCGAGGGAACTTGATTCCTGAAAACCAGACAGGCTTGGGAATTTCCCAATTTTAGGAATTCTCCAGGTGACTCCGCGATCAACAACCCTTATATCGCTGAACTCAGAACTCTCACCCCGAACGTTGGTGCATCCCTCCAAAAAATCACCAGTTAGTGACGCGAGTCGCTAATAAAGGTTCCACTTACACCAAACGAAAATATTAATAAACAAGCAGAACAGAATAAGTCTTAACTCTTTGAGTGCGATGGACATATATGCGTTCTAAAATATCGATCACCGTGTGCTACGAGTCACCGCACTGGTCCAAGCACATCCCTTCATTGTGTGTTATAAACCTGTCTTCGGATAAATTATCATCTCTGCTTATATTATTAAAATGTGTATGTTTCGTTACATGTTGCGCAGTTTTGGAGCATTAAAACAATTGAATAATCAATATTAACCGTATTATTATAATGACATATTCTGTTTAACACGTGTTCCACCGTGGAAAACATCAGCACATAGTGAACGCTTTTTCTCGAAATTTTCAGCACGCAAAGGGTTAAAAAAACAGTCACACCGACAACATCTAAACTATACTCACAACGTATCCGAACGCCGATGGAGAGAGAAAAACGGATACGTGCGTATTGAACGAGAGCCAGAATAAGAAGGAGGAAGTTCCTGCCACGCTCCTGTAGAGACCGAGGGGAACGCGAACCGGAAGTTAGGAAGGGGTCAAAGGACCCAAACTATTGGCAAAGGATTGATCGCAGGATCATCGCGACAACTGATTGGTTCTGGCTGAGTGCGCGCGCAGATGAACTGTGTGTGAACTGGAAAAAGAATTGTATACGTGCTCAGTTCACCTGGCGGCCAATTAGCGTTATGCGTTGTAAATTCGCGCTTCTCTCCTCGAAGATGCTACCGCCAGGTGACACTTTTGTACAAATCTAACAATAGTATAAAGATATATAAAAAAGTAGTATTTTAATAAGTATCGAATTACATAGTTCAACACATATTTTGACTTGTAACATGATTTGGAAAAATTAATTAAAAAAAAAATTGAGATTTTTCTGACTCGAATGACGTTTTCTGCTCTAACAGTAATTATTACATTATAAAGACTTAAACATGTTTAGCCACTTGCGTTGGAATGACATGCTACACACGTAACTCGGTATCTGTCTTAAAACTGGCAACGAAGTACCATGCACGTCACGTGATTTCCTTCAATTTCACTCATTGTCAGCAACACATTAGATGCCGTGAGATCTCACAGCAGTAAAACTAAAAAGACTTGAAATTGTTTCAAATATTGTAATGGTGCTTTAGTTGCAAATTGGAAAGATGTCACACGCGCCTCCTGATTAAATACCAGCGCAAATGGTTAAACAATGATCAAAGTGAAAAGACCTTTATAATTTAGTTTTTAAAATAAATTCGAAAATATCTGCAAAAATGAACGCGTTTTGGGTGACCTTTTCACTTTGATCATTGTTTAAACATGTTCAAATCTTTGTAATGCAATAATAATATATATTATTTTATTTGGGAGAGTTCAAAGAATTATTTTCTGTAAAACCCACTGAATAACCGTTACTGTTAAAGCACAAAATATCTTCGAAGTTAAAAATTTGCTTTTTCTTTAAATTGATTTTCTCAAATACTTAGGGTGATGAAAACAAACGGTTTGTAAGTCAAAAGGGAAATGAAAATTTGTTGAACAGTGTTATTGAATTCTACGAGTTCTGCACCAATTAACTATTTCTTCCTTGCTATATCCAACACATTCAAGCCATGACGCTGCATTAACATAGGAATTATGCAAGTCTAACAAAGTATATTTACATAAACATACATTAGAAATTAGTCCTGTGATCTCGAAAGTTCAGTAACTGCAATGGAACCTGGCTTGTGGAGGAATAAATATCAAGAAGCATATTGTGAAACAGAGAGTACAAGGCAGGAAGGAAATAAAATACGAGTGCAGCCAAGTGTGCAATGAACCGTGCGAGGATTCGCTCGTTGGAAGACCAAATTTACTGTGGCATGCGTGAAAAGTGGGAAGTTCAAGGGAGATGCAAGCGTTACCATAATCGTGAATCATTCACGTATAAACTATAGACTCTATCAGGTCAATGGACTTTTTGCAGTTTTAACACGTAACAGGATATAACATCATAAAAAGTCGCGAATATTGGCAGTTTTTATTCAATATGCAGATGCTATAAACGTATTGGTATGTATGCATCTACATAAAAGGTATACACTTTATTTCACTAAAATCCAGTGTTTAAATTAAGCAATTAACACGTTGAATGCCGTGGGTTCACTGATGACCGGCACCTCAAATTTAATTTAATTAAGTAATTACTGATTGTCACAAAATTCTGAGCAAACTTCATACCGAAACAGTAATGTAGGAGCAGAAGAACACGATTGAGTACTCAAATCTTGTTTTTCTTTGCGATTTATATAAAAACTAGTAAGTTATGTCATGTCTGATTCGGGTTGGCTGTTTTCACTGTGACACTCAACGTGTTAAAATTAGTTAAAAATACAGAAAGAGCATTACGCATCAGTCTTTGTATCTGAAAACATACATATGCAAATTTTTTATGAATCTGTACCTTTTCAAACAAGTGATGTTACAATACAGCTTCTACAATTTTTATCAAATTTGCTATAAGTTCATACACTACGAGTGCATATAATATTTGACTATGTACCGTTACAACATGGAAACAATTCAATATGTTGAATGATACATATTTAAGGGATATGAACAGTGCAAAACTTATAAATTATCTGACATTATACGGAAGGACATTAATGAGAACATTCTTTACTTGAAACAAAGAAACAGTAGAAGTTTAAAGAGTATCTTAAAAATAGAACAAGCCGAAACGGAATTTAAAGTAGAGGTAGAAACAGAATAGAAAATGAAGACACAAAGAAGAAAGTCGACTCAGTTAAAATGATGGAAAGATGATGAAGAAAAACGAATAAAACCTGGAACTTAAGAACAATAATAACTTGGTTTAGTAGCTATTATTGTAGTGGAAGTGGTTATATACGTATGAATTGCTGAAACAAGTTTCTTGCCATAACTATGAGCAAACAACAATCGAATTCGAATACAACAGCGAAGAAGACGGTATGTCTCCCGGTAATTAAATAAATTCAGGTATTAAATGCGTTCTTACATTTCTTAAAAATGATATACACTGGCGTCGGTATTTATGTATACAAGTAAGATTCCATTATAAATGAAGAAAAATAAAGTTAATGGCAGAAGTATAAAAGCTTGTTCATTGTGTAGATATGTTTATTGATATCGAACAAGAACAAAATAATACATGGAGTAAAAATTAATTATTACACAACTATATAAAGGGGTATGGAAACAAAATATTTAATGCAGCACAAGACGGAAATTAAGTTGACACTGTAATTTATACATGTTCATATTTTTCAGCTTTTATAACTTCTAAAAGGTGATTAGGCATACTAAGAAGTAATTTTTGAAGCGCAGTAGAGCTTATTCCAATCCATTTTGCTTTCAAGGATTCCAAAAAGTTTAATTTTGTATATCTTTCATTTTGAGTTATTTGGCGGTCTAATTACTCCCACAAATGCTGTATTGGGTTTAGATCAGTGGTCTAAGGCTTCCGCGGAAGCAAACTTATGTTATGATTTCCTAAAAATTCTTTTGCAACTCTTGAGGTATGCTTTGGATCGTTGTCTTGCTGAAACGCGAACGACCCATTTCTCTCAAATCTGAGCATAGAAGGAAACAGATTTTCTTGTAACAATTCAATATATTTCACACCTGTCAACTTCCCTTCAAGAATTGCTAAATTTCCAATACGACCGTTATTAAAGCAATCCCATATCATAATGGAGCTATCTCCGTATTTTACGATTGGGGTAACTATACTTGGCTTAAAAGCATCTCCGACTTTTCTCCACACACATTGCCTTCATTTCGAATTCCGATTCGTACCTCCAAATAACTACTTCCCAGGATGAGATAGGTTGTTTATAATATTCTTCAGCAAATTTTAAACTCTTAGATGCATTTACTTTCGAAATATATGATTTCTTCCGTGATATACGTCCATGCAAATTGCCTTCGTACATACGAGACGTTATTTGCGTAATTTCACTTGGTAAACTTAAAGTTTCTTTAATTTCCTTGCCACTAAGAAATGAATCTTTTTTAACTTCTCTATTTGTTTGTCTGTCTTGGCGAGTGGTCGTTTTCCTCCTTCTTTCTGTTCTAATTGAATTTACAAGTTTTCCGCTGTTATTTATTTTATGAATTACCTTTCATACACCTTCTCTTGAACTTTCGAAGTTCAAAGATATTTTTCTCAGACTCGCCATTCCCGCGTCTATTATAAATATTTACTTGTTCTGCTGCGGTTAATTCTTTCGTTCTCGACAGTTTACTAAACATTTCCTATTATAAGACAAAATTTATGACCAAAAGGTGACTTTTGAACTTCTCTATATTTCAGAATGTACAAATAAGTAACTTCAAATCTAATATGTTAATGAAAAAATGAGGTCTAATACATGTCAACTTATTTTTCGACGGAAGAGCTACCTTGTTTATGATTATGATTATGATTTGGATTGAGAAATCTGTAGAACTATTAAGAACTTGGCTTCTTATTCGATACTAACGCATTGTCGATTCACCGGGAACAATAAATGACCAAAAATGTAACTTTTTCTGCATAACCTATCGAAAAGTTTTCTGCACAATGTTAACGCACACAGTGTAATGCATGCAACATTCGTAAATTTTATGAAAATTCCGTTTTTTAAATTAGTTCCTTTCCACGAAGCTATCTAGTGCGAACTTCTTTTTTGTTAACGCGTGATACTAACATTAACAGCCTGCGGGAGGAGCATCCGCTAAATTTTAGAATTTATAGACTTACTATCTCTGAAAAATCTAAGCACTTATTGGGGCGGTCAGTGGGGATGAAAAAAAAAGATAATTTTTCTCATTAGCGGAACGATCTATCTTGACGTACACTATGTTATCAAGAGCAGTATCTGGATTACGGCACAAGTGATTTTATTGATCGTTGATAATTTATTAGAAAGGAATGAATAACACAAATTTCTCATGTACCTGGTACTTCTTCCTTTCGTCTTCAGTTGCTTTATTTAGATAAATATTAAAGTTATTTCACGTCCGAGCGGGATTTGGCGACGTACGTTAAAATTCAACGCAAGGGAATACAAAATTATACAAGGACGATTATTGTCACAATATATTTCAAAGTTAAGGTCAACAATAGTAAATGATTCCGTTCACAATTTAATGTTACATATAATATTCCATTAATTTAGTGTTACACTTTTGTACTATGTACTTACATGTATTATTTAATTCAATTATTATTCAAGAATTATTCAATATCAATTAATTATTCAATTGCAATTATCGCACAATGGGCTCTTAGTTATTCAGATTTCGGATGAATGAATAATTTTTATGCGTCCAATTGTGAGGCAATTATTGTTTAATCTCCTCTTCTTAATTTGTCCATAATGTATCCATTGCTAAAATATTGATCGTTAAAGTCGTCGGTGGACCTAAACGCTGTTGCTGTTTTTCTTTTTAGTCTTACTTCATAACGTTTTTAATGCGTTTGTAATATTCGTTTCGAGTCATAACTTTTTACGTTTCCTGGAATGCCAATATAAGGTCGTGTTACGTCTTCGCCGTAACTCATTACTTCAAAGTGAATTTTTAACACGTTGAGCGCCGCAGTGGAAAACTTCGCAACTAGTCAGACACGCGGAAATACCTTCTTATTAATATGTATCGTTGAATATATAAATGTTTATGTATTTGATAATGTACTTCTTTTTTGGTACTATCATTGTAACATAGATGTAACTCAAAATTTCGTTGGGGTAATCAGTTATTTGACAAAATTAAAATTGGTCGCGTTTAACGTGTTAATGTATGGTGGTGAATGTATAAATAGGGAAAATTTCCAGAAAATTTCACTTAATATACAGGGTGAATCACTCAATTAGAACGGTTTATAACTGGAGTTTGGTTCCAGCTAAAAAAAAACGTTGAACAGGAAAAAGCTGAATGATATAAGAATGTCTATTTTTCGATAAGTTCAATTTTTTTACAAATGCATATTTTCGTTACACGGAATATTCTGCATAAAAAAAGTATTAGAATACAATGTTAAAAAAATCAATATTTCGAGAGATATTTCAAGTTTTTTAATGCGAAGTATACCTTGTTACAGAAGATGTTCAAATGATCTAAAATAGTTCACTAACATATAAGGTATAAATATACCGAAAAATGTAATGTTTTTCCCTGTTATAAATAGCCAATGAAACACACGTTGATTACGTATTTACAAATAAATGTTGTTGAAGTCTGCCTGGGAAACAGGCACAAATTGCGTGTTAAACATAAGATAGTTGAGCGTAAACGTAAAATGTTGAATTACATACTATGTACTCTTCAATAACGGTACACGGTACTCTATTTATTCCTACCAAATAAATTTCGATATTCCGGAAACGATTCATCTTCGAACGTATGGTCGAATTTATTTTACTTCTATCAATGAGGTATATCAGCCTGTAGAATTTGTATCTATAGTTAAGCAACACTGTATTTGCTGCAATCGACAACGTGAAGCTCCGGGCACTTCTTCGGTTACTACTGCTTACTGCTATAATAGCATACAGGTAGCGCGATAACGTTATCTGCAGCACTAACTCTTTGAGAAATTCGATTTGCCAAGGGCGAGGCGAGGCGATGGTGCACCATAACATTGAACTAATTACTTCAAAATCACGATATACCAGCTGTTTCATACCGTATGTAGCGGAGTTTATAACGTTCTACTACGTAAATAAAGCAAGCTGTATTATATCACGCAAACTTGTGGCATTTTGAGCGTTTTTTTTAATGACATATCTAATTACTTCTCAATCTTCGTCTAAATATTATTATGTTACTTCTATTCTGTTATACCAATTAATTAAACATATACGCAAAGAAAAATGTACATATAATTTATTTACTTTATATAGTACAGACATATTACTATTATTATTATTAAAATCATGTTCTCATTATGTTAATATTACAATTTCGAGATGTATAAGATGCAGATATAAACAATATGTTTTCCTTTTTTACCGATTTCTTTCTTATTGTTAAGTAAGTTTTTCATGCAGGAACTTCCTTGTCGAAAGTCATGTATTGTATATGTTTGAATAACATTCAACATTCTCTTCGATTGTATGATTTACTATTTGTTTTTACGTAAGAATTTATTTGATGTTGTGTTTCGCCTAAATGATTTAAGGGGGGACACCACTGTAAAATTGTCAGAAATGTGAACTTTCAGTTATTACTTATTTCAGAAGATACACATTTCAAAAATATTCTCTGAAAGTTTCAGAAAGAAATTTCATCAATAAGACCGAGCGCCGCGCACAAGAATGCACGCACAAGGGCCGTTTGCAGGCTAAAAGAGGTGGTAACAGCGATGATGGCGAAAACTCGGATACTGAGGAGCTACTGTATGGTCCAGGAATAGCTGATTAGGGGTAAGTTAATTAATTTCATTTTTTATCTCCGAACGGACAATTACTGAAACTTTAAACACGTTTTTCTCAAAACTACTTTTTTTCAGCCGCATTGCCAGCATATCTAAAAACTGTGCATCCGATTACTATGACTCAGGATGCATTTTCTTCACAAAACCTATCTCTTCTACCCGACGTAAGATTTGTTCGATTCGTTAGTCTTATACATTCTTACATCGTAGGAAAAAACAAATTGATTTGTCCTATTGTGTCAAGAAAGAATGCACCAAATACTCAAACAGTAAAGGAGTCGTGCGTTGCGCTCAAGTCTGAAAGCGATATTAACCTCTTCAGGGACACTGACAGATATGTGTACGTTTAGTTTTCTTAAATTAAAATTATTCTCAGTGAAAAAAAAATTAAAATCTGGTGGAGAACTATTCACAACAGAATCTCTCAACAATGAAGACAAAAAACTTGTATGGCAGCATTGATAATATTTTCTTCTACTTGACAAGCACTGATTTGAAAATATTGTAAAAAATTCGTCCCTGAAGAGGTTAAATAACGCAACCGCAATAAAAATATCTTCAGCATTTTTTGGGGACATAGATTTATTCCATTAAATTTAAAGTAAATGAATACAACTACACTGTGGTTGCTAATATTAAAATGAAAATGAAAAATAGAAAATATTTTATGTTTGACATGGTAGGAACAACGAAATAACTTAACAAATTTCTGATATTAACCGTTGTATTTAGACTTTTTACTTTCAACTAATCCAGTAGTTGAAATTATAATATTTCATAAGAAATGAAAAAAAATATGTTTCAAGAGATTCAAATTCTGGAAAATGTGATGCATATACATAGTTTAAAACAAGCGCTGACAAATTTCATCTGTTCTTCCAAAATTTCTCGTCAATACGCTGTATCAATTTTTACACGCGCCTACATTTTACCTGGATTCTCTGTTGGGTCAAATACGTAGAATGGAGGCAATGCGCGATAGTGATTAATCAATGTTTCGGAACGTAACAGATTATAACACAAATGTACGGTTCAATGTAACATTTCATTCAGTTACCTCTGCCGCGATCATCAAAACTTGCTTCACGTATCATGGGATACCAGCCAACAGCAGATATTGAAACATTCTGATACACGCGCGGTAGTTTTACTTCTCTCACAGTTTTACTTTTATTTTCACCGTCGAGTTGCTAGCAAAATATTCTCTACCTAGTCGGCGACGAATCGGCGGAACACAATAAAATAAATCAAGCGAATTCGAGCAGCCGAATGAAAAGTTTCCAAATAACGAAGAGTGTATACTTTCATTCCTCCATTACAATGACTGTCAATCAGGTCGACGTTTTCGTTTTACCAAATTTTCCATAACGACCACGATATTTTCTGTGACACACGTTTTTATTAAATCGTTACGTCAGCGTCTGGAAATGAAAGTGTAGCACCATGGATTGATATAACATAGCTCCGAGTGTTTCCTGAAAATGTACACTTCCATCATTTTAGAGCACACTTGATAGTTCTCAATATCAGTTTGGTATGCTGTTTTTCTTAATATACTTTTGTCAGTGGATTATTACATTGTTTGCGTATAATTTTGCTCCACTAAGTATATAAGTCTACCATGCATCACATAAGTGATTAAAATTCCAATTATTGTTAATATGAAAATATCAAAAGTACTTTCTTTGACTATATACGATTTAGAAACGTTTTAAATTTATATTGCTGCCATTATGTGATTATAACAAATTTTCTACACTAGAACGTAAGAAAGTGTTTCTATAAACATTCATTTCAATATCAATTTGTACAAAACATGCAATAGTCTGTTTCGCGAAGTAAAACGTGTTTAATATCTGAAGAATGTGAAACTACGTTTTCTAATACCACACTTTTAATAAAAATACTTTTTGTGTTGCGTACATTGGGTGACAAACGGTAATGTATGTGAAATTTCTCTCCGGTATTTTTGTATTGCACATCAGTGAAAAGTTTGTTAATGTAGGTTAAAGAATAAGCTTCAGTATTAGTGTTTTCAAAGAGTTTTAAAAAGTTTAACTTAATGTTAGCATTATCAATTCCAATCAAATGAGAAGTGTGCATTAGTGTATATGAGGTAATGCGAAAAAATACAGTTATTTGCTTGTATTATTGATTTTAGGTTAAACACAATGAAAAATATGCATTATAAAAACAACTAGTGCCACATTTGATTTTTCACGCAATACTAGAAGCACTTAAAAAAATTTCTTTCAGAGCTGAAACATCGAAAATTTTTAATTAACCAGTAAAAAAAGTCAGCGCTCACCTCCAAATAAGATTTAACTGCATACAACACTGTAAAGTATAAACTCAAACAAGCAAATATAATAAAAATATAATTTTTCAATTTCCAAAAAATATGATATTTTCATATCAGTAGGCTAAATGTATAAAACTTTATACGAGGTAAATTCGTTTTGTAAAAATATATATATAAGAAAAAGTATCATCGAAAGAAAATAATTTGCTTCTACAAATCTCCAAAATATTAAACCAAAACATTCTTTCATTTCGTTTATAATATATTATGTCGTGGCAGTTTATGGCATTTATTTTGTTCAATCCAGCTATAAATGTTTTTTCCATACACTTTATAATACAAGATTCTGCCTGCAGTTGAATTATCTTTCCATTCTGATGTCGTAAATTTATTTTTTATCTTCGAAATTTAGCTTCAGAATAGACAACATGCAGAACACACTCTTAAATATCAATGTTTCACTCATTATTACAAGATTACCTTCTTTTACGGATGTCACTATCATGCTTAGCTTGGACTCGTTCTCGCATTCACAGCTTCTTACATTCTACCTAATTGTTTACATAAAACGTTCAAGTATGTATTAACATAACCATCAGTTTTAAGTTCCATGTCTAAAACAAATTACTCGACGCATGAGCTATTATCTGATCGATATAGTACAGTATCCTACAGGAAACGAATAGATTGCACATGTTCTTTACCTAAGTAATATTAATTATGTAACCGGAAGCTTTAAAATATTCTCCACTGCTTTATCAGAATTATGGAGAAATATTAGCTCTTTCTAAGGCAAATTTACCTACATAAAGTTCTTGTATTCCCGTTTAAACGTGCCCATACGTACGGACGTACCATGTGGTAGGAGTAACCATAAAAGCTGTACTCAAGATGAAATATTATGTTATAGTAAATATTCTCCATTAAAAATCTTAAAGTGTAATGTGACCATTAGCGTTTAATAAAATCTCCTCCGAATTTTCATTTCTGTATTAGATTATATAATTACATACTTTGAACGATATATTATGCAAATGGAACTATATAACCTCCTTCCCTGCATTCCCAAAAGGAAATTGAAGAATTCAGAAGTGTGGCAAAGGCGCTCAAAATGGTTTTATCTCAGAAGTTTGTCGTTTTTATTTAACATTAGTTTCGTTTCTTTTATCGTTATGGAACCATCTACATATCTAAAAAGTCGTGAAGAACGCGGCTACAGCTTCCCATAAAGTGGAGGGTTATCGTCGGCGAGATCTCTAAAATCGTACAGTTCAAATCTGATTCGTCCTCTCTGTACGTAACTCTGTTCTATCTTGATCCATTTCCCTGATCTTCACTTATCTATCTCTAACTCTTGCTTGGACAAAGTCAGTTCGCTTCTATTCCAAACCATTTTCCCAATCTCCGCTTATCTACAGTTAACTCTTGCCTTAACGTTTCCACAGTATTTGACCAACCGAAAAGAACAAACGCACCTCTTAAAATTTCTCCCGAACGCTCGATAGCCGTAACGCAATAACCAAAGTAAATGGCGCGAAAACAATGCTTGCGAATCAATACTATTCTTTTTTAAGAAATGTTATCGGTTTTGAGCATTAAATCATACTAGAATAAACAGAAAAAGAAGAAATATAAAAGACAATTATCTACAAAACCAAGTTTAACAGGAACGCAATCACGAAACAGTTGGATAGTAAATGTTATATTTAAAGGTCCTGATAATGTTACCATATTATGTCTGAGGTAATAATAATAAAGCTATAATTATCTCATTTCCCACCTTGAGATTTATTTTTTTGGACATTTTTTTGGTATATGTCGTCATAAAACTCTGTTATAATGATAATGTAAAATCTAGACTATATTACTTTAAATTTAGGGAATCATTTGTACATGATTACACCCAAGCGCAGATCGGAGGCATCCTATTGTGACGACTCAACGAATATACATATTTGGTACCATGTTCTTGTGTATGAGAAAGAATCTAATTCAGGTATGTAAATTCGTCTTTTAAATTCTTAAGAATGGTACGTAAGTAATTGCCCCTTTAGAACTCTGGCAAGCGTATGTTTTTGAGACGTTCTTAATGCGTTGGCTGCCACAGTGGAAACAGCCATTCTTAGCCAGACACGACATAAATTACTGTTTTGATTGTAAATCACAGAGACAAAAAATGTTTAAGTACTGAACCGTATACATGCCTTTCTATGTTATTCTTGCGATGTAAAACTCGCAGTGAATATTGCTAAAATCAATAATTATTTAATTAACACGTCGTGAGTTAAGTCGTATCGGGCAGTGAACGTGTTAAAAAATAAATTTGACAAATGAATTTTCGCTTCGTTCTGAATCCGTCTTTGTCCCATAAAACGCAACATTGGCATCTATTCTTTGTGACTGAAATTAAATACTGAAGATTAGGGTTTCCTCCTATACGTTTCTTCAGGCATGCAGGCAGAGGATTAGACCGATTGCCGTAAGTTCTGAGTGTACGAATTGTTTCCGAACATATGAAATACTGCTGTAGTGAATTCAGAGCACAGGAATAACAAGAAAAGTATAAATTTCGCATAAACATCGCCGAGTATGACCTTGTTTCCAAGTTACCGCCTGTTTTGTATTTCAATAAGCCTTTGCGTACCCTCAGAGAATGTGCCGAAAATTTTGTTGGGTAGTAAGTTTCTTGCTTATTTTTCAGGATTAAACGTGGGACTAACCTACGATAATAAACTTGTCTATCTCAAATCAACTTTTACGTTATATTAAATTGTGTATTTAATTTTTTATTATAGATATTTAACATTTTTGTAGGTTATAACTGGGTGTCTTCAAGATGATATGCTTTTAATTCTCGTATTTTATGTATACGTCATGCTGCCTATAAAGAAAGAACTACCTATTCTGTCGTTAAAGTGTTAATATAATCCGGTAAGGTAGTTCCTTTGAATATTACGAATATTACTTCCCAAGGTGCCCATTTTATTCATGCTATTCGTTTATTAGTTGATGGTCTTCGCATTGAATCGTCTTGTTTCTTTGATAAGGCAAGACGGTTGAAAGAACTGTATTTTATATAAATAAATCTCTGACATTGTATTCCGTACTAAACTTCCTCAATAAGTCCCTCCACTTCACCCTATATCCGAGGGCAGGGTGAATTCAGTTTTACCGGAGGTTATGGCTTCTCACGGCTGCATTTGTTTGTTTATTGATTCTACATTTCGCTGCAGTTTTTTATATAGTACAAGAACTTCAATTTTAGCTCTCAAATCAGAATCGGTGTTACTATCACCGAAAGCGCCTTAAATACGAATTGACAAATATATATATTCTAAAGGTTTAGTATAATTCTTGTTTAAAGTACAACTATGCAAAATTGGAAGACTGAAATTGCATCAAATATTACGAACTATAAAAGAAAGTACTACATACTTACGTAAATTTTATAACGTGAATGTAAGTTACTATTGAAAATAATTTTAAGAATTTCTTAAACAAGTATTGAATATTGTTTTTTTTCTTTCTAAATTTCACTGTTCATCGTCAAAGGCAAACAATAATTTAGATAAACACTCGCTGTACATGAAAATAATATTTTACTGTCGAAAATGCTTGGTAAATTTGAAGAAAGTTATTTTTCAACTCATATTTGTAGACGCTTTTAATTTTTGTTCTCAAAACACTGTAGGTCCTTGATGCCTGATCTTAGGCTTTTACAACATTCTTTATAACTCAGGTAATTTATAGCTATGCCATGTATGAAATAGTATGCGATTTCCATAACATCATTGATACAACCTTTGAAAATCGTTTCCCAAACTGTATGTGCTTCTTTATTGTTTCTTTTTCAAGATTGATTTTTGTTTGTACTGATATCTGGGAACTGCAATATGTTAGCACTGTGTAAATTTATCTTTCTGATCTGTGAATGTCTCCTTTTGTACATTTATCGTATGTCTCTATTTCTTACGAGCGATTACTTCTCCATATTTTCTTCACCGTACATTGGGTAGCAAGAAAGGAATCGAATATTTGTGGTTTCCCTGTGAATAATGCAGACCAGTGTACAGCCCGCCGAAAAATTTATATACTTTTGCAGACAAAGACGCAAGGGAAATTTTTTCAATACATATAATTCCGACTAAATCTTTGTAGTATTAAATATATGAATAATATATTCAATATAAGAATGTAATAATATTTTTATGCAAACATTTCCCGTTTATATTATCATTATTTTGTTATATAACTCTATGGAAGATTTATACGCATTACTTGTATAATAAAGTATCTTAATTTGTTCATAAAATATACAGCTTTATTTTACGTTTACCTTTATTTGTTTTCGTCGTAACAAAGCTAAACGCTACTTTGTTTGTTTTACATACATAATGAGTTAACGTGATGCATTGTTATGCAAAATGTTGAATTCGATTATCTTCTCAGTAAAAATTTTCATGTTTTACAGAATTATAATAAAGTACTATCTTTTGAGGCAGCCGTGAGATTATAATGAAAAATTGTTATAATTGGTTCATTATTTAATACAAGAACTAAACAGCTACACCAAATGGTAAGGGATAAAAAGCAAATTAATCAACAGCAAACAAAACATGCGCACACAACAAACAAATAATATTTCCAACAAAAATAATAAAACTTAACTTTTTTAGTTACGATAAACGAAATATTTAACAACTTGTTGCTGAAAGATAGAGTAAAAGAAATGTGTTACTATGTATGCTATACATTGTATAGTACGACCTGTGTTACTTTATATATTGTACGAGAGGGTGAGGCAAGATGAGGACGCAAGGTAAGTTGGGACAGCTCAGAAAATAGTGGTTCTAGTTAAAATAGTTTTTATCTAACAGCTTCATCTGAAACACACCTGACGAGTGTACATCTTTCTTAGGCCTAATATTATTTTTGTTATTTTCTATTCATAATACATGAGTAAATGTCGATATTATTACTATACTACATTCGATAAAAGAGCTTCCAGAAATGTGTAGCAAAGTTGTAGTACAATAAATTGCAACATGTGCATGTACCTACATCTTTATTTTCGTAATCATGACTTTGTTTTTCTTCTCCCATCATATGCTGCTTTATCTGCTATTACGTCCTTATTTCTTTCTGCGCGTCTTCATTTTCTTTCAGTTTCATTATTTGCTTCACTACCGCCATCGTCGCTTCTGCATTTATCATGCATTCCTTACATTTAATTTTAACTTGTACTTTTTACATTATTAACAATGTTTTGTATTTGCTTCTGAACTGAAAGCAGGTAAAAAGATTAAAATGGGAGTACTAAATGTTTCCGCTGGAGGCCATGCTTGCCTTTGTCGGCAACCGTAATAAGCTATACCTTATCTTACTCCTCTAGCGGGGTGAGATGGGGCAAATGAGTTAATTTTAATTTCTATTAATTCGTATAAAAAAAATTATCTTTTTAGAGTTTGTTATTTCTTAGAGTAACAATAATGGTTAGTACGCTCTCCGTGAATCCCACGCCTCCCGTCTTTTATCTTTTTTACCGGCCACCCTTCTTGAGGTAGAAGGGAAACCGATAGATTTATGTTAAGCATTGAATGTCACGAACTTGTGCCAAGCAGGTTCTGTGTCTCTTGCAATTCTCTTCACATTGAACGAACATCTGTTTGAAAAGTCAGGAGATCTGAAAGATTCACCATCAGGCTGAAGGGGTGAGATGAAAGACATCCTTTAAATTATTTTCTTAACTAGGTCAGTGTTTTGATAAGTGTTCATAGTACTACCCACGTATCTGCAAAGATTTCTTTATACTCCCTTGCAAATTCTTCTGAATCTTTGATAACATTTGCGGTGTAACAGTGGAGTACGGTCTGGTGAAGAAACTGCCCATGATTCCGGTCCATTTTGTTCAATCCAACGATTATAGAAATTTCTGTTCGTGAGAGGGTGAATATTTTTGATCGAATACACGAAATTAGAATAGTAGATGTACTGTGCAGGGCTGGAAAGATGCCTCTCGGGGCGGCACAGGAGCAAGAGGTGTATTTCTCATTCTGCGCCTTTGATACTTCCGGAACCCCCACATTTAGGTTCTTGACGACACTTGTTAACATATTACACAGCAGAATTCCCATATCCACGGAAATACGTTTCAAGGCTTACCAGAATACGCGATATGTTAATGGTTAACATTCTGATACCTACACCATTGCTTTACAGTTCGTCGGATCGTTCTATCCCACTCGGTCCCCTGTGTCCCGTTCAGTGCCTTTGTCTCGCGGTGCTATATGATCTAATTAGTAGATGTGACCATTACGGCCAATAAAAGAGTGCGTGTGCTCTCTTTTTATGATTATGTCCGACTAGGTGGGCCTATTATGCTATAACCAATCAGACCCGCGTTCCTTCCACTGGTCATCTTTCCAACTCTGCACCGTACGTACAAATTTTTCTGGTCTCAAAAATAGCGAAAAAGTGATGTCTATAATATAAACTTACAAATATGATTTTCAGCCCTCATATTGAGGGCTGTTTTCACCCCTTCAACGTGGACCTTTGCCGATAAAAGAAATACGTGTCAAATATTTTTTAGGGCTCTATATCATATTCAAATTTCATCAAAATCGGCGTTTGACGGTTGGGAATCATCCCTTGCCAGTGCGTATTTGATATTTTAGCGTAAGTATCTATCTTAAGTGTTTTATGTTAATACGTATGTACATAATCGTTTAATCTTGAATTGCTAAGTTCCAGGTTAGTACGACTGGTCATGATATTATAACTCACAATTTAACATCGGTTGTAACAATCTTAAGTAGATAAGACATCTAAAAGGACATCTAAAAGGATATAAATAACCATGACGTGGTCTTCATGGTGACCTTGAAGTAAAACTTCTTTGTATCATCATATTTGTCCATTGAACGGTGTAATTTTCGTCTGGCACTTTTTCTATATTTAAATCTATCAAAATATTTACGTTCTTATTTCTTGCAATACACGATGTACGCATGTACAATATTCTACTTCATTAATTTCAATATTTTAACCAAATATATTGAAAATACGACATTACGTTTGATCTATTATTCGAAATGTTACCCATAACGAGATACAATAAAGGATTGTGCTACAGACACCATTTTTCCTTTCGTTCCCCTTTCACGAAAGTTCCTACGGAGAAATCCTTCGTATTTAAGGTCGATGAAGCGTACTGATGGAAATTCTGAGTAACATGTTCTCCGCCTAATTTAATGGAAAAACTAAACTCGTCGATTCAACGTGAATGTTTGATATCTTAAACAAATACTCCGTACACATTTAATGGCAGATTGAACATGAAGTACGTTCATTCCAACAATTCAATACCATTTATGATACTTTCAAGATAGGTAGCTAGATAGACTGTGAAACAAACATTAAACGCCAAAGGAAGTTCAGTATTTTGTACAATTTTTATTATCGCCTAAAAGCTGCATTAAACATTCAGTATTAAGATGAAGGGGTTTATATTATAAAGCCGAAGTTTATAGTATGTATAGATGTATAAGGGTGTGCCATATGTGGGCAAAACATCAGTACGTATAAAAAGTGTCTAACACAGTTCTGTGATAGTTTGCATTTGAATTGATAATGGCAGATTACCCAAACGCAGAAATGGCAGATATGCATGTAATGTATGCTCTTACTGAACGCAACGCCGTTTTGGCAAGACGTTTCTATGCAGAACGTTTTCCTAATAAACGTTTGCCAAATAGGAAAACAGTCGAAAGAATGCATGAACACCCTCGGGATACTGGTTCACTTCGAAAACGCTTGCTGAACTTTGGCAGTTCGAGAACCATCAAGTCAGTGGTTTTCGAAGAGCAGATCCTCAATCGCATTGGCCAAAATGGTAGTGACAACACTCGAAGGATTGTAAGAGCAGAAAACGTGGGACACGTGATCGTATGGAGAGTTTTCAGGGATCAACATCTCTATCTATACCATGTTCAAAGAGTTCAAGTGCTTCTTCATACTGACTTTCTTCCACGTGTGACCTTCTGCATTTGGTTCTTACAGCTGTCCATTGTTAAGCAACAGTTTCTACACTCTGTTTTATTTATTGACGAAGCTCAGTTCACGAGAGACGGAGTACTTAACTTTCACTATTTTTATCATTGGGCAGAGGACAATCCGTAGGCCTTTACGTAGTAAAAAAAATATCTATGTCAATGTAGCGTTAGCATGCGGGCAGGAGCAGTTTCCGATTTTATAATCGGACCAGGTTTTTTAAATGGGAGATTAACTGGCGAATCATACAGCAATTTTTTAAATAAAACAACCCTTAAATGCATAGTACTGCCAGTTGACAACATATTTATATTTTCTAATGTCACGGAGATACAAACGTGTGTTCGAATGTATACTACCAAGAAATGTGGTATCGGGAAAAAATAAATATTCTTTAAAAAAATATAAAAAGTGAGATGGATTTTTTAAATTAATTTTCTACAGTTTTTTGACACATAAACTGACAGCTGCAAAATATTTTATTATTTCTGGAAAATCATGCATTTAAGGGTTACATGAATTATTGGAAGACGTTCCACTCGGAACCGTACGTTGTATTTAGTTAATGCCCGATGGTGTTTCATCTCATTTTAGTCGACTAACGAGACAGTTTTTAAATGAGTGATTTCCAAATAAATGGATTGGTGTGGGAGGCCAAGCAACTGGCCACCTCGATCGCCGGACTTAAATGTGCTGGATTTATATTTGTTGGGGTACCTGAAGTCTTTGATTTATAACACAGCAGTAGATAACGCTGACATACTCCGGCAGCGTATTAAGGAGGGCTGCCAGCGAATTCGAACAACACCTGGCAATTTTGAACGGGTCAGAAGGTCAACGATAAGACTTCTAGAGGCTTACACTCGTGCTGGAGGTGCACATTTCAAGCAATTTTTCTGAAGACAGGTAAACAACTGGTACAACACAAAAACAACTGTAACTCGTAAACAAAGTCAGGTTGGACAAACATTTATATGAACTTTTTTTATTATTTGTGTGCAGAATCTAGCACTGAACTGATGCCTATATATTATGGTACAGCCTACATAAGTTTGTATTTATAAACCAGTCGAATATTTATAACTAAGTCAAAATAACAAAAGTATTATGATACACTTTTGCAAACGTTATGTTAAATTATGACGTTGCTTTTGAATTACGTTCCTTTTCTTTTTTAAAGAAAGCTAAATATGTACTGTAGGACTAACTTTTTCTATAAAGTTCGCAGGTTTTAATATCGTAGATAGCGTAAGAAAGAAGAGAGTAGAAAATTTAGAACCTAACCACGAGGTCGATAGGTTAGCTTTGACGTTCAAAGATACAGCTTTCTGTATCACGTTTATAGCCTTCTTAAAAGGTCTTGGCACACATTTATTGGTTCTACTAACGGAAGGGCAGTCAGGAAATTTTTTATTATTCAATAATTAAAGGCATAAAAATATAGGATATTAATACAGGTCGTCCGATTCTAATTTAAACGCTTGGATTTTTTCGAATTTAAGAAATTAAAATTCTTTTCTTACGAGGTAACAGAATATTGAATGAGGCCAACCGTATTATCAAAGAAACACCGAAATATCTTACAATATTGTCGATAAAGTGTTCACTAGGAACATTCAAGAAGAGTGCATGTACCCAGAACATGCCTAATTTGTTTCTCTGAAATAACACCGCATTGAGAGAGCAAACTGCTTATTGTTTCCTTCAAACATACAGTTCAACGGCGGTATCTGTGTACAGTCCATTATTTTCTACCGTATTGGAAATATACAAAATTGTTTATATGAAAATTGTGTAGGACGAAGGGCCAAATTTTTTTACACTATTACTTTAGGAGACATGAATGTCAGGTTCATGATTTTGAATGAGACGATATATTTTTCTTCGAACCATTTGATGGTGCTTTTCAAGACGAATTCATTAACCTTTAATGTATACACCCGATTTCAGCTACGGTACGGGGTTCCGTACCGTAACCAGGGCTAATCGGGTTTTTAATCGGGTTAAGGAGCGGTTAAAAGCCTTGATTGTAGCTGGATTAAGCCGATCTATGTAACATCTTATTTATAGTCATAGAATATTTTGGGTAAGCTTGTACGAAAACCTGCCAGACGCCGTGTAAGTTATATGTGAATAGTATTTTTAAATATGCTATAATGTTTTGGCTGTAAGATGTTTTATAAGGTATTGTCTATAAACACATGCATGACAGATATGTGGAAATCATACCCTCTCGTTAACTGCATATCTAAGTACTCGGATATGACTTTTACGCAATTAATTTTCAGTCATTTTATCTTTTTCGATGAAACTACATATTTCTGGATTTGCTAGGGAGTCCGTTGCTCTTCTACTTTTCTGCGTGGACTTTATCATTACCCACTTGGTCGGGTAAAATGATGTAACCCAAGCTCAATCCTTCTCCAATGCGTTCAGTTTTTGAAAAGCATTTTCTGACCGGCAGAGAACTCGTAAGATTATTGAACTGAAAATTATAAACCTGAAGTTACAGATTTTACGCTTTGAACGTTGCTTTTAGAGTAAACACGTTGTCAATTTAAGAGATCTTGAAAAAACCTCTAGTGTCTAGAGGTATAGTCAATAAGTTTATGTGTCCTTATACTGTAATGTAACAATAACCAAAGGAATGATATGAGAAGAAAAATGAATTTAATAAAATGCGAATAAAGAACAAAGAGAAATAAAACAAAAGATACACGATTAAAGGTTATAATTGTTCTACTGTGTATTACGAAATTTGTAAATTGTTCATTCCCTTACGCAGTTAGTCTTTCTTTACAGACCTTTAAATATACAATATCGATCAGAACAGAGGAAAACTAAATAGCTCACATCATAAAATGTAAACGACCTAAATATGGATAAGTTTTCATGTTCACAGGTTTTAATCAGAAGCAAACATTTTCGGAGAAAACGACTTTATAAATAATAATTAAAATTCATAACTGAAGTATGTATTTAAAAAAGAATATCATTTTTTCATCATGTATTTCATTAAAAAAAATTATAATAATATTAAATGAATTTAAAATATTGTAATAATATGCTTATATGGAATAGCCTGTTCTGTAAGTACTATTACATTTGTTACAACAAGAAAAATAAATTAGATAAGCGTCGTTTTTACGATTACGGAAACTTTCGATATGTTATTACAAGTTTAACAGTATCGTCAGTTTGGATTTTTCAAGTATCATTGGTAGTCGGCCATAGTGTTTTCCTGTTTCACTCCGTTGCACGTCCTTTTTAGTTGATTTTTCTGGAACTTTCTCGCGCGCGTTTTCGCCTACTTCTATTAAAACGTCTCGTGAACCCTCGATACGATCCGTTCGACTTTTCCTCTTCGAAACTTCTTTATACGTTTTCTTCCTCGAAAGTTCTTGACTGTGCCGATCTCAGTTCTTTCTGGTTTACCGTAACTTGCAACGTTACGACGTTTCTCTGTCGTTCGTACTTCCGCTGTCGCTCTCAGTCACTCGTCTCTCCAGTATTCTGACGGCGGCTCGAGTGTTTCCTTAATCTTTCGTGCGAAACTGATGTTACTCGTCTCGTGAAATCTCGCCGTTGACTTTTCCCCCGTTCACTCAACACGTTCCAGCTTCCTTATATCGTGATTGTTTTAGAAATTTGCAAAATCGTTAAATCTTACATATAATGGTTCACATGTCTTTTTATTTACGAAAAGTAAACATTTTCAGACAACTCTATAAAATATTACTGAATTTTTTGAAACAACAACCTACAGGTTTAAACGTTAAGAAGTGGCAACTTTTTGTACACGTATCAACACTTTGAGTGCCGCGTCACCCATATCTGGGTGACAGATAGATTAAATCAGTATTTATTTGATCATGTAAAATATTAGAAATATACATAATCAGCTCTAATAGAAGCAGTAAAAAATCTCGAATGTTACTGTACTTATTGATTAAAAAAGGTAGAATTCATGGTTACATTCTGTAGGAAATCGTGAAAAATAGGGACCGCGGCACCGGGACTCGAATCCAGTTCCTCTGCGTTGGTAGCCAGCCACCTTACCCACTGCGCCATCGTCAGTCCGCTGACATCCTTATTTCCACGATTCCTCTTTATGTTAGGTCTGTAGGTCCCGATCCCACAATTCATTTTGTATAAAAGTTGAGGAAGTTTGCTATTTTTAGCTAATAGAGCGTGGCACTCAAAGTGTTAAACACTTAATCAATGAAGCATGTAGTTCTTCCTTCACAGATACAATGCGCACTCATTTAAATGAAAATTGTATTTCATAAGTCAATATTCGCTATCATTTTCGAATGTACAATAAAGTAATGGTTATAATCTGGTAGTTTCTTCGCAGAGTGGTTTTTCTTATTTCTTTTTTTTTGCGTCCGTACTGTTCTATATGTAAAGAGAGAATTTATGGTTAACGCACAGGTAAATTAAAATTTATTAAAGTGAAAATATAAAAGACTATGATTTAAAAAGACAAACTAACTTAAGACAAACGATTGAGCAACATGAAGTTTATTAGGAAAGGAGTAAAATTTTCCAAGTTTAATACCCGCTCCCGACGTTTACACCGCATAATTCTGCCTAAAGACCTAAAAGTTCACATACAGCTATAGTCAACGCACATTTCTTCTCACTAGAGGAGATTTTTTCTAGAGTTGGAATCAAGAACCCGCGCTGTTGCTTTTTCTCTTCTCTCTGCCGTTAAAATTTAATTTCTTTCTTTCCAAAGTAATTATAACTTTTCTGATAAATTACGGTTGAAATTCGCGACCGATGTTATTCAAATTGTGAGTACTAAATGAATTATAATTTCATGGTAATCTTTTTCATTATTTCCTTTTCCGTTTTTTAAATATTTGAAAGAGGAACATCGTAGATTATTATTTCGATGATATTGTATCACAGAAATTGTGAACATTAAATAGCAGTATATGTAGAAATAACTCGGTACCAGGGAAAATTTTAAGCCGTTATAAAATAAAGAAAATTTTCAATTGTGTAAAATTCCGAAAATTTGTTACAACAACAATTTGCTTAACACTTATAATAATAAAATACAATATTAATTTTTGACTGGTGTTAAAAATTTTGTTTAATAAACTAGACGGCGAAATTATCAAATAAAGCGAATCTTGAAAACCGTAGTTACCTCACAGCATACATGCGTAGATATTAAAAAATGATTGCACGCTAATAACTATCGCCTGAATGGCTGTTTTGAATTTTTCATTGATGAAATTCAAGTGCATGCTTTCGTGCTTAAACACAAAGATCAGCATTTTAATTAGCTTGTCCTCTCGATCGAATGGTATTAATTCATGTCTGTAATTACATACGAACTTTTGTTCTTCAACTTCAACTGCTTATTTATTAGTGACATTTTTCTTTAAGCTACTTTTCTGTCATTTGCACGTCGACGGTGTCTTGAAATTTCGTTGAAAATACAATTGAACTCTTAAATAGACGCATTAAAATGTAATGTTTAATCACTTAAAGCTATAATAAATAATACAGCATTGTATTTAAAGCAGGTCGTATGTTGCCTATTGTATCCGGTACGATTACGGACTCATTATGCTAAATTTCATAATAATTTCTATAGAAGATAAAAAAACTTATAAATGTAGTACTCAATTTTTGGCCAAATTTTGAAGTTATTAATATAAACACACCAACATGAATGGTTAAAAATATTCCAATTTTACATAACACGTCTTTAACACTAAATTAACAAATAATCCAATGTCAAAAATTATTCTTCTGGACAATGATCTCTGCCAACCTTCCTTGTTGACTCGTGCATTACATTTGAATGTACGTACAGTGTGGTAAAAAGAGTGTTGAGAACTTTAGGGGAAGCCAGTGCTCGCTAAATACAGGACAAAATTCTAATAAACGTGGGTCGAAAATTTAATATTTTCAAAGTTGTAAACAATTTTTCGTTTCAGTTGAAACAAGTGGTTTACTTCATAATTTCAAATATGACGATTTGGGTGGCCATGACAATCACACAATTAATAAAATGCTGTTAATTTACATGAACAGGACAGTAACACATTGCTGAGCACCGATCCCGGTGGCAGGATGTATGCCTGGCCACTCTCGTAGTACTCGCGTTCACAAGACGCGAGTACTATCTCTAACACAACTTAATGTGTTCGAGCCGCTTTGAAATGAGTCACGTAGGCAGAGAAGCTGTGTTTAAAGTGTGAAAAAGCTGATTTATTTTAGAACTGGTGAATAGCGAATGGTATAATATTATTGAAGCGTTTGCTCTTAGATGGTACGGACGTAGCTGCCCTTCTTCGATACATACAAATTAGTCGTCACTTTCGTAGGTGGCGGAATGTCTAAAATTCAAATATACATGCATTTTGATTGGCTGGAGGCATGCGCCGATATTCGAAGAGAAGGATGCAGAGGGCCCTAAGAAGGAGGCGTTCCGACGCTGGTACCTGTGCTGTATCCTGGCCGAGTACTCCTCGACGGTGGGCCGGTCTCCTTTGTCCGTCGTAGGACTGTCCAGGCTACTATTGGGGGCCAATTCGTAAATATCCTCGAATATTAGCGGCATGCTCACCAGATGTATCGCGCAGGCTTAAAACGGTAATTAGGATTGTAAGTTTAGGGTGCCGGCAATTGACGCGGCTTTAGCGAGCACACATAATGTATTGCATTCATAGAATGATACCCCCGCGGTTTACTATTAGGACTACTAAAAACCTATATAAATAGCAATATTTTACTAGCCTGCACACTGTCTAAGCATAGGACTTTTATCGTCCTATTAAAAAGTTTTATAGCAAGCGTGTTACTCGGTTTCAATGAAGGAAAGGTCAGCGTGCAAGAGAAATAACGTTTTCCGGCTCCCGGCGACGGAAGTTTTGTCGCTAACCGCACGAAATTCTGCTTCGCATCTCGATTCATAAATCCACTCCCCTTTGCAACATGTATTATGTTACGCGCTCGTTGCCTCTATACTGTTTTATTGCACGTACACGCAACCGTTTTTATTGCTGCCTACCGCTTTGATTTCATGGAACAACACCCGACTACAATATTCGCAGCTTTTTTTATCCGTACGTACTAATAAATGTGGACCCCCGAGTCTACAAGAGATTAAACGGATCACGGAAAATAAGGCTTCATTTTAAACGAAAAAGCTTTTCACTTACCTACAAAATATTTCTGGTTATAGAGGTAGTAAATAACAATTGAAACGATATAATTGTTTGTTACAGTTCAAGACCTAAAACTTGTTAGACAAAGGATATTTATAGGAGTTACATTTGAAATAAATGCGTACTTGTTTAACGTGACCAATAATTTTTATATGAAAAGCTACAACGTAAATGTAGAATAAAACTTTTTCATGCGATACTTTTAGGAAAAGTGATTTTAAAAATTCATTAGAATAACATTGTTCGCCTGGAATATCTGCGTATTTTTAGGAATATGAATATGCTTTATTTACAAAAGTTGTATGAATTGAGGGGGCTATAACATTCCAGTAATCACTTTTTCGTAGGTGGAAGGTCTTCGGAGATTTCAAGATGAACTCAATTATTTTAAATGGCATGCTATATTTTTTGTTCCCAGGAAAATGGCGTATGTTTAGACGATTTCAACTACCTATAATACGAGGTCATTCGGTGTTATACAAATGAGTACACCAACGATTCTTACGTCATAAGAGGTGCTCGCAACACTGACTTATCACTTCCGGATTGATTCCATCACACACTGTAATGATCCTTTGCTTCTTATCTTCTGGCGTTGTTGGCTTTTCTTATAACACAATATTTTTTAATGTCACCAAAGAAAGAAATCAAACGGTGTTAAGTCGGGCGAGCAAGGTGGCTACGAAATTCATCCGCCACGTCCTGTCTATCGATTCGGGAAGATCCTATTTAGTGCAGCTCTTACTCGTACGCGCGGAATGTGCGGGGCATCCATCATGCTGGTACCACATTACTCGGCGAATATTCAATGGTACATCTTTTAGTAAAATGCCGAGATCGTTCCGTATAAAGTTTTCATATTTTCTACGAGTAAGTGTTTCGTTTATGAAATATGGTCCGATTATTTTGTCACCTATGATACCGCACCTGTATAAACACGTTATAAATATAAACCGCACGTTTATATTTTGTAGGCATAATTATAAATTATGATAATTATAAATTACATTTATTGATCAGAGTCGTTGATGTCCAACTTTTGTTCATTCGTGTAGATTCTTGGGTGATCAGTAATGCATATTGTACAAATTTATTTGTCCATAATTAGTAAAATTAGCTTGATCAGTAAATGATATTAACAAAAGAAATTCATTATTTATGAGCATGTGATGCTGCATACATCGGTAAAATATAATGTGATTTTCAAAATTTGTGTCCTGCATTTCTTGATGGAGGCAAACATAATATAAATGAAATTTATGTTTGGTAAACATTCGTAATACATTCCTCTTACCAATGCCAGACTCACGTTCGATCTATCGTGGACTAATCTGAGGATTAGCGTTTACCATTGCAAGCACACCGACTTCATTGGTTTCGTGATACACTCTTTTTCGACTTTCTGACGTTCATGCAGTAAAGCTTCCAGTTTCTCTTAACCTTTCATACTGCCACTGAAACATATGGCTTGAAAGATGTGTACGACCTGGAATTCATACAGCATATAGTGCTCGTGCCCTTACTCAGTTTTGCTGTTTCATCGTAAACGAGGAGCATGTATACTTGCTCACCAAATGATTTGTCACCAAAATTACAAGAAAACTAAACACAATGAATTGATTACCGTCTGAAAGATCTGTTAATTCTAATGGAAGGAAGTCTAAGATTTCTTAGTAATGTTAATTCTCTGAATTGAATATTAACGTCTACTTTTCTAACAGTTTTCGTGTTTTGCTCTGTGTTAAAATATTTACGTACAACATAGCCATTAATACAGGGGCATTGCGTAGCAGGAAAACCGACAATGCCAGAAGATATGAAACAAAGAATCATGGTAGCATGTGCTGCAATCAATCTAGAAGTAATAAGAAGTGTACGGGCTTCAGTAGTTCGACGATTGCAGTGTTGAGTCGATACAAACGAACACCCCTTTGACCACTTCGTATGACGTAAGAATCGTCGTTTTGCTCATTTATATAACATCGAATGTCCTTGTGCATATTATAGGTCGCTGAAGCCGTCTAAACATGCGCGATTCTCCTACGGACAAAAAAGTATAGCATGTCATTTAAAAAAATAGAGTTGATCTTAAATTCTCCGAAAACTCTCCACCTACAAAAAAATTATTACTGGAGTGTTATGGCACCCTCAATCCATACAACATTTGTATATAAAGTTTTTTCATATCTCTAAAAATAATGGAGGTATTCGAAGCGGCCAAAGAGTTGTTAATTTTTCTAAAACTATGTATTTTCTAAAAAAATGATTAGAAAAGTTGACCAGCTTATTGCATACTGTGGTCTTCGTAGTCAACAAATGCTTTCAAACTGTTCTGTATTTTCAGTTTTCGAAACAAGCTGTAACTCGAAAACAAGGTTATATCGGGCATATGTTCAATCCCTGCTATACTTCCCACATGCAACGGGACACCCTGTATACCGCAATTACTCTTATCCGTTACATTCATATCCACATTATTATCCCTGTCGCGGTAATTCGTCTTAGGGAACACACGCGAATCGTGGTGTCGATATTAATCGAAACGGAGATTTATGACCTCCGTTGACTCGGTACACCGTGGCCCAGTCTTCTCTCGACCGCGTGAAACAGTCACGTTATACCATCCGGCTACTGTAGAGCGTCTATCTCTAACGGATGCGCTTTCTAGGGGCGTAGGTCGGAGAGTATCACGTAAAAATACTATAAAAAATGTCGTGTCCGCCATACTAAGCGTCTGCAAGTGTGTATACTCTCGAAAATGTCTGTATGCCACGCTACGTGTTTGACACGTTCAATGTCTGAAGCTGTGAATGGGTCTTTAAACTTCACAACACTGCTGTAACCCAGGAGGTAGAGGGTTAACTGCGTTACCCGTAACGTTACAGAACATCGACCATCGACTTAAGCGGGTTTCTCGGTTTATTAGAGAACCGTATCCTATTTGGGTTAGGGTTACAATCCCTGGGCATAAGATAGTATGTCTTGTGTTCGTTAATATAACGAAAACAAAAGTTACAGCAGGATCTTTTCGCGTATATTGTTCTGTTAAGCTGTGGTGCTTAAGAAGATGCGTCCTGTTCCAGTCTAGTCTAAGCTTTCCAACCCTAGGTGCACTATCGTAACAGATGTGTTATAAATATACGCACAAACAATTTTGTAGCTAAACAGTGTGTAGTACAGAAGCACAAAGGACTTTAATTAAACGTTATTGCGGAGTTGTTTTGTACATAATCAGGTCCATTATACACGGTGTAAGTAAATTAATATTTAATTTTAGAAAGTACATTTCCATATTTCGACACTTATTAACTACTGCATAATACATAACTGTGCTTCATACATGCATGAGATTGGCTTTCCAGAGATTTAGATTATTAAATCGCACCGGTCAATATTTCATTCAAATTATTCCCAGAACGTAGAAATTCTCTTTGTACGTTTAATCTACATTCATATTACATCATAAGTGTAATTTACGATAGCAACTAGTAATGTTTACCATAGTTAAGCTAGTAGAACTACGTGTTTTGTTTCTATAATGTTCAACGCTTTGTAGTGTAGTCAACATGGCATTTCATAACGTTACAATAAATTGTAAAAAAGATGCAGTAGAAAGTATGCAACAATAAACGAATAATAAAAAAGGCAAGAATATTACAAGCAACATATTCAAAATACTTGCGTCTGAATTAAAAGCGTTGTTCACATTATTAAGTATATTTGAAGTATATTTTATGATATATGCACACATAGCATGACGTCATAACAGAAATATCAAGAAATAACTGCACATTTGATGCCAATTCTGCATAAATTTTTTTTTAATAAGCAGTCATCATTATTAAACCACACATGCTGTATAAATCTTTATGGTGGATAAAATATTCTGTGTAACATTAAAAGCCACTGCGAAAATATAAAATTTATTTTATACAATGCACGTAAAATATACACTTTTCATGAAATTGCAAATGGGTATTAAAAAGAGCAACCAAAATAAATGCACAGAGCGTTGGAATATGAATGTTTGAACACACGGCTAACATTTTCACCGTTTCTCAATTACAAATTCTAAAGAACTCAGTCTTTTCAAAATAATTCAAGCACAAAAATACGTTTGTGGTATATCATACGATTAATAATAACTATGAATTACTTTAGTAATTTATTTGTTCTTTCGTTGTAGCATTTTACTGCCATTTTGATGAGAAACTAAATTAAGAACTGACACGTCTTCTGAAATAATGACTTATACAACTTTCATAACAATTAGATTAAAGAATAGTGATTAAAGTTGAGACCGACTGTACGTCATACAGTTCACACAGAATTGTATCACAGACGTGATATCAATAATATCTACGTTTGCTCAGTTAATGCTAACTGCGTCAAATGCTGATAATTTGATTGATGAACATGCTCATTTGTTTACATAAATATAAACGATAGTATCCCGATGAGGATCTAAACACGACCGACATTGCTCTGATACATCGAGCGTAATTTTGTATCAGATATTGCAGTTCAATATACGAAGCATGCAATTGTCCTCGCTGACAGAGTGAAATCTAATTAAACTGTCTACACATCGATGAGTCGTACGATAATTTGTACAATAGAGTATAACTCAACAGATCGGCTTCTTGAAACTCTGAGGTGCTGAGTTCGCTGACTAATACATTTAAATGGTAAAAATTCACGTGAATAATTTGGATTAAAAAAGGATGTAATTTTATTTTAGATTAGTATATTTCAAACTGTCAGTTTTAGTAAACTGACAATGAGTATTGTAAGTATTGAATTAACGAAACTTAAAGTGCAATTTAATACAAACTATTTTCTTCTTCTAAAAAGTTCAGCTTACTTACTTTGGTAGTAATGATATGTATGCTAATATTAAATAACTATTAATACAGTATGTACGCTAAAAGAAATTGATAAGGCTCTATAGTAAGGAAAAATTTAGAAAGAACTTTATTGTTTTACAATCAATGTGTGGAATCTATGTTCTGTTTCTTCATTATTGTATCATTGCAGATTAATCTTTTGGTAAAGTCGATCATCAGACAGCAAAATTACAAAACTATAAACGTAATTGTAATGTGTTTACATTTTCTAGTTTCGGCTACATTTTCTCTGTACCTGTGTTCCAAGAAAAACATTATTTCGTGCGTCCTCACAAACAAATGAGATTTATTGTATGCACTGTTTATTACAGTTTAAACTTCGAGGTGAGGACGTGGGAATAGACGATAAGAGAATGCCATGGGAATAAAGAGAACAATAAATTTATTAATATAATAGAATGACAACGAAAACAGAATAACGAAACGGCAATAAAATTACTGCGATTTATATCGATTTATATGCGATTTATATCGTCCGCGTCGAAATTTCGAATCGGAATGTTAACACGTTGAATGCCACAGTGAAAACAGCCATACCTAACCAGACACGGTATAATTTACTATTTTTAATATAAATCGTAAACAAAAAAAAAGATTTGAGTACTCAATCCTGTTCATCTGTTCCTAGATTATTACGTGAATATGAAGTCAGCTGAGAATTTTGTAACACACAATAATGATTGAATTAAATTAAATTTGAGGTGTTGGTCACCTGTGACCCCCACAGCATTCAACGTGTCAATGTCCTTCAGTCGCATTCGTTAACATGGAGAAGCGATGCGTGCAGTGAAAAATAGGAAAAGTACCGTGTGGGAAGAGGGAGGGTTTTGTCGCTCGAAGTCAGACAAAACCTCGGTATTGCAAATTGGTCGGTTTATTGTTTTATGGCCTTTGCCACACTGTTCGCTTCACTCCGCTTGGATACTTCCATAGCACGCCACAACGTTTTAAAACGACGTTAAACTTTAAACAAAATTAAAAAGTTATCGTTTCTATATTGTTTCCGTTTATTGCACTTATAATTGTAGTGTTATGACTGTGTATAAAATATACAGTTATTATTCTAGTATAATATTATTTCTACTTCCACGTTGAACAAAGTCATATATCAAAAGTTAAACCGAGGCTCCATGAAAATTCCGAACAAGTTCTTAATAATACTTTCTTCCGTGAGAAATAATTACTGCCAGATGCAAATATCTTGAGACTAAATGATCAGAACCGTAGGGATATTGTGGTCCTTGAATTTATTTTTTAGGCTCCATAAGAATATAGAAAAGAAATATAGGATTCCATTTAAAAAACTAAAGGTGTCTATGATAACTTTGAAAAAAAGTGACCTACAAAAAATATATTACAATTAGCCTGTAGTTCTCTCTAAAACAAGGTATTTAAACATAAAGTATTTGTGTTGGTCCGGTAGTAACGGAAATAATTAAGGTGCACAGGTTACGTTATCCACCATGTATACAGCATGTTATAAAAGCTTTTATATCTGCTAATATGTAATGTAGTATCAGGGGTGTAGAATTTTCCAATGTATTGTCCCATTAATTAAACCCTTGCAAGTCAAATGAGACATTGGCTTCTTAATTTTATCTACTCTATAAATACGTAAAGTTTCATTAAAGTCAGAATCGGGAATATCATACATATTTCTTCATGAGGATAATGTATACGCGTTTAGAAACATAAAGGATAATAAAAAGGAACAGAAGTTTCGTTCTAAAACGATAACAGTTACTGATTTTTAACTTTAAGTCGTCAAATGTCTTCAGTCCAAAGAATCGAATTAAATATTGACTGCGATAAAAGTCTCGAAAATACCCGCTGAAATGGATTCGACGTTTAGTGCAATTACATGCAATTCAACAACTCATTAAAGGATTCTGACAAACAGAAGAAATAGTGTGCACGCGTCGATGTGAAATTCAATATGGGCTTGGAATTCAGCATGCGTTAACTCACGAATCATACAATATAGAAATTCCATTCGCGTGCGCAGCAATTTATAAAAGTTAACGGCAGCTAACGGAAAAGAGATCTACAATTAGAGTTATTAAGCACGCATGGGGTCACTCCTGTCTACTTTCAAACCGTTTTCCGCTCAGTCCGCATGAAGTACAATTTCGCCAGAGGGTCTGTAGCAACACAACAGTAAACCGTCCGCCTCTTTCCTTCTCCACAGTCGAAAATTTTCGCCATTTTGTAATCGTATGAGAGCACGGAGAAAAGTTCGTAGCAATATTAAAAAAAAGAAATGTAAATGCCACATGAGATTGACACCACAGAAGAAGTAAAAACAATTTTCAGACGATAGTGTCAAGCTTTTTGGGTACAGACACTTCTGCGCGGCAGTTGAGCAACTTCATCTATTTCTTGCCATATGCTGCGCATTTTAAAAGCATGATTATTGAGCAAAAATTGAAATAATGTGCAGTATACGCATAATATAACAAAATTATTATGAACATCGTTACCATGTAATAATGTAACAGTGTAACCTGCAGAACAGGTTATTGGAACTTCAATAACTTTATAAATATTGATTTTATCGGGAATTGGTTCAGACATAGTGCTGGACGGAAGTATGCGCACAGTGCGCAACACCGCTTACAAACATTTATAACTATTAAACAAACTGCTTATATCATGTTTTTTACATGGATCTTTATTCACAGTATCTTACTTGTCTATGTACAAAAACAAAAGTATATCGATAAAATAGAGAACACACCTAATAAAAATGTATTTTACCATCATCGTATGCCTGAACAAGATTATTGGCACACTTTCAATAATGTTATGTTAAATACTAAAATATTACAATTTAATATTTTGTAGCGTGCCCTTTGTGTTTCATTATCGCTTTCAATCGATTTGGCATCGTTTTGACCAACTTCTTCGTTAAATCACTACCGATTTTAATCCATCCCTCTCAAAGTATTTGCTTTAATTATGATTTACTTGAGATGTGGTGTTTTCGGATGTTCTTTTTTAATAAAAATATTTTCTATTGGATTTAGATCCGGCCTCTGAGGAGGTGTATTTAAAGTATGTGCCGTGTTATACATAAATCCATTGCCAAACTGCAAATGCCACATATGCGGGAGCATTATCCTGTTGGAAATAGAAGATGGATGGTAAATTTAATTTTTCTCCACATTTTGTCAAATTTTCTTTTAAAATATTTGAATAAGTTTTTGCGTCTACTGCTTTCTCAATGAACATCAGTTCTCCAAGCCCGGATGAGCACATGCACCCCCATATAGTCACTTCACCACCCCCATGTTTTACTGGGAGTTTGAGGTTTCTCAGATCCAGTTCGGTATTACGTTTTCTACGTACTAATTGTAAGATTCGAACATCTGATTTGAATATATTGATTTAATTTTCATCCAAAAATAGAACTTGGTCCCAGAATTTAATAGTTTTATTGACAAATTAATTAGCACATTCTGCCCGTTTGTTTCTATTAATTTCGCTAATTTATGGTTTTCTTCGAGCCACCCGCGCTAAGTATCCAGCATTTTTCAGGACTCTACGTATTATTTTTCAATTAATTTCCTTCCAACAGCGTCCTGCAATCAATGCTGCAATTTCTGATGAATTTTTCAGTGGATTTCTTTTAATTAAGTTAACCCCGCCATGCTTATGCCCGTGTTTGACACGGTCAGCAATCGGTACGCTCTCTTTAGCGATTTATTTATTCTAGCCGGTAAAGTGAGCAGTGTATAAGGTATCTTGAGATACTAGAGCTCTACCTTAGGCTTCCCACACTTCCCATTGAATTATATGATATATAAACAATGGTTCCATCAGATGACCACGATGTGTTGGAATATTTTCAGTTATTTTTTTATTATTTGTTCATAATCTTACTAATAACTGAAACCTCTAGATATGCTAATCAGCATGGTGGTACTTCAAGTGATTTTTCGCAAATGACAAATTTTTCGCATATATAAAAACAGTTGTTTTTTTCCACTTCCTACTGCAAACATTGAAAATTTATTTACGTTTCATTATTATTTAGAAAAATGACACTGTATCCTTCTCCTTTGTTCTAATACTTATAATTTCCTAGAAAACACTGGCTCTATAAACCACAGAGAACCTGTATAGTTCTATTGAAAAGTATTATTATTTTGTACCAAAAACACCAAATTCATTATGCCACAAAAACTCGCTCTGATGCCATTAGTCCGCCGGAAGAGCTGTGGCTTCTTGCGATAGGAAAGGGTAACTTTCAAACGCAAGCTGGAGCCGCAACATTAACAGTTGTTAAGAATCGTGTGAATAGTTGATAAGCTTCTCCAGAACTGAAATTGTATGAACTTCGTCGTAAGAGGAAAAAAGTTAATTATTCCTTTTACAATCTGTTCCATCCGAATTACATTTCGTCTAAATAAACAAGAAAATGTTTGATCAGTTTAAAATGTTTAAAAAATAGCAGGTTGTATCGAAGACATGCTAAAAAATACTGTCTGAACGTTCATCCTTCTAATGCTATTGTTAAAACTATCAGATGTACAAAACCACTTTTTCGATAAAGGCTGTATGGTTTGTGATGGAAAATAGCGTAACCTACGCATCAGTGAAAAAGAATCCTTTGTGCAACTGCCGGTTACTTCGCAAATATTTTTTTATCAGTCTGCGTCTTCTAAATTGTTTTTCAAAACAATGAAACTTTGATAAAAGGTTTTTGTTGTACGCTTTTAATTGCATTAGACATAAAGAAACGAGCTGTTGGGTTCACTAAAAAGTTCGTGCGGTTGTCGGCGCTAGTTGTCTTCAGGCGCTCTGAAACGCAACTAACTTCCCTTTAAATCTTGAAATTACATGGTTATCTGATAGCTAACATTTAGGCATTGAGAGGTAACATTTGATAGCTAACATCCAAAAGGTGCATTTTTTTGCAAATTATGCTATTTTATTTTAAAACAGGAGAAAACACGGCGAAAACTTATAAAAAGTTATGCAATGTTTACCTTGCACCTTGTTGAATTCCTGCGAGGAATCAACGTGTAGATTGAAAAATCAAACAGTCACACATAACAGTTGAAAGTTCTCAAAAAGTCTTATAACAAGATTGTAAGACAAAGTTGATTGCTTAAGTCAATTATTTATATTTTCAGTATAAAATGTTATAACTCTGGCTTATGGAGAGTACTTTGATAAATACTAGACGTTAAACGATTTTATATGTATTATAATTCTCGAAGCCATGAATATATGTGTGATATATAGTGTTACCTTATTATTAACTTGGTGTAATTACAATTGGTTACAAAGCAAACATGACAAATTCGGGTACATAATGTGTAAAAATCGAAAAGCATTAAAGTTTGCATTAGTTTTTTTAATGAAACACATTTGAGTAACAGACGTCCTTTCGATACTAAAAGATACAAAAATTGAAAAATTCGATCTATTTCGAATGAGATGATCACTGAAATTAAGTTTCTCATGCATCCCTTATTCTGGGGAAGCAACATTCTCACAAAAAAAGAATACTCTATTATAGAAATATGGATATAATTTGAAAGTATGTCAATTCTTCGAACTCACAATCAGTTACACATGTGTATAAAATTTTGCAACGTAGCAAGTGTTCCACTTTGCATAACAAATACGTGTGCTACTTTTAATAATGTAAAACAGTGATCGATGAAGAAGTTATTTGATTTGAAGAGGTAAATGTAATTTCTAAAAATAAATTGTTTTCAGAAGCATTGTTGTCAACCCGAAGTTTTGTTTGACGTAATTATGCAAGTCGAGTTCGAGAACGATTAGAAATAATTATTACTAATGTACACATATTTTATTTCTACGCAATACCTGTCACTTTCAGTACTATCTCGCTCAGATTCCAGTATTCCACATTGTTTGCTTTCAATGCATTTATTTTGACTAAAGTTGAACAAGTAAAAAGCCGACCCTTAAGATCAGCAAAATTTCGGCTCCCAAATATTTTCTTGAAACGTTGAAAAACAGACCCGCCCGAAAGTAGAATCCGTCGACATCTCGAAGTAAACGAAAGAAACGCTTACCCGTATCGAAAATGTGAAGAAAGTGCATAGTAGTGTATTTCTTCTAAACTGATAGACTATGTCGTGTCTCGTATCGTGAGTACGTATACAATTCATTCATTATTTCGAATCAGAAAAATTCACATAGAATAATTTGCATTATAAAAGATACTTTCAGAAAGTTTTCTGTTTTCAAATTATAACATTACGTTTACATAGCAGTTTAAGTAGATAGTAGTTTAACCAATCATATTCTGTGCAGACGCAATTTCTTTTTGGCTGATTCTGAATATAATTTTTCAATTGTTTCTAGTTAATTTGAATCTACATTCTAATCAGTCATGCATACATGTATTACAAACTTTTAATGATCTTCATAAAATTAATCTTGTTGTAAAATGCAAGAACCAGCTAGTAGTTAAATTATTCCAATTGTGCCTAATTCAGGTTCAGAGTTTCATTTACCATTGAATAAAATCCTGTAAAATAACTTTTACAGTTAATATGCAAATAGGATCTGATTATATTTGAATGATTAGAATTTCAAACAAATAGTTGGACAAATACAAAAGATTTTAATGAAAAGAGATCAGTCGTATAAGCTATGGTATCGTTGATCCAGATCTAGAGAATTCCATCAACGCAATAACAGTTCCACGTTGTCGTGCGAGAACACGTGGTATTTGCATTTGACAGCAAGCTGAAGTACGACAGTGAGGTGTGCTCGTGCTTAATCTAGGCCCGACTAAGAGGATTATCATGAAAATGTTTCAATTGCAGCTTTGACCAACGTTTCGAGGCTGCCAAAATCAACTCTGTGTACATAAACGAATGAAACCACACCTGTATCAATGTTTCTACGAAGCTATTGTGCTTTGTATCTGAAACAAAACTGTACAGGTAAACAAATAGCAACGTTTATTTATTTTTCTCCTAAGAATGCATAGTTCTTATCAAACGCACATTCCACTAGATTTTTAACAATTTCAATTTTCACAATAACTAATATGGTTTAAAAAATGAATATACTATTCTTACCCTTCTCTTATGACACCGACTCTGGACTTTAAACTAGTACTATCTACCCTTAAAGATCTGAACCCTTTTTTTTTTAATCATCCTGTATAGCATGCTTTACCACGTACTTCTATTAGTAAAAGGATATTTGTTGACCAGTATAATGATTTAGTTTACCTAATTCAAAATAAGGAACGAAAGTTAAATATTGTTGCAGAATATAATCATGAGAGCTTTGATAATTAATCCCATGGCCTACAGTCTTCCCTAGGAGAAATACCTTTTACTTCCTATATGATTTTTCCCTTGAAAATAATAAAAAATCATGTTTATCAGAAAACACGGCTATATTTAATATATTTTATTATATAGATCATAACATACTACATATAACAGCTCTCTATACGTAATTATCCCTATTGCTGCAGTTGTGCACGTCGAATGATTCGCTTGAATCGAATGATCTATAACAATGTTCGATTGTACTAACTTGCAAACTACTAACATCTATTTGTGGCTTATATAATGTAACAAGCAAAACAATTATAGATATTCCCGCACGTTTATTTAACTTCATTAATGCGTTGTGCGCCGCAGTGGAAAATCTCGCAACTAGTCAGACACGCAAAAATACCTTTTTCTTATCATGTGTTGTTGAATATATAAATATTTATTTATTTGGAAATAGGTATATTTCTTATTTTGCACTATTATTGTAACATATATGTAACTCAAAATTTCGTTAGGATAATTAGTTATTTGGCGGAATTAAAATTGGTATGTGAATCATGAGTGGTGCACGTAGCCTTCAGCGTGTTAAATACTTTTAAACGATCTTCGCTCACACTACATATAGGTTAATATTCTCTAATTACTGTAGAAATTACAAAAATTGTATACAACCTACAGTAAAATTGTGCTATTTATAATATGCAAGTTTGTTTTTCTTCAATAACCACTAGCTTTCATGATAACCCTTCTAATATAATTGAAATGGAAAATGTAGGAATTAAAAATACGTACATTCCATACGATAGCGAAAACAATTTTAAGTCATAAGAATAAAGCAGCTTACATGAATCTATTTAATCAAATGTACATTTTCATTAAATTTCTACTTTTCATGTAACAGCAATAAATTATGTGCGTACTAATTGTTAATTTTGGGAGGACTTCTTTCTACCGAATAACGAAAAATACATATTTGTTTCTAGTTTAAACCCCTAAAAAATATAGACGAATATAAAGATTAGAAAATAGCATAGAATAAAAACACGCATGCATATAAAAACAATTGTTATAGTCCACAGAGTTTTATCCAGCTCAAAATGAACTGTATGGCCATGTTTTTTAAAACACTCTGGCTTGATTGTACGGTCGGCAAAAATATCTAAATTCTTTTATTGCACCGCACTATGGCTGCAGCGGATATCATCTAAGTTCTGAGTTTTTTCCGTTCTAATGATGTTAAGGAAAAAATATGCTGCCAAAACGGTCTGAAGCTTCATCAGCACTTGGAGCTACCTAGGAACACAAAGTAGCAGTACGCCTTCAATGGTGGTACTTAAGTACTCCACCCCCCGACATCACGATACGTACAAAATATAGAAATCATGCATGGAACAACTGAAATTCCACTATAATTATGAATGGAATTTCAAATCAAACATAGAAAAGTAGGAATTCTTGCACAGTGAATTCTATCATTTTATACAAGAATAACTTTGGAACAAAAATATTTCCAAACTGTTTCACTTTTGTATTCGTCACTATATTTCATTGCACAATTGTGGACATGAAAATATATCATTCCATTTAAGACAGGTGAAATCTAAAAAATGAATCATCGAGACACCGTCATTTTGATACGCTGATTCTTTTAAGAGATACCGATGTGTAACATTTCACATGACACTCCAGGTATCGATACAACATAGCCTTTCTCTTCAAGCAAACGATCTATCCTGCTTGTCTAAATCAATTCTAGGAACTGCACAAATTCGGCAAGCGTCGAGCGCATAATACGTTTGTACGAATTAGATTTCGATTGATAATACTCTATGCCGATTTGAATCTGTGAAATTGCCGATGGGTACTCTCATTTTGCATGCACGCTTCAACTAGATAGATACAGTGTGCACCGCTGCGCTGCAAACGGGTTTGTAGCATGCGAGAAATAACTACCAGCCAAATAATTTCGTTGTCATCCGTTTAATAGTATCGCGCCGCGCATACACTCATTATAAAGTATCGTATAGTAAACACTCTATTTAAGCTATATTAAGGTTTATTTTCTTCCTGAAATGGCAATTTAGCTAATACACCAAACTATACAAAGCGGAGCACCTAACATAGGCCACCCGAAGAACTCGCTTGTTTTGACGATACCGAAAACTACATAAGTCCAATCTTACATGACCTCAAGTGGGACATAATCTGATCTTACAGTTTTTTTGTAGGTAGAGGCGTAGAGGAGATATCAAGGCCAACTTTATGTTTTAAATGGAATGGTATGTTTTATATTTACTTTCTAATAGAGCGTTTTAAAACGCGTACAATGACCTATGGTTCAAGGTCTTTCAAGTATGATGAAAACACTTTACATGAAAGAATCGGTTGAACACTTCGGTGATTTGCTTATTCACGTGCGCACTGTTAAAACAAGTGTTCCAACTGGTGACCTTGAGCATCGATGCATGCTATAAGGCGATTCGATACAGAAAAGACGGCACGTCGAGCCTTATTTCGATCAATCGCGGAGCAAGCTGTTCGTACACGGTATTTCATGTCTTCCCCACCGTTGAAGTTTCAAATTCTTTTCTCGCGCAACTGTTAGTTCAGACCGTTAGTGTAAATCCAGTGTTCAAACTGCACAGGTCATCCCTTTGTGACCACGCAGTTAATTTTTACCCTTGCGAAACCAGCCAAACTATTTTCATTCGTCCCTCGCAAATTACGATGTTCGAGCGCCACGCTGCTCCAGTTTCATGGTATTGTATAATTGTTTACGTGTGTCAAAATCGTGACTGTTACTCTTTGTATCTCTCGCCGTCACAATAAAGCATTTACCTCACGGGCTCTCAGCCTAAAACCGCATACGCTTTCAACAGTTTTTAGCATATTAAATGTTAATGTTTTGCAAAATTATTCAGAGTGGATCGATACATCATCATTTCGCACTCAGTGTCTTTGTAAACTATAGATATAACATTATATTTGTAATACTTTTGAAGTTGCATGTGTGCTCTTCCACAATTAACTTCTTTATTTTTAATATGATATTGATGCCACCATTGAATCATTTAAAAAATAATATTATCCGGTTATGTGAACTTTCCGTTGTGAGACTTGTGTTTCAAAAAGATGGAGCAATTTCAAGAACATTTTTAAGAAAATAAATGAAATTTACGACATCGCAGATCGTTCCGAACGCGCGTTCCGTGGGATACGAGAATCGCGTCGCCGGTCGCCGAATATCAATTTTATTGTTCGTTTTTACATCCTTTTTTCCATCAAGATACAATTTCGAAAAGAATATTGATTTATTCCTTTAATTTTCCCCTACATAAAACGAACCCGTTAGAAAAGTGGAAAAACATGTTCTGCTTCCTATTGTTCTGTGGCTCGTGCTTTGGATCTGATTGCAAGATTATTTAAGCGATAACAAATATTGAACGAATGCGATAGACTTTTAGATGGCGTCAAATAAAATACAGTAGAACCTCGATTATCCGAACACCGATCATCCGGGAATCAGTCGTCCTATGTCAGATACAAGCTGGCAATATCATTAAAGACACTGTGTACTTAACTTTGTACTGCTCTGTATCTTATATTCTGAAATAAACTTATCATGTTTGTACGAAATATAGTTGCAATGTGAGTCATAGTGTTACTAAATTCTTGAAAATCTAAGTTCTTAATGAATATTGTAAAATAACATAATGAACCTATGCAACAAGCAAGTAAACAAATATTGCTGTATTTTAAGTAAAAATCCTGATTTCTGAGTAAAACTCAATCAAGTGCTGTGTATTGCTTTAAAAATACGTCTGACTTTCTTTAGAAAACGTCTTTGGTCTCTAGGCAAATAACACACACGCAAAAACGACAAAACTTATCTTCATCTCATTAAACACAGAAAACAAAATAATCTAATGGTTATGCTCTCGAACAATACAGTACTATAGCTCAGTCAGCTGCGTGGATGTTCTCTTCAGAAATAAAAACACCATCACTACTTTCCACAAATCGAAGAGATGTTAAATCTAAAAAGGTTGTTAACAAAACGTTGGTAACAAATCCAAGATCCGAATGATGAAACGAGGTTGCATCGAGTTATCAGAAAATTAAGGTGCACACTGCAAGAAGAGAGGAGCGACCTCATAAAAGATTACCTACAATATTTAACACTGCATGAAGATACAGTCATACTCAATACTCACTATGGAGAGACACTAAAAAAAGTAAAACGACCAACAAGATCATTTCCGCCGATAGGAATGGAAAATGGAGAATGCGCAAAAACGAACAAAGAAAAGGCAGAAACACATTGAAAAGACATTTCAACCGATAAACGAAGAAGACCCACATGCAAACAAACAATGGAAACAGAAATTAGAAACACCAATGCAATTATCATCACTTTCTATCAAGCTGTTCACACTTGGTGAAGTAAAACAGGTAATTCACAAAAAATTAAGCTCCAAAAACGCTCGTGGTTTCGACCTTGTAACTGCTAAAATCTTGAAAGGACTTCTAGAAACAGCCTTAACTCCTCTAACAGTCATATAGAATGCTGTGCTTAGGATTAGTTACGTACCAGTTTACTGGAAAATATCCCAAATTATATTGGTTCCAAAACCCGGCAGGCCTGCAGGAAACATACATTCTTATTGACCTATAAAGTTTATTACTCATAGCATCAAAATTATCTGAAAAATTATTTCTGGTGAGACTTAAAACCATTCTGTGACGTTTGCAGTTCTACTTAGATTTAAATACTCTGTATAAGAAACGTATTTCTATCGAAATTCTATGACTTCGTAAATATAAAATTTGAATATCTTCCTTAAAAGGAATGTTATCCAACTGACAAATATCTCTTTCGATGAAATTTTAATATAATAGTGCTCGAAAAATATTCGACATATATTTTTTTGGTAAACATCCACACTGAAGCATGTCAAGACAGTTCGTAAAATTGAAGCTAGAAAACATGTTTGATTGAATATTTAGAAAAATATTTGGTATAGGAAAAATGTCTAAACATTCAGCTTGTGTATTTTTTTATCGTGAATTCAGCTATGGAAGGAGATTTCTAAAATATTTGCTTAAGTAGTACGCGACACAAAATCACATTTTTGTAAATTTTTGGAAACTAAAAATTTCAATTGGTATACATCGTTATTTATGACCTACACACATTTTTATGAAAACAGATGAACGTTTTACCGGAAAAATTTACAAAAATGTGTAAAATTTCATTAAAATCGGCGTGTATTAGGTAACACTTTTTGCTAGTTTCGAATAAATTAAATGAGACAATAATAAATAATAATACTAACAAATTAAGTGAGAAATATCGTTTCCTCTCTGTGTTTTTCGATTTCCAGACCTACTGTCGGCCATCTCAGAGACATATTTATTTACAAAGGGTAAGCCGTAGAAGTTTGTAAATGGCATGAAGGTACAACATCTGACTCAAGTTTTACATTATTCCAATAATGGACGCTTCGGTTTCTTCCATGAATGAGTAAATTCTCAAACCCGACTGTTTTGTATCTATACGAAAAAAGCATGGATCTTCTGTATTTCGGAAAGTGTTTTTGTCAGACTACATTTTTTGGCAGAAAATTTCGCGCGACTTCAATATTCTATATTTTTTTTACACGCAAACTTTACATTTTGTGCATGATAATATGGCAATTCAAATAATCTAATCGTTGCAGTAATTTGCCCGCCAATAAACATGAAATGTCGCAAGAAAATGCCAATTTAATGGGTAACTAAAATCACTGATATGGAAACACTTCATAACCTGTTTGGTTATTATTCCATTAAAATCCCCAAAAAAGAATCTAGAAATGCAAGTACAAACCTTCGATGGCCAACCATCATTGCATTAATATTTATAGAAAAGAGAAATGTATATACATACTCTTCTTAAATAATTCATCAAGTACATATTTTAAATACCCTGCAGCTACATACTATAAACAACTGCTGGAACAACGCAAGCACTTCAGAAATGATGATAAAAGGTGCAGAAATTAGTATTCGTGCATGAATTAGTATTGTTTAATACATGCAGTGTCACAGTGAAAGCTGTCATGCTCAATTGCGTACATTATAATGTTCAATTTTAAATATAAATCATGATGGGAAAATATATGTAACTATTGGACCGTATTGTTATTGCTATAATTGTTATTATAATGTTAATATTGACCACAATTTTATAGGAACTAGTATTTTTGTGGTGTGCATACAGCCTGCACAAATGCAATTCCTTGTGTATTTAAAAATAATAAAGGGAACTTTTTGAATATAAAGGCTTATTCGGGATGTACACTACAGGCAGAAGGTTTCCTAATTGAATTTTATTTTAAAACTAATTACTGCCTGATAAGTGTTCTGTACTTCTTCTGACAACTTTTACGAATGATCTGTCGGTATTGCACTCTAAGATTCTAATAGATATTTCCAGTGTAATTTTTAGTTGAATCTGAACATTTATCTGTGGAAGCAATGATCTAATAGATCAACATCCATAACCGATCCTAAGTAATTAATTTATTTATCCGTAATTTTCATAAGCAGTCTTCAATTGTAAAACTGTCGTATTTGCTTGTTTAGCCAAATTTTTTTAACTTATGCATTTCAATGAGTATTCATTCCTTCCTCTATACATCGTCCTCTTGTTACAAGCAACTATTCGATTTTCACAGGATTCCATTTAATTAACGAACTGCTTTCAAACTTTGCCTCGGTAGTATACACACAGTTCTCTGAACGTAACAGGTATAAACTCAGCGACACGCTAGATGGTATGGGAAAGATATGCACTTGATGATAATAAAGTTTTGTAACTTTGAACATACTTAACCCTTAAATGCATGGTTTCTACAGAAATAATAGAATATTTATGTGCCAAAAAGCCATAGAAAGATAATTTAAAAAATGAATTTCACTTCTTTATATTTTTTCAAAAAATATTGATTAATTTATTTATTATATGTTACTCCGATACAATATTCATTGGTAGTATGTACACATTGGAACACACTATGCAATAAGCATACATTAAGAAATATAGGTATGATGCCAAATACCAACACTATGCATTTAATCCTTTGGCTGCGATTGGTGCCTAAAGACGCTTGACAAAGCTGCCCTTTGTGTACTGCCGACGCCTATAGGCGTTCGGGGCAATGGCTTGATACGTACTACTGCAGCCTGGCCGCACGCAGAGTATCCCTCGTTTTCAAATAGTCCGCAGTCAAAGTGTTAAGGGTTAAAATATTAGTACAAAACGAGTAGTATATTATCAAATAAATAAATATTTATATACTCAACGATACATGTTAATAAAAAGGTATTTTCGTGTGTCTGACTAGTTGCGGGATTTTCCACTGCGGTGCTGAACGTGTTAAGGAATGGAACAGCTTGTTTGATTCTACCCGTGAAAGACCTGGTGTTTTTAAAATTTTATGAGTACCGAAGGGAGTGCGTGTATGAAGAATAATCACTTAAATTTATAAGTGAGAGTTGTACATGTGTGATCCCTTTCAGCTGGTTTTACAACGGAGTGAATAAACCACACATTTCGCGAGTTATTCTCAGTAAACTGACAATTACATTTGTCTCCGCCAGAATGAAATTTCTACCAAAACCAAGTTAATTTCGTGTGCCCGGCTTAAGTATGTTGCAGGATTTTTCAAATATACGCAAACATTTTGATTTGCAATCTAACAATAAACAGGTTCCTAAATCGTGTTCATGCTGAAATAGACATTATTAATATTTTGACATTATTCTTAATTGCTGTTGGCAGTTTCACGAGACATTAATTAAATACACAAACATTTTACGTTATTCTTTCTCTATCGATTATTTTATAGTTTTAATTGCATATGTACCAGGATATTTATTTTCTATGAACTCAGGAATCGTACTTTTCCACTCTTCTTTCGAAATTTGTTTTCAATGCTTTTTTAGACATAATGTAGTGTATTTGAATATGTTCTTCGAGTTCTCACCATACATATACACATGTACTGGATCAAAATGAGATCAAGGAATTGGAAGAAGTTAATAAAGTATGAGGCGTGTTATACAAAATCCATTCACGTCATATTTTGAGTGTATATTCGGGATCTTGATCTTTTTGAAAATAATACGTTTTTCCAATATCTAATTCATGTGTACTTTCTTGTAAGCTCTCTTTGAAAACATAAAAACACACGTACTTACCTATAATTTTTATTGATAATTGCTAGATGTCCGATTCTAGATGCTGACATACATACCCCCCCATAACGCTCCTACCATTCTTAACATTATATTGCATATGTTTCAGTTCTGATTTCATATTTATTAATAATAAATTATCATACACCATTGTTCTCTGACATCATCTGTGTCTACAATATTAAATTTCTTGATCGAATTACAATCCTTTTTATTCACTGTACCGACATGGGATTTATTTTAGGATCTACTCGTTCATTGAAATATTTTCTTTGCTCTGTTGCAGTTGCAAATAAAATTGTAATGCGATTTTTTGAAACTGCACGTAAACTTCTGTGTTTTGGCCGACTAGAAGTTTTTATCGACAAATATTGTGTGGCTGGCACATTTTGTACTGCTTTCCAATTTAATTCTTTAGTTGATCGACTTCTGTATAGAATATTTGCAATTTCTCTGTAGAATTTATTTTCATTTGACAAATTTATAATATTTGTATTTCACTAAATTAACGCAACGACGGTTGATTTCCAGCATACTGAAGCAAAATTATTTTCGAAGTCAGCAGCAGACCTGAGAGTCTGTTATTTGACCTTGTTCGTCGTATTTATCAACAAATCTGATGGTTTGCGAATACTTCTGTTTTAGCGAAATATTACACTATTATAAGTTGTCATTCAAATCAGACAGTAAGCTACAGAATATAAACTTCATTTTTATTGATTATATTAAGTATCAATGTAAATGTTACATAGGATTCATTAAAATAAAATTATTTATTTACGGATTGTAAGTACCTTAAAACTACATGAAGAAATTTCTACCAATAACTGTATATTATAGGAGAAAGTAAAATACTTTCGCATCGCGCAAGTGTCGCATCAAGGTTTTCGTGAACTTACTAAACTTTATGTGATTTACACTTTTTGAGGGAGAAGCAACTTTAACCATACGGTGTATCTGACTAAATCCACGGAGTACGTGATGGATTTAGAGTTAATTTAACTTTTACTTATTTAACTTTTAGAAAAGAATAATGTATTTGTGGAATCCTCGGGTATATAAATTATTTTCAAGGAAAATCATTCAGAACTGATACGCAACATGTTTGGTTAACCATAAATATTGATTATTACTTTCATTGTTCCGTACAAATTATTTGTTTCAATTATTTTGTAAATTATATTAGAAATCTTAGTGAAACTTTCTACTGCTAAATATTTAACTAATTACTCACATTATCAGTCTCAATGTAATGGACGAGTGAAATTTACACGGAACATCACCCAAATGACACATTTCGATTTTTATGAAACTTTGCACACAGGGAAAACATTCGAAAATATTTGACACGTGTTGTCTATATCGTCGAATATTCATGTTTAGGGGGTGAAACTTCCTGTTGCGTATGTGTATATGTGTGCGTGCGTGTGTGTGTGTGTGTCATCAAACCATTGAATGTTTATTAAATACACGTTGAATGACGCGGGGGTCACTTGTGACCGGTACTTCAAATTCACTTTAATTAAGTAACTGTTTTTATTATTCAACAATTCTGAGCAACTTTTATATTGTAACATTTATTCAGGAACATAAAAACGTGACTGAATACCCGAATATTTTTTTCCTTTACGATTTATATTAAAAATCGGAAATTATATTACGTCTGGCTAAACATGGATGTTTTCACTGCGGCATTCAACGTGTTAATGGAAATAAGTGAACGCTCGCTGTTCTTAAAGGAATCATTTTATTCCCAAGGACTAAAAATGGGCCCAATAAAAAAACGTCCAACACTTATATCAAACTTTTCTGTAAATCAATAAAGTTTGAGTAAAGTTCAAAATTCTTGAATGACCGAAGTTCCATCAGACATAGTTCGAAGAAATGTAATATTGACTTTACCTACAAAATTTTATCTTCACCTTTTAATTAAAAAAATAACAAACCATATAGTAAACAAGGAGATCAATATAAATAGGTACGTTTTAAAAAATGTTATAAAATTCATAAATACTCTACAGGTTGATCTGCAAATATGATCCTTATTAGATGTAAAAACGTTTCTCGAATACAATTACCCACTTTTTGTTTTGCATCACTAGCATTCTCAAATCAATCATTATTTAAGACACGGTTTATACTTAAAGAACTGAAGTGTATTTCATTCTTAAAAACATATCGTTTATAAGTTTTTATAATCTTATTATAACTGTGCCATTGATTACTATTTAATAACGTGTGCGAAATTTCTAAAACGTCGAATATTGTTAATAAAACTGTATATGCAAAGGGGATATGCCAGTAATTTCTTCATAAATACACAAATGTATGAAAACTAAAAATCCTACAGATTGAAATACTTTCGAAACCAAGAAAAATTTTTTCAAAATTTTAATGAAGAACTTCTACTTTACAAAAGCGCAATTCTTCATTCAATGTCTAGGAACTGCTCATAGTTTATAGCAAGGAGGAACTTGGATGGAAATGCTTTACTCCCTCGCTTAACAATATTATTGTCGAGTTAAAAGATATACTAGTCTTCTCGAGTTTATATCTATTTACCTTTGGTACTTTCAGCAGTGGGATTCATGGATCATGTTTAGTACTGAGCAAGCGCAAATAAACCTAATGCTTGGAATATGGTTCTACCAGTGTATTTACTCTTAATAAGCGGAACTTTTTTTATCAGTACAGCATGCTCCTAAGATGACAGAAATTTTCATCAACTTATTTAGTGTCTTATACTAACCTGTGAATTATCCGAAAGAATTAATTTTGAATCAGTATTAACTATTTTATAATTTTGTGTGGGTCAATTCAAAACGTTTTCCTTCTTAACGGCAAATATGCTCTTATTTTTTAAATAGATAACGTCATTTTAAATGAAGTTAGAAGACGAGGCAAACTTTAACCCAGTTCCCAGATCCTGTTAGAAAGTTGCATATAGACACCGTAAAACTGAAACATCTTAAATGGTGTAGATGCTTAGCGGTAAAGTGTTGAATAATTTATATACGTGAAACATTTTCATTATACAATGAAATTCTGTCAGTATTTTCGAGACAATGATAAATGACCTAAATACACATTTATTGCACATTTGAATGAATCTGGAGTCAACACATTGTTATTTTTGTAACATAAACGACTTTTCTTGAAAATCCAATATCTGGTTGTGATTAGTAACAGATCTTGAGAAGATCTTTCATGTTTTTAATAGAAATATTTTTAAAATATTTAGAATTAGTGTACGATTACACGTAAAGTGCACCGTATAAACAAATATTTCGTTGGATAGCCCGGACATTTAACAATTGCATTGATTTAATTAATTATTTTAGAAAATTGGGACTTAATTCGTTACATTTCACTAATAAATGTTTTTTTCAGAGTTTCTTCATTAGACAAGTTACGTTACTGTATAATATACACACACAGACATAAAAATAATAAAATATTGACTAACAAGGCCCATAGAAATAAATCTATAATATAAAATGAAACAGAGAAAAGAAATAAATCGTGAAACAATAAATTCTCGAAAAATTTGAATAGAAGTATAAGTATACTACCAAAAAAGGTGTAAGTACCAAAACTGTTCGGCGAACATTCACAGAAGCTTGTTTTCATAGCAGAATTGCTAAAAAGAAACTTTGAGTCAATGAAAGAGTCGAAAAACAATCATGTTTGTAAAAGAATATTTGAATGTTTCAATGATTAGATATGTTCAACTGTTCTGAAAGAAAATTGGTATGCAGAAAATCAGAAGAAGTAACTAATAAAAAAACTCGATATATTGGGTGACCGAATACTTTTGTGATCCACAGAATATGTTTTTATACAATAAAATTCAACAGTTTGTTTCCAGATAAATGTTAATTAATACTGTTTTGCTTCTTTCGATAAGTTATACCAGACTGAAAAATTGATATTTATAATTCAGCAACACACTGTATATGTTTATAAACACTTGACAAGAGTAGAAAGTTATACGGCAAACAGTAATTTCATAAGTAAATAATATATGCTGCTGAACCAAAGGCATGTTTATATGAACAAATACTGGCAGAGTCAGGCTAACGCTATACAATTTCTACGCAATACAGAAACGATTCTAATCGACATCGCGAAAACGCACGTGATTGTGTTTGTCGATAACAAAGTGAAACTGGATTTCTACCTGCTGTAGCATAGGCGTCATATCACGAGCTAGATACGCAAAACAACTTCGGACAGTAATGACGATAACCACAGATTCGAAACAGAACTCACATATCTCGTAAGCTTCATTAAATAGAAATTTCGTGTACGTGTATCCCGCTAAATGAAAGTTGAATACGAAATATTAATAATACTGTTGTATATTATTTGGATAGTTTCGAGTTTTCATCAAATTCGTCAGAAGAATTACATACGTTATATAAAATGTCACAATATTTTACCTGTACACGGCTTTTAATTGAACTTTTATCGATACGTAAATATTACTAAAAAGATACTTTAAAGTCCTTTTAATTTATTAAATTGCACAAAGAACTGTATTCAAAACATTATTTTTATATTTATTTGGTGCAGAAATAATAAAATTCTGTCCGCACATACGTTTTCATACGGTTATATTTCATTTAAACGAAACACGTATTAATCTATAAAAGCTTTAACTGTTCGGGATGGTTAATAGGCGCAATATATTCTGAAGAAATAAAACAGACAGATTAAATTTTATATTCTATCATGTTCGTTGATAATTTGTAAATTTAAATCCTAAAATTTCCTCCAATTCATTTACAGATACCACGTAGATTTAAACACCCTTCCTTGTTGTAAACATCAAATCTTTTCTGTCTTGCACTGAAACGCGTCTTTACACAAATCTATGCACCTTAATATATGCCTTTTCAAATTTTTTCACGAAATCTCCAATTACATTTGACAGAAACCTAACATACATACATTTTTCACAAATTAACGACATTTTTCTAGTGTATTATCCGGCCAGGATAATTAAATTTCCTTGTCATTCACATCGGGCTTTATAACCTTGTGAACATGAAATATTGTTAATACACGACATTTATGATTATTAAAGTCATTTTTAATATTTTTTTACAAGGCACTCATTAACGGCTATCTTCAAAGGTGCGCATACCAAAAATATTTCTCTAACACATTTTCCGTCCTCGACGAATCCAAGCAATACGTAGATGAAAAAGACACATGTCACACTTTTAATAAATGTCACTAAAGTACCACTGTGGCGGATTTACATTTCATCCCGTATCGACACGATCACAGTGGAACGCAAAGCCCTTTTTAAAGCAATGCCGTATCAGTGCATTGGCACGTGAAACGGGAAATCCGTAATTTCTGTACAGGAATGTCAGGGCACCACACGGAAAAATCTCATCGGTTGTGGCGACAGGTATTGGAACTCGTTTAACTCTCATGCGCGGCCAATACACGTGTGCGCGGGTGAAAGACGTCGCGCAAGCCACAAAAGGGTGCAGAATACCCTCTGTGTAGTAGAATTCGCATAAAACTCATTTTGTAGCGGTGTTTGCCGCCACCACGAAACCGAACTGTATGACATGTTCCACGAATTTCACCGGTAATTAATAAGTACGCACTCACCGGAACCGGTGAAGTTGTCGGTCCAAGCACTTCCCGTGAACGTTGAAAGTAGGAAAACCGTCGTGAGGAACCGCGAACGGTTCTCGATGGTCCCTGAAACACGCTTCACACGTTCAATGATCATCACGGTACCAAGTAGACGAGAGGATACGCGACCGGCATCCCGACTGAGGGATCGCGCTTTCCGTACCCCAAGAGCGTGTTTCTCTTTCCCCTCTCTCTCTTCTGCTTGCTTTATCGCCACACCGTCCTCCCTACCACACTTCCTTTCCCGCCACGCGCAGACGCTTCGATGTTGGGGGTTTCTAACTCCTGAGCTTACCCTTCTCCCACCCCCACACAATCTTCCTGATTTCTACTCTCTTAGACCCTCTCACTTATCTTTTATCAATAGGTAACGATTAATTATCGCTACACCTCCCCGAGTCTGAGCCAACGCTTAACTTGCTTGTTAACCGACAGAAGCACCTGTAGCACGTTCTTTGGACTGTCTTTTGGCCTCATACCTTAGATTCCGTAATATCCGACTGACATCAGAATGTAATGGAATTTCGGCTATCCCCTTTCATTGCGATATAAAGTTCCTTCGACGAATTCGAACATTCTGATTCGCGCTAACGAACGGTCGCTTCGTCGATCTATAGCATTTTAATGTGAAAACTAAGTACTCGGGTGTGTCTCGTAATTTCGAAATATTTTGTTTTTTTCTTGCAGTTTTTGATTAATGAATTTTCTATTTGAAGTGAACAACATAAAGTTTGTTAACACGGCACCTTTTCTCGAAGAGAAATAAAGCCGAATTCAAAATCATTCTTGTGCATACAGGGTGTTCAAAAAAGGGTCTAAGAATTTAGGAGCTTATAGTATTCACTGAGAGGAGTAGAAATGTCTAATCAACATAGGTCCTAAAATCAAACCTTTCGATGTAAAATCAATTTTTATATTTACGAGCGTTCGTACAGGCCATTATCTCCTCTTCTTCTTCTTTATACGTAACCCAGCATTGACTGCTATGATTACTTAGCCGGAGGACCTACAGCATTTTAGGTGGGTTTCGAACCTACCATGTTGTCAAGAGCATCACAGAAGCACTAAAGACGGTCATGCTTCATGTAGGCAACACAATTATGCATTTAGACATGCATATTAGATTTAAAATTTTAGAGTCCAAGGTCATTTTAGAGTCACAATATTATGTATGTCTAAATACATATTTATGTCACCTACAACATATAGTAGAAAAAAATATGTATATTCATGCAAAAAAACATAGGTGATCATAAAAAGAAACAGAAAAAATGGTATTTATAAAAAAAATTTCTTCTATGTTATTCACCCTTTGAAATCATTTGAATTACGTATGAAAGAAGATAATTAGGTGGCCCGTTTTATGTGGTCCACCCTGCATTTATATCAGACAATGTACGGATATTCATTTACTTCTGTTTCTCTTCATTGATCCTAAGGATTAATCAAACGAAAACGTTCTCTCAGTTGCAGAATATTTTCATTTTCTGAACTTTCTTCTTTGTTTCATTGGGGTACAACCAGTATCGATTGCTATGGTCATTTAGTCTACTGAACTTTCTTTTCCAGCATCTAGATTTTGTGAATTTCAGCTTCTTTAAAGAAATCACTAGATTGGATTTGTTACCTTCTGTCCAATAAATGTTTATAAATGTCATGACAGAGCTAAGTACTTTTGGATCTTTCCTTTGAATTTTGTGCTTTCTTTCTGTAGAACATTCTAACTGCTCAGCTAAGTCTCTTCTTATGCTTTTTAATGTAAAATTTGAACCTTCAGAACATTTATCCACGCTATCATTTTTTGAAGTGATGGCAATGTTGGAATATTATATCTAACGTGATATGAAACTATGTAGCAGAGTCTCCCTTCACCGTAGGAAACATTTCGCTACGTTCTATATTCAAAATTAATTGCCGCAATTCTCTATCCGTTTAAGAGTAGAGTCATCTTACACAAGTATCATGTTATAGGAGAATTTCCACAATTCTCTAACCGTGTTAGAGAGTTATAAAATGCAGGCAGCTGTAATATATAAAATGCGAGATGGGAAGGAGCGGGTGATACATTTTGGCAGCTCGTGTAAAAAGAAGTTAAATGTGTAGAATAACGTTTTCCTACCTGGAGCTTTGTTTTCGACAAAATAAGTTTCAAGGTTTGGTGTGTAAGAATGTATTAAACCATAGGGGTAATAATTCCACTTGCAAATTAACTTACCATTGTTTAACGTGATTTTCAACTTTTATTACATCATACTATGCATCATTTGATTTTCTCCTTCAGTCATATGTTCATAATATCATTCGTAAAATAAAACAAGAAAATCTGTACGGTAACTCCTGTATTTCTGCGATGGTTAGAAGGTGTATTCTGGTTTATTAAACAGAAATTAATTTTTGAAGATAACGGAGAAGTATCACACGTCATGTCAGAAGTTGGATGTTTATTAACTCTTCCGCCATGATAAACACCAGTCAAAAAGCATCTTTGCAGTAGTTGTCATTCAATTTATAGTTTACAATGTAGACTCCACATAAATGAAAGGATTTGTTTAAAAAATTTGTACAATTACTATTTGTAGAATATTCACTTTAACTCGAATAGTTACTCCTTTAACACCTTGCAATTGCTTTATGGCTTGTGTCTGAAGTCGCTGTTACAACTTTAGGGGCTGCAGTCGCTCCTTAAATGCGGATGATTGCCGATAAAAAATATGTATAAAATATTTTACGAGTACTACATCATATCAAAATGTCATTAAAATCGGCGTGTCATCTCCATGATGCCGCGTGCTAGTATCCAGAAATCGCTTTTTGATGAGCGACTACAGACGCCTGTAGGAAGGAAACGAATAAATTAACGACATTAGTAGAGTAGATCGGGGTCGAAGTAACAATTTGATTTTAGAATACGATTTCGCAAGAATTATTACAGGTATATAAAAACATTCTTAACCCAAGCTTACATATCTATCTGAGATTACTAAGTCATTACAGTTTAGCTTTGTGATAAATAATATCAAAATTAGCAATGAAAAATGGAAACGAGAGTAAATTTTACACCTGATCCTTACCCCGGAACATTTACAAATTTGCAACACATTAACGTCAGGGCCAACCATTTACCAATTATTAGATATACTTGTACATAGGTATAAAATATAATTGTAAATAAATTCATTAGTTAACAAAATTGTTTAAACGTTGAATTAATCTGGGGCCCATGCAATTGTGGAATATTTAAGTACAATTTTTTTTAAAAGCGAAGCTTTCTAAAAAAGGACTATTCCACAATTTTGACTCATTTCTCAACGTACCCCCTGACCAGATATGTCAAGTGTTGCATCTCATCCAGTTGAGTGTAGAATGTGCAGAACACAATTAAATTTAATAATCTTCCTACAGAAAGTCTGTGCTCGTTTCAATTAATATTTCTTCTTCAAATTTCGTATCTACACGTACACTAGGTGTTAAAAAGGCATTCAACAAGATTAATAGTATCCAACAAACTGAGTAGAAGATGTCTAGTAAACAGGACGGAAGGTCAATATTTTCAACATTAAAAGGTACTATTGAAATTTTGGTAAATTATTATTCACCAATGCTCTTTGAACATTATTGAAATTGTAATCAGTATGTTTGTATTGTTGCGACTTCCCTATACCTCTCTCTGTGTCTTGCAGTCTCTCTTGATCTTTGATTCACAGTTGAGAGTGGATCGCATCTGTGCGAATTTGAAGCGGCAAGCAAATAAGTTGAGAAAGCATTTCGAGATTGCAGTTAAGTTCCTCGCAGCTACGGCTAACACAAGTTCACAAATTTGCATCTATGCATAAGAAAAATTCAGTAAACGAAAAATGACACTTACTTTCGACTCCGATCTACCCTTCATTTATTGAGACATTGATTAATACATTTTTACTGTTTAAATACACTTAAAGTAGATGTTCGAATACAGCTGTGTACTCGTTTACTTAGCGAAATACGTACACGTTGTATATATACTTCAATCCTGTTTTGTTCGGAATTTGAGTCCCTCTCTAACTGTGAAATAAAAAGTGGGGTATTTCACTTAAAAAATCGGAGGTGATTTTGATATCTTCATAAAATAAGCGAAGCAGTGAAAAAGTGGTGTACTTACCATATGCCTCCCTCGATAATTTATAATTTCTGTATGAATCATTTTTTCATATAATGGACCATTTCAGAGTTATTCCAGATGGTCAAGTTAGGTGACACACCCTGTATAACGTACAAGGCAATTTATCAAAATTAAAACCTTAATCTTCTAAATATTTGAAATATTTCATGCAATATCTCGAATATTCAGCAGTTGACAAGGAATGTCGATTATTCAATCAACGGAGACCACGGTACACTTAATGACTAAGATTAGGGATCATCGAAGCTTCGCCTATTGTGATTACGGTGGCCCGTTAAGTGATATTAATCATGTACCGGCTAAGCTGAATAGACCTATAAATACGAAACCATCGGGTTATATATTGAGTACTTGTGTTGGATAATCGAAAATCTTATGTACTCTATAAATCTCTAAATACTGTGTTAAACTTAGGATTCGTAAACATGATACTGAAATGTAATTTCATAATAATTGTATCAAAATAATAGGATCTAACTTTTTTACCTCTAGTAGAAGTAAAATAGAATAATTTTATTAAACATTCTATAACTTCTAATCAAATATTATACTACAAAACTAAGAAACTGAAAATTCCGTATTATAGTATTCCTTACACGCTATCGACAAAAAGTTTAGAAGCAATTGCACCTTCTAAACATTTGCTATGTTAATTTTCGTTAAAAGAAATAATATATAGATAATAGTAGCAATGCATAACAGATATAATAGTTTTATAAATTAACACTTGCTGCTTGTATTGTTTTAAGAATAATAATTATTAAAACGAATTATTATCCAACAGTTGTTTGATGTCTTTTGAGTAATTTTTGCAAAGGGTCTACCGATATGGCACCCCAAGCTCCTAATAAATATTTTCAAAGTCGTTTTTTGAGGAATCTGAAGATTTGTCTATGGAGGCAATGATCTTAATAGATCGACATTCACAACTGGAAATTATTAAGTAATATATCTGTTCATAATGTCCATGTCCAGCTTTGAACTGTAAGGCTCTCATATCCTTTCGCTCAATCAAATATTTCTTCATTTATGTATGCCAGTGAGCATTAATGTCCAATTTGTTATGATTTTTCGCTTGAATAAGAAACTGCTTCCAAACTTTTTGTCAGTAGTGTAAGTAAAGTGGGAGAGCTACACTGACCGAAAAAAAGTGTCTTATAAATAAAGTATAACTTTACATGTATGGAAATTTTCACTATAACAAATATATAACATACAATAATTTTTAAGTATCGTATCAGATATATTGAGGACGAGAAACCAGATGAATTCAGAGTCTATTGAGTTATATCAAATCAATACTAAATGTAATAATTATATGAAGCAAAACACCAATTATTCTTCATTTAAAAATACTTTATTAATATTTGCACAATTACCGAGGGTCTGTAACTTAATTGTATCTGTATTTGATCCTCGATCACAAACCATTACTCAGCAAAAGAGAAAGTCAGGCTACGAACGAGTGTAACTGTAAACAGATGGGAAAGACACCGTAGGACATGTTGGACGTAAGAAGCTTTCAAACATTCCATATTTGCTGTGCTCGAAAATAACGTGTAAATACGCTTGTAATCTGTGTTTCCACGCCTACGACACTCGGCAAAATCTCCGGGTGTGAATAATGATCCCTCTGATATGCCGATTACAGAATCGTGGCATATGGAAGAACACCGTGTGCAGGATAAGTTCTTGCAAATGCCCATGCTGGAAGGCGTGTCTGGGAGACTCGAAGGCGCCAGAAGACACACTGCCATTGTAGCTTCCAACTTCTGATGATACTGGTCCTCCTGCTTCTTCCCTTTCACTTCCTCTTCTTCTTGCCTCCTGCCGCCAAGGCGGTTTCGACTCGCCTCTTACGCGAGCGCACCCCTTGCCGTACAGCTATCGCCTGCCAGTATCATGCTAGCCCTTGAATCCTCGAGCACGAGCGAAAACATTCCTCTCCTTCTTCTTTTGACGATTCTAAAGCCAATCGACCATGTCCGGCTTCCACTCGTTTTCAAATACTTTGCATTCCCTCATGAACCTTTGAATTGTTCCCTTTGCTTCCCTCTAGCTTTAAAACATATCAACGGTTTTTAACTAGCCCCGGGACTCGAATGTTTCAGCGTTTAATTTAAAAACTAATTCGACTGTCAGAACATCATGGACGATCAGAAGTTTTAATAAAGACACAGCTTTAATATTTATTATAAATATTTTACATTTCAGCAAGTGAAAGAAATAATTGAATTTTACACTTCGCTGGCCGCTGTCGCATACACGTGATTTAATTCATTCGAATAATATACCTGCAATACAAATACATGAGCGCAGTGATCACTGAAACGAAATAAATAACCGGATACTAATAAAATTAAAAGTGTAAGCTAATCGATATAAAATCAGTAACACAGAGTGTTTTGTTACTTAACTATTGTCTTGTTAAATTTGCGAAGGGAACAATCCTTCTTGGCATATTGGCGGCCGTCAAAGTGTTAAAATTAGTGGTTGCCAGCTATGATAGATATTTCGAAAAGAAAATATTTGTAAATCGTCTTATTATTAACCCGTTGAGTGCCGCGATGGCCACCGGTGGCCAGCTCCTCAAATTTAATTTAATTAAATAATTATTGATTCTTCCAAAATTCTGAGCAAGCTTCATACTGAAACAATAATATAGAAACAGAATAACACGATTGAGTACTCAAATCCTTTTTCCATTACGATTTATATAAAAAATAGTAAATTATACCGCGTCTGATCAGATATGGCTGTTTCCACTGTGGTACTAAACGTGTTAACGTACTCATATAAACACATAAAACAATACAAATTTTGACAATTAATTAAGAAGACCAGGTCTCAGACGTGTATTGAATTCTTCATTAATTAATTATGTAACAATTGTGGATAATTATTATATAAGGTATGAAATTTAAAAATAATTATATAACCTGAAGGAATAAATAAGAAGCAGAAAACATGCGTATAAATATAAAACAAATTAATATAATTGGCGGCTGTGAAAATGTATTGACTGAGGAGTTAAATACAAAACATATCAAGTGTATAAACATTCCCCTATCCGTAGTACTGGATTTAGCGATAGCCGGGATAAAATAGAAACTGGAGTATTACGACACAGCAAAACTCGTCTCAAGGAAAGCAGTATCTATATCAGTTTCAAGTTACTATACTCACAAACCAATACAATGATTCCAATCAAATAGAGGACACAAACATTCGCTTTATACTGTTGGCCAGGAAAACAGTTTTTATGCAACTTAAACATTTTCTCTTCAAACTCATTCGTCAATGGGACGTCAAGTGTTTGGAAAAATCAATATTGTTAAATAAAATATGTAAAACAAGTATATAGACTTCAATTTATTATTTCCTGATTTAATTATTGACCCTCTAAAGTTCTTTTGCAATGTAAAAAAGTATTCAGATTATTTCGAATTTAAATAGATTTCATGGCATCCAAAAATAATATATTCTCAAGAGCAGGGGTGCACAACTTAAATCTTGCTACAGGCAGACTCAACTGTAGTCGTAGTTACGCGAGCTGCAATTATGAAGACTTCAATTTTTTTAAAGAAAAATAAAATTATTCGTACAAGGTGAGTCACTTAATATTAGAACCTAACATATCTCTGCTGATTTTTATGATACTAGAAAGTACGTGAGAAAAAGAGCATTCTATTTGAAGGGGTAAACATTGTATTAAGAAAAATATCCCTTCTCAAGGTCATACTCTTAGAAATTTTAAGGCCCTCCATATTTTATGAAATGACACAACATATTTTCGTTACTACAGTGTTGTACCTGTAAAAAATACAAATTCAAATATACAGGGTGAACTGTAAATCGTGGTACCAGTGAGGTGAGGAACATTCTATGACTCAAAATAAGTCGAAATAATAAAATTACTTTTTATCACGTGAAATTTCATTTTTCAGAAATATAAGTTTAAAAAACAACGCGTTCATCTGACTGATGCCTGGCATTACTGATTTCACTACAAACCGCTAGTGTTCGTCACCGCTATCGTTCGCATATCTGAAGAACTAATTCGTATGTAAGTATTAATAGTAAACAAGCTCTGACATTGTACCGTGCACAGAAACAGTCATAGTAGCGATTTGTAGTGAAATCAGCAACGGCAGGCACCAGTCAAGAGCACGCGTACTAGATTGATTTTCAAAGTCGATCTATTGGAAAATGAAGCTTCGTACTGTTACACCATAACGCAAGAGGTGAATTGGAAATAAAGAGGAACTCGCGAGTGTCTTCAGAATCACCAATTGTATTTGCCAGTGGTCCGTTATAGAGTTTCAGAGGTTACAAAGGTATTCAAACAGAAGGTAAAACGTACAAAATATAAAAATACTTTTGAGCAAAGACGAACGATAGATCTCAGCCAACTTGGTCAAATGACTGACTCAGTCAAGGATAAGGGAGCAACTGTCAGGTGGATGTCGTCTGTATGAAGAAAGGTGTCGAATCGCGAGCAGGAATGGTGCAGTGTGCAAGCGGGAATTGACTGTCTTGAAATCGAACAACATGAAGCCTAGGTAAGTTGTCGCGTCGCGTTATCAGTCAAGGAAAATATTGAAGCTAACAGGAGGGAAGAACGTGAGTGAGGAGTGATGGATTTAAAGAATGCGAAAGTTTAGGTATAATAGTACGACAAAAAGTTATTCTATCATCTCGATTTATTTTGAGCCATAGAATCTGTCTCCACCCACTTGTACCACGATTTACGGTCTACGGTGTATAAGACATGGTGTGCTTTATTTCATAATGTACTGTAGAAAGGAAAGGGCACGTTTACGTTACATTAATCAACTTCCAATAAACATTAGAACATCGCTGTCACTGTCTTTTGTTTAGAAACAATATGCAATCAATGTTCATGCATTTAGTATTTTCTCTGAGAGATTGATTACTAAAATATTTAGATGTTAAAGGTCATCACTGGGAACGTATTTTCTCAGAGAACATATTAAATAAATGAATATTGATTGCATGCTGTTTAGACACAACAGATAGTGACGTCAAAGTTCTGATGTTTATTAAAAGTTAAGTGTTCTACAGCACACTGTGATTTTTTTGACAATAAGTTCTCAAATTGTTATCTGAAGGTCACCTTATCTTATAGTATAATTGAATTTGTCTTTTTCCAGCCGCAACACTATAGCAACGAAAATATTTTGTTACATTTAAGAAAATATTAATTACTTGAAAATTTTTAAAAATGTGAACTTGCGGAAGCAATTATCGGCAAGACCGTTCGAGACACCCTCAGATTTTCCCTTGTGGAGAAGGCTGAAGGAACATGTCTACAGTTAGAAACCTAGTACCGTGCAAGACATGAAAGAACGTGTCACTGGATCTTTTACAGCGTTCAGAACAGATACCATCGAACATGCAGTGCAGTTCGTGTTCGCCCGTCTTAGAGAATGTGTTGATACTGAAGGCCATCACTTTGAGCATTTGATGCAATTTAGGGAAAAATCCATCGTTTTTATGATTTACAAACGTTATAAAAGTATATCATTTTATAACGTACGTGTCTAACACTACTCTATGTTCCCTATCAAAAATACGATTTTTTTGCTTGAACGTCAACGTACTTGCGTCGTTGAATTTATTTTTCCATGAGCTATAAAACAGTGGCAACAGGAACATCTCAGGACCACCCTGTATAAAATCGAAGACATTTTAAGCGCAGCACTTGTATTTGCAACGACACAAGTCTCATTCGAAGTAATTACAAGAGGTACATTGGAAATATTTGTAATATTTCACTATAAAATAATCATGTAAGGAATAACTAATTATACGTAAAGAAAGGAAGTGCAAAATGTAATTGTTACTAGAAATCGGGAAAGTCAGCGATTAATACGTAGAATGTCGTAGTGGTCACCGGTGACCGACACCTGAAATTTAATTTAATTAAATAATTATTGACTGTCATAAAATTCTGAGCAAACTTCGTACTCAAACAATAATGTAGGAACAGAAGAACACGATCGAGTGCTTAAATATTTTTTTTCTTTACGATTTATATAAAAAATAGTATATTGTATAATGTCTGACTAGATATGGCTGTTTTCACTGTGGCGCTAAACAACTGTGTTAATATGCGATAGATGTAACCCAACCATCGATTTTTATGTTCTGTTTTGTAAGGATTATGCATTAACTTATCGAAAGTAGAGTATAAGTCGAAGAATATATTTCTTATTGTACCATCACAGTGTGAGCAGCAGTTTAGTTAAAGCAATATGGTAAAGTTACAGCATTATTGTTAAACAAGCGGTTATAATATTGTTTCCATTTTAGTCGAAACACTATGGAAGACTAGGAGCATGCATCTTCGTGTTAGTAAACAAGGATACAGAGAACATGACGCTTGGCTACTTCGGAAACAACAACCGATGCTCTCTACTGGGGATGCGCCGGTAGATACGGTGCCGATGTATTTAGGAACGTGACACAAGGCACGCTCGCTTTTGTCTACCTGCATGGTCACAAAGTTACATCTCGCAAATTGCGTTTGTCAACAACGGCTAATTGCCTCTGGGAATGTTACTCAACTATGAAGAGACTCATAATTAGGGCGATGCAACCTCTGGGAATTCAATTATTTGCCATGCATAAACGGAATCAAGGGGAATGGAATCATCATTGATAAAAAATGGCTGGTTTTTAAACATTCTAAGGAAATAGTTTTGACGATTTTCATTAAAATCTAATGCAGAACATACTTCTAAGCATTGACCCTTGCAATAGAAGTTTGTTACTAGCATTATTATGATTACCATTATTAGATTATTATTAAAAATATGTACTATAACGGAAACTATTTATTATATAAATAATTACTAGACTGCGGATGTTTATGCAAATATTCCTTTCCAGGCTTAAATATTATTTATTTTAATATGGTTACCCAAATGAAAGTATGATAAAATTATATTTTCTGCTTTAAATGTTACAAATTTTATTTTTTATTTTACTTACTGTGTAGCATATGCATCTTTCATGTGTTTAAATATGTTAAATTGCATAAAGATCCGCAGTCCAATAATTACCAATGTTTATGCTGTTAAAACTTACAGTGATTATAAAGCTGAGTGTCTTAATTTTCTGAATTGTATTGTAATGGAAAACCAGTACGTATCGTGTGCATTCCATCTGAATTCATTGTTTTATAAGAGTAAAATAGAAAGAATTATCTAAGGAACTTTCGAAATTATTAACATTGTTTCATAATATAGCTACGTATATCGAAACTAATTTAAAACCCACCATAACGTAGTTTTGAGATTTTTGTGAACCCTGAAAACGTTACTTCAAATACATTTTTGTGAATGTATTAATATTATCGATGTACATTTCGTTAAAAAATTGCTCACCCAACCCTTACCCAACCCTTTGCGGACGATAGACGCATATATACGTTCAAAAAGATCGTTCACCGTGTACTACGGGTCACCGCACTGGCCTAGGCACATGCGTTTACTGTACGCTTTAAACCTATGTATTTAGACGAATTATCATCTTTGCTTATTTCATTAAAATATACATGTCTCGTTACATATTTTGCAATTTTAAAGGACTAAAACAACTGAGCAATCGACATGAAATATATAATTCTAATTAATTATTAAATTTAACACGTGTTCTAGCGCGGAAAATTTTGCTGCACGATTTTTCCCGAAACTTTCAGGGCTCAAAGGGTTAAAACGAAATTTTAAGTTACATCTATGTTACAATGATAGTACAAAATAAGAAATATATTATCAAATAAATAAATGTTTATATATTCAACGATACATGTCAATACAACCGTATTGCCGCGTGTCTGACTAGTTGCGGGATTTTCCACTGCGGCGCCCTGCGTGTTAACCCTTTGCACTCGAAGTCTTTTTCATCTGATGTACATAAGCTACAAATACAAATGTAAGGAATCTTAACAGGAAGATTTCTTTTGTTTTCAGTACAGTTGTTCCTGTAGTTGAATACTTATATAAAACGTGCATTGTAGAATACGTGAAATTGAATATAATTTTTAGGTGTTTATTTAAAATAGGAAATTTGAAACGTGAATATTATGGCGACTCTCAGTCGCCATTCGAGTGCAAAGGGTTAAATTGTCTCTTACTACAGCATACACTTCGAAGTAATCATCCCAAAACATTCTTTTGTACATCTAATTTATGTTACTCCCATCAAAGCACAATAGTTTTTAACTGATTCAAGTGCACACAGTGTGCCAATTAAATAATGAGATTGATTTTTTTCTACCCAGTTTATAAATAGAATTTAAAGAAATAGTATCAGTGTACAATAAACGGTAGAATTCGCACTTCATAACGTGCCATTGTCCGTTGCGATACTTTAACAGATTCTAGTTTCATAAAAGTTGTAACGAAACAGTGTTCGTTCTATGCGTCAAAAGTTTCACGACGAGCAGCGCGTCGTCATTAAGTTTTAGTCGAAATTGGATAAATGTGCAACATAAACGTTTAAGAACTTACAGAAGGTTTTCGTGGATACGTCTTCAACTTGTGTTCAAATTTCTCGATATTTTGCACGTTTCAAAAACTCACTCAGATCGTACAATTACAATGCGACTGTATGAAAACGTTGAGAAGTTCATGAATGCGAAATCACGAATAGGTGAACAACCACCCGGTAATCTTACAACGCCTAAATAACAATAAAAAAAACGTTATAGAAATTTTGACATGGGATTTGAGTGAAAATTGTTTCGTGTGAACACTGTGCACTGAGTGTACAGCAGTTCTTGCTTTCAAAATCAGTCTCTGTGATATAACCCATCTTATTACCCTGATTTCGCACTGATGGACTATTTTTTCGATGCAGTCAACAATATCCAAGGTGTTGTAACCGGTAAATTGGAAAAGGTTGGTTTGGATGCTTCCTGAAGCGCGTACAATAACTTATATAAACGTTACATCCTGTATGATTACTAAATTTTTTACTGAGTTCTTGTCATGTCATGTACATAGGTACCGCTACATGGTCATATAGAAACGCAAATGAAATTCCAGCAATTCATTGAGCATGTACGTGGGATTGTTAATTAATTGATCGGAAAGTGTAGTACATGTTTAATTATGAGAGCAAATTCCAACGCGCATCATAACTCTACTGTATACTTGTCATTTTGTATAAATAATTATAATCACGAACAAAGAAGGAAATAAAATACCGAGTCACAAATACAGGGTGAGTCACATAACTCGTCCACCCCGAATAACTTCTAAATTATGTGCTCTACAAAAAAGTGTTATATATAGAAATTGCACCGTATCGAAGGGGATATATGATGCTATAGCGGTTTTTTCAAAATAACTATTTGTTTTGCAGACATCAAGGTGACCTTCAATTTTTTATATAACGCCTACTGTTTTGTCCTAAACGTAACAATTAGCGAGATATTTGCAAAAACGTTGTTCATGGACCGAAAAGAAAAGAAATTTACGAAGACTAAATTTTTTGTTACTCGCTATCTGTACAATTTACACACCAAAAATTGATACATTAGAGTGAGAAAAGTAGACAAAAAAGACTCTTGTCAAATTTGGAAGAATGCAGCGTTGTATAGAATCAAATAGGTTGTACATAAACATACATACATAAGAGACGGGTCAAAAGTGGCCCGGCATCAGCCGGTCGAGAGTTAAGCACATTAAACTGTACCTATTCTTTTCTTATGTTGGCTATATGTTTCAGATCGTTGTCTTGTTGACAAACATAAGTATCACTAATTTATAATTGTAATGCACTCGACGACAGGTTATCATGCATCACATTGACCGATCTATTTATGTATAAAACCTGTTAACATATTTGGGGACTTATTATCTTTTCAATAAAACTGAGTTTCCTAACGCCAGCGACGTGGTATCCCTGCACCCCAAATCAATATTATCTAGCGTTGTTACGCGTTACAGTCATCCGAGACATAGAATTCCCCAGGTGACAAGAGTTCTCGAACCTGCAGAGCTGCGTTACATGTGTTTCCAAATTCCTATGGTGTTTCAAGTGACAATAGTAATTGAAACAATAGCTGCATTCGAGTAACGCCAGAGTCGACCGCGCGAGTCCAGCAACCACCTGAGAAATACGTAAAAGACCTCAACGCTACGCGCCCCCACGTGTGAACGTTCTCGCGTTCAGGTAAACCCATCGATACACGAGCAGGTACCAACGGCCGTATTTTCGATCAGCGTTCTTGGATCACTGAGCAATTTTGGTTAGTTTTCAGGGTCGTCCACTCCACGTCAAAATTGCAGCACTCACGCCATCAATAGCCCATCGTTGAAATCAGAAAATGACTTTTCAGTTTCCCACGATCAATCTTACACTTACAGTTTTAAGGTGGGATTTTCTATGAGCGTCAGACATGTGGACGTATGCTTTCGGCTAGGTGCAGGGTCTGCACGCAGGTCATTTTCAATACATACGCGATGCATCTCTTTAGTATATTTTTGTATTATATTTATGAACATAAATATAAGCAAGGAGTACTTGTTCTTTTTACGTTAATTCCATCATATTTCTCTCCACACAGATTCTTTAACTACTCATACATAATTTTTTTACTCTTTGTTACTAGTATCATAAAGGACAGGGTAATTTGAGATATTTTCTATCAGTTTCTCGTCCTGTGGAGAAAACTGCATTTTGGTTGACATTTCGTCACACGGTTTCGAAACGGATCGCAGTGTATTTGCGTCTAGACTGCTGCTGAAGCGGCCAATCGCAGACGCGATCGTCTGACACGGGCGCAACAGTTGAAAATGGCTTATAGGAAAACAGAAGCATGCTTCTCCATTGTATCGGACAAATGCGTCTGACGCATGCGACTAAATGCAACCCGTCTGACGCTGATAGGAAACCTCACCTTTACACGAACATTTGGACACAACCATTAGTTTACAACAACCATTCGTTGCATCAAGACTCCGGAGTATCTGTTCTTGCGCGTGGCGCGAACAACAGATTCTGTCCGATACTTCGTCATTCATATGAATGATTGTACACAGTCAACATTTTTCGTCTTGCTGCACCAAAACACTGAATCCCTCGTTGGCTAAACACCGTCACCCTTGCCCTACGAACTATGCGTCATCCTTGCCAACGAGTCCTCCACAAAATCATCCCAAACAACGACGTTCCATACCATCCCTGCTCCTTCCTTCAAATTCTTTGAGAACCCTGCAAGACAACTTTTCCAGAGATTCCATTACCAAATTTAATTCGGTGTCGACCACTCTGTCAATTGCGTGAACCAGCGTTATAATAAATTAGAAGGTCTGAAAACTTCTGTCCGTGTGTTAATTTCGTGTAACACATACATTACATGTGTAACACTCTTGTATATATTCACATCAGAAATTCACTGTAATCCGTTTTATTCAATACAGGAGTTTAGTTATTGTTATCCGCCTGCTATCATTCAATTATACCTGTCACGGTAACTCGTTTTAGGGACGCACGTAGTTTCGCGGTGTCCATAAAAATTTGAGCAAATGATTTACACCCCTCGTGGACTCGGCTTACTGTGGTCGAGGTCTCGTCGTGAACGCGAGCCCGAAAGCACCGTATTCTCCGGGACGCAAACAGACGCGTTTAACCCTCTCTTAACAGAAGGTGACTATAGTCACTCAACGTCGAGCGCTCATTTTATACTAAAGGTGACTATAGTCCAAACAAACGTCGAACGCTCGCTGTATCCTAAAGGTAACTATAGTCACCCGTAAAAATTGCAAAAGCATACGTTCATATCCCCAGGCTAACCGACATGCTTTTGTGCAATTGTTTATTCGAAAAACAATATACAACGGCAATTCCATCCATCACTGTCGTCAAATTTCTAATGTACACAGGTCTCTACGTACACTGCCACTCAAAAGTATATGGGCACATGCCATTTTTAAAAGAATCAATGTTCTGTGATATTAATTATTATTGTTAAAGGATGTTTACTGCTAAATTCTATTACGAATGTATATTTAATGTACTCTAGTATTATTATATTGAATAATTTAATTATTTAGATCCCTGATATCCTTTAAATGTTTACGCGGTGTGCCTACATTGCATTATACTCCGTTGCGTGCAGATGGTTTCTAAGGATTTCTTTCATTTCACGATGACTGAATTGTGTTAGTGTGGTCCTCTCTCCTCTATAGACAAACATAAATATTTATAATCATGATCCAATGTGGGGAAACTTCAGAAGAGAGCGTAGGACCATTCTATCGTTCTATCAACATAATTTTTATTTGAACATGTGCGAGAGCATTGACTTACTCAAATACAGTTTTACAAACTTAAGTCGTAAAAGGGTACTACTTTTGTCACCTACACTTTTCCCTGACAATATCGTAATACGAACTGATGGTGTATTAAGCATGTATGAGAGAATTCTTTTACATGTCTCTTATAGTTCGTCGCTGATTTGGTAAATATTTTTGCTCAAACAAATTGTGTTCCATTTACCCGTCTTCTAAACCCTCTTGATAAAATATCATATCGTGGAGAAGTTTATATTTTATTTTATTGGCTGCACGATATCTCGTAAAGATACAGATAATTATGAATTCTAAAGAGCTCTGATCACTTCATGAAAACCACACAAAAACTAGTGTGGAATTGCAACATAGAACATCAATAATAAACGTTTTATTTATGTTCGTCATTGTAGGGTTGGAGTACATAAGTATGCAATGCCATTACCACGATTCGCAAGTGTGTACATACTCTTTTGATTATAACATTTTTGTTTACAGTTCACTATTTTGTTATAGAACAGTCTAGCATGTCTAAATGTTTACATTACCTTTATTTGTAATAAGCTTTGTAATGTATGCATTATTCTCCGTTTTTAATAAACATATTATAAGAAAAGTGGTTATGTAAATACTTTTTGTAGCCACTATAGTTATTGAACAGAATATGCATCATGAACAACGGTTCTGCTCGTCAATAGTAGGTGATCCTGTCACTTCCTGTACGCACGGAAGTGGTAAATGTGATTCCGGAAACGTGCCTCTCGTATCGCATATCGGGTGTCCAAGATACTGCTGCTGGAAATAACACCGAAACAATTGATTTTATGATGCAATTGCAGAACAAAAAAGGTCGTATACTCTTCACCCGGAATGTGTTACAACAAATGAATGGAATGCTTATTGCCTGACTGAACTGAAATGATCTTCGCTTGACGTAAAATCACCTGATAATTTGTTATTGAATGTATTTTTGCATTCAATAGGAAGCTATACCGCCCCATATAAGAAAAATAAGTTAATCTTACAGTGTCCTTAAAAAATAATGTAAACTTAACTTCCAGGCAAATGATAGAAGTTTCTTCCCTATTAAGATTTCATAAGGCCAGCAGTTCAGGCGGCATTTCAAATGATACTTCTTATGGAACATCCTGCATACACAGTCCGGTGGTTAAGGTGAGTAGGTGACTTAATGAGGTTAGTAAGAAATGCAAGAGCAAGCTTTCGCCGGAATACTGTCTATACCACGTGGTGTACATACTCAACTCGCACCCTTTCCAACTCCCTATTTCGAGCAAGACTTCTCCTGTTTCAGCTTCAGCAACCTCTACGACCTCCTATAAACCCGTTTTTATGGTACGATGACCTACCCTATGGTACTATGCACTCTAACTACAACACTCCTATTCCCGCAAAGTAGCGACAAGCATACGCACATATACGTACGTATTTGCACAACCTGTGTTATTAATTCGCCTCCAAGAACAGTGTCCGACCATCCTATATGTTGTCCAAATTACAGTAAAAATTGTACAGTTTGAAATTTGTAAAGGAAGTGCTCGCCAAAAAGGACAATCTATATCTATACCTCATATTTTATCTTACACATACATTCCCATCTTATACTTTTATATGAGGGCGTTGAAAGTCATAGTGGTGTAGGTGAAGCTTCTTAAGATATAGACTTGCGTTCATAGATACTATAGATGTCTGTTTATTTAAAGAAAATGAACAGACCTTAAATATAATAAGGCATCAATAATATTCAATGCATTACGATTATTAACATGTAACCGTGAAATTTATTACAAATAGTCTAATAAAATGTTTTGTTTCTCAAAATGAGAGTTAGATGACTTACACCAGTATGATATTTGCCCCTTCATATGTGTAAAGAGAAAGAGATTCTATGAATTTGAATGTTTGTTTTCAATGATCTCAAAAACCATTGGATCGATTTGGGTAGAACTTTCAATGTTGTCTTTCGTATAATCTTTGCAGTGCCATAGACTATGACATCATTGCGCTATCTCATTATCGTTAAAAAAAACGGATCATCGAGTAAACTTATCTTTGAGTTACCACGATGCCAATGTGGGGTCATTCGGTTCGCTTGCGTCACAGTAGTGGGGACAGGCTCCTTCTGCCTGTGAGGACATTCATGCATTCACTTGCGAGCGGGCAATACCGACGGTAGTGTGTAGTTTAGAGTATTTTTTTGGGGTTAATTTGTATGTTGTTTTTCGTTGTTATTTCTTTCATACTTTTTATTCTTCTTTAAGTTTTTAAAATATAATTAACACTTTTGACTGCCGTGTCACCCACGTATGGATGGTTATACACTTAAAGTCACTTGTTATTTATCTGACTACGAATAGTATTATTAAAAATTTATACAGGTGCAATAGAATCAATAAAAAACTATCAAGAGTTATTAATATCATTGGTTACAAAGAGCATAATTGGAGATTACTCACATGTTATATCATATTCTAGAAAGGTGTGTCGTTTTCAGCCTGTATAGTGTGGCAGTCAACGTGTTAAGTAATTGTATTCTAATTGAAAATAAATTAATAATTATAGTATTATTTATTGTTATTCCCATTGTAGTTTTTTTTTTCAATATTTTTAAAGAGTTTGTAGTTTGTGCTGTACTTTTAATTGTGATACACGTCAGATAACCCGAGCTATCATAAATATAAATTTTGTATTATGATATTAAGATATTATAGCTCTAATTAAAGAACAAACAGGATTTATCTAACAATCAACTGAACTGCGTCCTAAATTATACACTTATCACTATGAATTAACTTCACTGTTATTGGTTCATTTTCATATATCCGCAAATGTTCAATCAGGGTAATTCTGCTGATATTTTAACATAAATGCCAGATAAGCTGTCAAATTGACTACGTTTCACCCTACCTAATTTTCTTCAAGTTGCTTCGATAATAATTTTACGCATCCAAGATGTGTTTAATTATTTAGCAAAGGAACACCGTAGTTCAAAATTCACATACCGAACAGTATCGAACAATTCACAGTTGGAAATATTTGAACGTGAGTTCCATGAGGAAATTGCACTGAAAATTATTGTATATTGATTTTCTTACAAAGTGATATGTTTAATACATTTTAGTAAAAGGAAATAAAAGATTGAATCCAGGATGAACTTTAATTACTTCTAAGTTTCTGGTACTATTTTATTATTTTGTCAATCTTTTTCAAGCATTGTTTGCACATATACTTTCTGCATATTTTATTTTCATAACATATGACTGCACGATCGAGACGTCGACGTTAAATTCTAACTAAATTCTAACACCAATGAGGGTAGAGTCGCATTGTTGCGAAAATATACTATCCTATGCTTCAGTGTTCACGCATATCAGAATAGATACCAAAATATCAAACCTAATACACATATCATGCAGTTGTGCTCTCGACATTTACCGTGATTACACGAGTAATATTGTTGAAAGGATAGTTGTTCCCTGGATGCGGAATACCCCAGATTAAAACCTGTATATACGTATCATACACACTATATATAATTAACAGAAACGCAAATGGCTTCCTTCAATCAAATGTAGCAATAAACAAAGAATTTAATTCAATCACTTTCGGTTTAAACAAATGAACAATGAGCACTACTTATATCAGTCCGTCGTTTCAATAACTAAGAATATAGTGGTAAAATCGTGTATCAAATTAATTGCATCAATACAATTGGAATTCGTGACTTTAACTTAATTTAAAGTCAGTAACACGATATCATCCAAAAACAAAACAAGACTTAACTTAAAATTTAATCTTTTTAATCAATTTCTGGTATTCTCAAGTCTTGTGTACAAAACATGCAATTAAGTATCTCGTAACACCTTTACGTTGCAGAAGTACGTAGGTAATTCTATAAATAAGTTAATTTCCACTAAATTAAACTGTAATTATACAAATATTGTAAAAATGTAACTGCATTTTGGTGACTGATATGGCGAGAATTTTTAAGCTACTGCAAATACGTTGAAAGGAAGACGTAAGCTTCTGTAGGCAGGAAGTTTAGTTTAGAAATATGCCTGAATAACTGTTAGTGGTATTTCGCAAACCAGAAGTCATTTAAACGCTTATGAGCACTTGACGCTGATAGGAAAGTCAAATGCACTGTTTCCCTCTTCATTCTCTATCACCCTCACACGCGTTCACTGCGCCATCGCGACGACTGCCATCTCTTTCTCGGTACAAAACGCTTCAACAAATCGCAGTAGGATTCCACCTACGCCTCTAACTTTTCTATCCTTTTACACAAAAAAGTTTGCAAGCTGTTTAGCATTTTTATTTACGATTGGCAGTAAGATAAACGTAAAGCTTTAAAAATGTATACGCACTCAGTCTAAAAAGTTTTCGTATATCATATTCGAATTTATTGAGCATAGTATAGTTTTAACTGAAAACAAAAATAAATAAATAATTTTTACCCTACTTTAGTTCAGAACATAATGTTTATTAGGAGAATAAACATAAACACATTTCATGCGTATATTTGATAAACAAATTGCGTCTATAGCACAATATAATAAAAATCAGAATCAAAAATTTTGTACGGGAAACATTTATGCTATTCATTTTGCTGTTCGCCATTAAATCTTCTTTCTTCAAGTCTTTAAAGTCTCTATTTCCGATTTGTATTTCCATTTTGAGATCTGTATTTGAAACGTACGTACGTCTTTCTGAGTTGGTAACAGATAATAAATTAAACGGATTTTAGATTCAGAGTATTATATGACCTCTATTTTCTGTATATTACTCGAACTTTTTATGCAGTCTACAGAGACCTAATTTTTTGAACTTTTAAAAAAGCTTTAATTCCAAACGGTTTCCATCTCATTTAAAAGGGTTTCCATTTCAATTAAAATTTTATGATATTAAAGTAAAGTTACATGGAAATAACTTATAGTCATTGTTAACATAAGGAAAAAAACACATGTGATGTGCAAAAAATGACAAAATTGTAGATTTTGATTTGCAGTTTAATGACTTTTCACCGTCTGTAACGTTAACATGTTGACTGTTATGATGGTCACCGGTAACTGTCGCTCCAAATTTAGCTAATTAAATATCAGTTGATGTTTATTATAATCTGAACAAATGTAATATTGCAACACTAATATAGGTGCGCGTGTACAATACTGAGTAATTAAACATTTTTTTCTTTCACGATTTATATAGAAAAGAGAGATTTATATTGTGTCTGACTAGAGATGGCTGTTCTCACTGTGGCAGTCATCGCGTCGCTTCAAGTAGCTTCTGAATCGAACCATAGGAAACGTTGAAATTTATAAATTTAAGCTGGATTTGTTTCCGTGACAAACTTTCTTCCCTCCCTTTCACGAATAGCAAGTGAGAAACAAATGGGTTTGCCCTTCGAAAATATTTACGCGTATTGCTGATCGCAAACACATAAAATAATATGATACATCCGAGGAAGCCGCAAATGCGGCACATAGCTGCGTTTCGACGCTACCACCGCAGTTTTGTTTATTTCATTTTGTTTGCCCGACAACACGGTACCTCCAATTTCCAGGACCAATATCATCGTTAATATTGATCTTTGCCACAGAGTAAAATGGAATGGCGATAGTGAGCAACGTCGGTACAATTACACACGAGATGGCTCGTCGTACACACACTTGACGTGTATATACGAGCAAACATATTAATCATTGTACGAAAATCACAAACGCGAGTGAGGCATGGTGACCCTAGAAACAGAATTATTATTATCTATAGAAGTCAGAATGACGTAGATCTACGTTATAGATACATTGCGTATGCTAACAAGAAGATTTAATGTGCGGATTGCAATATGTATTCAATACAAAACGCGACAGTCCACTTTATACGCATACCTTGTCAATTCGAAATTTCAAATTTATTACATTTCAAAAGGAATACAATTAACGCTATGACTAAATATGGATGGTCGCGTTGATCGAGCATGACATATTAACCGTCATCCGTCCCCCGTGTCAAATTGACACGAGGGAAAAATGTGATAAATGTAACAAAGCAGTATCGCCTTGCACATCGCTTTATTTGTAAAAGATGCGAACAATCTGAACAATCTTATGCCTGAATATACAATTTTTTTTATTTCCAATAAAAGAACTTGTAAATTGGACCATTTATCTTTTCATTATATTGATTTAGAGTTTCTCTCAGGCATGCTGAATTTTCTATATGATAGTCGAAAATCTGACCAGTAAATTGCTTATCGATATCTGGAATAATTCTCCGTATGCCTCTTGCATCCTCCCACCGTGTGACTATCGCTCGCAGGAGACGTAGTTTACGTGCCCGTAAAGAGCGTTTGCTCGAACACGGAAAATATCGATCCATGGAGCGACGAGTTGAGGGATTCTAACGTATATAATTTCTTACATATCCAATGCCTGTATATTTATTTCTACAATCTAACAAAAATAAGTGTCTCATATTTTTCTGTTTTAATACCTAATTATGTGACCTGTTTCATATTTTGGTAGACAATTTTCAGATATTTATGTTGGTCAGTTCCTGCAAAAAGTGAAGACTTTCCAAAAATAAATATAATTTAAATTAATTCGTAAAAAAATAATTATTTCCTTAAATGTAAAAAAAATCACGCAAAATATCTTAATTAACTTTGGTTTCGAAAATATTAGACACCCGTTTGAATGAGTAAAATAATATAGTCGATTCCTCATATTTTACACATTAACTGTAATTTTGTTTATTCAAACTGCGTTAAATTTTAGCTTTTATATAAACAAGGTGTCTCAAAAAGGTTGTACAATCTGAAAAATGCAGATTCTTTATGCCAAAACAAATCGAAAAAACGTGTACTATTTTGCAATCTGTGGTACCGTTTTCGAGATATAAGCAATTAAAAATTGAGACTGTGTGCGCATGTGTGTTCCTACAGTTAAGGCTGAACGATCAGCTGACGGCACGTTGATGTGACCCGCACTCATAAAGAGGAGCACACGTAAGTAGTATAGCACAACTATAATATCTCGAATACAACTGAAGGGGAGGTTTCGGTCTACAAATTATAAAAATGGATATTGTTTAAGGGGTCTCCCTAGTGTGACGGTTTCAAAAATGGAATTTTTTTTTCTTTGGAGATTTTCTTATAGTTTTATATCTTAACAACATAGTCCCAAAGTATTATAGACATATTACAAAAATTGACAATGCTACAAGCTTTGAAACGAATCCTTTCATATAATTTTAAAGGGCGCGTGAAACTTTGAACGCGTTTTTCTCAGAACGATATTTCTTCAATTGGCTGCCACGATATCTCAAAATCCAATCATCCGATTTACGTGAAACTTGGCAGGCATCTTCAGTAGATGTCTCATTCTCGTCGGTACTAGAACTAAGTCAATATTTGCAAAATTCAAATTTTGCAATTTAAAAAACAAGCCATTTTTGTGCAAAAATCGAAACTTTTCCTTTCAGACGTTGGCATTTTTTAATTTTTCGTTATTTTTCATTTATTCTAGTACCGGCTACAGTCACACTCGTACAGATTAAGAATCCTTTTTTTCATTCTGATAATTTCGATGGCAGATTTTATGGCAGCCATGAAGACACATTTTTTTTAGGTGCAGTGGCAGAATCCCTATAGCTTTGGACAGAATCATTATTTCTGCACTAAATAATTATTACGTATTCTTCAAACATTGTCTGATACAGCAGCAAACTATTACATTCATGCGTTTATTACTTTTCTTCAAAAAAATTCCCAAAGATCGCTTCGTTTTTCGACCGTCACAGTAGGGAGACCCCTTAAGGTCGTTGTAAGGGAGAAAAAAGTAGAGTAAGAATGATTTTCAACATAAACTGTTGCCATTTTGTCAAAAATTGTTTGTTTCTGTGCTTTTTAAAGGTTACCCCACTCGGAAATTGTATGCCCTTTAATAATCCAGCATTGTTTTGTATGTCGAACCAACGGTTTTGGAGCTAGCCGTCCCACATTTTGGAGGATTTCTTTGAGGCACCCAGTTCAATGACTCTTCAGTGCCATCGACAATGTTAAGTTAAAAAAAAAATAAACTTCTATGGTTTAAGATATACTTAATAAAATGCTAAAACTCTCATTAAATTATTTCTCGTAGTATCTGTCTTTACAGTAGGGACTTCTTACAATACCACTGGACGAAGTACGTAGATTGTCGAATTCGACGCATGTTTTAGAAGCAATGCAGTATGACGTCGGCCTGCACAAATAAATATAGATTAAAATAAAGATGCTAAATAACAATAACATAACCATCTTTTAAAATTAAAAGTGCACTTATACTTTTGCATATGCAGAATATTTTGGGAAACAATCTAAGATTTTTGGTGCCATTAATAAAATGTTTCGATGAATTGGTTTTAAAGAATAGGAAGAAAGTTTTATAGGTGCCTAGCTTATAATTGAATGAAGGGAACTATATCGGTGGATATGGATTCGCTGGCAGCATCGTAATCCATCTATCTGAACTGCCATTCAACGAATGATAAACAAAAGGGGCTATCAAAAGCTTGAAGCTCGATGAAAGAATTTCGTTCATAGCGTTTTCCAGCTTCAGCTTAACGTGATCCGTTACACGCGCTTATTTCTTTCACATGTCGAAATAATGCGCGTGATTGTATGAATATATTGCACGCGAATCTGCCAGCCTTTTATCGTCAACATTGGCGAACCTTGCTGCAGACAAGTGAATCTTTCTTTTGTTTTCTTTGATTGATTGTTATTGGATATACAGAATACGCACGAATTTCAAAATATTTCCACTGGGAGTAATAACTTTTTTACGTTTCACTAACGACAGGAAGCACTTTAAAATTACTATCTTATTTTCAACGGATTCACTCTTAAAACTGCTGAAATAATGACGTCTAATATTAATAATGCTTAAGAGGTTATCCTAAAAATAATTTCAAGTCGTAAAATTAATGTTTAAAAGGTCCCATGTGGAATTTCAAAACATTCTTCGAGATATAGCGTTTAGAGTGTATTTATGTAACTTCAAACACATATGTGTTTCATCTATGTTGTCTAAAACGGTGTACACTCGCGTGCAACAATGGCGTCCCGGTTAAGAAGCGGTGTAGGAGAAGGAGCTTTCCACCACTCACCTGATACACTCTTGTTTCTTAAGTGTCTTTCTGTCGTAACAAGAACTAATTTCTAGCATGCCAAAATTAGTAGAAATGGTACTAAAGGCGCACGAAGGGCATGTAATTATTATTAATGATTAAGGCATTTTCTAGATACTTAATAATTTGTTTACTGAAACCTCATGAATTCGCGTAAAAGACTACTAGACACTTGATCTGTTAAAAGAAGACTAATGAAACGGGATAACAACGCGGAGTACGATCATAATCTAGTTAGTACTTAATAAACGTTGTATTCACGTAATTATCTACTTGAAATAACACGGAGACGGTAAAGAGATAATACCATTGAAAGAATCGTTTCAGCTTATAAGGGATGTTATCAGCCATGTAACGAGTTACATATAGCGAATGCTAAGTTCCCCACTATGGAATAATTGCCAAAGTGATAATACTGTATAAAGGATACTGGAAATAGGATTATAAAAATGGTAAAAACGTAGTCATAAAATCTCGAAATCATCTTTTCATTTCACCTACTCGTGAATGCCGATTAAATAAATTTTCCTCACACCGGCAAAATACTTTATAAATTTTTATGTGGCCTACATGGTATTTAAATTTGTATGCTTACATACGCCGTGTAGCATAAATTCGCCAGTTATGCGACTGAAACAAGTTGTTTTCGTGCGGCAAAATGTTCGACAATCGTAGGTATCTAAAATTTTGAAAGTTTCAGATCTATAATTTGTAAAAACTTATGGCATAACCGCATCTCCTTATACTAATATACAGGGAGTTTGACTAAAGATAGTAAATATTTTAGGGAGTCATTCTACAAGCCACAGTAAGTCGAAAATCAAGAATGAGGAAATTGTGGTGGAAGCTTCATTTTTTAGTTATCGATGTTTAGATGATGGGCTCTGGAGCGCCTGTAGCACGGCAATTTGACGTGCATGAGCCAGGTCAGTCACGGTAGTTCAGGGGAGGACAACGCACGACAAAGGACTATGGTAGAAAGTGGTCAAAGTTTCGATAGCTCCGGCATCTAAAATATTGATAAGCTATCATTTTATAGGTCCCAAGGAACTATAAAAATGCAATTATTTACTGGTAATATGTTGAGAAAGTTATAAAAAATGCAGTTGAAGTGGGAGGTGCACAGAGTGAAAAATTGAATAACGTTGACTTCTAATGATTATAACTTCGAAACGAATGCATGAAATGCAACAATTCAAACGCTGTTTTGTAGATAAAAGTCCATATTTATATCGTACGTATAAGAATTGATTTTAGGACCTATGTTCATTAGTCATTTTTTACTCCACTCGGTGAGTACTGTAAGGATCTAAAGTCTTAGACCCTTTTTATGAACATCCTGTATATTTGTACACCTAGGTTCTTAAATAACTACTTTGTTTCTTAAGTTTTGTCTGTAAGTTAGGTACAAATTCGTATACAGAAAATCGGTATTGATTCTTTAGCAACATTCGCTACGCTAATCGCAAGAGGATTATTTCCTCGTAAAAAATTCTCTTGCCAAAGTGTCCTAGTCCATAAACGCTGGGCCCCTCCCTAATTTATGGCAGGGTCGTCGTCTAGTGGCCCACATCGCTCAATCCCTGCATCTCGTAGTTCCCAGTTCTCGACTTTTCTCGCACCTGTGAGCTTGTAATCAAATTTTGATCAATAAACGGTTCATCAATCCTCACCGGTAACACGAGGAATATTACATAAAATAGTTCCTGCACTTATGTTTTCGAAATCCTAAAACATTTATTCACAAATGAAAAGACGGTGGAAACCAAAATGTCTCGAGGGAAGCAGCCGGATTAAGTCACATGTCACAAATCTGTTATTTATTACTTTCTTAACCAGTGTTACGAGCATCGAGTTTGTATATTGATTGGATCTGCCGAATATCGATTCGTACTTTTATAATCTTTGTGGAAGAATATTTTCGCTAATTAATTTATTCAAACGTGCATACTTTCTTTCCTTGACGAAAGAGGCTTCTGGTTTCCAGAAATGTCTATGCTTTGTCGGTTTACGAACTTCCTTTGTGTCTTGTAATAAATATGCAAGCGATTGATAACGTTGCAATCCAAAGGTTAGGGCAGTTCATTATTTAAATAAATCCAAGACTGAAAACGTATTTGAAGGGCACGGAGTTTTATTGTTTATCCCCCCACACACACGCACACACACACACACACGCACGCAGCAGCCAAAATTTTAAATAGTATATCAAACGAAAATCCTACATCAAACTACATTTAAGTAGCATCTCAAGCATAATTTAAAGACACTAAGTTGAGGAAATCCGTAGTTTTCGGAGTTTAAAGAGAATAGTGACTGCAAGTAATAAGTATCTTAAGTGATTTTGAACACGTAGCAGATGTAGTATTAATGTGTCTTGATGCGATAAGTACCGGAAGGAGAGAGCAACGGGAGGATAACAGTGTACCGGAAACTAGCACACGTACAACTGAGTTGGCATGAATAATGCAGAACAATGCGAGAGACAACTCACTTGCGCACAAAATCGGAAAAAGTTCTAGCGGCAACCATCTGCTCCGTCTTTCACTCGCGTTTCTGGATGCTCACTATTACTGTACCTAATTGCATCTCGAGGATTCAGGGGAGCAAAAATGGTATAACGATACTTCACGTTGCTGCTTATTTCAAGTGCATTGAACCTCCCGTGCAATTCTCTTTCATTCTCACACACTTCCTTTGGTCCTCAATCTCTCGCGGCTTATCACTGCAGCCTGAGCATTGTCCTCTAAAACTTCTGTTTCGTATTATCAAATAACTTTTTATCGTTTTTTACGAACTTTCTATGCCAATAAGATTAATTTGAGTTACGGACATTTTTTTCTTTAATACAATTACCTACCTCAGCAATGTTCACCGTTAAAGGAGCCATAGAGCACTATTCCATAAGACGTCGTATCCGCAATGTAACAATGTCTAATGCAGTAGAAATTAAGAATATAGACCTACGTACTATGTACACGTGGTCTTGCTTTTACCTCTCAACTCTTCGGAAGATAAACTAAAACTCAACATATTAGATACAGTTAAATATGCCTTTTTACCTTCGACAATACTGTGGCAATAAGAATATGCTATTCTATTTTAAGCAAATATCGTTGGCTTTAATACACACAATAATTGCGCTTTCGAAGCAAACAATTATTCCTGTTGGGAATTTCTTATATGAACAGAAGCAACGGAGATTTTTGAGATTGCATTAGGTGACTTACCCCGATATACAGTGTCCGGGATGGCAGAAAGTATGAATGAGTTCAAAAACAGATATCAACTCGTACCCTTTGTGACCAAGAGTAGACTTCGTAATTTATAGCATGCGGAATGTACAAAAATTAATCGTTACTGAACAATTGTACTACGGGAGTGCCCGAGATATCCAGCACCTGTCAGGATCGACGCACAACGCGGAATGTGACATTAAATAGAGTAATAAAGAACATAATTTATTATATTTATTAGATCTACTGCTAGAAGGTACAAAAGATCGTTTGCAGTAATATGTTAACACTAAGAAGAAAGGGTATTGGACCGTCCCCTCCCGATTTTGATGAAAATCTTCTTTACCAAGTTATTGTACATAAAAAACCATACAACTTTGTAATTTGAAGTATATTTTTATTTTTAATAGTTTTCGAGATAGCCTTGGGGGGTGTCAATTTTCAGGGGCTGATTTCACACCTTAAACTTGAGTATCCGCAGTTAAAAAGATACGTGTCTCTTATTTTTGACTATTCTACAAACCTGCAAAATTTCATAAAAATTGAGAGGGGACGGCTCAGTACCCTTCCTTGTAATTACAATTATGGAGAAGTGCGACGACGAGACACTGATGGGCATCTTTTTATTCCTAACAAAATAAAGGGATGCTCCAGAATGTTTTATCATGGAGACTGCCTGGAAAGGTAATAAGTAAGTAGATATTCTAGGTTTCCATAGCAAAGCACTAAAGCTTCGGATGCCACCTGCGTATGGGTTTCTCGGCGTAACCCGATGCCTGGAGGAAGATAAAAGTTAGATTGTTGTAGGACTGACTCAGAATTTTTAACAGTATATAACCGAAAACTGAAATTCATACCGGTTTTGGGGTTTGGTACAAAGTACCAGTTCTGAAATAATACCAGTATTAAGCACATGGTCTAGAAAACGAACGGTATGTTTATATGGTACTTTTCCTTACCGTTATTGTTGTATGTGTGACAATTTTTCTAGTCTTTTTTGCCGTGAGTCTTCATACGAAACATTCAGGAGACGTGGGCTTTGAACAGCCTTACATTTATTAATACACAGAGAAAGATACTTTTCTTAGAGAACGCAGAAAGCAAATTAAAATAGAGTAAAAAAGAGTCGCACATTATGAGGTAAATATTGTTAACGAAATTGTCAAAAGTATCAATAGGGGGGATTCGTGGAGTGCCGTCCACTCTAAGTTTTTTAGTGTAACTTGAGCTAGTCCGAGTAAAAATCAAATTTAAAGCAAGTGATTTGTAGTATAAATGGAACTTCATTTAAGTGAAAACGGCCATACCTAATCAGACACGAGATAATTTACTATTTTTCATAAATCGTAAAGGAAAAAAGGGTTTGAGTACTCAGTTGTTTTCTTTCGTTCCTACATTATTGTTTCAGTATGAAGTTTGCTCAGAATTTTGCGACAATCAATAATTATTTAATTAAGTTAACTTTGAGGTGTCGGTCGCCGCCACGGCGTTCAACGTATTAAGGTGGGAAATTTTTTTATTTAAATTTGCTAATAAGTATTGATAATTAGCAAAAATAAAAATGTTATAATTTGTAGCGGATAAAAAATTGTCGGCCAATACCGACCAGCTACTAACTTTTAGGTCTTACAAGGAATGTTTCGCAAGTGGCCCCCTCCGATTTTTATGTAACTATGAACTAATATAGAATTCGAAACAATATTTGACACGTATTTTTTTGTCGGCCATCGTCTATAATGGAAAGGTGAAAACCGCCTTCAAAGTTAGGATTGCAAAACCTATTTTGCCGTTTATCTCGGAAACTATTCGTTGAATAATTCATTAATAACAAAGAAAAGATTAACAAGTAATGCCTACTGTCAATGCAAATTCTTATACATGAAAACTTAGGCAGTAAAGTAGAAGCAGGAAATAGTGTGCCATACGGGCTTGTTAATAATACACAGGAACTGACAGAATGCTTTCATATGAATGAAATTGTATTTCCTAATTATCAGAACAGTTTACAATATCAAGAATACTGCTGCGTTATTTATAAACGAAATGTCGTGTGATGCCGCTACAAAGATCGATCTGTACTCTTCTCATTTTCCAGGTCTTCAAATAGGCCAATGTTTTCACAGGTTCTCCGACGGAAAACAGTGGGTCAGTCCTACAACAACCAAAAAGCGTCTTCGGAATTCGCCAGCCAAGCTCCTTTTCATGGTTCTTGTCCCCTCGGCCATCTGCATAACCTTGAATCCTCATTTCTAGAAAGACCTTTGGCTTATTTCATATGCATCGTTTCTCCATTCTAAATTTACTTGTTTTTTTTTACGAAATTGTACGAATGAATACCCAAATGAAGGAGTGAAGGAAATAACAGTGTATTTTTTTTTATTTATAAGTTTATTTTAAAGTGGTCGAACTAACAGGGAAGTCATGAGCGACCATGTATTACAGTGTAGCGTTTACACATATTTGTACAGTTTGAATGCATTATATCTACAATTTAAATACATGATATCTGATCACAAGAAATCAATTAAACCAATAGCTTTGAAGAACTGTAGAACGGTTTCGATGTTCTTGAATTCGTTCAGATTCGCCTGCAGGTCTTCTTTGATGGAGAATTGATTCCTTTCCGGTAAGAACCTAGAACACTAGTATAATGTGTTCGATGCTTAGCAACACTCCGCAAGCTTCGCGTTCGGAGGGGCTTTGCTTCGTAATTAGGAATTCGTGGGTTAGTCTCGAGTGGCCAATGTGAATACGAGTAACAACAACTTGTTGTTCCCTGGTTAAAGATGGAAGAAACAGTGTATTTGTCAAAAGCTAGGACACGAAACGAAACTGAAAGATGGGCGGGTGTGACTGTTTCTTGTGTGGATGGTAGCTGCCTGACAGTCAATATATTGTATCCATAATACATAAAAGCTAAACCCAGTAACGGTGAAAAAGCATAGACCTGCTATTGTTACATAAAGGAAGTCGTAAATGGTACAACAAATTGCAAGATACACCTTTTTAACATCGGCCAAACTGCCTTTTCTAGCCTTATATTATCTTTTTTAACATTTTATTTCTGTAGCCACGTACTGCATCGCTTGGAAACGTACTACACATGGTCGAATCAACTTCTCATCAGCATATTTGCCACACTCTTGTGCTTTTACCATCCGCTCCTTCATAAGTTTAGAAACAATTCTGTTATAACTTAAAAACAGTGCCGTAAATTGCTTTCAAAAGTCAAAGTAAAACGGTGCAACAACGGTTAACCAAATTTTCCGGATAGCTGGCGAAACATCTCCTTGTGTTCTCGTTGCAGTACTTTCGCTGAAATACAACTTCCGTTACTAATTGCCCCACTTTCCTCCACGTTTCCATTCTTCTACGGTAATAAAATTACTTTCGTCAATCCTAACTAAAATTCATTTCATAACAAACTTTGTAGAATTATACAGCGAGTAATGAACTGTACGTCTGAACCGCAATCTCGTTGGAGGGAATATTTTGGAACAGGTTTAACTTCATTTTACGTAGTACTTGTTACAAAAGTAACGATACTACTACATGGTTAATATTTATGTAAAAAATGTTTAGATTTTCCTAAAATAAAATACAACTTTAAATATGCATATGAAAAACTTTTCTTTATTTTGCTTTCATTTATTTCATCAACATCCTATTTATATAATACACAATCATAAGATTAAACAGACTATAATTGCGAACTTGTGTTACAGCAAAGAGCCCACATCTATACATTGCGCGCGCGCGTGTGTTCTGTTACAAACTAAAATGATTAAAGATTACATAATCTTGAATTTTTGTATTTGCAGAGAAAACTACGACTATTTGAAGTCACCAATTTTGAACAATTTTTATACGTGATAATACAATACGTCATGTAGAAATTATTCCATTCCAATTGGGGGACCCATCTTTCAAGCATTTCTGAGAAATTATACCTTCAAATTTTTCATGTAGCTGTAGTTTAAGAGGGTGGTGGTCCAATTTTGTTCAATATGTACATGTATGCGTATTTTTTTATTTTCCTTATCAAGTTTTGTATCTTCTCTTCTTTAGGAAGTTTGTGAATTCATTAGACAGGTATCCCTATGCATTATTAATACGTACCTTCGCTGTGAAGCGTTCACTTGGTTTTTTCTCAAAAAAATTAAAAATATTAGATTTCCTTTTAAACATTAAATAAACCTCTACATAACGACTTTTATCATCGATAGCGGTTGCAATTTCTGCATTTAACACATACAGGGTGTCCCACCTAACTTGAGCACCTTGAATATCTCGCTTATTTCAATAGTAGGAAAAAATGTCAGAGGAAAACATAATTTGGTTCGAAGGGGCAAATATTATGACGAGAAAAAAATTTTTCTTAAGGTCATATTTTTCAAGATGTTTTTTCAAATGGGGCTACATATTTTTGTTATCGTGGCATAATGGTCAAGGTCAAGACCTATCCAATGACCTATACCATGACCATCACGTGATCTTGAATGCGTAAAAATCCTAAAATGAATGGGAATAGATGTATGTAAGGAATGAAATAACTACGATAGAAAGATTAATAATGAAAATTTATTTTAACTAATACTCAAAATGATGTCAATCAATTTCGAAGCATTTTTGTAGACGATAAATAAACGATACTCTGGCCCTCCTTACACTTTTCTGACTAATATTCGCATATGCAGTTCTAATACGCTCTCTGATATTTTCTGACGTTGGAATATCAATATAAGTGGTAGCTTTAAGAACTCTCCACAAAAAAAATCCAATAACGTCGGATCAAGTAAACGTGCAGGCCATCGAGTATTTGCACCTCGCCCAATCGAGCGTCGAGGAAACTTTTCATTTAACAAGCAAGTGTTAGTTTTGTAAAATAAAAATTTTTTCTTATGCTTGCCGTACGAAAAAGGTCTGCTCTATCGCGTGGTGCAGTTAGATTTCCACCTAGACCCTTAGTTTTTCGAATAAATTAATAAATAACCGCTAAAATTGACGCATTTTCGTTGTCCTTTTCACTTTGATCATTGTTTAAACATGTTTAAGTTCTTATAATTTCATAATAATTTAAATCACATTATTCGGGAGTGTCCAAAGAATCATTTTACGCAAAGTGCGACTGCATAACTGTTACCGTTAAAGCACAAAATATCTTTGAATTTGAAAATTTGCATTTTCTTTCAAATTGATTTTTTAAAAAACTAAGAGCGATAGAAACCTGTGTTTTACAGATTCATATTCAGCGCATAAAAATCTATAAGAAACATATATTCAATATTAAAAATCCAAGTATGTGTTGAACTGTGCCCTCCCTCCTCCATGACGACGAACAGAAAAGCTGACCCCTGGAATCGATGGTCCCCGTATGAATCTACAAAGGAGCAAAATGAGAAGAAAATTATTTTTAGGGTAATTCCCAACAATGCCTGAGTATAATATCTTTACCATTTCTGTCTGGGACAGTGGGATAGGTAGCAGCAGTGATTTCGTCATCTGTAAATATTAACATGCGCAAATACGCGTCGCGGGGAAGAACAGTCGTGGGAAGTCCGTTCTCGAGAAACGCTCACACATGTGAGCTTACACGTATGAAGGCGAGTAATGTAATTTATCATTCATAACACAAGCGCGGTCAACATGTGTCACTGACTTTCTGTGAACTTAGAATGATAAGAAGAACAGCGGTGTTCCCCGCAAGAATTTGTGCGAGTTAAATCCCCTTTCGATAATGTGTTCTTGAGACACAGCATAAACAATGAGATGGGTATATAAGAGCTGCAACGCTATGAGAACATAACATCAAAGCAAAGGAGTAGCCCGAAAGTCGCAAAGAGGTAACTATACAGAGTGTAACTATAATCGGAATACAATTAAAACGAAGTGATTCTTAGATACAAAATAAATCGAAAATGAAGAATAAAGTTTTTCGCTGCGGAGGTTGGGTCTCGAAAAATTTGACGTTATAAACATTTGTCCAGTACGCGTTCTAACTAATTACCGCTAAATAATTATTTGAATAATTTATAAAACATTGAAAATATTGTCCGCATTCACACATGGAAATCTGTTCGCGTCCAGTGAAAGATTTATGTATTAATGGTAACTCGTTTTGAATTTACTGTTTCGAATAACTGTCTATTGTTTCTTAATTGCTAACAATTTTTATTGTCTTTAAAATAAACTGTTTTTTTAATGTGATCTTATAAATAATGAATAACAGTTATGTGCACGTTTATTGAACAGATATTCGAAGTCGGTTCTTTTGAAAATGAATAATAAACGATTGTAATTCTACAAACATATTATTCATAATACGATCTTCTGACATTCAGAAATTTATGAAAATTATATCAATTATTTAAACAGCAACGTTTAAATTACTTTATATTAGTATAATTTCACGTTTTCAGTTTTAATCCTACAAACAATTGAAATGTAAATTACTCTTCTACGTATTAGTTTCAAGTAGTAAAAGAAAGTGCTTAAAGATTTTTCTAAACTTAATAAATTACGTCTTGCACAAGGACATTAGTATTCTTCTTATAAGATATTCTGTTTGGTAATTTTAATGGTTGGATATCTTTTACGAAATACTTATGTATTAAATTTCTCTTGTATTTGTTACTCGGTGTGTTTTTTAAGTATTAAATGCAATCAGTAATTATGTAATTTATGTTACAACAAAGAGTAAAATTCAATGACTTTATAAACTTCGGAGAAGCATGTATTCAAATGTACTACGTACTTGGTTTGTTATATTTTATTGTTTTTTTTAAGTAATCGCTTTTCCATTACAGGAAAAATATCAAAGATGAAGGTGGCACTGTTTGTCGTCATGTTACTTGCTGCAGTTTCTGCAATATTTGCATATGTACCACCTTTACAAAGACCGCGACCCGGTTCTTCTTTCCCCAGTTTTCCTGGCCAGGGACCATTCAATCCCAAAGCTAAATGGCCATATCAACCTCCAAGAGTAAGTATATGTATTTATATTCTTAAATTAAGAATACATATTAAGAATAAATTTATATTTATATTCTTTTTAGAAGATATTTTCAAATGTTTCGTAGAATATCATGTACAAAAGGAAACTGTTACTCGCTAATTTACAGTGTAAAACCAATTGGAAACATAAAGTTCCACCACAGTTTAATATTGCAAAAATATTATTTGAATCATATTCTTCTATTATTTCACATATTGTATTCTACATTAATACATTATTTCTCTTGTTACAGCCGCATTTCTGATCATCGAATCCATGTGAAGGAAATTCATCACACCAGTACTAATTTATTTGAAAAACTAATATGATTTATTATTAAATAAATGTGTATCAATTCTGTCATATATTCTTCTTTGAACAATTTTTCTGTTAATACCAATATGTTTGTAATTAAGATTGAAAATATTCATACATAAATACATGTCTTAAAAAACAAACGAACTTCGCTATATGTATTTATTATATTCAAGAAGAAGACACACCTTGCAGCAACACATTTTTTTATTTACCTTCAAAGATATTTTACATGTATTCCGTCACGTAAAGTAATCAATGGCATAAACGAACCCGGCAAGCGTTAATTTTAACAAGCACTTTCTATCTTCAGGGATGATATTTCAATTAGATGTTCAATCAAACGGAAGATTGGTCATTGTCACCTTAAGGCATACATAAGCCAAGTTAATGGAAAACGACTTTTCTTCGCAACACATTATTTTTAACATCATAGAACACTGCAATACTAAAGTTCACGTGCTCTCTGTATTTCGTTTTTGTAAATGCAATCTTCGTGAAATACAACAAAAAAATAATTATGGTGCTGTTCTTTTTAAATCACTATTAAATTCTTTTTAAATACACTCATATTACGAAGATTCACATTTATGGAACTGTATACATACATTGTTGTACAATCTTTTTCCTATACTTTATAGACCCTTTATTTGTATGCTCTTTAATTGGTCTTCTTCATAAATGTCAAGTAGGCTCATTTTTTTGTATGTGCTGTTTACAATGTTTAAAGAGCAACGCTTGCACATCAAATCTAACGAGACCATATGCAGCATTTGGTGCACCGTGTATAAAATAACGTCAAGCCAAACCGCATCCATTACCGCTATAAAATAAAACAATTGCGCTAGTTACGAGAAGTGCACAGCTATAACGCATGACTTTATTAAACTTTATTTCGGCTATTTCAACTAAAATATTGTTACTGCTCTTTATCTTTACGCTGGATGCATTTATAAGTTCGGAAAAATTATAAAATTGAATTGCTGAAAAGTGTAGATGTATTATGTTTCATTGTGTTGCTGATTTACTGTTTGGACTTCGCATAATAATTAAATGTAAAATGCGTTTGAAAGAAGCAGCAGTGCACAATATGCAGAAGTAAAAGTACATGTGCACTTTGAAAGTATGTTACTTTGAAACTGATTAAAACCACTTTCTACAAGACGACCTATTAGGAAATGTCATTATCTGAAACAAGTAATTGTTTTCAAATTATGTGCATTTTAAAATGTTTATAGTGCTGCAAAAACGATAAAAAAATCTCGACCGATTCTTTTTTAATAATAATGGGATAAACGATCAAAGATAATACATTTGAGATGAAGCAATAACGTATACAGCTGTTACAAAATGCTTTCCGTTCTATTCACGGTATTCAGTAATTACAACCACTGGTTAAAATCATGGCAGTTATTATGAACAGAACGTTTTGTTTCTTTCTTTAAATTTTGTTTTCATGAGAAACGCATGCTAGGAACCTGCATAATGCCCACGAAACTACAAATGAAATGTGTTTGAAAAGCGTTTCACAGTTTTTCTTTACAATGACTAACAAACTGCCAGTCGTTTGAAAAATCTTTATAGAAAGCCGATATAATGTTACAAGAAAACAAGTTAATCTGCTGGGGAGGACAGAATAGCAGAGCATAATCATCCGTGCCAAGACTCGTACACGATGGTGGAATGTAAATGGGGAATTCGGTGAAATCTTTCTTCGTAATGAACACAGTTACACTGGAAGTTGTTGAGTGGCGTTGTACTTTGCCTTGTGCATTTTACGGTGTTCTTGCGTTAATGTGATAAGAGAGAAGTCTTGGCCGAGTATACCTATAATTTAAATTGTCCGCCTTCTCGCCGCTCGCTAATGCGAGACGATACTTAACGGAAGAACAATTGCACCGCACTAATAAGTGTTCCTTTAACTCCACTTTGATTCCAAAACTATTTATCCCTCCTATCATCTGTCGTAACAAGATTTTCTGTACTTACATTCGCAGTTTCTGCACTACGATTATCTGTTCAATGGGCTTATTTCGAAAATAGTATTTTCTATGATTTTGATTTTGTTTTCTAATGCAATATTGTGTGTAAATGGGAACAAATTGGGTGGACTAGACTGGGAATCGGACGGGTAGTTCGATATTAGTCATAGTGTTTTCGCATTAATTGTAAGGTATCTTACCAACCACTGATTTCCTCTCCCTAAACGCAAAACTCTAAATAGCTGCCACCTACATATGTGTGTACGTATAATTACTTGCATAGTAAGAAAAGCTAGGAACGCTATTGAGGAAGTTAATAAAATCGAAAACTTTAACAGAGATTTATCAGAAAAAGTGAAGCACTCAATAACAAATATTAACATAAACAACGTTTATTCTCAATGCCCCTGCGTGAAATTTATTTCTACGTTGCTGGTCTCAGAGGTTTCTCACTGGAGATAAGATAGTTGTATAGTATAGGTAATAAGCCGTGTTACAACATATTGTCCCTTGTTCAAGATTCGAGCAGTAAGGATAACAACGGAACGTGTATACGTTGCTTACTCTGAAAACGCTGGCGTTTTCTCCAATAGGAGCGACATACATATAATGAAAGCTTCAATTTTCAACCTTGAACCATTTTGATGCAACTCCGCAGGCTCATTTCCAAAACTCGTTCCAGCTGTTCGTGCGATAGAAATGTTATTGAAATTCCGATTCGTACAAATATACCAAAGCTAAACAGATTTTTAAACATTTTCGTCATGTTTCTAGGTTAAACAAGAAACTTTTATACCTTATTTTTCTTTGCTTTTCTTTCAAATGTTTGTGAAGATTTGTAATCGTGTTCTACTAACGAGAATAAATTATAGGAAAACGCTTTTTCATTCAAAGCAGTTTCTTAAATAACTGTTACAGTAGAACCTCGATTATCCGAACTCCGATCATTCTAAAACCGGTCATCGTATATCAACTACCAGCTAAAATTATCATTACTGATACTGTGCACTTAACTTTCTACAACTATGTATTTTACATTGTCACATAAAATTAAAATTTTTCTGCGAAATATATTTAGAATGTGAATCATCTGATTATTAATTATAGTTCGGATAATGGAGGTCCTACTGTACTTCCTTTTTGTTTGCTGTGTTTCGATAACTCGACGATAGAATTTCTCTTATTCTCGTATTCATTTATCTTACTATTATAATTTAGAATGTGAATGATCTGATTATTAATTACAGTTCGGATAATCGAGGTCCTACTGTACTTCCTTTTTGTTTGCTGTGTTTCGATAACTCGACGCTAGAATTTCTCTTATTCTCGTATTCATTATCTTACTGTTATAAAACAGAGACAGGCTTCGTTTGTATATTCGCAAAAATCTCAAAAACTACTGAACCGATTGTTATGAAATTTTCACAATAACGTAAGTATCGTACATGTAAATAGTTCGGTACGTAGCTTTACTAACAATAAGTGAATAAATAACCTTTGAATAAAGAACAGGCACAAAATTAATCGATCGTTGAAGACATAAGAATAACGCGGGTGCTTCGAGTTGATTCGATACGAATAGAACTGAAATATGTACAGAGTGAGCCATGCAATTGGGTCCAGCTGTAGTTCTTTTTTAGTTGATGATAGAAAAACATGATACCAGAAATAATTGTGTGGTATAACAATGTCAAGAAAAGTGCAGTTGCATTTTTTTTTAACGGAACTGTATACCTACGTTTTTCTACATAAATCGATTTTTCTGAATGTTCTACGTACAAAGGTATTAGGGTAAGATATTCAAAAAATGAATATGTTACAAGATATGTAATGCACTTTCTTAAACGTAGAGCATGCCTTATTGAAGGAGATGTTCAAACGTTCTACCATCACGGAACTTTGACACGGAAACTTAAGGCGAAAACTGGTTTGCTACATTGGCGTTCGCCTGATTTGAATCCTCTTGAACTTTTTTTTACTAGTTTTCCTTAAAGATAAGGTGTACTCGTATCCTTTTATTTCAGTAAAAGACTTGAAACAACAGATTAAAGCAAATTGTTTAAGTTTATCTAGCTATCACCTGAATACTTTTATGGAAAACATAAAGAAACGATTCATCGAATGCTTATAAAGTGAAGGTGAAACATTTGAACATCTCCTTTAATGAAGCATGCTCTACATGTAGAAATCAAAATATCTCGTGACATATTTAATTTTTCGAATACCTTACCCTAAAATTGTTGTACACAAAACATTCAAAAAAATCAATTTATGTAAAATACATGTGCATTTTCATTTAAAAAAAAGAGCAACTGCACTTTTCTGGTGCATCATTGCATTTGCGAAAAATGTAAGTTCGCAATAGTATAGAGGAGATCGGGGCTAGTTGTTACATTTTCTATTTTTCATTTTTTATTTCTAGTTGCATTCCATATTCAATACCATTGATGATTTCCACTTAAAGTATCATGTTTCCTGTACTGATGGCCGCTGTTCCATTTAAGGAAAACAAAATTATGAGTCTGAGAAAAGTAATTTTGAAAGTCTTGCATCAAAGTGCCTCGATATGGGGCAAGTTCTTACAGTGCTAAATATTGGCACAAAGGTTGTTATTACTTCCAAATAAAAAGTACACTTGTTCTAAAAACAAACATTATGAATAATCTGTATTAAAAAATGTTATCCTTTCTTTGCTGTGGGTATTTTATTTTCATTTGAGCGTCTTTATTTTCAAAGCATTCCATTAACATTTTCTTTTGTTTTATACTCCTTGACAAATCTGTGCAAAGTCATAAAATTAACGATGTGATTTTGTACTGTCTGTCTTATCAAGAGATTGTTAACAATAACGTGTTTAGCTGCTGCCTTCAATATTGTTACACATGTGATACACCTAGATCTATTCTTTGCATAGGTCCATACCACTTTACTATGAAATATTAATTATTACGTTAATCAATAATTAATAAATTAATTTAATTACTTAATTAATTAATACAATGTAACAACATGTCCCTCTTCGTGTGTAACAACTAGTCCCGATTGACGGCATTGTGTATAAAATGCCAGAAGTTCAGATTAGGTCACTATTCTTATGTAATTTGCATGTACTTATAGCTAAAGGACCACTAAATTAAATGTAGTAATGATAAATTACTTACCTTTATCAGATTGTTCGGAAGAAAACATTTATACAGAAAAAGAAAAATTACTGCTTGTATACAAAAAAAAACAGAAAAACTGTCATAAAATGGCAACGCGTAAACAAATTAAAACTTAATTACGTACGTAGGTCTGCATCGTTGACACACTGCAGATACTTCATTTTCAAAATGCTGCTCTGACCGGAAAAATTTTCAATGCCATGGTAACAACTAGCCCCGGTCTCCCCTACCCATTACAAATACCACACAATTTTCTTCTTTATCATTTATATCTATCATCGATTAAAAAAGAGCCACAGCCTGGTCCGATCGCGTGACTCAACCTGTATATCGCTTCGTTGAGATTGCTGCGAGCATAGTGTATTATCGGAGCGCATAGAATTGTGAAAACCTTTGAATACGCCTAGTCACTAGAATCGGTCGTTTATAGTTGGCCACTTCTAAGAAACCTCTTTCTCTAGGAGGAAAAGTGAGACGCCGGAGTGACTTTAACGAGCCAACGGAACGGAGAATTCGGGATCAGGGAAATATCTTGGCTCCCTAGCCAGATACTATCCAGCTTTTCCGTATCAGCGAGTAAACGACCTCGAACCGACCGTCCTCTATTTCATGTCCGAGGAAAGTTTCTGTTCCGTGGCAGCCACAGCCACAGTCGATACCTTTGGCTGCGGGGAGAACTCTTTCTGATACTGAAGGATGTACATACATCCTATCGGGAAGGATCCGTGAATATTATCGACGAATCATGCATGCTTCTTCATTGCAATCGTAACAAATATTTCCAGTCTCATTTTTAGGCAAAATTATCTAAATAATATTAGATAAAATCGAGTTCTCATCCGATGAATTATCTTTCTATGCAGTACATGGAATATGATAACGCGTATATGAATATTCGCACATAATTATGTAAATATTAACATATTATATTCAAATAAATAATATAGCATCCGTAACAAACTAATAGAACGTCCTTGAATTTTTGTTTTTCTAAAACAAATGTACAAATATTTTTTATAGCCCTAAATAATAAATTTCTTAGTAACGTGAAACAAGATAATCCGTTGGTTACTTTGTTTTCTGGGAACTTCAAATTATTACACGAAAAGCAGGTGAGATAATAACATATGACAGCATATAATACGTTAGTTTTATGCTGGGAATTTAATAACATAATTGATTCGTTAACCTACATTATAAATAATTAGTTTGTTGATTTTTAAGTTGTTAGAAAGCGACCGTATGTTTGGAAAAAGACAAAATGAATAGATAAAAAAATTTTATTTTCAAAAAAGATAGTTTAGTAAGGTGTCAGGCTCTTTCATTCAACAAACGAGCTAAAAGCATTAATTGCTTGAAACAGCTTGAAAGTTGGGATCTCTAATTGTACTGCAGCAAGCTGCGCACGGAATACTGCTACTGTGCAAAACTTGATAAAAATCGGACACCTCGAGGACTTATAATCGCTTCGTAACAATTCAAGGACGAAATAATTAGCGCAATAAATAAAATTTCACTTCTTATGTAAAACACAGTTCAACACAGGCGTCAATCACTCATCCTTCGTACGGAGTCGCTTACGCTGGAATGGTTGCTCGATTCGCATAAAGTATCACGGTTTTTAGCGCAATCGAGTAGCGTTTCGGCAACTGCCACGGCCCTATATAAACGGGTACCACCTCTTTGTCTGCAGATCAGATAACGCTAATTACGCTAGTACATTACACAAGTGGAAGCTTTGAAATAACAAGTGCGCAGCGCCGTTCCATGTGCCTCCGTCCACATTTACCTCTGGCAATGCCTATCGCGTAGGTAGACGTGGCTGTCCTAATTACCTACGGCCCGGCGAGACGCCTTCTTGCCTGCATGTAAACACCTTCATTACCACTGAACTGTTTCATAAAATATCCCCCACCCCATCCCTTCACTCCGCTGGAGCTGTTCGATGTAGGTACCAACTCAATGCGCCAAATTCTATGACCACGGCTTTTCCTTATTCAAACTCTCTTTGATCGAACCAGAAACACGACTGTTACATATTTCCGATATCAAGTAAACACTACGTACGATACACGAAAATCTTTCCACGTTTAGACGGTACATTCATCTGTTCAACTAATTCAGTGCTTATGAATTGAATCGATGAGTTGAAGAACAGTACAAGTCCAAAATTAACCATTTTCAAACAATCTTAAAACTAAATGTAAAGTGTATGGAATTATACATTGCAAAAATGTACCATGTACTCGTCTTTCAGTAGTCACTTCAGTTTAATGAGTGTAAAAACAGTGTCTGTCATGGACTTCTACTGTTGCAATAATCTGTTGAAACATTTTTCTTACTTTCCAGTTTTTTCATGTATTTGGTAGTTACAAGAAAAATACTTGACACCAATAGCGCGGACACCCTGTATACATAATGATATCGGTACATACCGAAACTGAAACTATCTCATTTTACTTCTTGCCGTTTCCTTATTTGAACATTTTTTTTTAATAAACACAAATTTACAGAAAATTATTCACAAAAATTTATTTGTCGAAATCAAACATTACTATGATACTATCTAAAACGTATCAAATAATTATAAATCTCGTAGTTTATAATATGCAAATATTGTCCTAAAAAAATACTATAATGTTTCATGATCATGGTCATAAATAGCTATAAATGCAATCAGAAAAATCATTCTGGCACAAATTTAATTTTTAAAACTGTCAAGGACATTCTTTAAAAATTAAATCTCATTTCAGTAACTCATTACAAACGTATTCAAATATTTTAAAAATATGATTAAATTGTCGTCAACTTATAAATTGCTTTGGAGTTTGAACAATGTTGTTTAATGAAAAGCCTCTTGGCGTACATACAGCAAACTTCCAAGAAGTAATTTTAAGCTTGTTGGAGTATGTATTTCAGTAATTACTCCTATTTTTAAAATTTCCTTAATTTTCTGTAATGAGTGAAATTATTTCACATAAATGTATTACTGTCATATTACGTTTCCTTTAAGGATATAATAGTTATACCTATATTAAGAACATAAATGAAAGTGAATAGAAACGCCAGGCAAAGAGTAATAAACAAGTATAAAGGAAGCAGTTGCATGATGATTACATATACTAAAAATTAATTATATGGTCTCAGTATTACAATATTAATTTCATTTTATTAAAACCAACTTAAAATATTTAAAAGAATAAATATTATTATTAAGAGACAATTGAGAAACTATAAATCATAAAGTACTACAAGTAAGAATTATAATAAAATTTTCTTTATTGATATACTTAATAAATAATCAATTATCGTATATCTATGTTTTATAGCAAATGCATGGTTTTAATAAATCATTGAATTTACAATCCTGATAAATACTGTACTTAAACTATTAAATTCTATGAATTGTCTGTAGCATGAAACATTTCCTTTCAACCAGAATTATTACGTATAACTGATCAAACATCTAAAAGAAATACATATATTCAAGAATGTACGTTCGAACTAGCAAAGAAACAGCACATATTTATTTTCTCTTTTTGGCAATCGGCAGACTGAACCAACTCTAAGTCTGCAGTTCTCCCCTTCATCCCTCCTTGTCCTTCCACGTTCACGATTGAACGTGAGGCCAACATCAGAATAAAACTACCAGGAACACAACCTCCATCACGTTAACGTCTCTCTTCCATCTTCCATCGTGGAGACCATTTATTTTAATCTTAACCAATGTCTTTTCAAGGTTCTTTTCAAATTACAGTAAAACTATGTGCACATTTTAACAAAATTATAATAATGCAGTCACGGCAGAATCCCTGAACATAAATCTATTATGTAAAACTAAGGCGGTAAGAACTGTATATTTCAAAATCGAATACATTACTTATACAAAATGCTCCATATACTGGTTCACGCATCTACAATGCACTTAAATTTACTTACATTGAATTTTATTGAAAAATTAAGCTCATTTTCAACTTTATAGGCAAAACCTAAAGAACAGTTTAAATAATGTTCTATTTGAAACGAGAAATGCTATTTTTGATGACATATAAAGTGTTCCATATTAATCAACAGTCGATTACAATTTTTAATTTAATTGGTTGAATTGGAAAAATCATAAATCGATAGCCCTGGGCGTGACTACAAAACGTAATATGGTTTTTCAAAACCGCAAAACTTCGACTATTGAGCGCAGCAAATGTCTGGTAAACATAGCAGCAAACATAATGTAAAACTTGTATGGCATGCCAGGAAGTTGCATGAACATTCAGAAGTGCTTGAAGTTCACGTTGCATTTATTGACCTCGTATGATTCTGTGTCAAGGGTAGCACAACATTTCCGGAACAGGGCTGCAATCTTATGTGATTAGAAAACTATAGTTTCGTTCACAGAAATTATGGTAATAGTTTATTAATAGTATTAAATAGTTTTTTTGAGAAATTTAAGTGTGTTGATTAAAATGAGATACCATGTGTCTAAATAAAACTAGCATTTCTAAACTAAAATAGAACAATAGTAAGTTGTAGGCTTCGTGTGATGTTCTACATACTGTTACCAAACAATGAATTTAGATTAAAATTATATCACATCAAAGCGCCATGTAAATATTCAACGGGAAATATGTATCTGTCTATGGTGTAGTGTTATTAACTCCGAAGAGAAGTATTTCATGAATAAAAGTAAATTACTTTTAGACTTGGGTGGTATAGTCCCTGAAGGCTGGCCCTACTTTTCTTGAACACTGACAAGCGAATCAATAATTTAACAAACATACAATTATTCGATATTATACTTGTTTTACACTACTGGGGAGATATTAATATTACTTAAAATTATAAAGAAAATCGTTATTTGATTAAATTGAGTTCCATGAATCACTTACTTATGACTTCTTCGATAATCAACGTTTTAAAGATCGCTGTTGGCAAGATGTCATCACGCAGAAAGTATCTTGTCCGATCTCTGAAAAATTTCGTTGGGTACGGCCTGGAGTATCCCTTTTTAAAGTAAACCAGACCTTTATGGCATAACATTCTAAGTGGAATGTAGATAAATTCTGTACAACATACGAAAGAGCCCCTTAGCCTAACCCTGTAGATTGTTTGAAAAGCCTGGTCCTGCTTTAACTCAGCTAGTTTAAACAAAAGTAAGTAGTGATGGGTTACACTACCCGAAAGTGAATATGTCTCTAAATTCGAGACTCTATTATAGAGGGGTGCGACTCATGTCAGATAGCAGAGAAATCATTGATTCATAGATGTGCCGAGAGACGTGTCGAAAGTGACAATTCAAATCAGACATTTACACAAACGGTCTTCAAAGTGGATAGTACAACAAAAACATAATGTGAACTTTGTTAGCGCCGAAAAATAGAGATTGTGATACGATCAGAACTTTAGCTATATTTGAGAAACAGTTTTACATTATAATACTTTAATTCCTGCACGTAGAGAGGAAATACTAGAACTTCGATGGTTTTAGTATTACCTACTCGTACTTCGGCTCAATAGCTGGTGTCATATCGCAACCACGTCGCCGCTGCAACCCTCGGATACGAACTGTAGGTAAACGGGATAGCAGGTCATGCTGACGCGTACACGAAGGTCATTGCTAATTTCTGATTGGCTCGCTCTAGCTTCCCCTTTCGGCTATAAAAGAACGATGCACTTCGGAGCCAGCAGCATTCGCAAAGCGCGTTTCAAGGACGTCGCTAGCACAGGAGGTCTGTAACCCAGATCCTGATTACTAGGATGAAAGTACTCACGCATCATCGCGGTCGCTTATCATGTCGCTAGCATAGGATGTCTGTAACCCAGATCCTGATTGATAGGACGCAAGAACACTCTCTGGTCAACCATTGTAACATTATCGAACCAGAAGACAACCCTTCTTTGGATTAGTTAAATATATTATTCAACATGTTAATCCATCTGTTGTGTTTAAAAACCACAAGCCCGAAACTCTTACGAATTCGTCCTTCGAACCAGATCCTGAGGAATTACAATCAAAGGGTCTGTACACAAGCTCTCAAGCTTGTACAGGTTTAAGTGGGCCGCCTATGTACATACACTGGACGACTAAAAATCGCGCCTATCTTTAAACATTTTTTCGATGAAAGTAAACATTTTTATATTGAAAAATGTGTTTTTAAATCTAACGATTGCATAAATTGTATTGAAAAATATTTACAAATAACGCAAAGACAGAAGTCTAATTAAAAGAAAAGGAAAAAACGGGTGATTATTAACGTACTTGAAATAATTTAGTCTCTGACTTTTTACCCGATTTTTAAAAATATTACTTTTTTTGTCCTTTAAAAGGAAATGTAGAAACAATAATAAAAATATAATTCCAAATTCGACATTTTTGCTAACAAAAAGGGGGTATTCTTTATGAACAAGTATATCGAAAATATAGAATAAAACTTGTGTCTATTATACTTACGTTTTTGAAAAAATCATTTTTGACAGTTTAAGTTTCAAGGCATTACATTATTAATATACATTGTAGTGTTTCAGTACAGTATTACAATATTATTGCAGTTCTAATTTACATACCTCTTATAAATACTTTAGTTGTGCAAAAACGCATTCACAATTATCATAATTATTTTATGCCAATATTATTCATAACAAGAACGCGAAAAAACGCATTCACAGCTTTAAATTCAATTCAAACTTTAACATAATGTATGTTATATAAACTTACAATCAATATCGAACATCATTCTTAAAAACATACATTCACATGTAAGGACTATTCTAATTTTCGCTTTCTCAATATTTCGGGTAAAGTTAAATTGTCTTTTCGATCGTTTTTCATTACGTATGACTTAAGACTTAATATTAATATCAGAACAATCGTGTACGTTTTCTTTAAGGGTGTTACTTCGTTAGACCTTATCCAACTTTAATCTCGGGTTTAAAACTAGAATTCCACATTACTGTGAATTGCGTCGTTTCGTTCCTTTGATATTTCCAGAGGGAATCAACGTAAAATTTCCTTTTAATATCGACTACGCATTTTTAGGAAAAAATAAAGACTTTCTGTAATTCCTTCAAACTCCCTTTCACCATTCGGGGACAATTTTCAAGAAACGACAATATCGACAATATTTCATACATGGAATTTATGATTAAGTTCGTAAGTTCTTCTCTTTTTAGACTTACATATAATATAACTTTCGTTTCCCACTTTCATAACCTCGTGCAATGAAAGAAAATTGAAAATTACAACACACAATTGTCACTGAGGAACAAATCGTTGCCCTATGCCGTTACTTTACCAGATACTGAATATTTCTACATTTCACGCATGTATTATATGAAAAGGTGCATATTCCATTTGAAAAAATAGAAAAAAATATGAGCGATGCTTATTCTAAAAAAGTAAAAGCAATGGAATATTGAAACCATCTACACCGCATAAATTAATAGCAAAAAAAGCAACTATATGGAACATATTACGAGAGAGCGCTCTACTGCAAGTCTCGTTGCACCCCATAGAAATACAAGCACACTTTGTTTTATATACAGAAAGCACATGTATATGCCAAGAACACTCTATCATTGTTTACCATAAATGTACAAACTAATTTTGATTTATACGTATTAAATTATATTATAATGTCATTGATGAATACATTAACATTATTTAATTTTAATCCGGGTCAAATTGATCAGCACGACTCCGAAGCAACGATTACTTGAACGGTGCACAGGGCTCAAACGTTCCTTTCCACAGAGCGTTGTCTGAAACTGACATCCAATTAAAGGCTTAACAAGAAAAATTAATCCAATTGTAAAATTCGTTAAGTTTACGTTTCCACCGCTTGAAAAGATGTTCCGATCTATGTTCTTTCTGGAACAGGCTACATGCTTTATATTATCGCGGAAACACACATTGAGTGTAGAAATGTCTCTGGCGCGATAAGAATCGACGGGTGACATCGGGAAAAGGGGCCTTGGATATAGCAGGGAGAAAGACAGCAGCCGAAACGGCGATAGCTGTAGGTATAGCCAGGCTGAAACTGGCAGGCAGGCAAGCAGCCAGGCAAAGGGGTTGAGCAGGTCTCTTGGGAGCTTGCTCGGCTCCCGTGTGTTACAGCACCGTCTCCATGGCGCGATCTATCGCCCCATTGACCGCTACTCCATTATCAGGATAGTAATGCTGTAACCCCGTATCCGTAACCCTGCCCTCTGTGTCACTCCCACCCCTTATTTTCGCACCCTGTCTGAAACCCCTTTCTCCGGTCTTATCGGAAAAAGTCTTTGTTACGAGTACCTAACAATGTCGGAAAATATTTTCTGGGAGAACTGGTTTATTGTCATGGGACAATCTTATGTAGTGTCTTGTTTCCGATCAACGATGCCATTCACTTTTACCTTCTGCTAGAATGTGTGCACGAAAGATCAAGCGCTCTGCTGTTTCAATTTCTCGAAAAATATAGTTATTTCATAGTTTTTGTATAGTTTATTGTAACATTAACTTTGGCTAACAATGTTTGCTTCTGTTACTGTGGAATGTGCATCGCAGATTTTAACGTTGAAATTAGGAGTATTAATATTAAAAGCTATATTAATACGTTTTTAAAGTCCACAATTCGTAGTTACACATTTATTGAATATAATTACATTGGTAAATTTGAAATAATAACCATGTCTTTGTTACTTTAATATACTACAAAATTGCAATGATTAATAAAAATACGTAACATTTATTTGCAATTGTGAAACAAATTATTTGATGTTCGATAATTTTCTAGTGTTACATTTGTCTTAAATTTTTCTACAATGCTCGTTTTCCCTTGTTTCATAGAACAATCTTTTATTAGGAATGCCCAACAATCCGGGAAAAATTTTCCAGATGTAATGATCTAGAAACGAACTATGCAGTCAGAATTTTCTTTCGTTGTTTCAATAAAACCTTTTCACTTTTTTATCTGACGCGATAAGAAACAAGATATTTTAAAAATGCTTCTCTATGCCTTTCATAATAACATCGATCGCAGTATATACTACTTTATATTATTTAACCCTTTAACACGTTGACGCCATAGTGAAAACGGCCATACCTAGTCAGACACGATATAATTCACGATTTTTTATATGAATCGTAAAGAAAGAAAAGATTCGAGTACTCAGTCGTGTTCTTCTCTCCCTGCATTATTGTTTCAGTATGAAGTTTGCTCAGAAGTTTGCGACAATCAATAATTATTTAATTAAATTATATTTGAGGTATCGGTCACCGGTGACCGCCACATGTACCACTGGTGGCCCACGTATCAATTTCAATTTCGTCAAATAACTGATTACCCCTATGAAATTTTCAGTTACATCTATGTTACAATGACAGTACAAAATGAGAAGTATATTGTCAAATAAATAAATATTTATATATTCAACAATACATGTTAACCCATTTTTGCCCAGTGTACTCAGTTGAGTACACCCACATTTTCGCCTGCTAGCTCTATCTATTGGTTGGTAGAAAATTCTCTTGTACGTAGATATTACGTTGAATGCTTATTGCATGTTTTCACGACGGATGACATCAGAATCTGCATTGGTATTATAGTAGTACTTTATTTTACATGTTTTTCAATAATAAATGCTTCTAAAGCAAGAGGGCCTGTTGCTTGGGCAAGAATTGGTTAATCAAAAGGTATTTTCGCGTGTCTGACTAGTTGCGGGATTTTCCACTGCGGCGCTGAACGTGTTAATGCGTACTGTTACAGAAATCCAACACTACGAATTTGATCTCGTATTTATAGTATCGCAATCATTGAAAAGACTAAATGCATAGTGAGACATTCCTGCAACATTGCTCTTTCACTCCTATATATGCTATGCCGGTTTATGATTCACGCAAAAGCGTGAAAACTAAAGGATCAACGCAACATGTCCCTTCCAGCGATGTACGTTTGGATGAAGTAGAAAATTGAATGATACAGACAACGAGAAATAGGGGTAAATTTCCAAATTGTATTAAACTTGTGTTTCAATAAAAGAAAAACGATCGTTCCAAAAAGTTTCACACGGAAACAATTGAAAAGGCACGTAATCACTGCATGATGTTCCATATCTACAACATCACATGTTTAACAATTCTGACAATCCCAGGTGTGAAAAGAATATTTTTTGTCATTTTTTATCAATAAAAGCGATAAAAATTACATAATGTCTTTTATTTATTATTTTTAAAAAAAGTCATGCATCAAAGGTTTAATCATTTTTTGGTAGTACTATACACTTATGTGCAATATTTGAACATCTAATTGCGTTTCCTAGTAAAATACTGAATGCAACGCAAATGGAGTCATGCTGACGTTAACATAACTTCAACACGATACAACCATATTGGCACGATCGGATATTCGAAACTTAGCTCGGATTATTACCGCGATTCCAAACATTCCCGCCATAACCTTCTAGAGTTTATGCGAAGTTTCTGCACAGTAGCGACGCAAACGGAATTTTTACCAGCAATGTTATCATGTACGAATCGTTTTTTATATCTTGCGCTTCCCGTTCCGCCTTTAACGTGATCCTCCATCGATTTATCGCATGATCATAAAGCAGGTATGCTTGATACTTCTGGGAAATTCATCGCTGACAAAAGCGATTTTCCAGAGCGGATGAAATTATTTGGCTGACCATACAGCTAATTCGTCTTATCGCGATTCTCAGTGCTCGTAAATACTAGAGACGATAAATAATGGAAGTTCCGCGTGTCTGAAAACGTAAATCATATAGACGATTCGCATTGGCCAATTACCAAGAAAGATATATTTTCACCAAGAAACAGCGGTGTACCGGAAATCTTCGCATTACTTGCAGAAACTAACAATACATTCTATCAGTTCTGTTTAAAGCACTCGCAATTATTTGAACACTGTTACAGGTAAACATAGAAATCCTGGTCTATAACGATTTGGATATTGTTATAAATTGCAGGAATTCAACGGGAATTAATCGCTAACGGTAAACAAGGAAAAACTGTGTAACCACAGATTAAACCGGGTAAACCTTGCAAACGTTACACATATCCATCGTAAACATCAATAAGCTGTCCACGATATTTCACAAATTTTTCATCAAAACACGGACATGGTACTGTAGCATATTGAAAACATAATAGCATGTGTAGCGAGTTTATGAACAAGAACGAGTTATTGGTTTTATTTTTATTAACGTCCCTTCGATGGTATCCCCCGAAACAAAAATAATTGGAACTGCTGCGAATCAGGTAAACGAGATATCCAATAATGAACATTATCGATGTGTGCGCGAATTTACTTCCGTATAATAGAATGACACGTTCTTATACATTTATGTTACGTACTGATTCGCAACATTGACGGCACATACTTTAGAAAATTCCTTTTTATTAACATTAGTTTTGTAATACTTTTCCAGCTTAAGAATGTAACATTTACTCATTGGCCTTCTAGACAAATATAAACTAGGTACCATTTAGTTAAATATTTTCGCGATAATATGCAAAAGCGCAATGTTCATGCCTTTGAATTTCGGTAATTATTCGAAAGTTTCTTGAGAATTCCTGATCATTTGTTATCGACAAATGAAAGTAAAGGCTACTACGAATACTTTTTCAATCAAAAAACTTTTATGCAAACAAAATGCAATGAACGTAGTTATATTTTGTAAGGATAGACGATTAAGTAAAATTCAAGTTATGTTTGAATATCCAGCAACCGGGACACCATCATTGCTCGCCAATGTACACTTCTTCTTTACATGGAAGTACATATTTTTTTTCTGTCGTATACGTAGTGAAATTTATATTCTTCGAAGTTCCTTGTCTCAACGATAATAGAAAACAACCTGTAAATATAAATAAACATGATTTCAAATGTAAACGTTTTACAACGCGTTATACAAAGGAGGAAAATATTAAATACACTTAAACGGACACATGTTTTATAAAAATAAACGAAATTTCATCTGTCTAAGAACTTGCATGGGTATAAATGAAAATTCTTTGAAACGTCTGCCGAGGAAGTAACAATCTAATACGAAGAACAGTTACGTTGCTTAAATTTCTCCTTTCGTTTACCCCTGCGAATAGGATTCAAATTTTATTTAAAACGATTTATGCCACTGTTTATTTTAATATTTTATGCCAAAAATGTATTGACACTTGAATAAAGTCATAAAAACAGAAATTGATCCTTATTGTATATATAATATCCCCCTTCAGGCTGGCACCGTTAGGAATATTTTATACGAAAGGTTTAACTTCGTAATGCCGTGTGGTGAACAACTTATTGAAAGACAAGTTTCTATGTTTATGATAATGCGTAACGACATACCCGACTGAAATGAATATAAACGTTATAGACTATGAATATTGTAAAGAGAATGGGTTATAATTCTAAGGGGTTCGTGAAAGTTGGTGGGTGATACGAGCCGGCCTCAGAGAATAACGTGAGCTTGCAGCCACAAGGATGCTCAAATTAATTACGAACTGGCTTCTGATTCTGCAGCAAGGTTGATTCTATTGTAGGTCTAATTAAATTATACGTGGTTGCTACACCCTTTATGAAGTTAATAAAAATCATCTTTTACTAACAAAAGAAATCGAGGTATTGAAACACACTTCTCTGTTACATTAGCAATTGTCACCGTCACTGGATCATTGTTTGAGCATTGATTAACTGTGCAGCTTCCCATCAGCGTTTTTATGATAGCATTATATATTTACATTGTTCACCCCAAGATAACTTATTCGGTTTCATAAAATCTATTTAGATTGGAGAAAATTTGAATTTTCCTTTTAAAGATTTTGGTATGTTTCTAGATACCTTTCTATTTTAAATATACATTTTAAATACCAATTATTTTTATTATATTTTCCACCTATGTCTTATCTACATTCTACTAAATGAGTCACATAAAATTACTCCATATTTGAAAATTACTTGCTGTTGTAATTTTCGAACGATTCTTCATGGAATAACGGTCTCGGAACAGGAGGCAATAAATATTGTCTTCCTAGCTTTATTTACATGTTGCAGTATATAAATATTATCTTCAACTTTTTTAAACCGAACACACTATATTTGTTTATGGAATTGGAAGGAGTATTGACTGTTAAGTACACAACTTTTATTTTTGTATCAATGTATTCTTTAAAAAATTCCCAGTTTTACAGAAATCATTTGTTACATATTTTTTGCTTACTATTTTAATTCTTGTGCATGATTTATCGGGAAACCTAGTTCTTCTGACACATGCGTGAATTCCAACTAATAAGATTATTCTTCATTTGTACACCACCTACAGTGATCACAAACGATGTGCATACATAGGAATACAGGAGCGGAGCGTAAGCGATGGATCAAGGGGGAATGAGAAGCGAACTGGAGGGAACTGAAATGAGGGGAACGTACCTAGAGTGGGGGAAGGCCGTAGCTTCGGTGGCCATCACTGCATTAAGACAATATGTGCCCGTGTGTAGGCTAGACAAATATCTTATCCTTTTTTTTAATAACTTATACATATCCTACTTCAAATATTAATTTGATTTTTAATTATCTTATCTAAATATTAATATAAAGATGTCACAGCAAAATAAACAGTATTATTATAAATGTCTGTATAAAATATTTGGACATACTTTATATAATTATAAGAATAAATCTTTGTAGGTCTATGCCAATATACAAGTCAGGGTCAGTCGCTAAAAATAAAAACAGCTGAACATTTATTAACTTTAAAAAAAGGTTACCTGCTCAAAGTAGCAAACATAATGGTAGAGACATTTTTTCTGAAGGTCATTTTGAAACTCATTTTACGGGTTACATTGGTATCATTCAACTTTTATCTAAAGTAGTTTTCGATATCACTAACAGTTTCGAAGAGATTCTTGTGGATCAATTTAAATAATAGCATATCCCGTATAAGTTAATACAACATTATTTAAAATAACGCATTAATTGTTCCACGCGGTTAATTTAATCGAAAAGTAATGAGATCATTATTTAGACATAATGAACTGTTATTATTGAGTAGTCGTATTACTGTTTCCAATTTTGTATCGGTAAAATGATTTAACAAAAATGTTTCATCTAATGTGACAGTATCTATAAGTCTTTATTGGAACGCTAATGCAATCAGGCATTCATTAGACAGTCTTGTATATGGTGATGGTTGCTCGGTCATCAAAATTGATTCAACGTTTTTCTTCATATGTTGTAGAGATGCAACGAGACTAATGATTTTCCTATAAAGCGTAACGACTGAGGTTAACCTATAAAAGCATGGCTGCGTGCAATAAATCTATGACTGAAAGCTAAAGGAACATAAATCATCCAATTAACGAAAGCGGGACTGTGATGTTTGAAATATCTCACGAATGGCAGGTTTCTTAACATTGTCCCACGATACTTTTTTCCGCAGAATGTTCCGAAAAATTAATCTACGTAAAACATTATGCAGTTCCATTAAAAAAGAAAGTGCATTTGCATTATTCAGATGGATTGTTACACTTGTGAGAAAATTATAATCTTCCTGTACCATTTAATTTTTTTCTACACTACCACCTCTAACTAAAATCAAGATGTAACCCAATCCGATTGCGTGGCTCACCCTGTACAAGGTGATAGACATCGTTTTGAGCATTTGTGACATAAACAGTAAGTTCGCATACTGTCGTAACACAGTCAGAATTTAAATTCGATTACTTTTCCGGTGTTCAAGGTCATTTGAAGCTCATAACTCAAGCATGCTCCAATGCATTTTTTAATCTACAAGAATATGCAACAGAAAGAAATATATGCTTTCCCGCAAAAGAATACTGGTGACTCTGACAGAACTCGGAAAATATCACCTCAAAAGGATTATTTTTCTTCCACGGTATTCCTCCTTCGACACCATTCAAATTGTGCTTTAAACATTTTTCATATCATTAAAAACAAAGGAGGCGTCTTGCATCTGGGACACCCTGTACATCGTGATATAACTAGTTCATTAGAAATCGCGTAAATAAAGGCATTCGTATTGTTTTGTAGCTCCATACAATACAAGCATTTAATTGAGATCGTAAGCATGATCCGCATATCATCCAGTGAGGAGTCGAATGAAATCAATACGGTATAGAACGCAGTAATAATTAATTTTACAGACAGCTGGGTCCACATTTAAAAAACTGATCGGATAATGCGCTATATACGAGGATACATATGCTTTTGAGAAGGTGCATGTCTGACAATGAGAATACGTTCAGATATTTGGCACACGAAGCACTGTTAGCAAGCCGATCACGTAGCTGAGGAAATCTCAACAGATAGACGTGAACTCGAAGCGTAGACTTGCAACGGTTCAGCAATCCAGACGGGAGTATACCTTTTCGGTCTCCGATCTAGCGAACGAATTCCACCGGTCAACCTTTCAACCCTATCGCGAAGGAAGGACCATTGTCAGCGAGTTTCAGGATGAGGTGCGTGACAGTCCCATAGCATCCAAATTTTTACCTTCGATCGCGCTAACACCAGCCTCTGCGCCACCACCATTTCTGTGACAAAATTTTAAAGCTTAAGGCATGTATGGATGTCACGAAACTTTAATAACAATTATCTGGAGTACCGGCGAGAGTTGATACCTGCCCTTGTGGGTCTGGGGCAGGACCCACCTGAACTACAATCCTGCAAAAGCGCATCAGAATCCAAGAGGCTCATCTCGCGCCCTCTCCTTCTAAGACACTCTGCACGAAATAATTTCGTTGCTGCTACTTTTTCAATACTTTACAGGGCAACGTGATATTCATATGAAATATCAACTGGAATAATTTCCTGAATTACAATTTCGTGTGGGCTATTAAATTTTTATACTTGTTTTAGAATTTTTTAAATTAACGTACACTGCCGTGCATACGTTTTAGGACTCTTGCCCTTTTTGTTAAAGAGGTGTGATACTTTACCTGTATTATTGCAAAAATTTGCAAAAAAATATTTAGAACAGTTACAACAGACTGATCAAATAAAAGTCATGTACTGTCCTTTACAATTACCATATTTGAACCCCATTGAGAAAATCTGGAATGAACTGGATCGAACAATACGAGAAAACAACACAAAATCAAAAACCTGCCTTGTAGAAGCATTTGCAAGTGAAATGGGACAAAGTGTAATATTACCAGAAATGAGAAACTCACTTATTGAAAACTGCACAACCAGAATGCTAAAGTTGAGGAAAACCGTGAAAGTATTAATTGTCTTGTCCTTTAATAATCTGTATAGCTTAATTAACACGACAAAAACAAATATATAATTCGCAAAGAATTTATACGAATTAATCTGCTTTCACGAAAGTGTTTACTATGCGTATACATTTTCCAGTAATTGTATTCAGAACCGTAAGTAAATGTATACATTTACTTGTATGTCTTTATTGTTTACTCTTACTAGTAAATGTTACTGAAATTGAGTGTTTTCACACAGATACATCAATGTTGGAAATATGTACATACATAAAAATAAGTACAATGTAGCAACTCAAATAAGGTTGTCAGACATCTTTTCCGGGTTTATGATCGTGATTGATTTTCAGATATGACTGAATGTGTCAATAAGACATTACTCACGCCAGACGCAGATGAGACACAGCTACGGCAACTGTCGGCGATTTATAACGGGACAAATACAGATGGAAAATTTCTTGAAGCGTGAGACGTCGGAAAAATTCTTCCGGCTTTCGACAGGCTTTCCTTTCAGGCTCCGTCGCATATAAAATAATAACGGAGATCGAGTGAATAAATGTTCCTTCAGTTTCCCACGTGGATAAGTGATACCTTTACAATTCTAATCACAATAAACTTTTACAGAAATTCAGCCATACCCTTCATATCTTCGCCTTATGCATGATAATCTTATAAGTGATTCGTGTTAACTTTGACACTGATGCTTATCTATTGGTAAAATATGTTAATTCTCCTTGTGAGAAGTACAGCTACATTGCAATCCTGTCAATGGAATGTACATGTATGTCGAGAAAGTTTCTATTACATAAGCACTCTCGAATTCAAGTAGAAATTTGAATATACATAGATTCTACACTTGTCTATAACAGGTATGAACTATTTTTTCATGCTTGCTGAGTTTCTTATACATTTGTATATATTTTCCTTCTATATTTTTTCGTATCTCATGTACACAAACCTTAGATATCGATTCCACTTCAGCATATTGAGAACCACAGATATTAAATTTCAGTTGAAATGTATTTATAAAGCTTTTATAGAGAAGGTTTTCCTACTTTTTAGGCTATACAACTCTTAACAATTACAAAATCGTTTACATTCCTGATATGAAGGTCGATTTTTTAAAAATATGTTTTTCTATACTCCAGAAATAAAAAATTCAAACCTGTTTAAGCGAGACGAAATTGTCACGTGAAATGTGAGTTAATGAGAGATGATATCAAAATCTGTCCTATAGTCGAATCACATTGTGAAATAATTGTCTGATGACGTTAAAGTCTGATGCGAGGCACGAAATTTCTGTCTGAACGCGCCTTAATGAAATTAAAGGGGTTCAAAATTTTACTCGAAGACAAAATGGAAAATCACTGCTTGAAATAACAAATGTCTATCAGTGTTTTTGATTTTGATTTCTATCGCCAATAGTGCTGTGATGTAAAGCCAATCACAATCGATACAGTAAGATATGGTACCAAAATTTTAATGGGGCTCCAGAGCCACAAATGTGTGGCACAAAAAAGCATTGGATGAGTACTCCATACTTCGTCTGGGCGCAAATCCATGTGAGACAGAATAACATTGCTTGAGTAGTCTATCCCATACCTCGGCTGTGATTTTGAATACCATACATGGCTTTATTGATTGTAGATAGCATGAAAATGTAAACACAGACGAGGTATGGAATAGACTAATTACATCACACCTTACGGGATTTCGAGTCAGACGATCTGAAATACCGACTGTGCCAGAAACCAGTGGTTTTCTTGTGCACTCCACATTTTAGAACGGTGACTTTAGGAATTACAACTGGCAAAAGGATAGAGGTTGGTTAGATAGTAAACGCGGGAAATGTATATCACATACAGCAAACAGATGGAGATGAATACACAATTTTCAAGCGCAACGAATTCTTACAAGAGCATCTTACATGTTGTTGTTTCTAACACATGTATCGTTTAAAATATTAATGGTATGGTACAGTTTTATATTATAATTTTTCGCTGAATCGAAGAATTCCGTCTGGCATGGCACGAAGGTTTGATACAGCCCTCCACAATTCTTAAGTTTTTAGCGAAACGAGAAGAGATACGCCGTTCTAACAAAGACCAGGGTGTTCGGCATGAAATTCTGCTTAAGATAGATTATTGGCTTCAAAATGAACCTGTTATGAACTTGTGGCGCTGCCATGTAAAGCCAATCCCAACCGATACAGTAGAATGTGACACGAAAATAGTAATGGGTCTCCAGATTCATGTGACACAAACATACATTGGATGAATGGTCTATTCTATACCTCGTCTGTGGAAGAATTATTGCTTAAAATAACAAATGTCTACGATTTCTGATTTGAATTCCCACCACTAATAGCGCAGACATGTAAAGCCAGTTCCAATCGATACAGTAGGATCTGACACGAAAATCGTAAGGGCGTCTTAGGACCCCCGAGCAGTGTGACTCAAAAATACATTGGATGATAGGTCTATTCTGTAGTTTGTCGATGATTGGAAGAATGGTCTATTCTATACCTCGTCTGTGATGTGAAATGCCTAAATTATCATCAACGGATAACTTCAAATACTAAAAGTGTAGTCACAGATGGCGTATGGAATAGACTCTCATCCAATGTATTTTAGTGTCACACGACCTGGAGGGTGCCAGCGCAGACGAGGTATAGAATAAACCAATCGTCTTATGGGACTTCGTCTTACACGATCTGAAATATACACGGCACCAACAACCAGTGGTTTTTAGCGCACTCTACGATTTGTAACGGTGACTTTAGAAACTACACCGGGCAAAAGGATAAAGGTTCAATTAGGTAGTAAATTCGGGAAATTAGCATCACATATAGCGCATATAGCAAGCTCCAGAAACCAGACGAAGACGAGTACCCAATTTTCAAGCGCAACGAATACTTACAAGAATATCTTACATATTATTGTTTCTAACACATGTATTGTTTAAAATATTACTGATTTGGTACGCTTTTATATTATTATATTTTTCGTTGGGTTATTCATCATTGCTGATATAAATCTCATAAAAATCGAGTAAACCTTAGTTTATACGAAAGTTATATACCTACGAATTTTGCCGAGACCGAATGCGTCCTTTTTTTTTTTTGATGTCACAGAATACTTTTCTTCGAGATACATTTGTTCCTTTATGGTTTCGCATACTGTGTGCATATTTCATGCAAACTCAGCTAACTGGCCACCGCGTTCAAAATCAATCCAGGAAACAATTGACGAGAAAATAATTAATAGCTTTCTCGTGTTTCTTTCTGGTTCCCCAGTTCACATATACTGATGCATTTTTTGTATATATTTCGGTGCGAATCAAAGGATTTTGTATATATTTTGCAATTTTTTGATATGTTATAATTGCGTGACAATCCACAGTTTAATAATTATGTACACGAGTTGTATGTGGTACATTTGTTCATTGCAAGATCTCGATACATGTATATAATAATTATTATGTGCAACAAAACGTAGCACAAGATTTTACAACTAATACTGTAAGAAAATGCAACGTTCAAGGTGACTGGAAAACGTCGATTGTCATAGCACATGAGGGTACCCGCTTCTGGGGACCTTTCCAACGAATGCGTTGCATACCAACGAAACATTTTTGGCAAACGACGCAGGCAATCCTGTTACGGACAACTTACATTTTCTTACATCTTTTTAAAAACCTTCTCAGAATTATATTAAATAATTAAAATATACCTGCTTACACCCATAAAAGTGTAAGACAAACTTGTATTCTGATGTTCTGTAATGGGTAATTAAAAGAATTACTTTCACTATCAATTTCATTACTTTTTCTGTAGAACACTATGTTTAATCATTGAATTGCCTAATAGTAATAATATGTTTCGATTACAAGATTTTAAAGGGTTCCCGTTTTAAAGACAAAAATTCGTATAAAAATGTTAACCCTTTGCACTCGGGCGATGTTTCAACATCACATTTTACCAACTTGGTAATCACAGACAGAATTTTTATGGAAACCTGACGATAGCTGTTTCTTCGAGTAAACGAAACGTCAGATTTTTTCGGTTCACACATCCATTTCTTCTGCGAAATTTCTCAAATTTCACATTTTATAATCTCAAAGCGTGATCGCTGTGAAAACGAAACATTAGTTTGTATCGATTTTACATCGATTTATTAGAAAAATTTAGGTCACCGGTGACCTTCCGAGTAGCCGGAACGAATTCTCTGGCCACCACAGAAGAAACCATCATTCTCTTACTAATGTTAGCTTTATTTACAAAAAGAGTTCAATGTGACAACCATGTACGTCACGACATTTTCGAAATCGATAAAGTAATGATTGCCTTACATCGTTTGATGAATCGAGTGATATTTTACCACATTGAGCCATCGCCTAATTACAGAATAGACCTATCATCGAATGTATTTTTCCGTCCTACGTTCGAAGAGCTCACAAGCTCTCTTATCATTTTCGTATCACATCCTACCGTATCGATTGTGATGGGTTTTACATCACGGCGCTATTGGTGGTAGGAATCAAAATCAGAAACACTGATAAACATTCGTTATTTCATTTTCTCTTCGAATACAATTTTGAATCCCTTTAATTCGTCATTAAGGCGGGGAACCACGATAAGACAGAAATTTCGTGTCTCGCATAAGACTTTAACGTCATCAGACAATTATTTCACAACGTGATTCCACTATAGGACAAATTTTCATGTCATCTCTCATTAACTCTCATCTCATGTGAAAATTTTGTCCTGCTTAAACAGGTTTGAATTTTCTATTCTGTCCACGATGCATCCAAATATCTTGTAGTAATGAATGATTTCTTCTCAACTTGGTTCTCATTTTGAAAGATTTGTTCTTATTCAAGTTTGAGACATGGCATTTAAAAAACAAAGCAGACAAACAGTAGCCTGTGTTACTTAAATTTCTTGTCCAAAGCACAGCTATTCTATTTAAATCTTTGTGCTCACATGTTTGTTCCATGTTTCTAAAAAAGAAATAATACGATTGATATGAAAATTCGTTTAATTTAATTGTTTATTCAAAATGATTTCAAACAAATAATAGTAATACATTTTATTAATAATAGTAGATTCTGGTGTGCCGTATGGAAATAATAATAATAATACCATCTAAAATTCAAGTTAATATGGTACTTATAATTAAATTAAGAATACAGATACATGTATATTAATACTACGAACCATAAAATAAATCCTGTAAGCCGACAGAAACGGCTGTCGTTGCTCGGTGCATCGTCTTTTGTTTCGTCTCGGCTCGCGGACCGCGAGCAACTCCGGTCGGAAAAAAGTGTTCGTACCTCCGAACCAATAGGATTTAATCAGTAGCCCCGAACCAATAAGATTTTAGAAAATCGTCGGCCGTGCAGTCTGAAAACTGTATGTAAGCGGCCGACCAACACAACTGCGAAGAATTATCGGTTTCTATCGTTCCTTGTCGTTCCCTATCGATCCCCACTGTTTCCTAACCGTATTTATCGTACTTTATCGATCTCTACCGTTCCCTATCGGTATCTATCGCTCATATTTCTGTCCCCATTAGTCTCTGTCGGTCTGTAACCTCCGAAGGAACAATAAAACAAAAAGGAACAATTCTCGCCTCCTGCTCTCATCATTTCTCCTACAATCCACACGAAATAAATAAATTACGAAACAACAAGAAAACTCACGTGCTATTAGTGAGTTGAAAAACGAAGTGGAGGCAGACGTAGGCCCTGCGCGTATACAGCTGAACCCACCAATGGGCGAGGCCGAATTTCCACTCAGCGTTTACTCCAGCAAACAACTCTGATTGGATTTCGAGTTTCCGCACTACGCGAAGAACCGCCGAGCTCTCCTATAAATACGACACAACGTATGGTCCCGAAGTCAGTCTTCCGCCGGCTACCTCCTGATCCTGATCCTCCTCTTCCTCCTCTTCCTTCTCCTCATCGGCTACCTCATTCTCCTGATCCTCGCCTTCCTCGTCTTCCTTATCCTGCTCCTACTCCTCCACTACCTCCTCCACCAGTACCTCTTCACGAACCTCATCCTTACCCATATCCTCCCGATCCCTATCCTCGTTCTCCACTCCCCATCGCCGTCCTTACCAGCATCCTCCTGATCACCATCCTCAGCCTCATTCTCCCCATCTTTATCCTAATCCTTCCGATTCTCATCCTCGTCCTTACCCGTACAGTCCTCATCCTCATCCTTATCCTTCCGATCTCCACCCTTACCCTTATCCTCCCAATTCCCATTCTTATCCTGATCCTTCCAATCCTTATCCTCATCCTTGTCATCATCCTCACGATCCTGATCGTCATCCTCATACTCTTCTCTCCCTCATCCCAGCAAAACTGTATCGCCGCCACCCACCGACCTTTAGTCTCCTCTGCCAGCAGGATCATCGCGGTTTCTTGGAATCCACGGTTTCTCTGTCGCTCACAATCAGATTTCGATCTTTATCGATTTCTATCGGTCTCTAACGTTCTCTATCGATTTGTATCGCTCATATTTTTGACCTCATTGGTCTCTATCGTATTCCATTACTTTATATGTCGATTTCTGTCGGTCTCTGCTGCCAATATTTCGTTCCCTACCGGTTTCTATTGCTCTCCATCGGTTTCTATCGTTCCTCGTCGTTCCCTATCGATCCCCACTGTTTCCTAACCGTATTTATCGTACTTTATCGATCTCTACCGTTCCCTATCGGTATCTATCGCTCATATTTCTGTCCCGTTAGTCTCTATCGTTTTGCATCGCTTATATTTCGGCCTCTGTCGGTCTGTATCGCTAATATTTCGGTTCTTAACGTTCCCTATCGTTCCCTGTCGTTCCTTATCGTTCTCTACCGTTCCCTATCGTACCCTATCGTACCCTATCGTACCCTATCGTACCCTATCGTACCCTATCGATCGCTGTCGTTCCTTATCGCTCTCTGCCGATCTCTAACGCTCATATTTCGACTGCTATCGGTCCTTGTCGGTGTCTATCGCATATGTTTCAGTTTCTATCGTTCCCAAACAGTTTCTGTCGCTCAAATTTCGGTCCCTGTCGTTAATATTTTGGTTTCTATTGGTCAGTACCGTTCTCTGTCGATCTTCAGCGGTATCTGTCGCACATATTTCGGTCTCAATCGTTCTGTACAGTACTCTGCCGATCTCTGGCGGTATCTGTGGCACATATTTCGGTTTCTATCGTTCCCAAATGGTTTCTGTCGCACATATTTCGGGCTCTATTGGTCTCTACCGTTAATATTTCGATCCCTATTGGTCTGTACACTAATCTGTCGGCGTCTAGCGGTACCTATGACACATATTTCGGTTTCTATCGTTCCCAACCAGTTTATGTCGTACATATTTCGGTCTCAATCGAACTGCATAGTACTCTGTCGATGTCTACCAGTATCTATGGCAAATATTTCGGACTCTGTCGTTCTCAAAGTGTTTCTATCGCAAATATTTCGGTCTCTACCGCTAATATTTCAATCTCTATTGGTCTGTATCGTTAATATTTTCACCTGTTTCGACATTTATCGATCTCTACCGCTAACATTTCGGTCTCTATCGTTCTTTACAGCACTCTGTCGATGTCTAGCGGTATCTGTCGCACATATTTCAGTTTCTATCGTTCCTAAACAGTTTCTGTCGCCCCAATTTCGGTCTCAATCGTCCAGTACAGTACTATGGCGATCTCTGGCGGCATTTATGGCACATATTTCGGTTTCTATCATTCTCAAACAGTTTCTGTCGCACATATTTCGGTTTCAATCGTTCTGTACAGCATTCTGTCGATCTCTAGCGGCACCTATTACAGATATTTCGGTTTCTGTCGTTCTAAAGCAGTTTCTGTTGCACATATTTCGGTCTCAATCGTTCTGTACAGTACTCTGTCGATCTCTGGCGGTATTTGTGGACATATCTCGGTTTCTATCGTTCCAAAACAGTTTTTGTGGCACATATTTCGGTCTCTATTGTACTGTATAGTACTCTGTCGATCTCTAGCGGCATCTATGGCACATATTTCGGTTTCTATCGTTCCAAATCAGTTTCTGTGGCACGTATTTCGGTCTGTATCGTTCTCAAACAGTTTCTGTCGCACATATTTCAGTCTCTATCGTTCCCAAACAGTTTCTGTCGCCCCAATTTCGGCCTCTGTTGGTCCTTATCATTACTATTCTGGCCTCTACCGTTCTGTATTGTCCTCTAACGGCCTCTATCGCCCTCTGTTGATAATACTCGGGACTCTAACAACGTCCATCGGTATCAGGTGCTTCTAGAAATAAATTTTCTCATTCAGCAACACCAAAAATGATATATTTTCAAATCAGGTACTTCTAAAAGTGAATGTCTTTCATTCAGGTACTCCAAAAACGAAATATTTTCGAATCAGGTACTTTCAGAAATAACTTTCTTCATTCAGGTACTCCGAAAATTCAAAATCAGGTACTTCCAAAGGTGACTTTTTTCATTCAGGTACTCTGCAAATTAAACATCAGGTACTTCCAAAAGTGGCTTTTTCATTTGGGTACCCCGAAAAAATAAAAATCAGGTACTTCGAAAAGCAACTTTTTTCATTCAGGTACTCCGAAAACTGAAGTATTTAGAAATCAGGTACTTCGAAATCTGACTTTTTTCATTCAGGTACTGTGAAAATTAACTTTTCGAAGTACCCGATTCGCAGACACTTAATTTTTCGGAGTACCTGAATGAAAAAAGTCACTTTTGCAAGTACCTGATTTTTGAATGTATGAATTTTCGGAGTACCTGGGTGCAAAAATTGGTTTTCTGAAGTACCTGATTTCTAAATGTATCGATTTTCAGTGTACCTGAATGAAAAGGTCAGCTTCTTGAAGTACCTGATTTTTAATTTTCGGAGTACCTGAATGAAAAATGTCACTTTTGGAAGTACCTGATTGGAAAATATATCATTCTTGGAGTACCTGGGTGAAAAAATTAACTTGTGTAAGTACCTGATTTGAAAGTATATCATTTTTGGAGTTCCTGAATGAAAAAATTCATTTCCGGAAGCACCTGGTACCCGATGGATGTCGTTAGCAACCCAAATATTATCAACAGAGGGCGATAGAGGGCGATAGAGGACAATACAGAACGGTAGAGGCCAGAATAGTAATGATGAGGACCAACAGAGGCCGAAATTGGGGCGACAGAAACTGTTTCGGAACGATAGAAACCGAAATATGTGCCATAGATGCCGCCAGAGATCGACAGAGTGCTGTAGAGAACGATAGAAACCGAAATATGTGCCATAGATGCCGCTAGAGATCGACAGACTGCTGTACAGAACGATTGAGACCGATAAAGATTGAAATATAAGCGATGTAGAACGATAGAGACTAACGGGGACTCAAATATAAGCGATAGATACCGATAAGAAACGGTAGATACCAATAGGGAACGTTAGAAACCGATAGCGAACGATAGGGAACGATGGGGAACGATAAAAACCGAAATATAAGCGATAATGAACGATAGGGAACTATAAGGACTGAAATATTAGCGATAGAAACCGATAGAGAACGTTAGAGGCCGATGGAGATCGATAAAGATGTAAATCTGATTGTGAGCGACAGACAGACCGGGGATTCCAAGAGACCGCGGAGACCCTGCTGATAGAGGAGCCTTAGGAAGTCGTTGGATGGCGTGGAGAGTGTGTTGCTGGGATGAGAGAGAGGAGAGTATGAGGATGACGATCACGATCTGAAGGGCAAAGATGAGGGTCGTGAGTATGATGACAAGGATAAGGATGGGAATCGGGAGGTTAAGGGTAAGGATCGGGTTGGGGATGGTGAGGATAAGGGTAAGGATGGGGATGGGGATTGGAAGGATGAGGGTAAGAATGGGCATGAGGATCGGGAGGATAAGGGTAAGGATGGGACTCGGGGGGATAAGGGTAAGGATAGGGATGGGGAACGGGAGCATGAGGGTAAGGGGATAGGATTCGGGAGGATGGGGGTAAGGATGGGCATGGGGATAGGGAGGATAAGGGTAAGGATGGGAATCGGGAGGATAATGGTAAGGATGGGGATGGGGAACGGGAGCATGAGGGTAAGGGAATGGGAATCGGGAGGATTGGGGTAAGGATGGGCATGGGGATCTGGAGCATGAGGGTAAGGGGATGGGAATCGGGAGGATAAGGATGGGGATCGGGAGGATGAGGGTACGGATTGGGATGTGGATCGGGAGGATGAAGGTAAGGATAGGGATACCGGTCGGAAGGAGATGTAGAGCGGCGCGGAGAGGAAAAGGTACAGGAAGCATTGGAGGAAGAGGATTAGGAGGTATTGGAGGAGGAGCAGGAGGATCAGGAGAAGGATGCCGGTCCGCTGCCGGCGGAAGGTTGACTCTGGGCATTACGTTGTCTCCCAGGTATATCAAAGCTTGGCGGTTCTATCGCGTAGTGGGGAAACTTGAAATCCAATCACAGTTGTTTTCCTGGAGTATACGCTGAGTGGAAATTCGGTCTCGCTCATTGGTGGCTTCGGCAGTATACGGAAAATTATGGCGTAAGCGGTATGCGCGCAGTGCGTACATCTGCCACCCCTTGCCGTTCTTTGTGTTATGATTCGTATTTCAACTCACCAATAACGCGTGAATTTTCTTGTTGTTTCGTGATATATTCATCTCGTGTTGATTTATTTTATGGTTCGTAGTATTTATATGTGTGTATTGTTTATTTAATTGTAAGTACCATAAGACGCTATTGTTAGTAGTTATATCTCAACTTATAAGTTGAGAAGAAATCATTCATTACTACAAGATATTTCGATGCATCGTGGACAGAATAAAAAATTCAAACCTGTTTAAGCGGGACAAAATTTTCACATGAGATATGAGTTAATGAGAGATGACATGAAAATTTGACCTATAGTGGAATCACGTTGTGAAATAATTGTCTGATGACGTTAAAGTCTTATGTGAGACACGAAATTCCTGTCTTATCGTGGTTCTACGCCTTAATGGAATTAAAGGATTCAAAATTTTATTCGAAGACAAAATGAAATAACAAATGTTTATTAGTGTTTTTGATTTTGATTCCTACCACCAACAGCGCTGTGATGTGAAGCCAATCACAATCGATACGGTAGGATGTGACACGAAAATAATAAGAGGGCTTGTGAGCTCTTCGAACGTAGGACGGAAAAATACATTTGATGATAGGTCTTTTCTGTAGTTTGTCGATGATGGTGCGCACCTTCCTACTAGCTATTGTAGTCGAAACTTCTGCGTATACTTTATTCTTCAAATGGCCCCATATAAAGAAATCGCGTGAAACGTCAGATCGGGTGATCGTGGTCGGAAATTAATAGGATCGTCTCGCCCTATCTAGCGATTTGAAAACAGTCGATTTAATATATTTCTCGCCACTAACGCATAATGTGCCGCCTTGTTGGATCCACATTATTTGACAAATCTGCTATGACACGTCTTCCAATAATGTCGGTGAAATTTCTGTTAGAAAATGTGCGTACATTGATTCAGTCAGTGGTGTATCGATAAAATATGGTTCGATAATAAAATTTCCGAATATACCAATCCATATGTTCAGACTCCATTTATGCTGATGGTCGACTTGTCTAAGCCAATGTGGATTTTTCACTGACCAATAGTGCGTATTCTTTAAATTAATGTTTCCATTGTTTGTGAATGTAGCATCGTCCGTGAACATAACAGTTTCGAAAAAATCATCATTTTAACGGAGTGTCCATTCACAAAATTCAGATTGACAATGAAAATCACTATCAGTTAACTCTTGAACTCTTGATAAATGGTATGGGTGAAATTAGTGCCTGTGAAGTAGGCGTAGAACGCTTTTCGCCTAATTCCAGAGTATCTTTCAGTTTCACGGGAGCTTACGGATGGATTTAATGTAACTGCTGCTGTGACTGCAATTTCGTTTGCATTGTTCGTCACTGTTTCTTTACGGATTGCTTTTTTACGGAATACATTTCCAGTTTATCGAAATCGTGCAACAACGCTGTTAAAAGCAAAACGAGATCGATGATTTCTATGAGGAACTCTCTCCGCATACGATTGTTCTGCGCGGCACTTTCGTGAGCCTCTAAATAAATTGATAACATGTCTACTTTTATTTTGTTGTATACTTCATTCTATAACGATAACGTTGACTAATTGAATAACACAGCTGAATGTTTAACATAAACAAAATGTCTACAGTAGGACAGTGGTTGCTTGTTTATGCTTTCGACGCGTAAGTAACTTGCTGTAGTATTCAAGACAGGACCAATAAATATTGAGGATTTGAAACAGAAAATAATAAGAGTATGCAGAAGTATTACAAAAGAAACTTTAAGGAAAGTGAGAATTGAATTTGAAAACAGATTGTACTATTGCCTACCACAAAATGGAGTAAATTTTGAAAACATCTTATGAAGATTGTGCAAAACTATTGTGATTCTTTGTATAATAAAAAAAGTAGCGTAAAAAAGTGGAATTGTTATTGATTTTACCTTATCATCTAATAATGACCAGAAAAATTAAAGAAGTTTCGTTTCTATTACTTAATTTTCCATTCTCTACTTTGGGAGTAGCAAAATTGAAATAAATTTCCATTTTATTAAATATCTTTTTAAGATGAACTCCGATAAAAAATGATCTACACGATAGTTTCTTCTTTCTCCCCGTAGAATGAGAATCTGCAAAGGAAAAATGATTTCCTTTTGAAAAAAGAAAGTTGGCCTTCAAATAACCTTAAAGACGTCTAACAAATAAACAATTAATAGGATATTTGTATTTCCCCTTCGAAACCGTGAAACTTTCGTATTCAACAGTTTTCTCGAAAATTCGACGTCTTCGAGATATTCAGACTTGAAGTTTTCAAATGAACACACGGTATGTTTATATTTAAAAAATCAAAAGTCATCTTAAAATCTCCGAAGCGTGTCTACCTAGCTCAATTTCGTTTAACTCATCTTATGTCCCCCTTGAAAATATACAACTTTACATTAATCAATTTTTCTCCACAGATATTAATATTGACGTAAATCGAGATGATAATACCAGGTGACACCTCCTGTATAATCGGTCCAGTAATAACAGAAAAGTTTAAAGTGGCTACGTGAGGCGGTTCTTCCCGTATGCATTAATTTTTAATTAGTTATAAAATAAAATAAACTTTATTGGACATATATTGATATATACGTAACAAGCTTCCGCAAGTAGAAATTTCTACCGCCTATGTCACATTCGCGTAACACGCGCAAGGAAATTGAGGGAACTCGAAAATTGAATGAAGAATTATTGTTTAAAATAACACATGTCTACGATTTCTGATTTTAATTCCTACCACTAATAGCGCTGTCATGTAAAGCCAGTCTCAATCGATACAGTAGGATGTGACATGAAAATGATAATGGGGCTCCAGAACTCCAAATCCGTATGACACAGAAATACATTGGATGAGTGGTCTATTCTACACCTCATCTGTGGTTAAAACAACAAATTCCTGTTAGTGTTTTTGATTTTAATTCCTACCGCAAAAAGCACTGTAATGTAAAGTCAGTCCCAATCGATACAGTAGGATGTGACACGAAAATGGTAACGGGGCTTTAAAGCGCCAAAATTGTGTCATAAAAATATATTAGATGATAGTCTGTCCTATATGCCGATGCCGAGGGTGTATTGACGATACAGTAACAATACTCCACGTATAATCTTTTCTATGACACTGATTTTTCACATTCGCTACCTGATCAACCTCGACTGTACTGTCCGATGTAGTTCCTAAAATCACCGTTATTAATTGTAGAGGGTGCAACAAAACCACCAGTTTTAGGTGTGTAAGAACTTCAGATCGTGTGACACGAAGTTCCATAAGGTGACTTGTCTGTACTATGCAATACAAAAATTGAGTAGTTGTGTTGCAAAAATAAAAATTCTTTTTCTCACTACTTTTTGCATTCTGTTAGACTATTTTTGTGATCGTTTGTAATGTATCTACAATTCCTAAAAAACATACATTTTCCAAAGTTTAAGTCGTTTTAGTATGTTTCAGTGTACGAAACTTGTAATTTCATATTATAATTATAATTATTACATGAAGCTGAGAATCGGAGTTGCATGAGTACTTTTGTTACCTATGTAACAAGTGTATTATGTATCATTATTTATAATAGTATTTTACATATTATTTACAGTAGTATAATAATTTATATAATAATAATAATTTATAATACAATTATAAATCAATCGTTATAAATTTAATTCTTTACGATATAAATGTGTTTCTCCCTATTATTTTGAATAAAAAGAAAATACGGTTTCAAGACATTTACTATTACAAGTCTGCAAGTACTTAAAAGCAAATAATGATTTCTCTTCGTTCTTTTTTTTAATACTCAATTGCCCACTTTTAAATACAATTTAAGAAATGTGTCTGCAAGAAATTTGCATGTATTATACATAAATGAAACATTAAATGAATAAAATCACACATGTACATTACATTTACATTTTGCAAGATCAATTAGTGGTTTACAGCATTTACGAATACATAATATATTCTGAAATCGCACTTTTATTCGGGTAAAGACCTGAATAAATTAATAAAAAAGTCATTCTATATCGTTAATTCCTTAAAACTAAACTTGTAATGTCCGACTGTGAGTCTTAAATGAAGAAATAAAATATTCCCATTAGTCCGGTTCACTCAAGAAAAAAAAAAGAACTGCGAAGACTTCTTTTAAGTTTCTTCATAGTAATTGTGACACATTTGTTCATTAATCTATCCACTACCGTTTCTTATATTTTGAAATTACATTGAAAAGTGAAAAATATGTAGTCGCGTAATGTACGTTAGTTCTGACTGCGCTGTGCACATGTAAAGAGAGAATTTATTGGAGAAAGTTCTGTGAAATGCGCACTGGCTGCAGATAACACATACACGTCGCCGTATATTTATAACTTACAATCAATCAAACTGTATCGAAGGTTGCGTTGCATGCAATTCTTCTCCACGTCAAGTAAGGTGATTGTCCAACACGTGAAAGTCACATTTTATCGTTTCGCTTTTTCCGATATTCGTTTTTCTTTTCCGAGCCATTCTTTTTTTCAGCGAATCCCGGGGCTACGGACGTAAGTGGAGAAACGTAATACGTTCGCATTGAATTTAATGATAGCGCGTCGAGGTGAGCGCTCGCTTGTTCACCGGCCGCACTTACACGCTTGTGCATCACATAAATTACCGAGGACATCCGTGCCATTTACAAAGCTGAGCCTTGATGAGTCAAATCGCCTGATTATCATACGTTTACCGTGTGCCGAGTTCTATAACAGCAGGCCGCAATAATGTGAGATAAATTATAGGCCCGTAATTCATTCCGTTTCTCGTAGGAAAAGGAAACGCTTATGAAGTTTTCATCCAACCGTCGGTTAGTCACACGGCTTCAGACTTATTTTAATGAACGATTGTGTTAATTGCTACACTCGCACGGCCATTTCAGCCGCAATATATGCGCGATCCACGCGATATAATCAAACTACACTCTGTCGTACGATCTAAATTGTGTGGTGATATGTAATCGTATATATATACACACACACACACACACACACACACACGATTGCATAAATAAAAATATGCCTGCAATTATATATTATTTATTAAACGATAAAACGTATTTATCGGATAAAAAGCAACCCCATAAGGTATTACATCTTATTACGACGCGCCTCGTTTAACGATACGATGCGATGGTATTCCGGTGTCATAAAATTAAATAGTGCATAGCGAAATGTTGTATCTTCTGCGAGTAGCTCGGACGACAGACAAAGAATAACAAGAGTGTAACGTGTTATTACAAATAATATACACGTATCGTGTGCGCTGTTAAAAAGAAGCGCTACAACGTATAAATCATGGCGGTTGTTTACTATATTTACGAGGAAGTATTGGAAGCAGTTTCCGTCATTTATTAGCACGAACTTATCTCCGACCGTTCAGCTCGTTCGTTTCGATTGGAAACGTCGAACGCGCCGGCTCAATATAAATTACGATCGCTATCTCTCGCCTAGTCACCATCCATACTGCTCAGATGCCCGCTCGGAATCCTGCTAATCCCGGGAGCAACTATCGATAACCTGGTTGTATTTTGCGTGTCAGCTCCTACTTTCCTTTCGGATCTCATTTATCGATCATTGCGAAACAATACCCGTAGATAGGTCACACTAGAACCCAGCTGAATTTATCAACACATACATTCATGTACCCAGCGTGTCCGCTTGACCATTGCAGACAAACACCAACTATTATACAATTTTTATATTCGACTTCATTTCAACATCGATTTATATGCTGCTTAAACTCCTACTTAAATATTAAACACATACCTTTCTTTTTAATTTTGTCAACGAATATTATTTTATGTTTCTTACATTTTTACTTATATAGTTAAAATTTCAATATTGTAAATGGAATGCACTGTTATAATCATCATGGGACAGAAATCCATATTTAAATGGAAATTCGTTGTTAAAAAACAGTTACTATACAAGTTGATCTTATTTTAGTTGAATCACTGTATCCTTTCATGACCGATATCATATTTTAAATACTGCACAAGGATTTTCTAGGCGTGTTACTAACGTTCACGTTCCGAATACAAAAATACAGTTACGTATGTTTGAAAATGCTGGAATAATTTTGAACAGTGTGCGCGATAACAAATAATCTGACAGAAATTAAATGAGACAAGACTGAGACTCTCAAAACTGGAATATCGATTTCGTGCAATGCAGCCTGCTCCGAAAGGATTTAGTGCAACACCGTTTATTAGCTCCTCCTTATCTATTGCTGTTCATTCATTTAGATTGGAAATGCTGAACACGCGGGCCGAGTATAAATTACGATCGCTATCTGCTACCTTGTCACTATACGTACTATTCAGAGACCCACTCGGAGCCCTGCTAACCCCAGCAGCAAACTTTATCACGTGAGAATTTGTTATACGGCGATCGATTTACATACCAAGACCTTCATCCTTCCAACTTCGGATTTGCTATCTACGAATTGATTTTCCTGCTATTGAATTATTCTTAATCATTTATAATTTGTACGATCATTCTCTATCATGCACATGAATTAACGTTATATACAGATTATCTACGCATTCCTTCACCAGGCGCATGCAACATGTCAGCGTATTAAAAACAGTACGAAATAATGAAGCATACCCTAACTCAATGTATAGTCCCAAGTATTAATAGCCGTATAGTGCAGTATATTCTACAGTAAAAAAATAAGTGAGATGCAAAGTATTCTTTAAAGATTTATTAAAAAAATGTAACAACAATATGCAGTTGCTCTTATTGCCAGTATGAAGATTGACGTCGTTGTTGAATTAAAATTGTTTAAAAATAAAATGAATTTTGCCAACGGTAGCTAGGGCATTTCCGTTACGGAATCCGTAAATGGAATGATGTAATTTGAAAATGTACGTAGCAAACACAGTTTATACGGATATATTATGTAAATAGTATTGTTCTATTGATTCTACACAGTTCCATGCGAACCATAACAAGAAGTCCGTATTCATTCCCGTCACAATTCACTTCATTGTTACAATTTTAGAACAAAGCTTCACATTGAAGTTTGGGGCACACGTAACTCCTTTTCTTACTTATACCTTTCTGTGCTGTTTTTTGTGCGAACAAAATATATCGATTTTACTTATTACAGTTATGAATATCGAAAGAGTCTTGACGAATGGGAACAGTTACAAAAGTTGAACATCCCTGGTGTCCATAAACCGGATTAACCCTTAAATGTTTTATTGGGACCGCAGCGGCCCTGTGCAACTTCAAACTAATAATTGTTTAACATGTGTTGATATAATTACTTGAGGATTTAAGTAATCCTCTGTTACCTCCTTATGCTTCCAACGCTGTAAGGAAAATTGATTCCTGTTTTATCTATTCGGTAAAAATAAAACAATTATTAGTTTGAAGTTGCACAGGGCCGCTACGGCCCCAATAATCCACTTAAGGGTTAAAATCTGTTTTCGAAAGAGTCAGAAAAGTTCGATTTCGTCAGTTACACCAGAAATGACTGATCCAGCATCCCGAAAGAAACGTCTTATTGTTAGTGCCGACCTTTAGCGCCATCTTTCTTGCCCGTAATTAATGCGAGACATCAATAACAATAATGTACGGCAACGACAGGACCTATCGAGCAAATTTAATTTTTTTGTATCGCACCGCGCGGTCCTCCCAACATCGCCGGCCTGAATAATTTATAAAATCTACGCGGGGATCTGTGGCCCTGTTCGGAAGTTAAAACGGCGCCGCTTTGAGCCTCGGGGGCTTCAGCCTTTATAATTAGGCAACGAAACGAATTGTGCTTGACGTCCATATCGACTACCTAACTCAAACCTGACTAACGAGCTTTCGTTTCCTTCCTACACACGTACAGGCGTATACACACTTGACTGCTAATAAATCTTCTACCCGTATCTTCGTCATTATCGGCAAACGTTTAACTTGAATGGAATCACGTGATCGTCTCTTTTGTATATATTCGTTAAAATCGTTTTTAGTGATTTATATTTTGTTAAGATTCGCTGAAACTGTTGTACGCATTTTGTGTAATAAAACAAATCGTTGTTGCGCGTTAATAAATAATAATATTGCCAAACCTGCAGTTAATAAAGCAATTCCACGCGTTGCAGGTTTATCGATTTAATAAAGTAACTGGAAAGTGTCTATCGGTTAATATTAACTGAACAAATGTTTACCCGTAAGATATCAAAAAAATTCGTGAGAATGTGCGTTCTTGAAATCAATATTTCTCGCGTTAAAGCGCGCACATGTTGTCACTGCTTTCAGTTTCATATAAATTGTATCACATTACTGGCACTTTCGAGCTTATGCAATACTTTTAGCGCAGTAATTGCAACAATTATTGTATGTCCCGAGAGGCATTCCCGTTTGCACGTTGCATAATACGAACATTTTGCTTTGACTACCGTTATTATCAGCTCGGTATTCACTGGAAACGCACACGATAGAATAATTAGTCGGCGTCGGAAAATGCGGTGTCGATTGTGAAAGGCGACGCCGAACAATGAATGGACGAAGTACTCGTAGATCAAGCATTTCGTTGGCGAATTAATTGGCCGATCGCCAACGTGTCTATCAACCGCGGGGCACGTAACGAGAGAGAAGAGAAAACCGTGTGATTATTATTTGCAAAAGATATATAAAGCGATGGTAAACGGCAATGCGGGAGAGTTGTTACTGACAGCAAACATGGCCGCCACCGCGGGTGCCCCAGGCTAGCTTAACAACTTCTCTCTTACCGGCGATGCAGCACCTTTTTGTGAATCGCTCGAGCATTATTAATCGCTTGATGCGGATTTCAAACTTATTACGCCGGCTGACATGACAGACATGGCCCGAGGCACCTTATCTCTCTGTTCCTCACCCACGAGCACATCGCGAATCAACCTTCCCTTGCTTCTACTATTTCATTTGATGTCCGAGCCATGTGCCGGTCCAATTGTACGCTCGCTCGTTTGTTTATTCCACTTCGAACTCGCAGGTTATTTCGTCCGGGGCTGTTTCAGGTGCGCCATAACTTTTCCGAAAAATTACTGCCTTGAAAGAGGGAAATAATGTTGGTCGATTCCGTAAAGCCATGCGGAACTGGTGGGAAACACCTGCGGAGTACGAGTAAAACAAACGCGTTTCCGTAGCAAGGATACTATCGTGGTAATTAATCACCATTGAGACTCTAGCGCGACTGCTCCTTGCTGTAACGTAAAATTAATGTTCAGGTATTCTGCACTTTCTTCTGCGAACTACGTAATTGCTTAAGGCAGTGTTAATTAAATATGTAGATGGTTGTTCTCTGATTGCTTTGGTAGCTGAATCGACCTGTCGATTCCTCGTATACTTTGATCTAATCACAGAAAATAATACATGTGGCATAACTAAACGTATTTTAGTGTTAACACAAGATCACGGAACCAGCTTTCTTTCGTCGTTACCGGTAACGCTGGACAAACTTCACCCACTTGGCGGTAGATGGCGGTATGTACAAATCAGAGAACGCCGAATAAGATTTTCTCACAAAAACATAAACGTAGAACATTATACAACTACGCCTTGATACCTGTATGATCATACAGAATCTGTGGTCAGATGGGAAACTCTGATATGGCCGCATATGACATAGATTTAGCCATGTGACCACAGAAGTACTCTTCCCTTTTCCGGTACAGAAAGTGCTTTCAAAAATAATTAGTATAGAGAACTTGCGTGTACTAAAGAGATAATACTTAGCAATTGAATTGTGTTTTATAATAAAAATAATTAAACGACTTAATATGATCAAAACGCTTAAAATGTGGATATACAAATATTAACTAATTTTCCTTTCTTCATTAATTTTGATAAAAACTTTCAATTGGGACGAACGGAATAAGTACATCGATACGCTATGGCCACAGAGACCTGGACAAGAAACTTCGACTATTCATTCAAGGAAGTGTACGTATAGTTTCGTTAAAAAGTTCTTTGTTTGAAGGAAATTGCGAAAAGAATTCATTAGACTAAATCGATTCGCCTTGACAAGGTAGAAGTCATACGGCTAACTGAAGCTGCCGCAACCCAACAGAACAAAGCAGAATACAGGACACGGAGAATAGGGGGACGTCCCAAGAGACGTGTTCGTAGCAAACGCCCACGAACGGTGACAGCCAGCGAAGATTTATGACGCTATAAAATATCATTTGTATTTGATGTCAGAGCGAAGGCTTGATTAATGCACTGCCGAGCGCACAATGAATAACTGACGTGTTGTTATAGTAACATCAATCTGAAAGAAGCGCGGGGTGAGTCGGTACCCCGTTGATAAATTGTGTAGATTGGAGTTGCTGTTGCTGAGATACGATCAGCGAGCCTTCTACGATTCAATCATTAATGCTCTTTCCCTTGATAGAATCGTCGTGCATTTAGTAAATTATTCTTGTAACGGCTGTTCTTATTGAATCATCGAGAATTATCAGAGCGGAGGTATTTGTGTCATGAACTTTCATATCATTTGATTCTTAGTCGATTATTCATTTTCAGAATCTGGAAAGGTGTAAAAGTTACTTTCTCGCGACTGCGTGCTTTTATGTAAACATTCATTTTTCTCATGCGAATAGTCAGTATGAAGATCATACGGTATATTCTGTATCCTGTTAACTGGGTCACTCGTTATGCAGGAACACCTACTGTTTCTAGTTAAAAATGAATAAAAATCACAGATAAATATTGATCAGTAAATATAGTACGAGCAATTACCAATCGCTCATGGTGGAGCAATTTTCACGGGTCGAGTTGCCTCATCGTCCCCGGTTAACAGGACAAAGAATACGCGAAATAACGTTTTTGCTTTATAATTCAGAAATCCATTACTTGAGTCGACGGTGCGAAAAAATTTCTGACGATTATACCGTTCACTTTAAAATACATTGTTCACGAGAACCGCATGAAAGTGTCGCAAAGTTTATGACACCGGCGAGATGAGGAACCGTATTCAGTTTGCCCCTTATAACACAATCATTAATCACTTACCAACAATGATTTTATTCGCGGCGAGCGGTCCGGGTGTAACGTACCGTGAAGCACCCTGAACACTGGGGACGATACATCACCGCGATATGTAATATTGCTCTCGGCCCCACAAAGAAAGAGAACAGAAAAGAGTTGTCCCGGTTCGACGCACAGCCATCGATCGATCGTCCTATTGCCGCGAGCACCGTCAATCGATCTTCTTGCGCGCGCCACTTTCAAACCATGAAAATGCTCTTGCTACGAAATGCCAACAAAAAACCATGAAACATGAAAGAAGATTGATTCCTTGTGTCCATTGTATTGCCGTGATTTATGCATTTCCCATCTGTACAATGTTGCCACGGTATCCAATGTCGACGGCGACATTTCGTGGAAATGGAAATTAGAGTGTCAAGCCGAAAGAAACAAAACTGATGTACTTCGAGTTGCATTTTGATGAATGCGAATATTTTTCTGCAAGTCATACGAGATCCTTTCAATTACCCTGTTGTATATCGATGAAATATAGGTGTGTTTCAAACAGTGCATCATTTATTAAATTTGGAAATCCATTAAACGAGAAAGTGTATGTATAATTAAATAGTATTATGAAATAGTGGTGTCAATATTTCACTGACTGAGCACACGTTAATAAAACTACATATGCAAACAATAAACTCGACATTACGTTTCGATTATCTGATGCTATGGTCGCTGCATCGGGCCGAAAAACGAGTTATGTTCATGGATTTTCTATATTCCAAGCGTGAAAACAGTAAAAGGTCGATGTCACGCGGAAAGCATAAAGCGCCCATGATGAGGCAAAAGTAGTCGAGGGTTACTTTATTGTATATGGGCTGATTATGCACGTAAATATTTCACCGGGGATGATTCTTGGAGCGGGGTGAACGAGATTATGTGGAAGGGCCAAGGAAGAGGGGTACGAGTTGGAGGGGAAAATAGCGGTAGGGAGAGGACGGGGATTTACGCGTGCAAGCCTGAACGCCCTTTATACGTCGTCGACGCCGTAATATATGACACCTATAGATCACAATTACGTGTAATGGCGCTCACTCTTGTATTCATGGCGATATTATTTCTGGTTGCCTTCCACGGTCGTCGTCGACTCGATCCCCTCTTCCCGTCTTGTTCGTACGAGACTTCGGTCCGTATGCTAAGCAGCCGGTAATTCTAGTTTGATTTACTTGCCCGTCCACCCCGAAACTTTGCGGCAAACGGCCGTAGCGTACTTCCAACCCCGACGGGAAAGTGATTACGCTGGATTGGGCGATAAGTCTTTTACAGTCTTTGTTCTTTACTGGCCGTACGGTAGCGTAAATTACACGCTTTGGAATGCGTCAGAATTGTAAGTTTTATCTGCCACAGTTTTCAGGTTATTTTATTTGATGCTTGTTTATTTTTCAACAGATCTACCACCTTGATTATTACCGAGAGTGTTGTTTCTGCTTCGTTTCTTAATTTTTTGAAACAATACTGAACTGTATATAGGCTGTATAAGTAGACTTTTAACTCAGAGAACAGTTTTTTAAGTAAATTGTAAACATAATTAGTAAATATAATTCAATGACCTTTAATTGAAATAGAATGCTAGGAAATTAATTGGTTGTAATCGAAGAATTTGTTCATGCACCGTTGCTGTGTGGACTTATTAGAATTCACTTACGATCATTAGAAACACATTGTTACAAATGTAAATTGCAAATTACAACAAGTCATACATTTCTGATGCTAAATTCCTGTATATTCTGTTAAATTTGCATTATTATCTATATTAATTCCTCCGAACATTTAACATCTACATATCTACGTACTGGTTAATAACATGTTTGCGTAGCGAAAACTATTTTTAAAAATGAAGTTGTTTTTTCCATTCAGTCATGATAACACTGTTCAACACATTTTTAGACTTTTAACACTGAATAGGCGTTTATGATAGATTTTTGTGCGCTGAATACGAACCTACAAATCATTTGTTTCCCTCGCTCTCAGTCTTTGAAAAAATCAATTTTGAAAAAATCAATTTTGAAAAAAAATGCATATTTTCAACTTCAAAGATGGTTCATGAATTAAGGGTAATAGTTATTCAGTTGCCCTTTACGCGAAATGATTCTTTGGATTCTCCCGAATAAAATGATATCAATTATTATAACATTATGAATACTTAAACGTGTTTAAACAATGATCAAAGTGAAAAAGGCACTGAAAACCCACCAATTTTTGCGAATATTTTTCAATTTATTTAAAAAACTAAGGGTCTAGAAGGAAATCTAACTATCCTACGCGATAGAGCAGACCTTTTTCCTACGGAAAGCATCAAGAAAATGTGCAAATCCTATTTTGTTTTCAATACCCAATCCCGAATCCCAATCTCGTGTTTCAAATGAACCAGTTTTACAAAGGCGTTGGTGAAGTTTTTTAAATAATGTGTGTGTCAGTATCTGCCGATTCAGATATTTTTTCTCGAAAAGCTTCCATGCTGCTGCGGTGCTTCCATTGGCACGTTCATACATGAAGTGCATTTCTGCCATTTCTTGATTCGAGTAATACGATGCCATTCTTATCTCACTGTGGCAGTTTTGTATTAACTTTCTGTAACTGTTCACTGGCCGCGAGGATATGTACATAACTAACATTCCTCTGGTGCAGCTTAATGATAAGATAATCCTGTATTATGATATGAGTGTATAAAGTGGAAAGAGGACAGATAATTCCTTGTTTTCCTGCCATGATAGGGCACCATAAGCGAGCAAACCATTTACTTGAGCCGAAACGAAAAATTGTATACAGTTTCTTGAAAATATTAATTTTTTGAACGATGCTTATTAGAACTTTTTTTCTTACATCGAGCGAGTACTGTCTGTCCTTAAAGTTCTGAATCCTTTTTTCGCCACCCTGTATACATGTACGTACGTGCTTCTAATTAGAGGATAGATATTCGAAAGATAAGTCGGACATGTCGAATTAAAAGAACGGGTAATACCAGACTTTATGTATGAATCGCTTTGCGCGTGTTCTCCGACGTATCACATATATCAAGTAAAATCATCAACCAATTAGTTCAAGCAGTCTGCAAAATCCGAAGATAGCATCAGGATTAAAAAACGCGAGTACTTGTTACCGACCGTTGCACGAGAAATATGAGTGAGTACTCCTCGAAGACCAATGGATGCAGTTAACATAACTGCAAACGTGCTAGCGTAACGAGACGTCATTAAAGATTGCAATCCTTTACATGGAATGGACGTTCATTGAGCAATATGACAACTAAACAAAATTCACTTTATCTATGTAGCTCGCGGAGTTGCATATTTCAATGTTCAACTAAACCTCGAAGTTAATGTTGTTCATTAAATATGAATTAAGTGAGGAGTTCCCTTAACCCTCGAAAGGCGGATGGTTTCACCGACATACGAGGCGGATGCCGGGTCCAAACGGACCCATAGCGAAATTTCGCAATTCACGTCTTCCCGAATAAGTAAAATACATTACAATGTTATCTCCTTACATTTACATACGTTTTTTCCTGAAGATATCTATTATTAACTATTATTATCTTGAATTCGTTATTGTTATCAGGAACAAGAAAATATAATGGCCGTATTAGTAAATATTTATTCTGTTCCAGAATAAGATACGCAACAATATTTTTTTTCTCTATTGCATGTATAGAACGTGTGTGTCTGCGACATTTATCACATTTTTGTCTATTTTTGCTTAGCTCTCACTCACCGTTGTATGGGTTACTGAAAATAAAATGCATTTGACGCTCGTTGAAAGGTGGGGGTAACGAAGTGTTTTATTTGAAACGAGTGTTCAATTAATTTCGACCGAACGATCGCGATTTTGAAACAAACGGCATGCGACCGGGTCCGAATGGACCCGGCATCCGCCATGGCGAGGGTTAATATAAGAGCAAGACTCGCATAATCGCTTAATTTTCATCGTCTAACAGCGTTCAGTATTTTTGTAGTGGTTATTATATACAACTACACCTGACTGTATATAATCGAAAGAAAGTTGAATAAAAATATCAATATCGTTTTGTAGGAACAACACCGTGCTCTTTGTAGTCATTCATTCGAGTTAATCACGTTCACGGGGTATTTAGAGGACTTCGGGAGCATACAGTTCTTGCAAAAAGGAACGAAAAATGCTTAATTAAAATAGATCCTAAAATTAATTGTTTAGATGTTATGGCTCTGCATAAGTACTCTGTACATTTATACGATCCGTGCGGAGAGCGCCCATAGGCATACGAGTAATGTACTCAATAAATACGTACATTTACCAATCATCTACATGAGATGCACAGTTTCGAAGGCCCAGATGATGAGCACAGTGGTTTCTACAGAATGAGTCATCTAACTTGAACATCTTAACTATTTTTATTGAAAAAGTTTTAAAAATTTAATGTAACGACCGATTGTATAATGTAGCAGAGACTTTGATATGTATTCCAGAATTTTTTCAGATTTCTTGGAACTCTAGAACAGTACTAAAATTAGACTCGGACATAAACGATCCAGTTTGCCTACGGAGTGTGGAAAAGTATGTTTGCCTACGAAGGGTTACATTACTTGTAAAATAACATTGTAATGTCTGTTGTATGGAAAAAGCTGTCGAATAAAAGTTAGATACTATCAAGGGGGGACGTAATCATTGATCTTTGCACCATATAACTTAATACGCTTTTCCTCAACTTTAGATACCCTTCCAAACTCCAGAATGAACTGTCTGGAGTTTCATTTAAAAAACTCAGGGTGACCTTCATATTTCGACAAAAAAGCAAAATTGAAAAAAACAAGAGATTTAAACTAGTTAACTTGGGGGCTGAGTCTGTATAAGTCTACGTTGCCTGCGGAACACTCTTTAGCTTATTTTAGATGTGCGTTTACTGGGCGTCATGGACGTCTTCCGCACGGACTGAAGCATTATATTGAACGCTTATGAGAGCTCATAGCATTTATTATTTCTCTTTATGAATACTATACGCTCATAAAGTCTCAGCTTCTCTTTTAATAACCTGTATTTCGCAATCAGTGTTTATATCAGTACTTCGAGTAATTACGACTGCAGTAATTACGAATGAGTAAGTATCGGATTCTTCCTTAATAAATGTCACATTATCGTGTCAAGCTTTGAATGACGTTAATTCAGTTTCAAATAAAAATTGCTGTTTCAAATAAATTCGGGTTCTCAATGGCGGCGAATTCTTTAAGGACACCTTCGGCAAGTTTCTGATCTCAAAGAGCTTTCTTCCTGAGACAATTATCCAGATGTTAAAAAAAAATGGTAGTCTGTAAAGAGTAAATGTGGCATAGACGATGGACGGGCAAAGTTTTATATCGCGAGTGAGTATCCTTTTAGCTGCTGTACGTCACTATAGTGGTTTCCGTCTATGTCATCTTCTTGGATGGTACGCCACTATAGTGGCTTACCGCTGAGTTCTCTTTTTGAACGATATACCACTGTACAGACTCACTTGTTTTCTGAAAGTCGTGTACATTACTTATATGCCATATAAATAATTTAATAATTTTATCGATGCAATTTACATTGCTTGTTAATTACGACATTTATACGTCGTTTACGCACAGTTCACGGAGGAGCTCTCCGTACAGGGGTACAGCTCCGCGGCCAGCCCCGCCGTAGCTAAAAGGTGAAGCTTTTGAAAAATCAAGAGCAAAACGTTTGGTCGTGTGTTATCGTGCAGTAGAATTGGTTCTTATCAGGTCTTCAGACATTTCAATCGGTTACACGAATTCGTTTCAGCTACTATATTATCATCGAGATTAAACAGTCTATAATACTTAACACATTGTATGCGGGACACGTACTAGTACGTTTTTCGTATATTCTCGGTAGTCTGCGGGACACGTACTAATACGTTTTTAACATATCATCGGTTAAAATGCGGACGCGTATCTCTATTTGCTACAAAACCGGAACCGTGTACACAATCTACAAAACGAACACCAAAACTTGATCCTACTGGAAGACTATACATGGATATGAAGAAGCATAAATTAGACAAAATTGTAGCAACGTGGAAGAAAAAAAACCACGACAATGTCGGGTGTGTGTGGCCCATAAGAAGCGGAGCGAAACCTGCTACATTTGCAAGTTTTGTTGTACAGCGAATCATGCAGGAAAATGTTATAAGCGGCATCACACTACGAAATATTATTAGAATTTTCAATATATTGTTTTGTACGAGATCGTTGTCTTTTAAGTCGCTAATAATTTAATAGTCAATATTTTTTGTTTTAACCTGCATGAAATAGTATTTTACCAAATAATGTCTTTTGATGGTAAGATATCATCGAGGGAACGGTTCATGGTGAGGACCTAAAACAGATCGAATGTAAATTCACAGTATATTAGTAATTAGAGCGATTTTTTGAAATCCTTTTCCGACGCAGTCGAATCGTCAAAAATACCCCGCGCCACGTAGGTTGAAAGACGCAAGACAGCCCGCATACAATGCGTTAACAAAGAGTGTTAAATACCACCAGACCGAGCAAAATCTCCTGGTGGGGCAGTTCTAAAAACCGACAATTATTATGGGAAAACCTACTGAAATGAGGCATAAAGGTGGTGAATCAAAAATTCTAATTTAAAGCCTATGCGGTATCAGTGGACGCGCATTCATGTACCACATTCTGCGCGATCACGGAAGACGGGGCAATGCTCGTGAATCACTGCGCGCGAGTACATTAAGCGGCACGGTAATTGAGTGAAGCGCCGTGCGTCGCGGCGCTTCCGCAACGGCTACTCGAAACTCGGCTACGTTTCAGGCAGTACCTATGGCGCTACTTGTCGCCGTCGGCAGTGACACGTGTGCGCGTGAGAATAATAACCACATACACGTTTATATAGTCCGGAGATAACTATTCTCTCGGTTCCCGGGAGTAATGTTCCATTGTGAATTGGTCGTAGTGAGGTATAGCCTGTCGTCAGGAAAGCGACGGTTAGTTTATTTCATTTCAAATACTCGTTCGCTTTGCCTGTATCGACGACCAACGCTCAATGAGACCAAAATTAACGTGGCCTGTGTAATTCTGCATGAAAGCCGTAACGGACATGACTTCTCATGCAAAGAATGTCGAAAAGGCTTGGTTTAAAAAAAAAAGATCAAATGTTCGTTGGACATACGGAGCTCAACACGTTGAACGCCGCGTCAGTCACCGGTGACTGACACCTCCAATTTAGTTTAATTAAATAATTATTGATTGTCGCAAAATTTTGAGCAATCTTCATACTGAGACAATAATGTAGGAATAGAAGAACACGATCAAGTACTCAAATGTTTTTTTTCTTTTTGATTTATATAAAATATAGTAAATTATATATTGTCTGATTAGGTATGGCCCTTTTCACTGTGGCTTTCAACGTGTTAACACATTGACTGCTACAGTGGAAACAGCCATTTCTAATCAGACACAATATAAATTGCCGTTTCGATTGTAAATCACAGAGAAAGAAAATGTTTAAGTACTCAATTGTATACATGCCTTTTATGCTAATCTTGCAATGTAAAATTCGCTGAGAATATTGACAAAATCAGTAATTATTTAATTAAGGAGTTAACTCATATTGGGCAGACAACGTGTTAATTCAATAATTATTGATCTTGACAATATTCTCAGCGAATTTTACATTGCAAGATTAACTTAGAAAGGCATGTATACGATTGAGTACTTAAACATTTTCTTTCTCTGTGATTTACAATCAAAACAGCAATGTATGCCGTGTCTGATTAAGAATGTCTGTTTCCACTGCGGCAGCCAACGTATTAACTAAAAGTAAAATGATGTTTCTGTGGATGATGTGAGTCGGTTCAATTCTAAAGCTACGTGCAAACCGAGCAACAATCGCCGGAAACATGTGTCCAACTAGTTGCCAACAGTTCTGTGGGTACACCGATTTGTACCTCGCAGTTTGCGCCTGGCAACTTGTATCCGCAACTTATGAACAACAATGTTGCATGCAAGTGTAAAATGAATTTCGCATGTTAAATTAATAGGAGCGAATGGGATCGCCTGTATGATTTGCGTGTATCAGGAAGGGAGCGAGTTTGTCAGAAAGTACACGAGGCCAGCGCAACTGTAACCCTTGCACTACCGGGGGGGTTACTTTGTGTCCACCATATTATACTTTGTATATTTATTTTACTAATCAGTCCGTTCAAAATTCGGGAAAAAAATACGTTCTTTTTTCTACTTTATTCCTTTACTGTGAAATGAAATTTCGAATAATTTCCATGTTATAATTACAGATTAACAATTTTAAATCAATTTCAGGTAAATATACAGGATGTCCCAGGCTTAAGGTGCCAAACTTTATCAATATATTCTATGGGTCTACATAAGAAACAAATGTTATATAAACATAGGTTGTTTAACGTTTTATTAAAAAGTTATAAGCCCATAGAATATATTGACAAAGTTTGGCACCTTAAACCTGGGACATCCTGCATATACATTTGAAATACATCATTTGAATGAATATTAAACAAATTATAATTAAGACCTTTGGTACAATCGGTTAATACAGATGTTTGCTGTCACAATTAATATAAAATAAAGTACTAACAAACTATAAAAACTTTCTGCAGTTTGAAATGTCTCATTTTTTACTAGCTTTTGGGGGAAGGATATAACATTCGTCAAATTTAAGTAAATATATAACTTATAAATCGTTCACAGAATGGCACTTTAACCCTCCTAACACCGGTTCTTCCGATATTATTGGAAAATTGACAACAGGAATCGAAGATTACCTCACAGATCTATAAATGTGCAAAATTGGAAAAGAAATCTATTTGAAGGAGGGAAGTGATTGTGTCTGCTTTGAATAAGCTTGTACACTGTGTCGATTCGAAGTTTGCATGCATGCCCGCACGCGGTATAAACGCTATTGTTAGAAATTTACGAGGAAATGACCCTTAATTGTTACATTGAAAAGCGCAGTCTGGCGAACGGTCGACCGCGAGAAAAACCGTGTGAGCTTGTCGTGGTTGTATGTGTTATATGCATCTAGCGGTACGTGCGGACGCACAAACGAATCACTCACGTTTCCTGTAAATTGCGGATTCATGGTTTATCGGCGTACGGCCGAAACGTTTTACTGCTCGGCGATGCGCGATAACGCCACGCTGACAGCGGAATGTCCCGGCCAAAATGAATCCAGCGAGTACACGCGAGACGCATATGCGGGAAACGTATTCCCCAGTGTTTTGTTTTTCGCGGGCGTGCCTGGAATCTCGGACATAGCCAGTGGTGTAGAGCGAAAGAAGACCGACGTGCCTGGAGGATTTGCGCCCATTCTCCAGAAACAGAAAGACGTTACTGCTAACAGTGTACTGTTGTTGATGCTATTCTGTCACCCCGGCCGAATGTATGCTACGGTGTAAGCTACAATGTATGAAGATGGACACGTATGTATGCCGCGTTAAATATTCTTTCTGCAGGCATGCCATTGCAGCGTACCACGTTAAATATTCCCGCATATTCTCTAGACACGTTGCAGCGACACGCACGCACATTACTCTTGATGCAACGTTATGAAGGAATGACAGTCCACGATTTTATCTTCATTGAACGTAATGGTCTAAATGCTGCGTACCTTCTGTGCTTTTTTTACTCCTGCGGCAGGCTAACAGATTCTGTTGGAAGGATATATTTCCATTAGAAGAGGACGCCATGTTAATTTCAACCTGATTGTGAGAAGAATAACATAATTTGAACTAGTGAAGAGATGCCGTTTATTTTCTTTCGTTTATTATAGTTTGAAGCGGAGTAACAAGAGAGAAAATTACGCTTAACACGGTATGTTCAAACAGTCCCCAGACTAATGCAGCGAAAAATCGAATTCAACAGATAAACAAAATTTTATTATTTAATTTTCAACATACATCCTCCGTGTCGCCACACAGCCAGTTGAATCGAGCAAAACTCTTCCTAGGAAATCGCATTTAAATGCTCCGTCACAGCGCGTTGAATCGCCTCCGCATCTTCGTAGCAATTCCCCTTCATTGCCAATTTTATCTTGGGGAAGAAAAGAAAATGGGCAGGTGCCAAATTTGGGGTAAAATTTTGGGGTAAAAACTGGGAGACGACAATTGACGGATGCGCTGCCATGAAGGAAGAACCATTCACCAGATCGGTGAAGGATCGGGTCTGACACGTCGAATTCGCTTCAAAAGTCGATTCATGACATCGCGATAGAACACCCCATAGACAGTCTGTCCTTGGGGTACAAATTCTCGGTGCTCTTTCCACGTTTAAAGCAGAATTTAATCGCGGATCGGTGCTCCATTCTTGAAATCGTGACAATGTGAAAAAACAAACAAACTTTCAATGTGCATTATTCAAATACCACTGAACCAAACGCAATGAAAAAATTATGGGGGACTCGGAAAGGTTGGAACTACTTACTTCCAGCATTGGTTGATAGGCAACGCGACTAGAGCAGCCTTAAAAAGAATCAGTCTGGGAACTTTTTGAACACACCGTGTACAGCATGTTAAGATACATCACGACTGTGTGTGTAAGATACCTGCTCGTAAACTAAACTATAAACGAAATTGTAACGCTACATGCGATTCTAAACAGGGATCGCTTCTCATCGACATTCGTATCTTGTTCTACATCTTCTTCTTTGTATATTAATGCAGCCTTGACTACTACAGTCGTTCAGAGGGGACCTACAGTTTTATGTAGGTTCCGAAGCACCATTCTTGTTCTACCTGTATACGACTCTTTGAAACGTTCCTTGGATGCACCACTTACAATTAGTGCTTAATAATAACAATAATATTGGTTCCTAGGGAGCTATGTTACAGAAAAGTTTCAGGAATTATGATTTCCATACTGGTAAAAAGTGGTAGAGGAAAGAGTTCAATGACATGAATGAAAGAAATATCTATCTTTCTATTCTAAGGGAGAAAAAAGTGGTGGATTAGACCGAGGATCGAACCTAGGTCGTTCTAGCATACGGGTGGATGGTATCCTACTAATTGTAAACTGTCCAACCCACTACCGATTTCCTCTCCCTAAATTCAAGACATTAAATGGCTGTCACCTACTATTACATTTTAAAGAAAAAGGTCTTGATAAACGGAGAGCCTAAACATTTTTGTTGAAACACAGCACAATAATAATAATAATGATTATTAACAAATAATGGATGTCATGAAATATTTTTAATTGTCTTAAATTTTTTAGGTGCTATGGACCGTAAGGGTATGGCAGAACGGGCTGGGCATTTCTGTTCTTAAAACTTCTCCTGCTAACAACGTATTTAACGAAAATAAGTCGCAGCTAAAACGATAATTCAGAAACTAAAATAATTGCAGTTTAATTATATCGACTATTAGTATGGCCTAGACACGGCTTCGCGTATAGAATTTCATATATTACGGTTTTATCCTTATTTCTTGTAGCCAGACGAGTTCTCTTTCGAACGCGCGAGCGTCGAGGTTTGCCACCTAGCGGCTGCGCGTGAACTACGCCCCCGTGGACAGCTCGCCGGCACGTCAACAAAAACTAGTCCCATGTCTTTTATCTCGATATATTATTTATTTCGCGATAAAATATAACCTATGACACTTCAGAAAATGTAAAGAAGGTATTGTGAAAATTTTATAACAATCGGTTCAGTAGTTTTTGAGAGTTTTGCGAACGTATAAACAAACTGTCTCTTTACTATAATAGTAAGACTATGCCTTATGGATTAAAATGTACATGCTAGACATATATTTGCATTTCGTAAATTATTTTAATTAAATTGAACAGTATACTCAACCAAAGTTATAGAATAAAACAAATGCAACCTGTCTTCAGCCTTACACAAATTAAACTTTTATTCTTCTGACATTGATCGTATCTCGGTGATGTGTATTACATTAATTTTAAATATTACGAAGTATTAGAAAAATTTCATGAATAATATCAAAAGATCTATCACTCAAACATTTATGAGATACAAATGTATACTTGTGACATGTACAGCTAATTTTTCATGCCGCGTGAAAACGTTTTAGATGTAACTTGAACGGTTTTAAAGGAAAACATCGATGTAAGGCACATTTTTTTTTCTAAATAACTGTTTTTTTCTCATTTTCAAGATCAGTATCAATTTTATTTTTAAAATAAAAAAATTGCACATTTCTTTTTCTTGCATACTGTACCTGGAATTAATATACATTCATACTTCATACTCTGAACCCGTTTAAATTATACCTGAAATACTGTTTTGTATCGTCGGAAACAAAATGAACAATTAGGTATTTGGCTCGTGGTGGAGTACCCTGTACATTAACACATCTAATTGATTACAATGCTTTCGCAGAAAAATGCGTAAGTATCGTTAATGTGCACATATTAGAATTTTGTACGTGTTTCACGGTATGATACGCACAATGATACGTGAGTAAATATAGAACGCTCATTTATTATCAGACACATTGTCAGGTAAAGTATGAATTATCATTTCCATTTTAACCGAATTTACATTGTTTTCTTTGATTTGTACGTTGCAGTCATTAATTTAATATCCAGCCAAGCGTATACTGATTTCAGTCAATACATAATACGATCCATTAAATGTAATTGCGCATTATTTATTCGTATGACATAGACAAACGGTTACAAATGCAGAAAGTCGTAGTTTTAGTTGCACAGAAGGTATAATTACATTTTTCTTAGGTTTTTATTCTCAATAATGGATGTTAGGTAATCTTTATCTTAGCAACTTGAACACGTTGAGCGCCGCGTGCTCCACCGGTGGCCCACGTATCAATTTTAATTTCATCAAATAACTGATTACCTCTATGAAATTTTGAGCAACATTTACGTTACAATGATAATATAAAATACGAAATATATTATTCACGTGTCTGTCTAGTTGCAGGATTTTCCACTCCTGCGCTCAACGTTTTAATACGTTTTAATACGTTGAGCGCCACAGTGAAAACAGCTATACCTAATCAGACACGATACAATTTACTATTTTTTATATATATCGTAAAGAACAAAAAAGATTTGAGTACTCAATCGTGTTCTTTTGTTTCTACATTATTGTTTCAGTATGAAGTTTGCTCAGAATTTCGCGACAATCAATAATTATTTAATTAAATTAAATTTGAGGTGTCACTCATGATCGACACGGCGTTGAACGTGTTGAGCAATGTTCTATGCTTTCGAGAATTCTAAAAAGAGAAATCATAAATTGTGAGCACGAGTGTGACTTTTAAAGATTGGAAAAAAAAATTTCTAATCTACTTATAAGCATTTTACATTTTCTCGATAAAGAGTTTTATAGCCTTACCAGTAAGTCGTTCCTGTTTTATTGCGCGAATTATACAGGATTAATTATCTCCATTATCTTTGGTGATATGACAAAAGTTTATTTACAAAAGTTGTACGGTATCGAGGGGGTCATAACGAACTAGTAACAATTTTTTTGTTGACGGAGGATTTTCGGAGAATTCAAGGTCAACCCAATTTTTGTAAACGACATATCTTACTTTTCTGTCCCTAGGAGAATAGCGTATGTTTAGACGATTTCAATAACCTATAATACAAGATCAGTCGATGTTAAATAAAGTAGTAAAACGACGATTCTTTCATCATAAGGGGTGCTCGAAATGGTGTTCGTTTGCATCGATGCAACACTATAACCGTCGAACTGCTGAAACTGTACACTGCGTATTACTTTCGGATATATTCCATCACATCCTTCATATTTTCTGGCGTTATCGGCTTTCCCTGGTACACAATATTTTTTAATGTTCCTCAAAAAAAAGAGATCTTTAAGAGAATTGGCATAATATGCATTATTGGAGAATAGGAAATTCATACCGACTAAGAGGAGTTGATCATCAACAACGATGATCAATAAATGTGTTGTGCGGTATCGTAGGAGACAAAATAATCGTACATTTCATAAGTGAAACACATACCTTGCACAAAATATGATAACTTTATACGGAACACTTCCCGCATTTTACCACAAGATGTACCACTGAACATTCGCCGAATAGTGCGGTACCAACATAATGGATGCCCTGCACATAATGCACAGACAGTAAGAGCTACACTCAATTTCCCGAATCGATGGATAGGTCGTGGAGGGTCAATTTCCTGCTCAGTTCGAACGCCCGCCTCAACACTGCTTGGTTTCTTTCTTTGCGGAACATTAAAAAATATCGTGTATCAGGAAAAGCCGACAACGCCAAAAGATAAAAAGCAAAGGGCTGTTGCAGCATGTGACGGAATGTATCCGGAAGTGATATTCTTATCACACTTCCGTGTACGGGCTACAGCAGTTCGACGATTACAGTGTTGCGCCGATGCAAGCGGACACCATTTGTTGTGGACACAAATGTTTTACTCCTTTATTTAACACCGAATGGCCTTGTATTATAGGCCATTGAAATCGTTTAAACATACACTGTTCTCCTAGGGACAAAAAAGTATAGCAAGCTACTTAAAATAATAGAGTTGTCTTTGAAATCTCCGAAGACCCTCCACCTACAAAAAGATTATTACTACTACGTTATGACCCCCTAGATACCGTACAACTTTTGCAAATAAACTTTTTTCGTATCCCTGAAAATAATGGAGGTAATTAAGATGAGCAAAGTTATTGGACCACCCTGTAGTCTCGAGATTATTTCGTGCGAATATAAATTCGACAATCATTTCAAAATGTATCGACATACACACTTGGCGTTCACAAACGTGCACAAGCGTTGCGTTTCTTAATAATCGCTCCATAAATCAGCGACGAAAGGTTATTCCAACTCATGACAAAGCAAAAAGCAAGCGGGAGCCCCTACCTGCAGTTGATAATTGCATTGTCGCATTAATACACATCTAACGTAATGAAGCTTCGAGTTTGAAGACAAACGGTCCAATCTGTTAAGAGTGTACATCCCCTGACATGCGCGTTTTCATGTTAGCGTTATGCGTCTTCCGAGGTCGAAATTTATAATGTACTGAAACAGCATTGTTACAAGAAAGCGGCTTTCTTGACTAGAAAATGCCGTTGTTATTAATTCACATTAGCTTAATAGGCTGACAGGGGAAGGGGGCAGGGGAGGAGAGAGGAGGGGCAGACAGAGAAAAAGAAAGGGAGAGGGATAAAGAGAGAGACCGTTGAGGGGAATAAGGTCACGCCAGAAAGTGAGTAATGAAGGCGGTTTATCTCCGAGGAGTAACTAGCGGTGTTCGTGTAATGGGGGCATTCATCAACGCGATCTCACATCGCCTTTCCGTTCGCGTTTCAGAGTCTCATGACGATTTGCACTACGAACGGACGGTGAGAAACGGAGCTGAAACGATTTCTTTCTGCGCGCGCTTGGAAAACCCGTTGCCACTTTGCTACGTAAGATTAATGTCGTCGAAGTGGAGTTTTCGGCGCCATTAATTTTTCTGGCATATTTATTAATTTTCCGTACCAGCAGTTGGTCAGCGTTCAGTTCAAGATCTCAACATTAAGCTGATTGATAATCAGCTTTCTTCTTCCAAATTTCTCCTGCACATTCTTCCTTACAGTTCTTCGTTTCCAAACTTGCATTAACATGGCCATAATCAATATTAAATAATTGAATTGTTTGAAAATTTCGTCATAAATAACACAAAATAATTTAAATTTAACATACTCGGCTACTTTTAGTTCTACATGTTACACCGCTGTGTCGTTGCGACAAAACTGTATATTAATTCGAAAAAGTTCAAATGTGTTCAGTTCGTTTATTAAATATTGCTTTTCAGATTAACCCGTAACTGGTGACGTGGAGTCTGGAAGACTCTTGCAAAATTATTTTTTTGTGTAATATTTAAACGTGTGGAGTATCGGCCACGCGGATTGAAGTACCTTCTTAAAAGTAGTAAAAGTTAATTTGCATCGTATAAGTGGCAGTATTGGAGCAGTAGTTTTTTGTTAATAATATGGCGGGGCCTGTGCGTCTCCGCGTCACCGTTAACGTAAGTATTTCGCATATCGATCATATACACTTTTACAAAATTTCTCTGTAATATGTAATACAGTATAGTGCTCTGAGATTTATTTCGCGGAAGACTAGAATTCTTAACCGTGTCAGTACTTGTGCTGAATTGAAAAGGGCTCATAATGTACACTTTTATTATTTTTTAAACAATCTAATCACTTGCCATTTATTTTTCATACATTCATTCAAACACTGAATTGAAGAGGAATAATTTACTGGAGAACAAAATATTTGAGTTATTTTTTTAGAATTATACATAGTTTTGCCCCAACACATTAGGCGTTTCAATAACTTTGCTCAGCACTGTATTTTACAAAATATCAAAGATTGTTTTACCGATCACAAGAAATTTATGGAATCTACGTGGAACGTTTGATCGGTGGGCCTGCGCTAATATCCTCGACGGAAAGCGTCATTCCCTGTATGTGACACGAACAGGATGACAGTAACAATAACAATAACAACAGCGGAGCATCAACGACCAACACGATGTACAGGCGCGGAACACGCAACGAGCACAGCAGGCAACCATATTATTACCGTCTTTTCGCCGTCCGCGCCTCTGTAATTATGATTTTATTTTTATGGACATAAATTATACAGGCTGCCTAGCTGTGTCATTATATGGCATTTTAATTCAAGGCTGTAGACATAATGGTAACCCGCGCCACGAACTCACTGCTCACCTGCCTGGTAAGGAGAAAGAAAGGGGCATGATAGTGAAACAGAGAAGGAGTCGCCTTTGGTGGGGAGACGGCCACTTTGACTCTTGTTACTTATACGCTCTTGCGTTTATTTTGTTGCTTCTTCTGCACTCTCATTTTTTTACTTTTTGAGCTGACGATCAATTTGCATAGCACTCGGCTTTTTTTCGATTTGAATTATTGCTCCGGAGTACGTTTTATGCATTGGAAATACGCCACCATCTTCGAATGTGGAAAATTGAATTCTGATATCGAACTGGTGAAAGATTGTCAGCTGTTTGAACTTTAACTGAGATTCGAAAATAAAATGAAAGGATTATACGTACATATTTATTATATTTGTATGTATTCGTGACATTCTGTTTTTACAAATACAAATTATTTAACGATTCGTGGTCGTATTTTATATGCTAACTCCCAGGTAAGTACGTAGTTTGGTACGTTTTATGCTACATCAAACTTGATTTAATTTAATAACTACGAGTCCTCATTGTATCTCGAAGAAAATTACTAGTACAATGATATTACAAAGAAAAATGTGTACCATGCAACAATTAAATAGTTATTTCCTTACAGATATACACAATAGAAGCTCATTTTCGTCTGCCATAGTATGTAGCTATGTAAACTATTATTGCGGCGCGGAGTGTGTTAAAAAAGACAGTAAAATGAACTGACATAATGAATATTATAATAAATTCTTTTTAAATATAATTTCTTGTTTAAGTTAATAATATCTGAAAATGAAGTTATATTTTACAAGGTTCCTATATTTAGATGAATAGGTATAGGTACAAACTATAAAGTTAGGACTATACTAGAAGGGATAAAATTTTTGCTAAGAGTAGGTACTTCCTCCACTACAATAAAAATAACTGCATAGCATGTACCTAAATGAAGAATATATCGAAAAGTCAAATAGTGCAAAAGTTTCCATTTACGTACTGTTAATGTTATCTACAGGTAGAGAAGCTTTGAACAATATAGCAGCCACCAATTATAATAAAACTGCTTAATTGTTTTGCACTTAACTTTACGAAACAAATTATACTTTTATCGACATGTTGAACGTCTCCCTATATTTGAGACTGTATTTAACACCGTATACATGAGTGATATTTGTGAAAAGCTGTATGACTGTAATTTAAGACTGTAATTTTAAAAGGTAGAACCGCGCTCCAGGGTCCTGATGATTACGTCGAATAATTATGTAGCGACCTGTTGTTATGTTGTTACGATCGTCGGAATTATACTTAATTTGTAGTCATAAGTATACCTTAAGCTGGTTTACTTTTGACAGTAATCCGTATTTTCTTGGAACCACTGCTCCTATTTTCAGCAATGACGCCTCGGCGAGCATCCTGTAATTCGTTTTGTACGAGCCTAAAGACTGTCAAAATCTTCTGCGCTTTGTTTCACATGTAGCGTAACTTCAAATACAATAATTATATCGAAATTTAAACTCTAAACAGACTCGTTCGACTATATTTCTTTCGACTTCAAACGATTTCTAAATTGACTTCCTTCGCAGCAAATGAGTGCTCCAAACACAAGATTTTCATAAAACAGTTCTAAATGCAGAGATCAGCATTATTTGCAGTTACAGTAGGTGCACATACTTACGTTATTTATCCAAAAATGTGTGTAACAAATTTTATAGAAGCGTAGAGGTACTTAAAGTAAGGAAAAATACATGACTGGTCTTAAATAAATGAAAACTCGTGTAGAAGAAGCTAAAGGAAAGACTGTAAACAGTCAAAGCGAGGAATCAATTTTACTTAATAGTTAAATTGCTCGTTGGAAATATTATTAATGAAGAGCGAAGGAAAGAGTAAAGAGCGTGATTCTTGTACTCTTGGAAATGATCATCGATTCTGTCAGCTGAGATGGAACAAAATCGAGGGTTCGTTCGCTTTTTGTCGATGAATGGGACAAGGATCAACACGTACGGTAGCCGGTAATACTCGATGTTGCGAACGCTCGGCAGAGTGGCAAGCTGTCAGCCCGCCGTCGTGCTGTCAGTCTCCTGTCTGGTTGCTGTCTATCTGTCATTCACTCACTCAACCCACTCATTCGGGCAACCCATCTCACGGACTTTTTTGGCGCTCTCCCACCTCCTTTTTTTAATCTCTCTTTTTCGTGACTGATGTTCAAACTCGTTGGCCCCGTTACAACACCGCCCGCACGCATCTGCCTGCGAAAATATTTTTTCGACTCGTGCTGAGCTAACCCGCAGACGATATCCATGCATGATGTCCTGCGAAAAATTCGTTCCAGATGCGCACAACGCCGATGGTGGTCCGGAATTGTTTCGCCTTTTCAAATTGACAAATAATTCTATCGTATAAATGCACGTAATATTTGCTGACAACATCCGCAATGAATAAAATAGGCAAAGCGAATGAACCGCGTCCGTTATACCCGGTGTGAAGAAATATTTATATGTTCAGTGGCTTCGGTATGGAAAGTACAGATTCACAGAATAATCCTTCATTACTGTACTTCCAGATTACTTAATTAACTTTGTATTATTTCTGTTTACAATTGAAATATACAAAGGTTATCTAATGCGTAATTTCTGGGTCATTATACCGTGATGAGTTCTTCTACGTTTACTGTATACTTAGGTAAACCTATCAGAACATATGTTTTTAGTGATTACGTGAATTAAAGAAGAAATAGAACTGGATTTTATCGAATAGCCTCGACCTCTGCGCGCTTTTACATTTGCTTGTGGCATAAATCACACAGATTTACAATGCTGGTTAAAAAGGGTAATGGAATATTTATAGTCATCTCGTGAAGGTACATATAGCAAATTGAACTCTTATATACACGCGCACGTCCAAAACCTTATTGGCAGGTACAGATTTTAATTATCGATATCGATTTATTGCCAATACATATTAATGCAAACGCGAGCTACCTCAAGTACCGGTGTTTATTCATATTGATGAAACCAGATTGAAATATAAACCGGATATGCAAACAACTGCTGGCTTAATCGTTCGACGTGGCCGAATAAAAAAGTAATTTTACCCGCGAACTGACGTAGAAGCAGTTATTCCGTTTCTTTCCTGATGAATTGGTAAAGGAACTGTTGCAAATTGTATGTAATTCTAATATCTGAACCAGATATATTTGGACACATAAAGTAATACATGTATTTGCTAATGTTTCGCTGTCCACACATAACACATTTAACATTTAATTTGCAGGATTATCTTTCTAGTCCAAATAGGAATTTATTAACATAATAGTTATATCAAATGTATTTTATTGTATACAATTAAAATATGTAGGATTGTATCACTGCAATGGTAACTTTTCCAAAAAATACTCCAACACCTACATGCTTCTTTCGTACATCAAATTCATTTCTCAACGTTCACCTTGAAATATACTTTTGTTAATTAGCTTATTAAAAATGATCATAATATGATTCTCAAAGGAATGTATAAACTAATATGGATCTTATTGGAATGTTATAAGTCGTATCCAACAACGATCTTCATCCTAAAGAAGAGGTAATAAATGTCAGTTTGGTAGCCTACAAATTAGCAATTGTATAAAGCAGGAAATCCCAAGCATGTTAATTAATCTCTTGTTTAATTAACCAACGCGGATGGACGTGCACAATAATGAAAACAGTAAGTCATTTCAGCGTGAGCAAAATCATCCAGCGAAACCGAATTATACCGAATTCCACACGCGAGAGAGTCATTAAGACGTGATCCGGATGTTGATTAAACAGATCTGAAAATCAAACATAGATAACAAACTGAGCCGCGTCTGTGAACAGTGACACGGGCGTCGTAAAATTAGTAATGAGGCGTTTATACGAAAACATTGTTTCACTTCTATAAAAAACACTTTATGTCATATCGAACGTGGACACAATGAGTATTAGTGGTTTAACACATTGACAATGCCATGAGGCTCACTGGTAACCGGCACCTCAAATTTGATTTCATTAAATAGTAATTGATCGTCACAAAATTCTGAGCAAACTTCATACTAAAACAGTAATGTAGGAACAGAAGAACACGAAAAAATAGTAAATTATATCGTGCCTGCTTAGATACGGCTGTTTTCTCTGTGACAATCAACGCGTTCACACGTTGGCTGCTGCAGTGGAAACAGCCATTCCTAATCAGACACCACATGAATTGCTGTTTTGATTGTACATCACAGAGAAAGAAAATGTTTAAGTACTCAATCGTATACATGCCTTTCTATGTTAATCTTACAATGTAAAATTCGCTGAGAATATTGTCAAAATCAATAATTATTTAATCAACGAGTTAACTCGTATTGGGCAGTCAACGTGTTAAATACTTACGGTGTTATCACATGTGTAGTGGCTAAGTAACTGACCTCGCGCGCTTTTGGAGGTTGTATTATAGCCGCTATATTATGACAATGTATATAATATTTATACTACGTTTTATTGCGAGGTTCAACAACACGTCTTCTGAGTCACAGTGAGCCGCATCGTGCTCAAGGTTTGAAAATGCTGAAAATTTGAAAATCGCAAGATTCGACATCGCGTCTCCTGAGTCACAATGTGATGCGGCAGACTCAGAATTCGTCAGGGCTCAAGGGTCGACAACGTGATAACCGTTGACAAATGCTGTACAAGAAAAGGAAAAAGGAACCACAGTTCGCATCGGCTAATATCGCTATCTATTTTCTTTTATATCTTGCGTGACGTCGTTTTCAACCCCCCTTCACTCTTTTACGGGTATTCCTGCTGCAAAAATGCGTACCTCACGCCGTTTCTATTCTTGTACATAGCTTACGTTCATACGTAATCATTCGACACCGATAGTAATAGCAGCATCACATGGTCTGAAACATTGCGTGGAAGATTCAATAAATTTTCTTCCGAAGCATGAGAAACTAATATCAAAAATGCTTTTCTCAGTCTACTGAAAATTCATGATCCCTCTGCTTTCGACTCCTTGTCAACAGTGTCTTCTGAAAACATTTATTCTTAATTACAAGTATTTAAGGAACATTACAATACATAATGTATTTTAAGTCGAAAGACTGTCAAACTGTAAAAGTTAAACGAAATCAATTTTCATTTTAATGATGCAGCAGTACGACATTTTAATAGGGCTGTTTTGTGTGTTTTGTATTAACTGCAACCAAGATATATGTGTTATTTGAGTGTCTAAGATGATAAATAGTTTAACGCGTAATGAACTAATCACAATGACTCGATGAACATTTTTTGGTTAGAGAAATAGAAGTCGTAGTTCATTTTTGCTTTTGGACCTCGGAATGATGAAATGCTTGCAGTAATAAAGTAAAGTGAGAGATTAGAAACTGTAAGTGTAGCGAGTACACAAGTATACTTGCTACACTTACAAATTTTTTCTTAATTTTACCATCTAAATATTAATTAGCGTGAATAAAAACAATTGAACATTTTGTGTTTACCAGCTTTTACCTATCAGATCGATTAGACACTTATTCTAGTAAACATCCTCGTTTGGAATAAACGATCTCGACGTAGCTGAGTAAATCGGTGAGAGATCGCGACGGCAACAAAGCTTGGAAGGAGTTTTACTGAATCTCTGGCAGAATTCCCAAAGAAATCCGACGAAAAAGATTCGTAGTAAAGCAACCCGGAAAGTAAAGTGGGTAAGCAAAGCGAAGAAAACAAAATGACACTTTCCTTGAATAACGGATCAATTTTTGTGATGGGGAACAATTTGGAAATCGGATAAGAATTCTTAATGTAATCCAATTTATAATACTCCTTCCAGAATATTTAGAAAATCACTACGCAAGAAATATACACGATCCTTTAACAAATATCAGGTTTACTCATAATGATAATTATAAGTGATTTTATAATTAACATCTTTCGTCTCAAAGCATCTACAGTTATATATAAACACCACATTATTTTTGTACTATATAACACTGTTTTTATATTTTTCAAAATAATACAAATACTCAACATTTTGTTAGATATTATTGATCACTTTGTACGTTACTATTTCTTTGGAAATTATCACTGTAAAATAATAATATACTTTAAACTGATTGTCACTTAAATAATCTTCTATTCGAGTAACTGATAAGCGCATTAGATTCAAAGATATCAACCTATAGATATTGCGCATTGCTATCACTGAATTTGAATTAGATATTCCGGGTCTTATTAAAAATAAATAATTTTCCAATTCATTTTTGAATTATCACACAGATCCGAATAAATGAGTATATATGATGCCCGTTGAGTTTCTACTGTATGTGACAAATGATGCACTTACATCAAAAGAGATGAAATCTCTGGATGAAACTGATGTTACAGATAAACAATAATTATTCTTATTACGTGACTGTTTCTTGAGAAACGGTACTTAGCGACGATTACACTGTTCAACAAATTTTGATTTTCTTTCGGACTTATAACATTGAACAGGCATTTCTTACAGACTTTTGTGCGTTGAATACGAATCTGCAAACCATTTGTTACCATTCCTCTCAGTCTCAATGAGGCCTATAATAACATGCATACATTAAAAAATATGTGACTGTGTTCAACAAATTTCGAGGCTTTCATATCCCTTTGGTAGCTACGCGCATAAAAAAATAAATATAGCTAAACAGTATGCCACTTAAAATTCTCCAATGGCGAGTAATGACTTTTTCTTATACCATTAATATTTCTAGTGATGCTCCACAGATAGATACGTTTTAAGTATTTCACTGTGTATAACAAATAATTTCTTCCAACGGGTATGTTTAGTAAAACTTTTTTTACTCCTTTTTATACACACTATTAGTATTATTAAATGATCGGATTCATTAGCAACAGTGTACTTTCATATGGAGTTGGAAAATTTTCAATATTATTCTACTTTCAACTGATACATGCTTTACTCGAAGACTGAGTTGGAGCTGCATGTCCAATAGTATATGAGTTGGTGAGTGGGCAGGAGACAATAGACAGCCACACTGAATCGTAATGATTTGTTTAAAGGAAGCAAGAGAGAAAGTTTCAGAATGGCGGGCTACCGTTATCCCTCTTCTCAAGTATCTTTTCATTAACAAAGTTGATCTTGTATGCACTGTGTCCTCAAACAATACTCCTCTGATCTGATTGTGAAAAATGCTTGATAGTAAAGCACTGATCGGTTTTTCTTATCCTTTGCCTATTAACGTGGACTTCTTGGAGTGACTGAAAACAGTATCGAACGTCATGGAATCAAGTGCAGTCACTTTTGACATAGGCTATATCTTGCGACCCAGCGAATGCCTCCGGAGTACCATCAATTTTTCGGTTTCCTATAGCTGGGTGGATGGACTCGGGTGAGTAAATCGCGGCGTATCATCGTCTCTGCAACAGGGCGTGAAAGGGGCTTTACCGAATCTCTGGCAGCATTCCCGGAAAAGTCTGAAGGAAAAAGGTTCGCGGAAGGACGCGGCGGCGAGTGAAGCGAGCGAACAGAAGCAAAGGAAGGAAGATGACTGCTCGGTTGAGTAATGGATCAATTTATTTGCTGGCTGTAGGTACCTACCGGGGGTAGTAGATACGTATATAGGCGGCATATAACAGGGCAGAGAAATGGCTATGTTGGATCCCCCGAGTGTCGGGTAGAAAGATGTGCTGCGGGATGCGGGCCGCTAGGAGACGATTTCGCTATCCCCCTCTGACTTGCTATTCTCGGTATCCTTTTCTTACGCTCCAACCAACATCTCTTCGTCTCACCCTCCGTCACAGTGTTCTTCGTCTCCGTGTTCTTTCTCTAACACGTTCCTCAGCAGCCTCTTTCGCGACGAAGATCGTATTTATTTCCACGGTGGTGAGAATGGATAGCGCGCCGGTGATCTATGTCCCGGCGCAGACACATCTCATTTACTCTGCGAAGCATAATTCCTTAACACTTTTTTGGGGAAAAGTGCTTGTATATCTTGGTTACGCCACGATGTCGCACAAACTTTAACGCCTGGCACGCTCTTACCAGCAATTCTGACTCGCACCGTGTCTTTCTTCAATATTTTATACTCGCCATTTTTCTTCAGCTGGCCGACTCTGGTTTGATTTAGGTCTCGCGATTCTTTGTTTTGTAATCACCAGTATTTTTTACTTTGTTTTTCACCGCATGAAAAGCAAGCTTTTCGAACAGACCGGGCGATGGAGATTAGAGGTGATGGTGGAAATTGTTTTAGCGTATTAAACTTTTGTTATAGGAATGTTTCTTTTTTCTTCTATTTACTTCTTACTGGTTACGTTTACCTGGAATATTTTTTAATCGGAATCTAATTATAGCAAAATATTTAAAACGTGAAATCTTTAACTTGCTTACTATTCTACGGTAAGTAAAAATAATTATATACATCCTCGTGTATCCACTATCGCAAGCGATATTTTCGTTGCTAAGTAACCAAAGAGTAATCAATGCTGCTTTTTCCAAAGGTACAAATATTATTACTAACAAAGCCTCTTTTTCAAAACTCATATTTCATAAATTAATCAGATTGCTGACATTTTTTACAAAAACAACATTTTTAACATACGCTGGATTACAATCTGTTTAGACAAGATCGTTTGAATGGATAAATTGTTATACTACTAAACGAAATACTTTCAATAATTATACAAATATGCAGTTCCATTAGGAGTAATGTTATTGATCTTGAAACTCAAACTTTGGGACCTTAATAATATTTGCTCCGCACCATCAAACAAAAGGAGGCTTATTTTGAGCTTGAATTAATTGTGTGTGTGTACTAGTAAAAATTTGATTATTACACCATTTAACATCACTGATACTCAGCTTAACGTTTAGAAAAATCGCTTTTAACTAATTATGAATTATTAATTATATACGAAAAAGTAGTGTTTTTAACACACATAGTTTACTAAACAGGGATTAGATAATGCTATAAAAATATAAATTGTTTTTTCTTTTTATGTTTTACATTTAGAAATATATTACTTTTAAATATACTATCGAACGATTATCACTAGCACTTTATAAAACATTAATGAACCTTGGAGTTTGTTAATCTCCTGATTATACTAATTTATACGTTCGATTTTTGTCTATCGGTTCTAGTAAAATGTACGCGCCAACACTTTATGTATTGCAGAATCATAAATCTAGAACGACTGATAACACTCTTTTGAACGTCCGAAATAATATCACGAGTGAACTGCACATAAATTGTTTGGCGCAGAGCGGTAATCGGACGTCGAATTAGAAGGTTGTCGATTGGCCGACGCCGCAGGTGAGTATTTATGTAGCATCAGGAGTACCTGCATTGCAATCATTAATAAATAACGGCATTATGCAAATGGGCAATTTGTCTCCGAGCGGCAGGGCCGCACGAGCCCTCTCTGCTGTAGTCATTTTAAATATAAAATGAAAGTACAAACGTAACGCATGGCAATTTATTTCGGCCGACTGTCACGTTGCGGTAGAGCGGTGGCTCACATTTATAATGAGAAGACAAATGATGCGTTACGATGTGTCCGCATGCCAGTACAAGCGTATATGAGCGCAATGATTACCAGCCATTAATTTATTGCGCGACACGACACGACGAAACTAGGGCTCCCATCAACGGGTTTTTCGTGCTGATATCATTTTCGTTGTACGATCTTGTTGCTCGTGTTTTATTACGCATCTAAATGGGAACACCGAATGCACCTCTTTCTTGTTCCACTATATGCCAGAAGGGGTCCCTATTCGTGACTCATGAATACAAATTTTTTATTTTTTCGCCGCAGAGGCATTAATGAATCCCAATTTATATGTATGTGTTAATATTGAGTAAAATAAATGTATTAATTTACTAGATTATAATGTAATTTAATAAATATAAGCTAAAATTAAGTTTATACATTTATCATAAACAATCAAAGAGTATTTTTGAGTATGTACTTTTTGTGTATACACTGAACAAAGTGTGCTTGCTTTTTTATTGGTTATACAGGGATATACAGTACAGTGGGACCTCTTACTTTGTACTATTGTGTTTTATTAGGCGTGTGCAAAAGTTCTGTCGGTGTTAGGTAATAAAGCCATAACAACTGTTTTTAGTATCTTGATTTATTTTCTGTGTGTCTATATATTGTCGATTTAATTCCAGGACACTTTCTCATCGTTTTCTCAATTGATTAATACCCATTGCGAACAATTCTTGATCCACAATGTTTATAAACTATTCAATAGCGTTTCACTTGCTCCTCGTTCATAAATGTTCGGTCGTTTAAAAAATTTAGCAATGACGTAATAAATGAAAATCTGTTGGTGCAATATCAGGAGTATATGGTGGTTGTGGTACCACCTTTTATCCAAATTCCCTAATTGCTTGCTAGGTAATTATTGCAGTGTGAGGCCGAGCATTATCACAATGAAATAAAACTCCTTTTCTATTTACTAAACTGGGTTGTTTAATATAAAGTAAGATATCTGTAATTATTATATAGAACTGTTAGAACTTTCTGCGTATGATAATAAATTTAATAAAACAAAGCTATTGTTAGTAGGTAATGCAGAAACCGACAGAACTTTTACAGTCACCTAATATAATAGTTCGTGTAACATAGATGCTTTTGCTATTTTCTTATTTCCATGTGTTGTTTTTGCCATGTTTTAAGACAAGCGTTATTCATATTTTTTCCATTGTTCTCATTGGGATATACATACATCCTTCCATATAATAAGTACGTAAACGACAGAAATATTAAGCATCTGGTGGAGTAATGTCATAAGTCAATGACTTATTCGTCGATGACAATAAAGTATTGAAAGTAGTGGGTTTACACTCTCCATTACAGAAAATACAGTTAGAGTAACTGTTAATTTCTGGTTTTGATGCTGTCTCGTCGGAAAGACGCCAAATGTGCATGCAAGTCTATGCATATACAGGGTGCAACAATAACTTTGGTCGTCTTGAATATGTCCATTATTTTTAGAGATATGGAGAAACTTTTTTATAAAAGTCGTACGGTGCGGAGGGGGCCATAATACGACACTAATAATTTGTTTGTAGGTGCAGGTTTTTCGGAGATTTCAAGGTCACCTCCATTTTTTTTAAATTGATTGCCGTACCTTTTTATTCCTGGTAATGCAGAGGATGTTTAGGCGATTTCAACGCCCTCGCGTACAGGGTCATTCGACAATAAATAAAAGAGTAAGCAACAAATCTTACGTTATAATAGATGTTCGAAGTGGTGCCCGTTTTCATCGATACAATGAGCCTTTGTTGTTAATATTTGAAGCAACTATGTACTGAAATAAGTTTTGTATAATTGATTGCAGCAATTGTATGTAAGTCATGTAACTTGTGTATGCAGTTTACAATTCAAAAGGACATACTACTGTCTTTTAGATTTCTTTCTTTCACGTTTGTATCATTTGTAAGTTTTCTTAATTTTGCTGTATACGTATAATCAGTACAGACTCCGGAACAATTCTTACATAAACCATAATTTTATAAGTATTTTGTATGTATGTATTTACACGATATACAAGGTGTTCATCGTGACAGCCGCTATGACTTTTTAAATAGTTTTCTCACCTCATGCTGATCTAATTTATATTAAGACATTTTTTGTATCGTTTCAATGAAATATTTCTGAGACATGTTTATATGATATTTTTATTTATTTTTACTGACAAAATATATTGATACAGTTTGATCATTTACTCGTGAAACATCTTGTATACATACGTACATGTATCCATACGTAACTTGAAATGAAAATGTCGACGCGTATAAAGATATTAGTAAATTATACATGTGATGAATATTAAATTAAAATTGCAAATAATAGTAAATAATTCTGTATCTCTTAACGCTGTAAATAAGGAGAAGTGAAAAAAATGATATGAATGCAAAACAATTCGCAGCAAAAGAAATAACATGATGCAATGTATCCCATTATTTTTATCTTGCAGTAAAGATTTTAAGCAATTATGTTGGTATGAACATATCGACGTCGCGGAAGTCAGTGATTGATAGTAGTTAATAACAGGTTACCGTGAAATATATTCATAACTCCTGTCACGATTGGCATTATAAATGTACGATGATCTATTTATTTATAGTTCCAGTATATGAAGAAACTGGTATACTAATGAAAGTTTTAAAAGAAAACAGGCAAACGTGAAAATGAATGATTGCTTTTAGCGCATATAGGACAGGTATATCATTACAAATCGTGTGAGATGCGATGAGTACAAGATATTTTATGGGCATTGATAATATATAAAATGTAAGACACCTCGCATAAGATAATATGACGATGTAAAATTATAACATTGAAATGCAAAATACACGGATATACAGATTGGGACCGAAAAGGTGATAAAAATGGATACAGCGACAAAAAACAAAATCGAAATTGCGTATAACAACATATAATAATGGGTAGCAAAATTGCTTAACGAATTTTTACTCGTAAAATTTATTCCAAAGGGTCGAAAAATGGTATTGAGAAAATTAAACACATTTTTAAGTCCTACATGTATTTTATGAATAAGTTGAAAATTTTGTCCTTGATATCGAATGTATAACTGTACTCTATTACGCTAGAACTTCGAAGTTCTGTTAACGTAGATTTCACTGTTACTTGTTCGGAGGTGAGAATAATTTTTGAGTGAAGAATGCCAAAGATGGAAGCACCTATAGGTACTCACGTGCACTGAACGAAATGTCCGTCATTTTTTTAAACGGAGCCTCCAATGAAAAGAACACTAGAATTTCGATTTATTTTTCAACGAAGGAACAGCCCGTCTCCGCTTTTACTACGTTCTCCGCCCTGTATATTTAAACATGGTTACGAAAGTATAGTAATATTTCTATGTTTATGTAGAAGAGAAAACTGGCAAAAGTCAATCAGACAGCGTGATGCAAAATTCAGTATTTTGTCACCTCTATCGAAGCGACTCGATCTCACTCCGCTTTAGGTTAATATTCTTTATATTTGTATAATATTAGGACGTTGCATAAATCATGACCGCTAATAAAGACATGGTAATAACAGATTAACAAACGGAATTTATGTAACATCCAAATGCATGCAGTGTGTTGAGAAATGGGGTTTAAGATTTCGGAAGTGTATAATACTCGTGAAGAGGAATAAAAAATGTCTAATCGACGTATGTAGGTCCTACAATTAACTCTTTAAGTATTATTTGCGAGAGAAATCTGTTCAATCATTAAGAGGTGTTCATGCCCATCAGTTCTTGGAACCCCCCGGAGCCAACGATCGTCCAAGTCAGCTGCGGTTGGCATACACAGACGAGTGACAAGAAGTTACATTCCTGTATTTTTCATTAATCGTAATAAAGTGCCTCCAATGGATGTTTGTCAAAATGAATTTGAAATGACAGAGTACTCTCATAAAACTCTATTGAACCCGACGTGGAATTTTTACATCCTGTACGAATAATAATAGTTGAATTTGTCATTGAAACTATAATTTGTTTAAATATTTAAGGAGTGACTTTATGGAGGAATAAAGAAATATTCACTTGAACAGTGCTTCGACATCTTTCAACGTGGCAATAATTTTGCGGCGTATAAAAAACGAAGATTGCTTCTTCGATAACTTGGCATCAGTGTGATATGTTTCGTTCATGTCCAACCTCTGCTTTTCTAACCAATGCCGCCGTAGTTACAGGATCAGATATCCTGAAAGCTGCCCACCTGTCCATTTATTGCGAACCGCCCGGCCTTACACACGCACGTAACTGCAATGGAACGAATGTCTCAAATGAAGTGGCAACGTTCATTAAAACGTCAAATAAATTTATGTTTACGGAAGGAGGGCCGTCAATCCGAACACCCCCTTTAAAACATGAGTAAAAACAAGTTAAGAAATCCGTAAAAAATATTAATAAAAATATGGTACCATTGCAGTTACGTACTTGTAGAATCTTTTTTTCTTAAATCAATCAATAACGAATAAGTCAACGCCCATGGCGGATATGACCTTTTTGATTCGAAATGATCTACCAGGTATGCTGGCAAAGTTGTTCGGGTAATTCAGTAATGGCCACCGGAGCTGCGGCCTTCCCCCACTCTAGCTCAATTCCCCTCGTTTCAAGTGCCTCCAGTTCGCTCCTCGTTCCCCCTTGGTCCATCGTCGTCATAGAGCACAGCGTATATGAGGGGAATGGGCCTAGACTGGGGAAGGCCGCAGCTCCGGTGGCCACAACTGAGTTAACTCCTAGGACACCCTGTATATACGACGATATTTTGCAATAACAAAAACTTTTTATTAGCTCTGTAGCTCATTGTGAACGTTAGACTTTTTCTTAATGATAATAGATCTCGCGTGTTCTAAATATTATACGGTATATGTTATAAATAAAACTATTAGGCTGAACAACGTCGTGTGTATACGACTCACGTGACGTGGAAAGGAAGTCAGCGAAAATTGGCCCAGCAGTAATGTAACTGATCGTAACTGTTCAACGTTTCTCTTCCATGCAAAATTGGGTGTTTTGCTTGGCAAAATTTCAGATGAATATTATAAGTTTTTCATGTTTTCCAGTCCGATACAAATACATTCAATCGTAATTTACTGTGAAATGTATCATTAATTTCAGAGGTACGTGACTATGCTTCCTTGACAAGAAAATGTTATAACGTTTACATGTACATTTAATAAAATATTTCCTTTCAAATACTGTGTTCCGCGTTAGTTCCTGGAAAATCTTGGTGAGCAAAAAGTAAGCGTTTGAACAGGAATATCTAATCTGCATCGATTACATTAAATTGCGTTTTAAATTAAAGTGCGTTTAATTCATTGGCATCAGATACTGGCTTAGTTGATTTAATAATATTCACCTTGCACTCAATTATTGCTTCGTAACGCCTCTGTGCACGCGGTAACGATATCGTGATGCTTCCGACCTATCCGTGAAGAAGCGAACGTAAATTATTATTACTTCAATAGAGTGAGTAGACCGTTATTTATACGGATATCTTCGTAATTCAGAGTCCGTCAGTACTGTGTTGCACAATATAATATTATATATCCGCACTTGAATATTTATAAGATTTTTGTAATAGCTTCAAATAAAAGTTGTTTAACAACTTTATTAATTGGGTAATCTACTTTATATCATAGTGTGCATATTTTGAAAACTCCGAAAGATAAACCTTTTTATAATAAACATTCCAGAGCAGTTTCTTTTCTTTAACACGTAGTACACTATACTTAAACCAAAGTAGTCGAAAGTTTCGTGTGACACTTAATCCTCATCCACCCCTCATTTTCCCAACTTAATTTGCCTTTTGGTGGCAAGTTGACACAATGGTAGAAACTGAATATTATGTAAAGGTACATAGTTAAATTTGCAAATTCTTTCGTTGAAAATAAAAAAATTAAATTTCTGTACATTCGGTACATTCACGCACAAAATGGTTCGCATCGTTGACAAATAATAAAACGATATTCAGACCACATTGCTTTTGTGCACTTATCGCATTTTTGCGAGAGAAATGTGTCAAATTACAACACGGTGTGGAAGAGGATTAAAATTAATGAGACCAAATAAGTTCCGTACTATATAATTTTAAAACTTTTTGTAGATGTGCTATCTTTTTTATTTTCATTTTCATTTTTCACTAATATTTCATATGTCACTATTAATTAATTAAAGAAATATATCATTTTTATTTTACATTAATTGTAGAATTAATTATAACCAATTTGGTTGGTTAATTAGAGAACGCTACATTTCAATTTTTCAAAAGGTGTAAATTTGAGGCGGTGATGAAGTTGTTAATGCTACCTGATGTGTAAAAATCGATCGTAACGATTTCAGATAAATTTTAAATCCTGAAACATTTATTTCGTGCGTGTCGGACATAATAATTAATTGCCTCCATCAATGTGTGTTAAGAAACCGCGATATCAGACAGCTTATTAAGTATTATATTGTCCAATGTTTCCCTCTAAGGAAATGTGGGCCTTCGGACGGTAACGGTTGCCAATGCCGCAAGAACTGCTAGATTGCATGTACTGAAAGGTTACTGGCAATAAAATACCCCGTGTCTAAAGGCTATTAATGTCTCTGTGCAGCGCCGAGCATCGTTTCCATCGACACTTTATTTCTATGCGCACTCACGTCATAGAATTGAAATCTTTCTACCATGGTCTTCTAACTTTAGTCACTGAATGATTGCCAGTTTTATCAGGAAACGTTTTGAAACCTTATGGAATGTTTCGTCCATAGAAATACCTAATGGTTCCGCACAAGGCGGGCACTGTACGATATTTTCATTGGTACTCGAACGGTCATTACTTACTTTGTTAGTCTTTTCAATGTTAAAATTTAGTTTAATAGTAAAGAATGCTCTCTGTTTTTTTTACTTATAGTCCAGCAAATAATAACAGAACCATAATCATAAAATAAGTAGCTCGTATAAGCACGTACAACACAAGAAGAATAATTTCGAAACTTAGAAAATTATTACCTGTAAGTGACAGTTATTTCCCTGTTTCAAACTTTGAGAAATGAATTTGTTAGTTTTCGGTGTAGTTTGATTACAAATGAAAATTGGAAACACATGTATGAGACGAATGGTTTCGGTTCAGAAGACCTTCTTCAAAGTCAATATAATTAGCATCTCTACCGTACCCATGGATTTTTTTAAATTTTGCTAATTTGAAAATGTATATGAGCATCATAAGTTTTAGTTGTCTGCTTCGTTCAAGTCTGCAGGTGGTAGGCAAAAAATGGTGAAAGTGACGATCAGAGAAAATGAAAATAAATCCATAACTCTGCATTTAAACGTTATTTAATGTGGTTTGCGTTAAAAGGTAGTAAAGCAGCACAACATTCTGATAAGATACATTTTTATAGTATACCTTTATTTTATACGATTTATATGCATTTTTCGATTTATCCAACACAAGAAATATCCACAATAATTGTTAGAAGAAAAAATTGCATCAACTGATTAGGAGCGTGTGCATACGTCTCCAAGAACATGAGAGGTGCGCCAGACTAGGCTATATCGAGTCAACTGTAGCCGAATATCAACTAATTACAAGACATACAATATTATTCGACGAAACAAAGGACATAGGAAGACCGAAAGGCTATTTCCCAAAAAAGTACAAGGAAACACTTGAAGTCCAAAAACACCGTAACAACATCAACAGCAACATTGGATATCGATTCAATATCATCCGAAGCACCACCCTTCAATTTTTTAATTGACCAGCTGACCAATTAACATCTGTAGTTGGTGAATATATAACCGGAATGTGAACACGGTCCACTTAAAAAGAGAAACTTCGCACACGCACATCATTATCAGTCCGTTTTTAGACCCTGATGAAGCTAACTGTAATGCTGGTGAAACGTCGGAACATAACTCCGCAAGGACTCGACTTACACCCGAAAACCTCTCGCAACTATCATCATAGTAACTCGAGCCGTGGAAGCCTCAAGAACCAATATAAAACATGATAAACCTTTAAGCCTGTACATTTTTATTATAACTTGTAGAATTTCCAGTATGTTTATTCTTACTAGCAATGATGTGTGAAATTAAATTTACAAACTAAAACAATAATAAATAAAATTATTAATCAAATTCACACTATGGATTGTCTATTTGTATAAAAGAATTTGATTGGTCAACATAATGTGTAGTGTCGAATAATTTTATTTAGATTTTCCACATAGGTTCTTTAGAAAACTACTCGTGCAGTTTGGAAGGTTCAATTTTTTCTTAATGAAACTATTATAGGATTATTTGTCAATACTAATGAGTTTAATTCATTTAAAAACAGCTGACGAATCAAGTTATCCACCTACAAAATTGCTTACTCAAAATAAACCTCCTTGATAATAATTACAATGGGAAATGAGTCTTATAGTGTCGACTACTGGTACATTTACCCTAATTAGATTCACTTATAATTATTACAAATTGTTGTGTTTTATTAACCTCTTAGCTATGGTGCCGTTTTTTAAAAGTGTGTATCTACGTTGTCAAACACAGAGTATGTGCAGCTGCTGCAAAATTGAATTAAACTATAAGGAAATAGCACTTGTTTTCTTTTGAAACATCAATAATTTTATTGTTTAAATTTATTTATATTTAAGTAACGAATGGTAATTACTTTTCTCGCATGACGAGTATACTCGTCATTCACAGCTAAGAGGTTAACTATCACAGTGAGAACAATTATTGAAAAATGCGTAAGTATTAGGAAAGCGGTCGAATTGCTTAAATATTGCCTGCCAGGAAAAGTGTTAAAATGGTGACAGCTATCAGCGAGGCGGGAACAAATCATACACGTCGTCGACTTTCGAAACTAGATGTAGGCAGAAAACAAACACCTTTCCGCAGTCGTGCTAAGCTTTACGCGTCTCATAAAGATCGCCGAGCGATTCATAAAGCGAAATGGACTCCTTTGCCGAGAAAAACAATTTCCGGCAAAACAGGGAATTAAATACTTATCTTTACGAGCGGCCGTGCAATTTTCTGAAAGAAGATACGTCCGCCACCCTCAGGGCGGCGACCTACCCGGAAAAATTTATCGCGGCCTCGATACCGCATTTCGAGTGCATAACGCATTTGCAGTTTGTTGACCGAAGTTATGCTCAAGAGTAGGATGCGAGAATGGGAGGAAAGCGCATTGCCGCGATAAAGGTGAAGAAAAAAGCAGTATTACACCTCGAAAATGTCGACGCGTCATTCATCGACTCGGTGCATTTTCGGTTTTATTACTAAAGCATAGAGACAGGCGAAATAAACCTTTCTGTTGCATGTATGCACATCGATTTATATGGTTAATTGCAGCGATTTATCGAGACGATTGATGTTACCTATTTGTTTCGTTCGATACATCAATTTACTGCTTATACAGGGTGTTCATTGTAACGGTTCATATACCACGATTTTTGAAGCACTTGCAAGTGTTTTATACAAAAATTTTTAACAGATTGAGTGCTGCAGTGAAAATGGTCATCAACATAAGAGATCTAAAACCATTTTAATAACTTTATAGATATTTATTTTAGCAAAAATTAATTCAGATGAGTATTACATTGTTTGAAAAGGTCCATATGGTGCACTTTTCGATTTTTTCCGTTACTTGTAGTTTTCAAGATTTCAAGATCACCATCCGCTTTTATATGGAACATCCTACATAATTTTACAAAAATCGAAACATGCAGAGCGCTGAATAAAAAATGACTGCACTATATTACGTAAAAAGTGGATATTTGCCGAGATATTTTCAGTAGAAGGCACATGGCCTACTTGTTATTAAATAATCTCTTTAACCATTTCACCATAACAGAGTCCAGACAAGAAGGATCACTACAATACCAGACAGCTAAGTAACAAAACTATGCAAAATTCTTAAATCATTTCATTTATTATATCTACATGAGTAAAATCGTTTTCCTCAGAAAATTTACGTTATTACGTCAGTGAAATTTCCACTGTAAACCAAATCGCTATTTTACAGAGTATTACAAATATTTCGGCAAATATTTACTTTATCTTCAGTATACAGTACCCTGCCACTCCATTATGGCTACCCTCAATATTAAACATTTGCTGCATTCTCAGCAAAATATTTGGGTTATGTCAAGTTTGGTGAGTGTAAGTGTTGCACCGTTAGGTTGTTTGGAATGTTGCTAACGACGAACTGGGTTTCGTGTACTTGAAACCGTTACATTATTGAATTCTGTATGCTAGAACAAAGTATTTCTGTTTTATCCTGGTCCGGTTATTCTGCTGATTTAAATCCGATTGAAAACATGGTTTATCCTAAAACGTCTAGTTTACCAAAGATCCAATTCTACTTAAGATGTCCTTATACAAAATATTCAGGAAATGTGGCAGGATGCACCGGAATAAAGGAGTGCATAGATCGCTGCATTTCAGGTATGCTCTCAAGAATGAGGCCACTATCAATAACCACGAAGGTCACACAAAATATTAAAAATTGTTGTGTTGCTTTAACACGTTCCCTGCCGCAGTAGAAAAATCCGTAACTAGACAGACACGCGACAAAGACTATTTATTAATACAGGTTGTTGATTGTACAAATAGTTATCTATTTGATATTACACTTTCTGTTTCTACTATCATTTTAACGTGAATGTTACTCCAAATATCAGAAGGGTTGGTAGTTATGTGATGAAATTAAAATTGATGCGTGTACCGAAAACGGTACACGTGGCAGGGAACGTGTTAATAAAATTGAAAAACAGAGATCTCGGGCTTTTTACTGATAACTATATCGTTATACTTTATACAAGCAAAAACTATAAATAAGCTATAATGGAACTAACTCCTAATAATGGAGTGGCAGGGTACTCTAGTGTATTACTTTTTGACTCGGCATCTAACGCACTTTCGATTTTCGCAAAGATATACAGGATATTGCATTTAAAAAATTCAACGAAACTTTATAATCTTGGTAACTACAAGTGATATAAAACAATTAAACAATACATTACATAACTGTTTTTGAACTATGCAGCATACTTTTAAGCTAATTTTTACCGAAACCATATCTATGAAGTTATTAACGTGATTCTATTTACGTGCGTCATCCCGCTTAATTCCATATATTTCTGTATATTCTATGTATGAAGTTCATTATTATCTCGTAATTGTAAACCCGTGCCACATATCATTTCTTAACGACGGGCAAATTGCTCTAGCACTGAATACAAAATACGGTTCATGTAGCAATTATTGTTTCCATCATAACCGTTAATTATTATTTCAAGGCAAAATACAGCCTTTTGCTTAATTTCATTGCTTCCTTGTTTCAATTACCCATGAAAGTACGAGAAAAAAAACAGATAAACGCAATAAGTGAAACACGCAACTTGTTTCATTTTATGATTCATGTTTCTACATGGTGTGGAATACGTAAAATTGGTATTTCCGGTTATTTAAGTATTTCTATCACTTTTTCATCTGAAATGACACTTGTATCAGTCGTTAGGCACCGTGTAATAAAAATCACATATAATGAAGTATATCTAAAAAACTACTTTATATGCTATAAATAATTTTCACTCAAACCCAACCTTGGTGTGACTGACTTGCACAAATATATTCTTACATATTATTGTATTATTTGGTAATTTGATTACGGATATCTGGATGCAGTAGCCATTACATCTGACTAGTAGACCATATCCTAGACACACTTGGACGTTACAAATATGATTATAAAGGAGAAAGGAGTGCCCAGCTAATCGTGCATAACACTGTATTGCAGAACACGCTCAAAACAGTTAGAAACTGTATAAATGAAATTCTACTCTAACTAAATGTACTGTTTCCTATGTCAATTAATATGCGCACCTATAGATGTAATAATTAAAAAAATAAAATGCCACTAAAAGCATTCATGAACGGTGCAATATTTAAAACAATATTATGTTACCCATTTTTCTAACGCTCTTGCCATTTTTGTTGAAAACACAATAATTTTTCCTGAATTACTACAAATCTCTTTAAATATTATTTAGAGTAACATCAACAGACTAATAAAATAAAAGTCATGCATCAGTCTTCTAGTCTCGCAATTTGAATCCAATTCACAAAAACCTAAGTTGAAATGGACCGAAAAATATACCAGACCTACCTAAATTCAAAATCTGACTTTTAGAACTACAATACTTGTAACAAGAATGGGACGAAATATTATAAGAAACTATTTAGAAACATACAACGAGGATGCTAAAATTGGTGGAAGTTATAATTAATATACATCCCAACAAACAGAAAATTGATTTTTATACGAGGTGTGACAATTTAATTCCTGAATTTCACCTATAAAAAACATATTTTCAAAACTGTACATTAATGACTATTATCGCCTTCGAAGTACTCCTTGTGCATCTATACAATGTGTTAGACGGTGTTCCCATGTCTGGAAACAGCCCTGAAACCCGTTTTCTGGAATACTGTTCAGTACCTTTATCGCATTATGCTGAATATCAACGATATCAGAAAACCTTATTTCTTTCAGTGAATTCTCTAATTTTGGGAAAAGCCAGAAATTACAGGGAACCAAGTCAGGTGAATAAGCAGGATGATCTGATTGGGTAATCCAATTTTAATTAGACAAAATTTAATGTTAATACACAGCTCTAAATTTCGATCACTCATTGTTATGCCACAGTTCATACGCAGATCTTTGTTGTTTTCACAATACCTAACTAACGAATGACTCTGCAGACGTGAGGTGTTCGCACGTACCAGTTAAAGCATGTGCAAACACGATTACAAGCATGATTACAACTAAATCACTACACAGGTGATACTACGCGACCTTTCCGGAAATTAAATTGTCACACTTCGTATAATTTTCATGGTCAGATTTGTGACATAATATTAAATGTACATTTTTTTCTGATATAAAATGTAGAATATGACAGTGTGTCTTCGAATCTTCGAAGGATTTCATAATCTTTCTCAGATTTATTTCAAGTTTGATAAATGTTCTAACATCTACGGCGGGGGGTGTAAATCTGGAACAGATTGGGAATAAAAGATGTGAATGTATGCTAGCTGTGACTAAAGCAGATCCTCGGTTTGCACGATACGCGGTGCACGAACCAGTTGGCCGCAATAAACGTAGTGACCATAGGTTGGCGAACCGCCAGAGTACCTGTCCGCGTAAGCATTCGTCTTTTCATCGCGACGCGTCTCGACTGAACCGAACAGATTGATGCGCGGTTCAAAACACGCTGCCGAATGATCCGGATGATTTGAATGCCCCTAATGTGCTGCATGATTGAAATTTTCACGACCCAAATCGCTGCCAAACGGCTGCCAGTGTTTCGATCGTTGTGTTATCGTAAAGTGATACGGGCTAACAAGAATAATGTTCCAATACCCCCATAAATTGTGCGTGCATTTCTTAGTGAGTTAGTCGGACGTCCTTTACGCAAAAAGGAAATTTAACGCCGTTTCATCGGCTATAAAAGTAACAAGCTTAGAAATTATTACCCGACAACACAGAGAAATTTTGGAATTTCAATTAACTAACCGAATTATAGGTATCTGAAAAAATTTATTTCAAGATGATACTTAAAACATGATACCTCATCATTATCATGGATTTATTAATTTGGACCCTACCACAAATAGAATCGACTGCAAGGGTTGCAGAAGTAGGCAAACTTTGCGTCATGCTCGATAAAAATGCGAAACACTGAGGCTACTGTGATGAACGGATTCTTCGAGTAAATACAATGGCCTCGTCGAAACGTTTTCAGGCACCCTATAAATTCTAATTTAAAATCAGTGTCGCAACAAAAGGTCTTCGAGAGCGGCGTACCATTTCTCAGAGTGTTCTTCGCATAGCTCATTCGTTTTATCGTCCTGAACGGCACGAGCGTCACTCTGACACCGTGATAAACAGCCGCTTGTGTCGTAAGTCAAGTCGCCGTAAAATCTTGGGCATTACTTGTCGTAGTGTTTACTAAGTCAGAATGACTTGACAAGGTGAATATAGTTAGCATTAGATCTTCGCCACTGGTCCGCTTATTCGGCATCCAGTGGCATTTGTCATCGTCTCGGGGAGCGGTTCAAAAGATTGAATAATTACGACGTCTATATGTGCTCTCACAGAAATGTAGTTAACATGGAACAATTGCAGATGATGTCGAATAAAATAAAGTACAATTGTGCACGCAGTATCTATCATGGTAAACTGGAACAAGGGGATACTTTATCGTTTTAATATTTAATGTATTAAATTTCCCAATTTAAAGTTGTGTATTAATTTGAGGTGAATAAAAATAAGCAACAAATGCAAAACTTTGTTATCTCGTTTATTCGTTTATTACGAAAATAAAATAAAAAGAGTCGGTGCTATTTGCGGTTTAGTATATTCATCAATATAGTACATACCCTCCCTGCTCGAACAACTATTTTAATGCCATATTTGCGCTAGTCGAGTGAACTTATCTTGCCATATGAATATCTTGGTAGACTATACAGGGTGGGTTACTAACTTCGTCTACCTGAAATATCGGCGTTATTTTTAATAATATGACAAAATGTTAATTACAGAAGTTGTATGGTAGTTTACCTCTATTTCTCTAAATGGGATACTATATTTTTTTATCACACTGTCATCGGCTCTGTTGAAGCGATTTCAACAAGCTAAATAGAGGTCACTCAGTGATCTTCAGTAGAATCCATACAGGTCAATCAAGGTCACCGAGTGACCCACCAAAGATGTTCGAAGTGACGACCATTTGCATCAATGCAACATTGTAATCTTTGCACTGCCAAATCACGTGCACGTTTTATTGCCTTTGGATTCATGTCAGTGCATGCTGTAATTATCCGTTCCCTCATGTTTTCCAGTATAATTAGTCTTTCGTGATACACGATATTTTCAAGTGCTGCCCACAGAAGAAATCTAACAGTTGTTAAGCCTGCGAAACGAGCTGACCACAAAATTGCTACTCTGCGTCCTATTCATCGATTTGAATAAATTTCATTAAGCGCAATTCTTACACTTCGAGCATAATATGGCGTGCATCCGTTGTGCTGGAACCGCATTGCCTGACGAATGTTTATTGGCACTTTTTATAGAGAAATACCTAATGTATTTCGTACAAACCGGTCATATTTTTTGCCAGTAAGCGTTCCATCGATAAAATGTGGCCCAATTATTTGATCTCCTACGATTCCGCACCACACATTAACCGACAATTGTCGTTGTTCAAATCTTTGTAGCCAATAAGGAATTTTAGACTAACCTGCAGTGTATATTATGCAAATTAACATTTCTACGATTAGTAAGAGTTACCTCATCAGTGAATAGTATCGAAGAAAAAAATGTTCCCATGTATGAGGATCACATCCACTTGTTCTTTAAAAGAAAACTTCATCTTGATTATTACGGTTACATCTGACTTAGCAATCAACTGATACTACCTACCGATATTCTACACGATGTCGTAAATTGCCACAATGTTCACGTTCTAATAATACAGTACATACAGCTGTTATTACTATCTGTTTAAATACGAAGTAAGATTCAATGAATCGTTACAGCACTTGCTAGAATAAATCCGGTGGCGATTAGACGTATCCGCGATTCCACAATCTGAAAGTAACATGTAATAATTATTTTACGATCTTCAGTAACTTTTATTATAGCTTGCTGAAATTATCTCAACTACCACATATCACACTGGGATAAGAAAATGTAGTATCCCATTCAAAAAAATAGAGATGGCCTTGAAATCTCCTCTACGCGTCCACCCAGGCGAAAACTGGTCGGGTCATATTACGCCCCCCTTGATACCATATAACTTTTGTGAGCAATATTTATTCGTATTATTAAAAATATCGGAGATATGCTGTGTCAATAGGCAAGTACCAACGACATTCATTGTCGGGTGGCCTAACATCCTGAAAATGCATAAGTTTGATGAAATCGAGACATTCACGTATGTAACCCTAGGCTAAGGTTAATCCAACGGTAACGTCGCGACGCCCGGACTAATGGCACGCACGACGTTGCCAAAATGTTCAGCCAACCAGTCGTCGGGCATCCGTCGTGTCTAACGACAAGAAGAAGAGAAGGCGCATTTCTGCTATCGCGGGTAGCTTGAGTGATGAAGTGAGTGTAGAGTGAAGCCTATTTTTGTACTCTCCGACAAACAGCCTCGTAGATCTCGTGACACATCGTTAGAGCGGCACGAAAATACCCTCCACGCTGACGAAAACTGCTGCAAGATATCCAGACACAAGCTACTCTGTTTATTCCAAGAAATTACTGGGTGTTCCTCTTCATATACGCCGATTATATGTTTCGGTAGAACATTTAGAAAGTCTACCACACACGTCTATTATTTTTCGAATAATTATACCGTTCCAACTACGAATGTATTTATGTTACGAGTGCTCACATGGTTACTTTCAATTAATAAGCTTATTCATTTTATAATATTATTTAGAAAATGGAAATGACTAACATGTGACAATTCCAACACTAATTGGTTACGACCAAAGATGTTAAGGAATATTTCATTCTAACAAAATCGTTAAAGCAATTTAAAAGCTGATTACACTGCATTCTGATCCCAAAAGCTCACCGTGGTGTTAAGCATAATTATGTTTCGAAAATATGTCTTTAAATAATTAGAGCATACCATTGGATTGAAAAATTCAGCAGTAGAATATCAAGCTTTCGGAATTAGTTTCAATTGGGATTCAATTATTCTTTTCTTCCAACGACCAAAGAAACATTTAGAAACCAAAATATCGTAATTCTGTTTTATCGTATCTATCGGACACACGTAGCGCTTTCTGATAATTTTTTACAGAGGCTTTGTTTCGTGATCTGCTCTAAACTAATTATACGCAGAAAAATAGCTTGAAATACATTGTACGGCATCTTTAAGATTTTAGCTAGAACAGGTTAAAAACTTACTTGCTCGTATGTGCTTAACACTGAAATTGAGAACATACAGATGTTCAGGATGAAAAACATTGTTATCATTTATAACAAGGTTCAGGAGGTACATCTGCAATAAGTTTGAACTTCTTATTTTAAAACACAGTATCCGCGCATTTTCAAGGGTTTCTTCAATTTGCTTTGTAGGCCATTATATTTTTTCCCGACAAGAATAGTCAATAAAAAGCAACTTTCGAAGCTATATAATAATGCATCTGCCATCACTGTTTAAAGAGCCGTCAAATTTTTATGAATTCAAGGTATTAAAAAAAATTTTAGTGTTCAATATCCTCTTCAGAAAACATTCGTCTTATAAGGGAAGATAAATAACTGACACAGAAACTAAATTGTAGAATTGTGCACAAAAAAATTGAAAGTGATTTTGTAACGCATAAAATATCTAATATTACCATATTGAATATTTTTTGCGTCATGTGAGGCATGATAATAAAATTTTAAGGAGGCCACTAGCAATGGAAATGATTGAGATAGAGACTATATTTGGATCTCTCTATACACAAACTTGAACGGTATATCGTGACAAAGTACCAATAGCGAGCCATGTAAAAACAATAACATAGTATTCAACATTGCTTATATTGTATGTGTATAAATTAATTTTAATTTACTGCCAACATTAAATAAAACGAAGGACGCGAATAAATTTTACTATCTGGATGTTTCTGTGTCAAGCGAATACTAGGTTCTAACTCTAACCATCAACTAGTCACGCATCGTTACTTACAGTGAATAAAATTAAGCTAACGATGTACTCCATCGTAAATTCTCTGGGTTATTAACTTTAAGTTGCCGTAGATTATATCGTGGAATTTATTTAGTACCGTTAATACACCATGAGGTCACGTACCAGCGAAGACGAAAAGAGAAAAAAAATCTGACCACAAGTATATTCGAGAAAAACTGTATATAACCCGCAATTATCCACAAAACATTATTCTTAGATCAAAACTAATAGAGAACACGAAAATGTTTGAAATATTGATAGTGCTGGATAGTTGTGTGTAGAACCTACAAATAACTTAAAAAAAAGGAAATTATTCAGTATTAGAAAAATATATAAATGTTATAAAACCAATGTTTACTTATCAAGACACTAATTGCCCTTAGTAATTATAAAAACGTTTTTGTAATTAGAATGAAAATATATTTCACAAAAATGTAAAGCAATTCTATACGTTAAATCAAATACATGTTGATATCAGAGCGGAATAAAAATTGGGAGGTCGAATTATAACCAACGACTGTTCACACAGCTCTGTATAAGAACGAGAGATTTTCAGAACAAATAGAAGCAGCCGTACCTACTATATCAGACTTTCCACCGTCTCCCCTTCTGACAGTTATTACAACGTTTGAAGATACTCGTTTGAAGACGTTATGGTGAGCAGCTGCGTGCTTTTTTCGATCATTCGGTTTTCAGTTCGAAAATTATTATGTACCATGCAGACTTTATACATACGATGTAGGCATAACCTGCTGTCAGAGAAAGCCTTATATATATTTTCCAGGGCTAAGTGGCGGAGAACTAATGATAAACACAACTCTTCGCGGCTATAAGGGGAAATTAATGTTCTGGACGTAACGGTAAATGGTGTAGAAAGAAGACAAGAAACTGTAAGATAAATGGTGCTCGGTTTACCGAAGAAAAGTGTCTGTTACGAAAGACTACCAAACTAGGTTTACTGAAAAATCTGAAACTGCCAACGTTAGTCATATGTAGTAGTGACTTCGCAAGAACAGTAACATTTCTTTCTATGATGTAAAAAATAGAGTCCATTTAGTTGTATAATATCTATTTAACATTGCTATATAAATGAAGAACTTAATACACATACATTCATAAAATCTATCATTTTTGCGTCAATGAACTTTGTACACTATATGAAGAAACTTGTTTTTAGAAATATCGATTCCGTAACTTATTCATTAAACAAAATTAAAGAGTTTAATAGCTATGCCAAATTCTATAGTGCTGAAATTTTAATAAAATTCTAAGAGAAAATTTGAGACGAGTAGCAATAGTTGTAAAATGAAATACAAATGTACATAAATGCATTATAACATTAGAACATACTATATCTACATATGTACATATATAAAATAAAGTATCCTGACTCAGTGATGATCAACGCATAGCCCAAACCACTGAACTTAAAGCTGAAATTTCGCAGACACTTTTCTTTTATAGCGTAGGTAATCACTAAGAAAGGATTTTTCTACCCCCTCCTCCTTCCCCTGATATCAAGACTGTCTGCGTGAGAGCGGGGACACTAGCTTGTTACATTATACACAAATACCTTCTATAACATACAGGATGTATCAGAAATGGTGATACAATAAGAAAAGGCTACTCGTCGTATAAAAATAAATAAAACATATAGAATGGAATTTTTCATGTTGGCTTCGTTTTAAAAAAAAACAAAATTTTAATATACATTGAGATAGGTACACTTAACTAATAAGGGATAGTCTTAATCAAGCCCTACGCCCGCCATGGCCATCCGGAGCACAACTCCGCTCCGGCCTACCCCCACTCTGCGCTCATTCCCCTCATACAGGCTATGATCTGGGACGACGATGGACCGAGGGGGAACTGGAGGGAACTGAAACGAACAGAACGGACCTAAAATGGGGGAAGGCCGGAGTAGGGTTGCGCTCCGTATGGCCATGACGGCCCTACGCATTTTTAATACTTTTTAAATGTAACATTTTGTTGAAGCAATGAAAGCGTAATTCGTTCCAGCATCTAGCACACTTTATAAAAGCTGGCACATTAATTGAGGTCACATGCTATTTCTTTAATGCTTCTTTACTAAAAAATTTCTCATATGTATCTGATTCCAATTTCCTGAACTTCATACATGATACACAAATATTACCAAACTAACATGACCAGGATACGGCTTCGCTCGCGATTATTCTGCGTATAGAATTCGAATATTATGTTTTTTTGTTTATATTTTGTAGCCGAGCGAATTCTCTTTCGACTGTGCGGGCGCCAAGCTTTGCCACCTAGCGGCTGTGCGTGAACTATGCCCCCGTAGACGGCTCGCCGGCACGACAAAAAGAATAGTCTCATGTCTTTTTATCTCGATATATTATTTATTTCGCGATAAAATTCGGCCTATGACTCTCCAGAAAATATACAGAAGCTATTGTGAAAATTTTATAACAATCGGTTTAGTAGTTTTTGAGATTTTTGCGAACATACAAACAAACTTTGTCTTTTTATTGTAATAATAATATAATATAGTAAGATGTATTTATTTGTGGTAATACGTTTTTTACAAAAATATATTTTGGAGTAATTAAGCATGACTACGAAGACGACATTCTGAAAATTGTTTTCCAGATGGTTCTTAAACAGTACTTGGCATACCGTACAAAATACTAGATGAAGGCATTTGTAAAATAGAAAATATGTTCTTTTTATTAATACATTAGCACACTCACATTGGTAGTTATAATTTCTTAGGAAAACAGTATAAACATAATTTAGAAATTATCATATAATAATTACACCTGCAGTTTCCATCTACATCTTGGTAACTTTTGTATAGAATTTTTACTATGAAAATTTTTAAGATATTGCTCAGATATACAAGACCTATTTAAATAATATGTTTAACCAAATTTTTCATTCTTAAAAAAGTAGAACAAGCTTATTTAAGGTTTACTGATTTTCAAACAGAATACAGCAATGTAAATACTGTTTACCCCTGTTACGTAACTATAAAGAAAGTTATATATAAAGAAAACAAAAGACTGAAGATTAAAGCGAAATCTATTGAATTATGTTATAATTCAAATTAATGTAAGTAGTCGTGTGTGGAAAAGGTAAATGTAAGAGTAAATGAACAATTCAGTAGTTGTGTTTTGGTACAACTTCATTTTTGTTTACCTTGATATCTTTACCACTCCATCATTACTAATCTGAAGAATAGAAGAAGATTACCAAAATTATTAATAATATTTTTGCAAATACAAATAAAATATAAATTGCTTACTTTTGTTCAAGAGTAGTAAAGCGACTTAGGATTATTGTACTATAATTCTGTGAATGCGGAAGGTACTATAGAATCTAACGCGAAAACAGTTATTGAAGAGCTTTCAGAAAATTGAAAATGGATGCAACGGGGAAGATGTGCGCTGGAACGAAATTTGGATTGATCACAGCTCCTCGTCGAAAGTAAATGCGCAAGGAAGTGATTGCGAATGATGGACGATCGGGTGCCGAGAGATGATAAAGTGGTAGCGTGTGGTGGAGAATATCGACGGGAAGCACCCCCATCTATCAACCCCTTTCCACTTTGCAGATAATCACCGGCTGCCAACCAAAGTCAGACTGCAAGTAAGATCTTACAGAATGATCTGACTTTATTTCGATCGATTCGAAAAGATTACATCAACTGATTTTTTAGATATGTGCATATAAAGAAATAGTATTTCTCATTTTTCGTTTTTTATTTTTTAGTAAAATATAATTAAAAGGTAGTTTTTTTATCACGCATCCGATAAATAGCCGAAAACTTTTGCCAAGACTGAATGAATTTGTCAGTGTCCCAAGACACATTAATACGTACGAGTAATCCGGTTGAAACTGAACATGGATGCGCTGACATCAATCACTCTTAAAAGTGTGCATTCGCCTGTACTTACGGTATACGGCCGCAGTTACAGAGTGGGGGATGTATACCGTTAAATTATGTGAAACTCAAGTGCTTTCAACTCCACAGCAACTCGCAGTCATAAGTCAGCCGATCGTCGTAAGATTTAGAAAAACTTTATGCTCGATGCCACCATAAATCGAGTTTTACATTCGATTTGACTGAACTTTCATATAGCCGATTCACGCGCACACGCCGATTTCTGTCACGATACGCGTCACGAACATCGCTTGCTTTCGCAATCGCGTAGGTAGTCCCTGTTCTTTCTCGAAAACCTATAAATCCTTTACAATTCAATTCAAACAAGATTACTCTTTCGTGAGCTCTTCGGAGAAGTATTTTACAGGCCGCGTCAAATCTTGCAGACGGGAAAAGTAGAATAAAAATGAACGACTAATAACTTTCGGAATGCAGGCATGAGAAAACATAAATTTCTTAACGCAGGCGAGACGATCCGATTAAATACGTATTTCTGCGGACGGCAGTGCATATTTACTGAACTTCTGGGGGTTTGAATTCTTACCGACTAGTTACGCTGACTGTACGCGTGTATGTACGTACGAACAGAGCAACGTAAGCGAACGGTGCAGCAGGGTTGCTACGTAGAAACGGAGATCAGCATACGTCGCGTATTATTTACAATTGGCGGCGATTTATGTCTCTGCGCCGGATGAGGGCAGGCAAGCAGGCATGGGGAACATAGTGAGAGAAAAAGAGAGAAGGAACGGGAAAAGAGAAGGAGAGAGAGGGAGCGAACAGAACGAGAGAGAACGCGGCCGCCTTGCCAGCCAATTCCCGGCGGCCCGCTATATTTACGAGGCCCATAAAGTAGCGGGCACGGCCGCGTATATTGCCGCGTAAATATCAGCTTATGGAAATATAGAGCTCAATATCTGCCTGCCTGCCTACCTGCCTACCCAACGCGTTCCGCAGCTTTCCTTCCCTTTCCATTCAAGAACCATCATGTGTCGGTGTCGGTGTCGGTGGCGATATCGGAATAGTTTTCGTTCAGCTCATTGGTAATCGCATATCTTGCCCGGAAAAATTATTTTGCTTCCCCGACATCCCTTACTCCAAAGCAAGTTTGACGTGTTGTGAAATTTACTTCATTTTTTCTTCTATGCTCTGGAGAATACTAGTTTCCCTTTCTTATAGACATCACCTTTGTCCTCCAAGTTCTTACCTTTCTGCTTCTCGTCTTTTTGGCGTTCTTTGCTATTTTATTCTTGCTGCATACTCATGAAATAAGATACATTGCTTTCAGAACAATTTTTTATGTGAATCAAAGTCTTGTATTTTCTAATGGCGGATCTTGCCTGGAAAAATTATTTTGCTTCCCCGACATCCCTTACTCCAAAGCAAGTTTGATGTGTTGTGCAATTTACTTCATTTTTTCTTCTATGCTCTGGAAAATACTAGTTTCCCTTTCTTATAGACGTCACCATTGTCCTTCAAGTTCTTACTATTCTGCTTCTCCTCCTTTTGGTGTTCTTTGCTATTTTATTCTTGCTGCATACTCATGAAATAAGATAAATTGCGTTCAAAACAATTTTTTGTATGAATCAAAGTCTTGTATTCCGTGATGGTAGTTATCTCTTCAGGCATTAGAAAAACTGAGATTCTAGCTACTAACTGGTGGTCTGAATATCCTTTGCGCTTATTGTTTCAATTGCATTGCAGTCAAGTATTCTTGAGAAATTAAGATACTTGCTACTGTAACATACGGGCCTATTGCTTCTTCGTGATGCCCCTTCGTCTGATAAAAGATGTTGGGTTGCGCGGAAAGTTTTTGCGTTTTCTACGGGCTAGCACCTTAACGTTCTACTACGTGATTCGTTGGTAATTATTCTTTTGTTTTCGTAACCTCATCTAGTATTCTACCGCGTTGTGTCATTGCAAGTATACTTTGAGCGTTCTAGTTCCTTTTTTATTTCAAAAATTATCCAGAAATGTCTGTGAATAAAATGCATATTCGATACACACTGCTTTAGGAATTTCGGAGAAGCACTACAGTCACAGAAACTGTAAAAAACATTTGTAAGATGTATGGAGAAGGTACTATGACGATTCGAATGTGTCAAATGTAGTTCCAAAAAATCCGAACAGGAGACTTTGGTTTAGATGGTGCATCGCGTTCTAGGCTGCCAAATGCAATGGATGAGAATAATTTACAGGCGACAATTGCCATAAATCGTCGCATTACTACGAGAGAACTCGTGATGAAGTTTAATGTTTCTCAAACATATATATATTGTTGAGACACTCCATCGTCTTGGAATGGTTGCAAAACTCGATGGCTGGGTTTCGCACTTGCTGAGTGAGAAAAACAAGTTGGATCAGGGCATTAAAATGTGTTTCATTAAGAAATCGACAACGACAAGAGCCACTTTTTAAACAAATAGTCACATGCGGCGGAAACTGGGTATTCTATGATAACAATACTCGAAAAAGGCAATGGGGCATCCTGGAGGAAACACCTGAGCCCTTGTGCTTTGTATTTGATGGTGTATGGGGGGAATAATTCATTATGAACTTTACAATCAAATCAGACCGTTAATTTTGAAATTTATTGCCAACAAGTGGTACTAGTAAACGTACGCTTGAAAAAAAATCGCCTGTTTCATCAACAGAAAAGGAATCGTCTTTCATCAAGACAACGCTCGACCGTATATGAACTTTATGACTCTGAAAAAAATTAAAGAATTAAATTGAAAAATTATGGAGCATCCTCCATATTCGCCTGATTTACCGTCATCTGATTACTATTTATTCAGATCGTCGCAAAACTTATGAAGAAGTCAACAAGGTTATTCAAAATTATTTCACCTCCAAGCAACGAAATTTCTATTAAGAAAGGATTGAAAAGCTCGTGGAACGTTAGGAGAAAGTATTAGAGACTAACAGGCATTTCATTATTGATTAAATACATTAGTTTCTACAAAAATAATGTAGCAGTGTCTATGGACATAAAAATGCAAAAACTTTCCGTTCAATCCAATAAATTAATTTATTTTTGCCCAGGTGTAATAGTATTCACCGAGAACAACAAAACACGCAATTAATCAATGAAATCTCCAATCTAGCATTCATTACCATTAATTTCCATTAACCAGTGTCTCTACCAATGAATGTAAACATTAGTCATTACTCGTACGATTTCTAGCAGTTACATCTGATTTTTCTTTCATCACTCGTGTATTTGGATATAAAGATTGTCCCATTTCAATCGATCAACGGGAATATCTCTAAAACTATTAGTCGTACCGAGAAATGATAAGAATTTAGACATTTTCTGGGTAACATTGTAAAGTTTTAATTCTTTTTTTGCAGGTACAGACAGTTAGAAAGTGTTTAGGTCATCACCATTTTTTTAAAGAGTATGTTCTATTTACCCTAAAACTAATATGTAACGAGATATTAATCAATCTTTCATATTATTATTTTCAGCTACTTTGCCTAAAATATGTTACATTAACCCATTCCTTCCCAACGATGCGTATACGCAACATCTAAAAAAATATTTCTTTCCCAGCAAGTTTCTTCGCGAGTAGAAATTATTTTTACAGCCTTATTAGAGAATGAATTGTACTATACATTCATATTTTTTTCGCTATATTTCCATCCTTGCTATTTGTTTTATCATTTTTTGAATATTATTCAAATATTTTCTTAGATGTTTCGTATACGCAACGTTGGGATGAAATAGGTCAAATATTTTGAAGAATGCATAATTCAATAAGTGATCTATAAACTATGTGATATATTATCAAAATTTACACATCTTAAAGTCTAAATTGAGTACCCATAGAATATCAGTACCTGGTAATAATGAATTTGATATTATTACATTCACGAAAATATGGCTTAATCATCGTATTTCTTCGAAGGAATTTGACTTTAATTGGAGTAAATACATACATATGTAGGTTGGACAGAAACGACAGCCTCTTCAACAGTTAGAATACTTATTGAACCCATATTTACAAATTTTATAAAAGTTCGATGTGGGTTAACGCATTAAATCCTTGAAGCACATCATCTACGTTGTCAAACACTAACTATGAGGAACATTGCCAAACAGTTAATATAATAAAGAATAATTCAAATACAAAGACCCTCACAATTGGTAATTACAATCTTTCTAACGTAATCTGCAAATACAGTGCTACTCTTTGACAATTCTAATCCGACAATCCCTGATTGAGTATCGCATAATGAAAAGCTAGTGGCTAACACTACGGCTGATTTAATATTCCATAGTTTATCAAGTCAGGGAAGCTTTCTAGATTTATGTTGTACATATTTTTTAGACTCCATACGAGTGGAAGAGAATGAAAGAACGTATATCTGGAGTATCTATCTAAAGTTTGTAAATTGGGATGAGTCAATTTTTATTTTGTCAGCCAATAATGCAGCAGGCTTTTTATATAGGCGCATTTGTAATGCTGCAAATATATAGACCCCGGTAAATATGATAAGGCGTTCCAATTACCTCAAATGGTTTACACACGAGCTGGAGAGCCTTATACAACAGAAAAAAATCGATCATCGTAATTATAAGAGATCTGGGTGTTACGGCGATTACCTACAGTTTTTTAATCCTACAAGGAAAGTTACCGTAGTGGTCGTCTCAGATTTTAATGAGCTTTTGCATGTTGATAGATCACGTAATTAAGAATCTCTCCATACATGGTTTTGGGCGTAGACGGACAATAGGTTAAAAGATATTTAATGCAAAAAGAAACTCTGCGTAACAGCTTAGCGCCTAGTAAACTGTTTCACGCTCTTATACTTGAAAGCAGTTGTTACAGTAGAGTAGACAAACCGTATCAGAACTTTAACACTAACACGTTGATTGCCATTGGGGTCACCAGTGACCGGCGCCTCAAATTTTATTCCATTAAATAACTAGTTCTTCTTATACAATTTTCAACATCATGATTATTATAATGATAATATAAGGTAAGTACTGTATCTTCAAATAATAAAATATTTTTTTCTTTCGCGATTTATATTTTAAACAGTAGATTACAATGTGGCTGACTAGGTATGGTTTCCATTGTGGTATTCAACGTGTTAAATATCTTTTAAACTATTGTTCGTCTACGCCCAAGCCATATATGTATAGGGAGGTTTGTATTAACGTGATCTACTGATATGTAAATATTCATTAAAATCTGAAACGACCACTTTGGTAGGTTTCCTTGTTAGAAAACAATATAAGCGTTTGTCTAATAGTGTTAGATTACGAGCACTGTTATAATTAGTACATGACAGCAGCTGAAACAACGATTAGCAGTAACATTAGTGAATTCTGGAACTTCATCAAACATAGGCCGGGCATAACTCACCAGTTTAATGAAATATGATGGCATAATGGTCTGTGTAGCAAATGTTAACACCCCACTACCGCAAAAACAAAGTAATTGCATGACCGCTGAGGTCGAGACACATTCCATGTATACTAACATAAAAATGATTTAATCGAAAACCAGTAGACTTGGCTGTTCTAAAGGATCGGTTAATGATGGTTTACACCTCACTCATTTTGAAGAATGTAAGTACATAATATTTCAAATACTCTGGTTGATTGTTGATAAATTCCTCAGCTCCCGTTATTTTCCATTAAGCTGGACGTCGACATTAACTACACCTATTCACAAATCAGGTAATAAAGTGGAAATGAGTAACTGCAGGTCGATGTCAATAATGAACATCGTTGCTAAAATATTTGAAAATACTGTAAGTATATAATAAATTAACTAAGAATTTTACAAACGTAATATACAAGGAATGCATGGATTTGTTATAGTTTTCATAATATAATTGCAACTAGTTTAGAAATTAAGAATCAGGTAGGTACTATAATCTCCACTGACTGCATCAGAACATTTGACTTTGCCAGTCACCCAATTGTAATAAATAAATTAAAAACATTCAGGAATACGCGGAAATATGTTGCACACAAATTATTAAGTTCTACAGATATTTGTTGAGGATTATCAGGACAAGCTCTGGCATAAAGGTTCAAACCTTGAACTACTGATATTTATATTATGTATAACTGATATATAAACATTGCTTTTTAACCGCAAATTTCTATTATTTGCAGATGACATGAGGATATTCAGATTTGAGCGACTGATGTCGAGATAATACAGGGTGTTCCCATAAAGTATAATGAATTTGAATCGTCCGCTACTTGTAACGCCAATGGCGTGGAAATTCGGAACGTGGAAAGAGGCTATCTCTACAGTTTCTCATTTTAGTATCCACTAGGCCATAATGTCAAACTAATCGATACATCATCGTGTTTTTGCTGTGCGCACGTTTTTTGGGTATAAATCAGTTGTTCAAGGGCGATTCAAATTTATCATATCCCATAGGATCATCCTGTACATTGACTCTCAATTCAGAAAAGTGTAATACCATAAGGCGAGAGAGGGGACATGCTTTGTTCTGTTGTCTTACAAAATAAACGATACCAAAGTTCCTTCGTTGATTCGGCGCAAGACCCTAGAAGTGATACATACCTCTGTGCACAACTTTGAGAAATATTATAAATAATTGCAGAAATAATTCTTGAAATCTTAGGCTTCATTCAGAGAGCGCTGGAATGAAATTTCCTAAAACTTTGGAAACTTTTTATGTAAATTTTTATTTTATATAACGTAAAAAGTAACCAATGCATTATAATGATAACAATCAGGAAGATATAATAAGAATGTTGTAAATCAGTACTTAAGATCGCTGAAAATATATGTTTGATTTTATCTTGTGTATAAATGATTAAACCGGCATGAAATTATATGCCTTGAACTGCTCTTGAGTATATCCTATAATAAGAACATTGAAATATGTTCAAACTTTTAAACCTAATTGTAAGTGATATAAAACTTTACTTGGACATTGCGATGCCGCAAATAGAAACCACATACTATAAATATAAGAAATATGAGGTATGGTAGGAGGTATCGCCTCTACCTCTACCTTATGATCTCATTTAGACACAACTGTTAAGACAACTTTGATTGAAAAGCAACTGTGGATCTTCATTGTAAAGATAATCTTACTGTATCAGACGATTAATCATAATTTAAATAGAAATCAATAAATAAAGTGGCTATTTAAGACAGTGTTCGTTGACATCAATCCAGCGATATATTCTATTAATTAACGCAGAAATAGGGCATTGAATTGTTTCTGAGGTAAATGTAATAAACACTTCAAGAACTCACAATATAAAGAAAATATCGATGGTATTATACACAATTTCGAGTATTCACTTCGGCAGCACAGCTAATAGACATACATCCTTTCCGTTAATATCTTCTTAATTAGTAGGTTTAGTATTAATAAAAGTTGATATTTGTTTACTCGTAAGTTAACGTTTCTTCGAATTTTAATACAATGTGACCGTGAAATTTAAAAAAAACCACTTTCACTCTACAATGGCTACCTTGAAATCCTTCAACTTTTATTCGAAACCATTTTTGATATCAGTAATAATTTTGTAAACATGTGAGTGCATCAATTAATATAGGACTTACTCATGTTTACGTACCAACATCTTACGGAAGTAAGAAAGCGAACGCTTTTTTACTTTATGCGCTTATTACACTAAATTATTACCAATAGCCTTGTGATTTATTACTTGCAAAATTCTCTGAATTTACTACTCTACCTTTTGTATTTTTTAACGATATGCACATGAAATTATCATAGAAAAATCCATTTTTTTTGCATTATTAATGCGTTAAATCTTCCTGTAGAAAGTAGACGGATCTGTAATGTTAATGCAATTTCACTCTGACCGAAGAGTTGGTCAAAGACTATAGTCAACGGAGGAGAACGCGACGAGAACGTCCGACGCTGGTTGACACCATTAACGCAACCATCCGTCACCATTAACACAGATGTCCGTGTGTTTCCGCGAACACCGCATTAATCACACCTATCCACATAAATTTCCGCCAATCCAAGCCGAGCAACGAAAGCTGAGCGCGTCCTGACACCTTAATGGATGATAAATCAGGAATTCATTAAGAGAGGGGACAGATGCGATGTATTTATTAAATCGAATTCGACGCCAGCAAATGGCTGTATTTTAATCTGTCGAGCGTGTCACGAATATTTTCCAGCTAAGTCTGCTGTGACGGTTTTGAGACCATCTTCGTCCTATCGATTAAATTTGAAAGATGTCTTTCGGACTGCTAATTGCAACCGGTAAAATGTACAACCAATTTTATCGACCACAGGCACTATTTATATGTTGTATTTTGAGGACCTGAAGCAATGAAACAATTTTTGCTTATGCTGGGTAGTCCACGCAACTGGAACAAATCACACCTCTTTTCTGATTTCAATTAGAAAAAACTATTAAAGAAAAAAGGTGAATGGTTCATAGGATACTATATTTTCAAAACCATATTCTTTTCGCAAGTGTAACGTTGCATGTGCACTCTACAGTTCCTCCAGTTTTTCAACTAGAAATGTATATTTTTTGCATAAAAAAGAGTAAAATGTCGTTTTGTCTCCGTATCGTTTTCCATTCTATAGTAATAGAATAAAAAGGAATAAAAGAATGTAATATGTTACAAAGAATTATTCACATAAAAATGATGGCTGCATCCTTGAACAAGTAACTAAAATTTAATATACAATAAGATGTTAAACGTAAGATACAATGCCTTCTAACAGAGATATTGTAAGCTTTAGCCAGTAATATTTGCAAATAAACAAACAGTTATAATTTATTTTCAAAATGAAATATTATAAAAGCAAAAATTATATTTTTAAACCATTTAATATGCTGAAATTTAAAAAAAAGCGATATAGAAATAATTCCTTGTCAAGGAAAGTATTGAAACAGATAATGTTGTTTATAAAATATACACGAGGTACAAATTTCGTAATTACCCTTTTGTATCCCATAAATATAATCTTTAATAATAAATATTTAACTTTATGTAATGATTTACGCACTTGCATAATCACTAAGAACTTCGAGTTTCTTTTACTTTCATCATTCAAGATTATAATCAACGAAAGTTGACACCATACCAAAGTGAACGTCGAGATTTATATTTAAATTAATTAAAAAATATATTTTGTGTAATATGCACACAAAGAGTTGCTGTAGCCGAGTATATTATAATTTTAATATAGATACATTATAAACTTGTTATGTATACTATTAGGATATAAATAATTAATTATCTAATTATTCACTAGCTGCTGTACACAATTATTGTATAGCTAGTATTACTCAGAATCAACGAAAGTTCATTTGTGTATTACACATAATGTAAAATACTTATTCATTATTAACATCGTATAGGGTGCTATAACGGTTAAATTATTTTAGAAAATTATAGTTTCTTAACTATTATCACGCCAGTCGACAAATAATTGATAAGGTACCTGAACGTAAAATGTCATTTACATTAAATAGCTAGTTTATTTAACAACGGTGGCTGTTAACAACATTTGTTAAAAACATTTACTGAGATGATTATATTCTGGTCAAAAATTTATTTAATTTTATACAAATGGAATGTGAGAATATAATGTCTTTTGTTTGTCACGAACCTCCGGTTCTTGTGCGGACGGGAAGTCAGAAGGTTTTAATCAGTTTTTTATATGCTTACAAGAACCTGTTGGCAATTAATTGAAATTTATGGCATACTTCTGCACGTCGCTTCAAATGGATTCATCTTAAATACCGATGCTAACAGACATAGGTCCGGTTAAGACCGACTGGTGTTCCAACGCGGTAATACCGCCTGCTTTTTACCAAAGACAGCTGTTGAGTGTTCAGAACTCGTCCGGTTCCCTTTGTAAAAAAATTCACACAACACAACTATCTTGTACTGTCAAAATCGTACATTTCTCTAATATACTTTTAATTTAAGAAATTGAATACGATTTTTCCTAGTGGTTTAGTGGTTACAACTGATTAATCATAACATCAATTTAATATAACTTTATGGAAGTAAGAATAGCGATAATGGCATCGCTAGGACATTAGGCTACGAAATTCGAGAATCTTTAGAATACAACTCTAATTGAAACATGGGCACATATTTCCCAAACGTGCTGTCACGTGTACACTCTTGATCCCTGGTTTTCAGAAGGTGTTACGAATAACTTCCATCGGCAACTATCAAGCTTTATTCAAAATTCAACCTTGTTGAACTCGAAATCCTTGAAGTTACCGCACTGCTGTCTTCCTAAGATCAAATGCTTATACGTACACAAAATGTGATATTTTCAATTAAATCTCTGTCTCTTAATACTGACGATGTACTCCTTCGGCTATTATTTTAACGGTTTCTGCAAAATTTGATAGCAGAATATGTCGAAGACATGCCACGATAACACGATGATTATTTAATACAAGAAATTAATGTCGTACGCAATTTATCGAATTTTTGAATCTTTCATTTTAATATAAAGTGCAGTATAACGTTAACAACTGTTCTGTTGTGTCTTCTCCATTTATGCACTAGTTTTCCATATGCAATAACTCAACTGTTTTTTATTTGTACTCGTTAAAGCCATTCTTTATTCAATCAATGTGTTATTAAATATCAGCAATTAAACTTACAGTCAATGTTATTAACACTCTGCGATTATTGTTTCGTTTTTCATATGTTAAATTCTATTCTGTGTAGTAAACTTTCAAAGAACTTGTGTGCGATTACTGCGCAGTCGCGCGAAATACAAACTTCAGGCTCCAGTATCTTAGTGGTTTCAAAAAATTAGCAAGAAGACCAATTTTCCTTTTAATTCTAAGAGTTTGTTCACCACTACAAATATCAAATAATAATAACGATTTTGAAATAAATCAGAATTGTTTAGGTTAATACCTCAAGATCTCTAAAAAATTACACTCTTTTGTTCAGCTTTGCCAATAGGTAATTTGCAATTACGCAAAATCCAATACAATTTACAAAAAAGTATCCGAAACAAATGAAATGATGTATTGTTTCAAAATACAGTAACAAAGCTTCTAGCTCCTAAACGAGAAACGAATTGCTATTACAATAATTTAAAACTGTTATTATTTTTTTTTAAATTCATTCTCCTTTAAAACGTAAACATTTATGTTAATAACTTTTGTTTGGGAAACTATAGGAATTAGGAAAAATTCGTGACGACCGTTACGATAAACATCCAGTATATCTCATATATCCACCGTATGTTTTCACATTTAACAAATAAAAAAAATTTACTTTTAAAGTTGGTAAACATAACAGAAAATAATGTTCGCAATTTTCAGTGATTATAAAGGCAACGACAGAGACTAAAATAATAAGATTCACGCCCCATTCAAAGGCTTCGCCGGGCTCCTTTTACTTCGAGAGCTTTTTAACTCCTCAATTTTGTCACGTTCGCAAACGCTCCGCCCAACAGTTATTACTGCACTTAATGAAGAATCCAAAGTGGATTTTTGTTTTTCCTTAATTACTTTGATTACAACTATAGAAAATATTTATATAATTTGTTAGTCAGTCAAATCTAAAAACTGTAAGAAAAAAATTTCGAAATACTTTTTAAGATATCCATCTTTACATAGATATTATTATTCAAAAATATTAAACTATACGTAGTAATTCGTATAATTAAAACGGAAACTAACTTATTCAATGTAAAAAAATAGTTATTAATTTTGTGGGGGTTTTATTACATACATATGTATATTTAATGAAATTTAGAAGCACTTAAGGTTTTGTTGAATTCAAATCCTATTAAAAAATTTCTATTACATAAAATATTACATAAAAATCTTCATAACTAACGTTTCTGTATTTGAATTAATTGAGTTAAAAGTGTAACTGAATGTGTTTTTTCCTGACTTATCCTTTTAATAAAATTCATTATATCTCCTTGTTATAAGTCACTTTTAAGACATACCATTAATTTTGAAAGTGGTCTAACACTTGTAAAACTTAGACTCTAAGTCATTTGAAGTTTCAAGAAGCATATTTCCTTACAATCACAGAAAATATTTACAGTATAAGAGCATGTATTTTGTGAAATATTTTATTACACAGTAGAAAAATATTTTCTAATATATCCAAACGCAAACCTCTAAATATCTCAAAACGAAAAATTTATGACTTAGGCCACTTTCATAATCACCGGCACACTTACGGAATGCAATTATAACAGGACTCGATTCAAATGAACATCCCATCCGTTATACCCTAATAAAATACACAACACCCTTAAAAACGTATTACCAAAACAAATATTCACAATAAATTAACGCATAAAAGAACATTTCCCCCTATTTCAAAATAATTTTTGTATTAACATGCGTTCTGTAACACATAAGTGCATAAATATACTGCGAACAGTAGAAAAATTTCAAAACATAGTACTGGAACCAACTGGTCAGAACGAAAAGCGTATCTGTATAATATCCTACTGACAATGAGTTCAGCGGCAACCGGTAAAAAACTATACATATACGTATGGGCTTGAACATAAATACGTTTACGCGGCGTAGGTGCCGACTGATTATAATGGTTTAATATTGCTTGCCAGTCATTTGCGGTGAAGTAATGCAAGCTGCCGCGCAAGACGTATGAGTCCGAGCATGAAAAAGAGATGGAAACACGAGTAGAGCAAACATGCGAGTGAGAGGAAGAAAAAATAAAAGAGGAAAAAAGAAAGGAGCAGGACCAGGTGAGGCGGGCAACCGGTGGTAATGGAGCCGAGAGCCGACTGTAAATAATGCGGCTTATTGTTAAATCGCCGCGGTCCCAGCATCATTAACTCTATCACAGATCTCCCTGGCGCAGCGGGTGTCGCGGTAACTCTTACCTCGAGTGGGTATGCGTGTTGCGAGTACAATGCCGGCTAATGATGCCTCGACGCCGGTATGTGGAGCGAGCGAGCACATAAGCAGTTGGATGGAACCGCAAAAAGAGCCCAAGCCACTATCGACGAAGACAGATGATACACCGATCACCAAACGGATCGAACAACCAACGAGGAAACGGAGCGAAACAATGTTGCGTCATAATGCAAACGTAAAATGCGAAAAATTGAGTTGAAATGCTATCTATTGGGTCACCCCATAAGCAATGCGTTTATTTTGCTCCTTATATTAAGTGAAAATAAACAACTATCTGTCGGTAGTTAATTAGAATGAGTCGAATTCAACTTTTGGGCTACTTCTTGAAGTTAGTATTGGATTTTGAATAACATTAACCCATAAAACGTCTACATCCAATCCTTCACGCCGCCCGGTCTGAGGTTCATCTTTAAGAGTGTAATTCCTAGATGCAAATTTCTTAAACCATCTTTGACACTGGTTTACATTGATAATTTGTCCATAGACCTCAGATATGTTTTTCACCACAACAGTTGCATTATTTCCTGTATTAAATTCATATAACTTAACAGGCCGAGTATGTTCTTTCGTCCCGTTCACTTTAAACGTTTGCAATAACTGCGAACTTACGACACAACACTGCCTGAAGCTTTCTATTTACAATAGTATATGTACCAAACAGATAAGTGACGATCGTGACGAGTTCCATTGTTTTAAAATCAGCTCTCGGAAAGACTCATTACTTGTGGGATGACCCAATACAAGACATGAAGCTTGCTAAGAAAAGAGTAACAACCGCAAACGTCCACATGGAAGTATCATGAATTTCATCCTAAGTTATCTGAATCATAGAGTGCTGCGCAACGCTAAATTACTTAACAAATAAAATAGGAGTAAAGGTAGAAAGACGAACGATGAAACGAAGTAAAAAGTATGAAAGGTGAACTGCACAAAACGATAACAAAAGCAAGAAACAGATTATTCGAATGGATTGTTAGGTTCTAATGATCGCAACGCTGTCAGAAGTGATTTGAAAGAATATCTTGAAGAAAAGTAACTGAAGTGGCAATCTGATTGGGTGTAGCCAGACAAATTAGCTTACAGCTGGTGAATCTGTAAAACATCAAAGAGTTTCCGTAAAAACCAAGCGAGATGAAACGTGAGCAAATTTCTTACGATCATAAATGGAATCCAACGAGCTTGGGTTTCACGTAATCGGATGATATTATGTACATCATCCACTGCAGTGACACAGGTCACGAGAGCAGGACAAACCGCCGCAGGGGACAACTCTTCATCATCCGTCAATGGTGGTTCCCCTCCCCTTTCTTCTCCTGACCACACGTAACGCCATCCTGCATACTGACTCACGCTGAGAGCGTACCCACCGCTAATGAACGTCTCAATACTCACGCTGAGCAGCTCCATCTTTCGAACCACGCGCCCCATGAGCATCAGTCTAGTTTAGTGCCGTGTAACATGTGGTGATTAATCATTTTTAGATCCTGTCATCACTCTCATTTCTTCTTGTTTTTCTTTCAATTCTTGTCGAACGATCATGAAGGATAAACCTGCATTAGTTTCGTATTTCAATATTCGAAACAAATACTGAATCATTTATTATCAATGAGTCATCTTATATGTAACAATTTCATTATTTCATAAAACAATGCGCCTGTCGAATCTCATACTTCGAACAGTTTTTATAAATAACACAGGTTATTATTTCAGGAGTGTTATATGCCTATTAGTAAAATTAGAAAGACACACGAACAATTTTGAAAAACAAAATAAGAATGTATTATTTTGTACGGTAGAAAGATTTCCATAATAATATTTTTAATTATAATTGAAATATGTAACTTCATGTATCTCGTAAGTAGATAATTTTTTTTAGATTTTTCGAAGTTAACGAATGATCGACGTTCCTATCGTAATGTTTCAGTATGGATAACATATGTTTTGTAAACCCTGATCATTTATAGATAGACATAAATTAGTTAAACATAATATTATGTCTTTATACGAAAATGGAGATATTCTTTTTCATTGTCTACGACAGCTTATAAATAATTTATGAGTCTGCTTATACATTCAACTTTAACGACATTTAATAACGAAAAAGGAGCACGGAAAGCGTCGCGTCGGAAAGTCCAAATCCTACAGAGCATCTCAAGGGTGCGTTCCTATTGCGATACCACATCTCGCAGCATACGTGGCGTCTATTGGCCACGTTTGTTACAATAGCTCCTCTGAGGGTTGGAAGATTTCGTTCGTACACCATCATAGACGATATTGCTTCCTGGCTTAAAACGTCGTCGTCGAACGACGAAGAGACTACGGTTTAAAAGTTTAAGAATTCTTACCAAGGCTGAGGAATGTCTTGAAGAAGGAGGTAAAACAGGTGTTATATTGTATTACAATACTGCACATTTCACAGAATTATCTTGCATAATTGATGAACATTCTTTAAACACAAACCGGATGTCGCAGATAGACAATTGCCTTGTCAACTCAGTTTGTTATTAGCTCTGCTTATACTACAAACATAATCCCACAGAGTGAGTCACGCAATTAGTCTGGACTGTAGCTCTTTTTAAATTGATGATAGAAAAAGATGATTGAAGCAGAAGTTGTGAGGTACAACAGTTAATATACTTCTGTGAATTACTTTTGTCGTAAGCGTAATGACGCACTAGAAACGTGCAGTTGCACTTTTTTTAAAGGCACTGCATACTTTTTTTGCATAAATCGGTACTTCTGAATGTTCTGCGTACAAACTTATTAAAGTAATGTGTTCGAAGAATGAATATATCATGAGATATTTCAATCTTTTTTTAATGTAGAGCATGCTTGATTGATGATCTTCAAATGTTCCACCTTGACATGATAAGTTTGCTAAGGTAGTTTATTGTGTCGCGCGCATTATGTGCTGGTGCACCACCCTGTTGAAAGTATTTTAAATGCGTTCGCGCTTGCAGGGGAACGTCACCAAGGAAACTAGGAACACAAATTGTAGGAAGTGTCGATATCTGCCACCATTCAATATGTTCTCCACGAAAAAGTGTGGGCCGATAATACTGGTATATAGAATACCACAGCAGACAGTGATACTGAATCCGATTTGGTTGTTCGTACTTCTTCTAACACGGAGAGTGCACGAACTTCGGGTCACCGATTTAGTCGAGACTTTGAAGACTGACATTCTTCGTTATTCTGTTTATGAAAATACCCCATTATAGGGTCAGGTATGTTGATAGTTTTTTAGGGAAATGCGGGGATTTTGCAGTAATAATTATTTGTTAAATGTATAAACAAGAATCAGGTATACGTGAAATATGCAGATCGAGAAAAATAAATTCGTACGCGCGCGTTCTTTCAGCAGATCTTTTATACTAACTTGAAACAAAAGAACATCGGTCTGTAGCTACGGAAAGAACATTATTCAGTATCGGTCGTCCCATCTATTAAACGCATTTGTTGATTATCGTGTAGGGTTTTTGGTAAAATCGAACCCTTCAATAAGATATTCAATGTTTTTCTAGAGATTCATGATTGAAGTTTTTCTCTTTCGAGCGCGCGGGCGTCGAACTTTGCCACCTAGCGGCTATGTGTGAAGTATGTTCCCGTGGATGGCTCTGCACGCCGACAAAAAATAGTGCCATGTTTTTTATCTCGATATATTATTCATTTCACAATAAAATATAGCCTATGACATACCGGAAAATGTACAGAAACTATTGTAAAAATTTCAAAACACTCGATTTAGTAGTTTTGAGATTTTTTTGCGATCATACAAACGAACTCTATCTCTTTATTACAATAGGAAGACAAGGGATAGCCTATGAAGTATTAAAACTCATTTTGTACATACTGTTTACATGTTTTTGTATAACTATATGTTATCGCATATCTCGTACGATTTTGAATATGAGGTAAATTTCCATAATGTTATAATCACAACTACCTGTTTGTAATAAAGAATAATTTTTCTTTACCGATTTTGTGTACAAGTCATGAAAATCTATTAAACTAGAAGTTGGTAATTCATTTTTAGTGAAAATCCTTATCCCGTAACTAAACTGACGACAAACTTTCCAACAATGCACGTTGTACATTTTTCACTGTGAGTGACTGCATTTCTATACACTACGAACTTTACAATGCAAAAAGTTAATGATATGAAAATAAGATGCATTCGAACGAAGTAGACGAAAACGAATAACAGCATTTATTACATTTTCGAAATGCTATAAACAGTGTGTCATAAGAATGCTGTAGAAACGATAAAACCTATTATTGGCTAACGTGATACATCTTCATTTTAATTCTCGAAAGAACACAAAAAATACTTAAAACTGCCGTCAAGAATCCAATCTATCGACAGACATGTGACCTTCCAAGCGTATCTTACTATAAGTACAAAAATAAGGATGTACGTATTAAGCTAATCCTCGACAATGAACTGGAAATTAACAAGAACTTTCATTCAAAGCCGTCTTTGCACATCGTCCAGCAATCTCGTGCGAAGTGTAACAAGGTTTCATAGCGTAACAGTCATGGAATCTTGCCGTGGGCGTGGAGTGTTATTAATATTTCGCCCGGAAAACGTCCGCTCAGTCGTTCCAAGAAATTAAACGAATGGCATCATTTGGCAAAAGTTGTACCGTTATGTTTGGCTGGCGTGTGTAAGGTAATCTGGTGATATTACGTCGAGTTATCCGCGTTCTTTCTCCGTTCTACCACCAACTGGCACCCTCTTTTCGCCAGACGATGTCCGCCATACACTCCAACACCCTCGAAGAAAAGTGCTTCAGTTCTGTGTTGGACGAAGAAAAGGCGAAGGTGCAGGCCATAGACAATGCAAAAAGGACACGAAAAGAAAGAGCAACCACAATTTCACCGCACAATCGTGTTTCTGTGGAAGAACAGGAGGCGGTGAGGTCCTGGTGGAGAGGAGGGAAGAGTTTTTGCGATGGTCAAAGCTGACCGCAGCGCTGGACACAGCAATACCGAGTTCCCAGTTTGGCATTTTACGAAGCCATTTGAACAAGATGGTGCGTGATAATGGCGCCTTATAGGGGAAAAGCAATTTCTGCCTGCAGTCCCGTGTGCTGTTCCCGCTTGCCTTGAGCTTCGTGCTCAATGTACGTTACGACATGCCGCAGATACGTCGATTCTCACCTCTTAACGGAACGTCTAATATTCCGAGCAGCTGGTTTTTCTCCAATTTCACAGTCATGTAGCGATTAGTGTCCCGCTATTTTAAGAAAGGTTTTCACAACGTACGTGTTTATGTTAGACGACTGCATCGTATTACGAGTGGGACAGAATAAACGCATATGAAGAAAATACTTTTTTCAAAATTAAGAAGAACGTCGATCAATTGATTGTTTGAGACTCAATTAATATCCGCGTCAACGAAAACGTGACTCTGCAGCGGTGAAACGTAAAATAGGTCTGACATCCTTGAGCAGGGGGAGAAAAGACACAGAAGGACGACGAAGGCTCTTAGCGTGAGTCTGGTTTACGAGTGTTGGGTAAAAGCATTTGTTACGCGACAGCTCTCGGCCGTCGTCACACGGAAAGAGCAATGCGTAATATTTCTCTTGCAGTCAACGGCACAACGCCTACGCTTCGGTTTCAGTCATAAATCCGCCGTTTATACCATGGAAATAATGTGTTTATCTTTTATCGGCAATATAAATATTCAAATCTTGCAAACGAAGCTTACATCATCGGCTCTGAAAGTAATAGAAATCTTTTGTTCGTGCGGATATTCGGAGAAACGGATAAATTCGTTCAGAACATTTTAGTAAGACGAATAAATCTGAACGGAGAATCAAATAAATACGTTCCAATGTCTATGCGCACATTAAATACCCGTAATTTAAGCGCATCTGTTCAGAAGAAAACTTTTTCTTAGAGGCATTGGGAGCGATACTTTTCCAATGATGCTCCCCCCAAAAAATTAAAGTATCGTTTCTATCAAATATATCGTGCAAAGTTGTACGATATAAACATGTACATATGCTCATATACCGCTAAAGAAATAAATTGGCAAATGTGAAAGGGCTTTCGACGCTGCAGAACAAATCGGTGTTACCAGCGGGTATCACCACCGGTTGGCCACGGACACGTGACCGCCACTTCATACCCGATCGTATAAAGAAGAACTTGAACGTAACCTCCGGTTTCACTATAAGGTCCCTCACGAAAACTTTGCACGACCTCCCCAGCGAGTTGCCTCCACGTTTATAACCTTTTCCACTCTGCACGATATGTCTCGGAGCCTCCTAGCCAGCTCGATTTCTACGACTCCGCGCTTGGATTCGACGAATGGGACGAAGAAAGTGGTGGCTCAACGGGGGCACACGGGGAGGGGGAGTGGGGCGGCGAAGGGGGGGAGGGAAGGCTACCAGATATAAATTTCCTGATATTCGACCGTTCGTGTCGTTTGAAATGGGGCAGTTTTCTCGGGACCTAATGGTTATTGCCTTTCTCGGCGGACATATTGCGTTCCATCCAATGCAATGTGTGCGGCCGATATATCAGAGCTCTTCGCTCTCTCGGGTCGAGCTCTCTTGGATAAGGGTGGCTGTCGGGGGCGTGGATGTGGGGAAGAGAGAGAAAGGAAGAAACTGGGGAACAGAGAAGAATAGATTCGTAGGTAGAGAGGAAGAGAGAAGAGGAGAAGGATGGAGGAGGTGGAGGCGGAGGTGGAGGTGGAGGAGGAGAAATGTCGACGCGCAGTTGCCGGAAACCCCTCCGCAGCGGAGCAGCAGTCCGCTCGGTGGTCGTGCCCTGCCAGACTGCAGACGGGAAGTGGCCGAGGTGTGGCCGCGGAGTTGAATTATTACAAGCTGCCCCGACATTCATACAGGATGCATGCCCCGGCCCGTGCCCGTAAATCTTCACCGCTACGTCAGCCCTTGACTTTGCACGCCGCCTGCCGCTTGCCGCTTACCGCTTACCGCTTACCGCCTGCCGTCGACTGATGTTATTATCGTTGGCTTAAGTGCGAATTGAATAACGCGCGTTTGCTTTGCATTGACGAGGGGTTAAGTGATTTTCGCCCCATTAGTCCTATTACTCTCTTTCCTATCCGACCGAAATCATAGTCATACGCGACACAGTCGTCTCAACCTGTCGTTATCCACCAATCCCACGACAACTACTTTCTAAATCAATTGCGCAATGGATCTGTCCGCGCCAGGCATATGCCTATTATTTATTTCTCAGAGGATTAACAGCTTTGCGTGTAAGTATGGAGAAACTGCTGCTCCGGCTGCATTTAATCAATATTATCGATTATCGCGGCCGATAACGCCACGAAGTAATAACAGTAACTCAATCGTGCTATCGAGGCTTGAACAGGAATTGTATATTGTACATTTAGGTTACACCGGCGAAGGGTTAAGTGATTTTCATCCCATTAAATGGAATCAGTTGCCCAGTTTACATGATCTCGGAACGTCTTACATCCCCAACGCTCCGTTATTCTATCTCTGTAGCGGTGTTAAGTGTTTTTTTATATCCACTTGCAAACCAACGTTTTTATTTACAATTGCACATAATCTTGTCCTTACGAATTATTAATTTACTATATGATACATGCTAAACTTTGTACAAAAATACGGTGAATTTAAGTTTGAAATCGACATGAATACGCTTATAAACTAACAACACAGATCCATATCGTTTCCATATCGTAAATATATTCTTGCTACTCCCCTAAGATATAAATATGGAAATATGGTCACGCCAGTTATGTAGTTAATAGCGAATGCGATTGAATACCGGTGCAAAAGCTGTTAATTGTCTGTTACATATAATGAAACAGTGTTTCAAATACTTATTAATTTTTACTGTTCGTGTTTCTACACTTTCCCATTTACCTATCGTTTCATTAACATTTTTATGCACGATAATACGGCTGAATATGTTAAGTGCAATATAACTTTTTTACGGTTTTTCTGGAACTTCGTCTAACTCCGTGGCAATAGTCTCAATACGTTGTTTTATGTTATATAGCATTATTTATGCTAGTAAATTACCATGCATTAATAGACCAAGTCCTTGACACCTGAAAAATGATCGTCTATCGCGGTTGCAGTTTTCTGTGTGTAACAAATAAATTGCAGAGTGATTGCATGACAGGCTATTAGATACGTCGACTGGTTTTAATCAACTCTGTGAAATTATTGCTAACCTTATTGGCACCGATCTACAACTACAAGCATTTGGCAACTTTACTAGTTTCCACAAACCACTCAACGTACACTTCTATCACATGAATTAGGTTAAAATCTTGCGTGCTGTTTCGTTTCACATTTTGCGAAAACGTCTAAACGACACGGTAGATGACAGAAATGTTGTCAGACATACAATGACACTACACATTTATTAATACTATTTTGCAATGTTATTCTTGGCATCTTATTTAGAAGCTGCCAGTTCTCATGCTTCCGCATGTTACAGTATTTTATATCAAACACGTTATTTTTCGTAAATTCAAATCTTTTACTTCATTATCTTCTTTAGCTGTGATGGCACGAACAAATTTTCATACATAATTTAAATGGCGTCAAAGGGTGAACGAGATAGAAGAAAAATTTTGTTATAAATGCTACTTTCTAAACAACTGTTGGTATATGTTGTAAAAGTTCTGCGTACTTCTGTCCATTCTGTCCATCGTCCGTGTTTATTTACATTTTCGAATTGACTTTAAGTGTTGCTGAAGCCTGAGATTTCTATGAAAGAAAATTTCGCATCTGTTCTAAAGTTTTAGAGTCCAAGATCATTTTAAGATCATAGTATTATGTATGTCTAAACATATATTCATGTCAGCTACAACATGCAGTAGAAAAGATGTGTACATTCAGGTAAAAAAACATGGGTGATCTTGAAAATGAAAGAACATTGAATGGCATTTGTAAACAAATTTTTCTTCTATCTTATTTACTCTTTGAAACCATTGAAATTACGTATGAAAATTTTCTCGTACCGTCATAGGTAGAGAAGGTAATTAGGTAGCCTGTCTTAAGTGATCCACCCTGTATAATATATTATGAAATAATCCATCGCAGCAGTCGATACCTGTTACGCTAAAAAAATAAGCACGGAATAAAATGGCTTTCAGTTAAATGTAATGTGTATTATAAAATATTTTTCAAATCCTTATCAATTTTACAAGTTGAGTACCAAGTGACTTTTCATGCTGTTACCGATACTTGTATTATCTTGTCATGTTGAACTCGGGAGGGGTTATATGTCTTAATATCTCATCCCCGTCACGCCCGTGAACTAAAATTAGTTGTCCTGTCTACAGGTTACATTGGTTTGAATTAGTAACTTCTATTATGATATAAGCCGTGCAGCCAGCTACCAATTTATTATACTCAGTCAGTCGTCAACAGCATCATGTGTTGCAAGAATTAGAGACTAAACGGTCATCTCGGACTGTACAAACACACATAAACTGTTGTAGCTGTCCATTAGCAATGCAGGTACATAATATATATAAACCGAAAATGATCAAGTTAGAATAATTTACATTAACTTGAACATTTATTTGCAAACATTCAGTCACAGCCACACACACATTAAATATTTGTTAATTTTAAACTGGATGCCGCTATTTCAGTAACGTATTACATATTCAAGTCTGCAATTACGACATCCGTACTATCAAATTGACACACAAGAATATATTTCCAGACATCGAAACTGAATGTTTAATTTTAAATTTAGTTTATCGACACATTCAATAAATAGTAATCAAATATTTGTAGCAAAACACTGATAGCGCAAGAATCAAAAAGTGATTGTAAAGAAAAGTGCTGAGGGAACGAATGCAGTTAGGCAGATTCCCGCAATCCGGTAGGAAATACCATACAATTTCAAGTTCCACCGGTGGAATAGGACGAAAAAGTCGAATAGGGATGCCAAGCACGTATCGACAACCTGGTCACCAACGCGCTCAGTGGCAACCCCAAATAGAAAGAAAGGAGAAAGACGTTGCCTTCTCCGTAACCTCGAATCACCGCCTCTCCATTTCTTCTCTTCTACTCAGCCCAGTACGAGCGCTTTTACAACGGTCAGCGCTCTCTGATGCCCGAACAAATCTCACCGACAACTCCTCGCATGCAGTCCAATTTAACCAAATCCTTTCCGCTTTTCCTGACCGAGGGAGGGAACGCGAGGGAAAAGGGTACGGTGTAGGAAAAGGACAGGAGAGGAGAAGCCATACGTGAAGATAAGATTGGAAAAGTTGTATGAGGGGCAACTTTAACAGCTATATAACCATTACGGTGTCGATAAAGTGGAATCTAGTGTCTTAACGGTCTGGAACGAAATTCCGGATATAGCGTCGTATATTCCAATGGAGTTAAACACGACGTTCAGATACTAGTGTACTATTCACCGACGTCAAGAGTGTACAGGCTGCTTTATTGTCCAATAGATATGAGAAATGGTAGTACCCTGCGAACGGATCTACTTTATACGCATTTATGAATCCATTCGTGAAATGGAGCAGTCTTGTGTACGGCATGTAAAATATAAGATATTCGGCTGCACACCATTGTTGTTAATAGCTACAAATTGTAAACGATCGGTTATTTGCAATGAATCTATCGACCTAAGCAGGGATTTCAGGTATGACAGCGTAAAAACATTGTAGAACGTTTTATGGAACTACTCTGATAATAAGTAAAAAGCGAACACATTTCTCTCTGTGTATCTCTCTCGATAAACGTTGTGTTGAGAATATTTTATACAGCGTGCCACACATAAATTGTTACAAACTTTTTCTTGCCAAAATTATTAAGAATAGAAGAATTTTTTAAGAGCTTCATACGTCCCGTTGAGATTTTTTGTGTGATAGTTTGTATCATACACGACACTGTACAGCGTTAAACATAATGCCGTTAGAATTGAATTATTTATAATCAGACAGAAGGAACTCGGAAAATTGTGTACTTACGTTTGATCTGAATGTTCAAGTACAAGATCATCGAATGTCCTTTACAATAGCTACAAGACTATGTGCAAACAGTACCACGTTTTACTTAAAACAGTTATTAGTGACCTACAAATCATGAAACATATAGGACATAACAAACTACAATTATTGTTTATATTTTTTCTCAAATGTCTTTCTGTAGCTTTAAAACTAAAACAGTTATTTGAGCTGCGAGGGTATAGTGACTTAGCCTGTAAGTACATGTTTCTACTTATTTATCTACATATCTACAAATACTTGGAAAATAAAGTACCTATACATATTGCGCAACGTACAACTGCTTCAAGGAGCTCTGTAGCTGTCGTAATTAGTTAACTTCAAAAGATCTCGTTGAACTAAATAGTAAGTCACTAGAAACGAACTGAAATAATGAAAATGCTACTGCTATGGAAAAATGTTTTTTTATTCTTTCACAACTTTCTTCTGACAACGCACTCCGAAACGAATGCCACAAGTTATTTTGTGAATCAAAACACCGTATCTTACGACCTTATTTCATGATGATAAATCCTTACATTTTTATTATTTAAACGCGCTTAGACTACAATAAAGTATTCGTACTAATCTTTAAAGAAACTTCTGAGAAAATATTCTGATATCACACATACCAGAATCTAGAGCTCCTATTTTCCTATTATAACGAACGTTGCTTTTACGTTGCATTAACAAAACATAAAGAACCCTGGTATACGGTAATACGTGTTTGTGCTGTAGGCTACGTTTGCCATAACTCACTTGAGGGACTGACAGCTTGCATAATACCCGCGAAATTGGTTTTATAAGACGACGCCAAGCACTGCTTCACAACAATGCCATAAACGCTCCGGGTAAATTACGACTCAGTGGCGTAAGAACGTCGGGAGGAAAGAACTTCGTTGTTTTCGCAAAAAGTACCTTGATTTTAGATAGTACCTTGATTAACATTCCATCAAACATATACGTAAAAAAGTTGGTATGAATTGGGAAGTGTAAATATTCTGATAATGTTAAAATAATAGAATTCGTTGGAGCAAAAATGTCAGAAACAAATCGACTAAAATATCAATACATGCGTCGCAATGGTTGGTGCATTATTTGCACGCTATAGGGTTTCCAAAAATTTTTGAAACATCGGCATATTATTGTGTACGAATCGTTTACTGTATAAATATCTGACATAATATTGAAGTTAACATAGGAAATTGGATACCCTTCACGAGGATAGCCATCATTTATGCATGTCTGAACTTCCCAACTATATCTGTTATTGATCCCCTATTTAGATTGATGTACTTCCACATGGCTATTAAACATCAATGAAAGGAATAATTACGAATAGAAAAGAAATTGCAGTAACCAAATAACACGTTAACGATTTTACAAGACTTTTGCTAGAGAAAATTTTAATATGATGCCGTATTATATATAACCGAAGCATGTGTATTAATAAGATATAGTATAAATGAAAATAAGAAAATGGTGTAATTATAAAATTGTTAAATAGCGAAACTACCGAGAAACTTTCGGTTCAATTCCACTGACTGTTCGGTGTTTATCAACTAGAGAATGATTGTGAATTGTTTCTGATAAACAGAGGTGTCATAACTCTACGTAAGAGAAATCATACAATGATGTCTCGCGTTCAAGCAACTTTCCTACCCACTGAGTTATAATCTCTCATATCATTGTTTTATGGTGGAACCATAAACAATTCAGAGGCACGGCATTATTCGCTTAGGGGGTAAGCAGGGTCGAGTCGTGACTTACCAAAAGTCGTAAATTTTTCAAGTTACTGCGGATTAGATAGCGTCATCTGAATGTAAAGTCATTCTGACAAAACTGTGCCAGCTGCAGTTACCAACAAAACTTTATTTTCCGGCTATAATGGAGTTTTAGGTTGATATATTTCAGATTCTACGCCAGTGCGCATCATTTACATAAGATAAATACTTTTGGATTGCGGCCCTGGTCTATTTAGCTGGCGGTAGCTTAACCTTATTTCTGCAGTATATTTTACACTCCTTTAATAATCTTGCGATTTTCCATTTAAAATAGTACCACTTGGAAATGCACAGATTTTCGTAATGTTAATATACGCAGATAATACAAAGGACAAGTGGAAATTATTACATTATTGATCATGTTATCCATGAACTACCTTTCTATCAAAGCAGTTACGTGTTATACCCTATGTAATTTAAGGTATTCAAAAATGAATATTTCTAACGAAGGGTTCCTTCAAAAACGCAGCAATATTTGGCTACTTTGGGCTACTGAAAATCGGAAATAAATGAAAGCGAAACTTATACAGTACCATTGGTTATTAACTGTTTAAATCTGTATACTGGAGATAATAGAATGTGGTATTATCAGACCACACTTTCGTCTAGTTTTCTCTTAAACGAACAGGAATGTTTTAATAACCACATGACCAAAATTAACGGAAACATATTGCTCTCGTGCATGCAATCATTGTATACTTTCTGGAAAATAGATGACAACCGAATTATATTTTTTGTCGCGATAACACTTGGACGTTCTTAGAAAAATGGATTGAAAGAAGATGACCTGTAACACGATTATCCGTTCACCTAGCACTATATCTCCCGATTTCTCTTCACAAGAGTATTTTAAAGAACTTGATAACAGCTCCAGAGACATGAAAACAAGAATAACGGAAGCATATACTACATAAAATACTTACTCGTTTATTGCGAAGATCTAAATTTTAACCCTTAAGTAGATTATTGGTGCAGTAGAGGCCCTATGCAACTTCAAACCAATAATTGTTTAATTTTTACCGAATAGACAAAATAGAAATCAATTTTCCTTGTAGCATTAGAAGCATAATGAGATAATAGAAGATTACATAAATCTTCAAATAATTATATCAACACATGTTAAACAATTATTAGTTTGAAGTTGCACAGGGCCGCTACGGCCCCAATAATCCACTTAAGGGTGATCAAAATGAAGTTTACAATAAAGTCATTTCACAAATCTATTTTGAAGAATAAAAGAAAGTTGATTGAAACAGTGCGTCGGAAACAGTTACTTCTTTGAGAACTAAGAAGCTATGTTTTACGCCTTGCTCACATTCAGTCCGTTTCCCTGTAACTCAGGCACAAGCAAATCTTGCCCAGGCGGGCGTTTGCCTTCCTTCCCGGGCAAACGTTCTCCGGTACAAACCAAGGCTCGCCTCCTGAGAAACCCGAACCAATACTTTTGACGAATCTACCACATCCTGCAGTTTTATGTAAACAGTTCGTGATCCTTGACCCACTATGAGACAGTATTTGCCGAAAAAGAAGGCAAGCGACCGATTGAGCAAGATTTGTCCGCGCCTGGCTTCAACTACTGCTGCTGCAGCCAGAGAACTAGAGCGTTGTTACACCGGCAACATTTTGTAGCGCTAATATTGAGTCACGGCACATTTCACAAATATTTTCATAAGTGCCAAACGAGAACACGCGTTAGACATAATGTCAGGTATGAATGATTCAGCTTTCGAAGTTAATATGTATAGTAGCGAGCACTGATGGCGTCCCGGTTGAGAAGCGGTACAGGAGAAGGATCCCTCCCACCACTCGCCTGACTACAGCAGCGTGCCAAATTCTCAAGACCGAAAGCGAATGGCGAGAAGCGAAAAGAAAGAGCCAGTCATCTTCTACTCATTGTTAAAGTACGTATTTCACCCGATTTTACCCAATTATAGGGGACATGTTGTAAACTAGGGAACACGGACACACGACACAGCGGCAAATAGACAAGTAAGATTTTTAGTAACGAATATAAGTCTCATTGTATAATACTTACAAACAACCGCATTCATTAAACCGAGATTCGTACATGATGACAAATATAATAAGTTTTTATGAGGATATGCGATTTTTTTCCTCCGAACGATTATAAAATCTTAGCATTAGAATGAAAGAAGTCCGTAATATGTAAAGTAATCTAAAGAACTTTTTCGTTTTATCATATTTCAGCATCGCGAGTTCATTAAATGACAACAGTAATTCCTGTTTCTTGAAAGGTATTGGCTGTGCGCACGACCAACATGGAGGCTTTGAAAGATACAATGGTATGGGGTGATACGCGTTCAAAAACATGTCCACTTTCACGGGACACGAAAACGGTTTCGAAAACTACCCGAAGATCGGTGCAGCGCGCAGTAAGTAGCGGCCATGATCCGGGTGTATGCGCACGGCGTTGTAAGTTCGCTTGCAAACGACCGAATTATTCAAATGTTCGCGGTTGCAAGTGGTTCGACGTTACCGTGGCGACGACAACTGGTGCGTTTGCAGAATCATCCGTGGACGGCATTGCCGCAACTTTCAAGTATCCCACGGCGATAAATTGATGTCGATATCGCGACCAATTTTCTGAATATGTTTAAGACGTAACTATGGAAGCGATGCACATCCTCGACCGATGTTTCTAAAGTTTCTTTATGCACTCTCCTTCTACGAAGAGAAAGTTAAGCATTCATGAAAGATGAGGGTATATATTGTCAATGCGTCCCTTTTATTTTATATTTAGTCTTTTAACCCTCATCCGTTCCTCGTGTCAATTTGACACATGTGTCTCACAAAAATGCGGCAACTGTAAAAAAAACAGAATGTCTTGCACATCGTTTTATTACTTGTGAACAATGCGGACAATCTGAATAATCTTATATCTGAATGTACAGAAATTTCATTTTTTGTTTCCAATAAAAGAATTTGCAAAATTAACTATTTATGTTTTCATTATATTGATTTTTTACCATTGTGTCAATATGACACCAAAGGACAAATTAAATTGGAAAATTGAGGGACGGATGAGGGTTTAGCAAATATAATATTTATTTTACATAAAATAATTAATGAATTCATATACATGCTAGAAGTTGATCACAAATTTACTGGATTTACTAAAAATTGTAAAATTAATTAAAATTGAAGGCGAAGCAAATTGTCGTTAAGAGTAGTTTGCGATTAAATTATTATACATGTAGCGGTGGGCTGTGCAGGGATTTCAGAAAAGAAAGGAAGGGGGAAAGAGGATAGAACGTTTCGTCCGGGGCCTGTTAGTGAACTCATCAGTAAGGCTACCTAGCAGGCCCGTGTCTTAGACGCGGGATACTGAGGGTCAGGTCGTAGGTGTATATACACAGAACGCAGGATGGTCGTGGACTTGCGGGAAAGTCTGTGCGCTACTGATCCCTCTGCTGGCGAGGTCGGGAAGTGCCGTTACATACAAAAAAGAGAAAGAAGGGAGATTGTGAGGACACAGAAAAGAAAAATAGTAAAGAGTGTTAGTTCAAATTAAGGGATCACGTGTGATTTATCGAGGCATGTCATACACCAAATTACCGTTGTATCCTTACTACAGAAGCCGTCAAACCCCTAGCCCAAAGTTCACGAAGGAACCGACACTTACGGCCACCCATATTGGATTAAACGAGCCAATTAATATTATTTCCCTCTTGTACTTGTTACTGCTCTCGACACCTTGTCGAATCCTCTTCACACGTGAGTGAATAATTAAAGGAGTCTTAGATGGAGGATCGTGATTAGCCATTCTTACTCGTTGAATCCACCTTCGAAACAATGTTTGATAAAATGTTACGATTCAGTATCGGTAATTCAGTTAATCTTTTATTTAATCAGTTTTGATGAATATAAAAAATTGTTATGTTCTTATAAAATCCCCTTTATTTTATAAAGATCTAAATATAGACCTTACAAATAATGGAATTACATTTTAGAAGATCTCGTCATTCCTTAAATTCTTCTTACAAAAATAATAGTGAACATTTTCCTTAAAATCTTTTTGCCAGATTTGCTACGTTAATTTATTTTACAATTCTTATAATTATAAGATTTTCGTATGTAGCGGGAGGGCTGACAGGTTTATGAACTATAACAAGAAAACAAAGTTAATTCTAAAATTAGGTGATAATCTAAGAAGAATGCGCTTGCAATTAAATCTATAAGAACGATGCTATCGTCAATTTTAGTAATTCTTCTTCTAAAATGAAGGAAAACCATTATCAAACCACTCGATTCTTTGTCACATCACACTATTTCTCATACTCACGAACATATAATGTAGAATTAGAACTTAATATCTTAAATAACTGCTTTAGTCTTCATTATAAACAAATGTCATCCACACTCATGCTAGACTTGATAATTCATCGAAAATCTTACGATCTGAATGTTGACTGTATACATCTGTATACAACGACTTTGTACAAAGATCTTATCTTCGTATTTGATATTTAATTTCACAGCATTCGAAGGTTAATTACAGCAGCAATCACATATTATGTTTTTACATGCAAAACAAGATGTGAATTCAGTAACTAGTATTCGGTATCACAAAATTCAAACAGTGAACATGAATAATAATATCCAGGAAAATAGAAGCCTGTGCATACAACATAAGGCAGTCGCCATTGCAATACATTTAGATCGTAGAAAGCAGTTGTATCGACATTTGTCAAATTCTACGTACCGCGGTGATGAAATTGGTAGACACGGCGATGTTACCAGTTTCCATTACTAGCGGCATTGTTTTAATGCTCTGCGTGATTCTATGCCGCTCTGCGTGATGAGGCTTCCTAATAACCAGTCGCTCACACGTCTAGTTTTACCTCTCTCATCCTCTCGGAGTCCGACGTCACCCCACACCGCCGACATCACCAACACCAACCGATCCCTTCTCGCGAGCTGCGAAACTGTGGCATGTCGGCTTCGCATCAATCTTGTTAAATTACCCGCCCGGCCAGGAGTCGTATTCTCTCTTGTGGATTGATAAATTGCCCGATTCCGTCTTCCGCAGACACGTAATACTCGACGTCGCGACCTCGAATATAGGGAAATCGCAGGGCTAGCAACCCCGAAATGCACCAAAGAAAATCAAATTAACGTACGTGCCATTTCGCTTCCCGTCACCGTGGATCTACTGGACGATTTGCGCTTGTAGTTTCTCTCAAACTGTCCTTCAACAACCAGACTGGTAGGAAGAACCGAATGTCATCTAATTAGTAGTAATTTAACACTAATTATAAGTCTCAGATCTCGAGATACATTTACATTAACTACAGTTCCGGATTGTACACATGTGCGTGAGTTGAGATACATGGTAACAAAATATGTTTTACGTTTATTGAACTATTAGATGCCCCAGATTCCGCAGATATTATTAATTAGATAAATAATGATCGTCGAATTCGATATTGCATACAGACATTGTACAATACTTTTGAAAGAGAATATTAAGTGCACAGAACCAATACTTATTGCAAACTCATTTTCACTGCTCCCTGTCCTTACAAACATAAAAACATACAAATTTATAAAAGCATTTGCTTATTAATAAGCATAATGTTAGCACCTAATATTAAAATTCGCTTTGAATCGTATTTGTTTTGGATAAAACGTTTCGAATAACAAAATCGTATTAAAACTAATAGGAAAAGTAAATTTTTGAAATGTTTTTCATAACGCGTATAGACATCGTTGTGTAATGTTCATTATTACTTCAAGCTCCTCCGTAGTGCCATTTTACCTTACCTGAGAGTAATCTACCCACCCATCCTCATTCGGACCTGTCTTATCGTTTTTAACCCGGCGCGATGAAGATAACTATCAGCTCGTTACATCTTTCGGACAGCGCGGTGAGCGTGTTATAACTACGACCGAGTACCACCTAGTTGGATCATGAGATGAGATAGAAAGAAAGCCAACTAAGCCATTGCTGATAGCGTCTCTAAGCTTGCGGACTTGGCTACTCAGTACGAACCAGTGTCTAATGGCTGGTCCGCGGCTTTAGCGCGACAACGCAACCATGTTGAGTCGGACCAACCTAATCCTTACATATGGCCAGATTCTGTAGGATTAGGAAGGCGTGAACCCATTGTGCTTGTTCCGCCTCTCCGTTGACTATTCTCTCAATATTTAGTATTAACTGGCTGAGTACTCTTACAAAATAATGCACGGTGTATTCACTTCGCATTTCTTCTAGGAACCTTCGAATTGTGCATGCATCAACCAACAAGAATGCCCAAATCATTCATCTTTCAGTGCCTCTGTAGTCCTTCACACTCAGCGTACATGCTTTGAATTAAAGATATCACTTGGTTGTGCTACATCACGTGTACCAACAATTATTACGTGTAACTTAAACATTACTAAACTTCAAGCCCGATTCATTACATTAAATTAAATTCTTTTGTATTCGTACTGAGGAATACAAACTTTTTAAACGTGTTTCATTAATAAAAAAGAACTTATTGTTAGAAGAATACAGATGTATACAGTATTCAACGAATTTAACACATAAAGCTCTAAATATTGAACGTTATACTAAATATATGTAGAATAATTAAACGATCGACTAAAACGCTTTAATTCGTATTACTCTTATCAGCGTAAATAAGTTATTTTTATTTGTTCACACAAGTTTCCAAGAGTCGCCGTCGGGTGATCGCTTGGGAAAATATAGTAGTAAAACGTCATACCGTTATCTTTTGAATGATAAATGAACTTAAGTGGATTGGTTAATGAGTAAGTCAGAGTTTAACATGGGATTTTTCATTGAAGTACTCATCCCCCATGCGCCGCCGCCAGAAGGCGTTTAGAATAGTCGGCGTATCATCGTTACGGATGCTCATTATTCAAACTTACCGCGTTCCATCTATCTCAGTTTTATATCGCGAGAGGATGTGAGCTGCGTGACGATGTCGGCGGCTACAAGATCTCTCGGCATGCATTATTCACAGTTTCATATTGAAATTGCACGAGCACCGTTGCCTGTACAAGAAAATGGAAATGCACTTCATCTATTGCCCCTTTGACAAGCCATCAAAGATGTATCGCGTGAAAAGCATCCTTCTTTTAGTCTCTAAGAATATCTACATCCTTGGCGGTCATTGCTATGACAATGTAAGAAGTCTTGTCTCTAGAAGCCTAAACTAAGTAAATTATTTAACCGTAATGTTGCATTACATTGGATTCATTACATTGTTTAAACGCATAAATCATAATGAGCGATGATACTGAACGAAATACTCTTTTGATTACACAGGATGGTTAAAAGAAGGGTTCGAAACTTTAAAGGCAGATAGTACTTGCCAAATGGAGGAAAACAGTCCTGATAAACGTGGGTCGAAAAATTGATATTTTCAAAATTGTAAACAATTTTTCGTTTCGATTAAAGCGAATGGCTTGCTCGTTTCTGGTGTATGAGCATGATAGGAAAACAAGGGATTATCTGTCCTTTTTCCACTTTATACACGTGTATTATAACACAGAATTATCCTATCATTAAGCTTGACCAGAGAAATGTTAATTACAAATCCTCGCGGTCAGTGAACAATTACAGAGAAATAATACAAAATTTTCACAGTGCTTCACTGTGAAATTTTCTCCTCATAAAGAGGTCGGCGTCGCAAATCTCTGATACGAAAATACCAAGTGTGTGTGGAATTGGTACGAGAACGTGTAGAAAATCTTCTGTAATCACAAAAAGAAGAAATGGTAAGATAATCCATTGCTTTTATGCAGCACGATAGCTCTCGATGCGAGCAAACCACTCGCTTTAATCAAAATGAAAAATTGTTTATAACTTCGATAATATTCATTTTTCTACCTATGGGTTATTAAGACTTTTTTCCTCCATTTGGCGAGTACTATCTACCCTAAAAATTCTGAACCCTTTTTTATCACCCTGAATTTAACGTAACTTAATAGCAGAAAATATGAAAGTAACATACCAGTGTAAACATATTACTGTTAAATGTAATATGTCACTTGAATACTTTATTTAGATAACCCAAATTTCATGACGCTTCGCAATTCTATAAGTAGACATGAAGAAAAGATTGTTACTGTTTAGAATACCTTTTTTTAATAACTAGCGATTATAATCACTATAGTCAGAACTTATACAAAAGGCTGCTTGACTCTATCTTTATGACAGCGTCCGGCCAAAAACCGATAATATAGTCGAACGGGCTATATACAATGTTTCCAGTACAAAGAACACACTGAAATTTAAATGCAAAATTTAATTTAAAAAACCGTGACGCCTAATGATAAATCAGTTGATCATGCAATTTTCTTCCTTTGACTGACTGTAGTACCTACTCGCATAGGTCATTTCGCGGAGGGTGACTATAATCGCCCTTACATAATATCCACAGATCGTTACGCGTTGTAGCAAAAGGGTCAAGGGCACTTATCCTCCAACAGTTTCCGATAATACACTAGTCGACTCTGATCTGCTGAGTTTCAGCATATCTGCAATATTCACATTATCCTGTCGCACTGCATCATATTCAACTTTCTTTGTTATCCTAATTAGATTCTCATTGTTTTATCGCCGACTCGCTACTTAAGAGTGAAAAAGTAATAGGATTGAGTGAAAAAATTGAACGTATGAGTATGGCAAAATAATAAATAAAAATCAAATCTCAACGTATACAGGCCGAAGCATCAGCAAAGGAATCGAAATGATGCTTTGTGTGCATTTCCTCTACAGGAATATGCAATGTAGTGCAATTTTGAATAATATACATGATGTACATGTACTTATTTGTATTAATTTGTACGTTTTTCTGGAAAAAGATAGAGATACAGATTACAATATACAACACTAAATCATTTTACTAGCAACACAAGCAACAGACATTTGTAAGGGAGAAAAAAATTGGGTGGACTAGACCGGGAATCAAACTTAGGACCTTCAGCTGTGCGGGCGGGTGCTTTTCGACTAGTTGTAAGGTACCTAACCCAGTACTGACAATGAGTTCCTCTTCCTAAACGCAAGGCAGTAAATGTCTGCTGCCTACAAGTTAGTAAATAAAATAATATTTATAAATATTTCTTAAATATGCAATGTCATTACTTGACAATTATAATATCTGAAGTATATTTTACAGATCTGTTATAGAATAGTGTACATAGTAACTATTTGTGATTCTTGACAATTAATTTCTTTTAGTCGTAAGCATTAACACGTTGAGGGCTCGACGCACATATGTGACAGCAACAATTTCTCATATTATAATCACATGAACAAATGAAGCCTTCTCTGAAAATCTGCAGTATACCGTGCGAAAAGACAAAAAACAAAGCATGGGCTGTGGTGGGCGTTTTTTCCCCTCGGGACGTAGCAGCGAACGTGTTGATCAATCAATCAAATTATAAATTTTAATTGATTGATGCCCAACACTGAAATAGTCTAATGGCACAGTATTATTCGCTTTCGAAATCCCTCACAGATTGTTGGCTTCATGCACGATTGAGTAATATCATTGACAATTCCACTGATTCGATGACGTATACCCATTAACTAGTCGAGTGTCTCCTAGTGACGTAATGCCAAGGTGCGTCCTCATACCTGTTTCGAATAATGCACGCGGTGAACAATGACGTGCGGTGATGTATGTGGGTTACGGGTCGAGCAGCTGTTACTCTCGACAACTGGTTCCTCACACTCCTGTGGGCGCTCACAATGTCACAATGACGTGTGAGCACTTGTGACAGCATCGTGTGGGTACTACATACTACATTGGAGTTTGTATTACAAGCGCTTCGCTGCACGCAAGGGTGGCGCGACTCTTGACGCTCCGAGTACAACGCACACCGTGTCGCGCATTTCCAAAACGCTACCTTGGGAACCGCGCGTCATGTATAATTCTATTCTAGAAATTTTGCTTCTTTGTACGATACACGTTACTCGCCGCATGTAACCAATTATCTCGAAGAGTTAAAGACGAGCCAGGAATATTTTTACCTCGGACAATTTATAATCTGATATTCAGATGTTGTCGCCAACTATAAATCGACATGCCTAGATTAAGTTAGGTCGAGTCTGTTTCATCGCTACCTCTCATCCTATAAGCTCGAATCCATATTAATCTTGACGCATAGACCATGCTGGTTAATACGATGCACTAAAGTAGTTCAATTTAGGAAGATACGTCACGTAAACCTGTCTATGTCGATTTTAGTGTAGTATGCTTCGTAAAGCCTCGGCAGCTTTGCCCTTCTCGACACCATGCACAAGGCTGCTGCAGGGTTGTATTCGCTGGCTATCGAGTCTGGATCACGTCACGTCGTGTCGGATCGCGTTACGCTCTCGACACTGATCGGAGATTAGCACCGCTATTCCCCTCCCCGCAATCCCTTACTTTTCCCCTCTTTCACCGCTCTGGCAACCGTACGGCATCCCACCGATTGCATTCAAATCACGCACAAAGAGCTCAACTTGAGAGCTTCTCCAGTAACCGCACACTAGAACCGCGCCTATCTGACAGCCGTATCTAACGGATTTTTAACGATCTTTTGTTAGTCAGAAAATGAATATAAGCTCCCGATAGTCGAGTACTATCCCGTAAAGGAGACTGCGCGCGGAAACGATGATCAGATATCACACGGTCGAAGGTACCTTTTTGAATATCCCACTTTAAATCGTTGCCCTTTGAAAGAAAACCTGAATCCTTTTGTTTGTGCCACTATGAATGCAGATACGAAAACAAAAATAATGGAAGCAGAAGTTACGGTTCGAGCGTGCACGTGAGAAACATCCTGTTCTTATGCCGTACAGGGTAATTTTGTAATTTTGGAACAGTAACGTTTTAAACTTAGACCAATATCCCAATTCATCGACGAAATGTGTTTGTGAAATTTTGTACGAAATAAGCTTGCATTGAGTAACTTTGACATGAACAAAATGTTTTCGCACGCTTAAGAACAATATAACATCTAGGTTTTCAACCAATGTCAGTTGTTACAAATTTTCTTGATGTAAGATTCCGGAAATTCAATTGCTGTTGACAGACTCGTAGTTAAGTGCTGTGGATGATAAATGATTCCTGCGGCAGTACCCTGTCGTTAGATCTTCGTTTCGAAGTTCCTCGTTCAGGCGCAGTTCGTTTAACGTTACGAGGAGTTCGCAAGATGGCGCTCTAAGCACGGGGAACGATTTTGCGAGAGTCGTTAGTACGGTTCGGAGCCACGCCTCCTTCGACGAGGTTACCTCCTTTTCCGTTCGAACACGTTGTGCTCCACAAAGAACTGAAAGGTACTCGAGACAAGACCAGTCGTGTTCGAAAGATCCAAGATGCAAGGAATAATCACTCCATTATCAGGGCTTCAACGAGTCTGCTTATTATTGAGTATCCTTTATCTGCCGACCTGTTTGGCACTGTTCGAGACCGGTAGATAAGTCTGCGAAAAGGTGGAAATTTATTTTCTTTATCTTTTTCTTAATACCCGAAGCATCGCTCTGTTTCGCAACTAAATGGAAATAAAAATATGATTATCAGATTATTATAAATTATAAAACCTTTGACAATATAATTTACTGACCTTTCTTATGAAGATTGATGCAGAACTTCGCATACTGTAAATTAAAAACGTTATACGAACGAGTTACCGTTACCATTTAAAAACTTGTCGGAGCCTGGTAATGACTAATAAGTCGGTTTTTGTCACCGGTTGACACGCTGAATGCCACGGTGGGAACTGCTATATCCAGTCAGACACAGTATAATGGCCTGTTTTAAATATAAATCGTGGAGGAAAAGAATGTTTTATTATAATATTAATATTATTCCACAATTTTATAATATGAGAATTACTAGTTATTTAATGAAAAGAACTTGAAGTGCCGGTCACCGGTGAACCCCACGGCAGTGAGCGTGTTAATGTTGAAAAGTCGTATGTTACAGACAACTCGTTTACTGGGTATATTGAAAAACAGCCTTCAGTGTTGAAGCGGGTCAAGTCGAAAGAAATATAGATAGGATGGCGGGCAAGTATAGCAGGATGATAGAACGGGCCTATGCATTCGTCCGGTAAATAGTGTGATTGATCGATATTATATTCATAACAGGCAACGACTTGTCATCAATCATAGCCCGTCGCGCATAACTGCGGGTCTCTGTAATATACCTGCCTAGCTGGCATAATACATTACGCTTCCAGTTCATATCCAGTACACCGGGTGCTCTAAAAACATTTGCTTATGGATATTAGAAAAGCTGCTGGCTTAGCAATATTAATAACTGTACGAAACTAAACTTACATGCAGACGTGGAAAATACGTTTCGTGTGAAATAAATATTACCAGTCACGATGCGATTCGTTTAGCTGACAAGTATACTTACACATAAGAATTCAGCACTTAATACAGAACGGAGCAAGAATATAATTAAATCCACAAAAATATGCGATAATTTCTGATCCAAGCAATTAATTTGTTAGATCATTATCGCTATACTAGTTACAAAGTCTAGTTATCATTATGCAAAGAAAATATCTAGACATAGCAACTAAAGTAGGTGTAGTTAGAACCATTAGTATAATATTAGCATTCGTTATATACGCAATGTATGCATATTGACCGTACACATTGTGTATTGTGTTACACAACATATTAGATCGTATAACATGATCGGATTTTGTCTATATAAAATCTATACTAATTTTAAGGACCTGAATTTATTCTAATATCTCAGAAATTAATCTTTAAAATTACTGTGACATAACATCGATGGAACTTCAGAGAAATAAGATTAAAAAAACAAACACCTTAAACGTAAGTTATTGAATCCTGGAAGTAAAAGAATATAATAACACGAGTTAACTAAATTGCATAATTTCTTGTAACCATTAACTCGTCTCATAAATACATAAATATACTACATTAAATCAACGTCGAAATAAAAAACTGTGAAAGGAGAGTTTACAATGGTTATCAATCGTGCATATAGGATCGAAAGAGAAATATATTTGAAACGTACGAAATATGATTTACAAGTATAACGTGTTCATTTACCATAAGATAAGTTCAAAGAAAAAAATAGAGAAAGAACGAATAGTAAACGTAATTGCCTTTCAAATTTAGGTGTCGATAGGCGAATATTTATATGCAGTCCACATGTTGACATTGTAGATCGATGGACTAACGCGTGACAATGAGTTCAGCGCTGACAACGGTAGTCTGTCCTCCCTGCCACTCAAAGGCTCTCAGGTAATGCGATCCCGGCTGCCTAAATAAACAGGTTAGAATAAATAAAAGCTATTCTAAACGTCAGTTCAGTGTTTGCCTAGCTGTCAAGGAAGTGGAGGGCACTCATAGTCTCGAATGGATATTGAATCGGCCGTTTACAGCCGTCTTCCTGTGCCGCGTACCATTGTCCATCAGCGGTACTTTACTGATATTTTTATCAATGGATCGCCGTCATTCATAACACCTATAAACTGAAATCTCAAGTATAAATACGCCGATTTACAAATTCATAAAACCATTATTTTGCAATGCAATGAAATTTGAGAATTTAGTTCTGTGAGGGACCGAAATCGACTAAAGGCCGATGCTAATTAAAAGCGGAGAAGTTTGTGAATTCACTTCACGGTAGTGGAGGAAAATATGTATATGGCGTTAGACTTACGTGCGCATGGTAATAGGGGTAGCTTATAATGTGGTATTCAGTTTATTGAAAACTACTTCTTCGCTTTTACCCAATGAAAATTAAGAATTTACAAATTGCGATAAAATTTGTCTATGTAATGACTGAGATAGAATGAAATTCTATTTTTAAATAGCCCAAAAGAAATGTCCTGGTGAAGATTGGTGGGGATGACACCGCGAACAGTAACCAGGCAAAATTTGCGAACATTAACGTGGCACTGCTGTAGTTCTAAATTCTTTTACTCGTTTATAATACTCGTGCTCTCCGTGTGGAGCACTATTTAAATTACCCAATATTTAGCTACCACATTGATCGCTAATGCTTAAGGCAGAATGTCTCATATGCCGGAGAAATAAAGAATTTTAACGTCCAATATTCTCCGAGTTATATCTCTGACAGAGCCATCGAAGCAGTTTAACATTTTCACAGCACAATGTCAGCCATATAATACAGAAATTGGTTTTAAGTTGACATTGCTGAATAAAGAGACGTAGATATTATGACATAATCAAACAGTTAAATATCTGCGGTTGTCGGTAACATCGATTCCACGTTCTGCTATCGTCTGATGGAATCGCAGAAGATAGCAAAACGGAGCAGGCAGAGACGGGTGGAGCATGAGCGAAAGAAGCAAATAAAATTGACATGTGACGTCTGTCTGCATGCTCCTCTTACTCGCAGTCTCTCTGTAGTCTGTCTGTCAGCATGACACCGAGCGACGCCTTCTTTATTATACATTCAATTATTAGGCGCTGCGCATGACAAGCGCTATTGCATATTTATATCTACTAGTCGAGGCGAGCTCAGCCGGATAAGGGGGTTCCTGACAACCCGTCACGAACATACGTTAACATTCTTAATAACGCACTCCTCCATATACATCCACATCTAAGCATGTACATGGATAGGAATATACACACTCTTATACAGACGAAGAGTATGCGACATACGCGAGGATATAAAACACACATTTACATAGTGGCAGTGTACGTGCAGAAACCGTACTGCTGCAGTATAATTTCAATACACGAGGAAGCTATCAGCCTTTATAACCTGTTTATTACGATAATACCGTAAATTTGCATCGCGTGTTCTCTGTAATCGCTTGCCATGGCGGATGTCATATTACGTTAACTACAGTAGTTAAATAGGCATCCCGGGAATAGGCCCAAACTGGTATACCGAGGAATTTGCGTCCCCTCTGCATCCACGTACGTATACGATTATCGATTTCAGGGAGGTTTAACGAATTAAGAGCATTTTACATCACACCATTCCAATGCCAATCCATAGTAAATAATTCATCATTAAAACATGTTATATCGGACGTTTTGATACACCAGCATCTTTTTCGTATGCTGCTAGATCAAATACATTCATAGTTTACTACTGTGGTGGTTTAAACCTATTTTAATTTTTATTAACCCCTTAATATACAAATAAAATAGGACTCGATGTGTGCTAAAAATACAATTTAATACAGCTCAACTTAAAGTTATGTAAGCTGTACAAGAAACAGAATATTTACATTGCTAAATATCATAAAACAATGTTAATAGATAATATTAATGAACAATACTTAAATAACAAATTAATAAATAACTCAATAGCCCTGTAGAGTATGGAACTTTTCAAAACAATCAGCGTATAATTCTTGGCGTCCCGGAGACGTCAACGTCTAAAATGACATACGAAACAAATTCACGTATACCAGACGTCTTTGTATGTCATGGGGTTACAGTATTAGCTACGTCTACCTGTCATTCTTGAACAAATTAATAATTGAGTTAATATACATCAAATATATACACAGATATTTGAAATATTCGACATTTTATGAGGACCGTTTTGCAAAACAAATATAATATTTACGTTATTCACATTTCCAGCAGAAAAATCCAAGCTAAGGTAGTAACTTTTTCGTCAACAAAATGCTGAACTCCGATCGTATATCAGACACCGCCCACGGCGACCGTAGCTCCATAAAAAGAACAAAAACTTTCTTATTTTCCCCGGCCATGGCCGCCTGCTTTGATATACGATACGTTTGTACCGCGTCGGCCAAAGCCTTCGAAAGCCGACCATCTACCGTAACAGCATTTTTATGCTAAACTGGTCGGTGCAACTGACAAGAATTGACAGAATTCGAAAAATATCTGACAGTTCGCCATGGGACCACTCTTCGATCCATTGGCGGTAAATTTTAAACTGTCTTTTGGTTACTTTTTTTCTTCTCTCCCTTTCAAAGTAAACGCTTGTTCGCGTCTACTATTAAATCTGTGCCTTTAGCTTTTGCGCGTGCGTTTATATGATGAAGTAATATGCATTCGCAAATTTTCAAAATGAATTCGCTGTCCAAACCAACTGACAAAGAGTGTCAAAAGAAATATTTATAATGGGTAATTTAAAAAACTTTTACATATTTTTCTATGAACTGTACTGCATAAATAAACATACAAAGAAGTAAATTTAATCATCAATATAGTATCCCCCTTTTTCAATGACTTCTTCCCATTGTTATACCAATTGGTCGATACCTCATTCAAAAAATTCAACGGATTTTGAATTAAAGAACGTGTTAGGTGCAATTTTGAGGGCTCCTGTATTATCGAATCATTTTCATGAAGGAAATTACTAAGGCTCCCAAATAAATGGTAATCGGAAGCGGTAATATCAGGGGAATATGGAGGATGAGATAAACAACCCATGACCTCTCAGTTTTTAAAAGCCACCTTTGCAACATATGGTCTAGCGTTATGCTGCAAGATGATGCCTCTTCAGTTTACCAGTTCAGGTCGTTAAACGTTTGGATCTCAAAATGTTGACTACGCGCTCTGGGTACAATTAGAAGACTGAATGATGCACGAAGGAAGAGAAATTCGTTGGAATAAGATAAACAGACTTGGGGTACACCATAAAGGTCTCCTAAGAAATAGTATTATTTTCATTGTGTTAAATTTATATTTGTATTGCACGTTTAGAAAATGTTGCACGGTAGTAATAGTCTGCAGGATTTTCGCGTCACTTTGGTTAAACACATATTTACACAAAACAACTCACAGACAACTCAGTACGACAGACAAAAAAATAATTCGAGTTAATCACGCTATTACATGTCAGCGAACACTTTGCCACGCCTAAAAGGCGTCATAAGAAAGATATAATCGCAAAATTAGCGTCGATATGTTCACTAACTGTTAAAACGGTACTACATCGCAAAGAAGCTTATGTTCACCGGGCAACCTATAGGTGGCCATGTAACATGACCCTAGTTAATCTTCCTTACGCAACTTCTTCAAGTTACGAGCCAGGGTTAGTATCGTTTAATCGGCGAACTATAAAGAAAAATGTTGCCCACTGTTGTGTACTGAAAGGTATAAGAAATATTGATTCCATATTTATGTTTACGTGATTTCTTTATAAATTTGTATAAAAGCAAAAAAGTACCGGTGCCCTTGAACAAATCAGTGTTGAGCAAAATTTTATTCGGATAACAGATAATGGATAAGAGTAACGAATAAAATTTTATTCGACATTAACGAATAAGAAGTTATTCGAATAAAAATTTATTTATGTTCTCTTTTTTTTGTTATGATACAGAAGAACCTAGTCGAGAAGTAAATATAGATACAATATCACCAGCAGAAGAAGTGGCAACGAAAACAGACAATTATTCGTATTATTATTCGAATAATTTAGTAATCGTTATTTGAATAAATAATGATGAATTATTCGAATAAATAGCGTGTTGTAGGTCGTTGAATTTTTCTTTACAGTGGCCATCATGTACAGGAAAATAAAATATAGCTCTCCATTTAAAAAAACAAAGTTGACCTTTTTATCTCATTAACCCTTCCCAGCGGAATAAAACTATTGTTAGTATACGTTGGCCCTCACGAAAGTACGCAACTTTTGTAGGAAACATTTTTATGAAATTTTATTTACGGCAAAAATATTTCAGGTGATGAAGTTACGTGAAACATCTTGTACATACATTTTTCTTCGAGCACATACCTATTATCAAAATCTAAGGGGCTGGGAATCATATTACTTTCTAACAAATACTTAAGTATAGTACTATTTCAATAATAATATGTATGTGTCTATTAATTGCATATTTTCAACATAGAAATACACTTCATAATCATTCGAAGGAATAAATTTTAAAATTGTTTCATAAAAATTAACATCCATTAGATTTTTTAACAATAGAATAAGTAGTTTTCTTATACAATATTCATACCGTATTAATCCACTTACAATAATATCACTATATCACAGGAGTGTAGCGTTGACATAATTATGTACAGTCTGTTTGATAATGTAAAATTTACAAATAAATATAGTGCTTATTCTGTGTGTCAATTGTTTGAGGGACTATCACAATAGAGGAAATAGGCATTGATCAACAAAATAAAACTGCAAGAATTTTCCAGAATAAAATATTTTTTTCAGTAAAAAATATGTAAACCCTGTTTCATAGATCTTAATAAATAATTATTAGAACGCAACGAATATTTTTCAACAGACAATTTTACACATGCTATGAACTTCGTACAGACTTCGCAAGCACGCGTTTCTCTTTTTCACCAGAGGGTTTTGCACCTTTTGAAGTTCGATATCGTACTGGTGTGTCGTCACAGCTGAACTATGGTCGTTCTTCATTGTATGTCACCGTACAGACAGGACAAGGGGACACACGAATATCAATGTAAAGCGAGACGAGCCCTGAACTAAATAGGAGCAATCTCGACAGTGCATCGGCTAGCGGATGACAGGTATCGACCTGGATCAACATCGTTTTCCTGTGAAGTGCCACCAGCCCTGTTCCGACCTCTCTACCCCGCCCTCTTTCTCACTTTCTCTCTCTCTCTCTCTCTCTCTCCACTGCTTCTTCCTGTCTGTTCACTGTATATCTCTTCCTAGTCCATAACCCAGGGCGTATGTGTACACGCTTCCACGGACAGAGAGAGAATTATTATCCGGCCACTCTACTCCGCTACCTACCGTGTTTCTTGATTACTATCAGCGCAGCTGCGCCCACAATTTGTGTTTCCCGTCAACCGTGCGTAAGAGAGCCGTCTGTCAACGTCGTACCCATAACGATGCTAGCACCCTTTGCTAAGACGCCACTGATAGTTTGATATAGACACCTATCCATCATAAATACTGCTGGATACTTTTGTGTAAGCGTTTACTGTTTTGATCTGCCACTTCCTTCTCAGAAACGTAGCTTTTACGATATTCTCAATTATAATCAGGGTAGGAATTAGTAAAAGTAACTTAATGTTCCTTCTCGTGTGATGTTTAATGAACTAGAAATGAGAGAAGAATAATAAATAATGTATGGTTACCATGGCAAATAACTAACTAAACGGCTGTAACTTCATCAGTACTTTGAATTTCGAGTTCGTTTTGGGCTTAAAAAATTTCTAAGACATGTACCTTCCAAATATGTAAAAAAAATCGATTTTTTTAAGTTGACAAACATATTTGACCCCTTAATGCTTAAAATTGGAATTAAAAATATTTCTTAAAGTAATAATTAATTTGCAAAGACTGGCGACGGTCGCAGTTGCAGAATAAATGGAGCACTATAAGTGTCCATTTAAAAATTGAATATACGGTAACTATTAATTTTAGGATAAGTGTACCTTAATATTTTTCTCTGCATACATTACAGCATCGAATTTGGTCATAAAAAATTGACACCCTGCGTGCAACAATTACCTTGTTCTTACAGTTTTCTTTAGGCTTGCGCTCACAAAGACACTATTACCACCACATTACGTGACTGTCGAAATTTTTAAAAAATATACCTTGTTTTCCTGTCGTTTAAAATAGCATTTAAAATAATACGTGGATGACTTGTAACACTTATGTCCTTTCACCTGTAAATGATCAATTATTATATCTGCCATGTCAAGATGGCTTCAAGATTAGCAGAATTCATGATACATATTTGACTGGTAGAGCTTGAGTAGTTGCTCCCCACGAATGCGTCAAGACAGGTCCGTTAATCCGCCGAGGCAGGCCTAATTTCATCTGACGTGTCTTTCGTTTGCCCTTGTCCACATTCTACGTTTGCACGTGTCCACATTGCTCTTCATTATCAAGGAGGAACAACGTGTCCATACAGAACACGTACTCCAGCTACTTCATGTCAAAACGTATATACATTTTCGACCATAGTCACGGATTCGTTTTTGTATGTTGCTAACGCGTCATTTTATACAATAAAATTCAAGGAATAGATCAACAGTGTGTTTCTAAGTAACACCTTGACGGATGATATGCAAAAAAGAATAATAATGTTGATACACGATGATTGGCGTGCCGGTGCTACTTTATGATGCAAGTGTAGTAAATATTATTTTTTTCAGAGTGTTTTCGAAACCGCTCCATCTTTGTGAAAGCAGCAGAAAGTTCACAGAATCGGGTAGTATTCTTGAGTAAGTGATATATCATATTTGAAACTAATGGTTCAATTGTAGAAATTAAAAAATTAATATGTATTATACACCAATCCAAAAGCATTCCTGCAGTTTCAAAATGAGTAAAAATTTGTAATATCGTAAAGTGGTACGTAAATATTGACTGCAAAATGGTAACATTCCAGCCCATTTTAAACAATATTACAAAATTTTAACATTTATTATATTCAACATTACTCAAGATAAAAATCTGAAATAATACATAAATAAGTTTCCCAATGCTACCAATAAATGCTGTAAGTTTGAACAAAATTCATGACTGTGGCGACAAGTGTTGTGCGTTACGATATGGAATAGATCGTATGTACGTGATTGGATTTCAATACGACTGGCCAATGTTGAATTATACCATGAAGTATTCGAACACGTAAAAGTAATTTAACCTGCTTATTATATGAGGTACAATTCATGCAACGTTTTTCATGCCTTCTTACATGTATTTCATGTATTATTCAGCGCAGTGTAACCAGAAACAACTGTACTATGTAGTACGTCTCATTTCCATGAATATTATTTTCGTCGGAAAGGATGAGCTGTCAGCTTATGCAAACGAGCGGTATTCGTTGAAATTCTTATTATAAATATTACTAAAGGAATCAGGCTGTAGATTAGTTCAGAGACATTTGAGTGTACTTGCATATCGACGACCTGAGAACGTAAAACTTATTGGTAAGGGGCAGAAGATGTGGCAGTAACATGCAGGGATTAGAATGTAAATTAGCGAGTCCCGTCACAGTAAGGCCTAATCTCGTTATGTTTACGAAATATGATGCTGATGGAGTGCTTGTCAGTCACTTTCAGTGATAGGAGGCGGCACCCATTGGTTAGGGAGCGGCAGCTGAATACGGACAGGAGGAGATATCGTTATTTATGCCATAAGTGTCCCTGGAACTCTCCTTCTGGTTCACACAAAAGCCCAGTTCCGTGAATCATGACAAGCTATTCTAATCTGAAATATTAATAAAGCATCGTCGGGAAGATCTATTGATAAGTGTCTTCCTGTATTAAAAGAGTCAATTCTGTGGCTCGTGCTACATGCACGGGAACATTCTGAGTCACAGAAAAATTATTTATACAAATCGCGCACTTAAAATGGACTACTCTTCTACAGAAGGGTTTTTAAAACCTTTTAAAAAATTAAATTTTATGTTATGAATTCGTATATCTTTGGAGGCAGGAACATTGTTCATATAGAACAGAAGTGATTTCATATAAATAGAGGATCGTTGTTACGACAGTTCCTTTGAGATTATCTAGTAGCTATTTTTTTTCGAGAAACCATAACCTTACGCATGCATAAATTCGTAACGTTCCTTATGTACGTACAACTTCAAAAATTATCTGATTTGCTGTATAAAATTTCCTGGAACGAACAATTTAAAATTGATAACATATTGAAATACAGACCTCATTTGTTTGCTAACCGGTTAGCTTGAGCATTCTTTGTGTAAGAGCGTCTATTGCTTATAGTTAAAAATAAAAGTGAGCTAAATTGTTTTGCCAATTGCAAAGATATTTGAAATATCATATTAAATAATCTTCTTTGATTAATAGATTTAAGTATTCGCCAACAAATACTATGGAAGCAACTAACAGGCATCTTACAGCGCGCCGCGGCGGAGCAATTTTCACACGACGAGTTAACTCGTCTTCCACAGTTAACAGTTAAAGAATTAAATAAATGCTCATATACTGCATATACTTATGTAGTATTTCGTATTTATTACGAGAATTTGTAATGTAATGTTTGACTGGAAGCACCGGAATTCTTATAATAAATTGATTTTAAAATTAATATCACGATAAACAGAATCAAGTATTCACATTGGAACGGCTACATAAAAAGTACGTGACAATCAATAAAAGAATGTAAATTTAGAAGGATACTCAGGAGTCTATTTCCAAAAGATACTATTTAACACTTTGAGTCCCACGCTCCATTACCTGAAAATGGCAAAATTCCTTAATTTCTATACAATACGAATGTAACCATGAATTCTACCATTTTTAATCAATAATGTCAGTAACGCTCATCCTTTTTTTAATGCTTCCATTAGAGCTGATTAAGTATATTTTGAATATTCTGTATGATCAAATAAATAATGGTTGAATCTATCTGTCACCCAGTATGGGTGATGCGGCACTCAAAGCGTTAACATTAATCATGAAGGTATCTGGTTATTTCGCAACAATGTAAAACAATTTGCCATTACGTAACTAAAATGTGATCGAAAGTGCCGCTGAAACTGGCGTCAGCAGGTGTTGTTAATGCACGTATCACGTGCATAACACGAAAGACGCATCTGATAGAAGGTTAAATAGCGACAGCACCGTGACACGCAACACTGGCCGAGCAGCCAACTGTTCCTGGACAGCGAATGGAGTTACCACACTGCGACAACTTGACATGTTTGTACAGAGGCCACACGATAATCATACGAGTATTAACAAATAGCCTACTGGCCACAGCGTACAGGTTACACATTGTACCACCCTACACATACTGCCAAAGGGAAGTTCATCGTGGACAGGTGGTCACGAGTCGTAGTCACCCAGAACGCTAAGTCTGTTGCTCTCGGAAATTAGTTACATTAAAGCAAACCATTGCTTTAACATAAAGAGTGACAAGGGTCACGGAAAAAGTCGGGACGCTTATCGTGTCATTTCCATAATCGAGCATAATATCTGCCCTGAACAGTGACTTAAAGATCAATATACAGCGCTATACCGGATAACATATCCGGTCAAATGTCGTGATAAAGAACATGAAACGGCGAGTAAAATGCACTGGTTCGCTTCTTGGACAGTGTAAATATAGAACTGTTTAAATGCATTTGTCCTGTAGGTAATACATATAAGAATTCAGTGTGTGATTCTATCACATCTGTCCAATTTTCAAAGCTTTTATACCAGATAACATATTCGGTCAAGTGCCATCTTAAGGAGCATGAAACGACAAGTTAAATGTACTGGCTGACTTCCAGGATGGTGCATATATAGACTTAATTAAAAGCTTGTGTTCTCTTGTTAATAGGGGAATTGAGCGGAGCTTTTAAGAAGGACTGGCTGGAGGAATAGAGTACTTACGAAGAGGGACAAGATACGTTTACTCAGCATAGCACTAAAATTAACCCTTCAAACGTTATGGGCAGTAAAAAGTGCTCCATATACATATGAATGTTGAGACTCGTGGGGAGAACGCCTATGAGTACTTAAGTAGTGTGCTTATTAAATGTGTTGAAGCATTTTTTTGTAACGATATATAAGATTAAAAAACAAGTTCCTCTTCTCAGCGTAGAAGTTTATGTGACGACTATAAATTACGTGCGGAAGGTCGCTAAACTTGCTTTGTATGTACTCTACCTGAACGCCTAGGGGTGTCTTCAACACGAATTGTAGCAATTTATGGAGCGCTATTGAGTGACATTTAAAGGGTTAATTTTAGCGGGTATGTTGTTTAGATATTCTTTGTTCCTCCTTCAGGTACTATATGAATCCCAAGAATTGTTCGCTCTTTTTAGAAACACTTGTATTATATATTGTTAAATTTTCCTCTTCTCCAATTACAATGCTTTGGTAGCGCAAATATATTCTTCTATTAAAAACACATTGATAACCTTAAAACCTAAAAAGCTGATCTTGAAAAGAATTTGATTAATACTGTATTTGCCCTACGAACGGTGCAACTTTCTCCTCAGACTTCTTTTGTACCTTCAAACGTCACAGAGACATTCAGGTATTATGGTTTACAAGATTCAACCTGTATATGATACATAGATTGAAAATTTAAAGGTGTTAATACCCGGATAACTGGGATATCCGAGTACCTGCGAAATATCCGAGAAGACAGGAATTATCCGGGTATCTGCGTACGCGGGAAATACCCACGAAGACGGGAATTATCCGGGTATTCTATCCGTACATACATACTATTACCCGTGTAACAGATATAAAATTTCTTTATTTATGTATAAATGTATACTTTGTTATGCACACTAACATATATAAGAAATGTAACATTTCTTTGTTATGTATGCATTAATAATTTTCTTTCAAGCAGCTGATTTTTTTTCGTTTAAGCAGCTTTATTCTTATATAAAAATACTAACAATTGTTAATATACCATATATGTCTGGGGTAATATTCATATTTCACTTTACCCGGTCTACCATAGTAATATCGGAGGTTACGGTTAGGCCCCAAGTACTCAAGTACCCGAATATCCGGGTGACTTCGGAGGTTACGAGTATTGAAAATAATACAATGAGATCGAAATAAATTATATAATAATAGTGAAATACAGAGGAATATAAATAACCATTTAATATCACCTGCATAGCTACATAGACTACTTATTCACTGTGACAAATGTCAAGTGTGTAAGTAATGTAATTATGCAGCGGAACTTCGACCCCTGGCATATTCAGTAGATGGGAAAATCGAGTCGTGCATACTTTTGGAACAAACTGGAAGCGGTACCAACATCTTCGTAACTTTATGTCAGCGTTAACCAACCAACCATGTGCCGTATAAGAAAATTCAAAATTTATACCTTACGGTACATCCAACGCATGAAGGAAAATAAACTACCTTCGTGAAAGGTGAAAATATGTAGACGATCGTGTACAAGACTTGACAGAAAATACAGGAAAAGGACAAATTATGTAGAAATAAATTAATTGGTCGATTAAATTTGTTTACAACAATTTGTTGAGAAAGACTGGTTTACTTAAAACTTAAAACGCAGATAACATTTTTAATATAACTTGATCATTAAGTAAATGTCAAATTATATTTATCTGTGTGAAGGTATATCTCTGAATCACTGACACCGGAAGATTTAGTATAAATAACATGGATATTGCTCATGCAGGATTATACAGGGTGAGTCACGTAACTGATACGCGTTGTGACTCCTCTTTCGTTGCAAATAGAAAGAAATGGTACAAAAAAAGGGTAAATGGTGTAAAACTATCTATATTTGTATGATCTTATTTGTTTATTAATTGCAACGATGCACCAAAAAAAAAAAAAATGCATTTATACTTTTTCATAATGAAGAGATATGTATGTCTTTTTTACATAAGTCGATTCTTCAAATCATTGTGTGTATAAAAGCATTAGAATCATATGGTCAAAAAATTAATATCTCCTGAGATATTTGGAATTTTTGTCGTTAGTATGTTCTATATTCTCATTATGGCGTTTAAACATGTTATGACTAGTAAAAATATATTAGAAGAAACAACAATGGATTACATGAAGCTAATGTTGTGATATTCGTAAGCGTTTACAATTTGCATAATCAAAGGCAACAGAATAACCAAACATTTTCCTGTGCGATGGCAGGTTTGAGCATATTCTGGAACAAAGTGCATACATACCAACGGACAAGATTTGAAATATTCTGTGGAGTATTAATTTTGCGACCATGCCACCATAATACTTTTGACGTAGAATAATTCAAGGATTAACTTTTATGCAAAAAAAACAGCATTTCACGAAAAAGAAAGTACAATTGCACTTTTTTAGTGCATTATTGCACTTAAGAAAAGATTAAGGTCATATACAGACAGATAATTATATACCACCCAAGTTTTGTACCTACTAATTTTTTCTATTTTCAATGAAACGGAAGCACAGCTCGTCCCAATTACATGATTCACCCTGTATAGCTTTTCAGGAGCTTATATGTACCATGAACATATTTGGAGAAATATGGCGTCGAAGCTATTCTGGTATCCGGGCAAAAGTCCCACTTGAAGCAGCATATAATTTCACTTTATTGGATACGGTATGTCGTTTCCCTAGTGGATAAAAGCACGGAGATAAAGCCAAAACTCTTTTCATATCGAGATACATCAAGGAGAAAAAGAAAGGTGCAAGACAAAGGGGTATGCCTCTCGTGAAACGTTTCCTCATCCTTGCCTCGAACCACTGAGCAAACTATATTAGCTGGTGGCATCTTGATATCATCCAAGGAACTTGCCAACTCCTTTATACAGACATTTATTTCCTGGCATATCTGTTACGGCCAAGTGGCTGTCTCGCAGATTGTACTACTTTGCTTTTCCCCAAACTGCGTTCCTCCCTCCAATCACCCGATTTCTCCTTCCAAAAAACTTGAACGACCAGGGGAAAACATAACCGTGAGTCATTCGCTCCTGTTACGTGCATCTAGTAACTAGTTCATGAATTAAACTTCACGAAAATTATCGGCCATTCATTTTTTCAAATACTTTGGTAATTATTAAACAAACGACAAAACTTAAGTAACTATACAGTACCAATTTTTTAATATAAATTCTGATATTTGACTGCGTTTAAAATTGTGAAAATCAGCAGTGTACTCGGATCGTATTTGGGTGCTAAAAATGTAACAGCCGAACATTTAGCAACCGCAGACAAGAAAGGAAAGACGGGAAGAGATTTAACTAGATCTGTTTTATGAATTATACATGCATTTACCTTTGTTTATATTTCCCAAAGAACTGATACAGAGTGAACACGCTGATACGCTAACAAAATAACAAAATTAGTGCAGTAAAAAAAAAATGTACAGATAAAAAGGCGCTCGTATGATTGTTACATACTCCCCCCTGTGAGAATGCCAGTAACCATACTTAAATTGTGCACAAATTAGACTTAATTACAAGTGTGTCAGTAACAGCTGCAATCAACGAGAAACCAAAATGCGGTAATCAGGATTTCAAACAATTGACGTGCAAATAAACTCAATATAGCTAAAAAAAGTAATTAAGTCTTTCCACTCTATGAATAAAGGAGCGAGTTGTAGTTTTCTCGTCTAAATCTGATTAGTGCATCTAGGTACTGGTTTTTTGAAAAATCGTTACACAATTCATAAGCATGTCACATAGAGGCATGACAGTGCAATTTTTTTCTTTAATCGATCCTTCCAGTTGAGTCAGAACAGAAACGAAAACGTGTTACATTATAGATACTACCTGTCTTGATCGTCCCATGAAAAACATCGGCTACAACGCCGACACACAATAAAAGTCATCAAGGCCCCGTAGAATGCATTACTGTTTCCAAGAGAAAAATTTATGACCTGTCTGGCCAGCCCGCCCAGTAATCATCGACGAGAGTACCAGCTGACCGGCACGTTTCGGTCCCTTTCGACGAACGACAAAGACCGATAAGAAATTTGTAGTAAGATTCTAAAAGGTGCCATCGAGGTAGGGCGCTCCGAGGAAGAAATAAATCCTATTGTGTTGTACGTCATTGTCAGTCCGATGAGATGCTAATCGACATCACACATAAAGCGTCTCATAATTTGACAAACTGAACGAATTCCTTTATCTAAAGACAGATTGAAATACATACTCAATATATGTAAATCGAGCCTGTGTGTCATTACGTGAATCGACTGACAAAATTATTGACATTAACACTATGATTGTTATAATTATTAAGGCACATCAGTAAGTGCAACAAAGCTGTGCAGTATAACGTTCTTAAGTCTGTATACCGAAGGATATTAAAGTACATGTATGGTTAGCCTTAATACAATTGTAAATACTATGAATAACCAAAAAATTAATTTCTTTGACTATTGATTTTAAAATCGGAACTCATAAGAATTGATTCTTTATTAGATCTTGATTAAAAGAAGAAGCATCAACCTGATCCAACGGCTACAAAACGTTAATATTTAAAGATGTTTTCTATGAGACATGTTTGATACGTTACGATTACTATGGATAATTTGTTCATGCCATTCTGCTTCGACAATTGAAACCTGACTTCGCTTAAAAAGTGTTCCTCCGGGATGTTTTCTATCCTTGTTGAATTGAAAAAGAAACGAAAAGTTTTGAAGCTTCTCAGTTCGCATTCGCACGAGTTCAGGGCCACTTTGCTCACTGACAGAGTCGGTGAAGAAATTAGTAAGGTTATTCAGTTTGCAAAGCACAAAGGGCTGCGAAAAAGGAAGTAAATCTTATTGTACCGCTACAGTAGGATCATTAGTCATGACCTTTGTACGAATGAATGTAAAGATTAGTTGGTAGGCGTTGGCGTAGGCGGGCTGCTGAAGTCCCTTGACACGACCGAGCACCTGGAAAATCCTCTACGGTGGAATTTACGTAGAATCGGTGAGGACGGTAAGTGGAAAAGTAGAAATGCGAGGGAGAATCCCGGGACACCCTGGTGTGGTCTGCTAATGAGAACCTTCGTGGGACATTCGTCTTTCATCCTGGACACGTTGACACATTTCCGCCCCAGTGGAACGGAAAAAGATTCACAACTGGCTAAGCATCTGTCATGCAGTCACTGCTTCCTCGTTTTCTAAACGAACGACTCGAATCGCTTACTTTTGATGTTTTGGCCTATTATAGTCGCCCGCCTCCCGCATGAATTAGTACGTTTCCAAAAATTTATGGGCCGGTTTGCATTAATTATTACTTTGTCGTACGTGGTGGACATGCGTATATAAATCATATGCACTATATTCCAGGTTCTATTACTTTCCTGAATGTAACAATTGTGAATAGAACTCTGTACGGAAACTTTTGATTTACCATAGGGACGAGAAATATTAGTTAACATTGTAAAATATCTCTTACATATGTATGAAAATTATAATTATAACGGTATAAACGTTATCTGTAATCGTAGAATCAAGGAATAAGTATAATAATGTTCAATAACAAATTAAAGTAACAAGAAGTTGCATAACATTTTTGCATGTGTCAAATATTTTGTAAAATAATAATTCATTCTTGAAAATTCAAATTTGTAATCTTGATTAATAGGTTGGATAATATTAACAGAAATAGTGTCAGCATGTTGTCGATTTTATATCGGTATGCAATATCGATAATATTGCATAAGTTATTCTTCTCTGTGCCTTACAAAACTAACGCTCTCGTGTCGCCGGATTAAGTTATGAGAAAGTTGAGCTGGTTTCCTAAAGTAGCTGAACGTATCTCGTGACACGATCAATGTGTGCGTCGTGTAAAAGGTGAAAGAAACATGTACCACTGTCGTTTTATATCATTCAACTTGTTCAACTTATATGAGAGCGTAAAATAAATTGACACAGCTCACCATAGAAAACAGAACAACGATGTGTAACGCGATCGTATCATAAACTGTGAAGTGTCGAGCTATCAGCTCTATACTACTACGCCCTATTCTGTGCATATAATATTGTACCTTTAAATCTTTCTGCGTATGTAAAACCGTAAAAATTATTTTCTTCAATTTTAATCAATTACTTTCGGAAATAGGTTTTATATTGTTCAAATGCATATTTGATACAATCAAACAGCATGTATACATTTATTTAAACATATTTATATTTTTTAAAGTGATCACTAAAATAATGTATTATGCAATGTAAATAATTGTATTTGATCTTGTAATTCATAGTAAAACTATTTTCATGTAACACGTAGTAAAGATTTTGTGTTACATGACATAATTGCTGTAAAATTGTGAGTAAACAATTATATCGAATCGTTTTGTTCGAATCACGTCTTCCAACTTGTAAGTATGGTTAAGCTGTGTGCGCAAATTACTGTGTGATGATGTTAAACAACGAAACGCGCGACGTAGAACCAATAGTGTGAATTTTCTGTATTATTACTACAGATTTACAAACTAAGAAAAAAATACTGCAAAATATTATAGTATTGCACAATGATACTATAAAATATTATAGCGGAGAACTATAAAATATTTATAGTAATTTATAGGATGTTTCACCTAAATTTATCACCTGAAATATTTGTGCCATAATTCAAATTTCATAAAAATCTTTCCTACAAAAGTTGCATAGTTTTGTGGGGTTCAGTGAAACACTCTGTACATTCGTGAAACTGAAAAGTAAGAGTTTTAAGGTTAGCGCTTGAAGCTAAGAGGAGTTCGAGAAGAGCGTTTTTATTAAAACAAAAAAAACGCACATGATGGTTAGGTAACTGATGCGTAAAAGTGTATAGTACATGTGACAGTATGTATGTGTCTCATAGTTGTAAGGGAAACTACCTCAAGTGGACTTTCCGCAAAGACCCTACGCCACGATAAATTCTAGGGCAAGGGTTTGTTTTTTATCTCTCGTAGAGCAGTGTGTGCCAAACGGATTTTCGGGAGCCAAAAGTCTTTCCCCGCTTCGCTTGTATTCTCCTTACGCGGTTTATCGTCCCTATACGAAATCTACCTTGCCGACATCCTTGCCGATGTTTGTCGTACGGGGTCACCAAACCGTGTGTGGGGAATGAAGTCGAAGTGGGGGAAGGTTCATGGCTCTTCTGACTACGATGGGCATACACTGGTGTAGAGACTGTGCTTAACTTCTTCAGGGACGAATTTTTTACAATATTTTCAAATCAGTGATTGTCAAGTAGAATAAAATATTATCAATGCTGCCATACGACAAGTTTTTTGTTTTTATTGTTGAGAGATTCTGTTGTGAATAGTTCTCCACCAGATTTTAATTTTTCTTTCACTGAGAATAATTTTAATTTAAAAAGAACTAAACGCATACATATGTGCCAGTATCCCTGAAGAGGTTAATAGAATATTTCTCTTAAGGAAACGTTCATAAAAAGTTGGAACACAGATGTTTGCTCAAGCCAGAAAATAAAATAATTTGTATAAACTGAATAAGATTACATGAAAGGTTTATATAACTTTCAATAATAATTTTTTAAATAATTATTACTTCACTTTCACTATTTCGAATACAGTAGAACCACGATTATCCGAACTGTGATAAATAATAGAACGACTTGCGCTTTAACTAGATTTCGTATAAAAATGATAATTTTATTTTACAATGTGAAACATATAACGGTACTAAATTAAGTACACATTGATATTATTGATTATTTTAGCTCGTTACTAACATAAGATAACTAATTTTTAGTTGATCCGAGTTCGGATGATGGAGGTTCTACTGTATCCGAATTTCTATTCTTGTTTATGTAAAATGTATTTTTTAACCGCCACGGCTTTCACCGGTGGCCGACACCTCAAATTTAATTAAATTAAATAATTACTGATTGTCGCAAAATTCTGAGCAAGCTTCATACTGAAACAATAATTTAGGAACAGAACAACGAAACTGAGTACTCAAATCTTTTTTTTTCTTTACGATTTATAAAAAAAATAGTAAATAATATCGTGCCTGTTTATTATTGTTCAACGTTTTAAAACTGTCATTTGACTATTGAATTATAATGCGCTGTGTCGATCATATTACTTATTTAAGGCAAATTTGTTTGTATAACATTTTCAATATCATAACTCAAAATTGGCTGATCAAAAGCGAGTAGCAGGATCTTTAATTCACAGAATGTACACGAATCGGAACATGCGTCAGAGTGCGACGATGTACTTAACTGCTTCCAGGAATGGTTCTGGCTCGGTCTCGACACGCACTCGGTGACCATATCAAAGCTGCATCTGTGGCTACCGTACCACGCCAACGGACGTTTCGCCGATCGGCAATCTCTGCCGGATTATTATGCCTGTCCATCGGCTATGATCACCGCGAACACGTCGGTATGCCGACCTCATTAGCTGCTTCGAGTCCAGCTTAAGTCAATGAATAATGGGACTCGGCACGGTGCCGCTGTCATGCTTGCTCATATCTTTCTCGAAGGATTTATTGTCTTCCTTTATTGGTTGCTCTCGCTCAGCAAGCTTTACAATCCATGCAGGCAACCAATGAATTTTTACCAGGATGTCGATTTCATTTTTGAAATCTCGTGTTCTGGTATGCTAAACTGCACGCTGCCAGGCCGCACGCTCTTTTTTATCGTGCAACAGGAATTATTACATATCAAAATTTTATCTCGACTGACTCACCAGGTGATACTTGATGAAATAACGTAATGTAATCATGTGGGAGAATTTTTACATGAGTAGGAAGCAACCTATAACGAAAGTTCATACGCTTGATGCAACTTTCAAAATATATTTCGGAGGAATTCGACACAGAAAATCGTGTTTCTATATGAGAGTTTCTCCCTTTTTCGTCATTATTAAATATTATGTTATAAACGGAGAAGGGCCTTGTATACATACTGTCTCAAAAATACTCTAGAAGTCGGAACATGATAATTCTTCATACCTAAAGACCTGGTTTTAAACTTCTTATTACTTCAGGAATCTACATGTCACTAGACTTTTAGAGTAATCTATGTGTATATCCAAGAATCAAATCGAGATCAATTATGTACGGTCTAACACATTTTTTACTGTGTATATATGTACGTATGAAATGTACTTCTTCTGCAACAAAACCATCTCATTGGAAAACAAAATTTAAAAAATATCTAACGTATTAAAACATCTATTATAAATAAATACAGAAGTAGTTCTGATATAATCGAAAAGGAGATAATATCTCATGTAAAGGTAAGTCGAAAATATACGCTAAAATTTGTCCGTATGATTCACCGTTTTTAAGGAAACCAAGACCGAATATTCTTTGGGTATATATGCATGTAATTCAAGATAAAATGGCAATTATATGCAACGTCATGACTAGACAGCGGATATTTACGTAAATATACAGTTTTGGACTAATATATTTTGTTTTAATGTAGTTGAAGGTAGAGACCTTCGACAAAACAATATTTTTCTTCCTTTATCGGATGTACATTTTACATTACTTAAATATGGTAAATTGTTTAAACATTTGCAGTCTACCCATGACACGATATAATTCAAAGTAATGTAGTAATATTTTATAAGTTATTTATTTTGTTCAGTTACAAGTTTGCTGAATATATCACCCTCGCTGCACAACAATTTTTTCTTGTCGAAATAAGGAAACGTAAAGTGATAATAAAATTTTCCCGACGTCTTCTTCCAGTTTCTACGTATTCCAAAACATCATTTCGTTTGATTTTTTATAGACACATTCGAGGGGTAATTTATGTTCAAAACTATCAAAACCAGAACCCCTGAGCCCTCCTGTAATTCTCCAAAACTTGACGAATCATTTCACATTTATTACTTTCGGTTAAAACGAGTGTTAGTAATTGTAGTCGTCAACAAAATTTTGATATTAGTGAAATATGTATTATCCAGTAATACCTTTTCAGCATCAGTAAATTATTGCAATAACCTGTGACTCACTCCCGATATTACTAATCGATGAACAAAATATTCTCACTGACGACCAATTATTATTGTTCTTAATTTTGAGCTTCATGTAACACCGAAGTCGAAGTAATATGCAATATGTATTAGGATTGGTAGAAATCAGCTGTTCCTGTTCAGAACAATTTATTGCATTTTTTGAGCGAACCTAGCACTGTGACATGTCGCCAATTGTCAAGAAAAGTATACCGGTTACGATAATCACGGTCACGCCAGTATGCCAACCTCATTAGCTGCTTAGGACCGGACTTAAGCAAATGAATAATGGGCTTCGTCCCAATGCTACCGTCACGGCTGCACGTATTTGTCTGCTCAGACCCACTGCGTGAGCCGCCAAGTCACGATTATTTATATGCATTGCTGGTTCAAGAACGGCTTTCTTGTCTTTTGTCAGCGAATAAGTAGCATATATTAAGGTTAAGAGTCAAATTCACATAATGCATACTGTTTAAGAGAATATTGTGCGTGCTTGTGTGACGTTATAAACGGTAAAATCATAATTTTGTTTCACTTCTTGTACATACCATGTCCCGTTAGCTTCTGACGCGTAACGTGTGAACATTCTCTGATGTTTAGTTCATTTTATTCCATGTGTTACATTATCACGTACATATTTAATATCCCATCAACAACACTTCATTAAATGTACCGGTATCTTTCGAAATAGTTATTTACAATAACGTCAATTAGTAACCTCTATTCCCATAAGGCACTATACAGCTGATATACACATTTTTCACATTTACGTCTAGAAATTATACATATCTAAGTTCTAAAAATATTCCTTGTAATAAAAGACATCAAATAGAGTAATATTATCAGGGGGGATGGAGAATGATATAATACATGTAACGTTGTTATTTATAAATTCAAGTATACAGTTTGTTAAAAATTTGTATAAATTATGTATACATATAAAAGACGGTACATATATTTCGCTACTTTAATCTAATAGCATCTTTAAATTAATCTTTTAAAAACTATAACGATTGTTAATATAATCCCTTCTCGGTAGACATCTCAAAACGCTTCCAATAATGTTATGGTTATGCAATGAAACCAGTCTGACGAAGATATTTTCTTCTGTATAAACAACCCTTTAATATCTTCGTTTAAAGCGTTAGAAATTTAAACTTCAACTTTTGCTAATACAAGGACTGCCAGATTTGTTTTAAGGACGTCGATCTTTTTTATGTTCTCAATTGAAAACTTTCACATCCACCTAACCCAGATCTTTCAAAGTAATGAATCTCCATAATCACTATTAGTTCTTTCCCATGTTATCATAATGACAAAATTCCTGATATAATTTATTAGTAACGCAGTATGCAATTTGTGTAAGCAAAATAAAGTTTTTCATGGTATGTACGAGCAATGCACGAGCCCAATTCATACGAGATGTATAAGGTAAGTCTTAACGGGCATACATATAATGAATGTATATTATCAAGCAGTATGTTTCATGAAATAAAACATGCTTATGAACGCTACCCCATTATAATCTTCCTTTAATACATCACAAGTGTGTGTTTAAAATACATACACATGTCAACGACATCTCACGAAATATTTAATATTACTAAATACATACAAGTTGTTCGAGAGGTTCGTTACACTGACGTATTTTAACACCGCAGAAAATGCAGGCGATACTTTGGTTATATTTAACATGTTCAGTGTCCACTCGACACAAAAAAGAAGAGTAGCGAAAGCACATCATAATAAACAATCTATGTCCTTCTTTTAAAATTATAACAGCATTATGCAACACCTATTCATTATATTCCTATTTGTAATAGACTGTTATACTATTTTATACAGAAAAAAGTTAATTTTCTTAACGTACGCCTCATTAAAACTGGATTGCACCACGTGTGCCCCACAGGACTGCGAACGAGTTAAAATTAGACATATTGCAATAAACGCATACAATATAGTATATTATTCTGACTGCATGTTTGCGAGACGTCGTAAAGGACTATTGATTTCAAACTCTCAGCAGTTCTTCATCGTACCAACAATTTAATGACAGTCGTGAATAAGGCAAAGAGCCTCTTACCACTTTGGTGAACGGACATGGCAGTCCCGAGAAATTACTTCTTTCACATTTCATTTCGTGCTCGTTCTCCTGGGTGATGTCCAAGATACCGCCCACGCCACGTCTATAAGAGCCGGCTGATATATCGCCTCGTTAATGTTTCGCTTCATCAGATGTTATGACCGAACATCCTTTACCCTGCCACTGGGTGGTCATTTCTGACTGCTCTTGTTGCGAAATCCACTGTTATAAATTATAGGAAACGTCGGTCACGCGTTTCATCTTTTAGGATGTATCAGCAAACAGAGTCTCTTCGTGATACGGCGATCGAAGATTAATTTGCATCCTCCTAACGACTTCATATCGATCTCGATTATTGTTTTGGAGAAAATAAGGGTACGCAGCGAGCTGATGTTTTATACTTTTCGCGTATACAATAATACATGAAAGTATAACTGGAAAGATTGCTTTTAAGTGGGATAACAGAGTGCCAAAACATATTTCATTCGTATAAATACTTTATCATGTTCAGTTTAAATGCCCCGCTATAATGTTCAATTTTTTTTTTTTTGTCGAACTTCAAGAAGAATAATGTCGGAATAACGAAACGTCGAACAATAAATTTATTTGACAATCTTGTGTGTAATATCGTGACAAGTAAATTAATCACAGTTGTCGCTTTGAGTTAGTGAATTATCTCTTTTTCAAGTGACACGGGGTACAATACAGATAGGCCAAAGTGAGTACATATATTACTATTCTGTACCTTTCGTATACAGGGTGTCCCACCTAACATGAGCACCTTAAATATCTCGCTTATTGTTAGTGATAAGAAAAAATATCAGAGGAAAACATAATTTTTATCGAAGGGACAACTATTGTGACGAGCAAAACTTTTTTTCAGAGTCATACTTTTCGAGATTCCAAGGTCATCGATGTTTTTTTAAATGGGACCACATATTTTTGTCATCGTGGCGTAATAGTCAAGGTCAAGACCCATCCAAGGAGCCATCATACCATGACCTTCATATGATCTTGAATACGAAAAATCCAAAAATGAATGGGAATAGGTGTAAGTAATGAAATAACTACGATAGGGGGATTAATAACTAAAATTTATTTTAAAAAATGTTCAAAACGATGCCCATCAACTTCGATGCATTTTTTTAGTCGATAAATGAACGATTCTCTGGCCTCACTAATACGAGTTCTGGATCTGTGGTTACGTCTTATCGTCACTGGACGTATTCTAGCAATTGCTGTAATTCATTCGCTCTTACTTTTATGTAAACAGATAGTGTCGCAACATTATTTACGTTCTAGTAATACATGTTAGGAATGTAAACATTGCGGCAATTCGTAATAGAGCATGAAATGTCGATAGTCAGTATCAAATCGATTGCTAAATCAAATACCAGCATGATAATCAAGATGTAGCTTTTTTTTAAGAACAAGTGGATATGATCGTCATCTATGAAGAAACGCAACAAAATTCGATAAGAGCTCAAGCTTTGTATGCTGAATGATATTCGAACTCTACACATCCTTCGCACTGAATATTTCAGAGATTGTACAAAAAATTCAGAAAAACCGGAATTTTGGCTACACAGAGAGATATTTAAGATGGACAAAGTTATTGCCCTTATGCAATAAAAATGTAATAAAAATGTAAAAAATTGTAAAACAAAAAAGTTAGCGGACGTAACGTGAAAACTGTTTCGGGGTACAACACTTTTCACTATTATCAACTATATGAAACACACTATAGATAAAGAGTTTTAACAAATTTTATATGTATAGAAAATAAAATATTAGTACATACAATTGCATGTATTTTCACGTGCCCTTGGACCATTTAATACATTATAGAATTAAGAAGATAGGTTTTTGTCATTGAACATATGTAAAGTAAATGTTTATAAAATCAAATCGGAAATACAAAAAGGAATTAGTGTAACATTTATCAGAATCTTATGAAAGTATGGAAACATGGCGCGTCAAATGTTATTGCATGATCAAGTTAATACCCCTCCCATCAAGTTCCCTACTCATTCTTTGAACTTGACAGTCAGTCAGAAGTACTGTACACATGTTGACGCGGCAAACATAGAAAATGTCTGTATGTAGGTACATACACACTTACATGCTCGAAGAATAGCGTGGGCCACGATCTCTGTAAAGTCGTCGCCATTTAGATAATAACGTGCATTTTATCTCCCTCATAAAACCTAATTTATAGCCACATCCAAGTCTATAGGCGTGTACGAGCGGCCGTCGGGAATAGAAAGAGCTCTGACAGGCGCAGTACCGTAATTTTAGATGGACGGACTTTTCAACCCTTATTCATTCAAAACCAATTTGATTAGCGCTGCGAGATTTCACGTTTCAACTTTTTCTTCCGTTGCAAAGCAAGAATTTAATTATGTGCAAAAATGTACTACTGACTAATACATTATTTTTTATTTGAAGTCCAAAATGTTCCATTTTTTTATTGTTTGTACTTTTCAAATTTTCGAGATCACCTTCAGCTTTTTTTAAATAGAACACATATTTTTACGAAAATAAAAAGAATATTGAATGCTGAATGAGAAAGTATTAGACTATGTCTAAATAGGTATAAAGTCGAGAGTTATACTGTTCACTATTACACAGTACCCTCAATCTGTTATGTTTCTAATGCATAAAATATTATGTTGTAGTGGATCTTGTTATACGCCTCGCCTTGTATCACAAAAATACAAATTTAAATTGTTAAAAATCAGTAACAAAATCTTCTTAACAATGTTGACTTCTTTATTACATAACATCGTTTTGTTATTTTTTGTATTTTTAAAAAAAATTATCCAAAACGTGTGATTCAAAAATGTTGGGACTCTTTAAAACTTTCTACTGGATTCCTTCGTTACGGCACTGGGCGAAGACATAAAGGGAGATTGCATCAGCAAAGGTTGCTGAAAGTGAATAGGCCGGTAATGTTATATCGGTGTTGAAACGTCTCCCTTCGGCATTTAGGTGACGAAAAATATGGCCCGTCACGTGTGTGTGTGTACGCGCGCCTTCAGCGCGGCTGAATGCAGTTACCGACGATAAACTGCATACGTGTTTACCGTATAATCTCCGACGGACGGCTGTAAATCCGTGATTTACTCTCATTACCGCGCCTTTGAGTGTTACGACTTGTACTTACGATACACAACCGTCCGGATAGTTTAATTTATTCATATTGGGTGTGCGCTTTTCGCCGAGCCGTGTTCCATTTTAGTGGCCGAATAACAGTTGTCTCACGACACATAGCCCACAATGATCGGACATATTGTTACTCCGCTTGAAACACCCCGTTAATTTACCTCCAAACATTATGAATTCACGCAATTAAAATACCAGTGCAACGGAAATATCCAAAAGATACGGAGTCAGCGGAACGTTTTGCTCGGACTCTTCCGCAGGAACGGATAATAAAAATCATGTCGCACTAATAAACGACACTTGCCGGAACTCAGATTGTACTAAAGGTACATTACGATACCTTCAGAATAGTTTACTGCAATTTTATCGTATAAATATATTCCGTTTAATGACCGTTCAGACGGGAATTTTACTTCTATACGTACAGCGGCAGTATATAAAAAAACTGCAAAATATAGACAGGAAGCACAGGATATTAAATCACGTTTTTTAATTTACAACTTCTCAGATTTCTTTCCTTATTTCGTCACCGCTGCATGTCCTGTGTATAAATTCTGTTGGTATTCCATTGAAGAACTCGAAACGTTCAAGTGGTCGAACTTGTGCTCGAGTGACGTTTTCCTGGTGTCGCGAAAGCAATGCAGACACAACGAATTTCATGCCAGCACGTATTGAGGGAAGCGGGAATACGGAGCGGATGTATTGGACGAGCAAGAGCAGACAACACGGGAGGCTAGGGTGAAGCCAATGGTAGAAGGATTGCAGGAGAAGAGGGTATAAGGTAACATACATCACGTTCCCAGTTTATGGGCCGATACGCTCCTAGGAATTGGCACCCGTGCTGAGCTTTCCCGCAAATGCAAGGAACGCGGGGGTACGAGGCAACGAGATACGAGGCGTTATGGCTCTTCCTGGCTCGTAACCTCTGGTCATAAAGCTACTGCAAGCTAAAATATTGTCCGCCACCACGTCTCCACGCCTACGCGTCTATCCGTCGATCTATCTTAATGCTATTATCGTAATTTATTAGCGGTGTTCTCGGGGAATGAATCGATCCGACGTACTTGCCCCCTAAAAACTGATCATAGATAATCCAAGACGATCGGACGTAATGACGCTATTAAATAAACGTGAAACCAACGGAAATTAGTCTATCCGTTTAAGGCCACGATGTGATAAAAATTAATTTCGACTGTGCGGGTGCAAGATATGTACTTTGAAAAACCTATAATCCTTCACCGCTCGACGAAAGCAAATAATTGTGTTATTAATTGTAGGATTAATACCTTATTATTCACATTGTGTTTACTATAATACGGGTATCCGCGAAAACGGGAATCGTTCCCAGAAATATTACCAGAGTAACAGATACAAAACTTGTTTATTCATGTAGAAATGTATACGTTGTTATGTGCACAAGCAAATATAAGAAATGTAACACCTTTTTGTTATGTATACATTAATAATTTTCTTTCGAGCAACTGATTACTTTTGTTTAAATAGCTCCGTTTATATATAAGAATACGGTAGAACCTCGATTATCCGAATTGTAATCAGTAATAAGATGCCTCATATTGTACCTATGTTTCTCACAAAAATGATACTTTTGGTTTAGAATATAAAAATACATTGTGATACAAAATAAAGTACGGAATGTCACTAATGCTATTTCCAAGTTATAACTAACATAGAAGAAAAATTTTCGGATGGGCCGCGTTTGGATAATCGAGATTCTACTGTACATACTACATAACAGTTGTTAGAAAATCTTATATGATCCGGGTTGTTGGTTGTTGTAATTGTATTTATTAAACAAATAAGCCTAAAAGTGAATAACAAAAGTAAAGGACTTTCTACTCTCACTTCGCATGCTCTTAACAACGTTTTATGAGTTCTCTATATTGCGCATAAACAACTCTACGGATAATGAGACGCGCTACTTTTGAAATTATTTGGAGATTACTGTGTACTTGATATTCAAATTCTTATTCAACATGGCTAATACCCGTATTTGACTTTACCCGGTCTACCCCCCAGTAATATCGGACGACCCGGGTATACTCGAATACCCGAATACCCGGGTCTCTCGGTGCATATCGACAGCCCTAATACGAGTTACTAAAAAAATATGAGATGATAAACAATATTGAACTACGACAGAAATATAACAGCGTGTAAAACAACTTCTATCTCGTTTTTCAGGTATGAACTGAAGGTTTGACGGAACGTTGGTTACTCTGTAATATTGAAAATAAAAATTAATGACTATGATTGCTATGTAACGAATTATTTCGACCCATTAATTTTCAATTGTATCTTCAATTGTATGAGCCTCCTTTACGTACTAAATGAATACATGATGGTATTTAAACTATTTTCAAAATTAAAGTGTTTATATTTGTGAAACATTATGTATCTAAAATTAAAAACGCTATTATAGCCTGCATCTAGAACAATTGAAAAGAATTCTGTTTTATACAAAATGCTCAAGTTGGCACCTTGGGATATTGAAAGAAATGTTCATTAAATAAATTCAGAAGGTAAGAAAATATAAAGTGTGCAAAACATTCAAATAGTACACTAATTTACAATTATAAGATCGCTGCTCACAATTAATGTAATAATCCACAATTATAAGATTACTGCTAACAACTTTACCAGGACCACCCCTAATCTTATAACGAGAGTACAGACTAAATTGAGAATGTTTTTAGGGCTTTCCCTAAGCCTATTATTTGCAACAGTTGCAAGGTTTTGATGAATAGAAATATTAGGTTGTTTGGAAAGTTCTGCAGGCTTACGATGTCTAAATTTGAATCATCATAATTCGTCATAACTGGGAGTTATTTACATATTTATTTACATAATTATTCAACATAAGCGTCATTGGAATAATGACATCTTTGCCAACGTTTCAGAAGCTTATTTATGTGGTCTACAAAAAACTATGAGTTCCAGAGACAACAAAATCCACAGAAGCCCGGTTGACATCATGTTCAGTTCAGAATGCCTTCTCTTTGAAGAAGTTGTCAGAGTACTTCAATGAACGGTATTTAGTTGGCAAAACGTCCGGAGAATGTAGCAGATGTAGCAAAGCCTCGTATACCAAAGCGGTGTAATTTATTTACTGTGATTAATGATACGTATATTAGTGCGTTGCTGTCCAATGGAATTGGACCCTCTCTATCGATTAATGTCGGACAGGTGACTGACAGTTTCTTTGATACATTTCAAGAAGTTTTAAAACTTTAGGATGTTCAGCAAGATTCAATCACTGCTCAGATCTTTCACGAAAATCATTATATTATAATACAGTATTTTTCATCGTAGGCAATTATTTGTGCATGAAAAGGATCGGTAGTGTTTTGTGGGGCTCGAGCAGGGCGTAGGTCACGACTTACTATGTTAACCCCTTACCGCATGGTGTGCCATATACAGGGTGTCCCTCCAACTTTGTCCACCTTGGATATCATTGTTATTTCAAATAATAGATGAAAATGTTACTTATAAAAGTTGTAGGATATGAAGAAATACATAATATAGTATGAATAGTTTCTTTACAGGTGGAGGCGTAGAGGAGATCTAGAGGTCAATTTGTTTTTTTTTAAGTGGAATGTCCAGTTTTGTATTACTTTTTGTAATAAATACACGATATATAATATTGTTATAAAACTTTTTCAAGATGTTTCCTATAAAAGATGCACCTTCTTACACTTAATATATTTGTTTCATAACAAAAAGAAAATCATGCGGCAAGGAGTTCAGACAAACAGTTGCATGCGAAGCAAGTAATGAAGTTAAAAATGAAACAATGGTTGATAAGAGTTAAGATTATGCTGCACTAAACACTGTAATAACGAAAACAGTTCGATTTCCTTACCGACCAAGCATGTAAACTGCCTCGAAACGGACAAAGTAACAAAATCCGACAGAACTTTCCAAACAACCTAATAATAATACAAAATAAAGCATAAATATTAGAAAATTATTTGTACAATGAATTTCTTTAAACTAAACTGATAAAGGTACAAATTTTATTTTTCACTACCGAACGATACTTTCTGAGGATAACATTTTCAAGTGTTCGCAACTGGCGACAGGTAAGGTGCAAGATTCGCTCGCTGGTGGGAGTAAGTGATGATTTTAAATCCGGTGAATATTTTATAATAGTGATTCGTTTATTGCAAGAATTCCTATCAGCCGATTTGCAATACAGGAGTCACTGAACCGGTTTCGGAGCATCTGATACTCGGTGGCAACAGTAGCTAGAGAAAGAAAGACTGGATATCTTACACAAGACGTAAGATACTCTTCAGTAATTCAAAAATATTGAAGAACCACTCACTTTAAGCGGTTCCATGGACTGAATCTTTCGCAACGAACAAGTCTAGTTCTTTCATTATAAACGAATCATTACTGTACTTTTTATTTCGCAAAAGCTGACATATACATTACAGTGTATACCATTTACACTTCATGGAATGTGTGCTATACTAACCGATACGTACGTCGCCTACTTTGTAATGTCAGTTCGAAGAAATTTTTCTATGTTACAATTTATATGAAGAAACAATCCTTGTAGGAAGTAAACTAAAGGTAAGAACCTTAGATGCATACGTTACTGGACACTACTAACAAAAGATACTAGTAAAAGAAGTACAATGAAACTGTATTTAACCTTACTATAGATACAATCGGTTCATTTTCATAATTGGAGAAAGCAGCACGTATTAAACAATGCGTGTATGGACACGTACTGTTCGAACACTAAATTTTTGCTTACCAACAATGCTGCGCAGGCATGGATACCGCAGTCTACGTTGGAAACGAATGGGCTAGCAAGGCACTTCTGAAATGTAAAAAGGAAAGGTGGACGGTTTACGATATTTGCTAGGATGTTGAAAAAAAATACATAATCGTAATAATGGGACCCCGGTTGCACAAGGCGTACATTAAAGAGCGATTGCGATCTAGGTTGGCGCGTTCAAGTTCGTGCACGCGTTTCATAGGCGTGCACACGCACAAACACACGATATTATTATCTCGTGATTCATAGCGCGCATTCATAAATGTTCCCGAGCCGTATAACGGCGTGGTATACACTGGCATGTATCGATTAACATCGCTTCCCGACGGGATTTACAGCCAGTGACTAAATTATTTAAAGTCTTCATTTGTAGCGCGACGGATGGACGGACACGAGCTGGCGGCCACGTAGCCAGTTCTTCAGGCGACATTATACGCTTCTGGTACAATCGCTGATAAAAGTTCACGGTACGTTTGTTTCGAGTCCTCGTTGATAGGTGTACACCGCTATATTGTGCCATGAACTGAAAGTTTGCCCGTGTTTTCTTATTAAGCTGACGGCGTAATCACGTTATTGCGCTTGTACAATCGATGGTATGAAAATTTTAGTACGACCGGCCATTCACAGTTCGTATATTAAAACCTAGTTTCCAGCGGCGACACTTCGTGTTCTTGAAGTACCATTCAATGTAGAAGCATGGAACATGCACTTTACAAAACAACGTATAACGCCTATTCCCATAATATGTACTTTCGCGTCCACTTGTGCCTTGCTATTTAAGGCAGAGAACTAATTTTTGCAACAGGGCATGCTGTTGCATTACTGACATCAATACAAATTTTTGTCAATCGTAATAAGTGTTTGTATTTATTCTTTACTTGCATTTTTTTATACTTTCGATGTAAATAGAATGCAACTTTAATTTATCTTGACATTATCGTTGCACCTTTAACATACATTAGTAAAGAAATCGACAATTTTCCTGGATCAAAATTAAGGTTCTCAAATGCTTTCATAAGTGTATGATGCGTATTAAAGTTAAATATTATCAAATAAATACGATAAATAATTAACATTCTTGAGTTAATGTTTATTAATACGTTTGCAACAGCGGAACCATGTATCCCGTTTTATTTATATATTATCGGTAAACTTTTGCAAGCGAGTATACGTAACAGAGATCGTCGGATTGTGTGGCGTGCCGCGGCTGCCACTGTCCGCACCACGAACGTCCAAATGCTTCGGCAAACGAGGAAAAGGGTCGGTAGATCAAGAGAGAAGCTGATTGAACAAGAAAGAGATAAAGACGAAGAGCTGAACAGAAAGAGGGAAGCAACAGGAGGGGGAAGGGAGAGAGAAGAAGAAGGAGGAGAAGAAGTAGAAGAAGAAGAAGAAGGAGGAGGAAGAGAGAGAGAGTGTTCCGGGTGCCCATGGAAGGCACGTCGTGCACAACGTTGGCGAACTCGTGTGTGTTCCGTGTTCCGAATGCACGGAACAAGCGCTGCTTGTCCGCGACCACCTGAGTTATGATCGCTCTGTGCCCACCCTGCCTGCTCGGCTGGCTGCTTGACTGCCTACCTCCTCGCTTCCTTAACTGCCCTCTTCTTCTTCACCCTTCTACTTTCACAGCGGCCATCTTGACTCCAGAAACCGGTTAGCTTCTCCGAGTGAGTTGGTATATTCTACGCGATGCGTGTTACGAACACACATAAACTTCAGGTGAATCGGCGACATCGCTGATCGTAGCGCCCTCGGAAGTCCTTTCGAGTTTACTCGACGTTAATGGCCCATGTGGCGCGAGTTCCTTTGTACTGTTTAATAACGTCGTTGTAGTACCACGTGCGGCTGTCTGGAAGAATTGATTTTTGAATATCCACGTTCTGATACGCTGCCAACGTGCTGTTGCGTTCCTCGGTAGGCTGGCATGTTCGGCGTTGGTCACCATTTTTGATAGTCGATTGAAAACTAAGGCACGATTGTGTAACGCTGGCCTTATACATTTTCACGTGAAATATCAAGGAGCACGGGTGAAAAAACGGTAGACAGGTCCCGCGTGAAATGCGCCCGAAGCAGCAGATAACACGCTTTAATATATACCTTCGTGCACGTCTCGATACCTGGATGAGATTTATCTTTCATTAGTACGTCATTTGCATTGAATGGACACGTTATGGGTTAACGGGTTGCTCGTTAATTGTTTGTTCTCGTTCCTTGTCTAACTGCTGACACCGATACTTGCATACTTGACGCTTTGACAAGGTACATGGTAGATATTACAGCGGTCTGTAGTATAGCATATCAGACTGCGGTATGTGAAAAGGTGTAAGAGAGCCAAAGGCAGCCCACGGCAACGAGGCGTGGTCGCCGCAATTACCTCGATAGAGTTACAAGACTCGTTTTATGCTCTCGCACAAATTTATTAACCCCATTCGTGTCAGTTTAATTACGAACACGAACCGCCGTGATTCTTTCTTGTTTTCTCTTCTATCTTTTTTTCTGGTGAAAGCGTATATGCGCTGCCACCGCGTTATGAGGATCAGGAACTTCATTTAGGGCTAACACTTACGTGCGTATACGCGTATACGTTTGAAAATATGTGCATGTGCTAAATTGTAACTATACAGACACATACTCGCGTATGCTTGATATCAATCGCGTCGATTTTACACCCAGCGCATTCCTTGAAATTCAAGCGGTAATTAGTTTTACCGCTAAACGCTTAGCGGAACCCAAGAGGCTGCTAACTGCTTTCCGCCTACGCAGGCCTGCTACTCTTCTTCTCTCCCCTATTTCTCTCTCTTTCCAGTACCCACCTCTTTCCTCCTCTTTCTACTTCAGGCTCTTTCTCACCCTCGTTAGTTTGCTCGTATTTTCTCCTTGCAACCCCCTCCAACCACGTACCGACAACTCTACCACTTCGGCGCTAATTGTGAGCAATTAAGCGTGGTAAAACCAAGGAATATTATGAAATTAATTATATCGTCAGATTGGAGTAGGAGCTGGCGAGTAAGGTGTTATCTACACAAGCAATTTCAATTGATGCATTCCGGAATCATTGCAAACCATAGCTTGTGTATATTACGTTTGTGATCAACTTTAAGTATGTTCTGTTGGACTGTATGCTGTAGAAGCAACTTTTACAAATAGGTATGCAAATAAATGCCTTGCAATCTGACAAGTAAATTACATCCTGTCAGATTGATAATTACTTTTTATATTTTCTGCGACAGCTATTTGTAATCCTTAAAGTGTATACAAAATTGTATCGTTCATTCGTGCGTTACAAATTCGATTACTGTTAAAAAAAGGAATAGCTATAAAATTATTTCGATAAAATACAAAAATTATTTGTCTTAAAAAATTGTTCCTTGGACGGGATATAAAATATAATAATTCCGTTATTTTAAATATTTATTATAATATGAATGTCACGTTGAATTTTCTAAATAGAACACTTTATTATAAAAATATTGGTACCCTTGAAGGGGGTTATAATCTGAATTCTTCGATAATGGAAAATTAACTAAATTATAACTAACTTAAATTAATTTAGCACTTGCTAAAAATTCGATGTATAAGTTCTCTGTACACGCACAATAAAAAAAAATTGTAAGTGTCATTTAATACACAGTTCCCTAGCTGTCTTCGAATACTTTCTTTTCGAGGTTTAATCTATCAATAACTATTACCACGCTTGATTCGTAATTATCTTATGCAGCACAATAATCTTGAGTACTGCACTACACGCACACGTAGAGAGTCGCATAGGCACAATATACAGAAATATGTAAGTAAGTAGATCTTTATCGAACGTGAGTACAAAGCTATAACGATATGGAAAACATGTTTTATATCAAAAGGTGTTCGTTTGAAGTACTGGCCATTTCATTAGCTTCGTAATCGGTTAATAAGTGGAGATATTACATTGTGTGATGTGTATAAACTGTTTATGCCAATGTTGTAGTCGTATACTGTTGCATATTGTCAATTTCTGATGAATCGGCATAGATCATTTTTGAACGTCTCCACAGAAAATACTACAGCGAAGTTAAATCATGTGAGCGATTTGGTCAGTGTTTTTTCCTAATATATATTTTGCTCGTATATATTGCTTTACCTATACTAGGTATAGTTTGTGAGTTCTAATGCACTGTTACAAGGCTTTCTATTGTGACGCTTCCAGAATATTTAAAAAATGGTCAAGTAGAGCAATCGTTAGTTGCATGAAAAATTTCTCACCAGGAAAGTGCAGGTAAGAACGACGATAAAAAGAAAACAGGCCTAACATCTTTGTTATACATTTTATTCAAATGTGAAATTTTCTGTCTATTATCATAGAAAAATATTTGTCACTGTAATTTCTGTACAATTGTACAGATTTCGTGTTTGGTAATGGACCGTACATACTTATAAGTAGTAACAAAATATGTATCAAGAAAAAGTATGTACATTCCATTACTGATTTTTATAGAATATGATTTCCATTAAGCATAAGTCATGTACGAATATCCCGATAATTACTAATTTTAGCTACTATGTAGCTTTATAATTTTGGACGTCGCGTTCAATACTGTTTTTATTTCTTATATCAATTATAGTATATTCTATTAAAAACACAAAATAACAAAAAATTTATAGGATGTATAATTGAAGGGCAAGGGGAACAAACAAGGAATGTTACAAAACAGATTTATTGAGAAAATCAACTTTTAATACCTTAGTCCACCAGTAAAGAGACAAGGTTCAAGTAATTAAACTGTATTGTTTATAACATGAGGTTATAAAATAGGCATAGAAGTAATTGTTTTATATTTTCAAATTTTTTTTTTCAAGCGGAACACTAGAATAAAAATGGACATTCCCTGTTTTTTCCCTTTAACCTTCGATTAATAATTCCTCAAGGAAATAAAGTCAGGTGAATCATTATGTATATGCAATGAAACGTTTAAAAACAACTTGTTCCATATTAAAATGCAATGAGCACGTTTTTAATACTCTTTATGTACGATAAACGATCCTCCGTTAGAGGAAAGAAGAAACAGTGAAGTACACCGGTAAGCGTGGCGCTCGACATCGAATCGCAGCTCTTCCACAAACGTGGAAGACAAATCGGCCCCGGTGGGTGCAAACGTCGTAATTATCGGAGGCGGTAATCTCTCGACGCGGGAAAGGAGGATGAGGAGAAGGAAGAAGAGGCGCTCAGTGAAAACTGCGTGACAGAGTGGCTCGGCCTGTTCACCCTTGGCGTCCTCGGAGTTAGTGGACCCCTTTTGCCCGGAGTGTCAGCTATACATTACCGTCGTTAGAGGCCGCCAGCACTATATTATTCCCTGACACGGCATGGTGTGGGGTAGCGTAGCGTGGCATGGCATGGCAGACTGTAAAACGACGTGGAATAAGCAAAAGAGAAACGGAAAGGGAAAGAGAGACGGAGGAGGACAAAACAGGACGGCCGAGGAGGTAGGGTAAAAGGCGAGATTATGAGGAGAAAGCGAGAGTAACGGAGATAGAATTAAAGGGAGTGGAAGGAAAAGGATACAGAGAAATCGGAGAGGGAGTGAAAGAGAAGGAGAGAGAGAGAGAGTGAGAGAGAAAGATAGAAGGGAGGTGGGGAGTGAGTTCGCTCGACTGCTGATAAACTACCCTCCGCACTCACTTCGCAGGTATAATAAAATTATATCTGGCCGACTGTATCGCGATTCTGGCTGCGAGCGGCGAGGTCGGCACAAAGTTGCCGCCTGCACGCCTGTGGCGGCCGTGATAAATAACGCTACGCGGTCCGAGAAGCGGCGCGGCGGGCCGCATAAGCATGGCTCCGATGCCACGTCGCACCACCTCGAGTCACGGCCGCGCCATGCTAAGCCGCACCGTACCCTTACCGCGCTATCAACGCGCGTGTGTTGAATCACTTTCAAAGCTGCTGCCGTACCATAGCGGCATTTCGAATCCGTATATAATCCATCTACAAGATCGCAACACCTGTTCTATCTGTAGTTTCGAGCTCGAGGAATGTCCACTCTGTGTCGTCTGGTATCGTTCTTTGCTGCGGCCACGGATACTCGTCAAAGGCAAAACTAGAATTACTGTCGGCGGCTGTGCGGCCTGCGCTGCTCTGTGCGCTTCTACTCAACTCGTTTGTAAATTTCAAGTCCCAGGAACGTGGCTCGGCTTGCAAGACTGGCACCGACGCGCACAGTGGGACGTGGACGTATAAACGCGCCGACGAACTAGAAACCGATGCACCGGTTTTCGAGGGGAGACGTCCGGAACGTTCGTTCCAGTTAGCGCGGAACGTTGTATATGCGACATGAATACGACATTGCGTGACAGTCCACTCGTACACTTCGGTTCGTCGACTTTATCGGACGCGATACCATGGTTCAGCCGTCCGATGATACCATCACCGACTGCCCGCCACTCCAAGCAGGTGAATTTACGTCTTTTTGTGAAGATGCTTTCAAGGCCTCCGTGATGCTGACCAATGCCTGTTATGTTTGTCCAGTTAAGAATTTCATGCTCCACAAACGATTGCTATAAATATTCTTCTGTTTGCACTTCAATAGATACAATGCTCTCTGTAATAATTCACGCTTGAATGTGCAACATGCAACATGTTGCTTGTGACATTTCTACTTTTACTTCCATGTTGCCCAAATAGCTGAATGAAACACTGATTTCCAAGAGCTTGATGGAAAACAGAACTGTTGGACGACAAATATTTGACAGAAATGAAAAACATGTGATCATCTTGGAAAAATCGTAAATTGACCCTTTTGTCTTATTCAGAAAATTGAATCTTGTTCTTACTACAGGCGACTGTAGTCACCCGCCGCAAAACAGTTACATGTGAAAAAAGCAGCGATTTGGTTCGCAGTGTACAGACATTAATCGCTTAAATATTCTAAAAAGTATTATTTTGTTTATATTGAATTTATAAATTGAATAATGTATGAATTCTGGGTACTTTTCCTACTCTCCTGTATAATGTTGCAGAGGTGCTCTTTGGTTGGATTCCGTCGCAGCGAAAAGGTACACTGCGAGTTGTACAGTAACTTTTAAATTGTTAAGATAAATTGTATCAAACGATAAAAGCCAGTATATTAACGCGTTGACGGCCGCTGTCACGTATGCGTGATTTAATTCATTTCAACAATATATCTGTAATGCAAACAAATTTACGTAACCATCACTGTCAAAAAATAAACAGTCGAATACTTAGAAAATAAAAATTCCAACTAATCGACATAAAACAAATAACGTAAAATGTTTTGTTACTTAACTAAAGCTTTGCATTTTACTTTCGTAAAGTATCTGCGGCCGTCAAAGTGTTAATTATCGATAGCACTACAAAGTGCATGTTATATGATGTATTGTGCGAGTAATTTGTATTGCGACATGTCTAAATGGTTGCATTCGTCATGCTGCACAAAATGCACCGTTTAAAGTTACTTTAAGTGAATATTCACGTATAATATTCAATAAACGCTCAATGCCAACTGTTCAGTAGTATGTATAATGCATATACTGATAAATACATTTGAACTCGTTCCAAAAATATGACCGAAGCAAGGATGAATTGGAATTTCAAAATATTACACTTGACTTCATACGATACTAGAAAATGTTTAACGAATTCATTCATTTGTCAATGTGGAAGTATATTCAAGATCCATTACCAAACGTGTCCGATCATTAGCAAATACAGCCGCTGCCAAGGACAATCAAACAGATCGTGGCTTATCCCGGATTACATCTCCCTAAGGGATACTTACTGTGTACAACGAAGCGGAATCTATACTTTGAAGCCTCGTTTCCAATATTATACTCTGTCACTTCCCGCTGCCACGGCTTATGTTAACCTTTCCTTTAACCTGTCAGGTGAGAGACGCAGTACCAGCTACCCAGTGGGGTAACAGATTTACAGGAATCATCCGCAGAGAACCTTATTTTCGCCCGGGTGGCAGGATCGCTCCTTTACAAACAGAAAAGCTTGGAAACGGATAATGAATAATCCGAATCAATGTGAAAGATGCTTCGAGTTTTAGAGTTTTATATATCGCCTCAACACTAAGCTTTTGCGTAAAGATTATGCATTACGACCTTATTTCTACAAGGTTTTGTGAGTATTACAATCCAGTTATTATGATTTATTTCAAATATTTTCGAAGACACAGTGCAAATTAGTCATCTTAAATGTCACTGTTATTTTTGGAGACACGTGTAATATGTTTGGTGTCATTATTTGTGCACATTAAAAAAAGATTAACAATAATATACCAACAAAAGATTGACACATCGTGAGCATTGTCTATGTTTATTTGCGCAACCTATCCTAGGAAACTGTTTGTTGTTTCTAAGTATATGTAAGAGCAAAGTTAAAACAGTCATTTTGAAAACTCTTCTGTCAAACATACCAAAATAAAGTGGCAGGCTAAATGAGATTCGTGAATGCAATATGTATTATGTGCATGAAGATAATATAGAAGCTGAGCGAGGTGGTGGCTCACTGAGTTTATTCCAAAAGACAACAATAGAATGCATCGGTAGAGCGTATTGTATGCAGGAGGATGCGGTATGGTTCACAATACCTGCTGCATTATGTATCTCATGCTGGTGGTTATCTTTGTGTGTTGTAATCCTAAACAACCGCCTATACACGCACTTCATGTGGTAGCCATAGCCACAATAGTGTAGCGTGTCTCACCTATGAGTGGTCTGAATTGTTCTTAAAAACCATTTACAGATAATTCTGGAGAGTAAAGAAAGTAATGTATTACATACATTATATCATAATATTTTAACGCCTTACAGTTGTTTACAAATACATTTTGTAGATTTGCAAAACTTTTAATACTTGTTACAATTTCGTGTTTCTTCAGTGTGATGTTAGATTAATCAGGAAAATAATAGATTTATCTTCGGTTTTCTTTCCCTGTATGTAAATGTAAAATAATTTTTTGAAATTCACTTTTCTTCTTCTCGATGGAACTTAGAGTAACTCCATCAGTAGTTGACGGTGTACCGATAGTTGACACTTATTTTCAGTCACGAAAAATAAGCTTTCTACGAAAAAAGTGTTTTTGAACAATGCGCTGTTTGAAAGGTTATTCACTCTAATATAAAAATTTATAACTACTATCATTGCAATACATCGTGGATGTAAATGCCAGAACAGTTACTTATGTTTGTGCTTTGCGTGCTGTTGGTTGGTTGGTTTCCTTCACAGATTTGTTGAGGGCCTTAATCAAGTCAAAAAAAAATGTTTATGCAAATACATATTTTTACATTCCAATATTTTTTCTGTTAGTGTAGTAAAAGAAACGAAACATTGACCAAAGTATATTATGTCCTTAAATGTTAAAAGAATATGCTGTTTATATTCCTTGCGTTATTGAAAGTGTATCTTCCACATATTGCGATATGTTAAATTGCATAAACATCCGCAGTCTAGTTATAACTCTCTAACGAAACGTTTTCGTTAGTTATGTTTATGCAAAATTGTTTTCTTATTTCTACTCAAGGAATATATTTATATTTATATTCCATGACGGCATAATTTGTTTGTTTAATTCTGCAACACCCTGCATGTACCAACTTTTTATAAATCTGTGTTAATTTTCTTCTCCAAAGTTTTCCTTGCATTCGTTTTTGTTTGAAGATATTGTAAACAAAGGTAACAATGATTAGGAACAAAGACAATAAATTTATTTATACCCGATGGTTGTGTCCTTTTACAGTCACAGAAAGGCATTATACTACTGATGTCAATCACTACTTTCCTTTCATAAATAGTCAGGGAGAATGATTTTACTGACCTGACTCTGCCCTTGTTTATGAGAGTACCAATGATACAAAAATTGTTCCGTAGAGACGAGCACACAATCTCAGCGTCTTTAAGTAAGCCGTAATAGGAAAAGAGAAGGAAACAGATAAACGGTGCTTTAAGAAGCATCAGAAAGGAAGAAAATGGGTATATAAATCTGAATGCTTGGGAACATCGTCTACCAGCTGGTTTCCGTCACTCATGCGGCTTCTTTGATCTTTCGTGTGTCTACGACGCACTTAAGCTCTCTTCCTCAACTTAATTTGAATTCACTGGATGCACGCACAACATTGCTCTCAGTTGTAGTTTGTTTCCGCTGCGTCAGAGCATTAGGCTCAGTAAAATTTCTGAGTTTATTTCATCCCGTTTGCACGACAACACTTAAAAGCGGGACACAGCGTACCTATCGCTATCTGCTTTCCATTAATTGGGTGTTTTGGAAACTAGCGAAGCTAATATCATCGTGGCATTGCTACCAAACAATAGAACGATGAACTGCAATGCAAAGGAAAGAGAAGAAGGAAAATGAGCTGTCATAATTATTACATTCATAATTATTTGATGTAAATTATAATATAATTGTTAACATCCTTAGGAAAAGAGTAGCACCGGGCCTTGTACGATACATAATTTCAAAGTTTACCACATTCAAGCAATAAAACAGTAATACTAGGAATGAGTATCAGAAGATTATTAATTAAGGATTTAATATTATAACGTATTACTGTAAAAGATTATTTTGCAATGGGATTAATAGGAACTGATTTAAAATGAGGACTTTTCGTAAAGCCCTTTTATTATCATTTGTTCTGATATTCATAAAATATGTCGATCTATCAATGCAGCTAATTTACAATTTGAATACATTTCTCTTATTGGGTACATAAAAATGTTATAGTAACATACTCTCATATTATGGTTTGTGAAATGTTAAATATAAGTATATAAATTAATATATAATTCTTTGTGAATAATAAGAACAATGCTCCACTTTACAGTTTCAAAAATTGTTTATATTTTTTATACTACTTTCCATTCGTTCCTTTCTGCATTCTTTTGTTTAAATAAACTTGCGATTTATGAATTTTATTATTCTCCGATTATACTGGTCATTTAAAAAGGAATTTATGATTCATGTAGCATGTATAACTTATATGATAGAACAAAAACTGTTTAATTAATTACGCTTGAAATATTGAACTTCTTAGAGTTACTGTTATTTGTTTCAGTAAAACAAGTAAGGTTGATTATTTTATATTTATCACAGACGAGATGCAAACACATACCCCTACCTCATGGACAGACTGTCGCCACCTCCTGATCATGGATCGTTCAAAAATTTGTTTCCTGCAACAAACTGGCTTTCATTGTCAGACAGTTTTTACACCTCGCCTTTTCTAAAAATGCACACCACTGTGATACAAAGGTAGGGCATGTTTATGTGCGTTTGATGCTATAATTCTAAGGCAAAGTCAAATTGGACAAACGCTTGCATGAACTTTTCATTATTTTCAAATGCAGCATCCACTGCTAAAGCATTTTCCTGTGTATTAAATTGCATTCAGTATGAAGTAGCAACTATGTAGCAGTAGAAATTACATGAAATACGGAAAAGATATTTCCATCGTCGTGTTCAGTAAATCAAGAGGTGTTCGTAAGAGCGTGAAGATAAATGACAAACATCGGGCACAGCTAATGGACACATTTCAAAATCAAAGGCATTGCAACGCCGACACTCTCGTGTCTCTTAATTAAGTCTCCTTCCTACTCCACAAATATGGAACGTCCGTTGGCAACGGCGTGGAACGCTTTGCAATGTCGCTGATGTCCGAGAAGACACAAAACACGTCGGACACAGGCATGTCATTTGTCATTCTCACAATTAAGGTCGAATTCGTGACAACCACTTAACGCAATAATGCATCACGATCGAAGACTGGTTTTTGGCTCCTCTTAATAGTTCAAAGCCGCATTGTACAATGTAAATGCACACAGCCTTCTTTGCCTTTTGCCTGAAGTAAAACGAGTTTTGATTCTCACGCATATTTAATGAGCGCAACATCATTAGGTATATACTGTATACAGGGTGAGGCACGTAAAGCGCGACAAGTAAATATTATAGAATATATTGGTGATATGGGTAAATGTTATTAGGAAAAATTAAAGTATTTTACGAGGCACATTTTCCGGCGTAATTTAATTTTTTGTATGTGAAGATATCAAGGACATTTCAAGTTCATCACCCTTTTTTTAAATGGAATTGCATGTTTCTTAACCCTTTGGGGAGGATGAACGCATATGTGCGTTCCAAGAAGTCGTACACCGTGTGCTATGAGTCACCGTACTGGCTCATGCATAGCTGTTTATTGTACGATATAATTCTGTGTCTTCTGACCAATTATCATCTCAGGTTAATTATTAAAATTGTAATGTTTCGTTACATATTTTGCAGTTTTAGAGAATTAAAGCAACTGAACAATCGGCATCATACATATTATTATAATGAAATATTCAGTTTAATACGTGATCTACTGCGAAAATTTTCAGCACACGGTGAACGGTTTTTCCCCGAATTATCAGGGCTCAAAGGGTTAATATACGTAAATATAGTTTACACTAACACCAATTCAATGGTCACAGCCAATCAAGGGCACAGGTGAAGCAAAAGAGAAAGAGACTTACAGAATTATTAGTAAAAGTGCCCGTATGCGTCTTATGATATGGATGCAACATGATGATGCATCTTCACACAATGTTGCATGCAGAAGAAACATAATTCCTATAACACGGGAAGATATGAAAATTAGGATACGTCAAGCATGTGCTGAAGTGACACCAGAAATGTTGAACAAGATATGATTATCCTTTTGTCATCGAATTACAAAATGTTTATAAGCCGGAGGCCAACGTTTCGATGTTTGCTCAAACAATGGTAGACAGAGAATATCAGAATATTATAAAGAAATGTGATTGCAAAGGTATAATTGCGTTTTCTTTACCTGTAACCTTGGTGGGCCTAGAGTGGCTATGATCATTGAACACTGTTCTATCAATAAAAACTGTTTCAACTCATCACTTTTCACTATTATGATTTAATACCAATGTATTCTGCAACAATTTCAATTAATATCGTTTTCAAATGTAGTAAACAGTTTTCATTGTATACAGTATCACCAAAAAATAATACTCTTATGGACATATTAGAATTTCATATTTAATCATACCAGTTCATAATTGCATTTCACTTATAATTTTAATTCGCTTCATTTCATTCATGTTTCAGTCAAGTTCTAATATTATCCATATTATTTAACGTACATGTGTTGCAAATTTCGGGTTTCACCTCGTTATAAATGTTGCATAAAGCCACCGAAACATACGGTCGAACTACTGCCACTAATTCGCATTACCAGGTTCCTGTACATGTTGCCAAGTATTTCGTATCCGTCTACTAAATTACGTGATACAGACATGAGTATCATAAATAATATTTTGTACCGAGTTGATCAAAAGTGCCAGACGCGCAGTATTTCTTGCTCTGCATTCCTATTGCAACGCACAACAAAATGTTGGTTGTAATAAAAAATATCACTCCCTGAAGAAAGTAATTTTTGTAACAAAGATTTGTTAGTACTGTTACATTTACCCCTTCAAATTAACCAAATACTGTATAAACCATTTATTAATCTTTAATAGTGTAAAAAGTAATGAACTGTTAACAATTAAACCTTACACGCGATATGTACGAAAACATTTTAGATTTGTAACTGAAAACAATTTAAGAGATGTTACTTCCCATACAATAACGGATTTTAGAGAAATTAAAGTGTTACACATTAACCAAATGTTCTGAAAAATTAATTGTAATGGAGATCCGCAAAATCTAAATTCACCTAAAGTTATTCAACACGTTATGAAACACAAGATATTGTTGATGCTTGTATAAGGTGAAGTGTGGAAAAGCCGCCATTGTGGCTTCCGTGGAAATATCTTTCACTTAAATAGGACTTTAGTAGTAGATAGTAGTTATGTCGGAGATTGAATTTGATTTTATAAGGTAGACCCTTATGCCAGACACGATCAAAGGCTCGGTGGATATCTACAAAGGCGGCTGAACATATCCTGTATTCTTCAAAGCTATACGATATTATACAAGGGTGAGTCAAAGGAAAATCTTAAAATAGCGATAAAAAATCGAAACTGTTGGGAATATTGAATATCCCTAGTTCTGTAACAGCTAGTGCACCGGCTATCAAGGGTTGGTAAAACGGCCCAAGAAAAGAGTTTCTTTGTTTTCTGTTGCACACTGAATCTGGTTGAATACAAAGCGTGGTCTCGTATGTTGTAAAGCGTGTATTATTTTATATCTCTCATTCCAAAATAAATATATAAATATATATTCTCTTACACTATTTCTGATTATTAAAAAGGATCCCAGCAGAAACACCACGCCATTGTCCTGTAAGCTGGCAGTATTGTTAACAATAACATAAAAAATGTCCTATAAGTGCCAGCACAGTGCAGACAAGCAACGCGTAGTCACAGTAGCAGTGTAAAGATGGCTGCCCCACTCGAGACATGCACCAAAGAGGTGCAGCTTTCCAACATCCGTTATTTGAGTAGTGAAGGAGTGAAACCTATCGCAATTCATTGACGAATGAAGTCCCAATATTATGACGCATGTCTGTCACTGCAGCAAGTTTACGAGTGGAGGAAGAACTTAGAAAAACGACCGACTTCTGTAACGTACGCTTCTCAACCGAGTCAGGCACACCGAGTGGTGATGCCAGAGTCCATTGCAGCAGCTGAAGTTATTAATGATGGAAAATTGCCTAGTAACGCTGAATGAAATAACTGCAATTCTAAAGATCAGTCATGGCGCGTCACAGTACATCGTTCATGATCTGTTCCAATTTGACAAACTGTCTGCAAGGTGGGTGCCACGGCAGAATTGAATCAGACTCCAGATTTGAAACAGCGACGTGTTAATGCCTGCGAATAATTTTTGCGGCGCTTTGAAACAGAAGGTGACGCCTTCCTAGCGAGAATTGTTACTGGAGATGAAACCTGGGTCTGCTAACATCAGCCGGAAACTAAGAGAGCGAGCAAAGTATGGCGCCAGCCCTCTTCACCAAAATCAAAGAAGTTCCGCACGCAGCCATCTGCAGGAGAGATAATGCTGACTCTCTTTTCAGATGAACAAAGCGTAATCTTAGAGCACTGCGTACCTAAGGGGACACTGTCGCCAGTGCTTCGTCTTCAGATCTTCTAAGGAATCCCCTTCGACCTACAATCAAATGCAAACGACGTGGATTTCTGAGTACAGGTGTCATTTTGCAACATGACAATGCTTGGCCCTATATTGCTCGTGCAACAGTTGCGACGATCCTAATCCTGCACTTTGAGTCTTTATTACATCCGCCCTGCTCACCAGACCTCGTTCCCAGTGACTGCCACATGTTTGGACCACTCAAAGAATCCCTAGGAGGTAAAAGTTTCAAGTCTGATGAAGAAGTGCAACAAGCGGTGCATAAGTGACTGCGCACACGTCCAAAAGAATTTTTTTCTAGAGGACTTCATGCACTTTGAAAGCGCTGGAAGACTTGTATTGGACACTATGTCGAAAAATGATACATTTGTGTACCAACTTTCTTTCAATAAACAATGAAAAAAATTGTAGGTTTTCATTTGTATCACCTGCGTGAATTTTTTTTTAGCCGTTTTAATGGTAACTTTTCAAAGACTTTTGATAATACTAGAAGCAGAAAAATTGGTCTATACGATAATGTGTTATTTTGTGGTTTTCCTGATTTTAGTACAAGTATGATTTGTGCAAATTTCCATTGGTTCGGAAAATATTGGACTCTTATAATCACATTGTGTATCTGAGTTATTGCAACAATTCCCTTCTTTGGGAGTTTCTTTAATAACTTGGCTCTGATCAGGTCGTATCCTGCTGCTTTTATATTGTTGAGCCATTTTATTTCTTTTGCTATTTCTTTAGGACTAACAGCTTAGAAATGTAGGCAGAATTGTAGTGGTGTTTCTAGATATTGTTTGATGGCACCGTTTTCGATTTCGCTTGTCGTTTCGTTGTTCTTTTCTCTACCCCAAGTAGAGAAGTTGTCTTCTCGTTGAATTGGGGGAATATGTTGCGTTGGCCTTTTCGAGTTTTCCGGAACCTTCCATAATGAGTAATCTCCTTGTGGTAGCGGAGAGAATTTCTGGATGCATTGCCGAATATTTTCGTTTTCCTTTACGTACAGGAGCTTTTTCAGTTCTTTACATAATTTATTGAGTTTTCTTTTGCCCTCGAGATGTCTGGATATTTGCCATTTTCGTCTAGCAGTTCCTTTTTCAGCAAGCTTTTCTTTCATTTCTTTGGAGCAATTTGAAATATTATTGTTCAATTTAATTTGTGGTGTGAATTGATATCAGCATGTGATTTTAGAAGAATTTTCAAGTTTAACTTTTTATCTATGTATACTCTAAATTGTATCCAATCAGTTTTTCAGTTGTATAGTGAGGATCTTTCTTATTTCCTGTTATTTTAGAGTATATTGTCAATATAATTGCTGAGTGATCAGACGAGAGGTCGTAATTCGGAATGATATTGGTAGTAGCAATAGTGATGACTTACTCAATCGGTATAGGAATCAGTATAACTGGCATTAGACTGCAACGGTTGCCGTTATTGAGATATTGAAAGCATGACGTGCTTTAAATGCAACTTTCTCAAAAATGGAGACGCATTTTGCAAAAACATTATAGACCACATGCGATTAAAAAGGGCAGAGTTGGATCATGCAGATTGAGTAACTAGGATGCTTTATATTCTATAACGGTACGCAATAAGTGTCCAAACCAGAGGTACGTGCAATGCAGTGGCAGGTGTTACATGAATTCCTATTACAAAATTCATACCGGTGATAATGAAACTCAATAGAAAAATATGACTACCGCTTCTGCTTAGAAGAGTTTCCTTGAGCAAGTGAGAAGCTTGTGCTTGTTAGAAGTTTTTTATTTTGCGCCATTCGAATTGTTTGCGTGACTGTTGGTAATAGAAAATATTTACACACATAGAAGGAAGGAAATATTAGTCATTTCTTACAGTTTATACATTTAAATTTTACCTCACATGCACTTAATGCTAATGTAAAAATGGCAGCTGTTGTTTCTGATTTAGACATGACTATTATATTATAATGGCTTATAAATTGCGGAATAAACTGTAACATTAAAAGTATATTTTGTAGAAAATGCACATTTTGTTGCCACATAGCATGTACATATCCTTGATATATATATGTATTGTATATTCAACACCATCTTACCTGATGTCATCATTACTTGCATAAAAACTTCGTAACATGTTACGAATTTTGTTAGAATATTTGTAGAGCAATTCGCAATACGAAATTTTAATTATAGGTTCGAAAGGATTTATTATACTCGTCTACACCTACGCTTAGTTAATAAAATCCATTAAATGTCAAATTTAATAGTACCATTCCCCTCACGCTAACTACGTGTATGATAATATGTATTTTTATAACTGAATGTGCATTTATAGCGTTACATATTGATGCAATACATATAGGAAAGTCACGTAACTTGACCACCTGAAACAACTTTTATATCATCGACTACATGAAAAAATGTTTCATACAAAAGTTGTATGTTATCGCGGCGGCCATATGCTAAGTACTCCATTCGTTCGCTGTCTTACATTTTCCTGGAGATGCCAAGGACACCCTCAATTTTTTAAATGGACTACCCTACTTCTTATTTCACATTCGAAGAAGTATCCAATTCTGAATAAAAAAGTATTGGAGTACATGTGGCCCAAAAGTAACAGCCACGGAGAAAATAACAGATTAAGCTTCGTTCATGTGAAATCATACTGAATTGACGTTATCATAATAGACGTGCAAAGGACAGTTGCAAATGTCAGGCATCTCTAAGTTATACATCTTATGGTACGTATGAACAATGTCTTATGTAATTGCACTTTTGGTGTCAATTCATCATGAACTTCACAAACGGCAAGGTTTATGGACATCGGGAAAGGAACACTGGATTTAGGAGAGAAATCTGAGGAACTATAGTGGCCTCCCGCTAGGTCATCTTTTGGAACGAAACGCCATTATAGTGGCTTTCCTCTAAGTAACGTTTTTTTTTAAGGGAAAGCCGCTATAGTGACTTGTTTATCTCGCATTGAAAGTCGTGTACATTGTTTGCGTGATGTGGAAATGCCTTCATATGTTTCGGATTCGTATTTGTTTTCTCACAAGACGCTTTAGCAATAGCATTAAGCGATATCGCCAGGAGTGTACACCTAAGCCATTTCGTCATAACATATTATCTTGTCTTGATATACCATTATCAGGTGGTATGGATTATTACTTTCAAGTTGAATTTTATAAAAATATATTATAACTTATTCAGCTGTCACTTTCTACTAACGTAGATATACATAGATAAATGCATAGTGGAATGCATCGAAACATCGATGTGGTACTAATATCATTTACACGCACTCCGCAGCAGAGCTGTCCCTATAGCAGTACACCTCCAGGCCCAGCTCCGCCGTAGCTAAAGGGTTAAAGTCATTCAAAAATTGTTACCATCTGACATTTTTTGACAAATTGAACGTTTTGTAAGACCACACACGAAGCTCAAAAACACACTGTTTGTACGTATTGATAAACTATAGAATACAATGGATGAAATCCAAAATATGTACTTACAATGCTGTGGCTAGTTAATAGCTATTCGAGCAATTGATTGGGGGAAGTACTTAGGAGACCGTGAGGTCCAGAGTGAATCGAAACAGTTGAGTGTGTAGAACAAGCTGATCAAGGCGTAGTGAAGCAGTTCATAACAGAGAGCTGACGGAAAGGACGATGAAAGCCGACGGAAATTCATGAGTGTCAGATCGAAGGCTTATCCCGTGCAATAGCTAGGCATCGTAACTCCTTACTCCGTGCCTTTCGCGTCAGCCCCTGTGGCACGTCGTAACGAGGTACGAAGGAAGGCAGTCAGGCAGAGTTAGGTAAGGCAGCAGGCGTCACGCCCGCCAGTCATCGAGCTCGTCACTCGCCCACGAACGCTTATAAAGATTCTTGCGGGCAGAATGTAGATACGAGCTGTCAACTCGACATGAAGCATGCCGCCGACAGTGCACGAACAAACGAGACAGACAGACGGGATAAGCGAATCTATCTCTCCTTTTTTAGTCTCTTCTGCTTTTCCGTCACTCGTCCTTCTTTTCTTCTTCTTTCCCTTTGATTGCTTCTTTCTTCTCCGTCTCTCTTCATCTCCCTTGCCCCTCTGTCTTCTTCACTTCTTTTCTGGCTACATAAATTCTCGACTCCTTTCTTTCTCTTCCCGAATTCCCCTGTCGTTTTCCAATAGCATGTCCTTTCGTCTCTTTCCAGTCCAACTGAACAGGTCTTCGTCGATCTTTCTCTCATCAGACATGTGCCTGTGTTGGTCTACGTAAGTATCCACGTCGGGTTTCCTGCTAATCATTATGCCTGGCGAAGCGGTACGACAAGGCACCGCGCGCGCCTTCTTAACTTTTCATTTGCTTGCTGTGAAGGAACTTGTGAGAGATCAGTGGCTCTCATTCTTCCGTCTTCTGCAGCCTGCCGACCAAAGTCAAAATATTGAACATATTATGAGAAAATGTCTATGCAGAGTGTCTCTGATTTTGCCGGCCAAAATGTGCTAGTATGTTCTATAAGTAAAGACAAGTAATAAAAAAGTTGTGTAAACATCTTTCAAAATTGTCGGTATAAGACTGCCTTCGTGTGAAATATAATTTATTACCGTACGAATTTCATATAAATTTTGTTTCGTTTCAACGAATGCATTGATTCTTTGTTTAGAATTTCAACGACTTCATGTGGAAAATGTAGCTCTATAAACACGTTGAACCAATGTCATCGAACTATTTTCACGGTCTACCGTGCAAGAACATTTATACACCTTATGTTTCTTTCCTTTTGTTATAACTCTTTAATCAGGTGTTGATGAGTTCCTTATATAATGATTTTTTATTACTTGTATTCATAGAAGATACTGCCACTGTTTAGCAGGAAAAACGTAACACATGTTGCATAAGAAAGATACTGTTATTTACGTACAAAATTATGTACCTGGAAAAAATCAAATATAGCGTTTGTTTTAAAGGCGCTCCTATACGGAAAGATTCATAGTCGGTGGTCTTGTAACAATTGAAAAGGCAGTGATTTAACACAAAAGCAGTAAATCGATAATTTACTTAATTAAGACTGCGGTTAAATATCCTCCCGTTATGATACATTATATCTAGTTTCTTAATGCTTGTTCGTGGATAAATTGATTCTTTATTTGCCTTGCAATACTTGCTCATATTCCACGAAGAAAAGAAGAAGTTTCTTAAAGTATATGACACATCAGATGCATGGGTAACAGCTGGGAAATATGGATTCCAGTTAAAGAAAGATAGAAAACAATTATTTCCATGATTTTCCAGTTTCAGGGAGAGCTAGGTACGAGAATACTTTATGAATTTTAGAATTTTCTGAAGTAATTAGTTTTAGAGAAGTTGATACAAAACAATCGATTTTGTATGTTAACCACGTCATATTCAAGCGTTATGTATCTAATGATCTGTCAAGTTTGTTTAAAAAAAATAACGAATCCTTTTCTATTTCAATTTCGAATTTTCTATTTTAAACTTGTATTTGTTTTCAACTTTGTACTTCTATTTTAGTACTAATTACACTCTTTATATTTATGCAGGTTCATAATTCATTTCAATATTGTTTATTATTATGGCAATACTACAGATTGAATTAAATATTGATAAAATATGAATGAAAATGCAATTTAAGTTTGAAAACAAAAGGAAATGAAGTCTTATCGTTGATACCGATTTGAGAGAAGAATGGAAATACGGACAAGATTTCATTGGTTACTTTAGTCACTTTACATTTGTTAACATCGTCATCATTTTTATTAATAGTATTCTGTTTTCAATTGAAAATTTTCAGCACCTCAAACGGGTGTAATGGAAACGGGAATACAATTCCTTTATTGTGCAAACGGGCTAGTCTAAATAATAGAAATACGATCAAGATTCCATTGATTACTTTAATTATTTTACATTTGTTAACATCGTCTTCATTTTTATTAATAGTATTCTGTTTTTAATTGAAAATTTTCAGCACCTCAAACGGGTGTAATGGAAACGGGAATGCAATTCCTTTATTGTGAAAATGGGCTAGTCTAAATAATAGAAATACGAACAAGATTCCATTGATTACTTTAGTTATTTTACATTTGTTAACATCGTCATCATTTTTATTAATAGTATTCTGTTTTCAATTGAAAATTTCAGCACCTCAAACGGGTGTAATGGAAACGGGAATGCAATTCCTTTATTGTGTAAATGGACTAGTCTAAATAATGACTGCATATAAATGTTCCTTTTTCGGAATTCCCCGGCAAGTGAAAAAACGAAACACCGAACTTTTAGTTTGTTTAACGTATGCGAGATAAGCCAAAGTCATTTCCATAAACGGAGCGTAGCCTGTGTATTTTTCCAGGCACGAAGCTGCCGCGCTTACGCTGTGACTTCCACTCCAGGTGCTAAGCATCGCAATGGCACCGTGAAAACGGAGTTATTTTATATCGAGCTTATGAGGATCGTTTCAAAGAAAAGCTGCTTCCGCAGAAAATGGTTACTGTCTGTATACAGCTTGGCATACACCCTTAAATTTATACAAGCTGTTATCTTCGTTCTCATCGTCAACCCTCTTTCTCCTGATTATGTTCTGGCGTTACCGACCGAAACGACAATAGCCGATTTTCGTCAAAATAGCATAACACTGAAAAGCACGTTTACGCAATACACCGAACGCGTTATTAGCTCGTAATTATTTAGAAATTACTTTCTACAGATTCGTGTTTTACCGTGTATGCATCGAACGATACGAGGAGCATGAGGATCGTAAACATTGATAAAACGATAAGATTTCTCCTCATGAATATGTTTGCGTATAAATTAATAACAATATTGAGACGTTCGTGAAATGCTTACTTCTTATTCTTAATTGCACTTTATTATACAGATTATCAAATCAATTATCTATAAATTGCCGAGAAAAGTTGTTGGTTTATATACACAGTATTCCAAACGTGATTATGCACCGTGAAAACAATAAATTCTTTGAGCCAAGGCAAATCGAAAGCTCCTCTATCATTTAATAATTTGAAACCTCGTTTTCGTGATATAAGTAATTAAAAATGGGGAGTCTGACTTCCGGATGCGCTATTCAAATCCCATGGGTCCGTGCGGACAGCTGATTGAGCGATTGCACATCCATACACACGCACACGCACACGCACACGCGCGCACACGCACACACACACACACACACACAACACTCGTAACACCTGTTCATATACATTGTTGCAGGGAAGTTTCATATACTCTCAATTTTTTTTAAGTATATAATTATGTGTATACGTTGTATGTTGTACATTGCGATAAGTTTACAGTTTATATTTTTTAGTTATAATAAAAGAATCAATTGTAAGCAAAACTATATAAATTTTATTCAGCCCCTTGGGCTTACCTTCATAGCAGGAGGCGACTACAACGCTAAACACTGGCACTGGGAATCAAGAGTTGTAAATCCAAGAGAAAGATGTCTTGGGGAAGTAATTCAGAGAAAATCGCATAAGGTCTTCTCAACTGAAGAACTTACATTCTGACCACAAGCAGCCGAAAAACCTGTGAATTAGGCAGTGAATTAGGGCCATTACTACATACCCTACACCAGATGTGGCCATCCGGAGCGAGATCTGGCTCCAGCCTACCCCCACTCTACGACCACTCCCCTCACGTAGATCGTGGTCTGGGTACGAGGTCGAAAACGTTGATAATTGTCGGTGAATACGATTTCTCAAGAAACATTTACGTAATAAGAATAATTATTTTTTATGTATGATATCAGTTTTATCTAGAGATTTTATCTCTGCTCTGCTATACATCATTTGTCATATACAAATTCAGGAAACGTCATATACATTCACTTATTCGGATCTGTCTGATAATTATGAAATTAATTACCATATTTATTTTTAAGAAGATCCAAAATGTTAATAAGCTCACTAAATTGAAAGATATCAATCTATCAAGTGGATTGCGCATTGCTAGAACAAAATTTTAATTAGATATTCCGGATCTTCTTAAAAATGAGTAATATTGTAACTAATTTCTTAATTCTCAAACACAGTCGAATAAATGAGTGTATATGATGTCCTCTGAATTTATATATGACAAATGATGTATAACAGAGTAGATTATAATGTCTGGATACTCAATCACAACCCCAGGTGAGGAGAATGGTCGGAGAGTGGGGGTAGGCTGAAATCAGGCCTTGCTCCGGATGGTCATCTCTGATCTAAATGGTTTCAAATTTATGCACAATGTTGTTTCAAAAGTAAATAATATATTGATGTATAATATTAGCTATTGACGAATTAAATTAACCTGAAGCCTATACTTTTATTTTCAATTCGAAGGATAAATCATATTGCATTTTACTTTCCAAACCTGTATTACATGGAAATGATTCCATATGAAAATATATTGCAGCTTATAATTTTGTTTAACCTGCAGAAAGGAAATAAACAGGTGTTCACATGTATTTCATTTTAGGAAATTGTGAAATTGTTTAAATATTTCTGAAAATTTTCAAGAGTGGGTATTGCCACGTCGAAACTTCGGAAGTATTTAAATTGGACCATAATTAAAAGCGATTATACCAAGGCATAAACGTTACAGAAGCAGGCGGGATGTTTCGAAAATAAAACGACGAATGTCGAAACAAGTAATAGCAAAACGGTAAGAGGTGCGCACAGAAATTAATGCCTACGTGATAGCATATTTCAAATCAAGTACTAAAATGTACCCGTAAGCGCGAGAGACTGTAGAAAGTTTCAGGAAGTCGTCCACGAAACATAATTGTTCACAGCTACTAATAATTAATAGCCCAGAAGTCGATTAGATAAAACTGAAACGCATATCATAAATATAGTAGGTTACTCTTGTACCGTAAACGCGATCCTCCTTACCAACTTTCTACTCGTAATTCAAACGAACAGAGCCAATAAATTTCCGCCAACAATAAACAATGTACAGTAATTCGAAAAGTGCGATATAAGTAATTTGAAAGTATTCATTACCCATAACGCATTTTTTCTTCAATTAAAAGATATATACTCCTGATTGCAAAAAAATGTTTTATGCAATCAGAACGCTCATTATCGTTTTGATTTATTTGACGTTACTCATGTATGATTGTACATAGATACGTACATTCGATCGGATTATTATTTATATACAGACCGGTACACGCAGGATCATATAATGCTTAAAGGGAAATTACATTTTTCATTTACACGTATACGGTGAAATCACTTTGTAAGAGAAAGTTACATTTTAATAGTATTATCAGGTGTATTTGCAAGGAATGAAAAACAGTTACTTCTACTAAACAATTTAAGTATTATTATTCAACCCGTAATTCCAGAACCATTCTTCAACAACATAAATTGAACTGATATAACATATTTGTTCATTTAACTCTTCATTTAAGATTGAAATTTAGAACGATTTGAATATCGTTAACAATATCAAAATCTTCTGAAATATTATAAATGATATTAGCTACATGATCCATCACATTAACTCCGCATTAACGAAGTTGAAATTTTTCACTCGGATAATATGTGATAAAACCTTCTACGGAAAATATGAATTGTAAAAAGCAAATGTAAATAATTTATACTTACATTTTGTTTACATATGGTTCAAGTATTAATTTTATATAATAGTTAACGAAAGATTATGTGTTAGGTACATACTAAAATATTAAGATTTTATAAAATATAAAGGAGGAATTAAAATTTCTTTTAAGATTGCTGTTGCTAGTACGCTAAAATAAAACACCATAAAAAGATTAAAAAACGCAGTTGAGCTGTATTCAAAATGAAGCAACGGGAAAAGTTATTTCTTGACAGCGCTTCATATAGTATGTACGTCGTATATGGATCGATGAAGACATCTGGTATAGAGCCATTGAATTTCATCGATTACTCGAAGAAATAGCAATTAACCGAACGTCAGTCATACTAGACCTATTATATTTGTAAAGGAAAGATAAATTGTTGGAGTACACGTGATCGATTAATGCATGCTTTACATAGATCGACGTCGATTGAAGGAGACGTCGGTACGTTGATAATTACGATACCTTATTTCATACTTTCCTACGTTGTCGTAACCATACCACGGAATACGTTTTATAATTTATCGTACCGCTACCATTACTAGCATTATTTGAAATGAAACACATGTGCTCTATGCGATGCAATAATAATTCTGATTGTCTTTGACCAGCAGCTCTCACCATTTTTGCGCGGTTACGTACAATGATATTTTTATAGAGAAGGTCGTTGATTGGGAGCAATGACGTTACCAAATAGTCAGGTATTACTATCTAGAACGGCGATTTCCAACTTTTTTTTTGTCTCACGACACGCATAAACTAATTACTAAAATTCTACAGCACACCAACAAATATATTTTTGTTCGCCAATCCAATAAAAAAGTATATACTGTTGACTAATTTACAAAAAGATGATATTTTTTTCCGTTTTTGCTCCAAAGTGGCGATAAAAGAACTATTTTTCCCAATATGCACTAAATGACATGTAATAATATGCGAGGAGAATTTTGTCCAACTTGCTTCTTGAAAAATCTTTTTAAAACCTCATTTATTTATGGTACTTTGTAATAAAAAAACATGATACTCACAATTATTTAGAACAAGAGTTATTTATTACTTTTCCCTGAATTACATACATTTAATGAGATGTCTGATTGGCGTTGTTTCAGTATGTCAACTAAACTGTAAGTTTTTTCGTCGTTGATACACAATGGTTATTTCTAATTAGTGCTGCTACACCACTTTAATTCCTATTAAAAAATCTTGGCCACGCCTGTGGACCTCTCGTGGTACACTGGTTAAAAATCGCTGATCTAGAGCAATTACTGAACGTTATTACTAGACTGCGGATGTTTATGCAATTTAACACATCAAACCACGTAAAAAACGCACATTTAATAAAGCAAGGAAAATAAGGAGCTTATATTTTGAACATATGGAGGACATAATGCAGCTTGGCCAATGTTTCGTTTCTTCAATTACGATAACAGAAAAAATATTGAACTCTAAAAATGTAAATTTGCATAAACATCGGCAGTCTAGTTATTACAAATTCTAAGTTTTTTAAGAATAGCTCCGCTGATATAGATTATACGTTATTCTTCCGAATTATCGTACCGAGGTTCAAATCTGTAAATGGAAAGGAAATTCTGCAAAACTGGGAATATTTATCACAAGGAAAAATAATACAATCGTCTCATCTATAACGATACCTGGAAGCTTCAATTTACTGAACATGTTAAGTGGAGGAAAAATGTTTGCAAGAAACAGATGGTACCATTATATAATTGTAAGGTAGTAGGATACGTGATAATTCATAAAAAAACGGAGGATAAGTCTGAGATGTTAATTCTTCAATTAGTGACAAATGTATGTGCCGCCCCAGTTGGCTCCATTAAATTTTATAAAAATATTTTAACACTGATAAACTCATAAATCTGTTGTGTATACTCAGTTGCATTCAGAGTCTTAACATGCCGTTGAAAATCAGTAATTTTGTAAGCGCAATATCTCGAAAACCACTAAAAATCGGGTGCATACGTTAATGGTCTGTGAATTCGTCTTGAAAAGTACTATCAAATGATCTGAACAAAAATGCATAGTTCCATTTAAAAAAAACGAATTTGACCTTCGTATCTCTTAAAATAATAATGTAAAAAGAATTCGCTTTCCTCAAAAGATGTGCCCCCTCAGACCATGCAACTTCCATACAAAAATTTTCTGTATCTTCAATAAGTTAGGAAATATGGGCTTGTTACAGATAAGCTGGGACACCCCAGATACTGAAAAATTATTTATAAGTATTTTAAATAGTTAACATGACTTGTATAAAACGATTACAGAAACGTGATGACTCTAATGTTCTTATATCGATTACGAATCAAAGTACATTTGCTATTTTGATGTATATTTTCGCTTTATTCATGCTTACAAGAAAGATTCATTCAAATCACAAAAAATTAGAAGGTTAAATAAAATTTTTGCATGATGAAAACGACCGTATAAAAAATACTGAATAATTAAAAACGAATACAAAAATATTATAATGTGTATAAATATTATGTACGTTATTGCACGAAGATTATACCAGGAGCCCCGGCCTTACCCGATAAACTAGTGGAGCATATTTTATAAAGACAAGTAACAAAGAATATTATGAAACGGTTGGCTGCAACGGCTTTATTATACAGCTGTAAGCAAATAAAATAAAACATGAAACAGATGACAATGCATTTTTCATTGCAGAACATGGAAGGTGAGTCGTGTACATCTTTTCTGTTTATTCTTATGAAGCTTACTGCCTTGAGGCGACTCATTGTCAGTGTGACTGATAGTTAATATCATTCATACCGATACGATAAATAATTACTTACTGTGCCATATTTTTCATTTCAAAATATCTTCTTTATACGTTGGCAGAAGCTCGATATCAACAGAGAGTGGAATTTATTATATTTCAAGCTTTCTGAGAATTTTGCAGAATCTCAGTAATTGAATTATGTAATAACGCATTCCACCACTTTTTCACATGCAGTCTTTTTTGCACTGTAAATCTTTTGTTCATAGTAATAAAAAGGAAAAATCCGCTGGTACCTATTTCATGCTGCCTTCAACATTTATTTATAACTTCGTAACAAAGCGCTTCCTCCCAACGCTTACATAACATTTCTTTTTTCTTTCTACTTATAAAATAATCTCCCATCATTTATTGGGAAATCTCCGACATACCCTGCACCACTGTACAAATTGTATTTTAAACATTATATTCTATTAATATTATTTGTTATCGATTTAGTACATCCATTTTCCAAACGTATATCGTCGGTTTGCTCCGTTTGCCATTAAACAGATTCATTTGTTGCTGATCGTTACACTTACATTTTAAGTAACTGTTCAACTTTGGTCCTTGCAAGTTTTGTTCCATAAAAACTTAATGATTGGTGCCGCTTAACCCTCTGAGCTCCTAATTTTCTTTCTTTCTTTCTTTTCCTTTCTTAAAATGTACTTGAAAAGACAGTTGGTTGATAGAAACCAATTAGGTACAAACAATCATGTACCTGAACACTTCCAGGACTTTTTTTGTTAGAGGAAAGGGTCATATACATGTAATATTGCTTATCTAGGTAACAAAAAAGATATTGCGAAATATAATACATATTTAAACTGGCAATTTAAAAATGTCGAGTGTAACTCGACATAGGAGTACCTGTGAATAAAATCGATATCGAGTCACACTCGACAAAGGAGCTCAAAGGGTCAGTAATCACCGGAAATTGCTAAGCGGTTTCCAACATTAAGCTACGCACTCGCATGCAGAATAAACCTTAATGGAAAAACGCGAGGTTCTCGATTAACATCGTTAAAAGATTATAACGCTGGACTATCATTTGAAATTCCATAGCGCTGAAAATACGTAGCACGTATTATACCGACGATATAGTAATTGCTGGCTTATTACCAGCGAAGCCGCAAGTTTATACGAAAGGCACGGAGTAGCTTGTCGTTTTGCGTTGTAAAAGCTTGCGCACTTTTCTCGCAAGGCATTATATCTTGGCGAGCAGCACGCGGTAATTACAGGTAACGAGCGCACGTCGACTAAATGACACGCGAAAGAAACTTTACAACGGCGGAAAGTTGGTTGGCAGTGCTCGCACCTCGAGACGCATAAATTATATCGATGCGTGTACGGCCGGCCGGCAGCGTATGTAAAACAAAGTCGTTAGGTGAAAAAAGCATCCTAAACTAGGAGAATTCCGTTGCGCGGACGCGGTAGCAACAATCGCAGCGTAGCAGCGCGCAAGATGGCAAAGAGGGGCACGCGAGGCAAAGGGACGTTAGGCACGGTGCGAATAAATAAAGCTATCTCGACTCGCGTTTATCATTCGCTATCCGAGCGGTCCTCGTAAATCTGCCCGCCATCCAGCCGGCCAGCCAACCAGTCTTCCTACCAGCCCGCCTGTCTGCCCCCAGTCGATAAGAGTCGGCTACGGGGCAATATGTTGCATTTCACCCTTGGACTGCGCTTCATAGTACCCGTACAATTATGTTACGACAGCTTTTAACCTCTTCACAGCCGCAGCTGTCTCCCTCGCGCTCTCACTACCTTCGTTCGTGCTCACCTTACCCGACCTCATCGCCTTTCCCTTGTAGTAAATACTCCTTCGGGATCAGAGACGTCCTCCAGATATATTCGATGGCCTGCATGTAGATAACGAAATGCTACGTGTAACTGACGTTAGAATTGTATCGTTGTTCCTTCGCCGCAAATACGTTGCAATTTTCCACTCATGCAACAACCTTTGCTTATCTTGATCTGTCCCCAACCGTTTTGGAGGTGGCCGCATCCTCCTGTCTAGCACAGTTTATTTCGTATGTGAAAGATAATTTGCAGAGTTTGTTCATTTAATTTGCTTAATTATATTCACATTTCGTAAACATAAATCGCCGAATATCAAATTAAATGATATGGATCTCCCACAAAAAAAAAGGTAAGATACTTAGGTCTACAGTTAGACACTATGTTAGAGCAATAACAGAAAATAGAAGGATAAGAAGATGACAGATGTACTGGTTAACCAGTAGAAAATACAAATTGAGTATCGAAAACAAATTAAAAATTTACAAAACGATCATAAAATCTGTATGGACATACGGAATACCACTGTGGGGAATGTCGGCTATGAGTCACATAGCTAACTTAGGGACAATCCAATCACAGATACTCGAAACAGTTGTTAATGTCTCATGGTACATAAGACGCGAGGATCTGCGTAAAGACCTAAAAATCTCAACAGTTAAGGAAGAAATTAACAGTTATGCAAAAAAACGTAGAGGAAAACTTACAACACACTCAAACCACCTAGCTGCAGAAACGTACCAAATCCACACAAAAAGAAGACTAAACAGGAAACAGCCCATTGACTTAACCAAATCACAATAACAAGATTGTAAGATGACATCTCGCTGGGGATAGTCATCCGCATGATACTTTAGATAAAAGCTACAAAAATTTACCAAATGTCCGGATGAACAAATTGTAAAGTATACAATAAAGCATTAAGAAAACTTAATTTGCTTAATGTAATAGTTACTTGGTATTAATGATTTTTAACAAGTAATTGGTACAAGCCAGAGGATAAGTCTTTAAACCAAGTAAAAACTATATTGTTAGTCTAATTGGATGACTAAAAGTCGAATGAATTAAAAACTAGTCAGGCTAATTACAAGCAATTTTATTTCTTACTTGAAACTGCCTTTTATTTGCATACTAATTACTAAATCTATAGTAAATCATGTCGATTCAAGATACTATTATCAAACAGGAAACTTAAATAAATTTTTCTACACATTTATAAGGACGGGAACAATGCATGCGAAAATAGCCATGTGAATCATTCAGAGAACGGTGATTACTCTCTTCTTTGTCGTCGAATATCTCTTTTCATAACATGATTGCAGTCGATGCGTATTACTCTTTAAATATACGATACTGTTTGTCGAAGGATTTTCCAATTATGACATGAATATCGAACGTACATAAATTACTTTTAAGGCTATGGTAACTATGGTATTGATTTTGACTGTTGCGAATGTCGCGTTATCTATCCAGTACTAATCCAATAACACTTAATGAATAAAAAGCACTGCTTGTTCGATCGCATAAATCCAATCTTCCATAATGAATTGAGAAAATATGCGTGATCGTAAAGTAATTTAAGTGAAAGCGCCCGTTGTTTGTACACATGGGATAAATACACTGAAGCTACTGAATAACAAAATAAAATGTCTTCCGAAAACAATTTCGCCGTAAGTAGTCACACCTGTAACACATAAAACGGCGCGAAATCACGCGTGGGTGAAGCATAAGAGATGTTTCAAAAAGAGTGACGAGTAAGTAGTGTCGGGCATGGAAGTCGAAGGCTTAAAGAGGCTCGGATGAACGCGTCATGAGTTCCGTGAGCTGAGCGGCTACGTGACTCACTCGACAAACTATCGATGTGTCGTTCTCGACGTACTCGTCGTCGTCGTCGTCGTCGTCTTCGCTGCCATCGAGAAGAGGCACGAGGAGAAAGAAAGTGGAAGAAAACGACAGACGATAAAATGAGGAGGACAGGAACGGAGCAGCGTGACAAACCTTTCAGCGTCTATTTTTGTTAGTTCCGTTGATGGCTTGTGTGTATCTCCTCGTCCTCCCTTTGCTTTTACCCCCACTGAGTGCGTTACGGATGGGTATATACGATCCAGTAAATTCTTTTTACAACACGCTTAAATCAACGTGAGATGAAAGGCAAGGCAGAGCGTGTAAGATCGGTTGGTATTAATGCGGACATCGCATTAGACACATCTTTGTGAGGTATCTAAGACAAAAAAAGAGAGATACAGGGGGACGGAAAGGAAAGAGAGAAGGAGATAGATAGAGGGGGAGAGAAAGAGAGAACGAAAGAAAGAAAGAGATGGAGGGAGTCTCTTTGATCCGCTTAGGCTGGCTACGCCATCAAAGTAATCCGACAGTAGATTACTTTCAATACATACGTATGCTGGCTTGCCCGGCAGCCGACTCGTGTTAAAATCCTACCGTGTGGGTGTATCTGTATTCGATCGTGTCCAAGTGTGTGTACGACTAACCGACATATCTGCCGTCGATTTATGCAGTCTGCATCGCGATATCCCGCTCAAAGCGAGTTGTCGACCATCCTGATTCCCGGTCGACATACGAAAATAGCGATCAGCATACACAAAACTGCGTATACCTTCGCACTACAATTCGACTCGCGCGTATGCTCACTCCGAGATTCTCATAATTCCGTACGGAATCACTGATAGATTGACACGCGAGTCGAGATGCTGCAAATTTTGCGCCGAATACTATGATATCAGACAAATATGTAGCCGTTGTTTAGACATTCAAGTAACATCTAGCCAACATCTATGCCGTGTCTACACATGCTTCCTTTGAAGTATTTTTCCAGAGAATACACGAGGACTATGATCCCATAGTATGCTGAATAAAGCGGTGGACTATGATACTCTTTCTGGTCACTTCTATTGAAACGCGAGATCAAATCTTAAAATTATAGGACCTAACATTCAAACAATTATGTCATGTTGAAGTTCTAAAATAATAAGAACTCTATAGAATGATTTGGAATGATCTACGATGTTTGTGTGAAGTGATACTTTAGGACTGACAGTTAGAAGCGTGCATACAAGTAATTATTACACATTTACATAACATTTTACAGGTTTACAATTACTTTTACAAGTTTCGGGGCGCCTGAAAGCCAGGTTCTACTTTTTGTCGTGCCTCTGCATTCGTGACACACGTAAGTACATATAATATTTATTGTGAATCATAAACGGTCGCATTGATAATATAAAATTAAAAGATCTGTAATATTATACCTGTTCATGAAATGATTCAAGTACATCTTAATTTCGTGAATGTATTTCTTGTTATTACATGTACCTTTCTTTTAATTAGGTACACTCGAATAAGTACTAATTTTTAAAAGAATGCAATCAGAGGTTCGGTTATAATGTTCCAATGTTAATTACGTGCAAACATTATTCTTGTGGTTGTCGTAACAAGCCGCAGATTAATTATAGTGTCGAGGTGAAAGACAGAAAGTCCGAAGGCGACAGCGGTTCCGGCGGGGCTTTGACGTTCCCGACTGCAACTGGCAACCCGTCAATTACCGCCACTGTCACTGCCTTTAAGGTTTGCTGGCCCCTCCTTTTCACTATTATCGCGAAGAATTACATTGCTTTACCTGTCAGCTTGTAAATCTCGTTTCTGTTCAATCTAGTTACCCGTTACCCATTCGATTAACGGTCAATTAGGTTGATCCGGCAGCTGCTAAAGACATTTCAAGAGCCAGATGTACGTAATATTTTATGCCTATTCCTTCGACGCTACATACCCGCATAAATTTTATGAGTTTCGTGCTGATAAATTCTTAATAATCGCATCCTTCAACCGTCTTCAGCGTAATTGCGTTCCGTGCTACACAGTACTATTTGATAAATTACGTTCGTAATAGGTACCGCTTTAAAAATTAGTAATTAAAAAGTTACTTATTGACAAAAGAGTTCACTAATGTTTTCGAATTCTCGAAGATTATACAGTAACTTTCTTTGTAAATTTATTCACATAAAATGACAAAACCTAGCTATAGTGAATGGTGACATCGTGTATTCATTTTTACCAATGTCTGTTTCGAGATTCATTTTCGTCTGTTGTTTCTGACAAAAGTTAATCGAATCCACCCCATGTTACATGCATATTATACATATATATTACATCCGTTCTGTTTTATCTGTTTGCACGAACGATTTCTGTGTGCAAAATAATCCAGCTATTAACCCTCTGACTGCGGCCTACGCAGAGACAAGGCGGAAGCTGCGTACGGCCGAGTTGCAGCAACATATAGCGAGCCATTGCAGTGAACGCCTATAGGCGTTTGCAGCATGCGATGAACGGCTCTGTCGAGCGCCTATAGTCGTCGATAGCAGTCAAAGGGTTAAAAACATTTTCTACGTGACTATTGAAACTAGTTGCAAAATTATTTTTACTATTTTAAAGTTCGTTAGTATATTGTTTATACGTACAACATCGTGGTAATCTCTCACAAGATTACACTTTATACTGACTTAATATGCAGGGACAATAAGTACAAGCAAATTCTAAAATATTGAGGGTATTTGGTTAACTATATATACAAGAAAAGCAGATTTCACGAATAAAAATGGATGAAGGTAAGGTGTCGATACCGGGCACCCAGGGGAACAACAAAAAAGTTTTTCGCTTTCTGACTTTTAGTTCTCTTGTCGGAATGGCATATAAATGTGTCGTTTTTAAGGGCACGAATACAGTTAAATATTTTCCATTAGTTTGTTTATTTAAAAAACACACGTAGTCGCTTTTTTCAGCACTCTCTCTCTTACTTTTTCTGTAATTTAAAAATACCATTTTTATAAAACATTTGCGATTTATTATTGAAAATCGCTTCCATAAGCTCTCGAAAATTGTTCATTTTTCAATATGCTGTTTTATCAAGCAATTTTTCACCGTTAAAAATAAGGAACAATCTGATTGGATAATGTTTGAATAATACGAAGAACTATTTACTGTTATTTTCAAATCATTCCTTATTTCAATCACTAAGGATGAATGACGGAATAAAAACGTGAAGAAATAGGTGCTGGTCAGGATCTCGTAGAACACTATTTTGCATAATAAACGGCAAATAATTCACGGTAATGGAATTTTCAAATTATTTAAATGAGAGAGGAATTCGCAGAAACTGGAGGCGAGTATGTCTGTTCTGAAATTAACAAGATTAACAGAAAACGTTAAACTGCATCTTCAAGTGTGGAAGCTAAACGTTCCTTTCGGGCGAGTTAATACGTGTTCGTCTTACTTACAATTTTAATTCTATCCATCATAGCAGAAAGAATAGATGCTCATACTAATTCAATAATTTCATCCTGTTTTAGTCGAATCCCAAGGCGATTAAAAAGAAAATATCCTATAGATCTCGTAAAGTGAACAACGATGCACATAGTGTAAAAGCATGTTCTTTTCCCACAGTGGTGGGACGAGCCGCATGCTATTGTTACTCAATAATTACATGTATTTACTTATTGTCGACCTGGACAGATTGTAAATAAAAAGTAGAGTTAATAAAAAAAAATTGTATCCATCATCATCTTCAATTTTTCGTAGACCGTAGAAGTTGAAAGCATTTCTATTTCCCTGATTTATGTGATATTATAGTCCACCACAGGTTTCTTACAATTGGACACGTATATCCCCTGCCGAATGTACATGTATTTCACCGTCATCGCAAAGCTACCAAGAACTGTCTGAGATATTTTACGGATCAACTGCGGTCGTCATGTGTGTATGCGTGCCTTTCTAATATTCCAGAAACACACAGAACGTGGTAACGTGTACCTGTCAAGCTGAAAGTCTCATTTCAACTAAAGTTATTTGCCTGTTACTCGTTCGATTAACGGTCGATTAAGCCTGTTGGGCAGTCGTTAAGGAGATACGAGATAGAGCCCAAGATATGAAATGCGAGATACTTTATAATTTGAGATAACATTATGAATGGTAACGAGCTTTGCCAGCCTTCTACGGTGCGTGTATGAGCGTATGCACGACCATGTGGCTACCTTTACCTGTGGAACCGCGCGGTACATTCCTCTCAGCCGTCGCTTTAATCGAATGGAAACTAATGAAGCTAAGTGTTATACCGCTATAAATTTTTTGTACAGTTCGCATGTTTATCGTGATAACCGCGAAATCTGACATGCCACGAAATCGAAGCAGCTTTTAAATTTTAGTATTATAACTTTATGAATTTTGATAGCCCTTCTCTCGCTTCGGAATTTTATGGAACGTATAAATTTCAGAATCGATGACGGCATAAATGCTGACACAACATTATTATGCCGTTCCTATTCCGCCTTATGAAAGTGTAATATTCCCATGAACAGGCACTGTTAATCAAAATCAATTAAGTAGAGGAAAATTGTCTCGTTTAATAATCTTTTCTAGTAATGTGACAAACGCCATTAATCTTGGCACTGCTATTGAATCTGTACATACATTCTAATCTGCTATGGCATGCTGTTATTGGAACACTTCTTTAGTAGCTGAGAAGAGTTCACGAAAGATTTGTATTACTCACTTCTTTATTGTCAAATATATACATTTTCCAACAATTACGCAATCAGCCTGTATTCGAATTATGTATAAATATTTGTAGTGTATTCTGAATGGGCTAGTTTTCTGACTGTTTATTAATTGTTGTATGATTTTCCATACTAAAAACAACTGTTGGTGTAGAAATTCCTGGTGAACACTGATAATAAGTGAGTATTTTTTAAAATTGCACTTTTAATAACGTTTTAAATAGAAAAATCAATTTATCAAACCAGGTAATGTACGGTAGGTTTAACACGTTGAACGCCACAGTGAAAACGGCCATGCCTAATCAGACACGATATAAGTTACTATTTTTTATATAAATCGTAAAAAAAAAGATTTCAGTACGCATTCGGGTTCTTCTGTTCCTACGTTATTGTTTCAGTATGAAGTTTGTTCAGAATTTTGCGACAATTAATAATTGTTTAATGAAATTAAATTTGAGGTGTCGGTCACCGGTGACCGTCACGGCGTTCACCGTGTTAAGATTAGTCCTGAGTCTATAAATTTACGTAGTATAATGGTAATAAACGAAGGACATTCAAAACATCCATTGACAACCGCTTGGGGCACAGTTCGTGTAAAATCAATAAACGAATGCTCACTGATAAAAATTATTGTTATTTATTAGCTTGATACCAGTCATAAATTTGATTTCCTCGGATAATTCTATGGCAACCGCTTATCCGTGTAAGGATATTTTACTCTGGCTGCCTGATACCAACATGCTTGCATGTACAACTCTCAACTACGCCACATACTGTAATTACTGGCAAGGTAATCGACGTTATTTTAATGATTGTAAACACTCATTGTATCTTCTGGCGCGAAATAAAAAGTGATAGCTTCGGTTACATGTTACTTATTCATCTCGTTTAGGGAAAACTGCATCATCAAATGTACACCAAACGCGTTTACATAAATTCACTGGAATACAGAATTCTAAATAGAAATATTGCGCTCATATGCGCCAATTTGCCTGTTGTTTGTATCAGTAAATTTGGTAACATGCACTTCGTACGTGTTATTGTTTGTAGATGCGAATGAATTGTATATAAAACTTGGAGAACTAATATTCGATCATAATCAATGGTGTGATTAAAAAATGATTATGTTATATGTTTACGAAATACAATAAAAGTTTGTTGATTCGGAGTTTTGTTATGTTAAAAACAACATGCATGCAGAGGAATTTCACCCCCGAGCTACACGTTCGAAGTAATATTACGGATATTACGTACGTATACAATATACCTACATCATACAATTTATAATGCTTAAACGTACAATAGCATTTAATCTGGCTCTTTATAGAAACATTATTTCCAGCATGTGTCATCCCTTAATCTCACTAAACTTTCATAACTCTACAAATCATGTTACAAGACAATCTCGTGAAAATTACAGAATATTTCAAGCGAAAGTATTATCCGTGTTGGAAACTGCATCAACTACAGTGCTCGGTTTAAACTGCTCTTTCATATACGTAACATTATTGAAGTTTCATGTAAATGTATCACGCAATCAAGAAATTAATTTTAATAGTGTTACAGCCCTTCCCTGTACCACCATTTTACAAATATTTCGCATATCATAATTCTTTTAGGTAATATTCTATACCTACTGCATTCTTTTGTATTAATACAATGATTGTTAAAACGAGCAGTACAGGTAAAGTCATTTGCACGTATCGATATTACAGTTTATTCAATGGACAATTAACACTAAAATCTCATTTTTTTTGGAATAACTGTGCATATGAATTCTATCATTATTATATAAACACCATAGTTGTCGAATTACAGAAATTTTTTCTCCCAAGGTACGTGTTAAATGAACGTCAATTTGTTTCCTAATCAATCATCAAGTCCGATATTTACCTTTTACATAATTAGAAAATTACACATATTCTTTATAAATATATTATTAATATTAAATGTAATACTAGCACGATATACAAATTACAAAATCGTTTGCAGAAATAGAAAAATTAGAAATTCAACTGCGTTTCGCGAAAATCATACTAATGAGAATATAATTATAAATAATAGAAAAAATATATATCTCACACTTTAATGTATGTGTGATATCCTTAGTAGGTATGTATATTTATTAATATACTCGGTATGTACCTTTTATTAATGTATTTCCACTACTAATGGTAATCTAAAAGTAAATTTAATAATACAAATTTGCACAATTATTTATATATGTCTTTATTCCTTTATACATATACTTTAATTCATATTTTGGAATTTTTTGTTTGATCTGTAAAACAGCCATGACAGACGAATCTCCGAAATTTTGTAATCCAACTGTTCCTTGCCCAGCCCATAGCCATATTCATCAGTTTTAACATGGCATTAAAAACACCCAAATGTTACTTTATGTTGCACTTATTGTTAGATCATTACTTTCGTATTCTACTACATACTATAGTATACTGGGTGAACCGCCTAACGTGACCACCTTAATACATTCCCTGCCACGTTTTCGGTACACGCATCAATTTTAATTTGATCACACAACTACTAACTCATAGAACCTAACCCAACCACGTGTATTAATAAACAGCCATTTTCGCTTGTCTGTCTACTTACGGAATTTTCTACTGAGGCAGGAACGAGTTTATTATGCTGTTGTTACTGGACTGATAGAAATTTTTTTTCTTGGAACAACATGGTCCAAAGAGGCCATTATAACACGCTTCGTGCCACGTGTACCGTTTTTCGAACACGCATCAATTTCAATTTGATCACATAACTACCAACCCTTGTGAAATTTTGAGTAATATTCACGTTAAAGTGATAGTAGAAATAGAAAGTGTACCATCAAATGGATAAATATTTGTACAATCAACCACGTGTATTACTGAATAACCATTTTCGTGCGTCTGTCTAGTTACGGAATTTTCTACTGTGGCAGGGGACATATTAACGCGTTGAACGCCACAGTGAAAACAGCCATACATAATCAGACACGGTATAATTTACTATTTTCTATATAAATCGTAAAGGAAAAAAAGATTTGAGTACTCGACCGTGTTCTTCTGTTCCTACACTATTGTTTCAGTATGAACTTTGCTCAGCATTCTGCGATCATCAACAATTATTTAATTCAATTAAATTTGAGGTGTCGATCACCGGTGACCGTCACGGCGTTCAACGTGTTAAGACGACTAAATTACATTTTTCCTTAGTTGCTTTTTCCGAGGTTTCCAAGGTCACTTTCAGTTTCTCATAAATAAACCTATAATTTATTTAAGCCCATCTTTCAGCAGATTTCGAGATAAGTTCGGCGAGCACGATAAAAGAAACTGTCAAATAAGCCCGTCTAATGGATGCTTAAAACAATCACGGAGTTAGATAAGCCGTACGGTCGAGCTGGCAGAGAAGCGTAAGAAGGATGAAATAGTAAAGCGCAAAGAAGTCGAAATCGCTGTAAGACATGAATGTAAGCGCGGTAAGCGGTAAGTGAATTTATTGCTCCTGGCGGCACATCGTTACGACACACCGGTGCCTCCATCCATCTATCCCCGTTCTCTAAATCGTCGTGTCCCATTCTTTGTTTAACTCTTTTCTCGCCTCCCCTCGGCGAGCGGAACGAACGTATTAGGTTATGGACCTCGCTTTTCCAGGCGCGCAAGTTATAAATGGCCGTTGCACGCCGAGCTGAAACGTATACACAGAGTTCACGGTGTATTCTGCCGCGAGCGCGGGAGAGAGAAAGAAGAGGTTAGGCCGTGAGTTAGAAGCAAGAGTGAGAACGCGACACACCAACGAGACTGGAAGCGTGGAAGCAGAACATAGTCGACGTAGTCGATGGAGGCGCGCGGGCTAGTGGACTCGGATTTATGAGACCGTCATATTTCGCAAGTTGCGAGCCGGTAATTCCTGGCCGTGCGGCGATTTATAGCCACGGTGTGTCCCGCCTGCGCCATTAATCCTTCCCTTTCGTCCTGAATCGAAGTTCCACCTATCGTACAGTCCCCTCCTCTTCTCTCTTCTCCTCTTGTCTTGTCTCGTCTCGTCTCCTCTCGTTTCGTCTTGTCTCCTCTCGTCTCATCGACTTTTGTCGCGTCTCGTCATGTCTAGTTTCGTTTCTGCTGTTTTCTTCTATGCTAGGCGATATAGTGGGCAAAAATGTATTTGCACACCTTGTTTTTTCGTAATAACTGTTTACAAAAAAGAAGAATATTGTTACAAAATGTTTTCTGATAGCTTGTTACAAATGGAAACAATGTGTGTCGATAGAAATCTCGAAAAAATATAAACAAAAACATAAATTATGAAAAACATGTATTTCGTAGTCAAATAAGTATTGGCGCGTGAACAATTTTATTAGTAAGTTAAGGATAAGTTCCACACTCACTCTGAAAGCAGCAAGACAAGTTCTAACATTTCACGTGCATTCAAAAAATTTCGAAATTGCTCTTTTTGTAGTTTTTTCGGAAGTTGTTGCCATTCTTCATGTATTAGCCTTCAGAAGAATTTTCATTAAATATTCTCGTGTTTCACAATTGTAAATCCAGTAAATGTCAAGGATTTTCTATTGGGTTCATATCAGGTAATTGTGGAGGAGTTATTAGCTTCCTACAAACACTGTACAGCAACTATTCCTTGGTTTTTCTGATGTTATGTTTCGGATCGCTGGCATGTTGGAAGTGAAACGTGTCGTGTATAACCAATTTTATTGCACTGTTTAACCCTTTGAGCCCGGAACATTTCGGGAAAAATCGTGCACCATGTGCTGGAATTTTCCGTGGTGGAACACGTGTTAAATTTAATAATTAATTATAATTATATATTTGATGTCGATTGCTCAGTTGTTTTGGTCCTTTAAAATTGCAAAATATGCAACGAGACATACATATTTTAATGAAATAAGCAAAGACCATAATTCGTCTAAATACATAGGTTTAAAGCGTACAATAAACGCATGTGCCCAGGCCAGTGCGGTGACCCGTAGCACACGGTGAACGATCGTTTTGAACGCATATATGCGTCTATCGTCCGCAACGGGTTAATAAATTTATATGTATGGACACATGCTAAGTACATGTATATGTGAATAAGAGGAGTTAGTTTCTTTTTTCCCTGTAGAAAAGTCTCTTATACTCTCGTCGTGTTATATGGTCAATAAATATCATTGAAATTTAATATTAACCCCAGGTTTCATAAATTTTTCGTTTCGCGAACGACAAATACAATTTACCATAAATCAGTTTCTACTGTTGAAGATATCTCATGACTTTATTCAGTAATAGATACAGCCATAAACTCTTAATCCTCATAATCGTGTATAGAGTAATCAATTTGTTTATTCTACAGTGTCAACATACAGTGTACAATTTAGTAGACAAGAGAAGCGGAAAAAATAATTCAGAATTCGAGTAGACACACAGAGAAAGCGTTACGGTATATCATTAACACTTCCCTGCCACAGTAGAAAATTCCGTAACTAGACAGACACGCGGAAATGGCTATTCATTAACACGTTGAACGCCACTGTAGAAACTGCCATACCTAGTCGGTCGCAATGAAATGTAATCTTTTAAATATAAATAGCGAAAGAGGGAAATATTTTATTATTTGAACTTATACTATCATAATTACGTTATATTATTGGTATAATGTTTATGCTTTTCAATATTTTGTGAAACTTACTAATTATTCAACAAAATAAAATATGAGGCGTCGGTCACTGGTGACCCTCACGGCAGTCAACGTGTTAATACATGTGGTTGATTTTACAAATGTTTATCTATTTGATATTACGCTTTCTATTTGTACTATCATGTTGACGTGGATGCTACTCAAAATTTCATAAGGGTTGGTAGTTATGTGAGCAAATTAAAATTAATGCGTGTACCGAAAACGGTACACGTGGCAGGGAACGTGTTAAAGTTTAAAGGAAATGCATTGCTGCTGGAGATTGTGAGCATGCGGAATAGGAACTGTAGATCTAACAAATTAAATAGTGAAATCATCCTTGCCGACACGTTAGATCGTGGAACATTTCTTGATGACTTAATTAGATGTTGTGTGGACGCGGCTAGCTAGAGGCGAAGCTCAGAAGTTTCTTTTTACACGCGAGGTCAAACACCCCCCGGCGATATTTCGAACTGCAACTCTTTTTTATAATTGTATAATTAGGTTCATAAGTTCATGTGCACGTTCAGACTTTATATTTTTTAAGTGTGGTAAAAAAATTAATTTCTAATAAATGTTGCTTGCCACTAGATTTGTTTGTATTTGAAATAGTCTTGCTGCTTTCGTGACTTTTCCAATGTTGTTCACTTCTCTTTTTGTTAAGTATTTTGTAATCCTACGTTGTCTAATATTAAATTTCTGCTTGAAATTATATATTGAGTGAACGCAAAAAATGTACGTAAAAAAAGCTTCTGAAATTGATTTTTTTATTCTATCTACAAAATATAAAGTGTGAACGTACTACAATCTACCATATACTATGTACAGAATTGTACAATTATAAAAAAAATTGCAGTTTGCTCCATGCTCTTAAAAAAGCTGATTTAAAAAGCAGCAGTTACAGTAAAATAGATAAATCCTATCGGAACTTCAAAACGAAATATCTTGAAAACTATAACCCGTCTTTGCCTAAACCATGTATCAATAACTTCGGTGTCTCAATGTTTACCAGTATGCAGAAGCTCATAATTCACATAATTTCATAATAATTCGCACTACACTAGCGATGGCCACTGAAGCTGCGGCCTTCACCCACTCTAGGTCCATTCCCCTCGTTTCAGTTCCCTCCAGTTCGCTCCTCGTTTCCCCTGAGTCCGTCATCGTCGCAGCTCACAGCCTATATGAGGGGAGTGGGACCTAGAGTGGGGAAAGACCCCAGCCCCAGTGGCCATCACTGCGTTGCACTGATAAACCTCCTCTTGTCAGGCAGATGCTTCGTCTTTGCACCATCGATGTGTTTCGAACAGGTGCATCACGTCATGAAGTAATTATCTCCTTCCTGGTCAACCGAGTAACGTTAGAATGAAAGTACTTTCATCTATTTATGCACACTCACTAATTTTGTACAAATGTTTGAAAATTCAATTATTAATTAATACATTGTAAGAAGGAGAAAATCTAAGAGGTGGTTCTGCCACTGTTATTATATTTTAGAATACATAATGCAAAAATATCTGTCCGCTGAATAACATGTAACAGCATGCATGCGTATCTTTTATTCACTTTCTTAAATATGCAAAACTACATTTCGTTGATTTCAGTCTTTTATCAGATTTGTTTTCTGTACCAATGAAGCACCATTGACGTTACTCACGACATCCATTTGTATAATGTAAACAAAACAATCTACAACTGTGTAATTTGAAGGTAAGTTTAAATTTAACTTTGCCACAGAACTTAGAAATAAGATAAAAATATGTGTAATTATGAAAACTGCATCAGTCACTGCATTAAAACATAATTATTAGACAATGTGCTTAAACAAAATAAATTTGATGTTTCAATTTCTATTAGAAAATGTACGAGTTGACATGGCAAAATAATACAATTTTACAAAATGGCAGAACATTCTTCATTTTTGGATGATTACGGGTCAGTTTTGTATGACGAATCCTTAGTCTGGCAACTGTCGTCTGTTTCTTTTGTTTCAAGAAATTGAGTTTCTCTAAACAATACGTGTTTATGCAATAATATTTAAACATAACGGTATATTGTTAATATCGTGAGACAAATTTGTATAATCATCACAAATACACATAAAAGCTTCAAATACGAATGATTTATTATGAAAGTCATTTAAACACACGAGTTCGTTTGTGTTCCCCAACTCGCGATCTCGCAGACAATATCTTCATTACGAAATATGCGCTAATAACGGCGTATTTTATAAACTGATTTGTGTCAATGGTATTCTGAAATCGGACAGAAATTAAAGCAATAATTATTATATACGGTTCCACTATTTTTCTTTTCTATAGCATGAGCGAAGCAGCCATATTATCAAATCTACGACGTCATACTGAAATTTTCTGGAAATTCAACTGCGGATATCTTGAGGCGGAATCACTTTTTCATTACATAATTATGCATAGTTATATCCTATTCAAGAGAATTGAAGTACTCATGAAATTTAAAAAATTACAAAAAGTGAGCAATTATAAATGACACAAAATGTGTGCCCCTTCGATTTATTCAAGCATCAGGAGAATGCTTTTTTGTCGTCTCATTTTGCTTAACCCCTCCCCTTAGAATAAAGAATCATACTCAATATGATTCGTATGTTATAAATACGAGTCCCACCTGCGTAACACTTATTTAAAAATTTGCATCACAGCATGTTTGACTTTCAGAGGGTTGTTGAAAGCGAATTGTGTGTACTGATTGGCGCTCTTTATTTATCACGACTCCCAAGGCCTTCACCAGTAAACTTTATTGCACGTAAATCATAAGATGAGGGGTTAAAAGATATTGAGTTGGAACACTTTATGTGAACAGGCCTTATCTGTAGTACAAATTTATAGCACTGAAGGAGCTAATAAGGTAGATAGATAAGAAAATTTAAAAAATGAAGTAATGGTTTCCAGCACATCTTTGTAAAGAGCTTTCCCGCATAATAAAAGTTCCTATAAAATATATTTTTAGTAACTGAATCCTGTCAATGGAAGACTATCTAGGATTTGTTAACACCCTACAGTTATGCAGCCGTTTTTTGTTTCATATATTATTTTTTATATAATATTTAATAGTATTGGTACCGGTTCTAAACTTTTTTAACCTCTAAGATGTGAACTCCTACTATCTAAACGTTCTACTATCCGAACACTCCACCATTCTATGCTAACATTTCTGTTTTAATGCGACTATATGTATATTGACATTATATTGATTTACTTTTATAACAATCAAAACGAATTCCGTTTTCAGTTCTTCAATTTTCAGCTAATAAAAGCGATAATGATCAATGTGTCCCTGATTCTACAACAATATGGTATCAAAGTTCGTTCTGTTCATCAAGAACTAAAACTGGCAGAAAAACGTAGTCAAACTGATAAAATCGAAGATGTGTATAACAATGTTCAGGCGTCAGCAGGTAATACGCCAGATTTGTTTATACTTGTTACTTGTTACATATCAAATCTGATTTCATATAAAAATCAGTCATCCAGAACGTGATCACTCATTACGGTATGACTTGAAGTACAACATCAAAGTGCAATTTAACAATTAGAAATATATTAAACTTTTACAGTAATTAAAAAATAGTTACTTTAAATTATATTTTCATTTTTGTCTTTAATATTTGCATTATTTTTCTTGAAATATAGAATAGTTAATACTAAGAAAGTGGATATTCGATTACTCGAATTTTCTCTCATTTGAACAATTATGTCCCCGCATTAATTCGGATTTTGGAATTTCTACTGTAACAATGTAAAATCTCGACACATATTTATTATTGTAATATAGGTTGAATCTCATTGCATTCCTAGGATTCGGAGCAGAGCAGAATGTAAACTTACAGCTTTTGATGGAAAACATGTTAATAAATGAAGAACAATAGTGCGGGAGGAACATTTAACAAAATAAAAATCTATATCATATTGTCAGGCTAGAGATTACAAAGTCAATAATATTCATTGTCAGTGTCACACGGTACTACATTCATTCACGTACATAATCATATGCTTGTCATTGAATATTCGTGTATAAATTCTATTTTTATCCGCATTTTTTGAGTTTACATATTTATGTCACTTCATTGATTTTTTGCAATGAAAATTAATAAAAATTGTTTATTTCTTAGTAGATAGTATATAATAAAATTCATCAGTCATAATAGAATTCGATATACAGCGGAATACATTGTTTAAATCTTCGTTGTGATGTTTTTACGTAACACAAAATGTTAATATCAGTCAAAAGAATATACCTCATTTGTTAAAAAAATTGTTTTCGATGAAAATACTACATCTTTTACATCTTTTTACCGGGGACGGTTTTATCGCTTGATATTCAAAAGATTTATCATCATAATAAGCCTCTCTATTATACGTTCAATCAATCAATCACGACTGGTGTAATCGTTGCTATTGACATTGGGATAACACGAGAATAATGAATTACCTTGATATTGTTATCAGTTTCTTTTTTTTTGCCGTTCAAAATTGTCACGGAAAATAACACTTCATTGTATCAAATTCATTATATCTATTCATCGCAATCATGTAAAACGAATAACGAATACTTATCTGTTGGTTTAATGTGAGCGAACGAAATCATTTTTTTCACAGACTTTTATGTAAGGGAAACTCTGATAATTGCATGATTGACTGTAACCCGATATTAATTATTCTCAGATTATTCTTAACAGGTTCGTGTTATAAGCAAGTTATGTTCAACGTCCTCATTGCTTTATTGTGAAGATTTGCAAACATATTACGAAAATCGCATGAAACACGTTGAATAATGCACCTTGCACGTATTTTTGTTTCAAAATATCATTATTAAAAATTAGAATCTAAATGAAATATCTAAAATTCGAGAATTCTATGCATTGTATCGAACACTATACCATAGTATATTAATAAAGCGTTATCTAGTCCACATCCTGTACAAGTAAACATGCTATGATTTCGTGACTTGTGAAAGTTTAAATTTAGGTATAATTTGTAGTGTTCCACCAAATATGTAAGTACTTTGCTTCAATTTAATAAACATGTCTTTATATTCACCAATTACAACAATTTTCTCGTTAAGCATTTTTTATGAACTTCCTTTATACTGCCTGAAAGACTACGGTGCATTATAATCAGCATTTCAAAACAATTCACATACGATCGAAAAAGAACTGGTAATAATATTAATCGTCACATAGAGTGAGTTAAAAAATTGTTTGATTTGAAAGGGTAAATATAATGGCTGGAACAAGGATTTTTTCAAGGTTTCAAAGTTGCCATTATATTTGTAATAAAATCATATTTTTGTACAGCAATTATCGTATTGTGTGTAGCAAAACGAATTTAATCCATTACATTAAATATATTTATGTCACTGCCACTTCCAAGGTACTACAATTACCAGTGGTGAGAAATATTTAACTTAATTAATTAAAAATTTAAGTGCACCGTTTAAAAACGATGTAACAGTATTTTAGTCCAGTGTTGTCGTTAAATTCATTTAACGACACGTCGTATTGAAGACGTTCTTCCTCAAAAAGAGAATGCAACGTATTAAATTAATTTCTTGCCTTACGATTTATTTTCAAGCAAGCGTGCCTATTCAGACTATTTAATTTTAAGATAGCGCTGTGCGTACAATTATCGTAAGGGAGATTAACGTAGTTATTGCACTACTTCAAGTCTAAAGATAAACCGGGTAATGAATTAATGAGTACTAATGATAATCTTGTTGTTTTGTCAAACAGTACACTCAATATCGTTATCACCGATAAGCGAATAAGTTACAAAATATTTTAAATGTTCTGGCTGGTCTAGCCCGTAAAAGTCGAGTTTAGACCAGAAAAATCATGCAGGTGGGGCTCGTAATTTCCAATCAAGGAATTAAATAATTGTACAATATTCATGCTAGTATTATTACTGATAAATTTATGTTTCGGTTAACAACCGCGAATTGTTAGTTTGCTAATTTCAATCTATTTTTCTGTTTACATCAATGATGGCCACCGGAGCTACGATCTTCCCCCACTCTAGGTCCATTCCCCTCGTTTCAGGTCACTCCTCGTCCCCCCTTGGTCCATCGTCGTCCCAGATCACAGCCTATATGAGGGGAATTGACTTAGAGTGGGGGAAGACAGCAGCCCCGGTGTCCATCACTGATTTACATACACTTTTGGATGATATAAACCACAAACATTCTGAGTGGTCCGGATTAACACTGCAGTGGTCGCTCCTACATATAAATGTAACGTGAACATTCATTTTAAAATAGGAATTAACAATCAAAGTATATATTTATTACTATTTGTTAGATTATTATTCAAAGTATATATTTCTTACTATTTGTTAGATTATTATTCAAAGTATATATTTCTTACTATTCCTTACTATTAACAATCAACATACTTACATACTAAAACAAAAACTAAATCAAAATCTTTTTTCAATTAACAATGTTAGTGCTCGTGGTTGATCCAAGAGATCGTTCAAGCGTTGATACTGTTTGAACGCTGAGTCCCAGAATATTTGTGCATGTGCTCGAAGGACCACCTCCAAATACGGAGGAAAAATGTAGCGTTTTAGAGTTTCAAATATATTCACAGAAACTGATACAAGTATCTGCAAACTGAGTATAATGAGTAGACTGCGAATGTTTATGCAAATATACATTATTAGACTTCCATATTTCCTATGTTAATGCAGATAAACAAATGAAACCTCAACAAGACTGCATTTGCTCTTCGAAATGTTCAAAGTATATAACTTTTCTTGTTCCAGGTTGTTAAATGTTCATCATTCATCAATGTGGATATATTAAATTGCATAAACATCCGCAGTCTGATAATGAGTCGCGAAATACACAAGTGTATAAATGATTTATCGGAAGCCAAGTGTGTTGTGTCTGCGTCGAAAGGCGACGTGTTTCTCCTGAATTTTAGCGCTTGTTAAAAATGAGCAGCCTCGCACCTCCCTTCCAATGCGCCCTGAGAGCGGTCCCTTTGGAGTGGGGGTGGTGAGGCCCTTGGACTCTGGTTCCTGGTGAACGGAGAATCGGCAACACCGGGGAATTTCCCGGATAGAAGTACGTTGCAGCCGTCTCGCGGACTACAGCCACGAGGTGACCACGTCCACCCTTTGCAATTTCTGACTTTTATGGTACGCTCTGCCTGTTCGGGTCTTTTGGAGCGTGTTGGCACCGAAACTTTGGTGACAACACGGTACCTTCTTTAAAATTATATACAGGTAAAACCCCGGTCAGGAGCGTGTCACGTACAGTGGAACCTCGATCATCCGAACACCGGTCCAAAAATTCCTCTTCGAGGTTAATTACAAATTAAAAGTATCACCAATGACACTGTGTACTTAATTTTATTCCACCGTGTACCTTTATGTTCTAAACCGAAATTATCATTTTTATGCGAAATGTAGCTGTAATGTGAGTCATTTTTTTACCGATTACAGTTCGGATAATCGAGGTTCTTCTGTATTCCTATAAGATGCGCGGTAACAGATAATTAGAAACATACAGAATGACCAATTTTAATCTATAAATTTCGGAAACTATGGTGAATTGAAGAACCTGATTTTGGGGGATTAAATGGGATGGAGGGAGACACTATTACGTGTAGGTGTAAATTCGTTAAGTGCAAGCGTTAAGGCCTTTTCAAGGTTAGTAGGATATTCTAAATAACACATAGTATATTTTTTTTCTATAAAATGCTAGAGTGTGACCTCATATGTTGCATAATTTTATTGAAAAATACATCGACAAAACATAAATAACTTTCCATTTGATGAAGTATCGTAGGCATCTCTCACTGATCGCTACGATCTCAAGTAGCGACTGCTAAAGGTCGAAAAACAAGAGCATCGCTAAATGCTGAGTTGGATATAGCAATTGATAAAGGTGGTTGATCATCCAACATAGTATTACAATGTCTTTCGATGATGCTTAAGTACTAGTAAAATTTGTAGTGAGGGTGTTTGCGTCCTTAGATGTCCCGGACCATTGACTGTAAATCTGGGTGTCCAGTTTGAGTCACGTGACCTGCCACAAATGTCGTTTATTTAAGAAATGTAAAAACGTTGAGCGAACTCGTTACTATGTGGAAAGGGGCACCGGGGGTACAACAGTACAATGCAAGACTCTGATAGAAAAATAGATAACTCTGAAGTTCCCCGAAACAGTAATCTCAACAAAAGTTCTATATAAAGAACTTTCTGGTATCTTCAGTAGTTGAAGAAATAACAAAATATGTACACTTCTCTCAACATTCCGCTGGGAATTATATCTTCCAATTAAATACATGATATAGCGTGCATAACTGTCGCGATACTGTCAACGAAATAATTAATTGCGACGATCGTTCCTATCAACGATCCATGCAGAAATGCTGAATCGCCGTCAAGACGCTGTGGGTTGCTCATTAACTACGTACGTTTCATCAAAATGACGTGCAATACATGTAGATACTAGATGAATTAGTTGTCAGAACGAGTATACCGTGCCTATCCAAGTGATCCATTTTCATCTTCGTGTATCTTGCAGAAAATTCATTTTATAGTTTAACTGGCAGTAGATGCAATCATTTCCTAAAAATTATGAGAAGGTATATTTTCTTGAAAATGTTAAGAATATTATTTCAATCACATATGCAATGAAAACTTACAATATTTACATACATTTTATTCAAACACACATGTGGTGATCCTGATGAAGATACCTTGAAAATGTGGCGTCGACAGCCTCCATTCATTTACGGGACGGTTACTACAAATTACCTGCACTAGTGTTATACTATTTACGAAATATCGTTGTTATATACATTCTGAAAATTACATAAATAATTGAACGTATTTTCTAGAATTTTCTGATCATTTTGTAATAGAAAAAATTGAATTTGTTTAGTTATGTAAGGCAGGTGCATTTCACAACGAACTTGATCACTGAACACAAGGAATCAATTCATGCGAAAAAATTGTAAAGATCTATGTAAAAAGCAAGTTCAATTGCACTTTGCAACTTTACCGATGCACTTCTGTAAAAACATCGCACTGCATGATGATGGAGCTTGTTAAGCAATGCAAAATGTTCCTATACAATTTTTTTCCATCTTCAATAGGAACAAAGTTATAGTCGGGCCCAGTTACTAGACTCACCCTGTATATGCACACTATTGCATGAAAGAAAACATTTTCTCTAACAAAATGTACCATTGATTAGATCAGAATAATTATGCACGAAGAATCGTGGATGATTCGCACCGTTAAAAGGACGAAAGAAAAGGTTGTCGGTCGATGAAATAATTAATCTGAACGATAGGCACAGGGCGGGCACAAATCGTAGGAACGAAACGAGTGAAGAGAAGCCGATTGCACGTCAAGTATTTGCGGAATGAAAACTATCAGTGGGCTGACACGGCGGACTGGATGGGGGCGACAGCTCGCTAAATGCACAACCACTCCGGCTGACTCCAGTCGACGTCTGCATACCATCTACCTGCTGCCGCCGTCGCCGTCGCCGTCGCCGCCACTGCTGCCACCGCTGAAAAGTACAGGACCTGATATTGTTTTCCACGTGTCAGGATTCTCTTCTGGCCGCTGAGCAAAAAGTAGAAAAATGTGTAAATAAATGAACAAAGCGGGGATTTGTAGATGCGTGGTATTGACGTTCCGGGATGAGCAGTTTGCCGACTAGTCGCCCACAGCAGAAAGACACACTGAACCGTCAAAAATCGTTTTAATTGTTTACCGCAAGGTTGAAGAAGCAGTGGAGTGACTTATTGATACGAATTTTGTTGCGCCGTTTCAGTGACAATATATCGATATTTTTGGATCGTTTGCATTGGAATCAACGATATAATACGACGCCATAAGACTGTACATGGGCATGAATTTCAGCGAAAAAGTGCAGAGAGCTTTAGTTTATGTTAGTTATTCAAACGTAATTTTCCTATCACCCAGTGAAATAAAATTGTTAATTCTATTGAATATTATCGCTGGTAATATTGAAACACGCTACCGTAACCTTAATTACCATTTCAATAAATGCAATAATTTTCTTATTTTAATTGTGTATGTTTTAATGAATCTTTATTATAAGTTAACAAAACTTAAGTGTACCGCTATACCTTGTTTATAATTTTATTGTAATGACATAGTAACAACTGCTTCAATAGTAAGAATTAATTTATTTAATAAGAAACATGTGAAGCTTTATAAGAACATATTTAGTCCATATACTTCATGATCATACATAATTTATTTATTACAACGTTCATTCACATTTTGTTTGTCAAAGTTCTTATGCAGACACGATGACGGGTTAATATTAGTACAACGTCAAACTTATAATTGGCGTGTCCCGATCGATATTTTAATTTATCTAAGGGGAGCGCTCCAGTGATGCTGTCAGTACACTTAACGAGTAAGGACAGCTTGCCGAACCGGTGAGTAGAAAATTGAAAACGTGACGCCAGCTATTCAAATGTCACATACCCACGTCGTCCAGGATGTCAGAAAATAATAAGTAAAAATAGATCTTCCTTCTTCAAGACACCAATTACAACGACAATTATTTAATTTACCGTTAACAGTTTCGAACATAAAAATTAGCTACTTTTGAAAAAATCAGAAAATAGTTAGTGATATATTGCATTTTTCCCAATTTTGCAACATTAATACCGAACTAATTTTCATTTTAAATTAAAGGTACAATATAAGGACATATTTAATTGAATTTTCTTGGAAATATGATATAGATCATTATACTAGCAGGCAATTATTTAAACATACCTAATCATGCCAATAAAGATACAATATAATAATGTTAAGCGAGAAACTAGGTATGTGATATTAAAAATATATAGTAGAAAACAAATCAAAGATTTTCGTTACACAGATATTTTATTTCTGTGATATCTTTTTTAATCAAGATCGCCGTACCACCCGATTGCTTAGCATTTACTCTATCGTTTCTGACCATAGAACAATCTTCAAATTTTAGTCTGTATTTATGACTTAACTTACAATTAGTCTCATTCAAGCTAATGACATCAGGTACACATTTTTTTAAATATTCTAATACATTAGCACGTCTGTAATTTTTTATAATGGACTTTACATTGATCGAAAACACTTCCAAATTATTAAATTTCAATTTTGATTTTCTAGCAGTATTGCAACCATGATTACTTGTCGACTTATTAACATTATTCAGTGTGTCTGGAATTGAACGCCTGTGACAGTCTATTACTAATATTCAATAGCGGTAAGTGCATGATATTTCTAAGAGTTGATTCTATCATGGTTTTCACTGTGTCTAATATTTCACTTTTAACCCTTAAAAGCTATCATAAAAAAAATCACGTTAACCTTAAAGGCTATCAGGGGTGAAATTTCACCCTACGATGATTAACCCACATTGTGCTCGAGAAACGTTGACAACTTTTCGACGTGGAATAACATAAACTGCTGATTCTTTTTACATTGCTACAGAAAACATAGTTTATATGAATTTAAAAGGTTGTCCCACAGACGTCATGTCTTTTAAATGAACACAGAAAGCTTTACGAGTGAAACCGCAGTGTTACATATCGATATTTGTAATAGTTTTTAACTGACAATTTAAAACAGCATTATCTTAAACTTTTGGAGTCGATGATTGAGACAGTTTAAACAATTTTAAGGGACCAGAAAATTCATTCTACTCTATTCGACAAGGGCTAGGTATTCGCAAAATTTCATTGAAGTTGGAGATGATGTTTACACAGACTGTGATGATGGAATCGTCTATACGTACATGTTGGGTTCATTTCTTTAAAACTCACATATGGGTTCATAGCACTGAAAAGGTTAATGCTCGAGATTCATCCATAGCTCTAGCAGGCAACGTTTACCATAGTCGGTCATGGTAAAAGGGCGAAGGGAAAATCGAAAAAGCGTTCTCAGAAGGGGGTATAGATGTTGAAGCAAAAGAAGCAAGAAGAAACGGTCAGTTGATGCAAAGCCGCCGAGACATGATCGAATCATGCTAACCCACTGTCCCGCGGTAGATTGGCTGATTTCGTCGGGACGTTTGACGAAGCCCCACCACTATTGCGTTCGAGATTGATTGGCAGTGATAGGGTCGATCGACAAGTACGACCGAGATCGACACAGAAGCCCAATAAAGGCAGTTAATGGCATGGTTGGACTGTTGGCGTTCTGACCAAGGAGAGACCATCCTTCACAACTTCGAAAGAAATATCGACGCATGTGTCGACGATTTTAACAAAATTTTATACGCTCATAAAGGATCTGCAAAGATTTTGCTATTAAGACCATTAACATACTCTATTTACGTCCTGTTGATGCTTTTACATAAAAATGTATTTTATTTACATAAAGTTTCTTTTCAAAACGTTTACAGAATTCAAGGACTATTTTTCAAGCAATTTGCATAGAAATATTAATGGAGAAAAAATTAATAAATCGTACGTGTAACGTTAAATACGTACTATTGACGTCTATTGACGTAGTAATACGTTTTTTCATGTGTTAAAACTATTCTGTAACCTTCGACGCAATACATACATACTAGGTTCTTTCTTATGTCATAATATTTATGTGGTATATATTTTCTTTCTATCTTTAACTAGATATGTTTTACACCATATGTTTTAAATTTTTAACACGAAAAGAAGACATGTCGATTGGGGAAAACTGGACCAAATATTTAATAAAAACTGCTTATTGGTCCAAACTTCTAGACCAGTCCCCTTACGGTATGGGTGTGCGTTGTCTACTGGCATTAGAAACTTACACTTTGTCGAAGAGAAAATGCACCAATATGAGTATATAAATATTCTACAGCAAAATTTAAAAGCAAGTGCGGAAAAGCTGGTCTTAAGAATGCAACTGAATAACTATTATTATTATTAAAGACAAAACGTGTTTGAAGATGAACATTTTTTGAAGAATTTTTTTAAAACTGAGGATAATGCAAAGACGCGGTTTGCAGATTCGTATTCAGCACACTAAAATCTATAAGACACTTATTTAATCTTACAAGTCGAAAAAAAAATTAAAAGTTGAACAGTGTTATGGTATAGTATGGTTCAGTATATTCTCAGTTAGAAAAATTGCAGGTTTAATTCCAAGATTAATTTTGAGATATGAACGTATTAAATGAAGAGTCTTAAACATACAAAAACAGTACCCTCCGTTTGCAACTTTCATACTTTCTCTTTCCATACTAATGTAAATATTGAATGGATTTACGATCTCTCCTACAGATACATAATGTATTTGTAAATAGTAAAGTAGTATTGCGTTCATACATTATTGGGATCATTATAATAGAAGCGGAACAATTCAAAGAATTTCTATAAAATTAAGAATACTGGAGCCATCACTCATGTGATAATTAAAACGTCACTGAGCACGACAGTTATAAATAAAATTATAAAAAAAATACAAAAGAATTAATTTTCCTTACTTTTGGCGAGTACTATCTACCTTTAAAGTTCTGAACTCTTATTTTTACCACCCTGTATAACACTTCTTTCGTTACATTGTACATAACATTCGTGACGTATAATGTAGCATAAATTGATTTGTTTATAATCGCAACTAAAGATTCATTGATATTGGTATTACGTTCGGGATGCTAAGTAAACGAGTCTATAATTACTATGCCAATTTTAACACTGATTGCGGGCGACTTCGAAAGAAGGCGAACGTTGCGTGCGGTCGAGCTGCAGCAGTACATAGCGAGCCATTACACCAACCGCCTATGGGCGTTAACAGTACACGGTGAGCGACTTCATAAGTGCCCTTCACAGTCGAAGGGTTAAAAGAAAGCCGATACATTGTACTTATTGTTAGTGCGCGAATGTTAACTGTAGACCAACGAATCCCAACCTTTTTTGGATCATGACCCACCTCAACGCTTCAAAGACTTTGATGCCCCCCTAGCATAATAGTCGACCAAGTTCTGAAAAAGTGCAATATAAATAGGTATGTCAAATAAAAAAAACCCGCCACCTAGCATAAAAAACAATGGTGACTTTTTGACTATATCGGTGATGAAGGTGACGAATGTAACACAATTTTGTAATTGTCCCCAAAATATTCAAAAGTTCTCCCCTGTGGGGCGTTCGCCACACGTTGAGAAACACTGATGTAGACAATGCGAGAGTAATAAAAGAATTTATACTGTCTACGGAATCTGTAAAATTCGAAAAACTTTATACGGTTTATTGGTAATAAAGTCGAACAAAAAAAATGAAAGACATGAAACAGTGAACTCGGTGATGTCAGGAAGACAGACGCTCGTGAGAAAAGACGGAGCACAGAGTTCCCTCTGTTGCTTTATTCCGTAACGCTAAGTAAAAGCGACAAGACAGGCGTGTTTGTTCATACTCACCGTCCCATTTGTTTCAATCTATAGACAGAAATAATTATGAACAGCATTGACTAACGCTCGCATCCGTGTCTCTTCGCTGGTCAGTTTTCAGAGGCGACGCAGTATGCAGCAGGCAAAGCGGAGCGACAGAGTAGAACAGAACAGAGCGAAGTAAAATAGGGTATATACAACAGAACGAATCTCGTTGGCCTGGCTATGGTAGGCTTGCCTGACGTTACTCCAGACAGGATGGTTCCTGTCAGGCTACATGGAGACAAACGAGCGACCAGCAATCAAGCGCTGTTTGCCCCGTCCGACCTTTCGCCAACCGCCATCTGACCGTTCCTTTTTGCCCCTAGAACCGCTTCATCATAATTTATTGTGATACTGTCACACATTAATAACTCAATATATTTCACTGGAAATCCTATTATTTTTATGGTTAACCTCGACCTGTCGTTGCGAGACCTGCTGTGCTGCAGCTGGTCACACATTTTGTTCGATTTCGCGTGACTTTTCGTCTGCCTGCAGGACTCAACCAGCGGAGGACTTGAAATAGGTATGCCTTCGTGTAATCCTTAAAACTTGTAACGAAAAAATCTAGGACATCATTGAAAGCACACTGACTAATATACCCGGATATCATTGAGATTTCAGTTCTGTTTGATACGGTCCTTTGATAGTTTTTATAACGCTTTCTGTAAAACGTGAAAATAAAACTTGCTGATTTGCAAGAAAGCAGGAACACCAGTTTAGGTTGTCAATAAACTGTCGACATTATTGTTTTAAAATAATGAATGCGTTGATCCGCACTGGCAAAATAAAAAACTAATAAATTATTTCTTTAATTAATTCTCGCGGAAATACGTTTATACAATGTAAATCTCCGTCGAAATTGTGTAAATGTACAGTAGCAAATTATAGTTGCGAGCTGTTGAAGATCGGCAGGGCGTGCGTTAATTTTAGACTTTAATAAGTACTTCTCAGTCTCTACTGCCTAATAACTTCATAAACATAGTACATATGCCAGATACAACGCAGATACAATGTCCATGTTAATCGTAAGAATTGCTGGTTTACGAGCGATGCGCAGCATGACGTGTCTTTCGTTTCGTTTCTACTGCGTCTGTATTACATCACGTAACTAATTAAGCCCTCATTATTCTCAGTGAATTATGGCAGTAATTCACTGACTTTCTCTCACCACGGCACACAGCCGTGCAAACAACACAAGTTCTCGGGGAGCCCGTCATGAAAATTCAAATGATCATCCATTTCAGGCAATTTTAAGAAACCGCTTCTTTTTTATAAGCTGATAGTTTGCGAGCGATATAAAGTATCGCGTGATGCGTAACTGCTAATTTATTCAATTGCGGAATATGCCAAATGACCGCCAACGTAACAACTTGCTGACAAGCACGAATAAATCAGAAGTTACATCATTTGCGACTTTATTTCATTTTCATCGGTTACGCTGATCGGCCACTAAAAAACGCCAACAGGTAAATTATTTATAAAATACTGATACTAATTCACTATCAAATGTACGTTCGAAAGTTATATATTTCGATTGTTTTATTCGCATATAAATAATTTTCTTGCGTGACCACTAAATAGAAAATTACGAAGCAAGCAAAAGACGAATAAAAAGCAAGACTTTGATAAATAAACGCGATCATGTCCTGAATTTTAATCGAAGACGCTCCTTATTTTCCTCCAACATTTAAAATAATGTAAATATTAGGTGTACAGATTAATTCGGTGCCCTACATTGAACCAACCATATCTCTGATTTAAATTTGAATATTTTTCCGCTGTTTCGGGGTTTTGAAATATGAATACTTAAAAAGACACTGCATACAAAATGTTCCACGCAACTGGGAGTTTATAATGCGTAATAGTACATGAGAATATCTCAGCGAAAATGTGCTGATAAGCAGAAAAGTAATTTAGCAAATTGTTAACTGTAATATCTCTTGAACTAACAGTTTTGGGGTATAAGTACCTTAGTACTTTTTTGCAGAAATTAAAATACTGCGTTGGATAGTCCAGTCAAAACTGTAGGATTCTATATAAAAAAAGTATGCAATTGCATTTTCCAGGTGCACGAATTCATAAAACTGCATAAAATTATTTTCGGATTATGCATCATTGGATGCCGTCTAATTTTGACTGATAGCATTTTTGTCTATCTCTAACCGTTTGGAAAATACAGCTTGTCCCAGTTGCGTGGGACATCCTGTATACTTGGCAAAGCAGATGATATAATTCTACAAAATAGTAGTGACCATGATAATGCCTGAAAAGCAACATATCAGACAGTGTATTCTGTTTACATTTCAACCAAAAGAGAAAATGCTGTCAAAGTCGCGGATATGATTCGTTTAGCTTTGGGAGAAGGTGCTGTAGCGTATAAAACGTGTAAAAACTGGTATGAGAGGTTTCGGAGTGTCAATTTTTAACTTTCCAATCGAGATTGTCCCGACCAACCGAAGAAATTTCAAGACGAGGAGTTTGAGCAGCTGTTGAGTAAAAATTACAGCGTTCGCCGGATCAGTGTAAGGCTGCGTTTACATTGATAAGTAACTTGTACCAGTAACTCGTAAGTGGATTAGCCAGGCTAGCTACTTGTACCAGTGATTGGTGATCGTGACCTTTTGACAAAGTAAATATTTACAAACTTATAGAAGTGGTTACACAACCCCCATTCACAACCATTTAATATTTAAGGATTCGTTCCGCAATCTAATACCACTTCTCGCAATTAACTGCTATCCATTTCAATGTAACAGGAGTAAAATAACATGCAAACGACAGATCTATCTAATGGGAGCAAGAAACGTACAGTTGCATTCTACATTTACAAGTATCATTTTCGCAGTTCGACAAGTCCACTTCCTTCTTACTTGGAATTCGTTCAAGCCAGCAATTGAATTGCCGTACTCGGAATCACTTAAGCCCCTCACACACATTTGCAGTTGACTCGCACAGACTATGACTGGCGACTGCTATAATTCTATTTGACGCTAATGAAATAAGTGTCACAGATACCCACTGGCGATACGAATGCGATTATGAGAAGAAGGATGTCGGCGCGAGTAACAGAGGACAGGCAAACAGCATTTTCATTAAAATGCAATTGTCATTTCATGCCTGTTTCTTGATACCTTTTATGCTATGTGTATTTTGGAGGTGGTAGTACACACAATTATTATTGTATCATGAATTAGAAAAGAAAATATGGCATTTAAACTGCTCGAAAATGCAGGGCAGTTGTAGCAAAGATTCTTTTTTCTTTTACATAATTTATTTATGATGGTCGCATCAACAACAAGGTCATTAGCGACCGAAATACAGATACATGTAAGATACAGAGTTACAGATGTGGTATATGGGTACTATTAATACAGCAATCAGCGTGTGTGGGTTTGCTATATACATACTACAATGCATACAAAATCAGGATTACGATGACATTAAATTTCTTAATATAAGCCTACAGATTTAGCAAAGATTCTTGTTTTGGAGTCAGCAATGCATATGGCACAATTATTTTGTATCGTATCGTAACGTGTGTTATAATTCTATTTTTACTAGAGTTAATAATATAAATAAAATAATATACATTTAAAAATTTATGTGATACCTATGCAATATCTATAAAAAGCATGAAGTGAACATTATGCTACCACGTTGTCAAATTTTACTAATATTTCCGCAAAAATAATCGTAATGTATAATCTCTTTCATTTGATAACACAATTTATTACATGTATTAAGAATGCAACACTTAACACAAAACATGTTCTACCAATGAATAATATTACACATTTGGTGAGATAAAATTTTACATTCATAATAACAATCCTAATAATGTGTTCAAATATAATTTCATTAATATTATCGCTCTGTTACGGTCTGTTAAAAATATTCACATTTGTAAACGGTTGCAGATGCCGCAATTTACTTTATTTACAAAGTAAAAGGATAAAAGTAAGGTCGTTAAAACAGTAGGACGATAAAAGATACTGAATATCATAAAAATGAATTAATGTTTGTAAAATGTCGAACAATCATAAAAGGAGTCATTGCACCAATATATGTATGTATATATTAAAAAATTACAAATACGGGGATGTTCGAAAATTTATTAAAGAGCGTACAAATTAAATTCAATAACTGATTTAATAATACGGTAATAATAAACCCTCGTAGTACTGTGCAAATTTCCTCCTGCAAGCTTTAATTTATACCTGGTGTATCGATCCGAGAAGTCTATGCAATGTTGGCTGGAGAGCAATAAGCCCGCCGAAGACGTTGCGGCTCATTAAGACGAGGTTGCGGCTGATCCTTCCTGATTTCTTGTATTTAGACTGTAAAACGATGCGATAAGCAGCACCAAGTCGCCGACCATCCGAGGGTATATCTACCCTCTGCTCAACCGGATATATACGGGCTCACAGGATAACGCGAGGCAACAGATAGCTCGGGTTTAACCCCTCACCAAGCACCGTTGTACCTCCTCTTACTTAGAAACTCCTTGCCTCCTTATCACCAGTTTGGGCTATAACCAACCGAAGTTTCCTCATCAATGTCCCATCCAACCTGGCATCTGCGACTTCCTGCCTCCTCTCGACTGCCTCGTTATAGCCTCTTGTCACTAACATTTTGCTTGGAAATTACGACACCGTGGTTCCAGCGAAACAAAGGACAACGCACGGCTCGTGGCAATTTCGACCAAAGGACCATTAGAATTAATCGATATTACTGTAACAATATTGTTACGATTCTTGGAAACGTGTAAAATTCTGGTATCGGTGTATTTTGACATAGAATTAAAATGTCTTTCAATTCATAGCTTACGAGAATAAGTGTAATGTGTCACGTAATTTCCGAAAACAAATTGAAATTTTAATTGCGTGTACTCGTCTGCATGTATTCCATATTGTGCACGGTAAAGGGACCACTGTTTAATTCTTTCTATGTAGCCAGTTAATGAATGTAATTAATTAAATGAGACATTTATTAATGGACGTAAATTGTTGTTCTCTTTCAACGATGGAATATTACCAACGTAATTTTTCTTTCGTGTTGAAACTAGTTTTGTCATTACAAATTGTGATACCGTGGCATTCAAACAACTAATATGAACAACATATGCAATACTTAATTTTAGTTAAATAAATGTATACATAGATTTTCTGCCGCCTTAGTTTTATTCATCGCCGCAGTTATTTCCTTCAAGAACCTCGAAAACCGATCGATAAAATTGTTTAAATAACATTTGTACGTGCAATAGTCTTCATGAAAGAGCGAATAGAAAACTACAATTTCCAAATCGCCTTCTCGATCGACATCATGAAATAATTAACCGCTGGAAAAACATATCAGCCTGTTCGCATTTGAAAACGACGAAATAAACTAAATATACTTTGAAGAGTATACTTTACATGTGAGATGCATTCACACGCAACACAGATATGACACGTCTCCAATCAAAGATGAATAAAGTCTCTTGTCAGTCGACTCTGTTACACCAATCACAATTACTCCGTCGGCCTCTTTGTAGTCGACTAGATTGAGAGATAACTTGCTCCTTCATGCTCGATCCAATAATTTAACATAATTACAAGCGTAGCATGCGGTAGTACGAGTAGACGCGGTTCAGCAAAACACACTTGAAATTATATTCCGCTGCCTGACATCATAACGTGCTATGTTTTTTAATGAAGACAATGAAATTAATTTGATTTTACAGGATAGAATCGTTTCCGCTAAGGAAGACAAAATTTCCGATTATTCAGTGGACATTATGCGTCTACTTTTTTTACTTGTTTACAAAGACTCACACTGTTATGTATTATAAACACAAAATTATATTTTCAATGCATATGCAGATATTTATTACAGCTACTATTCTTCATACTCCAAAATACAAAAAAACTTAAAACGAAACGTATTAATTTTAAATATTGAAATCTAAATTATTACGGTATATGTAATATTGTACTATAAATTTCTATGACTAAACTATAAAAATTAGTTCGTAAAAATGTTCCGATTCGATGCCGTAGTTAAACAGCGAATAATGGTTTTTATATCAGTCAAGAATTATACACCGATGCACATGCTACGTTATACAGACTTGAGGCCCAATTAAAGAACAAAAAATATGTTTCATCGAAGCGCAACGTAGAGCGGTAAAATAAAATGAAAATACAAAAACGCTCATGAATTATCATTATTCATTATATTCGTAGTTATTCATCGGGTCTTTGTAGAGAAGGAGGCGTACGGAACTAAAGTTCATCGTAGTGAGAGCCGCGTAAAAAAGGTTAATGCTATACCATTAAGAAGGCTACGATATACGATTTATGCAACATTATTAGCTATTCCAGCGGAACGGTAGATGCCTGTTTCCTAGCCACCGCGTCGACTCAGCTGATCGCTATGCCGCTGTCGTATTATGTAAATTCTTGACATCGGCACTGACCCTACAATTAGTTATTCGCATACGTAAAGTTTCACAAGGAGAGATTCTCTGGTGTCTTCTTTATGGAATTCCCAGCAATTGCGTATCGACGGTGCTGCGAGCTTCTGGCGCGCAACGTGGATGCGGAAGTATATACGGGGTGATCCAAATAAAAGGACACATGCTGCTTCCTTGAAAATAGTAAGTATCTGGCATCTATTAAAGATAGAAACGAAATCTTTCTGTCACTTTTTAAGGTTCAAATGGAGTTCTCGTTTGACGCATTGAGAACCGCTGTCACATGCTCCCGGAGGTTGATATGGCTATCCCTCCATTTTTTTTCAATCAAATGGTACATAGACATTTGCATTTTAAGATAGCTTATTGAAAAACAAATAATATGTATTCGAATAATTATTTGTACGATGCATAGTTTTAGAGATACGATACTTTCGACGCTGATAGCTAATGGATGCGGTGAACCGCATTAATTATAACGGTTTCTTAACTAAAAGAATCTTGTTTTATTGAGTGTTCTGTGAGAAGTTTTTAATTTGAACGCGCTCACGACGAGTACGGATTAATGATTATATTCTATGCGTGCGAACAGCGAGTGCAAAAAGATCTGTAACGTGCTAGCGAAGAATAAACAAGGGGCAGATTTCTTTTCAGTGTTATTTTTCTCCACTTTATGTTTTACTATAAGACCGCTCGAACCTTTGATAATATTTGTGACTTAACAAAAACACGTGTGTTTAAAATTCGTCCCATTTAAGAGCTTTTTTTCAAAACATCACTTTGTACAGAACGGAAAACCGACATTTAAATATCTAATGATCATCTGCACTACGACTAAATGCATCTGTTTCTTTCACGTTGTAAATATTATCAAATGTTGAACAGAGCTTGCGGGAAAGAATGCAGAAGTGTTTAGAAATAAATGGGCAACACTTTGAACATTTCATAAAATTCAAACAAAAGAACCGTCCAGTCAATGCCTTTCACTGCATCCATTAAGCATTTAACGTAAAAACGAAGTATCTCAATTTCCTAAACTATATCGGGATCTCGTAGGTAATATTAATGAAAACTCGACGTTTAACAAATGGTTGCTTTATTTCGTAATCGTCGTATAGTAATTAGTATAAGATGTGTCGTTATCGAGGTCTGAGAAAAATCTGCTCTCAAAAACATGGGAAAAAGAGTCAGTCCCTTAAAGTGAGGAGAAACTTTCCTTTGGAGGGGTACAGACGGGATAGGTTATTTGAACGAATTTTTATGGTATCTAACAACTATACGTCGCAGAAAAAAGACTTCATCTCTATCATTACTACATAATTTCCTAAAAAACAACTTCGTACGATCTATGTGGACGATTCTGTACATTCCTGCTGGTATGTGCACAGTGTACACGTTATAGGATATTGCAAACGGAAATGAGGGTCAAGCAAATTTAGAGGAAGTAGAAAAGTAGTGTCTTGTTTAGCAGAAAGGTAATTCAAGCTACCGTGCTAAGTGTAAAATTATAATTGCGCAGTTATCTGTCTAAAAATTACTGAAAAAATGATGCATACATTAACACGTTGACCGTGGTCATCCGTGATCGGCGCTTGTCTTCTTGGTGGGGCCCTGGTGGTCATCCGTGACCGGCGTTATTAAATTCTTTAGAATGATTAAAATAAGATGAATATCATCGATTAAAGAATTTGGAACAACGTAAATAACTAGAAAACATTGTGACCATTATAACCAGCGAGATACACGCACTATTGATAAGGATATGATTTTATTTAACCATATTACTTAATATTTTATCATCACATACTTAGAATTGTGAAAATTCTATTGTAGCCAGGGCAAAACATATAAAACTTGCGTGGCAGTCAACGTGTTAAAAACAATGTAATGGTTAGAAATCGTATCACATCATATACGGAAATCTTGAGATTAGATTTCGTATCCTTTATATAGAATTAAAGACAATCGTAGTTGATCGCTATCGCACATGCGCCGACGTTATATCCTTTACGCCGTTTTCCATCGAGCTTTCGGATGATGGAGAAGATCAACGCACGTAGTCAGTACGAAGTCAACGTCCAGAGATGTGTGGACATACGTCGCTCAAGCAGAGAAAGGAAGATACGGGGTGTCGAGAAAGGAGACGAGGAAGAGAATGTGTATATGCGCGCAGCTATGCGAGAGAGACCGACATAGAGATGGAAGTGAGGTCGAATAACAGGGTGCGCTCCGATCAACATTAATCACTATCCGAAGCGAGTAGATAGCCGTCGAATGCTCGCTTTCTAAAGCAAGGTGAAGGGGTGGCTGATAGATGGAGGTGATGAATGGCTCCGTGACGCAGAGCGATCCATCATCTCGGGTCCGACATCACGGGAGCTGCCTACCGCGAGAGCTAGCAGGAGAGATTTCGCGCGAGAGGTCACATCGGCTAATTCATCATCCGGTCCGTCGCGTACCCCCTCTACCCGACCCGCCTCCACCAAACCCCTTTGCCCCCACCCCCTCCATCCCTTCCTCCCTCTCTCTTCATCCACTACAGATGCCAACCCTTTCTTTTCCATCCACTTTCCTCACCTCATTCTCACCCCTTTGTTTTCGGTCTCGCTTGTTTTCGTGACTTTTCTTTACGCCGACAAGTTTCACGACTCACCTCGTGTTAGTCACGGAGAAACACTGAAAAGATACACCTTCTCTGCGCCGCTCTCTTCCAGAACACATCAACCAGTCATCGTTAACGTCGTTACTCTCCAACCGCAGTGTGATCGATGAAAACGATGAGACCGGTATCTGGAGTTACTGTCGAGATCACCCATCGTAATACTTATCAGCAAATGTATCTGATTGAATTCTGAACAACTGTTTGGCTCTCGCGATTTTTGTCGCCTCGTGCCTGCCGATTATGTAAATTCAGCGAACAGCAGTTTTATCTATGTTTTTAAACAGAAAATTTACTTCCTGCACTTTGCTTCTTTATCGTGCAAAGTTTCTCGATATTTTGGGATTTAATTGATAAAGCGTACGATCATATTTTTTGAATGAGTATTCAACGACGACATTTTGGAACCGATAACGACCGTATCTTATCAAGAGAAAATAAATAAGACAGTTGCGAATTTAAGTAATCCGCTTTATATTATAAATAAGTCCTTTATGCTTTGTTAAGCTACAGCAATTTCCTAGATACGCGTAGATTATTTATATATTGGTCCCTAACAAATATAGTGGTATCATATAATGTATCAAAAGGACGCGTGAAGAGTATTAACTATTGAATTTTTAGTAAGCGTTATAAGCATTAGTATCGCAATAGTGAATTGCATAGGAAATATAAACTGGAACATGTTTTCAACTGCACGCAGAGAATGTTTTCCAAGTACATCTCGCAGTAATATTTCTTCGTCAGTGAAACGGGCGTCGTTTACTTGACACTGCGTGATCGATGGAAATAATGTAGTAGCTGTTCAACCTTTGTTTCAAAATGCGTACACTACGCTAAGAAGAATGGTCTGATGCATGCTGTGAAAGTCGATGTCAAAACAGACATACGACGAGCAAAGTTAAGTGAAAAAACTAATGCAGATGCAATCATTTTATACATCACTTTAATTTCAAAATTAGGAATTTTAACACCAATGATTTTTTTACACGTAAGCGTTTCATAATTTTGATCGATGTAACACAATTACATGCAACATTAACAAGTATTATACGTATATCTCTTCTGTAATTTGATATAAACCACACTTACTGCAAGCAAAGAGGGCGGCTAACATTAATCATTATATTGCAATTTTACAATGTCATAATTATTAATTTATTAGGGAAGCTGGTAAAACTTATTCAGTTTTACTTTTCTTTCCAAGATATGATAATGTTTCTTGCATGGCTCGCGTATCATTTATTATGAAATATGCGCAACTGTTACAACAGAAGCAGAGAATTTATTTGTCGCACAGCGTATAAGACAATTGTTTCAAAAGAGACAGGAGTACTTGATATCACCGCAGTTAAATCGCTTTATACATAAACTGTGACTCACGCTCATGTCGAGTGTAAATGGGAGTAAAAGTTGAGGACAGTAAAATTCTGAGTCTTGAGACGCGTTTCCAATTGCAATAATTTTGTAATGCGTCTGCTTCTTCGTATTTATTTTACAACGATTCTCCTATATTTTAATTTGCACATGAATACATTGATTTCTGTAATTTCATTGCAAAAAATAATTTCTTTACATAACAAAATGTCAATACAAAGCTGACAAACGTAAAGACAAATTACAAAACTGAGTTTGCAACTCATAGTTTGAACTGGTTAGTCGATGTTTCAGCGTTCCCCGTCTCGAGGAATTCCCTGTTTGTGAAAATGAAATTTGTCAGGAAATAGATGCATTATTCTTTTGATCGCGACACCCAAAAATTCAATTTTATACGTCAAAAGCACGAACGTCGTAAAACCTTCAGCAAAGTTTGACCTATCGATTTCGCCTTCCAATTTCTGCCGAGGGAGATCGGCTGTAGCTTATAGATGAATTATAGTTGCTCTTTGCTGTCGCGCATTCAACGGTGATGTATGACTCGGCGGGAGATGGTAGGTAGAAAACAGCGACGATGTACGGCCTGTTAATAACAGCAAGAATGAACGAACGGCTGCACAGCGAGGTACACAGATGCCGCTGGTGGCTAGACCTCCTTTGTGTTTTATTACAAACGATACGTCAACTACGATATATGGGTTGCTTTTATCTGCGGCCTGTTATTGATGTGCTAAATTGTCTGTTCTGACTCGTAAGACGGGTCAGAATGTCTGAGAGATGTCGCTCAGGGATGTATTTCCGATGATAAAAAGATTTAGTAGATAATACGAAGGTTTCTTTCATCGAAATGATCGTCAATGAATAACTCAGAATGTATATGCGCATGCTTGTCGTTGATTATTGCATAAAAGCTTCTGACCTGAATACGAAAAGGCTGAACGTTTTTATAAAAAGCGGAGGCAAAAAGTAAATTGTGTTCGGTGTTTTTGAGAGAAAACATGTAAAATCGGACAATTCAATAGTCACGTTTGTTTCTACCTCATTATTCGCGCTCTCGTGTTTATTTCCCTTTGTCGAGATAAGCTTAAAGAGAGTAACAAGATGTGTTAAACCAAGATAGGCATTAATCGTGACGCGTACAGCTGATAAAGTTCAGATAAGTGACAATTTGAAACGTATCGTCTGATTGTTGAAAGCTAAACAGAATAGATTTAGGGACCTGTACTTCAAAAGGTCGTAATTCTTTGGCGTAACATACGATAGAGGGAATAATATACGGCAAATGATCATATTTTGATAATGATATCTACTAGTATCATGTCTAGTATCTACTAGTGTTTACTATCATTGGCATTGCAATTTTCCTCGATGTTGTCAAACTTATATGTCTTAATAGTTGAATGAACGCTAAGAAACAGTGAATCCCTCGCAAAACGTTTAACAAACATTGTGATAAGTCAAAAATACGAAGAATAGACGAAAACCAGTACCAAGATGAGACCAAGTTTCAGGGAAGAAATCTAAAGTAAAATAACTACTTCATATGTTGCCAAGTACTGCATACCGCTGATTACTGTACAAAGGTGAATATAGGATGTAGGAACACCAAGACTTAGGCTAGTCAAGTTGCTTCTACCCTTACAGAAAACACGCCACAATGCACCCAAAGCCACATTCTGTGTTCCTAGAGCTACAGCTTCTATAAGTCTGGCATTTCTATTAATTGGGCTTCGTATAACGTATTTTCGGGTGCGTTAATAGAAAGGAAGTGGTGTTCAGAAATCTATTGTTGGGACATTAAAAAAGCTCGTTCAACGACACTTCTCCGCTAGTGCTTCTCCACGTGCTATGTAATAATAAATGCAAAGCTATACAGTCACAGTTTACCGGCTTCTTTCAGCTTGCCATTTTGATACGAAATTTTCTTATTCTGCCACACTACAACCTACTTATATTCTTCTAACGTATCTATTACTTTTTCACTTTTGTTTCGAGGTAAAGTTGGTAGAGATGGACTGAAGAGATCATGCTCAACTCTTGTTCCTCACTCCGCCCCAGCTTGCAAGGAAAGCTCCCGAAGTGTTCGTCTCAGATTTTAATGAGCTTCTGCATGTTGATAGATCATGTTGTTACGGATCTCCCTATACATGGTTTTGAGAGTATATGGTCAATAGTTTAAACGATATTTAATGTAAAAGGAAACTCTGCGTAGCAACCTAGCGCCTAGCCTGCTCCACGCTCTTGTACTTGAAAGCACCTAACCCAACCTCTTATAGCAGAGTAGGTAAACCCTACCGAAACATTAACATTAAATATCTTCTGATATTTGCAATAGAAAAGACGAGGTGTTACCCTCATAGAAGTTTTGCCTCTCATTAAAACAAATATAATGCATCTAGAATTCCTGAATTTATAGAGATATGTAACTTTCTTAAGAACCTAAGAAATTCAAAATTTGTAACGCGTTTCAATTTTTACACTCATGTTTTATACACGTAGTAGACAAAAGTTTCGCGATTATTGCAGTATTATTGTCGCGGTGCCGTAGGTCGATCGAATTAAAGATCACGACCTTATTGTTTTTTTAAAGCACTTTAGTAAACTAGATGAACAATTCCTTAACGATGCGTATGTAACTGTAACGAATGTTATCGCTCCTGAGTACAGACTGCGGCAACGATTTCGCGTACTAACAGAAAGTCGTCGCCACGCATTTATGTTAGTAGCCAGGATCATCGCAACAGTTTGTGTATACCTTCGCTGGAAGTAAATGACTTTTCTTGTATGGAAGGAAATGGTTGTTCTTGCAGCGAAACGACCGTTTCTAAATAGAGTATAACAGTGTTTAGTAGCTGAAAGTAGCAGTTTTGAACATACGCTGTAAACAAAGCGAGTAAAAGGACAGAAAACTTCATCCTTGTTCGTTGCAACAGCATCTTCTTTTTTGTGACCTTGCACTGATTCAGGATTACTTGAAACTAGTGTTTTGTATTCGCCTTTTTCTGCTCTTTCATTATATTGGAACAAAAATATGGGGTTCCATTTAAAAGAATACAAGAGCGACCTGCAAATGAACATGAAAATTTTTGGTTGCACTATCATATTCTACATAAAAAACGATAAAAATGTTCCATTTTTTTCGCATCATATACCGTTTAGCAGTTATTTTAGGCGATAGAAATTGATAGATACCCCGTATAACATACACACGTACAAATAGTCATGTAAATATTATGCATAGTGGACGCTCAATTCTTACTAAAAGTCCTTATTTTAAAAAACGGGCACTTTCTTCGAACTGATGCCTGTTAAAACATGTGTTAGGGAGGCAAAATTGGGTGAACTAAACCGGGAATCGAACCCAGGACCTTCCGCTTTCCCACTAACAATAAGCTATCCAATCCACTACCGACTTCCTCTCCCTAAACCAGGACACTGAACGGCTGCCGCCTACACATGTTTCAAAAGTTATTTCAAATAAAAGGTTTATAACAACAAAATTTGAGTTGCTTTATAGGAATTGAACATTTCATTAATGTAAATCTAACATTTCAAATACAACCATGTAAATGTCTAATAAAGACTCATTCACAGATTTACTTTAATTTTCACAAAATTCTAAGATCACGACGGATTTCGTCAATTATTAATGTTTAATTATGAAACATTAAATACTAGTTTAACATGAAGAAGAACAAATCATACGTAGTTATATTTATTATTAAAACATCTGTTATCAAAATATTCACTTACTATTTTTCATGTAGTCCCCTTATTTGCTTAAATGTTTACATATTAAGTTTATTGAGGAAATGAAAGAAAGTTCACGTGACTAGTGCTTAGACATCTTCAAAAGCAGGCAATAGATTTTCGGCGTATAAAAAACGAACATTACTCCTCCTATGATACCAAACAGGATCTAATTCGATTAATTTTTAGTTACCAATACAGTAAGTATCCTTGAGCAGGGATGAAAACGAAAATATTCAATGCCTATACATAACAGACTTGTCTCACTCCTAATTCTCGTCTCATTTTCATCCTTGGTAAAACTTGGGACACAGTTTCGGGATAAATTGTTCAGTTTTGTCACAGAAGATCAGTGCTGGCTCTGAACAAGCTCTTCACCAAAGATTACAAGAATCAACATAAGTATTAAATAATTGTAGTAACTAACATCGACGAAATTGTTAATTACAAAAATATGTACCTATCACTGTCAGTTACTTTTAGTCGCTTTTAATTTAAAAAGTGAAAATTATAGTAACTGTATTTTTTATGTACAAAAGTGAACTGGTTATTGGTAGCAGCAACAATTCAGCATATCACACTGTCAAAAATATCAAGTAGCACTGGTCGCGAATGACGTGAAACGTAGCTGACACTGGTTTTCCTGAAATGTTCCGCACAGATTTATACGGTCGAAATCAACATTAATCCTGACACTTTATGATCAGGGATTAACGTCAACTATTACAAACCTCTAAATTAAACGCGATCTGTAACTTGAACCCAACCGTAGCAGATCAATAAAAACAAAATTATAGGTTTCAAGTAAATAAATTCTAATTAGTCGCTTAAATTTATGAGTAAACTGGCTACCGATAGTTGCAAAAAAAAATCTTTTACGACGGAATAACTAATTAGACAAAACTATAAGTCATAGTATCAAGAAGCTGCTTAAAATTCAGAGGCTACTAAATAACAAATATAATCTTTTTGAAAGGAAAGTTAATGAAAAAGATCAGTGTATTAATTTCGAATCATTGATCATCTAACAGATCATCTTACAATAATAAAAGAATATGACGTGTTCATCAAAATTTCTGGAAATCTGTAATCATCCATAAAATCTCAAATTATCGTCGACAGAATACTTCTTTTTCCGTTCAAATTTCAATAGCACTGTGCGAATGAAATACGTTTTTATATTAAGATATTGTTGTATAATTTGCATCATCATTAAACAAATTAAAATTTGTATTTAACTAAAAATTTGACGCTGCATGTTATACCACAGGTTTAATTCGGCAACATTCGAATTAACAATACGCCCATTTTCCTTGAGTCAAACGCATTAAAATCGCTTGAAAACCGACTACATAATGTTTAAAATAAATATTTGTATATGTGTGTGAATAATAAATTTCTTTCTGCAAACCTAATATGCGCTAACGTCTGGGCTAACGCTTTGTAAACTCTTTTATATCTATGTGAATGTGTTGCGTCATATTCAGAATAACATGATGGATGTACATTTACATTCTGTTTTAAACAATGGAACAGGATATCTAATAAGGAACTCACCCTAGTGACACATCTAGCTGGCAGAAAGATTTATCTGTATAGCGAGAATGTGACGTTCGCATGGACGATCGAAGATGACCGTGCGGGGAACGTCTGAAGATAGATTTACACATTTGTTTCAGACATTTTACGACCATCGCTGAATACCACGTTTGTGTCAAGTTAATAGTCTACGGTGGGAAGTTGGAGATTCAAAAATAATATAATGAGCAGCTGTTCGAAATATATTAAACGGAGGAGTAATAAAGCTGCGCCCCAAACTCTACGAAAGTCACGCACAGGATACGAACTTTTTGTAATTCTTGAAACACAACAATTAATGCCCACTGTAGTGTAGATTAAAATAAATCTCGGCCCCGTTCATCACTGTTCACGTTATTGAGAGCTTTAAGAAAAGACTGCAGAACGTGTAAATCTTTTGAGTTAAAAGGAGACGAGATTATAAAAAACGCACAATATATTTCAGTTCAAAAATAAAAATTAACAGATTTTTAAATAACTAAAACAATTATCTTATTTATTACCATAATATATCGTGTGTTCTGTTTATGCGAAAATATGTTTGTATCTCTATAATCAATTTCATTGTGAAAATAATTATTATAAAATAAAATAGTCTATTTCTATGATTAGTACATTCCAATTACTTGGTTGAGTATTTAGTCGATTACTTAATACTTGTTCCACCGAATTACAGATAAAAATTAATTAGTGTAAATTCTTCAAATCTTATCATCGTTACTGCTACTGTATGGATGCATATTATTAGGCTTTTTCATATCACATTGAATGCCGTGATAACGATGATATAATAAAGACAGATGTGGTTCCGCGTGTAAAAATGACTCAAAATTATAAAAAAAAAAATGAAGTACGCCCATACACAATTATGATTCAGTTCTGATATATTTTCATCATATACAATAAATAACATAAACATAATAAACAAAATGATATAAAATGCAATTATAATATATTCTGTGTTGTATCTGTATAAGTCTGTACTCAACGCATTATGAGTCCGTAAGTCCTAGTCAATATTTTCAATATTTTAAACAGTTAGCAATATTGACACATGGAATTACGGCACATGATATAAACGGTTATTTCAAACACCTAAAAAATTAGACGTGTCAGAATCAATTTTCGAGAAAACAATGTCCTATATTATAGAAATTTATTGTATAATTTCAACAAATCTTTTCCACACGGAAATCACATCTACCGTACCACCGTTCTTGTTTTTCTTTGTAAATTCATAGATTCTTAAGGATAACATTATAACTTTATAACGTTCATTTTCTAATCAGTGCATGTGTGTTCTTAAGCCTCGTTGCCTCTAGCACACAACTTCCGATATTTTTGGCGAGAGTGATGCGAGCGTCCCTGCAGATATGTCTGAGAGTGAAGCCAGCAAGTTCCGTTTGTTTGCGACATTTGATCTCAGGCGTGCCTACACGGACGCTCATATCACTCTGGCAAAAAATGTCACAAGTTGTTTACTAATATCCACAAGACTTTAGATCGACTGGCGGACGTACACATCACGTGGTTTCATAGATACGTGTGTATACGCATACATATTCTAGTTTGAACGGACGAGTCGCTAATTGAGATTCAGTGATGCACACAATGGCACCGAAATAACATGAATTCCAATCCGTGGAACGAGGCGGGAAGGCGAAATATGAGCAAATTATTCATCTGGACGATTAAAATTGCCGAATATTTCACTTTGCTGAGCCAACTGTGCCTGCCACCACCTGTCGTGGCACCCTGGCGATGGAAACGCCGTTTGAGAAGCAAAGCAAGTCTTCCCCCTCTACACGAGTCTAAAAACCATCAACCACCCACTACTCCTGTCTCTCTTCTTCATGTTTTCCTCTCACTTTCACCCTCTCTGTCTCCCTTTTTCCTCCTTCCGACTCTAGGCTTCAGATTTATGAGCCCCGCCTCGCAGAGCTGATATCCGAGAACTCGCGACCTGCTCCGTCCGTAATGAAAGAAATAAATTTACTTTCCTGGCTGCCCCGGGGATTGAGACCCACCGTAAGTGCGCACACACGAACTCCGTGCACCCTGGTGGTGCGAATTGGAAACCTGCATACCCTCTTCGGCTTTCGTCTCTCGCTCCTAGAACAGTCGGTTTTCTCCACTCTCAACTGTGTTTGTTTTCTATTCGTATATTATTTCGTATGAAGTGTACACGGTCGCCGACATGCTGTATCTGATAAAAGCGATTGCAAGAATGCCTCAGGTTTTGTAATTAAAAAAATAAACACAAGCTTTATAATCGAGTACACGCCTCCTAGGGTGAGTTGTTCGATTTCAAGAAATTTACGTAAAACCGGGAAACAATGAATTACTGTCAGGAAATAGGTGAACTCGTACAAAAAAAATCATTGGCTATACGTATCCCGACAAAGCTGCAAGAAATGAAGAAATTTTTTAAAATTAGATGAACGTTAGGCGGATATGGATGGTACGTAGAGCCTGTTAATAAATGTAACAAATCTTATGATTCCACAAACATTGTTTTTATTAAAGCGGTATGGAAACTCAACGATATTTACAATAGATATTTACAGTGCAAATAATGTGTATTATACAGTAAGTTTTCTTCAATAAAAATATTTTACATAATAGACGATGCAATTCGATTCTTTTTCAAACGAATTCAAAAGCTCATTAAAGATTTGCTTACAACAGTCGCATTTAGAAATTTAGGAAATAATTTCCGTAATTCTCTCCCGGTTTATAGATATCTTCACACCCTTTTTTTTGTATAAACGATGCAAATAAATTAAATGTTGTATTTTCCCATAGAAATAGCTTAGATACCGTCGTAAATATTATATTTTTATTATTTCGTCGAAAAAATAGCATAATATCACAGTTATATCGTGGACATAGAACATGCACGACTGTCCGAAGATGCGCGTTACCGAGCGCATTGCCGTAGAGGGTCGCGGTTACTAGATTGTGACACACGCGTTTTACGATCTGCACGGGTAACACAGTATTTTTTTTCGCGAGATTTAATACGTCACTCTAAGCACATTCGGAAAATATGCGAGCATTGCTCTTTTTTTATGTGGAATCATAGAGCACGGAAAATTTTTAATGTGTGTAATTTTCTTTTTTTACGAACTATTCACAGGTCGACCACATTCTTGGCAAATATTGAAACATCTTACACACTACTGTACCGTGTCAAAACATTTCTACGGACTCGAAGACTCAAGGATTTAATCCGTGATGTACATGTTCTTCCCTATGCAATAGTCAAATATTAGGAGGTACATTAATGTAAGAGTTGTGCAAAGAATTATGTCGCGATGAAACGTTAAATCGTCAAGATATCTTTATAAATTTTAATTTGAATCTTGAATTTATACACACATATATGTATATATACACATAATTTTTTAAATAAATTTATATTATACACGTTTAATTATTTACACAACAATTTGTCAAAGTTCCATTTCCATGGCCTTCTATTTTACACTATTACGCACTGTACACTGATCGTTTTTGCACCAAATATTCTTTTAGGGATGTACAGCAGCACCGATCCTTTGGCCATAGATCGCGTACGGTGAATAGTAAGGTCCCAATGCGTTGAAAGCACTGTAAGGCGAAGCGGCAAGTGAAGCCGGAAGAGGTCCCGTCGGCGGCTTTCCATACGGATGATATCTAGCACTCAGCGGACTCAAAGAAGGCGCCGGATAAGATCCACCGCTTGCTCGGTGAAGAGCTGCCGTCGGTGAAAGCAGAGGATGTGGATGTGGATTACTAAGAAGCGCAGCCGAAGGTGCGTGATCGCCACTTGTCAAGCTGGTATGACTTCGGAGGTGTTGCAGAAGCTCTTCCGATGTGGTAAATCGCTTCCCACAGTAGGAATCGCCAGCGATCCAGTTGCAAACATATGGTCTACCGCCGGCTAATGTGGACGGGTACGAGAGCGACGGAGGAGCCATCGGACCTAACGACGATAACGCCATTGCCAGACCGTATTTTTGATGATCACACTGCGTGCATCCACTGGGACAAGTCCCGGTTCCCATCATTAATTGCGCGCTGTGCATACTATATTGGCAACCGGTGCAGTATGGATCCTTGCAAACTGGCACCAGAGCTTCTCCGCCTGCGGGGGTTTTGACACGAGCATAACTCAGGTACGGATTTCCACTTGTCGGAGTAGCTGATGGATAGCCCAAGAGAGCCGCCGCAGCGGCGTGATGGTGAGAAAAAGGAGATGCGCCGGCGAAAGGCGGTCTGAATGCAGGGTTTTCAGCCAAGCCAGGTGGACAGCAAAGCGGATTGCCAGAAAATCCGGGAAGACCAGGTTTGTATGCGCCCAGGTTTGAATCCTTTGCATGAGTGCCAGAAAGAATCTCCATTCCAGATCTGATGATTGGACTGGTACCATTACTATTGTTTCGCGGAGATCCATCAGTTTTTTCACGATCCGCCGGTGTCTTTCGGTCAGTGCTCGGAGAACTTGTCGGTGCTTGACTCGCGGGCGACACGGACTTTCGCCCGACGGGTGTCCGATTTCCCGACGATTTTTTCTCCGAGTGGTTATTGTCACTGACACTCACAATATCCTGGCCACTAACACTGTGAACACTTGCTTTTGATGCTGGTCTACTTTCATCAGTAGATTTCTTCGAAACAACATTTGTTTCGTACGGTTTGAAAGCCAACGACTTTCCGTCCGACGGACTGCTGCGCGTACTCCGTTCCAATTTTGCGGCTGGCGGAGATTTTGCATTCGTACCGGCACTCATGCCCTTCGAAGTTTTGTCCAGTGGAGAAATTAACGGCTTTGTTGGAGAATCAGCACCAATTTGACTGCATGTTTGTGCCAGTAACGCTAAGGGACTCTTCTTCGCATCCAACTGTAAAATAAAATTTCAAAACGTTATAAAATGTCTAAATTTTACTAGATTGCATTAAAAGTATCAGAAATATCGAGTTCAAGACATTGTTTAGAAGACACGAGAGAAAACACGGTGAGAAAAGTTGGTGTGTCGTGACCCGTCGGACAACGGCAAATGGAATGTGCGCCGTCGGAAGACGGCAAATGGGAAAAATAATGACTATTTATGTAGTATACTTACTCGAATAATCATAAATTTCTATTATTCACTTCACTTTACATTTATAACTTGACAGAAGCTCAATGAAAAAGTTAATTATCCTTCTTTTGACGCTTTTCAGTACGCGCTCGTGTTTGGCCACATTTTGACTGGGTTTCTTACTGAAAATATGTCTAAAAGAACGTATACTAACCGTAGTTGGAAGCGGAGAAAGATAATCCGGTTGTAAATACTGATTGTGTCCAGTAGTCAGCATACCGCCTTCCTCTAGCACAACCATTTGGTTTTTCACTTGTAGAGATAATCACTGCACAAAATTACAGGTATATTCCCATAAAGTCACGAAAATAATAAACGAATACTTGTTGGTAGACGTTTTGACGTTGTAGCACGATTTCAGTATGCGTATGGCTCGATCGATCCTTCCGCAGCGCGAAACGAGTAAAGACAAACGACGCACATCGAGCGGAATCCAGGAAAATAGTGGCACCGCTCGACGGAGCTGTTCACTGCACGGAGTGGAATGCGATCGCAGCGCCGTCTAGCGACACGAGATACTATCTCTTCCCCTCCTTCTTCGGCAAGCCGGGGTGTATAACCTGTCCTCTCCTGTCATCCCCACCACTGCTGTTCAGAGGATTATGGTGGGAGAATTGCGGTGGGGTTTGGCCCTGTGTGGGGTGTGGGAAGGCATTCTAATTCAACACGCCACCCATGATGTTGGCCCGACGATGACAGCTCCCATCCCGGCTTTGATATTTCACCGCTTTTACAGCCGTCCATCCCCCTCCCGACCGTTCTCCTCTTCCATCCCTTGCTCTCCACACCCCTTCCCATGTGCCAACCATAGCTACCTCGACGCGGAACCATCCCTGCCACCACGGCAACCCGATATTTTATACCGTGAAACCTGTCTGTCTCTCCGACCGGCCCCGCTTAATAAGCAGCTTTCAAAATAGAAATGTAATGGGCTGGTGGGGAAGGGAATGTCGGGTGATTGATTGCTCGCTCAGCGACTTACCGACTTGCCACAGCCCACGGGGTAACGAATGACAGCCACTTAAGCGCTGTTTGCCTAGTTTTGTAAAAGCGTTTTAATTATCGCTCCAACCGCACCTCGACTTCGTCGTGCATCGAGTCACCGGATACTAAACGTTTCGTGCTACTGATCTCCCTTTACTTCCGTATTATTTCAGGATGACGCTGTTCCGCAACGGAATACGCATTCCAAAAATGCATGTTTCCACAAAACTCATTATACATTTCGACGAAGTATATTTTTACTTTTACTACGAAGCTATTCGAAACGTTTCGTAACATTTTCGAGAACGCGAAAACGTCTGTTACGATTAACGTGAATTGCATTATTTCGTCTTTCGTTACTGGCTCTTGCCATGAATAGTTTCTCGAACACGGTACAGCCTTAGGCAGTGTGTTAAACGTTATCATATCAGTCAGTTCATTATTTATTAAACAAATGCTTTCCTTCTGACTATTACAAACTGCCTTCGAAATCTCATTCCAGAAAGTATGTACATATTTAAACAAATAAAGCACCTGAAACATTCGTACGTTCAGCATGTCTTTCCATTAAAAGCTACGCATCTTGAGTGTAACACCTGCAAAATACGACAATTAAAAATCTTGTATATTAGCAACGTTGGAGCTCGAACGTTCTGTGCGGTTAGGAGATTATGGTCGTTTCACTTACTACGACTCAAGTAAGATAAAGCGATCGATGAAGTAGCTATATTACAGAGTACTTCCAACGAATTATGACAACATCTATGCGGTGTATACGCACACCGCATACCCGCGGTAAGCAATAATTAGCTCGGGAAGCATTTCGCGTTAGAATGTAACTGAATAGTATCTAAGAAATGTACATAGGTATGCACAGAGTATGTCAATTGTATTTTAAGTTTAAATTTACCCTATGTTTGTAGCGTACACGCACTCTAAACTACATTTTTCGGACTTACACGTACAAAATATCACCTTAAGAATTCTACCTGTACTCCGTTTTGAAAGATGCGTTAAACTATCTTTAATAATGAATACTAAATATGTTAAAAAGTGATTGATAATACATATTAAGGATTACCTTAAGCCTTATAGGTATTGCTACATTATCACTAATTTTCTTTAAGTTTTTTCTTAATATTATGTATTAGTTATATGTTTAATTACCATTTTAAAGTTTGATAAAAAGATATAACGACAAAATAAAATGAAATAGCAATTAGAGTCTGTCAGCAAATACGTCTGCAAGTGACATCACAGAATTTTTAACTTTTAATGAAAATTTGCGAAGGAGAGAATTTCTCTGTCGTATAATGCGTTCCAGATGAAATAAAGGAGCTTGCTATATATGTAGTTCTACTTCTATAGAACATCTTTGTATCAACGTTCGTCTTTTTGTTTTTCTTCCTCACCCTAGCTTCACTGTTCTGTGGAGGTATAGCGCCGTTAATACTCCAATGGCAAGTCTTTGACGTTTTGACACTGACGGATGAGTTTACGGCTAATATAGTTCTCTTTCATCTCCGGCGCTCCTTCAGCCCTCGTTTTGGAGATTTCAAAACGACAGCTTCCAGACGGCTAAAGATTTAGCTTTGATCTGTTATTGATGGCTTCACGGACACAAGCAACATTTCAAAACAAAATGTACCTACTGTTTAATACATATAATACAATCGAAGTATTTATCTGCAAAGCTGAAACGTTTATTGTAACATTATAATAAATGTTTTACTCCTTGAGACATTTGCCTCAATGATTTTCTAAATGCTGTTATATTTCTAAACTTAAATGGTAACATACATGTATGTCTTTTGTACATGTAACCTTCCATCCAGGAATTTACAGAAAGCAAAATGTAGAAATTAACTCAATAAATAAATATGTACAAGCAAAATATTCGAGTAAGTGCCTCCGTACATTCACATTTAGGTACTTTATTTGATATTCTAACGCAATTACGGTCTAAAAAATAGAATTCAGCGCTTGTACTTAGATTTTTTGTATCGAGAATTTGTCGCACGAACATTCGTACATCTGATATAAGTTATACGACGCAATAAAACCAGGCATGTCAAAATTTACTGCTTTTAGTATGCCTTTGAGCAATTAGCACATCGGAGCAAGATGTATGCTCTACAAGTAATGTCGATTGACGTGTTATTCATAAAATGTACACGGACTAGGTAATATAATAAACAAGGTAGTATTGGTTCGCTCTTTGTAAATACTGAACGACCCACCGTATTCTGGACAGTTTGTTATGACAGGGTAATAATGTTCGATGCCATTGGTAACCTGGATTAGGACTCTAGTTATATACCTCAATAAGGGTCAAAGAACCCAGCCGGACAGAAAGCTGTAAAAGTTTTTAGACACTCTATTGTAAAAATTTCAAACAACATAAGAGCCTTGCATTGTACAATAGTTCGAGTGTCATTTTGTAGATTATGATATTTCATTAAGGTGCGTTAATGAAAGGAACACTAAATAACTTTTATGGCTTTCATTTTAATATAAAAAGGTTAAACAAAATTAAATTAGGATATATCAACGTTTAATTTACAATTCTACTACTGTATATAATTTATTAACTAAACGCTGTTATTTATTGTAATACTCCGTATTACAAATCAGAAGTTTATCTTTGAATATTTGTGTTTAAATTAAGAAGTATAGGATTTCATTTATACCAATTTGATGAAAATTCATTTAATTTAATAATGACTCTAAAGGCAATGGAGCAGTTTAAACTGGAATGTACACATTCGGTGTGAAATGGTTGCGTTTCGACCAATTGTTAACAATTTTACAAAATTTCAACGTACATTTTAATTGCATCATAAAAGTCGTTTGTGTTAGAAAACTAAAATTTTACACAAATCACTTTCTAAAGATTACTAGTAAATACTGTAAATTTAAAAAAGAATTCATAACTATAGTGACAAATCTTATACATATTCATATATGTATGTATACAGGGTGAGTCACGCAATTGTAACGGTTTATAACTCGAGTTTGGTTCGAGATAAAAAAAAGTTGTAGAAGAAAAAGTTGAATGGTATAAGAACGTCTATTTTTCCATAAGTTAGTAGTTTTTTTTATATGTGCAACCATGCGCCTTAAAAATGCAAATGCATTATATTTTTTAAATGGAAATATATATTTTTTCACGTGGATCCATTCTTCAGAACATTCTGCATAAAAAAGTATTAGGGTACAATGTTAAAAAAATCTATGTTTCGACAGATATTTCGACAGATGTTCCATCTTGAAATAACAAGCATTTAGCGAATCGTTTAATTATTTTTTTCATTAAAGAAGCAATGTGATTGCTAGTAAAATTCGAACAATGTTTTTATGCAGAATGTTCCAAAGAATCGACCCAGGGAAAAAAATATTCATTTCTACTTAGGAAAACAATGCATTTGCATTTTTCAGGCGCATCGTTGCACTTACAAAAAAATAGACATTCTTACACGATTCAACTTTCTCTTCTGCAACGTTTTTTATCTCGAACCCAACTCGAGTTATAAACCGTTCCAATTGCATGACTCACCCTATATGTATATAATGCAATTGATTTTCATATTGTTAAGCATTAAGCTAGAAAATGTAACTGCTTTAAAACTGCGCAACGATTACGAAGTGTGAAATGTATAATTGGTGCTCCGATTCGAATCAAACATCAAACCGCAATATTTTGTGTCGTGTTCGTCAAAATATAACAATGGTTCGGTAATACTTCTGGATGGTTGTCCTTCATGATGTATTGTGACCGTACGAATTCGCTTCGGGGACATACTAGAACGCTGCATAACAGTGTAAAAATGCTGACAAGCGGATAATAAAGGAGGCAGTCAGTCACTTTGAGAGATGGTGCGGAACAAAGAGGGTGAAGTAAAGAAGACGAGGGGAACCCGGGGAAAAGTTGCTGCGTGAACCGTGAAAGGGAAAAAGATGGATGAACGCAAACGCAGTTGGCATGCACAGAGAAGAAACAGAATTTGCGGCTGGTAATAAATCATAACAGTTTTCTTTCTCTCCCTTCTCCGCACGCTTTGCTCCTTATACACCAAACCCAAAGTGTGAAATGACAAGGGGGCACTACGTGATTCTGTACATATCGTTGGATCTGAATACAACCTATTTTGTATTAACTGCTGTACGAAATATGACCTACCCAACGTACTTTGGCATTTGTACCTTGGAAACGTCTACTCACCGTTTTCCTGCTTCACAATCCGTTCTTATTGCAAATGTTACTCCTGTACCTCATCATCATCATCAGAAGGTTTTCCACGTATTATTCTCTCCGCAAATAGTAGGACTGCTGCCTGTATAATAAGTACGCCGTTTAAATCGTACCCAACGTATCGAATCTAACAAGACATAGGTCTGCAACACTCAAGCCAGTTTAGTAGCTTGTCAATTCAGCTTACAAGTGGACAAGATCAACATTTCAACCATCAAGTATTCTACGCATGATTAACAAAAAAATGTAAAATTTTCTCCGTAAATACCATTCTATTTTTGTGGAGACGCTGCTTGCCTGTCAGCATGCAATGTCGAGTATTCGTAAGAGATACAAATATAAATGTCATTGTGGTTGTAAAAAAAACTATTCGATACAACATTATATAGCGTGGACGATGATAATGATGATAAAGGTCGAACAAAAGTAACAATAATATTGCTATGTGCAACTGACGTGAAATTATTTCTGGTACCGCATTTCATTAGCATGATTATGAAAATGATCTTGTCGTCTAGATACCGACAGTGTGACAATCAATACATTGACCAAGACAAGGAAAGAAAAAAAATATGTGAGGCAATAATAATAACAGGGGGCGAGATGGAGACGTAGACAGAAATACGAAGCTGGTGCAGCGCAGACAACACGGCAAAGGCCTCGTTGCCTCATGTTTAAATCAGCGATAACGAGAAGCCTCGGTGACATATGTCACTGTCGCTGTCAGCCGGCTACACAATCAATATAATCACCCACCCGTCCGTTCGTTCGTTCGTCTGTTCATCCGTCTGTCCGCTTGCTAGCTTGCTCTCAGCTTGCCTGCCCGCCTGCCTGCCTGCTTTTCAACCTTCACGTGCATAGACTGTATTCCACCCGATAATGTATTCGGTACGTGACTTCGTATTCGACAAATACAAGAGTGTCTTCAGTTCAATCCGACGACGCAGTCGCGATCCAGACCAACCATCGCTGCCAACTATTTTTGTTGTCATCCAAAAGTCACCCGCTTTTACAGAAAAATGATTTGCCTAATAGTATGCTTTTTTTTTCTTACGAACAACCTCTTCGGTCAATTTGTTGTTACGATTCTGCTAAAACTGCGTTATGCGACCCTTCCTCTTTCTTTATTATATTTTATACGTTTACTTTTATAATATTGTTGCTTACATTTGAATTAACAGATCAGATTCCTTCACAAGTTTTATCGCCACGTATATCTATTTTTCCATTTACATAACAACTATCAAATAATTTCTGATAAAAGACCTATACTGTTAGTTGTATTAAAATTAATAATTTATTGTATAATTATTTGATCATACTCTGTCAATTATTTACAAAAATTTGTTTCACGAATATTTGGCTTTGCATCGAATGTTTATAATTGATATTCTATTATTGTTAATTACTTCCTGACTATGTAACAGGTCGATTAAGAAAATAATACAAGTACGAGTGAAAATGATGAAATTCTGATGTGTAATTATAGTTTTAATTCATGCAGATGTACGTAAGTAAGCAGCTCGGGTTAATAAGCAGATCGTTTAATTGACTCGAATAACAACTTAATTGAGACGGCTGACGAAATGACAGATTGTCAATCGTCTCTGTGCTCCGTCAACACTGCACACGTTTGACCAAATAGCTTTATCAGTGTCAATCGGTAATGGCGGCTTATCGATTGAACAACTTGTTGGAAATACACACAGTATCGTTCGTTTATAAATAATATTTACAAGAATGTACCATGACATATAATTATCAACAACGTGTCTTGAGGTAAATAAGGGAAAGATAAACATCATGTATGTTATAAATGGGTATCAATTACAAAATTGAAACCTTATATACTATGAGAAAAGCATTCAGTTCGCTACCAAGAAAACTTTAATCACTTTGTTTACGCTAAGTAATTAACGCCATAATTGGATCTATTACATTAGCAAATACGTACATGTGTTGGTAGATACTGACGTGTCACATGTATATAAATACACTCGTGAGCATCCCAGGCGTCTCAGTTAAAAAGCGATGTAGGAGAAGTTGCCTTCCCACCATTCGTCTGACTCGCTTTTGTTTCTTACATGCGAAGACAAGAGCATTGCTTTCCGCCGCCGTGCGAATAAGAGTGAGTTAGGCGAGCGGAGGGATGGCTCCTTCTCCTACACCGCTTTTTAACCGAGACACCTAGGATGCTCGTCACTGTACGTATACGCATACAATTATTGGATCATTTAATGCCAATTTTAATGTGCCATAAATCATTATTAACCTTGATTGTCTGAAGCACAAAAGTCTGTTTATACGTTTATAAATGCAAATGAAGTGAGGTAAAACACAAAGTGTGAAGACATAAATCATACTCAACCACGCTCACAGGTTCAATGCTTATGTAAATTATGTTAGTTTATGTAATGCCAGTTAGACTAGCGTTACTAAACGCAGCAAGGATGTTGCACACACGGTGGAGACAATCAAATTTTATACTTCGTTAATAACGAGGGAATATTTTGCGTTTGATACATTTATTTTCTTATTGTGTGAATTTTTAATATTAAAGTCAAAACTAATATGTGTGCATGGTAATCTAAAAATGTACAAGGTGGCATGCTTGGAAGTAAATCGAAAACGTAACATTATTTTCATTGGTGCGTCCTTTTTAAAAAGGTAGATTTTGAAAATTTATTAAGTACAAGCACAATTTAATTCAACTTAATTCATAATTTACTATTTTTTTATGTTTCAAATTTTTAAATTTTTTAATGAAACGTTGAGAAGGAATTGTTCGACTTTCAACCGTACTGGCAAAATCAGTATATTAATAAACACTAACAAATATATATATAATAAGTACCAGTTATGTGTACATTAGTCAAGTTATACTTAAATATCTGCGACAAATTTTTATTTTATAAAAAGTGTACTCGCATATGTATGTACGTATAATTTTCCGACCAATTTTTTAACTATATTTTCTTAAATTTTCGATATATTTTTACGTAAAAAATTACCTCCTTTTTCTCCCCCTGTTTCGAATTATTCTGTACTTTTATTCTTTTTGTAAATTCTTGTTTGATGCAGACTTTATTATCATTTACTTTCGTTTTATGTTTACATTGATTGCCGTTGGCAAGAATTTTAATCTCTTACATTATAGTATTCGCAATTTTTTTACTAAAATTTATGTCTCTTTGCATAAAACTATTTCAGCGATCTGTGGAAAGATCCATTCACTAGGTAACAATATGATAGTTCAAACTGTCGAATCAATGAATTAGTCTCGAATGCCACTGTGTCGCACCTGACGAAAAAAGCATCATTCGAAAGAAAGTCTCAGGTATACCAAATTTATTATAGGTACCGTGCACCGCCATCCCCCGATCGTTACACCAAACTATACCCTGGGGATCATATTTTATGTTTTAATCTCTCCATTGTTCCAGGTATAACGGAGTTTAGAAGGAAAAATAATGCCTACTCGGAACACACAATGCTGTTGGCCATAAAACACCAATGTCGGGTTACCCAGCCAATGCGCAGGCGTGCACGACCTGCATTTTTATGTCCGTCGCCAGATCCGTACACAGATTTTCTCGAAAACGTCGGATAAAAACGCAGACAAAGGCAAGAAATATATAAAACGCAATATTACAATGCGTCAGACTACGATTTGCAAATTTGCAGTATCGTGTAAATGATTTCTCAGTAGTTTCTATTTTTCTTCTTCTACTCTAGCTCTCTCTATACGTAAATTACGATAGCATTGCTATGCAATTTATTGTAGAAATACTATTTACACATAGCCACGCTCTGTTTCATTGCGTATAATTTCAACCATTTAATCGATACTAACACGAAGGAAACATTATATTTATTAAATTGTGCTTTATATAAATCACATTAAGGGGAAAACAAGGAATGTCACAAAACAGTTCCAGTGAGAAAATTAATTTTTAATAATTTAGTGCATCAGTAAATAAACAAGGTCCAATGAATATAACTGTATTGTTCACGACATGAAATTATACTCTAATTAGGCGACAGAAAAAAAATGATCGAAAATATGATTGTTTTACATTATTCTAATTTTTCTTTCAAGTTGAACACTGCAGAATAAAAATAGATACTCTGTTCTTTCCCCTGATCCTTCATATGAAGACAGCGTTAACAGTAACATTCCTATGAACAATTTTCGGAGTAAATGAAAATATTTACTGTACAGACGATAAGGTGTTAATATTGTTGTAAATATCAACTTCTACTAACCCTTATCTGTTGACGTGCTATTCTGTTACATAACCAGTGATGTTGGATCATTCAGACCCTGGAATTAAATTGTCAATAATTGGTGACGTATAGTCAATACGACTCTGTAAAAACTTTGAATATGGATAAATCGAAAAACACAAAATAATAAACACGTGCAATTCCTCAGGTCGTTTAAAGCGTACTAACATGAGGGTACTTACAATGACAAGTCAGTGCAAAGTATAAATGGAGTGGAAGCAACCAAAACAAAATGTACAGGGTCATATTGACCCTACGTCACCAGTTGAGGGTTAAGCAAAACTGTAATAAACATTTTGGACAACAAGTCCCTTATAAGTATTAGCAAATGCAATTGCATTCTTAATATAACAATTCAAATCATTTTTAAAATTTATAGGAATATTACTACAATCAGAAACCATACATTCGACGCGAGCGTAATTGTGTCCTGCAGACTTAATGTTTAGTGACTTTCCTTGGCATATCCGTGCACGCAGTAAAACTTATTCAATGTTTACCTACTTTCAGTCGGCTTTATAGAAGATCGTCCATAATCGGATGTGTAACTTTAGTCTGCTCCAATGTGTGTCATTTCAGATACGATAATGGCATTGCTTTCCATAAATCAATCCAGGATAGATTGCATCAGGTGTTCGCGCAAGGAGTGAACTTAGAATTAGGGATATCGGTACCCGCAATTTGGTAATTTTATTTCCGAAACGCCGGCATTCGGTGCCTTCTATTTATATGGCGCCTCAAATCGTTGCGAAGATTAACATATCTCATGCCTTAAGGGTTCTTTGTGTGACGTTACGTCGCTCTTCTATGACTAATTCCCTCGTTTCCTGATCGAGTTCGTTCTTTACTGCGACCTGACTAGAATTATCAGGGACGGCACCCTGCCATTATTGTTATACCAACCATCTCTTTCGGAACAAGTCCCGGGGCCGATAATTAGTTCAGACCAAATGGCCCAACGGCCACAACGTAATGACAATGCCGAGGCAACGGACGTTCCACTGAAATCATGTTATTAAAATAGGAGTTCTAATAATACGTTCTTGCCTGATATCCAATGGTTGGGACGCCTAGGAAAGGCCGCCCTAAGACACTTTGCCGCCAACGTTTTTATACGTGCTGCGGCTTCTAATTTCAGCATGCGATTTTTTTATCCTGATGCACTAATGTCCGTTCGTTTTTCGGTATAATATCCATTACCTGCTCATTATTTTTAATCGTAACGAGATAGACAGAGTAGACTTTATGCACAATTCTAACTCAAGTAAAAGTGGTATCAACCATGGTGTACCGGATTAAAGATTTCTATATAGCTGCGAACCGATAAATTGCTCTGTGCATCGACGATGCTGAAGGAAGTAAGTACCTGTAAATAACTATTTGCAAGAAAATTGTTATGTTTTCTATACTATGTAATTTATTAACAGTGTGTTGAAACGTCGGACCGTTGCTCTCCCCATACAGGGTGAGCCACATAACTTGTCCACCCTGAATAACTTCTAAAGTATGTGTTCTACAAAAAAATGTTTTATATTGAAATTGCACGGTATAGAAGAAAACATATGATGCTGAAACGATTTTTGTAAATAACACATTTGTTTACGAGATGTCACGGTGACCTTGAATTTTTTAAATGGAATGCGTACCGCTTTGTATAAAAATTTAAAAGAGCAGTGAATTTTCTACAAGAAAGTATTAAGCTTTATTTATCCTAAACCTAATAGTTTGCAAGATATTTGCAAAAACGATGTTCATGGTCTCACTCACCCTGTATATAAAAGTAATTTGTAGGCATTTAACAATGGTATCATCGCTCATACGTTTGAACTAATACACTGTTCCATAGTTTTCTATGTAATTAAAACGCTTCGTTTCTGGGAGTCTCTTATCGACCTTTGCAATAGGTAATGACAAACATTTAGTTTAAGGAATCAACTAATGAATTCTTATATTTATATTGTTTCCAACAAAAAGTTTATTTTGAACATCGAATATACATTTAAACTGTTCATAATTTTTGTTACCTTTTATACAGGTTTATTTCTGACAAATTTACCTACTCCAAACAAGGTTTCAATCAACATATTGCATAAAAAGTGACATATTACGAACTTAATATGATAACAATTTATTAAAAAATACTATCTTTTTATTTCTATTGAACAATCTAACTATGGTAAAGCTGAAAAACATCTACATATAATTCTATTTTTTCTGTTTTAATATTTTCATAACATATAACACAAACAAATTGTAACTAATGACCTTATTAGAAACTAAATTCGTTTTTTCACTTCTTTTTCACTGAATTTTTCATTTACACAGTAATACGAAAACTACTTTAGAAACTAAAGAAGGGTTAATCATTTCATTGCTATGTAGTACGTTTTATTTTTATTATAATGAATATTGCAAAGTTCTTGACTCTAGCAATAGGTATAACTTGACAATTTATACCTAGGTCTTTTAGGCGGAACATATTAGTTTATGACGAATCCCTTCACCGTTCGCATTCCGTTTACACGTTCTCCTGAATTTTCAGCTGACTTGAAATAAAAGAATACTAATGACGATGATGTGTTAGTAATCTGTCGTGAATGTACAAGGTCCTTCCGTACAATACAGAATGAAATCATAAAATTTTGTCTTCTCTATTTTATATAACAAAGGAAGTTTTGTCAAAAAGTAACCGTATTCGGTAAAGATTTACAAATTTTATATCGCAATCTTCTAGTAATAGAATTCATTATTATATAACACAAAATAGTTCATACGAATTTGCGTTTGATCACATTTTCAACCCTGTAAATGTTAGCCATCGATTAAAAGCCGTCTCATTAATATTAGGTTGAGTCATAAATAATTTCCGACACATAACAGATTTTTTCTTTGTAAAAATTCAAATCGTTTATCTATGCTACTGATTTTTGCTTCATAGATAGATGAGGGTAAGGATCCCTGAAACGTAGACATGCTGCAGAAGCAACAGTGATCATCCTGTAATAAATCATGAACAAATTTTAGAAGTCAAATCGGAAGTTATTTACGACTCTATCCTATAATATTAAAAAAAAAACGAGACGCTCATTCTTCACATGATTCATCTGTTATGTTATACATGAACAGTATGATATACTGTCGTTGCATGAAGGTTAGTTTCTTACTGAGTGTCATGCTCCTTTTACAGTTATTACTTTTTTTCTCGAATTTTGTACCACATCATTATACGCTTCTTGTTACCTTCGAGTTGCAAGCGTAAGCAAATGCCAATGGAATTACAACATTTCGACTTGCAATGAATACGTTTACATGTATGTTGTGTTTAAGACACGAATATATTCGTCAAATAATTGGAAACAGTATAAAACTGTTCGTTTTGTTCGTTTTATGTAGATTATTACAGAAATAAGTTTACACGGCTATTAGGAGGTACACCCACGCCCATAAGTCACCGGACACATGCTCAGTTTCAAAAAAATTATTATTAAAACGTGAATACAATATATTGGCTTGATTGTATTATTTTATGTTGTTATATGTTTAACTATTTTACGTTAATATAGTACCTGAATATGATATTAATAATATGCACGATTAATTTGAATAAATATTTGAAAAAACAAGACTCTGCGTGTAAGTATGTTTCTAATGCATTTCTAACTCGGTTAGACGATAATGTCTACACACTTTTCGTTTGTTTTGGAAGTTTTGCCCAAAGTCAAAGAAAGATTTATGGAAGAAGTTAGACAAAGATCAGAAAGGAATTAGCTCCGAAATATTAAAACCTTTGATCGAAAGAATGCAGCTATTAGTTCAAGTGGTTATATAAGATTAATTACTTACCCTTGGTAAGATTTTTGACATATGATTCGAATTACATATTCTCTACATTATAAACAATTAACAGGTGCTAACTTTGTTTCATAATTTAGGACATTTCATACTGTAAAATCGTTCACTTCCTAATTTTACTAATTGTAAGTGTCCGGTGACTTGTGGACGGCAGTGTACCTAGAGTGTAGAAAAGATTTAAAAATGAATATGTAAATAATTAATATAGCAGTAATACCGTTCCACTTGAAGGGAAACGCGAATGTAGTACGTCTCTTTCGACTTCGCTCGTCATCAGAATTTCGGAAGAGTCGGGTGTAATCGGAGACGACGTCTCGTCTCCTACAGTAGGAGAAGTCTTGGCGTCTCGTCACTCGGCCGTCTGCTTTCAACACGACGCCTGTCTGTCATCCGACGCTAGACGTTGCCTCCCGCGCTCTCGGCCATATGTTGACTCTCCACGCCCGAGAAATCACTGGAACATGAAAACCTATTGTGACAATCGATCCTAACTGTTTCACGCTATTCGCTGATGGGAAACACGACGTGCTTATTATGCGAATTAATTGACCAAACTCCCGGTTGCTTCCCTTTCATGCCCTTACGCGTGTTTGAAACTAAAGACCGGAACATCCAAAACCTTCAGAAGGAAATTTCGCGATTCATCTTTTAACATATTGCCCATTTACTGCAACAACGTCACAACTCAAAAAGAAGGATTTTAGGGAAAACGAGTTTGAATGTTTCGAATCACTGCAATTTTATAAGAACGTCTGTCCTCGACAACGGTCCTCTCGTGGTGAGTTTTAGATCAGTTATGTCGTTCTACCGGTAGAAATTACAAACAAAAACAGTTATTTCTGTATCAATAACTTAAAAATGGCAAATTTTTAGTTGTGTCGCTGTTGCAGCAAATGAGCGATATGTGTTTCAAATAATTTTAGTATCAAATCGCTCGTTTATGACAGAAAATCCAACTCCGAATCGACCACATTTTTCGCAATAAACAAGTCGCTCGACCGGTTTCCGAAAATTCGACCATATATAGCTGTCGCTATGGCAATTTGAGCAAAACTTTAAATATTATCCTGTCATCGAACAAGTAACGTCCTTTCTTATGCGCCGAAGACTATTATCTACATTTTATGATGACAACATTTACTCGTTTCAGGTTCGAAGAAGTGGCGAAGATGAGTCTTCAGCAGTGGACCAGTCACTGCTATATTTATCAAAGAGGAAAACATTAAATATATTAGAAAGCATATGAAATGATGAATACTATTTTGGTTTTTTGTCACATGAAATCGCGTTGGCGATCTTTTTCCTGGAAAATTAAACAGACAGGAGACGGGAGGACAGGAAAACAAATTTCAAATAGCGTGACGCGTTGGAACAGAATATACTGACAGATAAATAAAACGTACAAGCATTAACATTTTTTTACGTGCGTTTTTACACAAGCCAGCTTCAAAGTCAGCGCGGTACAACGTTCAAAATTACCGACGACACGACCGTTGGGCCGAAAAGAAAGGGAACGTTGGCTTTTGAAATATGACAAGCGCACGTGTGTTGTCCATGGATAAATGTTGTTTATACTACGAGTAGTGCGGGTGTTACTTGCCGCGTCGGAACAACGCGGTTCTTTGATGAGGAAAGACGAGCCGTACAAGAGTCGTAAGCTTCATACATGTGAACGCGGAGCTACCAGACCAGAGCAGACCAGACCGAGGGAAATAGGGCGAGAGATCGGTGTATAAACCACGGTGGCATCATACACGCCGGCTGATGCGTACACTAAACAAACTATTTACGCGCACGGCGGAACTATACGTATAGGGGAGAGTCGTGCAGTACCGACCACTCTAAGTTTTTTTAGTGTAATTTCGGCTAGTCTCGATGAAAATCAAATTTACGAAAAGTGATTTGTAGTATAAATGTAATTTAATAAAAGAAGGGAAATTGTTTTTTCTTTGATAATAAGAGTTGATAATCAGTAAAAATAATAGAGTTGCAATTTGTAGCGGTTAAAAAATTGTCCAGTACTGACCAGTCACTTGGTTAATAGATTTTCAGGCCTAAATGATTAATAATGTTAGTCGAAAGACATTTATATGTTAGTATAGGAGACTTTTATTCAAAATTTCTGTTTATATATATCATAAATGGAATGAGTAATAGTTTCTTGGTCTCTGCAATCCACATGTGCCCAATCTTCGACAAATGTCTTTTTGCAAATGATCCACTGAGTTATTTCTTTATCCAAGTCTAGTTTCCTTTTTGTTGTGTTATCATCTTTTTACTTATTTACCTTCTTGCCTAACTTCCTTCCTCTCTTGTTTTTTAAAAAAGGAAAAAATTTTCGTCGGTACTGCACGACTTTCTCCTACACATACTTACATAGGCGCGTAAAAGAACGCATGCACGGAAATGCTTTTAAATTGAGTGTTCACCAAATGATCCATTCGCGTTTACAGGAATCTAGGCGTGAGTGTACAGAGTGAATCACTGGAAACTAGCACCCAAGATAACTTTTGATTTGTTGATATCAGAAAAACATGCGCACAACAAAATTTGTCATGTTCAAAGGGGTTTATTTGTTGGATATAATTCTTTTTATAAATCTTACACTTTTGAAAAATTTCAAAGTGACCTTGAAATTTTTAAAAACACAATATATTTCTTTTACCACAGTGAGACAGCAGTTAAAAATATAAACACAAAGCAGTGACTTACTGCGTTCTTCGGATGACTTCAACCCTTATTACATACATGCAGAACATATTAGGCGAGTAATAGGCTTTCGTGTTTTCCTCAGCTATGGTGATGCACCCACACGTGCCTGACATATCAAATTTATGAGCAAAAGAACGTGCCATTGCTATCCGTTTTCGTTCATGTAATAACAATTAGTAATAACACGAGTTTTCCGAAGGATACAGTCTGATGCACCGTTTTTTTTTTTACGTACTATCATATAATAGCGAAATAAATATGCTTTATACTGTACATTAATTAAATTTCATTATGTATAAATGAAAATTTGAGGACAAGAGGAAAGAACAGGGTATGTCCATTTTTATTCTGCAGTGTTCAGCTTGAAATAAAAATTAGAATAACGTGAAACAATTATATTTTCGCTCATTTTTTTCTATCGTCTAATTAGAGTATAACTTAATGATATGAAAAATACAGTTACTTTCATTGAACCTTGTTTCTTTACTGATGCATTACAGTATTAAAAACTGATTTTTTCAATGAAGCTGTTTTGTGACATGTCTTATTTTTTCCCTTAACCCTTCATTTATAAAAAAAAATCGAATTTCTATTATTAGAACCACTTCATATAGAACAAATTTTATTATGTACATTTTTTCTAACATCGAGGTATCAAAACTTATTTTATGTGCTACTTTTTACTGACACACCCCATAGAGGTTAAAGAGAATCGGTGGTGAGTAACGTATGCGTGTCAGTCTTGCACGCTAATGTTAGTTATGCTTGAATGTGTAGCAACTGAAAAAAAAAGAGAAATAAAAAGTTCTACCCTACTGCGGATCCCAAGAATCGCGTCTGCCAGGGCGTAAAAACACGGGTGCCTGGTGAGATCCTGTGTAATTTGTATTTGTCGTCGGGGTCTGCGTAAAAGCGGATTCGCGTAATAGACATGACGTCGACTACGACGCGTGGAACGCGTTTTCGTCTTGATGTACGACACCTGGCGTATGACAGCCGTGATTTATCAGCTACCGAACAGTTCGCCGAAGCTGGGAAAACTGGATGCGCGTTCTATTTGAAACGTTTTTCAATAAAATAGTACACGGTTTGCTCTGTCTTTTCTGCGCCGGCGATCCAGCTGCTGACAAATACTTTATTCGGGGTTTATATAAAATTCATATTTGCTTTACATTAAATATATGATTATGTTACAGATTCAATTGTATGGGTGAGATGAAGAACAGTACAAGTTCTAAATTAGCCATTTTCAAACAATCTCAAAACTAAATATAAAATGTATAGAATTATATGTTGGGATCAAAACCAGTGCAAAAATGTTCCCTATACTCGTGTTTCAGTAGTCCCTTCAGTTTAATGAGTGTAAAAACTGTATCTGTCATGGATTTATACTGTTTGAACAATCTGTTTGACAATCACTTTTCATTAAATAATTTCTACTTCAGTTATGTTTAAAGCAAGTTAATAGATGTTTTTTTTACTACTGTGGTATTTTTTAAATTTCCTCGCTAAAAAGTGGTTTGAGTTGAAAAACAGTAACAGTCCAATGGTTTTATATTAATTGTTGAAAATCAATGAATAAAGTTTAACCGTAGTTAGGCATGTATGAACGTTCATCTAGGTTAGCATAACCGTGTTTCAATTGGAATAGCACTATAAAATTAATGGCTTTGATGATACACGAAAGTTGATGCTATTTTTTCAAATATGTCAAAATGTGCTTTTTGTACTTGTACTATTTTTTAACTCACCGATTCAATTAAAAAACGCGTTTACGTAATGAAATCCCTTATCGAACAACATTAATAAAAGAGCAGAGAATGTCACCCGCAGATATTGAACAGTCTTTGTAATCAATTATCTAGTGATACGAGCGGCCCTTGGGTCTTAATAATTTAATCCCCGAGGATAAGAAATGTTTAAATATGTTGCATTTGCTTTGAACATATTTATTGGAAGTATGACACACAATGACAAATTAAATGAGTTATTGAAAGATATGATATATCTCCAGTTCTTTATTTACATACATTACAGTGATCAAGAGTAGGTAAGCTTTGAAAGAAGGTTGTGTCAGCATGTCAAAGTGATTTATGAAATTTTCGTTAAATATGACAATTACAAAAGCCGTTCATTCTCAATTCCTTTATTTATACAATTCAAGTGCGTCAGTGTACATGTCAATGTCAACATGTTGCATCAAAGTCATTTATTATATGTTAACCTTGTCACTTGTTCGATACTTATATTTATAAATATGGTAATTTAAACAATTATCCGAAGTTAAAGTGTGTTTTGTTCATGGTGTAAGAGTTTAAAAACTGGATAATGTAAAGCATGTGGTATTGAGCTTACAGATACAAAACGTTCCCCAAATTAATCAATTATATATGTAAACTCGATACCATATGCTTTACATTTTTCTATTTACGCAATACAAAACACTTATAAAACATTCAAATTAGTTAATTATAAGTGTTTTGTAGAGTACTATAGTCGCCCGCTACCGAGCACTGGGTGTGTGCTACGAATTACTAAAGCCAGAAAATAATCAAACATTGTTATTTTTTAAAGCAAGAATGTCAAACTTAATGATATAATTCAATAAAAAAATGCCGTATTGAAAGAATCAATGTACTTACGTAAAATACACGTTATTATCAATGTTTACATTTGTACTCCCATGTGTGAGAGTTAATTTCATTAATAAATAATTATCCGATATAATTTAAGTTTTATTTAAGAACGGTCAGGTGCAAAATAATAATGGTTTATAAAACTTAGGAAAATTCAATTAGATCATGGTTTTGAAACTCGTTGGTAATCTTTAAAGAAAAATTATAGTCGATGTCATATTTAGTAATAATAAATAAATTACTTTTGCTATATTATATTATACAGGGTCAACCACGCAATTGGCCAGCATTATATTTCGACTTTAGTTACAGATAAACAAAAGTTGTAGAGGATGAAGTTGAATGGTATAGGAAGTTTTATTTTCCCACGACTTCGCTTTTTTCAAAAGTGCAATGATGCGCTTGAAAATACAAATGCACTTTTTTTAAATGGAAAGTAGATCGATTTTTCGGAACAAGCTGCGTGAAAAGGTATTAGGATACAATGTTAAAGAAGTGAACGATTCGTGAGATATTCCAAATTCTTTTTATGCGGTTACCTCAAGGATAAAGTGTACCTCCGTCCATTTATTTTGGAAGAAAACTTAAAAGAACGAATTAGATTACATCGTTCAAACATCAACAGCGACCATATTAATTCTCTAATTCAAATATTTTAAAAGAAGCTTGTCATTTTAGGTCTACTATTGTATTTTGTCCCCTTAAAAAATTCTAGTAACGTTTATGTCTCGATAAAAAGACAAGACAGCAAAGAAACAGACTACTGCACTACACGTCCCTCTTGATACCATGACTCTTTTGTTTGAAACATGTTTCCATACAACAGACAATTTACGAGTAATCTAAGGAGGTCAAGTTAAGTGGCTTACTCTGTGCATAGTATATTTTGTTTCTGCATTATAAACATAATTTCTCCAGCATATAATACGCTCTCTATTAACATTTCCAACATTCATTTTCTTTCCTGAGAGAAACGTTGTGAATAAATACTGTGAACGTTTCCCTATGGGAAGTTACAACAGCCATGGAGGTATTCCCAAAGACGTTTCTCACAAAAGTCTGCTGTCAGCTAGACTTTTATCGCATGCGAAATCGGAAAGCTTACAATTATAAGTCAGCGTACGTGCGGTAGTCACGAATCAGAACGTCCATTTGTCTTTAATCGGCAGCCTAACGAAACGTGTGTATATTGTCGCCTAACACGCTACCTACCATGTTGACAACGACCGTTGTTTGCCGGCTTGAATGAAACGCACAACGTGCGATACTTATCTCCGGACCTTTGTCCGCTCCACGACATCCTATCCTTCATTACAAGGAGACAATAATTTAGACCGGCCGTTTTCACTTTTTACCTTATGATCAACCCCCTGATATCCGTGTGTTATTCAAATTTAAATATTATCATCCGATCGGGTACAACCCGTGGCAAGAAGTTTTCTATCGCATATAAGACATTATTGCATATATGGGAAGGATGTTAAGAAAAAAACTTAGTGTGTAGTAGTAGTGATAAAAAAATTTAATAACACCAATTTTATATATTTCCATAAGCACGAAATGAACAAAAGATGGTAGTAGATGGAAAAGAATGATTGGATCACCGTAAAATAAAGAACAAAATTTTCGATCATGTTTATTAAACGTATTAGAATGTATCTGGTTGAATCTGTAATTGAAGATCTCCTTCGTTTACAATAGAGCCGTTCGTAAACGTGTAAATGTGAATTATAAATCTGCAGAGCGAGTCTACAGAACTATTTGTGTCACGTGTTGCGAGATTTGTAGAAGGCAATATGTTTAAACTTGTTAAATATTTGGGCATTATCATTAATGGTTTACGTGTGTACCTACATATACAGGATGTGGCATGTATGTCGGTGTAACCAGGAAGAAAAAGATACTGTCTTTTCGCTGCCCATTCGCATAAAAATACGACACCAGTAAATAAACAAATATTGAATGCCGCAAATTTAGTTTCACCGATATAGCACGTACCTTGTTGCAAGATTTTAAACAGAAAAATATAGTTTCCTTGACAGTAGCGAGAGCTTCTTGTAGCAAAGCAAGAATCTCACACTACAAATTTCTGCGAGCTATTCACCAAGTGTTCAAATGTAGTATTATAAAAAGAATATTTAACATTCGTAAAAACCCGCATAACGGAACTCCTTGGAGAAGAAAATGGTTGAAGGAATGCGGAAACATTAGACCATTGCAGAAGAATAATTGTTACAGCGTAAAAACATCTGTTCAAAGTCCAGAGGAAAAATATAATAAAAAGTACCTTAATCTTCAACATTTTCCGGAATCATAGGTACACAATTTGTAATTGTATTTCAGTTAAAAAATTGTGTATTCTGTATCAAAACGTCAATTCTTCCACATTCATATAGCTAGAATTTTTTTTACTAAAGCCCCGTTATTTTAGTAAAGTTCAAAAAAGTTAAAGATTCCGTAACTGTATTTTGCTTACAAGAGAACACTGCAAACACTTAATTACCGATTGGAACGAAACTTTTTGGGTTTATAGAGTGATTGAAAACAAGAATAACGGTATGTATGTTTCATTCGTGTCCAATCGCCCTTTTATTATAGAAGTTTTCTTCTTGAACAAAATTTTACATTACGAAAAGAAACTTTTCCAGATTTTGTTAACGCAAGTTTGTTGGGCTTATTGTACCATTAAACTTCCGCTTGATACATTTTTCTCTACCTCTTGTACTTTAAAAGTTATACGCAAAAAAGTGGGAGTGCCTATTTGACTTTGCGATTACTTTTCTCATCCATAAAGGGCGATTGGGCACGAATGAGACATACCATTATTCTTGTCTTGAATCACTCTATAAACCAACAAGGTTTCATTCCAATCGGTGAGTAAGGGTTCGCGGTGTTCCCTTGTTAGAGAATATACAAACTTTGCCCTCGTCGGATATGGTTTTGGTTTATCGGGATGTCATTCGTGGAAAACTTCGCTCACTTCGCGAAACCATAAGTATCTATCACCTCGTAATAATACAAATTCTACTTCGTCTTTAATCGTGAAAGACATGTTTTGCAACTAAATATTTTGGCATGTAAGCATTACTACACACTTCGAAAGTCTGACTGCGTTTGACTGAAACATTGTTTTTTAATCTTTAGGAAAATTTTTTAGAAGATGCTATTGATAGATATTTTTTTTTGAATTTGTTGGAAAAATCTAAGGAGACAGTTAAAAACTCGCAAAAAAGAAATTCTCATGGTCAGAAAAGACAGAACTTATGATGCCCTCTATGTTTAAGGAAATGTCTCTGAGTCGGGAACTAATCCACTTCCTGGTTGTAACACATCTTAGGCATTCTAACCCCAGTAAAAAATATAAATAATTTAAAAGAACGCAATAAAAATGCGAGTAGCAATATACAAATCTAGGGACATGTTAATAAACGTAGAAGCTGAATTTTTGCGACATGTAGAAAATTGTAGTTTAAATGTTGGAGGACACGTAGCAGATAAAGCTAAATAAAATGTATATCATCAAAACTAAAAACTGACTTATTTTTTCGTACTTCGTGTGTGAAAATTCGAACTGAATTTTATGATGTTTCAAAATATCGACGATACCTTTCACGGTACTGTAAATGTAGCATCTGCAGTGGAAAACAATTGTCTAGACTCTAGAGTTTGGGCCTGCTGCTCCTGGCACGGATCCTTCGTATCTATTTCAAGATGCAGTATCTAACACATGGCCCTTCAAGCAAAAACAAGTCTATCGTCGCACAGTGGGGCAGAATTCTAAAAAATAGGGAAAACAGTAAAAATTTAAAAGTTATGGGATCATGTTTTTACACATGTTTCCTTAAATAATAATATGAGCTATTAAAAACGGTAAACATATCATGACGATTACTTCTGATTTGTGTATAAACACATGTCAAAGTTTGTATATTTTTACCTTAAAAAATTCAGATCCTGTCTTTTAAGTTTTGGTAATTGTAAAAGAAAAAAGTTTTTAGGATCTGAAATGAGTAGTATCGACTCTGTAAAGTAATAACAAATAATAAATTGCACATAGTTCTTTTCCATAAAAAAACCCATTCGAAAAGTATCACGTATTATTGGCTTTTTAGTTACCTTCTGGCAACCTCCGGGCAATTTTTGTTTGTTTTATAATCAACAAATATTTGTCTTTACAACTGCGAAAAACGAATTCGCCAATATTTGCCTATTGTGGAGTAATTAGTTTTTTTTTTGTATGTCGCGCTGTGGCAGGTTAGGGGGCAGGTCGTATCGTAAACCAGCGACCCACGCACGGTTGCCGATGAAACATCTGACAGCCTGAAAATTTCCATTATTTCGAAAAATTTGTCTGTTTGGACATTGGACAGAGTCGTTTTTAAATTTACGATGCGGTCGTGGAAGGCTTTTTTCAGGGGCTTTGATAAGTTATGCAGTTTCAAACGGGGATCATTTAGGGATCATAATATTATAACATATCTGCATTCAAGATCTTGCACTGTTACGCCATGTTTACATATTAAAGAGCATATTGCTAAGTACATGTTTCACAATCGAGCTCTCTCATGAAGCACTCTCACTCTACACTCTGATATGCCCCTAAATCATTTTTTAAGTACCATGTGCGTACTTTCAATAATGACTCCCGTCGACTATAATAATATCTTCCAGAATTTATCGAGTGATACCTTTTTACTCAATCCGAAAAGAACCGACATCACTCTTGGTGTCAGTATTATTTCGTTTCTTAAAATCGAAGAATTTTACCAAGAAAAATGTCGACGTCCAAATAATATCAGATTGAAGTCTCTGCGTGTGTCACATAATGCTTAGATTACTGCAGGCTCAATTCAAAACGTAATAAGCCTGCGATAAAATTGAAAAGCGATGACTCGATCGTACTATTCGCGGTCCGTGAAACCGCAGTAAGCAAAAGGTCTAAGGATAGATAGGAAATAGAGCAGAATGGAGAAAGAAGGAGGAAGAATGACAGAAAGAGAAAGTGACGGGACAGGGTGAGAAGGAGAAAGCAGCCGCAGGAACGAGTGACAGGCGGACGTAGTGAGAATGACACACTCGTTTCCATTTGAGCAATTTCAGTGCGGCGCAAGGCCGAGACGCCATAGCGACCACGGTTGTCTTGCCGTCAGGGGGAAGAAAGCCGACGAAACGCCAGAAACAAAAGAGACGAGATAGGGTCTCTGTGGGGTGCGCGAGCTGTCACCTGCATTGTATTGTTGGTTTCCTTCTCTCCTCTCTTTCTTTCCTCTTCGTCCCGACGCCGTTGATCCTTTTCTCTGTCTCGCTTCCTCACTCCCGCACCGTCTCTTATTGTCAAGTTCCGTCCTCCTCTAGGCTGTGTTTTGCTCTCGTCTTTCCTGGTACCATATTCCTATTCCACTTTCTCACAATCAGTCTTCTGGAGGTCGTTTCTATCCTTTGTCCGTTACCACGTCGTGTTCTCTCGGTAACTCGTTGCTCCGCAGGGGTACAATAGCCACTGGCGGTGTCCTTGTGTCACTGCGCAGCATGCCTAATCACCCTTGGGCAGTCATCTGCTATTGAGATGTTTAATTAACTCTATTGTGATCCTCTTTCGGATCGTGATTCGTGCCGTACTCCCGATTATTGTTAACTCGTACCAATGCCAGAGGCGTCTTCTCCGCCCACTCTTTATGGCTTTGATCTCACGAAAATCCGTACTGTATACCTGCGCAGTTCTGACTGTGTTTATTCAATTATAACATTATTGTCCATCTATTAATTTCCTTTTGTTTCTATGGAATATTCATACTGATTAAAACAATTTTTAACGAATTTTTACATTTGTTACTTAAGTGGCAGATAAAATAATTCTATGGTATTAGAATTTCGATGTTATGCGTGTATAAATAACAGTCAACTCAATTTCTAACAGTGTAACAATAGAAATGTTTAAAATGTTCATATGAATTTAAAATAAATTTTATATAATTATAATGTATTAATTTACTGTTTAGGGTTTTGATAATGTAGTTGCGGGTACGATAATAAATAATAATCCCGAAAACGTGGGTTCATTTGAAGTGACGTTTTATTTTACAACGTCAATCAATCATCAATTATCTGAATGATCTATCTTAATCGTATGATATGCTTCTTGAAGAACAGTCCATAGTACTTCTTCATTATTATGTATTAAGGTTGTGGCTTAAATAGCCCAACACAAATTTTATAGACATTTGATTAATATGAAATTTTCCGCTTTTGGGTGCTTTTATTGTTAGTCACATTTTTTTTAATTGACTTTTTGAATACGTTGGCCTGCTGTTTTGATGATATGTAAATTCTGATCCAATTATTTCACACCCTATTTAAATAACATGATTCATGATGATTTAAAAAAAACGTGATTTAATCAAAAGAAGCGAATGAATATTACTTGTTGATAATCAGGATGCTCTAGAATAACATGGTATATTATCCTATTCTGTTATTTTCCTAATTTCGCCAATCGATTTTCATAGCTTTCACGGATCATTTGCAAAAAGCACAGAAAGCACTAAGAAAGGATATTTCAGCAGGGTTTGACCCTTAAAATAATTGATTTTTCTAAAGCTAGAGCGAGAAATGTAATTATATCATTGCAAACAAAAAATTAGATATAAACTGTTGCAATTAGGTATGTTTCGTTTTTCCAAAATTGAATTGACACGTATCGACAGTAATACCACCTTAAATTAAAGAAAGCTGAGAATAACATAACAGATGTATCAACTGTCTATCTTTATTAGTCACTGATCAAAAATAATCAAATGTCTGCAAGGAATCACCTTTAAGTTAGTCCATTTATAAACCGTTATAATATGATAGCATTGCTTATGGAAAGTTAATTCATTGATATTTCCTGTTTTGCACACGATATTTTATGAATATTAATAAGCATTTAAATAAAATATATACAAACAGGTTTGTTTTCACGGAAGTTTCCAAGTTTCTACATTTTACGTCGTATAAGTCGAACAACTTTGAAGAACGTTTAAACCAATGGACAAATGTCGCAGACTGCGCATCGCTTCACCTTTAATCTATGTACGCAGTACCTTTCCCAAAATGCAGAGAGATGCCCGTCATAAAGTTGGTTGTTATTTTCATCTAAATGGAAATTCCGAAGCTTATTTAAAATTCCATAGGGTAGGACATAACACCTGAAGTGGATTCATATAGACGTGTCAATAATATTTTATTGTGTCTGCAATAATGCCGTGTACCTTTATGGCACGGTTGAACAACACCACTGCTACGGTATTTTAGGTTTTAAAAGTCATACTGCGTCAGCATTTTGTACGAATGGAAATGAGAATAATGGTTACATAAACATACGTCATTTGTAGCTTTATTAAAAAGTTATATCAGAAATATAAAATATGACACTATCAAACCACTTTTACTCTTAGGATAATATAGTATGCACTTATAAATGTTTTGTTTCAAAACGTCAATCGTTCTTGTCAATAAAAGATTGAGATAACTGAAACTGATTTTTATGACAACAGCTCGAACGTTTGCACTGGAGAAGCCATAAGTGAAATGAATTGATTCGAAAATTATCACCGCATTCTGGCACAAAGTTGTACAACGTGTTAATGATAATTACCTGTACACAATAGCGTTTAGATTTATGACTTTTCGTCACCTTAATTAGTAAGCACAGTTGGTGTAAATTATTAGATAAATATTGTCAAATTATGTTTACTATGGGAGACCATATTATTCTTGTACAGTGTCGAACCAACAATAACAAAATCGTAATCGTTTTCGTCGCAGTTCATTTTCTTGTTACAACCTTTTAATGAATCTTCAGATTGCTTATTTTTATACACATATTTCCTTGTTTTCTTACAACTCACTGATCCAGTTTGGTCGTTAAATCGGTTCCCTTATACACATACACATTCTGTGAATGAACAGTTTACAACATATGTCCTTGCAACTTTATAATCAGGTACGTAAGATGTTCGTATTAAAAGAGTACAAATATCTCGTAAACTGTTCTTTTTTCAGAACACCTTGCCTCAATAATATTATGTGCAGAATGCATGAGGGAATCGGTTTATGTAAAAATACAAAATATACGACTCCATTTAAAAGCGAAGTAATAGAATTTCTTCAGTGCATCGTTATATTTATGAAAAAATCGATTAGACAGAAAAGTACATTTTATTACACCATTAAACTTTTCCATTTACGACCTTTTTCTACCTGTAATGGAACAGCAACTACTCATGTTAGTACCGCAGCTGACTCTGTTTCTTTAATTGTAACTGTGGCGTATAAAAGCGCGACGGAAGTATACCGTGACGACAATAAAATTTTATAACTAACAGCTACTTCTGGGCGGTACAAAAATTTTAATCGTAAATATCCCGAAAAATATTAAGTATCCTACTCTATAGTGGAGTATTTTCGTGAAAGTGTCAACGAAATCGGTGATCCGAAGTTCGTGCACACTCACTGTTAGAACATATCTTGCATTCCATCCGGATTTTCTATGAGTAATTAGAAGATAGTACAAGGCAGGGGTTCTAATCGAACCCTAACCAGGTTAAAAACCCGGTTAACAGAGAACAGCTTCACCCGTTCCGGCGCGGGTTAGTCAGGGTCTCTAACCAAGCCCTATCCCGGTTAATCCCGGTTATAAAATTTCTCCTAAAAAGATTGATGGTTTGCCTTGGCAATTCTAACGTCTTCAGTGCGCAGTGAGTTGAAAAAAGTTGCGAATTGCTAACGCAAACTACTCATAGTCTTTCTTTGTATATTCCATGCGTGAATAACTTTTTATGTGAAAAAATAATTTTCTGCTTTATAGAAGGTAGTATATTTGTTTTTGTTTGCAGAAACAATAACCACATTTATGTTCTTGTCATTGACAACCATTGCAGTTGCTGGTTTTATGTTATAAGCTGTTAATCTTGAACTGAATCCTCAGCAAGAATATCACTATGAGCACTATTATTGCACAAGTCGCACTCGATAGATAATATTGATTAACGTCCTTATACGTACGTAGATGCTTGAAATCAATAACCAGATCGAAGTACCACCAACATGGACATAATCGATAAAGAAAGTTATCTTAAAATTGACAGCGGCTCATTAATTCTTTCATGTTTACTTTGCAAACACGTAAAAACCGAAGTCGATACGATTAACATTTGAGATTACTTTGCGATCCCTGGATTAGATTTCTCTTTAAATGTAGTCACTAACAATAAATCGAAATCGTTGGCGAATATGAAGAGTGAGAATTGAACGCGACTTTACTTATGTTAGAAAACTATTTCAGAATTTCTACTGTAATAATATTACTTTATACAGTTTGTTGGAGTACGCTAGACATCTATGTAAACACCGTTGCATATCTGCAAGACGTGTTCTGTCGAAGTTCCTCAAAGGCCATAAACACTTTCTCCCCACTCTATACTTGCAAAGAGGAACGAAAAATGTTTAATCAACATACAGTAGGTATGTAAGTAGAAATCCTAAAATTAGACCGTTAAATGTTATGGGCACTTAAAAGCGTTTCATATATTGTTACATTCTGTGTGGAGAAGGCCCATGCGCGTTCAGGTAGTAGTGTTCCACGGTTGGCTGGAAGTTTCCGTTCCCAAATTCTCTTCCAGTCAACCGTGGAACACTGTATACTTATTTAGTAATTCTATTAACATTCCGTTTATGACGTACGGCTATTGTATAAACTTCTACATGAAAAACACTATTTTATTGAGACCGTACGTCTTGTGCGAAAGCCAGTTAAACTTATTCAATTAGTGCACCAACTTGAACGTCGATGGGCCCTTTCCACACGGAGTACAGCAATATGTGTAGCATTATTAACCCCTTACCGCATAGTATGCCATACATGGCACAAACCAAATTTTCATTCAATCTGAATCCATATTTTCAATAATAATCTGCCATCTGTGTTAGGAAAAGTTAAATTTTTGCGATTTCTTTACATCCTTGTATAGCTTGTGCATCAACCAATTTATTGTCGTAATTTCTATATCGAATTGCGAGACTTTATACGTTTTCAAAAGCCAAATAAAAATTATTAGAGTCATTTAGTGTCTGCAGATTACATAGAAAATGTTAGTTTGAATTTTCATTCGTTAGTTTTAGTATAAATTGCTAATATAGTTTTGTGCACAAACCGGCTTTTGTAATAAATACACCATTGAATATTATTAAAAAATTGTTCAATATTTTTTCCATAAAAGACCACTTTTTATACTGAATATATTTTTTTCATATCAAAAAAAGATCATGCAGTAAGGGGTTAAGTGCCATATTTAAAGGGTTAATTTTACGATCTATGTTGATTAGACGTTTTTGTTCCACTTTACGAGTATTATATGCTCCTGAAATATTTAATCCTTTTTTTTTAACGGACTTTATAAAGTACGTTTTTATAAACCTATTCGATTTCAATCCAGAGATCAACAAGCTGCTGGCGCGCGTATTTCGAGAGTTGATGCTGGTAGATGTATTATTTCGTGAATTTGGAATGCGCGGCTATATTTTGTGCGGGCATATTGAAGATCGTGGATACTGGTTCCATAACAGCGTGCGCAGTTTAGATACGAATGTCATTTTGTATTCGGGCCTGGAATGCACTTTGGGTTTCGGTCGTATTTATTTTCGTATCTGCTTCATCTTTATTCGCGTGTTTAGTTGTATTAAATGTTCCGCGATATGGCCCGCAGATTGTGATACTTTGTGTCAACCTCTGAAATGGAAAGTTACGAAAGCCGGTAATGAAATATATAACATCATTTTATTAAATCGTCGACTATCGTTTGTGATAAAAACTGCTTTACATCGCTTCAAGGTAAAGCTGTTTAATGATGACCGAACGAGATATCGATTCCTGTCAATATAATAATAACTTATTATTATTTTGCAGCGGCAAAATTTGGTGTTGCATTTTATATGAAAACATGTTTTCTTTTTTATACTATAAAGATTGTTAATCCGCAATGTATATCACAAAATTATAGTCCAAATCAGTTTAGTGGTCGGAAGAGTTTTGCATTCTTTGCAAAGGAGCATACCTCAAAAACAGAAAATTTCCCCAAAACATGACGTACATTATAAAATGAACAGTCGATATAAAAACATTCAGCACGGGGAATAATATGAAAAAACGTGTAAAAATTGCATTTAACAAATGCAAGGTGTATAAAAAAAACTTGTAATCTTTGAAATATTTCATGAATCGGAATTTTAACCGTTCCTCTGCCTGTGTGGCCCATGTATAGAACTACAAGGAAGCAAAATCTGAAAGAAGTGATTTCACGTGATTTCTTTCGTGTTGAATCATGAGAGAAGTGAAGATGGTAATTTTAGTCGACTTTGTACGTAATTCTTTAATTAAAATTAAAGATTCAAAGTAGAACACCATTTCACATGTCGTTTACGAGGATGAATTCGCGGGAAGAGTCCTGGGTGTCGAGACGTCCTGATATTCATAAAAGCACTTCTTATCTCTATATTAGCGTATAGCTTTTGGCAAGTTTAACGAAATGAGCTGCTACGGAGTTTGAAATTGTTTAAATATTTTCAATTACGGGTGCTGACATTTTAAGATCAATTTATATTTTAAATGATAAGTTGGAAACTATTAGAGATATCTACAAGAAAATAATGTAATTTTATTTACACGAATTTTGAACTTTATTTTAAAAATGTAGCGTATCTCTAACAAACTTCCAAATTCATATAAACAATATATTATTCTTATACATGTTAAAAAATTAAAAAGGGATATTGTCTTGCGTTGATATTTCTCCTATACTTGGATTATCCTTTTATTACTCTTAGAAAATCAAAATATCATACCACATAGATTTTGAGTTATAAAATTCTCTTGTCGTCAGGTGCACATCGCCGCCGCTCTTTTATATGTTACGCTGACAGAAATTCAGAGTCAATTGCACTATTTTCATTGATTAGTGAAGATTAAAAAATGTTTACAATAGTTTAACTAAATAACATTTGCGCCACGTGCGATTATTGGCCGTCTGTGTTGATTGATTGATATTGGTAAGGGAAATAAAATACTTGCCTATTTTTGTCCACAGTTACCGGCTTATCGAGATCAAAGAAAAAGATTGATCGCTTGACGAAGGTGACTTCGAATTGATACGCTCCGTTATTTATAGTCGTCGATAAAAAGACAGTACACCTTATAATATCAGCAATTATAGTAAACATGATTTAATATTACATTTTTAGCGTTGGAAATACACTTGAGAGCATTGTTCAAAATAAATTTCGTTCAAGGACTCGTTCCAAGTTTGCGCCATAAATCAAAACATAAGCAACAACGGTAATTAATGCGACGAAATGAGAGTGCTATCGTAACTTTGCTAAAAGTTTCAAAACTTTCCATCTTTTGACCACGTTAAATCGTTGGACTGTTTGAAACAAAATAGTTTGTCACCTCATTGTTACTTCAGAACTTTAGTTCATATAATAGAACAATGGATTTTAAACAAATGTTTATTAGTTAAGCGTATTTTCTACAAAAGGAAATTAATTTTCTTTAAGGGCATATTTTTAGAGGTATCAAGATCACCGGAGTTTTTTTAATGGATTCAGACGTTTCTGTTGCCATAGTGTTATACCTCACGAAAAAACAAATTAAACGACGTATGTTGGGTGACCATCAACCAAAAAGATCACGTTTTTGAGTGGGATGTCAACAAGTTTTAGACTTATACATTAGAATCGAAGTTGCGAAAGCATGATTGGAAATACAGGCATACGCAACAGACGTTTATTGCAGGAACTATACAGAGTACCCTATTTTAATATTTCCACGCGAATATATTTGTAACTATTAGTGCTATGAAAAAGCATTTCAGATTAAAGTTGAATTTAATATAACATGTGGTAAATTTCAGAAGGTAAACCGAGCTATTTCGTTTACAGTGCCTAAGGCACAATGGTGCATCAATTGACCACACTGTCTTGTGGTCAACTCATGTGCTAAATAGGAACCATTCTTCGACGAAAACCAGATATTTTGCAGAAAACGCCAGATGATGGCAGGTATGCACATACAAGACAACTTCTTTCAGAGTTACCAAACTTCTACAAACGTGAGACAACTTGAGCTGAACCTGTTAACCCTTTGAACTCCTTTGTCGAGTGCGACTCGACATCGATGTTATTCACAGGTACTCCTATGTAATATAATATTAAGGTGTAGCGCTCTACTCCACAATCACAACTGATATAGACTGTTCAGATGCAATTGGATGATTAAATGAATTGATTTCATATCCTTGACGGATATGTTTTATTGTTGATGTTTAACTGGACTACATAAATTATGTTGTGCGCCTGTATGATGTGCTGTGTAATTGAATGAATGATCTGAACTCTGTGATTGCTGAATGAGTTCTGTGTGACTGATTGATGTAAATTGTATTACTCGATTTTCACTTTTAATTGGCTGGGATGCATTGACCGATTGGTGGATGTTCTTCTGGAGGCGGATACAATTTGAAATTTTAACTTTCCGAATAAGCTGAGGTGGAGTTGTGGTGAAGAAGAAAAAGTTTGTAATGCGGAGAAAAGCGGAAAATGAGACGGGAAAGTGCCTGAGGCACTTGCACTGGATAGATTTACGACTGGATGTCATTGTCCGTCGAAACCTGTCCGTGGTCTGCTTAAGCTCAAGTAGATCTTGGGCCTAATCGCGGGTGGTCTTCCGCCCTTTACCCTGATGCGGAGGCAGAGCCATAACACAAGGAAGCAACTAATTGCTTTTTGTTTTGCAAAACATACTCCATCAGTCTACACACAATGCAAGCATTTCTGTCAAATACTAAAACATTCCTTTTCTACACGTATGAGACTTTTATAGTACTATCTTTTCGAATGAAACAATTATCTGTTTTACAGGGATGTTCTAATATAAAACGTTCTGTTCTTCGAATAAGCATACTAAAGTTGTATGTTACACAATAGAATATTCTAATGATTAAGATCAGATAACTATATTGTGTTAAAAGTAGGAAATATTGAAAGCCATGGGTCGTGCTATATTTTACGTAGTATATCGATTGAATTGGGAAGCCTTCTGATTTAAAACACTGCTATGTTTTTGAATATGTAATTACGACGTGACAGTGATTAATTGCACAGAGTCATTCAGAGATTTATACGTATATATCAGAACCAAGGTTGAGCATAGCAGCATAATGTGTTAGAGCTTTTTCTTTTCTCGCATTAGATGTCAGTTAATCACGATAACTGTCAATGTTACGCTTGACAAATGTCTTCGTATGTTGAAGATAATATGGTAAATCCAACAATGTGTCTTGTAACCTGTCATTTTAATTATGCAACAGTACTTCCATCTAATCGTTGAATTATCTAGCATTTTTATATGGTCAGTATTATTCTCATATGTCATAAACTGCCAACACGACAATTAACTAACAATAGTTGTTCAGATCCACCAAAAACTGTAGGTCTACCGGCTAAATAATCATAGCAGTTGCTAAGTTACATACGTATATACAAAGAAGAATTGAGTAACAAATTATTAGAATTACAGATATTAAGTATGCAAGAACATTGCAATAAAAATTTTATTACGACGTGTCCGAACCGACCGCCGTGTTATATGTTATTCCTTAAGATACAGTTTTTATATTTTTATACATGCAAATAACGTAAACAAATGCTAACAAGCAGATTTTTATTGCGAAAATGGGGTTTGTCGATGTGCAATAAACGTATCACTGAACCGATTTTGAGGATTGAATTTCATGATCAAAAAGAATTTTGAAACAATTTTTATTACGTATCTTTATCGAACATCACATGAATTTCCATCTCTCAATGTCATGACAAACACAGGAAGGCTTCGATTATCTGAATTATAATGAATAACAATCTGACTCATTAGAACTACGTGTCACGTGTAAAATGATAATTTTAGTTTATAATTAGCATGGGATGATCCAACTTCTTTATAACAGGTGTTCGGTGAATCGAAGTCCTATTGTATTTTTTTATACCATGTACAGATAATGATAGTTGAAGTTATTATTGAAATACTGTCTATAAAAATACTCATTTGCTACTTTTCATGTAATTTCATTATGTGGTTAAATTTTGACGTATTAAGTTGTTGAAGAAATAAAAGAAAATTAACTGACAATGAGATGGTGTTCCAGCATCTTTACAAACGGACAATAGTCTCCTAACGTTTAAGAAAAGGACATTACTTCTTCGACAACTGAACAACGTTGCGAGGTCGCTCCTTTGGAGTAGTTCCAAAAAATGGTGGAGCAATACATTTCGCAATGAACGAGTCGGTATTGCATTATATTCGGTGTTGTCTGTTAGAAATTACTTACATGATACAAATTTGTGATTACAAAGTATGAAATTTGTTGTACTCACTTTCACTTCATTAGTTTTACGTCCATAAACAATGATTTTGATTAGTTCGTAATTTTCTGTGAATATTTCTGCTCATGAAGCAGGTCAAAATTGTTCATCACCTTGATTTGTTTGTATCATCTCCTATTTTACCTCTACTGGTTTTAGTAAAAAATTGTTCTTACAGGTACGTCGACATATTGCGTTACGTGGAGCAAGCATATCTGTCGGTATTTTGCGATCGTTAAGCCTGCAATGTATACAGTCCCCTACACATATACGAAGCATTACGCTCATAAAAAGTCAAACGTATTACACGTCTACGTCGCGGCCCCGGCCACGTTGACATTTTGTGTATAAGCACGCAATATAATTAGCGGCCATAACCATGAATAAGATAATTTGCATGTATTTTGTATAATAAAGCTATTTTACGCCAAGGCACGAATCTCGTGCTTTATGGCCACGGTATAAAAAGAAATGTTCTTTCGAGATATGCAATTATTATACAACGCGAAATCGGGAGTTCCGCAACAACATTTTCATTGCTGCCACCGCCTATTAGTTCTAAAAATTTATAAATTTTAACTACTGACGAAACAACAGTCACTTTTTCTTTTTGACTTCGATATTGTGAGTTCCGAGCTGAGTCAGCCGAATCACGTTACTTCTCATTTTTTAATAAGGCGGCTGTTTCTATTCACATTATTAACGTGGTTAATATGATTTCCCACGTACAGTAGTACCTCCCACATCTAAATCCCTATTATCCGAATATCCTAATATTCGAATGTTCTGTTATCCAAACAACCGTCTCGTGAAAACTTGTGATTTAACAGCGAAAAAAATATGGGATCCTTAAATATTGAAACAAGCTGTCTTCTTGATTTTTATTTGAATAAATGAAGTTTAATATAAAGAAAAGTGATTGTTCTATTATCCGAAAATTCTGTGATTCGGCCACAATTGTCTCCCTATTAGTTCGGATACGGGAGGCTCCACTGTACTTGTCTTTTTGCTACCTAACATGTGCAATATCAGCAAGTAACCCGTTGCCTTATAATAACGAGTCACACTCGTGACGCAGATTATGATCTATAGATTATAAGTACCAGTTTCACTGAATTATAAATTCTTGAAAATTGTATATTACAACATCCCTAACTTTTAGAGGATCATCTGAAGCAACCTGTACAAGTTGATCAATATTCTTCGTAGATTTCACCCTTAGAACACTCGAACAATGAACTTCAATGCAGATAGCTATTAAAAAAGCATAAGGCAAGGGGTTAAATCTCACTAATAAGAAACTATTAATTTGACTTGTCGCGTGAGGGGCAGGTGTGTACAGGTAGCCTTCTTACTCCGTCTTGGAAAAACTTCAGACGTCATCGATACAAATGGCCTCATTTCAAGAATCTTAGCGGTATTCAGACATAATGCGGTAGTGTAGTGGATACCTGACTACGTGAGAATAACTGTACTGCGCCGCACCGTTGAGGATATATAAATTTCAGTTGAATGGTGGAACTAGCAAGGAGCTTCGCTACGCCACTGTGAACAGTAAAGTTAAGCAGTCGTGCAGTCGGATTGGCTTCGGACCGCATCCACGAACAGTTCTTCGCCTGGCATACAAATGAAGAGTATAAACATGTCGTCATTATCTGGCAGATTTATAAGAGGGATACACCTAAGCTTGACGCACAGGTGACTTGCTTGTACTAATTCCCAATTTGGCCTTTCTATCTACTCCGCTGTATTGTTACACTTTACGGCCCATGTATGTATAGCAACAAGTTTATCAGAACGCTCGAAGTATTTGGGCTTAAAACATTGAACAGACAAATCTGTATTTCGAAAACAGTATGGTTTTACAAATTTATATAAGTACATAAAATGAATTGTCCTGACGCATTGGCGAGCAACGCGTAGCCTATACCACTGAACTTGGCAAGCTGAAATTTGGCAGACACTTTCCTTTTATAGCGTAGGCACCCAGTAGAGAGCAGGGGTACGTCAGATAGTAATCTTATAAAACAGCATGTAAGAAAATCACCACCGAAACCTGATTCTAGAAATAATATATCTCCGATTAGTTTGTAAGAAGTACCAATTTTTCGAATATGCAAACGCACAGCCAAATATTCGAAATACGTAGGGAAATATGTATAATATTTATAATAAATATATACATGCATCTGTAAGGTGAAGTATCAAAGATTAGAACCTAAAATATCTCTAGTGTTTATGATGCGATGAGAAAATATCTGAGGAAGACAGTGACTCGAAAGTATGAATATTGTGAGAAGGAAAAATTTGTTTCTCAGAGTCACATTGTTCAAAATGTCGATATAATCATATTATTGTTGTATATGTGAGAAGTTATTCTTAAAAAAACATGATTTGATGTAAAAAGTATACGCTTATCTTATTTCCATTTAAAAAAACAATTCATTTGCATTTTTTGGGCGCATCGTTGCACTTGTAAAAATACTGAGCTTATAGAAAATAAACATTCTTACGCCGTTCAACTTTTTCCTCTACAATTTTTTTTTATTTCGAGTCAAACTCGAGTTATAAATCGTTCCAATTGCGTGACTCAGCCTGTATATCAGAGCTGCATAGCTGCTTGCTCACGAGCAACGTCGACTCGCATTTCTCCTCCTGATTTATCCCCACTATGGAGGTTAGGTTGACTCGCTCGAGACAGAGAGAGGGCGAAAAAAAGAAAAAGAGAAGGAACACTGAGCTATGGTGTATCCTGCGTCTTCCCTCCACGGCTCGAGCGAGTCAACCTGAGCCCCATAGTGGGGGTGGCTCAGGAGGAGAAGTGCGAGCCGCGGTTGCTCGTGAGCAAGCAGCTGTGCAGCTCTGCTGTACACTTATAGATATATGTGCAAGTGTAGTATATAAATATGTAAAAGTGTTTCAGTTCAACTTCTATTGGCAGCGAATAGAATAAATATAATAAACTATAAGCCGACATATTAAACTCAACAAACAATCATAACACATACCAATATAACAGTATGCATGAAACGCTCATTACACACTTATGAAATTATCCCCTCTTAATTTCTGTCTTTTGCAACGCTTATTGTCGTGCTGTTATCTCGTTTATACAATAGTTCGCTCGCTTCTAATTATTTATTTTATTTATTACTACATAGGTGTCCGAAAGTATTGGTGCCGATTCTAGTAATTCTCACATGTGCACTAATAACCATTCACGCTTACAAATGTGAGTAATTATTATTGCATTATAAAATTTTGTGGCAAACACAGAGTGCTGGAAAAAGAAAGGTAAATAATATTTCTGTATGAGCTTCGTACTTCTGAATATTCATACTACAGAATGTAGAACACTTTGGGAATACTTAATAAATTAGCGATCATCAAAACATCGTGCTTAGTATTATTTTCTCGCCAAGCATTCACACGATGTTGTACATCACGATTGCATCATCGTTTTTTATACGAATTGTAATTATAGTTAGAACGCGCATGATGGAATTAAATACCTTATCGAAGCATCGAGCCCAATAAATTTTATTCGCAATCTCCGATTGATCTTTACTTATTATTTCCATCACATAATTTGAAAACACCTTGCCCGATCGGCGGTACATATTTTAAAAACCGTGTCGTGGCACGTAATCGTAATTTGAATCGTCGAAGCGTCGGCCGTTGCGTGCGACACATGTGGTAAACCAGCAATTAACTGTCCGACGTCTCCATCAGCACTCGAATCGATATGCGTTGCTTCATTAGCAGATAATGAAGCGTTTGACTTTATAATTTCCTGTAAAGATCCGTAATTGCCTTGTGTTACCTTCGGCAGAGGAGAGGTGCTTGTAACGATGCGACTGTTAATTAGGGTCACAATGAATATAATAAATGCCTCGGCGTTACCGTCGTAACATTACAAACCGAATCGTATTTTTAATTTAAGTCATCTGGTTGTAACGCACATTAAGGCCAACAGATGCCGACAAATTTGAGACCTCGGCAAGCCCCAGTGGTCTTTAAAATTTCACCACTCCGAATTAAGTGGCGGGTATAAGCAACTTTTTCATGTTCCCAACATTTGTTGCACAATGTTTCTGGAGCAGAATGCATACAATTTAATGATGATTGGCCAACTTTCTGTTAAATAGTTCTGCCGTTATGTTTACTCGAACGAGCACCTTTACGTACCTATTATCTTTGAATAATGTTACTAAATCATTTAATCAGTGAACAGGGCATAGGTTCATCCTGGTCCCACTGAATTCTACAATGAAAATATATAGTCAAAGTTTATACACAGTGTATTTTTAGCTAGAGTCCAATACAGTTTCGCTTCAGCACATTGTTGTTCTTTTTAGATATTTACGAAGGCAAATTAGTTTTGTATAGGTATTTTGTAATTTGTGTATTATAAAAAGTTGTAGCCGAAATGTGTCATTCAAAATATAATCAGTATTTAATACTCTTGTCCGGAGATTTAAAACAATTATATTTGACCCAGTTCCATTTAATAATTGTTTTTAGCAATAGCTGCTTTTTTTGCTTCTTATTGTTATAATATATTCTTACCCATTTTGTACAATTAACTTCGTAATGCGTTAGTACATTTTATTTTAATTACACAATTTAACATCACTCAACCACGATTGCTGGGACACCCTCTATGCTTGGCAGCATCTTATAAGGATGGTCCGAAATGAAAGGACTATAAGTTCATCCTGTATTTTGTTGCAAATTCCATGCATATACATATGAATACTGAACAGTGTAAATATTCCAGAAAACATACGTTCATGAATGCTTCCTTTAAGAGATATTGTTGAAAAATTTTGTTTACCAGATTTCTTGAATAAGATATTTATGGAATGACGCTATCAGATTTTCTTCTTGAGCCTTATATGATTTTTCTTCTGCCTTCTACAGTGACATTTACAATAACTATCCTTGAAGAAATTCTGAACTGCAGAAAAAATACGAGTAGGAACTATTACTTCCAAATTCTCTTACTAACTGCCGTAACATTGCTTTAATGTCATAATATCTGCCAACTCAAGCTTAGTACTTGACGCTGAGATTAATTAAGCGATAAAAAGATTTCAGTACAGATAATACGTTTCTCTGATAAATTTTTAGGTGTCACGAAACAAAATGATATCATTTAACAACAAGAATGTGTGAGTAATTCTTTGTTAACACGTTCCCTGCCACAGTAGAAAATTCCGCAACCAGACAGACACGAGAAACTGGCTATTTATTAATACAGGTGGTTGCTTGTACAAATATTTATCTATTTGATATGACATCTTCTATTTCTACTTCTTCTGAAAGTTTCTCAAAATTTTATAAGGGTTGGTAGTTATGTGATCAATTTAAAATTGATGCGTATACAATTTTCGGTACAGGGAACGTGTTACTGTAGTCGAGACATTGTGTGTCTCGCCTTTATTGTAAGATTAATTTGTCTGGCAGTGTCTTGTATTCTTTATTCTGAAAATGAAGACATATACCTTGTATAAAACAGCACAAAAGCGGTACGTAATCACAATCAACGGAATATATTTAATAGCGTATGGTAGTAAATTTATGGATGTTTAGATTTCGCATAGATTCCGAGAAAGATTGAAGAAATAAGGGTAGCCTACCATATTATTGTAGCAGTGCGTAAAAAATACACGATACTTCGTATGTATCGTACCAAAGAATCTGAAACGCAGGCAGCATTATTAAGGTCTCATAACCATAACTGTTTTCTCAGTAATTTTCATCGTTCGCAATGAGAAAAAAGTCCGAAAGCTAGGCCAAAACGTCACGTATCTGGCCGTGGTACGTGTTTACTGGGGCATTATGAAAAAAAGGAACGAGGGGAGACAGAAAAATAAGAGTGAGCGCCGGAGCTTCCCTTCGCAGATTTTTCGTGACAAGATAAGCCACGTCCTGTTTACTCTGGACTGCTGTGGTGTACAAAGATGCTCGTTAAGCCTTTTAGTGCCAGCGTATCGCGCGAGCGTACCAGAAAGTCGTATATCACCCGAAGGTACTTCGGTTTGTACTGGCACCTTAACTCACCGTATGGAAACCCCTGTGAAAAGGGCAACGATTCTACATTAAATACTACCTAGTCCTGTGTCATTCTAAAAATTTTACCAAACAATGTTCTCAAAAAATATAATACATTGAATGACTCCGCTTTATCTGTTGTGTTACAAATGTTTCAGATTTTATTAACGCTTGCACAGTCTGTAGATTAGAGATAGCATGTGAAGGAATTTGTATTATTTATAAAATCGAGTAAAGAACTCATTTTATTTTTGCTTACAAGAGCAAGAGTGAATTGTTAAAGTAAATCTTTAAATCCATTTATTCGCTTACTTTATGTATAGGGTGTAACTTAATGTAGGAAAAATTTAGGAATTAATTTAGCCCGTAAAAGCAATAATATAAATTCGTATAAACATGTGTTTAATTTGGTTTTGCTTCTGAGTTACAGCGAATGTTTTCTCTAATAATCTGTTCCTCTTTACATGTGGAAAGATGGTTAAAATTATTACTTATACTTCAATATAGCATTATAAACGCTCACCATTGTCCTTGTTATATTTTTAATAAGCTGAAGTATTGTTTACACCTGTAAATTGTTAAACGAGGTTACGTATATTACGTTAGTGCAACAAAAACAGCACTGAAATATAAAATTCTGTAATTTGGAATCAAGGTCAAATCGGACACATGTTCACATGGGCGCATTTTATTATTTTTAATTGCTCAATCGACTCCTGATTGCTTCCCAAATATTAAGTTAGATCCTGTATTGAGCAATTTCTAATGACAAATAATCTTCTAAATTACATTCAATAATATTAACATAACAATGTCTTCTCTGTTTATTCTGCTCTAAATTTAACAAATGGAACACAGCAGTGAATAATTATGGGTCACTAATACTTTCTTTTATTAAACAAAAGATATAAGTACATTTCTCAGTCTGAAAATTATTGGTCTGTAAACAATTTCCCACGACATTTTATAATATTTATGAAGAAATATGACAATTAGGAAGTGTTATACAAAATGATTAAATAATTATAAATAGATAGTAGTAATTTAAAATCTATAATATTCATGTTTAATCTCTCATCGATAAAATTGATTGGTCGATAAGCATGTACATGAGAACGATAAATATCTGATCCCGAAAATTGCTTCTCACGATTATCTCTAAGTTGTAAAATTGATCGATTTTATCGTTTCCGATATTAAAGTTTGTCAAGGTTCTTAACGAAACGCGTATCTATTTTTAGCAACGATATCTTGACGATTATACAATGCGGCTTAAAGGCACTCATACGATGGAAGTCATGAAAGGTTGTAAAACCGGCTAGACGGATATCGGCAAGCGTGTCACATAAGAAATGAAAACAATTGTTTATGAACCATGACGGTGGTATGAGTTACTATGATCCTCTTGAACCAATCCAGTTGCAGCGAAATCAAAGCAAGAAAATGGAAAAGGAATGAGGTAAAAGTCTGTAATGTAACTAATATTCATCAGCGTGTTATGTGTAAACAGTCGGGGAGCCTCTAACGTAGGCAAAATCGGGGATATATTTTAGATGTGCAAAGACATCGCTTGTCAGATAAATATGTGGTGGAGTTTCAAGTTGGACCACTTGGCGTGTTCATTGCGAGCAGAGATTTCATACTCGACGCTATACTTTTGCTCGTCATTGATAAGGCCGCAGAAGTGCGCTAGATCATTAGTTCAAGCGGAAACGAGAAAAAATCTGGCGTAAACGAAGAAAGGGAGAGAAAAAAGTGATCGAAAAGGAGGGAGAAGCGCAAGGAACAAGCAACTATACTCTTCGAACCGCAAGATCCAAGTTCTGATATACCCGACCGAGGTGAGGTACGAAGCAATAACTGGTCATGTCGCCCAGTAATTCAGTAGCCAATTAGTTAGACGGCGGCGGGAGAGTTGGCGAAGATGTCTATCTGGTTTCGTACAAGGCGGCTGCACCAGCAAGCTGTTGCAGCTTCCTGTATCGTTGCACCTATACGAATATATTTACACTTACACGTACCTGTATGTGCGGAGAACTGCAGCACGGGGTTCTGCCGAGGAACCTCTGCGAGAGACAAGCATGTACCTCCTGGAAAACGATTCAATGGTGATTTCTCTTCTCCTTCAACTAAAACCGATCCTGAAGATGTATTGGCTGTAGACAAACGCAAATCTTTCGAGCCGCCATGCGGGATATCTAGCCGATTCAAAACTTTTAGATAAAGCCGAACGGATAGGTAACTTTTGATGCTTTATTACGATGATAAATAGACGATGACATCGGTTTGAGTCCAAAGCAATTTCGCATGCGCTTATATCGCGTTTCAGTTTGTATAAAATGGCCTACAATGCATACTTTCACATACTTATTATTGTAACGTTCAAATTAGACTTACTTTTGTTTAACACCGATTATATAGTAATTATTACAAGTTAAATAAAAACAATTTATATTTCCATAAACTAGATTGAATGTTTTAACATAGTATTACATTAGCTTTGAATTTGTACTATCGTAGGGGGAACTACGAAGCAATAAATTATAGTGATGTATGAAAAATGAAGGTATTCAAATATTAGTGTTACTCACTGCACATTAATAGAATGTTCATGTTTAATACTACAATATTTAACCTGCTAACCGGGTCGTTCTTTGATTAGCAGTGCCTATTGTTTGTAGTTAAAAGCGAATAAGTATGAGGTTAATTGTCTTGTCCATCACAGAGACACTTTCAAATGACACGCTAAATCGTCTTCTTCGATCAACCAGTTTAAATGTTTGTCAGCAAATACTGCGAAAACAATTAACAGGCGTCTTATGGCGGAGCAATTTTCACAGGACGAGTTAACTCGTCATCCCCCGTTAACAGGTTAATAATAAAACTTGATGCTAATAATACAATGTAATACAGAATGATAGAATAACCACTATATAAATGAGAACAATACTTCTTTATAAATTTAAAGTGAACGTTATATATAAATGCTTGCTCGCTTGTTATAATAGCAGTGATAATATGTTTATTGTATTGGTTTGGTGAATTGATGTATGTTTGGTGGAAGAAATTTAGTGAAACCGTAAATTAGGTAATTTAACGAGTCAACAGATGTACTGAGTATTGAAACAAGAGATGACAATGTAAATAGATAAAAAATATAAGCTTTCTGACCTCGTTTAGGTGGCTATATCAGAGTTTCTCATTAGTTTATATTTAACAAAAGGATTCTTGATATTTACAATTAATTTCCAAATATGAAAACTTCGACTAATCTTTTTCTGTTCTCACCTTTTGTTTTACCATTATTCCTTTATTGCTCTAACGTACTAACAATAAATCCCGGAATCATACCTTATACGGCCTTTTGACCTTCTTCTTGTATAGATATGGACTGTTGTGTCATTTATTACATTAACTCCTTGCAAAGTAGGTTTTCTATTACACTATATTTAGTCGGGCAAGTATACATCGCAATGATATCATCAGTGTGATACTGAATCAATCGCTTAGCTTGAATTAAAATCGCAAGGAAAATCGGTAATAGCTTCTCGAAATTCTCCTGTAGGTAATTGAAATTGATGAAATCGGTATTTCTGTACGTCGGAAACCATTTTGTTTCAGTGGAAGATATTGCAACGTCAAGTTACGGGGAATCGACGATAAGTCTTCGGGCTGATACCTAGCACTGGTCTTTTCGAATTTAAGAAAGTGGATTTCAATTAGCCCAAAGACTTTGGAGGCGGCCGACACCCGATAAAATAACGAGGAACGAAGCCCTTACACGAACACGTTTGAAAGAGGTAAACCCACACTTTCTTGGCTCGGGTGAATTATGCTCTCTCCGGATCGTAACTTACCCACACGGAGTTAATGCGTGCTTGTGCAATCTTACCTGTCACGGTCCAGCCTACCTGGGCTAATGAGTAGGTGTTTGTTAGACATTCTGACACGTTTTACGACTCACCAGATTACTTCCCTCCTGTAGTCAATGGATAGAGCCGCCGGTTGTTGCGAGTGTGCCGCTAACAAAGATTGGAATAGGACAGTTGATTTACTATGGGCAAACTGTACGATTTCATTCGAGGATACGCCTGGTATCGCCGGCTCGTTATTCTTTCGATTTTGTCGAATGGAATCGGTTCATCGATTTGCCGAAGGATTAAAAATTACGATTGATGCTGATTTAGTGCCACGATGCCTTCTACCTCGCGACTCGCGAAAATCCCTATCGCATATATTCTCGCCAGATAGCACTGTCGCATTGATCTTCCTTTACGCATGGTAACGTGACGGCTCTCAGAATTATGCATCTTATACATCTGAATTTGTTTTCTCAGCATCAGAATCAATGACAACCGACTGCTGTCAGGGAAAAGTCTGATTTTAAGGTTACTGTTTGGGCAACCTCGTACACAACATACACATAAGATATGGCACACTTGCGAGATATTCGGCTTCTATTTTGATAAACACTCCTTATTTATCGACAGATTGCAGTCTGTCCTATTCATCTGCTTCTCTCATTTTGATTAAACTGTCCCCTTCTTCGAGAGACAAGGCTGTCACGGTGGAGGTACTATATTTATATCGTATCTAGCATGTGTGATGTGTCTTATATGTGCACTGTGCATGAAGCTGGACAGAAAATAGCCTTGAGAGGGGAGATTTCGATTTCCCTACAGTATCTTTTCAAGTTTATTATTTGCTCAGATTTCAAAACGTAATCAAACGACACTCATATAATTTTCGGTTAACATGAATCGTACTTTAACAAGAGTATTCTATAGGTGAGGAGTTTACTTAATAAAGTACAAGTTGAACAATTGGTTTCTAGTTGGCGGAGTAAAGCATTGTGGTTGTAGCATGCCGATATCGACGAAGAGGTTGCATGCCACCCAGACGAGATATCTGATTTTTGGAACTCATCTAAATAATTCTAAATAGCCAGTTGAACCGTTTTTTTTCAGTATTTTCTTCTTATCGAGATGCTCGTCAGGGTTCCTCGAAGGAAGGTCGGCGCGTTAACGTCGAATGCGCTATTTGGGTTGGCACCGTATCCGCTCGTAAAAGTCGCCGAAGGCGTGGGCATCCATCCTAATTAACAACCATGGAACCAGGTACGGGACCATCTGATACCGCGTCGAGAGTATAATCCGCTCGTTACCAACACGAATCCCTCACCGGCAAGCCCTCTTTACCGCCGTAAACCGTCTCTTCGGCTCCTCTTGCAGTTTGGATGCAATGCACTTGGCGCCTTAGGCGGAACGATCGGCAAATGGGCATAGTGTCGATACAACGGAGATTTAGAATACCGGAAATCTGTCGTCGTCTACTATCGATGATCTAAGCCTCACGTTGAAGCGAACAGCATTTTACGTGATCCTGAATATTATCATCCATTCTTCATAATTCTATGAAAAATCTGTCATTGGAACAATCAAAATTGAATATATATTATTTATTAGTGCTTAGTAAAAAGGAATTATTGCAGAAATAGTAATACTTACAATAATTCGTAAATATTTACAACTGTGTTTGTAATAACTAGACTGCGGATTTTTATGCAAATATACATCTTTAGGCTTCAATATTTTTGACTCCTGTGTAGCTGATGAAATGTAACTGTGGTATAACTGTATTTTGAGGTTCAAATTCTTGAAAGTACTTTGATTGTTTCACTTACTCTATAAAATGTGCGTTCTTCATAAATTTGGATATGGTAAATTGCATAAAGATCCGCAGTCTATCTAGTAATAACACAGTAAACATTATAACTAGTCACTATACAGACATCAAATAATAAAGTATGTCTTTTATGTTTCCAGATAAAAATGTTAATAAAAATATGTTTTAAGTTTTAAATATCTAGACTCATTTTCTTCGTTGGTCTTGTTTACGAGAACTTTTTTCTTTCGATTAATTTGACGCCATTCTTATTTTCGCATTAGCGTTGGAAATAATTTTGAAACGTTGTCGTACATTTATCGTTTCCTTTATTGATGTAGAAAGTTTAGGTGAAATAGATACTATAAATATAATAATAAATATAATAAATAAATATAATATTAAAAATTCGTACTTCGTAGAAGAAGATTAAGTAGTATATTAGATGTTTAATGTACTATCAATGTTATTGAGTATGTAAGTATATTTTCTGATGATGCAATTTCATACAGGTACTTTTGCAAAGGTATCGAGACCACCATTTCTTGGATGGAGCTGACAATGAGTTTAAAATATAGATACTGATCGATGAACATAACACTAAAATATAATCTGTACCAGACCAATCATTTTTTTTATAAAAACAACATTAAATATTAAAATTTTCTCTTTGTACTTGGAATGTCTGAACATTTGACCGGTTTTTAAGATTGGTAATGGCTGGTATGCGAACCATAGGAGTTACTAATCTAACTGTTAGTGTCGCCATTAAATATAATTAATTTAATTAATTTTCATCATTTCAGAGTAGGTGGTTCCGGTAGTCAGGAATGGTTAACATTTATATTTAAAAAGTTGTAACTGTACAAGAAATATTAGGAATATACGAGAATCATTTTAATGTAAAAGAATTTCAAAAGAAAGACGGTTAACAAAAAATCGTGCACTCTGTGATCAAAGAATTACGGTTCATTGTTCACCTATTGACGTTTGCATTGTTGCAGAATGATTCACGCCTAACGCGTTACAGGAATAATCGGTTTCAAAGGTGTAGCACCCACGCGCTCTTTGATGAGAACATGAATTATCAAATTGAAGTAGACGTAAGGGAACAGGAAGGTGATATACCTCGACCTACGCTATTCAGGCTGTGGTATCGCAATAAGTTTTGGTACTCGAGTCTCGTACAAACTCTGGATCCAATCGAGGATGAGATGCTTAGTTGATCAGTGTCCTGAAACTGCTATCTAATACGCTTGCTTGCTAATAAGATGTATCACATATCATGTATGAATTTTACAGTCTTTATCACACTGATTCAAATGAATTTCAGTGTTTTGAAGGGGAATCAAAAAATCTATTCTCTTATTATTAACCCTTTGCACTCCGAACATTTTCTGATACTACCTACAAGGAACTCCGGCACACCTTTGCAGTGAAGCTCATTGGAAAAGAAAAAATTTTGTTTTGAAAGGGAAAAATTACAAGTGCTTATGAAATTATTTATTTTTATTTCTTTGGTCAATTTCCTGTATTGTAATATAAATAAAACCTGAATTTTACATTAAAAAGACTAAATAATAAATTGCACTTAAGATTACCGAAGTAACAGGTTAAGTACAGATAAGTACACACCTATCGGAGCCAACGGAGTTATGAAATATATTATGAATGTCTCCGTAGCGGAGCCAACGGAGTACAAAAGGTCAACTTTTCAGGCATGCCGAAACATAATAATTTTTTTCGTTAATATGTATTTTATAAAGAAGTTTTCTGCAACAAGCTACATTTGATTTGATTAATATTATGATAGAAAAATTACGTTCATGCACACACATACATGTGAATATAAATGCCACTGTTAACAGAATTTGAAAAAACGATCACCTTTCCGACTTTCGGTCATTGAACCAGCCTAGTACAGTCGGAAAAAGTCAAAAAGACTGGCAAAGGAGGCTTCTCCTGAAGTCCCTCAGGCTGTGACACGACGCACGCATTTACCCCATAGACATCTGACGCCTGATTCCTGTTTTTCTTCCTTTTTCTATACTTGTTACAATAATGAGACGTCCGAAATTATAGTATCGACCGAATAAAAAAAGCGAGAGAGTGACATGTATGAAAAAGGACGAAAAACATAGTTCCAGTAATTAGATGTCGAGATTCAAAATCGGGACAGGTACTTGGAGTAGGGTAAGTACATACGTGTGCTGTGTCACAGTGTGAGGAGCTTGCGGAAAAGCTTCCTTTACTAGCCTTTTTAAGGTTTCTGACCATAGGGTTTCAGCGAAATTCGCCAATTATGGCAACCGCGTAACCGACTGCAATCGATCAGCTACGATCCAATGAAACCACTGGCGATCTATTACTGCAATATCATAAGTAGACTGCTGACGTTTATGCAATTTAACATATTCCAATTGAAAACAAGTATTTATTCGATCTCATGGGTATCGTGTACAGCGTCCCATTCAACTCATTGCCCGCTGGAGCAGAGTGTTCCTTTATGTGGCAGGCAACCGGAACCCAAGCAACGACGACACACAACGTACAGAAAACGGCAGAATCCGACGAATGAACCGACAATTATGGCTTATATTTTTTAAAAAATCGTCGGTTAAAAATTGTTACAAATGTCGAAATACAACAAATGCTTTGTTATTTTCGGAACTTCCGATTTTCATAAAACAAATACAATGTAAGTACAGGCGGTCGTGTAAGTGTCCGTCCACCTACCGCACTCAGCGTATGTACGGGTAAATAAATAGAAATACGTACATAATATTTAAATCAAAAACCCAGAAATAAATCATTATTAACATAGAATATGTTAATGGCGTGGGGAGAGTGTTGTTGGGATCAGCAGAGTATGAGAATAATGATCAGGATCTAGAGGGTAAGGATGAAGATCGTGAGGATGATGACAAGAATAAGGAGGGGTTCGGGAGACTGTGGGTAAGGATGGTGAACGGGAGAATATGGGTAAGGATGGGGACTGAGAGGATAGGAGTAAGAATTGGGATCGGGAGGATGTGGGTAAGGATGAGGATCGGGAGGATACGGGTAAGGATGGGGATCGGGAGGATGAGAATGAGGATCGGGAGGATAAGGATGAGGATGGAGATCGGGAGGATAAGGTTAAGGATGGTGATCGGTAGAGGAAGGATGAGGATAGGGAATCTGGAGTGTATGGGTAAGGATGGGGATAGGAAGGAAGTATTGGAAGAGGAGGAGGAGGAGGATCAGGAGAAGGATCAGGAGGCTACCAGCGTAGTGGGGGAACTTGAAATCTAATCAGTGTTGTTTTCCTGGAGCAAACGCTAAGTAGAAATTCGGCCTCGCGCATTGGTGGGTTCAGCTGTATACGGAAAATGACGGCGTAAGTGCCTACATCTGCCACCCCTTGCCATTCTTTGCGTTATGATTCGTTTATCAACTCACCAATAGCACGCGAGTCTTCTTGTTGTTTCGTGATATATTTATCTCGTGTGGATTTATTTTATGGATCGTAGTATTTATATATGTGTATTGTTAATTTAATTGTAAATACCATATTAAGTCGAATATAAGACGCTATTATTATTATTCTTATTTTTATATGGTATACCAGAATCTACTATTATTAATATATTACTATTATTTGTTTGAGATTATTTTGAGTAAACAATTAAATTAAATGAATATTCATATCAATCATATTATTTTCTTTTTAGAAACATGGAGCAAGTATGTGAGAACAAAGATTTAAATAGAAAAGCTGTGCATTGGTTACAAAAATGGGAGGTGCGCACCCCCTGCAACCCCCCGAGTGCCTGAAGGGATGCACAATGTGCCATAAAGAGGGCATCATCGAACAATAAAGTGCGCAAATAGAATTTTGACGATACCTGCAATAGTTTTTGAGAAATTAATTTAGTCTAGCTAAATGTGCCATTCGTTCCACTGTGCGTCGGTAACGACGATTTCGCATGTGGCCGATAACCGCGTAAGGAGAATGGAACAGGGGCGTTCTTGGCTTTAAAATATGCGTTTGACACGCATTGTCTTAAAGAATTATTTTGAAAGTTAAACATTATTGTTATTATTTTAGTATTATTAATTATGCACCTCACATTTCTTTAATTTCTGTGTTACCACCTCTGTATTTAGTATGTGTTCGTACATTTACTACTATTCTGCATGTTTACAGTAAGGCAAGGTGAAATAGGGTAATGTTTTTAATGTTTTACTCATAACGAAACATTAATTATATATGCGGTCGCCATTCCGTATCGTGCGTTAAGGGAGGAGCAATTAGCAATGGGTTGCAATAACTAAACGAATAACTAAGCGAAATAACTTAGAACGCATTATTAGCAATCGAAAGATCCTGGATTCAATTCTTGTCTCACGAAATTCAACCGATTTGTTTTCCACTTACAAGTATTAGAACTAACAATTTGTAAGAGAGTAAATTTTTTAGGAAATAATCTTTGATTCTTCATTATTGTCGAATGAAATAATGAAAATAAAAACTACAATTTTTTCATATTTAAAAACTTATTTAATATTAAAAATCCCCGTCTTAGCCTGCACATGTGACAAGCTGGGGTTACAGTTCACTAAAGCTTAAAATAAGGAGAAGCATGGATTATTTCTTCATTCTCATCGTCCATGCCTATACAAGAAAACTGTATTCAATCCTGAGAAACATAACGTGATATCTAATAATTATTAGAATATGCAATCTTTCACAGTGTACACGTATATGTAATTATCTACAGTATCCTTATAAATATATTTGGTATTTCTCATTTTATTATCACAAGAAATTTTAATACAAGATTAGCTCTCTTTATCTGCTTTCTAAGAAGGCAGACACAGTATTTCAGGCTATGGAGGCATAAGATAGTGTCCTGATACAACATCTTACCCTATATGACAGTTTAAGAAAAACCAAGGTGTGTATTTTACTATCACTAATTACGGTTAAGAACATGTATTTACCTAGAAATTGACAGCCTTCTCTGCAGAGTGCATAAAATATAGTAATAATACAGACATTTTACTTCTGTATAACAGCCCAAAAATAATCGACAAATTATATCATAAGTGTGAAAAAGGTACACTCGTTCGCCAGATCGTCAGTCAACGGCTGCTAAAAATGAATGTTTCAACCATAACCAAAATTGTGCGAGTCATCTTGCTTTATTACCCCGTCTTACTCCACTCATACCTAATTAATATATTAACCCCACATTTTATGCACTCCACATTTCAAACTCGATTATTCGAAAGAAATATTAATATGCCCCATATTTCAATTAAAATGATCGCCATGATGATATTACAAAATAAAAATTCGATCTTGTCGTCACTTCACGGTGTTCGCAACAGTATATTATACAAAAATTCATTGTTTTTATTTTCAACGTTATGTGTTTATAAAAACTCATTTTCACGTGTTTGACTAGTTATGGTGTTTCCCACGGAACATGCTAATTAGAGCGTTAATTACTCATGAAGCTGAACTATGCATAGCTTTCATGGCGTAAAAACCGTATGAAGTGAAGAGTTCTCCACTTATGAGTACAAATGGTGGAAAGTTTCTCTAGCTAATTTCTTCGACAACCCAAGTATAAAATCGTACCAACGGGACTGCAATTTACACTTAAAGAGCCAACGACATTTTCGCGCGCAGCTGAAACGCATCCGATGATTCATGTTTTACTCTTTGCACTGGATACCGTACACGTTGTATAAATTGTAGGTATCTAGTAATATACAGCAGCCGAACAGACAGAAGCACGTGCATAACTCACAATTGTATCGTATACCGGGAACAAGTGATGGTTCGGGGGCGAAGCTTGCTTTATTCGACAGTAATCGAAAGGAGGGGAGGAAGGAAAAAAATGTAGAGAAGCAGAAGGGAAGAACGTTCTGGCGAAGAAAAAGAACGGCTGCTGCCTCGGATACTGGTTACGTCACGAAGTTAGCCGTGTCGTAATAAATTTGAACGATGTCGTCCCCACAATTCGGATTTTGTTTGAGCAGGCGCACCGAAATAAAGTAAAACGGCGTGGTGCTAAGTCGGTTATAAACAAAGATACAAACTACTAGTGACTCGCAGGACCGCGACTCACGCATGGCTGCCGGCGATAGAAGCAGCCAGTCCCGCTTTATGATCCCATAAATATCTCAATAGGATCTTAAATTACCTCTCTGGCCGGAGTTTGCGACTCCCTCAACCGCTCGCTGGTTGCTGTTCCGCCACTACCGTTGGCTGCTGCCGTTGCCGTTGCCTTTGCCGTTCCTGTTCCCGTTGTTGCTGCCGATGCCGCCAACGATGCCGCCGCCACCACCTCCGCTGCCGCCTCTGGTTATACATTTACTCGGCCGAGTTTTCGGTGGAGACGTTACTGTTATTTATGGGCTCGTTTATCAAGGGAGCACCCCTTCTCCTATCGTTGCTTCGATGCAGACTATCCACCACTGCGAAGCCAATCCCGAGATATATCGCTTCGATACCAATCCGGCTCTCTGGAGTGAAAGAGAGTTTCGAAGTGGCAACCAGCGTCGTCTCTCTGATCGCTTTTTTCAACTTTTTGTCCCCAGGCACATCCACAAACTTCCTTCGGTGATAAACGCTTGCAAAGAATCGCACCCGTATAATAGCAGCAATTAGTAGCGTTTCATTTGTCTCCTTGTTCGTTCCGTACTGTTTGATGACTTTCCGAATCGGTGTGTCTTTAAACATCCGACGAAACTAGCTGCAATGCTGGCAGAACGTTGGGATATTTATCCATTTGTACATGGCTTACATCCGGAAACTTTAAATAGTAATGACTATGTCAAACAACTGCTTTTCTATGCACAGTCGTAGTATTCTATACATAGCGAGTGCCTCCTATCATTTATTTATTATACGAACAATACGTATGTTTGTTTGAAGAATTTAAACGGAACGAACAGTTGGATATATTTTAAAGATATCGTTTTAAATCTCCCCTTTTTGAAAGGCTCGTGCATGCTCACAAACGTATTCGTAGTAAAAGATGAAATAAATTACAGAAATCCCAGCGACGATCAGGAAGAAACAATTTTCTAACGAGTTTTATAGCGCACTGTGAGCTATGAATTTTTCGTTGCATGGTATACAAGGCCAACACCCGGCCGATCTTGTAGCATACCTGCATTAACCTTTCATAGCGTTCACGTAACAGCGAAAAAGGATCGTAGTTTTAGGTTTCCTCGTTGGAAGACAAATAGCAGTAGTCGACAGGGAGCGCAACCCACTTTGTCCCTGACAGTGTGGCGAATAAACGCCCGATCACTTTACGAGCTAGACGGGGTAAGAGTAGAGCAGATAGTGCGAACGTGGAGAAGAGAAAAACGAGAGAATAGACAGAGAGAAAATCCATCCTTCCCCAATTCGTACGTATTCACCTACACCCTGGAGGCCAACGATCCATTCCGGTCCCGCCAACACAATCCAACCCCTGATCCGAAACGGGAGTGTGAGAAGACTTCGGGGATCTGGGATGAACAAAACCACAGTGTTAATACGAAAGCTGGTAATCCTGTACTTTGCCACACTGCTTGATTAATGTCTCTGTCGCCAATTATATGATTTATAAAGAATCGGCATTTTCATATCTACTCGGTAGCATGTACTTTCTTTTCTACACCAAATATCGGTGGTGTGTTTCTATGGATGCAGTATTCTTGATGTTTTCTTAGATTTCGAAGACTCTATTCTTCGGGTTACGTGCTCGTGAAATTGACACGTTGACAGTCGCTGTCACGCACACGTGACTTCGCTCGACAAATAAATGAGCGTACCTATTCCTGATAAAAAATAAATACCAAAGTATTTACAGAATCAACATCGTAAAATATTCTGTATAAGTATAAAGAAGAATGTTGGCTATTTAAAGATTCTTGCAAAAAATGGCCAATGGTAACTACTTTCCTCAAAATATTTGCGACCGTCAATATGTTAAGAACAAGAGGAAAGTGAACTAAAGCTGTCGAAAATACTTTTAATGATATTCGATTTAACAGTTCCGATTAAAATATATGTAACTCACAAGTTCTGGTTGCAAATAACAGTTTATAATATATTCTAACGATGTTATCTCCTTGAAACACAGTATGTCCTCCTTTCTAAACTCACAATCATTTGTACATTTCGCTTGTTTCATACCAATCACCCTCCTCACAATACACAAGGTAACGGTTACATCAGGTTTCCTTTAAGCAACTTGCAATGTCGATCCATCGTCTGTTAAAAACTTATCCGCGCATTAAGTATTCAATAATCAGTGAAGGAAATCATTAGCACAGAAAATCAATCCACGCGTCTCCTATAATCGTTTAAATTACGCGTACATAATGTTTTCAAAACACATTCCTACATATACTTGAAGAGTTTATTAATAGTTGGTAATGCACCTAACAAAAATATGCCAGCGCCATACTGAATTTGTATTTGTTTTATTATTTGTATAAACGAAGGAAATACGTCCACATTTTGCGGCAAATAAATCATGAGACTGATTTCTTTCTGCACAAGCTGTGATTAGAATTTAAAAAACTCGTATAATAGTGTGACCCTTAAAATATACTCGTTTGTGTCAGTTCATTTCTATAGTTTCAGCAGTTCTGGTTTTCAAACAATTATTATAAAATGAAGCAGTGTTTGTATACGACCTCAAAACTTTCACGGGGGAGCAGCGTCCTATCATCAAATTGTATTTGAAATTATATAAAAATGCAACAGAAATATTTGAGGACCCAAACAAGATTTCTGGGGACACTTCTTTAAGTTCTACTCAGTTTTTCAGTGATTTGTTTGTTTCAAAGAGGGCACGCAGTCTTTAGAAGATGATCCCCAGTGAGGTCGTCTGATTTCAGTGCTGATGCATGAAAACATTGAAAATGTTCTTCAATTTGTCACTCAAGATTAATGAATAACCACCTGGATAATTGCAGAACATTTATGTAAATAGGAATAAAGAAGCCATTATAGAAATTTTGACATGGGATTTGTGCGAAATGTCTGTCACGTGCTCTGAATTTTATGCAATTCTTGGTATCAAAATCAGTTCGTGTTGTCTATTCTATTCTCCCAATTTAGTGCCAGCGGACTATTTTTTGTTTTCGAATATAAAACAGATCGTAAAATGTAAACGATCCAATACAATAAACAATATCCCCAGTGCAGTGACCGCTGAATTGAAGAAGCTCGAACTCGATGCTGTCCAGCGCACATTCAATAAATTGTATCAGTAATGGCCAAGGGAGCTCCAGCCTTCCCCCACTCTAGGCCCATTCCCCTCATATAGTCTATGGCCTGTGACGACGATGGACCGAGGGGGGACGTGCAGCGAACTGGCGGGCACTGAAACGAGGGGAATGGACCTAGAGTGGGGGAAGGACAAACTCCTGTGGCCATCATTGACTTATAGAAACGTGATAAATGCTGTATAAATACATGGAAACTATGTTGAGTACACGTAATGGATACATTCCTCTATGTTTACTACCTCCTTTTACTGATTTCTTTCTCATTGCAAAATTGTATCATAGATCTTCGCCACTTTTTTTATACAACGTTTGTCTCATATTTTGCCACTATTGTAATAAACATTTACTATATATAATTACATAATTTATATTCTTTGGACTACGTGCTCGTGAAATTAATTAAAGAACACTTCAAAATGCATTTAACTATAATATTGATTAATACTTCTTGAAGGCATTCAATAATTTTCAATCTATTAGATATGCCGAACGGAAAAATGTGAATTCGAAGCCTAATGAGATATTACTGAAAAAAAAGGGTCTCAATGCTACGGTTAAGGTAATTTATGAAGTTGTAGGGGGAGATGCAGCGATCAGGTGCATGCTGTTGGATTGGTTCAAGCATTTTGCTGACGACGACATGGCTCTGAAGAAGAAGAATGGTACCGTGATCAAATCCATCCGGAAACTTGCAGAGATGTGGTACACAGTCGTTGAAGGAGATGGAATCTACTTTGAAGAATAATATTTTATGGTTTCCCTGTCTTTTATTACAAATCAAAATTGTGTGAGAAAAAGTGATGAAAATTTTGTATACAATTTAGTATTTATTTAGCACACCGTGTAAACATTATATTCTGAGGATAATTATGAAATAATTCTATTGAATTATTCATATGGGGTATTTCAGAAAAAAGTAGTAAACTTTTAGGACGTACACTTCGTATGCAAATGAGCGAAAAAGTTTTAATGAATGTATATCTGTATTTATCAAGATATGGAAGATAGTACTTACTTTGTATTTACTTCTACAGCAAGTGTTCTGAGCACCGTTTTTCCAGTTCAATGCCCTTTCATTTGTAAAGAAATGCGTAGTGTGTGAAATAATACTAAGTTGAATTAACTTAATTATCTGAGAAAGCTTGCCTTTAACAAAAGTAATCTTGGTTGATATTTTTATACGATATACTGATAGTGGACCTACAAGATTATATTCTACCCATATCATTGATGTATCTTAAGAATTAGCTTTAGTAAATGTTTATTAAGAATTTCTCATTGATTTTAATGAGTATCCTATGTCTTAAAAGTTTGCAACCTTTTGTCGTATAATAAATGCTGACATCACTTATACATGTTATGTTAAAGGACAACATTTCGAGCATCATTTCCATTACAAATTATTGTTATTTAAATTTAAGCGTTCCGCTTGAAAAAGTTTCCCAAACTGAGGAAAACACTTAAACAACACCTGAGTACCCTAACTTGTTTGATGCGATGCCGCTATAAGATTATGTCTTGCTTCCTCGAACTTAAAAACACAATCAAGATCTCATTATCCCAATGTATCCTTCATCGCACTACGAGAACGGATACGTCACATAAAAAAAAGAAAACTTAATACGTATCCACATTATTACATTTTTCATTAGAACTTTGCAACATACTCCTATACAACATATGTGACACGATTGACTGCGTCAGCTATGTACAGGCTGAGCAAATACACCACCTACGTATACAAAAACTGACAGAAGAATTCAACAAACTAACACGACCTACAACCCCACCATAGACACACACACACACACAGTTTAAAACCGGACAAACATTGCTCAACACAGGACGCATTGACAGTTCTAGCCAAAGGACACAACTTTGCCATATCTCCACACCAAATCCCACTAGAACAAATTGTCAGGCAGGTAGAGAATGTCATCCTCAATCTCCTAGCAGAAACAGCAAATGACATAAGGGGGAAAAGGACCAGCGCTCACTAGAAGTGAAAGGAGAGCTCTATATGAGTTAAAAAAAACAAAGAGATCGTCATCCTCCCAGCTCACAAGGGAAACGCCACGATTGTTGTGACAAAACAACAGAAATAACGAAAAACCCTAACAATATCAGTAGGGATACAGGTTGCTACCTTCACACCATCTAGAGCACCCTCCTCCCGGTGTTTAATTGATCGACCAATTAAACACTGATTGATTGATCAATGATCCGGAACACGAACATGGGCATTAACTATACTACTAAAAAGGGTGAACATCCGGACGCACTTCAGTATCAGTGCATTCTGAGATCCTTGATGACTTCAATGCTGGCGAATCGTTGGGAACACTGTCCTACTAGATACGGTTTACACTCTAAAGCCCCAAATAGTATTAACTCTTACTCTATTATTTATTACTGTTATATAATAAAGTACACTTAGCACTAAAATACGTTGTGATATCTAATACATTAAGATTTTAAAAAGTCAGTGAAAACTTTATAATCAGGTTTTCCTAATTTTTGCGTATGTTTTTTGAAAATATTGTAGAAGACATAAAAATATATAATGCCATTACGTACGTACTTGTGGTACCATGAGACTTTTGTTTGAAACATTATTTCATACAATAAACAATTTACGAGTATTTTCAAGTGGTCAAATTAGATGATTCACACTGCATTCTTGAAGAGGCTGGGTAAAAAATCTTGCAGTCCGTTTAGTACACAGCCAGATATATTTGAAACTGATTTTGTATTTTGCGATGTTTCGATAGCTATTGAGAGATAGAAAACAAACACCATCTTATAAGTTCTATGTACAATCTCAGCTCTTTCTGATCACAAACGAATAAACTAGGTCGTTTAACAACCGATCGTTTCATAACCAATCTTTACAATTTCAGTAACGTGACTCATTAAAAACTTAAGTTTCTTTTTCGGACTCTCACTGCGTAAGGCTTCTTTCTTTGTGTTTTTTTAACCTAAGTGTGTTGTGTCCATCGCTTTACTCTATCATTTTATTACATTTGTAACTTACTAGCGAATTATTAATTTGATGCACTGACAAGGATTCTAAGAATTAATGCAAGCGCGTTATGTATTCATGGTATTTAATTCTTTTTAGAAGGATCTTCTAAAAATAATGTTTAGATTAACCCTTTGAACTCTTTTGTCGAGTCACACTCGACATTCGTAAATTGCTAGTTTAAATATGTATTATATTTCGCAATATATTTTTTTTACCACAAATATCAGATCTCAGCACAGTTCCAATGCTATTTTCAATATAATTAGTAAAAAAAAATTGTTCAAATTGGTTCCTATTAACCAACTGTCTTTTGAAATACCTTTCAAATAAAGCACTTAAAATAATGGGGAGTTATTGAAAAGAAAATTAAAAAAAATTAAGAGCTCAAAGGGTTAATGTCTGTGTCGATCTTTGCTATGAAACATGATGTTTCCTGACAAAGATAGTTGCAAAAATGTCGAGTGTAGGTTTCAAAAACGTCGTATCGTTCTAAAGCTAACGTAAACTGCCCCTCGATGGAATACTGGAAGGCCGGAGAAAAGACAAGAGGGTAAGCATTGTCAGTGGTTGGGCGACAAAGATAAATAAATAAAGGAAACGGTGTTCGTTCAGAAACGGAAGCAATATCCCTGTCTTTAGCCTTTTGCGGGACCCGGTGGTTCGTAGTTGGATGGGGATCTAATAGCAGTTGTGGTAAACAAGCCGGTTCTGCCACGGAAATATCGTGTGCAGCGCAGACTTTTCTCTTATCCTCTCATTCCTCCACCTCCTTCTTGTTCCGCTCGCTTCCATTTGATCCTAGCCCACCTCCTTTAGCGTTTTCCTGTCTTTGCCAACGCAAACTTTTCTCTTCCTTCTGCGCGACCATTTCCGTTTTCCGACCATCTTCTTGCACTTACATCCGTTTTTTTTTCTTACACGTATCGTATATTTTTCGCTCTTTGCATTCCTCTCGACTGATATAATTACACGATTTTCATGATTGTTTAGAAACTATTGTCCCGTATATCTCTTCACAGTTATTGTTCTTTGGTATGTTACAAATGGCATGACACTTGGTATGAAACAAATTAACGTAGCTTTCTCATGCATAAAAAAACAAATTCAACGGCCTTTTAATTCTATCGTTCCGATCATTTAATCTAGAGGTATTTGCATCTGACAGTAATTAAAATTTTTTGAACAACCACGTAGCACATCGATACGTACATTCGTGTCCGCACGTAAACGTAGCTTTGCGTACCTATTTTAATTACTGGCAGATGCAAATTTTTCAAGGTTAAATGATCGGAACAGTAGGGTCATTAAGGTCGTTGAATTTGCGTTTTTATGCCCTATAAGGCTATAGAAAAAAAAATATGGGATTCCATTTAAAACACTAAAGGTGAGCGTGATTACTTTAAAAAAAATTGACCTAGAAAAAATATACTGCAATTAGTCTGTAGGCCCCTCTAAACTAAGGTATTTAACTCTTTGAACTCCTTTGTCGAGTGTGACTCGACATCGATTTTATTCACAGGTACTCCTATGTCGAGTCATACTCGACATTTTTAAATTGCCAGTTTAAATACGCATTCTATTTCGCAATATTTTTTTACCTAGATAAGCAATATTATATGTATATGACCCTTTTTTGTAACAAAAAAAGTCCTTGAAGTGATCAGGTACATGATCGTTCGTACCTAATAGGTTTCTATCAACCAACTGTCTTTTCAATTACATTTCAAATGAAACACTTAATATTAGGGAGTTATTGAAAAAAAAAATAAAAAAAAATAGGAGTTCAAGGGGTTAAGGAAAAGCATTTGTATTGGTCCAGTAGTAACGGAAATAATGCTAACGTGATTAAGTTACGTTATCCACCCTGTATGTGTATGTATATAACGTCGTGATAATGAAATATATGTATTAATTAGTTTAATATTATCATATCAATATTTTTAAGTACATTTTATTTTAATGGGCTCACCGTAATTTAGTAAAGATATTTTACTTTCATGTACAGGGTGTTCTAGTAAAGTGGGAAATTTTCAAAATGCAATTATGAAATAATTATTTATATTTATTTATATACTTTTGTTAAATATAATATGCCATTTTAATTTTTTAAAAATAACACTTGACATTTCGATCTATGCATGCATGTAATCTTAATCAAAAAGTTTCCATTGCCCGCCTTAACATATCTGGTGGAATCCTCGCGACTTCTCTTTGGATTTTTAATTTAAGTTCATAGATGGTGTGTGGACGATCAGTATATACATTGCTTTTGAAATATCTCCCTAGAAAATAGTCACATGCTGCTAAATCGGGCGATCATGCCGGCCAAACAACATCAACATTCTTGGAAATGATACGATTTGAAAAGTGCACTCTTAAAATTTTCGATTAAGATGAATGCGTGCATCAAAACGGTGCTCACCTGTCAAGTGTTATTTTTAAAAAATAAATCGGCATATTATATCTAACAAACATATATAAACAAACTTATATTAAAATAAGAATTCATTTAATAATTGCATTTTGAAAATTTCCCAGTTCACTGGAACACCCTGTATTTGCCTATTAAAGTACTGTGAATAGCCCGAGTTACTTCTTTTTGTACATTTTGGTATACGAAATAAATATTGGAGACTGGTATATGAATCAATTACAAATTAAAATGGATAGTATCCTCTCAAATGGACACTTACCTTTACATATTTTTACATTCAGTAATTTAACTCATTGCGAACATGAAGCTAAGAAACGTAATGTCAGCAGTACGAGTTCGTAGACAAGAATAGGTTTTCTTAATTTAGTATCCTTTTTGGCAATTATTGGTCCAATTGTTGCTATTATAAATTGAATTTGCGCTGTATTCATACGTACAAAGTTACGAAATTGTTGGGCATCTTCAATGTGAAGTTCCCTTGCAAGCACTGAATATGCTCCTAATTCTGTTCTACGCTGAATCCAGCAACTTTTCTCGCTGTCTTATTTTTTTTTCTGTGTACGATTTTGTAATCTATAATTTCAGCACATCCATGATCAGTATCTCTCCTCACCCTTATTTCTAAATCGACAAGAGAAAGCGGGGACAGGCGAATTTCAAATGAACACAGTTCTGAGAGTTCTTTCTGATAGTAAGCTCTCGGTGAGTTTTGTAGCGCCTGTCTGAAAGTAAAAATTCTTGAAGCTGCCCTCAAGGAGACACATACCCGAGAGTAACTATCGAGAGTGACTCGCGCGAGATTCTCTCAAATGTACACTTGGCTTTAGACTTCAAAAGAACTTTTTTGTTACAGTAGTCCAAATAAAAGGGTTATAAGAAAAGTAATTACGATTATTTAGAGTGAACCATCGAATAGAAAAAAAATAGTAACGTGAAATAAATAGTTACAAGAGAAATTTTATTAATCGTTAGGGTGAAGCATAAATCTGTTGCAAAACTTGTTCACTTGACTTGCCATCGTGTATAATAAAAAGAAAGGTTGGTAGAACCTATATTCTTGAAATTTACGCGTTGTTAAGTAAGTATCAAAGTAAACTTCACTGATGTGCACTGCGAAGCTCGGCAAAGCAATATAGAAGCACTCCGGTAGAATACGTCTTTGTAGAATTATGCACACTCATTAGCACGTAATAAACGATAATGCACTGTACATTATCTTTGCGCTGTCCATCGCTACTTCGTTCAACAGTTAATGCATTCTGCTTCGCCGTCAGAACGTTGCAACATTAACATGCAATTATCGATAATGGTTCGAAAGAAATATTACAAATTGCCACGAATATTTATACAAAACTAACAAAAATGTGACTCAAAGTAAAGAAAACGGAACGTTATTAACGTTTGCATAACCATCTACTCTGTTTGTTCATAAATGTGTACATGTGTGGCACGATTCATTAGAATTTCTAATTCGAGAAAGCAAAAACGTATCGTTAAGGTGCATTTCCATTCGCAACAAATGCATTTGTTGGAACGGAGAACTATAACTCGCTGCGTAACGTCAGAGCGCGACCTCGATAATACGTGTCAAATTTTGCCACGATACATGAAATGTAGCTCGAATTTCGAGTCAAATAATGATCGGTCGGTCGAGCCGAGTTGTGCGTTTGAATTTTCCGAGCTGCCTGAAATCGACGAACTGTTTGAACAAAATGCGAGCTACTTGAAAAACTCAAACGGTTCGAATATTCGAGCCCTCGTAAGATTTTTAGTTACTTGGAGATAAATTTTCCTCTCGAAAATTTTTAATTACTCGAATATATTCGAACAGATCTTCAACTTTCACGTTACTCCTAAATATTCGAATTACTCCAGTTACTCGAATATTTATGTATTTACTACCAAATACTAGTCCAAATGTGTTTTCTTCATGAAAACATGAAAGTAAAGCAGGAGCATTAAATTAGCGTCTTATATATTTCTTCCTTACGGTTAGATTAGTATTTGATAGTAAATACATAAATATTTCAATACCCATGTACCCGCGTATTAAAAACTACACGGACTAAAACACGGATATACATAATAATTTCTCGTGTATATACACGTGTATCTTTAATACATGTTCAAAAACCATGGTCTCTAGTTTAAACGATTTCAACGACCTATAATACAAATCAAGATTCAAATTTTGCGGCAACTTCCTTAAAAATGATCAGTTATAACATCATACAAATTGCTTAAAAAATTCTTTCCCGTCATGCCATTTGTTAAATGGAATTTTACAAGATAGATACCCATGTACCTAACAAAAACTCAAACTGAGTATGGTGCAATAATAAAATGTAGTACTCCAATTTCGTCTCATTTTTGAACGAAGACACACTATTTCTTTTCACACGATGTCATTTCTGATGCATTTTGAGTATCGTATAAAATTTATTTAAATTTAATTAGTTAGAGATCTCAGTTTATAGAATATGCTATAACAGATATTCGTAAAAGGATGCAAATTTGATGAAATTTTTTTTAAACAGTTGCAAATTATATGTCATACGTGTCTGTAACACACTCACATAAAAGGTGACATACGAGAAAAAGAGATTCGTAAGGAAGTTCGAACAAGCGTGGCACAGCAGGGTTTTTAGACATTATCGAGATTGAGGGTGCCAACGGTAAAGGTCGTCGGGTTGGAGGGCGAGAACTGAGTGATTTAGTGGGGTGCTGCTCGACGACTGACCGAGATAACCTGCCTGTCCACGGAACAACCCCATTTGTCCAATGTCTTCCGCTACAAAACTGCTCGTCGCCCTGCAAGCTCGCGTCCTTTTGAATAATGATCGCGCTTTGTCAACTAACGGTCTGCTGATAATGCCGGATATGTTGAACCTACGAAAGAAAATGTCGGTTAATCTCCGTTCTCTGTCACATAACATTGAATGGACCTCGTTCCGTTTAGGTGGAATTTAACAGAACGATAAATTTCTTGAATACATTCATTGCAACAAAGCACTTACAACACGCATTCTACCTCCGTTCCTGGTGGATCGCATTACATTGAAGATCCGATACGTCGCAAAAAATATGCATATTCGTCAATTTTTCACTATTTTCATCGAAATACGCAGCAATGAACTCTTTGCAGTGTAAGTTAACAGAAGCCAGTGCCACCGGAAGTGTAAAGGTGCGTACTTACATGCAACAATCTCGCGTAAGAATGTAATTATTATCTCGACAATGTTGAAATCAAATGTACGTTACAAGGGTAAGTGAACACATATTAACTTAATAGCCATAGTGATAGCCATTTCGAAGTCGCATTTTGACTAATCGATCAGTCAAGAAAGGTGAATATTTCCTGCATTCTTTAATCGAGAATTTTTTCCATATTTCTTTTATTAACACGTGCCCTGCCACGTGTACCGTTTTCATTACACACATCAATTTTAATTTGATCACGGAACTACCAACCCTTATGAAATTTTGAGTAACATTCACGTTAAAATGATGGTAGAAATAGAAAGTGTAATATCAAATAGATAAATATTTGTACAATCAGCCACGTGGATTAATAAATAGCCATTTTCGTGTGTCTGTCTAGTTACAGATTTTTCTACTGTGGCAGGGAACGTGGTAATGATTTTAATTATTCGATACTTCAGTGTCTTCTTCCTCATACTTTAAATTTTAGTACAGCCCACATATTCTCCATGGGAGAATGAATAGGAGTTTGAGGAAGTCACTCCAAAAGGTTAATAAAAGCCTGTTTTAAATAATTTGTAACTATTCTTGCTTTACCTATCAGTGTATCTGTTGCTGTCAGAGGAAATCGCCTTCTATTAATCTCCTCCTTTCTTAATTATTGTAATCTCTGTCAATAATTTTAAGCATACTTGAGCAATAGTTTCTCCGTTTAATATTACTACTCTTTCTAATCTAAATGACAGAACGCGTTCTCAAACCACAATACACTGTTCTGTTGATTTGTAGATAACTTTTGTGCAATCATATGATAGAAGTTCGCTTTTGTTTCTCCAGAGGAACATTCTTACTATTCTTTTTATCTAATCATTGATTCGTCGTTCCATAAAATATCCTCTCAAATGTTCTGACGTTGTGACGCGATCCTCTGTGCAAGCGCGTAGTAGCTTCTTTGTTTTTGCACTGTTATGGGTTGAAATGTTGAAGACACTTCTCGTTTAACTAGATTACGGCTAGATAGAGAGCACACGCATATTGACAGCTGCTAAATAGAAAACCGACTGTCCGCACTTTTGAAGGAGCTGATCATTTTATCTTGTTTTTCTAGGAACAACCGGAAAACACGTGTATGCCACGTTACACCATCCGGCTACTGCAGCACGCCTATCTCTACGGGGTGCGTGTTCGGGTAGGTTGGAGAGTATCATGTAACAATACTATAGAAAATGTCGTGTCTGTCACGCTAAGTGTCTGACAGTGTCAATACTTTCGAACATTTCGTGTCTGACACGTTCAATGTCTTAACCCATTCAGCCTTCCTTTATTTTGCTCTTCGTGTAGACAAACTTCGACATTCGATTCGTGTGCCATGCGAACAAACTGTGACGTTTGATTTCTACGAGTAGAATATATTTAGATGGCACGGTGTATATCTGAAATGAATTACAGGAGGAGAACGATATAATATGAAGGAAATACAATCTTTTGGTCCATCGTTTTGATCCAGGTCATGAACTATGAGTCAGACTCGTAGTTTAGGCTGAATGGGTTAAGATGTGAGTGGACCTTAATTGTTTGCATAGACGGTGTACTTTGTGATAACTTTGTAATTTTGTTCAAATTTTCGGAGTAGACAAAAAGAATATGGTATATTGAAATATTCAATATTCTTTCGTCTATTCGTGCGCGCGTCTCTTTATGGCGTCCTGGTTTAGGTATGTCGAAAATATGTATGTACATCAAAGTTAGGGTCAAGCTTTAGGGGTATGTAGTACTCATCAAAACAAACCAAAAGTCATAATGAACATGGGTCCAAATATCATCAGCAGACTGCAGATTTTTATGTAAATGTACGTACATTTTTATACCTCAATATTCAAATGACCTTGAAAACCGAAAAAATGATTAAATTCGAAGGCGATCGGTAGCAATACACATTCTAATATGAGCAATCACGAATTGCGATGCTCTTTCAGTTGTCTGTGATTTTATAGCAGCACAAGCTCCAATTATGCGATTCTCCACGTCTTGGTAATTACTCAGGCATGCTCAACTGCATTTGTTCATCCGTTACAAAATGCAACACAGAAAAAATATATCCTTTCTGCAAAAAAATATGGGTAATCTTGAAAAAAACCCGGAAAAAATAACAGTAAAAGAAATTATTTTTCTTCCACGGTATTCTTCCTTTGAAACCAATCAAATTGTGCTTTAAGCATTCATCATATCATTAAAAACACGACACATTTAGGCGACCTCCTTCAGCTGAGACATCTTGTATAGTCTGTTTATTAGGTTTGTTTTTTCGCGGGCTTTTGTTTTTTCATCATTTTGACATGCAGCGCCTCTTCGCTCCTCCGTTGTTTTTGTCTTCTCAGCGTTGCAAAAAGTTCATATTAGTATGCAATAAACTCAAGTGTGTTTGCGTTTTCTACGAGTGTGTTTTTAATTGTTTGTTTCATTTATATATTATAATATTAACACAAATACATTTATACGCCTTACAAGAAACGCGTGTGGGTTAACTGCTACCAAATCCAATAAGGTAAGTATACTCTCCCGTCTCTACTATGTACGTTTACTATTTTAAAGTTTACTATTGGTATTTCATAAAAAAACTTTGGTTCATTCTCTGTACAATTTACTTTCATTTTTCAGCTTTATGGCAATTCTTTGTATTTCATTGGGTAAGTACCTATTTCCGTAGATTTTTCCATGGGAATCTTAACCTCTTACCGCATGATTTATTTTTTTGGATGAAAAAAATATATGAAGTGTAAGACACATCTTTTATGGGAAAAATACTGAAAAAATTTGGTCAATTCTCTGTAAAATTTACTTTCATTTTTCAGCTTGATGACAATTCTTTGTATTTCATCGGGTAAGTACTTATTTCCGTAGATACTTCAATGGGAATCTTAACCTCTTACCGCATGATGTACTTTTTCTTATGAAAAAAATATATGAAGTGTAAGACACATCTTTTGTGGGAAAAATATTGAAAGAATTTTTTAACAGTATTAAATCGTTTATTTATTACAAACACCGGTATTATTACAAACCTATATTAGCAATTTACACTAAAATGAACGAACGAAAATACAAACTAACCTTTTTTATCTAATCTTTAGCCGCTGTAAATTACTGTAATCAATTTTACTTGGCTTTTTAAAACGTATAAAGTCTCGGAATTCGCTATGTACAATCTCGTCAATACAATGATGTAAAGAAATTACAAAAATTTAACTTTTCCGAACACAGATGGCAGATCATGCTTGAAAATCATAACACTATAGTGTAAATATGGTCCAACACGCAGCAGGGTTATGGTGCATGTTTTAAATAAAAAATTAATGAAAATTTAGTTTGTGCCATATATAGTACACCGTACTGTCGGGAGTTAAAAAATATATACAAATTACAAAGAACCGTTCACGCAAACGTCTCGTAAATGAATGAAGTCTGCTGACACATTGCCCTATTTGTATCATCAGGATCGCTACATGTGTTTAAATAAAATGAGTTAAAGTATTGTAGGCTTTCATGTTTACTTATTTTTATTACACACTGTATATTGAATTTCTAATAAGAGAACAGACGCGATAGTAAATTTACACTAGCGAGGATCCTAAACATCCCGACGAAAAAGCTGTGTAGGAAAAGGAGCCCTTCCACCACTCGTTCGACTCGCTCTTTCGTGCACCAGAGGAACTTTTTAACACGGACACCGAGGATGCTCGCCAGTGTAAGAACATGCAGTAACACTAAGATAATAAACATTCGGATTAGGTCTTCAGAAGCAAAAACATCTCCGTTGTCGTTTATCTCGGAGGCACAAGTACCAGTCATGGATGCGAGTTTCAAGAGGTCGCAATCTGTCGGGCAATTTCACGATCTGCCGAGGCGTGGTTCTTTTGAAAAACACGGATCGACCGGTTACCCCATGGACCGAATACCGCGAATTTCATCAACCACAGAGTACAGGTCATCGAATAAACATATTGATGGTTTCGAGAAAGAAACGTATCGAGGTGGAAGAAGGAGCTGGATCGTTTTTGATCGAGGCAGAAACGCATCGAGTACGAGTGCTAAAGCAGACTGAAAGGATGAAATTCAACTAGCTGGAGAAGAAGCTAAACGAGAGCAACAGGGAGAGAGGATCTGAGCAGGCAAGCGAGGTAGAACCCTGGATTTATATCGTGGTCAGCCACTTTGAGCCATCAGCGGCTCGTTTGAAGTTCAGCCGCGACCGCGCAGACGTTATAAAGACAAACTATGCCTACGGCACAGTCATGCCCCACCACTTCATACCATAATTCTTTGAGCCGATCTCTGAAACGGCCACTCGATCTCCAGAGGAGACGTACTGCCCTTCCTTCAGCTTTCGCTACTTCCACGTACGCATACACGGACACGGCAGAAAAGCGCGCGCATGGATTTCCTTGAATGTGTGTATACGTGTAAATACAGTCGGCCTGCCGGTCCGTTCGTCGGCCTGTCGGCCCCGAACAACCGTCTCTGTCCAACTCGTTCACCGCTTTCCTCGGCTTGCTTCCTTTACGGTTAGTGCCCGAGGGTAATAAAGATGGTTCTGCTTATGTACAACCGGCAACTGGAGGCGGAGCCAGGCTGCCCTCTGTGGGCAGGACTAACGCAAATGATTCTTCCATGCAAGATGGCGTAGGCATACGCCGCGCCACCACGTCGCTCCGTTCCATTCCAGTCCGTTCTGCCCGCGAGCTGCGTTTTATATTTAGCATACGATGTGCAGCCTGCGCAGCAAATGCACCGCGTGCAGTCCACTGTCCGTCCTGAGCTGGCCTTCACTCAACCGCTTTGCTCGCGCGCTTCACTCTCTCCGCTTTGCCGGCCACAATATCTTCCACTCCAGTCGCGCTAGATTAACCGATAAGCCAATTAGTCACGTGTCCGCCGCAGAAACGGAAATGTTATGATTTCAGTGGAGCACGCTGGTATTTTGAGGTTCATTAGACGGCCGATAAGAATCTTTCGAACATCAACTACGCCCGGGAATATTTGTTACTGTCGTGTGGCTGTAGACAGATAGTAACTGCGAAAAATTAACTATCTGTAAAAGGACCAATATTTTATGTGTATTTCACGGACGTTTACCAACTGCATGCATGAAAAAACAACTTTTCTTGTCGGTGATGTCCATTCAATCTTGCAAAGCGGATAATACTTGGAATAAAACATTTTATATGAACAAATCATTTCACGTAGTGAAAATCTGATGTGCTTTGAAGCCCCAAAGCGGATTGCAATACGAATATTCTAATGCAGAATCTACTTCTTTTTGGAATTTAAATATATAAATACAAATGTTCACAGGGGTGTTCATTGAAATATTCTGTCACAAAAGAACGATAAAGTAATGTGTTCGACGATGAAAAATATTGGACGAAGCATATAAAAAGAAATGAGATATATTGCGGATAAAATATTTTGAAACGCACAGAAATGTTTTTCTAATAGGTATAGAATCGTTCCGACGAATCAGAAATTAGCAAGCTTTTCTGACAAAATAAAGGAACAGTGATACCTAAAGCAGTAGCGATACGTCTAACGATTTTGTATGCATGGACAAATCAGACATAGTCATTCTCGCTTCGAGGAAGTATATACTCCACGTCAGGAAGAAACTAACTGACGTTTTTCTGAGCAATCTCTTATATTCGAACGACCCAGGGACTCGCATTCCACGCGCGGGGCAAGCGTGTCTTGAATTGCTCGATGCGATTTTTCGTTGACAGTAGCAACATCGCCTTGCAAAAAACTGGATAGAGTCGATAGAGGGTCGTTGGAGGAAATTTCTGAATGTTAATGACGTTAAGACACGTGTGTCCTTTCGATTAAACTTGTTATAAATATGACTAAACCACGTTCGGTGCGTTTATATTATCCGATTTTTTTAATCAGTTGATAAGCCGAACAAGATTTCCACTCGAGGCTTGAAGTTATTATTATACTGCAAAAATATTATAATTTCCCACTACTGACGCAATATAGCAGTCACTCGTGTTTTCTAAAACATTAACCAGTTAAACGTACCATTACAGACTCCCGTTACTCTATTATTTCTACGTAAATAAAATTTCCTTCCAGTAAAATGTATTTCTAACACTTTGCTTGCCCTCGTTGAACAATCTTGCTGGCATGCAGCTCTAACAGAATGTCAATTGCCACAACACGTTTGACAGGAAATGCTCATTGTTTTAACTACAATTCCAACTAGGTTTTAACTGGAACACTTTGTCTCGCTGCAGTCGTACATCTCCACTGGTTTGCCAGCTATTCTTGCTTTCCACCAAGCCCATTGTATCTATGCTGCAGCGCAGCCTGGAAAGTCAGGGCGAGAGAAAGAGAAGCACGGCGCAGCGTAGGAAGGCCAAGACAGTTTTATAGAGACGAATTCTTGTCGTAAAAACGTCAGGGCCACCTCCGCAACTCCTGCCTGTATTCACGAAAGCATTACGAGAGCCAGAGGATTCACAAGTTATCCTGTTACCTTTTCTCCTCGCGTTTTACCGCGAGGAAAAACGAGTCTTCTGCATTCACCACTTACGAATGGGAGTGACATGTAATTCGGCAAATATTAAATCGTTTTGTATTCGACTTTAGGACATTCGATTTTGTGTTCCTGTAATATCGCGTAACGAACTACGTTGTTTTCTCTACTTGGATATTGATCGAAAAAACGTTACTTTCCTGCGCTTATAAGGAGCAATGCTTATTTTCTTACCGAAATTAAATAAGCATAAACGTATGCTGAAATAATCGAAGCAAGAATATTCAATATTTTTCTCGCGTGAATTAAACATAATTTACCACGTGATTTCGTGTCTTCGTGATAACAGGTACGACTAATTGCGTGGACAAAAAGCACGATGAAAAATGGTTGGCACTACGATTTTCTACATTCGTTGAAGTCAGATGTGTCCACGAAAGGGGCCCTCACGCACTTTTGCCCTCCACTATGTACCGTTGCCAGAGGACAGGGAAACCAGCAAGATCTTGGTGGGAGTGAGAGAAATTCAAGTACAATGTAGGTGGTATATTAGCATGTATTAGGTAGCGTTCCTGTACCATGGAAGCGGAAATAGAGAAGAAGCTTCTTCTTCGCTTCAGAGGAGCAGTGTTTGGACAGGTCTGGTTTAAATCGTCTCCTTATAAAATGCGACGGGAGTGGAGGAGAGCAAACGAGATGGAATGATAGGAGGGGCCAAGGGATGTGCGACAAAAATCTCGGGCAAGCATCACTGTTAAATGTTAACAACTGGAGAATTCCAAAGGAGACGCGGCCCTTTGATACGCTGGTGGAGGAAAGGAAAGGCAGGGGATCGGGGAAGTCAGGTTTAAGACACATGCCTGCTTGCTAAGTAGCGGCTTCTGCCGGCTCGTCTACGCGTCTTCGGCCTCCAAGCGCTTCGTCTCACGCATTGCCGAAGACGACGAAGACAACGACGACTGATGTCGGTCCGCTTTGCTGTGGGCCACGGCTCTTCGTCTACGTCTCGCGACGATTGATGGCCCTCGTGCTACGTGCCTCCCCCACCTCCTGTATCCCTCACCCCTTGCGATCCTGCCAGCCGGAACCGCACTCATTCGAACATCTTACATTTATGGAATATCTTGAAATCTTCGTTTCGCCAGCCTCGACAGTCAGCAATCAGGCGACTGTTTCCGCTGTCTCGCGATCCGATATCAAAGAATTTCGTATTCAGGAACGTTAACTTTTCAATCCGATACAGCGGGGAAAGCGTATCGTTTCAATAGTAATGAAGAGTGCATGCCAATGATTCATGGCGCATAGGCAAAAACGAGTTGGAGCGCATTAAAAATAATGAGGTCCGTGTTATAACGTGAAGAGATACGTGAATTCTGTGAATCATTTTAAAGCAATAAAAGTCATCAAAAAAACTAATTTATACATGTGTTAATCTCTGGGCTATAGGTGAGACTAGCAGATCAGATAATCGAGGTTCTCCTGTGTTAGTGGTTTGAAGATTCAATCACATGTACACACGTCTGTGTATTTCTTAGATGAAAGTGTACCGATTCATAGACAATAAATTTTGGATGTAAGAAAATTCCTATTTAATGCACATTTTTTTATTTATATTCGTATTTTCATTAGAATTTTTGAAGGATGATTAGATTGGCGTTGTTGCGCACGTATTTTAAGAGAGAGTTGATGTCTGAATGCGATGTTTTTACATTAGATGTTAATACGTTATTGAGACGTTGATGTATCACCTCTCATAGGCTCGCGAAGCGAAGGAAGTTTTCAGTTTTTATATTCGTAACACTTTCGCAGCTGGTACTAATAACTGAAATCTAAGGTGATTGGTACAGGGTTCTGCCATTAAAGCAAGGACTAGAACCAGAAAATTTGTTGTAAAACATCCAATTGTTAACTGCTTGTTTTTCGAAATTACAATGAATTTACCTGTTGCGAATTATACAGAGAAAATAATAAATTTATATATTCGGGAAATATTAAAATTTAAAGATTTCTTAAAATTAAGTAATTCTTTTTTAAAGCGAAAATTAATAGGAACAAATACATAATAAGTGCTGTAATGACAGAATGGCGTTTTATATTACAATCCGCTGCAATTATGCAGAGACAAAATACTGTGTCATTGATAATCAGCTTCTGAAAAGACATATTATTACATTAGCGGCTGCAAAAGCATTAGAAATTAATAATTGATTCTACATAGTACATTCAGGATCCTCCTCAGATACAATGCGTGAATATAAAACAGTTCATACGTTCCTTTGCCGATTTGATAGCCAAACGAGGATGATGTGGAAATTCGATATTAAGGGCTTGCAGATTGTTTTGACCTCATTGTGACTCTACAAAACAAAATGTGTAGTATTATTGAAGTGAATCAAAAATATTTACTTAATAGTTTAGTACCATATAATCTTTTAACAGAGATATTTTAAGAATTCGGTATGTTCTTCTGCGGTACGTGACTCATAAATTACAATGGAGTCCAGACCGTCTAACGATTGAGTCGAAGTAACTATAAGATAAAGATGTAAGACGTGTATGGACATGCAAATTAAACATTCAAAATATCTTTCGTACGTTTCAGGTTTAAGATTAAACAGTACGGCAGTTCTTTTGTACTTCGTGCACGATACAAATTCAAGTCAACACTGGCAAATTAAATTTCTCGATCTACATGTTTTAAATAATTTTTTAGTGATACTTTATTCTATTCCTAACACTTTAATTTACTATTCAATTGAGATTATGACTCCATATATACTGTATATATATACATATATGCATTATTTATATTTGTTTATGTGTGTGTGCTGTTTACCTTTCATATTGGCGCACAAGCCGCAAATCCAACCAACATCGATGCGCTGTTCAATACATCTTTCTATATTTTCGTCATTTTGTTGGCAACGACATTTTTCTTGCTTGCTGTCGACAGCTTTTTATCCATGAAAAATTTGTGTGGATCGTTTAACGCTTCTGCCCTTTTCTATTGTAGTACGACCAAGCCCCACCTTCTTGATTTCTCCACCTCGACGCCCATTCTCATGGTACGTAATGGAGAGTGCGGGATCCCCATGTTGAATCTGACAAGCTTTTTCTGGTACAATAAAAGTCAGAAAGAGGCAATCTATTACCTTCTCCCCACAATCTATTCCAGAGGAAGAGGGCTGACTGCACATCGAAGCTTCGAGTGGTCGGCGTTCTTTGATCCACTTTGCCTCTCGTCCGGCTACTAGAATTTTCTATTTACTATTTAAGGACGTCACTTACTATTCTCTCCTTTCGTTAATTTATATGTAATAAATCCGGGTATGTACGCACACACGCGAAGCACCCATATTTCAATGAATTCATTGCCCCTTGCGTATCCAGTCCCCGTTTTATTTCTTCCCCATCTACTTTCCAAGAACATAAGCAGTAATACCAGTGAGTTAATACGCCGATCGGTTGTTTGATACAAACTGAGAAGAGAAACGCACTGGGTTCACGTGCCTACGTGATGTACCCGTCTAATGGATTCATTACAAAGTGCTGTCTATGCGTACACGCATTCATCCCTAACCGCGTTGCAAAGCAACATCGAAATAGCAAGGTATATGGAACTAAATAAACTTATTGTGAGAACCACCAAATTCGGCTGTTAAAAATTATTTTTTCAATCGCAGTACAGCTTCCACGTTTTGTCAGTTCATTTATGTGACACAGAACATGTGACTGTGACTGAAAAATAAATAATGCATAATGCGGTGTCATAAAAATTGAAGTTCATGCTCAAAAATGGGAAGTCTATTTTTAATCGAGAATATGACTTTAAACGGCCACGTCTAAATGTCTTTGCTATAGTAGAACGCATAAAATTTCACGGCTAGAGTTTATAGGGAATTTAATATTCTTCGCGTAGTGATAAAGTTCGATAAACATTGAAGTACCTTAATAAAAAGGGGAGGTGAAACATTGAGAAATCCGTTCATTAGTCTTCTGCATAATGTAAATTTTGTGTGCTTGGAAGGGTTGGTTGGCATCGGACTGAATCCATTTGCCACAGAACAATAGAATGTAAGTGAACTGTACGTATTGTTTATGAGACGAAACAATTGATCCAGAAGTTCGCATCATATATTCTTGTTGCAAACCTGCAGTGTCTGAATCTGTAAGACGTAAGTACCACGAAGTGGCACGAAGGTTACAAAGTAGTTATCACGAAGCACTTCATCGATCGTAAGAAGGTTCGCAGGGTGAAATGAACGGAATACAAAATTTGGAAGGGATTCATTTCACGAATGAAACGCTCGTAACGTGATCTGGGTAGTGACCCAATAGTCGGCATTCGCTACGCTATCCAATTGCGCTTAGCCGGATTGGCAGTATGGGGAGAGAAAAATAAAGAAAGTGAAAGAGAAAAAGAAAAGGGTACATGTGTGTGAGCGTTACGCGCGGACAGAGAGGAAGACGGTGGAAGAGGTAGAGCTACCAAAACGAAAAGAATCCAATCCGTTTGGTGAAACTGAGGCCATAGATCTCGCGGCGCCGTTGATGTGACACGCCAGACTCCCGCGTTCCTCCAACCCTTCTTCTTCTGGTCGGTGCTGCCGGCTTCGATACCCGTCCGTCACGAGCCGTCATTAAGCCCTAACCAGATTCCTATCTGACCAGACAGCTGAGCCCTGATCTGGACGAGCGGAGAGATGGTCGGCTCCTGCTGACCGCGAACATTAAAGCTGCCGACAGAAGAGCAGGGTCAAGGCTTCGACAACTCCTCAACCGTCCGTTAGCAACCTATCGATCAGTGTCGTTCTCTTCTCCGCGCCGACTAACTACTCCCGCGGTTAGATTTGCGGAAAGCCACGACGGTTCGCTGAATTTCAATGACTGACGGACGTCGAACGTGATTAGTGTTCCTCTTTTTGATCTTTCCTTTCTTTCCCTTCCGAACTACGTCGTTTCGCCGATCTATCGTAACCGTGGAACAACGGTTGAAGAAATGTCACCCCGTTATTCTCATATTTCCAATATTGACTCATTTCCATTACATGCTGATTCAATTTAATGTATTTTCAGTTTCTCCAATCGTCTTCGCCAGATGTGTACCATAGTAAGGAAGAATAGTTGTTATTCATAAATGTATTTAGAAATTATGAGAGCGGAGGATATAAGGAAACTGAATAAAGAACCGGGACGGTCATACTCGTAATAAAAAAAAGTCAGAAGTCTCCACTTTGTTTCACCCAACATGAGCAAGAAGAGAAAGGCAAATATGTACTTCGCTTTAACGTATTGGTTAATCTTGCAACGAGTCAGCATAGTAGACCATTATGTTTCCCACTTCGTCGGCAATATGAGAGATTATTACCCCAGATAAATTCGTATCGGTAGTAGCAATGTGAATATTTGATGTAAGTATATGCGAATCACGTAGGGGGCACTTTTATTTCTGACACAGTGGTGTTTCATTGTAATTTCCTTCATAATATTAAAAAAGAGTTGAGTGAAATGGGAACTTTCGAAAAGTAAAGCCTGTAGTTAAAATTTTCATCTAACAGCACCATTCAATGGTCACCCTCATCAACGAAAGCCGTCGACTTCCAGCGTACGAATATTCGGTTTTCCTACTTTTGGTGCAATTTCTTGGTCGTAATGTATAAGTAGAAGTGCCTATATTATTATTACGTTATATGCATTCTACAGAGAATAACATTCACATGTACAGACAAGTACACGTCATTAGCCATTACTTGTCTTTCTAACATATTAAGTTTGTCTTTTCTCAAAACTATCATATGGAAAAGATGTAGCACAGGAACCCTGTTTCACTCCTTCATAATCTAGGCGACTTATTGTTAGACTAAACCATTGCACACATTAAAAAGTTTTGCTCTGCTACTGTGTGTATTCTTCTGCAAAACAGGCAAAGTGGATTAGCACTTGACAATTTATAAGAAAATTTCTTATTATAACGAAGTGAAAGATACTGAACGTCTTCATTGTACGAAATTATATTGGGAGTCCATCGAATATGGGAGAACTTAGGGATGTGCGAGTACCCGAGATTACGGGTTCGGTTAGGTCGCAAAAATCGGGTAGGATCGTGCGAGAACCCGAAAGTATCTTCCTACGTACGGTTGCTCGCGATCCGGTCCTTGATATATTAAGAAATTGCAAAAAAAGTATTAATTTTTAATGTTTTTTAAATAAATTAATTTTTAGAACAACTGTTTACATATATGAATTTAGCATTGAAACATACACAAGTCGTACACTTAAATATTTTCTCTGCAACGAATAGGTTCCGAGATAAACGACAAAATATGTTTTGCAACCCCAACTTTAAGGGATGTTTTCACCCCTGCATTATGGATGATTGCAAATAAAAAAAATACCTGTCAAATATTTGTATAAAAACTATATCATATGTAAATTTCATTAAAATCAGCGTGTTCCACTTAAGTGATGTCCCTTGTAAGCCTCTTCTAGTCTTTTAAGTATCAACCAGATGACTATCATTATGATGAAGATTTTTGTACAGTTATGGTACAATCAGCTTTCAAATGCAACGGATAAATAAATCAGTCTTGTCACTAACAGGTAAAACGATCGTCTGCTAGGATTACATTACTGAAGTTTTAGACTAAAAATAAAGCAAGGTAGCTAACGTAATGGCGTGTAGTATAGAACGTGGAAGTTTCGGAAGCGATCAAGTAGTTTAACGCAGGCTGCTAATGACGAGGCGTTAATTCAGCTACGCGAGAAGGAAATGTCCGCGGCCTGGCATGGTCATCCTGTCGCTCGCTGTCAAGCGTTATGGAAGCTTATGCATCAGAGTGATGAACGATGTCTGCTGACTATGCCACGTTAAACGAAAAGGAACATGGAAGGGGACCATCTGCACGCGATACGTGGATCAGATCGATCCTTCAACGCCGTTCGACTAAAAAGCTCTCGTTTATTACTGACTATGCTGGTACTAGAACAACCGAAATTGTTATCATGTTTTCGCTATTATTTACAATTCTCAAAGCATACAAAGACCAGTCTGTTTATAGCCAAACTGAATATAAATTTCACAGTGTAATAAATATCTTTATACAACATAGTTTATACATTCGAAGATAAACTGTATAAACGTAATCGAAATTGAACCACATATATTTGTGCTACGACATTTTTTATTATACTAAAAGATAGTACACGTGACAAAAGTATTCGAATTCTCTTTGCTATCGCCATAACCAGTATTTCTAAGCTGGTCTAAACTGCGTACCACAACAATACATATCCAAAATGAAAAGTTTTGAATGTACTCCCTACAGAACATGCACATCGCCTACCTATTGTAAATATATTTCCTATACTATAAGGGATGTTCCGCGTAACGATCGCCACGACTTTTGACACACCAGTAGACTGACAAAGGAATGCTATAAACAAACATTCATCAGTGCTTGATCTTCAACAAATTGCAAAAATACTTTCTTTTTCAATAAAAACTCGAGGTCACCTTCACTTTTTTAAATGGCTCCATATAATTTTTTCTACGCGATATTGTAGGTGACATTGAGACAAATTCAATGATGTAGGACAAGGGTACTTTCGTTTAATAATTTATTGAGGAAACCATTTTTAACGTAATGAGGATCCTCATGAACGCGTAAGTAAAACATTAACGTTATTCAGAAATGCTTTATCACTGAATGTAAACAATAAACAGACTTGTTATAAACGTCTTGTTCATCGTATGTAATCGTATTACCTACTATTGAACGCCAAGTAAATGTTCAAACTGCATGCTCCTTCCGCAACGCAAAGTTCTACTCTTTTTAATAAAAATATAAATTTAGTTCCGCGACTGCTGCAGTACACAACCAGCGTTTTTCTGCATTTTTGGAGTTTTTTATTTTTTACAAATTGGATTTTCAATTTAAAAATCTGAAAAAATTCCATAATATGTGCCTCGATATCTGAAATGTCTCTGATTTTTTTCAAAATCTTTCATGCAATAGTATAGGAGAAATTGGGCAAAAACGTGATTTTCAATTTTTGCCCTTTACTACTCCCCAAATCGAGACACAAAATTGGAACTTGGCACGAAGTGGTCTTCTTTGATAAGCTATCGAATGGCCCTTTATAAATTGAATTTGGTTTAGGGGCACTTTTGACCCTCTTATTCGGCTATACCCTTTCGATGCGTTGCAGCAAATAAGCTTCGTTGATCCACAGTTCTACGTGCACATATTATCCGATCCCTAAGTTCTTGGACAGTCTTCCCGGGTGTTTCATAAACAATTGATTGTAAATCCCCCCTAAATAAAAATCCAGTGGGAGTAAGTCTGCAGAACGAGCTGGCCAGCAACATAGACCGTATGTGCCTATCCATCGGTCTCCAAACACGGTTGTCAAATAATTCCGAACTATTCGAGCATTACGTGCTGGACAGCCACCCCTCCCGTTGAAAGTACATTCTTCTTTGTACATTACACGCTACATTTTCTAATAAAGTTGGTAGTCTCTTGCGCAGAAAATTGAGATATCTATGAGAATTTAAATTTTCTACAAAAAGACACGGTCCGATTAGGCACCCGTCCAATATGCCGCACCAAACATTAACCCCTTGCCTTACAATAACGAGTCACACTCGTGACACAAAATATGATTGATATGTTACAAATACGAGTCCAACTTTTGTGCCAATTCTTTAAAGCTTTTCACTGCAGCACAAATTGACCTTCAAAGGATTGTTAAAAGCGAACTGCATGTACTGATAGATGCTCCTCATTTATCACGGCACTCCAAGAGTGGTATAGCAAATTTTGTCGCACGAAATCGTTGGAAAATCGTACGGCAAGGGGTTAACGATTATTTGTACTTGAAAATTATGTTTGCGAAGCCAATGTGGCTCCCCTCGTCGCCCAGAAATTAAGGTTCCGCCGGTTAATGAGTTTAATTTTCCATTAAAAATTGTAAAGTATCTTCTGCTACGTATTTTTCTAATAATGTTTACAAATTGCATATTTAATTTATGTAATCTATGAAGTGCACTGCGTTATCAGTTGTCAACGTGAAGTTTATTTCTTCCGTATGGTTTTATTGCTAAATATTTGACTTCGCATTATGTTTGTACAACAAAACGATTTTCGTCACGTGTCAGTGTGGATTAATTAATATGAATGCAGATAACACTGCCGATTTAAACTGAAACTTTAAGATAATATGATTGAAGATAAGATTAGACAGAACAGGATGCACATTTGAAAACTTGTATGTTTCACCAAATGTTCTGCCTAGTTCAGTAATATTTGCGTAAACGGTAAAATAATCAATTCCTCCGTCATGCATTGTTGTTCGTGGAAATTGATACAATGAATTACAATCTTAACGCAAATTATATCTGATGCTGTGGAATTTCCGCGATGCAGTGAAGCGTAGAAAATGTACAATCGATTGCAAAGAAGACTGTAAATCAAATTATCTTATTACGATAGAAATTCCTCTGTTGATTCGAAAATTTGAAAAATTTGATGTATGTTCAAGATATTAAAAGAATTGCGAAGAAATTATCTCCTTAGTTTTCTATGTAAGTCAACCTCTTCTTAATTTGTTCTCTTTTCATTAAACGAATACACGATAGCATGTACTCAATATTAAAGTAACGTATACAGAAAATTATGTAGATAAATAATTGATTATAAAGCACTTTTATCGTTAAGTATAACGTGTTAGTAAAATCATAATATAATTATGGCGCATGTGTATACATTTGATAGAAGTCATTGTTTCTGTTATTCGAAAAATCATAGAATTACACTATCGATAAAAGATTTGATAGCAGTATCACATTTTGAACATTTTCCGTATTAATTTTTGTTTATAAAAGATAATATACTGTGTGTAGGTAATGGAAAGAATGCATAAAAGATATAACAATTTTACAAACTAACAGTTTACTTTTATTGTTTCAGGAACAATCATTTTTAAAACGAATTACTATTTGACATATGTTTGATATTTTCTATTAGTAATTTTTGCAAATGATCTGCCGATACACCCCAAACTGCTAAAAAATATTTCTACGCTTGTTCTTACTGAATATAAACATTTATCTATCCGTTCAGCCAGTGATCTAAGAGATCGACATCCATAACAGAAAATAATTAATTAATGTATCTCTGCATTACATCTATGTCCAGTCTTTAATTTTAAAACTATTGCAGTGTTTCGGGTAATCAAGTTGTGTTTAATTATGCGTTGCAGTGACAATTACATACACTGCTTGGATTTTTAATCTAAGTTCATGAATAGTATGTGGACGATCAGTATACATCTTGCTTTTGAGATATCCCCAAAGAAAATAGTCACATGCTGATAAATTGGGCGATTCTGCCGGCCAAAAGACATCCCCATGTTTGGAAATGATATGCTTTGAAAAGAGCATTCTTAAAATTTTCGATTAAGATTAGATGAATGCGTGAATCAAAATGGTGTTCACCTGTCAAGTATTATTTTTAAAAAATAAAATGGCATATTATATCTAACAAAAACATATAAACAAATTTATATTAAAATAAAAATTCATTTAATAATTGCGTTTTGAAAATTTCTCACTTCTCTGGTGCACCCTGTAGTTGTCAATATTTTTTTATGGTAAATACGTATCATCGTGTGTCTACATAAGAAACGTGTCTATTTCCATCTTCTCGCGGAGAATTAAGAAAGATGCAGCGATAATGGCAATTGGCGTACTTATGTTCGCGCAGAATTGCGAAATGGCAAAGGGACAGGCAGTAAATCAAGATATGAAGCTCATCGGGTAGCCATGTATTGCCACACTTATACGAGCCATCCATCATCATTTAGAGGCGGCATCTATCAGCATCACCACTCGTGAGAGCGATAATGACGATTCTACGGCTTAGCGGCTTGCTTTGACCCAAGACAGCTTCCACAATCGGTAATTTACGGACATCTTCTCTTATACCCTCCCGTCCAGCTGTAAATCACGATACTATTTGCTTTCTATCGTTATAATTTTTTACCTTTTATACAAGCACTCGTATATCCATTTCCTATGTCTTACCCTTGTCCTTACTCTCACATTGCTATGTCCTCCAAATACACATTAGATTTTCTGTAGGTTTTCTAAAAACAAATATTTCGCCGTGTAGTTTTCAACCAAGTAATTATAGTGACGTACAACAAAAGACTTACAAAGCAATGTTTATTTTTTCACACATACTAGACTTTTTTTTAATATTACATTACAGCAGGAAAGGTGTTTTGCTAAAAAGGGTTGTATTCGTAGGAGTTAACTATTACACACAGATCCACTGTTATCTTACAAATATAAACAGTTTAACTTGTGGTCTTGACACAGATGAATGTAACGTGTATTAAAGACGTAGCATAGCTAATTATTGTTAAAAATGACGAAAACTAAGATTTCATAATAAAAATTTGTACGAAGGTAATAACGCATTATACAGCTCATGTAAATAAAGTTCAATAAAACTTCGAATACCCGAGCTATATGATAAAGGTATATATCCGTTTAGATAAAATAAGGTACAGATAGTAGATATTTTTATATTAATTTACGGATCCTACATCCTTCTAGTTGTAAAATTGCAGGAATACGTTAACATCTGTTTTATTTATGCCACGTATACTTCAAGATTTTTAGGCATATTTGCACTGTTACTTTCATTGCATTGTTCTGACATTTCGTTATTGGAATTATAAACATTTTCATCAATATCCTTGTCAATTAAGTAACTTGCCATTATTACTGCTGCTTGTTTGATGTTTGCAAGCAAATAAACACTACGTTTACACATGTTTAGATAAACAATGAAATGTAGCGTATAATCCATTACACGTGTACAGGATGGCTAAAAGATTTTTGCGAATGTTTTCTACAGGTAGATACATTAGTCGGAAAAATTTAGAAAACACTTAGCAATGCAAAGCGGACGATCCTTCAATGTTTTAGAGTTACATAGCAAAGAAATATTGTTTGTTTCTTACATGCCAAGAAACTATTATCCACGTTTGGGGATAGGCTCAAAAACCCTTTATTACAGAATCATAACAAAATGAAAATTTGTTATAGTCCTTTTGAAGACTGGCTTAACGTTCCATTTCAAAATGCATCGTTTTGTAGTTGTTCGAACAATGTTGTAATCAATATAAAATTCCACACTCCTTTATTTGGAAATCTCTTTTAATATTCTGTTATGGAAGCTCGAGTATTTCTGTTGTAAAATCCATAAATGCGTACTCTGCTTTTAAAAATATCCGTAGCGTACGGATACGACATTGGCTGTAAGTGTACTGTAGTTTGGTATTGATAAAAGTTATACTATGATTTCGAGTAATAAGTATAGCTTAAAGAAACAGTTATTGTTGTTACGTTGTAGTTCATCTCCATTGAAAAAAAAGTTGCTGTTTTTATATTTAATACTTTGTTAAAGCTCTGCAATAAACCGTTTTTGGATTTCTATTTATGCATCATGCGGCTTTATTTCTACTCACAGAGAATATTGGTACAATTTGATCATTGAACTATAAGGCAAAGACAGTCCGTACCGTTGCAGAAGGAAATATATTGTTAAATAATAGAATGTTTGGATAGTGAAAGCGTTCGGTTAATGAATGCTTAGATACCAAAAATTCTGTTGTATTTAGCATATTTTCGAGATTAATGATTCATTCATCCATAAATCTAAAACCATTTGTAGAAACGTTGTATAAAAAGCACGATGTAACGATCACCCTTTTAATCCCAATCAAACATATCAGTTTTGTCAGAATCCATCACAGCTCAATAAGAGTGTTCAAAAAATTCTTCTTGCGTTCCCGTGATTATAGTAAATCTAGATTATCCGTAACTAAAAAGGTAGCGAACAAAAAGGGCAATTACGTCGGAGAAGTTGGCCGGAATATCAGTCATGCCCTCTTCTCGGTTTACTCTGCCGAGGAAAGGTTGCGGCGCGTCAGAAAGTTGTTCTGTCGGGCGAGCACCGACTAAGGAGTGAAAGAAGAGGAGAAGAAGGAAGACGAAGAAAAGGGAGAAGGGGTAGAAAGCAAAGAATGGGGTAGGTTGGGTTGAGCATTGTGCGCTGATAGATGTGTCAAATCCGGGCCGTATTGTGCCAGCGGAGATAAATGGAGCCTGAGTGAAGAAGCAAAACACGTGCCTTTGTTGCCACTCTACTCATCGAAGGTAATTTAAAGTGCCTTTCTTTGGCAGTATTCGCGGCAGTCTGTATTCCTTGCCGCGACAATAGATGGACATATGTTCGATTCGACTGCGTCACCTGGTAACAACCAATCTATTAACCTGATAAATATTTTGCATCACATAATCGCTTGGAACGAAAATTTTATTACACATTGATCATTTATATTCACAGCCTTTCATTTTAATTTTTTACACCCAAGCGTGAGCGTTTCAAGGACACTCACAACAGAATGGTAGATTCGGTTATCGAAAAATATCCAAAAATATTTCCTGACTTGGAGAGTAAATTTATAGGGGGCTAAGTCGAGGAAGGGCCAATCGTCACAGCATCGAGGGTTTAACGAACGAACAAAATAAAACCAAGATAACCTTTCAACGTCCGTATTGCAGAAATATGTACGCTCGTTCGAGTCGAATTCTTTACCGTGTCTCTTCGGTACGAGCCGCTCATTTAGAGTGCACATAACTCAGAGTGTTTGTCGTTGCTCTATGATTAGCCTCTCTCTTGGATAAGCATTCGTGCGCGCGTACACGTGCAAGGGAAAGAGAAGCACTGACAGATGGAGCGAGAAGGAGAGAGAGGGAATGAAAAAGTAGCAGCAGAAGAAGAGGAACGAAGGTCGGTAGTTGCACGTCATCCAAGAAAGATGCATCGCAGTGCTTACGGCGATGTTGAGAAGACTGAGTGAAGGCAATGCCACACTCTGCCACCCCAGCGACACGGCTGGGTGCAGAGCTGAAAGCGAGAATTCTCCCGCAGCGTAGAGACGTGGCACTCGCTCCACATAAATCATCCTGCTTCTGCTTTGAACAGGGAGGCGAAAATAGATGGAGTCCTTCCCCCTCTCCACGCCGCTCTCCTTCTCTCTCCTTTTACTTATCTCACCTATCTCCAATCCTATTCATTCATCCGCTTATCTATTTATTTACCTATTTTCTCACCTCTATTTCTCTAATTATTAATCGGTTTTGCATCACGTTCTAACGTGTGCGCCGAAGCCGAGGAAAGTATACTTTACAAGTTGTACAGTTTTGAATAGATACGACTCCGTTCGTTTCTTCTCCTTTTTTTCCTTTACTTCCAGTCTGAATGAAGACCTCCCACGTATTTCCGTAACTTTCCTGTCCAGGTATCCGGCCCACACTACGGGATATCCTACGAAAGGTGTCGTAAAAATGCGACTTTAAGGTCCGGTATTCACTTTTGTGCGGAGATTTCCACGGAACTGACCAGGACACGTGGTTACAAGATTCTGAGGAAAATCCACGACTGATGGTAAGAGCACGATTCCTGACGTTTGCACTATGAAAAGATCAACCGTCGTCAAATCGCTTATTTGCTGCAACAACGGCATAACTAAAAATTCGCCATTTTTGAGTTATTGGTATAAATGTACATAACTGTTTTTGTTTGTAGTTTCTACTGTTAGAACGATATGACTGAAGTTCTAAAACTCATCACGAATGGACGGTCATTGAGGACAAATGTTCTTATAAAATTGCAATGATTCGAAATATTCAAACTCACTTTCCCTAAAATCGGTCTTTTTGAGTTGTGTCGTTGTTGTAACAGATACGCGAAATGTATTGCGGATTCTCCTGAAGAATTCTCGAAAAGTTATGAACAAACCTTTTGTAGTGAATTCAGATGCATTCATTGAATGAGAAGTTAGGCATATGTTAAAATTTTGAAGTATTTACTCTTTTATTATTTGCAATATTTAAAACACGTATGCAATTCAATAATTTTGAAAAATAATCCACATATCTTAGGTTTTGCAGAAAATCAAATATTTATTTATGTCTGAAGATATTTACTTTATTATAATGCTCATATTTCTCTTTAAATCGTTAATAACAATAAACTAACAGGCGCGTCAGTATCTGAAATGTAAATACTTTTTATTTTTCTAGTTATATATAAGGTAAATGATTTATGTGAAGTACAATGTTCAATGTATTTTGACATTTACAAAAGAATTTTTTTGATGATGATTTAGCTCGTAACGTTAATAAACAAGGAAACGTTTTCTTTAACAGTGATCTTTAAACTGTATGCGTTTAGCACTGAAATGACGAAATGAATTGTACATACATAACTATGTTCACATTTGTAAATACAGTTTTTAATTATTGATTTTACAGATGAATTTACTTTTAGTAAATGTTGTGTTCAGAAAAGCTAAAGTCACTATCTAGTAATATACTACAGTAGGACCTCGTTTATCTGAACTGTAATTAGTAACAAGATGACTCACGTTGTGACTATATTTCACATAGACATTTTAATTTCATGTGAGTATGTAGAATACATAGTGGTATCAAATTATGGGCATTGTACCATTAATGATTATTTTAACTTGTAATTAACGTAAGATGACCAATTTTGGGATATTCGGACTTCGGATAATCCAGATTCTAGTATACTTATTTACGGATAAACCTTTCAAATCGGTTGTGTATACTTCTCGTATCCTGAAACTGATCGACCAATATTTTTCAAAGATACACAAGTCAAAAGGGTGTTGTATATTCTTGCAAATCATTTCGCGGGATCTTGCACTGTGAATCGCTGACAGCAGTTAGAAGATAATGTTAGAAAACTAGACGATGACAAGAAAGGAACAAAAGTCAATTCGTCCCTGCTGGTTTCGTTCGATGTGGTAAGATGTTTCAAAGCGTTGCACTGCGCTTGTTCCGCACTATTATTCTCTTTATACTTCGGAATTCAAGGTTGACCTGCCGTTCCCTTTCTAGCTTAACTCTCGCGGGCGTCTCTATACAGCATCATGCTGAATGAAGCATGGTGCGCCATAAATCTTTGCTCTATTTTTACGTGTTTGACCCCCCGAGCAACTATACCATTATTAGACGCAGCGTTCAACCTTATCCCACTAAGAATTTCACGAAACCTCACCATAACTAATTGCAAGACACGATACCTCACCTTCCACTGCTTTCGACGTTTATTGGTCAACTACGAACCCCTTCCCCCCTCTAGTTACTTTAATAAATGAGCCTGATTTATGCTATTTCGTATCACTAACTTTAATGTTCTGTTATGTCGTGTTGAGCTCCGAAAAAGAGCGTCCCTTTGCACGAAATTGTATTTCAAATGTGATACATAACGAATATGAATGAATCCTATCATATTTTGGCAACTAACACTCGGCCATTATTAGAAAAAATGACTGTAAATATAAAAATTTTCGAAATTCTGCTTAATTATTTAGGATTAGACGGGATTTCTGAGTAATTGCTGTAACCAAAGGTCAAGTGTTTAGGACGTCGATGCAAAGAGCCAAAGATGAGACGGTCAAATACATTACTACCGTCCGGGAGACATGTTTAAATGCAGTAATGACTTTTTTAAAAAATTATTTGCTTTGAACCTCACATCAATAAACGTACTTGGAGAAAAAATACGAAAAACTTATGTAGTCTTGTGTAGTTTCTCACTAATTAAGTTTTTGTCAAAAAAGAGTTTTTAGTATGTGTATTTATACTTAATAAATTTGTTAAACTTTTGGAGAAAGTTATTATCAGTGATGAATCGTTAGCTTCTCAGTGAATGCCGGGTGTTGAAAGCGAAATAAGTATACTCGTAGAATCAATGAAAAAAAAAGCTAAACCTCGTTATTGAAAACCTAGTGAAAGAAAGTTACTCGAAATGTCTACGAATTCTAAAACTGGAGAGAAAACTCTCACTTCAACCATCCAAATACACGAAGCATTTAAGCCTTGAGAACGAAAATCAATTAATATACAATATAATTTTAACTGATGGTGAGAACATAAATAATACCATAGATCAGGGAGACAGTCATGCAAAGCAGTAATAAGCAACCCCCTCACTCGGCTCTGAAGTAAAAAACTATGTTTATTTTAAAATTCAAACATTTGACTTTGTCTGTAATATATATTTTAATACGAGAATAAAAAAATTATTCACTATTTACATCATTTATTCAATGATGTGATGTTGCTTCAACACAGCAGTGGTCTGTGGCAGTCCCTCGTCATTAACTTCTTCCTCTCTGCCAATGTCTTCAAAACTTGAGCACGTAAGCAATGTGATCATGATCGTACTCATTTTGTTTAGCAATGTTACATAAAGCAGTGCAGCATTTAACAATATTGGCGGTAAATATCGGTTTCACGTGTATATTGTTCAACGGGGGAACTTTTCTTTCAAAATCTAAGAGCTCATTCGATTACACGTCTTGTCGATTTATGGCGTATTGTTAGGCGAGATAAGCTGCTGGACCACCCTAGAACCCGATAAAATCCATTTCCTGTTCGATTACCCAGAAACTCCACACGAGACAAAGAGTTATCCGTTCCCTTTTTGCATACGACACCCCGATAAGATGCATTCCTACCCGATTACCCAGAAACTCCACATGACTCAACATCTCATCCTGAAACAAAGCAAATTTCCTTCGGCCACGTCACCTCCATAAAGATATATAAACGTCAATGCGACCACTCTAGGCATTCCATCAAAATTCAATGTGTAGTTCGTTAGTTTTACTCTGCGATTAAATACTTCGAGTTAATGCTTGTACGAAATTCTAGAACAAATAAATAATATAAATTGTGATCCCTGGAAGAACTCGAGAGTCAGCTTCTTTTAAATCCATCACCGCACGTTACGACGTAACGGAAACAATTTATTGGCGATCCTGCCAGGATCTCTGCATCCTAACTCAAGAGAAGGAACAGCCGAGACACCTCACCGCAACGAGAAAGAAGACTCCATGCTGAAATATTGCATGTCAGTACACCTTTCTGCAGCATCATGAAAAAGTCTAATACATGCAGTGAAAGTAAAGACGATTTGATTCTCGAACCGAGTGGGAGTGCGGATCACAACATGATTGAATCAGAAAGATTTGAATCCCTCACGCGAAAACGAAAAGAACTTATCGCGAAACAAGGTAGAATCACTGCAGAAATTCGTGCATTACGTGTACCCGTTAAAACTGAGTCTCACTAGGACGACGTTGAACTCATGGAGGATGAGAGCCGTGATTTTAGTTCCATGACTAGCTCAGTAGCTAGGAGAAACGCCGAAAAGGATGAGCGAAATACCGATAGGACTCTACGGCATGTTAACGAGTCTAATGGACATAATATAGGTAACCGTTAAAAGATGGATTCAAGGTATAAAAGCAGGTCTGAGTGTCGCAAAGAACGCAGAGATATCTCCCTCCACCACCTCATCATTCACAAAATAAAATGAAAAATCGAGAAGTTTTTGAGCAACCGCGAATTCAGAGACAGAGACGAACTATGCGATGCAGTCATGGGCGCATTCCGCGAAAAACATCCAAAAGAATTACTTATAAACGAATGATACCATCTCCGATAAGGTAACCGAATAGTGAAAGGTTATGCTAAACATTTTAATAAAAATCATCATGTTATCAGAATCACCAATAACAACAAGCTGTATACACCGGAGGGGGAAAGAATATTGATCAGAGGAGAAGAAGTCAGGCTAGCCATCTTTATCCGCAACCTGTCGCAACCATGGAGGACGTCGGTCCGTCAAGTCAGGCCAACGACATTGTAGTTCCTCGCAAAGTCTCGTCTACGAGGAAGACAGAAAAGACGAACTGGGCCAGGCAATGTCCAGATACGTGCAACTGGGAGATAAGAGACGGCCTTGCGTGATGGAGGAACAGAAACGTAGCAGTGACGCAGCGCGACCCAGATACAACGGTCAACGAAAGAGCGATAAGAACTCTGCTAGGACAGCAACAGCCACCACGTGTTTCAAGTGCAAATTCAGGGTTACTATGCAAAGGACTATGGAAATTTTCAAAAGGACTTGCGATGGAAAACCACCAGACATCAAGTACATAGAATCGGGCCAACACGAAGTCAACTACGAGCCAACATCCGAGTCAGAAACGACGTGAACGGAAAATCAATGACCGGACGATTTTTAATCGACACCGATGTATCTCTCAACTTGGTTAAAGATGGACCAGTTCAATGCGCTCATACACCATGGAAAGTGGTACCTAACGAGTTTACTGGAGTAACCAGCGATAAAGTAATCACAAAGTACACAGCCATCTTGGAACTAGGAGGAGGACAACACGAATTAGCAGTCTTCAAGAACGAGTTCTCGCTGGAACGTTGACGGGTATGCCGTTTCTCGAAGGAGAATACGCGAAAATCAACGTGAAGCGCAAAACCGTTGAACTCATTAACACCATCCACCGTGTATTTAACCTAATGGCAAGTCAAAAACGATTAACCAAGCTAAAAGAAAGCGTCCGCCTGAATCATATAACAGACAAAGCCGAAAGAGAACAAATTTGGGAGATTCTGAGACAATTTGAGGGTGTGTCCTCACTCCCGGAAAATTCGTTACCAGCAATGAAACTTGTCGAAGATTCGATACCCACCCTGGATGCGGTTCCAATCAATTCTTAAGAGTACAAGTATCCACCCCATCGCCAGGATGAAACCGATCGACAAATATCTGACATGAAAGAGAAAAGCATCTTGTGAGATTCTACATCTCCGTACAACTCTCCATCCTGGGTAGTTCAGAAGAAGGCTCACACCAGTGATGAGAAGAAGTGGAGAGTAGTGATAGATTTTCGGGGTGTGAACGCGAAGACAGTTCAAGACGCCTACCCGCTACCGAATATTACCATTGGAGATACTAATCAATAGATATCAATTGGGATGTGTGAAATATTTTTGCGCCTTCGATCTGGCCTGTGGATTCCATCAGATTGCCATGAGGCCCGAAGATCGATCTAAGACAGCGTTCTCTACACCTGATGAGCACTACGAATATAATCGCATGCAATTTGGTTCGAAGAACGCCCCAGTCATCTTCCAACGGATGATGAACCAGACCTCGCGAGGTCTGAAAGGCAAAATTTGCCACATTTACTTGTACGATATCGTGATCCGGGGGAAACTGCCAAAGAACACCGGGAACGACTGAGGATCCTATTGAATCCACTTCGCCAAGTTGATTTGAAATTACAGCCTGACAAGTGTGAGTTCCTTAGTGAAGAACTAAAATTGTTGGGGCACCTAATCACACTCGAGGGAGTGAAGCCCAATCCGAAGAACTTGAAATCCGTCAGAGAATTCCCTGTACCGAATTCGACCATGAAGGTAAGAGAGCTTCTCGACCTAGCAAACTATTATGAGCGTTTTATAGCATTGCATTTAAAGAAAAATAGAGTTAATCTAGAAATCTCCGAAGTTCCCCCACCTACAAAAGAATTATTATTGTCATGTTATGATCCCTTGAATACCGCATAACTGATGTGAATAGTCTTTTGATATCTCTAAAAATAACGGAGATGATTAAGGTGATCGAAGTTAGTGGGCCACCTGGTACAGTATTTTAAAAGCAATAGATATGTTAGCGGCGGCCGAATTTTAAGGAAGGTCGAAGGCAGATAGCCCGACGCCATTCTGCTTTAGCCTTATTTATGACTGGCTCGAGGACTGTTTTGTGTCCGCATGTCGTGAGTATGGCTTGATGGGTGGGCACCGGACATTAGCCATCGACTCGAAGTCGTATGGCTATCGGGTGTCAGGCTGATTGTTTGGAAGAGGCATGAGAGAGAGTTTAAGGGTGGCAGGCGACCCGACGTCGTCCTGCTGATTTCCCAGGAAAAGGGACATTGTTCCTAAAGGATCTGGTCACGAAATGGGGAAGGTGAGTATACCATCTGGTAAGAGGACAGTTTTGGACCACTCAGCAGTTACTCCACAACAGTCAACAAACGTGTCTCTTAATTTTATCCTGCCCCCTTGACCAATTTCTAAAAGACATGTAATAAAACATGTATCTGCAAACTCTTCTCTCAAAATATTGTGAATTAGCATCTGTGTAATTACGTTTAGCATCACGTGGACCAGAATTTGATGTAGGTTTATTACAACCCCGGGGAGGTCTCAGTTTTGACTTCTGGAGCGGCCCCCTGTCGCCGTGGTTTCGGTTAAAACATGTATTTGTTAGACCACCCGTATTTACGACTTTGCTGTATATCTTTCACCGACTATACTTGCTATAGTAAGAACACGATGTCTTGACGTCTCATCCCTTCTGTTATTCACTAAGGCACGGCTCACGGATAGGACCTGCTCTGACTGTTACCTCAGCCCTTGTCAGCGCGCGGGGGGGGGGGGGGGGGGGGGGCAATATGTGCCGGAAGAGGAAGATAGAATAAAAACGACCTAATAATTGGTTGTCGAACGGACCAGAGCCGATGCAAGAAACATAGTAGGGACTATCTAACAATAAGTGTCGCTCCGTAATGTGTAAGTGTGGCTGAGGAAGGCCAGTTCGCAGTGCTCAACCATAATTAATATAATTTACACTCAAATTGTTGAACTTCAAGCTTATTTGTATAGTAAGTATAACATCTTGAACGCAATGAAGCTTTGAATTATTAAGTTATGATACAAATCATAAACACAATATGTAATTTGGTTTATAGTAATTCAGTTTAAATGAGTTTCATATATATTATTAATTTATACTTGTTAAACATTCATAATTGTATATTGCATACTCCAATATTTAATTTTGATTAAATAACTGTAGGAAATTCGATTTGTAATCAATCTCCAGTCTGCGATCAACGGTAACGATCTTTCGTAATTCGAATGTGTCAGTACATGTCGTTTTATAGTGATCGAGTATTTGGCTCATAATTCAGCTGAGGAGTACGCGATAAAAGCGTTTCCCAAATTAATTTTTCTCCGTTTGACATACTTGTAACTGACGCCAGACGCGTGATTACTGAACACCCAGAATTGGAGCGACGGAGTCCTTAGATATTATAATTTAGGAATTCATACAAAAGGTATAATATTTGAAGTGTTGCAAGAAACAATTCAGCCGTCCTTTTTAACTAGTATACGTTCAGTTTGAATAAAATATGTTAAAACTATTTTCCGTTATAGACAAATGTCTTCCTTTGGTACCTACATATTTAAGTCAAGGCATCACTCAGTGGACGTTCATCTATTAAGCAGAAACGCATAAGTGTCGTCTTTTTTAAGTCCAGTTTGAACAACTTATTTTAGGCAGACTATGTGATTCAGATGAATTAAGGTACAACTGTGGTATGTGTTACAATTAGTAGCACTTTTTTCTCTTTATCAAATTTCCTTGGTCTAATGTAAGGACTTGGAAAGTGAATTTCTGGTCTCTATATTGAACACACGGTTTTCTTTTTTCACAACATTAAACAATGATCGGTCTGACTAATAAATTTTGAACAAAGCTGAACAAAACTACTTACAGAAGATGTGCGACCTGGCAGACGATCTGACATTATTGATTTATGTTTCGCAGGAGGCATGATGCCTGCCAGATAGATCGGTAGGGCGAGTGCCAGCTGGGCAAAATTTGCCCATGGCGGGAGTAGAAGGTAGCTATTAGTGCAGCTTCTCATCCCCGTGCAAAACTTGGTTCGTTTAATGTAGAATTCGAAACCGGTAAATTATAACTGGCACAAAAAATGGACAACGTGAAAAATGGCTGGTGCACGCGTAAAAAAACTAATAAAAGGTCATCACTTTAAAATGCGATTCTGGGAAATCGGATTATTCGGATTATACCGTTAACTTATACATGTCCTAACGTTCAAATGACAGAAACGGGAAGCGGCGATGGCGGTAGTGTGGCCGGGGGTTAGAATGTAGATCGTCGAGATGACGAGAAGGGAGACCCGGCCGATTCAGCCCTGCTTTCGCCGCGAGTATCGTCCTGAGTAATATTACGATGACAGTAATTGCCGCTTTGATCAATCCAGGCCCGGCCGCGAGTAGGCAGACCGTTACACCATTGGGAGTCAACACTACCCTTCCGTCGTATTCTACTGTTTTCAGAGGCGGATATACTGCACGCATCGTTTCGTCGCCTGTGAATAATTATCAGTAGTTTCAGTAATTGCTTTCACTTCCTTCGGAAGCTTATATCAATTTATGAGCACTTTTGGAAACTTTCTTCATGTTAACGTAAAACCATAATGTAATTCAAAACTGAGCAGTAGTTTTAGTACTCTTAATTTTTAAGTTTATCTATGGTATGCTTATTACTGTTATAATAACATGAAAAAGTCGTTGAAGTGTTGTCGAATCGGTCGAAATAAGTTTAACATGATATCTTTCGAAATTGTAAGTCACAATAAGACAGATTTAAATGAAACGGCTGATATGCGAAACAGTAAGGAGTCGGATAATGTTTTCGACAGTTCTCATTAACTGTTGATACCAGAGTATCAATTCGAAAAATTTATTAAGAAGGTGCAAAAAAGATTATATGAAATTTCTAAAGTGAATTTAAGTTTGAAGAATTAATTGTCCCTAGTGAAAACATTTCAGTTTATGAATTTTTATTTATTACTGAGAAAGTGATCGGGATCTTCGTCCCGGTCAGACAAACGATGTCAATACAAGAGGGTCGTTGTTTTGATATTTTGGCGTTATTAAGAAAGCTAGTTAATTTGTGTATTCCGAAGGTGGAGGGAAGTCTAACTTTCATACCATCTTGGAAAAACTCACAAATGGAGCGCACGACCTTCGAAACATTGATTTGGTCTAAACTTTGCACAATTATAGGGGACCCCAAAAGTAGCAATTTTGCAAAATAATAGCGTAGGTTTAAAACGCGTACAATGACCACAAGGTTATTCAAGGTCGTTAAAAGTCAATTACAATGCAAAATTAGTTCACCGAACATGTCGAATATTTCATAAAATTTACAAATTTATCAGCAGTTTTGCAAGTGTTCGAAATGGTGGCCATGAACATCGATGCATTCTGTAAAGTGATTGGATGTGGACAATACAGCACGTGTAACTCCATTTGTGTTTATCGCAGAACAAGCTCTTCTTCTACGCTCTTTCTTGTTTTCTCTAGTCGTCAGTATCTTACTATACACTTGTTGCTTTAGTTTTCCCACAAATAAAAACCTAAAGGAGCTAACTCTGGTGAACGTGAAAGACATTTTTGGTTTCCAAAGCGACCAATCCAAAAGCCTAAATTTTTTGTTAAGAAGTTCAGTAACTGTACTTGCAGAATGGGCAGGACATCTGTCTTGCTGGTATCACATGGAATATCTTCTAACAATTCTGGTAAAACTTGTATTAAAAACTGTTCATACTTGCGGCTGTTTAATGTTCCATCAATAAGATAAGGACCGATTATTCAAATATACTAGCCCGCGTCAAACGTTAACATACCAAGGTCTTTGCTTATTCAATTTTCTCATCCACCGTGGATTCTCACTTGACCAGTAGTGCATGTTACGAAGATTTACTTGGCCATGGTTCGTGAAGGAACATTCGTCCGTAAACAACACCTTGGCCAGGAACAAACACCGTTTTGCAGTTTCTGTAAGCCCCATTCACAGAATTGTAAACGGTTTTGGAAGTCACTACCATGTAGCCCCCCGATGAAGAAAAATGTGGAAAAAATCTGGATGAAACTTTGCAGGCTTGTAGAACAGCCAAAAATAATACAAACGTATTCTTTTAGCTGCGGTAACTCAAGTTTAACCTCTTCTGGGACACTGACACATATGTGTACGTTTAGCTTCTTTTAAATCAAAATTATTCTCACTGAAAGAAAGATTAAAATCTGGCGGAGAACTATTCACTAGAGGATCTCTCATCAATAAAAACAAAAAACTTGTCGTATGACAGCATTGATAATATTTTACTCTACATGACAATCACTGATTTGAAAATATTGTAAAAAATTCGTCCCTGAAGAGGTTAAAAGAGAAAAACACAGAATTTTGTTCTTCATTTTCAGTCTACTTTTACATGAAGAATCACGTCCTTTTTATTATATAATCATTTTTATTTCTTACAATATTCAAACAAGCACAACGAATTGTAATTTTATGCTTTCAATATTGGAACCATTTGATATCAGCGTAAAGCAGTGATGGCCACGGGGGCTCCGGTCCTCCCCCACTCTAGGTCCATTCCTCTCATATAGGCTGTGATCTGGGACGATGATGTACCGAAGGGGAACGGGGAGCGAACTGGAGGAAACTGAAAGGAGGGGAATGGGCCTAGAGTGGGGGAAGACCGGAGCACCTGTGGCCATCACTGGTATAGAGCTATGCTGAACGCATTGTATTTGTCTAATGAACCTGTGCTGAATTTGTTTCATGTTCCCAATGATGCATTTTCTTTAGGTCCGTCTTCATTTTCAGTGAATCTAATAACACAACATCCGTTCATTACGACGGAGGCCTGTAAACCCCATAGCATAACATCAATGTTATGCATCGAAGTTTACCGCGTTCCGCCGAGAACGCATCATGCATTAAAGAATTCCGACGTTTATGACTTTTCTTATTCTTGAATGAATTCGATTCGAATGAAATCTTGTTTCCTGTGTGTTAGAACTAACATCACTCCATCACATTGTTACATTATACGAGTTTATTGCGATCGAAGCCGCACTTTTAGTTATTCTGCAAGCATAACTGAGTTTTCCATCCCCTTGCTGGACCTAAGCTTGAAATCGACCAAATTAATATGTACCTTTTTTTTATCGTATATGAATCTTTTCTTTGTCACTCTTTTTTTATTATATTTTATTCATTTTGTTTGATTAAATTTCTTTAGAATAGAATAAAATCTTTAGAAATTAAAAACATTAAAATCAGTTAAATTCTAAATTCCCGTGTAATTGATAAAACTGTCTTATGTTTACTAGAATAGTCAAAATAAGTAATGCATTGAAGATACAACTTTGTCAGTAATGTAATCTTTAGCGTAGCTCAACCGGTGGATCTAGCCTGTTACTAATTGTAAGGCGGATGTTAGCAGCGAAATGGTAAAGTAGCACGTGTATAAGCGATAAACATACAGAGATACGAGGAAAATTGTTTGTATGCAGGATATACAATAAGCATCTATCATATGGCTTATATGGAAAGCGAGTTGACATTCGTGGTAGGAGTATGTTTAAATATTGAGTGACCATAAAATGGAAATGTCTTGCGAGTGTTGGTGACGGCAACTTAGTTTCTATTAAAAATTATGATCGTGGAAAATCGCCGATGCTATTAGGAATCGATGAATAACGGTGATACGAGTAGAGGGAAGTCAAAGCCACCGACCGAAACGGACCGTTCTTTTCTGTGTTCCTCCTTTTCCTAGTCTCTTATCATACATGTTCTCTGTCTCCTTCTTTCGCATTCCTCGCCCGGGAGTTTTATTTGTGACGGAATAAATAAAAATTTACGAGCAATTTACGGAAGGTCCTCGGCCAGGTTAGGGGGATCCATCAATTTACTCCGAAGTGCTCGTTTGGCGCGTAGGCTACAAAATCGTCGACGAAGTTCTCTTTATGAAGCTAGAATAGATTAATGCTCTCGTTTGTTCGGTAATGGCTCCGATAAATTATCTTAATAGCTCGAGGTGGCTATAAATATATTCCTCAGTTCCTGCGCTCTTACGCTTGTTTTCCTGGTATATTGCTGTCTTACTGTACACCGTCGAACTGCCATGTTTTCCGTGTCACTAATTCTAAGAATGAGCGGAATTCGGAGGGAAAGCTGGAACAAAGGCGTTTGGTGTAAACGATGTCGTTTCGACATGGCTTGTGAATTATTGGTAGTTACTCTGCCACAATTGTCGCATCGTTAGTTCATTCTTCCCCATTTAAAGACTACTTTAAATCATAGTCGTCGTCGCAAAATCATTTTATTATTATCCTGATCAGGCACTAAATAGTTCTGGATTGATGGCTGTATTTATGGCAAGAACATTAACAATGAAACTTTATCATAAATACTTCTGCAAGAATTTATATGGGATTTGCTTATTTGCAAAAATACAATTTGCAATGGTAGATTAAATGTTAAAAAGATGACAAGAGTTAGTATTTGAATTTCACTTAAAAATAAGTTCTATTGCAGATTGGATGTAGGTTGAGTAACAGAACGGTGATTACAAAAGCAAAGTAATACTCTTTCTTTAAAAGTTATGAAAAAAGATAGAAAAACAAACAAAATTATATATTTAAAGAAGAAAACGTCCATAATGCTACAGATAAGAATATACAACATCAATAAATATATTCTTTCCTTGAAATGTAAAGATATTTCAATTATTATAAAACACCATTCTAGTTGTAACAGAACTTCTTACCAAGATTTATTATTTATTTTTTAAAACAATTAATGTATATTACATTTTTTTCTCTCGTGATGTTGTACGAACAGTAACCGAAAATATCTATCCATTTTCTACATTTGTAGCAACTATTTGCATAAAAATTGCTGAAATTAAAGATAGACATGTACTTATCTATATCTTCGCCGACGCTGTCTTAAAAGATAAATATTCTACATATTAAAGTGGTTACTTTATACAAATATTATTAGTCAAAATTCTTTCATTCAATTGGTATGTAAAGAATTTAGAGAAATTGAAAGATTGAAATCGGATGTGGTCTATGCATGGCGTAAGACGTACTTACGAGATACGTGCTCGCTTATTGTTAGCATGGAATCGATTTTATGTCTTGTAGAATTCGCGAAAATAATACTGTAAGGGGGGTATGTGGGTAGTTTGGATCGACTCGGATTCAAAAATACTGCCACACGATGTGAGAAGTTGCTCAGCATTACTGCATTGGAACTTTTCTCCTCGACGCGCTAACCCGAACTATTTAGGTACCTTGTGATTTGGGGAAATGACACCCCGACCTAACCCAACCTTCGATCGTTTGTCCTTATTTTCATTAGGCTCCCAAGGGCCTAGAGATGGAAAACTAGCAATTTATTGTCACGCATGGCGACGACAGCCGCTCCAACACGCGAGTAAGTTCAGGCGCGCCACTACAATCCAATACCAGTGTATACTTAACCCTTTTAGTGCCGGGCGAAAAAGAGGTGCCTATGTGAGAATAACCGGCCGAATTTCACGATTTTACTAGGGTTTTGGAAAAGGCGCATAAAAACCAAACAAAAAACAATATTAAAACGAAAAACTATTTTTTTTAATTCTCTCGTAATGAAATTAGACCATTTATAACGTATTATAAATTTATTTTGAGATAGAGTTCTCTCGCAATGCGAATAGTAAAGCGCTACAAGGTGCGGGCCGATATATCGGCTCTGGCACTTCTCGCCAGTGCAGCAAGGGCCGATATATCGGCCTCCGGCACTAAAAGGGTTAAGCACGGCTCTAAACCGTCGCCAGACATACAGTACAATATTTAAAAATCACAATATGGACAGAATAGAAGGGGGGGGGGGGGGGGGGGTGCAAGGAAGAAAGAGACAAGGTTGAAGTATCAAGATTGAGGGTGTAATACATAATAATTGAGAGAGACGATTACGCCGTGCCGTGATATACCGAAAAATGAAAACTCCTTATTGAATTGAGCACCGATAAAAGATATGTAATTAGTAGGGGTCCTGATCCGCGGGTGTCTGGTTAACTGAATAACCAGATTGTAATTGTGTAGTAAACGGATACTCGGGTAATATGAGTACGGTTGACCGAGCGATACGGTTGTCCAAATGCAGACACTACACGGTTGCTCAATGAAATATTGCTACTCGGTTGATACAGTTGATCCTGCTAAACGTTACATGACGATTATAAATAAGCAATACGATATTTGTAACATAATTGCTGATGTATTTTCTTCAATAATTATTAACTGATTCTTCAATAATTTGTTAATTGATACACTGACGTCTGCTCGATTCGACTACTCGCTCGCGACTGTTTTATCGTTACACAGAATCAATGCTGTGCGCTAATTATCGAAACGCGCGAAATTCGGCTGCTACGTAATTCATTTTTACTTATTGTTAGTACGTGTAAACTTTTTCTGCGTAAATCATATACAATAACGACAATATACTTATGTATACAGGGTGTTAAAAAAAAACATTCAATATTTATATGCTAGATAGGACACACCATACTGAGTTAAAAAACCTTAGTAAACATAGGTCGAAAGCTCAACCTTTCCCGAGAAATAAATATTTTTTATGTTAGAATCATGATTGACTTACTGGCTTCTGAGTGTTAAAACTTAAACACGGTGTTCGGCGAAAGGTAGATTGGACGTGGTTGCATGGCCCTCTCGATCCTCTGATTTAAATCCCTTGGACTTTTTTTTATGGGGATATTTGAAAAGCAAAGTGTATTCTTCGCCGATGAATGACTTAGAAGAATTACGTAACCGAATCCGGCATGCTTGTCAAATGATTCGACGGAGATCTGGTATTTTCGAGAGAGTTCGCGACTCTATAAGAGGAAGATGCCAAGCACGTATGGAAATGGAAGGAGGACACGTGGAACACCTGTAAATATCGAGGAACCAGTAGTAAGTCAATCATGATGCTAACATACAAAAATGTTTATATCTCAGAAACGGTTGAGCTTTCGACCTATGTTTACTTAGGTGTTTTTTACTCAGTATGGTGTGCCCTACGCACCATATAAATATTGTTTTCTTTTTAAGACTCTGTATACTACGTGTATTTAATTTTTGAAATTTTTAGCATGATTCATTGTAATAACCGAACAACAGCATTTCATGAATTAATCGGGTTGCGTGTCCACTCGCTTAACTATCACCCGAGGAGCCCGGTACGTACTACTCACAATTAGTTTCTAGTATAATCGGGGACTCGCTTAAAATCCTGTAAACTGAGATCACTAATGCGCACGTGTTTCTCCTTTGAGACTGTGCATGTCCTTGAAATGTAAGATTTCGTCGGCCATATAATAGTTGATAGACGAGAAGATACAAAAATTGGGGTAAGTGATATTCCAAAGCAGGAAAAGGACATGCAGAATCGGAGCTGGCACCTGTGCACTCAATGCACACGTTCTGGTGAAAGACAGCATGCGTACTGATATTTGGCAGAAATTAGGTTGGTAATGCATCAACAGACGGTCTCGGCGGCACTTAACGCCGTAAAGTTGTTTGATGGTGCCGCTATCACCCCTAACAGTTCCTAACAGCCCCACGTACAGCTCACGTTGCGCTCCGGATTCTGACACTGCAACCGTGAGTTATTCACTTAATGCGGCCATTACGCGCTCCTCGATGGCGCTTCATCCTGATTTACTCGACAAGCATTTATTGCTTCTATCTCGCCTAGCTATATTAAACCCTCTGCTCGCATTTCCTACGTACGAACGTCATGCCTCTCCAGCTACGTGGCAATCCGCCAGTATTGACTCGCCAAAGCGTATTGAGGAAGAATGATCGCAACATTCCTACCGTGCGTACAGCAATCATTTCTTTCATAAATTTCGATTGCTTGTAAGTCAAGCTCTGTTATAAATAGGTACTGTACGGAAGGAAGTATGTTAATTTCAGAAAGGGCATCGAACGTTTCGTTAGTGAGACTTCAAACGACTGTAAAAATAGAAGCAACAAAAATGCTCGGGATCACAGACCTGCAAAGAGTTTTCAAGCGTATAAATTTCCAATGAAAGCATTCTAGAGGTGTTCGAAACTTTAGGCGTGGATTTCAGCTGGTGATTGGCAGTTTAGTCATCCTTTGAAACGCGTAGCATCTCTCGTTGTTGTAGCGCCTCGGTTGAAACCTCGTAAACTGGGAACGACCAATTAAACGAAACGAGCAGCGCACTGATGCACTCTCTGACTGGTTCCCTGTCTGCCGGTATTACCTACAGGTTATATGACTCGCGGAATTACCTTCAAATTACACAGTTGGTACCGGTGTGTATACTTCCCCTACTGCACAGCTCTGTATACTTACGGCTGGGTAACAACCGCCCTGCTAGTAACGCTACTACGACCGAGAAACGCTCTTTCTTCTCAGTATCAAACTCCTCGAACTTGAACCAGAAACCTGCCAATGATGACTCAGAACCTCGGCAAAGGTATATTTTCTGCTCGCCCCTCGATCATCGACTAGCCACGAAGAAAGAGTCGGTTATGAAAGGTATTCACGCGCATTCGATTTGACTCAAACTGACCGTATACTTCCAAGAACCTATAAACTTTGTACTTACGTGATCCAGTTCTTTCAACCAACAGCAGCACCGCTTTCATTCTTTCTGACACTGGTTTATGTTCATCTTCTATTTCCCCATTGTACCGCAACCTCAAAATCATATACTTAAAAATGATTAACCCTCATCCGCCCCTCGTGTGAATTTAACACTTTTTCCTCACAAAAATATGATAAATGTAAAAATGCAGTATAGTTTTACGCATCGCTTTGTTATTTGTGAACGATATGAACAATATTATGTTTGAATGTACTGAATGTACAGATATTTTATTTTTTCATTTTCAGTGAAAGAATTTGCAAATTTAACTGTTTAAATTCTCATTGTATTGATTTTTTACCATTCTGCCACTTTGACGCCTAGGGGCAAATTAAGTTGAGAAAATGTGGGGCGGATGAAGGTCCGACAAACGATACCCTTAGAAACACGAACATTGCATTTATCTTCATACCGTTTAAAAATCGTAGAATTAGAGATTGCGAATTACATTACGTTCATTTCATGGAAAAAGAATTTTGAGGCCACCTGGACGTTTCCCTTCATCATAATTTCGACGTTTAAAAATCTGCGATAACATTCTTCGGAAGACTGTTTCTCTGCAATGGGTCCATACCCGTTGCCTCCAATACATGAGGCTTCAATCTTCTAAGTTAGTCTTTCCCACACCAGAAAGTTGTATTTCGCAGGGCATTTCAGTAAAACATTGCCGGAAAGAAAATCAGTAATAATTAAACACACCACAATAAAGAACAAAAGGGTGGAACTAAAAAAGTCATTACATTGCTGTCAACGTTACAAAGTAAGGGGCTGGTATATTTATGAAACATCAACAATTCAGTATTTTTATCACTAAACTCAGTATTCGTGTGAAATTATTCATATACAGAAATGTCTACTTGCTTACTTACTTTATCCTGTGGACTAATTTTATGTTTATCGACAGTGATGAAGGGTGGTCGGTAACGAAGAATTCAATCGCATGGGAGGTGAGGTGCAATAATGTCCACTTGACTATTGTGCCACCAGAATAAGGGACCTCAGATAGCTCCTTTGTTCACATGAATTCCCGATTCGGCGAAGCGCAGAGTCCCTTGAAGCCGCTACAGCAGGAACATCCACGTCCTTCTCGTCGAATACATTAGTGATTCCTAGCAGACGACGCGCCATAATGAATGTTTCCGGTGACAGCCGACAGCGGAGAATGCCTTCCGCGACAAACAATGCGGTTCTCTGTTCATCGAAGCCGCTTCCACCCCAAGTACCTTTCCCCCTCTTTCTATGTGTACCAAGAACATTCGCCGCCAAAAGGTTTAGTTGTCACCCTGAACGCCCAGAATTCATGTGGCGGCTCCCCTTCGAAATCTTAATGTCCTCGATATTCTTATAAACGTTAATTAGGTAATGTTTTACAAGTCTAGCAAAATTCGGAATTATAAACATTACATTTTTATACAAAAGTTTCGTAACAAATGCTAAGGGATGTTACTGTCCGTAAACGTGCCTTTTAATTACAATTCGATCTGAAACGTGGGAACGATTATTATAAACAAATATAGTACAATGGAGACCAATGATTTAACATTTTTATAAGTGATAAGTTTCAACATTTTAATTTCTATGTTGTTGTATCTGTTTTTGTGTTTTTTATGATGGGACTCTCAGAAATTTTGTAATGAGACACTAGAATCAGTAGCTTGACAAAAGTATTTAGTTTTTTTGTGATATACATACATAGATTAATCAAAACGCGAAAGTTGGAAGTGGTTTTAGAAAGTTGAGTACTCAGAGAAAAAACTGTACCAATACGTCAATCCTATCTTGTTTTGTTTCTTTCATAACATTTGAGTGTTACGCCGATTTGGATTTAATAATTCCTAGGTTTGATACATATAGAAGTTTAATTCGAAAGTAGGATATCCCTGGTGTAAGTTATTTATAGTTTCTATTTTTATTTACATTCATTCATACTCGCTAGCAAATCCTATACAGTCTGCCTTTTCACTTACATAATTTCTTTTAAATTCCGTTCTAGGATAGTTCAATGTTCAGTTATATTTTCACAAAAAAAATTTGTATTAACTCGTTGAACGCCACAGTGAAAACGGCCATCCCTAGTCAGACGCCATATAATTTACTATTTTTTATATAAATCGTAAAGAAAGAAAGGATTTGAGTACTCAGTTGTGTTCTTCTGTTCCCACATTATTGTTTCAGTATGAAGTTTGCTCAGAATCTTGCGATAATCAATAATTACTTAATTAAACTGAACTTAAGGTGTCGGTCAACGGTGACCGCCACCCGCATCAATATCGCATAAGACTCTTTTATTTACTTCGTCATGATCCATAATTCGCAAAAGAAATAAAGTCAATTCGACGACTACGAAATTTTAATGTTTAAAGCCATCCTTTAGAACAATGCCTGAACGTCAAAGGTTAATATACTGGATTAATTTGCATTCATCGATACCCACGTTTTAAGCTGGGTTTCACTGAAAACGTGCTCGCCCCGATCGTAATATCCCCTTGTAAAATTATGTGAACGATAACAACATCAGCTCTTCCGTTCCTCGAAATTGTTAAAACTTGTTCAATTATTGTTCCTACAAATTACGATTAAGTTATTTGAAAAATATGACAGATCTCAATGTGGAAGAAATGCCATTTCACAAATCAGTTTAAAAAACTTGTACTTTGTGCTTACAAAAGAATTGACTATACAGAAAAGTAAGATTCATTAAAGTACTCAATTGTTCTCTCTATCGCGTTTTTGTATCTTCAGTATAACAGGAGCTACAACCGATCTTAATAGCGCGATGAACTCTGTATTCCCTAAATTTAGCGGGTAAGAATGTGACCACAGACGATGTATAAAATAGACTATGTAGTATGTACTCATGCAATGTATTTTTGTGTTACACGGATTTGAGGCTCTAGATCTCCGTTACTATTTTTGTGTCACATCCTACTGTGACGACTGTGACTGATAGACATTTGTTATTTTAAGAAGTGATTTTTCATTTTCCCTTCGAATAAAATTTTCAATCCCTTTAATACCATTAAGTCGGAGATTCACGATGATAGAAATTTCTTGTCTCACTTGAGACTTTAATGTTATCAGACAATTATTTCATGTGAAAATGTTGTCTCGCTTACACAGGTTTGAATTTTTTATTGTTTGCACGATGCATAAAAATATCTTGTAGTAACTAGTGATTTCTTCTCAAGTTGGTTCTTAATTTGACACATTAGTTCTTACTTGAAGTTTGAGACATGACATTTAAAAATCAAAGAAGACAAGCAGCAGCTTGTGCTTACTTCAATTTCTTGTCCAATGCACACCTTTTTTACTGAAACAGTTGTTCTCACACTTTTGTTCTATGTTTCTAAAAATAAAATATTATGATTGATATGATAATTCATTTAAATTGATTGTTTACTCAAAACGATTCCAAACAAATAATAGTAATGTATTAAAAATTCTTCTGTGACTAAAGCTGCTATTGATAACTGAAAATTTGGAAAATTTCGTACGCAGCTAATTCTGAAGCACCGAATGATGCGAACGTGAGCACGGGCAGCCCGTGACACAGTTTACATCGAAACGGAAACCGCATCGGAATATCAGAAGGATTGGAATGGGTAATAATACGTTTCGAAGCCGAAAGACCATCGTGGATATTGTATTCCAAGGATTTGGAACCATTACATTGTATGGGGTCTTAACATATCACCGTCGAAAATTGGCCGATCTGTTAGCAATGCGGTATGCATGCATACGAGAAACAGGGCGCGAAACTGCATCCGTGGTCTCTTCGTTCCACAATGCGTGTATGTTCACATTTCGCACTCTACCAACGATTCGATGTTGGAATGCTCAACCACTTGTGGGGGCCACTCAATACCCACGAAGTCCATTTCCATTGTTACCGGCTACATCGGTAGCCGGTCCGTGTGAATTCCAAACCCTCATGTGCAGAGATTCAATTCGGCCGTATTTCGCAACATTCCTTGTAGTTCATCCTGTTTGCATTGCTCACATTATTTGGGGGGTAGTCCGCAACCACAACCATATTAGGCACCTCTTAATCGTCCATCGCATCTTCTAGTGTTTCAACTTTAGACCACACGACTGAGAGTTTGCATTCCGCGTTTACTCTTCCCTGAACAATTAGAACGTGCACGCAGCTAATTTCTTAACTATGATCACTCACTCAAGAGAACTATTCCCGGATAAGAAATTGTGTGATCGTATTAAACATGGTGTGCTGTAGAAAACTGAGCAGAATTACCTTGAAGGAAAAGTATTTTTTATTGGACAGACATTTTCTTCAAACTAATTTATAATTATGAAACGTGACTTAAAGGGTTATATCTGTACAATTTGAAACGTTATTCCATTTCGTAGAGTAACTGCGCGGAATATTGATCACCCGATTTTAAAAGCTTTCTAAAAATAGAGATTTTTTTTTTAAACAAAACTAACGTCAAAACAACAAAATTAATAGATATTCATGTGTAAAAGTTTAAATGCTTTGAAATTATGGTAAGAAAGTAAAAATAGTCAGAATCGATTATTCGAAAAAATGGTATCTAATGTGGAACACCTAGGGGGTTTTTAAAGAAAACTCAGAAAAATTTGTTATATATTTTTTATTATCAAAGTCGAATATTTTTGTAAATAAAAGAGACAAATAAACAAATATCTTTCATTTTTTACAATTTATTTTAACTTTCTTCGTCTTCTACACATTAGGCACGTGAATGACGCGGCGCGGTAACCTCTGACGACATTATTAGGCTGCATGTACCTGAGATTTCCAGAACACAGTCGTTTATGTAACAAAAATCATAATCTTTGTTTAGCGTCATGTTATTTGACTATTTAGAAATCTCAGTTACAGACCAGTGATTGCCATTGCACCTCAAGAAACATTAATATGTAAGATGCACGCTATATAGAAATGTTTCTCTTTCCACTGTCAATTTTCGACTAAAGCTCAAAAATCAATATGGCTGTCTTCTGAATATAGGGAAGTAATTTACATGATTGCCGGTACAGTTCGTTACTCACCTGTCGAAATCTTGCGGTGATCCATAGTACCTGCTGTTCCACATTGCGTGCACTCACCCTTCGTATTAAAAATGATCTCTGACGACGTAATCGAATTTTTTTTCATAAAAAAAAAGAAATACAAATGGGTAACTATCATAAACAAACATCCGATATATAGTAATTTTGTAAATCATCTGTAAGGCAAGAAAGAAAATTCTAAAGACAAGCTATAAAGCTCTGACAATGAGATGATCACAGTGTACGATGCAAGCGATATCATTTTACAGAGGAATAAACAGCATAAAGTATGTGAAATGCAAACTTGTCAGCAAAGTTGCACATCAGTGAGGACAAGATTATGACAGCCGAAAAAACATTTACTCGTGAAGAGACAAAGCCAAACATGTGTACGTTCAAATCGAATTGGCGTGGTACATCTGATCGCGATAAAGGAATGCCGTGAAAATCATCGTATACCGCCGTTATTTTGTTTGGACGGTGTCATTTTATACTGCGTAATCTTACGGTAAGCTGGCGTGTTAACAAGCACACGTATGCATGTATGAGTCCAGTGATAAACTTCCAACGTGCATTTCGTTGAGCAATAACCGTCACTTAATTCATGTACATATATCCCCATGGGCAGCACCACACGCATTATACAAGAAGCTTCTCACCGGACTCCGTTGGTCCTACCGGCAGGCTCGGATTTATAAAGACTGCTGCAATAGCTTCAATATTGCCACCACTTCTTCTGCTCTTTTCTAAATATGAACATTCAAACGGTGGCAAAGTATCCTTTGAAGAACAATGCATGTTCACCTTAGTCGCCTATATATTATTTAATTCCTATTTTTATAAAAGATAATACGGTCCTTTCATCTTTAGCAAGGTGTAAAACTGACACTATTAGTATTGAATATTAAACATGAGGTAGCCATGTATCAAGCTGTAACCTGAATTGGTTATTATTTTTGAGAGTCTTGTTTAAAACTGACTATGTACCCTTGATCATTTTCGCACGAATCTTTTAATTTTGAGGAAAAAAGTAGGTTAAAATCTGCATGAAGTACCTCCATTTAAAAAAGCGTAATCCGTTTGTCATTGGTACACACATTTTAATATGAGACTTTAAATAAATGGGCATATTTCCTACATGAGTTGCAAAATATATAACACCGCAACACGAAACATTTCAGATTGATGTCGATTGATTTTAAAAATCCACTTGATATGTCTTTTCTACCTTGTGATGTTATTATGTCCCATTACATAGTAGCGAGTTAACGACTACTGCCAACGCATACTGCGTACTATAAATCGTGCGAGTCATTCCTCTTTAATTATCGCGTCAGCGCTGAAATCTGACTGGTCGTCGAATCGCATTCTGAGTTACGTGGATGGCGTGGCTCGAAAACCATCTGAGACCTCAGAAAGAGGAACGATTCTTGGGTTCTCCATTACACGATCCGCGCCTGGGGCCTCCGCTCCGTTACGAATGGCTCGAGATTCATGCCAGCCCCATGCTTGGATCATGTAGCGAGGGCCTTTAGAGAGCCGTAGAGAGTCGTTGATCAGAGGCGAGGTTATCTCTTGTCTCTGTAAGAGGCGGTCGAATGAAAGGCACCGACAACGTCCAGCAGCGGGCCATACATCAACTCGCGGCTTGAGTAAATAAGCAGTGCCCCGCTCGATCTTCTCCCTCTCTATATTCTTACTATCTTCCCGCGAATTTGCTCGTAAGTGTTATACCAGAGATTCAGCAATTTTATCTTACGGTCGTTTTGGAAATAACGTGGCAAAGAGCATCTTTAGAAATCTTTTGATAAACGTGTAACAGAGATGCAGATATTTTTTAATTCTTAGTTGATGTTGGATCGTTCATCTGTTTATTTGGGCAAGTCTCTGTCACATCTATGAAATTTTTGAGTAATTGCTAACTCGTTGAACTACCAGATATGTTTTACGCTATTTCTGAAACTATTAACGTCGCCATTAACAAATTGTACTATTTTATAAAAGGACACGACGTACCGGAGTTTAGAGAATTTAAATGAAACTCAAGCTATGGAGAATCTTTAAATAAATATTATTTGTTTTCATCTGGTTAACGTACTGTTTTTACAACGTCGTATCAATTGTGACTTTATTAATGGTTTTAAAAAGTGCCACTTTGAATGAAAAAGAAGTTTAAATGATCGTATGAAATACATTATTTTTACATTCCCAACAAAGTGTGATATATGAACGAATTTAGTATAAAACAATTGGTAGCTCAGCTGTTGTAATTGTAATATATTAAAGAAAATAGAAGGCAAAAATTATTGTTTTAGCAAGGTGTTAAAAGGAAAATCCACGGTTAACAAATACATGCATGATAAATCAATAAATTACTTATTTGTACTAGAAATTTTTTTCAATTCATCAGGCATAATGAAGATTAGATTGTAATTGTCTGCTTGTTTCTGCTAGCATGAACAATATCACCTCATCAATATATTTTTTCAGCCACGCTTAATTATAATTACAACATAATTTTCTGAACTTTATTATAAATAGCTTCATTTATTATTTCACTATAAAAACAAAATCAATAAGATAAACGAATAATCAATCTTTTAATAGATAAGAAAATTGAAAATAGTCACACAGTAAAATTTCCCCAAAAAAGCGGTTAAATTACTCTTCCCAAGATTGGATGGGGAAAAAACCATATGAAAGATTGAAAGAGAATTCGTTGATGGAACTGTCAATGTAATACAGTACAGACATGCGTCTCGGTTACCATGCAATCAACAAAGAAAGGATTACTTTTCGTTATCTGTGAGTTCATTGAAAAAGGTATCAAAGTACCATATGGTTGGTGTCTGCGTAGCAGTATCTGCCGACTTCTATTTTAAATAACATTATAAAGATTTCATGTGGTACTGAATGAACGCATGAACTGCTACTTACAATGTCATCTTCATCCATCTAGAATTTCCGCGAGAAGTGTAATATTTCTCTATGGTGGATTTACACACAAGGCTGACGTAATTGTACAAACGACATTTACACTGTACAGGGTTCGGTGTGCGATATCGTTAAGCAATCGAGCGTACAACACGTTCGACAGCAAACAGAACGAAGCACAAACGCAGCTATTTTGAGGCTAACGTGGAACAGGCAGGACAACTTCCCACTAGCATTTCTCTGTCACGCGCATAAACGTATTTGTACACGAATATATGTTAAACATACATTCTGTGCTACAGCGTACGATAAACGTCCCTAAAATAAAATAGCTATCGGACCGTCAGATAAACCGGTAATATGTTTCGGAAGTAAATGGTCGGGTCCTGATAAACACAAGTTATGCGCTTACGCGTAATGTCTTTTCGGCCGTCCAATAAATTAAAGCGTTCCTCTTCCCTGTCTCACGTCCCTCTCTCCACTAGGAACGAAAAACCCGGAGGCCATGATGGGAGTGTTAGTATGATTATAATTTATCCTTGATTAGCATTAATCCTCAGGCCTCTGTCTCTCTTTTTCTCTGTTTCGGTATTAACTTCCTGTAGCTTCTATTGGACTATTGATCCAGCAGTAACTTACACTTATGATTATTAATGCTGACATATTTATTGGAGATTGGCCCGAAAATATAAAACGTAAAATAAAATGGCATATAAATTTAATTAAGGCCAGTATGATAGTTGTGACAGCTCGAAACTACTTCGTCAGAGTTATTTTACCTACCAGTATTTTGCGAAATATTGATAGTCTACAGGTGGTAGCCATTTTCGTGGCGGTTAAGCTTAATCCTCGCACACTCTTAAAAAATAATTATACAAGAGAACATCGAAGGTGATATTTTACGTTTTATTTAGTTATTTCATTACTGCTCAAAACGTGTGACACGGTCTTTTATATGTCTCGGTTACTTAAAATATTTCTGTCATTTTCTGTGATACGAAAAAATATCTGTGGTATTTCGTAATTGATATACGAAAAAATATTTAATTTTTTTTACAACAATATATGTGGCACAGATTACAGTTCTGCAATCTATGAGAACATATCGTTCAAATGACTTTGAATATAAGAAATGCATGAAAAACAAGAGTCTAAAATTTGTTTTCTAAAATAAAAATTTCTTTCTCTTCCAATTGGATTCTTTCTTTATGTCTGTAATATACAGGATGGAGCAATAAGTTTGACCATCTGCAATATCTTCGTTATTTTTAGAGAGATTAAGAAACATTATTTACGAAAGTTATATGGTATTGAAGGGGGCACATCATTCCAGTAATAATTTCTTTGTAGGTGGAGAGTCTTCAGAGATTTTAAGGCCAACACTATTTTTTTATTTAGACGATTTCAACAACCTATAATACAAGGTCATTATAGCATATGATGGAATCAGTCTGGAAGAGATAAAAAGTGTGCGGGCTTCAGTAGTTCGACGGTTGCAGTGTTAAAAAAATCATTGGTTTACTCCTTTATTTAACGTCAAATGATTTTTTGTTATAAGTCGTTAAAATCGTCTAAACATACGTTATTCTCCAAGGGACAGAAAAGTATAGCATGTCGTTTAAAAAAATAGAGAAATTGACCTTGAAACCACCGAAGACCCTTCACCTACAAAAAAATTATTACTGGAATGTCCTTCGGTACCATCCACCACTCCTAAATAATGTTTTTTATATCTCTAAAAATAACGGAGATATTCCGGATGATCAAAGTTATTGCCCCACCCTGTATAAGCATGCACTATAGAGGCATGAAGAAAATTTGAACAAAATGGCACATGTTTAACGATTGATTTTTCTTTTGATTATGTATATATCTACCGACTAATTATAATGTACAATTGTTTCAGGAACTTTTATGCCATCTGGCATAGTAGTTATATGATAATGGAAAGCATAGTAGGACGTTAGGTATAGATAGGAAGGTAGGTTCCAAGTCCTACCGCGGATAGGATAACTACACTAAAAAAAAATGTTAATTGAATGTGTTAAAATGTCACGGCGTTTGACAAATGAATTGACTGTCACGATAAACAGTGTTGGATGAAGAATATACTGCTTTTAGATGCAGATGAGTCGTAAGATTATTTATTCCCCACTTAATACTTGCAAATTCTTTATAGTCATTAGAAAAGTACTGGCCGTGTAAAAATTTGTGAGATGGTAATGGTTACTGACAATATTTATTTGGAATAAATTTAAAAAAAAACAACATTTATGTATGGAGTTAAAATTATCGATATCTTACACCTGGTTATAAAATAATGAATGATGATGTATAGTCGGTAAATTGAAATTCAGAACACTACAGCTATTGTATGTATTTAAGAGAGGAGAATTTGTACATGTAAAAATTGTACATGTACCGGTGTTGATCGAAATACAGTTTATGCTATCGTATGCACATATGCAACTTTCGTATGTAAATACACATATTCCGTGCGTATCTGGCCTCGAGGCGAAACGATATTAGCCGCTCTTATCCATTCAAACAAAATGTCAAAGTGCCAGATGATAATACAGAGTAGATAAATCCAGCATGCTGAAAAGATGACGGTGATAAATGTAAACCGTCTGCCAGGCGGCCCCGGAGATAGTTACTGAGATACACGACAAGTCATGACTGATGGCGATGTCGTGAGATGTGGTATCATAATAATTCATAAAGGCCGAGGCCAGAGGCTTAATCGCTGATTAATGAAAGAACAGACTTGTCCCGATCTTGTTTCTTTTTCTCTCTTCTTTTCTTCTCTTGCCTCCTCTTTTTCTACAGCACAAACGCCGCCTTTGCTGTTGCTCCTGGTGCTTCTTTCTTCTCTTCTTCATTTCATTCTTCTTCTTCGACGAGAAGTCTGACGTATGTATGTATATGTACCAACGAAGCGGATCGGGTGATCGGACATGTGTTCGTTTGGGCGATAGAACCAATTAATGTTACAGCAGCCACATTGCTTCACCAACTTCATAACTCACCGTACAACCTCCTTTTACGGAATTCTTTGTCGCAGCTTCGGAGCTACACGGAATGGCTCACCTAAGGTTATCTGTAGATTCTATCATTGACTTACCTATTAACTGCTTTGGTAGACCAGTCGCTTCCATACAGCCGTTCCAATTCATTAAATGATAGTAATTCGAACGCCCAAAGCCCTGTCTACACTAGCAAACAACTTGCTACATTTATTGCAAGAGTTGATGTCAGTACATGTAGACACGCCCGAGAGTGAAGCCAGCAAGTTGAGTTTGCTTGCGTCAGTTGATCTCACAAGGAGAGGGCGCGAGATAAGATTTTCTAGGATAGCAGTATACCGGCGATAGTTGGCACCTGCCCTTATGGCTTTGGGTGCAGGATCCACCTGAACTACTATCCTGTAAAGGCGCTTCAAAATCCAAGAGCCTCGTCTCGCGTCCTCTCAGCAAGTTAAAACTTTCGTAGTGTAAACACCCGGCAATTCTCTGTCTGAGAATTTGGCTTTATTTCCAAACGTACTAAAAATGAGGTTTCTCTCACAAGTACCTGCAGGCAATAATTTGCGCAAACAATTGCCGTAGTGTAGACACTGATGCAAATGTACTGCGCAATAAATGTTGCAAGATGTTCGCTAGTGTATATGGAGCTTAACGCGATATCGTACACACATTTAGTAGGACTATTAGTGTACATAATACTAATCGTAAGAATACATTTGAAGAATGAAGTGAGCAATTAAGCTTGTCACTTGCAGGTTTGTTATCAGTAATTGTATAGTAACACTGTAGACTTCGTTTTTCCGCATATCTTAAAAATAATAGTTCAGACTATCTGGTCTACCCAAACTAGAGCGTTTCTAATCTGTAAAGATTAGACCCGTTTCCATTGTTTCGCCAGTGCACACGTTGTTCTGCAAACTCTATAATAATCTTGCCTGTTTATGGCAGACGGTTAGTGGTGTTTTTTTTCGCGATCTGCAATTTTTTAATATACGTAGAATTCTTTATTATCCTTTGGACGTTTCTAACATTTGTTTTTACACCGGCTTCTGCTGCAATCCGCCGTGTTGTGAGTATAGAATTGTATGCTTGCCTGAAAATGGCACGGCTTTAATAGCCGTAGCACAGCAACTGGTCTCAATTATTGTTGAAATTCTTGTCACAGAATAGTTTTGGACTTTAAATTATTGATCACTTTGATCCCAGGTACTTTCAATTTATTTTCACGTGGCATTTTATACGAACAAAAAATGTTGCACGTTCAACACGTAACTCGATAGACGCCTGTCGAGAGCAGACGCATTTTCATTGAGACGTTGGAACCCTGTAAATTATTGTACATTGTTGCGAATAAATAGTTATTCGGTTAATATTTCTTATGGCGGCAAATGTTGAAAACGACATACCCTTATTTATGCGACCAACAATGTTATTAGCAATATTTTAAACGAAATGTCTTCAGGCAGAAATGAAAGTGACACTGAAGATGGCTTATCTTGAAATATCAGTGGCATTTAAAGAAGGGATTATTTAGTTGTTAAATAGTTCGAGGTACAAGAGCAATGTAATTCTACACAACGGGAAATGTTAATATACTGTACAATTTTACAACTATAAAGATACAGAAGACGGCACTGAAGAAAACAAATGACTTCTTTGTAACATTTCGTAGCTTTATTGCCGACACTCGTATCGTTTGCCTTGAATTATTGAATGAAAAACATACAAAAATTATCCTCCCATTCCTTCTGACATTGAAGGTTTCACTGTAATTCTTATGATTCAGTTCTTATTATTCTTCATGTGGTGTCAGTGTCTAAGAGAGCTATGGGAAGGTGTCAGCTTTACCGACTGTGCAGCAACCCACGTATTTACCGCCATCTAAAGCTGCGCTCGAATAACTTACAACTTTGAATTCTAAATTAGTTTAATTTTAAACGTTTAAGGCAAATATGTGCAAGTATGTTTGTCTTGCCGGGTGATAACATAACAATGGCCCGAGGAAAATGGATATTTTGAAAATCTCCATTTAGACAATAAAATTACAGAAATAAGGATACCAAGTTTTAGAACATGGGACTTCCAAAAAAACAGTGCTCTTCGAAAGTGTGCAGAAAATCATAAAACCTAAAACAACTACATTTAAGTGTGAAACGTTTTATAATTGTTAAACTACTGAATATTGGAGAACTTTTTGTGTTAAGAATAGAAACGGTAAGCTATTGTATTTAGTATTCTAATTTTTAAAAGTGGTATAGTGGTAATTATAGATTATAATTTTTCTACTTAGCAAATTAAAGTAGATCAGTGTGTTCAGTAATTATTTGTGTACTAGTAAGTTGTGTTAACTATCTGAATAATACATTGATTAACACAAATTATTCCTCTTTCAAAGAAACGCTGCTAATTATACATAGGTACCAGACACATTTCATGTATGCACATTGTCTTTTTAAATTTAAATTTCGAAATTCAAAAGTTTCCTCGTGCCCTTTTTTATGCCATAACAGAGAGAATTGGTTTCCTACACCTACACCCATCAGGTCTAATTCGTATTTTAGAGCTGAAATAAATTATTCTAGTACATATTAATCCTCAACAAGCGAGTAGACTGTCGACGTTTTCAGATTGCCGAAAAATAACTTTTGCCTTCCTCACATTCAGACTCTCTTCAGCTAACTACTGCCGCTGCAGGTAAATGAGCAGATGTTCGAAAACAGGTCCAACATCTCATTTATTGTGTTAAATATTTTGACTTTTGTCAAAATTACTTATTCAAATGATCTGAAGCGACATTAAATTAAAAAAATATTACTTAGAAAGAAAGAAAAAAGAAGAAACTTGCAATGGGATCCAAAATCGACTAAAAAAGTTAATAAGCTGGCACGATAACCAGTATTCTATAAATTCGTTTTTATAAATGGTTGTCATTAATATTTAAGGGTAGTTTAAGTTTTACATTTTTATAATCGTTAAATTTTTTATGTGTGTTCGCATCGAAAAATATTCACGATTGGAATTCTATTTTCGGATTATAGATTTTCAATACACGATATTTAGTGTTGAATATGTACTTTTTTAACCACTGCACACATATACAAACGGCCGAACGTGTGTCTAATATTTTTCGGTTTCAGATTTATCACCTGTGAAACATCATCGAAACCGGTGTTTAATGCCTCGTGTGGTCTCCTTGTAAGCTTTTCTCCCCAGATCTTTGCCATTTTGCCATGGATACACAGACGTCTGAAGGGAATTACTGACTTTACATGAGTCGCGACGAAAATTGTGATTTATTGCTAGATACTCGAGCGTTCAAGTGTTTTGTGATTGAAACGATTATGGTATTTTGTGCACTGATTAACAGCGATGTAATTGAATCAGCAACGTTCACGAGTGATTTAGTTAAACGTTCCATTCAATATAAATATTGATTTTTAACACAAATCTTGTTAGATACACATCTATTGTTGGAATTCGATTAAAACTAAAAAGCACACAAAAGCTTTTGATTTTCAAACGAAAAGAACCGAAATTTATCGGAGTATACCAGTTTCGTGATGATTAACGAGGGTTCAAATTTTAACACATTGACGTCGGGTATTTTTTCAATTAAAACACTCATCGTCGGGCCATTTTAGCACTTTGATGATATCTTAGGATTTACAATAACACAATTAGTTTTTCTTTATGAACGTTTATATTTTTAATTGATATTGCGAATAAAGTAAAAATACACAAAATAGAACTTTTTTAATGTACGATATTTGGTAAAACATGCACCAAAATGTCAAATGAAGTACTAAACGAGATATCTCGTTCCCCGACGTCATTGTGTTAAGTGAATTTTGTCCTTTTATTCGATTAGATGTTCAATTAGTTGAATTAATTGTAGTATCGAAACTTGTGCCGGTAAAACGACATTTTTTCATTTTTTCATTTGTGCAAAATAATTTGAAGTTTCAAGGAATCGACGCGTATCAGGGATGCAAATAGAGGGATTACAAAAATAGAAGGGAGAGGGAGCGACAGAAACAGAGACGGGGCAAACGAAGAAGGTAGGGGTAACCGTCGTGAGAGGGTGAGGAGGGGGAGGGAGGCGAGTAAAACGCAGGGCTGCGTGCCTGCCGGTAATCACGCGTCGGGATAAAGTTATTCTGGGGCATAAATAACCGACATGTCTGGAATAAGGCATTAATTTATGTTATTTATCGCCCATTACGCAGTAAAGGAACATTCGCATGGGAAATAATGTATCATTCTCAACACGCGTCCGCGGTGAACTCAGGGAATCGAGAATGATTCAGAATGCCAACGAACGGACGTACTTATGTGCATCGTGCTCTTGAAGAACGGACGGAGATAATGTTCGATGTATGCACGATCGTATGCACCGTGCTTGTAATTGCGTAATGCAGAAGTACTTTCCGACTGAAAGAACTATTTGAAACTCTTTTTTTTTTTTCTTCGTCTTTTGTGATCGAGTATCCTATCGCACACGTCAGAAATAACATCATGAGATTCGTTTCTGATTCTCATCTCAGGATTCATATTCAAATTGCAATGTCTCTTTTTTCATTACTAGATTCGCAAAGTAGGATAATAACGTATTTGTCTAAATAAATGATCGCCTAATTGTAATATAATTCTTTGTCACTGCACATTTAAATACAAAGATTAATTATAGCTCACATTTTTACTGGCAATCATTAATTCTACTGAAATTATAAAAAATATAAGTTATAACAGGTACTTATAAATTTACATTTGATACCGCTGCAATATTATTTTATCTTCCAGATATTAAACAGAAAAATCTTGTCGTTAAATTCCATTATAGTAACAAAGGTTATACAAGTTTAAAGAATAAATCTGTACATATTTAAAACTGTTTAAAAATAAAGAAGAGAATTAAATTAATGTGATGCCTTGCATGAAGGTCTGTCTATTATTAAAAATTAGCCTTATTATACATTGTATTATATAACCCTTGAAGTAAATTATTTTCCATCGTAGTTGACCTTCAACGACCTTGAACGACCTCGGACCATAGGACATTCTACGTGACTTAAAACGCTTTATTAGAAGGTAAGTAAACAAACATATTACTCCATTTAAAAAAACAAAGTTGACCTTCATATCTACTCTGCGCCTCCACCTACAAAAGAAGTATCTAGATTAGATTATACCCCTTCAATCCATGTAAAATTGGTTTTATATATTTTTCACTATCGTAAAAAACAAGCAAGTTATTCAAGTGGCCTGTTTCAGATACCCCACACTGTAAAGCAAGTGTGGCATCGAACTGTAAACAAATATTGGCACAAAAATTGTAACTCTTGAACATGCGTTACTGGAACATCTAAACAATATAATTAATATGCACGATTCATTATACAACACGTTGTACTTACTGTATGAAGAAGATGAAACGTCCCGGGATTTATCGAGAACTCATTCAAACGTAACTACAGCCTGTCTTACGTGGCTGATTTATGCGCATCTTACATGCTATAACTCTATGACATTGCATACTAAATTGAATTTCATAATCCTTGCACGTTTTACATATAATTGTGTTCTGATTATAATGCTCGACTATAATTCATGCTGCACAAAGCATTACTGTTGCGCAGAAGGAAAGAAATGGAAACACTTTCTGGTAGCATACATTTCTTTCCCGTTCATGCTCCAACATACAGTACGTTTGTGAGTCCCGCAATTATTTAGCAGACCTGAAAGTACCAGTCACGTAAATCATAATGAAAATTTGTACTGGTTTTTACAGTTCAATACAAAGAAATGAATTAAAATACGGAGTCGAAATAATTTTTAACGCAAGCAACGCGTCTAAAATGTCTGCGCAACATTTATTTTCAACGTAAATAGTACCATGTTTCCAGAAGTTTTACACATATTATTAGACTGTGGATGTTTATGCAATTTAATATATCCAAATTGGTCAATGATGGATATTCAATAACTTAACAAAATAAAAAGGATGTGCTTGAAACATCTCAAGCAGCAAATGCAGTCTTGTTAACGTTTCATTTATTTAACTGCATTCACATAGGAAATATTGAACTCTGCAAATGTATATTTGCATAAACATCCATAGTCTACATATTATTGCACATATTCAGTGTTAAGAAATGGTGAATATGCATTTTTTCGATGAGTAAGTTGTATAGTAGTAGAAATAATATTTTTTAGATTCAGTGGACTGTCGTTTTGCTCAGGCGATACAATTTGCAGTCCACGAATACCGCTGTGTCTACATTAATTATTATTGGTCTAATAAAATAATACATTAAATTAATATTAGAAATAAAAAATATCTAGCGTTCAATATTTTTTATTTTAATTTAGTTATAGAAATGGAAGTTTGACAAAACTGTATTCTGTTCTGTAAATGCTTAATAAATGTACTTACTTTTTAGTTTTTCCTAGTTTTCAATGTGCATTTTATAGATATTTAGGTATGCTAAATAGCATAAACATCCGCAGTCTAATTATTAGTTTAAAGTGTGGTCGCTGGATTGTAGCCTCATTGATTCAGTCTGAATTGCTGCAATTTTAGGATTTACTTAATTAATTAAACAAAAACGAGTTTGAACTTTAAAAATTGTACAACCCTTCTATACAGACAGAACATTTTGTATATTCATTAAAAATGTTATTTGACAACAGGGCTTAATAAATTACACTTATATTTACGAAATGTTCAAAGGTCGATTTTCTCCGAAACGAAGCAGTTGTCTTATTTTTTGGCAAAGAATTGATCTTTTGACAGTTCTACCACAAGTTCGGCCACAACCTGCATATTGTTTAACACGTTGAGTGCCACGTCACACATATTTGAGCGACACAAAAATTCAGTCATAGTTTATTCAATCATGTATAGTATTAATGAATATATTTAATAAAGTTTAATAGTAGCAATAAAAAAATTATGAAAGCTATTGATATTATTGAGTAAAAAAGGTAGAATTTATAGTTATATTCATTTTGTATAAAAATTTAGAAAGTTTGTCATTTTTAGCTAGCGCAGCGTGGCACTCAAAGTGTTAGCTTATACGAAAATAGAACAAAACAGTATATTAAATATAACTACGGTCGAATGAATAAAATACAAGATGCTAGAAATTACGTTTACGCGAACGATCCAGGTAAAAATTTCGTCTGTACGCGTACATTTCTTCGTGGTTAGGCTCAATACGGAGGTGTCTTTCCAACCTCGATTTATAGTTTTATACCTGCGGTAGAGTGAAGAAGAGATACCTAATAGACAAGATTTACTACGGCACGCCCGTCTCAATTGCGGAACAAATTTATCTTCTCTGTGGTCAGCAGCCTTCCCACCGCTTCCTAGCCTCAATCTTGGTTCCGCTCCTCGTGAAATATTGGCTTACCCTCGGAGTGGAAAGTTACTTGACAAACGAATCGATGTACGGTTGAAGGGAGAGAAAAAACAGGGGCCATTCCTATAGGATTGCTAGACTGCAAACTTTCCCACTTCAGGATGCCTTGGAAAAGATCTTTCGCTTGTCGTGTTCTCTGGACGACGAAAATGTTCGTGTGCAAACTATGTATTTATAATGCAATTAATAGTATGGTCTGATTTGCTGACACAAAGTTCGGCAATTGACGTTTTGCAAAATGCAGGGAAACGATTGTACGATACGATAAGCACAGCACATTTCAAAAATATACATTTACACATGACGCAAGTAATAATAATATGTATACAGAACGTTTCAGAAATAGGTAGCCAAATTTTAGAAACGCATTTTACTCATATTAAGAGTGACAACAGACCACAGAAATATTTGTTAAAAAATGCTATCTTTTAGAAACATAAACACTCTTTTTACGATAGTATTATAAACATACTGCTTAATTTTGGCAAATATTCGTTATGCTTCAATTTACTCTTTTAAAACGTATTAGATAAATTGTAGAAAATGTGTTGCAATATTAGAAAACTTCAAATTTCCTCCAGAAACGATTTAAAAAATGCTCTCATGAAGAAATGGAACAAGATCCCGTACTGCATAACATCGAACATAGTTAATTCAAATCCTACAAGGGTTATGGCAATTATAAAATCAAAAGGAAATCCTACAAAGTATTAATTAAAGTGTTTAACTTACTTTTTTTTGTTGTGAAGGTAATTCAAATTATTTTGTTGTTGTTGAAACCTTAAGGTAATTTTATCATTTACTAATACTAACAGTTCGTACATTGTTATTGATTCCTGAATTTTTCTTGTTAATTTCGCAAATTATCCGAGTACCTAATCTTTTTTGTACGATATGTATTCTAGAGATCTCTAAAAATATGTACGAACTCGTTTTATAAAAATTATTTAATAAACTTCAGCCTTTCGGTTGTTGGCAATGTTGTTTGAAATCGATCGGTGTACGACCACTTCCTACACCTTCTGCACGTTTGTAGTCTTTCGTGTCACGGGATAATTGTACGCCGGATTATTGTCTATATCCAATAATATCCATGTTTATACACCGATGCATCGCGACGTACATAACAGCATCCATACGACTTACAATTGACCGATAGACAAGATCCTCGGCTAAGTAAACAGGGTAAATGGAGTCACTGCTTGCTTGCTAAATCAGTGTGAATGTATATGTGCGTGTACGTCACTGTACGTAGCTAGAGCTACGTGCACGTTAATACGTTTGATACCTTGACTGCGTAATCTTTCGGAAGGGCAGGAGGTAATTAGCAGTAACGGACAGTTACGTCCGATATACGAACAATGGAACATTGGCGATGCGATGGGAATAGGAAGAGGGTGATGGCTGAGCGAGTATGATAAATGAACGGCGCCTGACAAGCGGCCATCGTTGGCCAATGATGGATGGCCGACGGTCCGCTCCCTAATTATTTCATACTTTGCAATCAGAACGATAATCCATCCGCAGTACCTGCAGCCTGTCATGGATAAATCATCAGTTATCATTTCTGAGTCACAACACGTGTGCGCGAACACCGTCACAAACAATCGGCGAAAGCTCGCAGTGCCGCATTAGTGTCAAGGCGAATCGTTAATTCTACGCCATCAAGTTATGAGAATATTGTTGGAATTTGCGAAACAGAGTCGATTAAACAAATATAGGATTTTCCAATTGATTTTGAGGATAATTAGAATGTCTTGATACGCATACGATGCCCTCATTTGATTTTTATTAAGAAACAGCTAGTTGAATTATAAACGATAGAATTGCACACTTCGTGGAAGATATTTTCTGCTATATTGTCGAAAGCTAATTTTTCAAATACATTTTATCTGAATAACTGGACAGATACTAATATTATTGTCGTTAATATCTAAACATAGATGGTGGAATGTCGTTCGCACCAACGCATACAGCACCACATATTTTTTACCATAAAACTTACATGCGAAATCCCTCCCTTATGGACTTTCTTCCAATTTCGCACATTTGTAAATTTATGTAGCCTTGATCCATTCTGGATTCCGATTTTTCTCTAAATTTGCAGGCAGTACTCGTGCATGAAATGGTGTTTCGAGAAAATAATTCGATGCCTTTTTAGAAGACATTCAACTTTTATTTATAGAAAAATGAAACACATTTAACACGTTCAACGCCACAGTGAAAACGGCCATACCTAATCTGACACGATATAATTTACTGCCTTTTATACATATATGTTAATGCTAATGTGCGAATTATCGTCAATGCTGGTTATTGTCAATATTAACTGGACTTTCCCGTTAGAGTTGAAAAATTAAAATGCATTCAGTACTTTAACTAGATAATATGCCAACTAACTAAAAATTGTCAGACAAAGTTTGAATTTCATTTGAAGCACATAAAAATTACCTACGGAGTACATACCTTTTATGTTGTGTTATTTATTTTAGGGATATAATTTGCTATCAACAAGCCAGATCTTATTTATTATTATAAAAAACACTTTTACTACAAAACAGAGAAAATACATGGTTGGGTTGGGTTGAGATGGAATGAAAATAATACTTTATTCGTACTTTAACAGCATGATTCAGTTAATGTTAACAATAACTAGAGAATGTTAAGTTTAACGACTTCCGAACATTAGCGTTAACATATAAATTTTTCAAGTGAACGAACATAAACCGCTGATTAACACGTTAACTGCCAGAGTGAAAATAGCCGTATACAGTCAGACGCGATATAATTTACTATTTTTTATATAAGTCGTAAAGAAAAAAAAGATTGGAGTACTAAGTTATCTTCTTCTGTTCCTACATTATTGTTTCAGTATGAAGTTTGCTTAGAATTTTGCGACAATCAATAATTATTTAATTCAATTAAATTTGAGGTGAATTTAACACGACGTTCAACGTGTTAAATCTTCGAAATATTCGCCATCATTTTCGATGACTGCTCTATCTTTTTGGCAACTGACGAGTCTCCTTTGGTAAGAAAGATGGCGGTTGTGGGTCAATGAAATCGTCAATGCATTTTCGAACTTCTTCCACTGTTTTGAAGTACGTATCAGCCAGGTGATTTTGGAGCGACCGGAATAGGTGATAATGCGATGGTACTAGATCTGGTGAATCAACCGCATGAGGAAGAACTTCCTAACTCAAGGAATAAATAACGTTCTTTGTTCCTTTTGCTGCATGTGGCCGAGCGTTATCATGCTACAGAATGATTTGTCTAGTTCCGTTGCGAATAAATGGTCTTTTCCGCTTTATTTCATCGCTCAGACGGATGAGTTGCGGATGGTGACGTTCTGAGTTAACAGTCTAACCTGATTCCAGCAACTCATAGTATGATTTTCACTCAACAGCTGCTCAAGCTCCTCGTCTTCAAATTTTTTTGCTTGGCCGGGACGTTCTCGATGGGATGGTTCGAAACCGCCACTCCCAAAGCTCTCACACCATTTCTTGCATGTTTTATACATCATAGCACCTTCTCCCAAAGCTGAACACATCATGTTTGCGGTGTCACCAACATTTTTTTTTACCCGAAACGCGAAAAGAATATACTGCCTGACATGTTGCTTTTCGGCCACAATCGTGTTCACTACTGTTTTGTAAAGTTATGTCGTCTACTTTGCCAAGTTATGTAGTGTTTTTTAAACATTAAGGTTTGCACTTCAAAACCCCGAAACGGTGGCGAAATAATTACATTTAAAACGGAGTTATAATTGATTCAATGTAAAGACAACGAATCGATTTGTACACGTAATATATTGCATTAAGTGACACACTACACCATATTAAAAGCATACGTTCGTTTGACTTGTGTTTTTATAAGTAGAAATCTTAATGAGCGGCCCATTTTTTATCAGGATCATTACTTCTTAAGAAAGTCCATGGGAAATACCATATATGACAGTAATATTAACACGTTCCGTGCCGCGTGGATCGTATGCGCCCCACGCACCAAATTCGATTATTCTAAATAAATGGCAATGTTCTTTATATTCCAATTAAAACGAACGCCACAATAATAGTATCAAATGAATGGTATATCATAAGACAATTCAATGGTTGTGTTTTTAACGTTATGTATTTATACAAACTTATTTTCACGCGTCTGACTAGTTATGGAATTTTTCACTGTGGCATGGAAGGTGTTAACAAAGAAATCTGACTGCTTAAGGTGTGTCTCTACTTGCTCAAGAATCACGTAAACTCGCGTTGTCACTGATGCAACAATGCATAGTCGCTGATGTGCTCTCGATGTTTTTCTTGGCCAATGGAAAACATCGTGCTCACGGAAATAATATCACTCTAAACAGTACACATGTTTGAAAATTTCTATTTCATAGAAATTCTATTCTTACTTATACATAATTAAAATGTTCACTTACGCAGCAGTATTCTTCTTTGTATCCAACGTTACAAAGTGAAACTTTTGCAAAATATACTGGAAAGCATATCGAGACCAATATTTGTACGTATTATTCGAATTTATTCGTTTATGGTTGGAGAATGCTGAAACTGTAATTATTAGATATACAATCCGAAAGATTAGAATAGAATTTGTTTTTGTCTCTCAGTGGATACTGACTCATCGCAAATCGTTATAAATACCAATTTCAAGTATACCTAACACGTAAACGAAAGATAATGATTACTGCTCTATTTTCTCAAATTAGAGACAATGTAACAATTATATATACTCGCGAATCTTATACGATGCAGTTTCGAGCACACACAAAATTTAGGAAAGACTGATTCCGAAATTTCTATTGACTTACGCAATAAATAATTTGTATAGCAGTGCCCGGTTAATATTCGCACGCCTCGAACCTAATCGCGACAACAATCGGGGTAGGTAGGTGTTCCGGAAATTGCTCGGTTTTATCTCTTTCCGGCTCGCTCGACTCTGGCTGCGACGGGGACGGGAGTGAGGCACATTGAGAGCGAGTGAGATAGAATGAAATGCTATTTGTTAAAGAGCCTGAAAGAAGTGCCCTGGTTGAGATTGATGGGGTGACAGGGAACACTAACCGGACAAAATTTGTGACCATTAACCGGGCACTACTTATAATTGAAGAGTAAGGGGAAAGAACAGGTTATGCCCATTTTTATTCTGTAGTGTTAAACTTGAAAGAAAAATTAAAATAATGTAAAACAATTATATTTTCGCTCATTCTTTTCTGTCGCCTAATTAGAGTATAACTTTATGTCATGAACAATACAGTTACATTCATCGAACCTTATTTCTTTACTGATGCACAAAATATTAAGAATTGGTTTTCTCAATGAAGCTGTTTTGTGACATTCCCTTTTTTACCTTTACCCTTTAATTATACATTTCAGTTCTAATAGTAACTCATTACGTAGCTGTAATATGTATTAACCCTAGGACGCCTAAGGCAGGATCGACAAATGTCCACAGAAGTCGAAACGCTAGTTTTTTCAGAGAGGAATTTATGTAGGAGCGTTGTACGACAGGTATTTTTATTTTAAATGTCTTTTTATTCTAACGTTAATTTTCATATTTTTTGTATCTTGTTTTTTCAGTAAGAAGTACGTTGACGTTTTATATCAGTTTACTATATAAATAAACATACTTCGAACAGAGAAAATAAAATGTTTAGCACTTTCGCTTATGTGGACACAATATGGCCCTCCCTCAAGCTGACCTTAAACCTTCTAAAACTTTAAGCGTCCTAGGGTTAAAGTAAAGGTGTTAGAACAGGTGCAGCTGGAAGCCAGTTCACACCGTTAATTCACAGAAAAGATGGATTGATTTGTACTCGCATAATTTTGTTATATGAAACATTAAGAGCGTAAAGCAATATTAAAATTCCTTAGTATGAAATGCAGTGAAGATTAATAGTATATAGACGCATTGATGGCATTTCATCTGTAAAACTGAAACGCATAATTTATGGCACGGTTATTTTACGAGTATTACCAGTCTGCGATTTTCCATTTGCATTCGTCGTCGACACATAACATCGCTTCTTTATGACTCTTTCTTCGTGGCCTCCCTTACCCCCTGTCAGAATTATGGCCATTACGGATAGACGGTTTTACGGCGTATCTTGATTATTATTTGCTTAGTCGGCTTAGCAATACAGCTCTACAAGACGATTTCACCTGGTGAACGACGTTACAAATTATAGCAAGTTCTAACATCATCGCATAGACAAAGGAAATTTAATATTTACTTTTCTGTTTATCATTATTGTATAAAGAACTGTTGTTATACATACGGGGTATCCGAACTTGTCTGTTACAAGCCGATATTTCCTAACTTATTGCAGATACAAAAAATATTTTATATGAAAGTTGCATGATATGGAGGGGCAAATGCGGCGCGGAAGATTTTTTTCTACGTTATTATTTTAAGAGATATGAAGGTCAAATTCTTTTTCTAACTGGAACTATGTATTCTTGTTCAGGTCGTTTGATAGTGCTTTTCAAGGCGAATTCACTGATCGTTAACGTATACACCCGATTTTAAGTGGTTTTTGAGATATTGCGCTTACAAATTTACTGATTTTCGATGATAAAAATTCGGCCGAGCAGGAAATACCAGTAATGGTCTTGTTCACGCCTTAAGTTTCACGTGTTAGGCATTTCCCGTTGAAACAGATACGGAGGGTCTGCTCCAGGAACGACAGGCCCAAACTCTGGACCATTGTTTTCCGCCACAGATGCTGCATTTGCAGTATCCAGAAAGATATCGTTGATATTTTAAAACGGAAAACCTATGTCCAGACTTTGGGTCCATTTAAAAAAACGAGCTTGACCTTCGTATCTCTGAAAATAATAATGTAAAAAAAATGCGTTTTCGTCAAAAAATATGCTTCCTCGTATCATGCAATTTCCATATAAAATATTTTTCTGTATTTGCAATAAGTTAGGAAATATCGATTTGTAACAGATAAGTTCAGACACACTGTATAGGATACTTCAGAATATCAAGCACTATCAGTATGCAAAAACTTATTTAAATATCGGCGTTACACTCGGAGAGGCTCCCTTGTAAATAATGAACGGAACGGTTTCTTTTCTAAATGAATTCATTTTGCTACACATTATTTTAAATGACGAGAAAAAAGTACCATTGACATTAATGGTTATCCTGTGTAGCCTTCGAGCCGAATGAATTGGAAACAATAGCACGTAGTTTACATTAGTTCCGTGAAGCCCATTTTCTCTTCTAAAGTAGTGCCGATGCCAGAAGCAATTCAACGTCGAAATAATAATTTAAAGAATACCCCTCTAGTATGCCACCGAGCAAACAATTTGGCCGCCGTGTCTAATTGCCGTTGATGGCTTTCAAACTGCTCGTCATCTTGAAGTTAATAAATGGATACAACGGATTCCTTGAGTAGTACAAAACCCGGACCATTATTTTCGTCCAAGACCAAAGATTATAAGGGGGCCGTCTAAATTGCTTTGTGGCGGCGCCAAACTACGATGTCAGTCGGCACGTTCGTAAAGTTCACGGATTACCAAATAGTCTCCATAATTCGTTCCTAACAAAGTTAATACGTTCCCTTTGTTCTTTACGCTCTTCTGTTTCAGCGGATGACTTAAAAGGGAGAATTAAAATTAACTGTCCAAATGTGAGCGTTGCACAATGAAAGAATACAGTAAAGAACATACAGAAACATACTCGAGAACGTTTAGAATGTCACTGTGGAACATTTAAATAGTTGCTGTAATAGCAATTTTCAGCTATGAAACACGAAATATTTTGTAAAGTATTGCATTTTCAAAAACTCTATGTCCCTAATATCAAGAGAATGTTAGAATCAGAACAAGAGAATTGCACTCGGATTTTATTTTGCTCAATATATTTCAGTTGCAATTTCCCGAAACACAGAATTACTAATTCTGAAGATCACTATTACAAGTTTTGTAATAAATTCAGATATAGTGTTGACGGAGAAATAAATGAAAGGTTCACTTTGATAGTGTTTCGAAGTCTTTACCGCATTCGATTTTTTCGACGAGATATCTCGAGTACTGATATGCTCTTGTGGATTTTCACGAGTAGGCTCGTTCAATGGCGTACAACGTGACGTGTGTGCTTTTTCATAAATTGTCGCAAGAACGTAGTGTCCTGTCGCATCGTATCGTTGGTCATAGTTTCTGTTACATCGATAAGTATGCGTTCTACATGGTAAATGTGTCGTGCGTTGACCACCACTGAACGTATCGCGGCTGACCTGCCACATGCACGGCGGATTGCCGTGCCACAGGCGCTCCAAAGTCGAGTTTTTGCCTCCACCGCAATTTCGTCAGTCTTCATTTTCAACTTACTTTGGTTTGTAGAATCACTCCCTACAATATTTATCACCTGTTGTGAAACATCCTGTATCTCGACCAAAGTGCCAAATAAACGACATCGAGTGGCGAGATATCTCGTACAAAAGATCGAATGGTTAAAAATCATAATATATTTGATTAAAAATGTGTAAATGCATATTCTATTATTCACGATTATGAGCATATCACAGTAAGCATCAAAATCTTCCTCTATCGCTGCGGCTAACAATAGGCAACAAGTAAGCTGATACCGTTTTCAATATTTTATAACTTGTGTAACTGTTTGTTATAAATGAATATGTATGGCGGCAGTTTGTTTATAAATGAAAGATAAGATAAGATTGATATCCCACTGTTTCTTACAATTAGATACTACTAGTATGAGGTAAGCATTTGCCTCGTCTCTTGACATTGAATTACGTTTTTTAAGAGTAACTCCCCGCAACATGATCTACTTATTTGTTAGCATACAAAACGTGGTTCAATTCGTATTCTTATCGTCTACAGTACCGTGATAACAACAACATGGTGTTTTATTTAAAAAGGCGATCTTGAGGAAAAATTACTTTCTATTACGTAAGTTTGTCTCCATAAACAATGCAACTTTTTCCTGTGACGTTAAAAGAAATAGTTCACGTGGTCAAATTACGTGAGGCAACGTGTAAATCACGTCAACATTTAAGAAATGTGATAAAATTAAGGGGAGTTTTTAAAAAAGGAATGGGCAGAATAAAAGATAAAATGAAAATGAGGAAGAAGATATTTGCAGCTTAGCGTTAACCTTGATCGACGCTTCTACGGCGGTAGTTGAAGGAAAGGGTGCGCTAGCCAAGGTTTATGTACCGGGAAACCTTTCCGACGGGGTGTTACGGCTTTACGTCGCCGTGTGTCACGCATCGTTAGTGCCGCAACGACGTTATGAGACGTTTACGATAAGATATGTTGCACCTTTCGCCCTTGACATCCAGCAGATGTACCACTGGTATCGAGAGTGTAATTGCAGAAGGGGTAGAAAAACCATCTAACCGGTAATGGTAATATTTGAAATGTGTTCTCGTATACGTGTCTCAGAATTAATACATAACCGTAATTGTCTCCAAACATTTCATTCGACAGGACATACTTTAAATAATTTCACCAGAATAATAAAGTTGCTAACTTAATGACGGACGATACCAGTTGATGATGGAAACATATATTCTCTCCTATTTTTATTTACCTCACTTTGACAATACTTCTTCATCACTAAATAGTAATTGAACTGGAGTAACAATTAAGCACTCTTGATAATTTATTGGGTCGTTCCATAATAAATGTCCAATTTCTGGATCTGTCCCACGAGAAAAAACATTTGCTCACTCTGGTGCAATTTGTCAGTGGTTATTCATTATAAATTGCTCAATACCATAGTTCGGTGCGAAATACATGAGTATCGCAGGGTCGAAGTTTTAAGAAATCTTGGTATGTGATAAATTTGTTCAAAATTTTATAGTCATCTTATAATGTATCAAAGCTTTGTGTTTTTTATTTAAATTCGTTTGATGTTTTTATTACAAAGTCTCGAAGCGATGGAAATTAAGCGGGGTAGGAAAGTCCTGTATTGGGAAAACGTGATAAGCACGTCTGGTCAGTTGTTTACGAGAATGCGGGAACCGTGTAACGGTGCTGCTCCGTAAGGCAGCAGCGGATAGTTCGGCTTGAAACATCCCTGAAACACTCCCCCTGATGGCTATAAAACTCCCAGAAACCATGCGCAGTTCGTCCGCCTGTTTGCTCGTTCGCCCGTCCACCCGCTGTCACATACGCTCTTTCCCTCTTACTGGGAGTTACGAGGCTGTAATTTCAGAGAGGACATCTCTTTTGCTCTCCCTGCTTTATCTCTTCGTCTCCGTGCACCTCCGAACCCTACCAGCCTGTATAGAGGTTTGCTCGTCTCTTGTCCCACGGTAGAAACACTGTCGACAACAAAGTTGAAGTTACAGCCCTGGTAAACTCACAAAAGCTTTTTACAAAACTGTTAGCCGGTTCTGGAGACCTGCTAGAACGACAATAATTTGCAGTCACGAATGCTCGTAGTCGAACGCATCCTATCTTCTACTGCTCTCATAAGAACACTACCTCGTGATCTCCTTGTCGTTTTCGAGAGACACTTCGAATAAGAAGCATTCCGACGTTTGCTCGAATAAACTTACCGATATTATTCTATAGAGCTTACGTCGACTTCGCTTTTTCAAGTTAATGGAACAGTGACATACTTTTTCTATGAAATAATGTTTGAACACGATGAATTGAAAAAAATCTGTGAAATATTAGTCTTGAAATTAAAACAGTTTATGTAGATGTGGTAAAAATTTTAATTTCGTATAATAGAATTTCGTGTTTGCATTTTTTTTATTTAAACATAGTTGTATGCAGAACGCTTCTGTAAATATAAGCCAGAATGTTAAGTTCATGGAAGTTTTAGGGCGTCTGATTTCTAATACACTAGAAATGCTGTCTAAACAGACCATTTCTTTGCAACAAAGGATAGAGAACGTGGCAGTTTATACACAATGACTGTGTCCGAAGTCGAACAGCTGGCTGTTGGTGTGCAAGGCTATGAAAAAGACCAAGAGGCATGTATACCGAATGTCACGCGGGTGAATACCTTGGCATGAAATAGCACAAGCCCTGACGAATAGAGCTAATGTTGAAAATGTCAATATGATATATTCAGGGACATATAACATGGGATGGGCGTGAAGCCAAAAAGGACTTGACACCACCATTGTGCGTAGTACAAAAGAACATTATAATTCAACTAAATTCTATCAAGGTAATTCTATACTTTCCAAGCGTTCCGCATGCGTGTCGAAATGAAACATATTTATATAGGGTGTCTCGTAATGAGTAGTTCGAGCGAGCAGGAAGTAGCTCTATATAAAAAATTAAATCGAAAATATAACATAAAATTTAGTCGTTTGAAGCTTCGTTTCGATAAAAGCAATTTTGAATATTCGTCACGTACATGTGCACTGGACTAAGGAGCTTTCGTCACGACAAGACTATAATTAACCTTCTATCGTTTTCATTTATTATTGTTGTGAAGTAGTCAACAATAAATAATAAAATGAAGTGTTTAGTTTTTGAGACATATATTTTGTTAATTTATTAATTGTTCAAACCGTGGTTCGTATTGCCACATGCAGAATCACGCCTATTGTATCGATCTCTTGTGGACGTCCTTCAACATACTTTTCGGGTTTCAGACGTTCAAATTTAAAAAATTTACTTGTCTTTGTAAATAAGGGACAAGATATATTAGGTTTAACGATGGTAATCGCAATATTATTGAAGTATAATCTATCTCATGCTCACTCTGCTCTTTAAATAAACAATCTCTTAAGGTACTAATACTTGTTGAAGAATATTTACAAATTAATATACAAAAGTTGTATGGTTATAGAAAGCTCCATGTAACCGAAAGTTAATTTGGTGCACGCATACTTCCTACGTTTCCAAAATCGATTTTGTCGAAAATAAAATGTCAGATGCTTGGTTGTACTATTTATTGGTAGGCGACTTGAACATATTATAAATAGGAATTTTTAAACCGTTAAACACCGCATTGACTCCTTTCATTCAATATCGTCAGCTTTTAATGCACATGTATAGGAGCAAGATGTTTGTAAATACTTTCGGTTTACCCATTCATGAGTAAGCCACAATTTTATTCAACGCGGTCCGTAGTAAATGCCTTTTCATTGTAATAACATTAAATAGCTCAACCATAAGAATTTTCTGAACTAAAGTTGAAAAGGGTACCGAAGATATTAACGGGAGCACGAATACATGATACTATAACAACACTTTTTATGTAAACTGTGCTTAATATATGAGAAAAATGTTAAAATATCGTAGGTGTCGAGCAGGTTTCGTACACGTGAACAGAACAATCGTGTACCCTTCCAAAGGTGTTAAGTACTTAAAGTTGTTTCTTTAGACAAATGGTACGGTAGCTCGAACGTTTCAGTTGACAGAACTGATGTCGGTTTAGTAATGAACAACCGGAATTGTAAACGCCAGTGGATCCATCTACAAATCCGAATTGTATGGATGACATTTGCATAGTCAATTATCGTCTATTGCTGCTGTATGCATAGGACTGCCAGCGGCGTCGACATGTGTAGAATACAAATAAAGTAGCCACAGGCGCCAACTTCGCTAAGTGTCCTCCCAATCTGTGTACGTTTCCCATTAGTATTTTGTTCAAGGGAGAGGGGCGGCAATTATGAAGTAGTCATCCTGCAAAAGTCAAAGTTCTATATGCACAATCCTAAACAAGCAATGTCAATTTCACTGCAAGCATGTTGAAGAGCCATATTGGCTGCATAGTTAAAACTGTGACTACAGAAGCCTATTTCTCTTGCTAACTCTTACAATAAGCTATAATATTATGTAGTGTGCTAACGAATCTCAGTTATTAAGTCCTGCTGTATTTTTTACTGTGGATGCAAGAGAACATACTTAAATTTATAATTATTGCATTCACGAGATATCTTTGTAGAAAAGGTTTAGGATAAATGGATTAACAGTTTCGAAATTTTTAAGACATAAAATGATTGCGAAGCGCTGTTTATTTCAATTTGAAATTTTGTGTCTTTAAGATGTAGACGTGCATACATCCTTATTAACTATCAGAAACAATTTTCTTTCGATGAAATCATTTGTTCATAACAAGACCAGGATCAATTAATGTTTTACAGACGAAAAATGCCTAAATGACTAACGAGCCGTGGGCCTTCGGGAGGAACTTTTTTGATGTTCACTTTTATAGAATTAAAATCTGACACAGCGGAAAAGAAATATCGTGTAAACGATATATCCTCGGTATAGATTAATCAACGCAGCCACTAGCGGATAACCACGTAATGTAGTAAGGAGAATCGAAATGGATATTGGATTGCACAATGAAAGCAGCTCGTTAAATTAGTTCCTAATCTGTCCGATCTCTGAAAGTACCGAGTTTCAGGCTTCGTTCTCGTGCGTCTAATCATTAATCTCTGTCAGCAGATGTGCCGCCGTCATTGATTTAAATCACCGGCACGTTGGTTAACCCTTCCTAATCTACATAGTCTACTCGTCTCGACTAGCTTGATGTTTGATCCGATTGCCAGGTCGTAACAAGATAACGTATACCTGCGTATACAGAAGTGGAAGCAACGTGTTCCGCGTTCCAACTTACGGTTAGCTTGAAAAGAAACAAGAAGAATTCGGGCCTCTGTTTTTTTGACACCGACAACTTCCGATCGAAACGTATACCTTGGTGCATACTTTCACTGTGAAAATATTTGCTTAACTCTTTCAGACCTGGTGGTCACATTTGTGTACATCAAGTTTCCACGCTGATATTTCGGTGAGGATGAATGGTTCGGAAATTCAAACCGTTTGTACACATTCGTGAACATTAGATTGTGTTGCAGATCCATATTTTTCTTATAAATTTGAATTTTTTCATGCTCTGAATGTTTTTAGTAGATCTAGTGAATTCAGAATTGACTAACATTGATTACATACTGTGCAGTGACAGCTAATAGTAGGGACCTGAAAGCAGTACAATTTTCCACATGTCTTCTTCAGTTTCAAATGTTAATACATTATTATTAAATGTTATAAACTGCTTGTATGTTTCTTTCCTCATTCGTGCTCTCTTAGGTGTCATGCGATACTTAAGTACTAATGTACACATGTGTGTACATTCAATATCTACAAAACTATGGAACATATAAACATTTTTTTTAAACAAAATATCATCTAAACAGTCTACTGAGTTAAAATGTGTAATCAAATATTTTTTTAACTAATAAAAGAAAATTCAGGCCTGAAAGGGTTAGTATGTTCTGCGCAGCATTTTAACTCACTTCTTACCGTGAAAAATGAAAAACCGTTTCCCTTGAAGGAAACACATGACATTGGCGAACATCGTAGGCAACCGTCAGCACAGGAGGGACGTAGGACAACGATCCTCCCACCACTCGCCTAAGGCTACGGTTATTCCGGATGCGACCAGCTCGCCAATCTCTCATTTGTTAGTAAGATTCTTAATAAAGGATTGTCCAAGAAATAGTAACAATCAGCCAAATCTATATCTATTTCGTACGATATGTGTCACAGAAATGCGAATTGGTCGACAGAATACGCAGTCAGTGTAACCACCCCCTTGGGACGACCAATTCGGACATGTACGGAGGGCGAGCTGGTCATATCCAGTATGACCTTAGCCTTAGATAGATCTATTTTAGATAGATTAGATAGAGTCTTTTCTTTGTTGCGGAGGATTGTCGAAATATCCATTAGAGGGAAATATGACTTACAAATGTCTGAATTGATTTTATTTTTTGTCTTCGAATCTGGTAGTTCTCATTAAAATATAACTTGGATGAATTTCTTGAAAAATTTTCTTAGTTCAATGTCTAAAAGTAAGTTTTTACAAGTCATACGAAAGCAATTCATTTCTGCGCCGTATATCAGTTGGGAAGACTTCTTTTTTCTCTTCCCATAATTTTGGTAATGGTGTTATTTTTCTTGTCCACGTTCCTTTTATTTCTTATATCGATATCACAATGAAGTGATTATATTTTAAGCAGTTAGCATTGATTTTTTAGGTATATCTTCCATATCTCTGTTATTGAGATTATTAAATTCTGAGCGATTCATTTTTAGTTTATCATCAAATATCAAATTATTTAAAACAGTGGAACCAGATAGACAGGTCAAGTTTGAGTAATCTAAAAAGTGTCCAGGAAAATGGGTATATGTGGATCCCAACAGGAACGAAGGATGATAAATAGAAAAAAACAACAGACGCTAATCTAAGATATAAACATATAAAGGTTGGGAGCATATTGTAAGATCTTACGTGTTCGCAAAATCTCTGTTACAGTGATTGCGGCATTTTGAAAGGTAGATACAACTCGTAGTCGTAGGTGAAATGTGATAGGAAAAGTACGAAACAAGGAGTTGCTGGTTATAATGGCTCGTAGTTGAAAGCAGAGCCACCCTTCAGTCGAAACTGTGAAGAAAGCGAGGTGGGAACGGAATGACAGAAAAGCGACGATCTTTCGACGAAAATTTCGGTACACGCTCTTTGCGGGGCTGTGGAGCCGTCCGTGGCTCGTAAGCGAACTCAGGACAGTAAATCAACTCCAAGAGTGAACTCTCGGCGGTGGCGAACAATGCGCGGTGTGACGAAGGCATTGTCGAGTTTACGCCCCACGGGGTGTTCTGTGGCTAACATCCAGAGCTCAGTTCACTCACCATTATGGAAAGGGAAGGGAAGCTAGGAAGGTGGGGGCATCTCATCAATTACATGGGAAATTGCGCTCACATTATTTATGTGCGTGTATACCGACACAGGCTGCACTAAGCCACGCCATGCTACGCTATGCCATGCCACAGTTCTCTACAGTGGTTATCGATGGGCCGACAAAGAGGACATAAATAACACCTTTTCCACCAATATGTGCACGTTTGTAAGTATAGGTCAGCAGACGGGCGTGTACATATGGAGTGCATTTGCAACTACTCACATACACACATAGTTTGCGCCATTATTTCTGACACATCTTCACGCTGAGTGCTTTCGTCACGAGATACGAGTATTTGCACTGCTTAACTAGTAATTAATATGTATAATTTTGCGTTTTCGATATAGTATATCGTGCCTAAGTGAAATTGGAATTTTCAGAATGAAATGAAAGAAAAATAATTCTGACGCACAAGAAGAGCATAAGTAATTTATTGCGCTCACAAGGAGGTAAAAGATCAAGTTGCATGCAGAGTGTTAAAAAAATGGTTCAGGACTTTAAGGGTAGATAGTACTCGCGAAGTGGAGGAAAAAAGTTGGAAGGTTTTCTACATGTCTTCTTTCCATTTCCACGCATGTTTCACATCTTCGTACCACAGAGTTGCGAACTCTCTCAGAAATTCCCGTCTTTGTTCTAACTATTCAACAGGCATTTTGTATTCTCTGATATAAAAAAAAGTCCGGGGAATTTAAATCAGGAGATCGAGGGGTCACGAGACTGGTTCACCCCGTCCAATCCATCTTTCAGTCCTATTTTAATGTTATCAAATGCAGAATGCGAAATCAACTGGAACAGTCATCGTGCATAAACCACAGATCCAGTCTTTCACCAAGATGTATATACATCTTGTAAAGATTGCCTTAACGTAATTGTTAAAAAATTCTGATAAGATGCAACTAATAGCCGATTTGGCAACATAGCAGGTCCGAAAACTTAACCGGATTCAATGCCCATCCAGACGGTCAAGGAAAACCGATCTTGGCGATTTGTTTCACTAATTGTGTGAGGATTCTCGTCTGCCCACACATAATTATTACGAAAATTTATAATGCTCTTATAAACGCAGGTTCGTCAGTGAACAAAATATGCGAAATGAAGTGTGGATTTAGTACCTACACGACTTACAGGGAGCCACTGCGAAAACTCTGGTCTTGTTGGATAGTCTAGTGGAGAGAGGCCCCGCCCTTGTTAAATATGGTACGGTTACAGAAACTGTTCATGAGGAATTCTCCATACAAGAGGATAACTGATTCCTACTGCTGCCAAAATTCTCGTAATACTTGTTCCTGGATTTTCTGAAACTCCATTAAAATGCGGACCTCCTTAGTAGGAGTCGAAACAGACTTATGGTCACGGATTTACAGTCTTCCTGAATCTCGATGAGTTTCCTTCCGAAAGTATTGTTCCGGCTTCATAGACATAAAACGAAACGTACACCCTCGTCCATAAGTCATGGGCTACCTCATCATTTCTGAATAAACCCGGATTACAATATAGTAGACTTGGTTACTTATTTCGATATGAACGCTTCTTTTAAAAACATTTATGTTTACACAACATATTTTTAATGATATGATTAGTATTCTGTTTTAGTTAATATAAAAGAAAACAGAAATAATTATAGTACGGTTTAGGACCAGTTTTTCAATGTATTAAATTTGGATAACATTTGTTTCGATTTTGTGATCTGTAGACACATTCGCAGCGGTTCTGGACAGAAATCAAAGAAGAAACACCAAAAAAGTGATCGCAAGACTGCCAAGGTTATTTCGAGTTATCATCTCGAAACGGGGAGCATACATCAGTGAGCAAATTTTAAACTTGATATATATAATTTTCAATATATTTTAACATTTAGAAATTGTATTCAGTGTAAATAATCTATAAACAATCGTTTGATTCAATATAGTGGGTGTTTAATAATTTTAATTTAAACGTAAAGCTGAAATTAGCAAGTGTCCCATGACTTATGGATGGGAGTGTATATTACCTTCACATTCTGTACATTCTGTTAATAGAAAATTATATGTGTACACATTTCTGTGCGCACAGTGCACAAGTGTGCTGCGAATGTCATGACAAATTTAGGTTCCGAATAGAAGGATACGGTGAAGCGGCGACAAAGGAGGAAAGGGAATGAGAGAGGGAATAAAGGAAGAGGACGGATATACGAATCTATCGAACAAGACGACAGCTGTCGATTTCGTGCAGGCCTTGCGCAGAATGCGCGACCGTAGTTGCAACGGACTAGCCATAAATAACGCGCTCGTTTCTGGAGTATGGAAGAGGAAAAATTGTCGGAATAGAAAAAGGGAACGTTAATGGAGACAAGCAACCAGCGTCGGAAGCGCCATCCTACAGCCTGGGTTCGTGCCCGTCGACAACGTGACAAGATTAAATAGTTCATTAGCTGTATGTTGTACTAATCATGTTTACGCTTTGCCTGATCGATGTGTAGCGAGCGGAGGGAATTAACTACTCTCAATTAGTCCTGAGAAGGATTTCAGAAGCCACGATGACAATGAGAGTCCGGTGACACCTTTCGGAAACGCTTTCATTACGAAATACAGTAGAACCCCGATTATCCGAATTCGGGGCACCCAAAAATTGGTCATTCTATATCAGTAACGAGCTAAAATTATCACTAATAACAATATGTACTTAATTTTGTACCATTATATGCTTTACATTGTAAAATAGAATTATCATTATTATGTGGAATCTAGTTACAGTGAGAGTCATTCTGTTATTAAGTACAGTTCAAATAATCGAGGTTCTACTGTACTACATGATTTTCAGGAAAGACTTTGAGTGATGCCATTGAACAAGAAAGTGTACAGTATACATTTTTTTTTCTCCTACGTAGCTTTACAATTTGTCCAATTAAAGACACTCGGTAAATTGGTTTATTGGCTTAGTTTATATAACACGTAGACGTTTGTCCCATTAGAAAAACGTCAGTTTCCAATGCGTTGGTGCAGTTGTGTTATGTCTCGTGGAATTGTGGTGATTTAACGAATAGTCAGAGAAGAAGGTCAATCGAGTGTTTTCTCCGTAGTCTCCTGGGTTGGTCGGATGTATAAAGTTCCCTAGCTGTTGTATTCGGATGATTTTCCAATCTGTTTTTGTAGTGACTACATAGGTTTTTTATTTCTTCGGAAACCGATTTAACGTTTAGATCTTTGCGGATTTACCAAGGGGCGTTGACAACCGTTCTAAGAATTATAGATTGTAGGGATTTGATACAGACATTTAGATTCATTTTCTGCACGGTTCCTGTTATTCTGAATTAGTAGACAACCTGATTTTCTTTTCTTATAATATCACTTTTCTTTTGCCTTCTACTGTCTATTATATTATACATGCATATTGTACAGTTTTTACAGATACATACTTCGTGTCTTGTTCGCAGGTAGGGTAGACCGGGGTTGAAAGTAATAAGGCGCGAAAGTATCAAGTTAAATATTTTAAAATTTATCATGGCCACTGACGCAAAGGTTGATTGTATGATAAAAAATTATAATTAAAGTACATACATCAATACACCAGCAGTTTAGATACACTGTAGACACGTGCAGTGAACAAAATAACTTTTCAATGTTATAAAGTTTCTTTTCTTAGTACTTTAAAATTGTAATACACATATTTTCTGTGCAAGTATGTGCTCTTTCTCTTTTAATTTTTAATCTAGTCTGACTGTAACGATGATCGTTACTTGGGATTTTTAAACACATCATCAGTGAACATTTTTAATCAAAACTCAAAAACATGGTCGAGGACAATTGTAACATCATTGGCGAGGGTCGAATATAACGTTACAATCGACCTCAGCTGTTGCAAGTTATAAGAAAAAATAATAAAAAAAACAATAAAACTCAATCAGCACAGCATGAACAGATAAATCCACATGAGGAGTTCACGGCAGAATCTGTTAAACCTTTCCGCAAAGCTCCACCTCGAAAAGGTAACGAGACGAGAAAATCTGCCATGTACTGCTACTTTAGAAAAAGAAAAGATTAGATCCGAAATAAAAAAAAACATAAAAAAGTGAAGAGAAATACACCTAACCTGAAATTGAAAAGAAAAGATTCTTATAAAAAAGGTAATCCAAAGAACAAGACCAGAAATGAATATAGTGATGCAGAATATAAAAAATATTATTGCCTTGTTTGTCTGCAGTCATACAGTACAAGTAAATCATTCAAAAAATGTGTACAATGCATAGAGTGTGAGGATTGGTCACATGAAGAATGCACAAACAAAATGATTCATACATTTGTCACAATTGTAATAATTTTTAAATAATTTCTCATATTTTTTATTTTATTTATTTATAGACACTAATATGTTACTTTTCTTTCATTCATTACAATTGAGTTGAATAAATATTTTGATTTTTGTAAATTAAAATTGTGTTAGAGAAATTTAACAAATAACAATGTATACATTTAGTGTATAAATGTACGTAGTCACAACTTTATTCATCGATACAAACTTGAAAGAAGTAGAAGTTGTAAGAAAAACACTTCAAGTACATATGTTTGTGTCATTAGCGTATTGTTTGCGTACTTATTATCGAAGACTAATAATGATTACGTTCGCGTGAACCAAGGCCCGAATACAATTTTTGCTATCTTTTAAATACAATTATTTAATAACTTTTGTCATTCCTTTGGTATTAGGTAAACGCAATTAGTTGATTCTTCTAAACCCGCGGAAAGTTGCACATGAGTTATACATTTGTGTCCTTAAAAGTACCGTATTTAATTACACTTACATTACAGATAAGGACAAGTCGTTAATGTAAACTTATCAAACACTTAAAGCCACTATATAGTATAGTAATGTTTTTATTACTTACATAAATCTTGTTTAATTTAGAACGAATTTCTAACGGAAGTACCATGCACTTAATAGCCATAAAAAAATCAATCATCTGTCTTAAATTTACGACTAACTATTAAATAATGATGTACATACATCACGTTCCTGATTTGATCGTTTTTCAGTACGTTTTCCTTTAAACGTGAAAGTGTTTTTTATCGATATTCAAGCAATACTGCAGTAAGAATCCTGTATCCGTACGTCACATTGCATATTTTATTCAGCAATGCAACGTTACGCTATTGATTTATAGGTAGTATTAATGTAAGTCATTTATAACCATGTTGTATTTGCTAGACTATAACGTTCCATCAATGTGCCTTCCGCAGGAGAAATGTAACGCACACTTCATGTAAATCTTTCAATACATATGTACATGTCACTGATTGGGTATTTAATTACCTTATGTGTGTCGCTCATAATTACCATAGCCGCTACATTTCTCAACCTGCACTTTTAATTCGAATGCAGTTTTCAATCTGTAACTTACAATTTGTATCAAAAGTATGGCATAAGGTTAATATTTGTAAGATGAACTACAAAAACGGATTGAAATTCAAAATGTACTTATTTGAACATTACTTATAATACAGAATGAATATATTTTTACCAAAATACAATTATATCATGTCTGTCTGATTTTGAAAGATTTTCACATTTTAAATGTTCTTAACTATTTTGCAGTCTGTTTGCTTCTAAATACATAAAATATATGTAGGAAAATCTTCATATTCCCAGAATTAAGCAACTTATTACAGATTCTACCGTTTCAAAAGCAATGTGCATAATTAAATTAATATGATATGCGTTTAAACGTTATTATATTTTTGTTGGTGAAATAAACAAACTTCTTCTTTTATAATCCTTATCCGTCCCCTATTTTCAAAGCTGAATTTGTTCCTTGGTGTCAAATTGCCTTAATGGTGAAACATCAATATAGTGAAAAGATAAATAGTTAAGTTTGCAAATTCTTTGATTCAAAATACAAAAATGGAACATCTGTCAATGCAGTATATTCAGGCACAAGATTGCTCGTATCATTCAGAAATCATAAACCGATGAGCAAGGCATACTGCTTTTTTACATTTATCGCATTTTTGTGAGAAAAATATGTGAAATTGACACGCGGGACAAATAAAAGTTACCAAGTTTTTCACGACAGTTACAAATATTTAATATACGGTATTTGTAACAATAAAGATGGAATTATTGACAAGGTGAAGTTCTTGTTTTGTCGAGTGCAACTATCAGACTCTTCTCAGTCACTTTCCTACTTTCATGCGCGCTCATGTACATCTTTTGGTATCTATACCGAGTGTTTCTTAACTATACATATTACGTACCCGGAGATTAACGTGCCCACACACAGGCCAGTGGACTCAGCAGGCACGGCCCCCATGCGCGGGATTGAGATACGCCCAATCAACGCGGCGTCGTCGACTGATGTCTACGAGAACTACCAATCGACCCAGGATGCAAACTCCAGAATCCCCTTTCGTATGGGCAAGGCCTTTCTAAACTTCTACTAGCTGTACAGGTTGGTACCCAAGCTGAAACCGTAGCTTACTGGTGGAGGCATCTTACACCTCTAGCCCGCGATGCAGACCATCATCACCACGAGTCCAACATCACACGGTCGGCACGGGGAGAGTAAAAACCTCCCCCCGTAGGCCTGCCGAGTCCCGTGGTACCAGTTCAACTCACTGGTCACACCTTCGCAAATATGAGTTCGCTACCCATCAAGGCGCCTGCACACCGTCTGTTCGACATGGGTGGGTCAATTTACCGGGTTCCAGCTCAGGGGGATGGTGTCGCTCTCACTAATTGTAAGTGCGCCCTGGCAGCTACCCTCCCCTGCCCGTTTCATAACGTATGCCCGTACATAAGTAGCTAGTCAAATGCATAAGAACAAACAAAAGGGTCTTAACAAAGAAATCTGGAAACTATGTAATATTTTTCGCCACGTTTAGTTTTTTATAGTAGAATCGCTGTTTTGTGGGAGATAAAGGAAGTCGAAATAAAAGAGAATGATAACCAACAACAAACTTTATTTCTGAACGATCCGATTTCGATGTCTGCAGACGGTGATCCGAATTCGTGAACTGCTTTATGCAAACTGTCGAAGGAACGGAGATTGACGCTGACGATTGGTGCGTCTATTGTTCTCCTCGATTTAAGAACTTTCGTTGCAACGGGGGGACAAAGGAGCCGATCAGATAGCTCTCGTCGCTCGACAGGTGCTTGTGCACAAAAAGGAAGTAATACAAGTTAATAACGTTCGAACGATAATATCGAATCGTAAGACCGAACAATCGCAGATAGTTGATTAAATTCAATTCATCAAAATGAATAGATACTACTTTATATATTTGCTTTAAACATGTGTAACCGTACAGAGAATTTAAACCACAAAGTTCCGATCTAAATATCCGAAAAATAATTACAGTGATCCACGGATGGCTGGAAGAGCATTCAAAACCGAGAACTTTCAACCAGCCGAGGCCACGGTTAAAGCAACCATCTATTTTGGTGAAATAGGGATGGATCTAAATAATTGTTATATTGGCATAATTGTATGCACATGTCTATACAATGCCTACATATTTATAATTTTCCAATTGCTTTCCATATTTTTCTGTTAATATTCTATATTTTCTTTTCAGACCCATGTTATTGACGATGAATGTGCAAGAACGGGTTTATGTAATAGCATGCAAGATAAGAGATATGAAGTGTAATGAAATTACATTAGATCTTTCGTCAGATCATCATGGCCGTCTACGTCTACTTGCGTCATGCACAGTGCACAGATACAGTTCTTTTAAAATTGTTCAATAATTCAATTGAAATCATTTCGAATAGTCTGGTCTCTGAGTCCTGTTTTATGGAACATTCTTTCAAACTGTTCTGTAATTTCATTACACCTCATACTGTTTATTCTGCATGTTACTATACAAACCTGCTCTAACACCTTCATCGCCAATGATATGGACCTGAAAAGAAAATATAAAACATTAAGAAAAAAATTATTGTATTATTATTAAAGTATTGCATAGAAATGTGCATACAATTATGCCAATTTAACAATTAGATAGGCTCTTCCTTATTTCACCAAAATGGTTACTTTAGGGACAGGGTACACCGATTAATGTGCCGAACCAAAATATCTTTTCATTGTTTTTAATAATGTAAAAGAAATCTCAAGGAACAAATAGTATGGCTACAAAATGGCTTAGTTACAGTCGCTAACTCTTTAAAAGTCAACTTTATCATTGCTTTGTGATTAGAAGTATGTATTTTTACTACATTATGCTGTGGCGGATATCAAGCGTCATTCAATATCACAGAATAGCATGACTTTCAGTTGTCGTTGAAATGGAAATTTCGTGCTGTCACATGTTTCCACATAGCTAGTATCTTGTATCAATTTATCAGATAATGATGCAGATTGACTAAGAATCAAAAAATCACTCACATGCATGTTGCATATCAAATTTGCGGAGTCGCATTTATAGGAAATTCTAAACCACTATTTAAAATATCTAGTTAGACGACTATAGAGAAACCAGACTATGTGGACAGTAAAGTCAAAGGCTTCTGACGGTCTTGGAACCACCACTTCATAAACACAAAACTTAAAATTACTTGAAGATCATATTGGTATACATTGTTCGATTTGTCGTCTATAACATGATATAATAACAAATATTTAAAAAGAAGAGTAAACAGAATGATTTTTAATGATATTTTCTCCCAAAATTCTACAACTTCGTCCTAATAAGACTAAAATTTTGATCTGACTGAAAGTAGAACAGTAATGACACGGTTACCTTGAATATGTGTTTCGAAATTTATTTATGTAAATTATAGTTTTATAGATTTGAGATGGAACATTCCCCTATTATATATTAAACAATACCACGGACTGTTTTTAACCATGTTATTCCCCTTAATTTGCATTTCTAACTAGAAAGATGCAAGTCATAACCTGTATTTGTTATTCTCATCTTGTATTTATGGTAGAGAAGATAGCAGGATAGTTGTTAGATACAAGCAGTTTCTACCGAAAAGCATTAGCGGCGCTATTAGCGCTAGTTAGAGGATACACTTCGGTGAGATATGAGAGTGCCGTATAATTATCTGAACCTTTCCTTTCTGTCTACAGTGGACGAGCACAATAAGTTTATGTGGCACCGACTGAAGAAACTCTCTTCTGTCATCCGTAACGCCAGGAAACAGATGACAACACGTGTGTGCCACACAGCTAATATTTTTGAACGAGTGATCTGTGATTATTATTCTCAAATAGTTATACTGATGGCTGCCATATGCTCAGAGAGCCGAATACATGTATAGCAAATTTCAAATTTAATGTACAAAAACGAGAGTTAAAGAACAGGACTAATACCATGTCTAAGCAAAAGGTGGCCTACACAATCCGCCATGTAGGATCGATTATTTTGAATTTTCAGACTCTAACTTTACATTCGTAATCAGCAGCCCAAAGAACCATGAATACGAAATCCGAACCTATCTCGCTAATACAAGAATTCGCACTGCGAAACGTACGGACAGGGGAGTCTGCGCAATATCTGTTAAACCACTGACCATCTATGCCCAAAACCATGTATAGGGAGATTCGCAATAATATGATCTATCAACACGCAAAAGCTCATTAAAAGCTGAGACGACCGCTTCGGTAGCTTTCTTGTTAGTTTCGGTGATCGGACGAGAACCGGTGTTTCCAATGGGGACAACTGCCGTTGACTATTTTGTTCAGTTAACTTTTAATAGTGTCTTAAGGCGCGTACAGTGACTTATAGTTGAAAGTCAGTCAAGGTTGTTGATAGTTAATTACAATGAAAAACAATTTAGTTCATAGACGAGGTCGAAGACTTCGGTGATTTACAAAATTAGCTATTTTGCAAGTGTTCGAAATGGTCACCATGAACATCAATGCATGCTCTATAGCTATTCGATACGAAATTGCACGTAAAATTTCAGTTGGGTTTATCTCCTATCATGTGCACATCTGCAGAATTATGTCTACCGGTCGTTTCGCGAAGTGGTCGTGTAAAAGTTAGTAACTAGCAATTAGGTGCTTTTCAAGATACCCCCTAAAAATCCAGCACAATAAATTAGTTATACTACAGAAAATTCAGAGCTTTTAATAAGTTTATGTTATATTGTTTGTTTTATTAACATATAAATACCTAAGGAATCCTTAAACAAAATAACAGGTATTAAATTTGCTTAGAAGAAAACTACATTGTCTGTGGCAATAATATTAACTTTATTTAGAATTATGTTATTTATTCGATCGCTTATCACTGCATTGATAGTTTTAACGACTTGCATTCGCTGGACGCTCTGGTTTTAATGCTAGTATAACAACTTGCACATCTCTATTACTCATACTTGCAAAGCTTTTCTGTCTCTTTCTCTCATTCATTTGCACCACACTGCAATAAATAAAGAACTCATGGTCACAAAATTTCACACACGGCTGGTACTATTATAAGTGTTGTAGTACTCTCTCTATTTCAAAATATTTGCAATGCCAAAGCATACTTTTCCTAAATCTTTTAGTTACTCATAGTCACCAGAGCAACGATCATATCTTTACCTTACATCTTCCGTAATCTTGAACTTGGTGCATGTAGGGTATGTGTATGATAAGTTTATGTATGTAAGTGTATCAGTATCAGCAGTAGTTTTCTCAAATATTTCTGGAATCAATTCTATACATATTGAACGAAATTCATTTACAGTGTTATCAATGACACATAGAGTATCTATAAAGTTGGTTTCACTAATAGTCTAATAGGTTTCTTACAGTACTAGAAAAACAGACATCATCCCAAAAACTAGTGACTGAAAAATTTGCTAAGAAATCACATTCGAAATGACAGATTAAATTAACTTACGGAATAACGGGAGCAATTCCATAATCAATACGAATTATGTAAATCAACTTGTCTGCATTGCACGTGTACGTGCGATACAATCATATAATTCTGTGAATAGTAATGAAGGGAAATAACACTCGAATTTCCATGAAACAATTGATATGCATTTCGATGCTGCACGAACCCATCCTCGTCCGCGAACACAGACCAGAGCCATTACCACCTCAATCTATTGCAGCCAAATTCATTAATCGTCACAATATGCATTCGGACCTGTAATAGGCATGTACTTAAAATGTATTTGTGGTATATTTATTTCAGTAGTACTTTCTATGTGTGCAGTACATGGAGTGTGTCCCATTTAACTTTCACATCTAAAATAATTTCCTGTTATTGTTGAGTGTTTGTGAGAGTAGTGACCGAACACTTCACTATAATAACTATACTTGTAGATATACGTACGGGGTATTTCACTACAGGTGGTAAATATTTTAAGGAATGATTCTACAAGTCAAAACAAGTCGAAAATCAAGAATGACGAAATTGCGGTGGAGGCTTCATTTGTTAGTTGTCGATGTTTAAAAATTGGGCTCTAAACGCCTGACGCCCGGCAACTTGACCTACATATTGCAGGTCAGGCAGGGCCCGTTCAGTGGAAGTCAACGCACGAGAAATTCACTCTGTAGAACGCAATCTTACCGACGTAACAGAAACGATGACCTACGATACCATGCGATACGACACTACGTTCTTGTGACAATTTTTGAAAAAGCATAAGCACGCTGTCGACATTAAACATGCCTACTCGCAAGTATCCATAAGGGCATATCAAAACCCGTCTGACGGGATTCTCAAGTAGAGAGGATGAATTCTACTTTGTACTTAACTCACAGAATGTGGAATTAACAGTCGCGGATGGGACAATCGCGGTGCGTGTGTGTTTTTGGATGGAAAATATTATGCATGTCTGCGAACATTTCTTTGTGGACACTCGCGGAAGAGAGAATCATAGTGCGTGTAATTCACGTGGACACTTGCAAATGAAATAATCACCGTGTTTGTTTCTGCGTGCGTTTGTGTGATTTTTGAGGACAGAGTCATGTACTGGATGTAGCATTCAACCTCCCTATTGAGAATCCCGTCGGGCGGATTTTGATACGCCCTTGTGGATTTTTGCAAATAGGCAGGTTTAATGTCGTACAATGTGACGTGTATGGTTTTTAATAAGTTGTCGCGAAAACGTAGAGTCGTATCACCTGGTATCGTAGGTCATCGTTTCTGTTACGTCGGTAAATGTGCGTTCTACAGGGTGAATTTGTCACGGGTTGACCACCACTGAACGGATCCTGCCTGACTTGCAACATGTAGATCAAGTTGCCGGGCGACAGGCGTTTCAGACCTCATGTTTTAAACATCGATAACTTAAGAATGAAGCCTCCGCCGCAATTTTTTCGTTCTTGATTTTCAACTTATTTTAGCTTGTAGAATCATCCCTTAAAATATTTAGCAGCAGCAGTGAAACATTCTGTATAATCTCTGGATAAAACCGATACCGTGTATAAAAGATAATTATTCTTATAGATAAGTGTTTCTTGAGAACCTCGAACATTTTCGACCTCGTACCAGACCACAATCTATGTGAGGGGAGTGGTCACAGAGTGGGGGTAGGCTGGAGCAAAACCTCGCTCCGGATGGCCACCTCTGGTATAGAAAATCGTTTTGGTTATTTATGCCGCTCTGTAAAAATGTTATTTTCTGCTATTTTCCTATGTAAGTGTAACGATGCACCAGAAATATAGAAGAATAGAGAAGAGATGAAAACTTACAGCGAGCTGAAACGAAGATAGAATTTGTGGGGCCCCTCGCGCATGTTGTTCAGGTTGAGTGCACGCAATAAAAGTATTGGCGGGTTGCGAACCAACAACGCCGCCGTGTTGCGAACGTGTTGCCGCCGCCACCACCATCACCACCATCACCACAGTCACCGCCACCGCTGCCGCCACCACCATCACCTCCACCGTGTTACTTTCGCATCTTTTGTTCGTGTTGGATGCGTAGCTTCATCATTCTCGGTATCTTACTGTTGTTATTGTCATTTTAGCGATATTTCTAACCAGAGCAGAGAAATGTTTGATTATTTAACAACAATGGCTACAGGTTGAATTTAGTAACGGGTTATTATTTAGTGTTGTCATGTCTTAATATCTCATAATTGAGCCAACTATTGATTACTTCATATTTACAGTTTTTGTTATAAATCTGTAACGAACCGTATTTATATACGTGGGATCGGGACCACCAAACCCAACCTTATGTTGAAGGTAGGGATGTCAGTGGACTGACGGTGACGTAGTGGGTAAGGTGGTCGGCTACGAACACACGAGAACCCGGGTTCGAGTCCCGGTACCGTGGTCCCTATTTTTCACGATTTTCTAGATATATGTAACCTTTTTTAATGTATGATTATAGGACATATTAACACTGTTTGATCTGTAACTTTGGGTAACCCTGTATAAAGTAATCGATAACATAATAAGCCAGATAAAAGTTAGGAGATTCAAAGTTGTTCTTAAGATAAGTGAAATGCAATGCTCAACAAATAATGTCGAGCTAGAGAGTAACATTAATGAAAGGAATTGGTTATAGATACAGTGAGTCACAAAAATATTGGAGCAGTAAGTACATTTTATTGTGTTTGTTAATTATGAATGGAATAAACTCGAAGTTGTTTCTTTCAATAGGTTATTAGTTGCAGTTTAAAAATAGACATCTCTTATTTAATTAGCTTGATATAATTGTATAATATAAAAAATTAAAAGATATTACACCCAGTTATCGTGTTACAAAAGTATTCGGACACATACTCCGTTTCTCAATATATTTGCAAATATTACGTCACAGATTTCTCAGAGACACTTGATTCGAAACGTAGCCTATGTTTACAAACACGTTACATCAAGTTTAATTCTAAGCAGACAGCTTTACCGTATTATGCAGTCGTTATACGAAAAACTTGCGAGCTACTTTTAAACACGGTGGAAGAAGTGTTACAGTCTGGAGCTGTATATCAAGCAGTGGGACGGGAAAACTTCCTTTATTGATGGCATAGTGGATAAGAATAAATATTTAAGCGTTTTAAAAGAAAATTTAATGAAAAGTGCAATTAAGATGGGTGTTCAAAGAACTTTTCAATTTTACCAAATATGCAATGAAATATTTGCTTCATCATTGTCCGAAACTCTTACGTCCTCCCCCTCGGTCCACAGATCTAAACCCCTTTGAGAATCTAGGGGATGATTTGAGTCATACAATAAGAAAAACACCGATAAATACGAAAGAAGAACTTAAAGAGACATAAATAAACGAATGAGAGCGGGCAGGTTGAAAATATCTCAAAAAATTACTTTCAGTATGCCTAAATAAATCGATAACTTTATAAATCGGATATTAACGATATCCGATAGGTTATTGTGTATGCTGAACAAAAGAGTCGCTTCCATCGCTAGAATGTCGTAAGTATAATGGTGGAGAAAGTTAGAATGTACCGACTGAGCAGCGATGGGGTAAGTTTCCTGGGGGAACATGGTGTGGCGGGTTAGGTCAGCAGAACGTTCATCGATGGGCTGGTTCTGGAGGGGGGATGGCGAGAGGTATGGAGGGAGGGAAACAGGGAGCCTCAGTCGACGGAACAGTACGCGAAGAGAGTCAGTCGCGATTTGAAGTCGGGTGCGTGTGGCAAATGTTGTGTGTTATCTATTGCGTCTACCACGTACTTCTTTTCTATTGTTTTCCTCAACGACGTTGTGTGCTGTGCTCTTGTACGTAGAAGGGAAATCGTATGTACGAGGAATACGCTGTTAAGAGAAATGGTTTCGTTTAAGTGCGTTTTCGTTGCTCCACCACAACGGATATAAGGAATACGAGAGGAGGAAAGTGTTTGCATACATTCATTGAGGTTTTGATTATCAGTGAACTTCTCGTGAGTGATTGCAGTGTTATCCATTGAAAGGAGAATTGTGCCAAGGAAGAGAGCAAATATTTTTAAAGATGCTGACTTCCAGCGCGAATCAGTATCTCCGTCCGGAGTACCTTACGCCTTTGCCTACTACGGTTAGTGCCGTGTTTCTTCTGTTTCCTTCATTTTTTTTTTCTTCCCAGTGAATGTAGTGACGGTTTCGTGATCTTAGAATATAAGAAGAACGTAAATGCGTTGAAAATATATCATCAAGCTGTTAGCGGATATTTCGGGCAATATGAGCATTTTTAAGGAAACCATGGAAATATACAGTAGTATGAATTTCCTAGTTTGCTTACCAACCATAATTTGCTTTATACACTTCCACGTTTCTTTTGTTATTTTCAGAAATCTGTTTTATTATGGCAACGTAAATCGTTACCAAACGTACGATAGATTGTTTACGCAGAAATTACACGACTGGAATATCGATTGAATAATAATAATTTATTCTCCGAGCATGTACATGAAAGCGAACTATACATCGACACACGAAAAAATAACTGAAGAATTGCGAGGTTCGGTGAAATATCGGCAGTGCGATATAACGAATTCGATTGTGGGTCGTTATTAACTTCGTATAAAATAAATACAGTGATGGACAATCGTTTCGACAGCCAATTAATCCTGACTGTCGGCGTTTCATTAATTTCGACGGGAATGCATTGCACGTCTTACGCTTTAACTACTATAAACTATTTTAAGAACAGCGAGTGCTGGCAAAGTTCCTGTCTGTATGTTCACTGATTTACGAGCCTCGTAAATCAAAATACGATTCGGTAATACAATGCTGATTCCTAAACATACGCGAGCGTAGGCACGAAAACGTGTGCAGACTACAACTGAACGAAACTTCAATCTTTCTTACTTCTATTTTTTCATTGTTTTTTCAAGAAACTCCCGATTTTGGCGTTTTGTTAAATTTAATTTCAATGTTTTATGTACAACTTTTTGCTTGAATCGTTCGTAAAAAGAGTTTGATAGTTATACCCATCCATTGCTTGGTTTTGTCAAACGTCTACAAATGTAAATGATTCACTTTATGTATTATCGTACGTCCCATTAAGATTACGCTTAAGAGCATGCGTTGTGTTTCAATTGATATAATGAGCTCGGAGCAACAAATTAGTGAGACTATAACAACATGTTTGTTTCTTTTTTTTTTTTTATTAAAACGTAGTGCTTCATTATAATTTGAGCGAACGAAAATGTTGCAGTGTGGGCAGAACCAATTTTACTCCGGAATTATCTACTTTTTCCTTTGTTGAAACTCATTGCGAACGTTAGTATACTCCTGTTAACGAATATTTTTGTTACCTTAAATTTGAGAGAAAGTTTTCCACAGAACGTCTCATTGTTTTAATAAATATTTTTGGAAAAGTTGTATACGATTATGTTAACACGTTGAACGCCGTGGTCACCGATGACCGGCACCTCCAATTTAATTTAATTAAATAATATTGATTTTTAAAAATACTGAGCAAACTTCATACTCAAATAATAATGTAAGAACAGAAGAACATAACTGAGTACCGAAATCTTTTTTTTCTTTACGATTTACATAAAATACAGTAAATTATATTGTGTCTGATTAGGTATGGCCGTTTTCACTGTGGCGTTCAACGTGTTAAAATGTGCGGCAGTCACGCAGGGAATTGTATTTCACTAAAATTTAAATTTATTTCAATGCTGAAATGTACTATAAACTATACTAGTGAATTAGCATATTACGTTCAAGTGTTCCGTTAACTTTTGCAATGAAAATTAACATATAGCTTTAACCGTAATACCATAATAGTCTGTTGCAATTCATGGCATTAATATCTGTCGGCGTCGCGTCATTAGGAGTGGCGACCATAAACGGCGGGTTAGTTGCATGAGCGTTGGATTTTAATTACGGCGAACATCTGTTCGATGGACGTATCAGGAGTGAGAAATATCGTTTCTCTATGCGCTAATTATACCTACTGCATCATCTTGACTACTTCCAAGCGAATATTCGTCCGGCGCCAATATTAAATTCCCGCACTAATGACGTTTACTTTGAAAGCTACGTATTAATTGGCATACTGGTACAGTAAATAGTATTTTTAACTTTTCAGTTTTCACGACTTAATGGATGTAAACGCATATGTCTGATGATACTTTAATATAATACTCTTTATAATTTACGACACTTAATTATTCAGAACTTTTCCATTTCGTCAATTTTTGTATATCAAACTGCACGGTGTACTTTTTAATTGCAAGTATGATAACATATATAGTTATTGAACGCTTAAGCCTGAATAATTTCTATTAATGATATAATTATAGTTTATGACATTTTCTGTGCAGTGCAGTTCACATAATCGTATCAAGAAAGGTTAGAAGAGTATGTATAATCAAACACTGCGTCAGAAACGTATTGTAATTGTTTTTTATTTGAGTATAAAGTTAAGACTGATAAATTGCAATGATTGAACGTTAATGTGACAGTAATTTAAGATTACGTTAATGCTGTTCATAGAGTTTCAAGTTGAATATTTTCATCAGCTCCTCTGTATTTGAATTTGTATTCAATAGAACAATTTTGTCTATTCAAATTCTTGTACAGTCTTGCTGTGTCGATAACAAGGGAAGCTCGCGAACTCAAAATCACTGATTTCCAAGAAAATTTATCGGAATGTAGAGTTATTTGAGATTAGAATAATTTCACCCTTGAAAGAGGCGTAATCAATTCTTAATGTGTAAGAAACTAATTTATACCTTCGTATGTAACTTTCAAACTATAAAAAATGAAGAAAAAAGTTTCATTAAAATTTACATGATAGTATTCGATGTAAAAAGTGGTATATATGGAAGTTTATGGAATTTCGATATCAAATTTTTTATTTCGCCTCTTTCAAGGGCGATTGCGCATAAATAAAATACACCGTTATTTATGTCTCAGATAACTCTACATTCCCATAAAGTTTAATGTAAATCGGTGATTTCAGCTCCGAGAGTTTCTCTTGCAGTTTTATTTCACTATGGACAGCATTTATTGCTCCTTCAAGTGTTTATGGCGTGTATTTCAATTTACTTATCTTCGGATTTCCGAAAAAAACATGTACAATTCTATAAATCAATTGTGTAATTTTAGTTTATTAATTACTTTTTTTAAATTCCAAGTTCAACGCGTATGTTCAATCCATGTATAAAATGCATTTTACGATTATAGTAATTCAAGTGTCTTTAAATTACTAATTAACCTATTATTTACAATCTTAAGCAGATATATTGAAACTTAAGCCCTTATAAACCAAAATACATATAAGGGTTGAAATCATATGTTAATACATGACGTGCAAACATACTGAAAAATTTTATATTTAGTAACCTGTTTAGTTCATTATATTTATTAACCTGTTTAGTTCCTTATATTTTGTACTGGCTTTGCAGATTATAACATTTTTTTTGTATTATGATTGGTCAATTACGATTCATACGTTGGTTGTAAATTCATAAAAGAATGTTGAAGATTGTCTGCTAAATGGGCATGCATAGCATATTGCACATACGATAGTTAAGTGCGAACGTGAAACGTTCATGTACTAAATAGGTACTGTTCAACCACTGTGTAGGTTACCCCGTGTTTGAAATAATTATACGTAACTGTGATTCAATACATGTTATCTGTATAACAGTAACATCATAGAAAATTTGTTTATCTGTGTAGCTTTCGTGTCGAGACCGGCATTATCACTGAACAATATACGTTTCGTTAATTACGAACGCCCTTGAGACATGTGTACGTACATACGTATGATAGTACCATTAATAAACACCGTATAATGAAGTATACAGAAACGTGGACACGTTAGACGTCCTCGGTACTATTTGCAAATAGTTAACCGACGTTTCTTATTTTTCAGGAATATTTCCTGATGTACCGTGAACACGCGTCATACATTTGTAATAAATATATTTCTCTTACAAGTATTTATTACTTGTTAGATAGTTTTATTATTGACATTAATTTCCTAAGTATACGAAACATTGATGTAATAAGATAGTGTTTTAAGAAATATGATTTTTCGTTATTGTATGATGTTAGTGTGTAATGAACGAAACCAATTTTAAAAATTTATTGAAGCTGTCATTTCCTTAGAAAGGTATCTTGAATATAAATGTAGTATTACAAGTGTTATGGACTGCGGTTCGGCGGTTATTAGTTGCTTTCTGTATTATTAATTCGCTACCATCTTTCAACCTTTCACTTCCGAAACGTTTTAGTATGTCCTCAGTTTTGTGAGTACACAAAAGGTTTTGTACGTATTTTTAAGCTTACTATTCATGTTGTTAAGTTCTTTGTTTTCCCACAAATATATTACTATGAAATTTCTGCAATGTTATGCAGAACGTATGAACGCAAGACGTTACAAGGAGATTGTATTTAATGACATCATGTTGAAGTTCTCTGTTGACTTGAGATTTTACAAGTGAGTCAGTGACTCAAGGAATATAGTTATAAGTTTATCTTTGTAGCTTAAGTTCAAGTTACCTCATCGATGAGTTTCCTTGGATATAACACAAATTTATACACGTCGTATTATTTTGGTTTATTAATATTAATTTCTTACTATTACAGTAGATTATAATGGAAACAGAATGAAAATATGTTGAACATTCATTTCCATGATTATTGTAAGTAAAATCCGCTTTTATACTTTCTGTAATGTCTTACTTTCGTCCGTAATCGTAGTTCGAGAATTTTAAATTCTGTTTAACACAAAATTAACTGGTATGCATCATTATAATTATATTATATCTTCCATAGTAAAAAAAACATGGTTTTGTGTGCATTGTTTTAACCGATACTGGTAATGTTTATACTATAATTTTCACTGTTCCATACACATTTATCTTGAATATCCGCTGATACAAAACATAACTTGAAAAAATCGATGCTATTTAAAATTATAGACAGCTAAATTACGCTTTCTCGAAGTATTCGGAAGCCTCCCTTGTTTAGATGTAATTCGTTTGCTCTAAGACTGGCGTAAATCTTCTCATACTTATCACTTTTTTCTGTAATGTGTAATGCTGCTAATAATTACAGCGGAAATCTTGCTTGCTTCTTTCAACAGTAGGTCAGAAATTTTAAAAAGACACCTGCCCAAGTGAATATTTGATAATTTATCGCGTAAGACTACATGGCATATTTATTTTCATTCATTTACCAAATAAATGAACAGATAAAGTAAAGATTGTATTAAGTTACATGCATTAGTTCATAGTTAATTTAATATTGCAGTAATTAGCGATTTGCATTGATATATTTAATATGCTTTCAAACTCTTGTTATGCCACATTGTTTTTAATCAGCTTGTGCTTCTGCATGGTATTAAGAATACAACAACTGTGGGATTTACTATTTTTAGTTTACTGCTTATAATGAAGAATGAAATGGTTTATATATAGTGTTATAAACAACCTTCTCAGGATTTAATCAAAATAAAAACAGTTTTTTTTTTCAGTTTTTAAAGTTTAAGAGTTTTTTTATGCAACATAATAGTGCATAAGTTTGTGCATTTTTGAATAATTTATTGAAAGATAATAAAATTGATTAGAAACACTTGTTTGTGTGATGCATAGTTGGAGAGATATAAAATATAGTAGTATATAGTATAAGATATAGTTTTATTAATAGATATAGACATAGTATAAAATATAGTTTTAGTAAGAGATTGTTGGACGGGACCAAAATTGATCTTCTAACCAGGGTGCTGAAGTGGTTACCTTCTTGGTTCTGTTTCATAGCCTCACCGGGTTAGGCTGAGGCCACACGAGCGTTTTTGTAACGTCCGTTGTAGCATTATATTGCTGTAAGTATATTGGAGTGCATACACGAGCGACGTCTGTCGTTTTCAACGCACATTTCAACGGACGTTAGTCCTTCACCGACGTTTTATGTTACGACGCACGTTGGCTTTTGTCGACGCACGTTTCAGCATTGTATGGAGGCAAGTGCGGCTGTTCACACGAGCGCTTCGTCGACGTCCGTTTTATGGCACGGTAGAGGACACAAACCTCTCAAGGGTTTTTCCTTGGGCTCGACATCTGGTGGCCAAGGGTCATTTGGCATTCTTTTATTCACTGCTTCCGCCAGTTAGGAGTTTAAATACGGATCAAAACATTACATTCCGTGTACAAACTGTGCAGCTTTTGAAAACTGTAAGAAATCCACAAACAATACCCGCCCTCCCTCAAAATAATGCTTTTGTGGATAGAGATTTGCCACCTGTGTCATCGCCAACGCTCCCTCTAATTTTTTTTTTCCACCTGCGGGAACCTGCCGTTCCTCTGAGCACAGAATTTCGACAACTGCGTGGTATGACGACACTAGGTGTCAGATATCACTAATCCTTCAAATGAATCCCCACTGCGCGTAAAAAAAATCTGTGCGCGGAAGCATTCATGTCCGTGCGCTCCCGCGCAAGCGCGCAGCTTACAATTAGGGAGAACATTGGTCATCACTAAATTGCGGATGTGTTTGTAATTTAACATATCTATGTAAATATCTGTAAAAGGCACATTTAAAACCGGGAGAAAATAAAACATATTTATTAAACATTTACAAAACGAAATATAGTTTTGTCAGAGTTTCATTTCTATAACTGCACGAACATAAAAAATATTGAACGCTAAAAATGTATAATTGCATAATCATCTGCAGTCTAGTCATCACCCGCTTCATACTGATCTGAATTTTAGTCCCAAGGCTTTTAATATCAAACTGTATAATAGTCTAAACATTTTTACTATTAGGTGCATTATTTCACTATTATTGTTACCTTTTTTCTTAACTTACGATCGTATCTTGTAAATCAGGTAAAAAAATGCTACGATCTGATTCGTTTCCATATTTTCTCCAGTTCCTTTTGGTACACTAACGCAGAAAATCGACGCTCGTGTGAACACTATAAAAACGTTTGTTGTAACGGATGTTATCAAAATGTTTGTGTGGCCCCAGCTTTACAAGAAGGTGGCAGAGTGACGACATAAAAAGAAGTGAGATAGAACATTAGGAAACTTAATAATCTTAGAAGCCAATAGCTCTAGTTATAGATTACTAGAATTCAGTCGTGTCCTGTATCATTTTAATCGCTAAAATTGTACAAATCCATTACAATTACATTAATAAAGTTAAAATAAAAAAATTAAAAATTCAATTTGTTAATTTTGGCTGTGTCGTTTTGTGCACGGGAGATCGTTTTCAATGCCTTTTCCCCTTAACCTATGCATCATAGAAAGAAATATTTCGAGCAAATGTTATTTATCATTTAATAAGATATCGGAAAATGTAAAAACCCATGTACTATTCTATTTAAAAAAGGACCTCTTTGAAGCATCAAAACTGAAAATAAAATGTTGACTCTATCTTTACTTATATTGGGTCGATGAAAGAATCGTCTTGAGAGACTGTCGAGTACTCGTCCTCCTAAAAGGAATTTTTCTCCCATTTAGTGACAAAAACTATCTAGAGTTGCCAGCGACGTTGCAAAAGAGAAGTATAACTTCGTAAATACACTATCTTTTGGATGAGGCAAACAAAATGGGAGGGTCCACATTCTGAAAAGCCCGCCACAAAGCAAGTCGATTCTTTCTTTGGCCTTAATTCTTGTGAAAACGGCTTGTAACACTTTATTTAGACCATCCTGTATAATGTTACGCCAATGGTGTCTTATAAATGTCAGGAAGATTTAGCAATGTCACAATAAAGATGACTCTGGAGTGCAAATGGTTAAATACTTCTCAAACTACATGTTAAGTGTCTGCGCAGATGGCCGACTATAGGCTTTATATTTTTCGGTCCCTGACGTATCTGTGATTTTTCATTGACATCAACACTTATGCCTTTATGCAGTTTCATTGACATCAACACTTATGCCTTTATGCAGTTTCATTGACATCAACACTTATGCCTTTGTCAATTCTTGTAATAGTTGTAATATTCTTATTAGTATGATTATTATTATGATTATTATTGGCAGGAGCAAGTAAAATTAATATTTTCTGTGTATTATACATGTATTCTGAAACTACAAATTGTCTATTTTTAAGGTTTTAGTTCTTCTGCTATTGTAAGAAAGTGATACACTACACCGAGCCATTATGCTAAGTTAACTTATCACTAAAATTCCTGTTTTCAGTTAATAGTAGCAATAGTGTCTTTTGAGTTCATTAAGTGTTAAATATACAATATTTTTGTAATCCTTCGCATTGAAAGAAAACGCACGTCTTACGATTTGCTAGATACCTTGGAAAAACTGTTAGAAATTAGTAATAATTCGTGTTACCGTTAACTTATTTTCATGTTTTTGTTTCAACTGTAATTGTGTTGAAAGTTAAAAAAAAATGATGAAGACGAGGAATAGTGTATAAAGTATGTAATTTATGACACAGTAAAAACATCAGACTTAATCCTTTAAGGACGATTAACACGTATATGCGTTCTAAAAAATGTTTCATCGTGTGCTACGGGTCACTGTACTGGTCCAGTCACAGCTGTTTATTACATGCTATAAATCTATGTATTCGGATGAACTATCACTTCTTCTTTACATACTTTGCAATTTTAGAGCACTAAATAACTGAACAATCGATATCACATACATTATTATAATTAAATATTCAGTTTAACACTTTATTGCGTCCCGGAAAATTTCAGCACGGTGCTCGCTTTTCCCCAAAGTTTTCAGGCCTCAAAGGGTTAAACGTCACCTATTAATATTAATCGCAAATTGTCTCTTTTCGCAATGGTTATTTCTGTACCAACATTGTGAGAAAAATTACAGTAATTACAAGCTAAATAAGAATGTTATGCAAAAATAAGAACTACCCACAGGGTTTCGTTCAATCGCCGTAGTAACGCTTGAACACCTAAATAACTGTGTTAGGATTGAAGATAGGAGGAAATGTCAAAGAGGAAATTCGTATTGTTCAAGGGGGCAAATATCACGATGCAAACAGATCATCTGATTGACGTTATCTTTCAGGTTACTTAAAGGTCATCGACGATTTTTTAAATGGTACCATATGTTTTTAACTTCATAGCGTAGTAACTGATGGCAGGACGAGTTCAACGATATGGGCTCAGTAATCTAGATTCGAGCAACGGAAACATTAACGGTCGAAATTGATTTCTCAAGCCATTAGGTTTTATTCATAGCAATAACGTGGCTGCCGTTAACAGAAGGTGACCTTTAACTGTACAGAAACACGATTATCCACCAACTACAGGTCCGTACAATCTGTTTGTTAGAACAAACTTGTATTTAGATTTACGATGTGGTCGCCCGAAGGCTATTTCTGAGAGGCTTCGATAATTTATACATTTGCAAAGAGAATTTTTAAGCTATAAATTTCTAAATCGTTGGATTGAATGTACCGGAGAGATACCATGATCAGCATCTTGACCTGACCTTGCTCTACTCTATTTCTTTCTGTGGGGAAGACTGAAAGATGGTGTTTACCGAGAGTAACCAACCACCCTAGGGAACATGCAAAGAATAATTAGGTCTTGTGCATACAATGTAACGGAAAGGGTTGAAACGGAACATCAAGGTCTTATGAAACGTTTAAATGCTTGTACTACCGCCGAAGCTCACCATTTTGCACATTCAATTTAATTCGACATTAAACTTGTCATTGGATAATCATAAATTCTTGAATTCAAACTCATCTCATGGTCATAGCATCAAATGTCTCTGAACTCCTCCTGACATCAGCTACCACACTATGAAATTAAAAACATATGGTAGCATTTAAAAAACCATCCATGACCTTTAAATAACCTCGAAGAGAGCGTCAATCAGAAGATCTGTTTATATAGCCAAACTTGTCCCCTTGAGCAGTACAACTTTCCTCTTTGACATTTTCTCCAAGCTTCAACCTTAACAGAGGTATTTAGGTGTTCTGCATGTCGGGCCTCATCTTGTATAAAAAAAGAAAGGACTATCTAAAACGTCATTACAACAGGAAATTCATAACTATGATATACGTATTAGCAATAGTATATAGCAAAATTATAAACAATATACAGGATGATCATAAAAGTTGGGGTCAAACTTCAGGGATGTGTAGTACTATACATTTGCAAAGAGAATTTTTAAACTACGATGTACATATTAGGAATCGTATATAGTAAATTATAAACAATGTACAGGGTGATCATGTAAGTTGGGGTCAAGCTTCAGGGATGTATAGTACTCATCAAAACAAACAAAAGAGTTTTAATGAACACGGGTTCGTGTATCATTGCGTTCAGGTAGTGTGCGTATTAACCGTTTGAATGCCACGGGTCATTGCAGAAATCCAGTGGAAAAGTGCCAGTTTTTCGTTTTATGTCGAAAAACGCCAAGCTGGCACGATCACCTTGTTTTTCTCTCTATAGCAGAATCCGAGCGACCGTCAATTGCACATCGTGGTTCGATGCGGTGGCATTTTTCGACGTAGAATACGAGCAACGCAATTGAGCTGTGGAGCACAAAAACGGTTAAACCAGTTTAGCAACCTTCCGCACGATACATAAGACTTCGAATGAAGTAATTTTTCAATGCAAAAGTTTATACTTAACCATACATACATATGTCACGTACGGAAAGTGGCTGAATTTGTTGAACAAGTGTATACACAACTTAAACATCCATGGGTGATCTCTGCAGGGATAGTAGCAATGCGTAGAACACTTGAAAGTTAATCTTACGACATATTTTGACTAAGCATTTCTTCTTCCCCTTTGCAAGTACTTACTACAACCTCTGAAAATCCTAAACCCTTTCTTTTTAAGACGATTTATCTCCTTAATGCAGTAAGACGGGGAAAATGACCTAATTCTTGTCTATATTAATTTGAATATTAAAAAATAGTGTTTTTAATTTTTTTTACGTCTCATCGTAATAACACAGGAACAAAGATTATTTTACAAAGTTTTGATCCCTAGTTTTAAAAAGTAATTGTTTTTTTGTAAGTAAAACCTTAATGACACCATTATATCGCAGCTTCCCCTACAAAATGCTGACTGGCAGAGTTATTCAATGTAAGACGTGAAAGTAATGAACCGCTATAGCCATTTATCATTCTAAACGATCGCTTTGATCGAAACTGTCGTTAAAGTCTAAGAAAATTGCTTGTATATGAACCGTACATAATCCAATTTTACTTTTAAGCTTATGTTGAAATGTTATAATTATACTATTTAACTATAACAGTTACGTAGAGAATATATTCATAAACACGTATGAATTATTTAAACATTAAACTTGTTTCATAATTTGTATGTTTCTGTTGATTTTCAGTTAGATGCGAAGAAGAGCCCGCTCGCCCTGCTTGCTCAGACTTGTAGTCAAATAGGAGCTGACACGCCGTCCAATAAATCTTTGCTTGGCTCGTTGGACAAAACTTCAAGTAATAAATCGTCGAAGTCTGGAGATCAAACGCGTGACAAATCGTCACCATTAGTCACGACGACATCAACGGAATCAAACAAAACAAATTTCAAACCGTACGAGTCGTGTCTGAGTCGCGAGAAAACGTCGAGTCCGGACGTGCAACGATCAGCCTCTAGTCACTCAGCATCTGGACGATCGAGGACGCCTGGCAGCCAAACCAAAAGATGCCCCAGCAATCAGAGTACCTCGTCAGTGCGAGCAGTGACGCCGCAAGGTCGAAAATCTGCAACACCAAATAGCGACCCTGCTAGGGAATCGCCTGCCTCGAGAACGTCGGCACCGAATATCACGACGACTCAGCACGAATCATCGAATTCATGCCAACCAGCCGTGGTCAGTAGCCCGTCGTTACTAGCTAAGCTTTCGTACAGTCCGGCTGACATTTTAGCCATAACCGATCCGTCCATCAAGGATCTCCCGCTAGGAACTTTTAAGCCAGGCGTCAGTTTAGCATCGTCAACCTCCGCTTATTTGGGTTATAGCCCACAATTGCCTATCGATGTGATGGCCAGTTCTCTGATGTCGCAGCATCATGCTGCTTTGAAGAACGGCTTGTCAGCCGGAAATCCGTATTTCAGCTATGCCAGATTGAAGAATTCTTCCGGCGCTGATACTCTGATGTCCGTTTGCCGGGACCCATATTGCACTGGATGTCAATTGAACTCTCACTTACTCGCCACTTCTGCGAATGCAGCGGTTGCCAATGGGAAATTACCGTCTGGAGGTTCTGGCGCGGCCGATTCCTGTCCCGCTGGCTGTGCACAGTGCGATCATAAGTCTACCACGCCTTATGGGTCGTTGGGCATTGCGGCTTACGCGCACGCACAACTGGCTGCCCTGGCGGCCGCCTCGCAACTTCCTTACGTTTGCAACTGGATCGCCGGCGACACCGCCTACTGTGGCAAAAGATTCTCCACGTCAGATGAGTTGCTGCAACACCTGCGAAGTCATACGAGCATGTCCAGCGGTGGTGCCACAGATCATTCGGCGGCCGCATTGTCCCTGCTCTCACCCTCTGTCGGTTTACCGCCGTCTCATCCTTTGTTTTCCAGGACTTATCCCACGCCACCTTTGAGTCCGCTCGCAACTGCACGGTATCACCCTTACGGTAAACCTTCGCCATTATTGCCACCGTCTTTATCGTCGCTGGGTTTACCGCTTCCACCACCGCATCCGCACACACCTGCAGGATTACCTCCGTATTTCTCCCCGTACTCGCTCTATGGGGCACCTCGTCTAGGCGCTGCGTCTGGGATGCCTCAATGAGTTCGCTACTACGAACATTCCTGATAAATCCTGTCAAAAACTATAACCATTCAACTGTGATTCATGCACAAGCATAACAGAGGCGTGTTTGATACGAAAGAACGATGAAAAACCGAAGATATATGAAACTTGACCGCAAAGAAGTATAGTATTCTCACTAACATAATCTCGTTAAACGAAGAAATCGGTTGCTTGATCCTGAGCGTGTTAGTGTTCAATGCCCAAGTATAAATCTACGGCGCTTCGATTTACATTTTCGCTGTTTCTCGTTCTATCAAAATTACTTCGGCGAAACATTTTATCGCTTGATCTGATAATTTACTGAAATTTTCATATCAATGATGAAAGTTGGAGAGAAGAATGAACGCAAAAGACTTATATTTGATGCCTTTTATGAAACATTCATGTTTTGGTTGTGCTAAATTGCTACCTTCCTTACATCAAGTCTTCGATAGATACTGCTAATGACATTGCAACAATTGTTAGTGTACCAAATGTTTAACTGTGATTCTTGGGCAAGGATAATGGAGCGGATAGTGAAAGGGAGCAAATCTGAAAATAACGTGTGCCTGATAGAACTTCTTAATGGCTGCTAAATAATTAACAGTCGACGTGCACTTAATGGGTTTCTTAGTAATGCGCTGTCATTACGCTCTTTGGATTTTAATCTTGATATTCTGCCTCTGTATCTCTATTACTTCTGCGACATGGATTAAATTTGTCTAGAGTTATAATTTTCAACGTATTTCAATACATATATATGTACGCGGTCGTATTTTTGCGGTAATCTCTTGTTATGCTGCCGTTGTATTATCTTTTCTCCGCCAGGGCGATAATTTCCGATCGCAAATCGTTCGTTGCTACTATAAACTGAAATATTCAACTCTGCTTTTGCCCGTTTACTGTGCCAGACGTACCACTTATTGTTAGTTTGGAAAATAAAACAAATGAGTGCCACGGGTAACGTCGAAAAACCAATGTTCAACTGTGATTTCTGAGTGAAAAAGGTAACAAATGCATGAGTGAGATATGGTACGCTTTCACCACAGAGAATTAATGCATGTACATGTATGCGTGATTTTAGAGTTTATCAATAGATACGCGATCATGAACTTCTCAATTTAAACCATCAGTTAACGTCGTTTTTGTCGTCGAAATAACATTTTTTCGCACTGCTCACCGCATTACATTAAAGGAACATTACTAATGAATCAGTACCGGGTAGAATTAAAAATAGTACAAAGTACAACAATAATTTTAAATAAACGTTGATGAAGATCTTATTTAGAAAACATTTTTGAAAAATTGTGAATACTTTTGTAACGTTTCGAGGAATTTCTTTATCAAAGATTGAACTTTGGAATGAGTTTGAGAGACATATTTTTCATTCTTTTCGTCGCAAGTCCGTACGAATAGCCATAAAATCATGCAGTAAATATAAATTTTGATTATCATGTCATGCTGAGTGTACGTCCTCCGTTACCGCGAACATTTAAATTAATATAATGTAATCAGTCTATGTGTAATATTTATGAAATACTATCTGTAACTAATCTTTAATGTAATTACTGTACATTTGTCCATAAATATATAGGTGATAAGTATGAAAAATCAGTTTTTGACGAGGCGACGAAGGTTATCGATAATAGGAGAGTCCATGTAGGTTTAACAAATCCCCGACCAGGTGGCGAATATTGCGTCTATATTTTTGCGTAACCAAAGTTTTAGTAACAAACCGATAATTTCGTAGCGTTGCGGGTTCCTGTATAACAACGTTATGTGTCGGAGAGAAACAAAAGTATTGCGAGATATTCATTTGTAAATAGATTTATTTTATTGTATACATATATGTAATTATTACTATAATTGAAGACATTTCGAATGTCCGGTCAAATCTTAGATCACAAAGACAGTTGTAATTATTCGTTAAATGTCTGTAATATAAAACTTTCTGTACATTTCTACTTCGATTTGAGTTTAATTCTTATTTGGTACGCACAGAGCCATGTTGACTTGTTGATTCTGTTATTGTTGTTCTGCATTACGTAACGCTGTTTAATATCCTATTAAAGCGAAATATATCAGAACTTATTTCTTAACAAAACTCATCCTTTCGTCATTTATTGAACCACATACAGCAGGAAACAAAACTGAACACGCATGGAATTTCAACATAAATAATAATTTATTGAATGATTGAGTATAGAACGTAAAAAGCAAAATGCGTAGTATCGTGTACAATGATTTAGCTTTCCATGAGAAATCATAAATCCGTATTAATATCATTATTTTGTTTAATACAAATTCTCATCATGGAAATTATTTTTGCACCGCGTCAGAATTCTTGGAATCAACAGTTGTAAAGACACTTTTTCAACAAGTACCATTAATATTCAGTAATATTTTAATGTACTATTAAGTTTGAAGAATAATATAATTTTTCAACGACGAAGTGGCTTATCAGCGCAGCAAGTTTCAAGAACATTTGCCGTAAGTCAGTTATTAGTTCATAAAATACAAAAACGATGTGTCACTGAAGTCTCCTTATCTACAGGAGGGCATACGAAATTATTAACTTGACAGGAGGAGACAAGATTGGCAAGGTACATTAATACAGAACTAAATAGCAACGACGGCTTTAATGGCAGCTAACTTATCAAAAAACGATGTTGTAAATAGAATGAGTAAATGGACGGCTCGGAGAACATTAAAGGAAGCTAATCTTACAACGGCTGAAAAAAAGAGAAGTCCATTTATTTGAAGAACATCAAGGCTCGTTCGATTTTTGCAAAAAAATGTAAAAGCTGGAGCGTCGACTAATGGAAACAAATAACTTGGTTAGATAAAAGTAAAGTTAATCGATTTTCATCGAACGAACGCTCGTGGGGTTGGAAGAAGGGGTGAATCTCTTTTGCCACGTGATGTTAAACAAACAGTTCAATTTGGTAGTGGTTCCATCATGGTGTGGGGGTGTATTACACCGTGTGATGTATGTCCATTACATCGAATCGGTGGTCCAATGAACCAAAACGCGTGTAAACGCATTTTAGAAAAAAGCTTGTTGGTAACGATTGAGAATATGCTAGTACCGGAATGTGATATCATATTCCAACATGACAATGACCCGAAACATACTGGCGAAAAGTGTGAAGAATTGACTACCCGTTCAACCATTTAAAATTTTAAAATGGCCAGCTCGAAGCCCATATTTGAACTCAATAAAAACTGTCTGGACATATTTACAGATAAAATTACCAAATACGTATAATGCTCCTCCATCGTCATTAATTGACTTAGGCATGCGATGCAGGAACAGTGGAATAGTATTACGCCAGAATACTGCGAAAGTTTAGTTTTACGTATGCCAAATCGTACTCAAGCCAAAGGATTGTGGACCAAATATGTAGCTTGCAAAAAACTCAACAGTTTATTGAAAATCTGTTGTGGCATAAAAATGATTCTATGAAGAAAATTTGTATTACCTAAGCAGAATGTTAGTAACACGAATTTAATATTTTTCATGAAAGCCCAAGCTATTGTACATGATACTACTTATTTTGTTGTTTTTTACGTTCTGTACTTAAATATTAAATAAAACATTATTTATGTTAAAATTCTGTGCGTGTATTCAGTTTTGCTTCTTACTGGTAGGTAATAGCATTCTCGAACTTATAGTTAGAAAACGATTTAAAGGAACAAATGAGAACTGAAATGTATGTGGGACGATTGCATATTAATTAGGCAGTTCGTCTGTATTTCACAATTGATAATTTTGGTGGAAGATGCTATGTGGTTCCGCTTATCTTTTAGTTGATGAGTGGAAACTAACTGTACGGTTGGTATGTGGTGAACTGGTCGAATCATCCACTCTTACACATTGAGACACGGTAACACAACGTGTGCTATACAAAAATAACGTGTGTTAATAATCTTGAAATCTCGAAAACTTGTAAAGACAAAAAAAATGTCGTAGTCTATTTGCACATGAACGATTTCATCAGTAGTTTATTAATTGACATGGATAGCTTCACAGCAAAATGAAAACCGTCTAAATGTAAGCAAAGCATTTACTAGGATATTCTAGCGAATTTCCGTGGTCCAGTTTACGATTACAGTTCTTAAGATGATCATATCGTCAACAATTATCTGAATTATCCATATCCATGAGAGAAAAAATCATTTTATTAAACAATTCTTACCCTCTATATATTTCGTCTTTCTCTTTATGTGCATTATACATACAGGGTGAACGACTATCTTTGTTCACCTGAAATATCTCTGTTATTATTAGTAACATGAAAAAAAAGTTACTTGAAAAAGTTGTATGGTATCAAGGGGGACGTAATATGGTTTGACCAATTTTGGTTTGGGAGGAGGAGTAGAGAAGATTTCAAATTTCATTCCTATTCTTTTAAATGAGACGTTATATGTTTTTACTGCAATGTGTTAGCCTGTGTTGGGGCGATTTCAGTAAGCTATAATAGAGGTCACTGACAATGAGTGACCTACAAAAGATGTTCGACGTGATGACCATTCGTATCAATATAACATTGCAATCTTTGTACCGCAGAATCACGTGCATGTTTTATCGTCTCCGGATTAATTTCAGCGTATGCTGTAACGATCCATTGCCCCATATTTTCCGGTGTAGTTGGTGTTTTTCAATACACAATATTTTTAAGTGCTCCCCGCATTAAACAATCTAGCGATGTTACGTCTGGGGATTGAAAAAAAAGTCACGAAATTGGTCTTTCGCGCCCTATCCATCGATTTGAATAAATTTTATTGAGCGCAAATCTTACACTTCGTGCACAATGTGTTGGGGATCCGTCGTTCTGTAATCACATTGCCTGACGAATTTTTAGTGGCATTTCATGTAGTAATATGCCTAACCTATTTCGTAAAAAACGTTCATACTTTTCGCCAGTCAGCGTATCACATTAACCGACCATTGCAATGTCGTTGATGTTTCATTTCTTGTAGCCACTGAGGATTTTTAGACCAATTAGTAGTGCATATTATGCAAATTAACATGTTGACGATTAGTAAGTGTTGCCGTATCAGTGAAGAGTATTAAAGAAAAAATGACCTGGCAATTTGTACTTGATTAACGAGATTCGTCGCGATTCGTAAAATCCATGCCGTGTAATCCTTGGTGGAGGCAAATATGGTAGGCTAAACAATGCGATACTGGTTACTTCATGATACTTTTTCATACATCTTTAACACGAAGTTGCCAGGCTCAATTTGGTTTAAAAAAAAATAACAGTGTTGATGTTCTAGTATGCTTTACAGTAAAAAAAACAGTCAATTGAAGTTAGTGTGACGGGGTGAGAGAGCATTTTTGTTCCAGGAGAATATTATTTGTGTCATTTTTCGTGCTAATTGCAGATGATTGCTTGTTACATATTATATGTGCTTTCGAACATAACTAAAACATTGAAAATGCAGGTAAGTGACGGTGAAATGACACTTTGCCAAGACTTAATCTTAAAATTATCGGACAGAAAGACCTCAGTGCTATTTTTGCTTATAAAACGTAATTGAATTCTTGTGTCTGTGCTTGCGTTTCTTTTGCACTGTTTGATAAAGACTGAAGATAAATACCAGAAACAATGTTTCCTTACGTCGCACAATCAGACATCTGACTGTTATGAAACTGTTGAGTATCGACAAATCGTGTCTTTATTTGTAGACGGTTACGCGTTTTCAGTGCGTCGTCAGCGGTGGAACTCTTCGTATTGTTATGCCGCAGCAAGGAGAACAAAATAGGAACACAAACGAGGTATGGAATAGACTACTCATCCAATGTATTTCTTTGTCATACGGATTTGGGGCTCTAGAGCTCCATTGCCATTTTCGTATCACATCCTAGTATATCTGTTAGGACTGGCTTTACATGTCAATGCTATTAGTTCATAACAGGTTCATTTTGATGCCAATAACCTATCTTAAGCAAAATTTCATATCGAACACGCTGGTTTTTGTTAGAATGGCGTATCTCTTTTCGTTTTGTCAAAAACTCAAGAATTGTGAAGGGCTACGTCAGAGCGTTCAGACATGCCGGTCGGAATTCCTCGATTTACCGAAAAATCATAATATAAAACTACACCAGATCAGTAATGTAGATATGTGTTAGAAACAATAATATGTGAGATATTCTTGTAAATATTCGTTACGCTTGAAAATTCGGAATTTGTCTTCATCTGTTTGCTGTATGTGATATACATTAATGCGGAGTTCCACAATACGATAGAAATTTCGTATCTCGCGTGAAATTTTAATCTCATCAGACAATTATTTCACGATGTGATTCCACTATAGGACAAATTTTGATGTCATCTCTCATTAACTCATATCTCATGTGAAAATTTTGTCTCGCTTAAACAGGTTTGAATTTTTTATTGTTTCCATGATATACCAAAATATCTTGTAGTAATGATTGATTTCTTCTGAAATTGGTTCTTAATTTGAAAGTTTTGTTCTTATTTGAGTTTGAGACATGGCATTTAAAACACAAAGCAAGCAAGCAGTAGCTGGTGCTTACTTAAATTTCTTGTCCACTGCTCAGCTTTTCTGTTTAAATCTTTGTTGTCACATGTTTGTTCCATGTCTCTAAAAAGAAAGTAATATGATTGATATGAAAGTTCATCTAACTTAATTGTTTATGCAAAACGATTTCAAACCAAGAATAGTAATATATTAATAATAGTAGACTCGGGTCTACAATATAAAAATAATACAATAATAGCGTCTTATATTCGACTTAATATGGTACTTATAATTAAATTAACAATGCACATGTATAAATACTACGAACAATAAAATAAATCCACACGAGATAAATAAATCACGAAACAAGAAGAAAACGCACGTGCTATTGGTGAGGTGAAAAACGAATCGTAACACAAAGAATGGCAAGGGGTGGCAGATGTACGCACTGCGCGTATACCGCTTACGCCGTTATGTTCCATATACAGCAGAACCCACCAATGCGTTCCCGATTCAAGTTCCCCCACTACGCGACAGAACCTCCAAGCTCTCGTATAAATAGGACAGAACTTAATGCCCAGAGTCAGTCTTCCGCTGGCAGAGAACCGGCATCATTACCCTGATCCTCCTCATCCTCCAATACCTTCCGATCCTTCTTGTGATCCTCACCCTCCTCGTGATCCTCACCCTCCTCGTGATCCTCACCCTCCTCCTCCAATACCTCCTGATCCTTGTTCTTATCCTCCTCCTGCCCCAGCACCTCCTGACCCTACTCCTCCTCGAATACCACCTACTCCTTCCAATCGCCATCCATCCTTATCCTACCGATCCCTATCCCTATCATCATCCTCGTCTTCCCGATCGCCATCCTTACCGATATCCTGCCTATCCGTATTCTCATCTTCCCCCACCCGATCACCATCTTTTTCCTTGTCATCATCCTCACGATCCTTATCCTTACCCTCCAAATCCTGATCGTCATCCGCGTACTCTCCTCTTCCTCCTTCATCCCAGCAACACTCTCTTCCCGCCACAGGGTGCCTCTGAAAATGATTTTCTGCATTCAGGTACTCCGAAAATTATATTTTATACTTCAAAAACTAAATTTTTGCAACCAGATACTCCGATAAAGTAATAATTTTAAAATCAGGTACTTCCAAGATGAATTTTCGCAAGCAGGTACACCGAAAATTAATTGCTCCTAATTTAGGTACTTCTAAAAATGAAACATTGCGAAATCAGGTACTTTCGAAAATCAATTCAGGTTTTTCAAAAATTACGGTCAGGTACTCCGGAAAATGAAATATTTTGAAATCAGGTACTATCAGAAGTGAATTTTTTCGTCCAGGTACTCGAAAAAATGGTATATTTTAAAAACAGGTTCTTTAAAAAATGAATTTGTGCCCTTAGGTACCCCGAGGATTCATTTTTTGAAGTACCTGAATGCAAAAATTCAGAATTAGATGTACCTGATTCCAACATTTTTACTTTTTCGTAGTACCAGAATGCGAAAATTTAGTTTTAGAAGTATAAAATATTATTTTCGGAATACGTTGTTGCAAAAAATAATTTTTAGAAGCACCTTATACCAATGGAAGTCGGTAGAGGCCGAAATATTAGCAATAGGGGACGATACAGACGGTTAGGCGACAATATAGAACGATATAGGCCAAAATATTAACGAGACGGACCAATAAAGTCCGAAATATTAGCAATAGAGACCGAAATATGTGCGACAGATTCCGATAGAGACCTACAGACGACAGTAGTGAACGATACAGAACGAAATATTAGCGATAGGGACCAATGGAGATTGAAATTTGAGCGATAGAAACAGTTTGTGAACGATAGAGACCGAAATATGTGGCATAGATACCGACAGAGCCCGAAATTTGAACGATAGAATCTGTTTGGAAACGACAGAAACCGAAATATGTGCGATTGATATCGCTAGAGGTCGACAGAGTGTTGTTCATAGCGATAGAGACCGAAATGTGTGCGATTGATGTCGCTAGAGATCAACAGAGTACTATACAGAATGATAGAGACCGAAATATGTGCGATTGATATCGCTAAAGATCGACAGAGTACTGTACAGAACGATAGAGACCGAAATATTAGCGGTAGAGATCGATCAAGGTCGATATAAGGCAAAATATTAACGATACAGACCAATAGAGTTCGAAATATTAGAGATAGAGACAGGATATGTGTGATAGAAACATTTTGAGAACAATGGAAGCCGAAATATGTAAGATACATACCGACAGAAATCGAAATTTGTGCGATAGACACCGATAGGGACTGGTAGAAGTCAAAATATGAGCAATAGAGATGAGTAGAGACCGATAGGGAAAGACGGAGAAGGACAGGGAAGGACAGGGAACGATGGGGACCGAGGAGGGACGATAGAAACCGATGGGAAACGAAATATTGGCGGCACAGATTGATAGAGATCGACATATAAAACGATGCAATATGATACAGACCAATGGGGGAAAAAATATGACTGATAGAAGCCGACAGAGTACGTTGGAGACCGATAGAGATCGATAAAAATCGAGATCTGATTGTGAGGGACAGAGAGACCGAGGATTCCAAGAGACCGCGAAAACCCTGCTGACAGAGGAGACGTAAAGAATCGGTGGGTGGCGGGAAGAGAGTGTTACTGGGATGAGGTAGGAAGAGGAGAGTATGGGAATGACGATCAGGATTTGGAGGGTAAGGATGAGGATCGTGAGGATGATGATCGGGTGGGGGAGGATGAGGGTATGGATCGGCAGGATATCGGTAAGAATGGGAATCGGTAGGGTAAGGATGATGATACGAATTGGGAGGATAATGATGGGGATGATGTTAGTGATCGGGAGGATATGTGTAAGGATGGGGATCGGCACGATTAAGATAAGGTTGGGGATCGGAGGAAGTAAGAGGTATTGGAGGATCAGGAGAAGGCCGAGGAAGTATTGGAGGATGAGGAGGAGGACCATGCGAAGGTTGGTGAGGTATTGGAGGTGGACGAGGAGGGTCAGGAGAAGGGTCAGAAGAAGGATGAGGCGGTATTGGAGGAGGATCAGGGTAAAGATGTCGGCGGAAGATTGACTCTGGGCATTACGTTGTGTAATATTTATGTATATGAGAGCTTGGAGGTTCTGTCGCGTAGTGGGAGAACTTGAATTGGGAACGCATTGGTGGGTTCTGCTGTATATGGAACATAATGGCGTAAGCGTTATTCGCGAAAAGCTGAGCATTGGACAAGAAATTGAATTAAGCACCAGCTACTGCTTGTTTGCTTTGTGTTTTAAATGTCATGCCTCAAGCTCAAATACGACCAAACTTTCAAATTAAGAACCAACTTTAGAAGAAATCAATCATTACTACAAGATATTTTGGTGTATCGTGGAAACAATAAAAAATTCAAACCTGTTTAAGCGAGACAAAATTTTCACGTAAGATATGAGTTTATGAGAGATGACATAAAATGTTGTACCGTAGTGGAATCACATCGTGAAATAATTGTTCGATGACATAAAAGTCTGATGCGAAACACGAAATTTCTCTCTTATCGTGGATCTACGCCTTGATGGAATTAAAGGGATTCAAAATTTTATTCGAAGACAAAATGAAATAATAAATGTCTGTGAGTGTTTTCGATTTTGATTCCTACCACTAATATCGCTGCGATTCTGTAGTTTGTCGTTGGTGACACAAAGTCCTATAAGATGATAGGTCTATTCTGTAGTTTGTCGATGGATGGGTACCACACGAGCTTACCGACAACCAGGAACGTCACCGGATTGCTGCCTGCGTTTTGCTTCATCTTCACCGCAAAAGTGAACTACTATTAGCCGTTTGCTGACCTGTGATGGAAAATGGATGACATATGAAAATAAATAATCTGTAAATGTTGAAAATGTTACAATTAATAGTAGACAATAAACACATTTTGTACAGATTTTTAGTATTGTACGTTATTATTTATACCACACGCGTGTAACAAATGTTCCAGATCGTATCAATAAAGTTTCTATATAGCATTGTAATCAGCTTTCAAATAGTTTTTCCCAAAACATCCACGCCCTTTGTTGTCTAAAATTATCGTACATAACTACGGTAACTATCCAAATTGTTCTGAAATTCTGCGTTTTCGAATGTGTTATGCACATCACATTACTGTATATGACAAGCCGTGCGAAGGAGGATGGTAGAAAATGGTCAAAATCTGGGTAGCTCCGGCGAATGGTGTTTTCGGGTGGAGTAATTCACGCGAACACTTGCGAATGCAATAATCACCGTGTGTGTTTGTGCATGCGTTTGTGTGATTTTTGAAGACAAAATCGTGTACTGGAAGTAGCATTCACTCTTTCTATTTGAGAATTCCGTCAGGCGGGTTTTGATATGCCCTTGTGAATTTTTACGAGGAGGCAGGTTTAATGTCGTACGATGTGCGTGGGTGCTTTTTTAAAAATTGTCGCAAAAACGTCGTGTCGTATCGCATAGTATCGTAGGTCATCGTTCCTGTTGTTAAGTCGGTAAGTATGCGTTCTGCAGGGTGAATTTGTCGTGCGTTGACCTCCCCTGTACAGGCCCTGCCTGACTTGCAGCGTGTAGGTCAAGTTGCCGTGCGACAGGCGTTCAGAGCCCACTTTTTAAACATCGATAACTAACAATGAAGCTCTTACCGCAATTTCGTCATTCTTGATTTTCGACTTATTTTGGCTTGTAGAATCACCCTCTAAAATATTTACCAGCAGTAGTGAAACATCCTACATATCATACAAACCCCAGAATACAAAAGGCTTCTGACTAGTTATTTAGTGTACAAAATGGCTTCAAGTGTTACGTACTGAAATCTTCGGAACGATTTTGTTTTTTAAAATTATGGATCTTGATAAAATGAATAAAATAGTTTAATAAATTTTTGAAATAGATTCAATAGTATAATAAACAAATTACGTCTTCTATTAGAGTACTCCTGTGTCAATATGTTAGAATTTTAATGGTTTTAAATCTTTTCCGGTGAGAAGTTCTTCTATTTTATCTCTGTATGTAATTCTATCTTATTTTTCAACATTGAAAGAGATTTTTTATTAAAATATCAAGAAACTCTTAACATATTACGCTTTGTTTCTACTTATCGACCACTACACTTTGATCCACAATGTAGAGTGTACGTATAGTACAGGTCGTGACCTCCCTTATACAATAATGCGTTAGAAGTTGCAGGCCTAGTTTACAAGTAAATTCTATGCATGTTTAAATGTTCGATGAATTGTACGTTGCATTTCGTAGAATAGCTTCTTTCCAGCAGTTTAATAAGTATTTCCCAAAGGAAATTTTAGTATCTTCGTGTTACTTTCGGATGACCATGGTGACTGTGTCCAAAAGTGGGGTGAATTTTGCACTGTTTCCTGTATCAGTAAACTACGCGTACATGTATTGGTTCGCTTCTTCCGATAACGTTTTCACGTATTGCTTCTGGCAGAAGAGTCAGAGAAATAGCAGCGACAGCAAACGACGGAACCTTCCGAGGGATTACAAGGCGGACACATGGAGCGGAACCTAGTCGTTCTCGTGTAGGCATGCACGTATAGCGAAAGGAAGACAAACGATGTGTCACCGGAACTGAAGTAAAAGGGATTAGTCTCGGGATGATAAACGACCGACGAAAAACCGCGGGATGTGTCAAACAGTATGCGCATTGCGGAAGGGCAGAAGGCAATTCGACTCGCAAGGGCGGAAGGGAAAGGGGTCGGTAGTAATGAGGGAGGCATGCCAACGAAGGATATCTCCACTGAAAGCTCAGGAAGGTTTCCAGTAATTAGTCAAGTTTTCCTGTGCGCGAACGGCCATGTCCGGCACCGTATCGGTTTATTTATGGTCTCTGGGATACGTGTAAACATGAAAGTAGATGCAGAAGGGAAGTCCTGTTCGTTTTTACGCATACTTGTTCACTCACCTCCGCTTCATTTCGTTCGATTCATCTATTCCTCATTATAAATGCGTCACCTTAAACTAATTGCTCGTGATATTTTATAAGCTTGTGCGTAAAACTAATGTTTGGAATTCAGTCGAATATAACCCGTAAGTGGATTATTGGTGCCGTAGCGACTCTGTGCAACTTCAAACTAATAATTGTTTAACACCTGTTGATATAATTGTTTGAAGATTTACATAATCTTCTATTATCTCATTATGCTTCTAATGCTGTAAGGAAAATTGATGTCTATTTTGTCGATTCGGTAAAAATTAAACAGTTATGAATTTGAAGTTCCACAGGGCCGCTACGGCCCTAATAATCCACTTAAGGGTTAATTATCGGAAGGAGTCTCGAACGTTCGGTCGCTGTTTAATCGTTGAAATTCGCTAGAAACCGTTGACGCGGCGTGATTTCGACCCAATAGGATTCATGTTGTCATCCAATATATCTTCGAACAAAGGTGGATCTAATAACGGAGTAATTAGCGCGCGCGAAAGTGCTTTGATTAGTTCGCACCGGCTATTATTCGGCTTCGTAAGAAACATTGCCGTCACGGTATGAGAGCGCGACGTCAACGGTTTCTGAAAAATTATTAAATTTTTCTTACTGTAACGTCAGTATACGTCGAACATGTAAAGTTGTAGATAACTAATTTAAATTCAGCCAAAGCATATGAATGTTAGGGTGACCGTATAACACATTTGAGTAAATGCAAACAAGCATGTATAAAGTAAACGCACATAGTTGCTCCGCAACCAGAATGTTTAAAATAACTGGTAAACGGTAAATTCTCGATATAGTTTGTATGTCAGACACCCTCAGTTTTATCCTTCCGTTCAAGCAACACAAATGCGCCCTACTGTTTGACGATGATTTCTTTCCCTTTTAGTCATGGCAATCGATTATCACGGTGAATATTTACGTTCAAGTCGAGTGACGAGCTATTGTGAACCATTGTGCTCCTAGCCCGAAATTAATTCTATTGTACACACAATTCGAAATAGCTGTAATGCGCATGAAAGAGTTTGGAGTACGAATCGATTTGAATGAAATAGGAAACGGAAAATCCATGGCGGTACCATACAGCGACATTGCTTAATCGCATGAAAAACTGCACCCCGGGTAGCTAACAAGTTTTTAATTTCTTTGTTCTACATGTGTGCCCTGGTATATTTTAACGTCCCTACACATTATACCGATGAATTTTCGACAAAAATCGTTGGTATTACGTATAAATAAATTTTAATCGCTGTGTTAATCGTTTTGTAAGCAGCGGTAGAATGAAATCAACTAGGGTAACTTAAATATTTATTAAATTTTATCTATCTATTTATTAGATTTTATTTTCAATATAAGCGACATTAAAAAACATTGGTTTTTATTTAAATCAATACTTAAAACTGATAATTACAATGATTGAACACGAGTGCGATAGTTATTGAATACGAATGTGACAGTAGTTGAACGGTGTAATATTAATGCTGTTAATCGATAGTTTCAAGTTTAATATTTGTATTAGCTTCTCAATATTTAAATTTGTATTTAATAAAACAATTTTATCGATGAGAATCTTTTTGTCTGGATGCTAGTCTTTACAATATTTAATTGTATTCTTCGGAATTCTGTACACCATGGCTGCTTCAATAATAATGGAAACTCGTGAACCTGAAATCACCGACTTGTATAAAACTTCATGGGAATGTTGAGTTGTTTATGACATGAACAATGGTTTATTGTATGTATATAAAATCGTCCTTGAAGGTGGTCAAATCAACCCTTAATGCCTAAAATATGTATCTATGTATAAATTTTAAATGATAAGAAATATAAAAGAGTGCAAATAGAAGTTAAACGGTATTATGAGATGTACAAAACGGAGTTTAACAAAATTTGAGTCTTTCGAAAAGACATTTTGACATCTAAATTTTTAACTTTTATTCAGACTTTTCTACCTCATTTCATATTTTATTGTAGTTCTAGAGTTATATGTAAAACAGATTAAAACATCTGTGACAAATAGCAATGATAATAGATTCTCCTCTTATACATTAAGGGTTGATTTCACAGTTATCAGGGGCCATTGTGCACAAAGAAAATATGACTTATTTATGTTTCAAATGATTCTACATTTTCATAAAATTTCTGAGATCAGTGATTTCGGGTTTACGAAGTTCTCTTGTAAGTTTTATTCTTCTACGGATAGCATTTACTGCTACCTGAAATCTGTCTGGCTTATTTTTTACTCAATTATCTTCAAATTTCCGTATAAAAGAAATATAATTCAATAGATCAATTGAGTAATTGTAATTTATTAACACGTTCCCTGCCACAGTAGAAAATTCCGCAACTACACAGGCATGCGAAAATGGCTATTTATTATTATACGTAGTGCATTGTACAAATATTTATCTATTTGATATTACACTTTCCATTTCTACTATCATTTTAAGGAGAATTTTACACAAAATTTCGTAAGGGTTGGTAATTACGTGATCAAATTAAATCGATGTGAAAACGGTACACGTGGCAGGCAACGTGTTAATAACTGTTATTTAGATTTTATGCGAAGTATGTATGTGTGTACAATCACTGTACAAAACACATTTTTGCGATCATAATAATTGAACAATGCATAAACAATTAACTTAAAATAATACGCTAACATATGAAGGGTAAGTAAACAAAAGAATATTATATGTACTCATTTGCTTTCACTTAAGAATATAAATAGTTAAGCAGTACCTGTAATTCCTTATATTTCAGGCAGACTTTGCAAGTTATAATATTTGTTCTATTACAAATACTCAGATACGAACCACACGTTGGTTAAGTATTGACAACAGAATGTTGTCGAAACATGCTTTGGAAATAGGCAGCAAAGTTTTCAGTGAAAAGTTGGTATTAATTTTGTTGTGTTTCAGTACGAAAAAGAATACAGATTGCATCGAATACTCTACAAGAATAATACTAGAAAAAAATTATCTTTACAACGTTTCGTCCTTTGAGACCACATAAATTGTACATGATACATTTCCCAGAACATCTCTATTTGCGTAGATAATTCGATGGGACATCCTGTTTTTGATACAACAATAAATAAGCAACGCAGGCCAAAACTAATTAAACATTCTTTACCACACATTTTTATCTATGCAAAGTTTTATTTGTACACGATAAAAATGCGGTTGGATTATAAGTTTGCGGAGAGAAGTTAGCAAGGTTCGAATAAAAAGAATCAAGAAAAGGTAAAACTGCAATATACTATTCCCAAGATGCTGGGCTGGAGGATCGGTGGAGACTTTTCACACTTTTATTTATCAGTCAGTGCTCTACTAACGTGTAAAGTTTAACCCTGGTGTGGGGAAGATTACCGGCGGCAACATAAACCGATATCGACAACATAAAGGTGCACTGTCGATATTAGATATCAGGCATCCACCTTAACATTCATCCGCCATTGAGTATCCCGCCGAGAGCTATCAGACTGATAGAATATGTTCAGCGGTACTTCGCGACGCTATCCCCATCTGCATTGACATACTCTTCTACACCATTACCATATGTTTACCGCTATATTTAAGGTAGCTGTTATCGCGAGTTTTATATATAATGTACGTAAAAAGAATTCATTCGTAAAATAAATTTTGTGAAACAAACGCTTGGAAGATGTTGTCTAAAAAATAACTATAAATATCAAAACAGATAAATTAAGATACTCAAATTTTATAAAGAAATATTCACATTGGCTATGCAAAATACCGCGCTCATGTCGACAACTATACATACTTAATGTTAGTAGGTAGTAACACAGTTCATTGCTGTTTCAAGAGGTTTTTTAATGTTCCCCAGGTATATTATTGCACAGCAGCGTGACAAATCTGGATTAGAACGTTGGAATGATGGAACATTTGAATAAAGGCTATACCGATATTCAAGATTCTGCTGTATATTTACATATTTACGATGATGCCACATTTCACTAACAAGAGCCATTACATTGTCTATGGTTTTTTTAAGCGCAACATAGCAATCTATACCCATAATTTTTCTGTTCATTATAATAAGTACCTGCTGATGAAAAAATGGTGAAGGCTCAAGAAGGGCCGGTGAAAATAAAAATTGAAAATAACAGGACTCGTGCAAACGTGCAATCATGCAGCGTCGAACCATAACGAAGATTCTCGGAAATGATCACAGATTTCAGAGCCGTGTGATCAGCTAGCTCGAAGACAAGCATTACACTAATGATGACCTCCATTATCCTTAAATTATAGAATTATGATACTGCTGTGATAAATTATTCATCCTGCCGTAACAATTCTTCAGTTCGTAACCTACCTTTCACGAGTGTAATGGGATTTTAAGGAATCTTACAAAAATACCGATTTTTGATTATTGTAGGTATACGTGAAGTCCCGTGATCCATTAGATTAATAAAATTTCTAACACATTTGTTTAAAAAGTTCTTCTACCAGTTTAAGCGAGTGTTACGTGTTTGTACGACTTTAAAGACCATTGTATACCACGTTTCTAGAAAAATATTCCAAATATAAAAAATTTATAGACGCTATTATGTTGGACATAGAAAGCAGGAAAACTTTTTCCTCTTTCATCTTTTTCTAATACTTACCATTTACGAGAAAAACGCTGGCTAGTAATAGCGTGTACGCGCTGTAAAATGTAACAAAGTTTTGAAAAACACCACAGTTTCCGGATTTTAACCCCATCCAGCATTTGTGGGGAGCTCAAAATTTAGTTAAAATATTATGAAATAATAAATAAAGTACATACTACAATTAAAATTCAAGACATACTCAAATATATCGTGGAATCAGTGTAAGTAAAACTATTTATATAAAAAAAATGTATAAGCGGTTATAAATGCAAAAGGTTATGCAACAAGATACTAGTTTTATGAAAAGGGTAATTTTATTATGTGCGGTTAATTTTGTATGTGTATATAAAATACATGTTCTCTTTTTATGTTGTTTAATAAAAGTGTATGAGTATATTACTTATGTGTCCTTTTGTTATGAATTGATAGTGCGATATATACATTATGTGTACATAATATTTGTTCAAACAAAATTACTGCTTTCTTTTAATTATTTTTAGTAAACACATTCCTTGCCTTACGCGTACACTTAATTTAGTGAGTAGCTGCATAAAGCAGGATCGAATTTAAGTCATTTAATGAAAAAGCAAGCCAGGAGAATATTTGAGACGCGATAAGACGGCAGCAAAGTCGAAAGATTCAAGATTGTTGTATCACATGAATGTATTAGGATGCAAAGAAAATAGGTACTCACCCCGCGAATAATTCTCACGTGTAGTGCAAGGGCTACCTCAGATGACAGGCTAGGGAGAAGGTATGGCTGCTATTTAACATTCCGCCTCATTTCCTGCCGTCTCTGCCGCCCCGTCTCCTCCTATTTCTCCTTCTTCGTTCCGGAGGAAACGTTCACGCTCGATGCGAAAATTGCCTCGCCAAGAATTATCGGCTGTATATTACTCGTCTCACTAACCTGACCTCTCTGTCCCACCGTTACTCATGCAAATGATTGTGAGAAAGTCACGAGCTCCGAATGCTACCTACGGCCGAGCACCTGCCATTTACTCACTGTTCCGGAATTCGAGAAACAAACGGAAAAGTATCTCGAGAAGGTGACTCTCAACATCGGGCATGGATTGGCGTGTATTTACATTTTATTGCGCGCACCAAGACAGACTGCTTCCCCTTCAGGTCACTATTCGTTTTTTCTTTGTTCCGAGCATTCTTTCGTTGTATTACAACCCACTTTTCGATTAAAAGTATCCTTCTTGTTCCAGAAGACAATGTATATGTACATTAACACTTTAATGGCCGCACGTCTACGCAGTTAAACTTCGCTAGGGGCCGGCAATATAAATTTATGGCTTAAAAATTATATTATATGTATTATGTTATCCGTCTATAACAATTAGAGAAATCATCACACAGAGAGTGTGTTACCGGCCAATAACCGTCGGCGGTAGCATCACACACATGTTGTGTGAGCGGCCATTAAAGTGTTAATACAGAATGCTACAACTTACATGTAATTTACTGAACTGATATCGATCAGCTATAGAAAAGTGGAGGACCACGCGAATCTTTGTAATTTCATTCGATTTTTATTCAGTTTATCTTGAAGATTAATATTGAAATGCGTTACCAATCATTAATATATGTATTCTACTTGTTTCGATAGTCACATACTGAAAAATTAACACATCATAATATAGTATTTCCAGTATAAATACTGTACGGATAGAAGCGTGCAGCATAAACATTCAGGGAGAGTGCATCGTTCTCAGGGTAGCTCATTTGTCATTTCTAAATAACAAGTTTGTAAAATTTCCATCATGGATGATGAAAAATTAATTGAAAATGTGAGGAAATATCCAGAAATATATGATTTATCTCACGCATGACATGTGAATGCAAACGGTAGAGAAAAAACATTGTTCTTTCATATCGAAATTCATTTTCTGCGACGACGTCAGATCTACTGACGGATTCATCACTGAAGGCGATCGATACGGGCATGTGTGAGAGCAGGAGTCACTGACGGTACGAATACGATACAGTTATGGTAACGAAATACGGTGAATAATCATCCGCATCGTGAATGAAGACCTTTGTGGTACATTTCAAATACATCATCTCTTTCCAAATTAATGCCACCTTCTGCTTTTCAATCGGAACCAAAATTGAGACAACAGTCCATACATACATACGTAAACGCGTGCATCATATAAAAAACACGCAATAAACAACATTTTTTTAAAATTCCTGGAAGCTACAAGGTATTTGTATCTAAATCCTTTCCTTTGGCTGCAATAAAATTTGGTATTGCAAAATTGTTAGATAAATCAAAAACGGTTCTAGCGAATGAAGAAAGCGCGATCGACCATGGGGCGTCTTAAACCTTTTTGCATTAACAGTAAGTGTCCCTTGTCCTACCAAGAAAAAAGGGCAGAAACTACGAGGGCGTAATAAAGGAAGGAAGAGAAAAAGAATGTTGTCTACTGAGCTAAATTGAATTTTTTTCAATTCATTCCACTTCCCACAAGCGAGACGTTCAAACTCGATGAGTATCTGTGCACGACAGCGGTACTTATTCGCAGTAAATTCTCATTATTTTTAAATTGGAAATGCGAAGTGCACCGGGCGGGTGTGGCTGAGAGCACCTTTACCACCGGAGAATAAAAAACATCAGCCGCGTATTACTCCAGACCGATGTCTAACGGCAGCAAAACCACAGAAAATAATTTAATTACGTGGTTATTACAAAAGATAGTTATATCAGTCTTAGTTAGAACGAAAACTTGCTGGATTAGCTATTGGACACAGAATATGTTATACCGTTAAATACGTTTTACAGTGTAAGCAACCTCAAGAAATTACAGCTTAACGGTCCGATACAAACATCAACATTTATGACAAACAAATTCCAAACAGCAATATCTTCAGATTTAGATTAGAGAATACAAAATAAAGGGAAACAGTTACATGACGACATAAGTAATTAAATTGTACTTACTTTTCCTACGTACGTATCTGTGTTCAACAACTAATTATACTCAATAAGTCAGGGTTAATATATTTGATCAAAGTATGAACAAATTCAAATGTTAATTCTATAAATCACTGCTTATTTCATGATGGTGTTAATAGTAATGTGGCAGTTCGCTTACCACCCCGCCCTTACCTAAAACGGAAATTATATTTTTCTCTTCGGAAGCATTCATTTTCCCTGACTTTCTCTTTTTCAAGATTTTAACTACTTCCTATCCAACCTTGCTTCTATGTGTTTTCTCAAAGTGTCGTACAAACCTGGTGAACGTCACCTCGCCCATTTGGCAACCAGACCTGTGCCGACCCGCGCACTTCTGAGCATTTTACTTTTGCCATTCGATCTTTGATCTTTTCGATTCTATACTTCTTTTACTCTCTCTAACTCTATCCCTTTCTTCCAGTCCGGAAGAACACTATAAAACTCAGAAAGAATAATTGTTTTCGGTCAGTCTGTCAGACTATCCGTACTGGCGTTTGTCTCGAGTGTTCCGCGTAGATTTCTATATACATAGACTAATTTGAAATTTATATATTACTGCGAGTTTCTTATTGTTATAACTGTTATAGGGATAATCGTTCTTGTTACATAATAACAAATAGAATGTGTGTGAAACAATAATGTTCGAACTCATCTCATCCCTCAGAAATATACGAAATATACTACCATAATAGCGTGCGTGAGCAGCAAAAATATAGTTGTACTATTACAAGTGTTACTAGAATTGCTACAATTGCTGCAATAATGAATACCGAAAATACATAAAAATATACGTTTACATTAGAAGATCGATACGTCCAATTTTGATATATGCACTCGAACTTGGTGCATTGCGTTTTGTTGATAATCGGTAGAGTTAATATAGACAAATGATGTATTAAACAACAGCTGAAAAAGTGAGCAATACTCTCACAAGAGGAGATCACGACCCGTACGAACAATGTTTGAATGAAAGCGCATTCACATGTACGGAACGAGTATAAACGAATTACAGAAAATTAATAGTTTGTAGTGAACTATTTTGGTAAAAATGGCTGTACATATTCAAATTTTTTGCTAGCAACTAAAATCTAACGTGGTTTGAATCCACATTTCATATATTTTTTATTTTCAAACATTTTTCATACTTCATCTGACTCCCTGTTTCTATTCATATTCAGTTTTTTTATAAAAGTGTCCTTTACATTACTTTCAGACAGTACAGAATCACCAAACTTATTTATACGATTACTTATACCTATACGATTTTCCAAAAATAGCGGAACCCACGACTATATTCTACGGACAATGCCCACCACACAAATTTCAAGACGTCATTTAATGATACAAAAACTGTTTTGCAGCGAGAATTTATACGTACAAAAAAAATACAATACAGGCATTAAAATAAAAGACAACTCTGGTTTTAATTGTTATATATTTGTAATTACTGTGAAACAAAAGAATAAAAAGAAGATTTTTGGACTCGAGTAAATATTTACCCTTTCACTGTTTAGTCAATAATATATACGACCAAGACAGAAGACACTGAAATGCTAATAATCAATATACTACATTGGACGTGCCATGTCATCTGTGTTAACAATAAGTCCTGCTTCAACAAGACATCTGTTTCAGGTTTCTGCCGTCTGTTTGCTCTCTACTAATACGTATCAATTTAGAATTCAATCGAACTTAAGGTTTCTTATAAAATGGCATCGTTTAATGTTTCACGAGACACATATAATCAATAAAAAAAAACGAATAAACTGTGACCAACCACCGGCTGGTGGTCACCAACACCAACAAACTACACAACAAACTTAACAGAAAATGTATGCTTGTGTCACACGGCCGGAGGGTTTGCGGCCCTTTTACCATTTTCGTGTTACATTCAACGTTACCGATTCAGTCTGAAATAAGATTTCACTGCTACGATAGATTCCTTCAATTTCTGGCGTCCCTGTTGCAGATACGAAGATTTGACCTGCACCATCTTAAAGCTGGGGAAATTCTACATCAGACAGGTACCCTGGTACCCATCTCCCTCCGCTTCCAGAGACGAGACACAACGAGGTGTTGGACAAGTGTCGATTTCGGAAATTTTCTAGGTTGGTGTTCCCCCTCAGTTTTCTTCAATTTCTGGCGCCCCTGTCGCAGATACGAAGATTTGACCTGCACCATCTTAAAGCTGGGGAAATTCTACATCAGACAGGTACCCTGGTACCCATCTCCCTCCGCTTCCAGAGACGAGACACAACGAGGTGTTGGACAAGTGTCGATTTCGGAAATTTTCTAGGTTGGTGTTCCCCCTCAGTTTTCTTCAATTTCTGGCGCCCCTGTCGCAGATACGAAGATTTGACCTGCACCATCTTAAAGTTGGGGAAATTCTACATCAAACAGGTACCCTGGTACCCATCTCCCTCCGCTTCCAGAGACGAGACACAACGAGGTGTTGGACAAGTGTCGATTTCGGAAATTTTCTAGGTTGGTGTTCCCCCTCAGTTTTCTTCAATTTCTGGCGCCCCAGTCGCAGATACGAAGATTTGACCTGCACCATCTTAAAGTTGGGGAAATTCTACATCAAACAGGTACCCTGGTACCCATCTCCCTCCGCTTCCAGAGACGAGACACAACGAGGTGTTGGACAAGTGTCGATTTCGGAAATTTTCTAGGTTGGTGTTCCCCCTCAGTTTTCTTCAATTTCTGGCGCCCCTGTCGCAGATACGAAGATTTGACCTGCACCATCTTAAAGTTGGGGAAATTCTACATCAAACAGGTACCCTGGTACCCATCTCCCTCCGCTTCCAGAGACGAGACACAACGAGGTGTTGGACAAGTGTCGATTTCGGAAATTTTCTAGGTTGGTGTTCCCCCTCAGTTTTCTTCAATTTCTGGCGCCCCTGTCGCAGATACGAAGATTTGACCTGCACCATCTTAAAGCTGGGGAAATTCTACATCAGACAGGTACCCTGGTACCCATCTCCCTCCGCTTCCAGAGACGAGACACAACGAGGTGTTGGACAAGTGTCGATTTCGGAAATTTTCTAGGTTGGTGTTCCCCCTCAGTTTTCTTCAATTTCTGGCGCCCCTGTCGCAGATACGAAGATTTGACCTGCACCATCTTAAAGTTGGGGAAATTCTACATCAAACAGGTACCCTGGTACCCATCTCCCTCCGCTTCCAGAGACGAGACACAACGAGGTGTTGGACAAGTGTCGATTTCGGAAATTTTCTAGGTTGGTGTTCCCCCTCAGTTTTCTTCAATTTCTGGCGCCCCTGTCGCAGATACGAAGATTTGACCTGCACCATCTTAAAGTTGGGGAAATTCTACATCAAACAGGTACCCTGGTACCCATCTCCCTCCGCTTCCAGAGACGAGACACAACGAGGTGTTGGACAAGTGTCGATTTCGGAAATTTTCTAGGTTGGTGTTCCCCCTCAGTTTTCTTCAATTTCTGGCGCCCCTGTCGCAGATACGAAGATTTGACCTGTACCATCTTAAAGCTGGGGAAATTCTGCATCAGATAGGTACCCTGGTACCCATCTCCCTCCGCTTCCAGAGACGAGACACAACGAGGTGTTGGACAAGTGTCGATTTCGGAAATTTTCTAGGTTGGTGTTCCCCCTCAGTTTTCTTCAATTTCTGGCGCCCCTGTCGCAGATACGAAGATTTGACCTGCACCATCTTAAAGTTGGGGAAATTCTACATCAAACAGGTACCCTGGTACCCATCTCCCTCCGCTTCCAGAGACGAGACACAACGAGGTGTTGGACAAGTGTCGATTTCGGAAATTTTCTAGGTTGGTGTTCCCCCTAAGTTTTCTTCAATTTCTGGCGCCCCTGTCGCAGATACGAAGATTTGACCTGTACCATCTTAAAGCTGGGGAAATTCTGCATCAGATAGGTACCCTGGTACCCATCTCCCTCCGCTTCCAGAGACGAGACACAACGAGGTGTTGGACAAGTGTCGATTTCGGAAATTTTCTAGGTTGGTGTTCCCCCTCAGTTTTCTTCAATTTCTGGCGCCCCTGTCGCAGATACGAAGATTTGACCTGCACCATCTTAAAGTTGGGGAAATTCTACATCAAACAGGTACCCTGGTACCCATCTCCCTCCGCTTCCAGAGACGAGACACAACGAGGTGTTGGACAAGTGTCGATTTCGGAAATTTTCTAGGTTGGTGTTCCCCCTAAGTTTTCTTCAATTTCTGGCACCCCTGTCGCAGATACGAAGATTTGACCTGCACCATCTTAAAGCTGGGGAAATTCTACATCAGACAGGTACCCTGGTACCCATCTCCCTCCGCTTCCAGAGACGAGACACAACGAGGTGTTGGACAAGTGTCGATTTCGGAAATTTTCTAGGTTGGTGTTCCCCCTCAGTTTTCTTCAATTTCTGGCGCCCCTGTCGCAGATACGAAGATTTGACCTGCACCATCTTAAAGTTGGGGAAATTCTACATCAAACAGGTACCCTGGTACCCATCTCCCTCCGCTTCCAGAGACGAGACACAACGAGGTGTTGGACAAGTGTCGATTTCGGAAATTTTCTAGGTTGGTGTTCCCCCTCAGTTTTCTTCAATTTCTGGCGCCCCTGTCGCAGATACGAAGATTTGACCTGCACCATCTTAAAGTTGGGGAAATTCTACATCAAACAGGTACCCTGGTACCCATCTCCCTCCGCTTCCAGAGACGAGACACAACGAGGTGTTGGACAAGTGTCGATTTCGGAAATTTTCTAGGTTGGTGTTCCCCCTAAGTTTTCTTCAATTTCTGGCGCCCCTGTCGCAGATACGAAGATTTGACCTGTACCATCTTAAAGCTGGGGAAATTCTGCATCAGATAGGTACCCTGGTACCCATCTCCCTCCGCTTCCAGAGACGAGACACAACGAGGTGTTGGACAAGTGTCGATTTCGGAAATTTTCTAGGTTGGTGTTCCCCCTCAGTTTTCTTCAATTTCTGGCGCCCCTGTCGCAGATACGAAGATTTGACCTGTACCATCTTAAAGCTGGGGAAATTCTGCATCAGATAGGTACCCTGGTACCCATCTCCCTCCGCTTCCAGAGACGAGACACAACGAGGTGTTGGACAAGTGTCGATTTCGGAAATTTTCTAGGTTGGTGTTCCCCCTCAGTTTTCTTCAATTTCTGGCGCCCCTGTCGCAGATACGAAGATTTGACCTGTACCATCTTAAAGCTGGGGAAATTCTACATCAAACAGGTACCCTGGTACCCATCTCCCTCCGCTTCCAGAGACGAGACACAACGAGGTGTTGGACAAGTGTCGATTTCGGAAATTTTCTAGGTTGGTGTTCCCCCTCAGTTTTCTTCAATTTCTGGCGCCCCTGTCGCAGATACGAAGATTTGACCTGCACCATCTTAAAGTTGGGGAAATTCTACATCAAACAGGTACCCTGGTACCCATCTCCCTCCGCTTCCAGAGACGAGACACAACGAGGTGTTGGACAAGTGTCGATTTCGGAAATTTTCTAGGTTGGTGTTCCCCCTCAGTTTTCTTCAATTTCTGGCGCCCCTGTCGCAGATACGAAGATTTGACCTGTACCATCTTAAAGCTGGGGAAATTCTGCATCAGATAGGTACCCTGGTACCCATCTCCCTCCGCTTCCAGAGACGAGACACAACGAGGTGTTGGACAAGTGTCGATTTCGGAAATTTTCTAGGTTGGTGTTCCCCCTAAGTTTTCTTCAATTTCTGGCGCCCCTGTCGCAGATACGAAGATTTGACCTGTACCATCTTAAAGCTGGGGAAATTCTACATCAAACAGGTACCCTGGTACCCATCTCCCTCCGCTTCCAGAGACGAGACACAACGAGGTGTTGGACAAGTGTCGATTTCGGAAATTTTCTAGGTTGGTGTTCCCCCTAAGTTTTCTTCAATTTCTGGCACCCCTGTCGCAGATACGAAGATTTGACCTGCACCATCTTAAAGCTGGGGAAATTCTACATCAGACAGGTACCCTGGTACCCATCTCCCTCCGCTTCCAGAGACGAGACACAACGAGGTGTTGGACAAGTGTCGATTTCGGAAATTTTCTAGGTTGGTGTTCCCCCTCAGTTTTCTTCAATTTCTGGCGCCCCTGTCGCAGATACGAAGATTTGACCTGCACCATCTTAAAGTTGGGGAAATTCTACATCAAACAGGTACCCTGGTACCCATCTCCCTCCGCTTCCAGAGACGAGACACAACGAGGTGTTGGACAAGTGTCGATTTCGGAAATTTTCTAGGTTGGTGTTCCCCCTCAGTTTTCTTCAATTTCTGGCGCCCCTGTCGCAGATACGAAGATTTGACCTGCACCATCTTAAAGTTGGGGAAATTCTACATCAAACAGGTACCCTGGTACCCATCTCCCTCCGCTTCCAGAGACGAGACACAACGAGGTGTTGGACAAGTGTCGATTTCGGAAATTTTCTAGGTTGGTGTTCCCCCTAAGTTTTCTTCAATTTCTGGCGCCCCTGTCGCAGATACGAAGATTTGACCTGTACCATCTTAAAGCTGGGGAAATTCTGCATCAGAAAGGTACCCTGGTACCCATCTCCCTCCGCTTCCAGAGACGAGACACAACGAGGTGTTGGACAAGTGTCGATTTCGGAAATTTTCTAGGTTGGTGTTCCCCCTCAGTTTTCTTCAATTTCTGGCGCCCCTGTCGCAGATACGAAGATTTGACCTGTACCATCTTAAAGCTGGGGAAATTCTGCATCAGATAGGTACCCTGGTACCCATCTCCCTCCGCTTCCAGAGACGAGACACAACGAGGTGTTGGACAAGTGTCGATTTCGGAAATTTTCTAGGTTGGTGTTCCCCCTCAGTTTTCTTCAATTTCTGGCGCCCCTGTCGCAGATACGAAGATTTGACCTGCACCATCTTAAAGTTGGGGAAATTCTACATCAAACAGGTACCCTGGTACCCATCTCCCTCCGCTTCCAGAGACGAGACACAACGAGGTGTTGGACAAGTGTCGATTTCGGAAATTTTCTAGGTTGGTGTTCCCCCTAAGTTTTCTTCAATTTCTGGCACCCCTGTCGCAGATACGAAGATTTGACCTGCACCATCTTAAAGCTGGGGAAATTCTACATCAGACAGGTACCCTGGTACCCATCTCCCTCCGCTTCCAGAGACGAGACACAACGAGGTGTTGGACAAGTGTCGATTTCGGAAATTTTCTAGGTTGGTGTTCCCCCTCAGTTTTCTTCAATTTCTGGCGCCCCTGTCGCAGATACGAAGATTTGACCTGCACCATCTTAAAGTTGGGGAAATTCTACATCAAACAGGTACCCTGGTACCCATCTCCCTCCGCTTCCAGAGACGAGACACAACGAGGTGTTGGACAAGTGTCGATTTCGGAAATTTTCTAGGTTGGTGTTCCCCCTCAGTTTTCTTCAATTTCTGGCGCCCCAGTCGCAGATACGAAGATTTGACCTGCACCATCTTAAAGTTGGGGAAATTCTACATCAAACAGGTACCCTGGTACCCATCTCCCTCCGCTTCCAGAGACGAGACACAACGAGGTGTTGGACAAGTGTCGATTTCGGAAATTTTCTAGGTTGGTGTTCCCCCTAAGTTTTCTTCAATTTCTGGCACCCCTGTCGCAGATACGAAGATTTGACCTGCACCATCTTAAAGCTGGGGAAATTCTACATCAGACAGGTACCCTGGTACCCATCTCCCTCCGCTTCCAGAGACGAGACACAACGAGGTGTTGGACAAGTGTCGATTTCGGAAATTTTCTAGGTTGGTGTTCCCCCTCAGTTTTCTTCAATTTCTGGCGCCCCTGTCGCAGATACGAAGATTTGACCTGCACCATCTTAAAGTTGGGGAAATTCTACATCAAACAGGTACCCTGGTACCCATCTCCCTCCGCTTCCAGAGACGAGACACAACGAGGTGTTGGACAAGTGTCGATTTCGGAAATTTTCTAGGTTGGTGTTCCCCCTCAGTTTTCTTCAATTTCTGGCGCCCCAGTCGCAGATACGAAGATTTGACCTGCACCATCTTAAAGTTGGGGAAATTCTACATCAAACAGGTACCCTGGTACCCATCTCCCTCCGCTTCCAGAGACGAGACACAACGAGGTGTTGGACAAGTGTCGATTTCGGAAATTTTCTAGGTTGGTGTTCCCCCTAAGTTTTCTTCAATTTCTGGCGCCCCTGTCGCAGATACGAAGATTTGACCTGCACCATCTTAAAGCTGGGGAAATTCTACATCAGACAGGTACCCTGGTACCCATCTCCCTCCGCTTCCAGAGACGAGACACAACGAGGTGTTGGACAAGTGTCGATTTCGGAAATTTTCTAGGTTGGTGTTCCCCCTCAGTTTTCTTCAATTTCTGGCGCCCCTGTCGCAGATACGAAGATTTGACCTGCACCATCTTAAAGTTGGGGAAATTCTACATCAGACAGGTACCCTGGTACCCATCTCCCTCCGCTTCCAGAGACGAGACACAACGAGGTGTTGGACAAGTGTCGATTTCGGAAATTTTCTAGGTTGGTGTTCCCCCTCAGTTTTCTTCAATTTCTGGCGCCCCAGTCGCAGATACGAAGATTTGACCTGCACCATCTTAAAGTTGGGGAAATTCTACATCAAACAGGTACCCTGGTACCCATCTCCCTCCGCTTCCAGAGACGAGACACAACGAGGTGTTGGACAAGTGTCGATTTCGGAAATTTTCTAGGTTGGTGTTCCCCCTAAGTTTTCTTCAATTTCTGGCACCCCTGTCGCAGATACGAAGATTTGACCTGCACCATCTTAAAGCTGGGGAAATTCTACATCAGACAGGTACCCTGGTACCCATCTCCCTCCGCTTCCAGAGACGAGACACAACGAGGTGTTGGACAAGTGTCGATTTCGGAAATTTTCTAGGTTGGTGTTCCCCCTCAGTTTTCTTCAATTTCTGGCGCCCCTGTCGCAGATACGAAGATTTGACCTGCACCATCTTAAAGTTGGGGAAATTCTACATCAAACAGGTACCCTGGTACCCATCTCCCTCCGCTTCCAGAGACGAGACACAACGAGGTGTTGGACAAGTGTCGATTTCGGAAATTTTCTAGGTTGGTGTTCCCCCTCAGTTTTCTTCAATTTCTGGCGCCCCTGTCGCAGATACGAAGATTTGACCTGCACCATCTTAAAGTTGGGGAAATTCTACATCAAACAGGTACCCTGGTACCCATCTCCCTCCGCTTCCAGAGACGAGACACAACGAGGTGTTGGACAAGTGTCGATTTCGGAAATTTTCTAGGTTGGTGTTCCCCCTAAGTTTTCTTCAATTTCTGGCGCCCCTGTCGCAGATACGAAGATTTGACCTGTACCATCTTAAAGCTGGGGAAATTCTGCATCAGATAGGTACCCTGGTACCCATCTCCCTCCGCTTCCAGAGACGAGACACAACGAGGTGTTGGACAAGTGTCGATTTCGGAAATTTTCTAGGTTGGTGTTCCCCCTCAGTTTTCTTCAATTTCTGGCGCCCCTGTCGCAGATACGAAGATTTGACCTGTACCATCTTAAAGCTGGGGAAATTCTGCATCAGATAGGTACCCTGGTACCCGTCTCTCTCCGTTTCCAGACACGAGACACAACGAGGTGTTGGACAAGTGTCGATTTCGGAAATTTTCTAGGTTGGTGTTCCCCCTCAGTTTTCTTCAATTTCTGGCGCCCCTGTCGCAGATACGAAGATTTGACCTGCACCATCTTAAAGTTGGGGAAATTCTACATCAAACAGGTACCCTGGTACCCATCTCCCTCCGCTTCCAGAGACGAGACACAACGAGGTGTTGGACAAGTGTCGATTTCGGAAATTTTCTAGGTTGGTGTTCCCCCTAAGTTTTCTTCAATTTCTGGCGCCCCTGTCGCAGATACGAAGATTTGACCTGTACCATCTTAAAGCTGGGGAAATTCTGCATCAGATAGGTACCCTGGTACCCATCTCCCTCCGCTTCCAGAGACGAGACACAACGAGGTGTTGGACAAGTGTCGATTTCGGAAATTTTCTAGGTTGGTGTTCCCCCTCAGTTTTCTTCAATTTCTGGCGCCCCTGTCGCAGATACGAAGATTTGACCTGTACCATCTTAAAGCTGGGGAAATTCTGCATCAGATAGGTACCCTGGTACCCATCTCCCTCCGCTTCCAGAGACGAGACACAACGAGGTGTTGGACAAGTGTCGATTTCGGAAATTTTCTAGGTTGGTGTTCCCCCTCAGTTTTCTTCAATTTCTGGCGCCCCTGTCGCAGATACGAAGATTTGACCTGTACCATCTTAAAGCTGGGGAAATTCTGCATCAGATAGGTACCCTGGTACCCGTCTCTCTCCGTTTCCAGACACGAGACACAACGAGATGTTGGACAAGTGTCGATTTCGGAAATGTGTCTGGTTTGTTGCCGCCTTCAGTTCGCTTTAATTTCTATCGTCCCTGATGCGGTTAATTATGCCAAGGATTGACGAACTGCAATGGCTAGTCCGGAAATTGCGCTAACAAGAGTTTAAGTTTTTGGCGCGTATAGGACGGTATCGGCGTGCATGCTATGCGAGATGGCGGCACCAATCGTCCTTAGGATTACGGAAAGAAGTAGAACATTGTTACGGGAGGAGTAGTGGAAAAGGGACAAAACCGAGAATAATACGTTTACAGTTGCCAGGAGTAGGGCCGGACAGTGTGGCGCGCTTTGGAGGTTCGAAAGCAGAAACTGTGTGACGAATTAGTAAACGGCCGTTGGATCTATGAGCTGATTCGAGATATGGGCAGCTATCAAACTGATACAATGGCATGCTCAAAATACTGAGTAATGCTCGAGAGCATGAGGATGCAGAACAGACGGTTTATACTTCGAAAACAAAGACACTGATGATAAGACAAGACAAAGGACAGCAATTTGCATGTAGGGTCAGGTGTCTACAAATCAACGCAAATAAATGTAGAGCCGCGTACGGCTTTACAGAAAAATGCACAGGAAAAGAAAATAGATATATAGTGATAATTGCAGACCATAATAAAGAACTTGTAAGGAAAGACAATTGGCACACTGATAAAGAGCACGACGTGGCAATTAAAATTATGGATAACAACATTAATATAACCGATAGCAGTACAAGCCACGGAAAAGGTAATTAGAGGAGAACTCGTAATGAAACTGATTGCAGAGTTGGACCTACAAATTATAAATGATGGCAAAAGACCGATCTTCGTTAAAGGACAGAAGGAATCATACACAGATCACACGCTGTGCACGAGAGAAATGGTAATCAGAGTACGTAACTGGAAAGTTCTAGGCGAAGAAAACTTAAGCGATCATTTGAATATCACCTATGTTTATTGCAAGATCGCATAGAAGCCTAAACCACTATATCACTCAAATCCTAACGGGTCATGGAATATCTAAAAGTATTGTGAGGAGATAGATACTCCAGAGCACGTAATGACAAAGTGCGATCGCTGGCACTGTGAAAGACAGAGAATAGAAATGATAATAGGGGATAAATTAACCTGCTAAAATTTGGTACCAAACATGCTGTAGAATAAAGAGAAATGAGACTGTATAGGTGACATGATTACAAAAATGCTGAAAAGTAAAGAAGAAGGTGAACAAAACCTTAAAGATAGGATACTAGACGGCCAAACAGCAGAGAATGGCAAGGTGGGAGGCCTTGCAACTTACGGAAGCACGTCTTTGAATTTACAGATTATGGACATGAAGCCATAAAATTATTTCAACCTTTTTACTTAGAATTTTACTTATCGTGCTTACTTACCTTTTACTTTCATATCTCTGCCAATTTTACCGAGTAACTATGCATAAGTTTATATTTATTTATTTTTGACAAATAACATCGACCCTGAAGACATAAATCAATTCTTGAAGGACCGAAAGCTGAAGGTACAGTAGTAGGACACGACGAGAGTGTAATAAACAGGACTGAACAGGTCTATTACTATAGTAATAAGAACAGGGAAATGCTTATCCCGCGTGTGTACCTTTCGCTTGATGTTTGCTTGAAATTTGGTCAAAAATAAGCGTACACGTAACTACTTTTAAGACTATTTTGACATTTCGTGTTCACGATCTGATCGTTACTAATTTACTAACATCAGACACTGACTTCAAGCTTCAATTTGAACATGACTCTTTAGCTACAAGTACGGAAGTAAAAATAGAATATAACAGTCTTATCGATATATTAATAATATGATTATGTTAATATCATCAAGTTATCAACATTTTATCGATAAGTATATCCTTATATCCATTTCTATACGGAATCAAGCCTGACAATCAGTTCCTGATATTGTCTCAATGTATAAAATAAATATAACCAAAATTGGAAATTTAGAATAATTAAATTCACGATCGAGTGTAACTATCTGTGTATATTGATTGTACGTATTAAAGGTGTAGCACAAAAAGTTTATGAACATCACTGGATTAAAGTATTGCATCCATTTTCTAGCAGCATATAATTGAAGTGCGTATAATGCGCGAATGTAATGCAGTTTTATATAAACAGTAGACAGATCTAGTGTAAGTGAATTAAAATTAAAGTGTTAAAAATAAAATTCATTTTAAAAGTAAAGTTTTAAATTTAAAATACTGACGCCTTTCCATTGCTAAGATACTTCTATTTAAAATTATGGAAAATGTATCACGTAGAGTGGGAAGTATCAAATAATATGTGCCAATTAGCAAAACGACCGACCAAATTCACGCAAGGTAAAAACGTCAGAAAACCACAGACGATACAAAACTGTAGATTCTGCTAAATGACTGTAGTAGTCGATGCCAGTTAAATCACAAAATAGAACAACAGTATAAGTGATAAAATACTATGCCATCCGACCTAGCCAACTGCAATATTGGCGAGATGTAGAAAAACTTTTTCAAATGGGCGATGTGATTTATTTTCAAAAGTTTTAAATAATGTCCACAACATGACCATGATCCGAAAAATCTTCAAAGGTAACACTTGGTAAATAATAAATGAAATTGTAAATAATTAATGAAATTAAGATTGCGTGACGAATGTAGTTTTCATTTAATTCGATATATTCCGAAATATTTACACTTCCAAATGAAGTGATATACTGTTTGTTTTTAACAAGACATAAGCACTTTAGATGAGTAAAAGAATGTGCAGTTGTGTAGGTTTATAAAAGGTGAGCTTGCTGAAGAACGCGTGCAGAACGCAAAGAACTTGGAAGTACTTACAGTTGTATGATAGCTATTTGCTCATCCCAACCTCCAGTAGACATTCTTCTAAATACAGTAAATAGACATTTGCATTTTGTTAATATAAATGCTGGAAATACCACGTTTGGTTCAAACTCATTTATTAATCGGAGCCAAGATACAGTCTGTCCTCGAGGCAGTACTTTTACAATAACATCATATTATATATCTCTTGAAAAATAAGAATCGCATTAGATTATTAATAGTATAAATCGAGAGTATTAGATATTTCGCTGCATTTAAGGACAAAATTTCATTTACAATATTAGATGTACATATTCAGGCCACAGCATTGAAATAGGTTAGACACAATAAACAATAAATATTTGACAGAAAGGATGCAGCAAATGGGAGAGGTAGTAACAGTTCGTTTGAACGCACAAGAAGTTACATGTTCATTACAAAACAGTTCCCTACGTTTACGCCAAATATTTCGTATACCACCACATTGTTTCTACAAATAAATAAATTAACTCGCAAATTAACTTTTTCATTCATCCAAACATGTGACAACCTTTCTGTACTTTTATAAGAACTTTACAAATTAAATATTTTGTAGTGCGACATGATTACTCCTTTTAACAAAATCGTATTGTGTATGAAAATAATTTTATTAAAACTATTGTAATACTTTGCATTTTTCGTAGCATTAGAGTAAATTATACGAACGTAGACAAGGGTTAAATAGGAATTCTGATAAATAATTATCTTTATTTGTTTGTTATACTTTTCCTTATAGTTTCCAAAACATGGTCTTATTATAATAAATTATTTTCAAACACATCTCAATTTATTTGATATGATAAATAATCCAGAACCACCTAAACAGTAGTTTTTATACAACAAGTATTAGAATATGTTATATTATCAAACACTTAGATAATAGTGTATTTTTCTGTTCTTTGTTTGCAACTATTATACATTTAACTACTATTCTATTATTAGAGCAGTAAACAACATTTCGTCACTTTCACAAAAGATCCGAGAAGAACATTTTTATCTACGTTATGTACTGGTTCCCTCTCTTTTCTTATTAGCTATTAACATGTATCTCAGTATATCTTAATATAATTGTTACTTGACATTTTTAACTTCTGTCTCCATCGTATCAGAAAAACTTACGCACATAAAACGCATGGGCTTTGAAGATCACCGAGTACGACCATAAAAGCCATTGACAAAAGGGATGCGATGTACCGCAAATGAACAAAGATAAAATTAGTTCTCGGCTCTCTTGTGTTACTATATTACTACTCAGAAGTTGGAATTACTTTTTGTATGGATGTTACAATATTGGAACAAGTCCGGCCTGTTTCTTGTGGACCACTGTACTAATAATCCATAGTAAATACATCTCATGACAAAAGATATAGTGGCGGTTAGAAGTTCGCGAACGAATCTTTACCTCTGTATGTTGTCCGAGGAAAATTATACCAGGAAATCGACTCAACTCGAAGAAATTGCAATCTAATTAATTCTCTGCAAGACATTATAATTGTATGCATGTGATTTAGTACCATTAACATCAACTATACATTTATTGCTATGGAAGCAGTACGATGATTCAGAGCCTCAATAAATTCAAATGAACTTTTCATACATACATACATAAGTACGTACGTACATATACGTATATTATATATTGTCTTTACGTAATCTAATCTACGTGTAATCTTTAAAATTATATTATCTCCTGTATTTTCATCATTATATGTATATCATAAATTCAATTGAATTCATCACCGACGCTGACGTAGCATAACTTACAATACGTTATTATACAAACAGCTCTTCTTCATGTATAGTTCTTCCTACTGCATTTGTTTCTTTATATACACAGCATACCTAGGAATAACTACAATCAATAACAACCAATATTTAATTTATCAACGATATGATGGAACTATTCTTTTAGGATTATATGTTAAAATATAAGCCCTAAGTTCTAGCATCGTGGATAAATTATATATTTCATCGTGTTCAACGTTTATCCAACACACTACGGCCTCAATTAATTAATTACGCTTATTGTCAATACATTCGGAATAACGTCGCTGAATTTTTATTAACTTCAATTAGCGCTTTCTAGTTAGTCGGTCGAACAATGTTGTCTCGCTAGGTGCATCGGTAGTTATAGTTTTCTTCTCTTAACGAATAAAAAGCACGGACAAAGTATTCCATCAAAATGTTTCATCGTTATAGGACGTCCGAATGGATTAACGAGTGTTATCAATTCAAAGGCGAATTATTACATAATTGCATGTATTGACTCGCACGTAGATGAATCAATATTCTATTCTTGCCTATGCACTTACTTGGTTTTGTTTAATCTTATATAACTATAGCTCTAATAATTCATTGAACTGTAATCGCAGCCGTCCACTTCCGTTTTATCTACTGGTTCTCTACGTTACGCGGATACCGTCTGGTTGCTCGATCTATGTTATATACGTATAGGTAGAGATTATAATATATTCTGAGAGATCGCGCATACATATTATTTTTGTTTATACGGTGTATATGCGACCTTTTTTATATTTTTCGCTGAAATATGTGCGTGTGTATTACCTGCTTTTAGAAGTTACACATAAATATGTGTTTCTTTACCGTCGCATTCTTTTTTCTTTCATTCACGCGCGTGCACGCGCACCCGGGAGCGCGCGCGCACACACACAGACGCACACACGCACGCGCTCAAAAAAAAAAAAAAAACATACATGCACACGTATGCTCGCGCGCACGAGCAACATACGCCGCCGTTCTCACTCTTGTTTCGTGTAACATGTTTCTTATGTGTGCGTGCGGAGACCACAATACGTTAAATGTTCAGTTTTATTTTCCTGCTGTTTAGAACGACAGAACTCACAAGCGAAATGTGAACGTCAAATTGCAACAGAAACGTGCGTCATTCCAAATTCGGATACAAATCGTATAATATTCTCATAGCTGATACCATTTTTTATCTTTGTACTTGAGCATCAATCCGTGAGCAGACTGCGAGAAGCCCTCGGCCTCCGCCATCATACGCGCCGTCCGATCTTCTAATTGCGAGAGTTTCTCACCACGTTCCAGGACCATCTGGTGGGCCATGTTCACTTCTCCGGTGGCGGTCGTAACGCGTTCACGAAGAGCCTCTGCGCCAGCGTTCGGTCCTGGTATATGTTTTGCAACCGTGCGAGAAGCCCGTCCGCTAGACTCCCCGACTGGAATGATATTGATTAAAACAATTTATTAACAGCAAGACTATTACTGGGCCGATGAAGTCGAGCACTTGAAGGATGTACATTTTTCATCCTATCACAGCACAACATAATCGTTTTCCATTTTTGTTGTTACCGATCGTGTTCTTAATATGTATTTTGTTCCTTCCTTCTTTTATCCATTTCATAATTTTTAAGTATCCTATTATTTTTATGAATTCTGTAAGGCGTAACTCTCAACAAAAAATATATGTTTAATTACATTTACTACTTGTATTTCTGTGTTTAATCATAAATTGTACTTTCATATTTCTTTTTCATTTTTAATTCAAACCTAGATGTAATATTTTTTACAGACTGAGTGAAAAAGATGTAAAAGACGTTAACTATCCTAATTTTTCTTTTAATTTGAAGATCATAAATTGGCTATGAATCGATCTGATCGATCGTAAGCCTACGATCTTTCGCAAAACAAAGCAAACACAACGTACGCGTAATTAACCTGTTAACTGGGTCATTCTTTATTTAGGAACAACTCTTATTTGTAGTTAAAAATTAATAAAAATGGGGTAAGTTATCTTGTCCATCGCAGAGACACTTTCAAATGACATATTCAATCGTCTTCTTCGATTAACATATGTAAATATTCGTGAACAAATACTGTGAGAGCAATTAACAGGCGCCCTGATTGTAACAGAGCAATTTTCATGGGACGAGTTTACTTGTCTTGCCCAGTTAACAGGTTAATAGCCGCGAAACATGCTCCGATTCGCTCGCACCTGTTGTCAAACACCATCGGAGCGACATTGCGGTTTCGACATGTGATCACGCAACGATCGAACGATCCAAGAAACTTCGCTAGGATTCCATAGTTTTTTGTTCAAATTCCAAACAAGGTCAAAAAGTAATATCTACTTTACATGTATGCACTGTGTGCTAAGATTACAATTTACTGGTGCGTAAGCATTACTTTTATTTGAAATTAAATAAAATAAAAAATTCTTATGGTACTCCTGAATGAGAATGTTAGCAGGATAAAATTAATAAGACTAGGAAAGATAAGCTTATAATTTAAATCTGTGAAATATTAATGAAACCAGTGACAAAATGTGCTGCATTATTAAAATGGAGAAAAAAACACAGGAGTCAATAATGTGTTAGAGCGCTTGGTATCGACACACCAATGTGTATGAACACGCGTCTACGAGAATTCTTCTGTGGGAATGCGTTGACAGCTTCGACAACTAAATCATGATGAATGAACTTACTATTTGGACGGTAACAATCCGACACTTTGAATATCAATGTAAATGAAACACCGATGTTTTACGCCATCACCAATTAAATGCCAATATAATTAACTATAAATATCAACATGCTGTGGCTTTAAATCCTTGCAAAATTACTTAAGTATTCTAAAAGAATTCGATAAACTTACATAATTCTTCTCTGTCCAGACTTCGCGATCCTCCGCCGAAAAGGCCTTTGAAGAAACTCTCTTTAGGTGGCTCAGGCATGTCGTGACCAATGAACAAATCTCCCATCATCTCGGTTAATTCCCCACTGAAAGTACAATATTTAAAACTAAGATTTTCCTGTGTGTCTTTTGTCACATAAAAAAAGAAGTCGTTCTTACTGTAAAAGGTTTAATGTCATAGTCCTTGTATTTACCTACTATTATTTCTTAAATTATTCATTTCTAATTATAAACATATTAAAGACTTGACTGAAAAAAATCGAGATTGTATGATACTTGGATCGGCTCAAGAATCTGCTGAGTTTTTAAGTAAATTCTACTTGAATCTATCTGATACAGAGAAACTGAAGCTCCTGGTTTGTTTTATAACGATCCGAAAAATTTTATGCTTTTTATTAACAATATTCACTGATAATATTATTTATTATGAAAACTATGGAAAATGCTTATGTAAATCTTGTATATTATACTACAACTATCCTGTGTATATATTGTTATTAAATGTAATAAAAATATATATTTGTTAATATCCGTATTATTTCGTATGGTTAAATATCATTTAAATCTTTGACTGCGGCACACTTCCAATGAAAACCGTTCGCTGAGTGCGAAATAATAATTCCCGAGCAACATCGTTTGGTTTCTTTTATTCGTTTATTTAATTATGCTTCGTTCTTTGGTCTTCGTAAACGCTTCATTTGTTATTTACTTCTATCTCACGGACTTATTCATTTATTAAATATATGTATGTTCTAACCCAGCTCTGGAGGATTTTTGTATTAGTTATTTGAAACTGATCCTCGCCCATATCTTAACACGTTCCATGCCACAGTGAAAAATTCCATAACTAGTCAGACGCATGAGAATAAGTTTCTATAAATACATAACGTTAAAAACACAAACATTGAATTGTCTTATGATGTATCATTCATTTGGTACTATTATTGTGACGTTCGTTTTAATTGGAATATAATGAATATTACCATTTGTTTAGAATAATCGAATTTGGTGCGTGGGACGCATACGACCCACACGGCACGGAACGTGTTAAAAAAACGTGGCAAATTCGCTTTTACTAAACAAAATGCACTATTTCACAAGAACTACCTCACTCATAGGCATTTCATGTTTTTTATAGACAAAAGTATGCAGTTTTGAATGAGATCAACCCCAGCTTCCAAGACTAATTATTAACTTTCCAATTTACAATCATTTATTAGTAATGAAAAGAAACAGTTGTTTTATTAGATTATTAAAACTGACAAAAAAAATTTGATGAGGTAGAACTGGTAGAAGGGGTGCCTTCTTTCACCCTTTTCTTTTTCAGAGCCTATTGGGGTCTGCGAAAAAAAAAAACAGTTGATTGTCCCACTGCGGAGTACATAACTTTAAACGCATTTATTTCGAAAACTTGCTTTCGCACGTTAACTTCTTTTTACCAGAGTACTTCACGTATAATGATGTTACATTATTTTGCTGCCTTTACAAAGTGTCTCATGATTCGTGAATGACAGTGCATCTTACATTCACAACTAATTATACCGGATGTTATTAATTTTATACATTAAATTTGTATAATACTATAATAAATAAAATAACGTACCAAAATTGGCTGGAGACGGAAAACTTCTGAATTTCTGTGGGCGATGAGAGATACAGACCATGGCCTCTATTGCTGAAGCAGAGTGTCTTCGAGATTCTGTAAAAAATATATGGAAATGTTACCAGAATTTTTATTTAATTCATATAACTTGCATGAATAGTGCACAAGGACATGATGATAAAAGATAAAAAATTTGCGCTTGCGTACATAATAATAAGCTTCGTTAGGTAATAAAAATCGTAATAGAAATTGAAGCAAACGGTTATATGACGATTAAACGTATAGGAATGAAATTATGCATTGGAGAGAAATTAAACGTATACTTTACGCAAGGCATTGCATATTGTTCAAAGAACATATTGTGAGAGGTGTATTTTGTAGATCACTTACTGATCGGTATCGCCATTAACAAAGAGTTGATGACCCCATATGGACAACATGGGGTCTACAATGCCATGTTTTGTAGTCTGAAAACTGTTAGAGATTACAGAGACAGGAGAAAAGTGAGCGTTAAGCCATACACGAAAAAGAACAGATTTTTAGCTTGCATGATTAGTATTAACCCTTAAAACATCGAATGTTTTCAATTGTAAGATAGTTTCAAAATATTTATTACACTGAAATTTATGGCACCTGTACATAAATTGATGTAAAAATGTTATGCAAATATAAATATACTAATGAAGAAACCTTGCCCACAAATTTTGAAATCGCGCAATCATTACGTAATTATAATATATTAAATTATAAATCATATTCATACGCCGAAAAAAAAATTAAGAATTCGTACATATTTAATAGCTACATAATTTCAAGAAAGTTTATAGCTTGAACGTATAGAATTTGTTTAAAAAAATTCCAAGGTTCAGATATATTGAAGAACTAAGAAACTTATTCATCTACATATATAGGGTGGGTCGGAAATCGTAGTACAACCGGAAAGGTGGTGTATAAAGTTCTAAATAATTTGTTATTTTCGTGTTGTGTTCGGTTAAACTTGGATCGTTATTCAAATATGGCCTGCTGTCTGACATTGGTGTTAAGTAGGATTCGAACCCATGCCCACAAATATATGTTCAAAAATAATCCAAAAGAACTTAAAAAGTCTTGTAAAATATTTGTTGTATTCCCGTAGCGTGTTCACTCAGAATAACACGTACACAATGGTATAGTGATGTGGTGACTGAGAGCAGACATACGACCGCAAAGAGTTGAACTTATCATACTGTGTTTAAATGTGTAATTCTTATTTATTGTTGCACCTCGTAATATATCACACGCACGATGTAAGAGAAAACGTTCAGTATACTGCAAACTTTTAAAGGAAGATGAGTTGCTAGAAATAACAAAACTTAAAACTATAATTTATTATACTAGATTTAATACAAACTAGAAGTAAATAACTGTCCCGTCTTACCCCACTAGTGAAACACAATGAAATGGAGTACACATCATTTTATGATAACGTATTATGATTGCTTACGATGAGGACGAACGTGGGTTGTATATTTCCCTTCATGTTTCACACCTGTCTAAGAACAATACACTCAATTTCGAACTCCAAACATGGTTCTATCGACTGCAGATATTTAATGTATCTCATTCCATTATTGTAAGGAACTTTCTTAATACTTTCTGCTTTTTTCGGGAGCAAGTAGATACAGTGGTAGCACAAAACTTATTTTGAAGTGCGCGATAAATCTATTTGAAGTGACTAGATCATGTAGTAAGGTGAAGTGATTCTATTAGTAGACGTGACCGTTTCGGCTAATAAAGAAAATGCGTGTGCTCTCAGATCCTTTGGTCTCTCTCTCTAACATGTTAACAGGTTAAACTATAAAACTGTTTCTGGTGTTTGTAAATACACATTTGTGTAAGAAAATGCAACGCTCGGGTCATCTGGGAAGCACCGCCTGTCTTCGCCATTGGGGGTGCCATTCGTGGGCCCACGACAGAAACATCTAGCCAAGGATTTTGGGCAGCAATGGCCCGAAGACTCTGACGCCGTACCTGTCGTAAATTTTGCTGCAGAACCTTAAGTAGTTTCTTTGACAATGAATGCAACCCTCAGAAACTCTTTGACGAAGAGAGTCAGTTTTTACCTGCCTCTGATCAGCGACAAAACGTTTTCCCGTTTTCTCTTGAATTTTGTAAAACCCGAACGATTTAGTTTATAAATTATATTTCATTTCATATTTAATATTATATTTGTGTCAAATAATGCCTGTTTTCATTTGGACAAAAGTGCAATTATTTATTTTCTCTGCTTTGTGACGTTTATGGAAAAGATAAGTACGTATAAAATCGCTGCAACAAATTCTATCCGCATTTTTCTTCCTCTATTTGTTTTACTGGAGTGAAAAGGACAACCGGATTATTTGCAGTTTTTGCAATAACTTTTCTAAACACTACAGGTACGAGTGCAGCAAAGGCACGCGCTGGCAACAATACGCTTTTATGACTCATATCTGCATGGAGTTCCATCCTGAGGTTTTCAGTGCATTTAGAAGACACACGTAAGTAGTTACAGGGAACGATATTACTCCTAAAACTACTTACTCTTGAATTCCTTTATATTTGTAAGAACTCGGTATGTTTGAGAATATAATGGCGATTGTTGCATTTTAATGAAACTTTGAACCTCGATTTTCGACCCGTCTACTTCATTGGACTGTCGTCTGCAAATTGTGCATAGTTGTTACCCCATTACGAAACTCTTTGTCCATGAAGTAGCTTTCTTTCAAGCAAATAAGAAATTGCACCATCAGGCAACGAGTTCAATATACTTATTATACACTATCTAAAAAATATTCACCACGACCAATGAAGGATTACTGAATATCTGTAAACGTACTAACTATTTTAACATTTGTAGAATACAAACATCCAATTACACGTAAGAATACCCATTTGAAAAACGCCTTAAAAATCTAACCAAAGTGAAGTATCTGAACGATAAAATTATGCAAAATTTCACGAAACGGTTTGAATACAATTAGAAACTAATGCTCAAAGACTAATAATTGCAATGTCCTAGGTGAAATTATTTGTCCTGGCAGAAGACCTACGGATTTGGAAATCACCGGGGGTACATGTACTACTAACACTACGATCGAACTGTTAATAAATTACAGAAGACATAATTTTGCAATCGGAGAGAACATCAGCCGTGAAGACCTGTTTGGATATTATGCTACAGAGCAGTATAAAGCATATTGAATAGTCTTAACTGTTAATAGAAGATCAAAACTTGATATGACACGAGAAATAACTGACCTTTCCTTAATCAAACTCCACGACTACCATCATCTACAAACAAACCGACGTTTTTAGAAAACGTGACAGACGAAATAAATAATCAAATAAAACTTTTATCAAAATACAAATGGACAAGAAGAATATGCACGTATAAACAAATGATGGATCCACTTATGTACGCTTATTTCAAGTTCGATCTCTATAAATTCGTAGGTAACCCTGTCTCATTATTCATTGTACAATGCACTAAAATCTTTATGAACGGTTTTCACTGTACTCCAGTACATAACATTTATTTAGTACGTCTAACATTTTATAGACCATTTTTTATATTACCTCCTTTGCTTCCGGAATCTCATACTATCAGAACATTCAGAGAAATTGGCAATTCATAAACTTGCAAAACCTTAAAGAACGGCGAAGATGCCATGAACGCTTAAAATAGTAAATTTGTAAAAGCTTAGAATCAACGTTTCTTTTAATACAAGTAGACCCCGCCCGAGTGGAGCGTAAAGAAGCGAAAAGTAAATCGGTTAGTGAAGTACCCGTTTATTTAATGAGCCGTGATCATTTTCGGTCAGTTTCCTGAAGTATTCTGTAAGCCCATGCATATTATCGTAATTGTTAAATTAGAGTTAATGAATTTGCAACATTGTTATATCACATAAAGTGAGGAATATGTACCATCCCAAAAATCTTCCGTCAGTGACAAGCTCGTGTATTACTTTTTCAATGTAATCTGTTCCTCTGTGGACAGGAAAAATAGGTAGATACACCTAATATTTTTATAATTCGTATTTCGCAAACTGTGTTACTAACCAGGATATGAACATATTCTTATTATTCACTATACAGGCTGGTCCACGCAACTGGAGCAAGTCACACTTTTTTCTAATTGAATTGGTAAATAATTGTTAAAGGAAGAACACGCTTGGTTCCAAAAGGATTACATTTACAGGATCATGTTCTTTTCGCAAGTGTAACGATGCATGTGTATTTTATAATTCCACTATTTTCTAAATGGAAACATATACCTTTTTATATCAACCAAATCCTCTCGTCATTCTGCATAAAAAAGTATTAGGGTAAAATAGTCGAAAAATGATTAGTTTGTGAGATATTTTAAATAAATGTCTTTATTAAAGAAGATGTCCTAACGCGTCTCCATTGGATTCTAAGCAAAAAAAAAACGTTTATTTTCTTCTTTTTTGGGGGAAATGTTCACGTTTCCATGCAGCGTTTGAACTTCTTTAATGAAGACATTCATTTAAAATTTCAAAACTACAACTCAAATGCGGCACAGGTTCCCTTTCTCCAATCACTCTGAAATTTTGTAGTAAACATTTTCTCAATGTCACAATTTTGTCGCAAAAAAAAACTCGAAAACAATTTTGATCCCTGTAGCTAAGGACTACCCTAATGCACATGCATTGTTACTGCTTAACTATATGTAACTATACAGTTACTGCTATACTTGAAACTGTAGTCCTCTTTGAAACATTCTCCTTTTTTCTTTAACATTTTTTTCTAATTACGATCAGAGAGGAAGTATGACTTATTCCAATTGCATGGACGACCGCGTATATTAAATAGTATAAACACTACGTGTATAAAAATGTATAAGAATATAACTTGCGGATGCGAACTTGCCATTGCTTCAAAAGGACAAAATGCCAATTTTATGTACAATAGTGATTTAAGTACAAGCTAGATATATGTATAAAAGATGAATGGTGCAAAAAAAGTGCTTATATAAAGAATTTTGCATACATCATGCTTTAAGTGTGTTAAGGGTTAACAATCTAATTATCATCAAAAGAATTTACATGCTGCACGTATTAATATTGTTTAATATTCTTTCATTAAATGCACTTGTTCTATATTTGCGTCAGTATGGCATATATACATGAAATAAATATCAAATATCAAATATTTCATGAAGTATATTAAACAAAATGAGTCTTGGAAGTTGGACAAGTTACAGCCTCCTCTTTCGGTGGAAGATAGAAAAAGTGATAAAGGGAGAATGCTATTACTCTGGCCGTATCTAAAAACCGCCTTCTCTTTGTATATAAACCGTTGTCTTTAATTATCGAGCCGTTCGACAAAAATTTGTTACTTAGTTTCACTGGCTTACATGAAAATTTCGGCAAAATAAGGTAACTTTCAATCTATTTTTAAGCCCGATTATTCTATAAAATTGTGTATTTCCTGCATGATGCCACGTTCCAGTTATTCCTATATCAGAATCATTTTCACTTTTCTCAAAATCGCTCACAAGGAACATACCGAAGTGTCCGCCTTCGATGTTGATGAAACTTCGTAGACTTATTAAGCAGGTGAAAATAAGAGGCACGCATTTTTTTTATGAAATCACTTAAAACTGAAGCTGGAAAATGTTGTCTCAAAAACTATCTTAGGTACAAGAAAACTTCTTAAGAAATAGTTTCATGATTTTTTGCGTATAACCAGAAAATGCACAGAAATTTTGTAAAGCACAATCAGTGTATGACAAAAAAATGTATATTAATATTATTTTAAAAGTTATTAGAATTTATATAATGAGGAAAATACCAGAAATTTTTTTCCGAATCCATTGGTGCATGATATGATAGGTTTGTCTGTTACAGTTCTACAAATTTTTATATTATACGTACGAGATATAAACGTACAGTGAATATCTATTATGAGATGCAGCGTTTATCATTCATACTAGTGATCAGTAAAGCTATTTACTTTGCACATAAAGGTATTATTTGTATTAGTATGTCGTTCAATGAAAAAAATAATAGGCAATGCAGCGAATTACTAAAAGTTAGTAGAAGCTAAGGTACTAAGAAATAAGTAAAAAGAAAAAGAAAATTATGGAGAAATATTAATTTTATAATTATTCTGAAACGTTTATGCACTGTAAAGGGTGAAAAATATACTTTTAGAAATTCTCAAAAAATCTGGCGTAGTATTCATTTTTCGAACATGTGCTAAAATTTTTCATCAGGCACTTCATTGCACTTAAAAGAAGCGACCTCAGAGATAATTTGATATTTATGTAACATTTCCCGGTACCATTAGTGTTCAATATTGCAACCAAAAAAGAATTATAACTTGTCCCAGTTGCATGACTCATTCTGTATATAATGCACGTACATTATGCACACGTAAGGACAATAAAATACCTTGTAAATTATGAAAAAGACTCTGGCTTCGAAAAAATAGTACTCTTTATTTCTTTATGTAAATTGAAAGGTTTAACATGGTCGCCTTGAATAATTGTTAAATTATGCGTTGTAAACGAAACTGTTCTATAATACAGTTCTCTAATAACAGTCGCACCGAAGGGAATTTACAGGGTGCTCGAAACTAATGAAACTTAGACCCATCTGCATTCAATTTTATTCTTTATAATATTTCGTATTTTCTTACTGCTTTTAAAATTGTTTATTTGTTTGTCTCATTGATTATGGTTTCTCGATGAAACATTAAACGAAGCTACTTTATAAAAACATGTTAATTCGCACGTATTAATAAAGTGAAAATAAACTGGAAAAACTGAACAGATTTATCGTTCAAGAAATTCTGTACGTCGTACAGACTAAACAGCGAAAGGGTTAGTGTCAATGGCTGTCAAAATATCCAGACAATTCAGATTTCTAATTATTGTTGTTCAAAAACAATTTATTATACTGTGCAGTATAAAAGATATTCAAGTCAATTTTTCTAAATTTCGAATAAACAGATAGAGATTGTTATATATATAAACATGTCAAAATGTAGACAAAGGCTAAGGAAGAAGTTAATGGAAGCAGCAAAGTGAACAATTTTGAGAAATATTTAATCAGGGAAAATTGTCAATGGGAATGTCCTTCCGAATTTTAGTATAAAAGTCAACTGTTTCATTTCAACGATTGATCGTGAAAACTCATTGAAAAATTCGACAGGAGAAAAGTAGGTAACTAATTAATCTAGTAATAGTAATCCCCTCCGGAGCTACGCAAACATTTTATAAAACAATTTTCTCTATACAATGCATAGTTTAGGAACTATATAGGACAATATGCTAAGATTTTTACTCTGTATAGTTATTGTCGGTAGTTAGTTATTGTCAGTTTACGTACAAATAAGTTGAACTACTAATTAAAAAAATCGAATCAATTCCTTTCAGATTTTAAAGTTTATTGATTAAAATTTCACAATACCTGAATGTGCATTTCCATATGCGAAAAGGCCAGAATTTTATGGACTGACAATTCATACAGTAATATTTACAATTGACACACGTGTTAAAATTATAATGTTCTCTGAGTACTAAAGTAACGCAAAGACTGATTATCATATTTTACAAAATGAGAAATCCTTCCTTAAATAGTGAATACTTGCATCAATTTCTTTTGCAATGAATGTAAATTCAAGAAATGGTGATATTATAGTTGTAAGTTGTTAGTTCCATAAAATTCTGAAGTATTTTATAATAATGTGCTTTTTTAAGTGCTTATATGTTATAATATTGTGTTTCGTTCAGTCCTTTGTTGAATGTTTTTGCACCGCGTTTAAAACGACATAAAGAAATCATTTTTAAATATATTATACATGTACATGAAATTTCAGATTCGAATTTATATGAAAATAATATAAGTGCGCATAATGTTTAATACATTTAACGTACGTTTACGTCATTCCGTGCATAGCTAATTATAAATATGTTGAATTCATAATTCGACAAAAGTCTCGACAGTCACTTTGTAGTTGCTGACTTGTTATGTATTATAATGCAGAATAATATCAATCAAGCCTTTTGAGCTCTGTATATCATGATTGTACATATATGACAATAAAAAATTCCACCTTTTTGCAATTTTTAATAGCAATTGGTATTCCAATCATGGTATCACAATCATCGTATACTATGGTACGGAATAATAATCCTGTCTTAGAGTAGAATTAAATGTTTCCATAAAAAAATAACAATTACTTTCCACGACTAATAAACAATATATTACAGCAATGAACGTCGTTTATAGCAAACAAAAATGATTTATATATATTCAACATGTATTTTGCAGGAACTAACACGTAAATTAAGAATAATAATTATAAAAATAAGTTCACATTTTCCTTGATCGGTATCAATTTCTAGCACTTCCCACTGTACAATATCATTATTTGCTTCAAAATTAAATAAAACAAATTGTTAGTTTTGTACAATCATTAGATATGAATTCTTTACGAAAAACGATGATTCTGTCTGTGTTAATGAAAACTGAAAAATTAGGAAGTTAAACATTCACTGAATTCAAACCTAAAAGCTTTAAAAAAATGAAAACCATACTTTCTTTTGTAGCACAACATATTTCGAAAACTATTGAAAATACCAGTCAAAGAAGTAATCATGTTAATATAGTATGATTCTTTTGCAACATTTAGAAATATTTATAATGTCGTAGAACGTATGTGTTGCAGTGTAACTGTGTTACAGTAATATGTAGTGCATTATACCATGTGCAAATATAATTATTAATTTGTTACGATAACTTCTATGAAGCAAGTTTAAGGAAAGAAATATCGTTCTTACCTTAAGTCTATAAGAGGTAGGAAATCAACGTCTATTAATGGCCTTAGGCTTGGTAGACTATACGTAGCAACATGTCCATTTGAAATGTAGCATACAAGACACACATTATCTGAAAAAAGATAATACAAACTCTTATGTAACATATAAACGTTTTTATGCTAAGGGATCACAGTCTATACATGCATCACATTTGATTTCAGTGAACTTTAGTGAGCATGTAGCCTTTTCTGAGATCCTTCAATCCTCGAAATTGCTTAAACTTTAAGTCTAAGATTAAGGTTTTTTAAATGGTAAGTCAGAAACTATTACAGATATGAAAGTGAAAGAAACGACATTATACTTGAAAACTTCTGAATTTTGTGAAAGAATGCAACGTGCCTGAGAACAATTATTCTGTTTAGGAATATTTAAAAAAAATCAAAAAGTAAATCCTGTTCCACGTTAAACTTTTATCTATAAGTACCATTCACAAGCATCGTTGCATTTACGAGAAAGTCTATTACACAGAAAAATAGAGCTCATTGCATTTTTCAATATTTCTCTGAATCATTTTCTTCTATTTTCAACGATACACAATATGCAACAATCGGAGATGGTGTGTGTATGGACAATGATTACGCACAGGAAATGGCTCATATGTAACAAACTAAACAGTGTAAATAATCTGATACATTCTTTTATATTTGCTTTTAAAAAAATGTATAATTAAGAAAGATAGTATGTTGTATAATATCAGTCAGTGTAAGGACACTATGGTGAAAATATTACGTACCTTTTACAGATGTGATCTCCGCTTTAATTACAATATGAGTCTCAGCTAGTTGTTGTCTATATAAACAACTTTGTGATGGTAACGCTACAACTCTCGCTTGCTTTTCTGATGTTAACACAACAAATTGACGATCTTCAAAGCCGTCTGTGCTAGTTACTTGCATATTCATCGATGGTGACATCCGACTATTTGTACTTTTACCTTGGCTTTCTTCAATAAAAAATAATATAATATTACAATTTCATTATATAGACAATATTCTTTATAAATTGTTCTCACTATGTCAAATTAAATTCTGAAACTATCTCTTCAAATGAAGTCTAAAAATGTTCGAAATAGTATTCTCTAAAACGTCATACGTTGTGCATTGTAATTAATGAAAAAATATTTGAAACATACTGTTACGGTCTTTGCCTTCGACAGTTTCATCCTTCCATGCCTCGTAAGAGTATGGAATCAGAGCACCATTACAGTCTAGGAAGGACATTGACAGTATACAACCCTTCAATTTAAAAGTAGATCCATCTGTGAAAAATAAAATACATGTTATATTAAATAAATCAGACTTCTGTTCTGCAACGTATTTTCCTCAACAAAATAACGCTTACTGGAAGTAGAAACAACGACTGGATGAGCATGGCGTTCTCCATAAGCTGGTGTATTAAATATCACTGTTTGTATAGACCCTAACGATGTACCGATCCACAACGTTGGTACAGGACTGGTATCTTAAAAAAAATTCACGAACATGTTTAATAACAGCTACTTTTTTCAAAAAAAATCGTACTAAATATAAAATTACATTAAATACTGAACACAACACAGTACGACATACCACTTTTTTTTGTATAGGAATCTGCGAATGTAAGGCAGCTGATGGTTTCTGTGGTGATGTTCTCAAGCGATGACATGCTCGAACTTCTTGACCGTTGAAACGAACTGTCGTACTTATCTACCCGACCAGCAATCCCAACAAGAAATGGAATATTAAATACTGAATACTTCACACCCTTCAATCAGATATAACGGGCATGCAACGTTTATCACAAAATACATCTCTGATATGTTAGCGGTCTTATTATAAATTAATGTGGTTCGCTAAGGCAGTCAGTTAGATGTAAAAGAAGAGTTAACAGTATTTCAGTAATGATATTAACGCCACGAACATCTATAGTCATAACAACAATAATAATAATAACAACGACAGCAACAACAACTATCACGACTAGTATTTCTTCTGACAGGACAGTTCACAGAATAACATCTTTCATTCATTTCAACATTCATCAAATCGATCCGAGTTGTCTATTTTGTCGCAAAAATTATTACAAAAAGTGTTAGTCAATCTTAAGCGAATACAACACGGGCACTATGTCCCAACGTATCATGCGCAAATCACGTAGAGAACTAAACAAAGTCATTAATGTGAATCCCCTTTTTATTCAGATATGTTATTAAATTAAATTAAGTAATTGCTGTACCCATACATTGTTAATGGCATTAATCTTAACGTTTACATGAAATAAATAGATATATAGGAAATATCCGACAAATCAGAAATTCGTGAATATGCAAACGTTACAAAATCTATATAGTTAAAACTTGTAATTGAAAATAAACTGCAAAAATATTTTTTATATTATGAATTCTGTTAAACAAACTCAGTTAGTTGAGTATATCTGTAAATTGATATAAAGACTTGATCACAAGTTTTCAATAACAATAAAAATCCAATTAGTACAAACTTATTATCATAATGTATAATTTACAAATAACTACCTTTTAGTTATATAAGGTTGCTCCTAATTCAATAAAGAAAACATATAAAAGAACCATTTACCTATGCGTATAATTACACTATGCATTATAGGTACATATTCGTATCTCGATAATATTGGATTCAGTTATTATTTTTAATTATATCTGTAGTTATTGCTTGTTAGACACAACCCATTCTGTCAAAAACAGTTTGAAGCTCACATATAAAGGATGTTCCGATTTTAGAAATTAAAATACACGAATTCAAAGTGAACACAGATAATTCACACTCTATAAGAAGAAATTATATTTCAGTAACAATAATGTGTCTACACAATTACCACTAAAAAGGCATTCGTTAGCATCTCTGACCCCTTCAGAATTTTTCATATACAATATATTCACACGCACACGCGTCATTCCATGTCAAAACGCACCAAAGCTACCAATGCCATGGAATTTTTTCAAATATGAAGCATTCATTGGCAAGGCACGTGAAACTAACTCGTATAAAATTTTAATCCCGCAGTTTGAGTGGTCTTTAAGATAATAAATGTTACTGGTCTGCAAAATTTTCTAAAATTTAACAATTTAACATATTAAAATATATTAAATTGTGTTCATAGTCATTTAAAACCTAAAAAAATATTCTTGCGATTGATATAAATTCTTTCTAGTTTAAAGAACAACATTCACAATTAAACTTTTGTTTCTTCATTTGGCGCCATTGTTGTTACCCTTGAAATGCTTTGAAAAGTATACTACTTAATTGTATGAACACTCAGTATTGTATGTCATAAAGTGTCGACCGTATTTTCGAAACGTATGCGTCCTTTTCTATTATTCAATGGAGTAAGTTCATTGTTCCATATTTTCTGATAATTTAACACCTACAAAAATGTGTATCAATTTTTTAAATTCTTCCCTGAGCATATTACAAAATTAGAGACGCGAAAACAATATAAAAAATAGAATTAAATTTAGAAGCTGAGCACAGAAAAAAAACTGAACGAAATATGAATATAATGATACAGTAGTTTTTTACTCAAAAGCAGCGAAGAAGTTCCGTTAGCAGTATGAACTCTGGCTTATCTATGTTTATGCTTGGCACGTGACCTTATAAAAATTGGACTAACAGTTTTGCAGTTTTTGCTGCCAATAGTTCACATTTTGTAAATTCTGTAAATTCAATTGCGGTACAGCTAAATATCCTACCCAGCGCAAAATCTGCGACGAAAACTGAGACATGAGAGATTCAAAAAGTAGATCTACATCTTATGTTAAATAATATCTTGTCAGAACGTGTGCAAAAGTGAAATACAGGTTTTTCAGCGGAACGATCATAAAATGGAACGCTACTTAATTAAATGACTCGAACGCAGCAACAGCGTTATATTACAAATCAAGCGTAACTGTGAATGTCGTTATTTAAATTACGAAGAATTAACACATATTAAGTGGCAATCGTAAAATATTTCTGTAAGTAAAGAAATTTACAAAGTTTTAAATGACTATGAATATAATCTAATACGGTAAACTGAAAGTTAGATATTAAACGTAAAACTGTAGCATGTTACATTTTTGACAATTTTGGAGAACTTTAACACTTCATATTTTAAGAATCATTCAAACTCAAAGGTTAACATTTTACACGAAATAGTTCCACAGGACTATCAATAAATGCTGTAAATTTGAAAAAGTTTTATAACTATGGTGGCAAGTCTTGTGTGTTACGTGAAGTGGCACGTATGCAAATATGTACGCACGTACAAGACTTAATTAAGTCTATAGGAAAGTTTTATCCGTTCTCTGACTCTCGGTTAAAATGTGGTTTTCCAAATATCAAAAGCAAGTAGCAAATAATTATTACTCTATTCCATGCTTTCCGATACATACATATTACACAGGACAGAAGTTACAAGTAGTCAAACAGTTGTTCTATTCAAAGTGATAGCACAACCAAGATGTTAGTCGACAAAGTGACATTTGTGGCATCGTGCAACTTTATGTATTCTAACAAGAAAATGTTGCGGCCAAAGCACAAACAATTTGTATCGCGTTCTCAGACAAGATAAGAGGTTAAACCAGAACGTATATACGGCTGATAGTTCTAAAGATTCAAGGCTAGAAATTGGTGTATCGAAGATAAACCTAGTTTAGAAAGGCCACTGAAAGATGACAATGAAGTTTTTCGTAACATTTTGCAAAAAGGAATATATTTAAAACATTAAAAGCAATGAAAGAGATGTTGAATGTTGTATAGCAAGCAATTTTGGACTATATCCATTGCTTGGGATGTATCTACATGTACACCCAATGAGACCCACATGCTTTAACGGGAAAATATATAACCGGACAGAACTTTCCGGTAGACCCAATAATAAACATTTGAGCACATTTTCTCAAGATCGATTCTCACTCCCAAATAGTTAAGAAATAATGATTAAAGCTCTTCTCTGGTATATTTTAGCTGACTGCGCATGCTAAGTTATATTTCATGTGATTTAAACAAATATCACAATAAATAAGTCACAAATTGTGTGTGGTCGATGGAACGGATATACTGAAATTGTAAAGTAAGCCAGGTGACAAATGTACACTGGTAAACGTCCTAGACCACCCTTTGCTTAGAAGCGATATAGGAGAAGACGCATCCCGCCACTCGTCTTCGGTTTTGAGAATCTGACACGCAAATTATTAAAAAAAAAGAGACTGTCAGTTGGAGGCTCTTTCTCCTATGCCCTTTCTGAGCAGAGGATCGTCTAGGATGCTCGCTAGTGTAGATCTTACTATTATAATAAAGAGACAGTGTTTGTTTGCATGTTCGCAAAAATCTCAAGAACTACTAAACCAATTGTTATACAATTTTCACAATAGCTTCTTTACATTTTCCAGAGTGCCATAGGCTATATTTTATCGCGAAATAAATAATACCCCGAGATAAAAAACATGGGATTATTTTTAGTCGGGGTGCCGGTGAGCCGTCCACGAGGGCATAGTTCACGGACAGCCGCTAGGTGGCAAACTTCAGCGTTCGTGCGCTCAAAAGAGAATTCGCCCGGCTACAAGATTTAAGGAAAAAAACGATATTCTAAATTCTATGCGCAGAAAAGTCGCGGGCGAAGCCGTATCCAGAGCATGCTAGTATGTCGTGTACAGTGTGTTACTAATAGTGTAAAAATAAGCGAAAACAAAAGAAAATAGAGAAACAGGGATTAACAATAATTAAAACTATCTAGGACTGTACAGAATATATAAATTCTGTTTACTTAATTATTTTCCATTAACTACATCGCAACCAGACACAAAGTAGTTACAAATGAAAAAAGGAACCTAAAACGAAGAAATGGTTTAATGGGACCTTTCAATTTGAGAAAATTGAGTTTAAAAATTTGCTAGATACGCGTGTACTTGAATTTAATGTATTCTGTTTTTTACTGCGCCAATTAACTAAGGTTGTATTATGAAGTGGATTAAATTGATTCTGTTCATGCGATTCTGTGTTAAAAATAGCAAAGAACTTCAGAATACTTTAGCTCCAGTTCATAACTTTTTGACCTACAGAGCAAAAATTTATATGCGACAGCAGTGATAATACTATAAACAATTTGCCATTAATGTAAATGCTAATTGTTAGAATCATTAATAAATGCATTATCAATATTTAATATGTCGTTGGCAATATTTATCAAAATAAATACGAACAGAAGCAGTAGTTCGTGACGATGTTCGATAAACTAAAGTTAAATCAAGAACACGCGTAACTGCGTAATTATTAGATTTAATTTTGTCAAAGACGAAGCTTCATATAAAAGTAAAAATTTGTATTCTATAGTTTCTGCTCTTCTTCATCTAAAAATTCTACGAAGACGCAGCGCAGTCTCTACTCTATGTGTATTATGTGCAAAAATTGCAGTTCACTAGTGCATCGATCAAAATATTACCTGTATTTAATACTGCATGAAGTAAAAAATTGCTTGCCATGTTTGAAAATGAGCATACGTTACATATTTTCCATATAAATTAAATTCAAATAATTATAGCGAAGAACGTTTATGACTTAAGCGAATGGGACATTATTTGAGGCAAGGAAGAATGTATGAAAAGTGTCAGTCATGTGTTGAAGTAATTCTATTTATAGTATAACTATAAATGTGTATTTACTCGAGTTTTCTAGTGTAAATATGTACATGTACATGTACTGTATGTACTATATGTTTATGTACTGAGAGCCACGCGACCGTTCGTTGTTTAAATACCGTGACAACGAACCTTTAGTTAGATTGTAGAACGGTGTAATACTTTTCATTCAAATTTATCATAAGGAATTAGTAGTCTCCGTTAGAATAATATTTTTGAGATACTTTGTATAAAGGATCCGACGAACCAAGACACTGGTCCTTATGTTCCTATTAGTTTTTGTCTTTGTTTCTTCTAATACACGTATAGACCTTTCAACATTTCAGTGAATTTACTTCATTATACTGATTCCACCGACTATGCTTATTTTCATCAGAACAGCAATTAAAACGAAAGCGGATTAGATAACAGGAGAATTAGATAAAGGTTTTGGGCATAAGTTATTTTTTACTACCCCAACTAAAAAGGAGTCTGAAATTAAAATTTTCTATCAACGGTAACAAAAGTGATTGATTCGAAAAATATGTTATAAATAGAAGTGATTTTAAAGCCTTGTGGACACCAGCAAACAAATCGCGATTTCATTATATCGCTTCCCTTAATTATTTGTACTTTATTTCTGCAGACTATAAATATAAATAACATATAGGATATACTTATATTATAGTTATTTACTGTTTTGTTGTAAATCTTGTTGTAATGTAGTGCAGGTTATGCTTGTAGTAATAGTTCACTGAAACTTGTTTTTCCAGTACTCTTTTCTTAAGTCCTACGTAATCGATCTTGAAAAAATGTAAATAACGTGTACTAACATCCTGCATTTCTATATTTCTTATATTGTACACTACGATTAGTCAAGAAGTTACTTGAAATGGTGTTACTAACAAGTCACTTGTATGTCATATCCACTGGATGAAAAGCTGACAGAAAAACGAGGCACATAGGCAGAAATTGGAAAGAACGCGGAAGAGTCATTTTTCATCGAGGGTGCAAAGTGAGAACTATAAATCACACAAATCATATGATGTGCCATTTTGTGTTTAGAGAAAGTGGTTAGATCAAGAGAAAGTGAAAACAGACCATTAAAAAATAAAGATGCGATGCAGAGTAGCAAAGATTGTCGAAGGTATATCCACACGCATGTCAGTAGAGACCAGACAGTATTTATATTACGTAGACAGAGCGAAAAAAAATATAACGACGAAGACTAATATAAAAAACGACTTGAAAAGTTGGTCTACACTTCAATTTCTTTTACGTTGTTAAATATGCATTTGAATGTGCTATCGAAAGAATACGAATACACAGGTTGGTAAAACAACGAGTTCAGAACAGGAAGAGCACATAGTACTCGCCAAACGGAGGAAAAAAATCCAAATAAACATGGGTCGAAAAATTAATATTTTCAAAGCTAGAAATCACTTTTCGTTTCGAAAAATATTAATTATTCGACCCGTGTTTCTTTGGATTTTTTTCCTCCGTTTGGTGAGTGTTATCTACCCTTAAAGTTCTAAAACCTGTTTTTACCACCGTTATACAGAATAATAAACAAGAGGATGCGAAAATATATATTTGTTCTGCAGAATTTCCTTTCAGCCATTTGTTCCTAGAAATACACAGTTGTATTGTTTCTTCTACAAGTAAATATACAATCAGCTGTAATAACGCACACAATATTTTGAAATCGTCAGAATATTATAACTGCTTTTTTTTGGAATTACAATGTTCAGTTTGCTAATCGTACAAATTGAAAAAGGAACAGTTTCAAAATATAAATCATTATATTTCCAGGGAACGTCAGAGCATGTAGCGATAAGACACAATTTATGTAGTATAACAATTACTCTTAACTCTATGCGTCGCAAAACTTTAATTTTCTTTATCCAGAGTCATGAAATTAATGTTAACACGATTTACCGCTACGATGAAACTGTTTATCACACGTTTTCTTCATATTTCTTTCACGTTGCAACTTGTTCTTCTTGAATAACACCATGTGAAGTATGTAATACATATGTACTGTCACAAAACCAAATAGACTTTTATACAATGCAGCTTACCTTTGATAACCTGTGCTCTAAAATTTAACACTCTGGTAATGTTATATACCAGTAACCTGTACAATATATGGAAACAGCAGTTGTAGCGACAGTCGTAAGATATACAATTGAAAATTGGCAGGTCAGCGGTTCAAAACTAGTTACTACAGTATATTTTCTTTTTCTCTCTAAGAATTTCCAGCTGTAGCGATACTTGTAAATTAAAAAAAAAACATTTTGACTTTATAATGATTATTTTTCCTATATTTTTGTTATTATCTCTTATTGACTCTTCCAGTCAACCGTGGAACACTGTAGGTATAAACCGGGCAACAATCTCTGGAAACATGTATCCAACGAGTTAGCCATTGCAGTGCGTATAAACCGGGCACAATCGCGGGATACAAATTGATGGTGAGGAAGGTGGCCCAAGTGTCTAGCGGCCCAACTTTAAAGGATGTCGTTTTGTTAAAATGCGTCTTGACGTAACACAGACACTTCATGTCGTGCCGTTAGACACTCGTGCCATCTTGCTCGCCATAAATTTGTATCCCGTGATTGTGCCTGGTCTATACGTACCACAGTGGTATATACGTATACCAACTCGTGGATACATGTTTTCAGAGAATACAACCAGGTTCGAGTAATTCGTACCTAGACGTGAATACAGGATGCACGGACACAATATGAAGCAAAAAAAATATTCCAAAAAATATATCTTTACTACAAGACACGTATTTATGGTAGAGATATAATGGTAACTTATAATGGTTTATAAACGCTGCAGTAATTTAAATACTTGTTCATATTTACACAAGCAGGCATTTCTGTACTGAAATACTGCATAATCTATACTTAACGAGCTAATGAGCTGTGTGCCTAGAAGTACAATGCTACACATTGCATGTGCCTGTGTGGCACGTTTGGATTGCAAACGGTTAAAAGGTAAATCTCGGTTCCGACCAACGATCTCCTGATAAAGCACTGTATGTTGCACAAAGAAAGAGTTTTAGTTTAAGTCAATATATTAAATGTATTATGAAAGTTTATAGAAAAGCTAAATTTCGATCACAGACCGTGCGCAGTGTTGCGCCATTTGCTCAAAGGGTTAAAAGTTCCAGAAAACAAAGGTTTACTTTGCCATTAATGTTTAAACACAGTAAGGTTTTGTAACACTGCATCCGCATACTTCATTTGGTGTCATTCGAAAAGGACAATTCAAAAACCTTCTTAGTGACATGAAAGGTCTTATAATACTTTCTCGTTAGTTTAAATAGCTTTAACTGACTGTGAGTATCTTCAGATGTTCAAATTTTTCGCAGTTTCAGTTCTGCACTACAGTATGTAATAATGCAGCAACGCCATTCAGGAAGTTCTGGTCTCCATCGATCACACTGAACCTATTGTAGAAGAGTCGCTCTATTGACAGTGAAATCAAACCAACAACAACGAAACGAAGAAAAAAGCGTTTAGAGAAGAGTAGAGACTTGTCTCATTCAATAACATAGAGGAAATCGGTGGTCTACATAAATCGCATATTAGTTGCATGTATAAAGAATATAATTCATTTAATGGTACTACCGAAGCTGTTATACTGTCTGGTGTTGGAGAGAATATTCTGGTAGTTTAAAGAACCTTGTGCAGTGGTCGACGGATAGCTTCGCATCTCGGTGCTACGGTGACTAGGGAATAGCGAAGTCGTTGAAAAGTTGTTCAACGACGAGGAATCCACCTCATAATGGTTGGTAGTGGTACTTAGACACTTCTGAAGTTTTCTTATACCCTGAGCACGAGACTGACGTGGTTCTATGCTTTGGCTTTTGCGAGAATTCGCATTTGAGCCACAAACATCATCATCGGCGTTATTTACAGTATTGCGAATAGCCAATCGAGGAGCGCAGACGCCACTAGCACTAGGTCCGCCATTATTTTCACTATTGTAATCACAATCACCAGCATTACCACAGGAATTACAGCAATTACTATTAGCGTTGTCACCTTTCTCAGTGCAACCACTACCACCAACGACCATCGTACTCCTTCGCGTTACCGGCAACATGCACATCCCGTTCATCTACAAATGAGCGACAGATCAAGTGTGGACAAAATGCGAGAAATAAATGTGCTCCGCTCTTATGTAATCTTAGATTTCACTCTAGTTCTATGATCTAACCAGAATATACTTACAATTAGAGGACTTCTTTAACTTCATTTTTCTTATTGTTTACGCGTATGTCGTTATAATTTGACTCTATTTATAATTTAATCGTAATTTAATTATATCAGAGATTTGAGTCGAGTTTAACCAATGATAATAAGCGCGATTTATTTAATTCTCTTTTTCCAACAGAAAAAACGGCGTTTAGCATAACTGAAACGTCTTCGTTACAATATGTTTACATCTCAACATGAATTTTAAATTGTAATGGCAGTGTCATGAAATACATGTACTGAAACTGGCACAGCATATGGGGCATAAGTGAAAAAAAAAGAAGAATAAATATTGTTGATGAGTTCTAGTAGAATCAATACTGTCTGTAACAATCGGTCATACTATATTTTGATTTTCGCATGAAAATAAGTAGCGCTTTAGAAAGTTCAGTAAAAACGCACTAGGAAATAATTACATGTTCTAAAGGTTAATGACTATAATTAACATATTTGTCATGAACGAATATTATCAAAATTTAATGTTGCAGAAGTTCATAAAACCCTTTAACGGCAACATAATATAATAAAGTTTAACCTTTGTTAAAATATATCTTAAAACACGTTGATAGGCGTTTTACTTAAATGTAAATGATGAATGTATTTCCTCTTCTTTTACCTCAGAAAATTGAATTTTACGGTTATTAAAAAATATCTAAACATAAATTGTATTAAACAGTGGATATATGATCATTGCTGAATGTAATTTAAACGTTACATGTTATTAGGCATTGGATACTTGATGAATTTTCTCCAATTTTTTAAATTTCATCTTTCAGCATTCGCTACGGTGATTAAATTTCATGATCCTACAAAAATTCTTACGGTTATATACAATATGTAGAAGATACAAGAATGAAAGAGATAAAATAAATTTAGTATATAGTGTCACGAAACGTAATTTAAAATAAGTTTTCAGCTAGTTCTAACAAATAAAACGGTTGGTATAGATTAGTAAAATACGTCATTCTAAACACAGTATCTAAACCAGTGCATGGCAAACGTAGCTCCAAAAGCAAAGAACTCTCTCCCGCACTGTCTGTATTTCTCTGGCATGCGATTTCGTTATATTCATATTTCGTGGCATTGTAACCGGTATCATGAAAAGGGATATGATATGCACATAATAGAAAAAAAGGAAGAAATTTTCATGAGGTCATGTTTAAGAAAACCGTTAACTGTACACAGAGTGTGTCAGGGCGCGTAGCAAAACCGAGTAGGGAATGATTCTACATGAAAAAGCTAAACGAAAATGTAGAATAAAATGTTATTGCGTGAGGATCTGGTTTCCATAAAATTAAGTTTAAAAATTCGACAAGTACACATGTGCATACTTCCGTACCTCCCGTGGGGAGAAATGTAGGTTGCAAAGGGTTAATTTTAGGTAACTACATTTAATAATTCACATCGTACACGCGTATTAAATTAATTTTGTACTCATATTGTATTCCTTGTTTCATTGTATTAACTAGTTAATATTGTATTATCTACTGAATTGATACTGTATGGTTCTAATGATTAGAATTTATATAAATGTATTATGTACTAGTTGTTGGAAATGTCATTGTGATAACATAAATTTTTGCTCAGTGCATCAGGAAATCATAACATGGTACTAAGGCGTACTGAAGCTTTAATTGCTCATAGGCTTCTGCGATTTCGTCTTTTAATACGGAATCATATAGAATCAATTAATACGGTCAGTAATATAATATTAATCAAGTAATACAATAAAAGAATAAATACAATTTAAACACAGGCGCTATCAGAGAATTTTTAAACTTACAAGGGGAGCGCCCGATAACAATTTTGTCTTAATTTTGCACAATTATGGGGGACCCCAAATATTAATTTTTCTGTATTTCGGAGTGGTGCGCGGTATGACTTTTCAAAATTATTACTTTTGCGGTCTCCTATAATTGTGCAAAGTTCAGACCAAATAGGTGTTCCGACGGTCGTGCGGTCCTCTTGTTGGTGAATCAAAGTTAACCCTTTGAGAGCTACGTACCTTCTTAAGCACTTAAAACGCTTATGAGCGTTCAGGCAATGCACGTACTTAATGAATACGATTACCAATTATAGCGAACTTTTAAACGTAATTTTTTCCAGTATGGAACCTCATACTCGGTTGTTCTACTCGTCCCGTCACACCCTGCATAATATGATTCTTCCAAAATTGTCTTTACCAATAACTTATGGAGACAGAATTGGAGAAGGATCTTGACTCTCAGAGATCCGAGTGGTACGCACGATTCTGAATGGTTTTTATTCCCGATAAATATGTATACAGTGCAAAATAAAATAATATTCACAAATATGTGCCTTTCGATATTTTATAGAACTGATTATACTCGCTGTAAACATTTTCTCCTTTCTTAATATTCGTAATTATAGATCTTACAGCTATTTAAAAGAAAATGAAGGAAACATGCGTTCCTTTCATTATAACATTCTTTCTACTGGGCAACCTACACCAACACAGTTTGTTGTTACTTCGATTTTAATTTTTGAGAATTAATTTCCTACACTTAAAAAGGAGCTCCATAATTTATACAGGGAGTCCCAGTTTTTCCCGGCCAAACTTTGTCAGTATATTCTATAGGCATAAATAAGAAAAAACGTTGTATAAACATAGGTCGTTTGAAGCTTTATTAAAAAGTTATAACAAAATACGAAATACAGAGGTAACAGTAACGAGCTAATGGAGTATTAGTTGCTTTTAAGAGTGTTAGGAGCATTATGATACCTTCAACGGCTTCAGATAGTAAAGAAGGCTCGCATAAACAGACTACATATAAATATTGCTGATTTATTCCTACTTTGTATTATAGCAACCGGAAGCCCGTTATCGTTCCCTTCGCATTTTATATTTTTGTTATAATTTTTTAATAAAGCTACAAATGCCCTATATTAAATACAACAGTTGTTTCTTATTTACACCCATAAAATATACTGACAACGTTTGGTCGGGAAAAAACTGGGACACCCAGTATATGTAATATAAGAATATTATATCATATGTAATCATAATGTTCATGTGTCCTTTGCGTCTAAAAGCAGGAAGATCAGTATTGTGGTTTCGCAACATTAAGATCTTTTCAAGTTTAGACTGTTGTTTTAATAAACTTATTGTTAACATTGTACAATATTTGTTTAAGTCTGAAATGGAAAAAAAAATTGTGTATGCGATGCAAGCGCATTTGACCCATAATTAAGCTAGCTGGAACGGTGGCGAAACATTAATACCTACTTACATTCATCCTACTGGAAATCTACACCAGAAAGCGTCTATCAGTAATAAGAACCTTTTATAGTTAATGAATTCAAAAATTATTTTAGGTAAGTGGTTATAAATCGCGTCGAATTACTAATAAAAGTCTTATATCAATTATGGTATTTATTAATATTAGTAAATAAATTGCATTTTCAAAACAGAATATAAGCAATTTAATATTTTTAATGCCTAACGGAAAATTTAAATCGTTTATAGTAGAAGTTCGATAGTGAAACAACATAAGTATTATTAAAATTTCCAACGAACTCTGAAAACAGATGCTGTGTTCAAATTTTAATATTAACGACAGAAACTCCATAATGAATTGTGAGGTTGGCAAATCCTCACAACCCAAGTTCATATACCCGTCAGGTACAGATGTGAAGGCATAACACGTATGGTACAGTGATCATTTATGGCGTCCCGGTTGAAAAGAAATACAGGAGAAGAAGCTCTCTTACGATTCGCCTGACTGCTGCTATGCCCAGAATTCAAGAAACCGAAGCACGTGCAAGTCAGACAAGGAAGGATCTTTCTGCGATTCGTCTTCAAGCTCGAGAATTCGACGCATGGTAGCAGCCAGGTGAGTGGTGGGAGAATTCCTTCTCCTATACCGCTTTTCAACTGGGTCGTCATCAATGCGCACCTGTATACAGGGATTCGTTTTAATATCAAATATTATTATTAAATAATTAAATATTAGAAATTAAAACTTCACGCAACTCCGTATGTCAATTGTTTATCTTTGTAATATGATTCGAGGAATGAAGATGACCTTTAACTTTTTTAATGGAATACAACATATTTCTTTTTATCACATGAAAGCGTGTGTCAAGGCAAATGCAAACATGTGCGATACAATGGTCTTCAAGGCCATACAAGGTCCGAAATGAAAGAAATATTTCGAATATTTCGTATTACTGTACTTACTAATATGTCTTATGATTAGACTGCGGATGTTTATGCAAATATACACTTTGGGGCTTCCATATTTTTTATTTTCCTGCAGTCGATGAAATGAAACCTTGACAAAATTGTAATTAAAGACTAAAACGTTGCAAAATGTGTTTCTGATTTTACTTACTTTGTACGATATGCATCCGTCAGGTACTTGAATATGTTAAATTGCATAATGATCCGCAGACTACTTATGATAAAATTACATATCGTGTTTAATGTGACTGCTATTGTGTTGTTACTGACTGCCGAAACTCTTGTAGGACTTTGAAGGTCATTGTATACCACATGGTTGAACTCATCTTGATAGTCCCTTTCATATGATATACAAAAATACAGCGTGTTTCACAATAGATAGTAAATATTTTAGGGGCTGATTCTACAAGCCAAAATAAATCGAAAATAAAAAATTACGAAATTTCGGTGGAGGCTTCATTTTTTAGTTATCGATGTTTACAAATTGGGCTCTGCTGCGCCTGTAGCACGGCAACCCGCCGTACAGGCGGCAGGTCCAGTCACGGTACGTTCAGGGGAGGTCAACACGATATATTCACCATGTAGAACACATACGTACCGGCGTAACAGAAACAATAACCTACAATACGATGCGATACGACACTATGTTCTTGTTACAATTCATGAAAAAGCACACACATCATGTTGTATGATATTAAACCTGCGTACACGTAAAAATCCATGAAGGTATATCAAAACCCGCGCGACGGGATTCTGAGGTACAGAGGGTGAATGCTACTTCCAATATACGATTTCGTCTTCAAAATTGTGTACTGGAAGTAGCATTCACCCTCTTTATTTAAAAATTCCGTCGGGCGGATTTTGATATGCCTTTGTGGATTTTTACGAGTAGGCAGGCTTAATATCGTATAATGTGACGTGTGTGCATTTTCATAAATTATTGCAAGACCTTAGTGTCGTATCGCATGGTATTGTAAGTCATAGTTTCTGTTACGTGGGTAAGTATGCGTGGTACATGGTGAATTGCCGTGCGTTGACCTCCCCTGAACGTAGTCTGCCTGGACTGCAACGTAGGGTAAGTTGCCGTGCGACAGGCGCTCCAGAGTCGAATTTTTAAACATCGATAACTAAGAAACGAAGCCTCCACCACAATTTCGTTACTTTTGATTTTCGACTTATTTTCGCTTGTAGAATAACTCCCTACAATATTTACCACCTGCATTGATACATCCTGTATATTACATGTTGACCTTTAAGTGACTTTCTGAAGAGATGATGTTACTCTCGATTATGGAAACAACATAGTATGGCCCAGTTTACATTGGTAGAATAAATGGTATAATATTGTAAGATTTATTCGGAAAAAACCGAATGTTAGTGGCATATGATTATGAGGAAAGCAGATCGGGAGCATGGAGCACAAAGTGACTGATTAGTGACACGTTAATTGAACTATATAGATTCATACATTAAAATATAAAATGATGATACTGAATAACTCTATAACAAACACTGTCTCTGACACCCTCAATCGCTGTTCCTCTTTCTCACCCTAAACTATACATCCATACCTAAAATTCACTCAGTTAAAGCTCAGTTCCAGACACTCTTCATTCACACCTCAGCCTCTCGACCTATCGCGTGCCACAGTCACACTGTCTATACAAATTTAGACATCTGTCGCGCCAACTCGTCTCGAACGTACTGAGTCACATCAAATTAAAAAACTCGCCTACCCTACAGTATACGAATGCAAGTACCTTGCTTATGTATTTTACTACCCCTTTTTTGACTTAAAACAGTTTACACAGAAATTGAAAATAACATTCAGTTACTCTACCAATGTAAATTAGACCTTACTTACTTTCACAGTTACTGTACCATTGTATACTAGATCTAAGCGTTTGGATGATTCTCTGCGATTAGATGCACCTAGTAATGAGCAAACAAAATCATGCCACTTTCAATATTTTAAAACTCGTATTGCTGATCGTTACAGATGAACGTATTAATCGGAAGTTGTTTATAAATCAAATATAAGACGAAGATGATGTTTCGATGTCTATTAGAAAGAACTGGTATGAGATATGCACGCACCTTGTTCGTCTGCATTGCATTATGATTTCTGAAGAATAGATTAAAGGATGATTTCTTGAACGTCACCATATTACACATAACTAAATTTGTATGTATACCGGCTGCATTATTGTGGTAACAAAAATACACTGACCCACTTAAAAGAAATATCGGTTCTAATCGCTTATTACCCATACCATATTTTACATCCTCAGAAATGAAGCAGACATTTGAGGTGATCGAGTTAAGTGAAATACCCTGTACGTGTGTATATTTGTTGCAGTGAACAGATGTTACTGCTTCTTATTTATATTACTTACTAAATATTATAGGCAGTAAAAATTATAAGGAAAAGTAATATCGCATGGATATGAGTATCCTTTGCAGTTCTTTCAAAGCACATGTATATCAGGCGCCTTCTTAGGCTACTATGTGTATTTACTATCAAGTTAAAAATTCTATGTTTCATTGCAAGTTAATAGTTTACTTTATGTAAGAAATTTATGTAGAATATATCAAAATGTTACCTCGTAAAAGAATTAACTTGTTTTACGTCAGCTATATCAACATCTGTCAAACCAATCAAGTTATATTAAAATATATGATAGACGCGTGTATTTATTGTTTTTATAAATACTGCTGGACTACGACAGTAATTTGAAATAGGGCACGCAGGGTGCTTTATGAAACAAACTAATGTTTCTCTTGTGTCAAGATACAAAAAAATGCTTCGAGAGGAAGTTATTGTACTCCAGGAGGAAATTAGACTATGAGGGTGAAAATTATTCCAAGGTCATATCTTCGGAGATTTTACTAATAGTAATATTTTTTTTAATGGAATGACCACTTTTTCTGTTTACCATGAAGAAGATGGCATCGAAACACATTCAACCATGCATCACAACATGACCTTGAGCTGATCATTTACCGACTAAATGATTGAGGTGGAAGCTCACGGACAATTAATTATTGTCAGAAAATAACCACCTTAATCGCATTACTTATTATTTTGATGTGTGTTCAAAATGTTCTCCACGAAACTCAATACGCTTATTTAAAATAACGCGTGTCTTGCTCTTTGAACAGAAGCCATGTTTTTGGTTGTACAGTATGAAAATATATACATATATTAAAATAATAATAAACCATGTGATCAAGATGGTTATTTTCTTTCTATAATTCATTTTCCGTGAGCTCCCACCTGGATCATCTACTCGGGAAATTGTCACCTCCAGGTCATGTTGTGATACATGGTTGATTGCATTTCGATGCCACCTTGCTCGTAGTAATAAAAAAAAGAGGTCATTCCATTACAAAAAAATATTACTCTTAGTAAAATCTCCGAAGATATGACCTTGGAATAATCTTCACCCTCATAGTCCAATTTCCCCCTGGAATACAATAACTTCCTCTCGGAGCATTCTTTTGTATCTTTACAAATAGTGCAATAATTAAGGGTGGTACAGTTAGGTGGGACACCCTGTATACGAATATGTTTATATATACAGGGTTGGCCATGGGAAACTTATGATTTTCAAAATGAAATTAACAGTGTAAAATATAACATAAATATTTATTTCTTATCATATAACAATAGCAAATAGAACGCTATTCGAATATGTTACATCGTCTCACTCAATCTGTAAAGAGCACATCTGTCAAGTGTTCTCCGCCATTTGTCACACACTGCTCGAATATATCACGCAGGTTTCGTATCGTGACGACGGCTCGGTATACAGAAATGTTAAGCATGGAACATGGAAGATGTTAAGAAACCTATAATAGAAACATTAAGGAACTCAAGACCACTGTACACGAACAAATTACAGCCATATCAGATAACATGGTGCGAAAAGCGATGCAAAATCTGCATGACAGACTGGGGCAGTGTAGGATAAATTCCAGAGAACATTTGACAGATGCACTGTATAAAAAATGAGTGAGATGATGCAACGTACTCTAATAAAATTCTATTTGCTATTGTTATATAACAAGAAACAAATGTTATACATTATATCGTTAATTTCGTTCTGAAAATCGCCAGTTTCCCATGGCCCACCCTGTATAATTATTTGAAAAATGCACCAATAAAACAGTTTTTTAACGATTAAGTTAAACGAATAGTCGTTTTTGTCTATATCAATGCGGAAGTAAGAAATATCTTGCAACGTATGAAAAAAAATTAAACAGTCAATTGACAGAAATATTCGAGGTAAAGCACATACCTAGAGACACATTGTTAACTACGTAAACATTGATTTTATAAAAATTGGTTCAGATAAATATTCCATAGTTTGGGACACAGCATAAAATACACTATTCAATTCTTGTACTATTTTTGTAGTTTTCAAGACTGCTCCAGTGTTTCAGATGGAATACATTAAATGTTTTTATAAAAATAGAACAATTGTTGAACATTGGCCACAAACATTATTACATATTAATGAGCATAAAGTCGCTAGTTATTGAGATACTTGCAATACAAGGGGAAAGTCCTTTGATTATTTACCTTCTTACCATTGCTAAGTATTTTTAAATGCAAAAGAACGAAGTAAATTTTAAACTGTAAGATGTACCACGAAAGTTTATGAGATTTCCTTTTTCATGATTCTATGCAGTCTACTATGATTGGAACATGGTAGAGTGACCGGTTTTGTTCATCCTCAAACACTGGTTGTGGGGCACAGGAAATCCCTAGCCGAACTCTTGTGTTTGTACAATCTGTTGCTTTTACTCTCACTCACTGATCTGTGCCGAGGTAAGATTCAAAGTGGGGTTTATCCGTGTATTGTACCTTTGGGTACAAGGCAGGGAAAGATTGGCTACTTTGCTGTACAAACCATAATAGAAGATAAAACATTTTCGTATTGTTTAAATAGAATGGCACACTTTTCTTCCAATGTGGTAAAACAAACCAAAGGAGGAATTGAATTTGCTCACATAAAGTAATCTTGAAATTATTGAATATGATTAGAGAGCAAAAATCAGTACATGACAAGGCTGCTAGTATCGACTATCCAAATGATCCAGTCACACTGCATAGTGAATCAAACATCTGACTTTTACTTTCCGTATCTTCTCTATTGACATCGGACCTTTAATACAATATGATTTTTTTTTTTGCTACTGATAGTGCTACTGATCTTGAAATATTAAAAAGTACTTTAACTGTTTCAAAACAATTTTGTATGATATAAAAACTGAATAGCATATTTTATTGTTCTTTCGAATCACATAATATTTATATGGACCAATTCTTACTGAAACCAATATTTACAATCACATCGAAGTACCTCCAGTACATGCTCCACCTTGTATATCTTTGTCGTAACATGCCTATATCGAAAATTATGCTATGTGGAATAGTAAAACATTATGCAGAGTCCCTTATAGCAGTCAGTCAATGTCAGCAAAGAAATTTGTGAAACATAACTGGTAAAGCAGTTCTTAGCAAAAAAGTCTATAAAATTATTTATATTGTAAAATTTCCGAGAATATACAAGGTGTAACTTAATATATAGGGTGTATCGCAAAAGTAGGACACCTAAGTATCTCTGTTAGATATGAAGATAGACACAATTTTCCTAAAGAAAAATGTTGCACTACTCGTAATAACAAATATAAGGATAGTAAAAATACTTCTACAGGAATATTTTCTTTAGAAATCATCAATGTTTTCTTTTAAATAGAAGAACATTTTTCAGTTGACAGAATATTAAAGCTGATAAAAAGACAACTTCGATCGTATGTATTATAATATATTCATCATTAAATGACTTTCCGAGGAGAATGATGTTATACTCGACTATGAAAATAATACTATAATCACCCCAATCTTCCACCGCTATTACGTTTATTTGCACGGGGACGAGATGATGGCATAGTCAGTATATTATAACTTGTATACGTCGTCGTTACAAAGAAGCACAGGTGGGTCAAAGAGAAGACAAGGATGATGTTCTGATGTTTATTAAAAACATTATTATCTGATTTATGAAAATTCTTATCTGAAGTTGAACATACGACACATGGTTACACTTGTCTTTTTGTCGGATAATACTATGGAAATGCATATAATTATTCTATTTAGGAAACACCTATTACCTTGAAATTTCTAAAAAAAAAGTAATCTTAAGAAAAACTTTTGCCTACCATTACATTTGCTCACACAAATGGTGCAAACTTTTTCTAAAATGTTTTTTTTATGTGTAAATCTAACAGAGATCTTTGAATTTCCCGTTTCTTGTGACTCACCCTATATACTTCTGCAATAGATCGAGTACTTAAAAAGAAGAAAACGAGTTCATACAAACATGTGTCCGATTTTTATACACTGTTATACGTTAACGTAGTGTAATTAAATAACTCCGATTAACTATTTACTCTGCCAACGGATCGAATAAAATTTGCTGCTGATTTGAGTAACACCTGAATGTGTCAAAAACATATAAGGATCAATGGTGGGTCATTTGCAAACTTGTTTTACAATGCAAGCGGTCAATGGAAACAACATTTATCAATCAAGAATTTACATTATAAGCAGAAATAAGCCGCTAGAAAAAAAAGCTTGCTACAGTTCGGCAAGACGGACAAATTGGGCACATGTTTATACGAACTGATGTTACGGATTTTAAGTGCTGAATATACCCCAAAAGTGTTCCCTACGTATTAAGTTACAGTCTTTATAAATATCGTATAGGTGTGTCTTAGATCGAAAGAAGGATATAAATGATTTTACATTCTGTTGTCACTGATTATGTCGTATCCATCCGTGTTATTATTATTATTACTATTGCTATTGCGTGCAAATCATTAACAAAAATATCCAGAAGCTTTGAAAGCGATGTTGTACCGAGAGAAAGGTGTCAAGTTAACGAATCCTGCAATAAAGTACTAATGTCGTAAGCACATACCAGGACCAAAGTTACTAATTGAAATACATGTACATGGGAACAGGGCGGTCATAAATGTTAAAGCTGTCAACATTATAAGCTCTGGATGTATTATGATTAATGAGTCGCTAATAGCTCCCAAATTCAAATACTTAACTTTACCTAGAGCTCTACGTGAGTTCACGCGAAAATGTACTTTTCTCTCGGTGATAGGACAACTGTCAAAATACGAAAAACCTTGTTTTTACCTGAATCAACCTTGCTGTCGGGGAAGACCGCAAAACTGATTTGAACCTGAAAAAGCGTTAAAGTAGAATCTTTTCACATTCAGTTAATGCATTGATTACGCTCAAAGATAAATATCGATTTGTGACTCTTGCAATTGAAGAAGAAATCGATTTTTTACTCCCTTGCAGTACGTTCGAAGGAATAATCCGACATTTCGCAAACGATTGGAGTCACATAGTAAAAAAAAAATGAATGAAGTATACAAGGTGTATCGGAGATTGTGATACAACCGAAAAGGAGGTAATTTCTTGGTCAAATGTAAGTCAAAATGTAAAAAGAGCGGTTCTCGCGCATCCCATTCTTTCCGAAGACACTGAAATTCTATATTTGCCGTGTACTTGAGTTCTTAAAACCAAAATCGACTTCACATTTTTAATTAAGGTCACGATTTGGTGCTACTCAAAATAATTTTCATGGGGTTCTTAATAACAATTTTAACAATTACTTTGTTATAATACGAACTGCTGAAACTGTAGCCCTCGTTGTTGCACATAAATTATAGATTGATAAAAGAAAAAAGATACGAACTTTGCAATGGCAACGTGTTCCGAACTTCTTCCTTGGTTTCCTGTACTTATTGCCAAACATCATCCCCCGTTCATGATTACATTTGCGGACTCAAATTAAAGAGATAGCCTGTGTTAAGAATAATCAAAATTCTATCTGATTGAGAAACAATGTCATGAACCGACTTGTTTGTTAAGTACACTTATCGTCGACGAATATTCTCAATAAATTTGCTTCGAAACGTAAGAAGCTGATTTTCTATATTTTCATCCCGACGCTCACAATTTCAGCTACATCTTCAATTTATTTTTGCACACAGAAAAACCTCTTTCTTGGTTGTGCCACCGTTTACGATACATCTTATACATAAAAGTCGAAATGAAATGGATACAAATAGGTCAAGAATAATTGTGAATATTTAGTTTCAATATATGTATACTACGCATTCCAAATACTCGTAGCTGTACCTAATATGACTGTACAGATGCTAAGAAAAATACAAGTGTTTTCTAATGACAAACAAGGCATGTATGGGCGCAAGCTGTATATGCATCGATGAAATGGTGGTATAAACAGAAATATTGACATATGATACAATAAGAAAGACACAGTTTAGTCCTATATGTTACTTTATGCTGGAAAAATAGGACACATTCTACTATTAAACCTATTACATACAGTGTACCTGCACCGAACTGGAATAAGCACAAACGGTTTTTAGTTCTGCATTTTTGTAATGTTGCTTTTTACAATTTTAACATCACCGAAAGTGTACTTGATACTCCCTGAGTACCCTAGAATCCTATGAAAATTGATTATATCGATGCAGTGAGCCTGCACACTTCCGAAATTTGATACTCGATAGCATATTTTCTAAGCGCCTAAATTTCTGCACGTATCAAGATGTAATTTCATGCAATTTCAAAATAGATTGACTGACTCTTATATTAGACTCTACATTTCACATTAGTAAAAAAATTCAGTAATTTATTCCACATAACCTTGTATATTTATGTTCTAAAGTCACTCTTTGAGCCATATGCGTTAGGTATCTTCTCTAAACGTCGTTTAATGCCTATTCAGTAAGAATTCTCTTACTGTCGATTTCGAAAAGATAAAATACTGCCATATGACGAACCTGTACCAAGTGTAATCGTTCGAAACTTAAAATACTGCAAATTTCAAACATCACATATTGTCAACAAAAGTATTGTAATAAATACACTCGGCATGACATTTCATCAGTTTCCTACGAATATTCATTCCGATTTTTAGATAATCATTTTCTGTCAGTATTCTGTTAGTGAATCTTTTGATCCATTCATATTAATGGTATTGTAAGAGTTTATTTGTTTTATTACTAAATTCGGATATTAAGTTCGTGGAATGAGTTTAGGTACTTACATTTACAGAAACTTTTATGTTCTAAATATATTTCATATTGTGTTGTTTAAAGGATTCAGATATCCTAAAATATCTTAAACATTGATATTATTATCCTTTGAATTATGGAATATTGTACGCAGAACTTTAGATAGCCTAAAGTTACTGTAAATAATGAAAAAGGTAAAAGGACAAAGAAGATGAAAGAAATACAAAGAAAACTGTATACTCAAGGATAAATTTAAACAAAAAGATATGACCAACTGTATAACTACATCTTGTGCCCTGCGTGGAAAAATGAAGAACTCATGCTCCACGAAGGAAAGAAGGGGTTCTATTTCTTTCATAACGTGTGCAGCGCCAAAATAATAAGAACGAAATAATAATTTCTTTCTATGGTATGGTCTGTATCGGTCATGCAGAAATGCCAAAGTTATGCTAACGAATACTGATAAAAAGCTTGGGGTCTAGTGCTGCAACCGGCTTTGGTTTTGCAAAACTCTTCCATTTTCTGTTCATTCTCAGATTTATGTGAGTTCACCATCTTTGATTTTTCAGTGAGGAGTCTTCTTAAGTTCTAAACGCATAAAATTTCCAACCATTTGCTACTTTTGTTCATACGTTACGGAAAGACCGAAAATTTAGGTATACAATGTTTCATGTGCAACCAAATATGTAAACAAATATGATTATTGGAAATATCTGTACGGAAGAGATTATTATTCAGCGTATCTTGAACAGCAAAATCAATTTTTTGTTCACATAAACCCTTGACTCTGATAATATATTATAGCGAAAGCCTAGTTTATATAGACATTGTTATTCTCTAGAAGTTATGTTTACATGTATCTAGGAGCATCCTAGGCCTTTTTTTAAATTAAAATTAAAGAAAAGGATAGAAGCACAGTCGAAATGGAGCAGAGCATTTATATAATTACTCTAGTCTTTGTAAAACAAGTATACACTTTCAGTAACTGGCACAGATGCATTATTTTCCACTTAAGGAGTCACTTGCTGCGCAATGATATTGAGATTAAAAGGCAATTTGTTAATAAACAAATACTCCTTCACGCTCACACGCACAAACTCACATTCGCATGTTACGTTAAGTTCTAACACGTATCACATATCTCTAAATGCACACGGACAACACAAACTCTCCTCTACTCTAATTTTAAACACTTACTGAATCTTCTTATTAGATTGCCGGTGAAGGATTCGGGGGCCATATTTTCTTCACAGCTTAGGTCACAAATCGCTGCGTCATTTTTAGCAAGCTTTAAATTTGGTACCGACAATAAACGACCCTCTCTTTTAGTTTGTTTCATCTTCACAATTTTTTTTAATCTTGGCGGTTTCAGTACATTCTCAGATAACGTTAGATTAATCGGCCGTACGGCGTCTGACTTTGTAATAACGTTGTCATTTTCAGCTCGCACTAGCTTATTATTCTCTTCTTCGGATGCTGGGCTCTTAGATTCCTGATTATTCCTCCTTTTACCATCGATCAACAGATTTTCGCCGTCTTGTTCACAGCCGTCCGACGATAACGAAGATTCAGATTCAACACTTTCGACTGGAGATAATGAATTCGCGGTTTCGTCGACGTTATAATAAAAAACAGAAGATTTTTTTCCGCTACTATCAGTGCCTACCTGTTAACAATGGGGTACTTGTACACACTTTTTAATCTTAGACACTTATTTTAAGTACATTTCTATTAGGGGGCATAAATAAACGAATTTTCAAAGTTATAGCGAATAAGAAGTACTATATTTTCACTTTTTTAAACATCAAGTGAAATTTGAATTTTACCATACTATGTACAGTATAGCAAAAATGTAAGAGTTTATCTCAAACTATATAAATTTTTATACAGGCTAATTGTATATATTCTCTTTAAAAAAATGAAAGTTTCGTTTAAGTGTATACTTTCAAAAAAGAAATGAATATGCTTGATATTTCAAATAACAAATATTTTTTTGTAAGAATGGTTTCAAAATCTGAAAACAAAATAAGAAATTATAAGAAGTACAACGATTGTATTATTTTGACATTGTAGCACTGTTTATAACGCAACAAATTTGTATTGTAGACAAACATTTCATATTTATGTATTATTCACTTACACAATGGTGTAACAATTACCATTTACTGACAACATTAGCAACATAACTAATGTACAAAACAAAATTATAAACTGTCTCAGGCACCATCTAATTATTTTCAATTTTAAGCAAAAGATATTATGTTTGTAATCCTTTATGATAAGCAATCAGTATACTGAAAAATAAGCTATTTTGCCTTACGTTAATACACATTTTCTGGTTAAAAATCTTTATTGTGTTACCTTGCGTTTAATAACTGCACTTGCTAATGAAAACTTTGAATTTCTTAGTTCAAAAATGGCGTTACTTCATAAAATAGACATAATACATAAAAAGAACTACCGCGACAGTACAATACTGAAATAAATAGTCATTTTTCACAAAAAAAAAAGAATTCGGTTAATATAGAAGACAGAAATGATACTGCAAAATTATGATGATTTGTACAAGGTGAGGTATAGCACTTTTCCTTCAAAACCATTTTTGCTCAACTCATGAATCAAAGTACATATTCGTACGGAACGTATCAAAGGAATATTTATTAAGAGAAATTTTCTAAGAAATATGAAAAAGATTTAAAAGTATAGAAGCCATTACTGCCTCAGAATTAATCTTTCATTCATTATCATTTATCTTTATACTTTATAGTAAATCAATACGCGTCGAGACTATGCCGATATACAGAGTGATCCGCTAATTCTGTTCACCTGAAATACCTCCGCTACTTTTAATAATATGAGAAGATATGACTATATGACTATATATATATATAAGTTATTATTATGTAATATACTAGCATGTCCTGGGCACGGCATTAGAATCGAGACCTCCAGAACCATTAAGAGGAATCATTGAAATAGGGATGTCAGCGGACTGACGGTGACGTAGTGGGCACGGTGGCCGCTAAAGGATGAATGATTATGTGTGAATGTTTGGCGGAGGACCGGAATGCGAACAGCGTGTGTAAAGAGCGAATTATTTAACGTTGGGATTGTCTTAATTGACTTTGTTGTTTTCTTTAAAATACACTTATTAATTTATCGTTCTTACACTAAATTATTCCTCTAATCACTACATATAAAACGGGTCGAACGGCAAACTATTTTAGGGAAATGAGTGATCGAAACAAGCGCCGTAACAATTTTTATATTACTAAAAGTAGCGGAGATATTTCAGGTGGACAAAGTTAGTGGCCCACCCTGCAGAATAGCTATGTCAAAAAACCTTCCAAGATCGCTTTTCCTCTAGCCATACGTACTAGCCACAGCATACAAGAAATTTTGTGTCATGCTTCCACTGTTCTGTATCGATCAGTAATCTTCAAGTCTCATCCTACGATACCAATAAGGGACGTTACGTAAGTGACCCACACCGTTTTTGACGAAATTTTGAAAGGGTGAAAACTGTCCTCAAAGTTGGAATTGCAAAACATATTTGGTCGTTTGTCTCGGGAAGTACTGGTCGTAGAAAAGGTGCCACTATTGTATTTTTGAATACTAAATTCGGTTAAATAAACTGAATTCATTTGCTTACAAAATATATAAAAAATTAGCATATCTTGCTATTTTTTTTCTTGTAAAATGTAGATGTACTTTCATGAAAATTTATGTACGTAAAATATGGACTCACACCAAAAAAATTAATAAACTGGAATTTCATTTTTCTAATAACTATTATTACATGTCTTATGAACTCATGTTTTATACACGACGACTGTCTGTAGGTTTGTAAAGCCGAAGGAGGTTTAAATTTATGTAATATTTTAGGCAATTTACATTACCTTACATGGTAACGTTCTGTTTGGAAATGTGAAAATCACCAAAGCAGATAAAAAAATCCGTTGCGTTAATTAAAAATAAGTTTGCCCATAACGAGTTCAGCTCAAGTTGTCTCAAGTTTTTAAAAATAGGATATATAGCTTCGAAAAACAGTTGATTTTTTCGTAGTCCTGAACTTTCAAAGTATGAGTTAGTGGCAGTATCTTAAATACCTCTGGGATGTCTGTAGTCCAAAGCTATAAATATAGAAAATATTATTGTGGAAAATTTATTCTATATAATTACTACAGTAATGGTATTTTTCAAAAAGGTGATTGTAACTTAAATGACGCCTGGCACCACAAGCATTTTCGCACGACTACTTTTATACAGTCGGAGCAATTTGTTATATCTATTTGATTGAAGCAGAAGTCTACGGGAGTCTGAAATTCTTCCGGCATGTCCTCTACATAACCACACCAAAACCAAGCATATTTAAATAAAGTCCGGTATCTGGGTGCTAACAGTTGATTGTCGATGTGTGACTGCATGGAAGTAGTCATGCTCGACGAAAAAATGTTGTACAAAATGAACTTTCCTGTTAGCTCAATTCTACGATTGTGATACTACGTTTACATTTCTACTCTACATCCACGGCCGAGCCAATTCAAATTTAAAACTGAAGGCTCTTTTGAATATCATATACTTTTTCAAAGTAAATCGTTCAGAGTAAACGGACAATGCGAACGTTACAATAAGACTATACTTGTAGCCCTCTCAACAATCGCAGCTGGGGAGGAGGATCCACTGAGCTGGGATAACGAAGGAAAGAGTATAAAGCGCGTTAAACACGTGCTTCAATAAGGTCATCAGCACGACTCCGGTAAAAACTTTGATTGGGTACGAAATGAAGGATACTAACCGATAGGTGGATTTCAAATGCTGTTTATGAGGAAGTGGAAAGAGTGGACCTAAAACAACTACGGGACCTATTTACCTATACAGGTAAACGTGTCTTCGTTGATCGGCAGCGGCTGAAAGAATACTACGATAAAATGAACACGATAGCTATATGCATAAAGTTACTATTTTATTCCTCATCCTCTGTAGAAATTGCTGCCACCGGCTACGATGTTGGAGGCTGTTGGTGCGCTTCTGCTGCTTCACCAGAAGCCCTAATACTCCACATCGAAACTTTAATAATACTCTTGATATGAGTAAATTATAAATACTAAATTCTAGAAAATTTGTAATATTAATTGCAGCTAGTAATGATTAATGCAGAAAACATATTATATCTTGAAATGCAAAAGGAAATGTAAGACATGAAAATACGAAGAAGCAATGCCAGTCAATGAGAAAAGTGTAAGAATAGAAGGCGTAAAAGAGAAAAAAACGAATAAACTCTGATTAATAGAACGAAAACAAAGATCGTCTTCTGACATTGTTAGAGAAAGACACGGAGAGAAGATTCGGGCCATATACGGTAACCGATTTCGAACTTCAAAACGTTCGTGTGTCGGAATCTACTTTTAATTAGAAATTCGCTTGTAAATGATTCGCATATGTGAATACCTTTTTTCAGAAGAAGCATAAATAATTCATAATGTACTAAGGGACAGTGATTCAGAATTAGGACACTTTGTATACATCTATGCCAGTGGTATTCAAAACATGTGCCTGTTGCAAACCTCGTTTATTTTGTTCTCAATCGTGCTATGCTTTATGCATAATCTATATCTAATTGTAAGTGGGTGAAGCTAAAGTAGTAGCGACCTTGAAGGGCTTTGTTTCGTGGCTACTGCAGTAGTTAGTGAGCTTTTTACTTTAAACCATTCTCAAAAACGAAAAAAAAGGAAAGTCTCGAAGAAAGTCTTCCCGAATTATCACAACACATCAATTACCATCGACAGATGATTATCAACAGTATAATATCCCCACGATGTGTGATATAATTGCACAGGGTGACCCAAAAATAACTTAAAAGCACGTACAGGTTCCTCACACCAAAAAAGATCAAAAAGTCCTTTCCCATTTTGCAATCTGAAGTCTCATTTTCGAAATATAAAGCAATTAAAACTCAGAAGTCTGACTTCCGGCTACTGAACCGGGCACAACTGATCGTGCCACGGTAAATCCACTCACAAACAGAAAATACACGTAAGCATATGCTTACACACATTATTAATACTAACAAGGGACATCACACAATTGACACTCACCGATTTTCATGTAACTTTGGTATAAGTATATTTTATCAGCAATTTTTCACATTGAAGGGGTTAAAACACCCCTTAAGGTTAGGATCGAAAAACCTATTTGACGGTATATCTAAAAAACTATTGGTCCTAGAAAATAAGTTTAAATGTACGGTTTGCCTACTTTTTAATACTAAATTCAGCTGTATAATCAGTTTTCCGGAAAAAGTATTTATTTAATAACTATATTAAAACTTAAGAATTAATGTGAGAATACAATTGATTGATAATGCTCTTTTATCTTGAGTAGGCTTAGTTGAAGTTTTCCTACGTTCAAGTATCGAGCATGTAAAATATAATATACAACGTGCGGCCAAAAGTTATGTACAAACGGGCACGAGATGGAAAAATTGGAAAAAATATGTTAAATTTCAATGTGGTTTTTAAATAAATACTTCCTCCGGAAAATTGATTATACAGCTGAATTCAGCATTAAAAAGTAGGCAAACCGTACATTTAAACTTTTTTTCTAAGACTAACAGTTTTTTGTTTAGATATACCGTCAAGTAGGTGTTTCGACCCTAACTTTAAGGGATGTCTTCACCCCTTGAATGTGAAAAATAGCTGATGAAAAAATACGTGTCGAATATTTTTTCGAGTTTTATGTCATACCGAAATTGCATAAAAATCGGCGTGTGTCAATTGGATTATATCTCGTGTGAGTTAGAATGTGTGGATAGTACGCATGCATGTGGTCGCTTGTCCTTTCGTGTGCAGGGTCATGTGTGCGTCTATGCACGCGCGTGCATGATGTGCTGACTAATGAGGTACGATCAGGTGTTCGTCCAGACACTGGGAATTGAATAGCGTGATTGGATGTCAGACCCTTTGCTCCGAGTCGTGTCCTTATGGGGTTCCCGGAGCCCTCCCTGACACGCCAGAGGATAGGTCACCGTGGAGGTTTTAGTGGGTAAGAATCCCACACAACCCAGGACTCCCCACAGGGTCCGGGGTGCCTTTTGAAGGTTTCCTCCACGTAAAAAAAAAATGTCAGACCCTTAATTTTTTTGCAATTTTTTCAAACTGCAAAATGGTAAAAAACATTTCGATTTCTTTTGACATGAGATAACCGCATGTCTCGTCTTTTAAATCACATTCAGGTCACCCTGTACATACGGAATTATTGAATAAGTAATTGCAGGTATAAAAGAACATTGTCCATACGAAAATTTGTTGATTTGGAGGGAGGCATTGTATGATGTATCAAGCGCTGAAAGAGTGAGCGAATGGTGAGCGTGAGTGAAAAGATTATTGTCAGCTGAGCGTTACGTATGCAGTGCACGTTATAGGCTCAAAGGCCGAATATGTGCGGGAGAATGATAAAAATAAATGAGAAATGTAAGAATGTACAGGATGCAACAAATTTTGTGCCATGACTTTTACAGGGAATTCTGCAGTTGAAATTCAAGGTCAAATTTCTTTCTTATTGAAACGTATTCTATTTATCAGGAGGTTAAAAAGTGCCAAAGGAACCATGTGTCGTAATCAAACCATTTTATTAGAGAACGTTGTGGAAGCTTCAAAGCCATGATACCTTAAAGTCAACTGTAAACAACTGTAACAAGGAAGTAAACACGTGGTCACTTTGAGACACGCACATGCAGGATGTTTCACTATAGGTGTAAATATTTTAGGGAGTGATTATACAGGCCAAAATAAGCCGGAAATCAAGAGTGACAAAATTGCGGTGCAGGCTTCGTTTTTTATTAACCGATGTTGAAAAATTCGGCTCTGGAGCGCCTGTAGCACGGCAATTCGGTGTCCAGCGGCGTACATGAGGCGTTCCAGAGTCCAGTTTTTAAACATCGATAACCAAAACATAAGGCCTCTACTGCAATTTCGACTTATTTTCGCTCGTAGAATCAACCCTTAAAATATTTACTACCTGTAATGAAATACTTTGTATGTACATTAGCGTCGTCCTTATTTTTCGATTTTGTTTTCTGCACTCCCTAAAGGGTTTGAAATTTTCATGATTTCATGTCAATTTCGGACATAACTGTATTCCGATATTATAGGAGCATTAGTGAATATTAGTGAATAGTACAATTTCTTAGATGAATAATAGTAACATTTGTGTTTGACTTACAACAATATACTCAGAATCTTTTAATTTTTGCATTAAACTTAGCATATAACGTAGTGTCGAAGCCACTGTACGCGGCTACGGGAATCAGAGACTACAATACTTTTTATATGCAAAAATTTGATTATTAGTTATTTCTAAGAAGTATGTAAGTAACTATTAACAATAATTATAATTGTTTGCATAGTTATGAACAAAATATTATTAAAACTTAATTCATATACATATGCAATGGAGAGCAAGCGAAAAATGAACTTAATACAGAATAAAATAATACGTATTTTTTAGTACATGTCCTGCCTTAAACTAGATTTGAATGCGTTAGGGTACCATTGTCTATATATTTTTCTTATATCCGCAAACATATTGCTTATTGTCTTCGTTACGTTTACAAGATGCGTTTTAATACGTTTTGCAGACATTAGGAGAGTATCGACAAAGTTACCCTAATGATTCAAATCTAGTTTAACGCAAGGTATGAACTACAAAACACGTATTATTTTATTCTGTATTAAGTTCATTTTTCGCTTGCTCGATTTTATTCATAAGTATACAAATAATTATAATTTTCGTTTATAGTTACTTACATACTTATTCAAAAATAACAAATAATCAAATTTTGTACCTAAAAAGTTTTGCAGTCTCTGGCTCCCGTAGCCGCGTACAGTGGCTTAGACACTGTGTTGTATACTAAAGTTTATGGTAAAATTTGAAGATTTTGAGTATATTCCTGTAAATTAAATGTTGTCCACCTAAGAAATTGTACTTCTATTAAAAATTATTCACTAATGCTCCTATAACAGCGAAACACGATTGAATCGTTTATTATTGAAAGGGCGTGTGTACATTTTTTAAAATTTTACACCAGGTAATAAAAACTACCTAATTCATGCCCTGCACATGAGTCCTTCCCTCAAGAAATGATATTTTCAACTGCCCAAAATCCTGTACAGAGTGACGTAAAAAATGCCCTTTCAATTCTAAACACGGCTAGCCATCTACAGTTAGAAAAACACGTAACTCAATTCTCCCAAAAATATGGATATAGACCCTTTCAATAAAATTTCAAAACCTTAACGCCCAATCACTCTGAAATTTTGTAGAAACCATTTTGTCACGATGTGTCACAACTTTGGGGAGTGCTGCAAAAAAGGACTTGACAAGAAATGTTAATGCCTATAGCTAAGGACCACCCTATGTAGATATATGTATGTATAATAGCATGAAGCATGAATAATATTAACACGTTGAACGCCACGGTGGTCACCGGTGACCGACACCTCAAATTTAATTTAATTAAATAATTATTGATTATCGCAAAATGCTGAGAAAACTTCATACTGAAACAATAATAGAGGAACAGAAGAACACGACTGAGTACTCAAATATTTTTTTTCTTTACGATTTATATAAAAAAAAATCAATTGTATAGTGTCTGATTGGATATGGCCGTTTTCACTGTGGCGTTGAACGTGTTAAGAAGAGTAAAGGATGCCGCATGTACCAAATTGAATTCGTTGAGCCGACGTAGACATATCGAAGTTCTCAAGAACAGTCGAATTGAAGCGAGTGTAGTATGAGTGACCGAATGGAAAGCGGGAATGAAAGCAAAAGGCAGAAGAGCGTAACGCATGTTGTGTGAATTAGAGGATGATTGGCAGAATGCGTGTAAGAGAATGATAAAGACGAATGAGAAGTGTAAGAATGCACTTACACTCGGGTGCACGCTAGCTTTCCCTCGGTGTAGGGGAAGGAACCTCCCACCACCCACCTGACTCACCCTTGTTTGCGGGGTAGCAGAAGACCATCCTCCTGACTTCTCTTACACCGAAAGAAAGCTAGCATGCACCTGAATATACGTGAACACGAGTGACAGGCCGGGAAGTGTACATCAGAAAAATGAATGGACACGTGAGTGAACGTGTGGAGAATGCAAGACAGAGGCGTATAAAGTCTTTAAAATTTTCCACCGAATGTTTAGCTCAATTGTAACAATGATGTCAACAGTTTTTTTTGTGAATGAAGGCTTACAGAACATTTCAAGATCAACTCAATTTATTTAACTAACATGCTATGCTTTCTTTGTACCACCGCATTTTTCTGTTTACAGTTTTCATCTTTACTCTTTTCCAAAACCTTCTAAAAGAGTCTGTTTGTGACTGGTCGGGGTTTCATATATTTGGCAACCAAACTCATGCGGACCCGCATATAATTTTCCAGGGCTTACTTTCCCTTTCCAGGATTTTATTTTCTATTTTCTATCGTATTTTTCTTTCTTTTCTATTTTTCTAAGAACGTTTGACAAAATTACAAAGTGGCATCATTAATATAAAAAGCACGTTCAAGGAAAAGTTAATTGAAACCACTGAATTTTTTGTATTATTTCAAGTTCAAAGTGAACGTAAATGAAAAAGTATTTCATTCATTTACAACCTTCCCAGATGTCGAATGACCTTAAATTATGGTTCATTGAACTTGCCAATAACCACGATTGTAATCTGGACACAAAAGTATAAAATGTTATTCAAGTACATTAAGTTCACCTCAAAATCTCCTGTGTACCTTACTCAAAAAAGCCGTTAACATTATAACGACACCCCCTCTAAATTAAACAATTTTGCATGAACAATTTTTAATCCTGTATACCCAGTTAAACCAGATGAGTGCAACTACTAATCAACATAATAAATTCTTCCATAGCAATAATCGTATTTGTAATTAAGTTGTGGGTGGAGAATACTATTTGAATAAGAAACAGACTGTCGATCATCTTTTTAAAAAGTTACTGTAGAAAAAATATGATACGCTTGTTTGATAGATCTCTTAAACTGTATTAGATACATTTGGAATATTTGATACTATTGATATAAATGAGGGAATTTTGAGGGACAGATTTAAATACCTCAACCTGCATATTATGAGCTATGATAGTAATGAAACGTATGTGTGAAGGATATCAAAAAGCATACAAGTACCCCATTTTGAGACGTCACCAAAGAAGGCGTGAAAGTACTTTTTATTTTCAGATCAACCTTGCTGAGTTGCCTCTTCAGACTAAATCCTCTCCAACCGTGGTTCTTCGTACACTCCTCTTCATTTACTGAATTTTTTGATTTAATAATTTCATTCACTGACTGTTCAGCAGTTCCTTTCTCGTTATTACTTGTAGATTGAAGTTCACATTGAAATGGACACTGTTGAACTTGTTGAGCATTGTCGGTTTCCACTGCTAATAAGGCTTCATATTCCGCAGTAGAGTCTCGATGAGTCTGACGAATTTAACATGTTGGATTTTGCACAATGAATCAATGTGTACAAAATAATAAAAAATTTAATTCTAATTCTAAAAGCAGATAATACCATATATTATATGCATAGTACAGTATACAGCAGTATTGCATTTGTTGTGCATATATATTATACTGGTAACTACAGTACGACAACTTATATATTCTTAAGATCCGAAGACGCGTGGTGAACGTTGCTAGTACATTTTTGTTTCAAACCAGCCAAATGTTGAAAGGGAAAATACATTATATACAGCGAGAAAAATGTGGAAGGCGAACAAAGGAGAAATTTACGACTGCCTAATGAGTTCCGCCTTCAGGTCCAAGACTAAATTGTCGCACTATACTACTAGTACATTTGTTATTATTACACTTCACGAGTAATAAGTATGTACCAGTAATGAAAGATTATATAAGATGTAATATGATGTGTGCTTAGCTATTAGTACAAATTTATGGTATGACAAATTAAATTACATTATGCCTTGTCCATGTATTTCCATATAAATGCAACAATCTACTGGTAAAAATAATGCTAAGTTCAATCTTCAAACTGAGAAATATCGCAAACGTATGGTCACTTGTCACTTCCCAAATGAATACTACATATAATGTTACAAATGAAAAGTGCAGACAGGGAAGATCTATTTAAATGTTTTACAAAATCCAGATTCATCATGTATTATAACTTTAATACAATGAGTGCCTAAGATGCTCATAGAATCGAATATTCTGCAAACATAATCCTTTACACACAAAAGAAAATGTTTTTATATATCAAAATACACTTAAAAAATTAGACTATGCTTATTCAGAATTTCAAGTACATGCAGAATATTTTTAACTGTAACAAACTTTAGTTTTTTATTAATACTTGAAAACAAGCATTAATAGTACAACATAATGCAACATTATTCAGTTTAACACTGAAGTGGTTCATCTATTTATTACAGTTGTATTGGAAACTTCGCAGTACTTGAAATGCAAGGCCCAAAGCATTTAAATCTTCAAGTTTCATACATAAGCATTTATATTCTACACTTGACTTCTGAATAAGCACTTAGTACCATCGACTGATACCGTTAAGGTTGATATTAATACTATACTTAAAATATGTTACTTCAATAATATACTAACGTTACCAAAGGAGTAATGTTAACAAATCCAAAGAATACTTTGTAATTCGACATTTATGTGTGTACTTTCACATTCATATAGTACACAATGATACCTTCAAGTATTAATGCAAAAGGACCAGTATACATGATTTAATTAATTTTAACAGTAAAATTACTTGAATTTAGTAAATCGTAGGCATACAGATACAAATATTTAAAGAAATGCTTCCTTTAAAGTCCATATAAATTTTTTTTTGTCAACTAGATAATTACAACACAAATTTTGATAAGTAGAAATCTTTTATAGTTGATTTACATATTACTGAAAACAAATCCTTTTCGTCGTAAAAATCCTGTAGTAAAAGTACACATACTATTGCAGGAAAATAGCACATCTAATTAGGTCTTTTAAGCTGTTCTCAGCATATACTTTTTTAAAGAGTACTGTACTACATTTTGTGGTAAAAAGTATTTCATATACTCAATACAACAAATTAATATAATAATAAATTACAGACTATGAGTCATTCTAAAGAATTCACAATTAAAACGAAACATATTAAATGTATCATTTATGAGGAAGGGAAATATACATACAATTTCAGAATTCTATAGAATGATTCACCTAATCATTTTACTGGTATTTACATATAAATCTGAAATCACCTGTTATAATTGTCATGACTCGATTAATGTCGTCATATACTGATGAAATATACATACGTAGCTGAAACATTTCACAATTAATGGTCACAACCATAGATTTATCTGTAACATTCAAATCAGTAATGTATGCAATATGCTTGCTGCTACGTTGTGTAGCCGTGGCATACTTTATCCTATTAGTATTTTCTAGTTATTTAATCAAATATTGTTGCTATCTGTTATTAACAGAAGACTTATATTTCAAAATGTTTGCATGAAGCTCATATTTCTACTGAAGATGTTTGAATACGCTTTCACTTTTGCGAACTGATAACATCACAAAACTAAATAAACTATCTTATATTCTATAGTTACATCCTATATACAATTAATAAATAACTTATTAATACTTAAACTTACACCACGAAAATATTTGCGTTTATTAAATATAATTTCGCAAGATATTTCCTCCCTTTATTGTATTGCGTTTTTTACTAAATTCAACTTTAAACCAACAACACAAAGCGAATTAGCGACAGACTTACGATATTCTTTGCAAAATTATGACAGTACAGAATACAGAAAAAAAAGGTATTATTATAATATTATATTCGAAATGTTTTTATTTTGTACTACTGTAGTCAAGAAGTTTGCGGAAAATAGATACAAACACATTAATTTTAATTTTTCGATACATTCACCATATTCTTTTCTAAATGACTACATACTTAGCTCACCTTCGTTTCTGTTGTTGCAAACACTGGTGATAACTCCTTATAAAGGGAAGTCGTGACTGGAATGTGTTTCTTGAATGAAACCGAGCTTAAAATATAATGATCGATATGTATAAACAAACCCTGGTATATTAAGCGTTTTTCTCCAGTCATTTTAATAAAAAATGGCCTCAAATGGTGACATTTTTTCTCTGTAGCTCGAATTCCCGGAAAATTGACCATTCTTTCAAGAATGGCGGTGGCTGCATTGCTAACATCGAGACTAGGTAATCAAAAGTCATAAAACATCATCTAATTGGCCATCAGATAATTCTGAGCTAGCTTTTAAATACACTACTCCACAAAATTAAAGGATCACTAAATTTTGACCGAAAAATTGTCGATTTTCGAACTGCTGTAACTTCGTGAAAAAACATCGTACAACAGTATACCTGGGCCCATTTTAAAGGGTGAAGCCGCTACTTTGGCAGCCCTCAACTGAATTTTTTCGAAGACCCTTTTATATTACAAAATGGAGTGGAAAACTGAAGTTGCTTTTTCTGTTTATAAATTTTATAAATTTAAACGACTTTACGGAGTTCAAAAAATTTTCTTCTAGATTCATTTTAAAATGGCTTTGTAAAGGGAAGTCTCCCCTTCACAATGACTTTTCAAAAGTTAATGTACGATTTTTTGTTGTCGTTTTATCACACCTTAAATGAAAAGTGTGCGGCTGGCATTGGTATAACCCAAAGTGCACCACGAGGAGGTTGCACGGTCGGACTTGTGTCTCGTGTGTAGTGTGTGTGTATAATGTGTAAAGGTTAAAAAAATCGATTCATGTTCATCTATCAAAATTTTCGTTCAAATTCGCCAATAAAGCTCCATACTGTACTTTTGGGCGTACAACCACCTGAACCTACGTACATGGACTACAGCTGTGCGCTACGCAGGACAATCTTCCGCAGTCATTAACTTCAACAATTTTCAACATTTTGACAATTTTTTTTATGAAATTACTTGCAAAAGCGTCCAGAATAAACTGTGAAAAGTACTAGTACAAAGATTATTTGGTATATAAGCAGGCCAACCCCAAAGAAACCGTCGATTTTAGTCGTTCATTAGTTCTTCTATACCCCCTTAAGAGAATGCATAACAAGCCACACATAGAGGCTGCTTTACGCGTGTGTGTGATGAAATGGACACTCGCGGACGAAACCATCGTGATACATGTAATACACCTGGACATTCATGGGTAAAGTGCGTGTGTGTTTCCAGGTGAAGAATATTGTGCATGTCTGTGAGCATTTGGTTGTGGACAATCGCGGTGCATGCACACATAGACACTTGTGAATAACATAATCGCAGCGCGTGTGTGTGCGCGTGTAGGTGAGTTTTGTGAGTAAAATTGTGTATTGGAAGTTGCATTCACCCTCTCTACTTGAGAATTCCGTCGGGCAGATTTTGATATGTGCTTTTTCATAAATTGCCGCAAGAACATAGTGTCGTATCGCATGGTATCATAGGTTTCTGTTACGTGTGTAAGTATGTGTTCTGTGTGATGAGTCTGTCGTGTATATGCCATTGAATGCACTCTAGCTGACCTGCATGATGCATGCCACTGGACACCGAATTGCCGTACTACAGGCGCTCCAGAACCGAATTTTCAAACATCAGTAACTAAAAAATGAATCCTCCACCGCAAGTTCGTCACCCTTAACTTTCGACTAATTTTAGCATATAGAATTACCCCCTACAATATTTACCACCTGTACTGAAACATCATTTTATCGTCCTGTGTAGTTTAAGCCAAACAAAAATTCGACATTGCTTCTTAAAATTTATGTATTAGGAACACGAGAAGCCAGTAACTGTAAATTTAGATTATGTAGGTTATTATGTTACTTTGACAAGCCTTTAACTAAAATAACATGTACTGATACATAAACAGAGCCAACCTTACATATTAAAGAAGTGTATGAAGTTGCCGCAGAACAGTATCAACTTGCCCCGTATTGAGGCACTTAAAGCAACTTTTTGTAAAAATAGCTTGAGAAAAACTCTTAATACTCTGTGATTTGTTTATATGTATCGACCATTATATGTTTAGCCCAGTTCACCTTCCCTTCTTGGATATTATGCTGTTTAACGTTCGCGTTAATTCCTTCACGATAGATCTAAGTCGCGCACGATTTCATTAAGTTAACGAATGAAGAGAAATTCTCATGTGGCCAGAATAGGGAAAATGTTTGAGTATTGTAATTAAGTTTCTAGTTCCGAACATTCTTTGCTCCATCAGCGTATTGCTATTCATTTCGTTCTAGCGTGACAATGACGCTATAGTCTCGAATTAATAATAATTTAATAATAGACAATAGAATTTTGTCATGTGCACAAAACACAAAAGACGCATCAGATTACGCAGTACAACTGTATACAACTCGACCGATTTACCAATACAGAAAAAATAATGATCCCGCCAAATCTTTGAGCGTACCACACATATGTATATACTTACACAAGGTGATTCATTACAAACTATTGGGTTTGTGCAAATGAAATTGCTAATCGCAGGTAGTATAGTATTTCATTCACTTATGGTTGGGTTAGAATCAAAATGGCAATTTCATGTACAACATTTCAATATCAAATGGATCTACCTTTGAAAGCTGAATACGCAACAACAAAAATTAACACCGTGGAAGTTCAATGGTACAAAAGGAACATTAGATAATGCACCCCTCTTACCTATTTTAAACATTTCATGCACCACTCTGCTCTTTTAAATGAAACTGTATAATATTTGTCAAAAGTCAAAGAATTATTTCATAATTTTCGTCCTGCAGCTATTACGGCACAGTATTGCAAAATGCATGTTTTACGAGTTTCGTCTTTTTCGTTCCTTCTTTTTTAGCATTCGTTATTCAAATAAAATACTCAAAGTCTGGTACGAATACCATCTGATAAAGTATCGCAAATACTTGCAAGTATCCCCTCAATAATAGTCGCTGGTGTTTTATTGTGCAACCAGTATTATGTCTAATCTTACTATTATAATAAATAGTCAGAATTTGTTCATACGCTCTCGAAAGTCTCAAAAACTACTAAACTAATTGTTATGAAATTTTGACAATGGTTTCTTTACATTTTCCGGACTGTCATAGGCTATACTTTATATACCGAGATAAAAAATATGGGACTATTTTTTCTACTTTTGGGAAAAAGTAGATACGATTATGATTAGGATGGTGAAACAACACTTATTATCCAGACAGAAGACGTCCAACGTCGATTATCACAATACCATTATAGTCCTTATAAATCAACAGTGAAATGTAAAACGTAAAACACGTTTTTTTGTTTGTTTTAATTTTAACATCAGCAGTACCTGTATGCTTGGTGTGGTTTTATTGCTACTCAAAATTGTTTTACAAAACTTCTTGTGGGTATTGATTTAAATACAAGGCATTGAATGGGATGTCATATTTTTCTACGGGAATATATTAAAGAAAAAGTTTGTACCTGTTAATCAATAAGTCCAAAATAAAAATAACATTACGGATGCGATTAAAATGTTCTACCATGGAAATACTTAAGACCTTGGAAACAACTTCTGAAATGAAATTATAATACTTTACGATAATTTGACACATGGTATTCATATCAGACTTTAATTTGTTCTATCATAATCAGTCAGATACTAATAAACATAGAATAAAAGGAGTACCATAACAAAATCAAAATTTCTCTTCTGCCTATTCATTTTTCAAATATTTTATCTTAATACTCCTCATGATAAAAAAATTCCAAATTTCCTTTGAAAAATAGAATTCACCTTGAAATCTACAAAGACCTTTCATCCATAACACTGTTCAACACATATTTTGACTTACAACATTCAATAGGCGATTATTGTAAATTTTTGTGCGCTGAATATGAATCTGCAAACCGATTTGTCCAGCACCCTCAATTTTTGAGATTATTAAAAATAATAATTTACATGATTTTAGTCAGTAGAATCCCTAGAATCTTTTCGCGTAAAAAGCAACTGAATAACTTTTGCATTTTTTTTTCAAAATTGATTTTTTCGAACACTGAGAGCGATGGATAAAGCGCTTTGCAGTTTCATATTCAGTGCACAAAAATCTATAAGAAACGCCTATTAAATTTTATAAGTAAAAAAAAGTTCAAGTTTGTTAAACAAGGTAATAAACATGTGCACTGTCTAATGTTCGTCTCGGAATTAATTAATATCTAAATTTTCAACTTTCTTTGTTTCCTATACTTTTAGAGAAAAGTACAATTATAACTATAATAAGCCTCTATGTATACTCTTCTTTGTATGTTTATTCCTTATAAAACAAATTTCTATAAAAATTTCGCTCTGGTAAACAGTTTCCATTGCGATCGATGGTAACAAAAATCAGTAATATAAATCAATATTTCTAAAACACATTAAATAATTCTCTAATTTAAAAATGGACTTTGAGTTTAAAAAATCATTTTTCCTTTCCATGTAAAACATTAATGTTCGAAATTCGAACTTATACAAGAAAGATATTGTACTGTACATAATATTAAATATTAAAGTGGAACGTACCTGAGACTTAATCTGTGGTCTATTTTCCAGCAGAAATTGTTTATGGATATTATTTATTTGCGAGTATTACAATATAATCGCAAAGCAGATTTATGCATGTATAAGCACATTGAAACATGATCGTGTTTAATGTTGTTTTTACTACTTGGTATACTCTGTTATAAATATTTTCATTTGCTTAACAATTACATTCACTGTATTTGTGTTGTCGTTAATCCACTCATGCATTCCTTGTTCTGACCCCAAAAGTTGTGATATTAATACATTTTTAGGTTTGTTGTCATGTATGTCTCCAATTTTTAAACTTTTAACGTTATTTCTATGTACGTACATGCAGAGGTTTCATCAAACGTTTATGTGAATATTGACGCACATGTAAATCTGAGTAGTTAAGCAGTACACAATTGTAACGATAATCACCTTCTAACACTGAGTTTTTGTATTATATTACTTTACTTATCATGTCTACAAAGCTGATAAAATAACTAAAAAAATCTACTATATTTTACCTACTTTCGTCGAATTTGTTTATTCGGTAATACAATAATATCGCATATCATAGAACAAAAACAAGAATTTCTAGCTGTTTCTTTAGCAAAAAAAGTATTGTTCTTACTTGCTTCAATGTAGGTAGACACGCAGTTAGCTAAACATTGAATGCATAATAAACATAAGTACTTCGTTCTTTTTCTTTTTTAACAAACATTAGAAACAGTATTTCAGATTTCAGAAATGTAATGTGTGTAATTATACTGCATATGCCTAACATTAACCTAATATTAATCGTTGGAAGTTCAAATGTAGTATTAAAGTTCTTATTAATTAGAGGACTTATATAAATCTGATACTACGAAACTTCAAGTCTCGGCACATGGAAAATGACAAGTTTGACCAATAGTTGCCGATAACATTCTCGTTTGTCGTTCGTGGTTGCTTAATTTAGTACCGTATACAACTTTTTTATTCAAATGTTAACTGTTAAGATTCCAAGCAGAAAATACGTCTGCTGGATTTTTCGAATTTGTGATGTTCAATATTATATTCATATTGGAAACTGGAAGTGAAATTACAAGTATGACTTTTAAAATCATAATTGTCTTCAGGGAAACATAAAACTTTCTCCCAAATGAATACCGGTCACAAGTTAATGTAACATTTTGAATACTCTATGCTAAATTTTTCCGAAACAAACCTCGTGTTCTTAAAAAAGATTCTGTAGTTCATGTTACCAAGTGAGTAACATGTAACTCATTCATTGTCGCATATTACATTCCATTAAACCTTATAAATAACACAATTATAGAAATGCAATGCTATGAATTGTATATATGTATATTGTATATTGCAAATCATGTCATCAAACTTTTTCAACTGATGCATACAAAGCTTCTTCAAAAGTTCGGAATTTTATGCATGTACAGTCACGAGCATTCATGGAGTCTCGGTTGAAAAGGGGTGTAGAAGAAGGAGCCAATCATCCGACTGCTACCACACACCAAATTCTCAAGACCGATGGTGGGGAGGCTCCTTCTCCTACAACGCTTTTCAACCGAGACTCCATCAATGCTCGCCACTGTACATGTGACATAATAAGTATATTTTCATGATATGTATTTTTTCAATGTTTAATACTATTTATTGAAAATATGAAAACATTATTACATAACCTGTAATAAAAAATACAACTACATAAAAGTTTCACTTATTTGTTAGCAATATGGTAAGAAGTGGTAGCAATGACTTTAAAAATTTTTTAAAATGAACAACCAATATATGATACTAGTATAAACTCATTCCTTACGTGTGTGTGTATATGTATACATGTATACATACATATATATATATACTTTATATGTATATATATATGTATATATATATATGTATATTTCTGCTTGGAATTTATGAAGATACTGTTATATGAATACTTAACTACTATAGTTTCTATCTAATAGTAAGATGTGTTATAATTATACATAAAGTAGTTATAGTATGGATTAAAATAACTCATAATACTTATGAAATTAACGAAAAAAAAGTTAGTGATAGAAGAAATTAAGCCTTAAAGAGTTGTTTCATATTGAACGTTAGATTTTCTGTAAATTACATGTTTAATATATTTTAAGATGTTAATATGAATATATTAGTCCGACGCCGTCTATGTTATTTTTATTTGGTTATATGGTTATTTGATTCGTCATTAAATATTTAATGTAAAATTAATTAGTATTATAACTTTGAAGCATTTAATATTTCTTACTTCTATCTTAGCGTAAAACAACGTAAACAGATGTCATGATGCAAAAAATTGTGTTGTTAAGTAATGGTTACGTAATATAATCAATTAGTACATTAATTAGTTCTGGAAAATTTAAATGGTTTACTGAAATAAGAGATTAAAGTGTATATAATCTCGATGAATGTCAACTGAACTTCTCATTGTTCGATAAACTTCTTTGAAATCGAATTCTCAATAATAGTATTTAAAAAGAAATACTAATGGTACAACCTAAAACTATTGAATGTCTACTTTCAGTACCCTTGTAAAAGCTGTTATGTTTCCATGGTATTATTAATAATTGACATTTTTTATATGTACAAACAAAAAAGGTCTCATAATTACGACTCTTATAACAAATTAAACATATAAAGTATATAGTTTCCTTTCACAATCATGCAGTGATAAAGATATTTAGTTTTAGTGTTAACAAAAAAGCGAAATACATATATATCTATTCAATATAAAATCTTCAAGACGTTTTTTCGGATAAGGTTCAAGAGGATGGAATGGGTGATAATTTCAATACTCAAAACTGTTAGGATTGAAAAAGAAGTATACTCTACCTGATCTGTGCTAGGACTCCGTGCTTTATCCTCATTCTCTCGTTTTAATTCATCCTGCCGCTTAGGACTCCGTAGCAGGCGTTGACACGGATCCGTGTTACCACCGATGTCCGCCGTGTTCAACACAACCAAAGAAATTTTCTGCACGATGTCTACAATCACCACACCAGACTCGTTTCCATAAACCATTCTAAAATTAAACGGTTACCATTTTGGTGAAGCTGCCACGTGATAATACAAATATCTAATTCTATAAGAAAAAAAGTGTCTCATAAAATGATGCAATTGACCGCACAGAAAATTTGTCAAATTGTAACTTTCCAATGATTATAACAATAGAGTTACTGATTGAGAAATGATGAATCAGTAGAGCCAGAGTTGTTTTTATTGTTAATTTCTCGATTTATTATAGTTTTACATTCTGATTTTTTTTATTAGATTATTTTTCATTACCAAAATTCATTACCAGATTCTCGACTTATTTTGGCTTGTAGAATCAGCCCCTAAAATATTTGACACCTGTTGTGAAACATCCTATACAGTGTTCGAATATTTTTGTGACCTCAGAATAAGCTGTTACTTCGTTTCTCTCTTATTATTTAAACAACTAAATATATATATATGTGTATATATATATATATATATATATATATATATATATATATATATTAAATAAATAGTTTGTGTATTTGTGTTAACTAGAAGCTGTAATGCAACTTTTTTAGGTATGAAAATATTTATGTCTCTTCATCTGTTAAACTAATTTCTTCGTATAATACCTAATTTCATAAGTTCTTCAACTTGAGAAAGTGAATAGGCACAGATTTGATACTTACAAACCATAGGAAGAATTCAAACTAAGAGCCGTTATATTTTCTGGTTGTTCTCCACTAGCAGCAACTGTTAAACAGATCAGCGTTGCTTGAAAACCTGCAGCCCTCTTCTGTAAACCAGTCTTAACTTTAAGCGCTTGATTCGATTCAACGTTTTTGGATTCACTACTTCCTGATGTATTACCCGCTGGGGAATCATGATCTGAGGAACTTTCTACCTCTTTCCCTGAATCTGCTGTCAATGATATCTCCAGAGTCTGCAGCAAGTACAAGTAAAAGTTTAATAAATTTCTAGGCAAGTGTTACAAATATAAATCTTATATTTATATAATTGAAGTAACTTTATGCAGCACTGTAAAACGAAATAATTGTATTACATATTTAAACCATTTTGATATTATTTTATATTATTTCTAACACGAATTCTCATGTATGTAGGATCAAGAAGAATGAGTTCGGTATGTATATACATTTATATATAATTGTACTTTAAATAAAGACCAATCGGCAAGAGAACGAATGGCTCAGCGATTAAAGCGCTCGCTTGCAACCTGCGTTCGATTGCCGACCAGTCCGGTTCGAGTTTTCTCTCCCTAGATATGTACACACATATATAGTTCTGCGCATCTGTGGCTTTTAAAAAATAGAATTGATCATGGTATATACAGGGTTTCTCACCTAAATATAGTCACCTCAATATCTCCTTCAATCGTGATGATACATAAAATATTATACAGGGTATCCCGCAACATGTGGGAATCACTTTAGGGCTGTCAACCGCACATCAAAAGAGTAACAAAAATTTATATAAATATATGTCCTATTTGACTTTGTTTTCAAGTTGTAGCGGATTTTGTGTCGCAATAATTCTTTCGACAGACGGCGGTACTTTAATTAAAAAGAAAAAGTCCATATGGATTATTCCACATAGTCAATATTGAAGGCCAGAGTGTGTGCTAAGCCCCACAAAAGTTAACAGTTGCTGAAGCAATCCTGGTTGACGGAATGGAACAAAATAACCATGGCAGAGTTGTGTGCCGTGACCGAAAATTTCGTGATACGAAATTGAGTATGATGTTGCTAAAGAACCTAATTATTGTTATTAATTGTTACTTTTTTGATTTATTACATTTTTATAAAAATAACAGAAAAAGTTTATAGACGTTATTTTTTTTGCTAAAAATTAAATAACCAAAAATACTGCTATATCAAAGTCAAATAGGACATGTTTATATGAATTTTTTTTGTTCTTCTCATGTGCTGAAGCCATGCCTATAGTGATTTCCACTTGTTACGGGACATCTGTATATGAAATTTGAATGGTATCAAAAGATGAATGCGTCGCAAGAAATAGTTTTGTTCTAAAGTCTTTCTTTTTCGGAGTTTTCAAGGTCATCGATGTTTTTTGCATATAAGTGAATATTTTTTTCTCTTGCACATTGTAGCTGACATTAAAGTGCGTTCAGAAATGTATCATGACATGTCCTTGAAGTGACCTTTGACTCCCAAAATAAAAATTAAACATGAAATTTGTTTCCATCGAGACCCCATGCTTTAGCAACAACGGGCGAGAACCTTTATATTATAAATTACTGACATCATCTTGAAACGCACTATCAAATGGTCTGAAGAAAATATATAGTTCCATTGAAGAAACAGAACTTGACCTTCATATTTCTTAAAATAATAACGTGAAAAAGAACTCGTTTTCACAATGTTGACCCATACAACTTTCATATAAACAAGTTTTTTGTGTCTCCAGTATGTTAGGAAATAACAGGTTGTAACATTTAAGCGCGGACATCCTGTATGTACGTTATAATATTTTAATAAGAAATTTCATTTCTATTGTATTACAAGATTCTTAAAACGTTATATTTTGTTACTTTCTAATTATATATTTTGTTTAATTACGAGACTTCTTATTAATAAGTTAATGATAATTAAATAAGTAAATTGCTTACCACTACTTCTGACATACTCTCAACTTTTTTGAATTTAAACAAAACAACGTGTCTTCCACTTCCTGCAATCGCTAATTTTCGACTTTCGGGGCAAAGAAAGATGAGTTGTATCGCCAATGGGTCTTCTTCTGAGTCTATACTACGCATTCTACCTTTTTCAAAAAGTTTTGCTGTCTTCAATTTGTAAAGAACTTGTAGAGTGCCTGCAGATGCGTCCCAAAATTTGATACTGCCATCAGCGTGTCTGTAATTACAATGAGTATTATTAAGCAGCAGAAGTGCTGTATAAAGTCACATATCGTAGCAACTGCATAACGTGTCCCAATAATAATACAGATTTTCTCATGTGTGTATATCGTTGATCAGTAATTTTTACTTTTTAAGTATTTTATTTAAGATAGACTATTATCGAAGAATTTTCTTTATTTTTCCACCTTTATTATTTATATGTCTTCTAAAGAAAACCCTGTATGATAATTATTAAAAGCGTTTAATAGATGACACGATCGATCCATAATGATTTTTGCAACGCTGCTGTTCGGTGCTCGTTTGTTTTATTAGTACTACTACGTTTCCTAAATCTCCAACTCTTTTTTAATACTGCGTATGTTATAACTTAAACATAATTCTAATTATACTTTGTGTACCATTGAAATTAATCGCTTACCCAGTTAAAATGATTTCATTATAACTGCTTGAGCTGGAACTCCATTCTCCGCCAGATACCGGCCATTCCTTTTCACTGAACCCCGTTTTTTTTTGAGACTTCGATCCAACTGAATAAAAGGCAGGTACTAAATCTGAAGGACAATCCGCGAAGTATGCACAGCATGTCACGGGTGACTCATGTATGTCCATTGGATACGGATTTTCAAAACACGGAAATCCGGGGGTTAATAAATCTATCACAACCAGATCATTCTGTAGTAGAACTACAACAGCGTACGGGTCTTGATAATCTGTACAGATAAAAATATAATTAATGATGATAATTTCGTAAAGTATGCTATTACTACCAAAATAATAAATCAGAATTAATAATAAAACAATCGGAATTTAATAAAATGATAAGACATGTCAACTAAGAATACTGGTATTAACCAAATTCGTGGTACATGAAGTTTCCTTACACAAAAATAGTTCATGGTTCGAAACGAATCTTTTTCTGATAACTACTTTCTTATCAGTATTATACCGACGTAAAAATGTGGCACGTAATATCCTACCTGACACAGGAATGTATGAATAGTTCATGTCTAGAAATACAAGTCGGAGTGCGTATACATAGTGTTCCATTATGAAATGTTATTAGCTTAACCACGTAGTCTATAGGTGATTCTAAGCAAAAAAATTGTAACAAACATATGCTTTGCGCATATGTGTGCGAGATATTATTATTGTATATATTTGTTTATAATAGTGTTGACGAGTTTATTGTTTTCTGATGTATGAAAGTGAACATTGTAGTTGGTAAAAACATGTGTTTTATTTATTTAATACAAATACTTTTTAAATAACAAGCGATAAGTTGAATAGTGTTCAAATTCAACGTCGCAAAAATATTCGGACACCAAACAAATTGCATTAGTTTTATATAAAATATGCATATATTTTAAGAGTATTATAGCAACAGTAATATTTTGTCTGGAAGCCCCTTTATTTAATAACTTCTCCTAAACGGTTGGACATATTAGAAATTTTTTTTTTAATAGTCCTGTGTAATGAGTTCCCATTCTTCTATTAAACGTCATTTTAATTTTAGCATTGTTTTTGTGGCATACACTTGATGCTTTCCGAAGGAAAAAGTTGTGCTCTATCGTGAGATATCGTTAGATTTTTTCCTAGACCCTTAAATTGTGAAACAAAATGGAAAATATCCGTAAAAATTGGCGTGTTACGGGTGTCCCATTCACTTTGATCATTCTTCAAATATGTATCAATCAGTTAGCGCAGACATGGTTAATCGAGAAGGGGTTAGCAGCCGTAGAAAATAACACATACGCGGTTGAATTGCATCGGACATACGAGGTGCGACACAAAAAAAACGAGACTGACCTTATAGCTCGAGAACCAAGACTGGGAAGGAAGGGATAAACAAACGACTATAGAAGACGTTTTGTCTAGCGACAATGTTCCAAAACTCAGCTCGATCGCTTTACTCAGTACAAGTGGACACATTTTCAAACACAGACATGTTCTTACGCTCGGTCGGAAAATGTCAGACTGCAAAAGTGACCAACAAGGTAACATCCAAGTTTCTTGTTAAACTAAAGAAATCCGCGACGGAAACTTTTCAATTATTGACTGAGGCTTACGATGAAGATTGCATGTTTCGACTTCTACCTCTTCCTAAAGATCAAGTCAGTGCTCAAAGGAACCCATTTTTTTGACGGTAGAAAGTGTGAAACCAAAAACGACGGAGAGTCTCAACAGCCTTACAGAACATGACCTGCGGAATTGTTTTGAACGATGGCAGCATCGTATGCGGCTGTAGATCAACTCAAAAGAGAACTACTTCTTTTAGTTTAATAGAAAGAGTTACAGACACAGTCTCGTTTTTTTGTGTCGCACCTCGTATTTCATAACGTATTAGGTCGTTCGATAAGTAATGTCGTTTTTTATCTTCTTCATATTTAACGTATTCTAACCAGTTTGTACCATCTGCATAATTGCTAATTTTTGTATTTTCCCATGTCATGGAACAGGGAGGTGATTATGTTATTCATTAACAACAAATCCTTTGGGTACGTTTCGTTATTTGAATTCTACTTACAAATGCGACATTACTTATCGAACGACATAATATATCGTACAGCAATTATCTCGTTCCTTGTGGTTCACGCTATCGTATATTGGACGGAAGTGTAGCGACTCGTGCCCTCTCGCAAAACTAAGCAAAAATAATGAAAAGCGACGATGCGCGTAATTAGTGTACAAGATGTTTTACTACCAGTGGTAATTATTTTAAGCGGTGATTCTACAAGCCAAAATAAGTCGAAAATCAAGAATAACGAAATTGCAGTGGAGGCTTCATTTGTTAGTTATCAAGGTTTAAAAATTGGGTTTTAAACGCCTGTTATACTGCAACTTGGCCTACATATTGCAGATCAGGCAGGCCACGTTTAGTGGAGGTGTGTGCTTTTTCCAAAATTGCCGCAAGAACGTGGTGTTGTATGACATGGTATCGTAGGGTTCTGTTACGTGTTATGTATAAATTAGAGCTATTACTTATGAGTAGACTGCGGATATTTATGCAATTATACATTTTTATAGTTCAATATTTTTCATGTTATTGCTATTATAGAAATGAAACTCTGACAAAACTGTATTTCGTTCTGTGAATGTTTAATAAATATACTTTTTATTTTCTCCCCGTTTTAAATGTGCTTTTTTCTAATATTTATGTATGTTAAATTGCATAAACATCCGCAGTCTACTTATGAGATACCCGGGTAAACAAAAATTACCCGGGTACCCGGGTATCTTATGAAATACTCGGGTATGTAAGACAGTTTAGACGAAATATCTATTACTCGTCGACCGGTTGGGCACCCGGATATTCGGTATGTCTTAACCGAGTACTCTACTCATATTACTCGGATGTCCACAATGTAATTTATGTTTTTGCGACAAATAATAAAACAATGAAGTAATTAATTATTAATTTCTAATAAATATTAATTATTATGAATTATTTCATTGTTTTATTATTTGACACAAAAACATAAATTACCCGAAATATTATAAACATACAGGTAACACGAGTAGAGTATTCGGGTGAATCATACCGACTATTTTTCTGATTGTGAGTACCCGGGTACCCGAGCACCCGATAGGTCGGGTAGGACTCGGGTAATTTCCTTTATCTTGAAATAGACACGGGTACCCGAGTACCCGGATAACCGGAATACCTGGGTAGTCAGTAGTTGCCCTAGTACATATAAATACGTCGTGCGTCCACCGCCATTATGTGCCCCCTGTCTGACCTGCATGACGCACGCCATTGAACGCCGAATTGCAGGGCTCCAGGCGCTCCACAGTCGAATTTTTAACACTAGGTTTACGGACATTTCTTATATACCTATCTCTACGGACACGCGTCAAATTGACGCGTAAACGAAACCGCACATTTTCTTTAAAAAACAACTTATTTTATTTAAAAACAATATATTATACACTATTAACTTATAAATGAAACTATGTGATATTATATATTTATATGAAATTTATAATATTTAACATTATACAACATTACATTTATTCCACACATTTGTGAAATTCGAAATGCGTCAAAATGACGCGTTCTGTAAACACCTTAGTATTAAACACCTATAACTAAACAACGAAGCCTCCTTCGCAATTTCGTTACTTTTGAATTTCAACTTATTTTGTCCTGTAGAATCACCTCATTAAATATTTCCCTTCTGTAGTGAAACACCCTGTATAGTAAACTAGAAATGCTCAGCTTTGAATTCAACAGAATACCACAAACAGTTTCTGAGTTATTTATATAATTGATAAGAAATTAATGATTTCCTTCAATGTGAACTTTTCTTATCGTAGTTGACGTTCTAAGCGAGCTGCTTTACCAAATATCTATTATACACTTGAAAAATACATGCTACAATAACTTGTATTCAACTTGTGAAAATTTTACTTAAATACCATAATTACAGAAAAAAGTATCGCAGTTTTATTATACACATGCTGCAATTATTCTTTATTCTTAGAATACCTGACCACGTAGTAAAACTGTATATCGACTCTCAATGTGCTAATGCGCACTTCATCTACGATTACTACAATCGTAGTAGTGTGAACCTCTTTCTTTAAAAGAAATTGAGGGGTGAGATGAGTTCGAACACTATTGCTCACACGGACTCAATTTATTAGTATAAAACAAAAAGGTTTATCTCTATAACAGTTATAACAAACACAAACTCGCAACAAAATATAAATTTCAAGTTAGAGAGAGAGGGAGGAAAGGACGTATACAGTAGAAAGTCAAAGATCGGAGGATGAAAGCGGAAATGATTAAAAGTGCGCGGGTTTGTACAGGTCTTTGTTGCCAAATGTGCGAGATGATGTTGACCAGGACTGTACAAAACCTGGGAAAGCATAGAAGTAAGGATCGACAGGAAGTGGTTATAAAGCTTGAAAAACAGAAAGTCGGGAAAAATGAAGGTTTCGGAAAAGTAAAATATATGTAATTTCTGTTTGCGGCAAGGAGGTAGTGGCAGTCGCCTGTCTCGAAATTGTTCTACACTTTCACTTTATTTTTTTTATGTAGAATCACACCCTTGCAAATTGTAGTAACTATTTTGTAATTTTCTGTATATTTATATTATTACATAAAAGATATTTGATAATTGTTTTACGTACCACTCGTCCATGGATTTTCGCAAAGCGTTATGAAGTCTATCACATTATGCTCCATTTCTAATACAGTGGTGGTTTTCCCATGTATGACCGTTATACTTGGAGTTCGGCCAGTAGTATCGTATGCTAAACCACCAGAAAATATAACATATGCCTCCCTAAATTAATGAGAACAAGATTACATTATTTCAGACTGATGTATTTTCACTGATAAAATAGTATAATGATGAAATTATTATGTAAAACGTTTACTGTCAAATAGAACAATCTCAAATACGATTTTTCATAAAATTTGAATTAACACCATCAAAAAGCTATGTACATACTGCTCTTAAAAAGTTGTTAATACACAAAAAATTATTATAAAATCATAAAAAATACATTTAAAGTACAGTAGCAGTTTAATTTGTGAGTAGTATCGAATTTGTATTTTTCAGGCCTTATTCCTTAAATGTCATAATTTTTTAAATATTGTGTCTTTTTAATATTTTACAGAATTATTATAATTTTAAGAGAAACATTAACCAGAGAAACAATAATCGTAGACGTTCGTATTACGTGTCAACATTTCCCCTATTTAGGGCCGCGCATTGAAAAGTAAGCAATTAGTTAAATATATCTGTAGCCTTTGAACACACAAGGATACTATTCAAGAAAAAGTTACGAAGTTCAAAGAGATAAATATGATGATTGGAAAAGAAATGTCCCTTGAGGTTATTTTTTTTAAATTTCAATATCATTGATGGCTTTTTAACACAACTATATATTTTCTCTTCCGTACATTCGCAATGCAGAGAAAGATAAAATCAATCATACAAATACATGTTAGCGACGGCATGTTTCTAAGAGGAGTTGAGGACTGTAGAAAACTACGAGCTAAACTTATGTAGTATCTACTAAGTATCAATAGAAATAAATACCGCTTCCCCAGGAACGATAGAAGTAGTAATAGCGTCAGCATACCTAACGTGGAACTCTAAAGAAACTTTCCGACGAAATACGTTAACCTTCAACGACCTTGAATGATGTTTAACCATAGGTCATTGTATGCGTCTTAAACCGCTCTATTAAAAGGTAAACAACAAACATATCATTCTATTTAAAAAAACAAAGTTGACCTTCGCATCTTCTCTACACGTCCACCTACAAAAAAACTATTGACATCAGACTATCTCCCCTATGAAACTAAGCAAGACTGATCTGATGCATGTTTTTTATCAGCAAAAGTAGGCGAATTGTTCAGGTCGCCTGTGTTAGGTGCTCACTCTGTATACAGCAACAACGTGCCGTGATCGGTTCAAGAATATGTTGAGATCTTCACGTTTTCACAATTTTTCCACAAGAAAACAGGGGGGAAGCAATAATAAGTTGGCACCTATCAGAACTATTACTGAAATTTTTGCGACAAGTGTAGAGAATCGTACAGTTCTTCAAGTACTGGCATTATAGAAGAATAATTAGTAAGTTGACGTGGACGCCCATTCGAAGTGTACATGCCAAGCAAACTGGAAAAGTATAGTATGAAATTGTGGATATTATGCGGTAGAATGGGAAAGACCTACCAAAAGTACTGACAAATACACTTTTTCCTATTTACTCAAAATATTATATGAGGATTATATATCATCAAACCACAAAACTGTGTCACATTAAAATCAGCAATACACCATAGCCATGGTATTGTCAATGCAAACAACATTTGTAAGCCAGATATTATAGTATATTATAATTCAACCAAATGTGGCGTGGATGTGCCAGACGAATCAGAATTAGAGCATATACATTAGATAGATAGAGAACATATATGTAGGGTTGGGACCTCCGGATCCAATTAAGAGGAATCGTGGAAGAAGGGATGTTAGCGGACTGACGGGGGCGTAGTGGGTAAGGTGGTAAGATACAAACACAGGATAACCAGGTTCAAGTTCCGGTGTCGCGTCCCTACTATTCTCGATTTCCTACATGTATATGCCACAGAAGCACTAGGTATTGGCCTTTATCTCTTTTTATGTACTAAACCGATATGGTTTGTTATATTCAGATATGGACACTTGTTATATTCAGAAGCTCAAACTCTCTCCCATGCCTCTTCCAAACAATCAATCCTAACACCGATACCCATACGACTTTGAGTCGCTGGCTAATGTCTGGCGCCCATCAAGCCATTCTCTCGACATATAGACACAAAACTGTTCTCAAGTCAGTCATAAATAAATCTAAAGCAGAATAGCGTCGGGCTAACTGCCTTCGACATCACTTAAAATGGCGTCGCCGCTAACGAATATGTAAGAGTTCAATTGTGTATACGCGTGGCTATATTAGTGTTGCAATGTAAAATGCATTCAGAATATTGTCAAAGTTAATAATCATGTAACTGAAGAAAATTTAACGTGCCAGTCACCGGTGACTCCTGTGACAGTCAACTTGTTAACACATTCGCTACCAGCGTCACATATGTGTGACGCGTCAATCCTGTTTTAAGAGCTCGATGTCACACATGTGTGACAGAGATAATTGATAAAAATATAGCGTGGTCAGTGGTGCACGTTTTTCTCGAATCGAATATGGTATCGAACAAGTTAATGAGAATTTTGATATTTTATTGGCATATTATAGTGTGTCTGATCAGGTATGGGAGTTTCCACTGTGGTAGTGAACATGGTAAACACTACTCACACACGCTTCACGGTGCCTGGAATGGACATGAGTCGATCAACAGTATCGTACACCTTAACAAGAAGCCATAAACCTAGTGTAAGGACCTAATGACTTGTTGCCGAAACAATTTAGTTTTTGCTTATGTCACTTCGTACATGTGTACTATTATAACTGACAGCTCAAGTCATTGGCTCAAGGCAGCCACTGATAGTATCAGATGATTTTTACGTGCGGTTTTTGGACCGATGAATTGTCACTTATTCTACAATAGCTTATCGCTATTGTTCGAAATATGCAGTTCAAATCTATAACAACAGTTCTACTATTCCGTCTACACGAGAAGTAAAGAAAGAATTCTACGGAAATTTTGATAAGATATATTAAGAAAATATATTCTTACTTGATATATCAACAACATTCTCGATTATCGTTAATAATTAAAAATTTTGACAATTGCAGTAAAGACGGTTCCTTTCTTCCCTCATAACATCTATGATCTAAGTGTAAGATTAATGTTTCTCCTTAAAATAATAACAAGTTTCAAAAAGAGAAAGTCTATGTGGTTTTACTTAATTTATCATACAAATTTACGGAAAACTTAATTTCAATTCGCTTAAATTAATTCCATAAATGTGAGCTGTGCGTTTAGTTAAATAAGTAAAGTAGAAAAAAAAAATTAATTATATCTTACCCTGATCTCGAGACCTTCCATTCTACTTTTTGAATTGGTTTGCATGGTTCTGGCTCTCCATCCTTAGTAGTTTTTGCTGCAAAAAATACATGCACATAATAATGCGAAATATGGAATTTTAAAGAAAAATATCTTGTGCACTCTAACACGAAAATTCTTCATTGCACAACTATTCAAAACTCCTAAAGCAAGGGTTTGCACACGTTTAATATTATATTGGAGCTAATATCATTAGTTCTACTAATGATGCAACTAAAGGCCCATTTGAGGTCCATTTGTACACAAGCTTGCCGTCTCCGTTCCGTGTATGAGCGTTACGGCGTTAGTATTCATACATACAATAACTCTTAAACTCAAAACCTGTATCAAAAGCTCCAGTTTAAAAGTGTATTAACAAATGTTGATGCTTCGTAAAATGTTTGCAAACATTTCCAGAGATTTTTAATGTAGTGAGCTATGTTGCTTTAAAGTATTTGTATTATACCAGTGATTTCATTACTATGAGCAACGAAATTCTACATTGCATATTTACATAGACGTTATGCTCAGGACTTATACTAATTTATTGAACTCTAACTGTTCAATGTAGTACTATATGCATTGCTGTTGCGTTGGTATCAGATTGCAGTTTTCTAATAAAAATGATATTTACAGTAGAAAATTCTGGAAATAAAAACATGACCTTGCAACGGAGAAAAAATTGGGTGGACTAAGCCGGGAATTGAACCCTGGACCTTCCGCTTTCCGGGCGGGTGCTATCCCACTAACAATCAATAAATTCTAAGCTATCCAACCCACTACCAATTCAATCTCTCTAAACTCAACACACTAAACGGCTGCCGCCTACAACCTGAAAGATTTACTTCAGTTTGTTTTGGATATTAAGTTGGTTCGGTACTTGCTTATACAGGGTGAGGCATTTTAAACAGGCCACCAGAATAACTCTTCTATTTTTAGTGATAAATCAAAATGCTTAAGACAAATATTGTTCGATTTCAAGACAGGCATAATCTGATATCAATACTTTTTTTGTAGGTGGATGCGTAAAGAACATACGAAGGACAAATTTAGTTTTTTGAATGAAATGATATGTTTCATTTACTTATCTTCTATTACAGTATTTTAAGACGTGTACAATGCCCTGTAGCTGAAGGTTATTCAAGGTCATCCAAAGTCAGAACAATGAAAAATAATCTACTTCATCGAGCAGGTCGAACATTTCGGTAATTTACAAATTTATTAGCTACTCTGCAACCGTTCAAGTCTTTCAAAAATGTGTGGTTCATTTTGAATTATATGTCAAACATTCCCTACTCTGATAAATGGTTTACTGGGAACGAGGAAACCTAGGTAAATATTTATGTATCAAGCAAATAGGATAAAGCGCTCCTCGGTTTTCATACCGAAACTGATGAGAATATGTGAATAAATATATTATCTTTTGAAAACATAGAAAATCTCCATTTCTTTTGACAGTAGTAATATGTAGTCCTATGCTAATGAAACAGTTTTTATTTAATTCGATGATTACTATGAGCTTGTAAAGTTTTGGGCTACTATATCAAAATATCCTGTACTAATAAATAAATACTGAATTCTACATAATACGAATATTCACAGTGATAAAGGCGCATTATTTTTTATTTCTCGACACGAAAACATTTCTAATACTTTGCTTCAAGTATCCAAGACAGCAAAGGTTGCTCAAGAAATGTCAACTCTCCTTCCTGAGGCGTCGATTCGAAGTAGAAGACATTTCTAGTCGCAATCTTTCACATTATGTATAATATAACAATAATGATAACTAAACTGTGGATGTCTATACAATTTAACGTATCCAAATATCTGAAAAGCGCACAATTGAAGCTGTCAAAAAATAAAAAGTACATTTTTTAAATATTTACAAAACAAAATACAATTTTGTCAAAGTTTCGTCTCTATAACTGCTGGAACATAAAAAATAATGACTTCCAAAAATGTATATTTGCCTAAACATCCGCAGCCTAATGAAATCTATAAACTATAACGATTCGAATTGCGTATCTTCAGAACCTACTGAACAATAACGTTAAATGTTATTATTACGGATTTTGCATTCACTACAAAAATAGTTTCCTATGTGCACATTGAGAAATGATTTCTCACCGTGTGGATGCGTTACATTTGTTGCTTTCACTTGACGAACCGTCCATGTTGAAAGAGAGCCATCGGTGTGGCTACACATGAACTGTTTTCCTTCATGGTGCCAAGTTATCGATCTCAAGGGTACATCACATTGACATCTGTAATCTGCATTTTTCGTTTTCAAATCCCAAAAAACTATTTGCCCAGATTCATACCCTATCAATATCTGGAAACAAATTTTTTTGAAAAATGTTTTAGTGAAATATTGAGTTTGTAGAAAAGTATTATGCACCAATACTTGTAACAATATACAATTGCATAAGAAATTTGTAGAATTTATGGAAAAAGTATACGCCAGAGGACGTACGACACAAAGAAGTACGAAAATATATAATGGTCAATTATATACATAGGATTTAAATAAATATAGAACTTTCGAAACACTTTTTAAAACATGCTTGTTGTCAAATTACATGAAGAATGCATAACAAGTACTTATACAGGGTGTCCCACCTAAATGTAGCCACCTAAATAACTCCTTCAGTTTTAATAATACAACAAATATTTGATGTGCAATTTGAATGGTATCGAAAGACGAACACGCCGCAGGGAATATTTTTATAGCAAGGTCACCGATGTCTTCTGCGCATAAGTGAATATTTTATTCCCTTGCATATTATAGCTGGCATTAAAATGCATTCAGAGATGTATAATGACATGACCTTGAGGTGACCTTTGACTCCCAAAATTAAAATTAAACATGAAATTTATTTCCATCCAGATCGCAGGCTTTAGCAACGACGTACAAGAATCTGCGAATGTAAGTAAACATGTTTACTATCGCACTACAGACCTGACCGCTATGAAATTTCGAAGCCAACTATCACTCACCTTCTTAGCTATCATGTTAATAAGTGTTCAAAATGGTGTCCCTCCATAGCGATACATTGTGTGAAACGAGGAATAAGAGCTTTAGTAGTAATGTTCTTTCGATTGTTTCAGGATTAATGGCGGCACAAGCTCTAATTATTCTGTCTTTCATGTTCTGTGGCGTTTCAGGTTGTTCGTTATAAACGTCGTGCTTTAGTTTTCCCCATAAGAAGAAGTCCATTGGTGTGATGTCCCAAGAGCGAGGTGGCCAAGCTACAGTTCCAGTACGTCCAATCCAGAATCTCGATGGAAATAAATTTCATGTTTAATTTTAATTTTGACAATCCAAGGTCACTTCAAAATCATGTCATTACACATCTCTGAACGCATTTTAATGTCAGCTACAATATGCAAGGGAAAAATGTATGCACTTGTACGCAAAAAAACATCGATAACGTTGCAAACTCCGGAAAGAATGATCTTGGGACAAAAATATTCTTTGCAACGTATTCGTCCAACGATACCATTCAAATTACATGTAAAATATTTGTTGTCTCATTACAACTGAAGGAGACGATTAGATAGCTACACTTAAGTGGGGCGCCCTGTACGTTTTACGGAAAATAAAGGATAAAGCGTTTGGAACAATGTGTTAAAAATAGCAATTAAAATAAATAAAATCATTCCGTATGATTTATTTCAATTGCTTACGAGAAGTGTAATAAATACTTTTTTACTTTATATCATTTCAACAATACAAGGTGATCCAGCGGAAGAAAGCCACCCAAATATCTCGTTTGTTTTTAATTTGTAGAATGTTTAATATCTAGTTTGTTTTTTGATATGTAGAATGTTTAAATCGCAATTTAAAGGGATTCAAAGTAGGAAAACTGTGGAAGAAAAATAATTTTTCCTGAGTTTTTTCAAGAACGCCGGTATTTTTTGCGGGAAAGTATATATTTTTTTTTCTATTGCTTCCTGTAGCGGATGAAAAAATACGTACGAGCATACCTGAGTTACGATTTTCAAATAACCTGGCATACCAAAACATTGATCAAATTTTAAGACAGTGTTAAGAAGGTATGTAAACTTACTGTTTATGTTACAAATGGTCACAGCGGTGTCCTTTGGCAGCGATACACTTTCTATACCGAGCAATCACGGATTGCGATGCTCTTTCAATTGTCTTTGATATGATAGCAGCATAAGCTCCAATTATGCGATTCTTATAGCTTTCCGCACAGAAAAAGATATAATGGAGTCAGATCTGGTGAACGTTCTGGTCATGATGTACGCCCATTACGTCCAATTCAACGATTTGGGAATTTTCTATTGAGTCCTTGAGTAGCTATCCCTGAATAATGCACTGGGTACCATATAGTCGAACAAACAATTAATGGCACATCTTCTATCAGTTCATCCAGATCATCCGATAAAAATGTTGCGTATTTTTGCCTATTTAGTATCTCGTTAATAAAATAAAGTCCAATAGTCTTGTTATTTAAAATGCTGCTCCAAACATTTACTGTCTATGACCTTTGCCTATCTACTTGTCGCATCCACCGTGCATTTTCTATGGGCCAGTAATGCATATTTCTAAGATTTACCTGGCCATGATTGGTGAAAGATGCTTCATCAGAATATAGCACTTCTGTAAAGAACGCTTCATCATCTTCAGATCATTGCAACGCACTTCGACAAAAAAAGATGCGGTTTAAAAATCCCTGCCATGAAGCTCTCGATGCAGCGACAAGTGACCTGGTTGAATTTTCTACAGTTTGAGCATATGCCCTATGCTTGATTTACTCATGTTAACTTCTCGGTGCAGTTCTTTAACACTAACGTACGGATTTTGAGCACAGCAGCAACAATATTTCATACATTTGCTTCGCGCGTAACAGTTTCAGATCTCTGAGGTTTCCTGTTCGAAACACTACCGATTCCACGAATCTTTATAATTACTTTAGCGTACTTTCTGAGTACAACCGTATAGCTTCTCTTTTGCACCGTCCAACTTTACCATGAATAAAAATCATTTCACTCCTCTTTTGCTTTGAATGGTAAGCCATCGCTTACCGATACATCAATATTCCCCTGGCAATCACTCAGGTGGGGAACAGACGTTGTAGGTATCTGTATGCTGATAAACATAATTCAATACATTCAGCGTTTCCCTACTGCAGAGTGTATCGCTGCCGATGAACATCACCTTGAGCAGTTGTAACATAAACAGTAACTTCACAAATCATCGTAACACTGTTTTAGAATTTGATCACTTTTTTGGTGTTCAATGTCATTTGAAGGGCGTAACTCAGCCGTGCTCGAATGTATGCTTTTCTGCAAAGAAATATTGGTGACCTTGTAAAAACTCGGAAGAAATGACCTTAAAAAATTTTTTGTCTGCCATAGTAATCTTTCCTCGAAACCACTCAAATTGCGCTTTAAATATTTCTCATATCATTAAAAACAAAGGAGATATTTAGGTGGCCTCCTTCAGCTAAAACACCCCGTATATGTATATGTATATGTATATGTATATGTAGGAAATCTTACTGTTATAATAAAGAGACAGAATTTGTTTGTATGTTCGCAAAAATGTCAAAAACTACTAAGCCGATTATTATAAAATTTTCACAATATCCTCTTTACATTTTCCAGAGTGTCACAGGCTATATTTTATCGCGAAATAAATAATATATCGAGATAAAAAACCTGAGACTATTTTTGTCGGTGTGCCGACAAGCCGTAGACGGGGGCCTAGTTCACGCTAAGCCATTAGGTGGCAAACCTAGGCGCCCGCGTGCTCGAAAGAGAATACCCGGCTCCAAGATACAAGGAAAAAAACATATAATATTCCGAATTCTGTGGGCAGAGAAATTCCGGGCGAGCCCGCTTCCAGGGCATACTAGTACAAAATATATTTATTATTAACTCCGACGCTTATAAACTCATAAATACATTTCATGAAATTTGCGCATGCTACCTCAAACGCTGTAATATTTTGCCGCTATTGACAGACTATGTTATTAGTACATGATACCAACACAATTAACACACACGCACTTCTGTTACATAAAATGTAGACGGCACTATTTCCAGAGTGTTCTCAACATGTTTGACAGCGGCTATTGCCCGCACACACACATAAAAAACATGACAGTACTACGTTTTCACTACACTCACACACAATACATTACGGCACCACACTAGCACTACAGTCGGTCGTTCTAAAGAAAAAGACCTGCGAAAAGCAGACCCTCAGGTGTCGTTGTCTCTGACTAGTCCGGAAAAGTCTTCAGTCTTGTTTTGACCAGAGATCCATGGCTTCGTATGATTGACTGCTGCTGTTGTTTTGGCGGGCCCCTTATGCTCTCCAACTTTTTTGTACTAGATAACGAATGTTTTGCAACCCTTTGATTATTTCGTATAGTCCGAGATAATTGGTTCTAATTTTTGAAGCAGGTGGAAACTGCTTCCGCTGTATAGCTATTAGGTCATTTTCTTTATATTTCTTGGTCTTTTTCTTTCATTTGTTCAAAATTTTCGAATTTTCTTCCTGAATTTTGGCAATTTCTCCTTTCGCTTTCTCTCATATTTTGTCACTGTTCTCCTGGACAGAAACAATTCCATCTTCATCAATTATTCCTCGCACGGATGGATCTTCCTACAACCCCATGCGCGTTCCAAACAATAAGGTAAATGGTGCCATCCCTATGCTTCTGTGATATGTCGAATTTGAATATACTTGCGCCGTATGCAGATCTCTCTGGACAATAGTTTTCCGTTTTAAAATATCAACGATACCTTTCTCGACACTGCAAATGCAGCATCTATGGCGGGAAACAATTGTTCAGAGTTTGGGTCCGTCGTTTTTGGTCCAGCTCCATCGTATCTGTTTCAAAGGGCAATGTCTAACCCGTGGCACTTAAAGCGCAAACAAGACCACTACTGGTATTTTCTATTCGGCAGGATTTCTTCCGTTGCAAAACAGCAAACTTGTAAGCGCAATATGTCAAAAACCAGTTATAATCAAGTGTATACATTAAACGTCAATAAATTCGTCTTGAAACGCACTAAGTAACATCAAATTATCTAAAGAAGAATACAGAGTTCCATTTAAAAGAAAAAACACAATTCACCTTCACATCTCTTAAAATAAGAATGTAAAAAATAATTTGTGTTCGTCAAAAAATGCGCCCCCTCGTACCATGCAACTACCATGTAAAACATTTTGTGAATCTTTAATAAGTTAGGAAATATCGGCTTGTAACAGATAAGATCGGGCACCTTGAATGTTAAGAATACTTCGTTGTTTGTGATAAATGTATAAACTACTTTTAACCTATATTCATCAAATTAGATTATAATCTAGAAGATTAATAGATTTATTTTACATAATTTTAACTTTAGCTCAAATTGATCCGAACGGTTTCAATGTAACAATTATTTGTACAGTGCACAAATAATAAAAGGCAACATTTTTCACGTAGCAGTTGAAGGAGCTTTCCTTTTATTTCAAAACAGTTGTAAAAGCAATTGAATATCTTGAACTGGAGCGTACACATTAAGTGTGAAATGGTGGCGCCGTACCTCTGTGGAAAAGTTTGCACAATATTAAGATGTGGTATCTTAAAAATCGTTAGAGTTAAGAGGCTATTCTAATGTCGGCGGCACACTTTTCATTCAAAGTGCAATAAAAAAGCGAGAAAAAATTACACATCAACTTTTAGGGGTTCCTTATAAAAGGGAGGACACTATCTCCAAAAATTTTTAACTCTGTAGCGTCGTTTTTTTTTGTCAAATTTTGCGGGAAAAGAAACCATCTTCACTTTCCCGTCACGATTCCTCGTGTAAAAGCATCTTCGAGGAAAATCAATTTGGCGAGGTGACAATAGAGGCTTCGCCCTTCAAAATGATCCCAGGCGGATTATTATGATACCTTTTATTCGATAAACAGGGTCACCATCACTTTTTACAGTTGATTTCATACACTTTTTCGGATACTCTTCACCTGTCCGACGTTGCATGTAGACTCCTCAATCAGATCCGAATCGATTAAATTTAAATTCGCCGGTAAAAATGACGGTGGACCACTGTTGGGACGTCCAATTTAAATGTTTGTTTGCAAAAACAATGCTGGCTTGGCGTCCTTTTTTTATATGAACGGTTTCCTTTTGGCAACGCGTCCACTTAATTGAAATTCATTGGGTCTTCGCCAAAGAGTTCTGACAATTATTTTGTCATCGAGATCTACTGATATTTCAATGTGGATGTTGTCTGCAATTTAAAATCTATCTAATTTAGGTAATCGATGAATCTTACAATCAGTTCTTCCATTGGTATTTCGAGGTTTCGCTTTACGAAAACTGTTGTCTGCTATTCTATGATGTTTGATGTATTGTATAAATTGATGGTAAGCCATAACAGATATTTCAAATTCTGCAGAAATCTTTTGATACGATTCCCTACTTCTGTGAAGCTGCAGCACTTGTCACCGTTGTTCTAGTGTGATATTTTTTCGTTTGCTCGTCACAGTACTATTGTAACACGCATGATTCTCCACATTGTTCAGCAGACACTGGTAAATATTGTTTACGTTGCAAGCATGTCGACTTGATTGTGTGTAATCACAGAGTACGTAAGTAGTTGTCCACTACAAAACAACTAAATTAAAACAAAATGTTTACAAAGTACTTTATTTCTCGGAATAAGGGAAAACTTTAATGCTGATACATAGGATGCTTTACTACAGGTGGTAAATAAATCGAAAATCAAGCTTGACGATATTGCGGTGGAAGATTCGTTTTGTAGTTATCGATCTTTAAACATTCGACTCTGGAGCGCCTGTAACACGGCAATTCGACGTGCATGAGGCAGGTCAACCACCGTACGTTCAGTGGTGGTTCAACGTCTACGATGCCATACGATAAAACTCTACATTCTCGCAACAATTTATGAAAAAAACACACACGGCACGTCGTACGACATTAAACCTGCCTATTTGTAAAAATCCACAAGGGCATATTAAAACCCACCCGGTGAACACGTTGATAAAGATTGATAGACAGTATTCATATGTGGAACACGCAGATATGTGCGGGTAAAGTAATCGTGGTGCATATGTACGTGATTTTTGAGGACAAAATTGTGTATTGGAAATTACATTTACCGTGTCTAATTGAGATCCCAACAGACGGGTTTTAATATACCTTTGTGGATTTTTACGAATAGACAAGTTTAATGTCATACAACGTGACGTGTGTGCTTCTTCATAAATTGTCACAAGAACGTAATGTCGTATCGCATGGTATCGTCGGTCATAGTTTCTGTTACGTGCGTAAGCATGCGTTCTATATGGTAAATCTGTCGTGCGTCCGCTGCCCCTGAAACACTGCAGCCGTCCTGCCTCACGCACGTCGAATTGCCGTACTACAGGCGCTCTAAAGCCTAATTTTTACACATCCATAACTAAAAATCGAAGCCTCCACTGCAATTTCGTCACTCTAGGTTTTACACTTATTTTCGCCTGTAGAATCGCCTCCTAAAATATTTACCACCTGTAGAGAAACATCCTGTATACAGGATGTCCCACCTGAACGTAGCCACCTAAATATCTCATTCAATTGTAATGCTACAAAAAATATTTTGATACGCAACTTGAATGGTATTAACGGACAAACACGCCGCGAAGAATATTTCTGTCACAAGGTCATTTTTTTTCGGTGTTTTCAAGGTCATCGATGTTTTTTACGTACAAATACATATTTTTTCCATTGCATATTGTAGCTGACATTAGAATACGTTCAGAGATGTATAATGAATTGACCTCGAAGTGACCTTTGACTCCCAAAATTAAAATTAAACATACAATTTATTTCCAACATTTCGTCATTTCGTAATAGTTTTAGGTTGTACACGTTTGTTTACGTCAACACTACCGGTTGAAGGAATGTTTTAAAAACAATTACATACACAGAGAGTGATGGACAACTACGCTCAAGAAATCTTTGTCTGTATATTCGTACAGCTTCCCTTAGACACTGTCGACTTTCACCATACATGAAAACTATTTCAATTTTCTCCTGTTTTCAGTAACACATCGTAAAATGTTTATCGGTACACTGATCTCGGATACCTTGTAAATCTAATAGCGGATAAATCTTCCAGATATGTGTACTTCGACAGTAAACGTGTTTATTTACATTTTCGAATTGGCTTCTAGTGTCGCTGAAGCCTGGAATCTCGATGAAAGAAAGTTTCGCATTGGATTCAAAATTACAGAGTCCGAGGTCATTTTAGTGTCATATTATGTATGTCAAAGTGCATGCTCATGTCAACTACAACATACAGTAGAAACAAACATGTACATTCATGAAAAAATATGGATGACGTTGAAAAAAAAGCAGAAAAGAAATGGTATATATGAACAAAATATTCTTCTATCTTATTCAACCATTGAAACTGTAAATTACGTATGAAAATTTTCTTGTACGGTCATAGCTAGAGAAGATAATTAGGTGGCCTGTTTTACGTGGTCCACCTTGTATACCAGGATCGGAACTTCACAGAAATAAAGCGCTGACACCGCCACAGGTGTTCCACAGAAATATATAAAGTTTTAAAGTTAAAACATGAAGTGTATTATCTCAATATCATTGAATTCAAAACTTATTTAGTAGCAAAGCGTATTACTGTATAATAAAGTATAGTTATCTCACTGTTAACATACAGTACATTGATATACTAGTTCTAGTACTATTAACTACGTTATAAGCAGGTATTATTGACACATACCTAATTCTTACATTAATCAGTCCTATAACTTTCCACATATAAATTCAATCGTTGATAAGTCAGATGCAATATTATTAGAAATATTATTGTGCCGAATTAACTTTGGACAACGATGATAGCATGCACATATGCAGCATGCAAGCACAAATTTTGAACTCTTCTTGCACTTAACAGAATAAGAAATATTCATAAAACACGTAAGAAAAAAGGTTGAAAATATTCAAATAAATCATGTTCTGTTTTATAATTTGATACAATGATTAATTTGTAAGGTGTGGTAACATAGTGAGGATTAAGAATAATGCAAAATAAAACGTACTCAAAAACACGCGTACCTTGCTCAAATCTAAAGGATTATCACTCAAGTGTACTACAGCACCAGGGTGGGTCTTTCTAGATCTGAAAAATATATATACATATATAATATACGTGTGTGAATGTTGTGTAGTATTCCTGAATGCATGTGTGTACAATGTTTGTATAAACATCTATATATCTACACAGATATATATATTATGTGTGTGTATGTATGTACATATATACAGGGTGTTTCACCTAACTTTACGGCTTGAAATATTTTTGCTATAATTAATATTTCATAAAAATGTTCCCTACAAAAGTTGCATAGTTTTGAGGGGGCCGATCAATGCGAAATACCTACGTTAGTTCATCAAGTGGAATGTTCATTTACGTTCTGTCGTTGTATTTTCCAATAAAATCAAGCAACATATGAGGTCGTTGAATTCGCCTCGTTACGCTCTATCATTTTGTAAAAAAGAATATACTATGTATCATTTAAAAAAATCTAAGTGACCTTGAAAATAGCGAACTTACACCTGCACGAACTAGTGTCGTCCTTCATCACATTTAAACCCCCAAAACCAGGTTATTCAATTCAACATAGTTTCAGAAATATTATAGACGAAAATTGGTCACCCTGTATATACATGCATATATATATGTATCATTATTTAATATTTTTCAACATGTGTAAATACATTGAGGTGCATATTAAAGTACGATTTAATTTCATCGTGCGACGCTCATTTTTTTCTAAAATAAAGTCACAACTTGAAATGTATCGCACTTCGTTTTGCTTCTTGTTGAATATAGCTATTCGATTATTTTGTACCATTTTTATAATATATTATCCATATAATCGAATAAAACGGATGGGAGCAGTAACGAAGATAACACAAGATTAATTTGAACATGAAATTAAGTAAGTGCACTAAACACGATGAAAACTGTGCCTGTGAGAATCGCATCGAATGTTCAGCACAATATGACTGCCTCCGCTTGGGTGCCACCGCTGGAACGAAGAAGGGGATTTACTGCCGACTCAGTCAGTCAGCCAGGGTTCGCCGAATGAGTAGACTCGTCTTCCAGGGCCTGTATCGCTTTATTCCTTAAATGCTACTATTTACAATATATACAGCTTTAATTCTAAAACTTAGTCTAACGGCGACAGCGGTATCTGTCGCGGTGACGGTACGTTCACGTCGGCATCGCTTCGGTCACGGTCTCAAGGATGAAGGATCTTAGGAACAGAGTCCCCTCGACAGGTGGAGATGTCCATCCCTGGTGGCGAGGAACATGGGAGACCTTATACACAGAGGCCGATTATCATTGATTGTTCGATTACCCTGCGGTCGAATGCACAGCTAAGAGTTTCCGCTTGCTGATGTACGAGGATGGGGTGGTAAGACGACGAAACGGTTAGCATTCACTTCGTACGGATCCCCTGCAGGACGGTGACTCATAGCGGATTGATCTGTTCTAGGCGGATCGGAGTTAGAGTCGTGGATTTTATATGCATGGTTTCGCGAATGTGGTCGCGAGACACTCGAGCCGCTCAAGGTCATCTGCTTCTCAGGCGCGAGTCAGGGAGTGGGACGACACGTGACTTCGTCACAACACGTTGTTCTGCGAGTTCTCAAAATAATATTTTGAAAAAGGACGAGGAAAAGCGAGTCCTGAAATCACGACACTGTTAGACTTGTGGTAGTAATGTTGTGCAGAGTGTTTTGAGAAGATGGTTTAAAACTTTTGTAAGACGTCACATGCTGCACCTAACGCGGCCTAAGCAAGATGACCAAGATCAGAGACGAAGGCATGCTCCAGGCGACAGCATCTGGTGTTTGTCTCTTGACACCGCCCCCGGAGCCCTTCAAAATCCAACCCCGGGCCCAAGGACCATGCTATATGAGTCAAGAGAAATGGTTTTAGGAAGAATCAAGAGACACATTCTATTTCGAACCGCTGAATTGTACGGACCTAAGGACATACACCTCTGTAAAATCTAGTCTGGTGTTATTTCTTTACATCGTCTTACACTTTGCACACTTTCATCGTACATACTCATTAATCTGAGTAAATAATGCTTAGTCGCCATAAATTTGGAAATTAATCCTTTCAGAGTGGCCGGTGACTTTCTACTAGCGTAAGATTGGGTTAGGTTATCAAAGTGGGAAAACATCGTGGAAAAGCTCGAGAGGAGTGAGAAGTTCCGGGAAGAATTCAGAAGATTCGTCGCGAGGATCCTTCACGCGAAGGGAGAAGAGGAGCAGCGCCACGAACGATTCGTTTATGGTTTGCTTTAGGCATTTCACTTTGTATATAAGAGGCCAACGATTTCAGTTTCCAGCATTTTTCTCGTAACTGACAGGTACGAGATGCGGCTATTAAAGAACGTGACTGGTGTGAAAAATCGGGATTATTTTCAAAATCTTACAAATTAATTTGAATCCCCTTCAACGTACTTTCCTCCCTTCTATATACATCGCTGCACACGAATTTTCTATTGTTCAAAGCAGTACTGCAGGTCATCAGCTGTCACCCTCTTTATCAGGTCCCCAGTTTTCGACTTCTCCTCATCAGCAGCCTGAAAATGAGTTCTTTTCTAGGCAATTTTCACTTTCGGAAACAGGTAGAAGTCGCAGGGAGCTAAATGCGGTGAATACGGTGGGTGTTCGAGCACTCGTATGCATTTATCGGCTAAAAATTACTTCACGGCCAGACCGATGTGAGCTGGTGCGTTGCCTTGATGCAGAACCCACGATTTCTTCTTCCACAATTCCAGCCTTTTCTTCCACACTTACATTTGGAACTTGGTCAAGACCTCCAATTAGTGCTTTTGATTAACCAGTTGATCCTCAGGTACCCATTCAATCATGATTACGCCTCTGATGTCGGAAAAAACGATCATCATTGTCTCCACTTTCGACTTCCTCATTCTTTGTTTGTCATTCTCGGTGAAGTGGGTGTCTTTCAATGCATCAACTGCCTCTTCGTTCCCGGATCGTACTGAAAAATCCACGTTTCGTCACATGTGATTACAAGAAATTTCAGACTGATGCGCTGCCCGATTTTCATCCTAGTCACGAATCCGATAGAACAACACAAGACGGTCACACTCAAATAATGCTCAGTGGCAAGCCAACTGACAATTTGAAATGCTTCAAGGTCAACCATATTTCACTAGCTGCCTCCCCTTATAAGTTTCTCGGGCAGAGTGCACGCAGTCCCGTTATTTAATAGCCACACCTCGTATATGAAAAAGAAAAACGAAACACGAAAATAGTTTCTTCAATATGAAGGCGACCTAATATTCCTGAATGTAATACTATGCTGCCCATGCAGTTGTGGAGAGAGTTGCCTCCCGAGGTGGATTTATTCGGCAACGTCTTCGGAACAGCAGCTCGAAGATGATGCTCGGCTATGACAGTAATGTGCAAGCAACTTAGTTGAAATCAGGGGAACAATTATGGTTGTTCCAACCAAGAAGGGTGGACAAAATCAATAATGTTACTTATAGAATTCGATGTTCCCAAAGAAGTAAATACAAAGTGGTACACGTGCAGGGATAAGCGAAATATGAAGGTCGCACCACGTTCATTAATGAGAAGAAGGACCAGTAAAGGAGGAAAATATCTGACGCTTTTCGTTCAAGAAGAAGACACCTCATCGAAGTAGACGAGGGACCGGTGAAGACATCAAGAAAGAAGAGCATAAGTTTCATGAGTCAAGAGGAAGGAGTACAAGCTGCTGGGACATCCTCGAAGAATGACATTCAAAATATCGAAGTTATTAAGTCTTGAGTGCCACGCTGCACTAACTGAAAATGACACTTTCTGAATTTGTAAACAATGTTAATATAACTATAAATTGTACCTTTTTTAATCAATAATATCGATACCTTTAATCATTTTCTACTGCTACTATTAAACCTCATGAAATGTATACATTAATACTGTACACGATCAAATAAATAATGATTGAATTTTTGTGTCTCCTAAATATGGGTGACGTTGCACTCAAAGTGTTAAATGTGTAGATGAAGATTTCCAGAGAGCGTCCTGCTCAGGGTTCTTAAGTGAGTTTCCAATAAATACAAAAATATTGTACAATAAATATCATGTTTCGTAAACTGTTTTTAAAGACTATTTTTTACTGCAAAGATGCTTTCACAGTTGGACTCACTAAAACACAATTGAAAAGATTCCACTTTGACTCTTATCGTGACCCTTTTCTGGTAAACAACAGCACGTTACGTAGAATTCGTTAAGAGTGAGAGAGTAATAGATAAGAAACAGTGAAGAGTTGAGCCAAGTATCCGAGTGATATCTTTCTTCTGTGTCGTGTCTTAGGGTCGATTTACACACGCGTGTCCCGACTGTGCCCCAGACCCGAGTTGGTTACGCACTGAATAATGATGAATACTCCATGGTAATGTATGAACTATTACATATAAAAATACGGTAACCAATTTGGGTCCTGGGTACGGTCCGCACACGGAACGGCCGTGTCTGAATCAACACTTAGTCTGGGAAGTTGAGGGAATTGTGTTCTTGACCAGCCAGATAAAGACGACACAGCAACAGCATCGTAGCATCATTATTCTTTTGTCTCGAATTCTAGTCCTTTTATGAGTGCAATTTTGTTGTTTATTTCGTCACAATTTATACATGACATAATATTTGTTATTTAAATCAGGCATGGGCACGTCTTGCCCAGCTAAGCGTTTGGTCTTCCTTCTCGGACAAAGTCAATCCCATGGTCGGGCAGCAACTACGTGCTATTTACAGAAGAGATCAGGGCACGACACATGGATCGAAGGTATTAATTTAAATTCCACAGGAAATGTAACTTTGTGCGTGCCAGGACAAGGAAAACTATCCCAGCGGTTCATGAACTAATCACACCTGATGTACAAGGTGTCCACAACAGGTGGAAAATATTTTAGGGGATGATTCTGCCAGCCTAAATAAGTCGACAATCAAGAATGACGAAATTGATCCTTTGAACGAGAGCAACTGCGCCACCAAATATCGGCGCTCTTTCGTTTATATGCCAATGTATATATGCCAAAATAAATTGTATCATCTCTCGATCGTTGATATCGGCCTCGTGGGTGATTTTTGAAGACGAAATCGTATATTGGAAGTAGTATTCGCCTCCTCTACTTGAGAATACCGTCGTGGGTGCGTTTTGATATGCCTTTGTGGATTTTTACGCGTAGGCAGATTTCATGCCGTACAATGTGACGTGTGTGCATTTTTATAAATTATCACAAAAACGAAGTGTCGTATCGCATCGTATCGTAGGTCGTCTTTCTGTTACGTCGGTAAGTATATGTTCTACATGACGAGTCTATCATGTGTTGACCTCCACTGAACGTACCCTGACTCACTTGCCGCATGCACGGCGGTTCGCCATGCTACAGGGGCTCCAGAGCCCAATTTTTAAACATCGATAACTAACAAATGAAGCCTCCACCGCAATTTCGTCATTCTTGATTTTCGACTTATTTTAGCTTGTAGAATCACCACCTGTTATGAAACACCCTCCTGCATGTACGTACGTGTAATCACAATTTAAACCAAATGTATATTTTTATGTCTGTTACAATCAGCTTACTATTGTTTTGAAATACATTTGATTTTTGATAACGTTCTTGCTATCACTCACTCTTTAATTTTTCTTTTGACCGCCACTGCACTAAAATCGTTTTTCTCCAAAAACAAGACATTTAGGAAAGAAATTCATTTTAAATTTTCAATTTACTTTTGAGCAAGGAATTGCCCCATTCGCGTTCGCAGCATGGATTTTGGCGCACCCTGTATACATTTTTTCAATGAAATATTATTGGGTTGAAAAGTATGTCGCTCACATTGTCTGTTGTGTGTATCTATTGTTCTAATCGCCGTTAAACCTGTATTTAGTAAATTGAAGAGTGCATTCGGATACTTACATTTCAATAGCCTTGTTCCAATTAATTACGTAACCAGATAGGACGAATGTCTCGATATGAAGTACATGAATGTTTCCCCGTTCTGTGCCAACATATAGCCATTTACTTTGCAATGGTAGGTGGATGCATGTTATCCTGTTGAAAATAGACGTACTTATCTCATTAAGTCTGAATTTTTCCAATATCAGCATTGAAACAGTAAACACAAAACCATAAATATTAATCTCGACCAATTGTAAGAAGTATCAAAGACAAAGAAAACTTTATGTACTCAACTTTGAGATTGAAAATGCGAGTAACCTACTAAACATCGATCATACATTAACACAAGGAATTTTTTGTATATTCATAAAGTATTATTTCTCTACTTGCATACTTAATCTTTTCACTGGATACAATTACTACTCAATGGAATTTTAAAAACTACGATAGGATATGAGTCTTGTATATGCGAAGTATGACAACATTTATTAAAAAAATGGGTTGAATTTCTTTATACCAACTACCCTATTATTATATAGGATAACCCAAAACTGATATGCACCATGAAAATTGCGAAATTCTCCATGTCAAAAAAATCTAAAAAGGGTCATATAAGATGGTCAAAAGTGCCCCTGAACCAAATTGAATTTGGGATGGGCCATTTGATAGCTTATCAAGAAAGACCAAATTGTGCCAAGTTTCAACTTTTTATCTCGACTTGGGGGGTAGTGAAGGGGACCAACTTGAAAATCACGTTTTTGTGCAATTTCTCCTATACTATTGCATGAAAAATTTTGAAAAAAATCAGAGACATTTCAGACATCGAGGCACATATTACAGAATTTTTGAAAATCCAAGTTGCAAAAAATAAAAAACGTAAAAAAATGCAGAAAAATGCCGGTTTCGTATTGAAGCAGTCATGGAACTAGATTTATATCTTTACTATTATCCTGAATTTTTTTCAGATTCTTCGGTTTGGTGCATCGTATGGCGTTCAAATTTGTCTGAAAAAATTCTTTGTAAAGGATCTCAGCCTACCATTATGTCTTAAACATCTTTTCGTATTATTAAAGTCGTAAAACGCGCAGTATATTAAAGGTTATTGTAATCAAATAAGTATGATCACTCTTGTGTAATAAATAAATTAAAAAGGCATGTTGTAGTTTTGAAAACTAACCTTTCTCTTTGAAACTTAAGACTCTGCACGACCTGAGGTATTTTCTGCCGGAAATTCCACAGATGTAAAGTATCATCCGCTGTGGCAGAAACCAAAGCTCCTTCGTTGATCAAAAATTGTAACTGTACCACAGCTGTACAACCTTCGTGTTTCACGTGTGCGTCCACACCTGGTCGCCCCAAACTGTTTTTATCAATGTTTTAATTAAGGAAAACAAAAGAATAGATAGGATTTCATACTTAAGACATTTATTACTGTTCTAATTTAAAACTGGTGTTGTTATTAAACAGTACACAGTTTATAGTTCCTAGTATCCCATTACCTTACTATCTTAAGTAGAATTATAATTATGTTTGTACACGTTCTTAAATGAGTATTATGTCATAAAGATGTGTCCTGGCGAGCACGTTAGACGTCCTTCGGTTAAGAAGCGGTGTAGGGCAGAGGTGACGAACAGGTGACTCGCGAGCCGCACGAGCGCAAAAGAAAACGCAAACGAAAACATTCATAAAAATGATTTTCTTTATTAAACATTTTTCAAGTTCCCTTTATCCTAGCTTTTGTTAGGCTTATCCACAGACTCATGCCTGTACTTTCTTTATAATGACATATGGCGTGCACAGTACAGTCGCCACGTCCTTGCCAGCGTTATTTAACCCTTAACTGGTACGGTACGGGTCAAACGCCGCTCCATCTATTTCAAAGAAATGAAACACTTTCAATAAATAATTTAATATATTTATAAGTGAAATATTTTGTACGAAGTAGATTTTTTCATTGTTTAAATACGTGAGAATAATTTTATATTGTAAGAATTATGAAATCGCATCGTATGTGACCGCAGCAGTGTCAGCTAAAACAAGGTACCGTGTTCCTCGGATCAGTGTAGCATTTTTCTATTGCCACCACATACTCCCATCTCGCTTCGTCAGTACTGTGCAGAGCTGGAAAGAAGTCCAGCGAGACGGCACAGGAGCAAAGGGGGTACTTCGCTCGGTCCGCCTTGTCACACGGTGCCGTATGATCCGATGAGTAGATGTGACCGTTTCGGCCACAAAGCAAAATGCGTGTGCTCTGTTTTTATGATTATATCCGACTAGGTGGGCCTATTCCACTATTAACCAATTAGACCCGCATTCCTTTCGCTGGACTTCTCTCCAGCTCTGCACAGTACTTCGGTCACGGGAATTCGGCGAGCCGAGGCAGGGGGCTACCCTACGAATCTGCATAATTAAAATTATCTAATATATTTCTCAGTGATTAAAACCGTAAGAATTGTAAAATGCAAAACATATGGAAAATGTTTCTTTAACATTTTATGTAATATTTATCGTGTCTTATCTGTTATCGTTACTTATGAATTATTTTGAAAGAAAAAACATTAAAGTGAACAAGAATGTAGTAGCAGGAATGGAATGAGTTTGAATAGGAAAAAGGTGAACAGTGTTCGTTTCCGAATCGTTTGTTTATAAAATGTTGATTCTGAATTGAATACTCTGTCCAATACTCTTGCTGGACCACCTGCCTCAACTTTCAGCGACGTAAAATTGTCAACATAATTCTATACACAGATTAAATAAGTATGTATTGTCGAACTATTTTTATGTGGTGCCATGACAATTTAGACTTTATATTCTTTTCGATAACTTCCTGATAAAGTGCTTATGGGCATATGTATACTTATATCATATTTTCATAGACACTACTTCCGCACCAACCCAATGTTCATTTTCAGAAGGCATGTTAAATTTAATTCATCAATACAAAATGAATAAAGATAATGAAACTAAGGAATTAAGGGTGCAGACTATTTTAAAATCTGAGTTTCATTGTTTTTCTAAAAATATAAATAAGTGGAATAATAAGTTTTGTTCCACTTATTCTACCATTTCGTTAAATCATTGATTTTTTGCATTCTGATGCATATGCTATCGATTTTCCGTAGAGTGTAAAGAGAATTTATTGAGCAATAAAGCTCACCGTTCAGTTGAAAGTAGTTACTTTGTAGTAATCGTTTCAATACCAACCAGGAAGCTTATCGAGCTGTGATGAGCATCGCCCCTACTAACTCTTTAGTCAGAATAGACCAATAGAAGCATCGACGTGAAAGAATACATGGTCGACGAACCGTGAATCAACTGCATAGTGTAATTAATCGAATGAAATTCAATATTTTTGCTCGCGGATAAAATAATTATTCTCTGAAAATTTTAGAGCGCTGCATAAAAATTGATTACGCAAAGTGAAATAAATTTAAATCTCGAACATTAAAGTAAAGTAACTAATACCGTTCACATCACAAGAATCTAATAGTGTAACAATCTGGTAGTCTAATAATATTTTTCATTCTTCATATCCCAGTTTGTTCTCTGTAAACAGTATACATAATAACAGTAGGAAAAGTACTGTCCAGACCTTGGGCCTGCCGGTCCTGGCGCAGATCCTTTGTATTTGTTTCAGGAAGCAACGTCTAGAACGTGTCGTTTACGCAAACGAGACCGTCATCGGTACTGCGTCTTTCTACAACTGAAAATCAGCAAATCTGTAAGCGCAATATCTCGAAAATCAGTTAAAATCGGGTGTATACATTGACACGTTGACTACCACAGTGGAAACTCCCATACTTGGTCAGACACACTATAATATGATAATAAAATATGAAAACTCTCATTAACACGTTCGCTACCATGGTCGATTCGAGAAATACGTCCACCGCAGACCACGCTTTATTTTGATCAATCATCTCTGTCACACATGTGTGACGTTGAGCTCTCAAAACAGAATCGACGCGTCACACATATGTGACGCTGGTAGCGAACGTGTTAACACGTTGAGTGTCACAGTAAAAACACCCATACCTGATCAGACACGATACAATTTACTATTTTTTATATAAATCGTAATGAAAAAAAAGATTTGAGTACTCAGCCGTGTACTTCTGTTCCTACATTATTGTGTCAGTATGAAGTTTGCTCAGAATGTTGCAATGAAGAATAAACCAGGCAAAGAAATCATAATATAAAACTGTACCAAAATAGTGATGTTTTAAACAATATATGTGTTAGAAGCAATAATATGCAAGATATTCTTGTAAGTATTCGTTGCGCTTGAAAATTGGGTATTCGTCTTCATCTGTTCGCTAGTGTTTGCTATATGTGTTATATGTAATGTTCATTTCCCGGATTTACTACTTAAGCAACCTCTATCCTTTTGCCGGATGTAGTTCCTAAAGTCACCGTTCTTAAACGTAGAATGCGCAACAAGACCTCTGCTTTGGGACGATGTCGGTTTTTCAGATCGTGTGACACTCATTGTAAGTCCCATAAGGTGATTAGTCAATTCCGTATCTCATCTGTGAAAGTACATTGGATAAGTGGTTTATTCCACACCTCGTTTGTGGTTGTGGTCTGAGTCGATAACTGTCGGTAAGTACAATTTCTGAAGAAACAGTCACGTAATACGAATAGTTATTTCTATACATGAGGGGGTGAAAGCCATAGTGGTGTAAGTCAAGTCTTGTAATAAATTGACTTGCGTGCATAGATACAATCTATACATGCCTGTTAATTGAAAGAAAAAGTGGTTCCAACTACTTCTGATAAGACCTCATAGCAATATTCAATGCGATACAATCATTATCGTGTGGCCGTGGAATTTATTACGATCAGCCTAATGAAACCTTTTGTTTCTTAAACTGAGGATTAGATAACTGGCACCGATATAATTTTATGATTACACCAAAGATAACATCTCTACTTTGTATATCATTTGTCATGTAGAAACGCAGCGAACATCATACACACTCAGTTATCGTGCAATTCGTCTTGTTAGTGTTTTGTTTGGGGGTCGGTTTTTCTTATCTTCGACTTTCTTTTCCTAAGCACGTGCAGGCAGCTTCCAGTACATTCGACATGTGCCGATAAATTATGCGATTATTGCAGGGAAAAATTAAAATCAAACTACAGTATGGCAAACAAGTGGACAATTTCTGTCCTTAGTTAACAGATTGCTCAGGTGTATAGAAGTCAACGGGCATCACTTTGAGTACCTACTGTAACAAAGGTAAGTAGTGAGTCCATGAACAACATTTCTGCAAATATCTCACTAATTATTAGGTTTAGGACAAATAGATTTAAATAGTGCAGCTTTTATCGCAACGGAGCACGAAGCTATTGAAGCTACCGCCAGTAGCTCTAGTACTGTCTGCGAATCGACCTCATCTCCTTCCTTTCCGAGTCATACAAATTTTCTTGATAACTCTCGAAATGCAATTCGCTCACCACAGCTGGAGAGTCCTCTTGTCCTGCCTGAAAATACTGTGCCGATTCCACAGTCTGAAAGAAGGAAATCGAAAAGAGGACGTAAGGCCTCGTCAGCTTCTCTCATAACTGAGTCGCCGTACAAATCTGCTATAGAAGATTCCATAAAGAAATCTGAATTAAAAAAGTCAGCAACGGAAGAAGCTGGGGCCTAGCCAAGGTAAGGTCGCTCAAGGTGGGGGTGGTGGTCGCAGCTGTGCTAGAGGTAGGACAATGAAGAGTGTTGTTAAACAACGTCGCAAGAGCTCTGAGTCAGAAATGAACGAAGAGTATGAGCCCCAAAACTCATCCTCTGATATTTCAAACATCGAGATTCCTCAGAAAGCTTCTAATAACACCGATGCAACATGCATAGTTTGTAGCGGACGTTATTCTATGGACCAACGTGGCGAAGTATAGATTAAATGCCTCATATGCGAATTATGAGCACATAGCGAGTGCACATCGTGCGAAAAAGTGGAAGATGTGTGCGACTTTTGTTAATAAACAATAGAATTTACTTTATTCATTTACTTTTGATCTCTAATGTTACCAAAGAATTACTGTGTATGATTTCTGTTATGGGGCCATATTACCCTCACTTTTGTAAAAGTTCCTAAAATGACTTATTTTCATAATACATGTTAAATTCAATTAAATTGTTTTTCTCTTGTTCCAGTTTTTATCACGCATAACCTTCTTAGTTTACGTACATTTGAAGCAAAAATTGAAAGCAGTTTAAATTATGAATCAGATTTTAGGAAGAAATATAAAACTGGGGACGGTGTTACCACCCCTTTCTCTATTGTTTAAAGAAATTGATTTTTGCGGAAACTGCTTTGGTAGGTAAATTCAGCATCCAAAAACATACAACTCGTCAATTTAAACTTTTGCTCTAAAACGAATAGTTTCCGAGATATTTTGCTAAACACGTTTGTCACGCTAAAAGCGTCCTGTGATGTTCCTTGTGCTTGCTTCTTTGACGAGCAGGCGTTTGTTCGCTCGCTTTCCCATGAATGTGACGCACACATTCTCAAACCACAGTTTTGCTCGTGCTCACCGCTCAAACGTTTTCGATGAACACATGTAAATATGCGCATCGCGCGTTCATTCTCTCTCGCAGTTGGTAGCTTGGTGTATGCGTACTTAACTCTTTGAACTCCTAATTTTTCTTAATTTTCTTCTCAATAACTTCCTATTATTTTAAGTGTTTTATTTGAAATGTACTTCAAAAGGCAGTTGGTTGATAGGAACCAATTAGGTACAAACAATCATGTACCTGAACGCTTCAAGAACTTTTTCTTGTTACAAAAATGGGTCATTTGCATGTAATATTGCTTGTCTAGGTAAAAAAAAATGTTGCAAAATATAATACACATTTAAACTGACAATTTAAAAATGTCGAGTGTGACTCGACATAGGAGTACCTGTGAATAAAATCGACGTAGAGTCACAATCGACAAAGGAGTTCGAAGGGTTAAAGAACTGAATTTCTACGGGCGGAAGTAGTAAATACATAGTAGTCTATGCTCTAAACCGAGAAAGTACGAGATAGAATCCCGATGCCGCGCCGTATGATATTTGGAATAATGAAATCGAAGTTATTTTCGAATTTTTGGAACCGTAGCTTTTGCACGCATATCTAAACGATTGAGAAAAAAAGGTTAAGTCGAAAGAATTTTATCTGGTCGGCTACCAGGTCTACTTGACCAACTATCATCTGTTTAATCCGTGCCGTATCACGAGATGTAATATTCAACAAGAATGGTTCGAAGATCCGGAACGTATCGTAGAAAGGGTGGTGTTTCCAATCAAAATAAGCGGTTTTGGAACAAATTCAGCGGAAGAAGTTGGGACTACACTCCTGGACAAAAAGATAGCACACGTGGGCTATCATTCGGTTCTCAGGGATACATTCAGAATTCTCCAAATGCGACGAATGGTATATAAACATGACCTCGTAGAAATATAATATGTATAACTGCAAACTGAAGCTATGCTGTCCTTCCTTGTGTTTATCAACAAAAGTCGTGAAACAGCAGACGGCGTAACGATAGCGCATATATAGCTCAGATATAAGTTCACAGCTCTGAAAGAACTAAAAGCTTAACCACTGACGAAGTGGCAACACCGAGTTCCTCGTGCGTAGTCCCCAGTATTTTATTATGAAAGGATTTATAAGTATAAATGTATACGCGTTTGGAAGTTGATCTTTTTGTGTATTTCGAGATCGTTCGAAGTCCTACCCTGTGAGTATCAAGAGTAGAGAGAACTATTGTAACAGACTTCTACGAATGAAGCTGTTATTATTTTCAATAAATAATTCTTAACCACATCCAGTATGAAATAATCTAACTGGATGTTTTCGTTGGAGTTCAATAAAAAATTCACCTGCACCGGGACACCCGCAAAAATTATGTAAATGCATTATAAATTTTAATATTAATATTTTACATTTAAATAAGCTAAGTTGTTGAATGCGTTTTATCAAAGGATACATCCTAAGTGATCCTGATTTGGTACCAATAGCAAGCAGCCTTTGAACAGGATCGAATGCCACTGCTGTCGGCTGGTGTGGAAAGCCATGTCTAAATGTCTGAAACATAAAAGCATTAGTTTCATTTCATCTTTCTCGCTTTGCTCAGCTCGAAGTTTATTCAGCCTCGCTAGGGCTGCGGAATAAGCGATATGAAGTGAAAGATAGGATTGTTCGCCCAGGTTTCAATGTGGATATATTTAGCTTACACTACGTGACAATTTCAATACTGCTAATTCTATTCTTCTGTTGTTACATGAAATGTACACAATTATATCAGTGACTGCGTATACAAAGTGCATTATTCATAATCTCTTCCTTAAATATTGCAATTTTGTTTTGTTACCTTACATCATGTAATTTTTATTAACAAAAACTATAAATTTAACGCAACGATTCTGTCCTCTTTATCTTCTACCGACAGTATAATCCTATGCTGCGTATATTAAATATGAATGTACGCGCTATATTTATTACAAAAACATTGACTTGCAATTTGCTTGTTCCTCTCGCTTTAACAACACTTAATTCAGTATAAATACTAAGGCAAAAATTCACAGAAAATCTGACAAGGAATGATAACCAAGTATTCCCTCCCGATTTTAATGAAACTTACAAGGGACATTATTACCGAAGTGTTAATCGCCTATTTTAATGAGTTTTATGCAGGAAATAGTTCTCAACAAAATATTTGACCCATATATTTTTATATCTGTAAACGTCTACATTTAGGAGGTGAAAACAGCCCTTGAAATTGGGGTCGAAAAACCTATTTAACGCTGTCTCAAAAACTATTGGTCCTAGAAAAAAAGTTTAAATGTGCGGTTCGCCTATTTTTTAATGCCACATGTAGCTGTATAATAAGTTTTCCGAAGAAGTAATTTCTTTAAAAAATGTATTAAAAATTAACAAATTTTTCAAATACAATGTTAATCCTTTTAAATGAATTTTTGTGTACTTAAACTATGAACCTTTACCAAGAATATGGATAAATCAGAATTTTCAATTTCGCTCTCGTCAGAGATATTATTACATGCAAAAATTTGGGTGGTAAACATGCTTTCCTCAATATCTCGGAAACAATTTGGTGTAGACAAAGGTGTTTTAGATCAAAGTTGTGTACATTTTTACAATAAACTTAATTATGTAAACAAATTCCTAAAATATTAATTTGTTTAAATTATATATTAAAAAATATTAATAAACAATATTATAAATAAATTTCTTAACATAAATTATCGACCCAAATGAAAGATATGGATACTTTGAAATTAACTGATTCAACCTTTGAAAGAAAATTAGGCTCACTATAGTAAACCCATTATGTTCCGGAGCGCGACCCTTGGGTCCATAGTACCGGAATAGCTATAAAGTTGTACGATATTTTTGTCAATTGTATTGCTCACTATATTCGTAACCCTTTGACTGCTATCGTTGCCTATAAGCGCTTCATAAAGTCAAGTAGGCCGCAGGCGCAGTCTGTCTTTGGGCATATTTTACTATTATAATTAGACTGTGGAAATTTATGCAATTTAACATGTCCAGGTATATAAAATATATTGTCTGAACCAAATGATATAAGTAAAATGTATACGTCTGATATCTGTTCAAAATAGGCCTAAGTATTCTCCATGTCCCATTTGTTTAACTGTACTCAATGAAAAAATATTAAGGAATAAAAATCTATATTTGCATAAACTTCCGCAGTCTAACTATAATGAAGAGACAGAGTTTGTTTGTACGTTCGCAATAATCTCAAAAACTACTAAACCGATGGATAACAAATTTTTACAATAGCTTCTTCACATTTTCTGGAATGTCATAGGCTATATTTTATCGCCAAAAAAAAATAATATATCGAAATAAAAATATGGGAATACTTTTTGTCGGCGTGCTGTACACGAGGGCATAGTTCACGCACAGCCGCTAGGTGGCACACATCGGCGTCCGCGCTCTCGAAAGCAAATTCGCTCTGCTACAAGAAATAAGGAAAAAAAAACAATATTCTAAATTTTATACGCAGGAACATCGTAGGCGAAGCAATGTCCAGGGCATGCTAGTATGGTATATTATCACTTCCTTCCAGATTTTCTTTTTTTAATTATAATTAATGACTGATTATGAATCAAGGATGTAGTTTAATTATACCCTTATCACATATTTCTATATTTCTTTGAATTAAATGACTTGTATTTAGGAAACGACAAATAAAATTCTGTTTAATATTTTTTTTGCTCACTTACGAAATACTTTCTATGGGCTTAAAGCCTATAGCAAAGGGCGGGGGTGATTGAAAAGCCGTATGAATACTATTTACACGACTGTTTTTTTTATTACTTCGATGTTTATGAACATTTTCGCAAAGTATACAAGCATGTCCGGTTTGCTCACAACGTATTCTAAAGATTTTAAAGAATATGGATAAATTCTTTATTCTGTGAATGTTTTTTAATACCACAAATACTCACAGCTTGTGCCGTTATTATTAGTTTTACAAGTATTATTTATGCTAACTGTACATTAACCCTCGCACAGCAACGTCGGGTGACTTGACCTAACCCCGGAAACTGTTAACCCGGTAAAAAACGATGCTTAGATGGATAGCCACAAACTCATTGTCAAACTCGTTGAGTAAGCATTGTTTTATGCTATCACTTGTTTGTGTCAGACCGATAAGATGACGATGACGCCTGATGTAACGTACTTTTAAGCAATATTCTTTGTTTCAATAGTATCAGTATCGGTCATCAGTTCGATTATGAACCGTCGCACATTGTGACGAGTATATGAGACCTCGGGACAAAAATCATAATTTCGTAACCGTTTAAGATTATGCGTTTATTTTCTTTTTAAATTCATGAAATAATGCGTACTTTCAACCTAAAAAAAATTAATAAAACTGAATATATGGGGTCATTTCACGCGAAATTGATCATTTCTCGACGTAAATGATAGAGTTTTGTTAAAAATGAAATATGATGTAGCGCATGTAAAATTAGGAGAGATTTAAGTCATCGTTCTGATGGTTTCGAATTTGTTTAAAAAATACGAATCAAGGAATGCTGCAATATTTATCTTGGAGACTATTCGTTGCAGGGAAAATTTAAATAATTATTTCTAATCCTAAAGTCTTAAAAGCCAGATGTAAACAATGTAACCGCTTCTGTCTTTTGTCTCTTCTGAGCGTCTATAAACAGCGGGCATTAGTTTAAGACGATCCTTCTAGCAAGTCACTTCTACGAGATTCCTTCAACAGTTTTGTATGCATGTTTCAAAAACAGTATTCATTCAATGTTTAGTGTTGTTTTCGGTGCTCTAAGTTCGTCTACGCAGCAAGAAAGTATGGGCAAAGCTAGGAATTTGTTACCAAATGAAAGAGAACAAGTTGTACTGCTATGAAAGTAAAATAAGACGTTTGCAGGAATAGCGACCATTATTAACAAATCAGAAACTGCGCTTAAGCAAGCATGGTATACACTTATAAAGACTGGTGTATGTTATGATCAACCGAGAAGCGGTAGACTGCGAAAAACGAAATAAAAATAACAAATAAAAAAGACAGGGAATTACTATATAATCAGAATATAAACACTGCGGTAAAAGTAAACACTGCCGATGACACTGTCGGAAGTCTGGTTTTCGAATGAAAATTCCACGGACGATAGAAAAACATCTTTATGTTCCTGGTAAAATAAAATAACAAATATTTAAATTTCAAATATAATAATTTATTTGTCAAGTACATTATTACTGAAATAATATCAACCAAGATAAAGTAACAGAATAAATAACAAATACAATAAAAATGTTATTTGAATAATTATTTGCATAAAAATTTACATCGATAACGCCCAGACCTGCTACCGTGGCCGTCACAATCACCTGACCTAAACCCGATAGAAAATTTGTAGAGCACAGTAAAGAAAAACGTGCACAAGTATAAACCAAAAAAGTTTAAATGAACTTTATTTTACAATAGAAACTGCTTGGAACAGGATTACCGTAGATGAATGCAAATAATTGGTAGATTCTATGTCCAGAAGATGTGCTGAGATGATAAAAAATAAAGGATTCTGAACGAAATACTAATTTATCATACGATTTATACTCACTTGGCATTAAAAATTCATGTATTATGCGTAGTTTTAAACTTTTGTCAACACTAGTATAGTACAGATTTACTTTCCACTTGAGTATTTTATTTAAGGTTTGGAAACACGGTACCAAGTTTAAAATAAATATATAATCAAATAATTAATCAGTTACTACAAAATAAATAGCATTATTTACGTATCTTCATATAAAATTAATAATTTCTTTCCTTTTTGCCTTTAGTCTTAAACTTTTGTCCGCCTCTGTAGATCTAATAAAAAAATTTAATACGGAAAATGCAAAAGCAATTTTCATGCCAATCGAATCAAATATAAAAATTAGGAAAGAAATGAGGCGGCTTCTGTTTCTGGTGAGAAAGAAGTAATATAGTGAGTGCGACAGGTGCGAACGAAAGGAAGAGTTTAAAAGGCTAGAGTGCTGAAGAGTTATAGAGTGTGGTGTAGGAGGGTAGAAGAGTGGAGGAGCGAGAGTGGAAGGAGGGTGTGCTTGGAAAGTGGATTTTAGGGACGAAATAAGAGGACAAAAATATCAGGGGTAGAAGAGGTTAGGAGGAACAGGTGAAGCGGGAAAAGGCATAGCCGTTGAGGAGTGAGGTGGAAAGCGACATCTGGCTGGGAGATTGAAAGATTCGGAGGGTCGATAGATAAGGTAGGGAGGCAAATTGACGGGAGAGCGAACAGGATAGTGGATACGGTAACAATAGAACAAGAGTGACAGGTAAGAAGCAAAGAAAGAATGGGGGACAAACAGAAGGTGATGCAGACAACGGTGATGGAAGGGGGTACGAAGAAAGGGAGGACACTGGGGATGGAAAGACTGCAAAGGAACAGAAGTGGAAGCGCAGGATCTCTTGAAGATCTATGAAAGAAGCAGAAATCTGATTTGGAAAAGAGGGAAGAGGTGAAAATATTCAGGAAGCGCAAGGCAGTGCAGAGATTATCGGAGGAGGAGGAAGAGGGAGACGTGGAGGTGACAGGTAAAATGGTTAAGAAGATGGCGAAAACCTGGGAGGAGAGACAGGTGGAAAAAGAGGGATTAAAGCTCAAGGAGAGAGGGTCAGGAAAGAGATAGAGAAACTGAGAGAAGACTTAAGGAGCGAAAAACAAAGATGACGAGTAGAGAACGAGAGGATATGGTAAAGCATGGGAGAGTCGAAGAGAAAATGAGAGGACGTGGACGAAGAGGAAGACGTGGAAGGATTTGACGGACAGGATAGAAAATTTAGAAGGGAAGGGAAAGGAGGTAGGAACGATTCGAGTGGAATCAGAGAGTACAGGAAATGAAATGGAAAATGGAGAAAAAAGAAAGGGAAACACGCAGAAAGAATAGAATAGAATATTGTTGCCAAAGGGTAGGCGAGAACATGAAAGAAAGAGTGATGGAGATAATGGAGAGGATTGGGGCAAGAGTGGACGTAGAGGAAGTGTATAGAGTCGGGAAGGAGATGGAAGGGAGAGGGGACATGATACTTGCGGGATTAAAAAACAAGGAGCAGAAAAGGGAGGTGATGCAGAGGGAAAAAAGCTAAGAGGAAGAGCGGAGAGAATAGAGGACTTCTCACGCCAAAAGAGAGGAGGATACAAAGAAAGATGAGGGACATCGTGGAAGAAAAGAGAAGGGGAAAGAGGGTGGCATGCGGAAGGATAGAGATTGAGGTGCAGTGGTGGAAATGGAATGAAAAATGAGAAAAGTTCCAGAGAGCGAGGGGTGGGGGGCACAGACAGAAGAGAGGAAAGAAGACAAGAAAAAGAAAGCGGAGAGGTAGTGCGAGGGAAGACCCGAGCGGACTGAAGAGAGGGACAGGATAACAATGGAAACGGAGTTAACAGGGGTAAGGGGGAAAATAAGAGGGTTGTTTTTGGAACGTGACGGGTTTAGAGAGAAAGGACAATCAATTCTGATGATGGAAACGTGAATTGATGAAAAAGGGTGGAAGAGAATAAAATACAGACTACCAGAGGACCACAGGTGGGAGGCGCAGATGGCGAGAAAAATAAATAAAAACGGAAGAGCAATGGGAGGTATAGTAGCGGGGGTGAAGAAGGGAACAGAGAAAGAAGAAAAACGGCTAGTGAGGGTTTACGTAAACAAAAAATGGATGATAAAGCAGAAAAGTTAAGAAAATGGTTGGAAGGGTGGGAGGAGGGTAAAATTATGCTGGTGGTGGAGATTTTTACGCATGGGCAGGGAACAAGGGGGAAAGGTGTTGGGAGAAAAAGAGGAGGATGAGTATGGAGGAGATCTTAGGACAAACTGATAAATGGAGAGGGAAGGAAACTACTAGATAGAACTGTTAGAAGAGACAGGGTGGACGATTCTGAACGACAATACGACAATATGGAGGGAGTCGAGTAGTGGAAGTATACGTATACGAGAGTAGCGGAGAGGAAGATGATAATAGATTACATGCTAGGAAACGAAGAGACAAGGGAGTGGATAAGCACGCTAGAAACAGAGGATAACGTGGACTCAGGCCATCAAGCGCTAATATGTCTGACAGGGGAAGGGAGGAGAGGATGGGAGGAGATAGGGCAGAAAGGAAGAGAAAGGATTGGACAGAAGAAGGAAGTTCAGTGAAAACGTTCAAAGGATAGAGATGGGAAGGGGAGAAATTAAGGGAGAGATGCAAAGAGGGATAGAAAAAATAAAATTGGCTATGGGGAGCCAAGATGAGGAGAAGGAGGGAGAAAGAAGAGAAGGCTGGTGGGTTGACGAGTGTAAAGCGAAAAAAAAAGGAGGTAAGGAGAAACGAGGAAATGAATGGAAGAAGGGGAAAGTAGGCACGAGTACACCGTGGGTAAGGAGTACAAACACTCACACGGACAGAAACAATCGGTAACAGAAAAGCACGTAGCCAAATCGTATTCAGTCGTACGTGTGTCTGACGAATTTTCAAAATCAATTTGTCGAAAACGAAGCCTCATTCGAAAAAATTTCATACCAAATTTGTTACTTATTTTTTCACGTAGAATCACCCCCGTTCCGATTGTACTGCAATTTCCGACCCACCTTGTATACATACATACATACGAAAGAAATGAGTCCATGAGACGAAAGAAGAAAAGTGTGAAATGAAATGTCGACCTTATAGAGAGTTGATTGGTGCTTTAGTGTATCTAGCCAATGCAACCAGGCCGGATATCGCATTCGCAGCCAGCACGGTAAGTCGTTTCTGTTCTAATCCTGGCAGAGCACATTGGATCCTGGCAAAACGGGTATTGAGATATTTAATTGAAACATCTCACTATGGTATCACATACAGCAAGAACGAAGAAAACCTCAGCGACTATACAGATTCAAACTGGGCTGGAAACAGTGACGATAGAAAGTCGTGTACAGGAAATTTACTGACATTATCCGGGGATCCAATCAGCTGGAAATCCAAAAAAGAAGCTTTCGTAGCATTATCTATAATGGAAGCCGAATGTGCAGCGTTGGCTGAAGTATCGCATGAAGTAATTTACATCGAAAAACTTTTATGTAACAAGTTCCAGCAACGTATTTTGTAATAACCAAAGCGCCATAAAGTTAGCCAAAGACCACGTATTTTACGAACATAACATATTGACATTAAATTTCATTTCACTCGAGAATTGGTTGAACAAAAAGGAATTATAATACAGTATTTAATAACAAATTTGATGACTGCTGACATTTTCATAAAATCTTTAACTAGGGATAAGTATAACCATTGTGTAAACATGTGAAATTTGTGCCAATCGAAAACCAAAGCTGGGTTCTGATTATATTATTTCCTTTTCCAGAGTACATGTCGATAGAGGGTGTGTTGGAAAATTAAACGAATCGATATTGTAATGGACAGTAACACCGAGCAATCGACGTTCGTTAGGTGGCATCGATACACGTGACATCATCTCTTCGCGTTTCTTTTGTTTTCTCAGTCGGCGGAAAAGCGTCAATCGCGTGTGCGCAGCTTCGTAAATTAGTTTTTTTAATTTATTCTATATATAATCCACTAAAAGTTTGAAATAAATCTGACAAAAATGAAAAGATGACAACATTCTGTCATTGCCATCCACAGGCATTAGAAAGCAAAATTAAATGCTCTTCACATTAGGAAATTCAATCAGGTTCTTTTGTAAGATATGATTGGTAAGTGATACAACCGAATTAGGATCTTTTTCGACGTTATGTATGAGTACGTTAAATGCACACAGTCATAGGAGACGTTTGCAAGGCTGAGAGGTAACATTCAGTTTTGGAACTGACAGATTTTGTGAATAATCAAACTCTACTGTTAGGTAAGAGTAGACTGCTTGGGTCTTGATGAAGAAATCCTTTTTTTTAGAACTAAAAATCTTTTCGTCTTTCTCTTATGCACCATGTAGTCTGTGTTACAAATAGCATTTGGATCATTTTTCAAATATTTTTTACATGTAGAACAAAAGTAACACACGTCAATTTTTAGTTGTTAGAACGCACAATCACAGCGTTGCTTAAATAGCTTGAAGTAAAGAATCTTGACATTTATGTTCAGATTTTCAAAATAATGTAGGTTTGATTTATCGCCAAAACAATGGCCTTTGTGACTAGGAATTGTACTTAAGTGTTCTTTTAACAAATTCCAAACATTTGTCTCAATTTTGTGTAGGTAGTTGTCATGACTTCCACGCTTTCTTGGAAGGTATCATTAGCTAATACCTCTTTTGGTGCACACTTTAGACTTTTTATTATAGACACTTGAAAAATCTTAAAGAGGATTGTACGACAAATTTACGGAGCGTCATCGAACCGTTCGGAGCAGGAATGAAGCGGCAGCTACGGTGTAAACAAAGACAGTTACTTTTTAAGTACGAAAGGTCCTATGTTTTGGTAAATGCAATAGATTATAAAGTCAACGAACACAAAACACAGAGACGTTGACAGTATATCAGCTGGCGTCGAACTGTGCAGCCGAATGTTTGGTTCTGTAATTTTTCGCTCAGTAAATTATATCATGGATCGTAAGAAAGGCTCACGTTAAATGCATTTTTCTTGAAACCACATTTTCAAAATCGGTGACCAAAATATCTCGAAAACCGCTGCATCGATTTATTTCAAATTTTGCAGGCTTAATTTAGATATAAAAATGTAGTCCTTAACCGAGGGATTTCTTCTTCTGATGCCTAGCGATAAGGACTAAATAATTTAATGCACTAACTAAATTTTCTCGAATTTCGGTTTTCAGATAAGTCGTTTCCGAACAATAGTGGTCACCGCAAAACGCCTCTGAAAAAAATGCTTCTGGGAGATGAGCTGTATCTCCTATAATTATGAATATTTTTGAATACAAAAATTGTATTAGCTTAATCGAAACATAAAACTCTTTCGAAATATAAAACCATTTTTCAAAGAAAGTTTATTAGTATTTTTTTGGACCTCCTAGGTAGGCGTGACCCCTTAAGGCCCATTTATACACAACCGTAGCGTGTCCATTCTGTGTCCGTCCGTGCCCGAGTGTTTAGGTGTTAGTATTTATACACCAGACACTTTGAAGTCAGACGTTATGACATATAATGTGCGAGCTTCGAGGATCGTGTTATGTTTATTTGACGCCATTTGATATCTCCTCCTTTTGAAGGTTCAGCGATAGCCGCCGAAACTACTCGTATTTTTTTTTACTTCTAATATTACTCTGGTATCTCTAAAGTTCTTCACAAAGGGAAAATAATAAAAAACGTTTAATATTTAAATAAAAAGTTTAATAAAGAACAGCAATATTTGGTATCACATTTTTGTTTTTGACTCTTGGGTATCAAATATAACTAATTCACGGCAACCTTTGTCAATTTGGTAACTTAAAGATTAATAATTTCAGGTTCAAACATTATTTATATATATGTATACATTATCCCTCATTTAAATCACTTTCCATGTCTGTTATATGCAGACATAGCGTCGGGCTATCTGTCTCCGACCCTCAAAATTTGGTTGTCGCTAACATATTTGAATATAAAAACGCAATATATATTTATTTGTATAGTTTAGCAAACGATTAATAAAAAAAAATTTTTAAATAACTAACTATTTGTTTATATTTAACTGAAAATATAAAAATACAGGTACTTTAATGACACAAAATTGAGCGTACACATTGATATTTAGGGATTACAATATATTCAATGATTCAATGACAGCCTGTAACCACCGTGGCATGAATTCGATCAATTTTTAAATGAAGGAAGGCGAAATATTGTCCCATTCTTCGCGTAATTTTAGTTTTAACTCTTCTATACTTGTACAGTTGTGATTTATCAATTTCGATTTCAGTTCTACCCAGCCATGTTCGATCGGGTTCAGATCAGGTAACTGGAGAGGGCTTTTTAATAATTTTGATACACTATACAGTAACCACTCTTGGAAGTAGTATACACGCGACATTTGCAACTTTTGTGCCGATTGTTTCAAATTTTTTTTTAGAATAATTAATAATTTCATTTTATCCATTGTACCTTCAATGAACTCTATGTTTCCGGTACTATTTAGTCCTATGCACCTCCATAACGTCACCGAGCCTCCTCCGAGTTTTACCGTTGAACATGTATTGCGAACATGATGTTCTGTATTGGGCTTACTCCACACAATTTGCTTTTTCCTGTTGGATTCCGAGTCGTGGAATCGAATACAACACTTTTAAAATCGAAAAAGAGATTTATTATGCTATACGTCACGGCGTAGCACAAGAATCTGACGGAATTCGCAAATTCCTAGGCAGATATATAATATCTTAGGGAAAGTTTCGCGTAAACAAGTTCACTCAGTGTAGACGATGAGTTGGACATAGTCATAGATAAAAGTGGTTAGTCATCCAACACTCCCATCGCGTCCAAATAAATTTTTTTGGTTTCATCGGAAAATATGACAATTTTCCAAAAATTTTCATCATAATTTACATAAGTTTTAGCGAACTGTAAACGTTTTTCTCTATTGGCTTTTGAGATGTAAGGTTTCTTCCTGGCCACTTTACCATGGTACTTTTATTTACATAAAGTTCTTCGAACTGTTTCTACGAATATATGTTTTTTAATTCTTCTTGAAACCTTCGTTGTTAAATTTTTCATATTAATTCCTCGATTTATTTTAATTTGTCTGCAAACAAATCCATTATCGATATCAGATAATAAGTTGTTTCTTCCTCGTCCACGTTTATTACAAACTGGTCCTTTGTACAGATAATAATGTACAGTTTTTTGTACTGTGGAGTGTGTTTTACCAACAATTCCACCCACTTCGCGAAAAGATATTCTTTCGCAATACAATTTTATAATTAATTTTTGCGTTGAACGATCCGTTTCTTTTCAAAAACACAGTATAACTGAGGAACCAGAAATGTTGAATGTTCCAGTTGATTTACAAGACAAGACATCACATAATACAGTAAATGAAGGTAGAAGTTCAGACACAGAAAAAACGTATGTAGATAAGTCCTCTGAGAATGAAGATTCTCCATATGAGGAAGCCATTGAAGGAACACCAAGAGGAGGTCATGGAAGACAGAGTATCGTAAGAACTGGAAGATGAAGAAGATCCACAAAGCTATATACTGAAGCAAATGTAGCTGAAGACATGGAGCACATAGAACTAAGTATAAATGAAGTAATGAATAGAAACGACAAGTTCTTATGACTGGATGCCATGAAGGAAGAATATACAGAGTCAATGGAAACCAGATTAGAGGAAACCCAAACAGACCCATTTTTATATGCAAATTCCAAGAAAGAAAGTGATGTAATTATCATAATTTATGTGGATGATTTATTAATAGCAACAAACTGTCAAAAGAAACTAAAAGAGATAAAAGAAGCATTCTCCAGAAAATTCAAGATAAGAGATTTAGGACCAGTAAACTATATCTTAGGAATTTCAGTAAACAGAGAATCCAGAACAGGAGGAATTAAATAAATGCAACAGATATATAATTGAACTTTTAAGGAAGCTCAAAATGAAAGAATGTAAGCCTGTATCCACACCCACTGAATCAAATAAAAACCTAACCAAAAATATGAAGCTGAAGACAGATACAGAATATGAAGGAATGAAGAAGAAGCCTTATACAGAACTCGTTGGTTGCTTGGTACATCTAGCGAATGCGACACTACCTGATTTAGCATTCAGTGTAAGTTTATTGAGTCGTTTTTGTGCAGAACCAGGAATAGATCATTGGACAACAGCGAAACAAGCTTTACTTTATTTAAAAGGTACAGTAGACTATGGAATTCCATGTACTAAGACTAATGGTACATTATAGCTTATATTGATTCAGATTGGATAAGAGACACCAAAGACAGAAAATCTTGCTCAGGATATGTAACAATATTGGCAGGCAGTTCTATAAGCTGGGATGCAAAGAAGCAAAAGTCTGTAGCATTGTCTACTATGAAAGCCGAATGCATGACATTATCCGAAGTCACCAAAGAAGTTTTGTACTTAAGAAGACCGTTAAACCATATGGAACTTAAATGCAATACACAAGGTTCAGTAACAATATATTGCGATAATCAAAGTGCAATGGAATTCACGAAAAACAACATTTTTCATTGTAGAAGTAAGCTCGTAGACATCCGGTATGACTTTTCGCGTGAGCCGTACGAAAGAGGAGAAATTTAAGTTGAATATTTGTGAAGTGAATGTAGGTCTACCGATATATTAAGTAAATCGTTACCGAAAGAAAAACATGCAAAATGTGTCAAATTAATACATTTATTGTAAAGTATACGTATATGTGTTCTACACACATCAAATAAGGAGATCTATTGGAAAACCAATGACTGGTTTCACCGTAATCCATGCACCACCGCATTAAAGACAGGTCCCGTTCATGTAAATAGGCCCTAAGGCCGAAACGCGCCGCATAGAGGGAAGACACCGCGTAATGAGACAAAAGAACGAAGCCTTTTTTCTGTGTGTTCGGAGAAAACTACTGTGTGTAATTGAGTGAGAGATTTACGAATAGTTTGTAAAACCTTGCCTTTATAACTGTTATACGTTATTAAAATAATTCTCGACTAAACTCTGTTACATACTTCGAGAAAACAATACATAAATTTCCAGCTCTGATAAAAAAGAAACAGCTTTTTAATTATTACGAAGTAGTGCAATATAACATATACCAAACAAAAAAAGATATTTAAACAATTTATAATACTAAAAAAGTAAAACGAAAAGTGTTTTGGGCAAACAAGAAAATCCAAAGTACAGAAATTGATACTCAATATAATGATCACGCTGCATCAGAACTATAAACTGTAAGTTATGAAGTAGCCATAAAATGGATTTATACTTCCATAAAATTTTATTGCACCAGTGATCAATGGAAAACTCATTCGGTGACAAATTTAATAAATCACAATACTTAAATAATATTACGTCAAGTTCGTGGTTCCTGTTTAACCTATTGAGATCACATAACAAGTCTGACTTGTGACACCAATATGAAAACATCAATTCAGACTCGCTATGACTTTCTGGGAAGCAATAAAGAATTTTTAAATATATTTCACTTTAGATATTGTTAGTTATTAAAAATTATATTAAAATGTGACATATGTAATTAAGAAGACTTATGTTTATCTTCAAAACTGCTTCCTTGTAAAAACAAAGGTAAAAAGATAAAAAGAATGTATGTGCTTTTTAACAAAATATACAGATGAAGATATAATACATATAGGAAAAATATGAAGGATGAACAAAAAAAATAGAACATATATTAAAAAACCAAAATCTGTGAGAGAATACAATAAATACATGAGTGATTGTAAATTCGGAAGTCTTATCAGACTTTCCTGTTATGGTAAAGTTTCTAAAGACATTTTATTTGATGGATATTGTTCTAGTCAATGTCTGCTTTATTTAAAAAAAAAAAATACAAAAAGTAAACAACTTTTTATCATGGAATTTCAAATAAGTATTCCTGAACGTTTAGTAAAAAATATTATATCCCATCAATATAGAGACGTGGAAGGTCTTCATTGAATGAAATATGAATGTTGTGATTACAAGCACAGAATTGAGTGTGTTTTCCAAAACATATGTATTTCACCTACTGCCAAAAAAACAGCATCCAACTTTATTATGGAAACTTACTGAGAAAAAAACAAATGAAGTGAGATGTCATAGAAGTATAAGTATTGCCCCATATCTTTACATGCCTAGAATGTTATAAAATGATTTCATTCTATTATCAACTAGATACTGACAAAAAGATATTCTACAAAGTAAGCGTAGTTTTATATTTGTATTTTTGACAAATACTTAGAAATTTATGAGGAATATAAATGCTACTTTTAGGACCCAACATTTAGAAAATAAACATGTTTCTAATGAGTTAACTTTTCTATGTATATTTAGCAAAAAGCTATGTTTACATACATAATTAATAATTTTAACAACTTCATAGTCAATATTCATATTCAATATGTTGTTAATACACATTCCTTTAATGCTACTCTATAATAAATGTCTAATTATTTAAGATAAGCCTGGATTGCAACCCTCATTTGAACATTATAATCCTCTTTATGCAAAATATTAATACCTTTTCATTAGAACACTGAATATATATGTATAATTATAAACAAATACAAATACACTTTTAATAAGATCATAATATGAAGGGAATTTTCCATAAAAATGTATTAATATATTAATACAATGAAAATCTTATAATTTATTTGTAAGAATTTAATTCATGAAATATTGTTAGATACACAGATTCACAAATTGTTCTTAAATTAAGTGACTATCTTTGTAGTCACTTAAATATAAGAATTATTTATAATAATTTAAAGATTAATAAATGTTGTAAACTCCTAATAATGTTTAGAAACATCCTTCTTTTATTATAAACATATATACTTTTTCATTTTTTACTAAAAAAATTATAAAATACTTCTTGTATTATACAGATACTAAGCATTAGTTGAAGTAAATGTTATAATTAATTAAAATTTTTGTTTAATTTACAATGTTCATGCTATATGTCAATGTTTTTGCCTTATCATTAATTTATTTTCTTCCATTTCAATACACTATGGTATTTATCTACTTTGAAATGATATATTATAGTTTGACAAAACACATTGAACATGTGTAAATGCTACTGAAGATAGTATTATTATCATGTATTATTAATATTTATCAAATTGACTTATATTGTATAAAACCTTTACTATCAGAACTGACATTATTTTCATAAAAGAAAATAATTGTGAAGGATTAATTGTAACATAGTTTACAGTATGTAAAGAATGACTTGTAATTGTTATTTTACTTAATAAATTGAAAATACAGACTTCTAAAAAAAGAATTCTATACTTAAGAATTTTGTATATTTAATAAAAAATCAATGTGTGAAACTGAAGACAAATGAATAATAGACAGTTAGCACTGACCTTTTTTACTTGAAAATGTTCCGGCCGTAAATTTTCGACGATTTCCTGATCAGGTTTGACAGGTTGAGGTACCGATGATCGGAACCCGTCGAGAACACCTTTAATTGTAAACTTCTTCATTACGGACCGAAGATAACACCCACCTAGAGGATCACATGTGCAGCAGCGACACAAATTCAAGTCTTCCTAAAGTTCGAAGTCAAGATACGAAATTTTTAGGAAATTTAAATAAACATATACATACAAATTTTGCAATAGCAAGAAGTATGTTACGTTCTATCTACGTGATCCTTCTTACGCGAAAAACTACCGATGACATCTTTACGCATCAATAGCAAATGTCACTCATCGATATTTCAGTCCTACAAGATCTCTTCTACATTTTGATAGAATAATGATGACGTCGAAAAAACACAGCACATTTCGATATCGCAGTACTTTGTATAAATATAGACGCACACGTTACCGTGACCGTTTGTCGGCGCGATTTTGCAAACGCTGCGTGACCAGAATTGTTTTCGTAGTTGACAGCAATGCAGTGTTGTTTAATCGTGTCAGGATCAATAACTGGCAACAGGCTCATGTGGACTCTCGCACGGTCGCGAACACACTCTATGCGCAATCGTGAACAAAACCTTATGGCAGGTTTTTATGCTTTCAACTTATGTCTTAAGGTATGTATACACCGAGCGAGCGAGCATGAGCAAATGTTCGCTGGTATTCGCTGATGTTCGCTCGTGCTCGTTCATGTTCGTTTGGTGAATTTTACATTTCCAAACAGAACATTAAGTCGTAAGGCAATGTAAATGGCCTATAATATATTTTTTAAACAAATTAACTTCTTAGAAATTTGTTTACAAAGACGAATGTAGCATTAAAAAATGCACCAATTGCACATTTACATATTTTCTCTGCAACGAATAGCTTTCGAAATAAACGACGAAAGTTTGCAACCCCAACTTTTAGGGGTATTTTCACCCTTTCAATATGGATGATTGCCTATAGAAAGAATACGTGTCAAATATTTTTTCGGGTTCTACATTAGATCAAAGTTTCACAAAAATCGACTTCAAACTTTTTGGGAGTAATTTTCCATATATCAGATACTATGAATGATACAAAAAAAAAATGAAAAGAAGTGTATTTTTTTAACTCAGAATGAGGAAACACGCCTATAAGGTTTCCTACGTTTAAAAATTGTATAGATGTAAATTAGTTGATTTTCGTGTGCATTGTCTTTGTTATAATTTTTTCATGTACTACTTGCGAACTTGCTGATTGGTTAATATCTTTTAGTAATGAAAACATGGAAGTAGAAAATGCATAACTGATTACGATAGCTATCATCCTTTCAAGTGTATAAAGGCTTCAAACGCGCGAGCTTAAGGCGATGCAAGCGTTGAAAACTTTACCGACCGAGCACCCAAAAACGAGTTCTCAACTAATTTCGTTCCTGCTGGACGGATTGCAAAGAAATTGGAGGGATGTCTTCAGTAGGCGTTAAATAACGTTAGTCGGGTCTTTATATTGTCGAAATCGTCAAAAAGTTATAAAATATATAAATTGGTTTATGTCGACGCTCAGCAAAATGACGGCCTGGATTCACCTGCATTAATTTTTCCGTCATATAAACATTTCGGCGAATTGTATGCCCGAACGGATAGCAGACTACCATTCTTTGGCTCGGATAGAATAAAGCGAGCAGTCGAGGGATGATGTATAAGCTGAAGCATAAGAAAAAAAATTTCGAGCTGCGCAGCTGGAAATGTAGTCTCGGTGTTCTCCTACTGTCCCAATTCGATTCCGAGCTGAGGGACAGTAGGGGAGACATTACTGTAGATACTTCGCCAGTGATCAGAACAATTACCTACAATTAAATGCACGCTTTTCTCACTAGGACAGGGTTCGATAAATTTTGCGTATTGTAAATATGAGACGTTTTGCGTTTCAAAAGGAGTAGTTTCTCGGACGACACGCAAAAAGCAATCTAACGATTCATCGTTTAATTTACTTTACACGGGTAATACATACGAATTCGGCAAGCATCATAACAAATATTTTTTTCTGAATATAAAAAGACTGAAGAAAACTCCTACTTGGAAGAATTTTGCAAGCCACACTGTTGTACACTTTCCAAAGCTGTTGATAGATTAGTATTAGTCATTATTGACTTAATTAATCTGTCGCGTACTTTTTGTGATTATTTCGTTCTATACCTTGGAACACATTTCAATTGCAGATGCATGCATAACCATCAATGCAGATGTCATTGAAAAGACGAAGCAGTCATTCCTTAACCGTTTACGCAAGTGTATTGCTGCTAGTGGACACCATTTTGAGCATCGATTTAATTACGGTAAAGGATATTTTTTTAACATTTCTTTGGTTTACATGAAGAAGAAATACTTTTTATGGTGCTTGCCGAATTCGTCTAAGTATCTCCTAAATGATGGGTGTAAAAAAATTGTAGGTTTACCTATAAAAAACTGAAGGTGACCTTGACAACTCTGGAAAAAAAGGGTTGACAAAAAATTTGGCATAATCATTTTAAAGCTCTCCCTGAACCATGTTATTTTAGCTAAAAAAACTTCCGATCGAACCCCTAACAGCAGAATAATCTAAACTGATCACGCTTCCTGGTCCACCCTGTATATCGCAGCACACGTGTTTGATTTAAATGTTGCGAAAAGTGATGTGATGCATAGTCACTTAGTTGGCTGCGATAACTGAGGTGGCGCTTAAATCAGTTTCCGATCGGCGTAATTTTCAGTTAATTGTGGACTGTTTTACCGACGTGGAATTCGGAGTTTGGTCTCGACGCTTGCATCGCCTTAACTGCATTTCCCTGGTGTGTATCGTGACTATAGACTTAGGAATCTAAGGGCGAAGTGTAAAATATGAGCCTGGATTTGATTGGTGGCATTTCCGCGCATGCTCTGTACCGCTAATTATGAAAAGCTTTTAACCACAGATTAATATTGACGACTATGTTAATACTACAAAAGTGAATATTTCTTAATTTAAATTAAAAAAATAAAATAAAACCTCTTCTGTCTCCCGCCATTACATAATCGCACGCGTTTAGCGGTTTTATTACGCTGAGGCGACCACCGGCATTGAGTACCACTGTCCACGCCGCATGTTTTACTAAAATATTTCGTTTCTGTATTGAAAACAAAACAGGACTGATGTTTCCCGTAAGAAAAAGGTCTGATTTATCGCGTGGTGCAATTAAAATTCCGTCTAGACCTTTAGTTTTCAAAATAAGTTTAAAAATATTCACATAAATTGGTACATTTTTGGTGTCCTTTTCACTTTGCTCATTGTTTAAACATGTTTAAGTCTTTATAATGTTATAATAATTTATATCATTTTATTCGAGAGAATCCAAAGAATCATTTTACAGAAAGGGCGACTGACTAACTGTTACCGTTAAAGCACAAAACATCTTTGAATTTAAACATTTGCACTTTTTTTTTTAAACTGAGGATGATGGAAACAAGTGGCTTACAGATTCGTATTCAGCGCATAAAAGTCTATAAGAGACGCCTATTCAATGTTAAAAGTCCGAAAGAAAGTCAAAGTTTGTTGAACAGTGGTACATTTATTTTATTATCAATTTTACATCTGCCACAAGCAGAGCAGATAAAGACTCCACGACCACACGAACCAGCCCAAAGATTTCTATTTCCACCGACCGGCTACGCAAGAGAGCCGATGATCTACACTTTTGGGTGAATTTTAAACCACTATACCTTTAGTATTTTCTGTTGAAAAACGTAGATTTGAAATAATAATTTAATAATTTAAAAATTAAAACGTTTCATAAGATAGTATACGATTATTACAAAAAATATAACTAATTAATTTCAAATAGCATACATAAAATATATTATTACAGAAAAATGTATTAAGAAACACAGCGTCGGTGAAGGTTATAAAACGTTTCAAAATGATGAACTCAGGAGGTAATGTAATTTCAAAATTTCGTGACACTTTCCGAGTACTGGAAAAAGATCTGTTAAGATGGTTTCCTGGACATATGCATAAAGGTTTGAAACAAATGCAACAGCAACTGAAAAACGTAGATTGTATAATTGAAGTACATGATGCAAGAGTACCAATTTCTGGACACTATGCAGACTTTAGTGCTACTTTGACTGGTTTAAAACCTCATATCTTTGTATTAAACAAAATAGACCTTGCTGATATGACATTTAAAAAATGTATAATGTCAGAGTTAAAGGAAAAAGGACTAACTAATGTACTATTTACTAATTTAAAAAATGAACAGTGTAAAGGTGCAAAACGATTATTGCCTTTAACCCAAATGTTAATTAAAGAATCAAATCGTTACAACAGAGCACAAGAGCGTTCATTTGCAATAATGGTTATCGGTGTTCCAAATGTTGGAAAATCTTCACTTATTAATCGTTTAAGAAATAACAATCTAGGCAAAACTAAGGCTGCACACGTGGGTGCTGTTGCTGGCATTACACGATCTGTATCAACACGTATAAAAGTATCAGAAAATCCAGACATTTATATATTAGACACACCTGGAATTTTAATTCCTAAAATAACTGATGTACATATTGGTTTAAAGCTAGCATTAATTGGTTGTATGCAAGATCACTTAATTGGGCCAGAAGTACTTGCAGATTATTTATTATTTTGGTTAAATAAACATGAACGATTTGAATATGTTGAAAAACTAGGTTTGACAGAACCTCATGACAATATATTACATATTCTTACATATATTGCTGCAAAAACGAAGCGTACTTTGAGAATAAAAAATTTTGATGGTAATATTGTTTTAAAACCAAATTTAAGATATGCAGCTGAATATTTTATTAGTATATTTAGGAAAGGAGAATTGGGTTACTACTGTTTGGATGAAGATTTATTAAAAACTACTAGAAAAAGCTTTGTACAGGATAATCTTTTATCCCTTTCATGAGTATATTCTGTTTAACATTTTATATCAACATTAATATGTATTTCCATAATAGAATATAATTAGCTATAAATTTAAGTAATACAATTACTTCTGTGTACATTTTTTCATGTAGAATATTTAATTATATTTTTATAAGGTATTCAATGTATGTGTAAAGATATGAGCAATTGTATTGTGATTAAACATGTTAGAATGTTCATTAACTGTTTTATTTTTAAAGTGACAAAGTTTATTAAAGACTTATTGAAGCAATTCATGATTTGATTTATAAATTCATGTTATATTGTTGCATATAATAAAAAAAATATTAATTACTTTTAAAAATTGTATTGCTGATGTATTCATCAATGCATAATCATTGTCCATTAAAAATTAATTATAGGTTGCAACAAATGATAGTAGTAAGGTTCATATTTATTAAGTATATATGATATGTATACAATATCTTTAGAACTATAATTGTAATTTTATATTAACTTTCTCATTTTTCTCAAAACATGAAATATATAAGTGTAATTTATGCAGTGGCATGTGTAATTGAGATTTCTTCAATTATTTTAAACATATTGATGTAACAAAGAGTGGTTAATATGAGTATTAGATAACTTTATACTACTCTTCCTTAAGACACTATGTAATAGTAAATAGAATATCTATTCCTATTATAAACATTTTGATAACTATCAACTTTATACCTAGTATAGTGTAATACTTTTTTGTTTAGCATCTTATAATTATCGTAAAAACATGTAATTTGTTCTGTTATAAATAAGAAGTTTCAGGTGATCATTGAATTTTAAGAATGTATTATATGGCCCCTATCAAACTATAAAACATTTATCTAAATTAACTTGTGTTACAGTTAGTATTTATGAAATTATCAAAGTAATTTCATTGATATTCTACAATCGTGTGAATAGTACATTAACAGTCATACAAGGCACATATTATATCAAGCAACTTTCTATATATTTTTTGCATCTCTAACACTTTAAGGAGGGATTCTCGTGTAACAGCTCTAAAAGCAAGTGATTCTTATGAATTTTTCTTAAGGTATCTATTGATAATATGTGAATAAATTACCTTAGAATATACGAAGACATTCTTAAATTATAAAAAAAAATGTTTTATTTATTGAAACAGAATACAATCGGGCCAACCTTTTCGGCGATATAGTCGTTATTGGCGTGTAGTATAGCACCTGTACAGTCATCCAAAAGCAAAAAACGAAAAATTTTCTTAAAGTTAGATAGTTACCACTGGGATTATGCCAACTTCTAAGAAAAAACATGAAAAATTGAGAAAGTTGTAATGTTTGGATGAAAAATGACCTTTTTTCAACAGATAAATTGATTTTATACTGTTGAGAAAAATATTATAAATCAAAAATAATATTAAAATTATAGGTACAATGCCTGGTGAAATTTATGACGAATTGAATGAGCTTTGTTCGAAATTGATCAGTCGATTAGTTTTTGAACTATCCTGTACGCCAATTTGAAAAACGCGTGTAAAGTTTTTTATGTAGTCTCAGGATACTTTCAGCTACCAAATTGACCAAAAGAGTTAGTCTGCTGTGCGGGGACTATAAAGTAAGCCTTCCCCTTCCTCGAAAAGGGGTGATTTTTTCCGTTTTATGGGTTGTATGACCTTCTTTGGCTTATATACTTATTACAATTAATAAGTTATACTTATCGCTGACCGTTTGCCGTTTCGAAGTCTGACGCATTCCTCTAAATGGGCTAAAACTTCGTTATTTTTGCAAATTCAACCTCAAACTTTTGGGAGCATATTTCTGGTTTATGTACGAAAAAAAAATTAATTTTTTGGACTTGTTATACGAGAATCCCCTCCTTAAGAAATAAAGTGTTTATATCTACTTACAGTGGATGCACTGTGTATAAGTTGCACTGTTCAGCACATATTTTGACTTGCAACATTTAATTAGCTTTTCTTATAGATTTTTGGCGCCTGAATACGAATCTGCAAATCTTTAAAAAAAAAAATGCAAACGATCCACTTCAAAGATGTTTGTGCTTTAACTGCAATAGTTATTCAGTTGCTTTTTTACGCGAAATGATTCTATGGACTCTCTCGCTAGACTTGAAAATATTTGAACAATAATCAAAGTAAAGAGGCACCCGAAACGTGCAAATTTTTGCGGATATTTTTCAATTTATCGTAAAAAGTAAGGGTCTACGGGGAAATCTAATTATACCACGCGATAGAGCAGACCTTTTTCCTACGGGAAGCATCAAGAAAAGGAACAAATCCAGTTCTGTTTTCAATACAGAAACGAAATAGTTTGGCAAAATTTGCGGTCGCCTCCCCTCCCGCTCATTGTCAGCGTAACAGAACTGCTAAGCGCGAACGATTATGTCACATTGCTTCACTATTGACTTTCTTATGTACAAACTGTGAATAGTAAAATAATGGATTAGAGTGTGATATGTGTTAACAAATAATAATGTTACCCTGAATTAAAAACTTTAATTTTTTGTATACGTACACAAGGTGTGCGCACTAACAAGAGTATGTAGTTGTAAGTGTACACAGTCCGTTATTTCCTAACGTATTGTAGACACAATAAAATTTTTTTACATGAAACTTGCTTAGTATGAAGGGGCGAATGTACTGACGAAGACGAGTTTTTTTTTATATTGCTGTTTTAATAGATTTGAAGGTCAAATTCGCTTCTTTAAGTGTAACTAATTAGCCCGTTGTTTTACTATAAATAGTTTATAAATAACAAATATAATACTGGAACCAGATGACATAGTCGCGCGCACTTCACAGTTTGTTTCGTTGAGCGACGGGGGAGGAAACCACCCTCGCACATTTAGTACTGACCGTCGATGCCGCTTGATTTCCGAAACTATTTCATTTCTGTATTGAAAACAAAACATGATGTGTAGATTTTCTTGATGCTTTCCGTAGGACAATAGTCTGCTCTCTCTCGCGGTGTACTTAGATTTCCTCCTAGACCCTTAGTTTCTAAAATAAAGTAAAAAGTATCCACAAAAATTGGCGCATTTCGGAATTTTATGAAGTGCAATAATTCTTGTGAAGTTGCTTCGTTGTAGTCAAACGTTATGAATCCACCTTAAAATAAGTATTTATTAAATATGAAAAAACTGCATGATTTATAATTTTATTTTAGAAGAACAGATTTAAACAGTAGTATTGAAGGTTCTTATGTGCGCAGCACTTTACTGAACTCATTAAAAATCGGCTTTGTAAGTTGTGTTATCAGTGTTATCACACGCTTAACATATCGGTTCGTTTTAATATAATAAAGAACCTATGACTCCTGTTGACCATGTTTCGTATGAAAGTAAAGGATACTTGACGTCAAACATAATTATTGTAAAACTTTACTTTTTAAAGAAATGTTCTACGAGCTGTTCTTTTAATTCAGGCTTAACACTTTTCTATTATAAAATTAAATAGTATTTCAGAATTCTATTTGTTTCGAATTTCCGGACAAGTATCTGCTAAATTGCTAATTGGAAAGTTATACATCAAATACTTTAAATATCTAATTCATAGATAAATTTAAATCGAGAAAATTTGGCGTAATTCCGCATTTCTAACGTAAACTTCACGAGTGTCTGAGATATTATAACTCTATATCAAAGTAATTTACGTTGTCCAAATAGGAAAGTACCTTTTTATTCGAGATAGTTGATTTGCAAACGTATATTGATAAGAATTTTCTCTTAGCTGGCCATAACGCACTATTCTCAAAATTTTTAAATCGTTTTTCTAACGTCTTGTATAAGTATTCGTTCTGGTAGTGGTACAACTCCCCTCCATAAGATCTGAAGTACTGTTAGTCAGGATTACTTTCTACAATAGTCGATCACTGACCGTCTTCAAAATCATCGTTTCGGTCAAGTAAATTTCAAATAGTTTTTTTAGTCACGAGTTAAATTAAGGCAATAAGGCAAACATAAACAAATTGATGTATTTAAATGCTTAATCCAGAAATTAATATATATTTTTGTCAAGTATTAAAAGATTTAATAAAATTTATTCATAAACTGCAGTTGTAGTGAAAATGCTCGCAAGGTTGACGTTTTATCCAACATTATTTTATAATGTATTAATGGAAAAAGTTTCGTCACGAAATTGGTACGACAGAATTGATGAAGTCGTTATATTAGGGGCTTTACCATTTCGAAAAATGACCAAACAGGTATGTAACCGACTCTTTAAATATGTATCTGTAAAGACATTACTATACTGTGGGAGCGACGCAATTCGGCCGGGTTATATCTCAAATTTGGGTAGAGATAGACAAAAGTTGAATGGTATGCACCTAAAAAATACATATACACTTTTTTCTTAAAAGGAACTGTATATTTTGTTTACGTATATCGATTCTTCGAAACATTTTGCGTAAAAAATGATTAGAGTGCAATGTTAGAAAAATCAACAATTCGTGAGATATTTCAAATTCTTATTTAATTCAAGGGTAAAGTGTACTCATGTCCATTTGTTTCTGTGAAAGATTTCAAAAACGAATCAGATTACATTGTTCAAATATAAACAGTCACCATATTAATTTTGTAATAAGAAACATGAAGAAACGATTCATGAAGTGCTTACTATGTGAAGGTGGAACGTTCGAACATGTTTAATAAAGCATACGACTAATACAAAATTTTAAAATAGACCTACCTATATTATTCAACTTTTACCGATCTTTAATTAAACTCGGGATATAACTCGGCCCAATTGCGTGGCTCATCCTTATATATTTAAATTAATAATGATGACTTTAAAAAATATATCGTATTTTATTATACTTCATGTATTACTGTAAAATATCTAATAATTACCGAAAAAGTAAAATATTTAAAATTGCAGTTAATAGCTGAAGAAAATGTTAAGGCTGTTGTTTCAATGAATGAAGATTATGAATTACGAGTATTTTCGAATATGGAAAAGGTACACTAATTATATATTGGAACCATTTTTTTTTCGTATAACATTTTGAAATTTACAAAAAGAACATGAAAAAATACATAATTTTATGTACATACAACTTTTTAGGATTGGCATACGAATAATGTGGAATTTTTAAAATTATCAACAACAGATATCTTTCAGTCACCTTCCCAAGAAAAGTTATTGTGTGGTGTGAACTTTATTAATAGGTTTCGTAATGTATCAACAAAATTGAATAATTCTGACTGTACTGACAGTACCTGCAATCATGGAAGTGTGTATGTCCATTGTAAAGCAGGAAGAACCCGTAGTGCAACATTAGTCGGATGCTATTTAATGATGGTTAGATAATTAAAAATATACTTACATCATCTTTCTCATGTGTACACATAATAGTATACAATACCACATTGTATAACCAATTTTAGCTTCAGAAGGTAAAACACATTTAATTATGAAACTTTTTTTTCCAGAAAAATCAGTGGACACCAGATGAAGCAGTGGAATACATGAAAAAGAAAAGACCTCATATATTACTTCACACAGCACAGTGGAATGCACTGCGACTTTTTTATCGAAACCATGTAGAAAATAAGAAATAGTAGAATCATTTTAATAGTAATTTAATTATTGCAAATGTAAAAACAATTGTATCACTATTATTGGCACAAATGGATAAAACATAGAGTTTAAAGAAATTATATTTTACAAAGTATATCTTCACTTTACAGTGAGAAATGCATGCACACACACACAAATTTAGGTAAAAAATAATATTTACAAAGTCTGGTTCCATAATTGTTACACTTTATGTTATAAAATGTTTATTTATGTGTTCATGTATTTACAATTTGGCAATTTAAATACTTAGAGTTTCTTCATACGCTTAAATGCAAAAGTTTCAGCTGCTTCAACTGCTTTATCTACTAAATCTTTCACTGAATCTTCTGAAATGTTTACAGTCTTCATATTAGCAACTAAAATTGGATTATAACCTTTGACACATCTGTACTCTGCATTAAAAATTTCAAGAATTACTTTCATCCATGTTTGTGCATTAAATATCTCAGATGCAATTTCCTGTAGTCAGAAATAATTGTTGAAATGTAATAAATCTAAGTTTATATTTTAATAATTACTTAAAAGACAATTTTCATACCTGGGGTACAGAGCACCGTGCTTTTATAATTCCATTGTGATATAAAATGATGAATGTTGGTATATTCGGATAAAGTGATACAATTTCATGAAGTGACAAGTATGTAGAATTTTCGTTCAAGTGATGGACAATAAATAAAGTATTGTCTGTGTCTTTCATATCTGCCTTCATGGAAGTCCTTTGAAAATAACATGTAATTTATACGTACATAAAAATATGCGAACAAATGGAGAATAAATAAATAAAAAAATTGTCCATTTGTTTAAAATAAAAAGCCAGAATAAAAGCATCTTATAGTAGTGAAGTTAATTTTGTGTATCTTTATAGAGAATGAGGCACTTAAACAGGCCAATTGATAACTTTGTTGTTTCTAGTGTAAAAGAGAAAAAGTTGGATGGACTAGACCGGGAATCGAACCCGGAACCTTCCGCTTTCCGGGGAGGTACTATCCCACTAACAATAAGCTATCCAATCCACTACCAATTCCATCTTTCTAAATTCAACATACTCAACGGCTGCCGCCTACACTAGTGATAGAAAAAAATGCGGCGAACAAAAGTTGCTTGATTTCAAGTAGGCCAAAAACATTTCATAGTCATACTCAAGATTATTCATGAAGGCAAATCCGTTACTTCAACAATTAAATTAAACAGTTTTTAATTCGATAGCATACTGATGTATGTACAGTCACGAGCATTGATGGTATCCCCATGAATGCTCGAGACTGTACATTGATGTTGTACGTCGTTAATTACAAAACGTCTCTCTTTTCTATAATATTTTGAGTAAAAGTTTACAAATTCATTCTATTAATCAAACTTTCATTCCGTTTATCTTGAACAACGTACAAATGTAAAAAATAAAAGAAACTTGTATGAAATGGTAAACATGCTTCACATTTTATAGTATGCCATTCATGATTTCTTATCAATTTTATAAGAATGTAAATAAAGTAGAATACTTACATTTCTATTTCTTTCATTTGTATCCAAGCATTTTCTTTTAAACTTTCTAATTTTGTAAGGCATTCTTCTTTAACAAGATATGGTATTGAGGTTTCATTATATTTAATATTTATTTCATTTTTCATTTCTTCAATATGTTGTTTAAATATTTCATATGGAACCTTTTCAGTAATCAATTTATGTTCTAGATCAAATATTTTCTGTTTGATTTTTTCACCAGCCAATTTAGCAGACATAGCAGGTGATCCTAAAACTGCTTTAATAGTAAAATTTGATCTACCTTTTGAGGAATAACTTAGCAAACAAAAATGCTTTAATTCTGCAGTTTTAGGTACATGTATACCACAACATGCTTCCCTGAATAAAATGTTTAATATTGTCATCATAAATAAATATACATATAAAAACTTTTTTTTTCTATATACATTTAATATTATGAAAGTACTTACTTTGACTTTAAATTATTAGTATCAATTTCCACAACTCTAATACCCACATATGGATAAATTTCTCCTGGTATTAATGTTACAGAATCTTCTGTTAACAGTTCCAAAGAATTTAGTATTTTTACAGTAACTGGAATATTATCTTCTATAACAGTATTTATAAGTGATTCAATTTTTCTCAGTTCATCAAAAGACAGTTTTTCACCAAAAGAACGGAACTGCATCTTCAAAATATGTGGAAAGATGAGTGAATTCCGTGGAGAAACTACTTGCATAATTTGTTTTAAAGATGCATTTAGCAAATGTGATCCAGTATGATGTTGCATTATTCCCATCCTATGTTCAGGATTAATGGAAATCATACAACTGTCTCCAACTTTCAACATTTTTTCTAAATTTCTGAGTAAAGAAAACTTAATATTTATATGCAGGTCTTTATATTATGAAATTCAATTTTTATTAGGTTTCAGTTATTTTAGAAACAAAAATGACTACTTACTTTTGTTCATTTTGTTTAAATTTTCCAAAGTGTATAACATAATCATTAACTTTTTTCACATTGTTTATTTCAAAAATCAAATCTGTAGTATAAAGGAAACCCTTATCTGAAGTTTGTCCTCCTTCTAATGAGTAAAACAACGTTTTATCCAATATTATTCCAATCTCATCTCCGTTAACAAGCTCTGTATTAGAACCCACAGCTTTCTTATGAATATTTGAATATGTATTCTCATTCATATCTTCAGTCTCTACATTTAATATTAAATTACCTAAAATAGATTAATTACTTAACTTTCTTGATCAAATTATTTGTATGTCAAATTACTAACATATATTACCATTTACAATCAGTGCTGTAATTTTGCTTTCAATTGTAGGAAACTGGTAATTATTTCCATCAGCAACATATTCATATTTAAAGCTATCATTAGTTTTAGGTACATGGTTTTTCTCAAGCAAATCTACAAACTTTTTTATTATTATTTCACTATTCTTTACTAAACCTATTCTTGATCGGAACCTTTGGTTTTCTAATTCACTTTGAAAATCTGCTACATTGAAATGCAAAGATTCAATTTCTGCTAGTTCTGTTATTGTTTCTACTCTTAAACCATGTGTATCATATAATTTAAAAGCAATACTCCCTGGTAGTGTCTTAGATGCTGTACTATAAAATATCAAAATATTTGTATCAATAACATATAATATATATACATATTTTATATACATATTATATGTATATATTATATGTATTTACATATTGATGTACACTGGCAAGTTTTGTAGGCGATCGTCTGCTCAGAAAGGGTATATGAGAAGGCATCTCCCACTACTTGCTTGACTCGCCCCTGTTTCTCATTCTCACATGCAAGAAACAAGAGTCAGTCAGGTGCTTGGTAGAAGGCTCCTTCTCCTGTACTGCTTCTGAGCAGAGGGTGCTCGCCAGTGTACATATACAATGTATTCTAATACTTACAGATCTTTAAGTGTACATTGTAAATATTTATAACCACCGACTAAACCTGGAGCACACCAGTCAGTAACTGATTTCAATTGCGGATGCATTTCAACGATTCTTTGCCATTCTTTACCAGAAGTATTTCTTACTCTTTTAAATAATGCTTCTTCAAATTCCATTATTTTTTGTACCTAATCATAAATATGTTATAAAATAATTATGAAATAATTTGTGTCTGTATTTTACATTACCTTTCTTAAATTATTTTGTAATTCAGGATAAACATCACCCAAATTCTCTGCTACAACATATGAAAGTTCAGAAAGTATTCTTTCTTTTTTAAATACATTTTCACCTATATCAATTGCTTTTCTTATTATTCTTCTAAGCTTATTACTGAAAATGTTATTCATTGTAATAAGTTCTGAAATTTTATAATTGTGTAGGACAATTAGTAAAACCTACTTTTCCTCTGGTATCATTCCATCTGCTAGTGCCACAGTAATCATTCTACTATGATCTGCTAATATCCTGTAACCACTGTCAATTCCTTCTGTATCATTATAAAATCTGCCTTTGTATTCCGGTGCTCCTGAATATTTTTGAATAGCTTTAAAAAGTGGTTGAAAAAGGTCTGTGTCATAATTTGAATTTTTGTCTTGTAATATTGCTACTAATCTTTCCAATCCCATGCCTGTGTCAACATGATGTTTCGATAAGGGTACTATTGCGCCATTTGTTAATCTAATATAAGATATTGAAACATTAATATTTTAAATAGTACAAACAAATAATTAGTTCTAACAATAAAATTAACTACAATTATTTTGACTTATTAATTTTCTGTCATTATTAAAAACAAATGTTAATAAGGGGGACACAAAAGAACATTCTTTTATATAAAGGTCATTAGTTATTTTATACCGTTCATATTGTATAAAAACTATGTTCCATAGCTCTGTGAGATCTTCGAAACCTTGGTTTAGCTGCATAGATCGATTTATTATTTGTTTTGTACGATCTATATGTATTTCTGTACAAGGACCACAAGGGCCAGAAATACCCATTTCCCAAAAATTGTTTTGAATTCCAAATGGTAAAACTTTATCTTTTGAAACACCAATCTTTAACCAAATATCTTTACATTCTAAATCTGGCTCCAATCCTAATTTTGCATCTCCAGCAAAGTATGTTACATATAAAAATTCTTTTTTAATACCATAATGTGTTGTTAACAAATCCCAAGCATAGCGACAAGCTTCTTCCTAGAAGTTTTTATATGAATTTATGTAGAATATTTTTAAATTTGCGTTTATTCTTATTTTATTAAAGTGTTTCTTTAACAATAAAAATTAAAGAAAGATAGATATATTTTGAAAACATTAAGTACCTTAAAATATTCTCCAAAAGACCAATTTCCTAGCATTTCAAAAAATGTATGATGATAAGTGTCACTTCCAACTGCATTTAAATCATTATGTTTTCCACCTACTCTAATACATTTTTGTGAATTTGTAACTTTTGTTACTGGTGGGTCATAATAATTTAAGAAAATTCCCTTAAACTGAAAAAAAATACATGTAACTATTATTGTTATTTAAATAATATATGACACATAATTCACGAAACAGATTGTAATCATTAATAAATTACATATATTTCGTTATATAGATTAATTGCAAGAGATAAATACTAATTCAAAATATTTATTTTGTTGAATTTTAAAATTATAGCATACTTGATTCATGCCAGCATTAACAAATGCTATTGTTTGATCATTAAATGGCATAACAGGACTTGACGGTACAAAAGTATGCCCTAAATCCTTTCTAAAATAATCCAAAAATTCATTTCGAATTATTTTTGCAGTTTTTTTCATTGTATTAGTTGTGCTAGAACTATATGATCGGGCTAATATGATAACATTCATTTTTTTTATCTGAAAAGGAAAAACATCAACATACACTTGTCGAAAATTTTAGGAAATTAAATTTTAAAATATACTCATACTTTTTGTAAGTAAACATAACACACTTTTACTGAATACTTGATAGCATACCCTACGAAACAAAATGTAATTCTTTGCTTTACTCTTTGCAATATCAATTTTAACCTAATTCCTATTCTCTTGTTGCAGTTCCATTTTTTCTGATTAATTAAATTATAATAGTTCTCTTAATAAACTTATTTGATAATATTTATTTAATATTTCCTAAACTATATAATTTGAAGCTTGAATTATTTGAATGGTAGTAAATCATTAAAATTATGTAACTTTTAAAATTTATCATCGACATTACACCTGTACAAAGAAATGCATTACATTCCAAAAAAGATCGACAATCTTTTACATTAAATAGTTATAAATAAATTGTGTTTAAAAAAACTACATTATTAAGGTTAATATTTCTTTTTCATAAATACCAATGAACACACAATAAGTACTTGTCAACCTCACTCCTGCTTCCCGAGAGACGCTACAAAAGACGGCATTCCCGTCTAGGATACGAGGTTCTGTGATGTGAACCACAGCGCCACGCGCACGTTCTGTCGGTCATCGACTCGCTTGAATTTCTGACTTTTGTCTTACAAAGTTTCTTCAACTTCCACTGATAATAATGCTAATGCAAAAATGATACTGATGCGAATATAATATTACGAATAATATTTTTAATTTCCAAATAACTAGTGCTACAGAATGCCTTTTTTAGTATGCATTCGTTTCTTTATCGCAATAATAAAAATAGTTTTATACTATTAGGTATTCTGTACGACTATTTATTTAGAGATTATGAATAATTGTTCTTAATTGTATTATTTTTGCATTAACATTATTATCGGTGTAAAAGTCGAAAAAATTTTGTGTGATCAGAAGCACAGACGAGATATATAAGTAGACCAATCACCTTATGGACTTTCGTGGCCCAACGTGACTGCCATACCGACTTAGAAATTCGACACTGATTTTAGCGTCCTCTACTCATCAACGACGGCCACTTGATAAAGTATTTCATAAAGAAGTGTTAGTAAGCCAAGGAGTACTCATGTGTAAATGCGTGTGGCGTAGAGAGTGGGGACATTTGATAGGCAATTGTCGACTCGATGCAGCGACGATTTCTGTCGCGCGAGTTTTCTCGGGTGTTTCATTAGTATGAATGTGTGAATATTGAATACAGACGCACACATATAAAGAAACAGACGAGCGAGCAAACCTGCGACGACGCCTCGCAGGCTCGCGGCGGACAAAAATTGATTATGTATTAAATTGAGTGCAGCCAGAAAGGGTATAACCGGATAAGGGGATCAAATGTGCCCTTAAACTAAATTTGATTTGCGATGGACCAGTTTACCAAAAGAAACCATTTTACACAAATTTGCAAGCCTCTATCTCGACCGGGAGGTAGTAACAGGGAAAATTCGGAATATCCGGTTTTGCACTATTTTCCCTATTTAGTCGCATGCGAAAATTCTGAAAAAAATGTAGCATATTCCGGATATGGTGGCATATATTAGGGAATTTTTTCCGATTTTTTCGTTGCAGATTCTAGTTGTCAAAAATTAAAAACATTAAAAAAATGCAAAAAATGCTGATTTCTTATTGAAGTTTCAAAGACAGCACATTTATATTTTTTGGTAAGGACGTCTTATCATAGCTATGATCCTCAAATTTTTTCAGATTTTTCGGTAAGGTGCGCCGTAGTTAAAAAAATTAAAAACCGATTTTTTCCAGGTATTTCGCACGAAAAAGTACCTTTTTCTTTGAATTTTTATACAGTCGGACCTCGGTAACTCGAACCTCAAGGGAAGAGCTAAAAACTTCGAGTTATAGAGGTTTCGACTTATCGAAATTTTTGCGTAAAAGAGATTTAACAAACGAAAATTCGATATACAGAAGCTTTGTACGAAGGCTAATAATTTTCCAATTGTAACGGCTTAAAGAAAGAAAAATTCAATTTTTGAACGTGAATTATTTATTATATAAATAAATAAACGTAGTCATAAAACGAATACTGGGTTATTATACTTGTTACATATTAAAAAAGTCTGTAATTTTGCTTTGTGTTAATGTATTAATACATTGTTGATCGATAGCATTTTTAAGTGTGATCAAGGCAGAGAATACGTTTTCCTCGATATTATTGCATCTTTCTATAAAAGTTCGTAGAACGTTCACTGCTATTCTGGCCTGATTTGCTGATACCGGTGGTTCGATTACAACGGGCTCCTCGTCATCCAGGTCCTCATCGTCTATTGCAACTTGGGTGGTAAATTCTATAATTTCCGAATCAGTTAATGATCCGTTAACAAAAACTTCGTCGTCACAGTGTACAAAATCTTCAAACGTTATGTTTTCGATGTTGTAATGTAACAAAACTTGATTCCATTCGGCTTCTATATTACGGCTTGCAACAGGCCCCGATTGTTCTTCAAAATTTTCTTCTATTTGCCAAGAAAACCCACAAGTTTTAAAACAGTTGACTATTGTCTGGTGTGTTACATTTCCCCATGACTTATCTGCTATTCTCATTGCTTGTAAAATTGTGATGGAGGTAGTTTTCCCTTCTTCTATATCTGATAAGATTTTTTTTACAACTTCTTTTCTATATAAAGTTTTAAAATTTTTTATAATTCCTTGGTCTAGAGGTTGTAATTTCGAAGTAGTGTTCGGTGGTAAAAATTGTACTTTGACTGATTGAAGCGACGGGATATTGTTGTGTGCCGTACAATTGTCTATGAATAAACTAATTTTTCGCTTTTCTTTTTTCATTTTTATATCCAGCTGAATTAACCAGTCCGCAAACAATTCGGCGGTCATCCATGCTTGTTTATTGCTCGCATAATCTAAAGGCAATGATTTACAGCCTGCAAAGCATCGCGGTTTTTTCGATTTTCCTATAATTAAAGGTTTAAGTTTCTCTGTTCCTGACATATTGGCCGCTAATAAAATTGTTACTCTTTCCTTGCTATGTTTGCCTCCGTGACATTTTTCATTTTTGAATGTCATTGTTCTGCCGGGAAGACATTTATAGAATACCGCAGTCTCATCTGCATTAAACACGTTTTGCGGTTCGTAATCCTTTAACAAAGCTTGCAAGTTTACTTTCCATTCGTGACAAACTTCATCTTTGACGCTAGCGCTTTCACCGCACAACTTTCGGAAAACAATATTATGCCTCTTTTTAAATTTCTCTAGCCACCCATTGCTAGCCCTAAAGTTGCTATGGTCCAGTGATTTGGTAAAAAACTCAGCTTTTTCTTACATAATTAGTCTTCCTATGCTAACATTTGCGTCTCTGCCCTGTTTAAACCATTTTATTAAACATTCCTCGATATCAGGAAATCATGCAGTTCTTCTCCTTTTACGATGCAAATTGTCACACGAAATTGTACTTTTCTGCATAATTTCATCTGCATTTTTCAAAATCGTCGAAAGAGTGCTCGTAGGAGTCCCGAATTCCGTAGCGATATTCTTTTTCAGTTTTGATCCACTTCTCACTGCTTCAATTACATTCACCTTTTCAGAAAGTGTTAGTGTGTTAAGCTTCCTCTTAGAACTCATTTTATTCAACGTAAACACAAAAGTTAAAGACACGGGAGATGATGACAATTGTGCGTTCGACTGACAAAAAACGATTAGCATACATGGATATGCACGTGGTCGAAGGGCGAAGAAGTAGGGATACGGCTTGTGTCATCTTATGTTATTTGAGACAATCCTAACGGATGAAAGAAAGGAGACAATATCGAATGATTTGTTTCTGACATCTTGTGACACATAGCTATAAACTTTGAGTTGCAGAGGCAGCGGCGATAGAAATTCGACTTATAGAGGTAAACTTCGATTTGTAGAGGTCTGGCTATTCTAACTTCGAGTTACAGAGGTAAAATAATGCATCTGGGCATGTGGCAAATAATTCGAGTTAAAGTAAGTTTTATTTCGACTTGTAGAGGTTTTCGCAGCGGAGCGGAAGGGAATGAACAAAATTGTAGTCTTACAGAGGGTTTCGAGTTATAGAGGTTCGAGTTATCGAGGTTCGACTGTACTTTCTTTATTCTGTGGGTATATTATGCGATATTAAACATTGCTATCTTCAGAAAAACAGTATATAACTTATTGTTAAAGAAATAAAATTGACTCGATCCATTGAAACTGTGCCGCGTGCGTTGTTTTCTAAACTATTTAATACAATTTCAAAAGTGCGTTTAGTGCAGCGGATGTGTGTCCGCCATTGAAAGTGGTGACGAACTTTTTGACACAGGTTCGATTCCCGCCCGGACTTATTTCTTTTTAGTACATTAATTATTTCTTTTTAATACATCAATTATGTTTTTTTGCATTTCTAACTACATAAAATAAAAATAATATTTATATAAAAACATTTTAAATATATGTTAAGCATACTTTATACTAAAATATTCACAAAAATAATTTTGAAGCACTCTTCGTTGAATCATTTCTCTAGTCATGTATCCTCTTAATTACGGTTAGGAGTATACATTATTTTTTTGTAACATAAAAAAATAAAAATATATATGTTTGGGCGGGGATCGAACCTGCGTCAAAAAAGTTTGTAACGACTCCACAGTCAGACACACACCAGCTACCCTGACAACGCTCTTGACTGTGCGGTAAATAGTATACCAATATACTGGGTAATGTTAACAAGATTGGCCACGTGAAGGCATGAAAGAAGGACTTAACAATCCCGGAATATACTCAATGTTTCTACAGTTATAATCCATACGCTAATTGTATAAATAAGAACATTGGTTTACTAAAGAGCAAACACCCAACAGCATCCTTATATTATCCCACAACCCCATGCAAAAATTCTAACCTTGCATGTATTCAAAATAAATATACGTATTCATATGCAATTATATTTACATAAAGATATGTATGTATACATACATACATACAGTCTCAACTTTAACCTTTTTAAAGTTTAGTAGTTACGTCTGACGATGAGATTCAACTATTATGATCTGTTTAAGAAAATATAAAAGGTAAAAGTAAAATGAAAAGTAAAATAAAAGTCAATTTGGAAAACCCTGAAAAGGTTAAAATTTAAAAGAAACGCAAGTATGTACAAATATATTAGAAGTATAGCCTAGCACGCACCTACAAACATTTTCTTAGTAATTGTTTATGCATTTATGATACGTACAAACATACAAAAACGTGCACAGTATGTTGAGTATTCAGAAATGTACGAAATGTAAAAACGAAGAATTTTATAAAAATATGATTTTGCATAAATATCAGCAGTCTAAAACTCTCCATGCGATATAATAGCTTATTTCGCCATCGCACGCATAAAAAAAGCACACATGTGTATGAATAGATTGTCAGTGATTTCCAGGTTATATTATTTTAAAGCGTGTGTCGTTCGTGTGACCTGCCAAGGAATTTATAATTTTTACCACAGTAAGCGCAACAATCTGTTTCTGCATTCTGTTGGTAACGTTGTGAGTGACACGGAAATGGTAATGGGGCACTAGTGCCCCAGGAATTCGGGCCGAAAAAATACATTGCATGATTGGTCTATTTATATATCTCGTCTGTGTCAGAAGTCAGAAATTCAAACGAGTCGATAACCGACAGAATGGCCACGTGCGCGTGGCGTTCAGTGGCACTGTGGTTCGTGTCACAGAACCTCGCATTATAGAAGGGGATGCCGTTTTTCGTAGCAGCTCTCGGGAGGCAGGAGTGGGAGTGACAACTATTCTGATCGCCGGTGTACAGAGTATGCGCGGAAATGCAACCAATCACGCCCAGGCTCGTTTCTTATTATTATTATTTAGTTTCATGGACCTCGACCAGATAGATTATTGGCCCGCTTATATTTTTTATCCTGCCCCTCCTGTATTTAAGCTGCGCACTCTCGTCATTTCATTGAGTTTACGCTCTGTCCCTATATTCCTCTGTTCATGCTTGTTTCGGAAATAATCTAGTGACTTTGTCGCTAAGCAAACCGAGGTTGGCAGTACGTACTACAACTTATTGCTTTCCGTCAAAAGTGTTCAAGGTGGAAGTCGACGCCATTTCGTATCTCGTTTCGCAGTTAGCGTCACGAAAGTTTTCGTCCGTTTTTACTTTACTTTCGTTTCGCCAAAACATCGCAACAACATGTAAGTAGCCACATAATTTTGTACTAGAAGATTCAGTAATAAGCAGAAGCACGGAGTAACTTTACTTTTAATCGAAGAAATTCGTGTATCGCTAGTTATTAGGGCACGCCAAGGGCCGGTTGTTTTTAGATATGCTGTTATATGCGCATATTGCGCTTCTTATTTCCTTACACTTTACTTTATAACGTACTATTTTATACTTTATGAGAAGTGTAAACAATTTGGTATTTTTTTTTTATTCACGATAAGACCGATGAAATTCGTGGCCTTGGAAAGTCTTTAAGCGTCTTTTACGTTTACCCTGGACAGCCTCACATTTTGAAATATTTTTCTTCTCGTTTGTACTTCTTTAGAATTGATCAAAAAGAAAGGTAAATACATGATCTGGTACTATTTAGCTGAAACAACTAAAATTTTGTTATTCATAATTAATAATCTTATATAATTATAAATTTTGTGTTTATTAAAATTATTAAAATGCTGTAGTTTCTCCATTTCAGGAAATTCAAGAAACTATTAATGCTTATATGTAACCATTTCCCCTGAAGGTAGTAATTTTTAATGTTTATATCAAGAATTAACAAATGTTTGTTATCATGTTTTTTTATGGTATTGACTTTTGTTAAGGATATTCTATGTGATAATATGTGATATTGATAATATCAAGTCTATCTACTCAAAATAAAGGAGTTTATACACATCTTTGTTAAAATTAGATACAACAACCTTTGCCGAAAGAAATTTCAATAGAATTTACTTTAATATTAATTATGTTGTTTTAATAATATCAAATAATACTTTTTTTATGAGATTTATTGCTAATACTTTTTTGCTTGAGACCACACAAACACATTTTTGTATGAAATATTATTTATTGAATTCTTAAACTTTCTTTGTACATTTTTATTTTGTACTTAATGTATCTTGAAAGTTATGGTATGATTTTAATCTATATTTTGTTTTAATAATAATCAAACAGTTTTTCAATGCATTTTTTTTAAGTTAAAACAACTTCTGTTCAATGTTTCATATTATGTAAAATATTGCATCTATAATTAAATTATGGATACATTAAAAGTTAATAATTATAATTGAAATATTTTGTTCAACAACCATTCAAACATATTTTTTAATTTTAATTTCCATAGAAATTGTGATTGGATTTAAAATCAATACTTTTATATAAATTGATATTTAAAGTGATACAATAATTATTATTATCTTTAATCTTTTAAAAAATTAAAGATTTATGTGAATAATGTATTAAAAAAAAATATCTGTTTTAAGAACTCTTATAGAAGCTACTTTACATGTAAAATGATGACAAAAAAATATTTCTAAAAGTATGTGCAGTTTCTTTGTGGTTAATGTTTTATTGGCTTATTTGCCCCTTATTATATATTGCTTTATGGGTGGCCTATTATTATTGAACTTTGTTTCATGTTAAGAAGAGATGCAATTTTTCAATTATCATAAAAATGCATCAATGAAATTCTTTAAAATTAATGTATAATATAATGTTATGAAATGTTATATGTAATATGACAATTTTGCTGTTATGGGATGAATAAAAATGAAAACATATGTAAACTTCTCATAACTTTATTATATGTTTGATCAATTTAATTTATTATCTTCACATAATCTATAAGAAATTTGTATCGAACTCTTAACTATGAAAGTTTAATGTGAAGTATAATTGAAATCTATCTGGGGCATATTTGCTCTAAACCATGCAAAACAAAAGTTTAATAAGAGATCTGCTGAAAATGTTTATAAGGTACATTTGTCCTCTATCGTTAGATGTTAAACTCCAGTTCAAGATATGATTGACCAAAGTCAGTATACATGAAAATCCATTATAGAAGCTAATGTTGGGATTATGTTAATAGTAACCTTTGAGAAATATGATTTTAGTTATATTATATATTTCTGTTTGCTTTTACAAATGAAAATGATTTAAAGATGCCCAATTTTAGGTATTTGAATCTATATACCTTTCTTGCACTATGTAGAGTATCCCAGTTAAGGTATTACAAGCTAATTTCTATGAAGTCACTAAATAAAGAAGCAGTACCTTTGTTTCATTCTTTAGGATCTAGTGAATCCTTTTATATGATTTATGAAGTGTTGTTTTCAGAGCTCCTAAGGAGTGAGAATGGTCACCTCTTTAATTTTCTTAAATGGAATATCACATAAATTTCCGCATTTTTATATTGCTTATTAAAAGACAACTAACATTTATTTGAAACATGTATTTGTGCATCATAAAGTGCAGAAGATACAGGATATATTCTTTTTACACTAAAGGCATTGATTAAAATGGTTTTGTAACTAGAATTTCATTTTATCAAATGTTTAATGTGTTGCCTGTTTGTTTTTAAAGGTTTCTTTATGATTGCTTGCAAATTCTTTGGAACCTTCAAAAACACTTGTGTTATAATAAAAGTCTGAATTTAAAATTTGTCCCTTTATTTCTTTTTTTGTTGAAAGATAGAAATAATAATTATTATTAGTGTATATTAATAATCTGAATTCCCACTGCTAATTTCACTTTAAAGCTTTACAACATAACCAGTATTTTACAACCTGGCAATAAACTCATTAACACAACAAACTGTTAGTTAAACTATTTGCAAAAATGATGATCAATGATAGTAATGCACATAGTCACCAGATTCTTAAACTTGCATTTTCTTTACTTAATGAAATGTTTAGACCTTCCATAACAATGTTCAATGACTCAATTGATGACTTAATTGATGACATTTTTCAATACTGAAGGACTATTTTTAAGTACAATGTTCACTATACTGATTCAGCTTTCAGCATAAAAACTAAGTATTACATATCTTCTGTACTTTGTGTAGCAGAAAGAAATGGTTTAAATAAATGTTAATTGTTTTACAATAAGCTATATACTTTGTATATTACAAAAATGACTCCATTCAATCTGACACAATGAAACAAAGATTTTGTGTTTATCTTTAGAAATCTCTGAGAAATCAGCTTGTACTCACTTAGCTGATACTCCCTGTATATTTTTACAACCATTGCATTTCTGTTATGATTTGTGTAATATCATATTGTATTTTGTATGTTATATTGTAAAACATATAATAGTCATCCTTAAACCATTGGTATGTAAATTTTGCTCAACATTACTAAAAAAAAGTGATCATACTTTTTTTAATCGAAATTGTTTTCTAAATATGTAACAATAAATTTTCTTTTATTAGTAATAGTGAAATTTCATATTTTTGCAATAAAAGAGAAAATAACGCAGTGTAGAAATAGAAAAAAATCTTTCAGTTTGTGGCATTGCCAATGTTTGTTACCAATTAGATTGCTTGTAAAAATAATTATGTTAACAAATGAATCTTCACAATCTTATAAAAGTAGAAGATTTAACCTGTGTACTCTATTATTATATGTTAAGGGAAGTGCCCAAACCACGACAGATAATTTAATGAGAATTTTGATATTTTATTAAGGATGTTTTAAACTATAGAATTTTTTTTTTTAGTTCAACATTGTAGATAGCGCTGAAAAGACGTTGAATTCAAGGCCTCAAAAAAATCATCCAAAACGGTGGGACGTCTATCTCCTAAACCGTTGGTCTGACATAAAACACAATGTCGGATTATTAAAGGGCACAAAATTTCCTAAACATCTAATCTTTAAAAAGATAAAAAAAGATAATTTTTGACCGAAAAATACAATTTTATGAAAATTTCAGAATGTTAGTGGTTAGTCCCGTGGTAAAAAGTATATTTGTCAAAATTAAAATGGTCGCTATTGAATGGATTAATAAATTTTCAAGATATTTATCGCATTAGTTTGAAAAATACCGTTTCGAAAACAACGCGTTAAAATTATACGTGTTCTGTTTTATCCATGTATCCGTTGCTATTGAAATTCCTATAACATCGGGAATTTCTCGAGTTTCAATCAATCCTTTTAAACGCCTATTTTTAAGGTTGATGGTTCGAAAAATAAAATTAAAAAATCATTTTTTTGTTAATTTCTAGACTGGAACCTTCCTTTGAATGTATTTAAGAAGATTCTATCATTATGGAGGTATATTTTCAATATATCAATACTACAATACACAATCATAGTAATAATACAAATTTTCCAATTTCAATTATTTAAAAAAAACTAGGAAGAGAAAATTATTATATGCTGTACCTTTGAAGACTGAAAACTGAGTAGATAATTAATATTAATAGCGTTCAAAAGTAATGTTGTTTATTTACTGATACATACATTGTATATTGGGAAGTATGAAAAGTCTAAAACATACATCTACTATCATACATATTACTTCTTTTGTCGATTGGACTAAACATATTGTTGGTAGAAATGGTTGTCATGTGTGTAACATTCATGACCATGTACGTACGTGTGTTGCTGTCATATAGCATGGATTACGCACGTGTATATGCATTTAACAAATTCCTTTGATTTACATTCTCGATACTCGCAAAACCGTCTGTCGAAATATCTCTACTTATGGTGTTATAATTTCCATTGTATCTTTAATAATTAATATCACATTTCTTTTGTCTTGTTTTTGTTTTTAAAGTAATTTAAAGTCTGTCCGCAGAAAGTGTTAAATTCTGAAGTATTCAGCACTCAAAGGGTTAATAGTATTTCACACGTTTTTGCAATGCATGACAATTCATGTTACCATTCTTACTTGTTACAGATACTATTATTGTAATATAAAGATTACAATTAATAAAAAAAAATATAAATGAATAAGACTTCAAAATAAATTTAACCAAACGTCTTATTCTTGTTTTTTATGAATATTAAGCACTTATGAAAATGTTGCAAACGTTACATTTGAATGCTAAATTTGAAAGTAAGAATCCTAGAAAATACTGCACAAACTTTTGGAACTTCTAAAATTTTTATTTAGTAGTTGATACTTCATAAAAGTATTATAAGTTTTAATGTTAGCATCAAATAATTGAAACTTGAAATTACAGTAAATGTAGAATATTAATAATCCTCTCTTTTCTTTATTTTCAGAAAATGGTTTCATCTAATCAACCGGTAAGAACAATGCTAATAGTAAAATTGTATTTTTTATTTTTGTTTTATTTGATCATTTTATTGTTTATATTGTCGTGCCCATCCGCAATGGTCGGTTGTAACCGAATTTTCTTGGGAGTTGTTGGTTGAGATTTGGGAGCAGTGTAAAAATTAGAGTTCCCACATAATTTCAGTTTATTTGCATTACAAATTTTTATACAACGTAAACTATTTGTTTCGGAGGTTCGATAGCAAAAAGCAGGGATAGGAACTGTTTGATCACTGTTATGTGATATGGTTCAGAGAAGGGGATTTTGATGCTCCATTATTGTAGAACGTTTTCTGATTGTTTTTTGGATATTTGCGGGTATAGTGGTGGTGTGATTTGACAATGCGTTGCCGTGTTTGCATCCGGTGCAGACGCAAGGTGAAATCGTACGTGAATATATTATTAGGCATGGGCAGGGCACAACAATATATTTGTCTTTAGGTATATGAGATGTTATATGTTCATACATTTTTACATGTACGTTATTAGACTGTTAATGTTGACACATAGCAACATTATTTAATAAGTATTAAGAAGCTCAGTAACATTACATTATCATTGTTATATGATTTTTGTAATGAGCATTAAAATTTTGAGCTAGAGAAATTCTTAAACAGACACCATACTTTGCATAAACAACAGAAGTATGGTCGATTTTAGAGATACAAAAATAAATGTAACTAATATTTATTTAATATTGTTGCATCTACTGTAATCAGGTAGATAAATACACAAAATACATAAACAAATATTTATTATTAATTATTATTTGGATTTTTCAGAGAAAGACAAAAATATTTGTCGGTCGATTACCAGAGAATTGTCGCAATGATGAGTTGCGACAATTATTCTTGCGTTTTGGTGAGGTAACGGAGTGTGATGTCATGAATCGGTATGGGTTTGTCCACATGGCACGTGAGGAAGATGCAGCGGCGGCAATTAAAGCTCTTCACAATTCCAACTTCAAAGGGGCTACAATCAATGTGGAACAGTCTACTGGCAAATCACGCGGCGGAGGAGGAGGACGCAGGGATGGAGACAGAAGAGGTGGACCAATGAGAGGTGGTAGAGGAGGACGAGACGGTGGTAGAGACGCTCGTCCTGGACCTTACAATGATAGAAGAGGTCTGTATATTGACTTATACAATGTTTTATTTGGATCTAATTATTTTCTCATTGCTGCCATCATTCGGTAACATGTTATTTAAGGATATTGTTGCTCTTCTTTGCGCCCTAGATAAAATTTCATTTTATTTAACAAATTTATCTTGAATAATGTACAAATGTAAAAAATAATGAAAGAGCTTCTATAAAATGGTGTAAATAAGTTTAACAAAAATTAATGTACATTTATTTTTTGTTATTGTCATGAAATATTGTAACACTGAATATCGCTTAAAAATGGTGTATGTACATCTGTACTGCGTATGCAGGGTGACCATTTTAATATACAGGGTGAGACATCGAACTTGACGATTTCAAATTACTCGTAAATTACTTGTATGAAAAAATGTTTCAAATAAATGTTGCATGGTAACAAGGCAGACATGTAAGGCAATAGTTCGTTTCATACTACTTTACATTTTTGTGGAAATATGAAGGTCATCTTCAGTTTTTTAAATGGGATGCCCAATATTTCTTTCCGAATTTTGATAAGTATAAAATGCTGCATACAAAAGTAGTAGACCCTATTTGGTGTAATACTTTTTTACGCAGCGTTTGATGCTCTATCGAAATTCAGGAAGAAATATTGGGCATCCTATTTAAAAAATTGAAGGTGCCCTTCATATCTCCACAAAAATGTAAGGTAGTAAGTAACGAACTGTTGCCTTATACGGGGCGTTCACTGTAACGTTCCGCACGATTTTTCAGCCATTTGCAAGAAAGTAATAAAAAAATTATTAACTAGAATGTATCTGTGTTTAGTGGACAACATATAACGATAATAAACATTTCGTAACAATTTTTGTCCTAGTAAACTCAAGGACACCTTGACTTTTTTAACTGGAACCATATATTTTTTTCCATCATTGTGTGTAGTAAAACGTTGTGCCAAATTCAACAGCACAAGCACACTTTTGTTTATACAGTACCAAGTTTACAGCAGTGAAAGTAGTAATTGTTATCTTTTCGGTTCATGTCACATGGTCTAATGAAACTGGTCATCTCAATCACTGGACTTGAACCAGGTAGCATTGAACCATAATACAGCATTTGTGGGGTCAGCGGAGCGTCCTGTCTGGAAACACAACATACAAATAAGGCGGAAGTATTCAATTCCTTAACACGTTCACCGCGGAGCCTATTTCGGCTGACTTTCCGTTCACGCCGGGCTGTGCCCATTTTCATTTGATTGTCACCCACCGGTGACCGACGCGGCGTAAACAGAAAGTCCTGAACGTTTGTTGAGAATGTTTTGAGCTCCTGCTTATTAATCCCTATCATTCCAAGAGTATTCGATTGGAGCAGAACTCTGGCTTCCATTTAGCAGCATTGCTGCCAGTTGGAGTGATAAGGGTTAAACATTCTTTGTTTATTTTGATGAGTACTACATGTCTTCAGTTCTTTCATCGTACGGAAGTTATTCATTATGTTAACAGATACAGTAGAACCTCGATTATCAGAACTCTACGTAATAACAGAATGACTCGCGCTGTAAATAGATTTCACATAAATATGATAATTCTATTTTAGAATGTAAAACATATAATAGTATAAAACTGAGTACATATTGTTATTACTGATATCTTTAGCTCGTTACTGATATGGGGTGACCAATTTTTGGATGACCGGAGTTCGGATAATGGAGGTTCTACTGTACATACTCAACATTCTGTTATATGTAACAAATTAGTATCAGTTTTACGATTCGATGATGATAATTGCAATGAGAAAATAGTAAACTAAAATATATGTATGTTCATAATGCAGACTAAAAAACCAACTGGAAATCTCGGCATGCTTTACAGTTCTTCCGATCCAACTCGTTGGTTACGATGGATCTGCTGCAGGTGGCGTCGCAACGGGGTACACCGATTACAATCGTGGCGCTGGAGACTTTAGTGGACGTGGAGCGGACTTCGGTACTGGATACACTGATCGTGGAGCGTATGGTCAGAATGTGGGGAACGCGGCAATGGGTTACACTTCTACTGCGCCTGGAATGGGAGGAGGATATGGACCAGCGACTGGAGCCGTGGGAGGATATGGACCAACTGGAACAGCTGATTATGGTCGAACAGCTGACTATAGCCGCGCTGCAGACTTCGGAGCTAGAACAGATTACGGTAATCGCAGTGGAAGATGAATTTTTTAAATCAGGATAATGTAATATTCATAGTTAATCCTTTAAACTTAATGCTATTTTTCTTTAACTAAAATGACAATCTTTTGAACTGAAATGTTATATTTGAATAATGTTTTACAATATTAATTATTCACTGTTCATTTTAAGACTGAAAACAGCCTAGAGGAACTAACACGAATACCCACAAAAATTAATATTGTTTATTTATTAATGATTCATTTGGCAGCACGGAGTATCTAAAACAAACATGTATTGTGTTGTCCTCTGTTTAACTGTCTGTAACTCTGTCCCATCATGAGTCCCGTTTGCCTAATGGAGCAGTGGGTTAGTGCTCGTCGGATGGAGTCTGCCCAGCCAAGAAAAAACTGTTCCAAACGGGCAACGAATTGATCAGACCTTGTATAGTAGGGGACCCTGTCGTTTGATTGCAAATTAATATTTTCTAAAATGTAGTCTGTTTCATTATTGTAATTATAATTATTATATGATGAATATTTAACTGCATAGACAAATTTTGCTGAAAGGATTAATGTCATGAATTTTGCATTATTGCCCTGAATGTTTAAATTGGTTTTATAAGTATTTACTAGTTTAAGATATAGTTGTTTTTCCAGAGCATTTAATTACAGTTAAGTAAAAAACATTTGATGTATAAAGTATAGTTTAAATAAAATTTATTAGGCGACAGTCAGAAATATTACAAATTAATTGGAAACTCTATATAACTTACAGTAGTTGGAGGTGGTATGACAGGAGATTTCAATCGTGGTGCACCAGGTCCCATGGATTATGGACGCACTGACAATTTTGGTGCAAATCGTACAGTTGATTATACAGCTAGAAACGATTATGATCGAACTGCAACTGGACCTATGAGAAACGGTGGTGGTGCAGTTGCCACTACGGGATATGGAACAGGGTACACAGATGTAGGATATGATGAAAGTCACTGGTAATGTAATCTTTTTTTATTTGGTTGTCAATATTAGATATAATTTTATGGCTCACTATATTTTTACCGATATACCTCAATAGATTCTATTTAGTGTGAACAGTAGTATTAGAAACAGTAATTCAGGTATTGAAAATTTAAATTAATACGTATTATTGAACTTCAAAATATATTGCTCCTCCGTTATAAGTGAATAAAAGCAAAGAAGTTTTTAATAAAATTAAGGAATACTATATCAGTTCCAAAATTAGTAAAAAACATGTACTGTATGCGTTTGGTAAGTTGGCAGTGGGACTTCGCTCGCCCAGCCTTTCTCACACGGTGCTATATGATCCGATTAGTAGATGTGACCGTTCGGCGAATAAAGAAAGTGCGTGTGTTTTGTTTTTATGATTGTGTTCGACTAGGTCAGCTGTAAACAATCCGCATTCCTTCCGTCTGCCAACTTACCAAACGCATACAGTACTTTAGGACAATTTCTTATTGCTTTTAAAAACTTTAAATGCAACAATTATGAATTGAAACTTGATTTTTATTCTAACCTGCGATGCTTATACTAATTTAATACTTAAAAGTATAACATCAATTAAGTATGCTTGAATAACATTTTGGTGCGTTATCCAGGATAGAGTGAAAATAAGTTAACATATTCCAATTGTGTATGACAGGGGTTATCCGGGCGGGCCTGGGGATATGATGGGTGGGCCCGGGGGGGTAAGTCAGGGAGCTTCGATGGCCTACGACAGGAGGGATGGTCCCCCTGTTAATGATATGCCTCCATTTAACAGGCCTATGAGTACTGGACCCAGCTACAGCACTGGGGCACCTAGTTACAGCACTGGTCCTGGACCACAAGCGGACATGTTTAGTAGAAGACCTGGCAGTGCCGTCCCCAGTGGTGGATATCCACCTGTTGGTGGAGGGTAAGCGAAAACATATTCATTACATTATTTCAAAATTAACATTGACCTTAATTCTATGCGATAGTAAAAAAAGTACCGCTGATTACATGCGTCTTTTGCTATTTTCATATTCAAAATGAGTATTAGATAGTTTTTCTCATATCTAGAAAATAAAACTCTCCTTCTCGATTTTCGACTTGATACGACAAGTTGTCTACCTTAAATGAAACAGGAGCTACAACCCATTTGAAGTGCGTGACTCTGTGTTTTCCTAAGCGTAACAGACACAAGCGCAATGGAGGCACGCACCCGACAGGAATAATATTTTATAACCCCAATACCTACAAGGTATTCTAAACTGATTTTCTGAGAATAATCAAGGGATACTATAAAGTAGGCCCAGACAAAATTTAAACGCAGAACAATATTCACTTTTGGATTTTTTATGCTTATAAGAAAGACATATAATTTATATAAACTTGGAAGTTTCTTCCAGACAGATTGTATTTCTTTAATGAAATTTTAAAGTTGTACAGAAATAAAACGATGTCTCTTCCATAGCGACATTTGTAATAGTTCTTGACTTCTGATTCAAGAAAGAATCTTTTAGTTCTACGTGTCTGGCAACAATAATTTAAGAAGTTTGTCATTTCGAGAAATGAAGGACTCCATTTTATTACACTCGGCAAAGACTACGTGCTCATACAATTTCATTGAAATAACGAATGGCGTAGTTCGAATTCGTTTCGTCGTTTTTACATGTAAGAAATTGTGAAAAGTAGCGACCGTGGCACCGGGGGACTCGAACCCGGGTCTCTTGCGTTCGTAGCCGACCACCGTACCCACTACGCCACCGTCAGTTTGCTGACATCCCTACCCTCATGACTCCCCTTATGTTGGGTCTGGAGGTCGCGATCCCACATATTTGTGTACATTTATTTGTAACTAGACTGCGGATGTTTATACGATTATAACACATAAGAATATGCAAAATATATTCAAAATATGTACAAAATATATGCAAAATGTATGTAAGATATACATATCGGAAGAAAAAGGTACCGATGAATCATTTTATTATTGATATTTATAATTTATTATAATTCGCATTGAAATATGCAATTATAATTTTTTCTGTATTTTCCACAGTAACTTGATCTCTTATCCGAAAAATTAATTTACTTGCCGAGAACGTTCGTTCATCACAGAATGTGATGAGGGGATATCTGAACATTTTCCAAAATCGTGCCTCAATTTTGTTTGTTCCTTCGGTTCGGACATTACTAATTAATTTTACATAATGCGTAAATTCTTGGATTTTTCTGGAATGCGTATTTATATTTTGTCTTAACTTTTTCTTCCACAGGCAGCAGGCACAAGTTCTAAATTTCAATGACGTCTATAATTAATTTCACCGATTCCTTTAATGGCAACGCTGTTGTTTCCAATTTTGTTATAGTAATTGACAGAGTTTGGAAGTTAGTTTCAATAAATGTTAGGACGCCAATAAAATTTTCATTCTTCAAAATTTCTTGTGCTGATTTAATACATGCTAAATCTTTTTTCTTTGAACAATTCAACAATCTGGAAATAAACAACTACTTGATTTCCTCATACAAAATTAATGATTCAGTGAAACTTCATTTAACTGAAACATTTCGAAGTGACACTTACTTATTTCATTGCGTGCACATGCCTCGCATAAAACATTGCTGTCTTTGGCCATAACCTTCCCCTATAATATTCGATATTATGCGGAGCTTTCAAGAATACCTATTTCATAGAACTTATGAATATGTATCAGCTAAAGAGAAGTGTAGCCGCGCTTCCTCCGCTAGCTATGTAATCCATGTGCCAAACATGTTACACGTAAAATATTAGGGTAAAATAATTTTAAATCTTACCCAGCTTTCAGCCTGTATGGAGCAGCATCAGTTACAAGCAATAACACTTTCGTCGCCATCATTCGGCCACAATATTCTTATTGCAAAATTCACAAATCGTGCAACTGTGGTGTGATTTGTTTTTTTCTAATTGTTTGCATGCAAGTAAGTGAGGTGTTGACGGTCCACTTTCACACATTTTGCCAACAACCACATGTGATATGCAACGGCCAGTTTTATCTGTTCCGTCTACCGAAATCCGAATATTTTTTTACCGATATCATAAAATTCGTCTCAGACTTTAATGAGCTTTTGCATGACGATGGACCATGTTATTACCAGCCTCCCCGTATATGGTTTTGGGCGTAAACGGTCAATAATTTAAAAGATATTTAATGTTAGATTTCCGGTAGGGGTTATCTACTCTACTGTCGGATGTGCTTTCACGTAGAAGAGCTTGAAACAGTCGGCTAGGCATTAAATTGCTACAGATAGTTTCTTTTTACACATGTGTTCAAATCCTCGCGGAAAAATTTCAAACTGCATTTTTTTATGACTGTATAATTATGTATATACATTGCCGTCCATAAGTATTAGGACACTTGCAACTTCTGTCAAATATGTATGTAATATTTTACCTAATTTGTATACTTCTGCTGTTTTATATTAGATTAAGCCTATCTTAGGTTTAATAATTCGTTGTATAAATGGGTAGAGTAGCAGTTTAATAGATGAAGTTAATTAAATATGTAAGCGAAGTGATTTCCTTGGCTTCGAACGTGTCAGTACGCATACAGTACTGTATCAGCATTTTTCAGTGCTCAATTTTTTGAACGAACTTTAGCTGTAGAGTGTCTCAATTTCTGCGTGTTAGGCTTATACACTCGGCGGCATAACTAAAAGATCACGAAATTTTCGCTGACAAATTTTCGATCTTTGAATTGTTATAACTCGACTGCGGATGTTTATACAAGTATGACATGCAGCGAATATGGAAAGTATATGCAAGATGTATGCGAAGTACGCGCATGATAAATACTCCGTCAGTAAATACGCACTACCGTAGGGATTAGAAAATGCATATAACTGTGTTTAATCACTATATTTATCAGTATATTTACGTCTATATGTCAGACTTCAAACTGTCTGACGCGTTTATCTCAGATACATCCCAGACGGTTCCGGATCCTGTATATTAGACAACGTAGGATTACAAAATGTGTAACAAAAAAAGACGTGTGAACAACATTGAAGAAGTCACGAAAGCTGCAAAACAGCATGTAGCAAGAAAATAATTCTTGAACTTGATTTTTTATTATACCAAAAAAATATAAAAATGAATGAATGTTAAACGCCTTACACACGATAAGACTTGCCTCGCGGCCAGGTCTCATGTGAGGCGGCGTCAGGCTAATGCTGCCTACTCTCACACTTGATACTGTATCAGTATCACAACTTGGGTTTCGGACTGGCGCTGAAATATTGTACGATAGTGCCAACTCGTGTCTACTCTCGAAGGACCATGCTTCTTGAGGTCGAAGGGAAACTGATAGCTTTATACCAGCTGTTGACTATCACAAACTTGTATTACGCGGGTTCTGTGACTCTCGTAACTATCGCCGTTCTGACTGACTTCTGAAACAGTTCTCTCCGACTTGTTACACAGTTCTGTCTATTTCTTACGTTCTAACTTCCTTAAAGAAGCGACTGTACGCTGTCCCAAAATGTCTTGGAAAGGCAGCGTACTAAGGCGGAGGTGTGTTGGCGTCAATGAGAAGTTTGGGTCGGTTTTTCCAAAGTTTGAGGTACGCCCCGCTTAGTTTACGATGCAGGAGGCACAAGCATATCTTGTATTTTGGAAAACCGGCCAGGAAGCCACGAGCTAAGGTCTGGTGCTCACGTATTGAGAGCGAAGAAATCCTGCAAGATATTCAAGTCCAGGTGGAACGTGCAGATTTCCTGGCAACAAATAACCGAAACGGATGACTAGTACGTCAGTGCTGATTTATCGTCTCAAAAATAACGGAGTCACGTACGCATCGTAAACACAGTCGTAACAGTAAACTTATCGCTATGTACTGTTATGCCTCAGCGGAGAGTAGGGCAGAAATGACCCCTCGAGTTCACGTCTTCAAGCGTAGAAATAATTTATTTGGGTCATTCCACGCCGAATCGATCACTTTTTGTCGTCGATGTCAGGGATTTTGTTCAAAATGAAACATAATCCAGGACACGTGAAATGAGTGGAAGTGGTTAAGTCATAATTTTGCAGGTTTTGAATTTCTTTAAAGAATACGGACCGTTGAATGTTACAATTTTTGCCTATTTTCATGGCAACGACATGTACTTATGAACATTCATTTCAGAAACTATTTGTCGAATGGAGTTCGTTTTCTTAATTGAAAACTTAATTTTCTAATATTGAAAATTATGAACAAATTTTAATTTTGTAAATTTCTCCTTGAAAGTCGGGTGCTTTGAAATTAAAAACATATGACCGTATCCTTTGAAATTCTACCTGGAAAATAAGTCCTTGATCAAGGTGAAGTATTGAAACTTAATGTCGCAAATAGCTGTTACAAAACGGGTGTGGCCCGTTTCAAGTGAGCGAACCGCGCGCTCCGCTATTATGTCGGCTGTCTGTATCACTCGTACCCCATATTACCTCCAATGTGGTTTGAAAACAACATCGACAGGTCTCGTATAGGTCTCAATAATCTCACAAGGAGAGTGCATGAACTTCGGGTCACCGATTTAGTTGAGACCTTGAATAATGGTAGATTTTGTCATTCTGTTCACGAAAATACCCCATTACAGGGTCATATATTCAATATTTTTCAACATATTGATGATTGAAGTTTTTATACTGCCTAAAACTACAGTTAAGTTGATGTAACAAACAAGTATATACTGTTGTGGCGCTAAGGTTACGTGCTAAACTAACAGTTTGGATTCGATTCCCTGCTGGTGCACACTTTATTTCCAATTTTTTCCGTTTATCTGTACATAATACGTTCACACGGAAAAAACTTATGGTAAATGTTAAATAAATTTATAATAAGTATATTTTATAAATATGAAGGATATATTTTCATGAAAATGTCTTTGTTTACTATTAACCCTTTGCGGTCCTATGTAGAGCCACGCTCGATATAAAGTACTTCATTCCGGTTTCTTTTCGTTCTCTGCGTACGTTTTATAATTTCATACGAATAAAGCTTAAATAAGCCGCTGCCGCGTTTTTTAAGTCCCAACTTTGAGCAGCAGCCTTTTTGTTTTAACGAAAACGTACAGTGGTCTCAAGATCGTTTTGGTGTACGCATGGAGTTATTAGTCGATCTTTTGATCCGAAATAATTTAGTAAAAAATTAAGAATTAAATTTTACCATGCCTAGAGGAGAAAAACAAGTATTAGAAAAAAATATAAACTGTAAATTATAAACAGTAATAAACTATTTTTTATACATTGGTATTATACTTAATACAAGTATATTATTATAAATATTGTTGTAGTATTAGTCATCTGTTGAAATATTGCAATAAAGGCAAACTACACGATACTGTCCGAATCTGGCCAAATCGGTGCTGAGCGGCTGGAACGAAACGTCGAAAATAATTCTGACCGCAAAGGGTTAAGGTTCAAATTTATTTACTATATCTATACAAATAAAAAATGATGGTTATCATTATGTGCAAGAATGCTATTCATCATAAAAACGGGGAAAGCACAATATAGAAAAACATTTGGCACATCGAATAAATACATAAATACAAAGACTTATCATTATGTACGGAAAATCCGAGGAAAACGCGAATAAGATGCTGCCTCATCTGATCTTGGTGGCCAAATGTAATCTACTCTATAAAATAAAGTACTTACAAGGAAACATCCCGAAATGTCCGCCTCCGATGTTGATGAAACTTCGTAGACTTATTAAGCAGGTGAAAATAAGAGGCACATATTTTTTTTATCGGCTGAGCTGCTATTTTAAGGGGTGAAATCAACCTTTGAAGTTGCAGCTGGAAAATGCTATCTCAGAAACTACCAAAGATACAAAGACAGCTTCTTAAAAGTTTCATGATTTTTTCCGTGTAAACAAAAAATGTTCAAAAATTTTGTAAAAAATTTATGGCAAGATTATTTTAAAAGTTATCACAATTTACATCACGACAAACATAAACGGGAATTTTTTCAAATCCATTGGTGTATGATATGATAAGTTTGTTTTCCATAGTTTGGCAAATTTTTATATTATATATACACCGTGCGGTTCAGTCGGTCCACGGCTGTACAAGATTCAGACGTACAGTCAATATCTATTATGAGATGCAGCGTGTATTATTCATACTAGTGACCAGTAAAATTATTTAGAACTTACAAAAGTAATAGAAATTATTGTAGTACGTATTAACCCATTTGAAATCGATGACGCACCATGTGCCATTCAGTACCTATCCATAAAAGCCAACGATGCACCATGTGCATCTTGGAAAGTATTTCAGCATAAACAGAAAAATATACCGACTTCTGGGGAGCATTGAGTACCTTTTAATTACAGTTCTTAGTATAATCACCTGTTAGTACCACGTATTACATTACTTACTATCAGTATCATACATGAACACATTCGAGGCCTTATCATAAGACATTTGAAATCTTATCACCAGACGCTCGCCGGGAGCCGGAATATTTTTCTGTTCACGTTGAAGCACTTTACAAGGTGCACGTGGTGCGTCATTGGCTGTTATGGATAGGTATTGAATTCTGTCATCGCTTCAAATGGGTTAATACGTACTACAATAATTTATATTACTTTTGTAAGTTCTAAGTAACTTCACTGGTTATTAGTATGAACGATAAACGCTGCATCTCATAACAGATATTGACTGTACGTCTGCATCTCGTACAGTTGTGGACCGGCTGAACCGCACGGTGCACGTATAATATAAAAATTTGCCAAACTGTAGAAGACACATCTGTCATATCGTACACCAATGGTATTCTGGAAAAAATGATGTATTTTTTGTCATAATGTAAATTCTGATAACTTTTAAAGTATTGTTACAATAAATTTTGTTGTTATGTACAAATTGTTTTTACGAAATTTGTGAACATTTTCTGTGCACACGCAAAAAATCATGAAACCAGTCCTTAAGAAGTTTTCTTGTATCTATGATACTTTTCGAAATAGCATTTTTCATAAAAAAGAAATACGTGTCGGTTATTTTCACCTGCTTAATAAGTGTACGAAGTTTCATCAAAATCAGAAGCGGACACTTTAGGGTATTCCCTTGCGTAAGTGTAATGATAAAATTCCAAGATTTTGAGTATATTATTATAAGTCAAACACAAATGTTACTATTATACATTTAAGAAATTGTACTTTTACTAAAAAATATTCACTAATGCTTCTATAATAGCGGTACACAATTACATCCGAAAATTTCAAAACCAACTCAAATGCGGCACGGGTTCTCTGTGTCCAATCGCTCTCGAAATTTTGTAGACACCATTTTCTCACGAAGTGTCACGGTGTTGGGGGTGCGACAAAAACTGTTGATCCCTATAACTAAGGACCACCGTAATGTGCATTTATAATGACATGATTAATCGGCATAACGAACAAGTATATGGGCCGCAAAAGTCACACACCTTAGGAGAAATACAAATCACCAAATAAGACTGAGCATTAATATGTGGTGTGGGGTTTTAAATACTAATATTACTGATCCATATGTGTTAAATGGTGAAAAATATCGACAGTTTTTAGAATTTCTGTTGCCGACACTTTTTGATGTTCCTCTACAAAGCCGATTAAATTTAGAATTCTAGCAACAAGATGGTGCACCAGCATACAATGCACGGGTGACCACGCAATTCCTCGAAGATTAATATGGCATATGTACTTACACAGGCAAGCATCCTAGGCGTCACTCTGCTCAGAAGCGGTGTAGGAGAAGGAGCTCCCCACCACGCGCCTGACTCGCTCTTGTTTCTTACGTGCGATGACAGGAGGGTAGCCTTCTGCTGCTGCGCCAAATTCTCGAGACCGAAGGCGAGTGGTGTGTGTGAGACTCCTTCCATGTCTGGCTCGCTCGTGCTTTGGTCACCGGAGTTCGGCGCGCGGCGGCAGGAGGCTACCTTACCCGCGCTTGAGGCACCGCCAGATGGATGAACATGTGAATTTCATACTTACTTCTTCGCTATGTTTTGATAATGAATCTGTACAATAAAAAGTATCTAATAAATTTCTTATTCATTGAAACTACAATAATTGTAAAATGCGAGAAATCGTAGAAGACGTTTCTTTAGCATTTTATATAATATCTGTCGTGTTTTATTTGTTATCGTTACTTATTAATAGTTTTTAAAGAAAAGACATTAAAGTGAACAAGAATGTGGAAGCAGGAAAGGAATGAATTTTGATAGAAAAAGTATGAATAGCTTTTATTGATGAATCGTTTCAATGTAGGAATATGTGGTGTTTTCTATAATTATAATGTTTATATAAAATGTTACCTCTGGACTAAATACTCCGTCCAATAGCCCTGCTGGTCGATCACATGCCTCAATCGATCAGGGATGGAGCTATATGCAAGCTGACGAAATATTCAAGCTTTACCCGAAGTTCTTTCCAAATATTCCTGACGTGCTCAACCAGAACTGTTCCCGTTCTTTCATTCCCAGCAATCCACTTTCTCGCAATTTCCGTCCACACATTCTTTATTATACAATCCTGTACAATGCGATATGTAGGTTCCGCGTGATTGGCGAGAACTAATTGAAGTGTGGACATGTCTTTTTTAGAATATACATTTCGGAGACTGGAAAGAAGATCGTTCTCAAAAATGTCATATTCTCCTTTGAAATCGTAAGGCCCCACTCTAGGTCCATTCCACTCATGTACGTTGTGATCTGGAATGACGTCGGTCACGGTAGTAGCAGGTCGCAACCTTTATGAGGGGAATGGACCTAGAGTGGGGGAAGGCCGGAGCTCCCGTGGCCTTCACTGTATTAACCCTTTGCACTCTTAAAGCCAGCTGTACTACCCAAGCACTTCTACTATTACGGCAAGCGTTACTGTCCATATTTTATTATTTATAGATAAAAATGTTTATATGCGTTCGTTCATCAACGTCATCGGGTGATTATATTTTTCTGTGTTTATTCTACGCTTATCCTAATTCGTAGTATATAAACTTTAAAGTTTGAAAAAAGTCGTATAATGTAACAAATTGTCAGGATGTTTTCGTGGTCATTTTGTGTAACTGAGAAATCTAAGGAAAAACTCCTTACCCAATTGCTTGGAGTGCAAAGGGTTAAAACATCAGCCGTGCGGCGGGATCATACGGTGTGAGGTCTTCTGATATAATTCGGGCTGAATGTGTTAAGGGTGAAGAAATCAGTAGGTATCGGCAGTTGGTAGCCAGTGGGCCAGTGGTTAGTGCGCTTGTTTGTAAACAGAGAGGCCCCGGTTCGATTTCCGATCTTTGCGTCTGATTTTTATTTTCACCGTGCAGTAGGAAAACTCCAATTGGAGCGTGGAAGTCTTCAGCATCTTGTGGATAACTTTTTTGTCGTAGAATATTGTCAACTGGAGTGTTCGTTGGAGAGTTGGTGTTTGTTTATTACAGATTCTTCCATCTTTGCCTACAAAGGTCACAAAAATCTGTGACAATACGTACAGATAAGTACATTCAATCGAAGTACAAATTAATATAGCAGTGTCGATCCATTTAAAGACATCGAACGATATTCCATTTTTGGAAAGCGCAGCGTCATTTTTTTTATAGACTTCCTTAAGTGTACAAAAAATTGTTGCAGTTAGAGAATAAAATTTTATTCACGTAAAAACGCTTCATTCGCTTCTTTTTTTATTTAATATGCATACATACACCATAACAAAGAAAGTTATAAATAATAAATTATTCTAAAACAAGCATTTCAAAGCTTATGTACTTCATAATATTGTAAACTAGATAGAAAGAAGTAACATAGAAGTTAGATCATGAAGTAATTGCTTCTTACTTCTTCGGGATGTTGAACAACATAGAAGTTAGTGGAGTCTCAGATAATCCGAGTTCGATTAAATTAAAATTCGCAGAAATGTGTACTGCTTGAACGACAAGGTTCTCATTAGAATAGAAGTCGGATTAAGAGGTATGATTATATTCGCTTTTTTCACTGGAATCATACATCTTTATTATAACTATTTCATGACTCACTCTTTATGAAGTAGTTTTGAGATCTTGCGATTACAAATTCACTTACTAGTAATCGGAGAAAGTCCATTCAAACAGGAAGTATCAAAACTGACCTTGTACAGGCCATCGAAAAAAATTACATACGCGGAAGCAATATCAGCAGTAAATATATTAGTTTTACACGTCAAAGAGCAATCTGAGCAATCTATTGAAGATTTAGAGCTGTGACGCAATACGTGATGAAGCATTGCGAAAATATGGAAACAAACGGAACATAGTTGTCTACGGAACTCAGTCCGCTTAATCCGAGACTATTTCGGTCCCGCTTACGTCGGCTTATCAAGACTTCACTTTACAATTGTTTTCAATAGTCTTAAAAGTATAAACGTATCAAAAGAAATATTTTTTAATATAAATTTTTATAAATAAAATGAAAATTCACTTTATTTTTGTTGTAGTTATACTGAAGGATACGACAGACCAGATGCATATGGTCCTCCGCGTGGTGGTGGACGGTAAGTTTCATCTTTTTTAAATATAGTACACTTCTTACACTACTGCGTTTTTCAAAGTGATAACTACCACACAGCGTTAAAGAACGAGTTTAACTTGTGCGAGTGACTTGCCGTTCGTTAATTAGGCGACCACGCTCTTCTTGCGCAATGTATTTCATTCGATTGATATTGATCTCAATGTATTTAAGTTTTTATGCGAATCGAAGTAGGTTAAACATTTTCTGTAAAAGTATAAGGTGTGACACTTAGCGCGACTGTGATACTTTCGATAATACGAGGCGTATATTTGTGTGTGCGGCGACACACAATTGGTTCTTGTTGTTAGGAAGTGAGATGGAATCGTCCTGCGACTTTTTTAATGTTGAGTGTACAAGAGAACAGAGGTAGTAGCATTGTAATTAGTGTCACATTTAATAAAGAACTCATGTTTGACCATTTGAGTTCTCACCACTACGATGGTCTGCAGAAACATGTGCCAAAAGTGCCATGCAGGTCTATATCCTCAGTGTAAATACGAGCAATTCTCACTAAAATTTGGTGTATTTTACCAATTGACACAGAAAGTCAATGCTTGTCTTTTATCGTGCACACAAAGTAGATGAGGAAATGGTGTAACTATTGGATTTTTTGTATCGAATTATCCTTAGTTACAATCATTGAAGCAGTATACTGTTATGAGAAAAATTGAGGCACCGTAGTGCTCGTTAGCGTCCTTCGCGTGTCAAGGAAAAAATCGCAATCGCGATCCTTGGCACTAAAATGGTTAAAATCAATTAAAATTATACGTAATTTGTATCTTTTAAAGATCAGTAATGTAGGAAATTGTGAAATCTACCCACACTGCCACCGTCAGTCCGCTGACATGTCCCTACTTCCACGACTCCTCTTAATGGGTGTGGAAATCCCGATCCCACGATAATTTGTAGATCTATGGGGTATATGTGGATCTCAAGTACTTCGATTGAACTGTACGTCTAGGCAGTATAAAAACTCCAGTCAGCAATATCTCGAAAAATATTGAGTATCTGACTGTATAATGGGGTACTTCCGTAAACAGAATGACGAAATCTATCAGTGTTCAGTTTCAACTAAATCGGTGACCTGAACGCTAGCACTCTCCTTGTTAGTCTCCCAGTTATTCTACGAGTGTAAACTAGGCCTTATGGTCTTACATGTAGCCATCTGGCTACCTTAAGCGGCCTACACACAATGAAACATGTTGCGACCCACAAATCGACTACTACGTTTTATGATGCACGTTGCAATGTGTGCAGGTTGGTGAGCAAGGCCCGATTCTGATGCAGGTTTCAACCAGAGTTGGGCATTGTTCGAAGTGTTTCGAATAAATATTTATCTCAAATTATTATCCGGTTAATAAGTATTCGTTATTCGTAACAAATCATTTGAATCAATTGTTCGAATAACGATTGCAAAATTAATCGAATACCGATTGCAAAATTATTCAAATAATGATTACTAAATTATTCGAATAATTATTGATTGTTTTCGTTTCCACGTCTTCTGCTGGTGATATTGTATCTGTGTTTACTTCTTGACTATGTCCTTCTGTATTACAACAGAAAAAAGAAAAAAGAAATAAATTTTTATCCGAATAAATTCTTACACGACTAAGTTCTTATTCGTATAAATTCTTATTCGTTAGTGGCGAATAAAATATTATTCGTTACTCTTATCCATTATCTGTTAACTGAACAAAATTTTGCCCAACACTGGTTTCAGTGTGTAGAGCATGGCATAGATGCCCATTATGGTTTGTTTTTGCCGATTGTGTTTGTAAATGGAGACGGATAAAGATTTTTGGAAAGAATTTATTACTATTTATAGAATAAACCAATGTTTATGGAACAATGAAAGTAAAGAGTATTCAGACCAGAAATTACGAAATAACGCCTACAAGGAACTTCTCGAGAAATGCAAAGAGAAATTTTCAGCTGCCAATTAAGATATTGTACTACAAAAATTCACACTGTGTGAGATGCAGTTTTCGAAGAGGATTGAAGAACGTACTGGCGTCAAAGAAAAGGTGGCGAAATAAGTCGGAAATCAAGAATGACGAAATTGCGGTGAAGGCTTTTTTTCTTAGTTATCGATCTTTAAAAATTGGGCTCTGGAGCGCCTGCAGCTAGTGATGGCTTATTAGCAATCACTTCGAATCGCGTGAGTATACATGGCGTAGCGATCGGCTACAGAAAACATGCCTTACGACGTTCTGGATTTCAGGAGTATAGTTAGTATACTCGGTAAATAACATTTTTATAAATGTATTTAACATTTAATAATTTTAACAAAATACTATTGCACGAACTAAGAGATGAACTATTCTCTAAAATGACTACGGAACAGAGCGCGTCTTACTTAACCGGTGGATACACCAAGAGTGATACCTATGTACAAACCGTTGCTTAAAGTAAAAATACAAAAAGATGGCACTGAGTTTGTTTAACGCGTGTACTTCCGCTTCCGGTGAAAATCAGTTAAACCGGAAATGCAAGCGTTTTCCTATTGCGTGGAAGGAAGTAAGCGTCGCCACACAACTATAGCGATTGGCTACAGAAAACATGCTCTGTTTTAGCGGCGTCCCCGGGAATAAGGAGATTGGAAGAAATTCGAAATGAAGGAGTAATGTAACAAAATATATATTTTAAATTAATATATACAAGTGACGGTACTATTTGAACTGTTTATGAATGCAGCTAAGCTCTTTCTATGTATTGCTTGTTGCTCGATCAGTGGACACCACTTGACTAACTAGCTTTGTCCAAAACAGAATCTTTATTGTACACTGAAAAAGGTAGCACTGCTATCGTCTCCCACGTGCATTTCCGCTGACCTATGAAAATTAGGCAAAACGGAAATGTACGTGTTTTCCTTTCTCACGGAAGGAAGTATGTATCACCACATCATCCCCCTCCGAATCACTCAATTCGCAAGAGTGAGCTAACGATGTTTTTCTGGAGTAAGTTCTAAGGTCTGTTTCAGAAGTCTTTTCTATGTACGCCGGCTTCAACCTCTCTATGTTGACATTTTTCTCCTCTCTTCTGACATCAATCGTGACGTATTTGTCTGACCTATTGGATACTCTGTAGGGTCCTTCGTACGGTTGCTCTAAAGGTTTCCTAGATCTGTCTACTCGTACGAAGACGTGTGAACATGTTAACAAATTCTTAAAAATGAAATGTATTAATAGATCAGACATCTATTGCCTTATAACTCTCATTTCTTTGGCCAGTACTTGGCCACTACTATCTTCTGAAGGTTTTATTTCATCTACTATAGTAACGGAAATCTTTTCTAATCTCGATACCATTTTTATTCTGCAAGAGATAAACAATTCTGATCTGAAGCATCACTCGTTATCAACTGAATTAACCACGGCTTTATGAATGTTTCTTCTATATATTGCCATGGGATGCTATGTTCCCTGATCTTAAAAATTTATTCTTGAGTACACTGATAGTTTAAACAGGTTATTATTGAGGATTTCCTGATGTGAGAAACCAGAGTCCCAGAGGGAGGATCTATTTTAAGAAAGTGCAGGCCTGTTAATACATCTAAAGTACTCTGGATTGGCCCCTCAAATACACCAGGAGTCTCTGAAAAGCATTTTTCACTGATACTCTCAAGGGCATGCTACTGGACTGGGCAAGATAGTTGTTTCTTCTTTGCACCTCTGCTTGGAGTTTCCCTATTCTTTAGAATCTCTCCTAGGACGTCTATTTCTGTTTCTCTGAATTTATTAGGTGTACAAATTAATTCGTGGCCTTTTTTTCGTAGATTTATTTATTTACAAAAAAACAAAATACAGATTAGGCTTGGAAATAATCCCCATCATTTTCTATACATTTACACCATTTCCCGGGCAGTTGGCGAATCCCCTCTCGAAATAGAAAAAGATGGCGGTTTTGAGTGAATAAAGTCGGCAATGCTATTATTGACCTCTTCAAATGTTTTGAATTCCGAATCGGCCATGCTGACGCGAACGAAACAGGTGATAATCTGAGGGGGCGAAGTCTGGCGAATAAGCCGCGCGAGGGAGAATTTCCCAAGCCCAAGGAACACATGACATCCTTAGTTGCTTTTGCCGTATGTGACCAGGCGTTGTCGTGCAGTTGTATCGCTTGCCGAATTCCACTGCCGGTATAAGGTCTTTTCCTCTTGATTTCGTCACTCAAATGCATCAGCTGCTGTTGGTAACGTTCAGAATTGACTGAGAGTTTTGAGTCTTTCGCAGCCCGGTTGTTCATTACAGATAATACTGTTTGAGGCTTCCAGGTGTAAGCCGTGTCCAATAAAAAAAAGTTCCCAACATTTCGCCTGCATTGCAGCTAGCTTCATCAGGGGTCTGAGCACGCACTGATACTGAGTATCTGATCGCTCCTGTGTTCACTAGGAAACGAAGGCCGTTCCTCCTGTCGCTAATAATGAGGAAGCAGCTATCTAAACGGCCATCCTTAACCGCCTGAACTTTTGACGACCTGCCTAGTATTCCGATGTCTTTTTCCAAGTGCAAGGTTTTTCACAACTGTATGTTTTTTCATCGAACCGCCGATGGAAATAGCATGTACGCCCTGCATTCGGACTCTTCGATCTTGACCTGCTCCGCGACTGCCATCTTGAACTGCGCCGCTGTCTTCGCCCTTAGAAAGTCCACCATTTTCTCGGCCAAGGCGTCGATTGAACGCTTCGTGTGTAACACATCGCCCATTTTTTCAGTTAATGCGCCAATTGATTGTTGCGTTTGCAGCGTTATTTTACTGATCCTTGTCAGCGTTTCGAACATAGCTCAGTATTTGCTTCTTGACTCTCCGCTTATGTAGGCTACCTGGTACTCCAGAGTGGAATGGTCTGCTCTAGAATTCGGTCTGCAAATTCCGCTTGTTTCGTCAACTCCATTCCATTCTGTTTGTCATTGTCAGCAGCTCCTGCACTCTTTGTCGCAAACGCTGCTTCCATAGCGTCTACAAAATTCGCGATGGACCGTCGTAGAAATTCGGATGGTTTCCTTCCATCCAGCTCCAAACCAGTAAGCAACTTTTTCGTCTGCTTCGCCTCAGACTCTGTAAAACGATCTATTAACAAATCTTTCAAGGCTTCATACCGGTTTTCTACTGGCGGCTTCTCGAGGAAGTCGACAATCGACGTCAACGGCTGCATGTCTAGGTGTCTTAACATTGAATTGTATTTGGTATTGTCGCCCTATATTGTACATACAAATGCTGAAATCGCTTTCCAGCTGCGCGAACCAGACTTTGGAAGCTGCTGTCCAAAATGCGCTGATTCTAACGCTAGTGCACTCATTAATCCTTTCGCTACTACGGGCGACTATAGTCGCTCTGCATAAAATGCCACTAACGTACTACGGGCGACTACAGTCGCTCTTCATAAAATGCAATTGACATACGACAGGCGACTTTAGCCGCTCGGCATAAGATGCCGCGTATTGGATATATGACCAGCGATTGGAGTTATTTCACATCGAGTATCTTTTCCTGGGATGTATCATCAGTATTTTGTTTTTATCATTTGTTTCTTACGAAATTCCTCAAGAATAACAACTAAATAATAACACCGTCAAACCAACTCGGGTTGCAGTGAAGCGTAAACGCGGCCGCTGACGATCTTACTCGAGCACCGTGCACATTTTTGGCGCGGCGGCCCGTTCAGCGGGAGTACCGCGGCGGAGAACCCGCCCGTAGCGAAAGGGTTAATTTCCGCCGTTCCTTTTAAAGGCGTGGAGAAACCGCCCTTCTCCTCCTCGCTAACATTTCTGAAAACCGGTCATCCTGGTAGTTCCATTTTTCAAATTTTCCGGAAGCGCCAACAGAGCGATGGTGTCCGCGTGGCATCCTTCTACTTCTTTCTTCTATCTTCCTTTTCCTTTCACTGTCCTTCTTCTTTCTTCGCTTTTACTTCTCTTTTTTTCGTTTCCAAACCCAAGTCTCCCTCCGGATCACGTTGGTGTCAACAATTGTAGCGATTGGCTACAGAAAACGTGCCCAGGAATAAGGAGATCGGAAGAAATTCCAAGTGAAGGAGTAATGTAACAAAATATATATTTTAAACTAATCTATACAAGTAACGGTACTATTTGAACTGCAGCTAAACTCTGTCTATGTATTGCTTGTTGCTCGAGCGGCGCACACCTCCCGACTGACTAGCTTTTTCCAAAACAGAGTCTTTATCATGCAATGAAAAAGGTAGCGCTGCTATCGTCCCCTGCGTGCACTTCTGTTGACCCGTGAAAATTAACCAACCAACGGAAATGTACGCGTTTTCCTGTCACGCTGGAGGAAGTAAGTGTCACCACATAAGAAACGGGGGGATGTCGGTTTACGGCACCTATGTCAGCTTTGGAACACTTCCTCTGATTCTGTAGTTACTGAAAAAAGACAAGCTGTTCTGATTCGTTTCATCTTATGTTAATGATAAATATTATTAAAAAAAACGTGTTGCTTGAACAGTGCCTTATAAACCACATGCAATACTGAAAAGTCAATAGAAACAGTAAGAAAATAGCGACGCAAAAGAGAAATAGTCCTTCAGAAGTACTTAAGAGAATAGAATCTTTTACTAGACACTACCTCTCTTCTTTTATGTACTCTGCGGTAAAAGTCCGTGAATGCAGCGTCTACACGATTCAAGATACTTGCGATTTATCCGGCGAGAGTTTGGTATACGTGGAAACTGAACCGTGATGCGTTACCACACACAGCGCCGTTGAGCAGCATGTATTCTGGAGATGTATGCCATCATACAACACGCCAAAACGTACATTATACGTTTTATTCTTCAAATAAATTCGCGCGCATACCTGTACGTGAAAATGCGTACCCTGTTTCATTTAAGGTATACACAGAAAGGAGATCGGGTTATTCGCAAGAATTGCGTAGCGTTATTTCGACTGCGTATTTTGCAACGAATTCTAATGATTCAGCAGGGAGCAGAAAATTTTCAGCTGTTACTAAAAAGTTTTGTTTCCTTCGATACGCTATTGCGACCATGATGAAGAAGGGCTAGATACAGCGAGAAAATACTTCTAAACATGTGACAACTTATCAGACCTGGGCCTGATCGGTGTTAAGTATACATTGTTAATGCAATTTACATTACATTATTGCATCCTCAATTTTAGTTTGTTCTTCCAGTGAAACTTGAGTAAGTGAAAGAATAAATTTGAAATATGAAGTACATTAAACAGTAAATAAGTTAATGAAAATTTTTCATCTTTTAACAAGTAAGTGCCCTCAAAATTAATTTATTTTATAATTTTGGATTACATATTATGCAGAAACGTTTTTTTTTTAATAACCTATTTGGCTACAAGATATCAAGGTGACCTTGAATTTTTTAAATGGAACCTTTTTATATCAAAATTTAAACGAGTCGTGAATTTTCTTTGCCTCCTGCAGTTAGGCAAATTTTTATATTATACGTAAACCGCGCGAATCAGTGTACGATATGTACACATACGGTCGCTGTATGAGATACAGCGTTTATCATTCAGACTAGCAATCAGTAAACTTATTTTGAACTTGCAATACTAATAGAAATTACTTTAGTACGTATTAATGTATGATACTGATGGAAAATGTAAAGTGAGGTTTTCTTCATCTGAATTGCTTATGATGCGAAAATGTAATCATAAATTGCAAAATAGCAAAAGGTATTTTGATTTTTGTTGGCACGAAAAGTGCATGTTTTGCTGTTTGTCAAAAATACGGAACACCTTCTATATACGACACCTACAGGACGAACATGTATGCTTCCATAAATGTAGTATACCGGGTGGTCCACGCATCTAGAACTAGTCATACCTTTTTTTTTGATTGCAATTAAAAAAAAATTTTAGAGTAAAAGGATGATTGGTTCAAAGAAGACTACATTTTCAGGATCATATTTTTTTTCTCAAGTGTAACTATGCATATGCATTTTACAGTTCCACCAAAAAAATTGAACCTGTGCAAAAAATATTAAAGTAAAGTGGTCGGAAAATGACTAATTTGTGAAATATTTTCAATAAATGTGTTTATTAAAGAAGATGCTCAAACACTTTTCCATTGGATTCTAAACACTTCATGGATCGCTTTTTCATTGTTTGCACGACTGAATCAAGGTGATCTTTGGTTATTGTTGTGCAGTAAAGGTAAAATGTTAATTTTTCTCCTTTTTTGTCAAAGTGTTTACGTTTCCATAAAACGTTTGAGCTTTTTTAATGAAGATATTTATTTACAATACCTCACGAACTAATAATTTTTCGACCACTTTACCCTTATACTGTTTTACGCAGAATAACGAAAGGATTTGTTTTATGCAAAAAAGATATACGTTTCCATTTTAAAAAATGATATAATTGTAAAATACACATGCATCGTATATTTGCGAAAAAAACATAGTCCTGAAAATGTAGCTCCCTTTGAACCAATCATCTTTTTCCTGTAAAATTTTGTTCTAATTGCAATCACAAAAGGGACTTGCTCAATTGCGTGGATCACCCTGTATACTTCAATGAAAAGAAAAAACGGAACGGTATCATTGCGAGGAGAAGTAATTTACGAATGCTTTACCCAGGTCTGAAAGTTGTATCATTCGGCAATTGTGTGTTATATGCGTTGCGATAATAATAACTGAAAAATTAGGATTTTGTTTTGTATTCGGTATTTGAGCGACATAATAAACCGTCGACGAAAGAGAATACATCCGGTTGAACTAATTCGCGCAGATCAGTGTTACACCTTATACTTTCTGGCTTCTTGCGCCACAAGGCGATGAGGAAATTAATTGTGCGATTTTTCATTTTTTGACCTTTTAGCTTCCCAGGTCCGGCAGACGCGATGCCACCGAGGTACTAAAAGCGTACTAAAGCGAATACTAAGCGCATGCGAAAGGCTCCCTTAAAAAATGACTCTTTAGTGGTGGTCATTCGCTTACGGAATCGAATACCTAGGAACTGCCCTGCGTCCGACATACAGAGTCCATACCATTACATACGATACTATGTATAATGATAGATACGATAGATCTAATGTTTAATGCTATCTTAAGGTGGTACGGTAAGAATAAGTATCAATGAGTAACATCATTAATAATCAAACGCAATTAAGATTCTCTTCAATGAATAACGAAAATCGAATCAACATGGAAATTGTAATACGGTATCAAGAAATTTTATATCTGTTCATTTTTTTCAGCAAATAGTGGGTATTTTTTTGTGCGATTTGTGTTCGTAGTTCTTTCCTGATATTTCATATGTTTTCTCTTGTAGTAATCAACCCGACTTTAAATAATATGGGTTGAATGAACTTTTATCTATCTTATATCACATAATAATTCACTTTAGGATAGATACATTCGTTATAAGTTTATAATATTTAGATCAGCAAGATATGGTGACTTAGGCTATTAAATAAAAAAAAAATGCTGTATAATCATTTTTTACACGTAAGAACTTGGATAATGTTTTAAATGTTCATTAATAAAGCGAGAAAACGTGTTTGCACAAGTTATCAATGTACCTTGACGGAATGAAAAATAAAAATTCAGCGAATATATCTTTAATTCTTTTATAACCAAGTAGTTGTTGAAGTATATCTATCGAATTATGATTTTTGTGTATACTGTGCATAATTCACAAAATTGATATTTAAATTTCTATGCAAGATACGCATGGTTTACACCGGGAACCTTATATTTGCTTTTAAATAAATCTCAATACTATTATTTCTATATTCTAAACGATCGAAAACTACTCCAATTGTTCTATATTGCAATGTGCAATGCTGAGCAGTCACTGTAAAAAGGAAAGTTATCGAGAAAAGTTAAACGTATAATCGGGTGTAATATGATTTAATAGGTGATGCTATCCTTTGCTGTTCTCTCGAGCGTGCGAACTGACTAGTAATAATCTGCGCGCATTTAAATCTTGGCATTTACAACAATGATCAGAATGACGTTTTGCATTACATAATTGTTTTTTCTTTCTACTTATCAACTTATTTCCCTTTTTGATACTAAGTAGGTATTACGACACACAAGTGATTGTGCCTGAAGCTACTCTATTAATTTATTAATGATATATTTAAAATTGAAATAAATCATTGGATCATATTCTTTTACGACATCACTTTTTAATTGTTCAAGATCGAAAGTAAATCAGCATTTAACTGTAATTAAATTTACACTGTCAATTAGATAAGTTAAGTATTTGTTTGATGTTGAATGTTTCGATCACTTAATTGCAAATTTAATGAACGATTCATGAACATATTTTTGATGACAAATTTCATAATTTTATTTTTGAATACTGTAAATTGTGAACAATTTATGTATAATTCTTTATCCCTTTGCACCTAATTATAAATGATCTACTTCGATAATGAATAATTTGTTAATTGCTGTTAAACCCTTTAAGTACGGACAAGTATGTACCACCGCTTATACGCACGGCTGGGGATAAACGGGCTATGTAAATCTTAAAAGGTAGCATTTAGAAAAATGGAAATTTCTCGGTAATTAATCATCGAAAAATTATGAAACAAAAACTGATGTGTACGTAGGTTTATTTTTTTTTTTAAGTTAATCTGGAAGTTCGTTGTCGCGTACACGCGACAGTAGTACTTAAAGGGCAAATGAATTAATCTTGATTATGTTATCACTTGGATCTATCTACAAAATATAAATAAAAGAATAGCACTATGGAAGTATAAAAGTATACCGTATTTATTTACTAATATTGTAGTTTTAAAATGCTTGCATTCTAAAACATCACGTATGGAATGTATGTACGTACTCGAAAAAGCAAGAAATGATGATGCAGAACGTCATTTGGAATTTGGTGGAATCACATGGCTTGTACACAGACAGCGTAATCGTGAATCGTGCGGCGAATCGCGTAAGCGCAGCGCAGACTAATCCAGATGGCATATCAACGTTCGATTATTGAAGAAACGATATCAACTCGCTTACCTATGCGTGTGGCCTGTAGATGCGACAGTCTCTGGTGAATAATGCAAGCTTCGATATGCAGATAATGTGCTACAAATTGCGTTTGCGCTCAAAGCTGGCGGTGCTTTGAATTTAAACAGAAGGTATGTTCAATGCGTGCGCCCTATACTTTTTGCTTGTCAAAGCAAACAAAAGCTGAAAAAAAAAGCAGAATGTGCTTAGCGCATTGTGTCTACATTATTAATTGCGGAAACAAAAAAATTTATGGTAGTAAACTACAGAAAGATTGTCACAATCGTCGTTTATGAGAATACCGTTGCGAAGACGCTGCGATAGTGATTGCTTTTTAGAATTTAATACGCGTCAATTCTAATTCCATCTATAGAAGTTCTATAATTAGTGATCGATTTCCATTTGCACGTACTGAAAAGTATTACAATTACATTTATTTTACTCATAACAGTTGAGCTTTATAATTCTATTTCTCGTCTCGTAATGTCTTATAATCGTAAAAACTGAATGATAAAACTGTTTTTCAGTGGTATCTTACTATATTCTTAAGTACTCAAAAAGTAATAATCGAAAACTTTGTATTTAAGAATTTGTATAATATTGTCCAATGTAATGCTAGCGATCACATGATATACTTATAACTATTCCACAGAAATGACTGTTAATTTTGCGGATACATATGGAGAGAGTATTAATTTTCTTCGTAAAAGTATATTCTATATAATTTCTGGCGCTAACGATAAGCATGTTGTTGGATATTAAACGCGACAAATTAACATTTATATGTTTGAATCCACAACATGCGCATGTAACAAGATGGAATTAGAATTAAAATAATGTGAATACATTTCACGTACAGTTTAGTATTTTTTTTCACATGAAATAGAAACAGATTTAAAAAAACATAAAATTTTATTTAATTTAAGATTTTTCTAATGATATGTATGCTGATATTTATTTTGGTGTTTGGAAGTACACTATGCATCAAATAATACAATTTTTTTAATAGATTACAAGTGGGATGAGGACACACTGGACAATGAGATGAACTCAAAGCGGACGTATTTGTCCTAATAATACCAAGAAGTCCTTCCTGTACTCAGGTCGGCGGCTTTAATCAATCAAGAAAGGCAGCGGAAGTCAACGTTAAAAGAAGAAACAGCAGCAGTTGCAGTGGTAGAAAATGGAATCAGAATTCTGTTATACATGTTACATGTATAGGAAGTAATGACAATTCATTGGAGGGCTACATTACACCTAGATGGCCAAAACAGCACATCTATTTTTGTGACTTTTTTTGCTGATGGAAGCAAATTTTTATTACAAATAAACTTTTTTCTACTGGAAACTCTGTATTTAAACCTCACAGTTACATCAATTTTATTTATAAAATATTCAAAAATAATGTAAAGACAGACGTTTACATGAAATGTGTCCTGCACAGTTGGCTTGTACCGTGCCGCATGAATATCGAGATTCAAATCGTAAGGACTAAGGCGTAGAAATGAATTCATTCCGAGGTTTGGGTAGAATCAAAGTTTTATTCAAAAACTGAATGAAAACAGCGCTATCACCATTTTGAAATATTTTTCATTATTATCGATGCCCTTTCACTATTTTTTTATGCCAACTTGCGAATACCGTCACGATAGAAACTCGGCGGCTATGAATCAATAAATTCGTCGTAGCATTTTCGGATATCGTCAACTGATTTGAACTACGTATCTGGTAGATAATTTTGTAGTAATTTAAACAACAGATAATCCGAAGGGATTACACTCTGCGACAAAACTATAAGAATTTTGAGGAAAATTCTATTCAACTAAGGAATTTCTTCTTGCTTCATTCGTAATGTTATTGTTTACTTCATATAGAAGCATACTGCACAGTTTTACGAAATACCGAATGCTGCAATTCCAAGAATTTAAACGACGAATGTAAACATGTTTTTTCCGCGACAAACCTACAAGACAGTCGGTATTTGTTAACGAAAACAGAAGGTAGTAAGAAGTTATTCGTGTGATTTTCACTGCAGTAATTAGTTTTGTGTTATTTGGTGTGTTATCCTATAAAAATGATTAGTTCTAATATTAAATACACATAAAATGCCTCGTGGAAGCGAATTAAGTGAAGCAGAAATAAAAGTGATCAATAACTTGCAAGAAAAAAAATGTGCTAAATGTAACTATCTAAAAAATAAAGAAAACTATTTGGGAAAGCATCCTTGTAGATGCCCAAAAGCTACAACTGCTCGAGAAAGACGTACCATTTTAAGGGTGGCATCGAATTCAGCTCTCATAGCACAACAAATTGCGACAGAAGTTAGCGTCAATACAAATATAAGAAATGTACAACGAATTATTAAAGGAGCAAGCTACTTAAAACGACTAAAACTTCTGAAGAAACCACCATTAACTGAGAGGCACAAAAAAGCACGTATTGCCTCACCAATATGTACAGAGTAGCTCGGCAGGCTGCAGTAACATTCGGGACCGAGAACTGCAGCCTGGCGAGCTAGGACCAGTTGTCATCATCATGGGAGGGAGAGAGATAGAGTAATGGCACGGTCGGCACGGCTCCGGAGGAGCAAGGGGGGATATGTGGTGGGGATACAACCCGTGCAGAAATGCGTAGCAGCCTGCCGGGCTACTCTGTATTTTTCGCATTGTTTTGACTCTCAGACCTCTTTCTCTTTCACTCGCTGTCCTTTTCTGTGTTTGACAACAATTCGAACCTTGACTCGAGCCGTATCTATAATTAGAGTCAATTCCTCTACTTATACTATGTAGAAGTGCCCGGCTTGGGTCCCCATTTTCGAACAGTTATCCAACTTTTACTGTATTATTATGGCCTACCAGATCTTCGGATCTGAATATTATTGAAAACTGTTGGGGGATGCTTGCACGACAAGTTTATGTAAATAACAGACAATTCGACACTATAGAAGAGTTAAAAAATTGTATTTTAAATTAATGGGAATCATTCTTCATATATACTCGAAATTTCTGGCGAGGGTAGAGATCAAGCAGTACAGATCAATCAGATTTACGATACGGTCGCGGGACGACTGTTTTTCAGAGGCTTCAAGAGTTTGTGTACTTTCAAACAGATAGGATATTGGCCAGATACCATTGTGCCGTAGTAGCACAACGCATTTTTGTATCTCTTTCAGCAATGCTCGGTCCAACTAATTCTAAAAGATAATCAAAGTCTTCTGTTGGCATTCGTAAAAAATTATTAATTCAATGAAGATGTGCTGTTCACAGTTCAGATAACAGTGATTGATGAATTCCAAGATCACATCTTAACCACTTGCGCTGGAAAGACGTGCTATACACGTCATTTGTTCAATCTCAAAACTGACAACGATGTGCCATGCACCTTGTATGATTTCGTTGAATTTTACTTGTCACAAAACAGATTAGGTGCCCGAGATCTCACAGCAGTAAAACTAAAACGATTTGAAGTTCTTCCACAACCTTGTGATGGAATTTTAGTTATAAACTTTGAGTTTGTCTCACGCGCTCACTGATCACATGCCAGCGCAAGTGGTTAATATATAGTCTCCTGCCCAAATTCTTTTCTTTTTCTGCTGTTTCAACGGAAGTAACACTGTACACGCAGCAGCATATTTTTTTTTGTTGGATCGACATTTTCGTACGAGATTTTTTTTTCATCTTATTTAATGCCAACTCTCAGAATACTGCAGGGTAGACACAACCGATATATTTTGCGCAAGAAGATATGAAATTACTCTCACAATTACTTGCAGGCAATAATTTTTTCAAAAAATTACCATAGTGTAGACACCCACGCAAGTTTATTGCGCAATAAATGTCGCAAGTTTGTTGCTAATATAGACGGGGCTTCACTGTTTCAAAATACTTCTGCCTTCGTGGCTGCTATACTAAATGACTCAAAGTACCTGTTCGAGTTTCATCTATCACGGCAGAGTAGATGCGTCATTGTTTATGTCAGAGCAATAAGAACCAATTCAACAGACGACAGCCGTTCTTGTGGCAGGCGAGCCACAGGCCTGGTCAAAATGAACCAAAATTCGGTGCACGAGGATTAAATCGCTAGCACCAATTCTTGCATGTTTTATCACTTATATACAGTTCCTTTAGCATAGGCAACGTAAACCATTTGGGTGGCTTCAGTCACAGTTTTTTCAAAATTAGCCCTCGGCCACCGAATGCTCGAGCAACGACACGGGATCCGGGTCGGGTTATTTTGACCCATAGAGACATATTTGTACATTTTGAAGGAAGGTTTTGTAATAAATTTTGCTGTCATTATTTTTGAGCATTATTTTATTATGCTTTAATATCTTATTCAACAATAATAATATACAGGGTGGCCCGTTGCATGTGGGAAATACAGCAGGGGTGGATTCCGCGCACTAAAATAAGAAAAAAGGTTCATATAAACGTATGCTCAGTATGACCTTGTTTTCGAGTTACAGCTTGTTTTGTATTGCAACGATCTCGTCGGCGTATAAGATACATACAATGTACGTATACAAACGTGCTATTATTAAAGAAAAGAAAGAACGTGTTCACATAAATACTAAACCGTGTTATTATTCTCCAACAATCCTGTCTCCTTTCCTCACAAGTTTTCTCTGTCCCAAAAATTATTGTAGTAAAATTCAAAATGTTGAAAGATTATATTCAAATCAAACATATTAAAGCCTGATAATACAAGGAAAGGTATTCTTTTATACATAGGAAAGTGTCTTAGATACAAGAATAACGAAATCTGTAAGTAATACTGATCCAAACTGTGACGTGTTTTATTAACAAACCAATATAATGCGCATGTGTTGTACAATTCCACAAACAGTAATTGAGATTGGTCATATATGTAAAATAGAAATAATGCAAAAATATTCAATATTATGGTAACTGAGGTTCAGGTCCAATTCCACCCGCATGTTTGTAGACTAATAATCCCACATCTACAATTAATTTATCAAGGTCCGTTTGATTTTCACATTCTGCGTATACTCTTACCACATCTTCAGTCCCGGATGGCCTGTAAATCAAATTTATAGTTTAAACTTGTATATAAATTATCACTTTTTTTAACATTATTTTTTAATTTTCTGATGCCATAGATAACAATTCTTAGAAAAAGTATTTCAAATTTTAATACCACGCTAAATGTAAGTTGTAGGATTTTTATAAATATAAGTCTTAAATAATTCGTAAAGAAACTATTTCATATCATAAACATTATTACTTATTGTATGTATGAAATATGAATCGATTCCTTTACTTTCTTTATTATAATCTCGTACAAATTATACAGCATAAATTCTTCAAATAATCAGCAGAAAATGGATTAGATCGTCCAAATATAATCGGAAGTGATTTTTTTTTCCTATACGGATTCATTTAATGATTACACTTCTCAACACATACTTGGACTTTTAACATTCAATAGATATTTTTTATAGGTATTTGTGTGCTGAATACGAATCTGGAAACAGGTTGTTTCCATTGCCGACAGTTTTAAAAAAAATCGATTTTGAAAAAATGCAAATTTTCAACTTCAAAGATGTTTTGTGTTTTACCAGTGATAGTTATTCAGTTGATTTTTACGCGAAATAATTCTATGAACCCTTCCAAACAAAATTATATTAATTATAATAAAGTGTAAATACTTAAACATGTTTAAACAATGATCAAAGTGAAAAGGACACCGAAAACGCACCACTTTTTGCGGATATTGTAATGTCCTAGCCTCCTGACTAACACTTTATTTAGGACCGACTGATACACCAACATGTTTTTACATCACAAACTTTCTCCGCGTGTCAGCTTGTAACTCATTTGTTTTGGCCTTTTCCTGTATTTTCTTCCTATTTCAAGAAACGCCGGATGAATCCCTTTAGAAACTTAGGTAACCGCATTGTACGAGCTTACAATTAGTATGTAGCGTTAGCTCACAGTATTGCGGTAGCTCTTTTAGAACTGTTACGGGCCCAACTTTAATTTTTATTGACGTTAAATAATACGAAATTTGGCACTTCTCTGAAGTCATCTTGTCATCAAATTTCATATAAAATCCGTACATTCACCCGAAATCAATAACTAGCTGACGAAAACCGCGATGCTGTCATACGATACTTGAAACGTAAAAAAATTCCGGCGAAACTAACTTTAAGAACCACGCGACATTTTAATGACTTGCAAAAGAATTACATGTTCGCTGTTTTCTCAGTCTCAAATAAATATTTGTCTTTTAATTAGCTATCCAAAATTACAACAATTCATGCACCATTCCGTTTAAAAAATGCAAGGAGATGGCCACTACCATCCCCTAAAGAGTGTAGCAGTCAACCTTCATATTATGTCTTGTAAAATATTCTCAACCTCAAAATATAAAAAAAAAACATTTTGTCGTTAACTCTGCCAGTTCCCAAGAAAACAGTTTATAACACAGTAAGTGGGACAACCTGTGCAAGTTATTAACTATAAAGTAATATTATAATTGTATCATACCTGACAAAAGATCGACCCATCTTATACTGTGATACTACTTCATCAATTTTATCTTGCAAGCCCTCGGGCTTTACACATTTCCTTCCTGCATCTTTCGTTGTTATAACATTCTTATCCTTAACTTTTACTTTCAGTTGTTTGTTTGGTAAATCTGCATAACTTTTTTCCCAATCAATAACACTCCAACCTTTTGCATGCAATATTGTTTCTACTAGTAACATGTCGCTAAAAGCATCACCAACTGTTTGATTTATTACATCGACTACATTTGCCAATGTAGAAGCAGCTTCTTTTTCGGTTGTAGATAATCTGTAAGGTAGAATCGTTTTTTATGAATATTTATATACAGTAATGCCCGGTTAGTGGTCGCAGGTTTTGCCCAGTAGCTCTTGGAGCTGGTCACTCGGAGGTTCGAGCTTGCATTTCGGACATTTCTTTCGGACTATACTAGCATTTCATTCTCTCACTCACTCTCAACGTGTCTCACTATCGCCCCTGTCGCACCCAGGAGCGAGCGAGTCGGAGAGAAATAAGACCGGGCACTTCCTGGAACACCTACCTGTTTTGATAGTTGACGCGATTATGTCCGAGGCCTGCGACCACTAACCGGGCACTACTGTATTAATATGCAAGTACATGCAACTAGGGATGGGAACAAATTCAATATATACTGCGAATCCAAGTCAATTCCAATACAAAAGTTTCACTCCATGGGATTCGAATACTACTTATAAGAAATGATGTTTTATTTTGTCTATTTGCAAAGTACTCGGATTATACACGTTGGTTTCGAACCCCACAACGAGTACCTGTAGGTTTCGAAAGTGTACTTGTAAGTATTTTATAGTTCGAAAGACGCGAATTTTTTAAAAGTAGCATTCGAATCCTGAAAAAAAAACTGCAGATATCATTTACATACATACAATACAACGTACATGCACTGCGATTTCGCTCGAAGTGAATATTGTAAACCGAAAACTATCGTAGGTGAATCATGTGATGTAACTGCCACAGAAAACAAATAACACAATTGTACACAAAAGAAAATTTCTGGTTAGAGTACTCATAAAATGTTGGAATCTACTCGGTCAAGGTTCGATTATGCTTCAAAGTACCGCTTACACTTCTTAATGTATTTATAAAACCGTCGAACCTATCTCGACTAGGTTTCAGTCTACTCAAAAGTATTGCTTCTCTTTTTCAAAGTATATATTCATGAACTGTTCGAAACCCTCTAGTCAGATTCGAACCTACTTGTAATATACTTGGATCCTATCTCTAGGTGCTACCCCTGGCAAAAAGTTTTCGATCAAACGCAATAATACGGAAGTAACTGAAAACATTATAGTTTTTGAGATACAAAATACTATTACATACATTTAAAACACATGGTAAAGTATGATTAGTTTGATTCGAAGTAAAGATTAAAAAATAATAAACATTTTCGTTTACTATCAAAGAGAAAAGTGTGAGAAAAGAAAATGTTACGAGGAAAAAAGTAATAAAATAAATACAATAGTAGTTTGTACCTCAAAGACTTCAATGTTTTCACTTAGTTCCGTATTATTGCTTTTGATTGAAAATTTTTTGCCAGGGGTTGTGTAATGTATTATATGTAATAATAATAGTAATTAGCAATCAAAACAACACAAATGAAAATATAATAACAACACAATTGAGAGTAAAAACCAAACCTATTATTCTCAATATTAGAGAATGACACTGTCAAAATCTCTGGTACAGAACCACATACAAAGACATAACCAATGCTCATAATAGAATCTGGCAACAAAAAAAGTCATAATCTTACCATTCATAATGTGAACCACTGATATCACTCATATCAAATGTATAGCAACTGTATTAAAAACATATCACAGAGTATGATCACTCTTAGAACAGTAACCATAACATACAATGCAAAATTTATATAAGATTTGGTGTTACATTCATCTATTCATAGCAATGTCACTACAAGAGCATGATGATGGTAATAGTAATAAGAATTATATCAGTATAAAATAAAATAATAAATAAAACTTACTCAGAGTTTATAGCAGCATTTTTAATTGCTTGAATGACAGTATTTTTGAAAAGCACGGTACCATGACCATTTGCTTCAAAATATATTCCTATGTCAAATTCCATTGCTTTACTATGTAGATGTTTAATACCAGTTGATACACACACTACTGGAATTTGCTAAAAAAATGATACCATAACAATAAAAGGATTTTTATTTATGTATTCACACTATTACTAGCATTACTAAAGAATTAATAATAATAAAGAGGTGATTAACGCACCAGTACATTTGAAATATAATTGGTGGAACCACCATTGGCATATGCTGTTTGTACTATGCCAAGTTTGAATGATAAACAACTTTTTTGTAGAAGTTCTTTGAAATAACTAGCAATAAGTGTTGCTATTCTGTCACCATCCAAAAGATGAAATTTGCTGTTTTCATCCAGGTAAAAATAAACTATTCTGTCTGCATCACCATCTATAGATACACATCGAACATTTGTTTTGAAAGAAAAATTTAAAGGTGGTACATGTTGTACTTTAACATAATCGGCTCCACACTACAATATATTTTTTAATAATTATTATAATACATTTTAATTAAATTAATGTCTAGTGCAAATGCTATAATACTATATGTACATGTATACTCAAATATTAATCATACCATATGATTTAATTCTCCATTCCCATCATTGTAAACATTAATTTGAATTGCATTTCCTAAGTAATTTTGAAATTCTTTTGCAGTAATGGCACCTACACCATTAGCAGCATCTAACATCAATTCTGCATTGTACCGTTCATTATTAATTTTATTTTGTCTTATATGTTTAAATGCTTCAGATAATTTTATGTAATAACCACGTAATGTAGGTTCACCATAAATGCCATTAGTATTTATACATACAACCAGATAATGTAATTGAGGTGTTGTAACTACACCAAAATCTCTTACAATTCCTTGTAAGGCCTGAATTCCAGCATTAGCAGCATTTAATAATGCAAGACCACTTTTTCTGGTGTCTGTACCAATTATTACATTAGCATTCACAGACATATTAATATTGTGGTCATTTATAATTTTCTGTATTGTAGAGATCAGATTTGTATCTTCTACATTAGCTAAATCAGTAGCTATACATTCCCAAGATGCTTCTAACATTTCACCAGCTGGATCTATAACTTTCACACCATTATCACATTCAGGATTGTGACTTGCAGTAATCATTAAACCAATTGCAGCTATAAAAAATCAGACATTTTTTAATCACATACTAGAATGATATTTCATAAAAAGAAATAAAAAATATGATATACAATTGTATACTTAAACATACCATTTTTTACTTTAGATCTTAATACTGCCAAGAGTCCCATTCTATAAAGAACATGTCCAAGATCATTTGCCCTAAAATAAAATTTGACATGTAAACATGATTGAAATATTTATATTAAAAGTGATTAAATATTAGGTTTGTAAAGGCTCATTCGTAATTTCGCCGTAGTGACATCGTGTGAACAGATTTTGATGCCACTGTCAATGTCGTGGTAGCGGTGTCGGCATGTAAAAAGTTTGATATACGACACTCATGTCACGGCACTACCATCAACTTCCACCTTTACAAAGAATATTGCGGAAGTGATACACGCCGATTTTAATGAAATTTCAGTATGATAGTAGCATTTGAAAAAATATTTGACCTGTATTTTTGTTATCAATCATCATCTATTCTGAAAGGGTGAAAACAGCCCTCGAAATTTGGTGTTGTAAACTAAATTTTACCAAATATCTCAGAAAGTACTTGTTGTAGAAAAAAGTTGAAATGCACGACTTGTGCATTTTTGAATAACAAATTCGTCTATGTAAACAGATTTTTCATAAAAAACAGTATTTAATGGCACGCCACGAAAACTCAATTTTCTCTACTAATCGTGTGATTAGATGTCACGACATTTCATGATATCAGTGTCATATTTTATGACATCAGTGACATCAGTGTCGCAGCACTAGTGTCACCGTCTGAACGAGCCTTAAGAAAATACGACGTTCAAGACATCTGAAAAGCGTCGCCTCTCTGCCATCGGGGGTGCCGTTCGTGGGTAGTGATGGGATTGATACGATACATATTGATAATACTCAAACATTTCGATATCTAACAATAAGTACTCAGTGGAAAGTATCGATAGGTATCGAAATCTCGGATACTCGGTATCAATTTTTAATACAGATTCCTTTTGGAACGATACCTATCATAGCAATCATATGGCGGCCTAGTATTTTGGTATCGATACCATGAACAAATTAATCGACATCGTCAGGTCTTCCAAAAATCAGAATCTTCAAAGCACTCTGTGAAGATGCGGAGTGGCTCAAATAACACTTTGCGATAAGTTTCGAACGTTGAAACAGCAATCGTTGGAATATAAACATCAGTCTCAAAAAGAAGTATCAAATCGGCACCAATATTTTCGTAGAAGTAACAAACAGGTATCGATACTTTTGTATAAGTATCGGAGCGGTATTGATTCATTTTGATACCTTCGTGTTTGATACTACTCGATACCAGATCGAAATTAGTATCGATACGGTATCAGTCCCAACACTCCCAACACTATTCGTGAGCCCTCAACGGATGCGTTGCAGGCCAAGGATTTAGTCGTATCTTTATTGGTGGACAGAAGTTATGCATCAATCTAATACATGTGTAGGGGTCTCAGTAATTCTGTTACAGCTCATTTTCAAAGGATCTACTGAAAATATCAATAAGCTTTTTTTTTAAAATTACATCGGAAATTCATAGAAAAAGCTTTTCTATAGAGTATCTATACGTATATAACTCTTAATCTATAAGAAATTAAGAAAAAAAATTTGAATAAGAATTAAACACTATTATGAGATGCACGAAATGGGGTAGTTCAAACATGGAAATTTAAACAATTTGTATACCAAATTCTTTTTCCAAAAAACCAATATTTTTTAAACTTCTATATATGCCATTTCTAGAACCTGTAATACTGTTTAACTTCAATTGAAATTTTCTTTCTCCGCTTCTTATAATTTAAGAAATACATGTTACAGGAAAGATTTGCTTCTTAGAAATTAAGGATTACTTTCAAGGGTGATTGAGCATAAATAAGTTATACTGTTATTTGTGTCTCAAATAACTCTATGTTCTCATAAAGTCTCATGCAAATTGATGATTTTAAGTTTGGAAAGTTCCCTTGTACGTTTACTTCTCTTAGATACAGTACTTATTATTTCTTGAAATATTTCTGACACAGAATTCAATAAATCAACTGCATAATTTTAATTTAATCAATGATTTACAATATTAAGCTGATGTATTAAATTCTGAGTTCTTATAGAATAATATAAAATAATTTGCTAACACATGAAGTATGAATATACTGAGAAATATTATATTTGCTTATTAGCTTTCACTGAAGAATAGCGTAGAGCATTACTTTTTATTCCTTATACAACTGTACTTCATATAGGCTTTATAATTTATAATTTTTTCGCCCGCTACAAATGCTCAATTTTGGCTCACAGGTTAATTATATGTATATTGACATAAAAATGTTGAAACTGCTTTTGAAATAGGTACAAATAACACACTGAACATGAGATATTTAAAAGTAAATGTATAATGTTCAATTACTGTATACTGTTTAATAATAATAAATATAACAAATAATAAATATATAAGTAAAGTATCAAAAACTGCAAACTGTTAAAATTTTATCAGTAATGAAAAGAATGAAAGGAAGACTCAGTTGATCTTTAGAAAAATTCAATATTCTAGAGTGTGAATAATCAAAGGTTTTGTAATAGGAACAGCATTAGGAATATAAATTAAATGTAAAAAATGTTATTTGATCAAAATAGGTATTATACATATTTATAATATATTAAACATGTATTAAATAAGCAGAATTAGTTACAAGTATAGAAACATCACAAAAATAATAAATAGCCTGTAGTCTTTTTTATTTTCAATAAATACAAATACAAAGGATACAGCATACACATAATTAGATGTTGCAAAATATTAAAGAGAGCAGTGTACTGTGGATAATTAAAACAATTGGTGAATAAAGTTGAAATTATGTTATTTAAAGATATTATTTATATTTTCATTAAACAATAAGATTAGAAAACTTACTTTGTTCTAAAACCAGCAGTTCCGTATTGAATGTAGCCATCGTATTTCTTTTTGTACGTCTCGTTCGAAATATTTTGTAATTTTGAACATTCCATTCTTTAATAATTTTATTGTATTATAATTTTGAAAATTATTTTTACATGTGTACGATATGGCACCTGTTACATTCACCATATGGATTAAATGTCACAAAGTGAAAGTGGTATTGTGATTCTAAAAATAAACAATAATGATAACCAAGTATTGTAATTTTCTATGAATTCGAAAAAACGTTTTATAGAACTTCTGTTTAACTTAATTAAAATTGAAGCATTTTTATCACTTTTATTAAAGTATGATACAGATAAATCGGTTAACCTTATAATTCTTTAAACACTACCCTAATTTAGTAGACTGTTTGATACATAGAGATTGTTCACTGCCCTGAACTTTCTGCATTTACTACTTTTTATTCCAATACATGAATTATTTTATAACGGGAAAACAACCTACTCTTTCTATTATTCAATTAAAACTAAACTACAACTCGTAACAGGTTAAAGATTGATGTGGTCAGCTTTATCAGATTACGTTGTATTTTTTATAAGAAATAACTTACAAACTAACACTGCAAGAAAATAGTAAATAAATCCATATTGTATAAAATTTATTTAGGTTGGAAAAAAGAAGGTGGTTATCTATGAGTATTATATGGTGAAATCAAATTTTTAAATAATTTAACACTATTTTTCCTAAATCAAACTGAGGAGGTTGATGACTCAAATTCAAGATTAACCCTCATATGGTCCTCAAGTGAAACTTCACCCGTTTTCGGTTTCTTAGTTTCATAAAATGTTTAATTTTTTTGTGATGGTGTTGTAATTTGATATATTTGTCTAAAATATAAAATTATAAGTGAAACACAATTTCTTGACATTTCTTTGAACATATTAAAATATATAAAAAAAATTTCTCCCGAATATCGTACGCATTCAAATGTATTGCATACTATTGTTTAAAAATGCTATAACGTTATTTATTTTGTTCATACGTTTGTTGTAATTAATTCGGTAAGGTTTTATATTCTAAGAACTCTTTACGATCCGTAAAAACCTTTTCCTTTCATATGCTTCACTACAATATTTATATGAGCAAGACTCAAGTTCTTGGGAACTGTTTTCTTATGTTTCAATAACAATTTAAGATTGTGGTGTTGTGCATCTCAGAATGTACATTTTTCATATTGGATATACTTCACTAAATTTTATTTTTCTGATAAAGTAATTTTAGTACAATATGTACCAAAAAAAATATAAAATTGTAACTGTTATGAGTACCTTGCATCATAACAAAAACATGTCTACAGATAATAAGAAATTGCCTGAGATTATTTCTTATTATAATAAAAGCAAAGGCGGTGTCAACATCTTGGATCAATTAGTTGGTGCATATATCGTTCAACAAAAGAGCAATGTTTGGCCATTCATAATTGTTACAAACATTATCGATATCTCAGGAGTAAATGTTGACATATTGTAGATAGAAACTGATTCAAGCTGAAAGAAGCTGTATAGAAAATGCTTGTTCTTGGAAGAACTCGGAGAATTGTTAGTGAGAGAAGAAATATGTAGAAGATAAGGATCTTATTTGTTACTATTTCTGAGGATTGTATGAGAGTTAAGCAAGCTGTGAGGCCAAAGATTGACCACTCCTCTGGTGATTAAGGATGATTAACAAGGAAGTGTTCCCAAGTGATACACTAATATTTTAATGAGTTTTTACATACTGATAGAACTTGATAATTTGTTGCCTCGTATACAGATTTTCGGCATAGACAGTTACTATTTGGGTGAAAGATATTTAATGTTAAGATTTTGAAAGCATGCTTTGTCATTGTAAATATTTTGAAATACAGCAAGTCATACAACATTATGTATCACATCCCATTTATTAAGCATATAAATATACAATAATGTGAGACAATTAAATAGAAACAAAGATTGATGACAAAAAAGCAAAATATAAGTTTCATAAATGCTTGTATACAAAACTAAAATAAATTAAATGTCTTTGTAGACAGAAGACTATCAATGCTAAACAAAAAAGAATATAACATAATAAATAATAATTATTACTACATAGTTACATCACTATTAACAAAGTAAAAAACATACACTAAATCACTGATACAGTCATGTTTCAAATATCTAAACTCGAACTTGCATCATTATGAAATATAACTTTTTCAATATTTTCTATAGATTTTTTATCAGCTACTTTAAATTGATCTGTAGTATCGTTTAATTTTATTGTTGCTTTTATTTCATTCGTATCATCATTTTGTAAGCTTTTTCTTATTTCATGTCCAATAGCTGCTCCAAGTGGAGGTGGAACTGCATTTCCAACTTGTCGATGTTTATCAAGTATGGTACCATAAAAACGAAAAGTATCCGGAAATCCTTGAGATCTTGCACACTCACGTATGCTTACTACCCGATTTTGTACTGGATGCAGTACACGACCCTTGAATAATATATCACATTTTTTTACATTGATTTGAAGTTTAACTAGAGGTAAAAGTAATACATTATATATCAGTTAATAAATATAAACTTATTTAAGAAACAAATATTTTTTACTTTCGATATTTTTAATAAAAATATTAATCATGAAGGAAACTGTCTTCTTTACTAAATAGTAAAATGTATTGGCTCTAGTTTAACAATATGAGGTATTCTTAATTATACACTCCAAAAACAAAATACTTCTTGTAACAATTGTTTAAAAATAGAGCAATTATTTTATATACCTGTTTTCCCATAGGCTCAGGATTAGTGATAGTTGTACTGAAAAATCCATTCCGCTCTAACCTACCATACAGACCCGCCCAATGATTATGACGATTTCCTGTGTGCGGCAGACACCATGGAATTAAGGTATTAAATTGTCTGTCTGTAGACTCACATGGCTTTCCTGTGCAACAATAACATACTCCGCGATACGCCCCCGTAGAACTTCTTCCTGCTTTTTTATCGTCATAAATGTATTCCCTATGTTAAAATTAAGTGTAAGTAAGATAATTTTAATCATACAAAAAGTTTAAAATATTATGTATTTTACGTACAACTTTTTGGAGTAGGTACCATCACTTAATCTTACAACAATGTTCGGTAAATCGCGCCAATCAGAACCAGAAGCAATAGGAATATGAGCTATTCTAGCTTCTACAAGGGGTGCCATTTCTTTACATATGTGATCTCTCAATATAGGTTGATACTGCTTTCCCCTCATCTATAAGAACAGAAATATGAAATGTAAAAAGATTAATAATCTACTTCTTCACCAAATTGTGTCTTAAAATTGTTTTCAAATATTTTTGTGAAAACGTTTATTACATTTCGTTGGAAGTGTGACATTGGTTCGCTGTTGTAAGACATTTCTTCTCTATTCCATCCATTTTTAATATCAGGTAAATCAGACATTGCATCCTTTACACTAATGGTTCTAAATGGTGCTGACTGTATCCAAGAACAGTTTGAACTATACTAAAATAATATTTAATAATTAGTGTAATACATGTTATTTGTTAATAACATGTATAAAGTTATAAACAAGTATTGTTACATGCATTAAGAATATAATTATAAATATGAATTATATACCTTTTTATTGTCAACTAATACACTTAATTGACATGCACGTTTACTAAATACATGAGACGGTTCCGGATACTGTGGAAGTGTCTGTCCAGGTGCTGCAGCCAAGAGTATCATTCTGTATAAAATGAAAAATATTTAAATAATAACAGAATAACATTATAACTACATTTTTAAGAATAAAAATAAACCTTCGTCTTGTTTGAGGCACTCCATAATTTCCAGCTTGAAGAACACCAAATGTACATTGATAGCCCATTCGAATCAGGCATCTCAATGTTAATTTTAATACCATACTTTTTTTAAAAGATACAAAATTTCTAACATTTTCCATCACAAAAAAGAGGGGCCTATAGTAATCGCAGTACGATAAATAAGAAACAACAAGAGAGCTTTTAAATAACGAGTACTGTCTCGAATTGAAACGGTTCATGCCACTAAAACCTTGGCATGGTGGCCCCCCACACAGTAGTTCTACTTCACCCTTTTGCGGAAGCCGTTGACCAACATTATCTGTCATTTCACCCTGAAAATGTATTGCACCTATTAAATAGCAGTAATGTAAGTACAATTAATATCAAATAGCATACTAACATCTACAACTTTTTGTAATAATACATTACAATCTTCTGTAAACACTATTGCTTTAGGATTATTTAATCGATATGCACAAGCAGCTGGTTCTTCTTTTTCAATGGCCCATAAACTCTCAGCTACACCAGCCTGATGTAAACCTTCTGACAACCCTACATTTTTTAAAATGTTTTTTCAATTATTTATACGAGCATTAATACAATTACTATAGAACTACAAAACTGCACAATAACAAAGGAAAAGTGTACATACCTCCACAACCAGCAAACACATCCAAGGTTTTTAACTTTTTTGAAATTATTTTATATTCAACAGGTTTATTGGCAATCATTTTCTTTTCACTATCTTCTGTTTTCTTACTCTTAAATTTCAAATTTCCTTTACTTTTACCACATTTACCAATGCCTATCGCATGATATGGTGGTTCATCAAACGTTTTTTCTTGAATATTGTAAGCTTCATTAAAATAAAATCGATTTGGTCCAGCAGCATTCCATTCATCAACAGGTTGATTTAAATTTTCTAGGTAAACAAGATAGCATTTACCAACAACTTTGGTAAATTCAACACTGCATACTGTAAAATGGTATTTTACAATAGACTATTTTTAAAATAGTTAGTTAAAGTATTTTGTTATAATTTGTAAAAATTGCATGACAATTTTATAATTTACCTTCATCACTCCAGTAAACCATATTTAGATCCGCCTGTTCCATTAATGTAGAATCTCTATGTGTATTTTCTGGTCTATATAATTTGTTTACTTTAATACAGATATCAGAAGGTGGAACTATTAAATCATTTACAGTAGCATATATTGTATTTATATATCCTATACAGAATGGGTCAGGAGTATCAAAATTGGAACCTTTTACATGATCTGAAGATTTTCTATAAAATTCAGGATACATATCTTCATCTACATTTTCCTTTTTCACTTTTAAGCTATCTGGATATGTCATTCTATATTTGAATCTAAAAACTTCTGGTTGTAAAAATACAGCTGTGCCAACTCTATATTCTTCACCCTTATATTTTACAACTCCATATCTAATATCTTTGCTATTTTTTTCTTCTAATCGCTCACATACCTTAAAATATGAAAAATGTATTATTTTTTAAAACAAACATCATACTTAATTTTGTCAATAATGTACTTTACACAAAATAATATAAATTATTCTCCTAATTTGCCTAGTCAATAATGGAAGACTTTTAATTATGAATACATTGTTCATTCTTACATATAAGTAAAATGGAAAAGAAGTACTAGTTCAACTTCATTCAAAATTTATTGTCATAGGTCCCACATAACAGTAATAGATTGTAGGATATACATTACCACAATCATACTCTGCTAAATTATTGCAAAAGTTTAGCTTAAAACATATTTCAAAAAAAGGTCAACAATTTAAGTTAAGTTAAAATAGATAAGTTCATTTTATACTTGTTACTGACAATTTTACTTATTATAAAACAAACGTAACATTTAAATAATTATTATATTTATTTATACAAATATTTACTTCATTCTTTGTTATGGTGTTAATATCTTTTTTCCCTACATAACCATATGAAGAATATGATTGTCAAAGAGTATGATAATTCTACGTACCCTTGGTGTATTAAATTGTTCCAATTCTCTCAGGCGAGCACAGGCAGGACAAAATCGATGACTACTTTCTTGACGAAGACATTTCGTATCAGGTAAAGGGTCCTCAAATCTGGCTGTTTTAGGTGTATAACGTTTTTGATAAAAAAATGTTTTCCCATCAACATCTTTTATTTCATCTTCAAGGCTTAAATTCGTATTACCTGCATATATAAAAATCGTAAAACACTGCATTTGATTATTTATTCTTAAAGTATTGCAATGATAAGTACCTAATTCAGCCCAATTTGCTGGTACTTTTTTAAAAATAACTGTACATTTTGATCTAACAGATTTAAAGGGTACATCATCACACTCATCACTCAAAAATAATTCTATAGGATCAGATGTTTCTCCAAGTATAGTATCGTTTCCTCTATGAAACCAATTTGCATGAAATAACTTCATACCATTTTTATTTTCCCACATATAAATAACTTTAGCAACATGTAATGGAATTGTTGAATTTTTTGGTTCAACAAGTACATAGTCATTTAATTCAATTTTTTCATTACCAACTATGACAGTATTATAAAATGTTTTTTTACTGTCAGCAGCACTTTGATTTCCGACCCACACAATATCTTTTTTCAGTTCTTTGAAAACTTTCTTTTTGTTTCCTCCATCTTCCATTTTCTTGTTTTCCATTAAATCTTCATATTGTTCTTCATTTTCAGGATCAGAGTCGTCTGCTTCCTGAATGGAAACATAGAATGTTCATTATGAAAATCTGATTAATCAATACAAAAGTACCTTTGTGGAGAATCTGTTTTTACCTGAATCGCCATATTCGGACATCTTCTTTTAACGCAAGCCTGTTTGCTCCTTCCTGTTCCTCCAAATTTTATCATATCTCTGCAAGCATTACAGCTACCGCAATCAGGTTGTTGACAATGTTCACATACTCCACACCTTTGTCTCTTAGGCATCTATAAATATTGTATAAACAAAAAAATAAACACGATAATCATTATACAAAATTTCATAATGTTGAATTTTTTTTTTTCAATAAAGCATTTGTTAACTACTTAATATATTTTCATGTTTCCTTTCATTTATATTACTTTAACACGTTCACGAAGATAGGTGAGTGTGTAAATATTAAAGGTAAGTTTTATATTTTTAATCATTTTTAAATTTCCAGACCATTTCAATCATTTTGAATGCAATGCTACATTTTCATTTCCATAGGTGTGTAGATAATTTAATGGAAGTTCGGCAATGTAATACCTTTTCCTACAGAATTCATGTTCTGTTGATACAACTTCGTAGCAACAGAGTTTATCTTCTTCTGTTTGTATGTAAACCAGCAATAATTACTATGGTCGGGCGACCTACAATTTTAGATGGGTTCCAGCAACAGAGTCCATGTTTAGAACTACTTTTGCGAGAAAGCTGAGGAGTGTATTATATAATATCCCTAATTTAATTTTCTTACAATTAAAGTGCAAGTATTTCTAAATTGTTCCATTTTTGTGATACATAATTACATACAATTCTGAACACAGTAACGAAAATGAAAATATAGTGGCTTATGTAAGAAAACTGAACTGACTTTGCAATTTAAAAAAGTAACAAAAATAAGAAAATTCCAGATAGTTGAAATATTCTGCCTCTACATATCATTGAAGTACTAGAAAAGTGGTTTTTGATATTACTTCATTTGAGGGATATTAAGCTTTGTGTAACTCATCCTGTACATAGAGAGTAAAAAAGAAAGAATATGTAGTGGAAGAGTTTCCCTATTGAACATGGTGTTATCATGCCCAAGATCATCTGAAGGTTATTATTTCAGTAACAGGTATCTATAGTAACAATCACTACAGTATTTAACTATTTACATTACTTGTATAAAAAAAGTTGTTAAGGAAATTTTCATGATTTTAAGCAGAAAATAAATTGCTGCTGTAATCATTTCAACATTGTTGTTTTTCCTCAAGAAAACTAGTTAACTGTAACTTGTTCAAATCGATTCATGTAAATTTTCTTTATAATACTGTTATAATATTTAAAACAAATTCAATGGATATCTACAAAGTCGCTATTGTACATACATAATTGGCTACAAAAACATACATCTTAAATACGTGAGAGAATGGTTTTTGTTATAATCTTTTTCATCCGTGTAATTTACAGTTTTGTCAAGTACATTGAATGAAAATAAAATAAACTCTTAAACTTATACTTAAGATGTGCTTTTGTAATTGAATATTTACAGAAATGACTTTGTAGAGTATCCATAAAATTTATGTTAAACATTATAACAATCTTATAAAGAAAAATTATATGGTATTTTTTAAAAACTCATAATGAATATAAACATTTTGCAATAGTTAGATGAAGCATTTTCCATAACACGAAAGTTATATATACGTACCATTGTTATTGTATCATCATGAGTAATTAACTGATCAGCAAAAATATTCTCAAACATATTGCTGACTAATCGTGTAGTAGTTGCTTTTGTCCAAGCAGGTTTTTTAACTTTTTGTGCTCTGCCTTGTGTTCGACGAAGTGCTGCCCTTTTTCCTAATGTGACACCTGCAAGATTTGCTAACGCTCGCATACAAGGATTTGTAATAAGAAGGGTATCTTCAGTTGCAGCAGAATCATCAAATGATAATACTTGATCACATATAAATTGTGCATGTCGTAATAGAGAATCTTCAGTGAATTTTGTCATGCCTTTAGGTGGTACTACCGTCTACAAAAATGAAACAATTTTAGTGCAAATGAGATGTATGTTCATAAAAACATCTTTACTAACAACTTTGAATTACTTGAAGTTTATTCAGCAAATCCTCATAGTTAGGACTGATTTCATCCAATAGAAACTCAATGACTAATTTACTGATGTATATCTTTTCTTTAACCACATCCATAAAAGAAGCATACACATCAGATGGTTCCATTAAAATATATTCAGCAAAGGCTGTATTAAAACCTATAAGGGCTAATTCACCTCCATCAAAGCCAGAGACATACCATTGATTTATTGGACCCATATCTTTTGCAGGTACTCCACCTTCCGGTGATGCATCTTCTTCATAAATGGCCTTTACATACCCAGAAAAATATAACATTACATTTTTCTCTATAAGACCAGCGTCAAAAGGACACAAATGGCCATTTCTATCATATACACTAAAAAAAAGAAAACATGTATAAAATCCTGTTATACAAATTTTTCACATAATGTATAAAAGAATTTATACAAACATGAACATTTTACCTAAAATAAGTTAATTTATTTTGAGGAAGTTGATCACTTTCATGTATAAAAGATTCATTCCCAGTAAATAAACATAATTTTGGGTCAATTAAAGCAATCTGTTCATCGACTGCACCATTTGGATGACCAGGATAAAATTTTATATCAGCATTTAATTTTTGACGACAATATTCACATTTCCCAGGTGGGATGATTGGCGTTTTAATTTGAAATTTTGGAATAATTACATCCTCTTCAATTTTAACTTTCTTTTTAACTTGTTCTTCTGAATCTTCTCCTTCTATCCATGGATTATGGTTTTCTTTTTCATGTTCACTTATATTCGAAGTATTATGTTCTGCTTTAACATCTGAAGAGACTTGTAATTGCTGAGTGTTGATTACATTAAAATTTGTGTGTTTTCTTTTAGCTAATTGTTTAGAAAACATATCAGGTAAAGACATCATATGTTTATTAGATTTCATTGTTATATTGGCCTTTAACTGTTCCTGGCTTTTAAAGACTCTTTTACTATTTAATCTTTTGCTCAATAATATTATTTTAATTAAAATAAAACTGTGTTCCTGGAAACTAACAATAAAATTTAATTATACAAAAGTATGATCTTACAAACAATATAATAAATTTCGGAAGACTCAAAAAATAATATTTATGTAAGACACAATTATATATAACATTGTACACACACATATTTAAAAATATTCTGTATCCGTAATATAATATTTTAAAATAGTGAATAATATTCAAAGTAATAAATCGATTTCAAAGAAAATGAAAATGTATCTATTTATCCATTTACACATAAAATTATGATTAATTATTAAACTTGTAACACTTACATAGATGAAATTCATATGTAATTTGGTCAACTCTAATCCACCTGTTCAATAAAACTTAATTGTTGAGCATAATAAATACGTTAAGCCCTTATATATAAATAGTTACTTCACAGCCTTTCATGTTTAACGTTTTGTCATTTTCGTGCATCTATATAAATATGTATACACTTCCCGCTCTTCAACACTGTTGCCAAACTTAGGTGTATATATTCGATCAGAAGCAAAACTTTTAATCAATTTGTAAGTAATTTTTTTAAACTTTACCTACATAGAGTCAAATCTCATAATGAAAGTTTTTGTACTGCACTGCCTTCAGAGGTATAAATAGTAAGGTATATTATATATGTAGTAACGTATAGAAAAAGAGGTACTAAAATTTTAGGTTAAGGCGGCAATAATATTGGTATTATCGTGTTTTCGTATATATACAAAACCATTATTATTCTTCGCGGGAAAAGAGAATTTGTGCTTTCTTTTACAGCGCTGTTAAATGTGGAAAAAAAAGTGTTAACATTTGTAAGTATTATGTTAATATAATCAGAATGCAATAAAATAGTCACAAAATATGAACTATATATTATTTTAGAATACAAAATGTTTACGTATATAATTTCATTATTAATAAAAATATATTGAATTAACAATTAAATATATTTTATTTTTCGTAGGTTTAAAGGACACATTGAAAATGAAATTGCATTGCAATATAGAAGTTAATAACAGATTATCCTCTGCAAATATAATAAGAAGAAAATCACAGCGTTCAGTTTTAGCAATTGGAAGACAGACAGTAAAAAGTAATGAATTACACATTCTTTGGCAAACAATACAAAACAAACAGGGTAACAAATATAAGGTAAAAAGTGCAAAAATTGTAATAAAATTTAAATAGTAATATAAGTTTAATACATGTACAATTATTTGCAGATTGACTGTAATATAGGAAAAATATTTATAAAATTTATTAATGAAGGAAAAGCTACAATTCGTTTGATAGAACCTCCTCATGATTTAATTATTCAAGCTGATACAATTCAGTTAAAAAGTTTCATTCATCTTTTGAAACTTGCAATATCCAAGAAAGTAGATCCATCAGTTCTTGCTATTTCAAATTTAAATCCAAAAAGTGTGCGTTCAATACCAAAAATTAAAGTTGTAGTTAATAAGTCCTCAGAGTATCCAACTTTAGAAGGTTTCCCAAAAACAACTGAAGAATTATATTTAGTTGGATTAAATAGAAAATCTTTTGACAGACAAATTTTAAGACTTCAAAGCTTAAGAATTTTAAACCTATCAAATAATCAGATTTCATCATTACCGAAAGAATTAGGTTCTTTACAGCATCTACAGGAACTTATTTTATCACAAAATTGTCTTCATAAGTCCACGAAATGGCCATGGTTAGATCAAATTGCAATTAAATCTAATTTGAAATTATTAGATATAAGTAATAACTTGGTATGTTAATTTTATTATACAAGGAATATTATTAAATTAGTATACTTTATTAGAATAGTGTACGTTGCATTTTTAAATGTTTTGTATTTTTTACACAGTTAACAAAAATACCAGAACAGATTGGAAAACTTGATGCCCTTGTTAATTTCAAGGTTAACAAAAATTTGCTGTCTTATTTACCACACAGTCTTGGAAGATTATCTAATTTGAAGTATTTGGACATATCTAAGAATAATTTATCTTATATGCCTGGAAGCATGAGAAACCTACGTCTTATTTTGTTAGATGTTTCAGACAACAAATTTGAAAGTAAAAATACATATTCTGCACATAAAATAACTGTACCCAGCTTACTCGAATATTCTGCTAGGGCAGTTCTAAAGACAAGGTTTGTTGTAAATAATTTATATTACTTCTTTATTTTATGTGCTTAATAACATTTACTAATGATATACTAATTCATTTAAATATATTTAATATAGTCAGAACAAGTAGTTTATTTATGCTTACAACAGGAAATGTATATGAGTTTGTTGGATGAATACCATGGAAATGTATATTTTTCTTTATAGGTGTTCATATGATGCAAGTTTAATACCCTCTACATTAGTTAAGTATTTGGATGAAGCAAAGTACTGTGCTTGCGGTAATGCTTGTTTTCATTGTTATGTAAGAGAATCTGTAGAGTTTCATTTAAGTCTAATAGCTAATAGTGTAAAATCATCAGGAAATATTATAGTCCCATTTGATTGTTATTTTTGCTCATTAGATTGTGTGGTATGTTACTATGAAAAAGTACAGTATTAACCCTTTGTAGAAGGAAGTTGTCATATTTCTGGAAAGCTGACTGATACAGTTTAGTTGCTCGTGATTTCTTTAATAAATATTTAATAAATTAATAAAAGATGTTTGTCCTTATGTATAAGTGAAAGTTCGGTAAGATAAAACAAAATTTATAGATTTTCCAAGAAGAACTTAAATAGGTGCATGCGCTGTATCATTTGACACTAAACCTGTAGACTGCAAAGGGTTAAAACAGCATACATTTAGTAGAAATTGTAATATTATTATAAAAAGGTGTAAAATATACAGGGCGTCCGCACTAAGATGATACGAGATATTGCGCTTACGACCTGCTGTTTCTGGCGCAAATCTTTCCTACCGGTTTCAAGAGACAATGTCTAACACGTAACACATAATACGCAAACAAGACTATCTTTGGTACTTCCTACTCTGGCGAGTTTCTTTCTCTGCAAATCAGTAAATTTGTAAGAGCAATATCTCGAAAACCAGTTCATATAAGGTATGTGTATCATAGGTTACTGGATTTGTCTTGAAACTATGATAACTTGATCAAATGATCAGAAAAAAAATACATGTATAGTGCTATTTAAAAAAGCGAATTCGACATTCATATCTTTTAAAATAATCATGTAAATAAAAGTTCATCTTCGTCCATAAATTTGCTACCTAATACCATATAATTTTCACATAAACACCCTGTATATGCTGAAAAAAATTGAAGTGTTAGGGCAGGCATTGGAATTAACTGCTTGCTTCGGCCGATTTTCAGAAGCAACGCCCTCTTTCTCCCGCCGTGCGTCTTGGCCCCCGCGACGGCCATAGTGCTCGACACGTCTCAGGCGCGTACCAGAAGCATTATACCCCATGAGTGATGTGGAAACCTATTTACACGATAGGATACGAGTGTCGCCCTAATTCGCCACACGCGGTTCATATGGTACGCGCCTGAAACGTGTCGAGTAATACGGCTATCGCGGGGGCCAAGACGCACGGCAGGAAAAAGAGGGCGCTGCTTCTAAAAATCGGCCGAAGCGAACAGTTAATTCCAATGCCTGTGTCGTATCCTGTGTCGCCCTAATGCGCCACGTGCGGTTCATATGATACGGGCCTGAGACGTGTTGAGCACTATGGCTGTCGCGGGGGTCAAGACGCGCGGCGGGAAAAAGTGGGCGTTGCTTCCGAAAATCGGCCGTTGTGAGCAGTTAATTCCAAAGCCTGCTCTACATCATCGCTGTCTTTACGGCCCCGTAGTACAACATAAGTTTCGCGAAGCTGTTCCTTCCCATCTTATGTATAAGCCTGGAGAGAGCTGCAGCCGTCGCGGCACCTCTAGAGCACGCCTTCTGTATATGAAACCGCAAGCCCGTTCTTTGACGGCGAACTCCAAGGTATTTTACTACCCTGGAGTTCGTAATGGCCGTGTTCCTGACGGCGACAGGGAACAGGGATAGTTTCCCGACCTGAAGGACCACCTCTGACTTTCTGAGAGCGAGCTAAAGGCTCTTCCCGACCGTCCATCGGTCACCCTCTCGATAGCCTCTTCCGTTGCTCTGATCATCTTCAAAGGGATTTCTCAGTCGTTACCACGCCCAGGTCATCCGCATAGCCCGCCAGATGAACTCCTGTGGGCATTTCATCCCTCGGGAACCCGTCATAAACGAGGTTCCACATCATGGACTGATAACCGATATCTGCGGGACTTCTACGTATATGCTACGGCCAGGCAACACAGTTGTCCTTTCCACTTTGCGTCGTCGTGTACTCTTCACTTCCCACAAGAAGTCCCGTGGGTCGGCGCATACGTTATACATATATCGCCGGTATGTCAGGGAATGTGGCCCTCGTAAATACAGAAATCCTACTACAATGTTAGCGTGTGACATTAAAACTTGGGGGCTACGAGAGCGTCAGAGGTTGGGACAGGTGTACAGAGTGAGAGAGTCCTTTTGTCCCTGTGCCGTCTCGCGAGACTTCTTGTGGGGAGTGAATAGTACGTCCGCCACTCTCCTCAGAGCGTGGACCATGCTGAGACCGCTCGTAAAACCGTATTGGTTCGAAGAGTACTCCGGCCGGCCTAGCACCGTGGGAGTCTGCCTTTCTAGAAAGCCTCGAAATTCTTGGCCAGCGCCGGTATAATGCATATAGGGCCGTCATGGTCATCCGGAGCGCAGCCTCACACTGCGTCCATTCTCCTCATACAGGCTGTGATCTGTGACGACGATGGACCGAGGAGGAACTGAAACGAAGGGGACGGACCTAGAATGGGGGAAGGCCGGAGTAGGACTGTGTTCCGGATCGCCATGATGGATACAGGCCGATAGTCCCGAGGATTTCCCGTATCTTGGCCTTTCTTTGGTATCAATACCATGCGGGATATGGGATCGTTTCCATCGAGATGGAAACCAGCCGATTTGAAGACAGGCCGTGTCCCAGAATTTGATTCTTTGTCAGTTATGACATGTTAATAAAAATATGTTGTTTGGACAAAAAAAATGGCTGAAGTTAAAAATAGTTAATCATAACATTCATTCTTTTGAATGAAGTAACTATATACCGAGACACATTTTGTGTACCGTCGAAAGTAACAGATGTTAAGATGGACAACGTAAACGATAAGCCTTGTATAATATTTTCATTTTATTACTTATATATAATACAATATTTCAATATTATTAAAAATATAGTAAACAATATGATTTTTAATATAATTATTTTCAACTTTATACAGAAAAAGTAATTTATAGAAATACAATCTTGATTACTATTGCAAAAATACACAGACTATGTACATCATCTCCCGAGAGTGTTCGGATCACACATATTAATTATTAATATCTTACAGTAATTTGTTAAACCAGATTATAATATTCGTTATTTTCCTATATTAATATTTTAGTTTTGTATCTTACAAATATACGTCCATATTTCTCAATATTTTTCACATCTAGAAAAATATGAACTAAAACTTGAATTATTTAATTACCACTAGATACTAGTTTGAGGCAAAAGTTGTACAAATATGAAGAATGGATAGAAAATTTTTAGAAAAATATATAAATTTTTTTTAAATTACATTTATGTAACAATGATTCAACTAATATTAACATATTAATGTTTCTGATCATACTGTAATATTTGGAAATGCATATACTTTGCATAATGTGCTTTCGAAAAATATGTAAAAGATTAAAGTACTGTTCATATAATGTTCCATTTCATTCATTATTGAAGATTTGTTTGTTAGATAATTTCTTTATTATTGTAGTTATAAACACTGGAAAGACTTTTTTTTTTTGTAGAAATAAAGATTTCTTATTCATTAAATTAATGAGTGCAAGACTTTATCAAATGTCCCTTGTTATGAACTATTGTAAATACATTTTGAGTTTATTTCACTCATTCACACGTCAAATCTTTTACTTGGCTCCATGAAAAACAGTTAACCTTTTGCGGTGCACGTGAACTTACTGAAAGTAAATAAAGTGAAAAGTATGCTTGTATAAGGAAAATAAAATTTAAATACAGTAACAATTCAAGTAGTTATTCAACTTTACATGCAAGGGAGAGGCAGTAACGAAACATAAGGTAATTTGTACTTAATATTAGTTCAGTCAGCTATGACCCTTGAAAGCACACTTATTGTTAAACCACAATGCTAGATAATGTATGTGGCTAACAGGCACGTATGGTCCGCAAAAGCCTAAGTATCATTGACCCATTTGCATCATACGGAAGAATGAAAAATATGCCCTTATCACCAAGTTTTTTTTTATTACATCTAAGTACTGCGTGCATATATGCACTAATGATGCAAATGAGTTAAACCGAAGATCTCTAATTTGAATAAAAAGTGTAACACGTAAGTTAACTTGCTCATTTTAAAACATATTTTATGTAAGGTTCATAACAATTCATATAAAATTCATTTAATGTTTAATATAATTTTCTTTGGTCTTCAATATAGTAAAGGAATTGACATATAATAAAATCAATATTCATTAATCATATTTTATATCTTTCTTAAAAGGCAGTCTTCATAGTTATGAACATATATATATATATATAAGAATATTATAATTTCATTGTTATTAGGATTATTTTTTCCTCGTTATATCCTTTTTAACAAAATCAAAAACAGAATCATCCACTTTAGTATAAAATTGTCTTGGCGTGATTGTCCTTTTTTTACCTATGTGTGGCACAGTGAAATCAATATTCTTGTATTTGTTCTCATCTATGTTTCCATATGCTTGTAAAGGTTGAACAAATACTTCTGGATCATCTGGATGTTGAACAAGTTTCATGATATAGTTTCTCTCATTACAATCACTTGGCAGAGGTACATTTTCATTCTATTGTATGCAATATAAACGACCTTTATTATAATATTAACACAAATACTTTAAAACACTTATTTATACACACCTCTATATTTATATTACTTTTATGTTCTTTATCTATAGAATCAACTGGCATCTGTAAATCTCTTAGTGTTATTTTATGATTTTTTAAAAGTCCTCTAATTGCTGCATTCTTATCAAGCTTACACATTTTGAGAATACTCTCTTCATCTTCAAAATCGTGTCCTTCACTACTTTTAATATGTGATGAAGTTGTATGACTATTATTATCCTTTGCAGTTGAAGTTTTACATTTACTGGTTTTAAATGAAAACATGTCATTTTCTAAAATAGTAGCATTAGAATTTGAACTAGTTTCAATCTGTCGTGCCATGAAATGTTTTTCAATACTTTCATTTGAATAACATATACCACCATTTGCCTGTAAATTAATATTCCTTTTTTCAAGTAGTTTGAACAGTAGTTTTTAAAATAATTCAGTGTATTTACCTCTTTAATGGAACATTCAATCTCATTTTCAGGTAAATAGATATTCTGAGATTCATTGCTATAATTTTCATCATCATCACTGTCCTCAGTATATAACTGCAAGATTCAATATGAAAGGCACATTGTTTACTACTACAACTATACCCACACATGTAGTATCCTCAAAAACTTTGAGGTTACTAATTTCCATCAGTACTATATTATGTATTATTATCTAACAAAAGTAAATTGATTTCAAGTCTCTAAATTATGTTTTTCAATTAAGTCTGTAAAGCTCATGTATATAGAACGTATCCTAATGTGTGGAAAGTAATATACATAATACTTGTAATAGAAATCAGAAAAAAATGCCTATAAGATATATCAAATTACAGTATTGTGATTCATTGTGAAAATGACTTTTCTACAATGGATAGATATATATAAAATATACAACTACTTGTAATTTCACAATGTTCTAGTATACCCAGATTATTCCTAAGTTTCTACATGGATTTTGTGAAACACTGTACAGATAGATACTGTAATAAATACATGATACAAAATCAAAATATGAATAAGGATAAAACGAATGGTCGATCATATTCAGAACAATCTAAAATCTCACACATATGATAGCAGCCAATTAGTAACCCAGGAAAATTATGCGCATGTGATAGTGCAGTTGTCACAATGTTAACAAGAGAATATATCAAAGGATATTAGAAGGATATTGTACACCTTCAAAATGTTACATTATTGTTATATATTCTACCTACAATAAAATAATGACCTAAAAATTTCAATTAAACTGTGCTGAGTGTTACAGGATGACACACAGGCTTCTCTTGACAAACTGTGGAAGCACATTCTACAAGTGAAAGTAACAAAAAAATATTACATGAAAGGTGACTATGAATGCTTTGTTACAAAGTTATATTAACAAAAAAAAAGATGTTACAATTATTGATCATTAAGCCTGTTGAATTTTTTAAGATTGAAGTTGATAGAAAAATTAGGTAACGAAACTCGTAATTAAGAAAACACTTGAAGCAGATTTTGTAAACAGAATCTGTAGAAAAAGTGTAGAAGTTATGAAAAGATTAAAGACAAAGACACTCTAGTACATATACTTTAAAAAAAATGATAACTAATACCAACATTTTTGTTATACATGTTATAAACATTTATAAATTTTGTAAATACCTAATATTTGATAACACATGAATTGTATTTATCTGATAATTTTAATTAAAAACAGAAAATGATGTCAAACTCCAAACTGTTGGGTAGTAATAGACATTGCATTGTATGCAAAAAAGTCATATTCTGCATCCTAAATAGCATTGTAAATTAGAAATTTTTAACTATTATTAGATTATTAAATTTCAGGTTAGTACTACATATTCTTTAAAAATTCTTCTTATTATATATATTCTACAAAAATTTAATTTTGGCATTATAACTAGAAAATTTATTGATTGTTAATATAACTGTTTACAGTCAGTCACAAACATGTTGTAAATCCGCATCAATTGCTACACTTTATACAATTTATATTTCTTTAAGAGGAAAATTGTAGTTGTTTTATAGATAGAGATATGTACTACATTAACTAAGGACTTGATTGATATTCCTCAATCAGAATTTGAATCTAAGATTTTATTGATATATAGCTCTACTAAAAAACAATAGTTCAGTGTCTACAAAAATATACATTCAAGATGTACTATCATAAAATTAATATCAGAAAAGTATTCAGACTATTACAGATTTAATAAAAAAGAATAATCACTTCAATGATTAACCCTAGAATAAGGTATAAACAATAGTAAATAATTTTTTGTATTATACTTGATTGCTGCTTAAACTACACTCCATATATCATTGGATACTTTGTAAGGACAGAAAAATCTTATCAACATTATATGCTAAATATATTTTAATAAAGTTAGTAATATCTATTACATTTGTTGAGTGTTTGGATATTGGAATTATCAACATCTGTGGTTTTCCTTGGGCAAACAGACGTTTCTTTTACAATTCTAATCATCCACATCCCAGAAATGAGTAAGCATGTCATATACTGATTTCAAAATTTTTGTCTTTCCTCAATTTGTCAAAACAAATAACTCTCCTTTACTAATGTTATTAGCAATCTAGTTGTACCAGATACATGGTTTCCTATTAACAATTCTCTATGCGAACTTAGGATTGCAATCAAATGCATTGATAAACTCAAACTGAACCAAAGTGAACAACTACATTGCTTTAGTTCCATGTTTTTCTTCAGTAAGTCACTAATACTTTAATAAATAAAAAAAAACATACCAGTCAACTGCTCTATAGTGCAAAGGAGAGACCTTTTTCCACCCAATTTTAGTTATTAAAACCAATTTTTCTACACATTTTGGTATATACTACTTCCATACATTAGTTCCTAGATTTCTTTCTTTCTTATGTGACAGATTTTTCTTCATGATCAGTCAACTTCTTTGAACATCCTGTACCAGATATATTTATAATTTTATTCTATAATTGTTATTATGCACTGAACAGTGTATTTAGTACCCATTTATTAACTTTGCAACTTCTGAATATGATTTACTGTCGTTATGGTACTTAATGATTAATTTTTTTTATATTCTATGAAAATTTTATTAACTTACCAACCCTTTTTTTATATTAAATATTTCTAATAATGTACTAGTACAAAGTATTATCTGAAGAAAGGTATAAAGCAGCAATAGTTAATTTTGCAAATATTTTGATTTTATGCATACAAAATTCATAGAGTGCAAATACTTGTGTGATACTAAATTTGTTATAATGTATTTACATTTCGATTTTTATTGACACTGGGCTATTTTGCAATAAGTATGCATTGATTAAAAACTTAGTTAATGCAATATATCAATGAAAATTCATATTATAAAAATCTCATAACACAAAGTCAGCAATTGAAGGAGTAAGAATGTTTTTGTGACTCACTGTATATTGGCATAATTCTAAAATTTTATATAGAACAAGCATATATAATTACTTACGTTTATGTTTGGTTGAGGTTTATATGTATTGGTTTTCCGATTTCTTTTAGATGTTCTTGGTTCCCTTTGACGTATAAATAATGATTTATCATCAGTATAAGGTATTTGGGATACTTTTTGTATGTGACTATGTATATTCATGATATAGGTAATCTGAAAACAAATAGCTTATAAATAAAAATAAATCATATAGTGAAGTTTCAATATAAACAGAATGCATTTAATTACAAAATTTTAATTATTTATTGAAATCAACAATCATTTATTAATTCATAATATACTTTGCTCATATTACATATCCTAAAGATAATTTTTCACACTTTAGAACTGTATTCGAAGCATACACTTTTACAAAATTACAGTTACTTGCAGCTTTTTCAAAAATATATATTTTCATATTACTCATTTTAAAATTTGATTATTGTGACAGATGAAATTACAGAAAACAATAATAATAATAAATGAATATTAATATTGTCAAGTGTATGATCTTATAAAAATTTAAATTAGAACGTTCGTTAAGGTATAAAACAAAAATGAAATCTGGTTTATTAAACATGTGAAAAATATGCCTCTAAATAGAAGTCAGTACTATTCGTTTATTTGAGTATTTACGTTAACCTCTTATTCATAACAAAACGTACCTTTCAAAATTTGGTGGACAGAACAGAAATTTGATATCCCAAATTTTATCCTTTGTTAGTGTCTTGATTACACAAAATGTCAATCTCAACTTTTAATATAGATTAAGGTTAAAATTTATTTAAGAATTTACAAAATGTATTAGCTACAACTTATGTTTAACTCGCTGCGGTTATGATGGTGAGTTGCAAGTAATCTTATTGGTTGATTCCATGGACATAGGAATGTTCACTAGCGATCAGAATAGTTGTTAACCCCACTACTGCCTCCCGAGAGCACCTACGAAAAAGGGTATCCCCATCTTTCATGCGAGGTTCTGTGGCGCGAGCCACAGCGCCACTGAGCGTCAGGCGCACGTGGCGGTTCTGTCAGTTATCGACTCGTTTGAATTTCTGACTTGTGATCTCACAAAATTTCTTCGACTTTTACACCGATAATAGTGCTAATGCAAAAATGATATTAACACGAATGTAATATTTTGAACAATATTCATAAGCTCCAAATAAATAGTACTACAGAATGTCTAGTAGAACCAAACTATTTTTATTATTGCGATAAAGAAACGAATGCGTGCTGAAAAAGGCATTTTGTAGCACTATTTGTGTGGAGTTTATAATAATATATTCGCATTAGTATTACTATAAGCGTAAAAGTCGAAGAAGCTTTGTAAGATCAGAAGTCGAAAATTCACCCCAGCCCAAAGATCCTTATTCCACCAACTGGCAACATAACAAAAGAATTAAATAAAAAATGGATATAAATTAATTAGAAATTTATTATAAATTGTATAATCCTACATCTGAATAAAATTTTTCGCTTGTTTATTCATACGACGTTATTATTCTTAATTAAGTATTTCAAATCTTTTGAATATTTAAGGGTAAAAACGTTCAGCTAGTGTTCATTTGATATTTCGTCTCTTTTTGATATCTGGATTATTTATATCTCGTTTTGTGGATTATTTTTAACGAAATGCATTTATAACGTGCTTAAACAGCACGTCCTTTCTATTATTGGAAGTTCTGTGGCTGAATCGTACAATGACGCTGTTCGAAGCAATGTTTGTCAACGAATTGTCAATATGACAAATATTTCTTAAGTTGTTATATTTATGTAAAATAATTGTTTCGTTTGTTATTATTAGATAAAAATTTTTCAAATGTGTGCTTTTTAATGTGTTGTGAATGAAATTATTCCAATTCTTTGCCATTGAAAGGATATTTGTGTACGAGGATAATGCAGGTTAGAATTTCATAGTAAATAACAGTTATGTCATATTTATCAGTACATGATGTTATTAACAAAGTGATGTTTTTTTCAATACATTTTATATTGAATGTACTTATAAATCACAAGTAAGACATTAAAAATGTCCTGATTATTTATAACTCAATAACTTGTGTAATATGATTATGTATAATGTTTACTCTATTACTACATTTATACCATAATTAATTAAATCATGTTTCAGATGTTGAAACGTATTTTTATGAAACATTCAATTACTTTGAATGGATTATAGTTGTATAGAGAAAATGCTACGCATGTGTTTTGTTCTATACAGCAATAAATTTAAATTTTAAGGTTTTATGCTCAAGAATGAAAGAAAGAAAGAAAAAGAAAAATCCACATTTCTTTATTATTTTTCATATACCAAGATTGGTGAATAAAAGAATACTGAAATATAATACTCCTCTTAAAGAAAGAAACATGATGGTTAAATTTGAAGTATTTGTAGTGACTAAACATATTTTTTCAATGCTTAGTCATCATTAGTCATCAGTACAGTGATGACTTGTTTATCTGATATCTTCATTAACCTTGAACTTGAATCATCAATCTGTTCATCCTGATTTAAGGATAAAGGGTTTCCAAATAGTCAGGCTTAATATTTGTCAAAGCAACAATTGCATTGGACTTAACTTTGTTCAACCACCTATAAAAATCTTCTTAGTCGTTACTTGCGGAATACAGTGTTCCACGGTTGGCCGGAAGTGTATTTTGGACCAATACCTTCCAGCCAACCGAGGCCAGGCAAGTTGTGATCCCCTTCTTAAGCCATGCTTGTAAATATTGTGCTTGAGAAGGCGATGACAACTTGCCCTACTTCGATTGGCTGGAAGTTCTTGGTCCTGAGTGCTCTTCCAGCCAACCATGAAACACTGTAATAAAGTATAACATTAGGTACATTAAATAAAGTTCAGTTAACTAAAGTAATCTACATTATCTCTCTCAAGGAACCCAACGATTTAATACCATAATGTAGTTCTGGTACTAATAATATCTCTTTTAATGTTATTAAAGGCATTGTATTAGGATGATCGGAAAGTTCTGTCAATTTTTTTAGGGGGAAACAAGTCAGTTTTTTTTAAATGTTACTTCTATTGTGTAATGTTAAATGTAATGTCTACTATTACTGATGACTTCCCCCTATCTATCTAGCAATTTGTTTATCCATTCCATATAAGATGTCTATCTTTTACTGTTAAAACATTCTTCCAATTCCTTGTGACTTGTTCTTCTTTGTTGAATTTTTATTCTGACAAAACGTTTTGTAACAATGTAAACAGCTGGCAAGCAGGCCTTGTATGGTTAGGACTAACAAAAAAAATGTTAGAGGAAAAAGGTAAATGGTTCAAAGAGGACTACTATCATTTCCAGGACCATATTTTCCTCATAAATGTACAATGCATGTGCATTTTACAGTTGCTCCATTTCTTTAAATAGAAACCTATATTTGTTTTGCACAAATTAAATCCGTTTATCATTCTGTGTAAAAAAATATGAGGATAAAGTGGTCAAGAAATGATTAGTTCGTGAGATATTTTAAATAAATGTCTTCATTAAAAACACTCGAACTCTCCATAGAAATGTAAACATTTTGCTCAAAAAAAGAAAAAAGAAAAAAAAAAGAAAAATTTTATTTTTACTGCATAACAATAACCGAAAATCACCTCGATTCGGTTATGAAAACAATGAAAAGGTGATGTATTTTTTAATAAAGACTTTTTCGACCACTTTGCCCTAATACACCTTTACGCAGAATAACGAGAATATTTGGCTTATGTAAGAAAAAATACATTTCCATCTAAAAAAGGTGGTGGAACTGTAAAATACATATGCATCGTACATTTACGATAAATGTATGGTTCTGAAAATGTAGTCGCTTTGAACTATTCACATTTTGCCTGTAAAATTTTGTTCTAATTGCAATCAAGAAGGAGGTATGACTTCTTCCAGTTGCGTGGACCACCTTGTTTGGGGAATAATTTATTACGAAATTCTTAAGTAGAGAGGGTGAATGCTATTTCCAGTATACAATTTTGTCTTCAGAAATTACTCATACTTGAAAACCTAATAATAGTTCCATTTGTACTTAACTGACAGAATGTGGAATTATTAACATTCGCGGACGAGATCATCGCGGTGCGTGTGTTTTCTGGTGGAGAATATTGTGCATGCTGTGAACATTTCTTTGTGGATACTCGCGGACGGGACAATTGTGTGTGTGTTTGTGCGCGCGTTGCGTGATTTTTGAGGATAAAATCGTGTACATATTGGAAGTAGCATTCACCCTCTCTACTTGAGAATCCCGTTAGGAGCGTTTTGATATGCGTTTTGATTGTGGATTTTTGCAAGTAGGCAGGTTTAATGTCGTACAACATGACGTGTGTGCTTTTTCAAAAATTGTCGCAAGAACGTAGTGTCGTATCGCATGGTATCGTAGGTCATTGTTTCTGTTACATCCGTAAGTATGCGTTCTACAGGATGAATTTGTCTTGCGTTGACCTCCGCTGAACAGGCCCTGTCTGACATGTAATATGTAGGTCAAGTTGCCATGCGACAGGCGTCTTTCTTGATCTTCCGCTTATTTTGACTTGAAGAATCACCCCTTAAAATATTTACCACGAGTAATGAAACACCCTGCATAAGCAGAATTAGTCGAAGGAGAAAACAAGTAGCTGAGATTATCAATAAACCATGTTATAATATAACCATATATTTTATTATTTGTTTCTAAATTCAAAAAACATCATTCACAACGAGGACCTGAAAACGATGTTTCTATTATTCACCTTAATGTGTAAGAAAAAATTCGTTTATTACGCTGACTTCCTTTTTATAGGCGTTTTAAATCAACGTATAGATAAATGGAACCAAAACGAAAACGAACGATACACTAGTACTATCCCTTGTGATACTAACTCATTAAGCGAAAAATTAAGTGCATTACTATATAAGTCTCAAGAACAATGTTAAGCTAAGTCTATTTTTCGTTTATTTAAAGTTTAAATCATTGTAAATACTGTTATAAAGCTATAAGTAAACACTTACAGAAGAAAACAAAACAGTGGAAAGATGGCAGGCTTTCAAAATCAGGGCTCGATGGTTCAAGTCCGCATGGGCCGTAACGTTTTTCTCACTCTTTTTAATCAATACTGATTAAAGAACATATTTTTATTATTTCTATCTTACTTTATTTTTTAATAAAATTGGTTAAAAAACGTTTTTAAAGCCTAACAAGAAAAGTTAAATTTATTTTAAATAATTTGGATTTATTTACAATAATTAGGATGATACTTATTAGAAAATCATTCAAAACATAAAGTATTGCGACATTGAGCACATCCAATAAATGATGGAATAAATTTAATTTTTCTATTTAATTTTTCGTTATAAAAATATGTTTTTTTGTAATGCCAAATCGGTGTTCCGAGGGTCACGCACGCTCCCCTTGTTAGTCTTTGTTGTATCTGCCATGTCAGTTTCATCCCATAATACTAGCGGGTACCAATAAGAAAATCAATTAAGCAAAAGCTCAAAAATATAGCTTAGAGGTATTGCACAAAACAAAATGTAATTTTTCAAAAAAGGGCAGAAATGGGCAACTTTTTCTTATGGATTCTACAAGTCAGATATGTATTCTAGAAAATAAAAAAAATGTCTGCCGGGACTTGCTGGGAACACAACCAAAAGCTCAAAAGTATATAAGAATTTTCCTGCTTTCTTCACAGTTGTCCTAAAACCCGTTACAGTTCAACTTTATAAATATATTGCTCGGATTTGAATCTTCTACCGTTTCTCTTGGTAATGGCGCGGAAACGTTGTGTGTAAACCACTCTACACGTGTGAAATCTCTTCGTTGGGGAGACTAGGGAAGGGGCAAGGGGGTAGAACATTTAATTCGAACTTGTGAGGGAAGTCGTTGATTGAAGTCGAGGTACGCCAGTCGCGGTTCAACGCTGCTTGCAGATAGACTGTTCAGTACTTTTTAAGCATTGTGTTCGAAGTTATAGTATACGATATAGTTGTATTTATAATTAGTTTTCCTATGATTACTTTGATGTATCTTAATTAACTGAAAGTAGTAAATTATTCGTATAATTAATCATAAACATTTGTTTCGAATTGGAAATGACTACTTAATTCTATATTATTTCTATTATGAAGGCGAACTGCTACTCCATAATTTTTGACATTGCGATTTCAGTAAAATGTACGTGCTTATAAAGTCATTTAACACTATCTTTTATGTGGAAATTCAGTGGAAAAAATTATTAACTACTACGCTTAAGACTACTTAAGCCAGCAACTGTTTGCACTGTAAGTTTGAAGTGATCTTTTCTACTCGCATAGTATTTACTCATTCGTTATTATCTTGAGTTTGAGAAGTTAGAAATTGTATAATGCAAGAGAAAGTTCAGAAATACCCTACAGAGTTCGTAAAGAGTTCTTTATTTAATGTTTCACACTTTCTGAGTGTATTTAAATTCAAATTGATTTTCTGTTCAGACGATTGACACTTGTTAGAAAAGATAACAGAGCAAAATGATATCGGTGATGATGCCATTTATTTATCATAACATTTATCGGCTTTTTCATTGATAAATTTATTATTATTGAATATGAAATCCATAAAACCTTTATTCTTGCGCATATACCGCTTCCATCAATTTTAGAATGTGCGCATCGAAAATATACAGGATGCTCCCGCATGAGGAGAACACCTAAATGTGTCCTCTGTTTTTCATGATACGAGAAATACATAAAGCACAATTTGAATCGCCTCGAAGGAGGAATACCGTGGAAGGAAAATAATCTTGCGGTCATTTTTTCCGATTATTTCAAGATCAGCCGTATTTCTTTGTGGGGAAGCATATATTTTATAAACAGTAGCTGTCTATGCTATAAAATGCTCAAAATAACGTCCATCGACAGCGATACACTTTCTAAAGCGAACTATTACGGATTGTAATGCTTTTTCAATTGGTTTTGACGTGACAGCTAACATAATTCAGTACACTGAGCGTTTACCGATAGCAACCTACCACCCCAGAAGATATGATGAATCGCATAATCAGAGCTTGTGCTGTGGTATTCCTCTTCTGAAACCATTCAAATTGTGCTTTAAACATTTCCCGTATCATAAAAAACAAAGGAGATATTTAGGTGTTCTTCTTATGTTGGGTCACCCTGAATGTTACAGTTCTCATAATATTATAAATTTCATTAGTTATTGTATTTCTTTCATTTATGTACTTATATAGTATCTGTAGAATATAGTTACTATATTCTTTCTTTAAAAGAAAAAGAATCGTTTAGTATCTCCATAGATTTTCTTACTATTATTCAGTAGTGAGATCTGCCTTCGGCCACATATGGTATAAATATGGTAATTCCCAAGTGGTTTCATTAATATTACTACACATGCAGGGCGTATATTTGCATATTTAAGGAATGCAAAGTATTCAGTTATTTATAGAGGCTCATATAAAAATTTGACAACATCGTTGGAATAATTTAGAAACTTACGAATAAAGCATTGTACCTTAGTCCATTGGTATGCTTGATGCCATCTTTACCCCTCAATTAATTCGAACTAGTAGTAGTTGAGTTAAAAAAATATTTCCCGTCCCCTCGGAACATGCGGATGTGGTATCACAGTTTAATCGAGGTTTTTGAAGCCTTGACTTCATTAACCCTGTTAGTGCTACGAACACATGCATGAATTTCGCAAAATCAGTCATCCTCCACTGCAGACCATTATGTGTTTGGGTGCAACTGTTTATTATACAGCGTAAATCCATGTAAAAGGATGAATTATTACATCGACCAATCTTGTAAAAATGTGTATGTTCCATTATATATTTTATACTTTCGCAACATCGATATAATTTTCCAATTGACAACATACATGTTACAATATTTATTAATATTGTAAATGTCGCAATATTTATCATAACACTTAAAGTGTTAATTTTAGAACCCATGCTGATGAAATATTTCTTTTTAACTTTTTTAGTGTACTATGTCTGGCACAACCTTTTGTGAACACCCTGTACATGTTCGTTATACGAGTACTGTTCACGTCTTACTTGTCGTTTCAAAGAAGTAAATACTTATTAGTTTATCTTCGTTCGGTCTGAACCATTTCTAAGTTCGTAAATTCTTCTGTATTTGAATTTATACAACATTAATTTCCTATTTTGTTAACCACGCACTGCAATAGAAAACTTTCTACTGGATCAGGTTTAAACCCAGAAATTGTCAGTTACTATATCAAAGGTACTGTAGAGAATTTGAACCCATTACTTACAACACACAATTGTCATTGAAGAATAAATCGTTGATATGTGACGTTATTTTACCAGTTGTTTCATGTTTCTGCCCTTTAAGGAAGATGTAAACCGTACTTGGAGTGATGAAAAAAATATAAACAATGCTTATTTTAAGAAATGGTAAAAAACATTACAAGAATGTAATCTAACAGCGAAACTAAACATTATATGAACTAATAGGAAAAGGGCAAGTGGTATATATTAAGAGATCTGCTGTATTATATGGCTCTTTATAACCAATTAAAAAACTAGCACATTTTGTTGTATGTGCAAAAAGTAGAACAATTTGACATTGTTTACGATAAATGTAGTAACTAATGTTATCTTATATTAATTCAATTACATTATAGTCTCGTAAATGAATTCATTTATTTAACTCAATTTTAACTTCTGGACAAATTAACTCGAACGGTTCCAATGTAACGATTATTTGAACAATGCACCAGGGTTAAGGGGTGAAAACCGTCTGCAAAGTTTGACCACTCTCATGTTATTCTAGACAGTCTTACAGATATCAAAGAACTTTTCAGACGAAAGTTTCATTGTTTTTACATGACATAACATGGCGTGTGAATTGTATAACAAATTGTAACAAGTAAAGCAAGAAATGGTGCTTGCAAACTTTATTTTGAAATTATTAAGCGTTATAAGAATAAAAAATTAAGCTATTTTTAAGCGGAATGCTATTGTATACATGTACCTGTGTACATTCCTATGCTCATACACAGAATCTTAAGTAAAGGATCCCCGTCTTTGGAAAACATATAGTACTGGCAAAAAAGATATAAAAAAATGTCTAATTGACATGGGTCCTAAAATTAACACTTTAAGTGTTATGGTTACTTAAAAGCGTTTCATGTATTACCATGGTCCGTGCATAGAACACTAGTCGGCGTTCAGGTAGTACATACACTACTGGACAGAAGGATTGGCACAGTACACAATTCCGCTTACAAATATTCATAACTGTTAAACAAATTGCTTATATTATTCTTTTTGTATGGATCCTTATTTACAATATTTTAATCGTCTGCATACAAAAATAAAACTATATTAATAAAATAGGGAACACAGAACTAATAAAAATGTGTTTTACTATCAACTTATGCCTAGACAAAAGTATTGGCACACACTTGAAAATTTTTCTTTATATATGTATCGTTTCACGGTAATATTGTTGTTCATTTGTTAAAACAAAAGAAGGATGTCCCGATAGCCGTTTCAGTTAATCCGGTGCCTGTTCTGAAGCTGATTTAGTAATTTCCAAGATACATTAAAAATGACAAGAAAAGCAAAAGAAACTACACCCGAAGAAAAAAAAATTATCTTGAACTTGTATAAATAAGATAAATCGTGTGCAGAAGTTGGAAAACTTGTACAAAGAAGCCTTTGTACGATTCGTAGTATTGTATGGAGGTTTTCGGACATATCAAATACTCATAATCATTCCCGAAGTGGTCGGCGGCCTACATTATCAGAAAGGGAAAAGCGAAAAATAATACTACTCAACAAATTTTGACTTTTTTTCGGACTTCAAATATTGTCTATTAAATATTCTACGATGAAATAATCTATAAAATATTTTATGTTGCTTGACAAGGTCGTCTCAATATCAGCAAAAAGATGAACGTATAAAAATTATAGGTTTGTGTATAAAAAACTGAAAACGACTTTGAAAACTTCGAAAAAGAACGACTAAGAAAAAATGTAATATGTATATAATCGGCCCAGTAACAATAGAATAATTTAAAGCGGTCACGTCAGGCGGTTCATCCTGTACGCATTAATTTTGAATTAATTATAAAATAAAGTAAAGTTTATTGGACATATATTTATACATAAGGGTGGACCACGAAGCGTGATCAGCATAGATTATTCTACTGTTAGCGGTTCGATCGGAAGTTTTTTTTAGCTAAAATAACATGGTTCAAGGAGAGCTTTAAGATCATTGTACCAAATTTTTTGTCAACCCTTTTTTTTCAGAGTTATCAAGGTCACCTTCAGTTTTTTATAGGTAAACCTACAATTTTTTTTCACCCATCTTTTAGGAGATACTGAAACGAATTCGGCAAGCATCATAACAAATATTTTTTTCTGAATCTAAAAAGACTGAAGAAAACTCCTAGTTGGAAGAATTTTGCAAGCCACATTGTTGTACACTTTCCAGAGCTGCTGATAGATTAGTATTAGTCGTTATTGACTTGATCATTCGCGTACTTTTTGTAAACATTTCGTTCTGTACCTTGGAACACATTTCAATTGTAGATGCATGCTTAACCATCAATGCAGACGTCATAGAAAGAACTAAGCAGTCATTTCTTAACCGTTTACGCGAGTGTATTGCTGCTAGTGGACACCATTTTGAGCATCGATTCAATTAAGGCAAATGGTATTTTTTTAACGTTTCTTTGGTTTAGATGAAGAAGAAATACTTTTTCATGGTGCTTGCCGAATTCGTCTAAGTATCTCCTAAATGATGGGTGTAAAGAAATTGTAGGTTTACCTATAAAAAACTGAAGGTGACCTTGATAACTCAAGAACAAAAAACTTGGCACAATCATCTTAAAGCTCTCCTTGAACCATGTTATTTTAGTTAAAATAACTTCCGATCGAACCTCTAACAGCAGAATAATCTAAGTTGATCACGCTTCGTGATCCACCCTGTATATGTTAACGCTAATGTTCGAAAGTCGTTAAACTTAACATTTCCTAGTTATTGTTAACACTAACTGAATCAAGCCGTTAAAGTACGAATAAAGTATTATTTTCACTCCAACCCGACCCAATTCAACCATGTATTCTCTCTTTTTTATAGTAAAAGTATTTTTTATAATAATAAATAAGATCTGACTTGTTAAAATGACAACATAAAAGGTATGTACTCTGTAGGTAATTTTTATGTTTGAAATGAAACTGAAACTTTATCTAACAATTTTTAGTTAATGTGTACATTAACTAGTTGGTTGGAACATTATCGAATTAAAGTAATGAATGCATTTTAATTTTTCAACTCTAACGGGAAGGTCCAGTTAATGTTGACAATAACTATCGAATGCTAGCGTTAACGATAATTCGCACATTAGCGTTAACATATGCATAAGAAGCTTTCACGCATAGAAACTTCTACCGCCTATGTCACATTCGCGTAACACGCATACCAGAATTAAAGGAACTCGAAAATTAAATGAAGAATCATTGTTTGAAATAACAAATGTATGGAATTTCAGATTTTATTTCCTACCACAAATTGCGCTGGCCTGTAAAGCCGGTCTCAATCGATACAGTAGGATGTGATACGAAAATGATAAGGGGGTTCTAGCATCCCCGATCCGTGTAACACAAAAGTACATTGGATGAATGATTTATTCTATATCTCGTCTGTGGTTATATCTCCACTGTAATTTATTATCTGCTGCAATGTAATTTTCTTTCGATGTATAATTTACTGTAATTTCTCTAATTTTTCATAATCGACCCGTATAAATCCCTATAGTCATAATATTTTAAAATTTGTATAAGTGTGTAGATTTGCTTTTGATGTAAGTGTCTTGATTATTCCCTCTATGGCGTCACATGACCCCTTTCCTCATGGTAGTTTTAAACAGTTCAAAATTCGTAATACGTTTATGTCAATTCACGTTCTTCTACTTCATACAGCGACTGTTTGTATGTACGAATGAAGACGATAATCTTAAGTATTTACTAATTCTTAAATATGCTTATTTATACATTATTAATATCATTAATGAATATGTTACTAATACTCTTCATGACGTTGCCAGTGTAACAATTCGTAGCGAAATCTTTTAAGTCGTGTACCTGTTGAATATTTATATCCGACTTCCACAAGTGGAGGTTCCTATATAGAAACTGTGATATTGTCACACGTTTGATGTACACGTCGAAATAAGGGTTTCGCACAAAGTCTAACAAATAAAATTAGTTTGTAGTAGAGCTACATTTACATGTTGTATATCGTCAGATATTTATACCTATTAGTCAAAAGTAATTTATGTTTCGATATCTTTAAGGTGTCACTTATTTTCTTAACCACTTTTTGTAGAGATCAACGGAACAGCTCACTCGGAGCAGTACGGCGGGGATATTAGAAGAAAATCTGGTTAACACGGACGGAATTACAACACAAACCGTCTCTGAAAAAATCATGAGTATCTGTACAAATACCATACGTTGGGTACTACTTTTGGATATTTTACTTGCCTTATCAGGTTTGAATTTCTGTTCTTTTTCTTCCTTTATGTTATATTTTTTATTTATGGTTTCCTGTTTTACTCTTCTATTTTCTTTGGAAATTATTATTTTAAAAATAACGCGTTTCTTATGAAGAGATACAGGATTATCCTGTTAAGTAACTAAAAATAAGAAAAAATGCAAAGAAAAATGTAGCATGTTTTTATGAGCTCTGTTCTCTTGCATCATGATTTTTTAAAAAGTCGCTGATACACTCGTAGAGTATGTACAGCTGTATTTATTTTGGATATAAATTTTTTGAGATCATCGAAAATTCAATACTTCAAGAGTTGTTTTTATTATTATTTATAATATATACAACTTTTATATTTGAACGTTACATCTTCAGTCAGTAAACGCCCTCCTTCAATTAAAAGTCTGTATTCACACTTTCTACTAACGATGTGAGAGTTTGTGTATTCAACTGTAAGTAAAATATTGAGTTTTTGATAACTTCACTGTACTTTTTGCACATAGCATAATCCAAGAAATAAATTTATATCAAGAAAACTTTGTAATTCAATTTAAAGAAGAGCTTTCCCGTATCTTCGTACGTACAAAGTGACCCATTATAGTCAATAAATGGATATATTTCTACTATTTAATATAATACGAGAAAATGTCGCTTATGAAAGTTATATATCTTCGAGAGAGACATAATGTGGCGTTAATAGTTTTATCTATGGACGTGTACTAAAGATATTAAACTCGCCTCCATTTTTTTTCTTAAATGGAGTCGCACATTCTTTATGCCTTAATCGATACAGCTCTTTATTCTGAATAAAAAAGTATGATGCTACTTGTGTTGTAAAACTGTTAGTCCGGAAGATATTTTAATTTCAATGTTGCCATTTTTCATATTTCTAATACTTGTCAGCATTAGACAGGCTGTTCCAAAAGTGATGCACACCGTGGAATCTACAAATTCCCTAAGCCAAAATAAATAAAATATGCCCTTCATTTTGCAATTAAAAGCCTTTTCTTCGAGATACAAGCAATTAAAAACGGAGGCCTGACTTCCGAGCGCACTATTCAAAACCCTTGCGCCTGAGTGAATAGCTAATCATGCATCTTTAAGCTCGATCCACATTATCGATCCGGTCACAGTCTGGTCACGCTTTGCTCTCAGCGCGATCACATCCCCACTCTCGAAATCCTCGAAGATCAGTTTCTTTTCCATCTACATACTATCGAGTTCGTAATCATGTTTCCCAAATAATGGCAGTATTTTCGGACGACGAATTGATTGTAATTACTGTCGCGTTGGACGTAGAAGATAAAGAAAGTGAAAATTGCCAAAGAAGAAAAAAAAACAATAGATCAATGTGAATTCGTCCCAGTTTGATGAACAGGAAAACTGAAGGGGAACATTTCACATTATATTATGAGGAGAAATTCGTGAGGACATTTCTCAGATACCTTGGAAATGGAAAGTTTCGAAGTATCTAACCAACGTTAGAAAGATCGCGGATTGACTGGCGGTGAATCAAGAAACGTGCTCACACTATCGGTTCAGTTCCGGACAGGTTCGATGTCATTCCAGCAAAATATTCTTTGCAAGAAATATAGCCGGAGCTTGATCGAACTGAGACTGGAGCGTTACTCGTAGTGTGAACGCATACTTACAATCGAAACAGTGGGGTAATATTTGATCGAATCGATAGTGTGGATCGAGTCTTACATCCACACTCACGCAGAAGAACCCTTGTAGACACATCACAGAGACCTGCGTTTTTTGACTTTTTTTTGATAATACAACGCATACTTTCACTCAATTTAATAATATGAAGCAGTTCTTTTTATCTATTTTAACAATACAATGCATTTTGGCACTTGTTTTGTTAATACATCACACATTTAAGTTCTAAACTAAGTGCTTATTAATTTTATCCTCCTAACATTTTCATCTACAAGCACCATAACAATCTTTTTGTTTTATGCAATTTCATATAAGAATTATGCTTAACACACCAATGAACTGTAGTTTTGGCTCAAAATACACACAGAGTAGATATTACTTTTTGATCTGTTAAAATCTCATGCTTTAAACTTAGAATTCACAAATAATTACTGATCACGATCACACAAAACAAATTTTATTTTATTCACAATTTCAATCAAATTTTAATTTTAATCCTTATGCAAGTAAAAATTCGCACGAAACTGTTTCTGAACACTGTTCGTTTCGTTTTCACTGTCGAAAGATTACTGCCCTTTCTATGTTGTTTAAATAGTTTCGTAGTGCATATCCGTCTTTGCAACTACGGTTACTATTGTTTGCAGAACACCATTCAAATCTGACTTTCCAATATATCTGTTATTCTTTAGATTTCTTCTTTCTACTTTCTGAAGAATTTTCTGTTCATTGTCTGTCATACTGTTAAATGGTAACTCTAAGAAACAGACGTGCTTTGCTAACCTTGGCCGTTACCCTGTCATACAGACAGGATGTTTCACTATACGTCTTAAAAGCCGATATCTACGAACCTATTAATTGTACTGACATGATTTTTATCAAATGTTACTGTATGAAGAGGCCTTTTATACTCTGTGAATAAAAAATTGAGCTCCATTCCAAGTGTAGGAAACGGAGGGTCACTTCAGTTTTTTAAGCGGAATGCGGGGTAAATTTTTATATTTTCACACAGGTCTTACTGAACTGAATAAATTTTGCTTGAAATGTTTTTTAAAATTTTGCAGGGATCAAAAGTTATAATGGTTTGAATTGGTTGTACTAGAATTCTAATTTTCGTACGTAAATATGTGTACATATCACATTTGTCGACCTTAGCTATGTGTTAATATTCTTGATAATGTTTTTCATTCCTGATTTTGGTTTTTGAAAGCCTTAATAATTTTGTTTAGTTTAATAAATATTCAAAATGGACTCCATTTAATTTCAAGCATTTTTCCATGCGTTTAAGAAAATAATACAGCACTATTGTAACCATGTCAGGCGTTGCCGCCGCACAAACATTGTCTTTTCTCGACTATCGCTGTAACTTTTTTTGTTTTAATATTTTTCTTTAAAAACAGATTGATCAAGAATGTCACCGCATAGCTACGGTCGACAAATGTGATATGTACAAATGTTTACGTACCAAAATTAGAATCCTAGTAAAGATAGCTCAAACCGTTATAACTTTTGACACGTACAAAATTTTGAAAAACGTTTCAGGCAAGTGTTACTCGGTTTAGTAAGTATTATGTGAAAATATAAAAATGTATCTCGCATTTCATTAAAAAAATTGGAGTTACCCTCCGTTTCCCACCCTTGAAGTGGAGCTGGATTTTTTTTGTTCACATAGTGTAAAAGACCTCTTATTACGATGACATTTGAAAAAAAAAATCATCTCAACACCTTCAATAAGTTCGTGGATATCGGCTTGTAACACGTATAGTGAAACAGCCTGTATATGTAGGTCTTTCGTAGCTAAAGAGTTAAACACACACATGCACAGAAATGCAAAACATGTATGAAATATTCCACGTCGAAACGGACAATATTTGTCAGCATAATCACAATTTCTTTCGAATTAGCAGCATTTATTAGTAATCTTGCGAAATTGGCGCATATAAAGTTTTAAGTTTTTAATTTGGAAAGATTTTCCAAAATATTAAATGTGAAGTTTTGCTGGATTTGCTCAACCGACATGATAGCATTTTGCACTCTATTCGGTGTTTGCGCTATAATGTCTGTCATTTTTTTAACACTGACAGTGTAGTAAAAAATTGTTTCACTGATCCTCGTGTGGAATAAGGATACTTAATTGAGTTATCAAAACTTACAATCGATTTTACAATGTGAAGGCAACCGTAATTTTTGTTAATAAAATGTTGTAGTATTTTGAATATGCTGCGAAAGTGACCGTAACGATGAATTCAACGATATAGTATGAGTCACTTAACTCGACCACTTTAAATTACTCGTAAACTGTTTGTTGCTTTTATGTGGGCACCCGGGTACAAATGTACCCACTTAGGACTTTGGTCGAAAAATTTGTACAGTTGCCGTTGAAATTTCAACAAATCCTTTCAGATCCTCAATCGTGGAATCTTTTTACGTCGATTTATCTTTGCTAGTAGGGAAATCGATTGAAAAATTTTTAAATATAGAGCCTCAAAACTTGCGTATACTGTCATTTGCACTTGGGGTACATGTCTATCCACATGAAAAGCTCTAGGTTTATGGATAATAAAAAACGTGAAGGTATGGGTTTTAAGTGAATTACAAAGAGCATAATGTTTTTATTTATTAAATTAATTTATTAATTTAAGCTAATGAACAATTTTTACATTTTATAATTATATCTGAATGCACAGTGCAAACTGACCGCTTACAATTTCTCAGGAATTTTACGTTTTCCATTCTTCGTCGCTATTACCGGTTAATCCTTTTTCTTCTAAAAATTCTAGTTCTCCTAGTAATGTTTCTAAATATACATATATCTTTTTCTGTCGCAGACAATTTATAAAATAATCGCGTTAATTTATTACATTAGTATACTGTGTCAAATAACTTTCAAAATGTAAATATTGTACTTACCTCGAACATTTTTTTGCTGTTAATTCTTCCGTAGTTGTAGGTCGTTTATGTTGATTCTTGTTCGCTGAATAACGAATAGCTGATCAGTCTCCAAAAAAGTGTTTTGCACAAAGACTTGTATCAACACGATCAAGAGCACAGTTTCCCACAATTTACACACTGATAAGGCAGGATACACGAAAAGATGCGACTCTGACTGTTGTTTCCGCTCTCTTCTTTCTCGCGGGCAAGTGCATTTCGCGCTATCTTTCTCATCTGTAACTTTCTGACTTCATGAGTTTGGCGTGGAAATTTCCTGTGTATCACGTGTGATTGCATGAAGCTAGGGAAGTTGTGTCCTTGATTGGACAAGTAAAGGTGACCCGGCAGTAGCTAATATATTTGCAGGAGGTGAGGCAGAGAGATATTTATCAAGGCAGTTGATTCATTATGAATGTCAACAAATACAAGGTGTCTGAGCTTATCTGTTATAAGCCGATACGTATTTCCCAATTTATTGAAGATACCAAAAATGTTTTATATGGAAGTTGCATTGTACGAAGGGTCACATTTTTTGGCGAAGAATTTTTTTTACACAGGTGTGAAGGTCAAGTTCGTTTTTTTAACACGTTCCCTGCCACGTAACTACCAACGCTTATGAAATTTTGAGTAACATTCACGTTAAAGTGATAGTAGAAATAGAAAGTGTAATATCAAATAGATAAATATCTGTACAATCAACCACGTATATTAACTAATAGCCATTTTCGCGTGTCTGTCTAGCTACGGAATTTTCTACTGGGGCAGGGAACGTGTTAAATGGAACTATGTATTCTTGTTCAGATCAAATGATAGTACTTTTCAAGACGAATTCAGCGACCTTTAACCCGTTAGCTGTGTATGACGAGTATACTCGTCATATAGAAATGGGAATATTTTATGTTACGACGAGTATACTCGTCATGCGAAAAAAGTAATTACCATTTGCTATTTCAATTAAAATTTTAATGAAAACTAAAACATATTCGTAAATTTGAGATATTTTAGAATATTTTGAGATAAGAACGAAGTAAGAAAAAGAAAACAACAAATTTTTTCCATGTATTTGACTTTTCGTTTTTTTTTAATAATAAATGTTTAAGTTTTATCAGTAATATCAATGAATTTGAGCAATAAATTATTCATTTTTCAAAAAAAACCAACTGCCATTTCGTTGTAATTTAATTCAATTTTACAGCAGCTGCATGTAGTCTGTGTTTGACAAGTATACTCGTCATCTCTTCATTTTTGCTACACAACGTAAGTACACGTTTTTAAAATAGGGCTACACAGCTAACAGGTCAATGCATACACCCGACTTTAACTGGTTTTCGAGATATTGCGCTTACAAATCTACTGATTTTCATCGGAAGAAATCTAGCCGAATAGGAAATACCAGTGGTCGTCTTTTGTAAGCGTCTAAAGTGCCACGTGTTGGTTAGACATTACCTCTTGAAACAAATACGGAGGGTCTGAACATAAATCTTGTCATTGAATGAAGTACGCGTGACACATAGTTAAGAATTCACAAAATGATAATAAAAAAATGAAAATATTGAACCACTCTTTTTTTTCTCACACTAAGTTTCATTCAGATTAGATTGTCATGCAGTCATACGTATTCAGAATATTTTCATTGTAACGTACCGAACATTCTGCACATTTGTACGCTATACCTTTTCCGTTAGTTCCTATTACGCAGTTTAAATAATTTATAAAAAAATAAAACTGATCGAATCGAACTAATTGTGTGTTCATATGCTTCGGAGGTATGTTTGAAGAAATATACACTAGTAACAAGACCATCAGCGCTATGAGAGTTGACTGGTAAACCACGAGCTATGTAATGCGATACTGCATGTAATATCTGTCTAGTCAGAATTTTTATGACCGTTTCGCATTAAATAACACAGTACTTGAGCGTGGGGTGAAACGTCAATGAACTAGAGTAAACTAAATTTAAAGAATAGAAACTTCAAATAAATTTTATTTTTATGTTTGTTGCTGTATGGAAAATGAAACAAAAAGATGTAGCATGGTCGGTATTAAATAATAAATAAGAGGATGAATACAGTTCTAATAAGGGAAGTTTCCCAGATGTTGCATTAGTTTTACAAAAATAATCTCCTAATAACTGAAATGAATATCATTCGTTTGAAAAATTTGATATCGGCCAGAAAAATGGCGTCAAAGTCCGCCATGAGTACCTCTGAAAATTGTATGAATGACTTTCTTTCCGTAATTTTTTTAACTTTTTAACTTTTTTTTTTAGATGTGTGCAAATAAAATAATTGGAATAAAAAACATATGGGTTTCGATTCCGATGGTGGGGATAAAAAATTTTGTTTGGAAAACGCGGTGACCACCGGCATTGAGCACTACTTCCCACGCTGCATGTTTTGCTAAACTATTTCGTTTTTGTATTGAAAACAAAACATGGTTTGTACCTATTTTTTATGCTTCTCGAAGGAAAAAGGACTGCTTTATCGCACGGTGTAGTTAGATATCCTCGTAGACCCTCAGTATTTAAAATATGATATGAAACATATCATTTTATTCGAGAGAGTGTATAGAAAGATTTCGCGTAAAAAGTAACTGAGTACCTACTACAGTTAAAGCTCAAAATCACCTTGGAACTTGCAAATTTGCTTTTGGTGATGGAAACAGACGGTTTGTAGATTTATATATATATTCAGCGCACGAAAATCTATAAAAGTTGCCTGTTGAATGGAACAGGTCGAACAAAACGTTAAAATTTGTTAACACGTTGAACGCCTTGGCAGTCACCGGTGACTGACACCTCAAATTTCATTTAATGAAATAATTATTGATTGTCGGAGAATTCTGAGCAAACTTCATACTGAAACAATAGTCTAGGAACAGAAGAACACAACTGAGTACTCAAATCTTTTTTTCTTTACGATTTATATAAAAAACGGTAAATTATATCGTGTCTGATTAGGTATGGCCGTTTTCACTGTGGCAGTCAACGTGTAAAACAGTCTTATTACTCCAAAAGCATGCAAGCGTCTGTATTGTTCACATTAAGTTGGAAGTGTACGTAACAATGCAAGCAGTGTTTCCTAAGTATGGTTATAGTAACTGTAACTGCACGAATGGTAGAGAAGTATGTACATATATTTAAAAAAAATGTTACAAGGAGTCTGCATGTTTGGATGTTTTTCAAATTCATCATGCATTACTCGAAAGTTTATATGTTACTGTTACAATAAACGTACGTTGAAAATCATAGTACATAATTTTGATTTTTTCCAAGTATCGTTCATTCGATTTGAATATGTTCGAATCTTTTTATGATTCACTGTATACTATCTTCAAAGTCAGAAGCTGAAGTGAGAAGCTAAGTACATGTGTTTATTTTCAAACGCGGATAGGTCAGTGTGTTCGCTGCGCCAATTTATCTTACCTGTATTTTTCGACTGCGCACAACACATTTTAAATAGTTCGCGTACCCTAGAAATCTTTGGTCTCTCTCTCTCTCTCTCTCAAAAACGACGCTTTTTATGTTGAAACAGAATGTTATACCTGTTGAAGGCACCCTAACGCTTAACACGAATAGTAAATACACATAAAAGAATGTGCTGCAATTTTTAAATATATATTCGTTTTCTTAATAATTGTCACGTTAGAGATGTTAAAAAACTCTTACCTTTACTTATAGAAAACAAGCATGTTAAAGAATAATATAACAAGGCACATTCTTTACCGGTCAATTATTATTTTGTGTCGTATGGCACCCTTGAAAACAATTTTTAATATGTAAAATGAATTTTAAAAAGCTGGATATACGTACTTTACTGTCTCTTGTTATCTTATTAAATAATTCGTACGCAGTTATAAGTATATTGTTCTTTTAATATGTTAACTATACTTAATTCGTACTTCAATTACAGCAGTAGTACGATTGATTGCAACGATAGACGTTCTTTGCAAACTTGTGTTTACTTATCTTCTATGCTTACGTATTTGCGTAATCTCTACATATCGTCCGTGATATGAGAAATTCTTCATTTTGCACAATACCGCGTTCTTTGCTGATAAGATGTAAAGTATACTATAATTTCAGGTTCTAAAACCACGAAGTAGTCCTTGTTATTTTTATTTGTCTATCTTATATTAACTATTGGTGTTATATTTATTGTAATGTATAAATTTTTAGAAAATTATGGTAAAAATAGTATGTGGTTATGTATTCTGAAGAATTATTCTAACGTACATAAACAGCAGCTTTGCATTAATTTAAAAATGGGGATTGTTTTCAGATCTATATTTTGAGTAAAAAAGTTATTGAGAAATAAGGATAAAATCATGTTTCAACGATGAACGTTGATATGTAAAACATTCAATTTAATAAAAATGAAATAAAGACCAGTTTACAGTATATTTGTAAATACATGCATTAAATAAATCGATGTGCAATTTAGGAAAAATTTACAAAAAACCTAGAAGAAATAAGAACTTTAATATTTTTTTTTAGTACTGCAGATATAATTTATTACATATATCTACTGTATCCTAATTGAGTACTTGTAAATACTATTTAATAGTATATATTACTTATTTGAATAAACATGGTACTACATGGATGATGTCAAACAGTACTTTTCTATGCAGTATTCTAAAATTATAAAATATATAAACGTACACTAGTATTATACTTGATAAATGATTAATGTTAGTTCATGCGTATTTTTATATTTATATATAGGAATTATAATTATTTTCATTTGAAGTTCTTATTTTTACAATAGAAAATTGTCTCTTTTTCGGTGATATAAGGGTGATTCACGCAACTGTAACAAGCCATATCTTTTTTTTTTGGTTCAAGTTAGAAAAAAATGTTACAGGAAAAAGATGAATAGTTCAACTATTATAAGTATAATACTTTTTTACGTAGAATGATGGGGGTATACTACATGCAAAAAAGGGAAGGTTTCTATTTAAAAAAATAGCGCAACTGCAAAATGCACGTGCATTATTGCACCTGCGAAGAAAATATGAATGTAAATATGTAGCTCACCTTGAACCATTCATCTTTTTCTTCGAACATTTTTTTCTAACTTCACCTAAAAAGAAGATACGGCTTGTTACGGTTGTGTGAATCATCCTGTATGTATCAAGCAATCAACACCTGCTCAACTGAGGTATCTACGCATGCGTTATCGTCAAGTGTTTGATATACTTTCGTGTAATAAGGCCTCAGTACTATTTGTCACTTTTCCTTGTGTGCTATATAAATATAGATTACATACGTTTTCTACGCTTTAGTGCAGTCTTTATCTTTGCCTTATCACTTTTGTTTCCGTATTTTACTCAATATTTTGCACGTATACACGTGCAAAGCTTGCACCAAATGAACAAGAGGTCCATAAATGAAGGATTTGCGATGCACAAGAAAATTTGCAATGTAGTAAAACAATGTAACATGTACAATTTTTGTAAGTATTAAAAAAGTATTAAGTATTTATCAGTATAAATCAATTAGATAACAAAATACAGTGGGTGGAAAAAGTAATTCTTCAACTATTATATTCAACAGAAACTTTATACAGGGAATTTCCGAAATCGTAGTACAACGGGAAATAATGTGATTCCTCATGTAAACGTAAGTCGAAAATATAGTTTTCATATTTGGCTCCGTTTTAGACAAAACCGAGTTTGAATATTTACTTAATTGTGTAATTTGTAATTTGTAAAGTATAATTTAACTACCGGCAATCTGCTTAGTTCACCAAATCTGGCTAGTCACCGGTACTTCTTTTCTGTTTATAAACAATATCAGTTATTATTAATGGTTTAATTTTGAATAATGCAATTACTTTCAATAATTTATTTATGTCAATTATTTACAAATTGCTGAAAATGTCGTTCTTGATGTTGCAGACAGATTCTTGTGCGGCGGATTAAAGAAGTGCGAACTGATGATAATGTGTTTAAATTCATCACCTTTTCGTACTCCTGCATGATATTATTTTGTTTTGAAGACGATTTCAATTACCATCAGAATAAACTATTTCTTTAATGTGATTCCACAAATAAAAATCTAATGGTTTGAGGTATGCTGATCTTGGGAGACAAGCAACTGTTCCGCCTCAGTCGATCTGACAGTTGTACCGCTGGTTTAATACATTTTTTACATTTCTGGTAAAATGTTGTAGTGTTCCATCGTTCTGGAGCAATTTGTAAATAATTGAAATAAATAAGTTATTGAAAGTAATTGGATTATGTAAAAATATACCAAATCTAGAAAGTAGTGGTGACCAGCCAGATTGCGGCTAGTTAAATGCGCGCGTACTTAACGAATATTCAAACTCGATCTTCTCGGAAACGGAGCCCCATGCAAACAAAAATGTATTCTATATTTTCGACTTATTATTACATGAAAAATCATCTTCTTGCCTGTTGTACCACAATTTCGGAAATATCCGTATATTGTTATCTAGTAGGTATTCAACTTTCATGAAACAAACAATTTGTTCATGTTCTTTGAAGTCTCTGGTATAAATACGTTTTTAAAAAAGCCAAAATATTTGCAGCGTTAGTGAAGATCTGAATGAGAATTAAACAAAATTACAAAAATCGACGCATAACAAGTATATGTATAATTCATTTGCAGTGAAGTGTATTCGTATATTTAAAACTCTGAACATAAAAATGACTGAATATTTGATTAATACTTTGTACAATTCCCTGAAAATTGTATAATTGCCACTAGCTTTATTTTTTTAATGAAACAAGTAATATAGATGTCATAGTAAATGTAATGCTAATCTATTCTAACTCAAGAACAATGTTTTAATCATAATTTTTATGTTTCAATTTTCGATTATGCCACGCTATTCAACGACTATCCATGTGCACATGATTTATAATTTTAATGCAATTCTGTGAATTAGTATTCCTTTGCGAGTATGACAAAGAAACTCTTCCGCATTCGTTCCAGTACGTCTCTTTTGTAATGGAGCAAGGCGATTAATCCGAATTTCTTAAGAATTATTTACAAGTGAATAATCAGCTTTTACGTACAGGGTGTCCCAGAAAATCATAGCGTTTTCATTATTTCCAAAGTTACAGTAGTGACAGCAGAATTCGTTACACAAAAGTTGGATTATACTAGGTGTTTTACTACAGGTGGTAAATATTTTGTGGGATAATTCAACAGGTCAAAATTTTTAGTTATCGATGTTTAACAAAATCCATTCTGGAGCGCCTGTAGCACGGCAACCCGGCGTGCGTGACGATGCTTAGTGACAGTGCATCCAGGCGTCGGACGCACGGCAGATTTACTATATAGAACGCATTCTCACAAACGAGGTATGGAATAGACCAATCACCTTATGGGGCTTTGTGTCACACGATCTATAATACCGACCAAAAATCACTAGTTTTTTAGCGCCCTCTACGATTTAGAACAGTGATTTTAGGAACTATATCGGGCAAAAGGTTAAAGGTTGGTTAGATAGTAAATGTGGAACATGAGCATCACATTAAAGGTCAGTGAATTCGTCTTGAAATACGCTATCAAATGATCTAAACAAAAATACATAGTTCCATTTAAAAAAATGAACTTGACCTTCATATCTCTTAAAATAGTAATGTAAAATATAATTCGCATTCGCCAAAAGATGTGCTCCCTCATACCACGCAACTTTCATATAAAACATTTTTTCTATCTTCAATAAGTTAGGAAATATGGGCTTGTAACAGATAACCTGGGACACCTTGTATACAGCCAGTCCTAGAGGTATTCGCACCTTCGCAATTATTGAATGTAAATGATTAATATTCTTTAATAATATATATTTTGAAATGTTTATCAATAAGAATATATTATAGCATAATAATTAATCTTCGATTAATATATTCAGACAGTGTTACCAGTTTCTTTATCTTCTTCATTCAATGCAACAACAATTATAATTAATTCGTCATCCGAAAATACTGCCATCGTTTGGGAAAAATGATTACGAACTCGATAGTAGGAAGGTAAAAAATACGAGCCGCTCACGGTCTGGTCCACTCTCGAAATCTTCGAAGATCAGTTTATTTTCCACCTTTATTCTATCGAGTTTGTAATCATTTTTCCCAAACAATGGCAGTATTTTCGGATGACCAATTGATTATAATTGCTGTCGCATTGGACGAAGTAGATAATGAAAGTGAAAAGTGCCACAGAAGAAAAAAAACAACAGATCAATGTGGATTCATCCCAGTTTGATGAACAGGAAAACTGAAGGAGAATATTTCACATCATATTCCCATTTAGTGGATGATGAGGACAAATTCGTATCTAACAACACTAGAAAGATTGTGGATTGGCTGGCGGTGGATCGAGAAGCGTGTTCACACTATCGGTCCAGTTCCGGACAAGTTCGATCACGCTCCGGTAAAATATTCTTTCCAAGGAACGTTGCCGAAGCGTGATCGGACCGAGACCGGAGCGTTACTGGTACTGTGAACACGTACAATCGAAACAGTGGAATAATATTTGATCGGACCGTGACCTGACCGATAGTGCGGATCAAGCCATAATGTAAAAGTTATTAAAATATCTGCCTTTTTTGTAAATCCTATCCCTCTTTTTAACAAACTTCACCAAAATGTTCGTAACGTATATTTTAAGGAACCAGAAGTTACATACCTGTCAGAATCACGCTATAAGGCGGGATGATAAAATTAACACTATTTCTACCGCGGTTTTATGTATACCTATTTCGACCAAAAGGTGTCTTTTGACACCTTTGCATTTGGATGCAAGTAACTGTGGAAATAATAGTTAAAAAAAGTATTTTCTTAAAGAAAAAGGATACCGCTGAATTAATTTAACAATCATTATAGGAAAAGTCAAAAAGTCAATTGAGGAAAAATGATTATCTTAGAAAATAATTTTGAGTTAAAATTTTAAAAGGTGTCTTTTGACACCTTTGGTAGAAATAGTGTTGAGAAACGCGTTCCTGGACGGTTCTGGGGTAAGTGCCGAGCTGTCACTCTCGGTCCTCTTACCAGAAGGATAAGAAATTCCCTTCTCCACTTTGTGGCCAGATCCTTCTAGAACTCTCTTATCTTTCTGTCGGGCTCTTTGCTGACTACCCGAAACCATAACATCCGTGACTCTGAGAATTCGTCGCGTATCTAAAGTGTCGGCTCCTCAAGCCATCACTGAACCTATGTCCGTTGACAGATACATGGTTCCGGCTATCGGTAACGAGAAGACTCTTAGAAAATAGACCGAGACCGCTGTCTCGATCCTGACACGTGTGTCGATCCTAACACGTACGTCACCACAAAAAGGGGTTGACGCTAACATACCAGATTACTATTAAGATCTACCTTATATTTATAATAATTCGTTGGTATAAAAAGAAAACACATTTTCGCTACTTATTAGCACAGCTATTAATTATTACAAAAGCTATAAATTTTATGTAATGACTCTTGTGTGGGATTCTTATTGTTACTACATTTTTGTATATTTCAGTGATTGTACTTCTAACAGTATTGGAATTTGGAACAATTCCGCAACAGTATATTGGCTTTTACTGCAATGATCCAAAAATTTCATTCAAGTTTATGGGAGACACAATTTCTATCACACTGTTGATTGCTACGAGTATTATAATCCCAATTGTAGTGGTACGTAACAAAAATAATTTTTTATCATTTTTTAGAAATATATAAGAAGATTTCCTAAAATAGTCTTATTAGATTACAATACTTGCCCAAATGTTTCATTGACCTACATACCGTAGAACCTGCAATACTCGATCGTTCTATTATTTTAACAAGACATTTCCTCTTACAACATCAATATACAGGATAAGTCACCTGAAGTGTCACAAGCCCATATCTAACAAGTAATTAAATCCGGTGTCTACGATAACGTTTCCCTTGATTGACCCCACATTTATAAATTCAAGGACATTTCAAGGTCATATTGTAATAGGTCTTTGAACTCATCTTGACATCAGCCACAACGCTATGAAATCAAGAATACGTAATACCATTTAAAAAAGTCAAGGTGAACAGACCCAATCGTAAGAGGAATAGTAGAAATAGGGCTGTCAGCGAATTGACGGTGGCGTAGTGGATAAGATGGCCGGCTACCAACGCAGATACCCCTGTTCGAATCCTGGTTCTGCGGTGCCTATTTTTCACGATTTCCTACATTTATTACTAAATATAGGACCTCAACCTCAGAGACGAATTGTACACTCAGTCCAATTCGGACATGACACTCACAATCAGTCACAAAGCTTCGTAGATGATACTCACTGTCAGTCAAAATGTTGTATATACTTTCCTGCCGATCTCATCGAAAACTATCCGTCACTGCGACACGCTCGCTTCTAAAGTGCAGTTCTAAGCACATTCACCATTCATGCATCTCCTACTCTAATGCATACATACACACCATCATGCCACGTGACGATTTCGGCACGTGCGTTGGGACAAATCCCATCGATGTTGCGCCGAGAAAGAGATCAGCATTGATTGAACTTTGCAAATCGATAGAACGCAATCTCGCGGCTCCCACGCATGTAACAGTTTTTTTTGTATTTGCAATACTTCAAGAAATGACAGAACTGTATAAAAGTCAGTGTAATCAATCATAAGTGATATTCAAATTCAGGTTGTCATTAAAAATTATGTTCTGTACTTTACACACCCTTAGATGTGGATAGCAGAGTATGCGTGTCATCCTGCGGGCAGCTATGACGTAACTTTAGGATTCGCTGGTTCGAGAGCAAAACAAATATGGCTGTGGTACGGACACTATGCAGTCGGCATAATTGCTTTGACGTTTGTATGCGATGTAATGAAAACTCTAGTCGGCGAACCAAGGCCACATTTTTTGGATACATGTAAACCGCGTGAAGCTGAAAACTGTACTGATGCTACTGAGTAAGTTTTTTTTTGTATTTGCTTGCATACAAACGTGTTTACAATCAGCGTAATGTACACATGAATGTATGAATTCTCAAAAATTCATTTGTGTATCAAGATGTAACGGAATTTTTATTTTGTAGTACGAGGGTCAGTCAATAAATGCTCGCAATAAATTTTTAACTTTTTTCATTCCGTCTGATGCAGTCACAGTTGCGGGTGCGCTAGCGCGGTCCTGATCTTTTGACTTTCAATTTTTTTTGTCGCATCCCCTAAAATTGTGACACTTGGTGAGAAAATTGTTTCTACAAAATTTCAGAGTGATTGGGCAAAGGGAACACGTTCTGCATTTGAGTTAAAGTTTTGAAATTTTGATGATTTCACGTAAATTTCGGAAATAATCGTGTTCCACTATCCTATAAGCATTAGGGAATAATTTTTAATACAAGTATAATTTCTTAGATACATAATAGTAGTATTTTTGTTTAACTTACAACAATATACTCAAAATCTTTGAATTTTACCATTAAACTTATATCGTATAACACAGTGTTTAAACCACTGTACGCGGCTACGGGAGTCGGGGACTAAAATACTGTTTATGTACACAAATTTGATTATTTGTTATTTTCTAATAATTATGTAAGTAACTATAAACAGAAATTATAATTATTTGTATAGTTATGAACGAAATATTATTAAAATTTAAATTATATACATACATATACAATGGAGAGCAAGAAAAAACTATTTGACACCTGTTGTGAAACATCCTATATATTCGGTGTACTACAAAATGAGATTCCATTGTTTTCATTAAATATATTTATGAATTTTTATCGAAACTGATCCTGCTTGAGTAAATGAAACCGGTACCCATGTATGGGTGACGGTGGAATTATGGAAACTTATGCATTACCCAGATATGAGTGACGTGGCACTCAAATTGTTAACATAATTGATATTGTTAAAGTTCCAAGTAGTAATTATTATCCAAGTTCAATTTTATATCAAATATTAAGTATTATTTACTTATGTAACGTATTCTCAGAAGATGTTATTGATTGCATTACTATCACATATTGTTATACGTAGTGCTTTACTGTTTTCTTTACACAGTTCTTAAACTAACAAGATTATCTTCTACTTCAGGTACGTGGTGAAATACACATGCACGAATACAGTCGTTTCAAACTGGTTTGTCTCAGACTCTAGCAAATCGTTCCCATCTGGCCATGCTGCCCTTTCTATGTATACAACTGTCTTTATTGCGGTAAGAAAAATGATTCAGAAATAACTGATTGAATGAAGTATAATAGAATGTAAATGATCCATATAAGATTGTAACGGAATGAAACACTTTAATCACTTGTGTTTTCAAAGTACTCATATTGCAATAGTATTATATAATTTTTATACAATAGTGACCACATTTTTGTTACAGTGGTACTTACAAACTCGTTTGCCGAATCGGACATTTTTCCTAAAACCGTGGTTACAATGTGTGATGTGCTTGTGGACTGTGACATGTTCACTGACCAGAATCGGTGACAACAGGCATCATTGGTGGGATGTACTCGCGGGAGACATTTTGGGTTTTGCGCTTAGTGTATTAACAGTTAGTGTACCATGTCGTAAGTTTTCTTTAAGCCGAAACGCGTCTCAAATGTACAATGCACCTACAGAGAATGGGCAAATAGATTTCCGTAATAAAAAATATCAGGGTGTCAAAAAACTTATGTTCGAAACAACTGTTGATGTTTCGGAAGGTCGTGAAGTTAAGAACACTGCAACAACCTGGAAAAAATGACTATTGCAATTCCGAAATTAGTTATAGAAAGTATTCACATAAGTTGTAATTACAAACATCACGAAATATCTGTAAATGAATTTCTATAAATTTAGAGTAAATCTTAATACATAATGCGATAAAAAGAGATAGTAGTCAATATATTTTTAATATACTAATAATATTTATTTATTGCGTTATGCATTCATTTATTTACTGGTCGTTTGAAGCAGAATGCTTGATATTAAGATTATGAACACTTCCGAAATTGTTAATCGATAAAATGCATTTAAAGGGCTTTTAATTCTCTTCCAAACGTAGAATATTTTATTTTAAACAATTCAACTCTGTTTGTTGATGTCGGAAATAATTTAAGTTATTATAATCACTGCAGGAAAATGATTCTCCCTTGAACATAACTGAAATTGTTATATATATTGAAAATCAAGGAAGAGCATTTCACCAATTCGCGGAATACTACAGAATAATGGTAAAAGAACTTTAAAGTACACACTGTTTAATCATTCCTGATTTGTAATTACTAGAATAATATTTATGTTATCAATAGCTGAAAACAGGTGTAGGGTTCGTGAGCAGGTATGGATGAATGTCTTCTCCTTTCCAAAATAAATTGAAAAAATAAAATAATTCATTGTCATATTAATTGCCTCTTTGTATATGTAGGGTCTGGTGTCTAAAAGTGAGCGGTTTTAAAAGAACAATACTAATTTATTGTTTAATTTTTCTTTACAAATAAATGTGGACATTCAGTCCAGACATATTCCGCACAACGACACAATTCAACACAGTTTACTGCACCCTACGTTCTGCTTTACATACAAACTGCTAACTGTTAACTGCAAGCTACAAACTGCAAACCGCAAATTATGTTCTGGACACGGAACGATTCCTGTTAAAAGATCGCTCCCGATTGTCATTTGTAGAATCACCCCTTAAAATATTTACCACCAGTAGTGAAATACCCTGCATGTTCGTGAAAGGGTGAAGATTTCACATCAGGAATCGTTTTGATAGGTCTTCTTGTCCAAATTGTGTAGCATATAATTGTAATTGATTTTTAAATCCACTTATGTATCTGAATAATTGAGCGATATTTCGCCCTGCACCCTGTAAATTTAAATTTAATACATTAAGATGTGACACTATGTCTGTTAAAAATGTCAATCCACATAGAAACTCGGTACTTTGTAATTGTTCCCGAAGAGCAATTGTCTTATTTCGTAAGTGTAATTCTAAAAATTTAACGACTAACTTTCTGTATGTGAAAAAGCGTTGTAAAGTCTTTTCGGCACTCCTCCAACGTGTTTCTATGTGCATTATCAAACTATTATACGGAGCATTTCTCGATTGTAAAAACGATTTTAATGTCCGGTGATTAAGCGAACGATTCCCGCCTTGTACAAGATTAATGACGTTTGTAACTATTTTCATTACCCGTGAGAACTTTAAAAATTTTGTACATAATACTTCTTGATGTATTATGCAGTGTAATACCGGACAATTAATGCCGTGTTTTTTTAATATTCCCACTAAGCCTTTGTTCGTTCCGATCACACTTGGCGCTCCATCGGTTACGATACATGAACATTTGTCGAAGTCGGTATATTTCTCCAGTTATATTTTGAGTGCTTGAAATACATCAACTTTGGTCGTGGTGTATAATGGCACTAAGCTTAGTAATTCTTTATTTAGAGAAAAATTAGATTGTACTGTACGAATAAAAATAGAAATTTGCGCGGTGTGACGTATGCTTTCGTCCAAACACAGTGAAAAATAAACACAATTTTGGATTAAAGCATTGAGCTTAGTCGATTACAATTCTCCGATTGCAAGATCATTATCGAACGCTTTAACCTTGGCAGTTGCACAAGCTTTAATAAACGTACCCTCTTTTGAATACTTGTTAGAAGTTGCAATTTTCCATGTTACAGCGTATGATGCCCCAATACTTTTCTCGTGCGGGAATTGTTCGCATAAATCACTCGATTTAGTGAGCTCCACAATTAATTTATATTTTTCTTCTACTGTGTGCGTATCATAATCTTTTGCATGAAACCGATTATAGTGTCGGGAAACGTTATATCTTTTTCTGTTGTTAATAGAAAATTTACTTTTCAATCAAAACTTTTTATTTTCTTGACTGGTAGATGGATTAGTCCTTGCGGTTCACTAAAAAATACTCACAAAACAAGTAGAAAAAATATATCACAGATATAACGTCATTAACAATTAACTACTCACTAGCACTTAATTATTCACTAATAACTAACTATTTTAATTATGTAATTATACAATTGGTTTCGTAAAGAAAAAACTGTTCCTGCAGCATACAAACTGGAAACATCTTGACGTGTTGAAGCAATACCGGTCAGAGACAGGATGTATCTGTTCTGTACATTTTTTTACACAGATTTCCATAGTATCGAAAAGTAGTGTAGGAGAATAAAAAGTTAAAAAAGGGGAAAACTATTGAAATCTTCTGTAAGAGAAAAGAAAAGAAAATACGTCCTTCAAGGCATCTGGTGAACATCCCTAGTAATCGCTGTTGGGGGTAACTTTTGTGGGCCCATTCTTGACAGATGCATTGTAGGCCCAAGGGAACATTTTCAAATTTAAATACAGATTGAAAATGTGGATGTCCAAGTAGAAGTATATAATTTACGCATAAACAGGGGGAAACTTTTATGTAAAACATGAAGAGAGGGAAAAACTTTTTTAGAATGTTATCCGCGGAAAAATATGAAAAATTATGTAATTTCGGTTTAAAAATATATTCTATGTTTGCTTCCACGTGTATGTGTGTGTGCAGTTTCTCGGCAATGAATATTATAAAAACCGATAAGCGCGCTGGATTAAAAGATATCAGCTTATTAAGTGCACTGCGTATTGCTGTAACTAAATTTAAATTACATATTCCAGATATTCTGAATAATAATTAATATTATAATTAGTTTTGTAACTATCAAACAGATCCAAGTAAGTGAGAGTGTGTACGATGTCCAGTGAGTTTATATATGAGAAATGATGTATATCAAAGCAGCGATGTAATCTCTGGATAAAACTGATATCACATACAAAAAATAATTCTTTTTCTTTTTCTTTCTATGACCCAGCATCAACTGCTATGTTCATTTAATTGGGGTACCTATAGTCTTTGGTGGATTCCGAACCACCATAATTACTCTTCTTACATCCCTGTTTCTGCAGAAGTCGTACCATCGACAATCTACAGAATAGACCTATCATCCAATGTATTTTTATGTCACACGTTCGGAGTATCATAGATATATATCTTACCATTTTCATGTTACATCCTACCGTATCGATTGTGACTGGCTTTACATCACAACGCTATTGGTGGTAGGAATCAAAATCAAAAACACCGATAGACATTTGTTATTTCATTTTGTCTTCGAATAAAATATTGAATCCCTCTAATTTCATTAAGGCGGAGATCCACGATAAGACAGAAATTTCGTGTCTCTCGGGAGACTTTAATGTCATCTGACAATTATTTCCCGACGTGATTCCACTATAGGACAAATTTTGATGTCATCTCTCACTAACTCACGTCTCATGTGAAAATTTTGTCCCGCTTAAACAGGTTTGAACTTTTTTTTCTTTCTACGATGCATCCAAATATCTTGTAGTAATGAATGATTTCTTCTCAAGTTGATTCTCATTTCGCAAGATTTGTTTTTAGTTAAGTTTGAGACATGACATTTAAAAAACAAAGCACACAAGCAGTAGCTTGTGCTTACTCAAAATTTCTTGTCCAATGCTCAGCTTTTCTATTTACATCTTTGTTCTCACATGTTTGTACTATGTTTCTAAAAAGAAAATAATATGATTGATATGAAAATTCATTTAAATTAATTGTTTACTCGAAATGATGTCAAACAAATAATAGTAATATACTAATAATAGTGGACTCTGGTCTACCATATAAAAATACTAATAATAATAGCGTCTTATATTCGGTTTAATATGGTACTTATAATTAAATTAACAATACACATATATAAATACTACGAACTATACAATAAATCCACACCAGATAAATATATCACAAAACAACAAGAAAACACACGTGCTATTGGTGAGTTGAAAAACGAATCATAACACAAAGAATGGCAAGGAATAGCAGATGTACGCACTGCGCATATACCGCCGTTATGTTCCGTATGCAGCTGAACCGACCAATGAGGGAAGCTGAATTTCCACTCAGCGTATGCTTCAGGAAAACAACTCTGATTGGATTACAAGTCCCTCTCTACGCGACAGAACCACCAAGCTCTCATATAAATACGACACAACGTAATGTCCGGAGTCAGTCTTCCGCCGGCAGAGGACTGGCAACCTTCTCCTGATCCTCTTCCTCCTCCTCCTCTAATACCTCCTGATCCCCTTTCTCCTCCTCCTCTAGTACCTCCTGATCCTCTTCATCCTCCCATACCTCCTGATCCTTCTCCTCTTCCAATACCTCCTTCCGATCCCTATCGTCAACTTCCTGTTCCTCATCCTTATCCTTCCGATCCCTATCAGTAGCCTAATTCTCCCCCCCGCGGTCCTCATCCTTATCCTAATCCTCCCAATCCCCATCCTCATTCTTATCCTCCCCGTCGCGATCCTCTGCATCCTCCCGATCTCCATCCTTAGCACCATTCTGCCGATCCCCATCCTTATCCTTGTCATCATCCTCACGAACCTCATCCTTACCCTCCAGATCCTGATCGTCATCTTCATACTCTACCCTCCCTTATTCCAGCAAGACTCTCCTCCCGCCACGCACAAACTCTCTAAAGTCTCCTCTGTCAGCAGAGTCTTCGCTGTCTTTTGGAATCTTCGGTCTCTCTATTGCTCACAATCAGATTTCGATCTTTATCGGTCTCTAACGTTCTTCATCGGTTTTTATTGCTCATATTTTTGTCCCCATCAGCCTCTATCGTTCTGCATCGTTTATACTTCTATCTCTGACGGCCTCTATCGTTCTGCATCGTTTATATTTCGATCTCTGACGGCCTCTATCGCTAATATTTTGGAGTTTATCATTCCCTAACATTACCTACCGCTAATATTTCGGTCTCTATCGCTCTGTATCGTTCTCCGACGATCTCTAGCGGTATCTATCGCACATATTTCGGTCTCTATTGCTTATTAGCAATATTTTTTCGTATTCTATTGGTCTGTATCGTTAATGTTTTGGCCTATATCGACCTTTAACGGTCGCTACCGCTAATATTTCATTCTCTATTGTTGTGTCCAGTACTCCGTCGATCTCTAGCGGAATCTATCACACATATTTCAGACTCTATTGCTTATTAGCAATATTTTTTCGTATTCTGTTGGTCTGTATCGTTAATGTTTTGGCCTATATCGGCCTTTATCGGTCTCTGCCGCCAACATTTCGGTCTCTATCGTTCTGTAAAGTACTCTGCCGATCTCCAGCGGTGTGTATCGCACATATTTCGGTCTCTATCGTTTCCGAACAGTTTCTGTCGCTCAAATTACGGTATCTATTGCACATATTCCGGTATCTATTGCTTATTAGCAACACTTTTTCGTATTCTATTGGTCTGTATCGTTAATGTTTTAGACTATATCGACCTTCGTCGGACTCCACCGCTAATATTAAGGTCTCTATCGTTCTGTAAAGTACTCTGCCGATCTCTAGCGGTATCTATGGCACATTCTTCGGTTTCTATCGTTCACAAACAGTTTCTGTCACCCATATTTTGGTCTCTGTCGCTAATATTTCGTTCTCCATCGTCCAATACTGTTCTCTGTCGTTCTCTAGCGAGGTCTGCCGATCCCTATCGCTCATATTTCGACTTATATCGGTCCTTGTCGGTATCTACCATTCCCAAACAGTTTTTATCCGATCTCTATCTGTCCCGACCGTTCCCTATCGTTCGCTATGGGTCGAATTTCCATTCCGGTACTTCCAAAAACGAATTCTTCAATCAGGTACATTGAAAAATCAAAAATTTGAAATCAGGTACTTCCAAAAATGAATATTTTTATTCAGGTACTCCGAAAACTGAGATATTCTAAAATCAGGTACTTCCAAAAGTGATATTGAGAAATCAGGTACTTCCAAAAATCAGATATTGAGAAATCAGGTACTTCCAAAAATCAGATATTGAGAAATCAGGTACTATCAAAAATGGATTTTGCAATCAGGTACTTCGCAAATACAAAAAATTAAAAACAGTTACTTCCAAAAATAATTTTTGTCAATCAGGTACTTCGAAAAATTTAATATTTACAAATCAGGTACTTCGAAAAGTGCATTTTTTCATTCAGGTACCCCGAGAATTCACTTTTCGAAGTGGCCGATTTTAAAATATTTGATTTTTCTGAGTACCTGAATGAAAAAATGCACTTTTCGGAGTACCTGATTTTTAAATATTAAATTTTTCGAAGTACCTGAGTGGAAAAATTCATTTTTGAAAGTACCTGATTTGTAAATTTTTAATTTTTCGAAGTACCTGATTGAAAAATTCGTTTTTGGAAGTACCTAATTTTAAATACCTCTGTTTTCGGAGTACCTGAATGAAAAAGGGCACTTTTCGAAGTACCTGATTTTAGAATACCTCAGTTTTCGGAGTACCTGAATAAAAATATTCATTTTTGGAAGTACCTGATTTCAAATTTTTGATTTTTCAATGTACTTGATTGAAGAATTCGTTTTTGGAAGTACCGGAATGGAAATTCGACCCATAGCGAACGATAGGGAACGGTCGGGACAGATAGAGATCGGATAAAAACTGTTTGGGAATGGTAGATACCGACAAGGACCAATATAAGTCGAAATATGAGCGATAGGGATCGGCAGACCCCGCTAGAGAACGACAGAGAACAATATTGGACGATGGAGAACGAAATATTAGCGAAAGAGACCAAAATATGGGTGACAGAAACTGTTTGTGAACGATAGAAACCGAAGAATGTGCCATAGATACCGCTAGAGATCGACAGAGTACTTTACAGAACGATAGAGAACTTAATATTAGCGGTGGAGTCCGACGAAGGTCGATATAGTCTAAAACATTAACGATACAGACCAATAGAATACGAAAAAATATTGCTAGTAAGCAATAGAGACGAAATGTGTGCGATAGATACCGCTAGAGATCGACGGAGTACTGTCCAGAACGATAGAGACCGAAATGTTGGCGGCAGAGACCGATAAAGGTCGATATAGGCCAAAACATTAACGATACAGACCAACAGAATACGAAAAAATATTGCTAGTAAGCAATAGAGACGAAATGTGTGCGATAGATACCGCTAGAGATCGACGGAGTACAGTCCAGAACGATAGAGACCGAAATGTTGGCGGCAGAGACCGATAAAGGTCGATATAGGCCGAAACATTAACGATACAGACCAATAGAATACGAAAAAATATTGTTAATAAGCAATAGAGACAAAATATGTGCGATACATACCGCTAGAGATCGACAGGGTACTGGACAGAATGGTAGGAACCGAAATATTAGCGGTTATTCAGAACATTAACGATACACACCAATAGAGGTTGATATATTAACGATAGAGACCTACAGAGATCGACATTTGAGCGATATAAACTGTTTGGGAACGATAGATACCGAAACATGTGCGACAGACACCGACAGGGACTGATAGAAGTCGAAATATCAGCGACACAGATCGGGAGAGGCCGATAGAAATCGACAGGAAATGATTGGGAACGACTGGAACCGATATTGAATGAAATATTAGTAATAGAGACCGACGGAGATCGAAATATAAGCGATGCAAAAACGGTACAGACTAATGGGGGCGGAAATGTAAGCTATACATACCAATAGGAAACGGTAGAGACCGATAAAGAACGATAGCGAACGATAAGAACTGAAATATTAGCGATAGAGACCGACGGGGATCGAAATATAAGCGATGCAGAACGATAAAACCTAGTGGGTACAGAAGGAACAATAGAGACCGATAGGGATCGATAAAGAACGATACATACCGTTAGGAAACAGTAGCAACCGATAGGGACCGATGGGGAACGATAGAAACTGATGTGGAACAATGGCGAACAATATGGAACGGTAGAAATCGAAATATTAGCGATAGAGACCGACAGAGATCGAGATATGAGCGATGCAGAACGATAGTGACCAACGGGGACAGAAATATGAGGGACAGAGACTGATAGGAGGCGATAGAGATCGATAAAGAACGATAAATACCGATAGGAAACCCTAGGTAACGATAAGAACCGAAATATTAGCAATAGAGATCGACGAAGATAGACATAAAAGCGATGCAGAACGATACAGATCAATGGGGGCAGAAATATGAGCGATAGAAACCGATACAGATCGATAAAGATCGAAATCTGATTGTGAGCGATAGAGAGACCAAGGATTCCAAGAGACGGCGAAGACCCTGCTGACAGAGGAGACTCAGAGAGTTGGTGGGTGGCTGCGAGAAGGTGTTGCTGGGATGAGGGAGAGGGGAGTATGAAGATGACGATTAGGATCTGGAGGGTAAGGATGAGGATGGTGACAACGATAAGGATCGGGAGAATAATGCTAAGGATGGTGTTTGGGTGGATATGGGTAAGGATGGGGATCGGGAGGATCAGGATATGGATGCGAATTGCGACACGGAGGAAAAGGATGAGGATAGGGATTGCGATGGGGAGGATAACGATGAGGATCGAGGGGATCAGGATGAGGATGGAGATCGAGAGGATGAGGGTAAGAATGGTGATCGGAAGGGGGAGGATGGGGGTAGGGATCGGGATTATACGGGTAAGGATGTGGATCGGGAAGATAAGGATGATGGGAATGTGGATCGGGATGATTTGGATAAGGATGGGGATTGGAAGGAGGTGTCGGAGGATGAATGTGTGGAACAGGAGAAGGATCAAGAAGTATTGGAGGAGAAGAAGGATCAGGAGAAGGATCAGGAGGTATTGGAGGATAAGGAGGATCAGGAGACGGATCAGGAGGCTGCCGACGGACGACTGACACTGGGCACTGCGTTGTGTCGTATTTATATGCGAGCTTGGCGGTTTTGTCGCGTAGTGGGGAACTTGAAATCCAATCAGAGTTGTTTTCCTGAAGCATACGCTGAGTGGAAATTCAGCTTCCTTCATTGGTCGGTTCAGCTGTACATGGAACATAATGGCGGTATATGCGCAGTGCGTACATCTGCCATCCCTTGCTATTCTTTCTGTTATGATTCGTTTTTCAACTCACCAATAGCATGTGAGTTTTCTTGTTGTTTCGTAATATATTTATCTTGTGTGGATTTATTTTATGGTTCGTCGTATTTATATGTGTCTATTGTTAATTTTATTATAAGTACCGTATTAAGTCGAACATAAGACGCTATTGTTAGTATTATTTTTATATGGTAGACCAGAATCTACTATTATTAATACATTACTATTATTTGTTTGAAATCATTTTGGGTAAACAATTAAATTAAATGAAGTTTCATATCAATCATATTATTTTCGTTTTAGAAGCATGGAACAAACATGTGAGAACAAAGATGTAAATAGAAAAGCTGAAATAACAAATGTCTATGAGTTTTTTCGATTTTGATTCCTACCACCAATAGCGCTGTGATGTGAAGCCAATCACAATCGATACGGTAGGATGTGACACGAAAATGGTAAGAGGGCTCGTGAACTCTGCGAACGTGGGACAGAAAAATACATTGGATGATAGGTCCATTCTGTAGTTTGTCGATGGTGTGAATGCTTATTTCCCGCATTACTACCGAATTAACTTCTGTCTTCTCGCCCGATGTAATTACTAAAGTGACCGTTCTAAATCGTAGAGTTTGCTGAAAAGCCACTGGTTTTGGGCCATGTCGGTATTTGAGACCATGTGACACGAAGTAGTCCCATAAAATGATAGGTCTATTCTGTAGTTTGTCGATGATCCGGCGTCGTTCCAGATACAACCTATATGAGCAGAATGGACGTAGAGTGAGAGAAGGCCGGAGTTGCAGTTGCCATGATTGATCTAATTCCTGACTTATTGGCAAATTGTACGACGCACTGCAGCGTCACTCTGGCAGGTGCCATAGATTCGGACGGGACTTGCCCCTGATCTATTTACTCTCACCCACATGATCACGGATAAAGTTGTAGTTCAAGCAGTCCCAGAAATACAGTTGCGGATGGTCCTTCAGTACTTAAGTCTTCCTTGACACCTCAGACACGTGCCTGATGCACAGGTATGCTGATCGCTTTATTGACGAGTTCAGTGTAACAGAGGATAAACCGTCGAAGGACCAGAGTCTGTTGACATTGCCAAGAAAGAGGTGCCCAGAAGGGTTAGAGGCGGCCATTCTCCAGCAAGGAGCTCTTCGAGTCTTTACGTAACCAGGCATTTGGCAAGTTTTAGATCAATAGGAATGTTCATGGAGCATGGACCAGGCCGCTCACTTCAGCGATCGCATTCCTCAGAGTGAATGAAGAAGCACTTCAAAACTGGTTGGATGCATGAAAACAGTTCAGGCCTTGATAGAAGTTAATCGATCGAAAGCACTGGCTTTTCATGAAGGCAATCCACTCGCTGTAGTAACTGTTAGCTGCTGAAAGAAGTCAGAGATCGTGGATACTGAGAGGAAAATTTACAGGAACATGGTTGCAGCCTCCATTTTTATGTAAGTCTTCTGAAATTTGATTACACGTTTACTAGTCCACTTAGCAAGTTCACCTTCAAGGAACGCACCTCCATGCTCATCTGCTGACGAACCACAGGAACTCCTTCAAGTTGTATCAACTGCCAACACTGTTTCTATAGTCGAAGCGCCCAAAATAGATGAACTTCCTAGAAGGATACAGGAATTATATTTTAAGTAAACTCAACTAATTCACTTTTATTTTATAAATAATTTTGAGATATTAGCCTGAATATTTATTTTCGTCGAAGTGGGAGGTGTCACGTCTCTGTATCTTGCATCTCTCTCTGTTATATCAATTATATGATTTTTTTCTTTATTGTTAGCGTTAAATCTAAATTTAATAGTTGTATATATTAAAAATGAATCGTGTGGCGATTAAGAAATTTGCATTTCCCCACTCCATGGTCAAAGTATCTATTTCAAAGGGTAATGCAACATCGGGTTGCTTGCCGTCCCAAAACTCTCGTACTCGTCATTCAAATAACTAGTCAATCTGTGTACGATAGCTACGCGACTTTGAGTCACTAACTATCCCCTTTACGACAAACACTCAAATATCCAGTATCGAGGTCCTCATTGAAGCCTTGGTGTCAGCCATAAATTACAAAAAACTAAATAGCGTTGGATTGTCTATCTGGCCGTTAATACGTATACATTACGCTGGTTGTAAAATAATTTCATTAACTGTAAATCGCTTATTCTTTTATACACTCATGAAACCAAGCGTAGTTACTTTCCTATTTTAGAAAGTGTATATACACGTATCCTGTGTCGCATTTATTGAGCTAGTTCCTGTTTTGCTCTCATACCTACAACTGCTCTCTATACTTCTTTATGTTACGTCCTAGCCCTAGGCTGAGAACGTAACAGACGGATCTTGCCCCGTCGCCGTGTGACGACGCGGGATGGAAAGCACACCCTGGAAGGAGCGGAGGTAAGATGAAACAAAAGAAAGACGTTTCATCTCGGAATCACCAACTAGACTCGTCAGTAGGGCTTGCAGTGGTAATGGGGGGCGTGACATTCCAGTAATAATTCTTTTGTAGGTAAAGGGTCTTCGGAGATTTCAAGGGTAACTCTTTTTTAAGAACGACATTTAAAATTTGCTTGTTTTTGAACATCCTTTTCCACTTTCTGCAACCATACAGTCGTGTATTCGACTGCCAGACTCCCAAAACTCAGACATACTCATCTATGACGTAATATTGGTCTATCCTATACCTCGTTTGTAGTGACTGATTCTTCAGAAATCGTACTTACCAAAAACTATCGACGTTCTCGGCGACGTACCCAGACCGCAACCTACGTAAAGGAAATGGACGCAGAGTGGGGGTAGGCCGGAGCCAAGTCTCGCTCCGGATCACCATCTCTGTCATATATAATAAATAATTATTCTTATTGCGTAACTGTTTCTTGAAAAATCGCACTTACCGACGATTACCGATGTTCTCGACGTCGTATCCAGACCACAACCTACGTGAGGGGAGTGGACGTAGGGTGAGGGTAAGCCGGAGTCAGACCTCGCTCCGAATGGTTATCTCTGGTTTATAATGCTGCTTGATGCAGTACCTGTGGAACAACTTTAGAGTGTAGTTGTTCATTGGTATGTTTATGCACTTCTGTTATAATTTCAGATGAAGTTTTAGTATGATCTTTTTAACTGTTTACGAAACTCTGCGATCTAGCTGCATAGAAAAATTCTGTAAAAGACTATTTTCTAAATTTTTTGTTACATTTTGTACCATTAACGGACTTCTTTGTATAATATTTGCAATTTCTCCATTGGACTCATCTTCATTAAATAAATTTATATCATATTGTTCTCCTGACGAAATCATTTTACTACCTTTACGTTGCACATGTTCTAATTAGTTCACTGAGGTATTACAACGGCGGCTGATATCTGAATTACCAAAGCAAAATTCATTTACTGAGTTAACAAGGGGAATGAAAGCTTACTATTCGGCCATGTTAATCATAATTATAAATAAATGTAGTTGTGTACGAATACTTTCATCCCAAGGATACATTACACTCTTGTAAACTATCAATAAAATTAGACACTGAACTATGAAATATAAACTCTATTTCTATGTATTTCTTCACATTGAGCTTATTGTTAGTGTAAATATCACACAGTATTTATTAAAATAAAATTATTCATGCACTGATTATAACTGTTTTTCTTTCAATTTTCATCGCCACACGAATACTTTTATCTGCCGCTGTATAATTTTTTTTTACCGAAAACCTAATCTAGTTATCCTCTTCTAGCGTTTTAATGTGTGGTGTGAGCGACACATGTACCTAGAAATGTAGGGACGAACGGACCTAGAAATATAGGGACGAAGTATAAGCTTGGCTTATAGATATGGAATCGGGATCTCCAGACCCAACATTAATAGGAATAATGGAATTAGGGCTGTCAGCGAACAGACGGTGCAAGCAGTTCCTATTTTTCACGATTTTCTACAATTTGGGGCTTGTCGGGATGGAGAAAAACACTAATCCGAAGACAATGACCACAGCGTGATGAAGGAGAAATATAAAAATTAAGAAGTCTTCCAATAAGAAAAAGAAAGAAGGCTACATTGGTGTAACAGAGTGAAAAAGACATTAGACGCCTGCGACGAAGTTATGAAGAACGTGGAGATACATACCCAGAAACGAAAACATACCAGACACATAAAGTGGAGTTAGTAAGTATGCGAAGGACAAAGACGATGAAACTGTGAGCAGATGTATGGATCTTCTGGAGCCTTAGCGACAAAGTTGAGGAGACGTGAAGTATGTTGTGAAGACGTTTAAAAAGGTTGCGAGTAGACGAGACAGTCACGATCTGCAGGATGACCGAATGGGGAATCGGGGTCACTAAACTCAACAATAAGAGGAACAGTGAAAATATGGTTCTCAGCGGACTAGCCCTGGTGCAAGGTAGTTGGAAGGAAGTAGAAGAGGGCCAAAAAAGCTGAGGAGACGTTTGCCGCTACAACAAACACTTCGCCTACGAAGGTGGTGGAGCAAAAGAAAGCGACCCCAGAAAGAACTTCCAAGGAGGTGGAGAAGAAAGAAGCGACGAATCTGGGCGGAATCGCAGAAAAGGAGAAACACGGCCAATATCCCGACTGAATCAACGCTGCTGCAGATGCGGTACAACAGAAGAGTGTGGGTGCGTTAGAAAACGGGATGAAGATCTGCAGGTTCCTAGAGACTACGAACATGGAGCTGCGCGATATCGACGCAGTCGCATCCACCAGTCAATAGACTGTGACTCACGGTGACCACCAGCAGAGTCTTGGGTCAGGAATCGGGTTTTGATCACCGATATCTCAAGGGAACCTCATGTACGATGGTCTCCTGGGGGAGGAAATGCTGCCGAGGGTTGAACTCACCGGATATGTCGACAACCTTGCGGTTGTTATAATTGGTTCCGCCATACCGAAAGTAGTCGAAATAACAGAGGAAGCCGTATGAAGGAACGACCGATGGCTTGTCGAGAAGAGCTTTGAGTTGGCCCCAGGCAAGGTAGAGGTCGCCCTCCTGACGGGTAGAACGCATGAATTTACAATAAATGTGAGGAACAGCGTAATCAAGAACTCCAAGGTTGTAAAATACCTAGCACTTCATCCACAGAAGACTGGGTACCCGACGCACATCCATCAGGCTTGTCTGAAGGGTGCTGAGTTAGCTGGAAGGCTTTCCAGGCTCAACGTAGGAACCCAACAGTTACCAGAAGCGCAACTTTACTATGGAGTCGTAGAAGCTATAGTTTCATACAGTGCACCAGTGTGTACAGGGCAGCAGAACATGCTGTCAATGTCCTACATCTGGCATCCATAAAAAACTCGCCTTGGAGCGAGTAGTTAGTGTGTATCGCTCTATAGGGATAGATGCCTTGTGCGTATTAGGGATGGGAACAGTTATCCCTCCTGTTGTTGGCAAAGAGGGAATGAGATCTTCAGCTTGCGAGACAGATACCACGTCGATGAGGACCTGATGGATGCTAAGCGTGAAGGGGTTACCCGTGTGAAGACACACGCTCGAAGTATATCAGTGGTGCAGAAGCAGAGTCAATGGGATTCTGCCGCGCACAGGAAATGGACCCATCGCTTAATATGGCAACTGGAGGATTGGATCGGATGGGGGCCAAGGTACTTGGATTACCATCTGACCCAATTCTTCAGTTGGATTGGATGCGTTGGGCACGACAAGGATGTATGGTTCGGACGACACAACGGAGCACACAGTGTTCGGGCGTGGGAGACCGGTCGGCGAGAAATCGTTCCAAGGCACGTCGAGATCACTGTAGAGAACCTTGTGGGGAAGTTTAGGAAAAGCAAAGGTCTCCAAAGAGATTTCAAGTGATGGATCGGGAGCAATCTCCGACGAAAGGGAGAAGAATACAAGACTCTGGGAGACCACTCACCCTGCGTACATTCAGAGAAGAAGATGCAAAAGTATACAAAGGATACATCTCACTTTTCGGTTGCTTCGCCTCATCTGCAGTCCATCTCGGAGCCGTGCCGACGATTTACAGGTGCAGATGCTGAGCTTCGCGAATTTTCCGATCTTGTCCCCAAAGAAACTGCGCAAATCGCGAACAGTCTCGTCAACTATGGCACAGCTTGGAAATTCAATCTTCCGTCGGCTCCTCATTTGGGAGGTAAATAGGAAGCAGGCGTTAAATCTACGAAGTTTCACCTCCAACGCATACTTGGTGACACTCCTCTCACATACTAAGAACTCTCAACATTGCTTGTCCAAATCGAAGTCGTTCTCAACTCTCAGCCACTCTGTCCAACGATCCATCGAATTTCGCTAATCCCCCACCAGGTCACTTCTTAATTGGGATAGCTTTGAACATGGTCCCCGAACTCTCTCTCATCGATATCCTGGTCTTGCGTCTTTCGCGCTGACAAATGATCCAGCAGACGCTCCAACCTTTCTGGCGTGGCTGGCCAACTGAGTACCTCCATCATCTTCAGGCAGCATCTGAGTGTCGTCACTCTCGACCGCAGTTGCAAGTAGACTCGCTTGTTCCAGTAAAATCTGAGAGATACCCGCTATTGAACTGGCCGCTCGCACGTATTATTGCAACGCATCCTGGGCCTGACGGATACGTTCATGTCGTCACCGTGAGGACGAGGTCATCCATGCTGAAGCGTCCCATGGTCATGATCTGTCTCTTGCTCGTCGAAGTCCCAAAAACACCGTCGGGCGCAGCTTCTATGTAACTTCATCGATCATTTTGTTCTGTTATCGCGATGCCAAGTCGGGTGGAATGTTGCATAAAGAACATGTAGCCGCGAAATTTGCGCTGGCTCCTCGAATTCTCGCTACAGATCTGCCGAGTTCGCGCTACTCCGGTAATATATTTGTGTATTTTTGCCGGCTTGTCGTTCGAAACAGTCCAAAACCGTTGCTAGCTCAACATTTATCGACTTAGCCATGTATCAACAATTAAACACGACATATTAAATAAAAGCATTTACAAAGGCAGCTATTCGTTTCATTAATACCACTACCCCCTTCCCAGCCAAACGGTGTATAATCATAAATCTAATAACAAAACTCTTGAACGTCAATTAAAAATCCGGAATCTGACTTACGTGCGCGCTATTCAAATCCCACAAGTTTAGGCGAACAGAAGTGGCATTGCACTAACAATACCATGCGTATTAACCTATCACTGAAATCTTCGTTTGTGTACTCTTTTTAATAGTACCGCGCATTTTTTCACTCACTTTAATAATACTTTGCGAACTTAAATCATAAACATATCCTTATAAGCCTCAGTAATTTTATCCTGCTACTAGCCTCCCTTACCAACACAGTACATGTTCTTTTGTCTTATGCAATTTCACATAAGAATAATACTCATCGCACCGATGTAGTGTAAATTTGACACACGATACACACAGAGTAGATATTTCTTTTTGACCTCACAGAATCTCATTCTTTAAAATTGGAGCACACATACACTAACATACAAAAACGAACTTTCTTTTACTCGTAATTTCACTGAAATTTTAATTTTACTTTTTATTCGTGCAAAAACTCAAACGATAATCTTTTCGTACACAGTTCATTTCGTTTTTACTGCTGAAATAACACTGACCTTCTGTCAACGACAATTGCTGCGTAGGAAACACCAGTTCTCGTAATATCACTGAAATTAGCCTACCGAAAGATGGGTGGTCGTCTTTAGCGCTTCTGTGATGCTGTTGACATATGATGGTTTGGAACCTACCCAAGACTGTAGATCTCCTAGGCTATAAGACCACTACGATCGATTCTGAGTTACATGCTGTGTTACCTACACGGGAGAAAGAAATGAGGAAAAAAGGAAAAATGACTATAGTTCGTTAGGCAATTTAAGAAAAGCTCTTCCTGAAATGCCATCCTTTGGAGTGACTTCCAAAGGAAAACCCATACGTACATATACTGACCTTTCTGCAGTCTTTCTATTCTCTCTATCCCTTCGTTTCTTGTATTTCTGAAGACCGATACCAAATATATGACAAGGTGTTAAAAAGCGTAAGAGTTGATAATTAGTACGTATTAAAACACATGTTCTGGTCTTTTGCGAACAAAATTTATGACCGAGTAAAAACCTATACTCGTAACGCATAACCGTCGTTCAAATGAGAATTACCATTTATAGTACGGCAAATAATGGACAGAAGATTTTTTAGAAAATAGAGAGGAAAGCTAAAAAACAGATGAATTGGAGAGATAGATTTCAAAGGTATTATCCAAACCACGGTCAGAAAAACAGACATGCACTGCAAAATTATTTCGGATGAAAGTCAAAAAGTCTATATTGCTTAAACAGTGAAACCGACACGAACCATGTACGAAAAGAATCTCGTTCGAGTTTTTACATGAACAAAGGCAAAAAATAAAATTTTAATTAAATTGTAAGAAAATAAATAAAAATAAAATTTGCATTTACGTAGTATTATTTTCATGTGGAACTGCGTGAAACAAAAAAATACGTACGTAAGATAAAATTACTAAGGTTAGTCAGGACAAGTTCCTGATGTAAGTGTGTAATGCATTTAATAAAGCGTAAAAAATACACTGCATTATTAAAGCAAGAGAAAAATATGCTATATTATTAAAGCGAGTGGAGGACTTGATAGATGGCGTGGAGAGTGAATGTTTCGGTGTGGAAATAGCGAATATTAAAAAATCGTAATACATAACTGCAGGAAAACGGATTAGAGGTAGTTATAAGGAAAAAAAGAAGTACGAAGCGAGAGAGAAGATAGAGAGAAACGTTGGTAAAGAAATGCAAGGGTCGAAGGAAAATGAAAGGAATAAGGCAGAGGATAGGAAAGTGAGATTTGAAACTACATACACCTTGTTAGATAGCTCTATTGGAGCTTTATTCACGAATAAATCCTGGACGTTATTCGTTATTCGAAATAAAATTTCGAACCCACAATATTTTCAACAGATTGGTGCATAATGGCATATAATGCACGCGTTACAACAGATTACCTGAGGCAAACTGACGGCGAAAAATGGTTTGGTACACGCAGTCCAACACCTTGGCCATCGCGTTCGCCTGACTTGAATCCTCTTGATTTTTTTTCGTATTGTAAAATCAAAAATACGCAAATTTAATTTTTTAAGAGATTAGTGAAGAATCCATTGTTCCAGGCTAACACGCAACAGCCGCAGATGGTTTGGACGGTAGCTTAGTCGATTAATGTTAGGAACCGTGGGGATAACTCACGAGCATGCATTGAAATTCTACGGTACAATTTACTGTACCTCTATGCTTAATCTTAACATATGCCAGCTGTCTGTTATGCTTGACTGGAAAGTGAATAGCTGACAGAATGCAAAATTTACCTGAAACTACACGTTTGATTATCAATTTTGAATAGCAACTGTAATTTTTATTAATAAAATAACATTAAAAAATAAAACTTACCATGTATTTCAACAATTTCTAGAAAACGAAATTCTATTGAATTGTTATCCCATATGCAGCGTTGAATGATTTGAAGAATAAACAAATATTGTATTTATTTTGATTTTATAAAAATGGTAAAAGTATTGCTGTTGTTAGTGTTCTAAATACCTTCGATATTTCCGATGATACAGAAATATTATTCAGCGTAAAAACTTGTGATTTGGACGGATAGATGTGGAAATAGAGGAAAGATATCCTGCTGGTCATTTTTTAAATTTGAGGTCATAGACATTTGTTTAACTGGAATGTATTTTTATTGCTATAACGTAAATTATAAAAATATAAATTTTTGCACAAAAAACATACTGATCTTCAGATGACTTTCAATAATAAAAATCAGACACATTCAGGATAATCAAAATGTGTCATTTCTTATGAAAATGTAGATAATCTTTAAATTTCGAAAAATGTGCCCCTGTTTACCTTTTTTCCTATCAGTATATTTTCTTCTTGGAATCATATAACGTCATTTTTAATAATATTTGTATATCCTCAAAAACGCCCAAAACACAATTTTCAAAGCTTATTTAATACTTTGCTATTTCTTATAGCATGGTAATGCTGATAACAATTAATATTATGCAGCAGCATAGCACAAATACATTATGTCTCTACTTCAAAAATTACAATTGTATTATGCTTCTAATATCTGTTTTATACTAAGGTACTTAAAGTTAATGTAAACAGTTATTGTGTTCGTTAATGTAAGGCACAGAAATGTGGCGCCCGGTCGATTGACGAATGTTTGTGAAAGAAGGAAATCTCTTCGAGCGGACAATAATGTGTGAAACATTAAATACTGGCATCAAGTTGATTTGTTAATGTATACATGATTATGTTAGCGAAAAAAAGTGTTGACTAAGTTAGTACATTTGTTAAATGTAATGTTGTTTCTGTAAGCTCCTTTCTAACGATGCATACTTAGTACATCACAATACAATTTGAAAATAAAATAACAAGACAAGTTAAAGTAAGTGTAATTAAACTTACGAATCGCAATAAGCTGCCGTCTACAATAGTGTCCGATATAAAAAGATATCAATTATTCTACTGTCACTATTGAAAAGAATTATTAAAACTTTTGCAATTCTTTACTGAAATGCAATCAGCAAAAAAAAATATCTTTACAATGCGAGGTTAAAATATTAAAAAATATTCACAAAACTAAAATTCAACATAAACTATTACGGCAAGACTTCATTTACTAATCATGTAATCTGATTACTTTACAACAGAAGCGATACATTAAAAAAATTAAAGAGTGTTACATAAAACTCCTATAGAAAACACATACCGGGGATATTTGAAAAAAATATAAGCCCATGTAAGTATAAACAAATTGTATTAACAGTAAAAAACATGTTATAAAGAGTTAACAAGCACAATCACTTTTTCGCTGTATCAGCGTCCAACGAGAGCAGTGTGTCGATAAAAACGGTGGAATACATTTACCAAGTTTCCGTACACGATTTCTAATAAATACTGTTACGTACGTATAATTACATTGGAAAATGCATTCAGTAAAATTAATTTCTAAAATTTCAAATGAATACGCCTATGTAATATTACTTTATCCTGGTAAAGAATGAGTCTAAGTTCGAAATTAGTCGAAAAAGCAAAATGTTCACAAAAAATACATTTAGAGGTGAAATTTTTGGAAACTTCGAAAAAAACGTATAAACATTATTCCTGCGGAAAAACAATAAATGCCGAAACAAAAATGAAACATGCTTATATGTTTTTTTAATCGTTAAGGAAAAATGTGTAATGAAGTTTCCGTTGTAATACAATTTTTAGCCCTATTGAAACATGTATAATGACATTAATCGGTATAATACAAATAACGTATAGCATTTATATACTACAGCGCAGGTTCACTATTATTAAACACAGTATGAGAAACGTTCAGCAATATCAAATTAAAAGTTAACATAAATTGGATTGTATAAACATGATAAAAATTGTACTTTAAATTTGAAATTGTCATTGGTCAAAAAACATTTACGATATTGATTCAAAAAAGCTTTCATACAATCGAATAAAAGTTATTAATGAATTGATTATTATAGTGCGTCCGTCTTAAATTATTATAAATAAACACTACAATGATGATAACATTGCAAGAAAAAAATGCAGCAAACATGTTCGATTAAGAAAAGACAAAAAAGATACTACTTAAAGAGGTTTAAACTAGTCTCCTCAAGATCACTTACGTTCTACCTATGTAAATTAACAAGACTGTAAGATGTGGCACATGGAAATATAAAATACAATCAAATTAAATGTAAAATAAATTACTTTAAAGACGGAGTATGTTCTTACAGAGCATGTGAATATCACTGAATTTTTAAAGGAGCCGTAAGAGAAAGAGACAAATTTTTCTCACGTCTGCTTTCCTGTCTTGTGAATATTGTGAAATCAGCTTATTTTTTATTAAATTTGACATTTGTATTTTTATAGTGTAATTCGAAATTATGTTAATACTTCTTTATGGTACAAACTCAACCGAGACACGAATGACAACACACATTAGCTCCAATAATTTTTTTAAACCATTGAGTGTTGTAGCTAATGAGTGTTCGCATACCGTCGCACACATACAAACGCACAAAATAAAACTGGCAAGTATAAAACTTATTAACAATCTACAATTATAATTTGAAACGAATTATATTTTATATAATTGATGAAAATAACAGCATATTAAGAAACAGATGAATACAATGAGAAAGGAGAATGTAAAAACGGAACAGATAAAGTAACAATACGAGAGTTGTCTGGAAAAAAAACTTGAAGCTAATAAACATGAAAGGGAATGACGGATAGAGTACAATGCTGTAAGACGAAAATTGAAGATCGTTATCGACGTGATAAGACTTGACTTAAACAGAGGATATGTACGAGCCATGTCTTGTATGAGTGTATGTGATTAAAAGAGAAACGATCTTTAACCCTTTGAGCTCTGAAAATTTCACTATTTCATTATAATAATGTGTATGATGTCCATTGTTCAGTTGTTTTGGTGCTCCAAAATTGCAAAACACGTAACGAAACATGTATATTTTAATAAAATGAGCTGAAGTGATAATTCATCAGAATATGTACATAGGTCTATAGCGTACGATAAATACCTGTATCTGGACCAGTACGATGACCCGTAGCACACGATGAACGATTTTTTGGAACGCATATATGCGTTCATCGTTCTCAAAGGGTTAAAGGGTCTTCTCTGATCAATACACCGAAGAAACACCATTGAACAACGCTTCTCTTCTAGCGCGTTCAGATGTGTGTTCGTAAAATGCTCTGTCTTACTACTCACTCATCGCGAAAAAAGAATAAAAATCTAGCAGGCATGATAGAAAAACAAATAGATTGTAGCATGACAAGATGAGATCACTTGTCAAAATACGAAGCGGAATAGTACTTCGCGTCTATTTTTCACATAAATAAGGGAAGTTAGAGAACCTAGAAATTCAGGTAACTATGAAACTTTGTGTGCAAGTAGAGTAGTTCATCCGTAACTCAATCCTATTTTTTGTTGGTGCCATGGTACGGTTTTAGGGGGTGAATTCACCCCTTGAAAAAAATAACGAATTTTCTTTTTTGTGGAATATCTCGGGAACTGTGAGAAATATCGAAAAAAGTCTAAACAAAAGGTGCATTTTCTTTTCACATTTACGAAACCGTGTAAAAATAATTGTCGAAAAATCCATGTTTTTCGAGTTACCCCCTCCGCCAACCCTTAAAATTAAGTCGTACTTTGTAAATATATGCAAAAATACTTCTAGGTAACCTCTTTTGATAAATATAAATAATTGATGTGTTATATTTTTTTGTAAACAAATAAAGCATCTATTATCGAATTTGAAGTCTGTTTTTGTAGTTTTCATTAATAAAATGGTTTCATAAAGCAATATTTAAATTATTATTTATATAAATTTTGATACAGCTTTCAGTTATTTAAGCAAGACTAAAAATCAGGAAAACTCATGTCTGAACATTTCAAAACTTGGTTTGGCCAAGTGTATCTGCCGAATACAAACCGTAAAAGCATGCAACTACACAACTCGTGGATAGGACACTGCTCGAATCAGTTAGAAAGTTGATTCCAGAAGACAAAGAACTAATATTTTCAGTCATTCCAAAAAAGACGACAGACATCATTCAGCCTTTAGATGCGTTTGGATTCCGAATTTGGAAAAATATTGTGCAGACATTTTCGAATAATTTAATTCTCCAAAAGAGCGATGACAATTTGTCCTCGCGCAATGAAAAAATCAAATTACAGTCGCTAACCCACAACCAGTTTTCTTCGCCCAGATTCAACAAATTTTTCCAATATGCTTCGTTTAAAACCAGATATCCAGAAACGCATTCCAGCGAATTTCAAAATCCTGTAGATTTCTATTACTTCAGGAATGAAAAGCATATTACCTAAATGTAATGTTTGTGGGGCGGCCGCTTTTATGCAATGTGCATGCTGTGGCGAGTATTTCTGTTTTAAACATTTCTACGAAGGATATCATTATTGTACCAATTACAAATTGTAATTTTCAGTGTATCTACTGTTTTATATTAGTATACCTCTCCCAATGTATAATTACAGAAGAGCGCATGTACAACAAGAGAATGCAAATGTTTAAATATTGCTTTATGGAACCATTTGAATAATGAAAACTGTTACAATGCTATGATTAAATTTAATAAGAACTTGAATGTATATGAATTTTATTAATGTAATGACGCCGAATCACATTCAAAAGATAACCAGGTCGAACCTTCCGATTTGCATGTATGTGTATACAGGGTGTTCAAAAAAGGTGGGGTCAAACTTCAGCGGCATGTATTACTCATCAATTCAAACTAAAGTCTTAATGAACATGGGTCCAAGCATCATTGGTTTCAGAGTTAGAAGATATTCTTCAGTTTACTTTTGTATTATTTAATTGTTATGGTTCATTCTTATACAAATTCCAAAATGGCGGATATGCGTTTCATGTACGGTAAAGTAAGCAGCAGGTCTGTATCAAAAAACGTTTCCAGACCGTAGGCACTCTACCAATAAAGTATTCAGTACCATACATCAACGTATTTTATAACTAATACAAACATCCTGTAACTCTGAAACTAGTGATATTTGAGCCCATGATCATTAACACTTTTTTGTCTGTTTTGATGAGTACTACATACCCCTGAAGTTAGACCCCAATTTTTTTGAACACCGTGTATATAGGACCCATAGTTTCGTGGTCTAAACATTGCTCACATAGCTGAATTTGTCATTAAAAAAATACACAATTTAAAAAACGGTTGTCCTACGTGCAGTAGTTTTCGAGATATTTGCTAAAATCTGATTCTCAGCCCTCACTTCGTGGGCTGTTTTTATCCCCTCAACATGGACCTTTCCCAATAAAAAAGTATGTGTCAGATATTTTTTCGAGTTCCATATCATATTAAAATTTCATAAAAATCGGCGTGAGACGTTTGGGTAAGATCCCTTATTAGTACAGTTGACCCTTGAACAACGCAGGTCCAGTTATGCGCGGATATTTTTCTTGAAAAATTTCGGGGCCAATCGCGTGCTCATTTCGAATCAGTCTATTCAGCTTGCCTTTATTCTCTATCGTGGCGAGTGAGAGGGCTGAAAAAGAGCGAGAGGGCACGTGACATGAATACGCCATAAATTATAGTCGTCACACTATCGATGTCGTCCATCGAAAAGAAGGTGGAATAGAACCTCTGACTTCCTTCGGCAACTTTTAAAGCGGCTACACACGGTGAAACATGTTGCGATGCATGCATCAACTCCTAGGTTTCATAATGCAGATAGGTTTCGGCAGAAACAAACTATAATCTGCACCGATGCCACGCTCTACACGTTGATACCTGCATCAGAATCAGGCTTTGTTCACCAACTATCGATGCAACCCGTTTCCGATTCCAATACGCCGATATCAACATATGTACACACCTTGCAACCTGCATCATGAAAGCTCGGAGTCGATGCGTGCATCGCAACATGTTTCATCGTGTGTAGGCAGCTTAAGGGGTCTCCCCAGTGTGACGGTTTCGAAAAATCGAATTTTTTTTTCAGATTTTATTCTAGTTTTACATCTTAAAAACATACTCCTAAAGTATTATAGACGTATTACGAAAATTGACAATGCTACAGGCTTTGAAACGGAGCCATTCATATAATTTTAAAGGGTACGTGAAACTTTGAACGCGTTTTTCTGACAACGATATTTTTTCAAATGGCTGCCACGATATCTCAAAATCCAATTATTCGATTTACGTGAAACTTGGCAGGCATCTTTAGTAGATGTCTCATCCTCGCCGGTACTAGAACTAAGTCAATATTTACAAAACTCAAATTTTGTGACTTAAAAAACAAGCTATTTTTTGTGCAAAAATCGAAACCTTTCCTTTCAGACGTTGTCATTTTTTAATTTTTATCGTTATTTTTCATTTATTCTAGTACCGGCTACAGCCACACTCATGCAGATTAAGAATCCTTTTTTTTTTCATTCTGATAATTCTGTGGGCAGATCTTATGGCAGCCATGAAGACAAATTTTTTTTAGGTGCAGTGTCAGAATCCCTATAGCTTTGAACAGAATCATTATTTCTGCACTAAATAATTATTACGTATTCTTCAAACATCGTCTGATACAGCAGCAAACTATTACATGCATACGTTTATTATTTTTCTTCAAAAAAATTCCCAAAGATCGCTTCGTTTTTCGACCGTCACACTAGGGAGACCCCTTAACATATTATTGACCGGAGACGTATTAATACGTCTTTTGTCACCAGAACGTTACTGATCGGGCACGTATGTAGACGTTTTAGAAAATCATACAATTAAAATCACCATGCGAAGTTGTTAGAGCTTAAAATTGATGAAGTGTTCATTATACAATTTATTATTGTGCTTATCATTCACATTTTTGGCCCGTTAGTTTCTTTCTGACCTTTTGTATATTATAAACGCAATTATGTTACGGTAAGACTTTCAAAAGTGGCGAAATTTACTCGCACGCGGGTGTTTCAATATTGACTTGTATAAAAAATAGCCGGTCACAGGCGTTAGTTTCTGCAAAAATCCCCCGGTCAACGGTGTTAACAAATTTGCTGCCACCAGAAAATCATAAGGGAAGTGTGTCGTGTGCCATCGATTCGTATACTCAGCCACACACACATACACACACGCATAGCGTTTTCGCGTTCATCAGAGGATTCATGATGCTAGATCAAACAGATTCAGCATCGATCTTTGATGTCGCGGCGGTGATCGATCGATGCATTCTGAATACATTGTCGATACGTCAAACACATCGACAAACTATCATGTTCTGTGTCGTCGCTGGCACACAGGGCAAGCCATTCCTTGTCGATAATGCTTCGAGGGTGGCAGCGAGCGTATTAACACTAGAACTACCAAGGCAGTCAAAATGACTGGTTTGCAATTTTACTATGTACAATTTATTTCAGACGACTATTATGTTTACTTTGAATTGATGCTGAATAAAGGTAAAGAAAAATATAAATAAACATTGTTTCCTTGAATTACGTATTTTTTCTAAAACGTGTCATGTCGATCGCTTCGATGAAATACATAAGGGCACGTTAACGTCGATAGATCTATCTAGTGTTAAGTGGGAATAACGGCGAGCTTGTTTCGATATTACTTCAAGTAAATACTGTGCCATAAACCTGGAGTAACACCGTAGGACCCATACGAAGTGTCACAAGTGATGCTGGAAGTGCTCCCAAGAAGCAGAGAAAAGTCATGGCATAATAAGAAAAAGTTGAATTACATACTATGGACCGTAAATTGAGGTCTGCAGCTGCGGTTACCCGCCATTTCAAAATATATGAATCCAGCATAAGGGCCATTGTAAAAAAAGGAAATTAATGAAGCCGCCGGTGTAGCTACTTGCAGGTGCGGAAGTCTTGCATTTTTTGCAAAATACCTTTTTATCTCGTATTGAAAATGTAGCTCTGGTATGGGTACAGGGTTGCTAGAAGAAAGGCATGCCTGTAGGCTCTAATATGATACAAGAAAAAGCAAAGTCATTATATGACAGTTTAAAGTAAACAGAATGTGAAGGATGTAAAGCTGCAGAATTTAATGCCAGCCAAAGATGTTGTGATAATTTTAAAAAGAGGTTTGGCCTAAAAGTGCAAGATAACAGAAGAAGCAGCTTCTGCCGACCAAGAGGTAGCATACGAGAAAGGATATCTGCCAGAACAAGTTCTTAATGCAGACCAAAGTGCCCTAATCTGTGAAAAAAATGCGACAAAGGACATTTATTAGTAATAAACAGAAGCGAGCAGCAGGATTTAAGGCAGAGGGGGATAGACTAACTCTACTGTTTTATGCAAGTATGGTCGGGTTTATGATCAATACTGCCCTCATCTATAAAACTGCTAGCATCAGAGCCTTGCAGGGAAAAGATAAACAACAGTCGGCAGTCTTTTGGTTATACAGCAAGAAAACCTGGACAACAAGAATAATTTTTCTAGATTAATTTCATCGATTCTTTGTCCCCGAAATCAGGAAGTATTTTGCCAGTAAGGAACTTCCTTTTAAAGTTCTTTTGATAATGAACGATGCCCCTGTCTGTCCAGAACTCTATGAATTCATTACCGAAGGCATCGAAGGAGTCTATTTGCTCCCAAACGCGACGTCTCTGATTCAACCTCTAGACAGGGTTGCCACCTCTCCGGTTTTGGGCCGGAAACTCTGGGTTTTAATACAAATCTCCAGACTCCGATTTTACTAGACATATCTCCGGGTTGATAGACAAAATTAGATAATAAAAACATTTTATGATTCGCTTGAACAATTCAATCTATTTAAAAATTTCAAGAGTGTATTAGACAGCGACATCTAAAGTACTCATTCTCGAAGCATTTCTAACTAGCCTCTCAAAACACCTTCTCCCGTAGGAGTTCCCCGAGAATTCGGATGTCTCTTGTTACTAGTTGAGCTTGTCATAACGGAGCTGGAGAGCTTTTTAAAGGAAAAGAGTAAAAAGGAGGATACTACCACTGTTATGTGCTTGCGGTTCTAAATTTTAATGTACATGGTATTCTCTGTAAGTGTAATAATAATATCTAAGTGCAAATTCATTAGTCTAAACTTTTAAAAAAAAGCAGTCAAAGGTAAGTCCATGTACGCTTAAATTTTTTTCTAAATACAGTGGTCCCCGGATCACTGGCAAGCGTTTCACCACGACACTCCGGAAGGTCCCGTATCCCTAACATATATCCTGCCTTGCAGACTTTCTTATTTTGAAACCGATTTGAAAAATAAGTGATTGAAATCTAATAGAAAACAAGAAAGATTTCTCATAAAAAAATAAACATTGATTAGAATCATCCATAAGCTTTCCAATCTACTCCGTTAGTTCGCAGAAGAAAGTTGATCGACCCTAAAAAAGCTTTGAAGAAGTTTCTGATAGAACAAAACGCCAAAAGACGGAACACAGTGGAAAAAAAAATGGATACAAACTTTTAGTAGCAATGGTATATTTGTAGAGTTACCAAAAATTTTGGAATATATTAGCTATTCCAGTTAATAATAGTTACATTGAAAGCGTCTTCTCAATTGTGAAAAATCTTTGGAGTAACGAGAGAAATGGAATGCGAGCAAGCTTGGTAAAAGCTGAAATTTATACATAATTAAATTATAACACAAACTGTAGAGTTTCATAATTTTTTTATGAAACCTGATCAAAGAAAGTATTGGAGTATGCAATTTCTAATAAGGTATACCATTTTAAAAATAAATAGCAAGTAAGATTTTTCAGAATCGAGAACACTCCATCAGCTTATTAAATATTGTAAATGTCGCAGCCGTTTTGTAAAAAGGCTAGAGACTTTCAGTCTTGTCGTAAAAAGGCTAGATACCTTCAGCCTTAAGAAACTTAACAGTTCCTGTTACATTATAACAAAAACGGCAATTAGGTTCCTATTAGTTCATAACAAAAAAGACAATTAAGTTCCTATGAGTTCGTATTAGTTCACAATAAAAAAAGGCAATACTTAAAGGCATAAAAGAATTATTCAAGAAGGTTTCCGTTTGCAATTAGGACTCATCGTTGATCAATCGAAAACTGCATGGAAGCTCAAATGATGGGAACACAGCTGGGCGTTTTTTCAACAATTCACCTACATCTGCTCTTATAACAATTTCACGTCTTATTGCAGGTAATATCGAGTGGCAATGACATGCATGCTGAAATATTTAAAAAATATGCCTTAGAAACGGTTTGGAAGTTCGTTAAGTTGTATCCATGGAATTATATGCCCACTTCAGTGCACAAGATTTTAATTTATGGACATCAAATATCATCATCAGCATTATTACCCGTCGGGCAAGTGTCTGAAGATGTTCGAGAAGCTTCAAATAAGCACATCAAGAGGTTTCGTGAAGACTTGAAGATGTTCTCTTGCGACTTTTAGTAACCTCTGATCCGTATATTTCAAGTTTAAGAAAATTGCCTCGAGCTGCTAATGTCACCTGAAACACCAATAGCTAACGATTCCGATAATTCAGACGAATGACATATTGACGATTGATAATTGTAATGATTTTGATTGTAATGTAATAAATGACATTTTGACTATTTAATATTTCTAATTTTAATTTAGATCCTTTATATTTTTATAATAAACATCTATTAAAAAATATTTTTAAAAATATTTAAAATGGATATCTTTAACAAATATTTTAAATCTTGAAATAAAAATACTGATACCAAGTTTATATCAAATCTGATATTTTTATGATATACGCATCCGCCATGTTGTTTTTCACAATTTTTATTTCAGATTCGTAAACAGCGACTTCCAAAATCTTACTATACTCATTTTTGTACAAATCAAAGGCCACGTTCATATGTCGGCCACGTTTTGAGGATTTGGAACCACTGTACGGCGTTGTTCAAAAGGTCAACTGTATATTCATAGATCACTATGATTACTATAACTTATGAAGCAATTATTTTGAAATGAATTAGCGCAATTAATTGCGTAACAGTTCATATGGTGAAATTGTATTTTTGAAGCCTCATATAAAACATACTTTTTTAATAACAATTACTCATATTTAAGATATCCGTCTTTAAAACCATTACTATTTGCCGAACATTTTCATAAAATTTTAATTCTAACAACATTCGCTACTGTTACAGCATTATTATTATTACACAAAATTTTGTCCATTATAAAAATGATATACCTCGCTTTAACATGAAAATGATACAATTCTAGGTATTAATGAAAATGTAATTTTCAAAAATGTCTCCATATATAAATTAATAATTTTTTATGTTTTAACATGGAAGTATACTTTGTCAGCCTAAAACAAACATGGTTTTATTAGAAGAAACGAGAAATAATAACTTTCAAAAGCTTAGGTTTGTAAGAAACTAGACTACTCAATGAAACAAATTAAAAACATAAAAAATTGTAATACAAAAAGTTAATTTAACATAAAATGATAAACATTACTTTCCCTGCTGGGCGATGACAAACTTGATGCTATAATAAATGATTTGCCGGAAAGTTATCATTACAATACCAGAAAACTTGTATGTTTGTACGGGGTGTAAACAAAATAATAGTCACGACATTCAAACTTCTTTTTAACTTTAAAATACAGTCACTTTTTTTAAATCCTATCTATTTCACTAATTAACACAGAGGTGGGTATCCGGAGCGAGGTCTTTCTCCGACCTACCCCCAGTCTGCATCCACTTCCCTTACGTAGGTTGTGGTCTGGGTACATCGAGAACATCGGAAATATCGTTAAGTACGATTTCTCAAGAAACAATTGCATGATAATAATAATTATTTATTTATACAGGTGGAGCACGTAATTGGAACCACTTCGATTACTTACGCAGTGCTCCACACTGTATATGATATCAGTTTTAGCATCATATACACTCACTTATTCGGATCTGTTTGATAATTCCAAAAATTAATTACAATATTATTTATTTTTAAGAAGATCCAAATAACTAATAAACGCACTAGATTAAAAGATATCAACCTATCGAGTGCATTGTGCATTGCTATATCTGAATTCGAATTAGATATTCCGGATCTTCTTAAATGTAAATAATATTATAATCAATTTTTTAATTATTAAACAGATCCGAATAAGTGAGTGCATATGATGTCCGCTGAGTTTATATGTAACAAATGATCTATATCAAAGTAGAGATGTAATCTGCGGATAAGACTGATCATATATAAAAAATAATTATCCTTATTGTGTGGCTGTTTCTTCAGAAATCGTACTTACCGGCAATTATCTACGTTCTTGACGTCGTACCCAGACCACAACCTATGTGAGGGGAATGGACACAGAGTGGGGGTAGACCGGAGTCAGGCCCCGTTCTGGATGTCTATCTCTGAATTAAGATGATAAAAAGTTCTGTTCACTTTATAGCCTTCTCCTGTATAATTTCTGCCACTCAACAGCTTCGTAATATCCTCTCAATACGCGATCATTCAAAAGTTTGTAACCACGCGACATTTCGGAAATTGAATTAATATCAGATGAAGACAGGTTTAGTTATTGCTGATTCGTACATATTTTAAAATTAAGTAAATTTTTAACAATATGCAATCAAATTTGCTTTTAATTTTAATTCATTAATAAAAACAGTTAAGTAAACTATGGGAGCACCCGAAATCGCAGAAATATCTTACAAAGGGATTTCGAGTTCTCTCCAATTTCAATTACATTTCATTACATTAAAATTATAGGCCATATCTCAGCACGTTGTTTTGAGAAATTATATATAAAAATTGAGCAACTTCGACAAATAAAACCGAGAAAAACACTGAAAAGACTTCGAAACTATAGAATGTAAAAATCCTTCTCAAAAATGCTTGAGAAATAAGTAGTATAATTTTATAGAATGATAGTACTCCATGTACAATAAATACATATTAGTGTATTTAAATTATATTACTCGTCCCTCTAGTTTTTTCCAGAAATTATGTTTCAAAATTTAAATATTTGCTTACTCATATTTATTAAATTGTTCAATTTCTTTGATGTAATTTTTCAATGACTTGACTAAAAAACAATGTGTTACATGGAGTAGGGGTGACTGGGGCAAAGCGAAATGATGAGGCAAAGTGAAATATTGGTTTTTATATAATATTAGTGCTATCCAAACGGCTATTATAGTAGTTAAGTCACAAAAAGAAGCCATTACGATGGCTGACACAAATTGTTGATGAATAAATGTAATTAGTATTTTCAAACCAAACTTTAGAATTTTGTGCATAAAATTGTAATTTCTGAAGTCATGTAAGTAACGTATTATTTCTTTAGGTGGCAATCATTGAGTTTATAACTTAAATGATATAAAGTGCATTAAATTAGCTTTATTTGAATACACAAACAATAATTTTAGCCTTTTAATTTCGCATAAAAGTCAAACGTTTCCCTTTCACTGAACTCTAGGGCATAGTGAAATTTTTCACTTTGCTACTATAAAATATTCGTAGCTCAAATGAAGAGAATTGAAAATGACAATGAATAATTTGTTGTGAAGTTTATGCGAAATAATCCGCAGCATCACGATATTTTATATTTCGTTATTATTTTAATTGTATTTTTAAGTTTCTATTTTAAAATTAAAGCCTTTTCTTAAATGTTTTCAAAAAAGTTTTTTAATTTGTTTTTCATAATCTATTATTCTTTATCAATACCTGATTTGTGTTAATTGTTTATTTTGTGACTTATATTTCACTTTACCCCACTAGTGGAGCAAAGTGGAAAGAAGGCAGAACACTTTTTAAACAGCTGTTGGATCAAGCTCCGAAGTGATAGAGCTTTTCATATTATGAATATTTCAAGAATAGGAGTCCATATTATAGTTCGATAAAAAAAATGTCTTGTTTATGTTATTTTGGGGATTTGTACATGTAATTAGAGCTTAAGTGTTCCGCTTTGCCCCGAGTTAACCTTTCTTATTAATAAATTAGAATTAAAAGAAAGTTCTGTTGTTATATGTCTATATTATTAAAACATAACCTGATTTTTAAAGTATACACGATTCAACAAGAAATGGACGCGTTTTAACTTAGCAATATTGGTAAATGTTATTTATAATTCCGAAATGTCGCGTAGAGTACGCAAAAATTTGACTCCGAATTTGAGGGCCAAAATTAATTTTGTAGTTGGTTTCTTATGCAAATCTCTATTGAACGTGAAGTGAATGTTCACTTCTGAAAGCCATGACAATTATTTTATTAAATCCTGTATAACCACTGATTTGTCAAGCAATATAAAAAACTATAATATTCGAAACGAAGAATGAGTAGGAAGAATACATCATTAATACAATAAAAAAAAAATAATTCGTACAAAATGATCACATAAGTTATTAAAAATAAAATAAACATTAAATCCTATACAGGGTGGTTCACGCAACTGTTACAAGTCATAACTCTTTTCTGAATGCAATTAGAAAAAAATGTTTGAGGAAAAAGATGAATGATTCAAAGAGTACTATATTTGTAGAACCATATATTTTTTGCAAGTGCAACAATGTGTGCACATTTAACAATTGTATTATTTTTTTTTAACGGAAATGTAATTTTTTTGCATAGATCGAGCCCTGTCATCATTCTGTGTAAAAATGTATACAGGTAAAATCGAAAAATGATTAATTCACGAGATATTTTAAATAAATGTCTTTATTTTAGATCTTCTAACGAATGTTAAACAATTTTTTTCAATTCTTTTCATTTATTTAAAATATCACGTGAACTAATCATTTTTCGATCACTTTTTCTCAATACTTTTTCTTACAGGGAATGACGAATGATGCTACAAATACAGTACAACCCCGTATCTGCGGTTTTCGCGGTTTGAAAAAATTATATAGAAAATTTCAGAAATATGATACACATTCATAATTTAAATTATGTAATGCATAATTTATACTTAAACAAAAATTATGTGCAGTTCTGAGTGACGTGCTGCAATCTCGTACTCTCATGCCAGTGACATTTACATATTTTTTATTATTATAAATGTTGTATTTTATTATTGGTTATTATTGTTAATTTCTTATTGTGCCTAATTCATATAGTATAGTACATGTACTTACATATAGTGTTCGCTAGTACCCGCGGTAGGGCTTGTAACCTAATCGTCGCAGACACAGGGGACCTACTGCATAATACTCTTTGAATCATTTATCTTTTTCGTCTAACATTTTTTTCTAATTGCACTCAGAAAAGAGCTATGATTTGTAACAGTTGTGTGGACCACTTTGTATTCTTACCAATCGTAATCATTCTGTATAGAATTCTCTTTATGTTTGTACATACAAAAGTATTACGTCAAATGATATTAGAGATTAGTATTCAACAAACATTGTAATCTGATAACAAATTTTTGATTAAAAAACTGTAGTCGAACATACAAAAACTTTTTGCGAGCTCCTCAAGAGATAGCTGTCATATTCGATAAAGACACAATAAGTTGATGTTAATAAATTACCAGTGAATTTAGTAACAGTTTATTTTTTTGTAACCTGCGCTATTTTATATTTGAATGCTATACCGTCATCGTTTTAACCCATCATTTTATCCATGATCTAGTATAATTCGTTGTATTCAATGTTGTTATTGTATATTGACTTGTCATTCTTCACGCACGTTTCTTTCCAATTTATCTTTTTCGTTTTTTGCTTATCCTTACGTGTTTTCAACAAATATGTGTAAACCGGCATAATTTGCTCAAAACAGAAACTTCTACTGTTATTGAACACATCTACAGCGAAATTGATTATATCGAATAACATATAATCCACGTACAAAATCGCACGTTTAGTAACATATTTACAAATACAATACTGTATCCGAAGTTACATTTTACCGAGGAAAGACCACGGATTTTACAGGTGAGAACAAGTGTAACGATTATTGTATCTACTATTCCATATTGAAATAGAGAAATTACGTTGGAAACAGACAAATCGAACGATCGTATTGCTCTAAACTTTGTATTCTTTGGTATAGCATACAACATAATTGTGAAATCGATAAAAGAAATTTTTTGAATAGTTAAAAAATTCAACAACAGCGTTATAAAAGGCACGTCCATAAAAAATATGAGAACATGATTGGCAAATTTTCAAATGAATATGGTTGTATAAAGCAACTGAGAATGTGCAAAATGGAAGATTCGATATATCCTATGTTTAAATATTTCCCAGCATATTTGTGCAGAGATCAATTAAAAATAATTCATGTAATAGTAAAAATAAAAGCTCTGTGTAGAGAAACGCATACACGGACAATGTGCCATTTAGGAAACTGATCAAGGAGCGCTAAACTCGTTTCACGTTCGATTGTTTTATGCATGCGTGCACGCAAGTGCGCATAATATATTATGTACAGATACACGCATAACGGCACTCTCACTCACACTCGCATATTGTTAAAAATATATATAGTTTGTAAAAAAACTCATGCACGAATTTAAAATAATGAAGCAATACTTTGACTAAATTCACGTCACTGTACGTTGTTCGATAAAGATAAAGATTTACAACAGGTTCGCATACATAAAATGATTCTTAAAACGCATAAGGAAACAGTTTAATATGCATTCTTTATATTTCGCTTCGAAAAGTACGAAAGAAGCATAAGTATGGAACAGCAAGTCTAATAATCTTAAATGTTAAATGAAATGAATCTAAAAAAATATTCTGAACAGTACACGCTAAATACATGTGATTCTTCGTCTATTGTTCCATTGATTACTTTCCTTACAAGAGAATATGATGAACCGATCATTGAAAACTTTAAAGGACTAACAACACACTTCATTTTCATAAGAAGTTAAAAATCAAAATAGATATTTTCGTCAAACTAACGATTGTTCGGTTTATGAATAATTTCTGCGCTTAAAAATCGAACAAAGCGATAATAGAGTCAAAATTCTGACATCTATTATTATTCACCTAGTACTTGCCTTTGACACACGATGATGGCAATTGTAAGTATATGAAATTGGTATCAGGACTGTTGTATCGCATCAAAAGTAATTCCACTTAAAAGTATGTATCTGAGCACAATTTTATGAAAATATCAAAAATAATGAGCAGTTGAAAAATGAATCAATAGGCCACTCGCCACACTTCTACAGGCACAAAGGACAATACGTTTGTTATTCGTACAAATTGGGGACGCAAATCCTGAATACCATTTAAAAAATGCCATCACCGCACGTGCCAAAGACCAAGATTTAACGTACTCAGCTGCGGCAATTTCATAATTCTTTCTTGTCCACTAGTACTTATCCTGGTGCATCCATAAAGATCGATGCATTTCAAGTTCTTCATACTTTCAGCAATAGTGTAGAGTCCTTTGTCAGTCAATCGACTGCACTGGCCAATATTCAGTGTTTCCAAGTCATGCAGTGTCTTTGCAATTTTGCAAATACCCTCGTCGCTAATTTGACACGCGGATAATGAAAGCGACTTCAAGTTGAAAAGTCCCTGGGATATATGAACAAGTGCTTGATCACCAATTTTATCGCAGAATGACACATCTAACGATGAAATTCTGCTTCCACCCTCTGCTAGATAAGCCATACCAATGTCGGAGATATTGTCGCAGGATCTAAGATTGAGTTCACGCAAACTGGACATTTTGGCTAAGTGTTTCACCCCTGAGTCGGTAATACACACGCAAAACGAAAGGTTAATAGACTTTAAGGTGGTTAAGCCGACAGATACATGCCTGAGTGCCTCGTCGCTCAGTCGTTGACAATCCTGCAGACTTAAATGCTCCAATGCAAGATTCCCACCGGCTCCTTCACGATTAACACCAGCCAAATGTGCGATACCTTGATCGGAAACTTGCCAACAACTTCGTAAATCGAGTCTCTTTAATCTCTTCAGATTCCATGCAATGCAAAAAAGTCCTCTGTTTGTAATGTTACAGCAACCACCGAGTTCTAGATGCTCGAGATTTTTTAAATACTGCACTATCCTGCTTAAAGATACATCCGACACCTGTTTGCACAACGAAAGATTTAATTCCGTGAGCATGGTATATTCTTGACAAAAAGCGTTGATTAGCCCTGCATCCGTAATATTATAGCAACCGGAGAGGTTCAATGCTTCCAAGTTTGGCACGCCTTTCAAAACATCCCCAAGACCTCTCCGTAGGGACAGCACCTGGACCTTCTTCACCCCTCTTCTCACCAGACTGGCAAACAATGCCGGTGCTTGCTTCCTCAAATGTAACCTCGCTTCGACCCCTCGCCAGACGGACCGGTAATACGCCGCGTCCCTCCATGTGGTACACACTTGTGCGGCGCGTCCTTTGTCCCTAACCTCTAGATAACTAAATATCAAAGCCAATATTTCAGGATACAGGCACGAGATATGCGTACTCGCCGCAACAGTACTCCGGACTATTTGTGGTTGTTGTCTTGATGAAAGACTTTGCACGTATGCCGGTAGATTCGTCGCACCACTAGTGTACTGCGGCGTACTACTCGAATTATACTGAATTGCTTGATTCTGCGAAGTTGAGATCGCTAAATGTGGCTGATGTAATTGATAATAATGTCCTGAACGATGAAGGAGCGTTGTACCACGATTTGGCGTCAACGACGGAAGTTCCGTCATCAACAGCTGACTTTCCTCCATGTTGCTGATTAAACCGTATGCATGTACGCGAGCACATACACACCGTCCTTTTCACCCTATTTCTTTTATCTCTTCCTATCTATTTTACTTTCCTTCCTTTTCCATTTAGTTTCAGGACCTTTTCGATCCTCCTCTACTTCTTCCTTTCTCTTTCGTCCCTAACCTTTTTCTTCTTTGTTACTCGGTGGTCTCACATCATAATACATGTATTCCATTCCACCGAACTGTTACGACTGAATATTCATCTTATTTCAGATTCACATTTTTCTATTGATGTAATCCATAAAAATCAGTTCTAGAAACGAGATTAACAATTTACATTTGCACTGAACAAAAAAATAACATGTATTTACACATGCTTAAAAAAAGACGATTGTCACTCGCTTCACATTATTACCACTACAAGTCTGTCATGGGCCTTACTTCTCAGAGAACATCACATCGACACGTAAGACTATCATATCTTTTTATTCGTATTTCCATTCTTCAGCACGTTTCCCTCTGTCTTTTTTCCTTTTTCCGTTCACTATGGTTTTCTTATTCACTCACTTTTCGCTTCCACTTTACACACTCTCCGTCTACCTCTTTCGCACCGCCCTTCTTTTCATCGGCTCTTTCTACGTACGTATAAATATGCGTGTATGTGGATGTACAGTCATACACACACGCGCGCACGCGCGCGCGTGCGTGTGTGTTGCGTGTACTTTTCTTCCTTTTTTCTCTTTGTTTTATTACCCCTCCTCTTTCTTTTACTGTTCTGATCTTTCTCCCGCTTAATGTAGCCAGTTCCTTCTTTATTATTTTCCTCTCCACCACAATGATCACTTCTTTTTGGTACGATATGATTATGTACGATATTTGCACCCGCACTGCCGTCACGTTCGCTTAAGATGAAAATAATTCATGTTACGCACTAAATAAATTCTTTTCTATGTGCTGAGATCTTGATATTACAGTGTTCGCTCTGTCAACGGTGGAACATGTCGTACAGCCACTCACATAACTGGTTTTAAAACGGCACATCACCAAAACGTGAACCGGTGCGCTGCCAATCGCGAACTGTTGTTCCAGTTACCTAAAGTCAGATGTCGTACCGTCGCTCTATAATATAGGTGGAGCATATTCATGTCATCGAATCACTGGTTGGCTAACAACATTCGACCCTGTACCACGTGACTATACTAGCGAATATCGATTCGGGCACTGCTGCGGCGGCATTTTTAAGTTTTCGTTATAAGGTGGGGGTATAGTATTGTATGCTCCAAATCACGTTGTGACTACAACAGATTCTCGAATTTTCGTAAATAATTGATAAACTTTTTCGATATCGTACTTATTTTTACTTCATTACTAATGCATACTTATTTATACAGAAAAAGAAGAAACATGTCATGAAAGTAGGCTCATGCCTGGTTTTTGTAACCATACTCCGGTCTTTTCACTAAATTAATAACTGCAATGAAACTATTAGTATTTTCAATTGTGTGGAAATCTACCCAAGATAAATTTAAAAAACAAGCCGATTACAGATCGATTTAAAAATTAATTACCGCTTATACTCAAAATATTTTTGAAAAGAAAGATAACAAAAGAGAGTTATTAAGAAAAGATCATAAATAAAGAACTGTGGTATTTATATATTCGATTTTAATTAAGATTATGAAACATTAGTAATAGAGTCCCTTGAATAAAAAACGGGTTAAATAAACTCTGCCAAAAATAATATAATGAGTTTCATAGAAAATCTAAATATATATATCTTTAAATTTGTTTTACTTCTTACTAGAAAATGAAAATGAAAAATATCACAATCCCGTTTTAATCCTATTGATACTATCTTTCATAAAATGGACATCTACAGAAGAGTAGCTGAGTAATTAACTGTATTATTATGTAAAATACAAAGTATAAAAGATACATTTTCTGTTAAAAATCAAAACGTGGGAATGTGACAGGTATGTTAGGTATAATTATATTACATGCAACAATTAATTTATTGAACTAGGACAAAAATTAATTTACAAATACAGCATGACAGGTGTTTGCAGTACATGTTGACTGTGTCTCAATAGCTTTAATTTGTCATTTATGGTTGTCCTTGTTTGATATGGAGACTATTTATACTGAGTAAATGTCCATTACAAACAAAACAAGAATGGTTTTTAAATATAAAAAGAAACAAAATTAACTTTGAAAGCAAAAATCATAGAAAGTACAATATGCTGATGAACACTGTAACGTAACCTTTCATGCAACTTTATAGAAAAATGTAGATATTTTATTTAGTCTTATCATGGAGCTAGGATTTAAATATTCTTTTCTAATAATATTTAGAAAGGCAGAGTTTTATCAGTATTTAACATTTTTAAAATACAACCACAGTACACATGCCCAAGTTCTTGTACAGCAAATAGAAAGCTGATGAGTATAGTAAACATGATAGAATAATATCTATAATAATTCTTGAAATACAAAATAATAAATGCAGACTTAAAGTAAGTATTACATAAATACATAATGTAAATCTTAGCAATTTTTTGCAACTGTGTACCCAGTTTAACATAAAAGTTTACCTTGATATGTCTATGTACTTAGTAATCTGTACTCATGTCTAGTAATCTATTATATGAGTTTCATTTTGAACACATACATTTTGCAACATGTATAAGTTATTAGAAGAGATGACATTTAATGAGTAGATATGAAATGTAACATTATTCAAAATATTTAATTAAGTGTAGTGCATTGACTTACTAAACTTTAATTTCTATGTAAAATTTATTATTAATTAGCAAACTTTTCTTAAACGTAAACTCTAGATAAATTGTTTCTCTTTCTTTGTCTTAGTTGCAATTTATATAAGAGATATTTACAAAAGAACGCTATTTGTATTTACTGGTATAATTTACACATTAATTAGAATGTTAAATTATATAAATTACATATCTCAACATTTTTCTGATATACTATACAATTTAAATAACAAAATATATTGAAGTCATCTAGACACATAAAAACTATACTTAAAGTATAAATGATATTAACATTTATCTGTGATATATAATTTTGTTTTTATTGTCCATATCAAGTTAAGTCCTGCCTATTTTAATAGGTAAGACTTTAATAAATAATTTTTATGTAAAAGAATATTAAATGGTAGAAGAATCTATTGTAGGACAGAAATCTTTATTGTAATACATGTTACAAGTGTAAACACAATTATACCACAAACAATACAACTTACCTGAATTCTTCAATAAGGATAAAAGATGTGTAATTCTATTAAAAAAAGACATTTATATAAAACAATTGTTTTAAAAATCAATAGATTTAAGAATACGCAATATACTAATAATTGAAACCATTGCTAACACATATGAATATGGAATCAGTAGTATGCCATTTAAAATAGAAAACACATAACAAAAGGAATGAGGTAATACATAATTTATTAACAAATAAATGCGATATATTTACGTATACGCGTACAATCCTGTTTATTTATATTTAGAAGTATATAATTCATATTACAATGTTATAACTGTATAACAGCAAACAATATTGAATACGCTTGATTGGAATACTTGTGATATGCCACTAAAACTGGCAAGTAGAATATTTACACATTATATGATGCCGCTTCATTGTTATATATAAGAGATATGTTGTTCTACCCAAAAAATTGCAACAACATTAATCGCAACAATTCGTAGGAATTCCATTACGGTATTACAGCGGCAGCTGGATAGGTATCCTAACTATTATCACAGATGGAAAAAGACATTTATCATACTATTATATGTATTTATAATGTATAAATCATAGAATATTTATCTCCAAATTTGACAAATACCTACATACTTATATATTCGTTTTTATCGGTGAAATAAAATTTTCAAATTTATATTTACCACAAATAATTTTGCTAATAATTTTCACTCAATTATAGTTATGAAAATATTGTACTCATTATATCTACTTTTTATGAATGGTAGCATTCAAAATGTTTGCAAACGTAAAGGAACTGTCAATTTAATGATTTCTTTTACAGCTGCTAATGAAAAGTTAAAATGTAAATTACAATTTTATCACTAAAGTAGATCACTTATATTGTACATGTAAAAACTAAATTCCCACAATTACCACATATAAAATTTTTTGGTACAAACATTTTTACACTAAAAAAGTATTTAATTAAAAATGCACCAAACAGTTTCAATGTTACATATGTTACACTTTTAACATGGCAAACAACTTATTTTTCAGTGCCAATAACAAAGCCTGCCTCTGTTATACCGTATACACTTTTTACTTTTTATTATAGTTCAATTTATTTGAATTGTATTAAAAAGCATCATCAAACCACAGGAACTTTACACAATAAAATACAGTAAAAGTTACTTGGACCTGCTGGTAATATTAATGGTATTGGTTACCGCTGTTTTATTAAATATTAAATGTTATATATTAACAATATTTTGCTCATATTATGGTAACTCATTAACAAAAATTTGATCATACTTACACAAATCTCATGTATATTGTATTTTTATTTTATTCGAAAAATTTGGATAAATCTCTATGCAACATGTACCTTCCATTTTATATTATCTTTTTTACATGAACAATTTCGTGTTATATAAAGTACATGTAAGAAGCAGCTATATAATTTTGTTTTACTGTTGTGCGCTGAGTCTTTTGTAAGATTTACAATATAAATAGGCCTTTATATTTCAATTCTGCATTTAAAATACATAGCATATGGAAGAGTTTGGTGCTTATAAAGTTACATTTGCTGAATAAACACTACACACTCATAATATTTGCATTCTATGTGTATTGAATATTATTATTATCAACATATAATTCTGTGAGAATACAAACTTCGATGTCATAATTTAATCACAAAACTGAATAATCTTTGAAAATATCAGTAATACATTGTATGACCATTTTGTTGCTATTCTGTATCCTCTGTTTTCGTTTGCTTTACTTCTCTTATAGCATCAAGCAATATTAACATCAGATCACGTACTTATAAAATGTTCTTAACAACACTTTTTTTTATGTTGTTTTGTGCTTTTCCTCAGATTTACTGTTTCGCTGGTTTGTATGGCTTGCCGTTCTTTTCTTTCTTTTTTGGTTCTTAATACTTGCCGTGTTATTGCCATAAACATCTAAATTTAATAAATTAATACAAATTAAAATAATTTGTTATTAATTTTATTTATATATAGGTAACCCTCGTATAACATGGTAAATAGTTTAGTTCCTATAAAATTTCACGTAGTGTGAAACTGTGTTATTGCGGAACTAACAACTATATAGTACAAAAAGTATCGTTACACTTCAAAAGATAATAAAAATACACAATTTTGTGCTACAGTGTCAACCATTTTATTCTAATGTATCTTTATTAAACAACAAACTACACACTTTGTAAAAATAAAAAAACAACTTTTAACAAGTTACAAGTATAGTATACAGCACAGATCTTAAATATAGGCATTCACTAATTATCTTTTGCGCATAACAATAAGGGAGTCAACAACAATAATTTACAAAGAACTGAAAATATGGTAGCCGTTCTATATAGAACGGAACCGTGTCGTATAAGTACCGTGTCATACGAGAATTACCCTTATTATTAATGGAATGACAGTAAACATGTATTAACCGAAGGAAGCTGTGATTTTCACGAGCACTATTTGGTTAAAACTATAATGATAACATAAAACATTAGTAGTTTTTGTTGAACCACCTTTTTCATAAAAAATCGATTTAATTACATTAAAATCGAAGACGCCTGACTTCATCTTCTTTTACTTATAACATTTTACGTAAAATGGTAAACAAATTTAATAAGTTTTAGTTTTGTAAGTATTTTATGTGCAAGTATCAGAAGATTTCCATACACAGAAATAACAACATAAAATACAATATGAATCTTGCGTGTAAGATTCTCTTTAGATTTCTTTCATCTGCATATAAAAATCCTATGTTTAACTAAGTATATAAAAAAATCTTAATAATTTATTTCAATTCTTTTAAGAAGGGTAAAATCTAAAAATTTGGTTATCTTGTTATTAAATGAATCATTTTGCGTATAAGAGATCGATTTCAAGAACTAGGTATGGAAAATCGATAAATCTGAAAACTTGCTCAGTTTGAATATGATAGAATTAACATATGCTCCTTTAACCAGAATAAACTATGATTTTTTAATCAGGAAATTATCCATGTAACTATATTAGAATATATATGTCTTAATTAACGGTATTATAGTAGATGAAGCATCAAGAATTAGTATTCAGGTTCCTGATACGGTAGGATTCCGATAATCCGGCATTCAGCCCCGACTGTGAATGTCATTTGGCAACCATCGCGAACCATAAAAAATTAATTTATTATAGTAAAATTGATTTATTAATAATAAATTATTGAATATTAATTTATACTTCGCACGAACGAAGAAATCGCCGCCGCATCCATTGAGCAGCGGCACCGACTTCGAAAAATTGACAAACAGCCCACTGGACTCATGGCCATCTTAAAAATTATTTTCGTCGTTTTTACCGCATATGTATTTGGTGATTCGGCAGCGCCGAAGTCCCGAACGTGCCGGATCATCGGAATTCTACTGTATTTAAATTCTTAAAGGATGCAATGTTTTCTTAGGGTTTTGCGTTCTCTTTATGTCATTTACAGAAGTTAATAGAATACTGTACGTTTAACGATTGAAGATAAAGAATACTGTCAGAAGACAAAATTTAATACTTTTAAATACTCCGCATTCCCATGTAACTGTTATGGATTGGTGCAGTTAAAAAGTACAATTACATTTTCTTAACCATTTCGCTATGACGGGCGACTATAGTTGCTCTCCACAAAACGTCATTCATGTACGACGGGCGACTATGGTCGCTCTCCACAAAACGTCATTACATTTACTCTGTACAATTACTCTGGACTTACAGTTTCGATGAATAAATGTTTTTTCCACAAGATGTTATTCGTTTCGTACACCCTTTTTTTTCTTACGGGTTTAATGATACGATGTTCATGTATACTTATTTAATGTTATTTGTAGAAATATTTATTTCAAAGTGTAATTAAAAATAAGTTTATCAAGAAATTAAAAACGTGTTGTTTTAGAGAAAAGTTCTTCTTCTTCAAAAAAACATTGTCAAAGCAACTTTTTTGGGCGCAAGACATAAACCCGAACGCCAACGACTGTCCGCGTGTAATGTGTACACTTACGGCGCGGTGTCTCGTTCAGCAGGGGTGTTCTAGCGGAGAGGACCGTCGTAGCGAAAGGGTTAATGAAACTACAACTCTAATTCGATATTCCAACTTCAAGTTTATGTAGCAATAGCAGCCTTCGTTAATGGATTTACTTATACTTTTCGCATATAACAGACAACAATTTTCATACGTAACAGGTTCCATTAAAAAAAACTGCACTTTTCAACTTCACCAATCTTACAAGAATGTATAAAAGCAACATAGAAATATAGAACATCTAGAAGTAGTTTATTTTGCCCTATGATTTTTCCTACCTCCGTAGGATTGATCCTACCTTCCAACCTCCAAAGTTTTACATACATGTATAGATGTTAGTTTAATTGCATGAAATACCTTCTATAGCTATTATTTATAATCACATCATTGCAACAATTATTTATATTATTAGAAATATGCACTTGCAAAAGAAGTATAAATCTGATTTTCAACTTAATGGGAATACTAACTAATACCACCTGTATGGTCTTGTAGTCTTTTTTGTATATTTTAAATATTAATCGTAAACAATAACTGTTTATGAGTATAAATAAGTAATAAATATTGCGAACTATCCTGTAGAAACATTTACCTAAACCCGGTCAAATACAATATTTCCAAAGTAAAATGAAACAAACGACAAAATGAAATGAGCCTTGACATATAAGAGTACTGTAACCAATTCGAGTTCGGGGCACGGCTGGACACATCTTGCCCATCCGGGCGTTTGTCTTGATCCCCGGCACACGGTATCCGTCAAGCATTAGGCGGAATATATTTATATATATATATATATATTTTTTTTTAGCATTAGCATTAGTATCTTGCGATACTTGAATCAACACTTTTGACCTGTTTAATGACTTGCAGCCATCCGTAAATAGCACGTGGTCGCTGCCCCACCATGTGATAGCGTTTGCCAGGGGAGGAAGACAAGTGCCCCGATAGGCAAGATTAATCAGTTAATTTGGAATAAATATAAATTTACATCTGAATATCTTGGAAACTATTAGTTTTAGGACAGATGTAACTTAATTTTCATTCTTAAAACTTATCAACACGTTGAATGCCACACGTAATTCGTCGACTCTGCTACAGCGCACAGTGCAACGAGTATATGGGACTTCGGGGCAAAAATCATAACTTCGTAACCGTTCAAGATTTATCCTTCAGTTTTTTTAAAATTCATGAAATAATGCGTACTTCTCAAAATTAAAAAAAAATTAATGAAACGGGCTCCTATAGTCTAAGTGTTAATCTATCAAATATCATAATACCATCTGAACATTTCATTAAAAAAACATACACTCCTTGAAGTATCAAGTACCAGTTTCGTGTGGAATATTTATGTTAATTAGTGAATATGTGTAGAATGGAAAAAGTTATTTGACCACCGTATATATTGCTCAAGCCTCATTCTAATGTACTTATACTTTTGATTGGATTTTTAAAATACGACGATTTTTTACAATAAACTTACTTCATATTTCTTAGCCAACGAAATACTTTTTTATCCAGAGTTATTACTATTTCAATTACATCACGAATTATAAATTGCCTACCCTGTATGAAAAATTATAAGTTACTTCATTCGACTTTAGTGTGTTCGAAAATGTACGGAAATAAAATATTCAAACATATTCTAAAATAGCAGTAAAAAATTATGTAACCACGTATTGTACATAGAGAATCACATGACCACTTACAAGTCAATCTCTTCAAAATAAAATAGAAAATTAAAAAAATATCTATTGACATTAGTGTAAAAAAAAAACTTATGTTATTCAATGTTCTTTACACAGGGTGAGGCACGTAAAGCGCGATAATGAAGTATCATGGAAAATGTTGGTGATATGAAAAAATGTTACGAAAAATTGAAGTATTTTAGAGAGCACACTTTCTGGGGTAATTTAATTTTCTGTACGTGAAGATGTCAAGAGCATTCCAAGGTAATTACCTGTTTTTTTAAATGGAACTGCATATATTTTAATATAAGTAAATTACGTTTACATCAAGACAAGTTCAATGGTGATAGTCACTCAGGATCAATCAAGGTCATAGGTAAAGAAAAAGCAATTGCAGTAGTGTTCGGTTAGTGGTCACAGATTTTGCGCGGTTAGTAGCCGCGGTGTCATCTCTGCCAGGACATCTCTTTCGGGCTGTTTAACAAATAGCATTTCATTCTATGTCACTCGTTCTCATTGTATTTCACTGTCGTCCCCGTCGGGGCTGTAGAGACAGGACCGGATCGAACAGAGGCTGCCCATGGCTGCCTGTCGATCTATTTCTTCATTTTTGGTTGGGGGCAGAAGTGTGCGTACAGGCGTGTACGCTATGAGTTCGCCGCCCCATGGTACCCCATGGACGCGACGCCGACCATTGGAGGAGCTATCCTCCCTTGGCCGCGACGTATACAGAATGTTTATAAAAGTTGGTGCCAAACTTCAGGAGCGTGTAGTACTCATCAAAACAAGCAAAAGTCTTAATAAACATGGGTCTAAAAACCATTAGTTTCGGAGTTATTAGATGTTTTCTACTTTAAACCTGTAATAACTGCATAACAGATTCTATTCCGTCGGTATTTGGAACCAATCCAAAGAAATGTAAATTCAATCGTATTGACACTATGTATGTAAATAAACATGCGTATTAACGTCATTCCGTAATCTTAATCAGAAAAATGTACTTTGTCGCCTTAGTATTACAGTGTTTCCATACGTGCGTAGTGACTTGTAGTTATTTCTCAGCTTCCGTGTGCCGAAATGAACGGGGGACATATCGAACATATGCTGTAAAGGTAATATCTTACAATTAGCGACAAAAACGTCTCGTAACTCCGAAACTAATGGTTTTTAGACCCATGTTTATTAAGACTTTTTTTTGCTTCTTTTGATGAGCACTACACGCTCCTGAAGTTAGGCACCAACTTTTATGAACACCCTGTATCACTAAAGGATTCATCCACAGGAAACGCTGTGCGGCGCTTCTGGATTTTTCTGCGCTCGGTCCTAAGGCTTGGCCTAAGCTGGAAGTGGTGTACATGACTTATTGCCGACACAGGCGAAAACCTCAGGTGCGGCAAAGTTACTTTTGCGACAGGTCACATTAACTGTCGTCCCGTCGTACCCAGAGGCGAGCAAGCCGGAGAGAGATGAGACCGTGCATTTTCCGGAACACCCACCTGCCTCGATAGTTGTTCCGATTAGGCCCGAGGCTTGGGACCACTAACCGGGCATCACTGTACATCTTTGCAACCGCGTTTATTTGTAATATTTTAATGTTTCTTGTCCACAATCGTTTGAGCAGATGCTCAGAGTGATGGCTTCCGGTTTATGAATATTTGGTAATTTTGTCAAAAGGATAATCGTAATTCGTTCAACATTTCTGGTGCCACTTCAGCGCAGGCTTGACGTATCCTAATTTTCATGTCATCCTGCGTTTTAGGAGCCGACAACATCCCTCTCCGTTTTAGATATTCCCAAAGAAAATAGGCAAGAAGAGTTAGACCTAGAGACCGTGGTGGCCACGTGACTCGACTTTCGCGTCCGGTCCATTTATCAGGAAAAATTTAGTTCAAAACGTTTCTGGAGCATCCAGCATTGTGCGGTGGAGTACCATCACGTTGCATCCACATCCTAAGACGCATGATTAAAGGCACTTTGTTTCGCTTTTACTTTACCTATGACCTTGACTGACCTGGAGTTGCCATCACGATTGAATTCGTCTTGGTGTGCATTACACTTACGTATATTAAAAAACATAGTTCCATTAAAAAAAAAGCGATGACCTTGAAATGTTCTTGACATTTTCACGTACAAAACAGTAAATTACTCCGAAAAATGTGCCCCTGAAAGACTTAAATTGTTCCTAACAACACATTTTTATGTCATCAATATTTTCGATAATATTCAATTGTCACGTTTTACGTGCCACATCCTGCATACAGTAATTCTTTGGACTTAAAAATCCAAATTGATTATTTCAACTAAAATTACACAGTTTTATTAAACTTATATTATGGCATATTTCAAGATGAATTCAGAGAGTAAAACAGAATACTCTTCTTATTCGTATAGTGTCAGGATAATATTTAGTTAATTTAGGCTAGTTTAGTTTACGAAAATCCGACGCATCAGCGAGTCCAGCGACGCGCATAGGGATAAGCGCGGAAAGTGTGAGTGCGAAGGATAGTGCGACCATGACTATACTTGGTCATAAGGTCGTGCACGGATAGCGTGCATGGTGGAAGGATGGCATCCCTAAAAAGGAATGTTTTTGGAGGATGCGGTTAAAATAAAAATAGAGATCAAGGAGTGAAGAGTTGATCGAGTTGTCTTGTTTAGTTGTACTTGCAAGGGATGTTACAACTGCCACACGCCTGTTCTTATAAAATTTTAGTATGATATAGAACTCGAGAAAATGTTTCACACGTACCATTTTATCGGCAAGAGTACATTTTGAAGGGGTGAAAATAACCCACAAAATGGAAACGGAAAATCATATTTTATCGAATATCTCGAAAACTATTGGACGTAGGGCAACCATTTTTTTTACATTTATTATATATTATTTGAATGACAAATTCAGCTCTGTAAGCGATTTGTCCGATAATCCGTCTGCTTAAATAACATTTAAAAAAATTATAACACTTTTGCAATTTTTCTGGTAAAATGTTAATACATTTTCACCAGAATTTATGTACGGAAACTACGTAAAATACTCCTATGGCCGAAAAGGTTACAAAGTCGTGATATCCCACAAAGTTCCGTTACCCTACGTGTTATGTTGTGTTTCGAATAACAGGAATTACCGTAGAATGTAAAAAGATCCCCTGCGACAAGCTGGTGCAGACTGTACGGTAGTCTTAACCCTTTGACTGCGAAAGGCGTACATATACGCTTGACAAAGTCAGTGTGCTGCCGACGCCCATGGGCGTTCACTGTGTACTACTGCAGCTGGGCCGCACGCAGCGTTCACCTTGTTGCTAAGCAGGGCGCAGTCAAAGGATTAACCCTTTGACTGCGAGATGCCTGGGAACAAGGCGAACGCGGCGTGCGGCCCATCTGCAGTAGTACATAGTGAGCTATTGGGCTGAACGCCCATCGGCGTCGGCAGCACACGGTAAGCGACTTTGTCAAGCTTATATATACGCCTTTAGCAGTGAAAGGGTTAAGGCGCGCAGGGCGCGATCGTGCGAGTCACGGTCATAAAATGGCCGCAATTAATTGTAAGAATGTAACCAAGAAAAGAAAGGTTTTGTTGCGAGAAGTAAGAGATTGTTAGTGAAAGTTTGTGGAGACTATTAATAAATTCTGCCATTGTTATTATTATTTTTGCACCAGCTTTTAATTTCATAATTCTATAATAGTATTTATCATAAAGATGAAGTTAAAAAATCCACTTTGTCCGTATTTTTGCTCTTGGTCTGTAGTTTACGCACATAAATTTTGGTGAAAATGTATTAACATTTTATCAGAAAAAATGGCAAGTGTTATAAATTTTTTAAATTTTGTTTCAGCAAATGGATTTTCGGTAGAATCGCTTATATAGCTAAATTTGCCATTACAAAAATAAACATTTTAAAAACTTTGAGGGTTGTTTTCATTCCTTCTCCATGAACCTTTGCCGAATAAAAAAATATACGTCAAATATTTTTCCGAGTTCTACATCATACTAAAACTTCATCAAAATTGGCGTGCGATGGTTGGGTACATAATAGCTTTTTGTCTTATTACACTATTCAGCAAATTTTGACTTTTTTCAGACTTTTAATATTGACTATGCGTTTCTTATAGATTTTTGTGCGCTGAATACTAATCTACAAGCCGTTTGTTTCCATTACCCTCAGGTTTCGAAAAAATCAATTTGGAAAGAAAAATGTAAATTTTCTACTGGAAAAATGTTTTATGCTTTAACGGTAATAGATATGCAGTTGCTCTTTGCGCGAAATGATTCTTTGGACTCTCACATATAAAATGATATCATACATTATAACATTATAAAGACTTAAACAAGTTCAAACAACGATCAAAGTTGAATGGACACTGAAAATGCAGCAATTTTTGTAGATATTTTTCAATTTATTTTAACAACTAAGAGTCTAGGAGGAAATCTGACAACACTACGCAATAGAGCAGACCTTTTTCCTATGAGAAGCATCAAGAAAATGTGCAAGTCCTGTCTTGTTTTTAATACACAAGCGAAGTACAGTGTTACCCGGTTATAAGGAAGAGCATTCGGGACCCAGAATTTCCAGCCAACCGTACTAGGGCAAGTTGTAATCGCCTTCTCGAGCACAATATTTACGAGCGTAGCTCGAGAAGCGATACTCTGGAAGGGAGAGAGATAGAGTATCGGCGAGGTTTCAATCGGCCGACGTCAAGCAGTTCTTTTGTTGATACAGAGGAGCCATCGTATAACGAAAAATAAAATTTTTCTATTTTTCACAATATATTGATGAAAATATTACAAATGAATAGATGAGGGTTTTTCAATGAAGATGATTCCAAACACAATCTGATTCGCTTAATTTGTTATTCAAATTCAGAATAGGGTATGATTCGATTGTCAGAATGTCTCTGATAACAAATAATCCGAATGAGGTCGTGTTTGAACTCATTTTAATTGCGAAAACGTCATCTATCTATTAATAATATTCTCATGAATGTACAATGAAAAGCAACAAATTTTTTATTTCCGTATATTGATCGACTCACTCTTCACACAAAGTATGAAGTGTCATGTTTCTTAAAAGCCGTCCCTAGCCGCCCGACTCCATGGCCCAGCTCCGGCGGAGCAAGGAGGGACATCTGGTAGGAATACGGGCCCTTCCTTATATCCGGGTTGAAAAGCATGACATATATCCGGGTATCACTATAATTTGGCAAAACATGCAGCATGTGCAGTTGTACTCAACGCCGGTGGTCTCCCAGCGTACTGGAACCGTTAAACGCGCGTGATTACGTCGCGGTGAGTGGCAGGGAAGGCGACTGCCTCTATTGTGTACCACTGCCAGTGCCGCATACTTTGCCTAACTATTTCGCTTCTGTATTGAAAACAAAACAGGACTTGTACCTTTTCTTGATGCATCCTACAGGAAAAAAGTGTGCTCTATCGCGTGCTGTAGCTAGATTTCATCCCAGACCCTTAGTTCTGAAAATAAATTGAATAATATCCGCAAAAAGTTGGCGCTTTCGGTATCCTTTTCACTTTGAGCACTGTTTAAACATGTTTAAGCCTATATAATGTTACAATAATTGATATCATTCTATTCGGGAGCGTCCATAGAGTCATATGGTGTAAAAAGCAACTAAATAACTATTATTGTTAAAGCACAAAACATCGTCGAAGTTAAAAATTTACATTTTAATTTAAAATTTGAGTGAGATGGAAAAAACGGTCTGTAGATACGTATTCAGTGCTTAAAAATCTATAAAAAATGCCTATTGAATGTTAGAAAACTAAAAAAAGCGGTTAAAATTTGTTGAACAGTGTAATTAGAAGAATTTTCAGTGCGATAATAAGTGTGGTCCCCAAACACCACAAAAAGGTTTCCAGTATCACATTGAACATAATATGATGAACTTATAAAAAGGAAACTCAAATTAGAGATCTTCATGAATACTTTTATCATCTCCAGTTTTTCGTACTCTGTTAATTATTTTTCAAGAAAGAAACAGAAAATTAGATCAAAGTTATTTATAATTCACGCTTCAAAATAACAATCTCGTAAGTGGCATAGTAGCGGCATAAAGCATATCGTTTCTGACCTCCACTGAACGTACCCTGCCTGACCTGCAATGTACAGGTCCAGTTGCCGTACGAGAGGCGTTCCAGGGCCCAATTTTTAAACATCGGCAACTAAAAAAATGAAGATTCTACCACAATTTTATCATTCTTGATTTTCGACTTATTTTGGCTTGTAGAATTACCATTAAAAATATTTACCACCTGTAGTGAAACACCCTTTATATGATGAACGTTGGAAACATATACAATTAACAGATGCGTTTCTGATTCCTTAACATATTTTAGAATACAAATGCTATATTTTGAAGAGACAAATATAAAAGCATGTAGTACACATGCACCTTTTTAGACCTAAGCTAGTTTGTGTGTGAGGTGATACGCGGACAGGGGCAACGAATTGCAAATTGTTTTGCCACTGGTCGGTGTTAGCTGTGACAGATCATATAAAAAAAGGCAACAAAGGCCAAAGAGATAAAGTAATTACGCAATAAGGGTACCAAGTGAACACAGTGTCACGGTGCATCCAGGGACTTCGCGTACCAGGAAAACAGAGATGATCACGTATTACTCTGAAACCATGCATCCAGGAACCCTGTGACCAGGAATACTACGGATAGTAATAAATCCGCTATCTGCTTCAGCTTGAACCCTATGTCCAGGACCTAGCGTACAGGACAGGGCTCACGAAAGGGAAAGCATTTGGCCACGCGCCTACTTCACCTTCCGCAACGCGACGTACGTAACAAGTCATACCTGCGCACACTAGCAGTTTTCCTCGTCTATCTCCCACTCCATATCATACCTCATTACAAAGATCAATTATGAAGGAAAAATAGAACAGCAAATGTCAAGGAAAAAACAAACATTACAGTGATTATTATATAAGAAAAAATTGTTTTCCATGAGTGTGATGCTTTATGTGCACTACTACAATGTTACTTAGGAGGTTGTTATTTTCAAACATCGGTCATTATCAATCACTACTAACTTAAATCTCACTTTTTCAAAAGCAATTAATCATTTACTTTCAAAGTGAGAATGTTTATTAAACTACTCTACGAGAGTTCTGTCGTACAGACTCTAATTATTTGAACTATGACTTGTTAAAAAAAGCATGTGTCCACTTCTGATCATCTCCTCATTAGAATAAATTCTGCTGTTTATCGTATATATGCATACGATCTAAAAAATTCTGCACGTTTTGTAATAAGAATAAATTGATTTCCATCAAAATACATTCACAAACGGTGAGCAACAAACGATAACCGATAATAAAACGAATTGTTTAACAAATGCGTCCCTATAGTCGCATTTACATTGATATGAGTGATGCTTTACAAGTACAGTTGCACAACGATTTCTATCCGCAAATAGTCTGCCCCTGTTGTTTCTCGAGTCGCATTTGAGAACTCGTGTATTGTTCCTCTTCAATTTAGTCCATCGCTCATCGCTTGTCAATGTATGTATTTCTGACTTTATTTACAATTTTTCTACAGAAATATAAAAATTTTGAAGTGATAATATTCAGAAAATCACAACTATAGAGATGATATAACTTATCCCCTACGAGATTCAGTGTACATTTTAAAAAGGTGTTAAGATTAAACTTATATTAAACTTATTCATATCCTTTTTTTTGTAGAAAAATATCAATCAAATGATAATTGTCAAATAATAATATTTAGAAATTGTATTGAATATAAATGCAATAGATATATCTAATTGTAGTAGACAACAAGACATTGAGAGATATTGTTTCCTACATGTGTTGAAGCAAACAGTTTTACTTACTTCTTGAACATTAATATTGTCTTTAGCAGAAGTTTCAAATAATTGAATCCCCATTTGATTAGCGAATCTTTGTGCATCTTCTGTTAAAACCACCTTTTCGTTAGGCGAATCATTCTTATTTCCTACAAGTACCCTGTTGACCACATCGCAATTTTGTTCGATTTCATGCAACCATCTTTTAACATTAGCAAAGGAATCACCACTGGTAACATCATACACAACTATGACACCATGTGTTCCCCTGTAGTAAGTTGAAGTTATTGTCCGAAAACGTTCTTGCCCAGCTGTATCCCAAATTTGGAGCTTTACTCTCTCACCATCTACTTCCATAGTTTGTATTTTAAAATCCACTCCTATTGTAGTAATGTAACTGCCATTAAAGGTATTGTCAGCAAACCGTAAAAGTAATGAACTTTTGCCCACACCTTGAATAAAAAATAAAACAGAAAATATAATCTAAAACCTGTAAGTTTCCAAAAATTACGCACATAATACATAAATGAATAAAAACAGTGCCTTTAGATGAAAAATAAATTATTTGCAAATGCATCTATATTGTGATAGTTAAGCAATTACATTCATATTTCATGTCATATTTATATAATTTTATACAAGCATGTTAGAAAACAGTAAATATAACCGAAATCGAAACACGTTCTTTCGCGGTTCTGGGGTAAGTGCTGAGCGGTCGAACACAGTCCTCTTACCAGAAGGCAGCTTCGCCTTCTCCACTCCGTGGCCAGATTCTCAAGAACAATGTATCTTTTTTAGAGACAATACGGCATCGGGTCGCTTGTCATCCCTAAATTATCCCACGACTCTGTTGACAAACAGACTCATCGTCACGATAGCCATGTGGCTTCGAACCAGTAGCCATTGAACTCAACAAGAGTCTTGAATTTGCTGTTCAAGCCATTCAAAGTATTAACTGAATTTAACAAGGAGGACATGCTTCAGGTCCACTGTAGTCGATCTATTTTTCATGAATAGATACACCTTCCCGCTAATTTATAATTACATGATTCTGATAATTTGTGTATTTAAAAGTGGCGATATATTGCAACTGTCCACCTGTTTGGAAGTATTTAAGTTCTATAAACTTTTAAGCAATCTGACTCAAAAGTTAACAGAAAGCTCATGCTATCTGTTAGATTCAAGTGTAACCTTATTGTTCTTGTTTATGCAAATATGATTATTATGCGAATTACATATGAATATTTGCCTGTTAAATAAATATACAGAGGCAATGTACCATTTTCAGTTGCATTCACACGAAGAACAAATAGGCTATTTCATCTTCGGCAGTCAATGCTTTCAACAAAAATAACTGATACAGTAGTCACTACCAGCAAGAACACTGGAGAAAACTACCTTATAGCATACCTAATGATTTGGAAATATTTGTTCTGTAAACCAATTTTACTAATGATATTTTGCTTCTTTTGATGGGGACTATAATCACCCAAAGATTAACTGTTTAAAATGTTCTAGGAGTTTACAAAAACATATACTAAAAGGATCACACAAACTTTTGCATTCTCTTAGAAGTAAACTAGTGTTTTCTTCGATTTGCATGAAATTGAGATTAAATGTAATGATCATTGTACAGAAACAAACCCTACATTATGAAGGGTTTCTGTCCAGATATTCTTGTAAAAAAAGGCTTTCAATATTGAAATTTTCTGCTTGTACCTGGAATCTCTCAAAAATTAACTGCTTTCTCGATAATAACGATAGGTATAGTGCTAGCGTTGAGTTTCATAATGTTTTCATGCAAATAAAATATATGATTAATACGAAACACTCTACATAAAGATTTGTGCCAAATAATGTTAGCGTCAACTCCTTTGTAAAGGTGATGCACGTGTCAGAGTTGACGCATCAAGCAGTCTCGGCCTATTGTTTTACATCAGCACCTTGTACATATCTATCATCGGACATAGGTTCGGTGATGGTTTTGAGTGCCGATACTTTTTATGCGCGACGAATTCTAACTGTAGGAGTCGTGGATGTTATGGTTTTGGCTGGATGGTAAAAGTCCAGCATTCTATTACCGATCGTCGAAGAACGTACATCTGTGACCGAGGACCTGACATCATGATGCTGCATGGCACGTGTAGAACGAGTAGGCTCGATCCTCACGATCGATCAGGTCACGGTCCGATCACGGTCCGATCAAATCCCTGAGCGTTCACACTATCGATCAGGTTACGGTCCGATCACGGTCCGGTCTCCTTGGAAAGAATATTTTACCGGAGCATGATCGAACTTGTTCGGAGCTGGACCGATAGTATGAACACGCTTCTCGATCCACCTCCAGTCGATCCGCAATCTTTCTAGTGTTGTTGGATACGAATTTGTCCTCATCATCCACTAAATGGGAATATAATGCGAAATATTCCCCTTCAGTTTCCCTGTTCATCAAACTGGGGTGAATCCACATTGACCTGTTGTTTTTTTCCCTTTTTTTTAGCACTTTTCACTTTCTTTGTCTTCTTCGTCCAAGGCAACAGCAATTACAATCAATTCGTCATCCGAAAATACTACCATTGTTTGGGAAAAATGATTACGAACTCGATAGTATGAAGGTGGAAAATACAGGGATTTGATCGGACCCTGATCGGACCCACCTTAGGTCGATCCATACTATCGATCAGGTCACGGTCCGGTCTCGATCCGATCAAATCCCCGAGTGTTCACACTATCGAGCCGCTCATGGTCCGGTCCACCCTCGAAATCTTCGAAGATCAGTTTATTCTCTACCTTCATTCTATCGAGTTCGTAATCATTTTTGCCAAACAATGGCAGTATTTTCAGATAACGAATTGATTATAATTTCTGTCGCATTGGACGAAGAAGATAATGAAAGTGAAAAGTGCCACAGAAGAAAAAAAACAACAGATCAATGTGGATTCATCCCAGTTTGATGAACAGGAAAACTGAAGGGGAATATTTCACATCATATTCCCATTTAGTGGATGAGGACAAATTCGTATCGAACAACACTAGAAAGATTGTGAATTGACTGGCGGTGGATCGAGAAGCGTGTTCACACTATCGGTCCAATTTCGAACAAGATCGATCACGCTTCGGGAAAATATTCTTTCCAAGGAACGTTGCCGAAGCGTGATCGGACCGCGACCGGAGCGTTACTTGATTACCGTGACCTAATCGATAATGTGGATCAAGCCTAAAAGGGTGTCATAGAAGGATCTGTCCATGAAGTGTGGAAGGTGATGAACTCTCTGGCAAGAGGACTGAGAGGGTCAGCTCGGCGCTTATCCCAGAACCGTCGAGAAACGTAGTTCGAAAAAATATAATTTCTAATATGTAATAATTTCATATAGCTTCATCTTTCAAAAAATAAGCAAACTGATAAAGCAGAAAATAGTGCAATAAGAAAATTAAAATAACCACAACTAGAAAATGAGATAAGCAGAAAAGCATTTTAAAAGAGTTAGAAAATGAAACTGGAATTTGAATCCCCATCCTTCCTATCAGCAGTCCTGAAATGGTTGTACCGTTTCTATGGCAATTCTTCAGAGAGCCGTGAATTTTACGAAGATTCTAGGTACAAGTAGAAAATTCCAGCATTCTTTATACAAAAACCTCAGAGATCCCAATTGAACCTTCCCTTTGGAAGTTTAAATTTGGACGATTCCATGAATTGTCATACAAAGCTAATGCTTGTTTTTTAATGCGTATACAAATTAGATATAGGAAGTGCAACATTTAATCTGTCTTTGACTTTTTTGAAGAAGTATACTATTATGAAGAAAATAGAAGTGCAATAGCACTTGTCGATATTTTCCACAAATGAAACACAGGGGCCCGTCTATAAAATTTTGGTACACGTTGTATATTCCATTCATAGAAAAAACTGTTTCAAATAGAAATTGCTTGGTTTTGAAGAGGAAATTTTGCAGTGTAATTATTCTGGGTGAATGTCTGAAGGTAAAGGATACTTCTAGGTCATCAATACTTTTTCAAATGGAATAATGCATTTCTTTATTTATCTTATAATCGAATGTTTTGAAACGATTAATACATTTGAAAATTGAATCGTCTTGAAGAGTTCATTAGGCAGTGTATGTGCTATTCTTATAAATGGAAGTATTTCAGAGATTTGATGGCCATTTTAATTTTTGTAATGAATTGTCCTGTTATTTTTATATATAAAAATTCGAAAAAATGTAAAGTTTAGAGTAGAAAAATATCAACTTTTATTTATATTACATCTAGTACTTATCGAGATATGATTGAAAATGTTCTTTATTTTTATGTCTGTTTTATCTAAAGCAGGCTTTGGAATTAACTGCTCACGACGGCCGATTTTCGGAAGCAACGCCCACTTTTTCCCGCCGCACGTCTTGGCCCCCGCGACGGCCATAGTGCTCGACACGTCTCAGGCCCGTACCATGTGAACCGCACGTGGCGCATTAGGGCGACACTCGTATCCTATCGTGTAAATAGGTTTCTACATCACCCATGGGGTATAATGCTTCTGGTACGCGCCTGAGACGTGTCGAGCACTAGGGCCGTCGCGGGGGCCAAGACGCGCGGCGGGAAAAAGTGGGCGTTGCTTCCGAAAATCGGCCGTCGTGAGCAGTTAATTCCAAAGCCTGATCTAAAGTACAAACTTGGAGTGGTGCCTGCCAACATCAATATAAAAGTGTAACCTACTAATTAATGCGAAAATAATACCAGTTATTTACAACAGATACAACATACAAGAATTAAATGTATCATGTACTACCAATAACAGTACAAAATAACCAAGAGCAAATTTTTGAAGTACATATATGCAGACTTACAAATTTACTGATTAGTTTATCAACTCAAAACGATTGAGAGTAGTAATTCTTGTTAATCAATTGGTTACATTATGGCACTGATATTGACAGACACGATTTTATGCCCCTACTTTAAGTAAGATAGTTAATAAACTATAAATTCCATTAAAAAATATTAAGCTGGCAATCAAATTTCTGAAATGCGTCCACTTTTAACAAAAGTATATTACGTAATGTATTTTTTGAAACCATGTAATTTTTATATACAAGATTTTTCAAACAATGCATAATTAAAAAGTATTCTAGATGGTTATGTAGAATGCCACACCCTACACTGTAGAACCTTTAATACCCAAATATATTCAAAACTCTGTTATATCGTGTGAACATCATGTTTCTTTTTACAAAATAGCAATTCATTGTGTATATAAAGTTTCCTTCTTATATGAATACATATAAATGTAATGTTTATTTGTATTTATGACAATTATAAAATGAATTCTATTTGTAATACTTTAAGTTCTATGTTGATAAAATCAAGAATACAATACTTTCTTAATTAAGAAAAATATTAGTAATCCTACAGTAAGGAAAAATCTCGTCCTATTAGTTTACATATTGTAGGTTCTTGTGTAATATAAGACTGCTGAAGACTTCAGGAATGTTCAAACCACTAAAGAATATTAATCCTTTTTCATTTTAACACTTCTGTGTGACAATTAACCTACAGCTTGACACTCCAAACATGTGCAAAAAACTAGATAAAAACTTCAATATGATAAGTATTGAAGGTACTAGATAAAAACTTCAATATGATAAGTTGTAACATTGTTGAAACATGGGTATATCTGAGGAATACACTTGGAACATAAAGAGTTAAACTTAATTTTTCAAAGTTCAATTAGATTTCATTTAAAATTCGAAATCTGTATTTAAAAAAAAAAGTTATGTTATAAGCTATTGAATATATGTATAATGCTTTAAAACATTCTTGTAGATGTGTTTCATAATTATAGAAATAATAAAATTAAAATATTACCTGCACCTTAAAATAATAAAATATTTATTTACATAAAACAAGTATTAATTATTTATTTAAATAAATAAACGAATGCACATGTTATTATTATATTACTAGCAAGTTCATTATGTTTAAATTAAATGTGTTAAAAGATTCAATTATGTTCAAAAAATATTTAAATTCATTGTAAATGTATTACTCATGCAAGTAATATAATACTATAAATACATAGGATGTTTCACCTAACTGTATCATCTGAAATATTTCTGCTATAATTAAAATTTCATAAAAATGTTTCCTAGAAAAGTTGCACAGTTTTATAGGGGTCAATGTATAGTAACAATAATTTTATTCCTTTGGAAAGGGTTAATGTGACAGGAAGATCAATTTTGTCTTTCAAATGGAATGCTATATTTTATTTACCTGTACATGATAGCCACATTAAGAACAAATTCAACAACCTACAACAGTAAATCCTTCAAGGTCACCACACGTCGTACAAACAACATTTTTTATCAAATAAGCAGTGTCACTGCGAGTGTTGTGTTTGATGTTCTGTTTAATTTTCGATTCTTGAAAACACTTCATTTGTTTATCAACATGTTGTAAGTGTCATGGACATTTTTAATTACGTTTAAAACTTGAAAGGAAAAAATGTTCAAAATGCTTGCCATTGATTTCAGTACATATTAAATATCGCTCAATCATTGCTGATGATTGAATAAACAAAGTTGATCTTCATATTTCATTAATCCTTCCCAAAGGAATATAAGTACTATTACTATATGCTACCCCCATGAAACTATGCAACTTTTGTAGGAAACATTTTTATGAAATTTTAATTATAGCAAAAATATTTCACATAATAAAGTGAAATGAAACACTGTATAGTGTATCCCATTTTAATCTGTCCACAAAAATATCTTTAAAATTATTAGTGATATTGAAAAGTAATTATAATTTTTTGATGGGTGGAGAAATAGGAAAGATGTGCAGGACATTTTCATTTCTTTAAAAGAAACCATTTACTTTTTATTTCATTTATCGGTACAGCTCTTCATTCTCATTATGATTACATTGATTAATGTTTAAAAAATATATGGTTTCATTTAAAGAAACAAAGGTAATTTTCATATCTTTACTATGTCTACAGCCATAAAAAAACTATTCCACTACATTATATCCTATTCAAAATCACTTAATTTTTGTTTGAAACATTCTTTTTACATCTCTAATAATTTCAAAGATATTTATGTGGAAAGATTAAAATGAGACAGCCTGTGTATGTACTTCTTTAAATAATACACCATGTTTTGTTTTAAATTATATAAAGTATAAGAATAAAAATACAGTAAAATCCCTCGCATCCAGTCCTGCTTTAACCAGCCACATTTTAATTGAGAAACTCAACAGGAAAAATAATTGACACATTCCATCTTATGTAGCTCATTCGTGGTTCACAACATTTATCATAAACAAAACATTAATTGAATGAATAAGTACATTCTTCATACTTAATATAGAAATAAAATAAAAGGAAAAAGCTGAGACTGTAAAGAATTTAATTGACGAGTTCTGTTCTTATAGTTAAATATTGTAATCCAGTTTTTGTATGTCATTAGTATATGTATATTATATCTACATTTTACATGTAAACAATAAACATAATACATATGAATACATATATATTTTTATTTTATTTATAAACTATGAATGGTATTTGGCATACATTTTTGGATTAACTGGCCATGTGCATATCTAGTCAAAGGTCTGGTCGCATAAGGACCGGTTCAGAAGGACTCTACTGTAAAAGAAATAATTTAGACACCCTGTACCATCATAGTAACTTAGAATTACAGTCTTCGCCAAAAGTATTAGGCAACCCATAAAATATGAATTATCCAAACATTTTTGTATTAGGAGAGAATCAAATGACTGAAATGTGAAAATAATCAGTTTTTATTAAGTTTGTCAATATTTCGTTGGGCCACTTTTTGCCGTAATGATTGCTGCGATTTTAATTTCTTTCTGACTTTTACCGTTTTTTCAAAAAAAGAATTAACTTGCATTGATGGTCACTCAGTTCATTTCTTTTTGGCATATTTCAAAGAAAACTTCTTAACTTTCAAAATATTAACAGCAAAACTAAAAACAGGCTGATGCGTGTTAGCAGCGAGTACTAACGGCAGACTGTCTTTTAGGAAGAAACACAAAATGTAGACAATGCATCGCTTAGTTGTTTTATGACCCACTATAAACCTTGTCAACTGTTTTAAAAATCCTTTGAACTGGCCAACAAAGAATAATGAACAATAAGACTTTGAAGAACTAGTTTTCGCAGTAAGTTGTAACAATAAAGGTACCTAATACTTTTGGCCACAGTTGTGTATCATCATTTATAACCTTGTGCAAAACTTACCAAGGTTGTGTCATGTGTTGATAGATATATATTAACACGCATATATAATGTACACAAAGCTACAGTTTTCATTTCTTTAAATCATGATCTTTATATTGTAAAATCCATTAAAAATTTAAACACTTTACTTTAATGACTTTATTTTTTGCAATAAAAATAGTGAAACTGTTGTTTCTCTCATTTTCTCATGAACTTATCAATTACAAAAAGAACACTGCACACTAATAACATGGATACTGCTTACACGTATTACACTTAATCATATCTAAAATATTTCTGAAACTAATTTTCTTACAGAATATATTACTTCTGTTCCTATTAAGAAAACTGTAAAAATAATGAAATATTTCTTCTTGTATTCATATGTTTTCCAAAAATATAAGAGAAGTCACTTTTTTAAACACAAAATTCAGATAAATTTTCTCATTGTTTCATGTACGAAATTAATCTTAAAAGGTGTTTTTTAATTACTAATGTCCAATGAAATACAATTTCCTGTCAACATTACTTATAACAAATATATATGGTTTAATTTTCGATAAAAATACAAATGATGTGTTGTTGTTTCAAAATCCATTCTAACCTTTTGTAATTTATAAATTATATGTGGATATACTTTCATAACTAAATATATTTCATACAAGTTAGTTTTCATAGACTTACCACTATCTCCTATTATTAGAAGCTTAAATAAATGATCATATTCCCGGGCCATTTTGACATATATGATGTGCAGGTTTATCAAACGTTTCCTCTCGAAAACAGTTCGAAATATGGGCGATACATTCACTGTATCGTAAATTATTCGAATTGTTTATAAGCAGATATGAAAAATGAAATATTTGACTTTTTGCAAACTAGAACAAAGCTTGCGGGATGCCCAGAGAAAAGAATCTCAATATCAAATGAGCGCCATGTTTACTTGCCGCGATATCAGGATTCATTATCACTGCTGAGAAAAAATTACATTTTTTAAAAATGATGCATATCCAATATTATTTGTGATAATCAACTAATTCCATTCATTTTATGTACTGCATTGTATGTCATAATATTGATTTATATGTATTTGTTAATAAATATCATTGGTTAAATAAAAATCATATTCAGAAAACTGATTTCCATTAATCACAATTAATGAAATATATTTAAAAATCAATCCTCCCAATTGCTATTTTATTTAATTACATGCAATGTTAGATTACCATTGATAAACATATAAACGTACACATCATCTGAAAGTTGATAATATACCCCTTCCCAGAGGTTTAAAATCAATTTTATGTCCTGTCGTTATTCCCATCATGGTATAAATACCATGTTCCACGTGACGTAAACATTGAACTATATAGAATATCTGGAATGCAAACTGTGGGCATTGGAAGTCGGGCCGACTTATTGAAAAGAGACAGTCGACCCCCGGGGAATGCTGTTTCACTCTTAGGGCTCGTTCAGACGGAAACACTATAGTGTCGCAGCACTGATGTCATGAAATGTCGACGCACTGATGTCATAAAATGTCGAGGCACTGATGCCATGAAATGTCGAGGCACTGATGCCACGAAATGTGACACTGTCATGAAATGTAACATCTAGTCAAACGATTGGTACGGAAAAATTGAGTTTTCGTAGCGTGGCATTATTAAATACTGTTTTCTGTACAAAAACTATTTACATAGACGAATTTGTCATTCAAAAATACACAAGTCGTAAATGTAAACTTTTTTTTTTACAACGAATATTTTCTGAGATATTCGGAAAAATATGGTTTGTAACCCCAAATTTCATGGGCTGTTTTCACCCCTTCAGAGTGGATGATGACCGATACAAAATACGTGTCAAATATTTTTTCAAATACTACTATCATACTGAAATTTCATCAAAATCGGCGTATATCACTTCCTCAACATTTCTTGTGAAGATGAAAGTTGACGGTAATGTCGTGACCTGAATGTCGCACATCAAAATTTATACATGTGCGACCCGCTACCACGACAATGTGACAGTGGCATCAAAATTTGTTCACACGATGACACTACCGCAACATTAAATCTAATGTCATGACATTAGTGCTGCGACACTAGTGTCACCATCTGAACGAGCCTTTATGGTCATATAGTCGCATGATCAAAAGTTCCACATTTGCATAGTCGCGACCGGTCAGTTCGAAAAAGAGTTTTCAATTTTAAGTACAGAGTTCAATGGTTCTGACACTTGAATAGGTTATGCTACAAAGACCAACGAATATGATCGTAAAATAGGTTAAAAAGTAAAATCAAATATATTAGAATTATGCATGATTAGTTTTTAACTTGTAGTTCAGGTTTTATTATTATTAATCGTGATGTAATATGTAACTACCAAGAATTAATTTCGTTTGGGAATTGAACACGGATGAATGTACTGTTGCGAAGCTAGTTGATAGGATTCGGAATATTTGGGCTGGCTCGTGTGCCCGTGGAGCGCTGATCCGCATTTGCTTGTGGAAGATGTAACATTCACGACAAAATAAATGTAATTTTCTGAAAGTTACTTTAATTCCTCAAAACTCTGCAGAGATGTTATCGCCTTCGGTGCAAAACAAGAACAGAGTTCTTCGGGATACATTTCAGTCAACGCGTCGGTGCGGGATTGTTGCATGCGCGAACCTTCCGATTTTCCGCAATCCTCCTATGGTCAATGGAAAAATAGCTGCCCTTCAACCTGACGGTGATTTGTCATTGGATCTTCCTTCCTGTCGTGGTCTCGATAGTCATTGGTGGTGGAGGTCGTTGTCCGTGAGGGCGCGCGAGAGCGGAAGTGCGCCCACGGTCGTGGCGCGCCTGGGTGGAAGTTCGCTCAACGGTCGTCGCGCGCGTGGGTGGAAGTTCGCTCAACGGTCGTGGCGCGCGTGGGTGGAAGCCCGCCAAAACCTGGAACGCGCGAAGCTATGGGGCCACGTGGTCCGAGACAGAAAGATAGACAGAGTCTAGAAAGCCCTTGAAAGAAATTTATGACCTTTTTCTTTCCGAGAGTTGCAGAACTTCGACTTATTCCGAGAATTCTAAACTAAGAAGCCCTTTCAAAAAACAACATACACCGTCGATCAGAATAGTTGTCAACCCCACTCCTGCCTCCCAAAAGCCGCTACAAAAAACGGCATTCCCATCTATGTTGCAAGGTTCTGTGACGCGAACCACAGCGCCACGCGCACGTGGCCGTTCTGTCAGTCACCGACTTGTTTGAATTTCTGACTTCTGATTTCGTAAAATTTCTTCGACTTTTACACCGATAATAATGCTAATGCAAAAATAATCTTTATGTGAATATAATATTATGAACAATATTCATAAACTCCAAATAAATGGTGTTATAGAATGTTTAGTAATATAAGAATGCCTAATAGTATAAAACTATTTTTATCATAACGATAAAGAAACGAATGCGTGCTGAAAAGGCATTCTGTAGCACTATTCATTTAGTTTATAAACAGTGTTCATAATATTATATTTGCATTAGTATCATTTTTGCATTAACATTATTATCGGTATAAAAAGCGAAGTACCCCACTATAAGTATTCTAGGATTAAATTAATAATAATTTGTATAATTTTATACGTATGACAACTGCAAATAGAAGTCTTCGGCCTTATGATTTACACTTATAAAAAAAATCTCTATATATGGATTTTAAAAAAAAATCTAAGTTGGCAACATTGCTTGTAGCTAAGTTCAGCTATCTAATTTGATAGAAATAGCAAAGTTTGTTTGTGCTTCAAGTAAAAATAATGAAATAGTTACAAATATTTAATGGATTATTATTCAAACATTAATTTAAACCAGCAAAGGTATTGAGTTCATAATGTTCTAATATGACAATATTATAAGATTTCGAAAGTTTTTAATTTTAAAATAAGTAAGTATAATTCATGTTTAACCCTAAATACTTCAATAACATAAATTGTTTCATATATGTATGATTAGTACGTTACACTAAGTGAAACAGATGTCTTACAGTTACAAAATATTATGTTCTCTGTCTTGTGAAAGACCTGTAAATATTTTATCAATTTCCAGCATAAACAGCATGTCCGGACCAATGGTATTGTGTCAATTGTGGATGGGTGGTGTAAGTAAATTTTATTCTTTATCATCATGTTTACTTCATTCATATACTACGATACATAAATAGGTATTAGTTATTAATTAAATTGATTCCTTCCTTTGTTGTAGTTAGAGCCATATATGACAGAAAGTTTCATAATGAATGCTTTTCATAAAATGGGAGAACAACCACAAACTGTTAAAGTGATGAGAAATCGTTATACTGGTGAACCAGCAGGTTATTGCTTTGTGCATTTTCCAACTGATGAAATGGCACTTGATGCTATGCATAAATTAAATGGCAAAGTGATACCTGGTTCTAATCCAGTAAGAATGTGAAAAACTTTTAATAATTCAACATTTAATTAATTAAAATTTGTACAAAATCTGTTATACTGAAAAATATATCAATATGCTTATGTTTATTTATAGTGATCAGTATACTAATTTGTTTGATTATTATTTCAAATATTTTGTTCTTATATTTTAGGCTATAAGATTTCGATTAAACCATGCTAGTACAACAGGAAAACCTGCAACAGAAAGAGAATTCAGTATCTGGGTTGGAGATTTATCAACAGATGTAGATGATTATTCCCTGTATAGAGCATTTGCAGCCAAATACAATTCAATTAGAACTGCAAAAGTAATTTTAGATAGTTCTGGATTTAGTAAAGGATATGGCTTTGTTAGGTTTGCCAATGAGGAAGAACAAAAAAATAGTTTAGTTACTATGAATGGATATAGAGGACTAGGAACAAAATCATTAAAAATTTGTAATGCTGTTCCCAGACCATGGAATAAAATATCAGGGTTAGTAGAATATTTTCTTTAACTGTTGTTTTATGCAACAGAAATGGTTTAATAACTACAACAATTAATTTTTTTGCAATTTTTCAGATCTACTCCTCCACAATCATCATCTGAATATACACCATCCAATATGAGTTCAGATGCATATAATTACTACGATACCACATCATATTGGAACAGTTATAGTGCATGGCAACAAGGTTATTATGAAAGTGAACCTACATCAGATGGATATAACAGCTATGTATCTGACCAGAAACCTGAAGAAGATGAGTTGGAATTAATTGGTAATGGGAAATACGCACATTAGTGTAACCCTTCAACAATTTTATGTCTGATTATATAAACAACTATTTTTAAGTATATTCCATTCTATGTGGAACATTGAATACTTTCAGTATTGTTTTATAAACTTCACATTTTTTAAGATTTTAAAATCCTTAATGTTTTTAAGCAGCATGTGTCACGCTCGGCACATTCACATATTTTTTATTATTGTAATTGAGCGGAATACGTTGTTAAAGTTTGCTCACCTATTTCTGAAGCATCCTGTATAGGTTATTTATACAGGTTTCATTGCCAATACAGATTTCATTGATATAGTCAAAGTTACAAATGCTAACTTCAATGTCTAACAGATTCCAAGTTACAGCCATAATAGCAAATATAAATTGAGTTAATTGACGCATGTCTTCTTTCAAGTATTAATACAGGTAACTCTTGCATAACACAGTTAATTCGTATCATTTTATATTGGAATCGTGTTAAAAAAAAACTCAAAACTAATACAAATCAGAGGTTAATAATAAATAAATTTTGTTACCCATACTTATGTTATATGATAACGAAATCGTGTTAAGCAAGTATTGTATTGTAATAGCTCTGCTGCAATTTTTTACCACATTATATTGAAACCATATTCTTAGTACTATGCTCCACAAAGATTAATTGGAATAATATTTGAATTGCAATAACACTTATGAAATATACAAAAAAATGATTCATAATTATAATTTTTTTTGCAGAGCACTCAGTACCAATAGATATTGATAAACTCAATAGAGAAGTAATAGAACAAGACTATAATTTATGGGATGCATTGGAGAGTTCAAAATGGATTCCATGTGACACATTAGAATTATGCTATTAAAGATCATTTCCATATTACCTGTATGTTCATTATTATTTAGAAACACATGTTTATATACAATTCAACTATTCTAACTTTTATACAAATACTGTATGTTAATCCACTTAAAAATTTTTAACTGAAGATTGGAAAGTACTATATGGATGAAATTTAATGTTTATTTGTAACACCAATTTTATTTATATATGTGTATAATCTAACCGGAATTTTGACTGTTATGACCATTAGTCGAATCTTACACCAATTGTAAATAAAAGTAGTATACAACTTCATAACGAGAACAGGGTATAAAAAAAGTTTTTATCATAGTCTTCAGGGATGATTGTTTATTTCACGTTCCATAGACATTTATAAAGAAATTATATATATAAAATTAGTTTTGAATTTAAAATTGAAGGTTAAATTCTTAAAAAATTGTACGTGTTCTACTCGTTAATACGATAAGAAGTCTAAAGCAACCATATGTTGCAAATGAGCCGTTCTCAGAAAAAATGTTAAAGTTTATGTACAAACTACGTGGTTTTCATTTACAATGTGGCCGAATTCTATGCCTTCAGTAGTATTAGGGCACAGACCTAGAAATATTAGGACGGAGCATACACTTGCGGAGAGGTAACACGTGTTAATTTTTATTGGCTGCTGTTGTTACTGTTACAAAATTTAAATGGGATTATGCAGTATTTAATTATTTGTAAAATTTCCTGTACTACAACTTTAGGAAGATTAGACTAAGTCGAGAGAAGGCAGAGAAAGTTTTCGAAGAAAGACCTAAGCAAAGTATTAATTGGCCGAACAAGTTTTGAAATCTAATAAGGAATGTTAACTAACTCTCTCCCACCGATTTTGATGAAGCTTGGATATAATGTAGAAAATCATATTTAGCGAAATATCTCGGAAACTATTCGTAGTAGAACAAAACGTGAATTGTGTGTTTTTGAATTCTGAATTTGTCAACGTAAAAAGTTTCCGTAAAAGTCGATTTGTTTAAACAATATTTTAAAAATTCAAACATTTTTGCAAATTTTCCTTACAAAATGTTTATCGAATTCCATGAAAATTTGTATACCTGAAATGTAGATTAAAACCAAAAATATGATAAAATGGAATTTTTAGTTTCGCCCTTATAATAAACATTATTACTTGCAAAATATACTCGAATTTTGTACTTGATGGCTTTTTGGATTCACATGGTTGAAAGAAGTGTAAATTTTTATGATGCTCTAGGTCAGACGTTGGAATTAACTGCTCGCTTCGGCCGATTTTCAGAAGCAACGCCCTCTTTTTCCCGCCGTGCGTCTTGGCCCCCGCGATAGCCGTAGTACTCGACACGTCTCAGGCGCGTACCACATGGACCGCGCGTGGAACATTAGGGCGACATTCGTATCCTATCGTGTAAATAGGTTTCCACATCACCCATGGGGTATAATGCTTCTGGTACGCGCCTGAGAAGTGTCGAGCACTACGCCGTCGCGGGGGCCAAGACGCACGGCGGGAGAAAGAGGGCGTTGCTTCTGAAAATCAGCCGAAGCGAGCAGTTAATTCCAATGCCTGCTCTAGGTAATTACATTATGCTATATGTTATTAATTTCCGTTAGACCGATAAAAATTAGAGTAGCAGCTAACATCCCACCATGAAGGGGCGCAGTAGACTGAAGTAACGTAACTGTTGTTCAAGCCATTCACACTCGAAGATGGACAGCAATTAAAAATACAATTCAGGGAGGATCCATTTAATAATCTGTACCTACGAAATTATGTTTTAAGACAATTTATTAGTACTAACTTATTTGAAAAATTCAAATGAACATATTTATGATAAATCATTCATGGAAAATCACAGTGTCCACTTAACACGTTTCATTACAAATGGTTCCATTCAAATATATCTCTACTGAACATCAATTGCTTCTTAATTTACAGTCATACTGAATAGTGACTAATTGAATATGTCAAAAAATGCCACTTGACTTTCTCATTCCAATTTAAATAATTATATCGTCAAAAATGACAATGTTTAATAAAATGTAAGCTCTGTCTTCCAAAAAAGTGTATTATTGCATACAGATAACTTTACATAATATATTTGTAGTACACTTATTGTTAGTAAGTGCCGTAAACATAATGTACATATTCAGTGATACATATCTCTAAAAAAAGGTTTCTATCTATTAATTTGAAGTCTTATGAAATAAATATTAAAATTCTTCTTTTACTGTAAGCGATTCAACATTTGATAACCTAGTAGTTACAGTTGCCAAAAGTTCTGGTGGCAAATTAACTGGAGTAATATTAGAATTTTCATGCTGTTGTAAAGATTCAATGTTAGAGCTAACCATATAAACTTGTAAAACACTTTTTCCAGGTTCTTCTGGCAATTCCTTTGACAAAATAACTAAAGATCCGGGTTCCACCTGATCAATATTTGGTATGACTGTTTTAACAGAATCTGTGTAATAAGTTTCTGTATCAGTATTGCTATTGTCAAAAGTCACGTTATCTGTAACTTTTGTGTTATCCTTTGGTAACATTGAATTTTCATGATCAGTGGTACGATAATCAACTGTCTCAGCATCAAGGCTGTTTATATCTGGCCCTTGTAGTTTCTTTACTTTTGGTAATCTCCCAGATCTAGTTGGCCTTACATGGTAAATCTCTGAATCACTGTCTAAATTATTGTATGAATTTAATGATTCAACATCAGCTATTTCTGTTAACGAAATTTCTGATTTCTTCTTTTCTTCCTTTATCTTGTTATACCCCCTTCTGATTGTCTTCTTTAAAGATTGTTGGTATTGATTATATTCTTCTACATTATCCGTTTCCGTCACTGACCTATCTCCATCATGATCTTCATCAGATTCCTCCACTTCAGCAATACTAGATGCTACAATTCCTAAAGAAATATCGATTATAGTTTTATAAGTAAATCATGAAGTCTATTCATATTAGAGTTGTTCATTTATGAAATACCCGGCTAACCATGAGATACCGGGATTGATGAGACAGCTGGGAATCTCAATTTGGAAGACGATCGTCTTTCGGTCATTTTCGACCAACATCGATAATGAACGGAATACCGTATTGAATTGTTTGCAGGTTATTCCGTCCATTAGCAATGTTGGTCGAAAATGACCGAAAGACGATCGGCTGTCTCACCGTTTCCGGTATCATATGAATATCTGGATAGTCAGGTAATTTTTGTCTACCCGGGTATCTCACGGGTATCTCACGGGTATCTCACGGGTATCCGAGTATGGTATATTACAGATTTAGTATAAATAACGTTTGCAATGTAATATTAAATAACAATTGTTTCATAAATACAAAATTAACTCGTTAAACAAAGTTTCATACAATTCAATGTTTATACATTTAAAAATATAAATTTAAGTGAACTTACTGGTTCGCTTTCTTCCTGATTTAAATTTTTTTGTTTCTGTTACTTCGTGTTTCTTCGGTTTTTCTTGCGTTTTCAGTTGTTCCTTTTCAGAATTCTCAAACGTTGCTATCAATACAAGAAAAATTCAAAAGTGAAAGCACAAAAATATATAAATTATTTCTTACATATAGCTAGCAGTTTTGGTGCAGATTATTAAATCATCCCATAAGTAATGTGAATTTCCTTTCATATTTTTTGGAAGGTGAAATACAAAAATATAATCAAAACTATTAGTCTTCTACTTAGGCTTCTAAGCTTATTGGCAAAGCTATGTTTGAAACACCCACTAGAGCTGACAAAAATGTACAAAGCATGGAGAAAAGCTATACGGAAATACGACCATATATTGAAGAAGAGGCTATTTCGTTAATTGAGGGGGTGAAAGCCATAGTAGTGTAAATCAAGTTCTTTATGATATTGACTTGCGTGACCGTGGAATTTATTATAATCAATCTAATAAAACCTTTTGTTTCTCAAAACGAGAATTAGACTTACACCACTATGATTTTCACCTCCGCAATTGTAAAAGCAACATTAAGGGGGTAGTCCGGTTTACCGGCTTCAAAAACTCGATTTCTTTTTTTGCTTTAATCATTAGTAGTGCGCGTCGAAATTACATTCCAACAGTTACAGACCGAAATTCAAAGTAATTATATAGGCAGAGCTCATAAATAGCCGATAGCTGGTGCAGGTGGCGCGTCGCTGAGGCCGCAGGTAAAACGAAAAATTTTGCCCATCCTCCTCCACTTTATCTAGATGTCGAAAAACATTTAATACACATTTGAGAAGATCTTGCGAGGGAAACAACGGCACTGAATGTTTTAATTCTACCATCTGGCGTCTAGGACCGAAATATTTGAATTCGGGCATAGAAATCGTTGAGATCGCTGCTTTCATTGCTACCGGTGTTTTCAACGAAGCCATTTTGATAATAATGCAGTCGTTGGTCATCAATATTGGGCATCAGTGTAAATTATTTGTCGAAACCCACGACGCCCAGCGAGTTATGAGGCAGGAGCGTCGCAGCCTGAGCAGCACCAAGGAGGGTCGAACCGCTCGCAGACTTCGTCAAATCGAGCAAAATGAGTTGAACGAGGAAGCGAAAGGTTTGCTGTACGGGCCCGCAATAACAGATCAACCTCAGAGTGTTGTCAGTTTCCAATAACTGTTACTTTTTTGAACCTACATCTTTATACGCGTTTTTCTCCAAACCACTTTTTTTAAATTTGTGTGAAAAATAAGGAGAAAACTATTGGTTTAGTTGACTTGTCTCGATGTATACAGCTAAACAATTACTAATTGTCGTTGAGGAACCTAAAACTTTTATAAAAAAATTAAATTAAACAATTCTTCTTGCATAAATGGTACAAAAGTTTTTGGTGAAAATCGTAACTTTTCTTTTGAAGTCCCACCAATTTGTAAACTCTGTACTTTTCTCTCGTTTCTTAGATTCATCGACAATGTAATTATATGAGGAATAAGAAAATCCTTGTTTTCTTTTGTTTTGGGGAAGAATTGGAGACTCCAAAATTCCTGCAAATTTGCAACTCCGGCGGCGAGGACCTTCGAACATGTTTATGTACATCCAATTCTACGGACCATACTTTATCGAAAAAATTAATTTTAATTGTTCGAATATGAAACAAAAGACCTTGAATGTTTCAAAAATATTTGCTTAATACTTTCTTAGAAAAAAAAAATCCCAAAAATCACCTTATTTTTAACGTCCTAAATGGGGCTCCCCGAAATTCGCATTACTTATGGAATGACCTAATATATTACATGGGATATTTAAAAAAAGCATGACACAGAATAGTTAGTACATAGTAAAACTGTAAAGTTAGGTGCCAAGGATTTTTGTCAATATTTATTTGGAATCAAATATTCTTAGTTTGGATAATATATCGCGACAGGCATGATGTAACCTTTAAATGTAGCCTATAAATGAAGTTTTACAGTCCTGTTATCTTAAGTTATTTTTAAGATCAGTTGAAACGAAAGTTTGAGTTAACATGAACCGTAAACCTTAATAAGAGCAAATATTGGTTTCGTTACATTCGATTTTGGATAAGGATGATACGAAAAAAGTTAAATATTGTGTAATATGTTAATGCAAGACTTTTATGAAATGTCTACAGTGATAGTGCCTGTCTAATGTAATTCAAATTTACTTTCCTTTCTTCTATACACAAAATTATAGGCTTTCACATTTGTGTAAAATTACCAATTGTTTAAACGAACATATAAATATTTCATAAGAAGTTTATTGTACATAGTAATTTATTAACTTGATGTAATATGAAATCTTACCTAAAGATTTTTCTAATAGTTCGGTATCAAAATCTTGGTGATATGCGAGAGCTTTTTCAACTAAATTTGGATTTAGTTTTTCCTCTTTCTTAAATTTTAATTTAATTTCTTGTCGTGTTCTATTCGGAAAAAGACTTTGCATCAACAAAAAATCTGTACCAACTGTATTTAGGGTTTTATAAAACTTTAAAGTTTCCCACTTAGACCACTCTTTACTTTTATGACGTTTTTTATAAAATCCACTTCCATTGTTATCATCATCAACAATAACTTCTTTCGCTAATATTTCTCTATTTCTTTTTGCATTTGTCTGTTCTATAACAAGACTTTGTTCATCTATTATTAATTGACCGTCTGGTCCAACTTTTACTTGAGGCACAGGCATTGCTGACGTAGGGTCATCCTCATTTTCCTCTTCTGGAAATTCTTCAGGTCTGTAATATCAAATTATATTATTATTATTCGATTTTTCTTAGACTTTAGGCGATATGTTCAGAATAATCTAAAACTATATGTTAAATATTAACCCCGCATCGTATAATATCGAGTTAGACTTATTGTCTAGTCTCGCGTCAGACTGAGTTACGGGACAAACATGACAAATACGAATCGCACTCGTGAAGCTATCGACGGGCCGCAAATGAGAAAAACGAGTGACATTCGTGGCAAATGTAAAATCAACGTACAACCTCTGGCAAAACGTTTTTTGAAGGAACGCAATAATAGGGATGGAACTGAAAATATTGAAGTCTTATACATATCGTAAAGTAAGATTGGCTTGATATGAAGTAAATAATAAAAAAAAAATAGTACAATTTTTCGTTTATTAGCAAAGAGAAAAGAGTGAGGAAACAGAATGTTACGTGGAAAAGAGTGTTTGGTCGGCAGAAGTCCTAAAAAAAGTAATCAATATTTTACCTAACATTTTGAAATGTTTTCACGTCTACGTATAACTGCTTTCATTCGTTGTGGCATTGATGCCTAATAAGATTTTGACAATTTGTTGCTGAAACTTCTTCCCACGATAATTTTATTGCTTCTCGAAGTTCATTTTTATTTTGCGAATTAATTTCCTTCCATGTTACCCATAAATTCTCTATAGGGTTTAAGTCGGGACTATTCGCTGGCCATCTCATTGTTCTAATACTGTTTTGTCGCAAATGGTTTTAAACTGCTTCGCTACGATGATAGCTGGCATTATCATGTTGAAAAATAAAAGCTTAAGAATCTTGAAACCAGTTTTCTATGCTTGGAATCAACAAATTTTCTAAGATATGAGTATATATTTCTGAATTTACGTTCTGGTAGAGTATATAGTTTCCCACTCCTTTCTCTGTCATATAACTCCAGACCATGTACGATCTTGAATACTTTTGCTTAACACGTTTCTTGCCGCGTGGGTCGCATGCGCTCCACTCTGGACTTTCCGTTCACGCAGTTTGATATTTTCGCTATTAAATGTAAGATTTCCATAAAATATTTTATAAAATCATGTATTGATGCCTAAATATCATGTAGAATGCAGTTATGACACCGTGGGTCGCCTATGCCCCACGCGGCGTCGCGATGAGTTGTTTCGTTTTTCTTTTTTTTTAAACTTCATACGTCAAGACTCGGTCGTTCCGTCATGCGTGCCATTGTCGCAATAACTACTTGGTGATAGCCGTGTGATTACGACAAAATTAAGACGGAATGAACAAATCGCTAAAGAAAATAAAGACGGAATGACTGTGCTAAAACGGAAGGACAAGTGCGATGTTCTTTTATTATTAACGAAGCATTCGGCCGAAACAGTTGTTCATAAAAAAGGAAAATAGTTGATTATAACGAAGGGAAATTCTATGTAGATATATCCGATCAAATGACGTTTCTATCCACAAAACTAATAAAGATATTAAACAAAATTATAGAAGTATTTTTTTAGAAAAGCAATAATCACATACATTATTAAAGAATGAATATACAGAGTAGCTCGACAGGCTGCAGTAGCACTCGGGACCACAAAGTGCAGCCTGGCGAGCTAGGACCAGTTGTCATCACATTGGGAGGGAGAGATATAGAACATCGAGGGTGGTCGGCCCGTCTCCGGAAGAGTAAGGTGGGATATGTGGTGGGGATACAGCCCGCGCAGAAAAGCATAGCAGCCTACCGGGCTACTCTGTGTATGTTATATTATTACATAAATGTATATTTACAATATAAATAAATATAAAGAAATAAGGTGCTTACTGGCATTCTAGTATTTGTCTTGTTAGCATTCCAGATCCTGTAGATTTCTTCATAGGATTAGTAACGGGATTATAATATATTAGGTCGTACATTGTAAGCTTGCTTCTATCTGGTATTTTATTTTCGTGCTTTAAATGGAATTCTCTTCTAGCTTCTGCTAATTTTTTTGCAGATTCTGAAACTAAAGTACGCTTCTTCTGAATTACTTTTGATTTTGTGTCAAAGTTAGTTTTAGTATTACCAACGATAGGTTCTGTAGTATGTTTTATCGATTGAACTAATTCATTTCTCGTATGATTAGTAGAAGTTGAAGTTACTTTCGTACTATCATCTTCTGATTCACTTGCACTTGCTCCACTTCCTTGTATACTGTTTAGTCTTACTCTATTACCATTGTCTAATTTAGGTGTTGGTCTCACAAAACTCAATCGGGTTTGTGTTAATTTGGGATTAGCTAGAAAGTATAAAATATATATGTATAATTTTTATTTTTGAATAAATTTGTTTTTCCTTGAAAATTTTCTGGCTTAACGTGCAGTTTAGCTCTTCATTTGCAACAGTTGCTTGACTTAAATTAAGTATATGAGTAAATGTTACAAAATACAAGTAACAAATAACGCATCGTACTTTTAATTATAAAATTACAAAAAACAAATAAACGAGTAGGTGAGAAAAAAATTCGCTAAATACAGAATGATGTATCTTTTTTAAAAGAAAAAAACTTTAAATTTGTTATATTCTATGTGTAAAACTTGAAATGTACATAATTCTGTAACTGTACAAGGCGAATCGCTAGAAACTAACATCTGTGATGAAAGCTGACTTCCTGAATCACACAAAATATGTACAGGGCAGTACAGTGTGTGTCATAAATATATCAGTATCCTGTAATTTGAACATCCTGACTTTCCCTAGGAATTATAGTAAACGTACATATAGTATTGATGTACAGTGGTAAGAAAATAGAATGTAACCAAAAGTTAGTATACTGCAATACAAATGAGCAATTTAGTAGCAAAAGTGCAGGTTTTTAGGTATTAAATAGGTCAACTCTAAACAAACATTATATTATTTCTTACATTTCTTATCTTAAGTACACTTAATACTGTAGGATTGCCATTACTAGAATGTAAGACGAAAAATTCTCGTTTTCATACATGGAATAAGATTTTTAATCTTATTTTTATCAATACTGGCCAAAGCCTCCTTCATTGCAGTTTTGAGTTCGTTGAAGTTTTCGAATTTCCGATTAGCAAAAATTTGTCCAAATATTTCGCATATAATTTTAAGAGTTTACGACAGGAACACGCGCCGTCTAGTTTAACACGTTGACTGCCGCACTGTATTGGTTGAAAATGGCCATCTTTCTAAATTTCTATACAAAGAAAATATAATCTCAAGTTAAAATCTTTTTAATCAAGAATATTAGGAATATTCATAATCTTTTATTGGCACTATTGAACATTAATAAATAAATTTATGAACACTAGAAATAAATAATAACTCAATATATCGGGGTGACATGGCGGCCAAAGTGTTAAAACAGGAATGTTATTTTCATTCAAACAGTGTCAACTTTGAGTACTAGTATGAACTGTTGTGTTATCTTGTGTATACGTAAAACGTTCTCCTTCCATGTCAGCATAAAATAATTTCAAATAAGTTTTTCACATTTCGCAATAACTGGAGATTTTCATTTCATTTTAAATAAAAGCCACTAAGAATTTTGCCCACCCGGAAAACAAATCCGTATCATGACTGATCCACCGCCATAATTGCACTTTGAAAAGAATCTTGGTTCTTCCCTTGTCTCTGTGAGTGCCAGACGACTTGCTTATACATATGTACGTGAAAATTTCGAGACATTTTCTCACGCAACTATACATGGTTGCCGGAAAATATAAAGGAGTCTCTATTAAATTTGTACACAATATTCGTCAGATATTAAATTGGATAACTCCTTTCTTACACTTGTGTGCTCTAACCGAATTGAATCTTCTCTATGAGTACGGTAAAGAAGTGGATGGCGAGCTAGGTGAGGGGGTAACTCGACCGGCTGTATTTCCGAAAATAAAATTTCGCAATATTGTCGATAGCACCTGGCGTTCGTCCTCTATCCGCGACATCCGCTGGACAGCGGCAGCCTCCCTCATAATTACAGCGGCCCTCTCCATAACGTCGAACTCCTACTGCCTAGTCCACTCCATCTCAAGGCGCAATTCCAACTATCTCTACAACTTGGAGTAAGGTAGGGTAGATGCCGTACCGCCCTTGCCTGAGTAGTGGACACCCCGCTCCCGAGGTATATCCCAGTAGAATAGCTTACGCGACAGTGCAGATTTGTGGCGCTTTATCTTGTTTTGACACGCGAATGAAACAGACATCAGTGGCACAGGTGGCCGCGGAACCCCTCTGGGTCCTCGACCCCCAGTCCACCCCTTCACGCGCTTTTAAGAGATGTCTTTAAGAGATTACACCAAGCGAACGCACCATAAATCCGCATCAAATGGACACAACAGAGGAATTCTTTATAACATGATCTATCAACAAGCAAAAGCTCATTAAAATCGAGATTTGATACTTGGTGGCTCTCCTTGTTAGTTTCATAAAATGTGAAAAACGTATTTGATAGTCGTGTACTCAAATATTAATTTCATGACGAAGAGAATCTTAATAGTTAACCACTAATCCAATTGACGATTAAATAACTAATGTAATCATTAATTTGACGATTAAATAACTAATTTAATCGTTAATCCAATTGATGATTAAATACCTACTTAAATCATTAATTGAGATTCACGATTAAATATTTCAACTGTAATCGTTAATCGTTAATTACATTAAATATTGCCAAACACTGATCTAGCTGAGACTCATGTTTTCACATGCGACACTTTTTGCTGCAACTCGATCTCGACACAAGTATACGACACTGCTCTAACCGTAAAAATTGCAGTACGTGTGGACGGCATAGCCACTGCTCTCGGCATAAGTGTCACCTCTAGGTGTCGTTGTGTATACGGGCCTTTAGAAAATGATAATTTAGGTTAGCAAACAAATTGCGGAAATAAAACAGGCCACTCAAAAGGGGGGCTTTAAGTGATGTGTGATCATCAAACGATGGGAAAGACAGCTATCAGCTGTTTTTCTTCAAATGGGTGGCCTAGTGTTTTCCCATGGAGAACTTACGACACCGCAGGCATTTTCGGATAGCGATAAATTGATTTCCAGCTATTATTATGCTATTAGAGAAATACAGTTTTGTTGACGACAGTATGTTCCATTGATTTAGTTGTGTTTTTAACACGAAGAAAAATACTACTGCACTGAAGGAAGAAGCCTGTATCAAGACATTAGTGATATGTAGTAAACATGGTTAAAAATAAATTTTTCGTAATTTACATTACAATATATTATGTTTAGATTTGAATGCAATCCAATCTTTTCCAAACATTGTACATAGTTTGTTACACTTACCAATTGGAGTCATATTTTGTATTTCTGATGATGGTACAACCTCTTTTTTGGGTTCATCAGAACTGTGCGCAGATTTCTCTTTAGGCTGTATACTTTCATCATTGAGATGAGATTGTTCGTTATGTGTTTGTTCTATTGGCAATAAAGTTTCATTCGTTAGCTTTTCTCGGAAACAGTCTTTTAAACTTGGTTGTAACGTAACAGAAGTATTATCTGATACATTTTTATTTTTTTCTTCGCATTGAGTTTCATTAACAGTTTCAGAATGAGGAAATTCAGGTACTCCTTTTCGTCGTGTTGGAACAGTAACCATAGCTTTTATGCGTGCTCGTTTCATCGTGTTCGTATAAAAATTTGATGATTCCTGTAAAATGTGATTAAAGAATAAAATTGAATTTGCTACTGAAGATATGAAAAAATAACTAGGGAGAAAATTACACTCCGCAACAAAAATTTAAGACATACACGAAAATTGAGGAAAATTCTGTTTAACCCAGGAATTTCTTCTTCCTTCATTCATAAAGTTATTGTTTACTTCGTATAGAAGCATACTGTACAGTTCTACGAAATACCGAAGGCTGCAATTCCAAGAATTTAGACGACGGATGTAAATATGTTGTTTTTTCCGCGACAAAACTATAAGACAGTCGTTATTTGTTACGGAAATCAGAAGGTAGTAAGAAGTTATTCGTGAGGTTTTCACCGCAGCAATTAATTTCGTGTTATTTGGTGTGTTATCCTATGAAATTTGTTAGTTCTAATATTAAATATACAGTAAAATGCCTCATGGAAGCAAATTAAGTGACGCAGAAATAAAAGTGATCAATTACTTGGAAGAAAAAAAGGTTTCACTGACAGAAGTATCACGTATATGAAAAAGAAGTCGATGTGCTATACGTAACTATCTAAAAAATAAAGAAAAGTACTCGAAAAAACACCCTGGTGGACGGCCAAAAGCTACAATTGCTCGAGAAAGCAGTTCAAAATTTTATGGAAACTTCGTAAGACAAATGAAAGGTGCTACTTTTCGTAACGCACGTTGATATGTAATAGATCTAGAATATTGCGATTATAAACTCACTTATTTGGCACAGTCGAATAACGCGTTTAGCGCCTACTATTCAAAGCATCATGAATGCTTGGGCCTGTTGTGCTTGCTTAGGCCCCTCGTATCTGTTTTAAGTGACTATATTTCAGAGGTGTCTGGACTGTTATGAATAAGATTTCTTTCGATATGTTCTTTCTCTGTAAACCTTCCTTTGCTAGACGCGCTATCCTCCTCTGCCAAATAAGCAAAATAATTGAAATATCTCGGAACTAGTACTGTGCAGAATTAAAAAGTTGGCGTGCGGGAGGAATACGAAAGCACAGACGAAGTATCGAATCGACTACTCATCCAATGTATTTTTGTATTACACGGATTTGGGGTTCTAAAGCCTCATTACTATTTTCGTGTTACATCCTTCTGTATCGATTGGAACTGGCTTTACATAACAGGGCTAACAACGCTAGGAATTAAAATCAGAAATCATATCATACATTTGTTATTGTAGCAATGATTCTTCATTCAATTTTCGAGTTCCCTTAATTCCGTTACGCGCTCTATGCAAAAGTGGCATAGCCGATAGAAATTTCTATGCACGAAAGCTTGTTATGTGTGTATAAATATATGTTTCATATACCTTATTTTATTTTATAATTAATTAGAAATTAGTGCATATAAGATGTATCGCCTGACATGACTTTACATTATTCTATTGTTATTGGACTGATTATACATATATGCATTATAATTTTTCTTAATCGCTTTTTTCCAAAGTTTTAAAAGTCATTTTCAATTTTTTATACATAAACCTATAATTTTTATGTGCCCATCTTTTTGCTGATATTGAGACGACTTCGTCAAGCATCATAAAATATGTTATATTTAAAGAAAATGAAATTCATTTTTTTATTGAATCATTTTTTTTCATTCCCAATGAAAAGGGTCATTTTTCATTCCCAACATAAAATTCATCAGAATCGAATAATACTCATTTTATTCGGAAGTTACAAAATTTCAAAATTTCTCACAAAACTGTAATCTAACAAAAGGAAGCACAAGATTTTACAAGTAGTACTGCAAGAAAATGCAACGGTCAGGGTGTCTGGAAAACGTGGCCTGTCTTCGCCATTGGGGGTGCCTGCCTGTGGGGCCCCTTTACAACGGATGCGTTGCATGTCAAGAAAGGATTTTTGGCCAACGACGCGGGCATTCCTGTTACAGACATCTTATGCGACATATATTGTCGACCCATGCTATACATAGACATATACTATAAGGGCGTCCCAGCTTATCTGTTACAAGCTGATATTTCCTAACACATTGAAGATACAAAAAATGTTTTATATAAAAGTTGCATGGTTTGGGGAGGCAAATTTTTTGACGAAGACCGAATTATTTTGATATTATTTTAAGAGATATGAAGGTCTAGTTCATCTTTTAAATGGAACTGTCCATTTTCTTCTAAATCATTTGATAGTACGTTTCAAGCCGAATTCACTGACCTTTAATGTATACACCCGACTTCAATTTGTTTTCGAGACATTGCGTTTACAAATTTACTGATCTTTAGCAGAAGAAATAGGAACTACCAATGGCGGACTCATTTGCGTAGGTGACACGTGCTAGACATTGACCCTTGAAACAAATCACTTTAATCACTATACACACCGTGTGGTATAGCCGTGCATTCTCGATGTCACACTTGTTCGTGTAAAAAATGAATTTTTAGCGAAACGAATAGAGATACGCAATTCTAACAAAAACCAACGTGCTTGGCATGAAATTGTACTTCAGACGAATTACTCTCATCAATTTCGAATCGCTGGACTCGGAGCTAAAAATTCTTAATCGATATATCCCATTCGGCCGGCCAGACTGGTGTGACGCAGGCCTTCACAATTCATGAGTTTTTGGCTTTAACTATTGGGTTTAACTACTGAGTTTAACTATTGTCTAGAGGTTGGATTTGCCGTACCTGGTGCAGATCCTTCGTATCTGTTTCAAGAGGCAACGTCTAACATGTGGAACATAAGGCACAAACAGGACCACCACTGATATTTCGTATTCGGCCGAATTTCTTCCGTCGAAAATCAGTTAATTTGTAAGCGTAATATCTCGAAAACCACTTAAAATCGGGTGTATATAATAAAGGTCAGTGAATTCGGCTTGAAAAGCACTGTCAAATGATCTGGACAAAAATATATAATTCCATTTAAAAAAACGGACTTGACATTCATATCTCTTAAAATAATAATGTAAAAAACTTTGTCTCTACCAAAAAATACAGTACAGCATTTTTTGTATCTTCAATAAGTTAAGAAACATTGGCTTGTAATAGATAATGTACATCCTGTACATACTACTAGAGGAGACAAAAGTAGACAGAATAAGGGTAGAAGCGTGCAGAAGAGCTGTAAGATACGAAGAAAGAATGAGAACGATGAAAGTGTCCAAAAAATAAATGTCTAAATAGGAAGAGACGAGATGGCAATAGTTTGAGGAGAAAAGAAATTTTGAAGGAAAGGGAGACATTACAATAAACATTCAAGTGATAAGATAGGAGTTAATAGCTTAAGTATGGTCTGGTTATATATTATATTTTTGGGGCATTGTGCTTTAGGAATAAGTTATTATATTATGCATATGTTATTTTAATTTATAAATACATTACATAAGGTGTTCAAAGATCTAGATACAGATTCATGTCAAACCTCCTTTCAAGCCAAAAGGCATGAAATAAGGATTACTACTATTATAATTTTATTTTACTTCTAATATGTAACTGTATAATCTTTATTGTTATTGACTCATGCAAAACATTATAAATGAATTCTAATATTTGTGAAATCTTCAAAAAGTTTCTTAACTCCTTGCCTTACAATAACAATTCACATTCTTGACATAGAATATGATTCATATGTTACAAATCAATTCTCACTTCTGTACCAATTCTTAAAGTTTTGTCCCACAGCACTTTAGATTTTTAGAAAATTATTAAAAATAAATTATACATGTTAATAGATGCTCTTCATTTATGAGGACATTTTAAGGCTTGCATAGTGATCTTTATCACACAAAATAGTTGGAAAAATCATAAGGCAGTGTGTTAAAAATTATTCAAAGGCATAATCCTATTTATTCATACATAAAAGGTGGAAACATGTAATCTCCTAGATATTAAAAATATAATCCTGAAATATGCTATTTAACGTGATTTTAAAGGGAAACTATTACCTATTATTCTATTTAAATTTCTTTATAAAATTAAACACAGTAATAATATATCATGATGACAGAAATCAATTTATAATAACGAATAAAAATGTTTCTGTATTTAAAAATTTCTACTTAATCATTTATTGTTGCCCTGATTCGATTCTCATTGTATACACAAATTCTTTTTATCGTAAAAATTTACTTAAACAAAAAAGTATAGTATCATGTTATTTATCGAAAATGAAATATATATTCATATCGTATACATATAAACAGGAAAATTAAAAACAACGAAATATCTTTTAATCTAATAGTATCTACTGACGAAAGGTTATGTACTCACCGAATATTGTTAATAACGAACAGAAAGTGAACTAGTAATACAGCAGTACTTCAAATTGTCACTCACTTCTTTCACACTTCAAAATGAGAAATTGTTTATTTTTATAATCATTTCCTGAATGTATTTATGTGTATTCTTTTCAAGTAAGTAAAGCACTTCAATATTTAATTACTAAACTTTGGGAACTACACCGCTGAACACAATACTTGTCAACTGCACTCTGTCTCCCGAGAGATGCTACGAAAAACGTCACTCCCATCTAGATATAATGCAAAATTCTGTGGCGCAGACTGCAGCGCCACGCGCACGTGGCCGTTCTATACTAGGACTTACGAGAGACTGAAGTCATTGAACGACGAGTTTACGTTGCGCATCTCTGCTCTGATTGGTTCAACACGCTCCGTAACTAATGGTAACGCGCAAGCGTTCTCGCGAATCATAGACGCGAAGGCAGCTCATAGCGTGTATACCCAGTGAAGAAAGAGTTTCGTTACGTGTGTTTCATTATCTGTTTCTCCTATTTATATATTATTGTCCACCGTGTATATAGTCACTGGAGTGGGAGGCGAGTGATAGTTGGTAGTGGTGGACGTTCAGAACTCAGTCGAGCTGCGTGTCATGGACTAGTTTAAATTTCTGATTTCTGATCTCACAACATTTCTCCGACTTTTACGCTGATAATAATGCTAATATCAAAATGGTACTAATGAGAATATAACATTATGAACAATATTCATAAATTCTAAATAAATAGTGCTGCAGAATGCTTTTTCAGAATGGATTCGTTTCTGTTTTGCAGTAATAAAAATAGTTTTTTCTAAGTATCAAATAGTAACATTCATTATTTTGCAAGACATAATTTCATTACACAACATGTTCGATAACATCCCAGTAGACTTTAAAAGGCCATCCGCATGAGATGCGTCGAGAAATTTTCGTTTTGCCTGCGCCACCAGGCAGAACTGTATATTATGATTTTTAGACAAAGACAATCTAGATAAGGAAGAATCAACGTCTCGCAAGATCACTGAAACTGTCGTAGTTAGCATTTGTGATCAAGACGTAGACTGGAATATACGATGGGGGCCGTACTCTCTCGGATTTTTCAAAACAAATTCTTGCTTTCCATCGACAAGGATGAACTTGTCTACGAATTGCCAATTCCATAGGCTGCATTGAAAATATGGTAACAAGATATGTTAAGATTTATTTTAAAAGGCATAGAGAGTATGAAAGACCGGCGCCAAGGAAACAGCGGGTCAAGACGTGCGACATCCGCGGTCGAAAATATTGCGATTCTAAATGAAGTCGATGCATATCCTTTTGAATTTTCGTTTAGTATTACCGTGGGTCTCAATTTGTTAGTGCACTCCATTACTGTTAGACGTAGAACATGTGACACCGGTTATCGTTCCCGCCAACCCGCGCGTAAAATTGACATGTTAGAAATTTGTCTTGAATATTGTTCATAATATTATATTCGCATTAAGGTCATTTTTGCATTAAAATAATTACCAGTGTAAAAGTCGAAGAAAGTTTGTGAAATCAGAAGTCAGAAATTCAAACAAATCGATAACTGATAGAACGGCCACGTGCGCGTGGCGCTGCAGTCTGCACCACAGAATTTCACATTATACCTAGATGGGAATACCGTCTTTTGTAGCATCTCTTGGGAGGCAAATTGGAGTTGACAAGTATTGTGTTTGGCGGTGTAGTTATGACAACGGTAATTGATTTTTTAAATGTCAATTCTGGAATAGTGTTGATACATTTTCACTGAACATGTGGCAAGATAGTGAAGTTCGATTCGACATTTCATACTCGTAATACTTTTCATTTTTTTTACTATGAACGCAGTACAAGTTAAATTTTTTTAATTTAAGTTGTAATTTTCAGCTACAGTGAATGTTACTTAAAATCGTACGGTACGGTGTGTGAAACATTTTTGTCTATACACTATTGTAAATATGTACATGTATTAGGTAAAATGAGGTGGAGAATAAATATCACAATGTGTTCACATTCAATATATGTGACCGTAAATAAAGATAATATACATGTTACTTTAATATTTAGTAGAATAACCACAGTTTTGACCGTTTATAATTGTGTGGAACTATTTTAACTAAATTTTCACACAATTCTGGTGACATATTTAACCACTTCTCTTGCAATGTGTTTCTTAAGTTTCTCTTATGGGAAACATTGTGAAATCTTATTTTTTTTTTCTAATTCATACCAGACATGTTCAATTATATTATTATCTATACATATAAAACTCAAAGTTATTTGAAATCCTTATTTTTTGTGCACTTTGTTTGACATTATTTTTTAAAATGTTTAAATATTCCCATTTGTTTATTGTATTATCAATAAATACTAAATTTTCTGCCTCAGCAGCTGACACATACTACCACTCAAAAGTATGAAGACATTCTTTTAATTATAATAACTACCTGAAAAAAGTTACGAAATTATTAATGAATTTTACTAAATTTTATGTATTCTATTTTGTATCATATTAGAGAATATATCTTCTTTTCATGTGCCCTTATAACTATGTTTACAAGTTTGGCATCCTAGCTATTAATTTTTTCATTGTTTCAGGGTTAATATTGTTCCATTCTGTTTGTAGAAGTTTCCATAAATGTTTTTCCGACTTTGAGCACTTCTTTCAGACTTGTCTGTCTTAATGATCCCATAGTTTCTCTATGGGAATCAAGTCAGGAAGTTGGAGTGGCTATTCCATTATTTTGACATCAGAACTCTCCTGTAATTGTTCTAAGTAATTTCTATATATTGTAGTAGTATGTTTAGGAATTTAGTTTAAATCTCCTGTCATGTTATTGCCAGAGCAACCTCATATGCGTTCGGGCGGTTCGGATTTTCCATGTCCCGTTTTCGCGCTTTTTTCGTGTCTTCTAATTGCATTGATAAGTTTTTAATGGTTTTATTCAGACTTGAGATCATTGTCAAGAGATTTTCATATGATGGTTTGATGTCCTTATCACACCACAATTGCTTCTGACAGAAGTGTCCACACTTCAGAAGTTGAAGGAGATAGTAACTTTGACATTAAATCTTACTATTATAGTAAAGAGCCGGAGTTTATTTGTATGTTCGCAAAAATCTCTAAAACTACGAAACCGATTGTTATGAAATTTTTACAATAGCTTCTTTACATTTTTCGGAGTGTCATAAACTATACTTTATTGCGAAATAAACAATATATCGAGATAAAAACATAGGACCATTTTTTGTCGACGTGCTGGCGAACCGTCCACGGGGGCATAGTTCACGTATACAATCGCTAGGTAACAAATCTCGGCGCCCGCGTGCTCGAAAGAGAATTCGCCCGGCTACAAGGTATAAGAAAAAAGAAAAACAATGTTTTGAATTCTATACGCGGGGAAAGGTCGCGGGCGAAGCCGTGTCCAGGCCATGCTAGTATCTATTAACTGTCCGGCCCCAAAACCGGGTATTATTAGCTTCAACTTTTGAAGGTCTGCCTTCAAAGTAAAATAAGACTCTTCTAAAGTTTATTCAACTTTATATTACCTTATACATGTATTTACAATATTTAATAGACAAAAATATTTCTTGCTCCATGCTGTACGATTTTATGTGATACTCACTGTACATGGTATCTAATTGTAATACTTTGTAAATGATATCAAAATTTAAGGTAGAATAAGTGTATCTAAGTGACTCTATAATGAATAAAATTAAAACAAATATTTCGGATAGACACTATATTATATAAAATGTTATGTGAATGACATTATTTATACATTATTTTAAATTTCTCTTAGTCACATGCAATTACGGTTAGGAGAATTTGCTGTTGATAAACTTGATTTAATAGAAGATACTAAAGGAAATGCAGGTGACAATGGAAGATTAATAATAACAAATCTCAGAATTATATGGCATTCTTCGCTTCTTCCTCGAATAAATCTGAGTATGAATAAAATTAAATAATTTAATAACTTTTCTTATGAAAATATGTTTTCTTATTTTTGAGTGTCTAGGTATTTTCTTACTTGGGTTTTGTTCTTTAGTACTTGTTCCAAATAAATGACTGGATCTTTAACCATTACTTAAATAACCAGAATCTATTGTACTTCTAAACTATCAAGTAGAATATAAATAATAATAATAATAGTAATAACATTATTAATGAACACTAATATTTTAAATAATTAGAAATTTTATCCAAAACAAAATCTTCATTGTACGTTTCCTTGTAACTATTTTTAGTGTATAAAAGAGAAATTATTACAGGTATTGGTTACAACACCTTCACAGCAGTGAATTCCAAAACTATACATACCGTTAGTATACATTACTGAAACAAAAATTGTTTATCAATTATATAAATGATGTATCAAGAATTATTTTCGTAGTTACAGAGAAGACCTACACAAACTCTTCATATTTTAGCTTCTTTTCAACATTGCAAATATGAGTTTATATTTACAAATCAGGATCCTAAGAGTACAAGACATTACACATCTGTTGTTGGCGTATACAGGTATATTTTGTATCTGATTATGAATAAGAATATTCCTATTGTTTAATATACGTATTCCTAAAATCTTTCGTCAAATCTTATCAACGTACTCTACAATTTATATATAAAAAAAAATGTTATATAAACATAGATCTGCAAATGTTTTGTTTGTGAGTTGTAGACTTTTAGTTGCATATCATTGGAAACATCCCAACATCTCCGACACTTGGCTCCGCGCTACACCCACTCTGCGTCCATTCCCCTCACGTAATAAGGAAGTATAGATGTAATCTCTAGATCCTTCATGGCCATCCGGAGCGCAGCCCCACTCTGGCCTACCCCCACTCTGCGTCCATGCTCATACAGGCTGTGATCTGGGATGACGATGGACCGAGGGGGAACATAGAAGGAACTGACACGAAGGGAACGGACCTAGAGTGGGGGAAGGCCGGAGTAGGACTGCACTCCGGATGACCATGACGGCTCTAGATAAAACTGATGTCATATATAAAAAAAATAAGTATTCTTATTAGGTCAGTGTTTCTTGAGAAATCGTACTTACCTACAATCACCAATGTTTTCGACGTCATACTCAGCCCACAACCTACGTGAGAGGAATGGACGCAGAGTGGGGGTAGGCTGTAGGGAGGCCTTGCTCCGGTTGGTCATCTCTGATCTGTTATAGGAGTTCACAATAAAAAAAATTTTTGATATTTTTCGAGTTGTGGGATCCCTTATCTGGCTACCTACAATGTCAGATAGGTTCCGAACCACAATCCTAAAAATTCTTCTTTAAAATGTTGAGTACTTTAAAGTGTACATGTTCTTCTTTAAGTGGAAGACAGTTTTCTACGCTTTATATAAAATAAAGAAAGAATTCAGTGTCTTCTTAGCCATACATTGTTTCTATTACACAGATTTTTTTAAAATAAACTGCTGAATTAATTCTTATATCATCAAATATTATTCGCTCTTTCATGTTATGTTATAAAATATTTTACATTTCCGCATAATATAGTAATTATAATATTAACAAAATTTGGAATTTTAAAATGTCACTCTATGATGCACTTTTGCTGCAAAATATGATGTTATAGAGCCTACATTTCATCTAAAATTTACCGAGAAATTAAGCTAAGAAGTGGAATAATCAGTGACAAACAATTAACACTGTTACCACAAGAAACAGTTTATTCAACTCTACAGGATATTTGGAATTTATCATTAGAACAGGTTTAAAATTTATTTACTACTCACAACTTAAACTGTTTTTAAAAAGTTTAATTACAAAAGTACATTTTGTTAGGGAAATATTGGAACTTTCATAATAACAAATATACGTTTAGTGTGGTTTGCTGATATGAATTATCAGTTTAATATATCTATACCTTATCTTATAATAGCAAATGTAAGTAAGTATATTACGAAATATATTACGAGTATATAAAGATGAATACAAAGAAACTTTTATTTCTGAATAGATATCTATTCAAAATTCAAAATTCGGTCCAACTTTAGTCATTGCAAGCACACAATCTAGTGGAGGCTATATTTTAGGGTTTCGTATTAATCCTCTTCAAAAGCTTCACGTCCTTTATAAAGAAATTTTAACATTACTTAAAACATTTGAAAAATTTCCAATTTTCGGTGTAGATTACACACTTGAACATCAGGTAACGGCACGACATTTCTATTATTATAAATATTTTATTACATAAACAAATATATTATCAATTCATAATTCACCAGTCATTGCAGGCGCCAATACAACAAGAATTAAATGTAGAACAATATTCTGAGATACAAGACAATAAAGCTGACATTTCAAACATGTTTGGATATTATTTTTCTGAGGGACCAAATCAGAAACAACCTGATCTTTCATCGTATTTAGGTCTTGCTGCTGAAAATGCTGGAGAAACCAATACACTGCAAAGTTTGTGGGGACTTTTACCTTCAAATTAATATATCTAACTTTTATAAAATTTAAGTATTACCTATGTATTATTATTAATTGTTATAATTTAAAAAACTATAATATGTATTGTGTATTTAAGGTATTAAATGAAAAGAATACTGTATAACATACTTGAATCATACCAGTGTCAATGATATTCGAATAAAATAATTATAGCAATTAAATATTCCAATGTTTTTTTTAAAATCTGCCATTCTTTGTTTTTTTACTACATTACATTAGTAATTACGTATGCTATTAATACGTCCGTGGTAATGCATTATTTATAATATTTTTTAAAGTATCAACGTAACTACAATTTTTTTTTCAACGTACCATTAACGTACTTTCAAGTATTTTTCACCATTTTATCTACAGAAAGGTCAATGAAAGATATAAATACAGTTATTTTGTTTGTTTTAACACTTTACCAAATTTTTTATGAATTTTATACACCCAAAAGTTGTTTGCTGGAAGGAAATTATAATCAAATAAGTAATTAAAACCAGATAGTGTAAAAGAGTAAATAACGTTTTGGTTATTTGTAACTGCATACCATATTTTAAATTTGCTCCAAAACCTAACTTGGTCTACAAGTTAACGGTACGATAGATTGATCGTGATAATCGTCACTATCTTCATTACGTTCAGATTGTTGAACAGGAAATCGATATCCCATATTCATGAGCATTACTTCAAATGGGTCTCTGTTCATACGTATTTGATTTGCAGATGCAGCATCTTCCAAATTTTGAATTTCTCTTTCGTTCACACTACCATCCTATATTCAGCGAAAATTTAATTTTCTCAGATTACTAAAATCATATATGCGTGTACGCGTGTGCATGCGTGTATTATTTACTGTACATTTAATTGAACAACACACATTTTATATTCATTTGCATGTATGTTTTTCAATTAAATGATCAGTAAATAATAATAACCATGTATCAATAAATAAATATAATGTGTACCTCAGGTAAGGGACTCCATAATCTAATTACTGGATCAATACCACTAGTGGCTAATAAACAAGTAGATGGATGGGGTTGAAGGCAATTTACAATGCGCTCATCTCCTTTTAGTACACGAACAATATTTGTGGTATTACGATCCCAAATAAAAAAGGAACCATCATCTGATCCTGCCACAATGTACTGACCATTGCTTAAAGAAAAATCGAGTGATGTATGAATGTAGTATGCATTAGTCAACTTTTGAAATAATTTAAAAACATGCTTAATGTATACACTTACTTTCCAAAGAAATTAGCTTCCTTTATATCGGTTGTAGTATTACAGTGTCCACAAAATCGCATTTTATAATCAATTGTATTACGCCGCCATTCTCGTTCATATTCCGATATTTGCAACATGGACAAGCTTGTATCGTTATCTCTACCTAGTTATGTAGTAACATTATATTGTCTACTTGTTAATTTTAAACTTTTCGGTACGATTGTCGACTACTATCGACGACCATTAAATGCTCACATGTGTTTCTGTGTCGACTATAATTGGAAATTTAATTTTAAACTATCTATGCATTTTTTACCAAGAAATGTGAATTTTCATGCAAATCAATAACTACTTTAATCTACCAGAAAGAACAACATGATGAATACTATTCGTACCGAAAAGAGAACAATAAGCTAAACTTAATTTTTGTACAAAAAATGGAACATACCAGAATCGATAGCTTCTTTAATATCCATTCTTAATGCTTTACACGCTGAATTAGATGCATACTGTGGAAACTTTTGTTGAAATTCCTTAATTACCTTATCAGCTTCAGCTAATCGATTCAAATCAAAGAGACAACGTGCCATTCTACAAATATATACTTAATACATTATACTTGGTTTAGTAAGTTTATTATCCCAGAGAGTTTATGGACCATTCTTACCTAAAATGAGCTTTTACATGTCCTGGCTCAAGAAATAATGTTGTTTGACAGTCTTTAAGAGCCGCATATATATCTCCATCCCTACAAGTTGTATAAACTTAAATTGCATAACAAAATTGTACATATAAAAAGACGAAATCATGCACAAGATATGGTTTTACAAATTTTTAACAGGGACAATTATTTTTCTTCTCTGAAAATTAATGTTTAGGTACTTTTAACATTTATGTATTTTTTACTGAATACATACCAAGCTCGTTTCATATATGCTGCAGCTCTATTAGCAAAAAGTACAGCTGCAGTAGGGCAGTAATAGATTGCCTTATTATATAAATTAATTGCCAAAGTATATTTCTGTTGCTCAAAGCTTTCATTAGCCTATGAAAAATAATTACAAAAGAATAGGATTATTTTGTTTAGTAATATTGTTGAATTCATAGTTATAAAAGATGAATGCACCTTAATCGAAAAGTTACTTTTATACGCAGACAACTTTACAAGGAAATATATAATAAGAGAGTATTTATATCACATGTTTTATCATTTTATCTACATTTACGAAGAATATATTGAAGCAAATTAGTGTTTTAGTGTTAAGGAACTTATGACATAAACTTACTTGTCGCTTTAACTCTTCAACATGAGCTGGCAAGATTTTAGTATTCTTTCCAGTAAAATCTGTATTATCCATTTCATTTTCATCCACGCAACACTTTTCAAAATCACCTATATTAAAAGAAAGAATTTTCAATAATTAAAATGTATATTCTTTTATATTTCGCATATTTCTCGAGATGACATAAAATGTATTCAAGACTGTAGTAAAACAATGTAAGAATTCCTTTTGTTAAGTTTAGGGGTAGGTAAACCTGTACCGTACTCTATCCGTGTTTGAATTCGATATCAACGGTATCTCATACGCCAAATTAATTTGTATGATCAGTCCGAGAGTTGTAAAGAAGTGAGTTGTTCCATTAAGTTGAGGTTTATTTACTAATTGTTTCTTTAGCTTCAACTTGACAATAACCGCGCGATAGAGTGATGGTGTAAGAAAAAGTGTTGCTGCGTACAATTTTTTGAGTACTTTTATACGGTTTTTAGAAGCTAGATTGTCATCTCAGTGATCAATCAGCGGTCAGGTACATTTTCTAGCGGAGGGAGTGTTGCGTTCGCGGTGTTTTCCACTTTGGGCCCGTTTACCTATTACGGTCGGTCTAACAAGGGACATCCGGTAAATGATACACGCCGATTTTTATGTAAGTTTGCACAATTGTTTTAGACCAACCTAAGAATTTTGCCGTATTTATTTGGTGCTACTTTTGTACTAGGAAGAAACCACCCCTTTTATCAGAGGCGCTCCATTTATTTATGAGCTCATAACTCATAAATTATAAAAGATATCGAAAAAACATTTAATTAAATGCTTTACCGTTTTTTAAGGTCTATATAACTGTAGGAAAAACTATTTTTTTTCCAAAATTTAAACCTACCCCCTCTTTTTTTTAGATTTTTTAATTTTTTCGGATGAATAAAGGCTTCCTTTTACTCTAAATCCAACGATATGTAATTACTACAATTGCTGTGTGTAAAATTGTCGCTCCAATTTTGTGTATTTCAATATTAGCTGGTACCGTAACCAATATTCTCTAAATGAGTATTGTAGATACATAAAATTTGTTTATTTGTCTGGCCATTGGGATTATATGTTCATTATATGTGTAAAACGACGATTGGGGAACGTACCATTAATAATGATATAATCTCAATGGCGAAAAAAGTAATAACGGCGAATGTCAGAGTACGAAGATTAGATATTACATCGTATATAAGTGCAAACGCATGAGTAGTTATCTAGCTTCGAAAGAATAAGTGACGATCAACGACAGTTGCGGGGTGGCAAACACTGGTTCTCGTTCGATCACCGAAGTTAAGCTATGATGACCACGGATTAACGCTAGGATGGTTACCGTCTTTAGTGTTTCTGTGATGCTGTGGACAATATGGTGGTTTGGAACCCACCTAAAATGTAGATACAACAGATTGAACGAATAAATAAACAAGTGACGGTTTCTTCAAGCAGTGCACCAGTTTTCACAAAGTGACGTTTATAATTTCTGTAAATGTGATTAATTTGCTATAGACTACAGTACATTTCTCAAATTTACCGCTAACTCCAGTGAATTATAAAGAAGTTGCAATGTGCGAAATACTAGAAGGAATCATAATAAGATGCACTGAGGATCGATTATTTTCGGCTGAAGAAGATGACACTTTAGAATTTCAAGAACCAAAACGATTAGAAGCAGAGTTTGTAGACAAAGCACCTGACGATGTTACGGATACGGAATTTATAGAAAAAGCAGGGGTTTGTGTTCCACAGAAGAAGAAAAAAGTAATGCCAATTTCGAGTACAAAATGGGGGCAGTTGAATGTTGAAAAAAATGGACCAAGTAAACGAAAATCCCTTAACGTGATACAAAATCGTCTTCGAAAGATCATAACACGCAGAGAGTTATACAGATGTGAGGAATTTGTAGAAGTAGGTGGAACATGAAGAGATAAATTATTATATATGTATTTCGGATTATGTTCTTTCAAAGTTCACCGAAGTTCATTTCCACGGTCAGGTGACCTCTGTAACTGCATACAACAGTGTTTCCCGGATAATTGTAACAGCTTTCGGGACCGAGAAGTTACTTTAAACCGGGTTAAGGGAACTTGTCATCATCTTCTCGAGCAAGATATTCATGAGCGTAATATGAGTAGGGATACTCTCAGAGGGAGCAAGAGAATATCGGTCAAGTACAATGAAAAACAAAAATTGTTTATTTCCGTTATAGGATGACTCACTCTTCGCACTTATCGTATCTTCTTCAATAGCCAGTCGTCAGCCGCACGACTACGTGGACTCGCTCCACAGATTTGGACAAATGCCTATCTAGGTGGACAATACCCTTTAAATTAATGAATTCAGACTTTCATCATTTTTAGGGAATAAAGATGTAAAGTAGTAATAGATAAAGAAAAGGTATACAAATATTTAATTTAATAAATGTAACCAAAAATATTGGTCTTCAAACTTGTATTAGTAAGACGCGTGTTAGTTTGATCAATTTCGCGTGCAACCTTCTCTTATGTGTATATCAATCGAAAACAAAAAGTGGAAACATGTTTTTATTAGAATCTAGACCCAACAATTAACCAGGGAAACAAGTTTCGCAGAGGTAATTCTATTATTTCCGTTGCAATTGAAAGTATTTCAAAGGGCTTTTCTTTAAATAAGCGCCATTTATTTTTTTAAAGCGCCGATTCTGAGATTTGATCGGATTCGTTGTTTAAAAAAAATACTATCGAAGTATACTTTGTTAATAATCATTGAAAAATCCAAGTGCCACTAGCTGCCCCAACAGTAAAATTTTGTCTACGAAAACATATAATTGATAGGAAAGCAGAATTGCTATTTTAAGGCAGCTTTCCTATCAATTATATAGTCATGGTGTTAAAAAGATGTGTTTATTACTAGTATATTAAAATTTCTGAAAAAAGTGGGGGGAATTTAATTTTTGTAAAAGAAGTATTTTTTCAGACCTTCAGAAACGGTATAACATTTATGTAAATCTTTTACGATATCGTGTGTAATTTACGACAGAAGAGCATAAATAAAAGCTGCGATTCGGATAAAAGGAGTGGTTTCTCTCTTAATCGTTTCGCCCCTAACGCAAGCTATAGCCAGCAGCCGCGAAATGATCCACCGATACGAACGCTGGCTATAACTGGCAATCACGAAATAGTAGTAAAAGACAATAAACGATGAATGCCCGCATTTATAGGAATACGAATCTCACTTGTTTTTCAGTCAGTCCTCTGAGTATCACAATGCTTTAATATTACAGAATTACAGCAAAACAAAGACTAATACGATGAAATAAAAAGTGACAATTGAGACACTGTCCACCCGGACTGTACAGAGTCCCGCTCAGCGGTGACATACTGGTGGCCAGTTCCACCGTAACGAAAGGATTAAACTATAATAGTAGCACCAATCAAATATAGAAAAATTCTTAGGTTGATCTAATAAACAATTGTGCAAAGTGGGATCTGTAATTTAAGGTACTCGCGGTAGGGTCGTGAGATTACGACAAGTCAGTAACTATTGAGTTGGTATAACTAAGTTTTAAGCTATTAAATATTTGGGGAGTTCCAAAATTTTAAAAATAGCGTATAGTTATGTCCATGTTGTAAACCAGAGCTGCATAACTCAGTGCTCACGAGTCAGAGCGGCTCGAACTTCTTCCAGCGGATATATAGACGCGGGAACGAGCGAGTCAACTTGGGCCCCATAGTGGGGGTACCTCGGATGGAGAACTTCGAGCCGCTGTTATATACTCATGAGCCCCGAGTTATGCAGCTCTGCCCTATATAGATAGACCGTTTGTCTCACTGTGCGTCAGTCCACTGACATCCCTACTTCCACGATTCCTCTTAATGGCTCTGGAGGGTCCCGATTCCATAAGAGATTTTAAAAAATTGATACGTTTTTAATATTAATATTTTAACATTTGTTTTCGAGAAATTTTCTAAACAGAGCGCTTTCTACAAACGAACTCCACCCTTAGGTCATCAAGAGCTCAGTTTATCAAGGCTTTTTATCCATACCCCTTGCCTTTCCCTACAATATCTACATAGGAATTTGCGAAGCGGCTCTTAGATTGATGTACAACGACATAACGTGTAGCAGAATAAACCTCTTACTAAATTTTAAAAGTATTGTACTGAATTCCAGGACTCGGAATCCAATAGTATATTACCGAATATTTTACATGCATAAAAACATATAAACATGCATATGTCCAATCAGTTTTTTGAAGAAGATATTACAGTCTACGACTCCTCTTGTAACATTCAGCTGCAGGTGTGTTATTAGAATGTATTTCGTTACTTTGTACAACTAGAATATATGATATTTCTTACTCCATTTTTTAAATTCTTTAAACATTTTGTAGTAGAAAGATTGAAACTTGTTAAAATTTTAGTGATTACCTGAAGAGTACTTATTGGCAGAGTGACCAAAGCAAGTCTTCAAGTTTGTTGGGTTGTTGATGTCGAACAAATATATTTGTTCACCACCCATGTTAACAAGAAGCTCATTCCCATCAGCACTGAAGGTTAAGTACGTAGTAGTGAGAGTCCTATTACTGTCACGCTGTCGAGAGTGCAGATGGCCTGCTCAATATCAAATATTAACAATTTCCGTTAGAGTGATCATGCAATATGTAACAAAAGAGGAAGATAAGGGAAAAGGAGCCGCGTACGCTATCTCTGATCGTACGAACGAACCCGCGATAAAGTACTGTGCGCAACCCAATGGTATATTCTCATCCGGATCACCTTCGCCAGCTCTACGTATATTTAAATTTCCTCTCTCCCAGTCGCTGCTTGGAGAAGAAGTGATAGGCACCTGTTATTTAGAAAATATAACAAATTAGTTCTTTCTAATTGATTCAAAGAGCTTAGCAGTTTCCATAAAATTGTTCCTGTCTGAGGCTTCTTGAAAAAAAAACTATGCTAATAAAACGTTGTGCAACAATTCCAAAAAAATTAACTGACATTCAGAAATTTTAAACAGTAATAATTCTAAGAACACTGACTGAAAAGCCTCAGAACTTTATACTTAGAAAAAGTAATTTAATCGAGCAGGTTCTATTGTCGCCTGCTGTGACACCTGCCTTCCGTCTCTGGCAATCGCACTCCAGCAGTCACTAACAAGCCATACGAAACTTGAACCGATACTTTCAGCCCATTTGATATGTCGTTCCGCCTTCTGTAAAGGGTATGCAATCGTTGCCTCACCATGGGATAGCGATTGCCAGAGAAGGAAGAGAGCTACCACAGCGGGCGATAATAGAACGAATCTGCTCTAAATACTTATAAAAGATTATTAAAAGTCTTTTATGTACTTATTTAAGTATTTTTTCAAAAACATTGCCATCCAACAACAAAAATCTTTTAAACGGAACTATATTTCTTCTGTTATTTGTTTATTTAACTTAACACTGATATGGAAATATAACAAAATGTTTTTAACAATTAAATTATATTCAAATAAAATAGGTTCATTTCTTTTTACTTTCATAATCACCTGAGAAAGTTTAATCATTCTACGATCATACATTCTTATGTAGGCATCATTGGCTCCAATAGCTATCAATTCAGGTTTTTTTGGATTTACAGTAATACACTTGCCTTCCGCATATCGACCCATATGATTAACAAGATTTATCAGTACACTATTACAATCATTGCTTTTGCATACATGTGGAGTGCGGATGTCATATTGTAAGATAAGACCATCTTCTGCAGCACTCCAAAATAAGAAGGGTATACTAGCTGCAGTAGCTATACGTTTCACACGTCCTATATGACAATTACATGCAAGTATGGGTTCAAGAAGTGTGAGATCACGAACTCGTACTTTACCATCTCCAGCACCTGATACCAGTATAGTATCATTTGAGTTTGGCATGAACTGTAAGCAAATGCGAAATAAAATTAAATACTTTTGGTATATTCAATGAAAAGTTTTCTTTCTCTTTAAAACTTTACAAAACTTTATAAAAATATTATCAAGCAAAAATTTACCTTTACAGAAAATATATTTCCATGGTGACCTGTACGAAGTACTAATTTCTTTTCATATCGAAATGGATCCCATAAGATAATCTTCATATCATCAGATGCTGAAGCAAGAATTCTAAAAGTGTACATTATTTTATCTTTATTAATTTTTTTTCCATCAAATATTTTAGTAGATTATTAAATTTCTTGTTATTAAAATTACATTTTATTTATTAAAATATTTGCTATTTAATAAATAATGCTTACTGTCCACTCTCGTTCCATTCTAAACAATTAACACATCCTGTATGACCAACCAGTTCCTTCTCTAATCCTAGTCTAGATATCAAATTTTCCGTAACGTGTAATTTCTGAGAAACTGCATATGCTATAGAATCCTAGGTAAAATAATTAAAGTAAAATATGTGAGCAGATTAATTCATATTCATTGAATGTTAATATTAAAACAACACATTTAACTTTCTTATTTGCTTAAATAAGTGTATCAAATAAAACTTGTTTAGCTCTATCTAAGGAGCGCTTCATGTTTTAAGATATTTTATTTGTATATAAACACATTAATTGAATAGTAAATCACCTTCCTAACCAGTGCTTGAAAAATATTTCTGTTTTGTCTATATCATCAGTTAAATTACTATAAGATAGCATATCTATTTTCACGCTTTTAAATTCCTATAGATCTGGATTTATGATAAGCTTCTTGAACATTCATTATTTTATTACACAATAAGATGGGTGAGAATTGCAAGTGTAAAGTAAGTATAAATTACAAAATAAGAAAACTCCAACTTACTAAATTACAATTTCTGATTTAAACACTATGCCATACATCCTTAGATAGATTTTGTGTTTCAGGTGGCAGAAGCTACAATCTGACACACAAAGACTACAATGACATTGAACATACGTTATAGAGATTATACTAAATAAAAATATTAGATAAAGAATAAACTGTAGACTACACTAAACCCAGAGTATTAGAACATATTAATTCAGAATGTTAGTACACACATGGCCCTGAACAGTCAAATTCAAAACTTCAGACTTCAACAACACAATACAAATAAAACAACTAGAATAGTGGAATATAGAATGTCAGACAATTCACATTGCAGCACGCACTCTTATAAGCACAATATAATATACTGCACATACATTCAGATCCAAGAGAGCTAATACTCTGACAACTTCAATAATCTTTACAAAACCACTGTTTTATTTAAATGCTTATGTAAATTAGACTAATAAATATACATTAATATGAGGTTTAAACAATATGTCAATTATTAATTTAAAAAGTTAAGTAAATAATGTTACACCTATAAACATAGATGAAGCTTTAAAAACCTAATCCCTCTTGTTACTACCTGTTTTGATATAAATAAAAAATGTCAATATGACATTTTTCTTTCCTTATAATTTCATATACTATACTTATGTTACTACAACCAAGTACATATGTATGTACAGTGTTCATAAAAATGTGACCAAACTTCAGAGACATATAGCAATTGTAAAGTGAAAATATTGATTTTTCACCAGTGTGTCAATTTGATATCAAGGGACAATTAAATTGGGAAAATGAGGAACAGATGAGAGTTAAAATAATAAAGCTGACTTTTGTATGTCCTTTACGCCTCCACCTACAAAAACACTACTGATATCAGATTATGTCCCCCTTGAAATCAAATAAAATTTATCTGAAGCATTTTGTTCTATCATTAAAAGTAGATGAATTATTCAAGTGGCTTGTCTTAAATGCCTCTCCCTGTTTACAGAATGATTCCCAATTAAACAATCAAACTGTGCCAGTATGTTCTACAAATAAAAGTGAGCAAAAACTATTATATAAACATATCTCCATAAATGCCTCAGTAAAAAGTTATAAAACACTAGATATTAAATAACAGTATTTATATTATTTCTTTTTGAAGCTGTTGATTACTGTTTGAAATTTTTGAAAACATATAAACAAAAAATTAATAACGCATTTATTAAAATCGAGCATGTATTTTAAAATGAAACATTACTAGTGGATGATTAATAAATGCTACACTAATGATTTTCAATGGCCTCAAACAATAAATTATAGCCCTATAAATAAAAAACAATCTTTGTTTGTCTTGTCATCTTGAGAGTTGATATGACACTGTAAGACAATGTTAAAATTAAAAAGAAGAAATGACCTTGAAGTGCATAGTTTTATTATCCCTGCAATAACTTATACTTAATGATTTTGTTATAAATTTTTAATAATGCAGTTACGACAACAATTTTATTCACAGAAAATATTAGAATAGTTTCATTGTTTATATGGGAAACTAATGCAATAAAGATCTCATACTTTTCATATTTAAATATAACGTACATTATATATGTTACATTAAAAAACGTTAAGTGTTAGTTGTGCCATGTTATTCTTTGAGTACATACCTGTATCTCACGTTGTCGCACCAAATCCAAAACTCTATATTCTTTGTCATGTGTGTTAGAAAGCATTTCTGTATTTATTTTCCCAATCCTTTTATTGCACTATAAAAATTCGATGCTCTCTGAAAAATAGAATAACATGTAACTGTTTTCATCAAATGTAATGCTTTATATTCTAAAGAACATAAATATCACACTATAACCCTTAACCATCTACATAAACAATAATAGCACAAGAACATTTAATAAAATATTTGCAATAAAAATTAATAGAAGTACTTCGTTTAAAACGGTTGTATCACCATGTAATATAAACAAAATTAATCTATCGTTACTTATTAAGATATCATGAAAACGTTATTAGAACGTACTTATTCACCAGTCGTTTTACACGATACTATAAAATCAACACAACGTGTTTTATTATACTTAATTGCATAATTCTAAAACGTTATAATGTTTTAATCAATATAAAAGAGAATCCTTATTACATTTTGTCTTTACGTATTGTTTCTATGCCACTGTATACTTTTCATATACTATGAAACTTTCTTTCTGTTTATATCATTACATTCGATTTAATGTCTATAATCATTGCTTAACTTCATTTATGTTAAGCTATGTTTACGATTATTGACAAAGATTTAGTATGAATTATTAAATAGTTTTAGTCATGTCATTTACAAAAAATTCAACATCTGTACTACTTTCTTTTATATTTCCCCTCCTTACCAATCCCTTATACTATAAAATAATGTGTTGCGTATGCATACTGTATAAATACGCGAATAATGTACAATGTATGTATCTATGTACGTACAGCTACGTATGTGACTACATCTAAAGCTTCAAACACATGGAGACAATGTATGTTAATAATTCAGAAATGATCGCATCGATTATAAAAATCATTATAAACATCATCATGATATGCAGTACGGTGAAAAATAAACATGCATTCCCAATACATTAATATACGTTCTTTAAAAAATATATACATTTAATAATGCAAATATAGAACTTTTAATGGAAAATAATTTATATAAAGAAATTAATAATACAACGTTTAATACAAATATTTTATTACATTAAAATAAAGATTACTGATGAAAATAAAAATATAATAAATTTTAACATTGACACAGTGACTCTCGATTTATAACCCATTGCGCGTACTACGAGTTTATAGTCAATGGCCACAGAACGGAGTAACCTCTTCCCGAAGTTGCTGTTAGCGCTGGCGGGGTCGGCGTAAAAAACTTTACGGAGATTACAAAACGAATGTAAAAATTTGTTAATACAATACTTTGAATCAACAAAGTGCAGATTCAAAATGTTGGTATTATTTGAAACTCCAGCAGGATATGCTATTTTCAAGGTAAATGCTTTCTTTGGATTATATAGAATACGTAACCTAACTAACGTTGCACGTGTTCACGTGCATAGTACTTTTGTATGATACTCGCATCATTAGAAGTATTACGAGTACACATAATATGTTTTTTAAAGTACAAATCGAAATAAAATATTATTTCTGTACAGTTACTCGATGAAAATAAATTGGCAGAAGTAGATAACCTATATCATGATTTTGAGACACCAGAAGCAGCTAGTAAGATGTAAGTAAACTTTTTCTAGTCTACCTTTTTAAACTAGAATGTTTTAATAACAATTACTTGCAAAGTTTGTGTAAAAATTGTAAGGATGTATGAATATTGCATTTAATACTTATGGTTTCATTTTAATTTCAAAAACCAATGTTAAGAAGTTCGTCAATTCTGTATGCATAATTATATAATATTTGCTTTTTCATTACTTTAAGAGTCAAATTAAAGCACTTTGAAAAATTTGCGGATACTACCGATGCTCTTGCTGCCACTACGGCTGCAGTTGAAGGCAAACTTTCTAAGTCGTTAAAAAAAATCCTCAAGAAACATTGTGCTGAAGTTCAAGAACAATTAGCTGTTGCTGATGCCAAATTGGGTAATGCTATAAAAGATAAACTTAGTTTATCTTGTGTAAGTAATACAGCTATACAAGAACTAATGAGATGTATTCGGAATCAAATTGATAGTTTATTGGCTGGTCTTCCAAAAAAGGAAATGACTGCAATGGCATTAGGTTTGGCGCATAGCCTTTCTAGATACAAGCTTAAATTTTCACCTGATAAAATTGATACTATGATAATACAAGCTGTTTGCTTGTTAGATGATCTAGACAAAGAATTAAATAATTACGTTATGCGTTGTCGTGAGTGGTATGGGTGGCATTTTCCAGAACTTGGAAAAATTATTACAGACAACATAGCATTTGTAAAAACAGTAAAAATTATTGGAACCAGAGAAAATACTGCAGCCTCAGATTTATCTGATATATTACCAGAAGATATTGAAGAAAAAGTGAAAGAAGCAGCCGAAATATCTATGGGAACTGAAATCTCTGAAGATGATATTTTAAATATTCAACATTTGTGTGACCAAGTCATTGATATTTCCCAGTACAGAGCACAATTGTATGATTATCTTAGAGCAAGAATGATGGCAATGGCACCAAATTTAACTGTACTTGTTGGAGAATTAGTGGGAGCTCGTTTGATTTCCCATGCTGGATCTTTAATCAATCTTGCTAAACATCCAGCATCTACAGTACAAATACTTGGTGCAGAAAAAGCACTCTTTCGAGCTTTAAAGACTAAAAAAGACACTCCAAAATATGGTTTAATTTACCATGCACAGCTTGTTGGTCAGTCTTCTACGAAAAATAAGGGAAAAATGTCTAGAATGTTAGCAGCCAAAGCTTCATTAGCAACTAGAGTAGATGCACTAGGAGAAGATGGAAATTTTGATTTTGGTGCAGAGCATAAAGCTAAATTAGAAGCGCGATTGAGGGTACTAGAGGAAGGCAATCTGCATAGAATCAGTGGAACTGGCAAAGCAAAGGCAAAGTTTGAAAAGTATCACACTAAAAGTGAATACATTCAGTATCCTATAGCTGCTGATACAACTCTCTCAAATCCGAAAAGGCGACATTCTGAAATCGAAGACAAAAAATCATTGAGTGAAGAAATGAGTACAAAACAAGATGATGAAGTACCCACTAAGAAAAAAAGACAAAGCACTGGAGGCACCGAAAAATTAGAAATTGAGCAGGAAGAAATTCAAGAAAAGGTTGAAGAGACTACTCCTATGTCAAAAAAGAAAAAAAAGAAAAGTAAAACAGAAGTACTGGAAGAAGACAATACTAAATCTAGCATAAAAGATGAGAAAGAAGATATTTCTAAACCAAGCGAAGAAAGTTCTGAAATGGCACAGGGTAAGATTTTAACTTTATATGTAGAAATTATGTACAAGTACTATTTTAACTGTACAATTTCGTTACAGACCAATCAAAAAAGAAGAAAAAGAAAAAAAATAAACAGGAGGTAAAACATGAAGACTCTCAAGGTAGCCAGGATACTGTACTTCAGGATGAAGAAAGTAATGAAAAAGTTACAAGTGATAAAAAAAAGAAAAAGAAAAAGAAATCCCAAGATGAATAAAATTTTTCAGATATAAACACTGAAAAATTACCATAATAATTAATATACTTATATAAAACTTTATTAGTAGATCACAAAATGATTTATAAAAATTTATATTTGCATTAAAATTTAACATATTTTTATCGTTATTATTTTATTTAATTAGTAGCATTGTACAGGTGAGCCAGGTAAAGTATTGCTGGTCAATATGTCTAAAGTGAAACGGAATATCAAAAAATGGTTTTCTGGTACTTTAATGATGTAAGGAGAATACATCATTTATATTATTTGGGAATTTTTATATTTTTTTTAATCTTTTAGATTTAAACGCCTATTCAGTTTTCTCGAATGGCATGCTATACTTTCAGTACCATCATTATGCACAGTAACGTGATTATGTGATACAAACTAGTTCGATAATATTTATGTTCAAATTTTCAGATAATGTCTGTCAGGATGCTGAAAATTATGCGGATTTTACTTCTCGACAGTCTTGTTCAAATGCTATGTTCAAGTATAGTATTCTGTCTAAAAAAATTGAACTCGTATTACAATATAAAATGTTAACAAAAATTGAAAAAGATTTCAAATAGCTTAAATAGTATCTCCTTGCACAGTTGAAAAGCCAGAAATTGATTTTGCATATTTTGTTTTATTTAAAAGGTATTGAACTGTAACACTTCATGTGATTGACCTTGATATTCCCTTCTTTATGTTCAAATATCATACGAATATTAACAGAATTTTATATAAGTAATTGCGTATGAACACGTTTCATGAAATGTATTAGAACAATACAAACATTCGTTTATATATTATAATCAGAATTATCAAAAAAGTAAAGATAGTATTGTGCTTTGTATGAAGTTACATAAATTTATATATTTTGTAACTTATATTTTTCAAGATTATTTTAATTTTCTTACATGGACTGTTATACTTTAATTTCTGTAATTGTCTAGAAAATTAATGTTATGTACAAAAATGTGTAAGTGTCTAATGTAAAAATAGGTCGATTCGGCAATATTTGTCTGAATTTTAAAAAATTATTTCGTAGAAATATTAGGTAATATCTAATCTTGGATTTTTTTACTATTTCCACTTCTTCACTCAAATAGAGTTAAGGCCCATTTATACCGTATCGAGTCCGTTCCATATCACAGACCCGAATTAGTTACCGTACTTTTATGTGTAACAGTTTATACAGGGTGACCAATTGTAATCTATGAATGCTAATATTTCAAAAAGTACGTTAATTTAAAAAACGACTTGGAGAATTAAATGAGGTGCAGGCATCAACATAGGAATATTCCTATCTGTTTCAAAAGGCAATGACTAGCACGTGTCATTTACGCAAACGAGACCGCCATCGGAACTTCCTATTTTTTCTGCTAAAAATCAGTAAAGGGTATAGCTGAATAAGATGGTTAAAAGTGCCCCTAAACCAAATCCAATTTGTGATGGGCTATTCGATAACTTTCTAAAAAAGACCAATTTATGCCAAGTTTCAATTTTGTATCACAATTTGACGGGGGGGCGTAGTAAAGGGCAAAAATTGAAAGTCACGTTTTCGTTTAATTTTTCCTATACTATTGCATGAAAATTTTTGGGGAAAAAATCAGACATTTTAGATATTGAGGCATACACACTGGAATTTTTTCAGATTTTTAAATTGAAAATTAAGTTGTAAGAAAGTATGCAGAAAACTGCCGATTGTGTACTGAAGCAGTCGCGGAACTAGATTTATATTTTTACTGTAAATACATATTATTGTCATTATTATCCTGAATTTTTTCAGATTTTTCGGTTTGGTACGCCGTAGTTAAAAAAATAAAAACCGATTTTTTCGTCGTTTTTTACGTGTCAAAGTAACTATATATATGTCGAACTTTCGTACATTCTTTTTCACATAAGTGTCTTATGCAATCTTCAATTCTGTACATACATACAGCAAAACCGCATAGGAATTATACAAACTAAATAAATCCAACCAATTAAAGTTATGCCGTCCCCGTTATCTCTAAAATCTAAAGAATCTACCATATTTTCAACAGCGTCGGTGGCGCAACGGTAAGGTTTCGAACTGCTGAGTTGCTGCGAACTTTTTGAACGTAGGTTCGTGCTGCCTTTAGATTCATTTTTTTTTACGTTCATTATATATTTTTTCAATTCCTAACTATAGGCAATAATAACTTTCCTAACTATACGACAATGATCAATACGTATTTACAAATGTTTTAAGAATATTTCAAAAATATTTTATCAAGAAATATACATAAAATTGATTTTAGAGTGCTTTTTATGCACTTCAAAATATAGAGGAGCTTGGCAGGCTGCAGTAGCATTCGGGATATGTGGTGGGGATACAGCCCGTGCAGTCTGCCGTACAGAAAAGCATAGTAGCCTGCCGGGCTACTCTGTAGTTAGGAACATTATTACTATTTATAGTTAGAAGTTCAAGAAATATATGATGAATATAAAAAAGCATTTGTTTGAAGATCGATAACTAAGAAATGAAGCCCCTACCGCAATTTTGTCATCCTTGATTTTCGACTTATTTTGGCTTGTAGACTCAGCCCTTAAAATATTTACCAGCAGTAGCGAAACACCCTGTATAATAATAAAATCCCAGACAAAAGTTCCAAGTGGACGAGAAGCAAATGGGAAGCGTCTAAAAAAAGCGGACGGAACGCGTACGTAAACAGACTCGAAACGAAAGACAGCGCGTAGGAAGCATTGGGATACCGGATTATGGAACAGTTTAAGCCAGTGATGTCCACGGGAGTTCCGGACTTTCCTCCGTATTAGGTCCACTCCCCTCATGTAGGCTGTGATCAATGACGATGATTGACCAAAGGGGAACGAGGAGGGAACTGAAATGGGGGGAAATAACTTAGAGTGGGGGAAAGCCGGAGCTTCCGTGGCCATCACTGGGTTAAGCGAACAGAACGGCGTTTAGTGGGGCGAATGACAACGCCGCGGAGGGGAGTACGAGCGGATGGTAAAGCGTGCTATTGACGGACTAGAGCGGACGAGTGAGGAAACACGAAACAGACGTCGGTAAACTAGAAGCGGACTCTGACCAGTGCCAGTGGCGCAGGTTAGAATGGTAATGGTTACGCTACTATTCGTAGTAAAAGGAAGTTTTTCTGTATTACATTAGTATTGCATGGTTACTTTATTGTTGCTTTCCACACAGAAAAACCTTTAGCGGGAAGAGCAAATTACGTTAAAAGTATATTAAATAGTACAAATATAAGTTAAATTTAAAAAAGGGGGACTGAGTAGACGAGATGTGACTGTGTAGTGCTGTCACGGTCCATTACATGAAACAAAAATTTTACTATTAGTGGCCTTGCTTCAGTAGTGAATTAAACATTCAAAGTAAAACACTAAAAAACTTATCTTTTATAATTCACACTTTTCAGCAGTTCCTGTAGCAGATCTCGCTCCTTCTGAGAAAATATACGCGGCAATGCTTTCCTGGATTAACGGGTCTTTGTTACTACAAAGGAAATACATATATCTTGGAAATTACTCGCTAAATCAGCTTCAGGACTGGCACAAAAGCAACTGATACGTCTGTCGAGGCATCATTCATTTGTTTTAATAAATGAAGGACAATATTTTCGTGAAACAACGTATGTGTACAATGATTTTCCAGTGTGTGCCAATACTTCTGTCCAGGCATACGATTATGGTAAAACACATTTTTATTAGTTATGTGTTCTCTGTTTTATTGATATAGTTTTGTTTTTGTATATAGACAAGTAAGATATCGTGAATAAAGATCCATAAGAAAAAAATGATACAACCAATTTGTTTAATAGTTATGAATGTTCGAAAACGGAATCGCGTACTGTGCTAATACTCCTGTCCAGCACTATATACAGGATGTTTCACAACGGGAGATACATATTTCAGGGCGTGATTCTACAAACCAAAATAAATTGAAAATCAAGAATAACGAAATTGCAGTGAGGGCTTCATTTATCAGTTATCGATGTTTAAAAATTGGGATCTGGAACGCCTGTCGCTTGGCAATCCGCCGTACATGCGACCGATCAATCACGATACGTTCAGTCGAGGTCAACGCATGACAAATTCACTATGTAGAACACAGTGTTGGAACTAATACCGCATCGATACTATCGATACCAGTCTACGAATTTCGATCTGGCATCGAGTAGTATCAAACACATAGGTATCAAAAACAATCGACACCGCTTCGATACTTATACGAAAGTATCGGTACCGATTTGATACTTCTTTTCGAGACTGATGTTTATATTCCAACGATTGGTGCTTCAAAATTCGAGACTTATCGCAGAGTATAATTTGAGCCACTCCGCACCTTTACAGAGTGCTCTGAAGATTACGACTTTTGAATGACCCGACGATGTTGATTCATTTGTTCATGGTATCGATACCTACTTCGTCACCATAGGATTGGTACTGATAGGTACCGTGTCAAAAGAAATCGCTTTTAAAAATTGATACCGAGTATCCAAGATTTCGATACCTATCAATACTGCCCACTGAGTACTTAGGTATCGAATTGTTTGAGTATCATCAATATGCATCGTATCAATCCCATCATTGAGGACACATACTTACCGACGTGTCAAAAACGATGTGCTACGATATGATGCAGCAGGACACAACGTTCTAATAATTCGTTAATTGTCCAGAAATTCTGATTTTATACTTTTCATAAAATAAAACGCACAATATCGTACAGGAACACGTTTTTTTATCTCAAAGTTTGATACGATACTGCATCGTTGGGCACAAATGAAAATGGGCGCAAAGTATAAACAATTTTGACTCGAAATTTCATCAAGTTGGAAGTTGCATTCATCCTCTCTACTTGAGAATCCCGATGGGTGAGTTCTGATATGCCTTTGTGGATTTTTACAAGTAGGCAGGTTTAATCTCATCACCGAAACGTGTGTGCTTTTTCATAAATTATCGCAAGAACTTAGTGTCTTATCGCATCGTATCGTAGGTCATCGTTTCTGTTATATCGGTAAACTTTCTCATGGTGAATTTGTCGTTCGATAACAGCCACTGAACGTGTACGCAGGGTTGCCGCGTGACAGGCGCTTTAACCCAATTTTTAAATATCGATAACTAAAGAATGAAGCCTCCAACGCAATTTCGTTATTCTTGATTTTCAACCTATTTTGGCTTGTAGAATCACCCCTTTAACATATTTGACACCTGTTGTGAAACATCCTGCATGGGAACGCTAGAACATTTTCGAACTGTCTTCGGACAACCAGCTGGAAATAAAGTACCTCAGAATATCTATAGTACACCGCTGCCTGATTTCGTCTAAGTTTCGCCCGGTGTTTGTATTGTAATTTATTGAATATTATAAAAAGCAAGCTCAGCGAAATGCAACAGCACATCCCTTTGTTATTTGTGAACGATGCGAACAATCTGAACAATCTCATACCTGAATGTACAGAAATTTAATTTTTTTATTTTCAATAAAAGAATATGTAAATTTATCTTTTCATTGTATTCATTTTTTAACATTGTGCCAATTTGACATCAAGGGACAAACTAAGTTGGAAAACTGTGGGACGAATGAGGGTTGAATAAACTTAAATTGCTGCAAGAAATAAACTTTGATAAAACTCGAATATTTTTCAATAAAAACAATGTGAAATAGTCTACTGTTTATTTACAAGTTTTAAATAACATATGATAAATAAAAAGCTTTACATAGATAAAATTAATAAACAGAATAAAATGTTTAATTACATACATTATGCACATATTACTTTGTACATGTATGTATTAATAAAAAATGTATTGAACTAGATTTATTATATTGCGTTAAATTTATTACACTATGTACAACACAAGAAATTGGGATCACTAATTTAGGAGAGAAAAATCGGCCCGAACTAACAAGCAATCAAATCTGATTCTCTCTGCTTGTAACTAAGCGTTCTACCTATTGACTACCAGTTATCATTTTCTCCACTCTTAAAGTATGAGTTGCTCATTGTTCTCGCCTCTAAAGTAATTAAGGTTAACTTTTGTGTTATGGAACTCTTTAACTAAATATATTAATCAAATTCTTACATGTTTAAATCAGTACCAGTTTAACATGTCCACTGTTCACTTGCACAATAAATGATTTACTGTTTAGTATTATTACTGAAATATAAATGTTTCACTTATGTATTATATTCTTTTTCAAAAAAGAATTTTCGAAAATTTTATTGTTTATTTACTCAGCAGCCAGTTGAGTTAAATCCCAATTAACATACATACAGATCAGATGACTGAACATATTAAAAATTTTGTACACCTAAGTACATGTTCTTAGGTTTAATGGAATTATACTTATTTTTAACATCAATAATAAAGTTTTTTTTAGTCAAGACCAATAAAATATCATGTTTCTAACATAATAATGATATAAAATATCATCAATGTGTTTGAAATATCCAATACACAATCTACCTTGTATAATTAAAAAAAGTCAGAAGTATACCTTAAAATACATTGCATTTTATGGAAGTTATCAATGTGTGAGCAAGATATTGTAAATATTGTTAAAATATACTTAAAAGCATAAAAAATGCAATGTAAAAGGAATATAATATATCTCATAATTTATATTTAAGTTAGTTTAATAAAGTACATTTTGTTTCGATTCCTAGATTTGTTTTTATATAAAATATAAATCATGGCTAGTGATATTTTGAATTTAAATATTTATATGATATTAAAATCTTACAAACTAATATAGCAACAGTCCAAAAGAAAGTATTAGTTGTTTAAATTGTTGCTGTACACGTGTGTGCATCAATTAGATGCAGATTTATTTTTACACAACATATATTGTAATCATAATTCTTTTACAAAAAATCATATACAGTTTTTGAATATATTTATTTTCTATTACATATGCTTCAAGGTACTTCTTAAACTTATGGAAAATAAATTGTATGAATTTTTGAGAATTATACAATACAAATTTTAAACTCTAGTTCAGCAGAACTATCATAGTACATTTATGAAGAATTTTTTAAAATTTCTTTTAAAACGTACAGGTAAATATATCAATATATTATTTGTGTTTTAACATAAATAAATGAATTTATTTTATAAGTCATTTTTCATTTTAAGTTTGTACAATTATTGCTTATTGCAAGACAAATTAATGTAAATCATTTAAAGAACAAAATGTATCAATATTTAGAAAACATTTTCTTTTAATGTAAGTGTCATATATGATTAATTTGAATGAGATTATAAAAGTTAAAAAAATAGTTTTTGAGAATTTGCATAATCTTTTGAAAATGTGATCAGTCTATAAATATATGAGGATTGAATGTTTCGACGTCTTACTGAAATATAATATGCCCTTAAAAGAAATTTCATGTCTTATATACATATTTAATGTAAGTTTAAATAGATTATATTTAATTGTTTGATGTTTCAAAAGATTTTAATATTTGTTATGTATTTTATGATGAGAAAATGTATAGCCAAAACAAATTATTAATGTTTGAATTTTGTTACACAAAATTGTTAGTTATATATAATGATATAAACTATATTAGTTAAATCTTGTCACTTTCATAATTATCATTCAAAAAATTTCAACACATTTTACAAAAAAATATTTGCATAAAAAAGGTATGTAAATATGATGTCTTTTAATTATCCTTATAAGAGCATATTCAATGTCTACTTGTAATAACTTATTGCACATAAAAGTCAATGTAGACTGTGCATATATAAACTTAGTCTGTAGATTGTAATATATATAAGTCTAAATACTTGTGAATGCTTATAGTTAAATATGTTGTACACATTATAATTTTCTAGCATACTATATTCATACAATATAAGTGTATCAATTTATCGAATACTTGTAAAAAGATTTAATACAGATTTATTTTCTTTTTGACTGCGTGCCTTACTGAAGACATTCCAGAAACGTAAAGTTTCATCACCAGCACCAGTTACAATAGCTTCTCCATCTGGAGACATAGCTAAATACAAAACTCTATAAGAATGTCCTGTTAATTTTGCAACTTGTGTCAAACTAGGATATTTCCAAACTAAAATTTGGTTTTGAGAATAACCATGTGTACTGACTAGTTCTGAACTATGCTTACTCCAAGCTAAATTACAAACTTGGGAGCCGGTATCGACGCACTGCATTGGTTGACCAGTTAATGTGTTCCAAAATCTGATACATCTATCTGCTGTACCACCACCAGATGCCAATAAACCATGATGATGTGGAGACCATGCAATAGCTTTAACAGCTGCTAGGTGTTCAGTGTAAGTTTGTATAGGTGAAAGGGAATGTAGATTCCATACATAAAGACGGTTATCGTTTCCACCAGAAGCTAAGTATTGATTATCTGGAGACCATTTAAGTCCACAAACTTCTTGCCGATGAGCTCCTAAACGTCTTTCACTGACGACACAAGGAGTTCTAACATCTCTTTGTAGTATTAACCTGTCTCTACTACCAGATGATAGAACTTCACCATTCCAAGCTAATGCTCCAACTCTTGCACTGTGTCCTTGTAACTTGCTTACTTGTTTATTTACAGCTACATCCCATACTTGGATATAGCCTAAATGTGTGCCAACTGCAACTAAATTTCCTCTTTCATTCCAAGCAACTGACGTTACACTATTACCATCACTGGACAAATCACACAGTCTGGTCACTTGACTGGTACATGCAGACCATAAGTAGACACAACTACCTAAGCCAACACTGAGAACATTTTGAGAAGACCAGTCAACAAGATTTAAATAAAAATCATCTTGTAACTCTGGAGCATCGAGTACTTTAAAAGGTATTCTTGAAATCTTCCTTGTGGCTTTTCTTGGTGATCTCAAGAGTTTTTGACTTTTGGCACTCAATGGTGATAACGAATAAGGTGAACTTTGATCAAGTAGTGTATGATCTTTCGTAGGTGTACTATATTTAAAGAGATTTTTGGTAACTAATGGTGATAATACCCTTCGTTCTTCACACTGCCCTTTGACGTCTTCTATGCTCGCTCCAAGCAATTCATTTTTCAGAAGACAAGAATAAGCAATGCCATCACGGCTACCTTCCCCATTTTCACGAGTTTTCTTAGTGATTATGCCATTCCGATTATTTTCTGATATCATTGAAAACGATGTTTGCCAATTATTACCCGATCTTGTCGGTATAAATCGATCAAAACTATTATTCACCATTTTCGTCGGTGAAAAATATACTGTTGAATGGAGTCCGGGACCTGCCAGATTATCTATATGGCTCTCACTGTGTGACTTCAACAGTCGTTTTTCATATTCGTGATGAAACATTTTATCACTACTACAGTCTCTCACACTCAATCACATAATTATGTACCATACACGCTTATTTTTTTTACATTTAGATCACTTATAACGCACATCCATTGTTATTTTTCTTGATAATTGTTTCGTTGGTAAGCTCTAACATACTATTCTGTTGAGTCGCCATTTAACATCACTTGGAAAATTTTCGATACGGAAATAGTAAGAAAGTATGAATGTGATCCTCCAATAGGAATGCTCAGTTCAAAGTGTTATCCTTGAAAACAGATGGCTGAACGACTGCATAAAACCAGTGCACTTGAAAGAACACCCACCTAGCGACGTGATTAGGAAGTTACAGAATAATATTGTTTTACTTTTCGTTTTTAGAAACTATGTAGAAATAATTTATAAACTTTGTAAAGTTGTGCAAATTATTTTTCTTTTCTAAAAAATTTACCATTTTTGTCCTTAGAATTACGGATATATTTGCTTACATACTAATAAGTCTTCCTAATTATTTCAGTATTTAAAGATATTTACAAACATCTAACCATTACATATTCAATTTTTCGAAATTACTCTTTTAGAAATTATATTTCAAAAGTAAATAGTAAAACTTTCATGATAATAATACTTTAATAAATTGATACTGTTTTTCGAAATTTAAATGGTATATAAAAATCTATTTGCATTTTGCAACAATATTTATATCGAACATACTCTCACTTTGTTTTATTTAATTTGATCACTAATACAGTGATCTATAAGAACGTACAGAATACTAATTTGTTTGAGCTTTAAATTATAAGGTAATGTCGTAATATTTACATAAACATGTGTTTATGTAAATGTACATACTCCTTTGCCCATTCATAAATATGATTTTATAATATGTTGTCGCCAATAACATAGTTTTGAAACCTGAAGGCGAAACTCATTAAGCGGTGACAAATCTAGTACAAATGATTACGATCCCCTGATGATTTTTTGACTACCGTGAAAAGGAGGGATACTGTTTAGGAACAACGATGTGTTAATAATTAGTTGTTCATCAGGGGGATGTATTATTTACTTGATAAATTCGTTCTTCAGATTTCAAGTCTAAGTTATGGACCAATAGCTTAACAACGTAAGGATTTCCACCTTGCATAAGATATAGTACGAGGAAACATCGAAACAGAGTGCATACTACAATTCTCAATTATTCTAAAAGGTAAATTATATAATCTTTCTATTGTGGCATTTCTAAAAGATAGATACAATTCTAATAGTCTTATGTACAAATTAAGTCCATATAATACAGGTAATACGCAACAGTGTGAATGTCAAACGAATGTAACAACCTAACCTTTCGTTGCGAATAAATTATATTTTGATTTTTATAAATTTACGTGACTATTAAAGTGTATTAATTATTCATTTTATCTTGATACTTATGTAATAGCATGGCGTCTTTTAATTCTTAATGTTTAGTTAAGTTTGTCTTTAATTCTAAATACAGTAAATAGTACAATAGTTCCTTTAAAATAAAGTATTAAAAAATAATAAAATAAAACAAATAAAAAAGTATTTATGTATTCTTGTTCTTTATGTTTATGTGTTTATGTTATACAAGTAGAAAAAACTTATGCGTTTATAACAGAAGGAAATTATTATTTAAAGCATCTTCCCGTTATACTCTACAATTTATTTGATTAACAATGTAATTTTGTTGAATGACTAGTATTATATTGTATAATTTTCTGCTCAAATTAATGTGAATAAATTTCTATAGAAGTTTTATTGGCTTTCAAATTTGTTTAATTTGATATTTTGTTATAAATCCATTGGAATCTTATGTAATTTAATTACCTCAATCTATAGTTCAAATTTTTATGTATATTTCATTTGTCTGACAGTTTAATAATTATCATTAGCTACACAAAAATTTTTTAATGAAAGAAAATTAATTTTTTAGATATATCTTTAATGCTTTGCGGACAATCAACGCATACATGCATTCTGCATGAACCATCAGCATAGTTGACACACTCATGCATATGTTCAGCAAAAACAATTGACAGGGTTAAAACATTCATATATAATCACACGCAAAATTGTACAAGAAATTTCCTAATGCATAAATAATATTTAGTATTAATGCATTCTTGTCCGAAAATAATAAATTTCTAACAACAGTGTAACAGTAGATATTTGTTACAATTGAACATCAGTGTGTGCGAAAATATCGGGCCATAATGTTGCTTTGCAACCTATCGATAACCATTTTGTCGTATATGCTAAAAATACTGAAAGAAGTCAGTCTTCTATCTGTGTTGAAACAAAATGCCTTGTTATACAAATGTGCAATTCCATGAGGCAGTGGTCAATCTGTCCAAAAGTGGAAATATATTGCTTCAAATTGCTAGCTTGTTATACATAGGTAAAGCAACAATTAATAATATGAATAAGAAATTCAACCTTGAATTTGATCTACAACATCTTCCAAAATGTGGAAGATCACGTAAAATTACACAATGTGTGGATAATGTTATAAAAAGGAAGTCTACAGCGATTCTTCGGAAAACAGCAATGGATATTGCATAAGAATTAAGGAGTGAAAACATTGCCGATATTAGTCATAGTACGATATCACAACGTTTAAATAGTGTCAGATTGTTTATACGCATTGGTGTTAAGAAACCATTCATTAGTAAAAAAAATCAGAAGGCTGCATTGGATTTTGCATGAAAACACCAACACTGGACTATGGTAGATTGAAAGAAAGTTCTGTTTAGTAACGAATCGAAAGTTAACTTATTTGAGAGTGATGAAAAACATTATGTGCAACAACCGGTAGGGAGTAGATATAATCATAGGTATCAAATTCCAACAATTAAACATGGTGGAGGGAATATCACTGTATAAGGTGCATTCTCTGCTTAAATTTATTATAAAAATATATTAGAAGAGAAAATGTTGCTGTATACCAAGGAAAATATGCCATCTAATTGGGTTTTTCAGCATGATAACGACCTGAAACACATTGCAAAAGTGGTAAAAGGCTGGTTAAATACAAGAAACGTACAACTCTTATCATGGCCAGCTCAAACAGCTGACATAAATCCAATTGAACACATATAGGATAAACTGGGAGATCGTCTTAGAAACATAAAGTATAGCACAAAAAGGTAGTTGATGATTGAAAGAAGAGTGATCAAAAATTTCGGATCGATATATCACCCTTCTTATCGAGTTTTTTCCATTCTTGACCTTCACAGGCTTAAAGTAATTGTACTCGTTGAATTCATCGTCAAGCAAGCTACAATCATAAATAAACGAAAATATGTGATTCTATTTAAGATAAAACTCCATGACTTTGAAGTTTCCTTGTTTATTTTAGTACTTTTATTAATAATAAGCTACAATATAAATCGCGATCGAACATTCTACAGCTCATAAGAAAAGACTACTTCACAGTGTAAGAAGCAGTACACTGTCCCCAGTTCGAAGACACGCTGATCTGGTTTAGCGCGTATTTCAAGAAGCCATTTCAACATTTGTTAAACACATATTTAGTTAAGAATCTAATTTTTCCAAATAATCTGTACCTGCAAACATTTTAACTCTGTATAATAATTTGTTTTTACCCGCCAGTGGTGACATCGGGTCTGAGTGACCCTCTTTTTTCTTTTGAACGCAGGGAAATCTTTCAAAAACACCCCAGACTCTGGGGGGAGTTCGTAGTATGGGATTTCCACCCACTAAAACCCTGCGGTGTCCACCTTCAGCGCGCTAGGGCGGGCTCCGGGAACTCCTAAGAATACTACCGGTGCCCTCTCCACTCCTCTGCGCCATAGCGCCCGTCCTCGAGGGGGTCTGTTGTTGGTGACCCCCGGACGTTCCTCTGGCGACGTCTGTGGCGGACACTCCACCTTTTTTTTCGGGTAGCGTGCATTGGCGAATCTGGACCCCCCTCCAAGAGTCGCCCGTTACTCCAGTAATTCCGTTCCGATGCAACTGCGACCGGCTCTAGAGGAAGAATGTTAGCATCCCCCTTCAGCCGGCCGGGGTCAGAGTGAACCCAGGGCTTGAATTCGATTTTGTATAAACACAAAAAATCAATAAAAACAACACTGAGTTTGAGAAACCCGGTGCCCCCATTGCCGTTACAAAAGAAGGTGCTACCACTGGCGGGTTGAATAGTTATGGAGTTATTTGCACTAGACACTTTACACGCGCCACCCTGTATAATGTAATTTATTGTCAACGTGGAAATATTATTTAGATTTTTTATGAAAAGCACAATTATATACTTATATGAACACTGTCATATAGTTTTGTATCTGACCATTAAAAATAACGTATGATATACAAATTGAACGTTAGAATTTTTAATGTTCGTATCCTACAAACAAATCTGTAGAGTGTAGACGAAAGCAGATAAAGGAGTTTCAGATTTGATTTCTTATGCGATACTGGAAATATTAACTTTTTATTACATACTTTATACGTAATTATGCATTTAGACCAGCGATTTCCAATCTGTGTGTTGCAAAGAGTTCACAGGCGTACCGCGGGAGTTTGAAAAAAATTGAACTTTCAAATTTTTGAGTGAGAAAAAAATGTAACTTGTAAATACAATTTTAATGCTTTGTTTTTTTAATGATAAAATCTCCTTAGAAAAAGGTTGAAAATCGCTAATTTAATCATTTCATTACTAACATTTAAATTTAAATTAATTACAGGTTTAAACTATTTAAAATAAAAATGGGAGGTCATGGACACGGTCATCACGAGGCGTATAAAATACCAAGTCCTGATATGTATAAGGTAGAAGATGTTCCGGAACTTATGAAAGTTCAAAAAAAACTGGCGGCGAAAGGATTGAAAGATCCCTGGTTACGAAACGAAGTTTGGCGTTATACATGCCTACCTGGTACCACTTTCTCACGAATATTGAATGGAGCATTCCGAGGTTATAAACTTGCAATTCCAGCATTTTTAATAACAATAGCTATTGAACAAGCTCTTGGAATTGATTATGGACATGGTCATGGTCATCATAGTGAAAATCATGGTGATCATTAATGTCATATGGAAAGATAGACTATGTGTATACATACTATATGTATTACAATAAAGTAAATATTGTCATTGCATATACTATAGTTTAGAAAATAAATTGTAATTTGAAGCAATGACGTTTGTTTTACAATTATTTCTTACATTTATTTTCACACATATCATAATATAAGTAAATAGGAGGTATAAGAGCTGCAACTTTAAGGGGATTAATAGTCATAATTCATTCGTTTGAGCAATGAAATAGAGCGGAAAAGACCAGTTTCTGGCAACAGAACTAGGTAAGTCATTCTGCAGCATGACAACGCTTGGCCAAATCAGTAAAAGGAACAGAACGTTATTTATTTCTTGGGCTGGGAAGCTCTCTCTAATGCGGTTTACACACCGGACCTAGCTCTGCCGACTTACCGCTTACTCCGGTCGTTCCAACATCACGTGGCTGATACGTACTTCAAAACACTGGAATTGTTTCCAAAATGTATTGACGACCATCGACTCAAAGTCGCTATCTTTTTTTTCGAGAGGGAATTCGTCAGGTGCCAGAAAGATAGCACAGTCATTGAGAATGGTATGCAAATGTTTTCAGGATTGAAATGTATTTCATGTTTTTGTAAATAAAGATTCAATTTCTTTAAAAAAGGCATCTATTTAATTTGGTACCTACACACACAACTATATTTATTGAGACATAACTAATAAAGTTTTAACATATTAATATACTTAAAGTAGATGCTCGAAGTTCTGTACATTAGCGGCGTAGGGTCGAGAACGTTGGCGGGGACAATAATATGGACACACGGTTGGGGTTTTCTCAACCTAAGTACTGTTATGTCGCAGGTGAGGATAGCTTTGTAAGAGGATTTATACTTCAATAAAATCTTCACTGTATGTATGTTAAATACATTCATTTGTGTCCGGAATATCGTGCGGGGTCATAATGAGACAGACCAAGAACATGTGTATGCTAATGACGTGTAGAATCTCAGAGTCATAACAGGATGGTGGGGCTGATGTAATACCAACGCAAACTGGTGTCGTCCGCAGCCAGGCACAAAGGACCTCCGTATGCGTGATTGGGTTCGACTCATAATCGCATGACGATAGCTGCTGGACTAAGAGTGGGGATTTCGAATGAAAACTGGGTGGGTTTGTGAATAAACCGTGAAAAAAAATGAATAAGGGTCCTCATTCATAACATTGTGACGGCCGATATACCGTATGAATCGTCTTAAGTAAAAATTAGTTACACTAAACGAATGAGTAAATCATCCCAACGACTTCAGATATCTGATGGTAACTGCGATGACAAAAATCAATCTGATAAGCGCAACTGCTAAAAGTCCAAATAAGTCGGAAATCAAGAATAACGAAATTGCGGTGGATGCTTCATTTGTAAGTTATCGATGTTTAAAAATTAGGCCCCAAACGCCTGTCGCATGGCAACTTCCCCTATATGTTACAGGTCAGGCGGAGCCCGTTCAGTGGAGGTCAACGCACGACAAGTTCACCCTGTAGAACACATAATTACCTATGTAACAGAAATGATGACCCACGAAACCACGCGATACGACAATGCATTTTGCCATAGACATAGGTATGGACCACAGACGAGATATGAAATAGGCTAATTACCTTGTGAGACTTCGTGTCACACGATCTCAAATACCGACAGCGCCAAAAACCAGTGGTTTTTCAGCGCACTTTTCGAAGTAGAATGGTGACAACTCACCGGGCACATTTCTGAAATCGCCACTTGTCTGACAACTCGTCTCTTGTCTCTGGAAGGGGACAGAGGCGGATACCAGGGTACCTATCTGACGCGGAATTTCACCAGCTTTAAGATGGTATAGGTCAAATCTTCGTATCTGCAACAGGGGCGCCAGAAATGGAAGAAAACTGAGGGGGTACACCAACCTAGGAAATTTCGAAAATCGCCACTTGTCCGACAACTCGTTGTCTCTTGTCTCTGGAAGGGGACCAAGACGGATACCAGGGTACCTATCTGACGCGGAATTTCACCAGCTTGACTCACATAACGAAATATTGATCTATTTTAAGGGGTAATGTTATACTGCAATAGATTCATGCAGATATCTCCTTGATGGTCGTGTCACATCAACGGTAATATGAATAAGTACAAGAAAACAATTTTGGTATTTTGTAATGTATTTTATAATTTTCAGCAGTAGTGTACATACAATATACACAGACGTTTAGATTATATGGAACTACAATATAACATTGCATTTACCTTAATACATTGCATGCTGGAAACCAGAAGCATCGTTTTCGGTGGGCTTTTATAAAATACTGATGGGATAAGTTTATTCATGTAGATCTATATTTTATATCCGGTCGAAGCATATGTTTTGAGGATTCTTAGTCCCAGCAGTAAGTACGCGAAAATGTTGATTTCCCCCCTACATGCATGAAACGCGTATGCTTGAGCATGCAGACAATGTATTAAAGTATATGATCACTTAATATAATCGAATCGTTAAAATACTCATAGGAGTAGATATAAGTACATATAATATGTAATAACTTTTTCTTCATGTTACTGGAAATTTGAATTCTTTGTAAAATTAAACATACATCTCAAGTTGTATACGTAAGAATGAAATATAAGTGTCTCCTGCTTTATTTATTTTCGTTACTATGAAAGTTTGATCTGAAAACGATCAATGCACGAATTGCATTTACAGGCCTAAAACGTTATCAAAGTCAAGAGTATCATCAAGAGTGTATTATGAGTCATGTATGTCAACAAACTATAATATACCTTATGTTTATGCCGCATATGATAATAATTTTAGTGTTCGATCGAGTTATATACTTTTTTATCAAAAAATGAATTTAAAGAATTTTCTGATATTTCAAACTGTAATATGCTCGAGTATGATAACTGTAATATCTAGGTTCATGTCTCATGTTAATTATGTCTTTCATATCCGCAGATCGTTTAAAGCTCTTATCAAGATTCTTCTGATCGTAAGTTCTCATTGTCCGTTCAGCCCATTCTTGTGCCCTGGGAGGCTCGCGATATATACCCCTTTGCCTTTGGTTGAGGTAATCAATGACGTCGTCATAATAATTTTTCCTGTAGACAAAAGTAAATACTGTTATAACATCAATAGCTGTTACAAAAATAGCAAAACATAAAGTAATTTATAAAAATTATATAATTTAATATGTGTAAAGAAAAATTGGAAATAAATGGGTAGCACAAGCTTAACAATTGGAATTATGATTTATTTTAACTTGTTTAAATAATGGTAGCTAATTTTTCTGTTGTTCATTCAATAAGTTTGATATCTTGTTCATATACTCTTCCAATGAACACGTTTCCCTATAAAATACTTTCGCTTTAAATTCCACTAGATATATTTGCTAATGTCGCGTCGCTTGAATGATGTTTCGATTCAAAATTTACATGACCACAATATGTATGTACATATGTTTAATCGAAGAATTAACGTCAGCAGAACTGGTTAGATGTCTCAGTATGGTCAGGTGATGTGTTTGGTTAACCCTTTCGGTACGATAAAGTTGACGCGCGGCTTTTGGACGGCGGGTTAAGGGAACACTTGATTACACAATTAAATTACAATATATCTTTTAACAAAGTTATAACTAGTGAATGGTGTGTTCGGTGTGGTCATGCGTTTCTGATGATAATGATAATAGTGGTGCTCTCGCTGGCGTGTTACGGTTTATATTAATTTCAAGATTGCTGTGACCAGTAAAGTCAAAGAAATACAGGTGGATTGATAGTGTGGGATTGGCGGACAAAAATTGAGGGAGTTTACGAAAGGGAAAGATGTCTGAGGGCAGGTCAGGATGAGAGGAAAGCGTGCAAGGACAAGGGCAATAAAGTGTGCAGTGTTTGGGGCAAAATGGTGGGCGTATTGTATTTGTATTTAGTGGTACGGGGTGGTTGAGAGTTTATGTTTCCGCTGGCGCCTACTTCGCGTTAGGTTGTCTTTTCACTGAGCTTTCGCTTAAGCCAATGACGATTTTCTCAAGTAAACTTTATGCGATGCAACAGTAAATTTTTTTACAACAATTTTAAAAGGTCAAATATTATATGAACGATTCAATGATGTGTGATCACTGCCCACGCAACACATATCATCTCAGATTTGTATAAAATTTTATGAGCACGTAATCATTAGCGAGTGTAACAAAATGAGCTCTTCCGTTTCTTGAAACTGTCTGAACTTTTAAATTATGGAGGTTAAAAGTTTAGGGTCAAGCTTCTTTAAATATAGTACGCCCAAAACAATTACAGATATCAACGTGGAAGAAATACATTATTACTCTTTAAACTTAGGGGTTGTACTAAAAAAATACAACACATACAAAACAAAATTCAAATATACATCAGTATTTTTTTGTTTATAAATATTTGAAAACCTAAAATTAAATCCCGTTCCGAGTTACGATTTTTGTAAATATCTTTTATTGTTTTCTAATTAATTCCTAAAAATCGAGATAAAACATGGGGTTTACTCTGAATTATACAATTTTATTCTGGACAAATACATGCTACCACCATTCTTTTACACGTTATGCTTAGGGAAGTAAGTACAAAACCAGGTAAGCTATGAAGATGGGTTGCAACTACAGTTCCTTTAAAGATCCAAAAAGGCGGTACTGGGAAAAGTAGAAAATTGTCATGAGTTCCACTTTTTCACGTAATTGATTTTTACGTAAATGCAATGTTGCAACGAAAACGTGTAGTTCTACTTCTTTTTCAAATGAAACTATATATTTTTCATTACGTAAATAGATTGTGTTTTACATTTAAGGTACACAAATATGGCAGGCGCATCTCGCTATCAGTGTGGAGGTGAATACGGGAGTATACGATCGCTCGAGTTTCACTTTTTCGGGAGTCATTGGAATCATTGAAGCGTTCAAGTCTCGAACTTGGTCGCTTAAGCCGTACTTCGACCTCCACGTGGTGCCTGCTGGGTGTGGAAGCTCTGAAGTGGGTTCACAAGGATACCAGTAAAGGTGGCATACCAACCTGTATTAGCGTCCTCATACTAGCTGAAGACGTTTCCTGCCCACCGCATGGACCACCGTTCCGAAGTCCTCGGGGACCTTAAACTACCTCAACTTCTGCTTCTAATACGCCTTTCCTAAATTTTCTACAGGTGACCACATTCTTTTGGCCAAGCAGCAGTTTCATCGGATGCAGCAAGCGAGGAGGAGGAATATGACGAAAGTGAGGCTATATCTCAGACTTCTATCCTTTGAGCCGCCCTTGCAACCCATTAACTTTCAGCGACACGGAGAGAAGAAAGAAGAAGCTAAAGAAGAGTGCCTGTGCGTTTTTTAATTCTCCAGCGGTCGGGCAGTAATCACAAATTGTCTATGACTGATTACTAAGACAGTTTGACGGAAGCATCCTAAGAGCTCAGAGCCCATGCAGTTTCCCCTCAGAATGTCGATGGCTGACATAGGGGAAGAAAGAGAGGAACAGGCAATGGAACAGAGTACGTATGTGACTGAGTTGCTATCTCGCAAAACTTGTGACTTTGGAGCCAGGGTAGCGGGAGAACAACATATTGGAAAGGAGCTACAAAAATGTCGTAAACTTAAAACCAAAATCGTTAATGGGAGATATCTAGCAAAAATTATCAAATGAAGAATATAAGAAATATTCACTCGCTTTGTCGGCCCGATTATCCAAAACCTCAGTTTGAAATGTCTATCACGGTTGCTATTAAATTATAAATTTGTTTACTGATTTTAGTAACATACGTTTACCATAAAATTTCATTAATTCATTTTCCACCAATAGATTGTTGATTAAGAAATAATTTGTTATTTATATGATTTAGACTTGCTCTCTTAAAAACACGTGTAACCATTATTGCATAAAGTTAAACATTTCCGACAATAAAAGTATATTTTTGCTAAAAATTTCCACTGTTTTCTTATTTTTGTTGCATAATGATAATAGTAAAGTGTTGAAGTAAAATGTTCAATACAGTTCATGAAAAGTTTGCATTAATAGCGAACTTTTTACACGTCTCATTGAAGAATTTCAAATATCTCGTGAACTGGAAATGTTTCGAACATTTTACATTATGAAATAACATGCACTTCTGATCGTTTATATATCTGTTAAGAAAACATTTTTTATACGAATTTAAAAGTTTTTTCTGTGCACGTTATATTTTCTTAACGAAGATTAAAAATGTTATGACTAGAACGGCGTTTGTTACATATTGTTATCTGTAACAATTTTCGACTTATGATTTAAAAATACCTTACTTTTGATATCAAGAACTCAAAAACTTTAAACAATTACGAGGATCGAAGAGCTCATTTTACCTTACTCGTTAAAGACCGCATGCTGACAAAATTCAAGATGGTGTGTGTATAAACTGTGATTATTTAACATGGACTCACTTATGTAAATATTTACCTTTTTAATAAATTTTATGAATTTGATAACACTTACTTAAAATACTTTCTATATCCAACACAGTTAAGATACGATAATGAATTTTCATTGAAATTTTACCTTGAAATTATTCGCTTTATTTGTTCTTACTATCATAATGTCATATAGAATATGTACAGTTTCTGATAGAAAAGCTGGCTGTTCTCCACCTCTTACAGGTACAGCGTCGACAAATATTTGATTATAAAGTGTAGCAGTTTTGTAAAAAATAGCTGATAATAGTTCACGTAGGGAATTATGTACAGATGACCTGTTATGAAATATTCTAAGCATAACCATATATTCTGTAGATGATTCTGATTTTTAGCAAAAAGTTCTAATAAATATATGCCCTTATGTGAACCATTTTCGAATTGTGTGCATGTGAAAATTATTACAGGACCACCGCTTCGATATACGAATATTGACTAAGGTTTTAAAAAGTATATGTTTATAGCAACATACATACAGCACACAGCATATTTTTCAAGAAAGTTAAAAGTCAGATACCAGGACAGTATTTTGTTTTCAAAAAATTTATGACAGAGTCAAGGGTTGAATAGAGTCAGTACAGACTGCATGCATCTCAATGGGTAGGCACCAGATGACAGCTGACGCGACTTATTCCTTAGCGCGTTGACTGTCGCAGTGAAAACAGCCATCGCTAGTCAGACATCCTATACATTTCTCTTTTCTATATAAATCCTGAAGGAAAAAAAATGTTAAAGTATTCAGAATTGCACATGCGTACCTACATTTGCGTTGCAATGTTCAATTTGCTCAGAATATAGTAAAAATCAATAGTTATTTAATGAAATAGAGTTTAAGGTGTCGGTCACCGGTGACCACCATGGCAGTCAACGTGTTAAATTAAATTTGAGGTGTCGACCACCGGTGAAAGCCACCGGCTTTCAGCGTGTTAGAAAATAGGAATCTTTAGAGATTACAAGCAAGGATGATATTTTTAAAAATTCTATTAAAAGGACTGTGAGTGACAATGCAGCGTTTACTCCAGAACGATGTGAGAGCGAACTTTTACGTTTAAACATGACTCGTAATTTCTGACAAACGGTTTCTTGGCAGTTCAATGTAGTTTGTTCACAGTAAATTAAAAATGAGTTTCTTTTCTAGTGAAGAATATGTTGTTACGCTTTAGGTGAATAGTTTTCGTAATGCTAATACACGTATGGTGGTCGAAAAATGTAACCGACTGTTTCCAAATTGTCGAGTGCCATATAAACATGCAGTTGCCAACGTTTACAATATTTAAAACCTTCAAGTTATTTAAATTGTGTTCAATTTAAAGCAGGGACTCTATAACGATTTTCACATGAGTCTAATTCGTAAACAGTGCACTTCAGGGGGGTAAACGCGCATCAGAACTTTCTTGCTTAAAATTACCTACAGAATACGTGCCTAAACTAATGACATTTCATAAAGAGACACTCTGCATATCTTTTCTCCGAAGTTAAAACAATCTTTATGTTATAAAATTTGTTAACAGATATAAGAAGAAAGGACTAATCATGCAGAATTTCAATTTTGAATTATAAATGATATTCTTCAGTGATACGCTTACCTATAATCGTAAAGATATGCGTAATTGAGGAAGAGAGGTCGAACCCAGTGATGATTGTAGTGTGGTGGTTCAATTTTTTCTAATTTTAGTTTAGGTTTCTCTGCAGGAGCTGCTTCACCTCCTTCCTTCTGTTCGCCTGTTTCCGCATCTGCAGCTGATTCTTCTGCTGGGGTTTCATCCATATCCCATGGTGCTGCTTCCTCGTCTGCCCACATGTTGTTTCACGTATTCCAACCTACACCGAGCCTAAAAATGTACCAAACTTCAAATAGTTTCTTTTTACAAGCTCTTTTATGTATATGTATAATACGTTCGTGTATAAATAATTTATGACTTTTGTGAGAACCTAGTCTAACCCTAAAATTTCAGACCGTATTAGTTGTATCCATCATTTACTTAAAAACAAATTATGTCGAGAGCACAGAAATAAATTAGTATTAAGCGAAATTTTCGCTTTCTCATCTACCTATATGATAATTTACTTTCACTTGTCACGTATAAACTAATATCACAAATTTCTAAGTTTCAATACCATATTTGTCAGCTAACATTTCTTAAAGTGGATGTATAGTTTGTATTCTCTATTGATATATTTAGCCAATGCGATATATTTAACGAAGTAAAACGGGTCACGTTAAGATAAAACAAGCTGTTACTGACATCAATTAGTATTTGTAGCAACAGAATATATAGCTTACCTACCATTTATGTGAAACGTATGAGAATAAGTTTAAATTACTGTTTATATAGTCTGTACTAAATCGGCTGTACTCGTTTATAATTAAAAAATATAGCCTAATAACAATTACACTTATTTACGGAAATAAATATAAATAACCATACATAAAATCACAATTTAATGTTGTCTATATCTAAACAAATATAATAGAATACTACGACATTTTTCTGTTTTGTAGAATACTACAAGATTTCAAAATTAAATTTTGTTGCGATTCTATCAATGAATTCAACACGCGACTGTTCATTTAATTATTAATTTTATTTAATCACGATTCTATTTTTAATATAATAGAATAAATCATTGTTCTTGCAAATCCTTTTTTAGATTATGAAGTAAACTGTACGTTTTGTTTTCACTTTTAAATGATCACTGTCTATTCACTATCACTTGAAATATACAACTTTTTAGAACTAAAAAAACACCGCATGATTAGACACCATAAAAATTCTTCCAGATAACAACTTCTACTAACGCTTTGACCGTACCTGTGATACGACGGCTATTCGTCTAGGCACGACTTCAGACTGAAAAAAAGCTCCCGCAGATCTACACTTCTTTCGCTTTTATTTTAGCTTATAAGATTTTCCTTGCCTTCCCCCGTTGTTTTACTTAAATAAAAGAGTACTCCCCTCCACAAGGATGGTACGAAAGAAACAGCCAGAGGAGGGGATTTTTGGCAATTGATCCATTGTAAATCATTACCACTACAAAGGACTAAAAGTAAATACAATACACGCGTAAAATTACATATAATAATGTACATTGTTATATTGACTGAATCATGCAAATAATGTTTTCACTTTAATCAAAGTACCGATGTGGCGTCGTATTCATTACATATTACATATTACATCATATTCATGGCAATTATTTCTGTTTTGTTTATTACGATTAATGTTACTGAAAATTATGTTGGAAAAAATACACTGTTCATGATCAGTATGCGTAACAGAAATACCGACTATACGTATTTTATGACAGCATATTACAATACATTAATACAATGCGGTTACCATGTGACATTACGAACAAAAACTTATGTAAAAAGCATATTAATCCTGCATTGCGTTATATGGTCATAATTTACAGAGGAATACATTCTTTATTGATATTTACATGTAATTAGTTTCACTGTTATTTAAAAGATTAAAATAATGATACATAAAAATAGTATTAAAAAACTTACACTCATTTTATGTTTTCAAACAATCAAATAATAAACGGAAAAATCATAATGGGTACATCAGTGTATCATACACATTTTTAGTATGCTCCTATTCATTTACATAACACAGTACATTTCAGTTTACTGAAAATTTACGTGAGAAAAATTTATGTTGTTTTAATATCCATAAAAATAAATTGAATAGAAATTATGTTTTTTTGTAATGCACTTTCGACACATGATCTGTCAAGTAACGAGATTCTTAGTTGAAACTGTTTATTACGATAAGTATTTATGAATAATAACTAGACTGCGGAAGTTTATGTATATACAAATTTTTATTCCTTGATATTTTTACACTGAATACAGATTAACAAATAGGACATAGAAAATAATTGGGTGTGTTTTGAGCAGATATCAGACATACAGACTTTATTTATATTATTTGCTTAGGACAATATATTTTGTGTACCGGAGTATGATAAATTGCATCAGCACTCGCAGTCTAATAATAACGTTTTCATTAATGTTTACTAAAAGTGATTGCAATTTTTTGATCCATTACTATATAGTATTTCACGCAACGCATAATAATGTGAAAGTAAGGAAAGACGTTTTTATCATTCTAATTCATATAAAAATTATATATTCGTTTCGTACTACATACAATATTGTTTAGTAATACTCTTTATAGCACAAATTTCTATACTACGGTAAAGAATTGCAACATGTTTCTTACAACGCGAGAAATCACCTTCGTATAATGGCGGTACTTAACACGTTCCCTATCACAGTAGAAAAATCCGTAACTAGACAGACCCATGAAAACTGTTATTTATTAACACGTTGAGCGCCACAGTGAAAACAGCCATACCTACTCAGACACGATATAATTTACTATTTCTCATATAAACCATAAAGAAAAAAAAGATTTGAGTATTGAATTGTGCGCTGTTGTTCCTACATCACTGTTTCAGTATGAAGTTCACTCAATATTCTGCGACAATCAATAATTATTTAATTTAATTCAATTGGAGGTGTCGGTTACTGGTGACCGACGCGGCATTCAACGTGTTAATACACGTGGTTGATTGTACAAATATTTGTCTATTTGATATTACATTTTCTATTTCTACTATAATTTTAACGTGAATGTTACTCAAATTTTCAATGAGGGTTGGTAGTTTTGTGATCAAATTAAAATTGATGCGTGTATCGACAACGGTACACGTGGCAGGGAACGTGTTAAATTTCAAAGTTTTAATTTTTATAGCTAACTTTTACTTTGTCGGATTACATACTTTGGTTTATACCATACTACATCGAGACTGCGCAGACTGGCAGCATTTGTAATTGCAGAATGTGTTGCAAGATGGTGTTCTTCCATACGCACAATCACGTTCATTCGAATTTTGCATAACCCATCACTTTCCTATAACGCAAAACATTTCCTTCACGTTACACACGCTTTCATATAGTGCAAAAATGAACAAAATATGTCAAAATTCACGGATATGAGTAGAATGCATCTGCGAATATTAGATGTATATATTAGATTTATTTAATATGAATGAACATTTTGTAATGTAACTAATATTACTTCTAATTATTTATAGAGTGCACGCTATAAAAACTTTAAGTACGCACATCGATCGAGGCAACTTTATTTCGAAACAGAATCATTGACATAGTACCCTGGTTTAGTTACTATAAATCACAAGCTTTGTTAAAACCCATACAACTAAAAATGACATGATAATATAATATTTTTATATTACATCTTCGGAATCAACAATAATAATACACACATTAAAATAAATTGTAACTTCAGCATTACATAATGATTTTTCAATATTCCTTGGAAATTTTCTTGCTACTTTCTCGTTGGAAGCGCTTTAAATAATTTTATGACATCCCAGATGTTACATAAACAGTGTATGTAAGATGTAAATCTCGTATAATGTATGTTATATAGTAACACTGATATTTGGTATAATTGTTCTAAAATATACGGACTGTCATGTAACTGTTGGTATAACCGGGAAGATAGGGATTCTACATAAAACAATTAGATGAAAATGTAGAATAACATTATTTCATACGAGGTTTTATTTCGAGAAAATCGACTTCGAATATCGCCCGGTACTCGTGCACTTTTCTGTATCTCGGCTTAACGGATCTCTCTGTGGACTATCTCTGCTGAAGTTTGTTTATAAATGCTTTCGGTGTCACAAATTCCTTTGTATTAGTCCTACTACCTTATACATACTCTCATCGGTATAAATTGTCAGTGTCTATCGCATTACTGACATGACCACTTAATTGGGAGCAATCAGACCGTCCAGTCATGCAGGTCGGAATTCTTCGATTTTTAATTTCTAGCTCCGAATTCAGGGATTCAAAATTGATGAGAGTAACGCGTTTGAAGCAGAATTTCATGCCGAACTCGCTGTTTTTTGTTCGAATAGCGTATCTCTATTCGTTTCACCAAAAAATCATCTTTTAGACGAGCAAGTGTGACATCGAGAATACACGGCTATACCAAACAGTGTGTATAGTGATTAAAGTGTATCTGTTTCAAGGGGCAATGTCTAGCACGTGTCACTTACGCAAACGAGACCGCCATCTGCAGTTCCTATTTCTTCTACTGAAGATTAGTGTAAGCGCAATATCTCGGAAACAAATTGGAATCGGATTTATACATTAAAAGTTAATGAATTCGGCTTGAAATGCACTAACAAATGATTTAGAAAGAAAATGTATAGTTTCATTTAAAAAGACGAATTAGGTCTTCATATCTCTTAAAATAATAATACAAAAACAATTCGGTCTTCGTAGAAAAATTTGCGTCCCCGTAACATGGAAATTTTATATAAAACGTTTTTTGTACCTTCAATGCGTTAGGAAAGATCAGCTTGTAACAGATAAGTGTGGACACCCTTATAGTATGTGTCTACGTATAGTATTGTTCGACAATATATGTCGCTCAAGATGTCTGTAACAGGAATGCCTGTTCGATGGTCAAAAATCCTTCCTTGGTATGCAGCACATCTGTTGGAAGGGTCCTCACAAGTGGACACCCCCAATAACTATGACAGGTGATGTTTTTTAGAAAGCCTGAATGTTGCATTTATGAGACTTATATTAGCAATGTAGAATAACCCAACAAAAAAAATCATAATATAAAACTGTACTAGATCAATAATGTTATAAACAATATGTGTGTCAGAAACAATAATATGTAAGATATTCTTGTAAGTATTCGCTGCGCTTGAAAATTGGGTTTTCATCATCGACATACTACAGCATAGACCTATCATCCAATGTATTCTGTAGTTGTGTGTGTGTGGAAGGGGGGGTTAGCATCAGACTGAATCCATTTGCCACAGAACAATGTATTTTTTTGTTTGTAGATGGTTAAATCTCTTTTCCTGTTTAGCAGCCGAGTACGAATTTACTGACGTTACCGCCTTTGGTGGTTGGATTGTATTTGATTCCCAAGATCCTCGCTCCTAAACGCAGAGGGCGCAAGACAATCAGTGGTTTTTGGAGAAGTCATTATTTCAGATCATGTGACACGAAGTCCCATAAGGTGATTACTCTACTCCATACCTCGTTCGTAGATAGAGTTGAACAAAGATAATACGACGCAATTTATTGAGTAAACAGTAAAATAAAACGGGTGCGATACTATGGAATCCCGAGTGCAGGCACAAGAACGCGCAAGAAAGAATGTTATAAAATGAAATAAATAATACACAGTAAATAATAAGAGTAAGACAGGCGGAGAAAAAGAAATGACGAAAGAAATACGCAACCATAAGGAATAATGTAAATTCATATAAGATACAAAAAAAATATACAAAAATCAGTAATGAGAAAAATACAAATCGAAGGGGTGTCCTGGGGCGCCGAAGGTGCGAACGGCAGTAGTTTTGCGCGTTGTCGGAACTTGTCAGTGGCCTCTAAAAACAGAACACGAAAAGCTGTTACACTAGTAATACGTAACAATAAGACAAGGAAACTTGGAAAAAAGAGGTACTTAACGGCTTTGGACGTTTCTACCACTCAGTGGGTATGTGTGTGGTATAGACATCTTAGTCTCCGGGGCTATAAGAGCACGAACGCAAGAGTTCATGCGAGCGCGAGCTGTCAGGGACCCATTAGTCCCCTGCCATGCGCGAGTTCCCGAACACTGGGGTCCGGCGTTCGAAGCCGAATCAGAGATATGATAAAACCTAAGAAATAAGTAAAACGAGAAAAGGAAAGACCTAAAGAGTTAAAAAAAGGCAATAGTAAAAATCGTTCCGCTGTTGGCGAAGTTACGCACCTGGCTGACGAAAGGGGGTACGTAGAAAGTAGGCCCTATAAAGACACTGGGTGTTCAGAGAGCTGTTCCTGGGATGCAAAAATCTACCGACCTTTGGATTATCTTCATTCTTTGGCATCCTCTTCTTCGTACGGAATGGTCGATATCTGGTTATGGGTCCAGTCACTTCTCTTCTACTACATCGATTCGCATGCTAGGCCCGTCCTGTGGGAGCGGTTCGGATCGTTTTTCGTTCTCCTTGGGCCGAAGGAGGAAGGGGGGAGGGAGCTTTGGATAGGAACCAGAGTGGGAGGAGGATGGTTCGGACAGTCGACTCTAGCCGGGGGATAGTCTCATTAGGAGGTTTTGTAGGTAGGAACAGTTCCGTGACGATCCCAGGCTGACGAACCAGGGGGTTGAAGGGAGGGATAGAGGTTGCAAAGTTCCAAAATACTTGGAAGGTATCAAGTCTGGTGCTCCTTCCTAAAAATAAAACTAACCAAAGCGTTGAGACGGAGTATAGACCCCTCTGTACACTCCCTACTATCGCTAAATGGATGGAGTACATCCTCAAAAACAGGACAAATGAAGCGCTAAGCAGAAGTAATTGGGCTGTAAACGTCTTCAGAAAGGACAGGAACATGGTCCGCGCCACTGTGGAAAACACGAAGACCAGGGATTTCTGTCGGATAACAGCTAGACACTGTCTTCTGGTAACGCTTAATGTGAAACATGGCTTTACACATAAAGGTGAGGCAACGTTCTCCAGGTGATTGACCAGAAGGGTTTTCTTCACTGTCTAATTTTCCTGGAAAATTATCGGAAAGCCAAGTCGGTAGCGTATGGTTCCGAACATGGATAGAAGGAAGTTCCGGTATACTCACAAGGAGAGGTCCCGAGGTGTTACGCTGACTTTTTGATGAGCTTTTGCACAATGATAGAGCTTCAAATACTGAAGCTAATGGTATCTGGTTTTGGGGGCAGACGGCCAATAGTTTACGAGATATTGAATATTAAAGTTGCGATTTAGTTTATCTTCTAAAGGTTGACTATCTTTATCAACAAGGAGCATGTCGAAGTCGGTAAGGCGTCAGGCTTCTAATATGCTATTCTTTTTTTGTCGCAGGTTCGAATCCTGTTGGAAGAATTTTTCAATGATATTACTTTTTTAATTTTAGAAATTTTTGTTTACTAGATATGCGGTCTACTATTTGCTACCACCTTTGTCAGGCGTACCATAGGTGTCTATTACAGAACTCATACTATGGAATGCAGTATATGATGAAATTCTAAAAATGGGACTCCCAAAAGGCTGCAAATCCATTGAATACGCGGATGGCCTTGCGGTAGTGGTCACACACAAGGATATGAACAACCTGACGATAATGGCGTAAAATATTCTGGGTATCATAGCGACTTGGTACAGGGCTAAGAAACTGGTTGTGGCGGAACAGGAGTCGCAAATAGAACTTCTCAGAGTGAGAAAAGTAAAGGAAAGGACCTCCATCACACACGCTAGCGCGGAGGCTATATTGGGCTCTAAACGCCTGTCGCACGGCAATCCGCCTTACACGTTCAGTGGATGTCAACGCATGAGAAATTTGATAACGTCATATATTAATCACAGTAAAACGAATTGGGTCAGTTAAATGGAATTAAAAAGGGGAAAGCAGTTGTTATAATCCAATGAGTCTTATTTTCAGATACTACAGTTAAGGTGTCGGAATGTAACAGTTACCAGTTCTTGAAATAACTTCGAGTATTGGCAGTTACAAAAATGTTCTCAGTTTCATGTAACCCCCGAATTATTAGGTTAAAGTACGTCGGGATTAATAAGAATATAATACAAATGTAATGTATGATATGTGACTTTATTTTTATATTACAATAAATGGTAACGCTAAATGATCATAAAATATGCTTTTATACGATTCATTCCAATAACAATATTAAAATAACAACACTAATGTTGTTTCAATATATTTTAAATGTTTTTAAAACGCAACATTTTTTTTTCCTTTTAAACATTTTTTTTTTAGTGGTAATACAGAGAGTGAATATAACGGGTCTGTTATATCCGCCGCTTCTACTGATGAGTTAATTCTGTGCTGTCTTGGTTTTGAAGGCTGTAATGCACATGGTTCTATATCTGCTGGTATTTTTATCCATTTTTGCATTTTAGCATTTTTTTTTGATGACACATGTTCACAGTTGTCTGTATCATCACCCCTTGTAGCATATCTTTGAAATGCACTATCTGCCGCTTCCAGAGTACTCTTAGCTTTCTCGATTTCAGCATTCAAGTCAATTACATCAAATATACGATCCTAAAAAAAGTGTTGATACGTAGTTAATACGAATACATATTTACGAAATGTTTGTATGTAAATTAAATTTCTTGAAATTCAAAATACATCAATCCGTTTTTGTGAGAGTTGTTCGGTGATCTATTATTTCATTATAATAAGATAAAAGATTCATCATTCTTATAATTTCGTTATATAAAATTCTATTTAAATGGAAATGCTTTGAATTTAAATGTAACCTGCATATCTCTTCGTTTGCGCCTCAAGTCAGCTAAATCTTCAGCAAAAGCAGCAGCAGCGCGGTCCTTGTAACGGCGATGAGATTGAACATAATCATTGTCACAGTTATCTTGAATCTCCCGGCCATATATAAAGTCCAATTCATCACCGATATCGTTATTACTTCCACATAAATTACGAGAACCTAGAATATTTGGTCATTGGCATTAGTGAAAACAATAAAGTATTATTCATACCATAAACAATTTCTACTATTAAGTTCATTGCAACGATAATACTTATTTAATTATATAGAGAAATTGTGATTTTTGCACTCACAATAGATATTCATTAAACAGAGTAGGTACTTTAAAATGTTCCATTAAGTAATATCAACTTATACTTTCAACCGATAGTTACCGATAAGAATTTCTTCAGATTTTAGATGCAATACTTCTCGGAAAAATATATTGTATACTCATATAATAAAATAAACTATTCATAATACGATTTTACGAATTCAACGGAGTTATAGTATATCTTTACGATTTATATACGCTATTTAATTAACACTACATATACACTGTTTAATTTTTAATATTGTTTTCAGAAATGTTTACAAACGTTATGCGAAAGATCACATATCAATCAAATATGAAGAATGACTAATAGTAATGTGGGATACGGACCTCCAGACCGAACAATAACAGGAATCGTGCAAGTAGGGATGTCGGCGGGCTGGTGGTGGCGTAGTGGATAAGGTAGCCGGCTACCAACGCAGAGATCCGGGATCGAGTCCCTATTTTTCACGATTTCCTACATGTGTAACAGAGTATTTGTTGTGTCTGACATGTTCAATGTCTGAAGATGCGAATGGACCTCTATTCACCTAACTCTCGCCGGGTTAAGGTGCGATGAGATGTTCTGTCCAGTGTGCGGAGGTCTCCGTAAGGAGCGCTACCTCGTTTGCCTGACGAATAGGTTTCGTACGTCACCGTGGCAGTGCTGGGACTTCAATACACGTGCTTGCAAATTTTCAAGGAAGTCAAGCATACGGAGCTTTTGAGTCGCTTTGAGTCTTTTCAACGGGTGTCTGCGAGTTGCAATGTTCCGAAATACTTGGAAGGTAGCAAGTCTGGTGCTCCTCCCTAAAAATAAAACTAGCCAGAGCGTTGAGACGGAGTATAGACCCCTCTGTGTACTCCCTGCTATCGCTAAATGGATGGAGTACATCCTCAAAGACAGGATCAATGAAGCGCTAAGCAGAAGTGAGCTGGCCGTAAATCAATACGGCTTCAGAAAGGACAGGAACACCCAAATTTTCAAGCAAGTCAAGCATACGGAGTTTTTGTGTCGCTTTGAGTCTGTTTTGAGACTGATACAGGCTTGAAAGTCTTGAAAGTTTTAAACACTACTTTTCCAGATTTAATCCGGATTTAATCAGTGAGTCGTTAATGATATTACAACCTTTTTTTATGTTAACGGAGGAATTATGTGGTGAATTTCGACACTTGCAAGACTTCACAAAAGTTTCATAATAGATGTTCAAAGCGTTTTGAAATTTCTTGAGTTTACGGTCTGTGATTCAAAACGTCTTGAGGCAGCGTGTATACCATGACTATCTTCAGTTAGTTTACCAAAAAGCCTTGAATAACTAACATTCAACACGCATTTCTTATAGATTTTTATTTTTATGCATGAATATGCATCTAAAAACCGTCCTTTTCACCACTCTCAGTTTTTGAAAAAAATGATTTAAAAAATGCAAATTTTCAACTTCGAAGATGTTTCTCGTTTTAATAATAACAGTTATTCAGCTAATTATTACGCGAAACGATTCTATGGGCTCTTCTAAACAAAATGATACCCCCCGCAAAGCTCTCGTCGTGCCATGGCGGACACATCGGTGTCTGCTGCAGTGCCTCCGCGTCCACAATGACCGGCTTTTTACCAATATCATTACCATTACTATCTACTTAGATGCTACACAACTATCTGTAACACAACAAGCTAGAGTACTCATACTAATCCTGAATAAAAGACAAAACTGGGCCAATCACCTTAAATAATTTTAAAAGAAATGTGTTTACAGATTAAATGCTTCAAAGCAATAGCCTTCAAAAATTGAGATGCAAATCAGAAAGTATTAATTAACACTTATAAAATGTTAATATGTTCAAAGATAAGTTATAGTTAGATAGCGTACAATCTGACGAAACCTCACATTAATATTTTAAATCCAATTTACAATGTAGAGGTCACAATAGCAACTGGTTCATTTCAAGCTGGTTCAGTCAATATCATTTTTACTGAAGCAAGTTTAATGCTACTGGAATTGCGAGAAAGCAGCTCCCCCTTTTCTACACTATTGCAATTACTATATCATCCAATAACCAAGCATACAAGACGTTTCAGAGAAACTTTATCGATCACTGTACGTAAAAGACACAGGTAGCAAAATCATTCCACATAAGAGTTAAAAGGTATCTAAAGAAAAGTAGTACTAAAATTTCTTATACTATATTCTGCATGACATTCTTGTAGGCATGATAAGCTGATCCATATCCATAGCAATGAATTTTCTTACCTCTTTTTTGCAACGAACGTTTATTGAATTGCCAAGTTTCTCTTTTGCTTGAATACTTCTTATTGTCGACCACCTTCTCCTTCCTCCTACCGTACAGCTCTGTTTTTTTCTTTATAACAAGCAAGGCATTAGCACTATATAATAATGTTTTGTTCTCCTTGTCATCTTGAACATCGTGAATTACCATCCTCAATGTGATCTTGATTGAGACTTCCTGCATTACGCCGTCATAATTATCAGGAAAGCACTGTACTTATTTAATTATTAACACCAACGCGATGGGTTGGCCCGTTTGGAAAAAGCGTTTCTCGCGGAGCTTTTGAGGAACTTCGAAAAGTTCCAATAATGATAACTATCACACGTTCATACCTCTTCAGTTTTTTGTAGGTGTAAAAAAAATTTCAATGTGGGACTTAGTTTTTCTTTCTAATGAATTCGTGTTTAAAATAAAAAATACAAAAAATGGTATTTATATATGTTTGCAATTTTTTTCCAAACACGTTGTACTTTCTCCATAAAATTCGAAAAGTTTACTAGTGAAACGGTACATTTATATCTTTAATAGTAACCGGCTTCTGATTTAAAAGAAACTTGACCCCAGATTTCCAACATGCACAACTCAAAAAGTTTAAACAATTTCAAGAAACAAAACCGCTCATTTTATTATGCTTGCCAAAGATTAAATGCTCACAAAATTAATGCGCTGGGCATGGAGTACAATCTCTTATCATGGAAGCGTTCGTATATAACTTTGCTGTACCTTCAATACTAAAAAATAATGAAGCAAGTATAGTATTATTCTGTCCTGATCCTATATCTACAACATTTAAAAAAAGGGTCTAACGATTAGACTTTATTGTCCAACATGAAAGCTAAATTGATTTCGTTAGAGCAAAATAAGATCTTCAGTTCCAACAACGTAAGTGAAATATTCTATTTCATTTATTGCATTTTATATAAAAGAAGAAAAATTACTGCTGTTTACATGTAACTTCATTATCTTATTCCCTTTTTCATTTATGCAAAATATATTGCATGTGACCCGTTTACAAGTAAAGTGTAAATCTTAACAATCTCTGATAAACTTTTCAAATGGACTGCGATCTTCGTAGCCCAAGATTTACGTATGACACCCTATGCAAAGCTAACAAATTGTGCTTCTGTAGATTATCTATACGACTAGAAGCGTGTTACTTCGCCCTCAGTAGTAATTGAAATATCATAAAAAAATGATTGTGTTACAATTGACTACGTAGAACCTAGCGATTAATACAGAGATCTGGTGTACCAGGAAAGGCCGACAACGCCGGAAGATATAAAGAATAGGATCTTTGCAACTTGTGATGGAATTAATTCGGAAATGATAAGAAGTGTACAGGCTTCAGCAGTTCATTGCAGTGTTGCGTCAATGCAAATGGACACCACTTCCAACATCTTTTATGACGTAGGGCCCGCGGTTTCACTCCTTTATTTAACATCAAATGGCCTTGTATTGTAGATCGTCGAAATCGTCTAAACATCCTCTATTTTATTTGGGACACAAAAGTATACAACGCCATTTGTTTCGGCTTCGACCGCAAGACAGAAGGATGCCAGATGCCGAAATCGCCCAACGCACGGTGGTTAAAAATGCGATTTTAGCTAATTGTAAGCAAAATTATTTTTGTAATTATTTTTTCTTGTACATGTAGATATTTTAAAAGTACTTATTTATTTATTATTTTCAATGTTATTTCTGCTTGAGATTGTTTTTTACATCCTTATATGTGTAAGTAACAAAGCAGGTGTTCTGACAATAGAAATTAATATTAACTGATTATGTCTAAATTATACTGAAGGAAGAAATATTATCCACATAAATATACATATACAAAATGATCTTAATACTATTTAATTCACTATTTAATTCACAATCTTCATATGAGCTACTACTTTGAAGATCTACTAATTCTTCGTGTTGGTGCTGCTCCAAATTCGAAGGTGAAGGATTTGTCAATAGAGTGACAATATCCGGTGTTAATGATGATTAATTATTTTTTGGTACTCCTCGATGAAAGAACAACCGGATCGGAAGTAATAAGGAGCATGTGGAATTTTTCTATAGTATTCGTTCTAGAGTAGTTCTTTCGATAATTCACTAATTGTAAGTAAAGCATATTGAATAACTTCTGCACAGTGTCGATTTCATAACCACTAGAAATAGTATGCAAATAGTAGAAAATCTTGTAAGTAGTGCAATATCTAAACTAGTAATAAACGCAGATATTTTAACATTTATAAAAAAAATGACGTGTCGCGTTACCCTCTTTTGTGGTGCCAGTTCCCGGTTTAGGTATGTTGATAAACAACACTAACAAGTCGTTCCAAAAATTTTCTTTTTAGTTATTGACCATGGCTTTTTCTTTTTTCAGTTTTACTTGTCATTTCTTGACTGGTACTTTATGTACGATGCGAAGACAACATTTAAAAAAACGAATCCATGCACGAAGCGTGGATAGTTCAAAACCATGATTTGTCATATCTACATCAGCAGAAAACTTTGATGAAGTATTTGTTATTAACTGGTTCATCCCCTTCGGCGTAGCTTTCCAAATGAAACATCTTTGGGAAGAAATTTCTGTTAGAGCACTGCCGACTCTTCCGTCCACCATTGTCAAAAGCACTGTTTGTTTTACAACAAATTTGTTACCATACATTTCAATAATTGTTGATACAAGCTTATTGATTTAGTTGTCAATATTTTCGTTCAGTTGTCTTGTAAATTCAGTTGTTTCCTTTCGAAATATAATCTGAATTGGACGAAAATAATGTGTTGACGAAGACCTGGCATTCTTCCTGAGAAATGATTTATTTTCTTTTGTAACTAATTGCAGTTGAACTAGTGTTACAAGGAACAAATCTGAATTCGTCGTATCAGATGCTTCCATAAAGCGTTCCTTGTAACTTTTTCCCATTGAAACCCCATTTAAACATAATTTCTTATATATTCTGTATAGAAGTACGAAATGTAGTTAGAACATCAGCATGCAATATACTAAACACACACTTAATTGTACGATCTATTAACACTCGCACTTGTACTTCAACACTGTTTTTGTCAATGAAAATTGTTAGAGCATGTCCTGGTAAATATTGTCTTAGTTTTGAAGATGGTGACTTAAACACTCTCTTTAATTTCGTCGCTTTGTCCGAAGAACATGTCGCTTCCCTTACAACCATGGCTGCGCGTCTGTCCCCTTCCATACGCAAACTTGTTTCTGCTGCATAAGATAATGCAGGAGCAGTAGCTGATTCTATTGAATGCTTTACTCTGCACTCTTTGGTTGTGGAACTTGCATCCTTGAAATTCTTTCGAGGTATTGCCTATTGAATACTTGATGGACCAGGCTGTGGTTCAGTGGTAGAAACATTATGTTTCGTAAAAGGCAATTCTAAACTAACGACCAACTAGTGATATTAGCTGAAAGGAAGACACTTCTAGTATCCTATGATTGGTCTCCCATTTTTTGGAACCTGTCGAGCAGAATATCTCCACAATATTTGATAACTGTTTTCTTTCAACTTCAGAACAAAACTCACAATTAATTTAATTAAAATATAGCTTTTCTTTCGCCAAATCTTTTATATTCCTACACTCGTAAAATAAGCATTCTAGAAATTTGGCTGTTTTTAAAAAAAATATTATCTTACTGTTAGTACCAGCAAAAACAAGCAAAAATTGTGCTGATGTTCCGTTAATGTGTATATTAAAGTTCCAGAAAAACTACATGTTAAATATATTTGTTGATTTTCGATAAAATATGTACCTGTTTATTTGTAAATTCAAAATAGGCGCATGGATGCTAATCAGGGAAAACATTATAATTAATAACTTTATACTTACCTCTAGCTAAAGGATCCGTATATTGCTTTAACTATTTCGCATTATATAAATTATAGAGCACACCCTTACACTTGCACATACAGTACAAGACTAATGTTACATTCAGCTCGTTCTTAGACGATGTCTGTACAAAGTAATGCATGTATTGCATGCATACTCTAGACCAGTGTTTCCCAAAGTGGGTCCCGCGAAATAAGGTGTCTTTTAATCAAATTTACTCGAGTCGAAGTGGCAGCAACATTTTTCGCATTAATCTTCTTTTTATTAAATTTTTTCACAACCATTACAAATTTATAACAATTAAAAACAATGTGTTCCTTTATTTTAATGTTTTATTTATTACGTTTTCTTGTATGAAGAAATTCTCTCTCTCTAAAGCAATTTTGTTTTATTTAATATCTTATTAAAATTAGAGTGGCGGGGGTTATCCGTAGAATATATGTATGGGTTCCGCGATTTTTGGAAAATCGTATAAGAGTTCCGCGACAAAATAAGATTGGGAATCACTGTTGTAGATAAGAATATAACAAATAAGTGCGATTATTTTTGTCAGAAAATAATCATATTTAGAAATACACTAGGACCACCGTATCTGCGGTGGATAGGTTCCAAGCCTCATCGCGGATAGTAGCGAATACGTACTATGTGTATGTAGACTGTACTGTGTAGAGCTGGAAAGAAATCTAGCGAAAGGAATGCGGATCTAAGTAGTTATAGTCGAATAGACTCACCTAGTCAGACACAATCATAAAAACAGAGCACACGCATTTTCTTTATTGGCCGAAACGGTCACATCTACTAATCGCATCATACAGCACCGTGTGATAAAGAGAGTGTAGCGGGTGCGCTGCGGAGGAATTTGTGAAAAGAAAGACAAAGGAGGAAAGGGGATAGAGCATTTGGTCCGGACCTCCTAGTGGACTCGTCAGTAAGGCTACCTAGCAGATCCGTGCCTTACACGCGAGGTACTGCGGGCCAGGTCGAAAGTGTATATATGTATAGGAATCATAGAACAGTCAAGGACTTGCGAGAAAGTCGTGCGCTGCTGATCCCTCTGCTGGCGAAATCGAGAAGTGCCGCCACAAGAGCAAACTGGACATATCGTCAAAATGTTAGCCATTAACCCATTTTTGCCCAAGAAACTGGCCCTGTTGCTTTAGAAGCATTTATTATTGAAAAGCTGCACATGTAAACTAAAGTACTACTATGATACCAATGCAGATTCTGATGACATAAGCATTCAACGTGGTGACTACGTACAAGAAAATTTTCTGCCAACCAGTAGATAGAGCTGGCAGGCGAAAATTGTGGGTGTACTCAACTGAGTACAGTGGGCAAAAATAGGTTAATATTTCGTGTATCAGCGGTAAGCCTTGAAACGTACCCCCTGCGGACATGGGAATTCCGCTACTATGCCAACGTGTGCCACCATGAACCTAAACGTGGGGGTTTCGGAAGCATCAACGGCGGAGCGAGCAGAGTACTTACTCTTCTTGCCCCTGTGCCGTCCCGCATGCCAATTTTCCAACTCTGCACAGTGCATGCTGTACATATGCACCTAACATGATGTTTACTATATAACTTAGGCATAATTAGACATTAACACAAATAACTAATAAGAAAATAGAACAACTATAACAATAAAAAATATGTGAACCTCCCGGGCAGGACAGCACGAGATTGCATCACGTGACTTAGAATACACTTCCAATACACGATTTTCTCCTCAAAAATCACACACACACACACACACACACACCTCGATAATTTTACTTGCAAATGTCCGTGTGAATTATACACACCATTATTGTCCCGTTTTTGAGTGTCAATAAAGAAATGTTCACAGACATGCACAATACTCTCCACCCGAAAACACACACGCATCGCAATCGTCCCGTCGACGGGTGTCCACACTCATCGCTCCGTGGCGGGGAAATTCTTGTAGCCATTCAAGAGAGAGTTTAAACGATGGTAAATGACCTTGAACGACCTTGACAGACTAACATATTACAAATCAATGAATTCATCTCCTGAGTGGGCTACACACCTATCTAAACAAAAATATATAATTCCATTTTAAAAAACAAAGGTCACCTTGAAATCTCGGAGGCACCTCCACCTAGATAAAACACTTATGTTCATCGTGAGATGTCGCCCCCGAAACAAAGTAAGTTCTATGTAAGAAATCGTGAAAATTAGCGACCGCAGCACCGGCACTCGAACCGGGTCTCCTGCGTTCGTAGCTGGCTACCTCGTCCACTACGCCAGTGCACCGCAACCGGTGTGCCGTAAGACTGTGCTAAATGTGCCGTGGCAACTTAGCTTCAAATAAAAATGAATAAGTAAATGTAATTTATGTGTATGGATTTTGTTATTCCTATAATTTTTAATACATTTTTGTTTGTGGTGTGCCGCGGCATTTTGGGAATGACATGAGTGTGCCAAGGCTGAGAAAAGGTTGCGGAGCACTGCACTACGCCATCGTCAGTCCGCTGACACTCCGATTTACACTATTCCCCTTAATGTTGGGTCTGGAGGCCCCGATCCTACTTTGAAGCTTTTCTTCGAATAACGAATAGTTGGGCGATAATTGCGTATATTGATTAAAATAAGACACTCCATGCGCGAGCGTGTGTGTGTGTGTGTAAAAATCCTCTGTTCTGTTTGGAAAACATTCTGTTCACTATCAATGGACAGACTTCAATTGTTTAGCGATTACAGAATAACAACTATTCCTGTGCAAAGTTTAAAAATTATTTTATTTTAAAATATCGCAGATGAAATTTGCTATTTTGTACGATACGTTTGCACAGTGTATACGGTACATTGCATATAGCATATTATTTCACAATGCGGTGTCTAAAAATGTATAAGTAAGAATAAAGTACTCTACATTTTTAATTATTCCTGGGAGAAAATAATAGGTCATCCATGTTGAATTACTTTTTCACGATGTTGCTAGTATATTTGTATTACATAAATAATTTTGTACAAAGATTTATATTGGGCCCGATATTATATCAGTATTTACTTCTGAGAGTATGTCTTTTGAAATTAATACAGTTTAAATATTGAAGTACAATACTTACAAGTATAGAAACGTCGAAAACAAATGATAAACAATTCATCGAAAGCGTAGACTTATTTAAACATTACGAATATGAGTCAGGAACATGATCTTTAGAAACAATCGTCTATTAAACAAAAATCAAGCCGTTGTTAATATTTCAAATTATACAAGTTTCACTTATGTGTAATCAATGTGAAAGATTAAAATGCAACGTGTTTCTCAAGGCGCTCATTACGAATAGACACTTTCTTGTTGATAGCAGATGATTGTTCCTGGACATGTTCAATATCGGTGGCAGCTTCATTAACTAATGCTCTTAGTGCGGCTGCCCTGCGTTCTCTTTTCGCTTGCCTTTCAGCAAGTTCTTCCATTTCAGATTCCAAATCGTTTAAACGAGCTTTAGTCTGTTTAGCTCTTGTTGCCGCAGCACTAACTGGTATTAAGTTCTCGTCTTCATTAATTAGTTTTGTCCACTTTGCAAAAGATGTATTCTTCCCTAAATTATCGATTTCGTCGGAGAGTGTCGAATTTCGTTTAAATGTAATTCCCACATTTTCAGTTGCTGATTTCAGACTTTGCATGTCTTTCCTTGCATTTAGAATATCTTCCGAAAAATCTTGCTCGTGACGTAGTTGTCGCGGTCTCCCTAGTGCGAGGTCAACTTCGCTATCCAAACCACACGCGGCCAATTTTGTTTTTAAGTGTTGCGTCGTTGCAATAACATCGTTGGCGAAATTTTCAGCAAACCGAAGTCGACTGCGTTGACCATGGCTGTCGTAGACAACATCCTCGTTTTCAGGAAACAAGGTGTCGGTAGCCAACGAGGACATTGGTAATTGGGGCGTGCGAATGGAAGGATCAAATTCAAGGTCAGGATCACGTCCGAAGGAGCTGTTGCGAGGACCAGAGAGGTCATGCTTTCCTGTAAAAATTTATATCTGAAGATATGTTTACCTTTAGGGAATTGCATTTGAATATTAAATCATTTAAAATTTTGCGTATAAAATGGTCACTATAGTATAAGTCTTTAGAGCACATGACTTTCTTTTAGCAATACAGTTTAATGCAAATTCGTATTGAAATATTAAACGCATAAATTTTACACCATTTATTCCTGTCTATCTGTGAAATTAGCAGCAAGAATTATTCAAAACAAACAAATAAATGATGATTGCTGCTACAGCTTTCTGTGTGTACGCCGTGTTCTTATGTTCCGACGTTTCACCAGTATTGCAGGTAGCTTCATTAAGGATCTGAGGGCGAACTATAATGATTATCAGAAACCTGTAGCAACTATCATCATAGCAACTTGGCTCGTGAAAGCCTCAACGATCTCAAATAAGTAAATGTAATTAATCTTCAGTTACAAGCAGACAATAATTGGTAATAGGTCAACATTTAAGTGGTTAATAGAATTCGCGAATAGGAGTGAAGTTATCGTTATCGGGACATTTGGAAAAGGTTGATGAAGTTCATGTATTTGTTAGTATGGTTGGGCTACCACGAACTGGCCTCTCTCAAGTACCTTTACACAGACATGCGGTATTCCCAAATTTCGTTTCAATTATTGCATTGCCCACATTTCGCTTTTCTCTTCCTGTGCATACTATCCTCTCACTCTTAGTCACTGATTAGGGTGACGGCAAGAGTCAGAAGGGGTTGCACCTACATGTTGTGATTTAGTGATGAAGGCTAAGGCTGAAAAGCCAATTCCCAGTGTTCCAACCATAATTAGTATTACAGGAAACATTGTCACACGTAAAATCTCACTTTGGTTATTTCGCCAATGATTTAGATTGTATATTGTGACATTTAATTATTATTTACTGTACTTACAGTGCTACCGGAAAGAAACAAAAACGGAATGGAAGCGCCATAGAAACAACAAGGAAAGATGAGTAGGTGGCTACAAATATGGCGGATGCAAATATGATCTTTTATCTGCAAAATAGCGTTTGAATTGTTCCATTTCATGCATTTGTTTCGAAATTATCATAATTTGAAATCAACGATATCCAATTTTTCGTTTTCTGTACCTTCCATTTCAACTTAATTTTTTATAACTTTCCGATCATATTGCCGGTAAATAATTGTACTTTTACAATTCCTTGGGACCTACAGAATGATGCCTTAATAATATTTTAGGTGCAGGAGCTACCCACATTTTAACCATTTTCTACTATCCTCCTCTTTTGTACATTATTATTTTAAAAGATATCAAGGTCATGTTCGCGTTTTTAAATGGAACCATGTACTTTTGTTCAGATCATTTGGTAGTTCTTTTCAAAACGTACTCACTAACCTTTAATGTACAGACTGCATTTCAACTGGTTTTCGAGATATTGCACTTACAAGTTGACTGATTTTCAGCAAAAGAAACCCGAACGAATAGGAAACACCAGCGGTGGTCTTGTTCCCGCCTTAAGTTCCACGTGTTGGACATTGCCTCTTGAAACAGATACGAAGGGTCTGCACCAGGAACGGCAGACCCAAACTCTGGACAATAGTTTTCCATTGTGAAATATCAACAATACCTTTTTCGACACTGCAAATGCTACATCTGTGGCGGAAAACAATTGTCCAGATTTGGGCCTGCCATTCCTGGTGCAGACCCTTCGTATCTGTTTCAAGAGGCAATGTCTAACACGTGGCACTTCAGGGGTGGACAAAACTGCTATCAGTATTTCCTATTCTACCGGATTTCTTCCGTTGAAAATCAGTAAATTTGTAGGCGCAATATCTCGAAAACCACTTGAAATCGGGTGTATCCATTAAAGGTCAATGAATTCGTCTTGAAAAGTACTGTCAAACGATCTGAACAAAAATACATAGTTCCATTAAAAAAACGAACTTGACCTTCAGATCTCTTAAAATAATAATGTAAAAAAAATGTATCTTTGGCAAAAGATGTGCCTCCTTGTACCATGCAAATTCCATATAAAACATTTTCTCCATCTTCAATAAGGTAGGAAATATGAGCTTGTAACAGATAAGCTGGGACACCCTTATAAAGGTAGGTCGTTTGAAGCTTTATTAAAAAGTTATAACGAAAATAAGAAATACGAAGGGACCGGTGACGGGTTTGTGACTAGGATGATACGAAGTAGAATATTAGTTACTTATAGGAGTGTTAGGAGTTTTATGATACCTTCAACGACCTCAGCTAGTAAACAAAGTTCGCATAAACATACTAGTTCTAAATATTGCTGATCTATTGCTACTGCAAGCATTCGATGCTCTTTCCAGTTCTGGAGTGAACTGTTGAGTGTTCCACTTAAGAGCTCAAGGCGGCTTTCATAGTTAGATAAAAAAGCAATACATTGAATAACTGATTACTTTACTGTACTTTTCCCTTGATACTATACGACTTGCTAGACATGTTTTTTTTTCATACAGGATACAGTTTGCGAGATATTTAAGATGATCAGGTTAAGTGACACAGCCTGTCTATTTTTAAATAAACTTTAATGTATAATCCAATAAAAATTAAAGATTAAAAAAAATTAAACTAAAGATTAGATTATAGTCTAATAAAAATGTATAATCCAATTAGGAAAAACATCGTCGCCCTCGAAATGTTGAAAAGGGTCCTTGTTGTAAACTTTCTTCATAATAACATATTTGTCGCGTCCAAACAAATATTTCTTTACTGAACACTTTTTCGTTTCCGAGATATTTAGGCGTACTACTTTTCGCGAAACACCCTCTACATGCGAATGAATGATCGATATGTCATCCTTTTCCCTACAAGTACAAGTTGAATTTATTAAACTGATATATTGTGCCTGTTAGGGATGCTACTGCCGATGAAATTCATTTCCCCGTTTACTTCCGTACTCAGCCCTTGAAACAAAGCACGATATTTTAACTTTTGCTGAAAAAGCTAACGTTTGTATTGGATACACATACATAACATAGTAAGTTTTCATACTGATGACGCATAAAGATACACAAATTGTGCGCAAAGTCCTTCGCACTCTCATACGATCTAATTCGACCCAACATAATTCGATGGGCAACAAATTCTGACAGAAGAGATTGTACGTGTAGAAACAAATGGGGATCCGCACGCCAGGCTTGTCTGACGCCATCCGTTATACTACCACTTGTTTCTATACTCACCACCCTTTCCGTCAAATTCGGATGCCCATTGGATTATGTTGATTCATAGTCAGATGGGTGCGCGGAAGGCGTAAGGGAAATGGAGGCAGAGGTAGGAATAGTCACTGAAAAAGCATTCGACATTCCAAGTGTACAAAACTAATCATGCAGAACAATTTCTATACATTATAGGAAAGGATCCCCAAAATGATCACGATGAGTTACATAAAGGCTCCGTAGTCTTGAACTGGACGTAACTTTTTGTTATAAGTTTCCACAATTAGAGTGTCATTCCTTTAATGATTACTATTTATCTCTTCGGGAATTACTATTGCATTTCTGTAAATAATACCTCGCAGTACTGGGTGTATTACGGTAATAGGGTATACATATCAAAGAAAATATGTAAATTCACAATCGTGAACATACAATTGCTTTATCATTAGTCGTGCCACCTTCTCAGTCTGTTCCACTTCACCGTTCCGATGCTTTTAATTTCACTAGAACAGGCATAGCCATATTTTAGTTAGCCGGGCGCTTGTCTTTCTTTCCCAGCAAAGTTATCCGACAGTTACTAACAAGTTGTTATTGGAAACCATGCTTCCTACGAAAAGTGAACCAATACTTTCGGACCGTTTGCTGTGTCGTGTCGTCTTCTATAAATAGCATGTGGTCACTGCTCCACTGAAAGGTAGCTTTTACCGTGGAATGACGGTACTGAGCAAAGCTGGAAAGTTGGCGTGCGCAAGGAATACGAAAGGAATGGGGGTCTGATTGGTTGAAGCTTAAATAGTCCCAGCTAGTCGGACACAATCATAAACACAGAGCAGATTTGCAGGATTTTCTTTATTGGTCGAAACGATCACATCTGTATACTAATCGGATCATATAGCACCGTGTTTCGGAAGCATCCGAGGCGAAGCGAGCAGAGTACCCTTCTTGCCCCTGTGCCGTCCCGCACGCCAACTTTCCAGCTCTGTACAGTAAAACGCCCCACACACGATACTTGCCCCGAGGCCAGGTGCTACTGATACAGTATCAGGTGTGAGAATAGGTAGCATGAGTCTGACGCCGCATCCCATGTGGCCTGGCCTCGAGACATGCGGCGAGTCAAGTCTCATCGTTTGTAGGGCGTTTAACTCTCTTCGCATAGAATATCGTGTTGATTATAAAGATCTTTAAAGGAACTATTATGTTAATTAAAATAAATGAATGTACTGTTGAAGAAAGAGGGCATTTAAAGTATATGAATATACAGGTATTCATTAAAACATTAATAGCGTATTACGTACACAGTGTACCTTTCCAATGAAAATGCACCTCAATATCTTTTCTCAGTGTACGATCTATAAAAGTGTTTAACACGTAATTTAAATAATTTCGAAAAGCCAACATGATAGAAGTAATTTTTTCCGTTTAAGGTAACAATTGAAAGTTATTAGTATATAGGGTGTTTCTAAAGTAATGTACATAGTGAAAACTGCAAACTCTTCAAGCCAAAACAAATCGATAAATACTAAATCATTTTGTAATCTCAAGCCTCGTTTTCAAGATATAGGCATTTAAAAATCAGAGGTCTGACTTCCAGGCGCGCTATTCAAATCCCATGGGCCTGGACGAACGGATGATCGCGCGGCCACACATACAAACACTGATACAGAACAACACTCGTAAATACGTGTTCACACATATTGCACTGTCGATGTCAAGCATTCTAAAACTTTACTGACGTCTGCGCTTCTCTACTCTTTTTGATAATACAGCGCATTTTGTTATTCATTTTAATCACATAGTGCATTTTCTCACTCGTTTTATTCATACATTACACACTTATATCATAAACTTATCCTTACTAGTACATACATTTTTGTTTTATGCAATTTCACATAAAAATAATACTTATCACACTAATGAACTGTAATTTTGCTACACAGTACACTCTGATTGGATATTAGTTTTTGACGACATACAGTACCATGCTTTAAAATTAAAGTTCTCACATAATTACTGTTTATTAACACATGTTAAGTGAACTTTAGTTTACTCCTGCTTCCACTCAAATTTTAATTTTTGCCCTTATTCCCCGATACACGACGACACTTTTGTGTCTAGAGCAAGTGTATACACTGAGTGCCGGCGTGTGTATAGTCCCCTATGCTGGTGTCACTGCAGCTACTTGCAATGTCTTCACTTTAGCTGCAACTCCCGTGTGGACGGATCGAATTCACTATCGCGGATTGCTCTATGCAGGTTTCAACCTTCCAGAGATTTTTCACGAGTCCCAAAAAATGTAGGAAAAGATCATTCTTTTTATTGTCAAATTTGATAATATACGTCTTTCTGCATACTACGGTAAAATTTTATTTAATTTTGAACACTAGATGTGCTAGTACACTAGAAGACGAGGGACGATGAACGAATGATGAACATTTTTTCTTCACATGTGACAAGTGGGCGCGCAGGTTCGATTTGTGGCGTTTAAAAAAATGCAGTTGGTTACATTTTCCTGGAAAAGGAGAGATCTCTCCTCTGTGAGTTTGTCGGTAGAGGAGGAACCCTCCTTTCTTGACGAAGTAAAAGAGGAAAATGCAACCAGGTGGTTTTCAAAAACTAGCCAGGTTGATCGACCAGAGCGCCTCGCCAGGGTGATGGTTTATGATCGTATTGTCCCGTGAGTCAGCGGTGGGGAACGGTATGTGCAAGTTTGAAGTTACCGTGTGTACCACCCCCAGATAGAGCAATGTACGGATTAACTCAGAACGAAGAATATGTTTTAAGAGAAATTTGACTTTCAAATTCTTTAAAGACAGCACATTTTCAATTGCACTTTGGAAATCTGGCAACCGTGTGTCTTCGGAGCATTCTTCAAAAGTATGAAATTACCGATCGTAAACGACGAATAAATTTTTTGCAAGACGGAAAACAGCAACCGGCCGAGAGAACTTCCAATCTAGTTGAGACCGCATATTTTACCAAACTATTTTATTTCTGCATTGGAAACAAAACGTGATTTGTGGCTTAGCGGAAAAAGGATTGATCTATTGCGAAGTGGAGACAGATTTTCTCTTAGATCCTTAGTTTTTAAAATAAATTGAAAAATATCCGTAAAATTGGAAGGTTTCGGGTGTCGTTTTTGCTTTGATCAATGTTCAACCCTTTCATTACTACCGATGACTATAGTCACTCAACGTTTAACGCTCACTGTATACTAATAGTGACTAATCACCCGTTAAAATTTCGCATTGATTCCCAACTTTGGTTGAGCAGAGCATACTTGTCATCTCCATGGTTACCAATTATCTTTATTTTCGTAACTATTTTGTTTTATATTACGAGAACTGTGCGATTAATGATATGAAAATCAGTCACAAAATATTCGCGAGCAAGACAGCCGTATCGAAAGGGTTAAACATGTTTAAAGCTTTATCATGTAACAATAATGTTTATAATTTTATTCGAGAGAGTCCATAGAACCATTTCGCGTACAAAACAACTAAATAATTATTATCGTTAAAGCACAAAACATCTCTGAAGCTGAATATTTGTATTTTCTTAAACTGGTTTTTTCAAAAACTGGGGGCGATGAAAACAATCGGTTTGCAGATTCGTATTTAACACGCAAAAGTTTATAAGAAACACGTATTAGTGTTACAAATAAAAAAAGTGTTAAAATTTGTTGAATAGTACAATTTTTACTGTGAAAGAAGACATTTGTACTTTGTCTTTCTTGCTATTATTGGGGCGTCTACACTGGGCTGCTGAAGAACACAATTTCTCCAATTTCACATACTAAGGCTGCGTTTACATTGGTAAGTTACTTGTACCAGTGACTGGTACAAGTAGCTAGCCAAGGCCCAACTTCGAGGCAAGTAGGTGTATACATTGGTAAGTAGCTTGTACCAGTATCTCGTAACTGGACTAGCCAGGCTAGCTAATTGTACCAGTTACTGGTACAAGTAACTTATCAATGTAAACGCAGCTTAAGACACGTCGCACGGAAAGATTACAACTTGACTCTTGTATTTTAAGGATGACAGTGTAATGAATGAAATACCGCCACAGGCACAGTACAGGGTGTAACAAAGTTACTTATCTGCGGTGTATTTGATAAATTTTCATTTCGTAAAGAGTGTAAAGACACGTAAAGAACCCCCACCTGTGAACAGGTCTCGTTTAGGCACCTTAGTAAACTCGACTCTCTAATATTTAATTACATATAGTTTGAAAACAGAGGTTCGGATTACAAATGTTATGAATCAAAATGGTTAATTATTATATAGAAATCAAGTATAGGACACTAAATGTTATTTTGTCAAATTCCTAAACTTAACCTTGAGAAGCCATTCTTGTTTTCTCTAGAATAGTCACTAATAACTCTTAAAGATAAAGTTTTTTATACTAAATATACTGACCTAGGTACTTACTTTTGTGTTATGTCTGTACCAACTTGTTTGTTATTTTTTGTCATATTATGTAATAAATACTTTTTATTTTTATCAATGGTTTCCTTTCTAACAAATTTACGAGACCTAAAAGCATCTTCAGTCTTGCCGTTCGGTTTCAATGCTGAAGCCGGGACAGCAAGCCTATACTAGATTTTCAGATTTGTTTTGACGTAAATAATTAGAAAATTTTCGAAATTTAATTATTTCAAGTTAGATATATTAAAAGCGGGTTTCAGTATATGAATGTTATGAAGTGGCACATTGTTTGCAACTTTGCACTATTTAGAATTATTTTACTTGTATTAGTTTTTCTGAAATTTAAATTATCTCCTGAGTTTTTCATAACAGGACGTTATATTTTCATTAACACAATTTTAATACAAAAATAATTTGATTCAATAATACTTTTTTCGATGTTTTCACTATTTAACTGATGCCCCCTAGCTCAAATGGAACATTGGTTCTGTGAGTAAGTCACAGAAATTTCATGTAACGCCATTAAAATATTTTCAAAATTCAAACATAAGTGTAATTGACTTAGATAAATTCTTGTTAGACCGAAATATACTGTTGTATCCGTCTTTACGCACGGAACAAAATATATTTCTCCTAATGTACGGTTTGTGAACTCAAGACAAAATAATTACTTAAGACCTAAGGTTTATGTATCTCAATCCCTTATGTATGAAAATAAATAGTATATACGGGATGGATTAGTTAAAATTCATTATGCTAAAAAATACTTTATAAAAAGAATTTCATGAATTATTTATCAGAACTCGGATAGTATAATTAAAATGCAACTCTACTTATTGAGCAGTTTTAATTTGCGAACATCAACTATCGTTCAATAAGATTTTATCCTACTTCGCTTGAAACTGCATGATTGATTGCTTCAAGCAGGGAGTACTTATTAAAATGCTAGTCGGTATTTTTCAGGACGTCACAAGTTGTTAAAAGAAGCATTTTCAATCTTGACCTTTTGTCGTAAATAACGGATGCATTAAACACATAGCAATGACATTTTAAAAATTTAATTAAGGACGGAAAGTTATTTCGAAATAACACAATAGCGAAGCTATTTGTCACAGGATTCAATAAATCATTAGACAGTACTGCTTCATGTGACGATTTTATTCAATTGTATGACCCAGATGTTTTTCACGACACTTTTAATGTATGTCAAAAATTGTTTGTGACTATAATATTAAATTCATGAATCACTACATTGATTTTTTTTTTCACAAAGAATTTGGTTCGAACATGCCACTCATAAATATCAAAGAATTCATGAAAACAATTTGTCCAGTGTTTTCTTATTGAAAAGTAATCGTGAATGTATTTATGACGGTGAAGGTAAAAGGAAATAGGATACGTTCACCCTTCAAAACCACTTTGGAAAACGATTGAAGATGTTACCGATGTCGCTCCGGCGGGCTGCTATTTCATCGGCCAACGAAGTTCTTGGTTCGGAGAAAAGTGGGCGAGAACTATACTTCCGATCTAAATGATCGACCATCGGCTTGTAATAGGATTCTCCTTTATCATAGTTGCAACCGTAGACACGTGTGCGTGGCCTGCTGAGAATTGGCCTTGACATATTGATAGGATTCCTTGATTACCTGAAATACATGTATTCATTATGACTATTGATTATATACTTTCATTGATAAAATGTACATAATACAAGCAGCAGTTTTATCGTGTAATTATGCTACTGATATCTATCTTGTTATATATACAGAGTAACTCAATAATTTCGACCGCGTTAATTATCTCCATTATTTTTACAGATATGAAAATAGTTTATTCACAAAAGTTGTACGGCGTGAAACTCAGTGTCTAATAAACGTATTCGGTAAATATCACAATTGTGTGCCAAGAAAAGCCGACAACGTCAGAAAATATGAAGCAAAGGATGATTGCGGAATGTGATGGAAGCAATCCGGAAGTTATTACTATTTAATATTCTAGAAGTGTATAGGGCTTCAGCAGTTCGACGATTGCAGTGTTGCGTTAATGCGAACGATCATAACTTCGAGCACTTCTTATGACGTAAGAGTCGTTGTTTTCCTCCTTTATTTGATATCGAATGACCTTCTATCAGATCTTTCAAATCATCCAAACGTACGCGATTCTCCTAGGGATAAAAAAGTATAGCAAGCAGTTTAAAAAAATAAAGTTGACGTCGAAATGTCTGAAGACCCTAAACTTCTAAACAAATTATTACTGGTATATTATGCCCCCCTCGTTATTGTACAACTTTTGTGAATAAACTTTTTTCATATCACTAAAAATAATGAAGATCATTAGAGTGAACAAAGTTATTGGACAATCTTGTATGTACAGGATGAGTCACGAAACTGGGCTGAGCTGTACCTCTTTCCCAGTTGAAATGATCCTCTATCATTTTTTCCTATCATCAGCTAAAAAAGAGTTCCAATACGGTTCAATTCCGTGACTCACCTGTATACACACGCAAAAACAATTTTCTTGGTGCACTTGATGAACAAAGATTCAAACTTGTGCGTGTATTGGTTACTTGCTTTAATCAAATTATGCACGCAAATGTAACATTGGTTACAGTCTAAATGAACAGGGTAGAGCTATAAAAGTAATTGCTTGAAATATTTCTGTTCTTTTAGACATATTAAAACGTGTTATGAAACAATATATTATGGTGGCGAGGAATGAATGAGAGGCAACTATAGTTCCCTTGTACAGGATGTTTCACTGTTGCTGGTAAATATCTTAAGGTGTGATTCTACAAGTCAAAATATGTCGAAAATCAAGAATGACAAAATTGCGGTAGAGGTTTCATTTGTTACTTATCGTGTTTAAAAATTGGGCTCTAAACGCCTGTCGCCCGGCAACTTGACCTACATATTGCATGTCAGGCAGGGTACATTCAGTGGTGGTCAACGCACGACAAATTCACTATGCAAAGCGCATACTTACCGACGTAACGGAAACCATGATCCATGATCTTGCGACAATTTTTGAAAAAGCACACATGTAATGTTGTACGACATTAAACCTGCCTACTTGCAAAAATCCACAAGGGCGTATCAAAACCCGCCCGACGGGATTCTCAAGTAGAGAGGATGAATGCTACTTCCAATACACGATTTTGTCTTCAAAAATCACTCATACGCGCACATGCACACACACCGATTATTTCATTCGCAAGCATCCATGTGAATTACACGCACTATGATTGTCCCGTCCGTAAGTGTCCACAAAGAAATGTTCACAGATATGCACAATATTCTCCACCCGAAAACACAGACGCACTGCGCGTAATTCACGTGGGCACTTCCGAATGAAGTAATCACCGTGTGTGCTTATGCGCGTGTTTGTGTGATTTTCTAGGACAAAATTGTGTATTGGAAGTAACATTCGCTCTGTCTACTTGAGAATCCCGTCGGGCGGATTTAGATATGCCCTTATGAATATTTGCGAGTAGGCAGGTTTAATGTCGTGCAACGTGAGGTACGTGCTTTTTCAAAAATTGTTGCAACAACGTAGTGGTATCGTGGGTCATCGTTTCTGTTGCGTCGGGAAGTATCCGTTCTAAAGGGTAAATTTGTCGTGCGTTGACCTCCACTGAACAGACCCTTCTTTACCCGCAATATGTAGGTCAAGTTGCCGCACGACAGGCGTTTAGAGCCCAATCTTTAAACATCGATAAATAACAAATGAAGCCTCCACCGCAATTTCGTCATTCTTGATTTTCAGTTTATTTTGGCTTGTAGAATCACCTCTTAAAATATTTACCAGCAGTAGTGAAACGCCCTGTATAATAATGAAAATAATATGTAATTTACCTTTAAAAACCAAATACCTTCTTGTTTCAATAATATTTATGCTGATTCAATAAATATACGATGAAAATTGCATATATTATTGCATTACATACAGCAATACTTTAGTGCACAAAACGATATTTCAAATCGCTATTACTTACTAAAAATCAATTGAATTACAAAAATCATGTGTTTATTATCCATTTTATTAAATTCGAGATCGATCTGAAGAAAGAAAAAATTCTCTGATACAGACCAATTTTTTATATGTTTAACTAATGTAAATAAATTATTAAAATCGCGTTTTCTTTCACAGTTTTATTTCTACATATAATACAGATTGGAAACATTAGAAAAACCATATTCAGTCTTGTAAAATCAATTTATAGCCAAAAAGAATCAAGCGGAATTTTGTCCAGCTAGTCCCTATCTTACGAGACACTGTGCGTCGTGATGGTCCATCATTGAGCAAAGGCAATATATTGGGTGTATGGTTAGTAAGTAACTTGGACTGGTCGACATTTGTTTTATGGAACCACTTCGGTCGAGAATGCAGAGTCTGCAGCTAGTTTCGTGTCATCGTTCGACGTCAACAGCCCCAGATGCATAAATATCATTTGTCTGCAGACTATAGTTTACAGTTTTTAATTTAGGTAGAATTGAAAGTTTGATAACAATTCCGTTTGTACTTAACTCACAGAATGTGGAATTAACAGTCGCGGAAGGGACAATCGCGGTGCGTGTGTGTTTTCAGATGGAAAATTTTGTGCACGTCTGTAATCATTTATTTGTGGACACTCGTGGTCGGGACAATTGCGGAGCGTGTAATTAGTGGATACTTTCAAATTAAATAATCGGTATGTGTGCCTGTGCGCGCGCATGAGTGATTTTTGAAGACAAAATCGTGTGCTGGAGGTAGCATTCACCCTTTCTACTTGAGAATCCCGTCGGGCGGGTTTTAATATGTTCTTTTGGATTTTTATAAGTAGACAGGTTTAATATCATACAACGTGCGTGTGTGCTTTTTCAAAAATTGTCGCAAGGACGTAGTGTCGTATCGCATGGAATCGTAGGTCATCGTTTCTGTTATGTCAGTAAGTATGCATTCTACATGGTGAATTTGTCGTGCGTTGACCTCCACTGAACGGGCTCTGCCTGACCTGCAATATGTAGGTCAAGTTGCCGAGCGACAGGCGTTTAGAGACCAACTTTTAAACAGCGATAACTAACAAATGAAGCCTCCGCCGCAATGTCGTCATTCTTGATTTTCGACTTATTTTGGCTTGTAGAATCTCCCCTTCAAATATTTAGCAGCAGCAGTGAAGCACCCAGTATAGTCATAAACGAGGTTGCCGAGTAGGTAAGAAATGCGCACCTTTTTTTCCATGTAATATACTTTTTAGGAGTGAAATTGAACAGTGTGAAGAGAAAACATTGAAAAAATATGTTTCCTTAACTTTTAATATATTTTTACTAGTAACTAGTAGAGCATTGGACATGTTACTGTACAAGGGAGGAAACCGTCGACGATTTTGGCATCACTCCTAATACAGAGTTCCACGTTTGGCTGTAATGCTTTTCGACGCGTCTAGCTGAATGGGCTGTATCCCTTCCACATATTCCCTATTGCTCCTCCCAAGCCGGGCCACGAAGTCGTGCGGCTGGCAGCAGCTTCTAAGAAACCTGACACTTGAGATGTTGTGTGAAGTGTGAGCCGTCCAATATACAGAAATAAATTGTTTGTTTTTCCTTGTACATTTATGAGAATATTATTAATAGATAGATGAAATCATCCCAATTAAACTAAGTCCAAGCACGATCTCATTTAGACTATTTGTTATCAGAGACACTCCGACTATCGAATCTTGTCTTCTGCAAAATTTTAATAACAAATGAACCGAATGATATCGTGTTTGGACTCATTTTCAGCGGAAAAACCTCACCTATTTATTTGTAATATTTTCATCAATGTATTATAAGGAATAGAACAATTTTATTTTTCGTTGTACGATGACTCATTTGCACTGTTTGGCGGCGGTCGACTGAAACCACGCCGAAACTTCATCTCTCTCCCTCCCATAGTATCGCTTCTCGAGCGACGCTCGTAAATATTGTGCTCGAAAAGACGATGACAACTTGCCCTAGTACGGTTGGCTGAAAATTCTCAGTCCCGAATGCTCTTCCAGCCAAGCGTGGCACTTTGTAGGATGAATTTCCGGATGAACTCGACGCATAGCCGAGGAGCTGCAAGAAGGTGAGTTTCTATGGTCGAAACCGATGTGAAATCAGGGAGCTACTAGGTTGGAATTTGAGTAGATGAATTGTACAGACGAACCTGATGCAAAATTAGGGAATCGCAGGAAATGTTCCTTAAGTCTTGTAACTTTAAATTAGAAGTTGACGCAACTCGAGCAGTGAAGTTGTATCGTGTCGAAACGGTCGACTATAATTATAAAGATTACTGGTATGAATAATGGGTTTCAAAAGTAATATAAAAAATATATATTATAAAATTCAGTCTCCTGTTACAAGTGTTGTATGTCGTGAATAGATGATTAAAAAGTGAATTTCCTAATGAATGCTCGGAGTTAAAGCACTGGCAATACGAGGACCAAGAGTGGTTAAGAAAGCTGTTAAAAATGTAATTTCAATCGGACATGCGGATTCTGTAGGTTTGGCTAAAGATTCGAAAGGGAACTTGAGCTCGATCTTACTGGTGCAATCAACTTGTTGGATGACCAACCACTTTTATCTATGACTACGTCCAACTCATCGCCTACACCAGTGTCGTCCAACGTTGTCTCCCGGGACCTACACTGACAATGAGTCAACTTGTTTACGCAAAACTTTCCAAATCGAACACTGTTTCCAAACGAACGCTACCCTTTGTTAGTCATCAAGGCTGATCATCCATACCACTTCCCTTTTCCTAAAATACTATATGTATCTCTCCCTAGAAATTTGCGAAGTCCGCCAGATTCTTGTGCAACGCCATAACGTATAGCAAAATAAACCTCTGTTTCGATTTTAAATGTGTTGTACTCGATTCCACGACTCAGAATCCAACAAACTCTTAACGAACGTAAAGGAACGTGATACTACGAATAGCTATACAGTTCTGCCTTCGAGGGTTAAAATCAGAGGGTTTATATAGTCCGAAAAATGAGCGGGGATGTATGTACTAACATTTCCATATAAGGAGATTTCAATGGTCCCAGTTGTATCACGTTCTTATTCGTGGTTGTAATCTAGTTGGTCGGAGTCGTGCTCCTCATGTTACTTTGTGAAATAACCAGAACGGGTACTAGGGCGTTTTCTTTTCCTGGCCGCAAGCTCGAAAGTGTTTTTAAAAAAGTGACGAAAACATTCTCCGTACGTAACTGCGTCATTTTCATTTTCATCAGTCGGGCTGTCATCGAGACGAAAGAAAACGAAACTTTTGTTTGTTGCAAAATTTTCAAAACGAATTTGTATAACAAACTGAGTTCTTCGTTTAGTCTACCATTGCACGCGCTTCTAAAGAAAAACCAATTGCCACAACTGAATACTACATCTCAAATGAAACAATGACGATGTCGGAGAAAAGTATATGAACGTTCATGGATACTTAACACGTTGAGTGCCATGGTGGTCACCGGTGACCGGCGCCTCAAATTCTATTTAATTAAATATCTATTGGTTTTTATTATATCCGGAGCAAATATAACATTGCAACACTAATATAGATACGCATGTACAATACTCAATACTTAAACATTTTTTTCCTTTATGGTTTATACAGAAAAGAGAAATTTATATTGCGTCTGACTAGTGATGGATGTTTTCACTGTGGTAGTCAACGTGTTAAGAGGAAGTATGTACGTACAATTTACACTTTCTTTTGTAGTTCCCGTTATTCAATATTCTTACTATTATTCATCCCCTTTGTACTGATACCCTTCTACTTTTTACTACATAAAACATAACATTACGTAACTATAAAAGTAATTTTCTAGTTACTTAGGATTTTAGCAATAGAATAAGAAATATCTGATGAACTACTGTGAACTGTAATCAAATGGGAAGCAGGGTGCCAAATGGTATTAATTTCACCAGCAACTATAATTGGCACTGCTTTCTACAAACGGTCATTCAAATGAACTGGTAGTTGGCGGTACTAATTTTATCAGTGACCCTCTGACTGTAGTCGATTAGGAAGATAAATCATACAGCTATTTCGAGTATACTAGCATGAAATACATTTAGCAAGTTATATTATCTAAATATGTTGAATAAAATAAGTTCGTAATCAATTTTATTAACTATATTTCACACAGTTGTAAGTATCTTGTGCAAATTGTGCACTGCACTGTTTTTCTTTCAAGAACAAAATTCCATTTGATTCTTTACGAAGTTTCATTTCTAATACTAGCTGCTTATACGTAGAAAGCGCATTCATGAATAAAGCTGAATCTGTTTTCGCTTTTGTGCTTCTGCTACATGTAACCAGTAAACTGGAACAAGCTGTTACGAGTTGTTCAAGAATAGACCGTGTCTAATTTGGTATCTGTGAACGGAATTGGCACATACCACATTCGAGTCCCGGACAGACGCCTCCAATTACATAGTACATATAATAATTATATCTCATATTTAGCCTATTGTATCCTTTTGAACAGTTGGTTTTGGCCGCTTTTCTTATGTTTCCCCATTTCTTCGGAATACTCATTAGAATAACTATTTTCTCTTAATCATGAAATATGAATTTATCATCTACATACCTATATCTAGACAAGTATTACTTTAAGAAAAATATTACACTGGAGTCAAATATTACTAAAACATGTGAATATCAAATTGAAATATACTTGAGAGTATTAGTACATTTTGCACAATACACAAACACTAAACACTTACAATTTTTCATAGAAAACAGAAACTTATAATTTCAATAAATACTATATCGTACTGAATTATACTAGATAGTGCAGTTAATATAACTGTAGTTGCCGAGTTTTTCTTATAACTGAGAAATATCTAAACGGACGGAAAAAGAATAAGAAAACGCAAATTAATTTTTGAAAATTGCAATAGATCTTGCAATATGAATAGACCGATTTTCAAGGTTGTACAAGGTTAAAAATTAAAGAAATAGATTGACAATGGCATTACACCCCTGATACTATGTTTACCTTCACTAATACGTTTACAATAAATAATGCGCTTATTTTTTCGGTCGACATGCGTATGTGTATCAATAGCAAACTTCCTTGAAACAAAACTTAAAAATGGTTTTTTATGGAAATGACCCGAGTCTAACACATGCCGGATTTCCCATCAATGTAGTTTTACATATGACAATTGCGTATAAATGCACATATTATACTCTCAACAAATTATTTCTTTCATGTCTCACTTTTTTAAATCTTGAACAATATTATTGTGTCATACATCGTTGAATTCCCCTGGACAGCCATTTTCATACGATATTATAATTACCATTAGACTCAAAAACTTATATTTATTTTTGTATAAAAAACTGCAAATTTCGAATATTGATTCATACTTCCTTATGTCCCACAAAACAACCACGAGAAAAACTGTTGTGCGGGCACCATGTATAAAATAGTCTTGTACACAATTGGCAAATCGTTCAGGTGAAGACAAGTGCTGTTCTTTTCACTATTCCCTCATTATATCTTGTTAGTTAGCTTTAGAATTTGTCATTGATCGTTGCACTTTATACGTTTGGGTTTATAAAGAAATGTTTTAGAAGAAAATATGTTGTGCTTGTATCGTATACAATAAGTGTTTAGAAGTAATTTCGTAATCCTGATTTCTTAAGTGGCACATGTTATTTACTCCTAATCCTATAACTGATACAGAGACGAACTAAATGATTTACAATATCCAATCCCGTTTTTAGACTGACTATGAATCTAATATTTTGTACTCAATATGTGTCCATGAGAATTTGTTTATTTTTCCGTAAGTTGACGAATTCTGGATATTATATCCACAACGTACAATATAGTATTATAAAGTGTGTTCAAAACTATGATTGTTTACGCTACAAAATGAAGGCAGGAACATTGTCCACAATCATATTAATACTTTATCACTTGTCGCAAGGACATGACAAGTATTGTCTTTTAATGTACACCATAAGAAAAAGTTGCAAGTAACGTTTTTTATATGTATAATCATTAAGTATAGTATTTTAATGAAATCTATGTATAGGTTGACCACTTGATTGAACATTTTGCGATGCCACTGTCATCGAAACTCTGCTTCTGTGCTTTTCATACCGACATCCTATGGTTCAGGATTTCTTCACAGTTTTTATTAAAGATTTTAATATTTAACCGTTATATTTTTACGTCGTTCACATAAAAATTATGCCTATATACTGACGCGTTGTATGATAATATACAGATAAAAAATAAAAACTTTTAATAAACCGTATTGAGTATCCTGAGACAAATAAATCTGTTGTTGAAAATACAATGGTTTGCATTTTCATTATACTTGTTTCAATTACTATGTTTACGTTCGAGACTAGATATAGATCACTGATTGTATACAAGTAATTTAGATGGAAGAACAGTAGTTTATACATTTCCCATGTCAGTATCGACAAATTCTGATATACTTACACAAATTTTTTTCTTAAAATCACTCCGATGTTAAATTGTTCAAAATATTAGTAGATGCAAATCACATAATTGATAGTAGTGAATAAGTAAATATAAAATGTGAGTCAAATCATTTTATGAAGAATTGAAAATCATGAAAAAAGACTTTATGGAAAATTTACATTATTTACTATATCTTTCCATGTTTGATCTATTTTGTAATAAATATAGGAAATGCGACTGAAATCTTCTTACGTAGTTGTATAAAATACATTGAAATTTATACATTATTACATATTAATAGATACAAAAAAATATATGTGTGAAAATATTAATAAATTTTAAACACCATGCATTACTAAATGTACAATAACAATTTCTATATGGCTTTTACATAGCTTTTTTACTGTATACGTGATTCATTTAAATAACTTTATTAAAGGTTCGCTTATACATGAAAGTATGCTCATTTTTGTCACCTAAATTTCTACTACTTTTTTAGTTTGTTAAATGTTAAATAATCTTTTAAGGCTTGACAGATATTTAAATACGTTTACTAAAGCACATTCGTTAACATGTTACGTAATATACACCATGTTTAACTGACAAACAGTTTTAATAGTCTCAATGATTTTAAAATTACTTTAATTAATATACTTTCGGATGTTAAACTGTTTATCTTAGCTATCATCAACATTCCAAAAAATGTATAAAATGTTGGATTCTAATAACGCCATTTAAATGTAAAATGCATACAATAAGATAATTATCATATAATTATTATAAAAATGTACATAACAAAAGGTATATAATAGTTTATGTGACAATTTTTAGAAAGACACCAAAAGAATAATTAAACACTTATTCGTAATATTAAACATACACAATGATAAAACAAATTTTAAACGGTTGATATGGTATTTAGAAATCACAGCAATTTTGTTATAATTATAATGTTATTAAATTTTTATGACTTATGCTAGAATGTACTTGGCTGAATTGGCATATTATTTAAAAAATGTACAGCGCAAGAGTAAATAAAAATGTTATTGTCAATTAATTACCTTCCCGTAACAAGTTAGTTTTTACAAGAGCATATTATGCATTATGTACTAAATGGTGCCGAAACGAATCTATTATATACGTACATTTACCAATACACGAGCAAACACATAAATACAAGCATAAGCAGATACGTTGAAAAATTCCAGTATCTATACCTAAACTTACAACGTCTTCCGTACGATGTTATTTCTTCGGAAGTAGAGACACGACTCCCACAGACGCTGCAAGACTGGTTATTTCCCACTCTATTCGACGCCTATTCTACCCCCCGCCCTTTCTGTGGTTCCGCGTTTGAAACTTGAAAATGTTTATAATTTATACATATCCAGATGACTACAATATCTATAAATATTTACTTTAAAATTTTTATTATCTTAAGCAGTATAATAATTTGCCTTTCAAAAACTTGCTGTTAATTCTTAAGTTCAAGAATAATTTTTGCAGTTTCTTTGATATATTTATATGAAATATTAGATAAGTTTAATTACATTGAACACATTGATATGAAATGCGGACATATGTTGAAACAATACTTATTGCTGATATTATTATACAGATGTCAGCTGTGCAGTCGTAAGTCAAATGTCTGGGATTTATATAGCATGCCCCGGAAATTGGACCCTCAATTTTTTCGCTTATATTTCGAAAACAAGGTAACAAATTTCAAAACTGTAAACGATTTTTCAATTTCTTTTGTAATCAAGACTGAACAGTTTTCATTGTGCGCATAATTCTTAGGACACCTTGCACATTATTACGTTACGTGCTGAGTCAGACAGCTTAATTTTATAGCTTAAAACACCTCCATCACAAAGACTGGTATGACGAAATGTTTAAGAGAGACGTTTCTGTATAAAAATAACAGACCTCAACAATAAAATCTACGCCCATAGCGCGGATTATTTCCAGACCTATTTGTAAACTGAGATTCTTGAACAGCTGGATAATACAGCTTAAAGAAATAAGGGGGTAAGACACCTTTGGAATCTTCCAAAATTTCATTTTTGTTTTATTTGCATATTCCGATAGCTGCATCTTTTCCGTGTATTTTAAACGCAACCGGTTTCTGAAATCCCAATAATTTACGAAATGCCAGCCAAAAATGTGAGAGCGTGGAAATGAGTGCGAAACCGTATGTCGAACTTTAAATGCGATTTTCCACGAACTACGTATTTCAAGACGGTGAACATAAAATCTCGAAAATCGCTGCAACGACTTCAATGAAAATTTAAACAGAAATGCACAAAATCATTCCCTACAATGTTGTCGAGAGCGGATTTTCAAAATAGATCCTTAAAAAACAGATAAACAATATTTCTCATGAACGAAAACGATAAAATCGTATTTTTCAACATAAAAATGGTATTATTTCTTTTTTCGAAATTCTGCGTCTGATACATGGCAGAGACTGCCTTACAGATTATAAAATCCTTTCGCTTTTTTGTTTTAAATAATTCACCTATCCGGAAGGATGTGCACCATCAGACGGTGCACTGCATACGCGTCTTTACGTTTTTACTCAGAATTTTTATACACTTATAAATACTTAGACTTTTCTTCTTTTGTATCAAAACTTATAGAATTAAAATTAAAAGGAAAAAAGAAGTTCACTTTACCTTTATTTATCACGTCACAATTTGCGTTTGAAAAAAGGCCTGGTTTAGGGCTGCCAAAGGTAACCCACCCCCTAAGTCCAGCCTAAGTATTTCAATTTGTCACTGATTAATTTTCAACAATCTTATAACAATCGAACATTTCTGGTTGTGGTTTCCGAGGAAAGCGGGCCGAAAAAGCCTTGACATTTGTAAAGAGCTTATTGTACAGTAGCCCCCGGTTATAGAATCACTGCTTCGACCCGGCCGGAATCTTATGACGAAGATGTGAGTCAATTTATCTTCTTGGACGGTGTCTGAAATATCTTTGAAAGTGAGAAGAAGATTATAAATAAAAATTATTTGAATGAGATCATGTTTGGTAACATTTTAATGCTCTGACAGCAAGTGACGTACATACATATACATCAAACGAGAGAATTCTTCAAATCTCAATGCACGTCATGCATAGTACGCAGTACGCTACCGTTGATTTAACTCTCTAATGCTTGACTTTGTTTTAAAGAATAAATAAAAGGTACTATGTATACTTTTATTGGATTTATTGGTAAAAAGTAACAAAAAATTATTTTTTAAATCTGTGATTTGCAAAATTGTCAAAAATATAATGTTGTAGATATGCAACATCATGCAGTGACTACGTCTCTTTTCAATTGTTTCAGTGTAAAACTTTTTGAAACAGTTGTTTCTCTTATTGAAACACAAGTTCAATCCACATTTTTCACATCATATTTGTGAATATCCAGTACAGTTTGGAACTTTACACCGATTTCTTGTTGTCCAAATCATCCAGTGTCCTACTTGATTCAGTCGTACATCTATGAGAGGGACATACTGAGTCGGTCCCTTACTTTTCACGCTTTTGTGTGAATCATAAACCGGCCTACCATACACAGAGTGTCCCGCTGTATGTGGCAAGTACAGTAGGATTGGATTCCGTACATTAGAATAAGAAAAAAAGTTCCTATAAACATATACCCGATATGACCTTGTCTTCGAGTTACAGCTTGTTTTGTGTTGCAACAATCTTTTCCGCATATAAGATACATACAACGTGATTGGATATTGGCTCATTATTTATCTGCAAGATTTGAGAGTCTTGAGATTAAACGAATTTATAAGCAGTATCAGCTATTCCATTATCAATAAAGAAGTTAGTATACAGACTACGTTCAGTGAAGGAAGATACTACTTATTGTGAATTACGGATAATCGTAAATTTGGACACTTCGTCAACGTGTCGATGGAGGTAGTTGCTTTGAACAATTTCTCTGAAAGTGGTTGAGCAGCTATTACAGCACAAAACAAGCTGTAACTCGAAAACAAGGATATATCGGGCATATGCTTCCATGACCTCTTTTTCATATTTTAGTATGCGGAATCCACCCCTGCTGTACTTCTCACACGCAAAGGGATACCCTGTATAAAAATGAAAGAGCAATGTTGTAGGAATGTCTCACAATGAGTCGCCTGCCCGGAGTTCTTGTCGGAAATCTTGACCAGCGTCCGATCGACACCGTAACCTAACGGAAATCTTGAGTGCGATTTCGACGGAGATCTTGATGTGAGACAGTACGATCGCGAACATGATTCTGACGCTGGTTCACAGTCACCGATATAACAAACAAAAACAGGGTAACGATACGCAAGTTAATATGAATAATAGCGTATGCTTCAATAAGTCGGGTACCGGTGCGAAAGATATAATTCAGGCGAGCTCGCGAAATAGAACAAAAGGTGGATAATGACGGTCGACGGTAACGAGCTGCACGCAATTCCAGACCCGGTAGAATTTGCGAGCGCGACGAAACACAACGAAACACGACTAGCAAAGAAATTGCGAATAAATGGCGGAGATCGCGCAGAGAAATATGGATCGACTTGCTGCGACGAGATCGCGAACCAAGTTCGATCCGGTTATGGATTTATTGAAAACCGAGTGCGACGAGATCGCGAAGAGGGTTTGAAGCAATTTTTCGAGTCAACTGCTGTTTCGGAACAGCGAGAAACGACCAGGCAGGGTCGACGAATGGCGCTCGCGATCCTGCCCCGCCAGTTTGGATGCTTTTCGACTAGAAACCGTTGACACGACGTTGTTCAGGCATAATAGGACGAGCATGTTGTCGTCCAACAATCTCTCCGAACAAATGCCGATATAATAACGGAGTAATTAGCGCGAGCGAATGTGCTTTGATTCGCTCGCACCTCCTATTATGCAGCTTCGGTAGAAACACTGCTATCACGGTACGCGAGCGCAATGCCAATGGTTTCAAGCGAATCTCAACGATAACTCATTTGCATCATTAGCGAACATATGCGCGTAATTTTCCTGGTCATTATCACCAGAGCGCACATATGCGCGCAGCACTTAGATGTAATAAAAAAAAAGTTGGTGATACGGGCATATTCTTCATTCTTCCGTATGATGCAAATGGGTTAAACGGCGATCGAATGTTCGAGACTCGTTGCGACGATTCGAATCCGTTTGAATTCCAAACAATATGAAAATGAAAACAATTATGTTGTATTGTCGGTATGATGAAAAATGAAAATCGTTGCTCTATAATATTAATGAAATACTTCGAAATAAAACTAGAAAAGTAATGTAATTTATTGAATTATGTCCACACTATGTGATAGCACATCGCATAATGGAAGTTCTTTTTTCTTAATGTGAAAGTTTTATTGTATGTTCGTAGTTAAAACACACTGTAACTATCGTCTTCCTCTTCCTCTGCCTCGTCCACCACGACCACCTCTGGTACCACGGCCGCCTCGTCCTCGACCACGAGCTGCTCCTGCAAATAATAAAGACTAATGTATAAATGCGTACATACAAGATAATTCACATAAAGCATACAAGCTGTTTTCTCTGAAATAAAGACAAAATCTTCTTTTACTCTTCAGAGTTCGTAGGAGCCTCTTACGTAACATATGAGGTACCGCTACCACACCTCATAGAGTGTGATAGCGGCCACTTCTGTAATCACTTGGCTTGAAACAACATTTTTCACACATAATGGCTACCTCGGGCCAACAATGAATTGCATGTCTTCCACTCATAGTTAAACATTTTTGCTTTGATAAAGGTTGTATGAAGTTTTTATTGCCATTTTCAGACATCGTTAATGACCTTTATATATTGTTGGTACTTCAACAGTAATCGATTACATTTTTTCTGTCACTCTCAGCATATTCTATTTTAATTTATTTGAAATAAATATTCTTTGTTACTGCAGTGATACTCTGTCTTAATTTACATGCACTGAGTGTTCCATCCGATTTATTTTAATACAATTTTTACATGTCACATTTGTATTCTATGCTATGAAAACAATTAAGATTAAATAGTAAAATATGCGTTTTTAATACTATTATAACTTTATCAGAGATTATTCACGAAATACTGTAAAATTAAATAGACGCACGTGGTTTGCGCAGTCGTTGAATAAATAACAAGCCAACCGGTTAAGCTTCCTTATAAATAGTTTACTAAAGGACAACAGGCATTTGTTCAAAACAGTTGTTTCTGCAACGCATAGTTTAGAAGATATGAAATACAGTAAACGCTCGCAAATTGCGAAAAAATCCGGTCAGGCGGCAGTAGTTAAGCCCACGCGGCAGGAATAAGGCGAAAAAAGTTACTCCGAGCGTTAGGTGGATGTAACATACCCGACTATATTAAGTGCCGGTATTTCTTTTACATTACATTTAATCAAATGTTGTTATAAAAATTATTTAATTTGGACTCTTAATGAATCAAAGACGATAAAATAATACGAATGTCTATAAATTAACTACTTTTATTTAAGTTACTAAGAAATAACAAAAAACAAAACTGAAATGTGAAACTTCCGAACAAATGATTATTTTTGATTGATTATAAACAGATTAACAATATTATAGGTTTCCTATTCGGCCGGGTTTCTTCCGTTGAAAATCACTAAAAATCGGGTGTATACATTAAAGGTCAGTGGATTCGTCTTGAAAAGCACTATCGAATGATCTGAACAAAAGTACATAGTTCCATTTAAAAAAACGAACTTGACCATCATATCTCTTAAACTAATAATGTAAAAAAGAGTTCGTCTTCGTTAAAAAATTTGCCCCCTTATACTATGCAATTTTCATATAAACAATTTTTTTGTATCTTTAATACTTGAGAAATTACGGGCCTGTATCACTTTGGCGCAGACACCCCGTAGATGTACTTTCCAATAATTAATTCTCATGAAATACCTGTTAGTGTTACATTTTGTATTAAATTATACAGTTAAATGTGATAAATAGGCTGCAAATGTTTATGCAAATATTCATTTTTAGACTTCCATATTTCATATGTTAATGCAGTTAAACTAATGAAACTTCAACAAAACTGCATTTGCTCTTTGAAATGTTTAAAATATGTAATTCTTTTTTAGCTTGGTTATTCAATGTCCATTAGTCACCAATTTAGTTACATTTAATTGCATAAACATCCGTAGTCTAGTAATAAAGTTAATGGTCATACAATTAATTTGTATTAAATTATACAATTAACACATTTATCATGTTTATATAAAGTCAACAATATAGCATGGCATAAGAAAGAAAATCACCCTCATTCAGTTCTTCTGCTATGTACTGTAAAATGGAGAGATCTTCCAGAGCAGTTGACAATACTTTAACAATGCATGCATAACTCATGCTACATGTTCGTGTTATCAAATATTCTACTCTGTTCATATTATAGGAATATTTCTTGTTTGGACACAACCATAGCATAAAATTCAATTTACCTTGTACTGCACTTTAAACATATTTTTAAAAAGTTTGTATGTAAAATAATTCTATTAGAAATTAACTTTTGTAGGCAGTAGTTGAAGAGTATGTTATGTTAAGAGAGAACAAATAGGTGATGGGTTGGATTGCTTAAAAGGGATGGTTGTAATCTGGACAAGCGCTTTTTAGATAAAACCTAGTTTCAAATACAGGTACCAATGAGTATAAATGTATCCTACAATAGCACAGGAGGATTCTTGATCACTGTTATAAAAAATAGCTTTAAATAAATCTTGATGAAGATCTGTGTTCAGAAATAAACATATTAAATACACTGCGATGTGAAGAAACAACAAACAAGAAATAAAGTCATCTAAAACTGGATCCCTATATACCACCTATATGTGTATGTCCTTGCTTAACTTTCATTACAGCAAATTTTGTCAACATTATTTGTTAATAAATATGGCTTATGTTGTTCAATAATAGCATACTATTTGGAAAATAACATAAGAAACTATATTTGTAAAATATTTTAGTGATATCCAGAAACATGTAAACGTCCAGATACTTTTGGACAGTAGTGTACATTATAATGTAACAAAAAAATTGATTTAATTATTAAAATATTATAATATTGCATTAAGACTTTTGGGTTTATTTCATCAAGATCTATAACTTGCAAAAGAAACAAAATCAATCTGATGACTCTGAAACTTTAATACTTAAAATCATTTTTTATAACAGTGGCCAAAATTTGACCTTTGATATTCTAAAATTTATTTATACTCATTGGTAATTCTATTTGAAACTAGGATTCATCCGAAAAGTGTTCACTCTATAATTTTAAAACATTCATTCATATATATACAAATTTACATACCTCGTGCAGCCTCTTTCTTTTTAGCTTTTGCTTTTGGTGTATCATCTATTAATAATGTCTCAAGTGGTAATGAATCAGGCAATATGTAATATCGTATGTTGTTGCCTCGTAAACTTAATGTATCTAATTGTACCGGATCTCTATTCTTGATAGTCATCTTCACAGTTTTTAAATGTGTATTCATCGCCACGTCTACACCTAAAAGTGAATATAACATAGTAAATTTCACTAAAAGTTTTATTGTAAAAACATTTTAAACTTTTATCTTCCTTATAAAATGGAAATATAAAACAAATTATATTAACATACCAGTAATAGTACCATGTACTTGAGTACCATTCTTCAATTCTATTGTTACAGTCTCATGACTGAGTTTCATCAGAAATCTAAAATCATTATAATGTTATATCGCAAACACATCAAGTTAGCTAATTTAAAGTTTACACGTAGGTTACATAGTGAACCTATCAATTCCATAAAATTGAACCTTTCAAATGTATATGTACGTATAACCTTAAGCTTATATTTAAGTTACTATAATATCAAAACTTCTAAATTAATTTACATACCTTACAAGCTTCATGATACCGTAAATAGTATTTTATCACGGTAAAATCACAATTCCGGCTATTCTCATGCCTCTTGTTTAATTGTACACAACGTTTATTGTGTTCCGAAACCTTCTCATTTTTGTACCAAACATATTTGCATTTTTATTTATTCTGACAGATGTAGTAGTATTATTTCCTAACAAAATTACATTAGAAATTAAAAAAAAGGTGTCATTGATCCAACAAACGAAATATGACGCAAAAATGTTTTAATTTATTTTAGATACACCGGCGAACAGAATAATTGTCAACCCCACTCCTGCCTCCCGGGAGCCGCTACGAAAAACAGCATCCCCGTCTATGATGCGAGGTTCTGTGACGCGGACCACAGCGCCACTGAGCGCCACGCGCAAGTGGCCGTTCTGTCTGTTAACGACACGTTTGAATTTTTGATTTCTAATTTCGTAAAATTTCTTCAACTTTTACACTTATAATAATGCTAATGCGAATATAATATTATGAACAATATTCATAAACTCCAAATAAATAGTGTTACAGCATCCTTGCATCCCTGACAATTGCAATATCGTTACTGCATTAATTTTATGTATGCTTCATATTCTGTACTTCATTTCATTTTGACATTCGAGGATGGATTTTAGTCAGGATTGCCGAAACTGTGAGAATAAACACAGACAATGGCTATTTTAATTAGGGGAATGAATGTGACAAAGTATGAATCTGTCTCTAGATAGGTATGAATGTGAAGTGAATGAATATGAAGATAGCTTTAAATGAGGCTGTGAAGGGATAAAGAAAATAGAGTAAACCGGATTGATTCGAGTGAAATGTGAGAGATCCATTGTTTGGCCATTCTTATAAAAATTCTAGAATGCTACACATAGGTGTATATTAATATAGTGAATTAAATAAATGAAGATGATAGAAGTACTAATATAAATTTTTTATATTTAGTTCTTTATAGTACAGGGTTTTTAACAATAAATCAAACTAAAATGCATGCATCTGACGCTTTTGCATTGATTAACTTTAAAATAGTTCTCATTCTTCCTTCTGACCCTACATCAAATGTCTTTGGAAATGACATACCTGGAGGTCTGTTATAGATATTCTGTATACACTGTTCCCACTTAACAGGAGAATTAATTTGTTTTAGTATAAATTTCTTCATTAATCTCAGGTTGTTATACGGTGTACCTGTATAATTTGAATAAACTTCACATCTTGGTTGGTCTAGTTCGATTGAAGTTAATACTTTGAAAACTGACTTTAAAGCTGGGTTCATTAATGGTGTATGAAACGCTCCTGATACAGGAAGTCTGTTTACATTAGTTAAACCTAATTGTGTTTTATTATTTTCAATATATTGTAATGCTTCTACATTTCCTGCTATTATTTTCCTCTGTGTGTGTAGAAATATGGCAACTCTAAAATATGTGAAATATATGATAACTTTGATATACAAAGTACGGTGTAGAGCCGGAAAGTTTGCGCGTGGCAGGAATGCAAATGGAATGCGGGTCTGATTGGTTAAAGCATAAATAAGCCCACCTAGTCGAACACAATCATAAAAACAGTGCACACGGATTTTGTTTATTGGCCGAAACAGTCATATCTACTAATAAGGATCATATAGCACAGCGGCTCGGAAGCATCAAAGGCGGAGCGAACACTGTACCCTTCTTACCTGTGCCATCCCGCACGCCAACTTTCCAGTTCTACACAGTACTTATTTGTAATTACTAAAATTGAAAGAATGGGGACATTACCTACAAATTGGGTTCTCAACACCTGCATCCATTGCCCACTTTTCTGCGTCTTTACAAGCCTTATGAATTTCAGCTTGTGGTCTACATAATACAGATAACATCCCTTGGGGTACCATATCTGCAGCATGTTGCATTGCTTTACCTCTAATACATATTAATCTAATTCCATCTTCAAATGAAATCGCACCAGAGACAACCAAAGCACTAATTTCACCTACGCTATAGCCTGCTGTAGCAATGCAACTCTCGAAAGCCTTAGGTCTTTCCTCACGAAGTTTTTCTAATGCAGCTAAGGATGAGACAACTGTTGCAGGTTGATTAAATTCAGTCTTATTTAATTTTTCTTGTGGACCTTCCAGACAAAGTTTTAATAAATTGTAGTTTAATATTTCACTAGCAATTTCAAAAAGTTCTTTAGCACCAGGAAAATGCATATATTTCTTGATATGGCCAACTTTAATGGTTCCTTGACCAGGAAATAACAAAACAGATGTATTTGTTGGGTCTGTATACTGCTTTGTTTTTGATTCCTGATGTATTGGCACATCTTTAGGATATGGCATTGTTCTCCAATGCTTATTGTTGACATCTTTGTATGTTGTAGATTGTTCAAGAAGATGTGAGAGTTTTTTTGTACTGCATTGATATTCAGAATTTTCTTCAGTGTTTTCTTCAGTGTTTTTTTCTATATTTGTTTCTTTAGGAACATGATTAGTTTTATCTTCTATTGGAACATTTGAAAATTTGTTAACATATCCTAACCAAAAAGGTTTCGATACATCCAGGAATATTTTGTCAAATACTATTTGCTTGAACATTTTGACTAATTTAAGTAAAATTAATAAATTCGTATAACTTATCTGAAATATAACTTTGTGTAGACATTCAAGAACAATTTCTTCATAAAACAGTACAGTATTGTCTATTTGGTTAGGGTTCCTTTGAAAAAATGCACGTATGTATATATATATATTTCAATTTTTCCTTCAGAATATTAAAATTATAAATATTCCAATGGTTATAGCTATTTTATCATTTTTTCATTATTACACTACAGTGATATGATTTTTACATATCCATTTATTATAAAATTATGTACACTGTCGAGCATCCCATGCGACTCCCTACGCTTCTTATCAATTGTCTTCTGACCATTCGCCATCGGTCTTAAGAGTTCGGCGCGCGACACCAATCAGGTGATTGGCTGCTTTTCTTATACTGTATCAGTAATAACAAAGTTATATTTTGAATAAGACAAGTTCTTTTATTTCTTAATGTTTCTCTTGACTTGTTCTTTTTTCTTTGTTGGTTTGATAACTCTAAATTATCTGCAGCCGGTTGCGTCTCTAGCAACAATGCACATGGTATGGCTGAAGAAATGTGTGGTCGTTGAAACAAGGAAGAATAACAAGGAAAACACGCTGATCTATGTCCTATAGCTGTCCTTCTGGTTGATTTTATTTACTGCTCTTTAAAATAACTTTAACATATACTGTTTCTGAGCAGACGTTCGCCTCGGATGTTCGCCGGTGTACTACAGTCATCATATGTTTTTGTTGAAGTATTGAATTTGTATTTTTGAATTTTGCGGTTTGTACGCTATTTATTATTACCACTATCTTTTGTTTATAACTCATTAAAGACACAAGTGTATAACAAGTGTAGTAGATTTGAGAAAATTTAACGGGGGCTCTTCGCTGCCTATTGCCGGGCGTGAAAAAAAAAATGAACACCGCATGCATGTTTGATGCGTGGCGACTGGAGTCAGTCACGACGGTGATGACGTACCGTTAAGATTAATGTAGGTAACATAAACGGATTGTTTTTGTTGACTAACTTCTTATATATGTGTAATTTTATGCCTCACATCTGAAGTTTTACTATACAAGGCTATTTTATTTTATTCAAAACCCATGAAGGTTATGGGCCCAGGCAGATAAAAAACTATTCGTGGCATTATTATGCAGTACATAAGTCGTTATTAGTAAACATATAATTTTTGGTTTTGAAACAACCCTGAAATATTACAAAAGAGTAATATTAGAATTAACCTAAAAATAAGGAAACATGTGCTTTGAAAGATTACTACATACATATAGGAACGGCTCTGAAATGTTTGCATTGAACAGTGTGCCACAAATTGAAAATTTAAAAGGCAGTCAAGATTGTAATAATTGGAAGTTTGCCATGCAGGCATATTTAGAACATGAGGACCTTTGGGACTGTATAACAGGAGATGCTACAGCCATGCAACATTTAAAGAACACGGCACATGCAAAAGTCAAGTTAATACTTTCAATTGATCCAATGAATTATATACATATTATAGATGCAACAACTCTGAAAGAAATATAGGACAGACTAAAAGTAGTTTTTGATGATTCTGGCCTTATAAGAAGAATTGGTTTATTGAGGGTTCTAAGCAGAACAAGGCTGGAAAACTGCTCTTCAGTGGATAGCTTTGTGGATCCAATCATAATGAATGCTCAATAGCTAGATAGCATTAGATTTAAAGTAACAGATGACTGGATCGGTTCACTCCTTCTACTATGCCTTCCAAACGAGTATTGTCCAGTGTTGATGAGCATAAAGAACTGTGGATTCAGCATAACAGCTGAGACAATAAAAACTAAGAGTTTAGAAGACCTAACTATAGACGGAATCTCAGGCAAACAAGGTTCAGCCTTTCTTGCTAAGCAATTTCAAAGAAACTCTAGCAAGGTTAGTCAGAACCCATCGAAAACACCAAAATGTTATAATTGCAACAAATATGGGCACTTTGCTAATGAATGCAAAAATAAATCCATCAGAGTTACAATAACATAGAATCCAAAAGCTAGAAAACTTCTGTAGCTTCTCATGATGGATATGACAAAGATGATTGGTACTTGGACTCTGAGGAGCTACCGAACACATGTCTCTCAATAAATCACTGTTCAACAATTTCATGAGCATACCAAAGAGATATGTGAGAGTCGTTGATAATGGTAAATTACAAGCAACAGGCATCAATGAAGCTAAAGTCTTTTTTTCTATGAATACTAACCAACAGGCAGTCTTACAAGGGGAAGGCACAGGTGTTGCAGTCACTTTTGGAACGACAGTTTATGGAGGTCGTAGTGCCCGTGTAGTATAACAAAACCTTTATGGGTTTCTTCAGAATGGGCTTTTCTTTTTGAGATATTTTGATTTAAACTTTTTTACATATCTACTAATCCAGATACATAGCAGGTATACACAGGCAGATTCGGTGGGAACGACGGTAGCGTATCACCTTGTTACGCACCCGGGCCCGGATTCAAGTACAAAGTAAGAGAAAAATTTTCTTTGCTTTCAATTTACCAATTTTTGACATGGAAATATATTTTTTCTATATTATGTATTATATACTATGCTACATATTATCAAATCGTTGTGACGACTTACCCACAACGACCAGATATTCAACCATACGTTACCAAAAGAAGTTGTCTATATCCTGGAAAGAAGCATTGAAATCAATTCCTTACTAAAAAACAAAACTTGGAGATTAGAAAGTACACCTCTCAATAGCTTCTGAAAATGAAGAATTATGCTGCTGGAAGTGAAAACAGTTTCTCGATTATGAATATTGCGAAAACTAATAAGCGCTCTAGATTAAAAGATAACAGCCTATCACGTGCATTGCGTGTTCTTTTTCAAAATGAATAATATTCAAATTAATCTCTTAATTATCAAACAGACCCGAAGAAGTGAGTGTATATGATGACTCTGGTGGGGACGGACATGGGTACCAGGTACCTATCTGACACAGAATTTCCCCAGCTTTAAGATGGTACAGATCAAATCTTCGTATCTGCAACAGGGGCGCCAGAAATTGAAGAAAACTGAGGGGGAATACCAACCTAGAAAATTTAGAGAATCGCCACTTGTCCGACAACCCGTTGTGTCTTGCCTCTGGAAGGGGACAGAGGCGGGTACCAGGGTACCTATCTGGCGCGGAATTTCCCCAGCTTTCAGATGGTACAGGTCAAATCTTCGAATCTGCAACAGGGGCGCCCGAAATTGAAGAAAACTGAAGGGGAACACCAACCTAGAAAATTTGGAAAATCACCACTTGCCCGACATCCCGTTGTCTCTTGCCTCTGGAAGGGGACCGAGACGGGTACCAGGGCACCTATCTGGCGCGGAATTTCCCCAGCTTTCAGATGGTACAGGTCAAATCTTCGTATCTGCAACAGGGGCGCCAGAAATTGAAGAAAACTGAAGGGGAACACCAACCTAGAAAATTTGGAAAATCACCACTTACCCGACAACTCGTTGTGTCTTGCCTCTGGAAGGGGACCGAGACGGGTACCAGGGTACCTACCTGGCGCGGAATTTCCCCAGCTTTCAGATGCTACAGGTTAAATCTTCGTATCTGCAACAGGCGCGCCAGAAATGGAAGAAAACTGAGGGGGAACACCAACCTAGAAAATTTAGAAAATCGCCACTTGTCCGACAACCCGTTGTGTCTTGCCTCTGGAACGGGACCGAGACGGGTACCAGGGTACCTATCTGCCGCGGAATTTCCCCAGCTTTCAGATGGTACAGCTTAAATCTTCGTATCTGCAACAGGCGCGCCAGAAATGGAAGAAAACTGAGGGGGAACACCAACCTAGAAAATTTAGAAAATCGCCACTTGTCCGACAACCCGTTGTGTCTTGCCTCTGGAAGGGGACCGAGACGGGTACCAGGGTACCTATCTGGCGCGGAATTTCCCCAGCTTTCAGATGGTACAGGTCAAATCTTCGTATCTGCAACAGGGGCGCCCGAAATTGAAGAAAACTGAAGGGGAACACCAACCTAGAAAATTTGGAAAATCACCACTTGCCCGACATCCCGTTGTCTCTTGCCTCTGGAAGGGGACCGAGACGGGTACCAGGGTACCTATATGCCGCGGAATTTCCCCAGCTTTCAGATGGTACAGGTCAAATCTTCGCATCTGCAACGGGGGCGCCAGAAATTGAAGAAAACTGAAGGGGAACACCAATCTAGAAAATTTAGAAAATCGCCACTTGTCCGACAACCCGTTGTGTCTTGCCTCTGGAACGGGACCGAGACGGGTACCAGGGTACCTATCTGGCGCGGAATTTTCCCAGCTTTCAGATGGTACAGCTTAAATCTTCGTATCTGCAACAGGGGCGCCAGAAATGGAAGAAAACTGAGGGGGAACACCAACCTAGAAAATTTAGAAAATCGCCACTTGTCCGACAACCCGTTGTGTCTTGCCTCTGGAAGGGGACCGAGACGGGTACCAGGGTACCTATCTGGCGCGGAATTTCCCCAGCTTTCAGATGCTACAGGTTAAATCTTCGTATCTGCAACAGGGGCGCCAGAAGTTGAAGAAAACTGAAGGGGAACACCAACCTAGAAAATTTAGAAAATCGCCACTTGTCCGACAACCCGTTGTGTCTTGCCTCTGGAAGGGGACCGAGACGGGTACCAGGGTACCTATCTGGCGCGGAATTTCCCCAGCTTTCAGATGGTACAGGTCAAATCTTCGTATCTGCAACAGGGGCGCCCGAAATTGAAGAAAACTGAAGGGGAACACCAACCTAGAAAATTTGGAAAATCACCACTTACCCGACAACTCGTTGTGTCTTGCCTCTGGAACGGGACCGAGACGGGTACCAGGGTACCTATCTGGCGCGGAATTTTCCCAGCTTTCAGATGGTACAGCTTAAATCTTCGTATCTGCAACAGGGGCGCCAGAAATGGAAGAAAACTGAGGGGGAACACCAACCTAGAAAATTTAGAAAATCGCCACTTGTCCGACAACCCGTTGTGTCTTGCCTCTGGAACGGGACCGAGACGGGTACCAGGGTACCTATCTGGCGCGGAATTTTCCCAGCTTTCAGATGGTACAGCTTAAATCTTCGTATCTGCAACAGGGGCGCCAGAAATGGAAGAAAACTGAGGGGGAACACCAACCTAGAAAATTTAGAAAATCGCCACTTGTCCGACAACCCGTTGTGTCTTGCCTCTGGAAGGGTACCGAGACGTGTACCAGGGTACCTATCTGGCGCGGAATTTCCCCAGCTTTCAGATGGTACAGCTTAAATCTTCGTATCTGCAACAGGGGCGCCAGAAATGGAAGAAAACTGAGGGGGAACACCAACCTAGAAAATTTAGAAAATCGCCACTTGTCCGACAACCCGTTGTGTCTTGCCTCTGGAAGGGGACCGAGACGGGTACCAGGGTACCTATCTGGCGCGGAATTTCCCCAGCTTTCAGATGGTACAGCTTAAATCTTCGTATCTGCAACAGGGGCGCCAGAAATGGAAGAAAACTGAGGGGGAACACCAACCTAGAAAATTTAGAAAATCGCCACTTGTCCGACAACCCGTTGTGTCTTGCCTCTGGAAGGGGACCGAGACGGGTACCAGGGTACCTATCTGGCGCGGAATTTCCCCAGCTTTCAGATGCTACAGGTTAAATCTTCGTATCTGCAACAGGGGCGCCAGAAGTTGAAGAAAACTGAAGGGGAACACCAACCTAGAAAATTTAGAAAATCGCCACTTGTCCGACAACCCGTTGTGTCTTGCCTCTGGAAGGGGACCGAGACGGGTACCAGGGTACCTATCTGGCGCGGAATTTCCCCAGCTTTCAGATGGTACAGGTCAAATCTTCGTATCTGCAACAGGGGCGCCCGAAATTGAAGAAAACTGAAGGGGAACACCAACCTAGAAAATTTGGAAAATCACCACTTACCCGACAACTCGTTGTGTCTTGCCTCTGGAACGGGACCGAGACGGGTACCAGGGTACCTATCTGGCGCGGAATTTTCCCAGCTTTCAGATGGTACAGCTTAAATCTTCGTATCTGCAACAGGGGCGCCAGAAATGGAAGAAAACTGAGGGGGAACACCAACCTAGAAAATTTAGAAAATCGCCACTTGTCCGACAACCCGTTGTGTCTTGCCTCTGGAACGGGACCGAGACGGGTACCAGGGTACCTATCTGGCGCGGAATTTTCCCAGCTTTCAGATGGTACAGCTTAAATCTTCGTATCTGCAACAGGGGCGCCAGAAATGGAAGAAAACTGAGGGGGAACACCAACCTAGAAAATTTAGAAAATCGCCACTTGTCCGACAACCCGTTGTGTCTTGCCTCTGGAAGGGTACCGAGACGTGTACCAGGGTACCTATCTGGCGCGGAATTTCCCCAGCTTTCAGATGGTACAGCTTAAATCTTCGTATCTGCAACAGGGGCGCCAGAAATGGAAGAAAACTGAGGGGGAACACCAACCTAGAAAATTTAGAAAATCGCCACTTGTCCGACAACCCGTTGTGTCTTGCCTCTGGAAGGGGACCGAGACGGGTACCAGGGTACCTATCTGGCGCGGAATTTCCCCAGCTTTCAGATGGTACAGCTTAAATCTTCGTATCTGCAACAGGGGCGCCAGAAATGGAAGAAAACTGAGGGGGAACACCAACCTAGAAAATTTAGAAAATCGCCACTTGTCCGACAACCCGTTGTGTCTTGCCTCTGGAAGGGTACCGAGACGTGTACCAGGGTACCTATCTGGCGCGGAATTTCCCCAGCTTTAAGGTGGTATAGGTAAAATCTTCGTATCTGCAACAGGGGCGCCAGAAATTGAAGAAAACTGAGGGGGAATACCAACCTAGAAAATTTAGAAAATCGCCACTTGTCCGACAACCCGTTGTGTCTTGCCTCTGGAAGGGGACCGAGACGGGTACCAGGGTACCTATCTGGCGCGGAATTTCCCCAGCTTTCAGATGGTACAGGTCAAATGTTCGTATCTGCAACAGGGGCGCCAGAAACTGAACAAAACTGAAGGGGAACACCAACCTAGAAAATTTAGAAAATCGCCACTTGTCCGACAACTCGTTGTGTCTTGCCTCTGGAAGGGGACAGAGACGGGTACCAGGGTACCTATCTGCCGCGGAATTTCCCCAGCTTTCAGATGGTACAGGTCAAATCTTCGCATCTGCAACGGGGTCTCCAGAAATTGAAGAAAACTGAAGGGGAACACCAACCTAGAAAATTTAGAAAATCGCCACTTGTCCGACAACTCGTTGTGTCTTGCCTCTGGAAGGGGACAGAGACGGGTACCAGGGTACCTATATGCCGCGGAATTTCCCCAGCTTTCAGATGGTACAGGTCAAATCTTCGTATCTGCAACAGGGGCGCCAGAAATTGAAGAAAACTGAGGGGGAACACCAATCTAGAAAATTTAGAAAATCGCCACTTGTCCGACAACCCGTTGTGTCTTGCCTCTGGAAGGGGACCGAGACGGGTACCAGGGTACCTATCTGGCGCGGAATTTCCCCAGCTTTAAGGTGGTATAGGTAAAATCTTCGTATCTGCAACAGGGGCGCCAGAAATTGAAGAAAACTGAGGGGGAATACCAACCTAGAAAATTTAGAAAATCGCCACTTGTCCGACAACCCGTTGTGTCTTGCCTCTGGAAGGGGACCGAGACGGGTACCAGGGTACCTATCTGGCGCGGAATTTCCCCAGCTTTCAGATGCTACAGGTTAAATCTTCGTATCTGCAACAGGGGCGCCAGAAGTCGAAGAAAACTGAAGGGGAACACCAACCTAGAAAATTTCGAAAATCGCCACTTGTCCGACAACCCGTTGTGTCTTGCCTCTGGAAGGGGACCGAGACGGGTACCAGGGTAACTATCTGGCGCGGAATTTCCCCAGCTTTCAGATGGTACAGGTCAAATGTTCGTATCTGCAACAGGGGCGCCAGAAATTGAAGAAAACTGAAGGGGAACACCAATCTAGAAAATTTAGAAAATCGCCACTTGTCCGACAACCCGTTGTGTCTTGCCTCTGGAAGGGGACCGAGACGGGTACCAGGGCACCTATCTGGCGCGGAATTTCCCCAGCTTTCAGATGGTACAGGTCAAATCTTCGTATCTGCAACAGGGGCGCCAGAAATTGAAGAAAACTGAAGGGGAACACCAACCTAGAAAATTTGGAAAATCACCACTTACCCGACAACTCGTTGTGTCTTGCCTCTGGAAGGGGACCGAGACGGGTACCAGGGTACCTATATGCCGCGGAATTTCCCCAGCTTTCAGATGGTACAGCTTAAATCTTCGTATCTGCAACAGGCGCGCCAGAAATGGAAGAAAACTGAGGGGGAACACCAACCTAGAAAATTTAGAAAATCGCCACTTGTCCGACAACCCGTTGTGTCTTGCCTCTGGAACGGGACCGAGACGGGTACCAGGGTACCTATCTGCCGCGGAATTTCCCCAGCTTTCAGATGGTACAGCTTAAATCTTCGTATCTGCAACAGGCGCGCCAGAAATGGAAGAAAACTGAGGGGGAACACCAACCTAGAAAATTTAGAAAATCGCCACTTGTCCGACAACCCGTTGTGTCTTGCCTCTGGAAGGGGACCGAGACGGGTACCAGGGTACCTATCTGGCGCGGAATTTCCCCAGCTTTCAGATGGTCCAGGTCAAATCTTCGCATCTGCAACGGGGGCGCCAGAAATTGAAGAAAACTGAGGGGGAATACCAACCTAGAAAATTTAGAAAATCGCCACTTGTCCGACAACCCGTTGTGTCTTGCCTCTGGAAGGGGACCGAGACGGGTACCAGGGTACCTATCTGGCGCGGAATTTTCCCAGCTTTCAGATGGTACAGCTTAAATCTTCGTATCTGCAACAGGGGCGCCAGAAATGGAAGAAAACTGAGGGGGAACACCAACCTAGAAAATTTAGAAAATCGCCACTTGTCCGACAACCCGTTGTGTCTTGCCTCTGGAAGGGTACCGAGACGTGTACCAGGGTACCTATCTGGCGCGGAATTTCCCCAGCTTTAAGGTGGTATAGGTAAAATCTTCGTATCTGCAACAGGGGCGCCAGAAATTGAAGAAAACTGAGGGGGAATACCAACCTAGAAAATTTAGAAAATCGCCACTTGTCCGACAACCCGTTGTGTCTTGCCTCTGGAAGGGGACCGAGACGGGTACCAGGGTAACTATCTGGCGCGGAATTTCCCCAGCTTTCAGATGGTACAGGTCAAATGTTCGTATCTGCAACAGGGGCGCCAGAAATTGAACAAAACTGAAGGGGAACACCAACCTAGAAAATTTAGAAAATCGCCACTTGTCCGACAACTCGTTGTGTCTTGCCTCTGGAAGGGGACAGAGACGGGTACCAGGGTACCTATCTGCCGCGGAATTTCCCCAGCTTTCAGATGGTACAGGTCAAATCTTCGCATCTGCAACGGGGTCTCCAGAAATTGAAGAAAACTGAAGGGGAACACCAACCTAGAAAATTTGGAAAATCACCACTTACCCGACAACTCGTTGTGTCTTGCCTCTGGAAGGGGACCGAGACGGGTACCAGGGTATCTATATGCCGCGGAATTTCCCCAGCTTTCAGATGGTACAGGTCAAATCTTCGCATCTGCAACGGGGGCGCCAGAAATTGAAGAAAACTGAAGGGGAACACCAATCTAGAAAATTTAGAAAATCGCCACTTGTCCGACAACCCGTTGTGTCTTGCCTCTGGAACGGGACCGAGACGGGTATAAGGGTACCTATCTGGCGCGGAATTTCCCCAGCTTTCAGATGGTACAGCTTAAATCTTCGTATCTGCAACAGGGGCGCCAGAAATTGAAGAAAACTGAGGGGGAACACCAATCTAGAAAATTTAGAAAATCGCCACTTGTCCGACAACCCGTTGTGTCTTGCCTCTGGAAGGGGACAGAGACGGGTACCAGGGTACCTATCTGCCGCGGAATTTCCCCAGCTTTCAGATGGTACAGGTCAAATCTTCGCATCTGCAACGGGGTCTCCAGAAATTGAAGAGAACTGAAGGGGAACACCAACCTAGAAAATTTGGAAAATCACCACTTACCCGACAACTCGATGTGTCTTGCCTCTGGAAGGGGACCGAGACGGGTACCAGGGTACCTATATGCCGCGGAATTTCCCCAGCTTCCAGATGGTACAGGTCAAATCTTCGCATCTGCAACAGGGGCGCCAGAAATTGAACAAAACTGAAGGGGAACACCAACCTAGAAAATTTAGAAAATCGCCACTTGTCCGACAACTCGTTGTGTCTTGCCTCTGGAAGGGGACAGAGACGGGTACCAGGGTACCTATCTGGCGCGGAATTTCGCCAGCTTTCAGATGGTACAGGTCAAATCTTCGTATCTGCAACAGGGGCGCCCGAAATGGAAGAAAACTGAGGGGGAATACCAACCTAGAAAATTTAGAAAATCGCCACTTGTCCGACAACCCGTTGTTTCTTGCCTCTGGAAGGGGACCGAGACGGGTACCAGGGTACCTATCTGGCGCGGAATTTTCCCAGCTTTCAGAAGGTACAGGTCAAATCTTCGCATCTGCAACAGGGGCGCCAGGAATTGAAGAAAACTGAAGGGGAACACCAACCTAGAAAATTTAGAAAATCGCCACTTGTCCGACAACCCGTAGTGTCTTGCCTCTGGAAGGGGACAGAGACGGGTACCAGGGTACCTATCTGGCGCGGAATTTCCCCAGATGTCAGATGGTACAGGTCAAATCTTCGTATCTGCAACAGGGGCGCCAGAAATTGACGAAAACTGAGGGGGAATACCAACCTAGAAAATTTAGAAAATCGCCACTTGTCCGACAACCCGTTGTGTCTTGCCTCTGGAAGGGGACCGAGACGGGTAAAAGGGTACCTATCTGGCGCGGAATATCCCCATCTTTCAGATGGTACAGGTCAAGTCTTCGTATCTGCAACAGGGGAGCCAGAAATTGAGGAAAACTGAGGGGGAACACCAACCTAGAAAATTTAGAAAATCGCCACTTGTCCGACAACCCGTTGTGTCTTGCCTCTGGAAGGGGACCGAGACGGGTAAAAGGGTACCTATCTGGCGCGGAATTTCCCCAGCTTTCAGATGGTACAGGTCAAATCTTCGTATCTGCAACAGGGGCGCCAGAAATTGATGAAAACTGAAGGGGAACACCAACCTAGCAAATTTGGAAAATCGCCACTTGTCCGACATCCCGTTGTCTCTTTCCTCTGGAAGGGGACCGAGACGGGTACCAGGGTACCTATCTGGCGCGGAATTTCCCCAGCTTTCAGATGGTACAGGTCAAATCTTCGTATCTGCAACAGGGGCGCCAGAAATGGAAGAAAACTGAGGGGGAATACCAACCTAGAAAATTTAGAAAATCGCCACTTGTCCGACAACCCGTTGTTTCTTGCCTCTGGAAGGGGACCGAGACGGGTACCAGGGTACCTATCTGGCGCGGAATTTCCCCAGCTTTCAGATGGTACAGGTCAAATCTTCGTATCTGCAACAGGGGCGCCAGAAATTGATGAAAACTGAAGGGGAACACCAACCTATAACATTTAGAAAATCGCCACTTGTCCGACAACCCGTTGTGTCTTGGCTCTGGCAGGGGACCGAGACGGGTACCAGGGTACCTATCTGGCGCGGAATTTCCCCAGCTTTCAGATGGTACAGGTCAAATCTTCGTATCTGCAACAGGGGCGCCAGAAATTGAAGAAAACTGAAGGGGAACTCCAACCTAGAAAATTTAGAAAATCGCCACTTGTCCGACAACCCGTTGTGTCTTGCCTCTGGAAGGGCACCGAGACGGGTACCAGGGTACCTATCTGGCGCGGAATTTCCCCAGCTTTCAGATGGTACAGGTCAAATCTTCGTATCTGCAACAGGGGCGTCAGAAATTGAAGAAAACTGAGGGGGAATACCAACCTAGAAAATTTGGAAAATCCCCACTTGTCCGACATCCCGTTGTCTCTTTCCTCTGGAAGGGGACCGAGACGGGTACCAGGGTACCTATCTGGCGCGGAATTTCCCCAGCTTTCAGATGGTACAGGTCAAATCTTCGTATCTGCAACAGGGGCGCCAGAAATTGATGAAAACTGAAGGGGAACACCAACCTAGCAAATTTGGAAAATCGCCACTTGTCCGACATCCCGTTGTCTCTTTCCTCTGGAAGGGGACCGAGACGGGTACCAGGGCACCTATCTGGCGCGGAAGTTCCCCAGCATTCCTATGGTACAGGTCAAATCTTCGTATCTGCAACAGGGGCGCCAGAAATTGATGAAAACTGAAGGGGAACACCAACCTATAACATTTAGAAAATCGCCACTTGTCCGACAACCCGTTGTGTCTTGGCTCTGGCAGGTGACCGAGACGGGTACCAGGGCACCTATCTGGCGCGGAAGTTCCCCAGCTTTCAGATGGTACAGGTCAAATCTTCGCATCTGCAACAGGGGCGCCAGAAATTGAAGAACACTGAGGGGGAATACAAACCTAGAAAATTTAGAAAATCGCCACTTGTCCGACAACCCGTTGTGTCTTGCCTCTGGAAGGGGACCGAGACTGGTACCAGGGCACCTATCTGGCGCGGAATTTCCCCAGCTTTCAGATGGTACAGGTCAAATCTTCGTATCTGCAACAGGGGTGCCAGAAATTGAAGAAAACTGAAGGGGAACACCAACCTAGAAAATTTAGAAAATCTCCACTTGTCCGACAACCCGTTGTGTCTTGTCTCTGGAAGAGGACCGAGACGGGTACCAGGGTACCTATCTGGCGCGGAAGTTCCCCAGCTTTCAGATGGTACAGGTCAAATCTTCGTATCTGCAACAGGGGCGCCAGAAATTGATGAAAACTGAAGGGGAACACCAATCTAGAAAATTTAGAAAATCGCCACTTGTCCGACAACCCGTTGTGTCTTGGCTCTAGCAGGGGACCGAGACGGGTACCAGGGCACCTATCTGGCGCGGAATTTTCCCAGCTTTCAGATGGTACAGGTCAAATCTTCGTATCTGCAACAGGGGCGCCAGAAATGGAAGAAAACTGAGGGGGAATACCAACCTAGAAAATTTCGAAAATCGCCACTTGTCCGACAACCCGTTGTGTCTTGCCTCTGGAAGGGGACCGATACGGGTTCCAGGATACCTATCTGGCGCGGAATTTCCCCAGCTATAAGATGGTTGAGGTCAAATTTTCGTATCTTCAACAGGGGCGCCAGAAATTGAAGAAAACTGAGGGGGTATCTTAAGGGGGAGCATTTCGAGTGTGTGAGATCGGCGAACATGTGTTCCTTTTGAGACTTACTGAAGTGCTGTGTTGTTTATGGTGTTAGTTATGCCGGAGTTTATGTACGTTTCAAGTATTGTATGGCCTAGTTATTGACCTCGGATGAGTATACAGGTTTTACTTGGAATGTGATGACGAGATACTTCAAGGAAGTGCTACATTTCGAAATACTTAACGTTAATGAAATTTAAAGCTGGTCACGTAGCAAAATATGTTGAATTTTCTATGATTTTGAATATTTTTACTTGATGATGTTCCCATAAAGCTGGATTGTTGCCTGAGCCCTCGTATATCTTTGTGTATTTTTACTGTTATTGCAAAATATGTCATTTGTTTACGATGTGCAGGGCATTCATCTTGATTAAACCATTTTGGCCATTTTTCTTCAACTACACGGGAATTGATCGAAAATAGTTTATCCAATATGAATCCTTCGCTACGTAACGCGGGATTATAAATGTCGAAAATTCTCAATGTACGAAAAATCCACGAAAAGTGCTGGATTGGAATGCAGAGGTGTCCAGTCTCATTTTCTGCAACAATGTACGCTCGAAAAGATAGCAGTATTTGCTCGTCCGGACGGAAGGTATTATTACTATCAGTAAATGTCCAGTTTCATGGAATGTGTCTAAAATTGCAACCAAAATTGTAGTTTAAGCGTCTCTGTTGTCTCCTGATTTTTAAATAAAGACAGCGTGTGGTTGTTTTGAATTAGTAAACAGCCCGCGTAGTATAACTACGAGAACTACGTACCCACGGCTATATTTGTATCCAAAGATCCCAAATCTTTGAAAGTTTCAGTAATTTGTTTAGTTAGATGAAAATGTACATATTTCTTTATCACCATTTCATCATACAAGAGAACGCAATTCCGGTCTGCGGGTTCCGTGTGGGTAACTTTAATTTTGAGCGCGGCGAATAAAGGTTAGCACATAGTACCAGGCCAAATATCTATTTTTCTGAACCACCGAATCATTGTAATTGAACTCGCAAGATGAAAACCGAAAACTTGGCGCATCTTATTCTACAAAACTGGCGAAGTGTCATGCATAAATGCTATTGATTATGGATATAATTTTCTTTTTTGGACTCACTTAATATTAACAATATAGAAGTTAAAAGAAATCCTCAAGCCTGTATCATTTATACGGCTTGAAGGAACTTTATCTTTTGAACGATTACATTTATCCTTTTCTTGCTTTAACTGCTCTTCGATTTCCATCAACCGTTGCTCCAAATAGCGTTCCTTTGATGATGAATTGGCTTTAATTTCCATACTAATGTCGGATCGTTATCATTTAAATACATTTCAGACACAGCATCTTTCCGTAATTGATCGGCCACGTAAAACCTACTTTTTAAAAAAAGCAGGCTACATATATATTTTTTCTTTAATTCCGCGTTATACATTTCCACTCAACCATCTAAGCTATAAGTAACCAGTCACATTATAAATCTATGACTATTATTTACCGGAAATGTACCGTCTGTTACGTGATCGTTTATTAAATTACAATTTGGATATATACATTTTTTATAATGTGTATTCCGTTTCTGATGCTCCATTACAATAAATATAAAAATTAGAGAAATAAGAAACGAAGAAAATGATAGAGAAAGAAATTGTAGTCACTTGGATTTTGTGTCTTACAAAATCGATCTCCTTGACGGCCTCTAGTAAATTCACTGTTGTTTTTTTAGGTATATGACGTGTATTGGTATAAATACATGATTATTATTTAGCACAATTATATAAACAAAGAAGACACACTTCATGTAGTTTTAAAATTCTCGGGCACGGTGAATAAAACAAGTAAAACAGCTCAACGCTTTCATCATTTTAAGTTAGCCAGTTCTACATTACATAAAACACAAAAGTAACTGAACCTGCCAGAACAGAAATTAATTCAGTCCTGCCTAACCCGATGGAATTTAGTATATATGTGTGACCGTCTGGTAGGCAACACGAACGCAATTCTTTTCGTTTTAAATAATAGAAAAATAACAAAATTAAATATAGCCTTAAAGCTTGAAATGACAGAATGTGATTGGCGCACTATAAGTGGTATTATTACAATTTTAAAACTGTTCAGTTTTGCGACAATAGAATTATGTTCCGAAAATAATGTAACTATTTCTTTAGTTCTTCCGATTATTCATGGCTTAATTAATAAAGCATTTAAAAGACAATGATTAGGATACTGTAGAAGCTGAAGAATTTAAGAATATTTTAAAAACATCTCTTTACTCCCATAATATGTGGGAATAACTTTACGGATAGCTTCAGCACATCAAAAGAATAAAAAAGTTTATATAAATATATGTCTTATTTGACTTTGTTTTCGAGTTATAACGGGTTTTGTGTCACAATAATTCTTTCGACAGACGGAGATAGTTTAAGTAATTGTAAGAAAGAATCCCGATGGATTATTCCATTTGGTCAGTATTGGAGGTCAGAGCGTGTACTAAGCCCCACAAAAGTTCGGAGTCGCTGAAGCAATCCTTGTTGGTGGAATGGAACAAAATAACCGTAGAAGAGAGTTGCGTGCCATGATGAAAAATTTCGTGAAGCGTTTGCGCCTTTGTATCAAAACCAGAAGGGGCAGCTTCGAAAATCTTTGAGTATGTCGTTGCTAAATTCCTACTTGTTGTTATAAATTGTTAGTTTCTTGATTTATTAAATTTTTATAAAAATATCTTAAAAAAAGTTTGTGAACGTTATTTATTTTTGTTAAAATCTAAATAACCGAAAATACCACTATAACTAATGTACTGAAGCCACACCTAAAGTGATTTCCACATGTTACGGGACACCCTGTATGTGATATCTCTTCGTTACTGTTTCGATACGCTTTAAATACTTGCAGGTAGTGCTTTTAATGTAATCCTGGACAAATTCAATTTTCAAGTCATTCTACGTATCCACAATCCTAGAGTATCTATTATACAGAGTTGCACGTTTGTCTGGAAGAGCATTCGGGACCGAGAACTTCCAGCTAACCGTACCAGGGCAAGTTGTCGTCGCTTTCTCGAGCACAATATGTATGAGCGTAGCTCGAGAAGCGATACTCTGGGAGGAAGAGAAATAGAGCATCACGGTGGTGTCAGTCGGCCGTCGCCAAACAGTTCTTTTTGTCGATGGAAAAGAGTCATTGTATAACGAAAAATAAAATTTGTCTATTTTTTATAATACATTGATAAAAATATTACAAATGAATAGGTGAGGATTTTCCAATGAAAATGAGTCCAAACACAGTCTCATTCGGTTCAATTATTATTAAAATTTTGCGTAAGATAAGATTCGATAGTCGAAGTGTCTCTGATAACAAATAATCCGAATGAGAGCGTGTTTGGACTCTGTTGCGTACCATGTTTTTCCTGCAATTAGTTTGATACCGTGTGCGATTAGGTTGTTTTAACCCCCCAGGGGTTAAATAATTCTCAGCGGCCGAAGTCGGCGCAGTGTATGGACCCAGGTGAGGCCATTTGAATGCGTTCCGTCACGAATCTCTTAAAAAATATGTTAAGAAAAGTATCTGAAAGCTCGATCCTTTAACAGATTGTGGAAACCTATGTAAAGCAACACATCGCCGGTCGTACGGAAAGAAATCGGGAATTGTGTGCCGTCCCTGAAGGATTAAAATGATGGGAGGTTGTTCGTGTAGTCCGATTTATTTATATAAGCGACGTGATGTCGAACAGCGTTGAGGTCTTCTTCGTTGGATTTTGTTCGTGACTCTTTAGATCGGTAAAAATGCCGACTTTATATAAGTTTTTCGGCAGCTTAGTCCGATCAATCAGCACGCAGTACATCGCCGATCATCCAGCTTGCACTCTCGTACCTGAATTGGTGGACTTCGGTCGGGAAAATCCAAAGGGTTGCTGCGCGGCGGCCGCTCACATCGCTCTTGAGATACGTTTACCTGAGATTTCTGGACATAGTCATTGAAATAGTAAAATATACATGCTTTGAATCATCGTGATATTTGACTGTCCAGAAATCTCAGTTTACAGAATACAAATTAACATTTGCGCCTCAACATACTCATTTTCATTGGGAAAACTTCATCTATTTATTAATAATATTCTCGTGAATGTACAAGCTATTACCTGCGTATTTGCAATTTTTAAGGTTATTATTCTAGCACTGAGTTCTCCACTTTCTAAATTTCGTGGTTACAATTTTTTGTAAAAACTTCCAATATTAATTTGAAATAATAAGTTCTATATTTTTTATATTTTCTCCTTACAATATATTTGCGCTTAATGAAGAGCTCTAATTCTTATGGGATTTTCTTGGTATAACTATTTGTATTTATAAGGGGTATAAAGTGTTCGATTGATAGTATCAATTAGTGTGGTCACTTAGACATCTACTTGTGAGTGGTCGTTGATATGAGGCTTTAAGCCAACCACTTTATGTAATTGTGAAATATTTTGCAATTAGCTCTCCCAACGCGCAGAATCTTCCTAGCTTCATTTTTTATGACTTCTAACGTTAATATCATTTACACGGGGTTATGATCGGAATTTATTATTTGTAGTGATTCTGGTTTGGCGTATTGGGAGATGTTTTTAACAATAAACAGATCTAGGATGCTAGGTTTACCCCTCTTTGGAAAATGTGTCGGATAATCAGGAGCTACTCGAGAGGGTTGTAGTGAAGCACTTTTGACAAGTTTGTTTCCCGAGAGTTATTAGTAATACAGTTCTATGCCGAATTGCGTGCATTTAGGTCGTCCATAATTAATACTTTTTTATTAATGTTGATTATTTTGGTCAGATCAGCTTTTAATAGTTTTTAATTGGGAGCTATATACATGGAAACTAGCAATATATTACCAATTTCTGTATTGATTTTAACTGTTATGGCTTCTGCACCAATAAGTTTGGGCTATTTGATATGGCAATGATTGATTTTTTTTAATGGTAGCTACTCTGTCACCCCTACTATCTCTGTCAAGCCTATGTACAGACTATCCTTTTACCGAAATTTTAAAGTTTTTGTCGAGTCTAGTTTCACATATACCTAAGGCATCAGTTTCATATTTTTGTAATATGAAACTACTGTACTTCTTGAATTTTATTTTTAATGGAGTTTGCATTCCATATCATATTAACAGAAGTTGAGGAGTGCATTATTCAAATAATTCTGTTTGCCTTCTATAATACACAGTACTTTGTCAGTACTGCTGTTACACTTTTAATCTTGTTTACAGTTGCTTTGATCGTACGAATACCCTTGCTTAGATTAATGCTGTGTAATATTTCTCGAAATTTCTGAATTACTGCTCCTATTGTAGACTTTGTATCGGTATTGCTTTTGTTCACATCTTCCTTCATTGTGTCTCTCACTAGAACTTCCTTACAAGACTGCACTCCGTCGTGCGAACTTCTAGATATCGATAATGTCTTCTCTTTTGTGTTCTTTAATAAATTGACCCTCGTCACAATTGCTTAGTTCTTATTTGACTCGGTTCTTCTTTCTTGAACTTTACAAATACTTCTTGTAACTTGCAACACGGTTTTGGCCGCAATTAGCACATTTCTGATTGTCTGAAAGTTTCTTTTGACACTCATGAACTACGTGGTTTCCTGCACACTCCACGCATTTTGTGGTTTTGTAGCAATTTTTCTCTACATGTCCGAAATCCTAACAGTTATAACATTGTAACATAGAATTGAAATTTCTAAATTTCTTCCATTTGACCTTACAGTAGCATAATTTTGTGTGTTACCTATATTCTGTATTTTAGTGCTTGTTTTGAAATTCACAGAAAATAACGGCAGTGGCATTTTGGATTTTCGTTGCTGTGATCAATTTTTCCAATCACTTGCTGGTCACTTTGACTACACTAACAATCAGATTTTGATTTACGAGGTCATTCGATATTTTCTCACATGTTGCATAAGCTGATGTATCCCTTATTACCATTTGTACCTGTTTTTCATCAGGAAGCGTATAGGTATGGTACTCATTGTCAGTATTCGATTTTTTAAATTCTTCACTGAATGCACATATAATAAATGTAGGAATAGTAATATATAGATTTTGACTTATAAGCATTGTAATGTGCTTTAGAATGGGCGCGCCAATCGATGTTAGAGCCGTGATCGTCATTTGTTAGCGAACAAGAAAAAGACAATAGATGGAGAGAGCGTTTCAACAGTCGGCGTGCGCATCTCGTCGCGAGCGTTACTATCATATTATATTCAACACTTTTACATTATTTTTTACATATTAAATCTTTGTTGAACCATACGTAAAGTATTATTTACAGAGATCCCGTCCTTTACATAAATCTTGCATCGATTTAATGTAGAAAATCACTACATTACAATTATATTAATTATATTACAATACGTTTCTGAGAAAATTGTTTAAAAACACAAGGATCAGGGTTTCATAGTAACCATAACTTTAACTGTTTTAATTCTCGTAGAATCGATTCTAGAATAGATGTTGGAACTTCTGCCGAAGTCAATACCGTAAGTGATATTACGAGCGATGTGATGTCGTTTTATAATTGTCTTGGAACTATGATAGACCTGACACTCTAACAGATTTTGAAACCGAAATCGGATACAATATATTCTTTAATTTCAGTTCTTTGTATCTATGCTTCATCATAACCATTCTCTGAAATTATTTTGGGAATCAGAAAAGTTATTTAACAATTCTTAATCCCTGATCGTAACCCCATGATTCACATTTCTGGTGCGCGTAAATTTTTCTATTTCTTATGAGAACTGTGTAACATTTAGGCTGGACCACACGATCGTTTTGGCAACGTCCGTTGCGACGGACGTTGAATTCGAGCGGACGTTTTTGTAGTGAACAGACGAGCGTCGGGTTTTCTGCGTTAGTTTGCCAAAAGAAACTGGAGAAAGTATAGATGAGAATGAGATCGTAGCATTTTCTTACCTAACTGATAAGATACGATCATAAGTCACAAAAAAAGAAAACAATTATAATTAAATAATGCAAATAATAGTAAATAACAGTCAAAATGTTTAGATTATTACAAAGTTTGATATTAAGGGGTTAGACTACTGTGATAGCCCGAAATAGTAGGTGATCTTTCGATGCAAATTATAAAAAAACGAAACATCCTATTAAGTTGCGGTTTGGCATTTTATTTGGGCATATTATGAAGTGTTAATAAAAATTACGCAAGTTCAAAATATATATATATACGTCATAAGACGGCTCCGAGCTGAAGGTCCTTTTGCGGAGGGTAAAACGGTGTACCACCTATCTCAATTTTGGATTATTTGAAACAAAAAAACGAAATTTTTCCATTAATTACATTGTAATGTCTAAGCATTAACGGAGACATTTTTTAATTTTTTGAAAATCCACTGAATACCAGCGTACTGGAAGGAAAATGCCGATTTTCGCGATAAGTTTGTCACTAATTTGCTTATAAATCCCATAAAAAATCAAATTTGCCAAAAACCATCCGTTAATGCTCAAAGAATGTAATAACAAAGATATCTGCTAAATTTTGTCGTAATCGCATCAATGCAGATTGAGAAATCATGTACACCATTTTGAGAAGTGTCGTTCTGAGAATATCGCGTTCAAAGATAAAAAAACATATTATTTCTACGTCATACGAGTGTGCGTTCGGCTCTGTAGCTCCGAAACTAAGCTACATTTGTATTTTAAACCTTTTGCAATTCATTCTAGAGATTTCAGATTATCATTTGAGCGAAAAAAAAGTTGTCAGAAAATCGAAAATTTTACAGTAGTCTCACCCCTTAACACGTTGAACGCAACAGTGAAAACGGCAATATCTAATCAGACACGATATAATTTACTATTTTTTATATAAATCGTAGAGAAAAAAAAGATTTGAGTACTCAGCCGTGTTCTTCTATACCTACATTATTGTTTCAGTACGCAGTTTGCTCAGAATTTTGTGACAACTAATAATTATTTAATTAAACTAAGTTTGAGGTGTCGGTCACCGGTGACCGCCACGGCGTTCAATGTGTTAAAAGCCTTGAGACGTTCTGTAGTTGTTTGATAATACTCCTCACTGCGAAAATTCATAAAAGTATGAAGCGGGTGATGACATAGGTCGCAAATCTCTATCAGAAAAAGCATTATTTTAAGGGAGTGCATGTATTGTTTATGGATTTCTTAGAGTATGTAAAAGCTGCATAGTTTGTACAGGGAATGTAATGTTTTGATCCTTATTTAAACTCCTAATTGGCGAAACCAGTGAATAAAAGAATACCAAATGACCCTTGGTCACCTGATGTCGGGTCCGAGGAAAAACCCTTGAGAGGTTTGTGTCCTCTACCGTACAATAAAACGGACGAAGCGCTCGTGTGAACAGTCACACTTACCTCAATATAATGCTGAAATGTGCGTCGACAAAAGCTAACATGCGAGGTAGCATAAAAAACGTCGGGAAAAACTGCCGTCCGTTCAAACGTGCGTTCACGTTGACGCACGTTGCTCGTGTGCGCACTTCAATATACAACAATAAACGTATAAAATAACGTCGCAACGGGCGTTAGAGAAATGCTTGTGTGGCCCCAGCCTCAGTCTGAAACCATCTCAACGGCTGGCCAGCCCAGGAAGCGATGTCAAGCTATATCGTAGCAAGTCCATTCGTAGTTCCATATATATATGTATATATATATATACCGGAGAGACTGCGCAGCATCCCCATCGGCAAGCACGAACAGCACACGCAAGCGGAACGTAGCGGGGACAGTAGGGGAAGCATTTCAGTTTTTAATCCGTGGGTGTGGAATACGAAGTGGGGATCTGCAGAGCAGAACATGGTAGGGAGAATTTCGAAAAAGGGGATAGGACCGTGCAAACCTCCGATCGTTCTCCTACACCCTCTCACCCTTTTCTCTTTTTCACCCCTCTTTCTCTCCTTCCCACCGCGTACATTCTTCCTCCCTACCACCCCTATCATCCCTACCATCGTCAGACATTCCGGCGGTCTGTCTCACACCCTCCTTGCTCCACGGCAGGCGGGGGTTGCTGCTGGCCTCCTAGTGACTTTCGTGGGGTCGAGTAACACGTGCGTGAGGAAACACCGATCCGTGCTGGTGCCTTCGACAATCCCCGAGTGTTCAAGATATACGCGAAAAATCAATCGAACCGTGCCGCTCTGCTATCCTCGCGGGTGAATCCTTATCTCGTTCGCTGGTGTTACAATACGGAATTGTTCAACGGTGATAAGGTCGGTTTCGCTCGCGATAAGTGTCCGTTCCAAGATCCGATAGCTCGTTATTCCGGTTACATCGAGTGTGTAAGAAAAAGAGCTTATCGTTTTCCGTGGAGAACTATGGATAGAGTATTTTGTATCTGTGTACGGTCACACGCATGCCACATGGAAGAATTTCTGCACGCTGGAAGATCAAAAAATTATCGATTTGGTTCCGTGGTCGATTATGGCGTCAGTGATTCGCTACTCTGATTACGTTGTAGCGGTTACATAGCGATTTCAAATCGCCGTTACGATGTGATTTTTCTTTGTTTGTAGACACAGTAAGTAAACGATCGGTGTTCCTAATTGTTATAAATATTCTTTATGAGATTCAGTTTTCAGTGATAGTTCGTCGGTTTGAATTAAGAATCTTCTCCAGTGAGTAGTTTATATTCTTAATCAACTTGATTGCATTCTCTATTCATGACGCTCATTTTTATAAGAAGGCTGGGCGGTTACAGGAAACGTCGCATAAACCTTTATCGTACGATAATCCCCTTGTATGGACAATGGGAAGAACTCTGACATTCTCTGTGTACGATCTCTTCCAAGCCAATTTGAGGACAATTCATTTATTTACGTGAAATGTCCGGAAATATAGCGTTCTTAGTTTGACGCGTTATAAAAAGAAATCGTTCGAGGAAGCAGAACCATGCTATATTTGGATTAGTTCAGCAAGCCTTTGTCATCGTAAATGGGACGTCCGATGGTGTGTATTCTTGTCGGAAGTTCTCAGTAGGAAAAATTTCTTCCTTGTTTGTGCAATTTCCATAACGATTACCTGGTTGAATCAGGGAACAGAAACATGTAGCTAATGAAGAAGGAGGAACAAGTGTGAAAAAAAGTTTTGACGAAATATTCTACGTGCTTTTAGCATTCATACTCAAGGAATGTTTTCTCTTTAAACAAATTTCACGGGGTTAGTGAATTAAGGACTCCCTTAATCTTTACGTTCCACACAATTAAAGTTCCTCTGAACGGTTTTATCTTTCTTTTTTTTATTTTAAAATTTTCGTTCTTCAATGAGATATATCTAACGATACACTTTCATGTAAAATGTTTCCTTTTCTCTTCTTTCTCTTTTTCTTCTTCTTAAAGCGTAACTTGACAAAGGAGTGGTTCCTGCATAAAGTCTCGTACTGCCCCTCTCGATCTCTCGTAATGACCAATTGAAATAATCGATACTCTGAATGACACTGCATCCATATTTGTATAAGAGCTTCGTGGAAAAGCAGGAAAGAGCTGGAAAGTGATGGGAAAGACAGCAATAATACAGTCATCATAGGCTAAGCAGTTGTGACAGCCAGATTGTACTGTCTCGCCGTGCTGTCTCTCCCTGTCTTACATATATGATGTGTACTTACGCATTGTTGTATGCATTCGTTAAACAGTGCTAAGAACATTGTCATTGAGTTACGAAGTATTTGTTTAGTGAATAATTGTGATCATTAAACGAGGAGATATTCTGGAATTCAGTTGACAGACTATGAAAAATATTTCGTATTTCTCTCGTAGGTTCCTAATATCTAATAATTACAAAAAACTGGAATATTACTTCCTTGACTTGTTAGTGTTTCCACTTTTTGAGTAATGTTAGCATCTTTTAGTGGTCACATTTTTTTAAATAGTATCGTGATATTTTTTTGTTACATAGAGAAAATACGTTTAGGGAACTTATGATATTCTTGCTACGTAGAATATGCACCATTGTTTATGAACCGAAAATTAGAAAATGTGTATCTGAGTGTGAAATGATTTAAAGCTTCGTTATAATTTTAGTACGGTGTTATGCGATTTTCATACTCTGAATGTTGCAGCTCTAATGCTAGTGACACTTAATATTAGATGCCTATTAAGGAAGCTTTCCCACTACTTCTGAAGTATTTTAGAGTTATTTTAACACGTTTTAATAAACATTTCTGGCTATTTTAAAGAAACTGACATCTTGGAACGTATTGTACATATTTAAGTAACACAAAACTGTCAGTAAATTTTGCATTTTAGATTAACATAGATTGACCTCTTCGTAATCTGAATTTTAAAAATGATATTAACACTTTCTAAAATGACCGTAAACCTACGTAGACAGTTTTCGTGCAATTTTTAATAAAAAAGGTTTTACGGTGAGCTTATTGCATTCTCTTCATGTTCATTTGATTTACATCCTTTCAACTTTTTATTGGATGTAAGTAAGATCGTAATAACCTAACTGTATTAACACGCTGTTACATTCTTTTATTACTATTCGGCATGATTTAATATATTAAACTGAATTTCTAACTCCAGTGTACTATCGATACGATAATTATCGATGAGAACTTAACATCAGGGAAAATGTTTGAGAACAAATTTCAGGACGAAGAATTTTCAAAATATTTATTACGTGTAAAGGATTCAGGAGATTTTTAAGTACATCTGCAGGGTATTAAAAATATTACACAATGCAATATCATATCTATTGGAAAGGTTGAATTTATTCATTCCATTCATTATTCATCGCACACTAGGCATGATTCGTTAGGCGTTAAAATTAATCAATGCAAGCATCAATTATCGAAAACCGATTTCAGTGTTTGGAACGAGAGTTCCTCTTTAGTACATGTTAAGAATTTAATGCTTCCTTAAGGAAACTTTCCTACTATTTTTATAAAGTTTTAGAAATTTCGTGGTACGAAATACAATGTTTATAGAAATCGTTTAATTCATCCTAAGTACCTTTTCTTTTTACTGCACATCAGAGATGATTCAACATGTATCGAGAGTACCTAAACGATCAAGGAGCTGGCCGAAATTGATATCCCAAATTGTAATGCTATCGTCACGTGTGCAATGCAACTAGCAACCACGGAAACTCGAATTCAGGCAATGAAGAAAATGTAGATTGAAACGACGAGAAGGAGAATCCACGTAGGTGGGACATTCGCTCGACACTGTAGCTCACGCGCGCAGTTTATGATAATATTTAATCCACTTATAGCGAAGGGTGAATATAGAACGGACAGTCCGAACATCGTGGTGGTTAGTCGATGTCCCGATGCACGGTGTCGTTGGTATCTGTAATCCAGTTACGTTCGAACTACGGACGCTACGCACTGCTCTACTAACGTTTTAACCGAGTTTTGTTCTCCGGTTGGTCTCAGGCACGTTTACGCCTCGATCTAATCGGCGCGCAGCTGAATTAGAACATGGAGATCGTTCGCTGGTGCACCGTACGATTCGACGCACTCTGCACGATCAGGGTACCGATTTCGACGTAGCATGACTAATTTCTGGGTTAACAGGATCACATGGTCGGCCAGTGACGTTTGCTGCATTTTGGGCAATGCTTTGATCTTCCATCGAACCGACGGTGTTCATTGTTGGCCAGGCAATTATCCGTGAATAAACTCGTCTCGTACATGCGCCGTTTAACTTGCTAATCCATCGGCATTTCGTTAGCTACATGGGACAGCTAAGCAAATAACATTGTCGCAGATCGAAGCATCGATTGGAAATTGAAGTTCAATAGGTTGAATTCTGTCAATTTAGATCGCGGGTTACTTTATCGTGGTCGCAGTCCGAAAATCGATAGTCTTGGAGTGCAGGGAGGCCTCGATAATGCGGGCACTGTGAATGTAATTAAAAAGTCTTTGCATCGAGCACGTTCTCCTCTACGTTCGTTGATATATATTACATTTTCCATATTTACGCTCCTTTTGATGGTTTGATTCGTTGTGTTTCTAGATGGCGGCCGTTCTTTGTTAATTCTGTGTGTCGAAACGATACAAAATAGCCACATTCAGTTTCAATCGGTACGTTGCTGCTCCTTGTTACTCTAACCAGCGTCAAGGGTATCGTTACTATTCGTGTTGTTCGAATCGCCATCTTTGAAAGTGTTCGAACAACTGCTCTACGTTTTCACAAACGTAACTGGAAATGTTGCTAAAAATTTGAGGATTATTAAGAAACTCGACGGTATCGTGTGTACTTTTCTGAAGAATTAGCCTCCGGAGCTGCACGAACATTATAACAAAGGAATGATCATGCTCTTTGTGATTGAATTTGACAGCGATAAGAACTTAGAAGGATACACTGCGGAGATCGTTGAGGAGACCTCTGGCCCCGACTCAAGAAACCGACTTTAACTATCCAATGATTCTACAAGGACTTATTGAACATTATGCTCGAACTTTTTCGTACTTTCGCGATGCAGTGGCTACTATAGAATCAATCATCAGGAGCAAGAGAGGGAAGAAGACCAGCAAAGTACTGGGAGAATATCCACACGGAGAGGCAAGGAAGAAAAATAAATATCCTTGGCACAGTCGCCAGGTTACAAAGAACCGATTTTTCCCGTGCGTTTGATTTTTAATGAACAATGACTTGTGGCCATATGCGCTTAATATCAGCCGTCACAGCTAAGGAGGAACAGGAAGCAGGCATTCGCAAAGCATAAATTCGATCGATACAAATAAACGTTGTTCTTATAACGTCCCTTCATTAACCGACTAATGGAATTTTAATTTTGATAAGAGATAGGAGGAGAGCTTAATTCCTTCTCGAAGATGGTGATATTCCATGTAATTAGATATCAAGAAATTTATTAGATTCGACAATTACTGAAGGGGTGCCATATCTGCCTGCAATATACGTTACACTGTTACTGCTGTAAATAATCATTGGAAAAATGTAGAACACATATTATTGTTTGTTATTGAGTTTTTTAGTGGAACGTGTATTTATTCCTTATGGAACAATCTGTTTCTGAGTCCAGAGGAACGAAAAGGAGGATTACTTTTCCGATCGCTACATACGAGTTCGTCGAAGGAAATTTGTCTAGACCGGCGACACGGTTTCTAAAAGAATTTTCTCTGACGATCGAATCTGTTCGGATTTAAAATCTGTGCAAACTATTCCGTAAAAGATGATAGGCATATTGAGAGGTATCAAAACACGAAAAGGAACACAATGCAAAGGAATAAAGTGAGGCGACGGATCATATATTCTGATATTTCGCATTCTCGTGGGAAATTACCGCCAGTAAAGGAGTAGCGGAGAACCAACTTACCATTTTACATTTCACATCACTTTCTGCCAAGAAAATTCACAGTAATTGATCATTGTCGGGCGATTAAACGTTTCGTTCCCCTTCTCCTACATTTCAAACACGAGACGGTTCTGTGATTTCTGGTCCAGTAATGGGTTTTGAAACGAGGCAACAAGTTTGGTACATTGCTCAAGAACTACTTACCGTCAGCCATGGTGAACGAAAGAAAATTATACACGAATAAATTGCTGACCAGCGGATACACGTAAGAACAATTCGGAGAAGAGGAACACTTTGCGGAATTAAAAGTAAATATCCAAGAAGGAGGACCGGAGATTGATTGGAATCGAAGGTTGTTCGGTGCAAGAAGAAATAATTCGGAGGAGACGACTTGCAGCAGCTCTGCCCCTCCTTCCATTTCATCTCACGGAATTTTTTTTCGTAACGATTCTGCCGCGTGGCGTTGTTTTTGAAGACCTGTGGTTGTCACGAAGAAACGAGGATGTGCGCCGGTTGGAGCATCAGGAGGATCAGACCCTTTATTGGGAACACGAAGAAATGAAGTTATCAGTGTCGGCTTACAGAGCTCAGGCCAGTGCTCACAAAAAGATCCTCTCGAACTATCAGCATCAGCTAAGTTACGGATCTACCAATCAGGCATCCTCGGCCCGGACCACCTCTGATCCCGCAACGTTCCTTACTGGCCTCAAGGTGAGCAGTAACCACATGTTTTTCACGTACACTTTAATTTGTATCCATGTTTACGTTTTACATTTGATCCGGTTGCATCAAAAGCCAATGAATCGACCATGAATTCATGAAGAAATATTTCGCGTACTTATTCTTTTCGACTAACAGTAAGGTAGGCTTTGATCTTTCTTTTAAATACTCTACATACATCCGAACCCGAAAGATGTTTTTCTATGCAGTCGAGCAAGGTAATTTATTAAATTATACAGGCTACAATAAACTGTTCAGGATTTTTGTGAATTATAATATTCGAAAAACTGAGTTAAAAATCTTTAAAACACACAATTTTGGAGTAATAACTACTTTGCTTATTTGTATTCATTAGATGCAACGTGCAAACACAGAATTATGTACGTGGACATGACAAACTGCATTGTATAAAATTTAACTTCTGCGCTGTTGTAGTATATAGTTTAATTTATGTAATTATTTACATATTCATACGTGACCTTTTGCCCTAATTTCTCCTATTTTTCATTCGGCATATTCTGAACTTTTTCTTATTGGAAAGTGTTAATGATTTAAAATACGCGAATAATATAATTTTGGTACTGTTGTATTTTCTTAGGAATACTCTAGTAAAGATTCAGTCTGATGGATATTTAAAAAATGATCCATTATATTCTTAATCACAGGGCTAAGTACCCTACTATACTCCTATTTTAACACTCGGCTGTTAGCCGAAGATAAAGCTCTGCAGTGAAAATCTTTATTGTACATACAAATAAATATACCAAGTACATGATACATTTAAAGTCTTTGAAATGGCCAAAATCTACTAAAATATGTATGCATTTTCATGTTTCGTGTATTTTTATATTTTACTTACTAAAAATATCCTTCAACATTTACGTTTGACTCGCAAATGACGTCCTGATGCGTCTCCCTACAGCAAAGTGTTAACATCAACCAGATGTGTTCTAAAGGTTTCTCCTGCTATTGTTGTACACTCTTCTCATGGTTGTAAGGAGAGAAAAATCAGACCGGAGGACCATGAATCGAAACCGGGACTCTCTGCTTACAAGCGAATACTGTATCCACTGAACCATCGGCTGTACGGATTTCTGCTCCTTTAAACCGTGACACTAACAATATGTCGCTCGTCTTTCCGATCCTATATGTTCGTATCATAGGGCAACACGCCATTAAAAAATTCCTCAGCTTTTTCAAACCATTCACACGAACGTTCTGTTAGCAGTTGTAATTCGTATAGGTTTTCTGTCATTGTTGCTAGAGAGAGATTTTCAACTTCCTGATTGTATTAAACACAATATTAATATAATACGAGAAACTTTGAATACTATGAACAAGAGAACACTTGCTCTATTAGAAGAAGCAATCGGGTGTAATTATGAAAGAATGATTTTTTCAACCTACATTGGTGAAACATTTTCTCACATGGTAAATACTACGTCCAGCATCCATCCTGACCTCTTTTCGTCACACTGTAAGGATGTTTCACAACAGGTGGTAAATACAATATTTTAGAGGTCATTCTACAAGCCAAAATAAGTCGAAAATCAAGAAAGACGAAATTGCGGTGGAGGCTTCATGTTTTAGTAATCGATGTTCAAAAATTGGGATCTCTGGAACGCCTGTAGCACGGCAACTTGACCTACATATTGCAGGTCAGACAGGGTATGTTTAGTGGAGGTCAACGTACGACGAATTCACCGTGTAGAACGCATACTTCCCGACGTAACGGAAACGATGATCCACGATACCTACCATGTGATACGACAGTACGTTTTCGCGACAATTTATGAAAAAGCATACTCGTCACGTTGTACAACATTAAACCCGCCTACTTGTAAAAATCCACAAGAACGTATGAATACCTGTTCGACAGGATTCTCAAGTAAAGAGGCCGAGTGTTACTTCAAATACACGATTTTATCCTAAAAAACCATGCGAATTACTCGCACTGCGATTGTCTTCTCCGCAAGTGTCCATTTAATCACACACACGCGCAGTGCGGATACTTTATCCACACAGTACACACCGCATACGGAAAAGTACTAACAACGAGGAAAAGAAACAAATCTGGAAAACTAAAACTAAAACTTCAACTAAATTGAAAAAGGCAAACTACTTTCTGCGCCAGAAATATTTCTCGCCAATTAGAGTCTGTGTTCCCGTTGGCGGCTGCCACCAAACTGATGAAACGTTGGTGGAGAAAACCTACGTGAAAAATTGTCGAAAGTAATACATTCTTCACCACCTACGCCTTCGTCATCTCTGTTTAGCCCCTCACATCAGCAAACACGTATTTCAAAGTTACTCGTCGGCAGATAGCATGACACAATTTTAGTTTCGGTAGGCTTATGGCTGGATCAGGACCAGGAAGGGGTATTGACATAAGCCATGCACGATAATGATAAAAATTATTCACGCCAATATTTGTCTTCCTAAATTAAACAAGTACTTCGCTTGTTTATTGTTAAAAATAAGTGAGACATTAAGGGGAACAATATAAATGAAACTTCTACATGTATAAAGTTGCACCCCGAATAACAATAAAACACGGTTTTATTTCCCCTTTGGTTATACATTATTAAAGAAATCTGCAGACTGGTCGCAATATGCTTGAACCAGGATCTTCATTCCTGATTTCGCGTTATATCGAAACTTTTTAACGTGTTCGCTTGTTCCACGGTCTCCATAGGGCGTTAAGGGCGTTGAAGCCTCTGTTTTTCGCTGAAATGCCGCTAAAAAAAATGAAACAGAAATGGTCGATGAATTCGACGGAATAAAGTTCAAGACTCTTGAACACATTCACGCCGCTGGCACGTACACGTGATTTTGTTCATTCGAATAACACCTGTGTAAAACAAATAAATATTTCAAATTGTATAATAAATATTTTAGGTACCATACAAGTAGAAATTGTGAAATATTCAATATAAATACAGTATTATAAAATGTTTCGTTACTTTCAAATTTCTGCAAATATCTCTAAAAGTAATCAGTGTTCGCCAGAATATTAGCGGTCGTCAAAGTGTTAACTTCGTGGGTTCTGGCTTAATATTTTCCATTTTACGTATTACGTACTTGTTTCATGTGTGCCATTCGTTGTGTATTGGTTTTCTTCTAAATGCATGCGCCTCGAATAAACAAGCCAACGCTGGAAATAAGGACATCGCGTGGCCCATTTACCGATTCCCAATTACTTCTAATTGCCTTCGAACATTCTCGTATTAAGAGTTCCCTGAGGAAGAGTTTCGCCAGAGACCAGTCGAGCGTCGCGTGACGTACACAATGCTACTTCAATTAGTATATTCTCTCTGTCCTCGTCGATCGTTGGCCAGTGTAACTTCGATCAACCTGTACATACTTTCTGTTCACCCCTCTTTCGATGTTCATGGCCGACGAGAACGTTGATACCTCGATCGCGCATTATATCGAGGAACTATCTATTACATTTTGATTTCATGGAATAATGCGACCCATTTAAGAATTACTATGGCTCCTATCAGTTATCGTTGCTAACAACTAATCGAAATTAGAACTAGGTACTCAGTTTTGTACGACATTGGTTATTATTTGAACACATCCTCTTTCAAATATAGTTTGGAAAAATCAATTCCTATTATCATATTGGCTGACCTCTGTCATAGTTGTACACTATTTATTGTACTGGTTTGTTTCTTCTTAGATCCTCAAGTCGTACTAACTTCCAGTAACGTTCTTTAGGTAAAATATATTTCACATTTTCATAGTACATTTAAGTTGAATAAGTTATTGCTATAGAAAAAATATGAGCTTTTAAACATTTTTAATTTCTAATCCAAATTTTAAAATGCTAATCCATTTGGTGTTAAATTGATAATTGTAGGTTAATTTATACATATTTTTATTAGACAATGCGTCCTAGGGAGTTTGTTTCTTTCTTTCTCAAACCTTGGGAATATCGTCTGGTGTTGATGCGTATTGCGGTTTATTTACTATTTATTGTTCACAATGGCCATCTGTTTCCACTAATTTATAAATAAAAAGATTTGCTTGTAAAGGAAGGTATGAACACATTTTTATTCCAACAATGAAATTTATTTACATGTAAAATAATTTATTTGGTATCAGTGGTGCACAGGTGCTCTTCGAGGTAAACTGTCGATATTACTGCAGTTACTCCATCTGCCAAATTAAAGTGTGAATATTTTAACAGTTTATTTAAAATTCTCAGAAGTTATTGACGGAAATGTGTTCCATGCGACTGCTTGCTTTGACCACACTTTATATACAGGGTGGCCCAATAACTTGGATCACCTTAATTATCTCCGTTATTCATAGTTGATATACAAAATGTTTATTTACAAAAGTTGTACGGTGTCTAGGGGGTCATAACATGGCAGTAATAATTTTTTTGTAGATTTTGTAGATCCTTCGGAGATTTCGAGGTTTAACACTTTGAGTGCCGCCTCACCCATATCTGGGTGACAGATAGATTAAATCATTCTTTATTTGATCATGCAAAATATTAAAAATATACCTAATCAACTCTAACAGAAGCAGTAAAAAAAACGATGAATGTTACTGATATTATTGATTAAAGAAAGATAGGATTTATGGTTACATTCATTTTGTATAAAAATTGAGGAAGTTTGCCATTTTCAGTTAATGGAGCGTAGCAGTCAAAGTGTTAAATTGCCTGTTATACCTTTGGTCCCTATGAGAATAGCGCATGTTTAGACGGTTTTAGCGACCTATAATACAAGGTTATTCGATGTTAACTAAAAGAGCAAAACGACGCTCTTACGTCATAAGAGACGCTCGAAGCGGTGTCCGTTTGCAGTGTCGCACAGGGGAGCAAAATTCCAAGAAATATAGATGTTACGTTCGCGATTTAGATGTTGCTGGATGTCTGGGTGAGAGTTCGAATTGAATGACTGCACAACCGAACGTGTCACGAACCGTATTTTTGTCCCCTTTTTGGGTCAAACCACTCATAGAATTTAACCGGGATCGGGATTCAGGTAGCGCAAGGGAAACTGGTGACAAGGCGCGAATAAAGAACGAGTTTGAAAATACTGGACATTTACTCTGATGAGAGTCTTTACAAGATGCGATATCTGTTAGAGGGCCGAAATATTTTTGAGTGTGTTGCTGGAAACTCTTAACATTAACTTGTTTGCTGATTTGTGTATCGTGAGGTGTTGGAGAGAGAGATATAGTAGATATTTGCCTACCAGATACTGTCCTGGGATTCCTGGAAACAATTTTTACGGACGAGTGTTTCGCAAATGTGATTTTGCGGGCCTTCGTCCATAAGGTGACCGGCTGTCCTGGAATCCTAAAGTACAGTGCTATGTATTACCGCGGGTAGGTTGTTAAAAACATTCGTTCCGTTGGTTAATTATACTTAAAAATGCTAATGGCCCCGAGGCGATGTTCGTCGTGGATGCGACAGGGAAAAAAGTCAAAATTTAAGTTATGGTATTATGTTTTTTATACATTTTTTGTAAAATAATGATATGAGCTGTTATGGAAAAGTAAAAATATCATGTCAGCTACGCCTGATTTGTGTGTAAACACATGTTAACGTTCGTATGTTTTTTTCGTACAAAATTTTAAATCGAGTTTCTTAAGTTTTGGTAATTATAAAAGAAGAAAGTTTTTAGAATCCAAAATGAATATCAACTCTGTTAAATGATACCAAATAATAAATTGAATGTAGTTTATTTCCAAAGAAAAAACATTAAAAAAATATCACCAATATTATCGACATTTTAGTTACCTGCTGGAGACCTCGGGGCAGTTTTTGTTTGTTTTATAATCACCAAATATTTGTCTCTACAGCTGCAAAAAAGAATTTACCAATATTTGCCTATCGTGGAGTAATTCGTTTTTTTGTATGTCGCGTCGTGGTAGGTTAGGGCGCAGATCGTATTATAAACCAGTGACCTACAGGCGGATGCCGATAAAACATCTGACAGCATGCAAAATTTCCATTATTTCAAAAAATTTGTCTGTTAGGACAGGACGGAGTCGGATTGAAATTTACGATACCGTCGTGGAAGGCGTTTTTTGAGGGACTTCGATCATTTGTGCAGTTTCAAAAGGGGACCATTTAGGACATTGGCTAGATGTGTGGAAGGATCCCATGGTATCCTATGCCAACTATTATTTAAGAAGCGATCTGAAATAGCCTTCTTTCAGAGTCTGTAAAATAGTTACGATTATGGTAATCGTTTAGCTGGGTGATCGGATATTCAATAAAGCCAATCGAATCGATAGCGCCGATTCACACAGTCCTAACACTATAAACAGGAAAACAAGCGGAAAAGGTAAGCAGGAGAGATTTGCATTAGAGTTGACAAGGAATGACTAAGCATTCAGTGGTCTGAAGAGTTCTTTGACATGCTCAAAATGATTCGTCTAAGGCAAAAAGATTCGAACTGTAGGAAAACAAGAGGGAGAACCGTCTTGGAAGCAGAATCGCGAAGTCGCTCCAGCGACCATACGACGGTGCACATGGCAACTCCCAGGGAAGATCAATATCTCCACCAATCGTATTTCTCTTCACCGCGGCACAGTGCTTGTTCTTGCTGCTACGTCTATGAACGTTCTTTTCCTTTGTGCTTTGCTTTCTAGCTTACATTCTTCTTAAGACTTTAACAATCGAACGTGCTCCGCCTAATCACTCTCTGAACGCCGAACTGGAATCATGATCTCTATGGAACTCCATGTTTCGATATAAAATTTTGTAGGATGTTAGAGAAATATAAGGTCACATTTCAAGGATACACAGGTTTACGAAAGTATTCTAATGGCTTCTATCTAATTCTTTAGTAATTAAAAAATAAATTTGCAGTACCAATTTCAAAGTATCTCTACTAACCCTGAAACGTACAAGTGTTTGAATTGTCCATATTATGATCAAATAATATACGAAGGTGCAAAAAGTATTTGCAAAGAATAATTTATTACGAGGTGCTTATGTTTAACCAGACAATAAATTCAACCAAATATTGTTGACAATCGGACAAATTGAAAGATGCACTGGCAGAAAAATGGCCGATGCTTTTCAATGGGAATGCCGTTATTCTTCGACATGACAACGCTCGACCACACGTAACAAAAGAAGTTCAAAAAAAGGTGGAACAATTTAGATAGGAAACACCACTGCACCCTCCGTACTCACTGGACATTGTCCCATCAGATTACCACTTGTCTCAGTCCTTGTAACATTCGTTGGCCGGAAAAAAATTATAGAAACGGACGTCCTCAAAGAGCACATACAGTAGTTCTATAATAATAAACTACTAAATTATCAGAAAAGTGAGAATAAGTGCTACAGAGAAAAAACGACTACATTTCTTCTTAAAACAAATGAATTCATTAAAAATATTGGATTTTATTTTACCTTTAAAGATGGCCCGAACTTTCTAGACGACCTAATATATTGATTGTAACATGCTAAACCGACATGTTTAATTGCCCATACTGTAATTATTTACACCTCAAAAAAAATTGTAATAACAATTGGAATCCTACATGTGACAGGAATTCTTATTAGACTCCATCCTAAAGAATAGATATGTATAGCTCGAAGTGGAACAGTTTCAGGACCCATATTTATACAACCTTTCTTCATCCTTAGGGTGAGTAGAATGTATTTCCAAGGTGCGTTCACCAATTCCTGAATACCCCATATTTGTGGTTTTAGTGGTATATGAACAGGAAGTATACGTTTCGGTGTCTCGTAAGCATATCTAGATGATAGCATTGAATACTGCCGTGGTTTCGGCAATGCTAATGTTTGTGAATATTGTTTATTGTCCTGAATATTCTTCAAACTGACCAGGTACCATCTTGAACCTCGCGTATGTACGTTCCTTAAAAACACTTTGAAACTAATACTGTAATTACAATTAGCCGTCACCAGTCGGCGTACATAGTATTCCTCAAAGCAAAAAAAGCTTAATAAACATAGATTCGAACGTAATTGTTTTGTATCTATACCATTCTTAATGCGGTCACGAATTTTATCATTCAAAGTAGTAGTTATAGTCAGCGGAAAAGATACAGTGGCGTCGTAAACTTTACGTGTTGTCAAACAAACATTTGCTTTGTGCCTTAGAACTGTGGCCACAAAGGGCACCTTAGGAGGTCAAAACCGAACCCTTACGAAAGGTGCTTAAGATCAAGAAATCCAAACCCTAAAGTATGAAGCCTCCTCCAGATGTTCCGACACATACACACACGCACAGGTACAACCAGTGAAAGAGGGCGAGGGAGGAGGATAGGAGTAAGTGTTGAGGTGCGGTGATAAGGGATTGAGGTGGTGAGGGGTGAGGGATGAGAGGGTGAAGGCGATGTGATGAGATGGTAAGAGGTGAAGGGTGAGCAGAAAGACAATGTCTCCCTTTTTAATCTTGCTAGAATAAAGATAGGGAACTTCTTGTTACAATATTACCGTTGCATCGTACGTAATCTTTTTGATACTGGTATCATGCAGGCTTTCATCGGTGGATTTTCGTGAGTGTTGATTCTGTTCCAGTGTCTTCTATTAATGGTTTTGAGTATTTGTTCGACGGATGGGACGTCTAGGGTATTTTCTATGTGATCGTTCCTCACGTACTATGGTGCATCAAGTATCATTCTTGGTAATTTCGATTGTGCTGTTTTGACTTTCTTTTGATTACTTTTGGTGGCTGTACTCCAGAGGGCTGTCCCATAGGTCCATATTGGTTTGATCATTGTTGTACATACCGGTCTTTCATTTTTTATCTTTAGTTCGCATTTACTTTTTAATTAACCGGTATGGCAATTTTGTGGCTATTGCTATCTTCTTTTTTGTGTGACTTATGTGAGAGCCGCGTGTCAATTATTTGTCTAATACGATTCGTAGGTACTTCGTTTCTGTTGCCTGAGGTATGATTGTTTCCATAAATTAAAAATTGTTTGGTTTATGTATGCCGATCTTTGTTCTTGTCGATTTAATGTACAGCACGTGTTTGTGCTTTTTTGTGGATCGATCGTTATTTTCTTTTGTACCAACCATGAATGTAGTAGTTCTAGCTTATTTGTTAATTTTCGTGCAGATTTAGAATTGTTACCGATGACATAAATTGCGGTACCGTCTGTCAATGTTAAATTTGAGCTTCTTAGGTCTTCAGAATGATCTGATGTATACATAGAGAAAAGTATCGGTCCCAGTACTCTCCCCTGCGGTACTCCTGCTTCATATTCTCCTATATTTGACGATTTCCTACATTAATAAAAATATTCATAACATTCGAACGTTCATAATGTTTCATTTTCTTCTATCGCGAAAGATATCAAAGATATTCAGCTGACCCGTTTTAAATTAATTCCAAGAAATCCGATAACTGTCGATCAATTCCAAACTAGTTGCAAGAACAATACATAAAAATATGAACCTTAAAAGTAGCGAACAAATGAATTAATACGTTCCTTGCCACAGTAGAAAACCCCGTAACTGGCCAGACACGCGAAAATAGATATTTATTAATACATATGGTTGATTGTACAAATATTTATCTATTTGATATTACATTTTCTATTTCTACTATGATTTTAACATGAATGTTACTCAAAATTCCATAAGGGTTGGTAGTTATGCGATCAAATTTTAATTGATGCGTGTATTGAAAACGGTACACGTGGCAGGGAACGTGTTGACAGTCGCAATCGTTTCATATATTTTTCCCCGTAACTGATCTTGTATAACGTGAAATGACCTTGTGTGGCAGGTCCTTAATTTTGCCTTAATACGCTGTATTATAATATAGAAAAAATACATCATTATATTAAGAAAGTGCTAGTAGTCTTGAAACGTCCTTGACTTTGAGGCTTATAGAGAAAATAATGACACTCCAGAATTTCCTCCAAGAAACCCAACAACGTTTATCTCTTCTCTTTCTATCATGAAAAATGAGACAATTATCGAAGTGGCCTGTTTTAAGTATTTCACACTCTATACAAAATAACCAAATAAACTATTTCAAAACCACTTTGTTTTTCTGCAATAAAAAAAAACGAGGAAACTTTGCCTTACATATAATATTTATGTAGAACAAGAAAGTTTAAACTCTTCAGCTGAATTTACTGCTTTAGCAAACTTTGTGTATTTCATTCTTAACACCACGTTAATTCTTACTACAACGTTCCACGAGCCTAACAGGTTACACAGGTTTCAAATCTTTATAGGTAAATATGTTATAGTGAAGCTTAAGATCATCGTTATTTATGTACAAGTAGTAACGGTTAATTAGACGTACTAGCGTTAAATTGGAACTGTCATGCTTTACTGAACATTAATTTATTACCTAATAAACTGATTGTTACACGGTTTACTTATCAGTACGATGGTCAGGTTCGTAATAATGTCTACGATGTACAAAGGTTATGTTTACTAGAGGCATAACTTACGTTTGTAGTCCATCTGTTCCTCTATATAAGCAGCGGTACTGGCGTTTCAATTCAGTACTATAGTAGCCTGCTTCAACATTTTGTACTGACCGGCTTTGTGTTGCAATAGATCTTTTGTTTGAGAAGATGGAATGTATAAGGTGTATACGCAGTTGAGTATAATTATTTTCCATTCTTGCTTCTTCATTGGATACATGTCGGGACTTGTACTGATAAAATGAATAAACAAATATATAAACATTGTAATTATCACGGTTAACCCGTTTCTTGCTAACGTTCTATTTCAACGTAAATTCACTACACGGAAAGTGCCAGAGTTGAGTAATATTCAAAAAATGATAAAACAAATAACAAGAATAGAAATGTAGCGAAAAAGATATTGATGTATAGTACAATATATTCTCTAATAAGGCTGTGAGAGTAATTTCTATCGATAAAGAAATAAAATAAAATTAAATTAAATTAAATAAATTAAATTAATTAAATTAATCGGTACCGATATTTTCGTAGAAGTATCAAATAGGTATCGATACTTTCGTAGAAGTATCGAAGCGGTATCGATTCTTTCTGATACCTACGTGTTTGATAGTACTCGATACCAGATCGAAATTCGTAGACTAGTATCGATAGTCAACACGTCGTGAGGTATTTGGAATTTTCCCATTAGCATGCTCTTTGTTTCAGAGGATGCTCATACATGTTACCGTCACATAATAAACATTCTATACATTCTTTTATTAATGTTTTTACGAGGGCGCAATGTGGTCTCTCCTATATTTAAACAAAATGGCTTGATACGTTCCTTAAAATCATCTGTGAAAATAAGGGAGCGTACATTCTGTCTTTCACATGCTTCCATAAAAAAGATGCAAGGAAGTTGAAATCTGTCCATGGAGATGGCTAGGTTGTTGAATTTTTAAACTTATTCACAGTTGGAAAGGAGCATGCGTTCGCGGAGAGTAAGTTGTATAAATTCTAGGAAATATCAGTACCTTTTTCGATTTGAAATGTTCTTTATAACTAGGGGCTTAAGAGAAAACAATCAAAAATACTATGCTACGCGTTAGCACTAATTGTAATTGGACAGGGTGTAAAGAAATGTGTTGTGGCTGTCACAGATGGTACTGCGTTCTCTGATCGCCGAAAATTTGTTAAAAAAACTTTCCGCAACTTTGATCGTGACCCTGAAATTCATGATCGAATTTTTTTAATCGTATCATATTCTACTCATAAAGGAGACCAAAAATCTTAAAGGAATAGCATGCCCCAAAGCAACAGTTTCCTCAGAAATCGATGTTGAAGTTTTTTCGCCAATGAGTTTTGTTTAGAATAGCTCCACTATTGGAGCCTTGTTAATAACAGAAATTGAAAATTATTTACTTTAATCGCTGACATGAAATTAATTCATAGAGTTACAGACTATATCTCCGTTTGTTAAATTCGGTTTATCCCAGAAAAGTGTGCGTACACAAACAAATTTTAACACTGAACAACATTCAGATGTAAATTGATGAATTTCAGGGACCAACTACGAAATGCGGTTCTTCAAATGTTTCGACTCTGTAAGTATTTGTTTTGTGACCCACGAAAACTCACAGCACTGTAATTGATGTTCTGTACATGCACAAAATTAATCACGTCATTGTGTGAATCTTTGAAAATCATGTAAAAGTGAATTCGCTTGTTCGTTACACCAGACAAAAATTGCTTTTTCTTTATATGAATTCGTGAGAAGCAACTAATGGATTTTTTAAGTATACTGCACTGTTATTGAATAAATATATTTTTAATGTTATAACGTATTATTATATTAGCACACTTGTATAATTGCCAACGTTTTGAGTCCTTAAACCATAAAAATATACATATTTGAAAGGAAACATACACACAATAGGGGTAGAATAAAGTTTTATGCAAGAGAGAAATAAAATGGGGTGGACCAAAGCGGTAATCGAACCCGGGACGTTCCATTCGCTATACTACCGATCTCCTCTTCCTAAACGCAGGACACTAATTGTAAGACTGAGGCCACACGAGCGTCCGTGTAACGTCCGTTGCGAATATTATACAGTAAAACGTTGATAATCCGAACTAATAGGGAGACGACCCCGTTTTGATAAGCGGTTTTTCGGATAATCGGACTAGGAGAACCAGATTTGCGAATATGTCATAAAACGACTGGAAATAACACAATTTTCAAGTATAGATGTATATTGCGAGAAATATAGAAAGTAAATTAATCGTTTTTACATATAGCCAAATGACGAATTGCTTCTAAAATAAATATTTCTACTGCATCTATTTCTATTTGCTTTTTTGCCTATCATAATGCAACGTCCAATGCATTTACAGCTTCACGGTGTAGTGGAATAGTACATGATCCCGGCATATCTTTATCTTTGTCATCATTTTTTTCAGCAAGAATGGATAAAACAATATCAACATTCATAACTATGTATCCTGGATTATTCTGGTCTACTTTCAACTATTCCTGAACACCATCGTAATTACAGTTTTCAAATCCAGGTATATTGGGTAACAGATTTTCCAATTCATTACGACGGGTTTCAAATGAAATGTACATGCACTGAACACAGACAAGACACTAAATTCGGTTATTTGAAGCAAAAAGGATACGTGTTCTAAAATGTACACATTCTTACATAGTTTAGATACGCGACTCACTCTGTGTTCCGATAATCGGTCCTTCGGATATCCGATATTCGGGTAATCGACGTTCTGCTGTATTGTTGCATATTGGGGTGCACACATGAGCAACTTCCGTTGCAGTGAACGCATGTTTGGACAGAAGTTAGTTTTCTACCGACATTTTTATGCTACAACGCATATTTCAGCATTGTATTGAGACAAGTGTAGCTGTTCACACGAGCGCTTTGTCGACATAAGTATAGATAAAGGACACAACCCACTCAAGGGTTTTTCCTTGGGCACGACATCTGCTGACCAAGGGTTATTCGGCATTCTTTTACCCCTTGCTTCCGCCAGTTAGGAGTTTAAATACAGATCGAAAAATTACATCCCGTTTACAAACTATGCAGCTTTTGCAAACTCTAAGAAGTCCACAGAAAATACGTGCACCTCCTTAAAATAATGCTTTTTCTGATAGAGATTCGCCACCTATGTCATCGTCCAGTTGATACTTTTATGAATTTTCGCAGCAAGAAGTAACGTTAAATAACTGCAGAACGTTCCAAAGCTTTTAATATCGAACTTTGTAATGGTCTAAAGATTTTTACTATTATTTACGGTTATTTACACTATTTGACTAGTATTATCACCCTTGTTTCTAACTTATGGCCATACATATCTTATAAGTTAGATAAGCAAATGCTACGATCTCATTCGCATCCATGCTGTCTCCAATTACTTTTGATAAACTAACGCATAAAAACCGACGCTTACGTGTTCACTACAAAAACGTCTGTTCGAATGCGTACATCCCTTACAACGGACGTTACCAAGATGCTCGTGTGCCCCAGCGTGACATACATATACAGGGTATTTCGTATGATATGCTTATATAAAATATTTTTATCGCGTTCATTAATACAGAAAATTGGCCTAGGAAGTGTCGGTGTTAAGAAAACACACATTCTTGTTTATATTTATGATGAGAAAAATATTATTTGAAACTCAGCCACACTTTTCAACTATAAAATTACCAACGTTTTCTTAAGTAGCGTCATGTATTTTTATTATCCTAGTCTTGTGTCGCACAAAACGAGATATTACATTTAATAAACAAAATTACATCTACACAAAAGATGCATATGCATAAATAAAAACAGGGTATGAAAAGTACAAAAAACAGGAATACTGTTCACTGAACACAAAGAAAGTCATAGAGGGCGTCTTAAGTGGTTCGTGAGTGACAGCCTAAAGAGGAAGTACGCTTTCAATTGCAAGAAGCTTTTCATTTATAGTCGGCCAAAGTATCAATTTCTTCATTATTGCATTCGAGCGCAATATTGCACAGGCAGAAACAGGACGCATAAAGGAATCAAATGAATAAGAGAGTGAATACTATAATCGCTAATTAATTCTGCAGCGGCAGGAGATGAAACCCAGCTTATCGCTGCTCGTCAAGACCTGACTAAGCTGATATCCATTTAATTAGACTCTGGCAATAATTAGTTCAGGGGCGGTAGAATAACATTATCTTTCAGCCGCTCTCCCGCTACTCCAAAACTACGAGAATATGCAAACACACACACACTGTACGCTCGTACGTACATATGCCTTGTATAGTTCGCAAATGAAGATCGTATGTAAATTGGTTGATCAACCATTGTGCACTCCGTTTGGTGAAAGTTGCAAATTATTTAGTTGCCTGTGATGTTATTCGCACATGGGAGTAAAAGATTCACTTCGATGACTCCTCAAGAATCGGAAAGGCAAACTTGAAGGTTTCACGTAAAATTAACTGAATTCTAATAACTTTATGGTTTTGAGTAGTGTGCTAAGTTCAGCATAGATGTCCCGAGAATGAATTTTCAAGATATAATAAGAAGAATAAAAGTACAGTAGAACGTCAATTATGCGAACCAATGGGGACCGAGGTGGTTCGATAAAAAAGAGAATTGTTTGGATAATGAAACATGCACGTACTTACTCAGTTTATAACTATAGGAATTAAACCTAAAATTACTTATTAAATACAAGAGTACTACTGCTGTAATTTGAAATGTAGTGTATATTACGCAAAATATTAATTTATTTTTGAAGAAATGCTTTGGGGTAACAATATATCTACATTTATTACATACATATGTAGCTATATCCTTTTACATGAATAACAAAAAATATGTATGTACAATACATGGTAAGTACATACGGTTAATGTTAAGAAAGTTTATTTTTTAAAGTAATCTCTAATTTCTTTTTGCACCCTCGAAGACTGTCTTTTCTTCGCAGCGAGATCTCACATTCTTTTGATCGATTGATACGGCTACATCAATCGGTACCACTACACCGGTTCCAAGAACTGGTGGGGATAGCGACGATGAAACACTGGTTCGAATAATCGACGGTTCAGATAATCGAGGTTCGGATAATTGACACTCTACTGTATAATATTTCAGTTATATTTTCTAAGCCAGCTGACGGTTTCTGACTATCGTCAAGCACCTTGTTGTTGCGCCAGGGACCGCCCGCGTGTTAGCACGTTCGTCGTTTCCATGTGCGACTATAATTGTTTAGTTTTCTGCGCCTAGGCCTTCAAGGACCTAAAGAGAAAAGGATGCACGATCGAAGGTCTGGGGGTGTCGTTTCTCGATTCCCAGGGCAGTTCAGGTTAGCGTGTCGCAGAGAAAGGTTGAATACAGCACAAGTAAACCTACATCTGACAGTGTTTGCGACTGTTTTATTGAAACCTAGTCGATCCCATTGTCCACATACCTTCCCCTTACAATTCAGAAATGGGATTCGCCCTCTCGCTATTACGTTTGGTCTTTGTGATTTGTGAATTTTGAATTTGTGTGTGGCCGAGGACGGCCACGTTTGTCAGGCTGGCCGAGTTGTAGGCGGCAGCCGTTTAGTGCGTAGAATTTAGGGAAATTGAATTGGTAGTGGGTTGGGTAGCTTAGTGGGATAGCACCCGCCCGGAAAGCGGAAGGTGTCACGCATTCGACTCCCGGTCTAGTCCACCCAATTTTTTCTCCCTTAAAATTTATAGTAACAATATCTCCGGCATTGGACAGAGAAAAATATAAGAGATACGAGTGCCACGTCCGCGGGTTGCGCGAACGAATTGTCACGACCGATGAACAGATCCCACCGCTGTCACCAAATTTATGTTACGACCGCGGGTTGCGCGAACGAGTAATTGGTCGGCGAGGCGCTACCTTCCTTCTTGAATGTCTCTAAGGGTCTCCGAGTCGAAGTTATCGAAGTATCTAAGATTATTCCCCGACAGAAGGTAACTCTGCGAGTATTCCGGACAGTTGCTCACGCGGCAGGTTGAAATTATTGGGCTGCGGCAGATCGAACAATGGGGGAAATGGGGCACCCTTAAATAAGTGTGAATCCAATAAATTTTCACTATACTGGTCACCCTCACGAGGCCGCAGTTGTAGCAGACGTCGGATCCGTTGGCGAGGGTATAGATCGATCCCGCGACGTACGTGTGGGAGTGTAGATGGGCGGCGATACTCTGAATCCTACTCGTGGCGTGAGTATGTAGGTTCGGTCCCAGTCGCGGATGGCACATCACGGATTAATCGGTCAGATAAACAGCGTCAGGGCGGATCAGTTGGGATTGGGAGAAGGAAGAAAAAAGGGACGGTGGGTCCTTTGAGCAGAAGCTGGAGTCAGTCTGCTCCCTCTCCCGAAAAGTGCCCAGGGAGGTAAGGGTCGCTGAGGGTGATGGGTCCTTTGAGTGGAAGCTGGAGCCAGTCCGCTCCCTCTCCCAAAGGTTGCCCAGGGAGGTAAAGGTCGGTTCGGAATCCAGAATGATACGTGTTGTCGTAGGACACGAGTACTGTTGGTACAATTATGCGAACCTGAGAGAATATGTATCGTACGCAGACAAGCTTAATTGAATGTTCGGGAACAATTGGGTTGATCTGGGTTATCAAAAAGATACCTGATTTGAACAAAGTTGTTTTAATGCTAGACGATTCGACATACATAATTGTTTAATATTACAATGCATAACGCAAGGCTGAGTTTCTTATTGCGTTTCGGAGATAAATCGTGCGCGAGACTGATTCTTTTATCGAATTCAGGAACAAGTCGTTCGCGAGACTAATTGTAAGTTTTTTACCGAATTTCGGAATTTAATCGCTAGCTAAAATTCGCTGCAATACTGTTAGTCTTTACACGGTCGATGCTCGAAGCAGAATTGATTCTGACCGGTGCGGTTCACCGGCTCTTATACCCGCTAGTTAAGGAGTGGGGGTAACCCAAGTGATCGAGGCGCGCCTAATAGTGGGGATACATCCATTAGGTAACTCCCACCCATGTAGCTTATGATTATACGCGCTAAATCGATGTGACTAGTTTCGGAGCCTACACGCTACGACGCACCGGGATCAAATACTCGATCCACAGCGGTACACTCTGACATCTTACCTTGTACTGTTGGGAGCTGAAAAGATGGCAGTCGGCTCTGATTGGCTCTAGTGTAGCACACATAAAGACGACACACACGAATTTCCCTAATTGGCCAAACGGTCACATCTACTAATAGAGACCATAGAGCACCGCGTTTCGGAATCATCAAGAAGCGGAGCGAGCAGCGTACTCTTCTTGCCCAGGAGCCGTCCCGGCTGCCAACTTTCCAGCTCCCAACAGTACTGTATGCGGCTGGTAAGTTGGCAGTCGGGACGGCACGGGGGTAATAGGAGTACGCCGCTCGCTCCGCCTTTGTCACATGGTGCTATTTGATCCGAATAGTATACGTGACCGTTCGGCCAATAAAGAAAATGCGTGTGTTTTGTTTTTATGATTGTGTCCGACTAGGCCTGTTGTAACCAATCAGACCCGACATTCTTTCCTCCTTGCAACTTACCAGCCGCATACTGTACGCCAGCGCTGTCCAAAACGTTACTCATGAGTAACTGGCGTTCCCCCACGCTTGTCCGCGTTGTCAAGGATACGCACGACGCCAAGGAGGCAACCATGACGGACTAGCGCCTCCGCGCCAAGGAAGCTCTGATGCTACACACCACGCAACCTGAAAGAACGGTTGGAAGGGGAAGCAGACGCGTGAGGGGCCCCTACGCTCAACAGTGCTGCTGTACGCCAGTGATGTCCGAAGTTATCTTTCGGGAGACAAACGCCGTCCCCACCACCGTTCGCCGTTTCACGGCACAGGGACGCGGCTGAAACGGTAACCAATACGCTCGCTTCCCGCGAAAGCAATGGTATTGTCTATTTGCCTAGAACGGTTGGAAGGGGAAGCAGGCGCGTGAGGGGCCCCTACGCTGGACATCACTGCTGTACGCAATCGGTTCTGTGCAGCAGCGCCGTACCGCGTAAGGGGCGGTGCCTGAGAGTACCGCTTAATGCCGGGTCATCAGGGTACCGGTATCCCAGTTTATAATATTGAAGTTAATGCATGCAAAGAAACGTACAAAAATTGGTGCGGACGTTACACGAGCACGATAAGGTCCTTCCTTCATATGTTCCTTACGCCCACACAGATGCTTCTTCGATTTATAAACATAGAACTCTGGCTGCGGCGGATAAAGTTCATTTTTTGCGAACTGTATACACAATAAATAATTTATATTGTTTCCTCGGCAAACGCTATTCATAGCGAGGCAGTGACCGCGTGTTGTTTACAGAAGTTGGTGCGATGTGACTCGACGGTCCAGACTACTGGTTCAAGTTTCAAAGCAGGCATGGCTTATAGTACCTGCTGTATGCCATTGCAGTGCAGGAAGGCAATTGTCCGACTGGAAAATATTTGCCAATGCCTGTTTTAAACCCACATAATAATTTAATAATCTGAATTTAAATGAATCAACAATTCAAACAACTAAGAAAAATGGGAGCAAAATAAAAGCTAGAGTTTGTGCTGGCTCATAAGTTTCAATAAATCTGCCTGTAGACTGCCTGCAGACTTTCTTCTACCAAAAATAGAAAATTCTTTAATAATACGAATCGTTATGTACACTCAGAATTAACGTCGTGGAAGAAGTTATTCTCATTCTGTGAGTTATTGGAAATGGGAGATGTTCGTGATGCTCTACGTTAATTTGAATAGAACAAAGAAGCGCGTATGTACTGTATTCTTCGTGTCACGAGAGAATGAAATCGTTTCGTGCAGCTCGACTGACAATGAGCTCAGGACGTCCCTCATCACTTTTTTCTGACCCTGCTCACCCGCTGCAGCCGCGCTACTCTAACTTATGAAAAGTGTTAAACCAATGAGAGGAGATATGCGCAGAAATGAACGAAAACTCGTCATACGACGACTTCGTTCATATTTCGGCGTTTCAAAGGAGCACGCCTTGCATACGGCGAGATGGGAGCGATTTCGGGGTCACGCACCATCTCATCTGGCGCTGACGGATTACTTCGTGTGATACGATCACGACATTAAGCGGGGGAAGCGCGTGTTCCGCCCAACAACAAATGCGCGCATTTCACCCGCGATACGAGGTCGCCAGGAGCGTTGAACTCGCGAAAAAATTCAATTTCAGCCGCTTCGCAACCGCTGGAAATCGTCGCGAGGCGGCTCACTCTTTATTCTGCCCTCGCGGACACAAGACGTTTCATTAAGCGCTCTTGTATAAAATTCAAGCAAACGCCTTTGAGCAACTGTAAATTGCCCTGCGATATATATGAGCCCCTTAGTTGACAAGTGAATTAAGTCCCTTTTCTTAGTTTTGTGAAAATTGCACTTTCGTGTAATACTTTATAAAAACTTAAGAACAGAATGTAACTTTATTGTAAGAATATAAAGTGAAAGAGTAATAATTATGATAACATAACTTAAAAGAAAAACTATATTTTTTAATGGAGTAAGTCCAAAACCTGGACTTAAGTGACTATTCCGGATACTTTTACAGTCACTTTACTTACAATGTAAAATTGACTTATTTTTTATCAACATGAAAGAAAATATACACAAGTTAATTTGGTAAGTAAAACAAGTATTCTTAATACCTACTATTTCTGTAATAAACTCATTTTTCGTAATTTTGGACTTATGCCACTCAATTGAGGGGCTCATATAATTGTCAAGTTATCGCCTTTGTCGGCCGAAAACCAACAATACTGTAAGGTTGCACGGGTCATATGTTTTTTCAGTACAAAGGACAAAGTGAAGTTTAAGTGCAAAATTTTATTTAAAAATCCATGACTGATTGATTTTCAAAAGTTTGTACAAAATACTCTGTCAGCGTAACAACCGCAGATTCATCGATATTTGATAAATAACAGATGCCATTGTTAGTTTTCATGCATCTGTGTACTTCCACCTTGTGATCGTTCTCTTTATATGCATGTACACTCTGTATGTATATCTGCGAAGATACGTACGTATTTTCTGCAAAAAAGCTTCCTGTTTTCCAGAAATAATTGAAGTGTTTCTTTCGTACTTCTTCATCAATCATGCCTTTACGGTGCTTACGGCACCTACAATCTATGCTTTCAAACTTTTTCTTCGGAACAATATTACCATTTCTACGTCTCACAGTCCCTATACAAGACACAGTTTCTGCATCTTTTTCACTTTTTACGAGATTTGAATTTACACTATTCATTGTTAACTAATTCGAGATTGCTGTTACGAAAGCAAATAGTATACTAAATACTTTTAGAATTCTTCATCGCAATATAAACATGAATGACTTTCTTCAATATACTAAATATGAAAAGATTAAAATGTATGAATTTTCCTTTAGTTGAAAGTAACAGTAATGTGCCTCTATTTGCATAGACTAATAAGCGTAGGAAAATTAATTCTGTCATTCTAGAAAATTAAAAAAATGTACTTAATATTACAATATTGTAGGGTATGCGAGTTTTTTAGCTAGGTGTGACTGACAAGGAAACATACCGAAGTGTCCGACTCCGATTTTGATGAAATTTTGTAGACTTATGCAGCAGGTGAAATTAATAGACAGGTACTTTTTCCTGTTGGCTGTGTTGCAACTTTAAGTGGTGAAATCAATCCTTGATGTAACTGGGGCCACACGAGAGTTTTGGCAACATTGTATGTTGGGGCGCATAGACGAGCAACGTCTGTTGCAGTGACGCTAATTTGAACCAAAGTTAGTTTTGCACCGACGGTTTTATGCTACGACGCACGTTAGCTTTTGTCGATACATGTTTCAGCATTATGTTGAGGCAAGTGTGACTGTTCACACTAGCGCTTCCTCAACGTCCGCTTGATGGGACGGTAGAGGACACAAACCCCTCAAGGGTTTTTCCTTGGACCCGACATGTGGTGATCAAGTGTCATTTAGCATTCTTCTATTCACTGCTTCCGATAGTTAGGAGTTTAAATAAGTATCAAAAAATTATATTCCGTGTACAAACTATGCAGCTTTTGCAAACTTTAAGGAATCTATAGACAATACGTGCACCCCCTAAACATAATGCTTTTTCTGATAGAGATTCGCTACTTATGTCATTACCCGCTTCATACTTTCCTGAATTTTCGCAGCAAGAAGTAACATCAAACGTCTACAGAATATCCTGAGGTTTTTAATATCAAACTTTGTAATAGTCTAAACATTTTTACTATTATTTACGGTTGTTTGAATTATTTCACTAGTTGTGACAGACAATATATATAATTGAATTTCGAGATATCGATCATCGACATATCGAGATTCGATTATCGATATCGCGAAATTCGATTATCGAAGTAACAGGTTTAGGGGATAAGTATCTTCGTACTTTTTTGTCGAGACTAAAAAACTGCATCGAATAGTCTAATCAAAACTATCGGATTCTATTTTAAAAAAAAATATGCAATTGCAGTTTCTAGGTGCACCAATGCATAAAAATGCACAAAATTATTTCCGGATTATGCATCATTGGATACCATCCAATTTTGACTCATAGCATTTTTTTTCCATCTCTAACTGTTTGGAAGCTACAGCTTGTCCCAGTTGCGTGGTACATCCTGTATATTCTCATTATTAGTTCAAGTAAATGTAGAAAAAAACTCAGAATAAGCCCATTCTTTGTAGTTAATTCGACTAATCCTGACAAAAGTTCTCATATGTTTCATAAAAATATTCCCCTTCTGTTTTCCTTCATTTCTGGATATTGTGTCATACTATACAACATTCTATAATAAAACTGCATGTAAATAACGCCCTTACAAACATAAAGAATTCATGCATCGAAATATTTAGTATCTATCAATTAGTTATATATATCAAAACGTTTTTAAAATTACACGCATTTAGGGTAAAAACATGGCCCGACGATCGCGCCATTTACGATTATAAAGTTCTACGTTTGTGACCTAATATGAGGTATTAAGAGTGTGTTTCTCTTAATACACATATGAATATTAAATGTCTGAAACTTTAAATGCGGTACTTTATTTTTACAATATGAAATCCGTTAGAATTTGTGCAGCGACCTAATATTTCGTACCGTCAAATAAATGTTTGAAAAATTAATTTCAAAATCGTGTTTACATGACTTCCCTTAAAGAAATTTTCATGCTTTATTCATTGGTTCCAATTATTTTCGGGCCAACAATTTCTCTAAATTGTTTGTTCCCAGCTCAATAAAACGCTTCTACATAATTATATCTCATTACGGAAACATCTACCAATTAAAAGGTTCATTAACATATTTATTACTGCGGAGTTACCAGTACCTTAAATTCCATTAAATTAAATAACTACTACCAATTTTCAAATATGTTTCAGCAGCATTAATATTACAATAAGCATACAGAATAACAACTACATGAACATATACATTCATTTAATTTTCGTTTGTAATTTATATTTAAATCAGGATATTACATTTACTTTGTCTGATCGCAATATGGTAGCTTTCACTGTGGCTTTCAAAGTGTTAAGAGTCACGAAAATGTTTCCCTTGTTGCACGACTTTCGTCCAAACAAACAGATACAATCGGACAATAGTCGTGCAAGATGGAAGAAATTCCGCATCGGAAATTACCCTGCCGCGTAAGTATGTACACACCTCAATATATGCGATAATGATCGAGCCTCGAATGACGTTTCCATTGAGAATACAGTTTCTATCGGGGTCTATCACATATATACAATGCACTGAAATGTCTGTTGCGTTCTGATTTCCGATGTTCCTTCATTCCACCCAAAGAATGACTACGAGGGGTCGCAGTATCCTATTCAAATTTTTACAAAAGTCATTTGTACATGAATTCCTGAAGTCATCAATTTTTACATAAGTTTATACAAAAACAGTACACAGATTATTTTGTCAAACTTATAATACCTACCTGTCAAGTATTCTTAAGAAATTCCGGTCAAAGAGTTAATATAGAAGTCCGGGTTATCGACCTCGCAGAGAATAGTTAGGAAAAAGAAATAAATGTATAGCTCACGCAAATACATTTGTTATAAATTATAAAAAAACTTGTTACACAAAAGAATGTTGCACATGATCGTGCTCATACGTTAGTTTCAAACTTCAACAGTTAATGTCGTTTTTCTCACGTATACAAGGTGCGTCACTACAGGTGACGTTTCTTTGTTACAGATTTTCGAAAACCAGAAGTCAGTAAAATCGGAAAACATGCATATTATGCTAAGATAAAATTTTTACATTTTCTGTTTCATCTTTATTGAATCATTATGGCACATTGGTGAGGTTTTTTAACAAAAGGAAAGCCAAACACGACGTCATTCGGACGAGTATGAGATGCCAGTGAATGAATTAAGCTATTTTTTATGTGAAATATATTTTTATTTATTTATTAAAAACTGTCACACAGAAGAGAAAAATAAGAAAATTCTATATCTTGTTTAAATCTCATTTTCTTCTTCTGGGCATAATTACTTAACACGTTCCGTGCCGCGGGGGGCGTATGCGCCCCACGCACCAAATTCGATTATTCTAAATAAATGGTAATATTCTTTATATTCCAATTAAAACGAACGCCACAACAATAGTACTAAATGAATGGTATATCATAAGACAATTCAATGTTTGTGTTTTTAACGTTATGTATTTATAAAAACTTATTCTCACGCGTCTGACTAGTTATGGAATTTTTCACTGTGAAGTGGAACGTGTTAATTATGTAACACCCCCGCCTTTAAAAAATCTAAAATGTACAAAGTGATTTCCTTCAACAACATGGGAAATAATCGAAAATAGTTCGTCCAATGTGAATGTCAAAAGGAAAAGCTTTAGGAAAGGGAATACCCTTTCCCGGAAAGCGAAAATAATGTACATTGGCAAGCATCCTAAGTGAAGTTCTGCTCAAAAGCGGTATAGGAGAAGGAGCCGCCCACAACTCGCCTGACTCGCTCTTGTTTCCTGTTCTCGCATGCAAGGAACAAGACCGAGTTGGATGAGTGGCGGGAGGATCCTTGTCCTATAACGTACCCTTTGCAAAGAAGGTCGCTGGGATGCTCGCCAGCGTCGCAACAGTGCAACTGGACCCCCGTGGGTCTACAATGCAGATGTTATTGTCTAATTAAAAAATCCCTTTTGTCTAAGGACTCAGCTGCTTGGACCCGACATTTTCTGTAAGGGAATTTTCCGAAAAAAGTAAAACCTTTCCCTTCACGGTTCTGCCCGCTACACACTCTGTACCTTTGAGCTATATACGAATGGTTTCGATGCACATTCTAGCTACGGTTTTCAGAGAGAGACCTCAAGTCCCTAATGCACGGCTTAATTTTTTTCATTAGTTTTACTCTTTAAGCTAACTCTTTTTATTTTTTATTGTTTTTTCAACGTAAATCAATGAAAAAGATGCAAGTATTCTCGAAATACCGTCCATACGGGATACACAAAGTTACTAGACTCCAAATATAGTTGAATTTTCTCATTCGTTCATAAATAGGTATTGATTATCGTTGTGTAATTACAAATTGAAAAAAAATAAGTATAATTAATCCAATAAATTAACGTACCTAATGCCAAAAATTAATGGAACTAATGAAGAATAGTAAAATGAAAACCAGCACACTTGCTGAAATGTGTAAATGATATCCTATTTGTCAAAATGTTCGGAAAGAAATGTAGAATTTAGTATCACCTTCAGTTTTAATAAATATGTCAATCCCTTGTCAAAATTGAGAGCAGAAGTTTATTGCAAATTTCGGCGAATTTTTTTTAAACACTTATCGTTCGCACAGTATTTATGTATGTAATTTGATTATCATAAGTTATATTAAATACTATAATACTTCTAAAATAGGCGAAAAATTATATTAAAAATATTAACAAGTTTTCTTAATTGTTAATTTGAAAGTTTACCAACTTCGGGTAGTTGGGCAAAACGATGACTTAAACCCCACCCCAATTTTACATGCGTTACATTATATTTAATTTTTAACAAAATCTCTAACTTCCATGTGGAGGAATGATCAATTTTGCGTGAAATGACCCCATTATATATTTTGTTTCTAAATTTTGAAAGTACGTAATATTTCTCGTTTTTTTGAAAAAAAAGATGAAGGAAAAATCTTCAACGGTTACGAAGTTATAATTTTTCTCCTGAAGTCCCATATATGTACTCGTTACACTGTGCCACGCCCAAAGAACGCCACACTGAACTGGTGCACCAAAATCATTATTGCTTATGAATTACACACTTAAGAATGTCAATGCGTGGTGCAATTTTAAATGAAAACATCTTGTTAACGACTATCCGCTTCTAAAAGGCGGCATTGGCATGCTTGATGTTACAAGTGCTGAAAAGGTGGTAAAGGTTCGTTGAAAAGTGTGCGCCACTTTCGGCGAGCTCTACTTGCAAGATGTCTCGAGCCGTATGGATTTTTGCTTTCAGGTGCATCGCATTTCCGTGAATGGTATTTGCCTAAAAAAAAAGACAACCTTGCCGAGGGTCTTACACCCAACAAGCGATGCGAAAAAGGTCACACTTCCACCAAACGTTCGCTATCGTATTATGTGTTGGGCTATAAAGAAACGTTATTATATTAACTTTCTTTGCCGAACCTTCCTTATATTAAATTGCATCGTGTTGTAGCGCCCGGTGAATGTTCGCAAATTTTACCCGGTTATTGTTCCAGGCGTCATCCCCACCAAAGTACAGAGTTCCCCGGCTGGTTGAAATGCTTTTCGACGCGGCTGGCTGAACTGACCGTATCCCTACCACATATCCCCCCTTTGTTCTTCCGGAACCCGGCCAAGAAGTCGTGCGGTTGGGGGCGGCGGTTGAGAATCATTATACAGTAAAGCCTCCCATATCCGTACTAATAAGGAGACAAATGTGGCCGGATAACACAATTTTCGGACAATAGAACAATCACTTTTTTTTTATATTAAACTTCATTTATTCAAGTAGCAATCAACAAAATTGACAGTTTGTTTCAATATTTAAGGATCCCATCTTTTTTTCGCTGCTAAATCACATTAGTTTTGACGAAACGGCTGTTTGGATAACGGAACATTCGGATAATAGAACGTTCGGATATTAGGATATTCGGATAATGGGGGTTCGGTTACTAGAGGCTCTACTATACATTGTACCGAAAATGAGCCATCCTACAATGGAATTAAAAAAATTTTGTTTTTCATTGTACATTCATGAGAATATTATTAATAGATAGATGAAATTTTCCCAATTAAAATGAGTCCAAACACAATCTCACTCGAATTATTTGTTATCAGAGACATTCCGACTTTCGAAACTTAGCTTATGCAAAATATTAATAACAGGTGAACCGAATGACGTCATGTTTGAACTCATTTTCATTGGAAAAACCTCACCTATTCAGTTGTAATATTTTCATTAATGTATTACAAAAAATGGAAAAGTTTCATTTTTCGTTATACGATGACACATTTATATCGACGAACAAACTGGCGGCGGCCGACTGAAACCTCGCCGATGCTCTATCTCTCTCCCTCTCAGAGTACCGCTTTTCGAGCTACGCTCGTAAATATTGTGCTCGAGAAGGTGATGACAACTTGTTCTAGAGCGGCTGGCTGAAAACTCTCGGTCTCGAAAGCTACTTCAGCCAGGCGGAAAACTCTGTATTTTTTGGGGGCTATTTGAAAATAACAATTCATTCTGTCTCACTCGCGCTCAATGTGCCTCACCTCTCATCGCCGTCATACCCAGAGTCGAGCAAGCTGGAGCGGGACAATTCCTAAAACATCTACCTGCCCGGATAACAGTCGCGATGAGGACCGCGGGGTGCGACCATTAACCGGGCACTACTGTACTTGAACAAACAATATTAAAATATTCATTTTCCATTAGTGAATGCTGCATATTTATGCATCCTTTATTTCTTTCAAGTACCGACCAACGAGTTACCGTAAAGGATCGGCAGCTTCTGAATAATTTCAGAATCAATGTGAATAGTGGTACCTGTGTTTCTTTATTTAGAAGAGGGATAAGAACAGAGGAAATACTGTATTGTAGTATATTTAAAAACAGTCCTAAAATCTTATGTGCAAATGTTGTAGAACGTTTATAAGACCGAACTAAAAAATCCGATCTTACTATATTTTATGGAAGGAAGAAAATCGGAAAGTATATTTAAACGGGTAACATAATTTCTAATAGTTTGCATATTTAAAAACTATGAGTAGTTCAAGTTTGTTTATATAATATTTATGATTGAAATTTATGGAAGTAAGTACAAATTGATTTTCTATAAAAATGGATTAGTAAACGGAATTATGCAATATATTTTTGGAAATTAATCAAACATTCAGATCATTTTAGGTTTTAAATGTTCCCGGTAATATTTAATTCTAATTCCTACCACTTGTCGCGTTGAAATCTTATTTTAAACTGAATCGATAACGTTGGGTGTGACACGAAAATGATATGAGGGCTCGCAAGCCCTTCGGGCGTGTGAGACAAGAATACATTAGATGATAGATCTATTCTATACTTTGTCGATGATTCTATATCACAGACGAGGTATAGAATAGATCAATAGTCTTATGGGGCTTCGTGTCACACGATCTGAAATACCGACATCGCCAAAGATCAGCCACAGACGAGGTATGTCGTCTGTGGATCAGCGGTTTTGTTGCGCACTCTACGTAAGAACGGTGATTTTAGGAACTACATCGGGCAAAACAATCGAAGTTGGTTAAGTAGCGAATGATGGAAATCAAATACAGAGTCGAGATTATGTGTGCGATATTGTTACTGTGTCGCCAATAGACCCTTGTATCCCCAAACACAAATGCAAGTATGTAACTGAATCCATGTTGATTCATACTTAGATTTTATATTATGTCTGATTAAATTTCAGCTTATATTATTTTCTTTGATGTCATTATTTTGTACTGTATTTCTAACTATTTTGAGAAAATATTATTCATATAGACGTAAATATGGATAATATAGGAAAACACGTTTGCAAATTATAAATAAAGAATATTTATTATATTCCGTTAACGTGGGGTAAATAAGGGTATTCACAGTTTCTATGGCAAAAGAGTACTAATGTTTAAAAAAGGGAATACACTATTGTACAGGATGTCCCAAAAAGGTTATACAACCCGAAAACTATAGATTCTCTATGCCAAAACAAATTGAATCTCTTTTGTCATTTCGCAATCTGCAGTTTCGCTTTCGAGTTATAAGCGATTGAAAGTTGAGTATTCGCATTTGTCAGTACGAGTGGTGGAAATGACAAACGACTGAGGGGACACCTCATGATACATTGAACTACGCACTCACACAGGGAAACACGTAAGATACTCGTTCACACACATAGCAAGCAGTACAAAACAAACAGCAAAAGGCTATTCGTTGTTGGTCCTTCTCACAGCGGAGACGAATTTCAACTACAACAAATACTTTATATACAATATTTTACATGTTATTATTTCTAACACACATGATGTTTACAAGGTCTCTGATCTGATATAGTTTTACATCTTGATTTTTTTTGCGTTGGTTTATTTTTCATTGCTAGCACAAAACTCACAAAATTCGGGTAATACTCATTTTATACCGAAGTCACATGTTGAGGATACAATCCTACTTTATGGAGCCGGTGATTCAATTAACAAATCAGTGGCTGCCTAACTCGCGTTCCGAAATTCGAAAAAATCCAAGCGTCGAGGCCATCCCCGAAAAGCAGAATGCGACCACTCTCGTGGAACGCTGTAGATTTACAGACGACAGTGTTACTGTGACGCGAGAAATGGAAATTCTAGCAAGACGACAGGAAAGATGATCCCAACCTCTTAACGTTTAGGGGTTCCCTTTAGGGTTCCCTCCACGCACCTGGGTTCTAACTGTTTGTCTTTGAAAGTACATAAAACAGCTACGCGCCATTGTGTTGTTACATAAGATTTTGCGTTCCGAGAAAAGAGTTTTCCTTTCCCTTGAAAACTTTTTAGATTTTTGAGTTCTGATCCTTGTTTAAGCACCATTCGGGTTGTCCTGTTTAATGAGATCACGTTGGCTTCGCCGGATTAGGTATATGACGTGTGTAGCAATCTGCGTGTCTTTGCGTCGATTTTTGGCGGTCGCGCGAAAAAGGACACGGACTCAAAAGCTGAAAAGTTTTCGCAGGAAAGCGAAAACCTTCTTTCGAACGCAGAAGGTTACGCGACAGCGCAACTTCGCATAGCTGCAGATGGTCTCGTAGGCATGCGACATAGATGTTTCATCGCCCTTCTGTTTAAGACACCCTACACACGGCGATACTTGCCTCGAGGCCAGGTGTTACTGATACAGTATCAAGGGTGAGAGTAGACAGCATGAGTCCGACGCCGCCTCACATGAGACCTGGCCTCGAGGCATGCCGCGAGACAAGTCTCATCGTGTGTAATAATTAACCCCTTACCGTACAATTTTTCCAACGAAAACAAAAACATGACAATGTCGGATGTATGCGGCCCATAAGAAGTGGAGCGAAACCTGCTACATTTGCAAGTTTCGTTGTATACCGCTTCATACAGAAGAAATGTTTTGAGCGGTATCACAGTATGAAATATTATTAGAGTCTTAAATATATTGTTTTGTATAAGATCGTTGTCTTTTAAGTCGCTAATAATTTAGTATTTAGTATTTTTTATTTTAACCTGCATAAACTAGTATTTTATAAAATAATGTTTTTCGATGGTAAGATATCGTCGAGGGAACGGTTTATGATGAGGAACTAAAAAAGATCAAATGAAAATTCACAGTATTCTAGGCGGCAGCCGTTTAGTGTGTTGAATTTAGGGAGATTTAATTGGTAGTGGGTTGGATAGCTTTGCGGGATAGCACCCGCCCGGAAAGCGGAAGATGCCGGGTTCGATTCCCGGTCTAGTCCACCCAATTTTTTCTCCCTTACAGTATATTAGTAATTAGAGCGATTTTTTTAAATTATTTTCCGACGCAGTCAAATCGTCAAAAATAACCCGCACCACGTAGGTTGAAGCACGCAAGATAGCCCGCGTACAATGTGTTAACAATCCTTTGAAGGTCAATTTCTGCTGTAGTGCTGATCTTTAAAGGATTGGCACAAAAGTTGGATTCGTATTTGTAACGTATCAATCATAGTCTGTGTCACGAGTGTGACTCGTTATTGTACAGCAAGGGGTTAGAAGTTATGGAAAGAGAGCATGTTGCAGGTGCCTCGCCCTGTATATGCTTTCCGGAGCGAAAGGGTTAAAGGGACTCGATATTTTGTCGGAACACCAAATGGGGACGCATTGCTTACAATGACACATGTGTATCAGTATTTTTCATTTTAATTCCTACCACTACTAGCGCTGTGATATAAAATCAATGCCAATCGATACAGCAGGATGTGACAAGAAAATGATAGTAGGATTCTGCAACTCTAAAATATAAAAATGCATTGCATGAGTAGTCTATCCTATATCTTCTCTGTGGTACTGTTGAAAGTAGGTAATATTAACGATAGTCGGTAACATTATGAAAAGTGCATACACTTTTACAAAATGTTTCCGCGGAACAATAAAAATCTGGACAAAATTTTGAAGCCGCTTCTTTTTAAAACGTAGCCTCATGTAAGCACTGTATATTGTAGACATTGTATTTAACTTTACAAAAGGAATTATCCTCTTCTTTCTTGTACCACAAATTTAGGCGTACCCTGTATAAGGAGGGTTAGCAGTTATTTGATTGAATCGAATTCGATAGGTGGGTTGCAAATCATACAGTACAAAGTAGCAGCATAAAGGAGGAAGTTATACCGTGGGTTAAAATGAATCAGGGTAGGGTCGTTGACTATGAAGCAGGTATAAGGCAAAAACAAGGAAAAGGAGGGAAGGGACCTTGATTTCCCGATGACAGTTACGCGCGAAAGTATCCCTCGTTCAAAGCAATCCTCTGGAAACAAGCACCGAATGGCCGAGCTTTAATGTGTATCACGAGCTGCCCCCTCTTTCTTTATTCTCCCTCAGTCTCAGCCTCTCTACTCATCTATCCCCGCACCTCCCTTCATCTCTTGCTCCGTGCCGCTTTTCTCGTCCAGAGGGACGATTGACGTATCGATTCCAGTAGGGTGGTGCAGTCTGGCCTTCGCCGTCGTGTCTGCGTGGTCCAAAAGTGCTCTGGCGTCGCCTAACCGCCCGTTTTCCACGACGATCTTGCTCTGTCGTGTCGACGTAAATCGATAGCATCGTGACTTTCAAACGAGTCGTCTCGAACGGCGACCCGCCAACTCGACTACACTCCACGTGACGAAACATCGTGATCAACGTTTTTCCTTCTGCATACGACTCCTCACGAGTCTCGAAAAAGCTTCTGCTAAACACGTGACTGTTCTTGGGAATATACATCGTCGCCATGCAAAGTTTAAAAGATTCCTATTCTCAATTTCGAACGCTGGTTTCTGTCTGTGACGCAAGCTAAATACCACGGTAATGTTGTAAGTGAAAATTAAGTTTACTGCAAATTTATACTTTGACGGTAAGTTCTGAAGAAGCTAAAGAAGCTTCTATAGCCAAGCACGTGTCCATACCTGAGGATGTTTGACATGTGAAGTTTGGAAGATTCGACCAAGGATTGTTTTATTATACGATTTTCTCTTCGATGTTTTTTATCAAATTCGAACACAAGTTCTTTACTTCGTTAGTTGACTGTGATGGATAGTTTTGTGAGTGAACTTTATCGTCTGCGTGAAATTGAATTCTAAGCGCAAGCCACGAAAGGGTAGATATTGGAAGCTCGAGTGGGAACACGTGACTGATTTTCAATCGGACGACCTCGAACACCATTTCCTTAATGACACTGGAAAGAAGTTTTTAGAAATTCCGTGATTTCGCGGTTGCTTACTTTCGATAATAATTCTTTCCCCATCCTTAATAAACATGGGACACTTTTAAAAGAAATGTAAAATTCATCTCATCTAAAAAAAATCGCGAAACATTTTAAGTGGACAACAAGCAAAGCAATAACATAAACACAAACATTGAAATTAAACTGTTCGTTGCAAAGCAATCGACAGAGAACGTTTGGCAAAAGTGTGCTATAAACTAAATATAAATATCAATGACGCATTTAAGCATGTTTATTTACGAAAAGTTACACAATTTCACCGTGCGTTATTGAATATCCTCAAAGAGTAACAATATATGCTACTACAAGTACAAGTGACGTTAACTCGAACTGTGTAGTGTTATTAATCTCCGAAGCAGCTTGCTGTTGATGTTGACAACATCAGACAACATTTAATAGAGGCGTTTAGAGGTGCCCTGACAACATCATATAGAAGGAATATATATGTACAATATGTCTATGTGGATTTAGACGTGGCCTTTGTACCCGTTAATTCTATCCTGTAGAGCTGACTTCAGGGTGAATACTCATGAATGATAGAGAGGAAAATTGTTTGTTCGTATCCTTGAGTAATATGTGGATAGAATATAAACGACACGAAGACATGCCACGAAATTATTAAAAAGTAAAGAAAATTCAGAATATTAGATAATGTAATATTTACTAACAAACAGGCGATCGTTATTAGTCAGGCGAATGAGCAGATTGATTGCTGCTAGAAAGAAAATACTTGGAGCAACGAAACACTTAACGAGAGAATTAAATACCCGTGAAGGATCGACATTCATACCGTTCACCAACCGAATAGACAATTAATTACTGCAAAATCTGCCAAAATCTGAAGACATTGTATTCAAATGTTCAATAAGAACGAGTGTTTTTATTTACCGAGGCCTTGTTTATCAGAGGAATAAGTATTCAAGGCCTTCTTTGTGGTATCTAAAAATTAATATCCTACAATAAAAACATCAGTGGTGTGTTTTAATCGATAAAACTCTGGCCAAAAGTATATTATAAGGAAAGTGTTAATCAACGTGCTGCAATAACATGAATTCGAATTGTAAACACCTTGGCTGGTATTTACATTCACAGCACAACAATAATCGCTGCAAAATGCCCTGGCGGGGTCACCAGAACCTCACAGAAATTATTTGGATGGACGAATCAGCCACCTGACATTAATGCGAGTGCACGGCGATTAGATTGTCCACAAGAACAAGAATAGCGTACTCTTTCTCGACGGTATGCAGTGTTTCTTTTAATATCAGTCTATTGGACGATGATTCAGACTTTACGTTCGCGGTGATCCCCAGAAGAAATCTCGGAGTCATCGTAGATGATCGGCGGTGATCGAACAGTCTCTCTGTCACGTTCACAGGTTGGTAGTATTGGTTTCTTTTCGATTTGAGAACACCTTTCACAATTACATGGCTATTTGATTTTCTTTGATCTTCTCTGAAAAGAAGCAAGATCTACCCTCTGCCACCGGCAAATCGATGTAGGGGAAAATGAGATATCTCACCAGGAGATCAATGCTTTCCTTGCTTCTTTCTCATGTTGAAAAATTGAAGAAATCCCATTAATTAAAATGTACGGGTTCACTATGTTGGGAATGTTGATATGACTCGAACTGAGGAGCATTTTTGGGAAATCTCATGTGCGAATGAAGGCCGATTGAATTAATTTACTTCAACAGTATAGGTGTTTGATATGCTGTAGTGCACAATGCAACATCTTTCGATCAATTTCGATGGAAAACAGACATAAATTTGAGTAAAGCAAATTTCGGCAAAAAATGTAAGGAAAATTATTTAGTTATTGTCATTTTTATTATTATATAGCGTGATTCGTTAAATGTGGGACAGTGGGGGTAGGGCTTAATTTATCAGGTAATTGGTCAGAATAGCGAAATGAAGTTTTTATATAGAAGCCATCGTTTAAAACATAACATAAGAATTCAGATAAAAACGATTTAGAAAGCCATAACAGTCCTAACCGATTTACAATGAAAAGTCACGACCTGAATGAATGCTTTGTGAACAGAATTGACAATGAGTTCAAATCGTAGGGGTTGATGATGATATAGAACTTTACAATATTAGCCACATTTGCTGGACCATATGTATAAAAAATAGTAATAAATGTTACAATTTTTAAGTTGTTGGGCTGATTTAATTTTTGTTAACTGAAGGTTTGAGATAAATATGACAAAAAATTTTTTTAGATTATTGTTCTAATTTATATCATTTTACGAGAAAATATACCTTCTGTCGCTTTGTATTGCCTAAATAAAACTTGGAATCCCTTTCCAACAGCGATGGTGGGTGCGGTGTAAGGATCCCGAATTTAAAGGGGTTGTGCGAGGATTAAAATGCCGGTTGAGTCTTTTACTCCTTTTTAAATCTTTCTTATTCGCCAATCAATTACTATATTGACCAGTCGTGTAAAATTAAAAGATTTCCGAACGTTATCAATTTTTTTTGTACGAGGGATGTTTCCAAAGTTCTCGGAATTGTGCTTCAAATTCTTTATTTTACTCATTTTCGTCTGTTACGTTGTAGTTTTTCAATATAATTCCCATTCAATTGTATACACTTGTCCTAGCGCGAAACTAATATTTTTTTACCTACTTTGAAGAACTTTTGGGGAGTCCCTTTCATCCACTGGTTTACAGCAACGTTTGGTCGTAAATCGATCAACCCAACAATAAACAGTACTTTTAGAGTCCGCAGAGTTGTCAAATACTCAATGTAATCGATGAACGACTTCATATGGCTTTATGCCCTCTTTCCATAAAAAGAAAATGATGGATCTTTGAGAATTCACACCGTCTTTCATAGTCGCGGGGTTAACAACTCAGAAACACATGTGTACTCGCCTAGTGGTTGAACAATACTGACCGGCATTGATTGGTGTCGTTAGAAAAATCTGTCAGTACTTGCCTGTGCATAATAACATCAGTCATTAGGTTTGCATTCCTGCACTGGTTCTGAATTCCTAGAACTTTGGAAACATCCCTCGTACTATGTAACGAGAGTTTAGTAGAAATACACAAAAAAATGAACTAAGCTATACAGATAGAATTATTTTATTACTGAAAAAACACATGCTCATTTTTATCACATTGTTTTTCACCTGTTAGTAACAAGTGATCATTAATAATGTGATGAAGGAATGAACTAATGGTAAACTTGCAAAGGCTGGTTCCTTGAAATATCAAGTCACGCCTTTCTTGTACATTCCTATTAAGATTCGGTTAAACAATAAAAAGGCTTCAGCACATGCAGAAATTTGTTAATTTTACTCTATTAAAACTGGGAATAGAAAGTTCATAGTAATGGATCAGTAGATACGAAGAAATGTATAAAAATAAAATATCGTACGGAAGTTGAGCACTTGTAGTTACCTCCTAAATTCCAGGATCTTTGTTCCATAATCCCCATAGCCGTTGAGAGAAGATCTCAACTTTATTGTGTATGTACGATGTCTTCAAGTATTGACATTTAAAGCCATTATTTCATAAAAATAGCTGCGCAGACACGATTAACATTCTACAGTTTATTTATGCTTATGAATCCTTATGATTTAAACCCAGTTTTAATCAAAAAACGTTCATCAGGTTCGCCAATTTTCCTTACTAGAAAGTCTAGAAGAAATACTTACAATATTTGTGCAACACAGACAATGTACTACACATCTGGTACTTATTAGATACTTTTTTTTAATTATCTAATCCATGTAGTGCCGATGTAGTGTCGCGCTGTATCGTGTGTGAGTGTACAGTCACGATCATTGATGGAGTCTCGGTTAAAAAGCGCTATAGAAGAAGCAGCCCTCCCACCACTCGCATAACTGCTGCCGCTCACCGAAGTGTCGAGATCGAAGGCGAGTGGGAAGAAGTTCCTTTCTTGCTTGGTTCGCTCGTAGAGTTCCCCATTTCACGTGTATCTACATACACGTGTACACGTGTAATTAATATATCCGTGTTTTAGTCCGTGTAGTTTTTAATACGCGGGTACACGGGTACATGTGTATTAAAATATACGGGTACACGTGTATTGACATATTCATATTTTATTTCGTGTGATTATTAGTGTATAATAAAATACCCGAATATTGAAGTACGTTTACGCAAGTCATTTGCGAAACAAATATATGATTGTCTAGGTAGCAGGTAACAATAAAAAACATCATAATCTTGGTTCATAATGTTTAATCATATATTTCTTTCGCAAATGACTTGCGTAAAGGTATTCAGGATTTTTGCACACGGGGGTAGGGAGGTACCCTACGCGTTCTTGAAGCACCGCCAGACAGATAAACATATGAATCTCATACTTATTTCGTGGCTATGTTTTGGTAATGAATTTGTACAATAAAAATGATCTATGATGAGTGAACTCGTATTGGGCAGTCAACGTGTTACTTAAATAATTGATTTTGACAATATTCTTAGCGAATTTTATATTATAAGACTAACATAGAAAGGCGATGATATATACGATTGAGTACTTAAGCATTTTCTTTCTCTGTGATTTACAATCAAAACAGCAATTTATGGCGTGTCTGATTAGGAATGGCTGTTTCCACTGTGGCACTAAACGTGCTAATACATTTCTCAGTGATTGAAACCATAAGAATTGCAAAATGCAAGAAATCGTGGAAAGTATTTCTTTAGCATTTTATATAATATGTGTCGCGTCTTATTTGTTATCGTTGCTCATTAATTATTTTTGAAGAAAAAACATTAAAGTGAAAAAAGGCGTTGACGTAGGAAAGGAACCAGTTTGAATAGGAAACAGGTGAAATTTCCAGTCATTTAATTGAGATAATTTTATAAATAACGTGGGACTGAATAGGAAAGAATTAAAAGTTTATTACTAAAGTAATTAAGACTAAAATGCAGATTGACTTGTAGCGTATAATAATTCGCAGCGTATAGTTACTCGCAACTCTAGGAAAATACATAAAATACTGTATCTTACTAACAGAAGTATAAAACAACGCTCTCAAAATACAGTTTACTCCCGCTCGCGCATCCTCCTCGAATGCTTTCGAGCGCGCGACAAGTGAAAGTCAAAACTTGCAACGTTCTAAAATACTGTAGTATAGAATTTTATGCGTATGACGTATGTGGTGTAAATAAATGATTATTATTAGTATAGTATAATTATGTAAACTAAATGTATTCAATAACAAATAAATTAATAATACACGTAACGTGCAGAAGGGCACGCGTGAGTCGATTTGTAATAGTTGTACCAAAAAGAAACGTCCTTTGAAATATTTAAAAAGTTCTCGAGAGTAAGGGAAAGCATTTTCTCGGAACGCAAGGCTTCCGCGGTAGCGCAGCAGTGCATGATCACGGACGGATATATAAGCCTGTGACACAGATGTTTCATTACCCTTCTGTTTACGGGCTCGACTGCTTGGGTCTGAGATTTTTGGTGATGAGAGTTTTTCCACAAAAAGGAAATACAGTTTTGTCCGCGGCCCGGAATCATTCTACCCCTGATGACCGAAGCACGAGCGAGCCAGGCAAGGAAGCTTCTCCCTACTCGCTTTCGGTTATGAAACTTCGGCGAGCGACAGCGGTTAGGCGAGGTCACAAACCGAAGAGCATATAATTTACAGACAACTGACGACTAGACAAAATAATATATTATTAGGTCGTCCGGAAAGTTTGTGCCGTTTCGGACGTAGTATGTTTACTACCTTTTTACTTGAGTAATAAAACATCGTTTGACCTGGTGGCCATGCACAATACTTAAAGTACCTTTCGAGTGTAGCTTCTGTGCGAGATAGTCGTGAATTTTCTGATTTTTGTAGAAGATGTAAGTGAAAACCCATGAGCGAAAACAGGGTTCATTTCCGTCATGTTATGCTATACGAGTTTTGGAAAGAATCTAGCGCAACCGAAACTGCAAAAAACATTTGTAGTGTATATGGAGAAGGTGAACGTGCTGTATCTGATCGCACCTGTAGAAAGTGGTTCGAACGATTTCGACGAAGGAATTATTGCTTGGAAGATGAAGAAAGTTTTCGAAGCAGAGAAGCCGTCCAGCAACACGTGGAACAATTTTTTAACCAAAAAGATGAAAAATTGTACGAAAGTGGTATAACGAAGTTACCCGATAAATGGGAAAGAGTTGTCGAAGGAGGTGGAGACTATGTTTCATCTTAAGAAAAAAAGATATGAATTGACAAATATAAACCACGATTGTATGCATGAGAACGGCGGGAACTTTCCGGACGACCTAATACAGTAGAACTTCGATTATCCGAACTAATTGTGTTCAGGATGATCGGATAATCAAACGACTCACATTATAACTACATTTCACATGAAAGAGTATAATTTATTACATATTACACATACTGTGTACATATGTTTAAAACATCTTTGTTCTACCAATCTTCCTGAGCTGCCAAATTGCATATTTTTCTTAACGTTAGTAATTCCGCGAGAGTACTTTCTTTCTGTGCTTCATACCATCGCATAACTATCTCTGATGCTGTGAATGCTTGAGAATGCGTGGGAATATCATTTGAGGATATATCATCTCCGTCATTGCTTCCTTCGTTATAGATCCCTTTAACCCTTTCAATAATTTCGTCATCATTTATATTGTTCATTTGATCATTTTCGAGCCATTCTGTTATATCGCTTTCATCACAATAATGGTATGCTAACGATACTCTAGCTTATGTCTGACAGACACATATTCATAATATTTTCCTGGGCAACCAGTGTTCGGATAATCGAGGTTCTACTCTACAACATTTCACGGTGAAAGGTAATACAACAATTCATGGCACAAGGCGCTTAAAAATACTAATTTTGCTCGTATCGTTCGCTACGATACAATGTTTGTGGTTGTGAGCGGCTCAGCGTCGAGTGACGGCTGCTCGTAGTTTCGCCGAGCTCTTCGGCGCTACGGCAAAATTTGAATTTTTTCGGGCAGGGTGCGCACTCGTAAACAAATCCGTAGTAGGATGTGCGCTGTTTTCGAGAGCCGGGGTCGACGGCCGACCCCGCCGTACCCGGGGGCAAGCGATCCTCGCGTATTCTAGGTGGCGCGTTTGCCCGACAGGTGGTGTTGATTGCCGCGGTGTCGTGGAGATTCAAACCACCGTAGCAAGAATAAAGAAAAATAATTCGTAAAGTTAACAAGATCCCGGACTGAGTGCTCCTAAATTGACAAATAAATTATTTTAAGAATCTAGAAATAAAGTGCATCCGGACACAGTGTGTCGGGCATTGAGAAACCATGGATACAACGGCAGGGTACCTTGTAGAAAAACATACAGAAACGAGACGAATCACAAGAAGAGATTTAGTTTCACTAAAAACTTTGTTTACAAACACCAAACGTAGTGGGGCAGTGTAAATTTCCAAATAAGAGCAAATACGTTCTTTTTGGATACCGTGGGTACAACGGCAGGGTACCTTGTAGAAAAACATACACAAATGAGACGAATCACAAGAAAAGATTGAGTTACACTAAAAACTTTGTTTACGAACATCAAACGTAGTGGGGCAGTGTAAATTTCCAAATAAAAGCAAATACGATCTTTTTGGATACCGTGGATACAACGGCAGGGTACCTTGTAGAAAAACATACACAAACGAGACAAATCACAAGAAAAGATTGAGTTTCACTAAAAACTTTGTTTACAAACACCAAACGTAGTGGGGCAGTGTAAATTTCCAAATAAAAGCAAATACGATCTTTTTGGATACCGTGGGTACAACGGCAGGGTACCTTGTAGAAAAACATACACAAATGAGACGAATCACAAGAAAAGATTGAGTCACACTAAAAACTTTGTTTACGAACATCAAACGTAGTGGGGCAGTGTAAATTTCCAAATAAAAGCAAATACGATCTTTTTGGATACCGTGGGTACAACGGCAGGGTACCTCGTAGAAAAACATACACAAACGAGACAAATCGAAAGAAAAGATTGTGTTGCACTAAAAACTTTGTTTACAAACATTGAACGTGGTGAGACAACGTAAATTGGCGAATGAAAGGAAATGCGATCTTTTTGGATCAGACGGACAAAGAATGGTATGGTGTATAGCAAATAAAAAATTCCAAATAAAAAACTAGAAACCAACAATGAAACATGGTCGTGGTAGTGTAATGGTGTGAGGTTGCATTTCGACCGTAGCTGTAGGTGAACTAGTGTAGGAACCGGATGATCGTTCCTGTGCAGCATTGAGGTGTGTGGCGTGTGTGCGAATGTGTGGGTTATGCATGTGGTGTGCGTGTGTAATTTTCATTTGTCAAACGTGTCGTGAGCGTACGATTTTCGGATGCGAGACAGTCGCATAACGAGAGTAGAACGAGCGTGTAGAACGAGAGCAGTTTCTTCTTATTTCTGCCAGTAAATTCACCCTTTTATTTGTTACATCACCTTCCTTGAATGTCTTGCCAACCACATTTGTTCCTGACACACACAAATCTCTATATTTATATTTTTGAATGATTTACACCACTTTGAAATTACTGTTCAATCTATTGCAACCGATATTGTTGGTCAATAGTTGGACCAAGTACCCGAGGACTGCGTGTTGCCGTGATGCTCACTAAATGCGTTAGGGCCTCCAACACTACAGGGTTAGTCACGAGAAACAAAACACCCGAAAATTTTTGTTATTGGCAATAGGAAAAAATTCCATAGAAAAAAATTGCAGGGTTCGGGGAGACAGTATAGTTGTATAGAGAAATTCGTCTTCGAGGTCACCATGAAGATCTTGTCAAAGTCATCGATGTTTTTATAAAAAGCTCCCTATATTTTTATGTCTGTATTCTTATTCTTTATATGAAGACGAATCCAACGACCTATAATACTATATCCTTCATGTGACCTTGGCCGTGCATGTTCTGTTCCAATTGATTTAATACATATCCTCCATTATTACCACCGCTTGACAAAATTTCACTGTACGGCAGTCGCCGAAAAAATCATTTTCTTTCCACTTCCATCCTTTGAAACCATTTAAATTGTGCTTTAAATATTTTTCGAATGATTAAAAACAAAGGAGATATTTAGGTGTTCTCCTTTTTTTTAGGTGTTTTACTTTTGATACAATATATTTGGAGTTATTTTGATTGAAAATTGAGTATTCGCTGCGTGTATGTGCACATCTCTACACACGCTCCCCTGTATGAGTGGACCACACAAACGTGCCATCGCTCAGGTGCACGTGTAGAAACGCTTACACACACGCAGAGAATAGTCAATTCTTTGATCGCTTATATCTTGAAAACGAGACCGCAGATTGAAAAATGGTACAGGACTTTTCGACTTGTTTTGACATGGAGAATCTAAAGTTTTCGGATTGTACAACCTTTTTGGAACACTCTGTACATTGCAAATATTGTACTTGTATGGATTTGTAATTGCTAATAATATAAACTGATGAAATAAAATCAAATGTTACAAAGAAAGGAACTAAGGCCCGGGCAGTTAATTTCAAATTGATTAAGGCTAACCGACCACCTATGCAATTGCCATTCAAAGCATGGCCCATGCATCGCTAATAGCAAAGTGAAATGGAGTAAGAGGAAACAGGAGCTAAGTGAGAACACGGCAATTGACGTCATTGGCAAAGCTACGTTAGAACTTAGTTTCGCATGAAATTATAATGAAACAACTCTTAAATACATCAACATTATTTTCCCTAAATACATTAATATTACTTTGGTTCGGTTAGAAGATTACACGCTTGTGCCACCGGACAATTTAAAATATGTAAACATGCTATATAATTCAATATTCCATGAAGTTATTTCCGCCACTTAATTTCGCCTTTTTTGAGTGAAATTTCACATCAAGTCAATCCTTGTTAAGATTGTTAAAAAACTTCATGACTAACTATTTATGTATTTTTTCAGTTTACAATACCTGTAACTTTACCAATAAATTGAAATTAAAAAAAATATAAAATTCAATTTAATTCTAAGTTTGACACACGAAAGTATTCAGGTGATCGCCCTTCATGATAGTTTTAAAAGGCTAATATTACTGCTATGTAAATTAAAGGGGTCCTTAAAAATGAAATTATATTTTGAGAACAAAGAAACAACATTTCAATTTGTGAAAAAGTTCAAAAAAGGAAGACAGAGATTGTATCACATTTTTGTTAAATTCGCCCCTTTCACTGACTCTCACTTGTGAGACAGTTTTGCAAAATAATTTAAAAAATAAGAATTAAGGGATACTAGGCGAATATAAAATGTACAGTTTTTATTCCCACATCCTTTGTTTCGTTATTTCATATGAATCTTCACCCTGGCGTGAAATTAATATTTAATTAGTAATACAAAATGGTGTTATAAGTTGCAATAGAATTACCTCGTTTTTAATAAGTAAGCCAGATATGAATTTTCGGGACTGATTTACATAAAAATATGTATTAAATCAGTCATGTAAGATACTTCATGTACATAATATCGTACAATTAGGCTATTAACCTTACACTAGTTAAGCAACGTGAATAGAATTGATTGCGCGAATCGGCTGGCGGCGCGTAGCGGTGTGCATCGATACTCTCGATCGCGAGCACCGTGTGTCGTTACTAATGATAGTAATGATGGGATTGATATGATACGTATTGATGATACTCAAACAATTTGACACCTAAGTACTCAGTGGGAAGTTTCGATAGGTATCGAAATCTCGGATACTCGGTGTCAGTTTTCACCAAATATGGCGACCAAGTAGGTATCGATATCATGAACAAATGATCGACATCGTCGGGTCTTTCAAAAGTCGGAATCTTCAAAGCACTCTGTAAAGATGCGGAGTGGCTCAAATTACACTCTGCAAATATAAACATCGGTCTCGAAAAGAAGTATCAAATCGGTACCGATATTTTCGTAGAAGTATGAAGCGGGTGTCGATACGTTCGCATACATATCGAAGTGGTATTGATTCTTTTCGATACCTACATGTTTGATACTACTCGATGCCAGATCGAAATTCGTAGACTGGTATCGATAGTATCGATGCGATATCAGTCCCAACACTAGTCGTACCAGTACATACATTCTCGGTTTTACAGCCGTCGAAAATTTTCGAGAGGTATCTACTACAACACTGTAGCAACGATGTACTTTCTGTAGCTTCACGGCATAATTGAAATACTACAAGCATGATAGCAACAACTAATCTGTGATCGACCCCTAGACTAACAAATTCACATAATTTTTCAGGTGGATCGTGCGGAGAACGAGGAGGGCCAGGGAGGGGGTGGTCTGTCGACGTCTTCGGCAGGCTGCAGCGGAGCCTCCGGTTCGAGAATGGGCCCAGGGCCCGATTCCGGTAGTAGTGCTCCCTCTTCTGTTCCTCACTCACTGGCGACCTCCAGGGACGACGAGGACGACGAGGACGAGGAAAGCAGTGGAAGACGTTCCCACAGTCACACAGGGACACGGTGAGTGATCTTTCGATTTTTCCCTCCATCCGTTCTAAATTATCGTGCCCTTTGTGTCTGATGATCCGTACACTCCCCCGTGCATCGAATGATGAGTTTTGAAACACAAGATGGCGTCCCCACAAATCTCACGAACTTGTTCACGGATCAAAAGTTTACCATTCGATGTTCCCTCGATATTGATTTAACGTGCACTCATGTGGAATGATTCGAACTCGGAAGATTGTTCCTATTCTTCTGGTACAATTTCTGACACTTAGGATACACTGGAGTTTCTCACGTCTTTCAAGTTCTTTTGTCTTCCATGCGGGATTTTCAATCATTCATACGCCCTGACTGATCCATTCCATACCTTCTACGACAGTTGTACATTCTTTCCTGGACAGTTCTTTTTTTAACCCCTTCACAGATAGACACATACATAAATATAGGTTTAGTTGTCCTTAAATACAAATTTTGTTTATAAATATATTGCGCCCAATGGCCACATGTGTGTATATCACTTTTCTTAAATATTTCTGAATAGTATTTATTTTCATTTGTTTTTTGACGAGTAATTCTGTATTGATAGCGAAACAAAATATCTTTTCCTCGAAACTTCATTCAATTTATCTCTACATAGATTAATTTTTCGTCACATATTTTGTTTCCTTCTTCTGTCTTCCTCAAGAAAATTAAAATAGATGGAATAAAGTTCCAATTTTATTAGCAAATGTTTATAGAATTGCTTTACGAGTGAATAATATGTAATTCGCACGAGGCTCGAAATGCTGAAAAAATTATATTCGAAAATAAAACAAATCGATTATTGAATGAATACCGATGTAAGAAGTGTAGCCATGGAGATACTTTAAAATAGAAATTAAACCCAAGAAAATACTCCAACTCGTTTCTTCTAATCTGACATTCATAGAAAACGGTTGTTATTTGAATATTTTTATTAAATCACTGCATTCAATTCGCGAACGAGCTTTAGAACCTTTCACAAGATAATAGAGAAAACACCGGGGTCTGTTAGCGATCTTGTTATTTCTTATTGAAAAATTATAATAATTTAATATAATAAGGTGCAATGCAAACAAAGGTCATTTCTTTATCTTTAATTATCCTTTGTGGGAACAAATAGAATATTCTGAAATCTTAAGAATGATGTGCAATGTTGTAGGAATCAGTTGTAGTGTGGGGGGATTTAAATAACGTTTACGAAATAACAATAGTAACAATAATAGCAATACATGCCCTTATACGGTAGAATTAAGTCACCAGTATATAATGCGCAAAGGATGAATGAATAGGGAAGTGTGTGAATGTTGGAAACAAAAGAGATTGGGTGAGGATAAGGGATTTAGGAAAAAGATCGATGAAGGAGGTGAATGAATGGCTTAAGGGTAGGAAGAAAATCAGAGAAAAGAGAGGGTAGAAGAGGTTGTATTGCTAATAACAAAAAATTATGCAAGGATAGGCAACGGTAGCAGTGGAAACAGAAGCGTGGGGAGGGGGACAAAAATACACATAAAGGGAGTAGAGGAACGAGAAGGATACGAAGAGGGAAATAATGAAAAAATAATGAATAGTAGAGTGCAGTGAGATAAGGGGGGCCAGAAAAAAAGGATAAGAAAAGAGGGCGGGAGAGAGCAGAACAGGGTGGAGACGTCCTAGAGATGAAAAAGAATGATGAAATGCCAACGTGCAAGAGGAGAAACAAAAAAGATAGGCAAGAAAAATATGTGAGATGGATGGAGAAAGAAAAAAAAGAAAAGAGCACACGCGCAAATATACACATACATATGTAGGTTAACACATTGAATGCCACAGTGGAAACTGTCACACTTAGCCAGACACATTATAATCTACTGTTTTAAGTATAAATCGCGAATTAAAAAAATATTTTATTATTTCAACGTATAGTACTTAATTTATATTACTATTATAATAACAATGCTGTTGAGAATTGTATAAGAATCACTAGTTATTAAATTGAATAAAATTTGAGGCGCCAGTCACCGATGACCCCCATGGCAGTCAACGTGCTAAGGTACTACATAGTATTATTCTTTTTCCTTTATGCAAAATAGCATTGTTTGTTAAAAGAGTGTTAACTCCTGGGGTTGATTTAATTATTCTGGATTTGTTAGCGTTTTCACGTGCAGTGCCGACTAATGAACTAAATTCAATAATATACGAAGAACCATTTTCTTCTTGGTGGAAGAGAAAATGCAAGTTTTAACACTGAAACTGGTTTGTTATAGTTATACAAATCCGAACATTGTGCACTTGATAGGTTGGATGCCAAATTTTTGTAGAAATTGACGCTATGGTGGACGAGTTTGTTCTGATATGAAAAATAGAAATTAGAAAAATCAGCGGTTCGGTTTCTCCTTTCCACTGCTGATTTGGTGAAGATGGGAGAGACGCACAAAGACTATTTTCGACTGGTGGGCGGATGTTTGACAACACCGCGAAATTTCCTCCAGGTCATGGCCACTCGCAGGTGTCGTGCATCGCTATGAACACAAAGAGCGCTGAATCCTTCGGAAATATCCTGAACCTTATCGAGCACTATGCTACAAAAGTACACAGACTACAAAGTTTCGACGTATGTAGTCGGATTCTGGTAAAAAATGGCCCTCGCTTATTAACTTGGTGTCTAATCCAAGGAAAGAACCCTGAGAGGCGTGTATTTATCGTGCCATAAAACGCCCCTTACGCTTACCTTAACAAAGAGAATATTCTTACTTAATAGGGAGTAACAAACGCATTGTCTACTTAAAAGTAAATGTCTATTTTCTCGCAGCTACAGGCCCGATGTAAATACATGGCGACTCGAAGAAATTTGAGAGACGCTTTTTTCAAAAATAAAGCCTAACATAAAACATATTTAGTGTATAATTTCGACTGATTATTACAGAAGGAATGACCTATTTTATACATGTATCACGAATTTTGCATAGCCCGATACGAGTAGATGTATTAACACACCGTCAGGTTTTAATTTAGTGTATTAATATAAGGTAAATTTAATGTTATAAACCAAGATCATACAGAAGCGTTCAGGCATTCAATCTGCAAGCTCGAGTCTCGTTCGAGCGATCGTGGCAGATAGACGTGTTTACTAACAAGTATAAGTGGTTCTCTATTGTGTGTAATGAGAATCTGTATTTCATACTGTGTATAATACAGGCATCTCAGGTGAAATGCCGTTAAATAAGATGCCGTAAAGCAATTTGTTTAACTGCAAACGAAATGCAAAGTGATAATAAATAACAAAAATGGACAAGAATAATTCAACAACAATAGTAACAACATCGGAAACGCAGTCGGGTCAAGACCACACCTCATATCCCATGCATACTGAACATGAAATCAAAACCGAAATCGAATACAATCCCGCAAATCATGAGTGGAATATAAAAAAAACGAAAAACAGACTAAGACTCAGAATCAGAAACAGAAATGAGAATAAGAGTAACTAACAATAAACAGAAAACCAGAACAAAATGGCCAGAAGACAAACAAATATCAAATAAATGCGAAGTACTCGGTTATATAAATAAAGAACAAGAAAAAGTAATCACAAACCTAATACTGAAGACACTGCCTATCTTTATAGAAGCCCTAACATTGATCTGTTACTGAAAACCGTATCTTAATTAGTTAGACTCAATGAATTTGTCATTAGGCAATTGAAAAACAACGAACTAAAATTACAAACATCTACTCCAGACGAGTATAGAAGACCATTGCAAAATGGGAAACTGCATACAACATGTATTTTGGAAAGTTCATAATAGCAGAAGACTGCAATACAAGGCACTTATATTGGGGATCAAGACTAACTACAGCAAGAGGCCGAACCCGTTACAGAAAACTTATAAAAAGGAACCTACATGTAATATCAACTGGAAAAACAACATATTTGCCTGCCGATCCCTCAAGGCAACCTGACCTTCTAAACTTTACCATAACAAACATCAATACCTTTGTGTTCACTGTTACAAAGACACAAGACTTGGCATTCAATCACACTCATAATTTTCGACTACAACAGCACACGAGGAAATGTAGTGCACATCGCCCTCATCAATTCCTCCACCGACTGGAACAAATTTAAACACTTACTGGAGCTAAAGATAAATTGCAACATTCCTCCAAAAAAAATAGAAGACATAGAAACAGCAACCACAACATTTACTACGAGTATACAATGTAGCGTTTGAATCCACAATACAAACACAAAATACAAGCTAACAAATGCAAATTCAGTATCCTAAATTCACATCCCATAATTGAGTTTCCGGACACACTATTGACTGTTTCCGTTATATACAGGGTGTCCCAGCTTATCCGTTACAAACTCATATTTCCTAACTTATTGAAGATACAATAAATGTTTTACATGGAATTTGCATGGTACGGGGGGGAGGGGCATCTTTCGACGATATCGAATTTTTTTTACATTATTGTTTTAAGAAATATGGAGGTCATGTTCGTCTTTTAAATGCAACTATGTATTCTTATCCAGATCATTTGATAGTGCTCTCCAATACGAATTCACAGACCTTTGTTTCGAGATGTTGCGTTTACAAATTTACTGATTTTCAACGGAAGAAACCCCGCCAAACAGAAAATGCAAAATCATTTGAATCCTAGCGAGATATACACAAAAAATACATCATTATATGTGACTTGGAAAACAAAAAAGAAACAGGAGAAAGCTGTTAATAACTTTCTCGTCAATTGTCCTCTGGACTGATTCCGAACGTCGTGGCCAGTTAGCCGAGTATGAATGAAATATATACACAATACGCAAAACCAAAGAAAAACAAATGTATCTCGAAGAAACGTATTTTGCGACATCAAAGAAAAAGGACACATTTGGTCTCGGAAAAATTCATAGGCATACAACTTCCGTATAAAATAAGTTTTACTCGATTCTTATGAGATTTATATTAGTAATGAAGAATAAACCAACGAAAACCATCATAATGTAAAACTGCACCAGATCAGTAACGTTTTAAACAATATATGTGTTTGATACAATAATATGTGAGATATTCTTGTAAGTATTCGTTGGGTTGGAAATTGGGTACTCGTCTTCATCTGCTTGCTAGTGCTTGCCGTATGTGCTATATGTGATGCTCATTTTCACTTCGCCACTGGTATTTGGCGCCATCTATTCTATACTCCGTCTGTGCCCGTGTCAACGCATTTGGTATATACGCGATAGGCGTATGTACTTCCTAGATAATCACCAGGTGCCGCGAGACAGCGACGCTTTGTGGTGACTCTATCGTCCGCGCCAAGGAAGACAATGAGAGCGCACGGGGGTGGCGCGCAGGAGTGATAAATGCTCTACGTAATTTACTTTCACATCTCTACATATAGTTCAACATAATATAAAAGTGAGAAAGTTCAACCCGGAGAGTAAAATGATAAAGGAAAATCTGTAAAAATGTTTTCGTTATCTAAGGTGAGGTTAGCGTACCCAAGCCAAGTTGGAAGTCGATCAAGACTCTGAAAGTCTCCTTAGCTCTTTAAGAGCTACTTTATTACTACTTACGGTTGGAGACCAGCCAACATTAAAATCCGATCGGACATCAAGTTCGAAAAAAAAGGACACACCATATAATATGATGTACTTGGCTAGAGCCTTATGCTCCATAGGTGACCGGGCACATGAGCTTCGCCCAAGAGGTTTTAACAAAGTGGAATTTCACTTTAACAACTTCATGGAAGCAACTAAGTCCCTACCCTGCCAAAAGCTTAAGGATCTTGGTATTTGCGCATTTGTGCCTAGATATAGGATAGAAAAAAAGGAGTCTTAAAGGGCTTCTGTACGGGATTCGATCTTGAAGAATTAATGCACGCAAAATCTCCTTGCAAAATTTTTTTTGCTAGAATATTTTTCTTTTCCGTGCTTTTATGATAATTTTATCCGGGATTTTGCGACAATTCGCCCTCCGCTCTGCGATTTTCTAACCTATTATAATTCAATAACTATTTATTTATCTAGTTCGTAATTTAATTCACTACGGTATTGTGTGATTATTCTATAAGATATATATAAATCTGTATGTGTTGGTTGCGAGTCCGAACGGGAGGTGACTGTTTGAAAGGTATAGGCGCGAGTGACGAGTGTTTGGGGCAGAGCGTAAGGAATCGGGTGACCGTGCCTAATTGTACAGAATGATTGTGAATGCGTTTCTGAAAATGCGTGTGTCTCTTCGATATAATATTGTGCTGCCCTAACAAGTTGCCACACAGTCGAGAGACACTTGCAAAAACCAAACTGCTGGTTTATCTGGATATTATAGTGGTGAGTGTGCTCATTCACTATATCACAGGAAATTATTTCGAAGATTTTAGTCATTAATGGTAGAAGCCTGATGGGCCAAAAGTTTCCAGCAGACTTGTCATTTTTTCCAAGTTTAGGGACACGGATGACTTTTGCTATTTTTTTAAGCTGGAAAATAGTTATGCCCGATGACTGATCTAAAGATATCGCCGATTTGGTAGAAGAGTGACACATCTAAAAAATCGTCTATTTTGCAAAAACTACAAAAAAAGATTTTCCAATCGGTGACTGGAATAAATGTAGTAATAGGTGTGGGGTTATTAGAGATAGGTGGCAGAATGACTAGGAGGTGGTCAGAGCTGAACTCATCAACCACTGAACAAGAGAAATCGAAACTATTATGTGATAAGAAGAAATCTAGCGTGGATAGAAGGCTATTTGGTACCGCATAAGTATTCGAATCTGGATGTAACGAATGAATTTGTCCATTCTGTTATATGAGAGGTTGTTCTGTAATTGTTGTTGTAATAAATGAGAGCGATGGGAGGTGAGTTTATTCAGAATTTCGCGAGGGATTCTAACTGAAAGAGGGTAATGTGCAGAAATAATAGTGAAGTTTAAGGGTCTGAGCCGAATAGCTATAGATTCGACCGCATTAGTGTCCTGAAGTATACGTAAATACGTGGGGCGAAATTAAGGGCTCTGTGTACCAGAATGGCCACCGCCTCACTGGGTACAGCCATTGTGTCTGTCACATCTAACGATAACATAATCCTGAATAGATAAGTCCCCGCCACTGGAGAACCAGGTCTCTTGAGTTGTTGCAACAGCTATATTGTTATTCCTAACAAATAATTCAACCTCTGTGGCTTTAGAAAACAGGGACTGTGCATTCCAGGTAATGAAATTGCCTAAAGTGTCTTGTGAGCAGGCGAAGCGTAGCCAAATAGAAGTTGAGCAACTTCTACCAAGACTTCGAGTTTTTCAAAGAGACTATGACAGGATGCTAGTTTCAGGCGAATGTTAAGAGAAGATAGGAAAAGCTTTCTTGAAGGCGCTTGATTAGGGCAACTTCACAATGCTAGGCCTTGTCACCCGCTTGCAACGACCAGTTTATTGTAAGAAACGGTGCTAATTTTGTTTTACTTTTTGTGTTACGTATGACATTGCTTTCACAAAACAACAATTTCAGAGTTCCTTGATTCTGCCCAACATGATACTATCGAGAATTTACCTGCGAATATCCTTAATAGTTGTTTTACACATGGGTCCATAATCGAAGAACATAACGCCAAAATACATTAACTAATCTACACAGAACCTATAGATCCATGTTATGTAAAAAGTTTACTTTGATAGCGACTCCCTAATTGGACCTTACCTACTGTTAGATTTCATTTAAATAATAATTTATTCAAACAAAAAATAGGTAATACGCAGTAGATTTTACGCATGTCTAGTGGTCAATAAGGAAGTTAATAAAGTGATATAAACTGTATAAACTGTATATAAACTGTAAGTTAACCGTATAAAAGTTTTTATGTATCTCATGTATCTTCTGGTTATATCTTTGGGCTGCGGAGGCTCTGTTCGAACTAACACAGCTCCTTTTTTGTCCGTGAAAAGTATCCTGGAAAAATCTGCAAGTCAAAAGACCCAACACTTTCCCGCTGCTGCCTGTCTCTGTGTGTGTGTACGCTGCATGCGTGTGTCTGTGTGTGACTATCGTTGTATTCCGACATCTCCCATTATAGTTTGGGGGCACCTAGGTGTAAGAAAATCAATCACGTAGGCCCTTGGATGTTAGTGCTAAAACAAACGACGAGCGACCCTGCGACGCACGAAGCACGATGTAGAACCATTTTCTCATAGTCAGTGGTGACAGATGTAGAGACAAAGTCCCATTGTAAGGGTTTCTTCGATTAACTAATAAACGTACGAATTTATATGGACAAAATGTGCAATGCGTTTATAAGTAACAGAATTTCCATATGAGAAAGTCAGCCATGTTTACATGATGAGATCTTCTCTCTACTGCACGGACTTCTTCCGGAACCACTGTTTAAAATCATCTACTGAAAACGGTGGATAGGTGCAATGGTTGATTCTTCACATTTTGTTATCTGATAGCATATATGAAGTCACGCAAATCATACTTGCCGCGATTGATTGTGTTCTCCTAATGTCGAGAGCGAAAAGAGTGAACGTGATCGACCTGAAATCATACATAAAAATATATAGCAATCGGTTAACAAAAACCACTTCCGCTGTACATTTGATACACGAAAGCATTGAGATGAGAGGTTCGAAAAATTAACTTTACACGAAATATTTATTTAACAAAATATATTTTAACCCTTTAATTACGAAGGGTGCATGCGTGCGTGTGTCAAGTTAAATTCTGCGACAAATTTTTTCGAAAATTCCAACCAAACATAACGTGTAGATTAACCCATGAACGCTAAGACTGTACTTCCTTTTCGCTCTTAACGCCACCGTTAAATCACCCTGCATATATGTTTTCTACATCAAAACGGCTGCCGTTTAACGATAAATATTAAATTAAAAAGGGACCGATCGCAAGATGTTACAAAAGTCAAAAATGATAAAAGCTATATGAGCATCAATTTAAAATCACTGGCTGGTTACACAATAAATTGGACAATATAAATGTCACCAAGAGAAGGAGAACGTGGTCCAAGCGTAGACCGTTGCATTCGTCACATTATTTCCGATTATCTGCTTTCCGGAGCAGGCATACGATGAGCTCTGTGGAGTTCAGGATTCGCCATTGTTTATCAGCCAGTTCAAGAGTAGTAACACAGGACCGAGGATGTATGGCTTACATGCCTGTGGAATAGTTCTAACCCGTAAGCACAGAAAAGTAGTTCTCCAAGCTACAAACGGAGCGTGTTTATTCTACTGGTTGCGAGTCGTCTGAATGTAGATTCCATACGTTAGTTCTCAAAGTCGTAAATCAATTGCTCACACAATTTTCATCTCAAATTCTATAATGTTTCAACTTGACCGAGACATTGATCATTTTATCTGCGGGAAATTTGGTTCTGGCCCGTATGGAGGCACTGTTGAAAGCTCGCACGTGAACTGAGAAGGAGATAAAACTTCCGATTAGCCAAAGTGAGTCAGATTTAGTAGCAGATAGGCGTTCCACTTGCTTCTTACGTACAGATAAGTCTGAATTGAGATGCGGAGAAGCCGTAGATTTTGTGACGATGGGTAATAATCATTTCTGATTTATAATCGATCGTAATATCATCGGCGAATACCACAATACTTAAATTACATAATAAATACCAAAACTTCTGTGAAATTTTAGAATAATTTTGAAGATCAGAAGAAGGAAGTACTTAATAAATGTCGAATACTTGATACACAGGGTCTGGCCATAATAGCGGTACAACTGTAAAAGATAGGCGATTTCTCGTACAAAAATAGCCCGATAATGTAGAATACAATTTTTCTGGTGCAAGACTTTCTTTTCGATCAAATCAACTATGTATGCTCGCCGAATACACGTGAATTGTTAGTTGCGGCTTGATTTGTCGAAAACAAGAAGCTTTGACTTCAGGCAGTTGTTATGTTTGTTTAAATCAGTGATGGCCACCGGAGCTCTGACTTTCCCCCACTCTGGGTCCATTCCCCTCGTTTCAGTTCCTTCCAGTTCGCTCCTCGTTCTCCTTCGGTCCATCACCGTCAAAGATCACAGCCTATATGGGGGGAATGGACTTAGAGTGGGGAAAGGTCGCAGCTTCGGTGGCTACCAATGGTTTAAATGGTACATACGATTTTGCATGATACATTTCAAAATTAATCAATTTATTAAATGAAGCTATTGAAAATATCGAACAACTCACAACATTCATTAGACATTATATTCGTGAAGCGTTTCAAGAGATAAAAGTTTAAAAGATATTATCGAGACTCCGTACATCAATAATATATAAATTAAGTAATTTTCGATTGTATTCCATATTCTGTTGAACTTTACAGATTACGAGATCGTGTACAGCATGTAAATAAGCACAATAAATGCTTAAAACGACATTCGACAAACCGTGGTTAACAGTACATATGTATTTAAAGAGTATTCAAAAGTGATTTTATCGAATACGAAGGTTCATAAGAGAAAATTTTATACTACCTTTCGGACCAACTTTTGTACAAGGAATCGCCTCAGTCAGTAAGTACACTCGTTCCAAAGCTTTCAAGCATTCTCAAAAAAGTTAAACGTTTTTTATGTTTCTAGGCGGTTTATATACGTTTAGGGGATTTCGATATTTATTTAGTTTACTAAACGATTTTTTTAAAAAGTTTTTCAATGCATATACATACAGAGCAATTTTTTAAAATGCTAGAAATAATGAATGATAAAGCCATTTTATGAAACCTTTAATAATGTTTTACTTTCGTTGCATAAGGGATTAATACACTCAAATAAGTAGTTTATGTTCGCAAAATTAAAGCTTATATGCTCTAAAAAGACTGGTTTACACGTCAATGTTGTCTAAGTATACTGTGTGAAATTTAACGGTTATTATAAGCAGGGAAATTGTTCAACTACCATATTTTATAGATCGTAAAGTAATAAATGTTATACAAATTGAATACTTGTGAGTAAAGTATTCTTTTCACAATTTTATATAAGACTGTGGTACGTAACTACATTCTTCATGCAGTTTATGCAGACTGAGACGAAATCAGTAATGGAGTCGAAAATAATGTTTCTTCATGTAAAATAAAATCAACAGTACAAACTAGAAATTTTTAACTTGAGTTCATTTACCGAACAAAATCATTTCAATCATTAGTCAACCATACAAGGTCATCACTACAAAGAATGAATACTTTATGCGCTCTTTCAAACGGCAGTTATCTTTGGACACCCTGTATACTTTGTTTAATACATCTTGACTGACTTGACCGTTCATTATTCACTATTTCTGCTTACAACATACTTTAGTCTTAAAAAATGTTAACAGTAATAGAATTTAATAATGCGACAGATTTCTACATATTACTTTTTTATATTAAAAACTACTGAAGTTCTTCTTAACGTATTTAAGATACTAATGTGTTTTCTTTTTTTCTAATTCTTCAAATTCTTTCATAAAGATAAAAACGGACTTATACACAACAGAAATGATATTACCCTCACCGTACTTGTAAGCAATAGTGAGTAACAGTGAAACAAGTTGGTCCAAATTCTACTGCACTTTTTATATCGATTTCTTTGATAACGAAATTTTTTGGGTAAAATATGAGTTTTAAATTTTTCGATTTATTGGTGCATAGAGATGCTTCTTGTTCCTAACTGTACTACGAATTACAGCCCTGTGTGTATAATTTGGGACGATGGTATATCGTACTCTTTCGTGGCATACTTTCACATTAATTAATTAGAAATGAAATTAATATTCCTATGTGTCTCTTCAAGTATGTATATTTCTTTTTTTATAATAATCATATTGAGGACAGATGTCAAGAGTTTCGTGGCACTTAAGGAAAACGAATATTATTAATTATGTGCACCCAGAAGAATATTTTGTGCATTCAAACCAAATTTATCCATCAATTTATTGTTTCTATACATAGCATTTTGACACCAAACGAACTTCAAATCCATCCTCCTTGCGCCTCTTCTCTCTCTCCATTATATTAATTTTCACCTTTCTCGGCAGTTTCGTTATTGTACGTCACTCTGATTTGTCATTTGTCTGAGTCAACACGAATTGTACTGTCTTTACTTAATAACAGTCCAGTAGGAAATATTCGAATCTTCGACCCCCCTCCCCAGCTGTGGTCATCACAAAAATACATAATTTGAAACAAAGGAAGATCCCGGTGTTTTTGCATGTCTCTCATTACTGTCTTCTTCTTTATATGTAACCCAGCATCGACTGCTATGGTCACTTTAGCCGGAGGACCCACAGTTTTATGTGGGTTCAGCTGGTGATCTGTCAATAGCAACACGGAAGCGCTGAAAATGGTCGGCCAGCTATCTTAGCGCTGACCCAGGTCAGCGTAGCTTAACTTCGGCGAACGGACTAAAGTCGGCTCGTTATTGTCGGTCGTGAAAAGAATGTAAACGGTGTTCCGTTGTAATTGTCTAAATTCCCGTAAAATAAAAGCACGCGATAATTATCGCCAATACGATGGAGATGGACAGACGGACACAGAATGCAAAGAATGAGCGTGCGTGAGAAATTACAACACAGGCATGATGTAAGAAAATTGAGAGACGGAGAAACAGAGGGAGGGGGCTGTAGGGAAGAGATAGAAAAAAAATAGGAGCGTGGGTGGGTGGAAAGAAAGGGGGAGAGGGGTAAGGGGGAGAGAAAGATAGAGAGAGGCACCCGCCGGGGTTCTGTCTTCTTCGCAGGTTATCGGAGCTGTACCAACGGGGCACATCCTCGAGTCACGAAGGATCTTTGGAGAAGGACGCCCCCGGACTAAGTGAGACTTCAACGACTTCAGAATCCTTGGAGAGCAATGGCCTCGATACCGAGATACCAGCTGCCGCCAGAAGACCCCGTAGTACAAGGGGTTCGCAAAAATGGAGTAACGTACGAGCCGTCATGGCGTTATATTCCTCTCTACGCAAGATCAAGAGGTATTCCCGTCATTGCTCGATATGGACGGTAACCTCTGAACTGTACTCTAAATCACTAAACAATGAGACAATCAGAAATACACGTTACACCAATACATACGACAACTCTGTTCACACACGTGTCTCGTCCCTCAACGTCACAACGACATGCGCAAAACGTCTGGTTCACGCTATACGGAAATGTCATGTTTAGTTATGTCGACGTGAAAACATTGTATGTGCAGGGTCAATGAATTATTGTTTAGATATCCGGACCGGGCCGTTTGAAGTCTCTACTTGTAACTTGGTTTTCCCATCTTTTAACGCAGTCTACCAGTTTCGTCGCCCTATATCTTATTTGTATTTCTCATTCATTGTCAGGCAAACATTCACTGTCATAAGTTTCTAACACCCTGAAGACGGGAGACACAGATTCGTGTTTTGATGCCGTATAATGGCAATGCCTCCTTATCTTATATGCTTGTTTATCTCGCAGGAAAAGCAATTCTTGGGGAGTGTAATAGGAATCTCATGTATACATTTTGATGTGTTGTCCGTGTATTATTTTGTATTATTGAGCCATATGTTTTAAAAATGTAGCCTTTATAAAACTCAAAGGACGTTTCGCAAGTGGCGTATAATGTAGAACTCGAAAAAGTATTTGACATGTATATACGTGAATTATGGACTAATACCAAAAATACGGATAAACTGGAATTTTCAATTTTACCTTTGTAGTAAATATTATTTATGTACGCTATACCAGGGTGGTAGAAAAAGGGGTTCAGAACTTAAAGGGTAGATAGTACTCGTCAAATGGAGGAAAAAAGTTGTACTAAACGTGGGCCGAAATATTAATACTTTCACAGTTATGAAGAGTTGTTTCTCGAGGGCCTTAAAAGGCAAATAGTTACTTGCCCACGCGGCGATCAGTTCGTGCAGTTTCACCAATCCGCGATTCACCAAGTTCTTTTGTTGTGTATTATTGTTATTATTAATTGTTTTCTGTCATATAATAAATGTTAATTACTTGAAACAGAGCTAAGTCATTCTCACACGTCAAGTTCCTAAAGGTACTTTGCATTTTTATTTTTTAAATAGGCTTGGTTTTAATACAGAAATTTTATTGAATCTCGTCCGTTCACCTCTTAAGCTATGTATACAGGGTATTGCAGAACTATAGACACAAACTTTACAAGCTGATAGAACTTATCGAAATAAAGAAAAACATAAACAAAAGTTAATTGTTTCTGAGATATTCAGTTTTTCCAATCATAAGTCAATCTTTATACTACAAGTGGTAAATATTTTATGGGGTGATTCTACGTGGCAAAATAAATCGAAAATCAAGAATGACAAAATTGCCGCGGAGGCTTCAAGTTTTAGTTATCGACGTTTAAAGATTCGGCTCTGGTGCGCCTGTAGCACGGCAATCCGCCGTGCATGATGTGAATCAGTCACGGTATAGTCGGTGGAGGTCCACACATGACAGATTTAGCATGTAGAACGCATACTTACCGATGTAACAGAAACGATGACCTACGATACGAAACGATGACCTACGATATAAAACGATGACCTAAGAATAAATAAATAATGGCGAATAGCTTTGTGTGAATAATATCGTATATTGTTCACGATATTTTATTGCATTCCATATGCTTATAAATATTTAACGAAATAATTTCTAATCGTGCTGCGGTTTCTGTCAAAATTTACGCACCGCTCAGATGAAGGTGATTTGGCAGTCAACATGGTAATTGTGCCAAAATGCAACAGTGTACAATAACTGAACCAGAAAGGCAGATAGCGTAGTTAGATGCGATAAATTGGGAATATCTCGTTAACCATGGAAAACCAATTGCAACCTTCATTACATTACAAACACACACATGCACACACACACACACACATGGGTGTATTAACGATTAAAAGAATGCGTAGTGGTATGGATAAAGTTTACCTTTAGTTTTGTTCTGCCTCTGTCTAACATACTTGACGACTCTCTTGATGTTTCTATCTCTGTCTGTTTGTCTGTTTGTCTGTCTGTCTGCCTCTCATCTATTTGATGCTCTTGATTAGTCGAGACCTACTGATTCTACTCAATTTTCGCTCACTTCTTCTTTCAAGTAAAGATCACCTTTGCCGCCTGTCTTGACGATAGAATTAGAAGTTAACGCAGAATCGAAAACAAGTACAGTGTTCCACGGTTGGCTGGAAGAGCATTCGGGGCCGAGAACTTCCAGCCAACCGTGGTAGGGCAACTTGTCATCGCCTTTTCGAGCACAATACTTACGAACGTAGCTTGAGAAGCGATACTCTGGGTGGGAGAAAGATAGAGTATCGGCGAGGTTTCACTCGGTCGACGGCGAGCAGCTTTTTTGTCTACACCAGTGACGGCCATCCGGAGCTCCTCTTCGGCCTACCCCCACTCTGCGTCCATTTCTCCTCACCTACTGTTGGCAGCTGGAAAGATGGCAGACGACTCTGATTGGCTCTAGTACAGCACACATAAAGACGACACACACAAATTTCCCTGATTGGCCAAATGGCCACATCTATGAATAGAGATCATAGAGCACCGCGTTTCGGAAACATTAAAAGGCGAAGCGGACAGCGTATCCTTCTTGCTCAGGGGCCGTCCCGACTGCCAACTTTCCAGCTCCCACCAGTAAGTACTGTGTAGAGCTGGAAAGTTGGCCTGTGGGACGGCACAGGGGTAAGAAGGGTACAGCGTTCGCTCCGCCTTTGATGCTTCCGAGCCGCGGTGCTATATGATCCTTATTAGTAGATGTAACTGTTCCGGCCAATAAACAAAATTCGTGTGCTCTGTTTTTATGATTGTGTTCGACTAGGTAGGCTTATTTATGCTGTAACCAATCAGACCCGCATTCCATTCGCATTCCTGCCACGCGCCAACTTTCCAGCTCTAGATATTACTACGTAAGGAGAAATGGATGAAGAGTGGGGGCAGGTCGGAGTGGGGTTACGCTACAGATGGTCATTACTGGTCTATACAGATGAGTCATCGTATAACGAAAATACCAAATTTTCTATTTTTTAGAATACATTGATGAAAATATTTCAAAAACGAATAGGTGTGGCTTTTCCAGTGAAAATGAGTCCAAACGCAATCTCATTCGGTTCATTTGTTATTAAAATTTTACGTAAGGTAAGATTCGATAGTCGGAATGTCTTTGATAACAAATAGCCCGAATGAGATCGTGTTTCGATTCATTTGAATTGGGAAAACTTCATGTATCTATTAATAATATTCTGATGAATGTACAATGAAAAACAAACAATTTTTCTTGGTACAATATATCATATTTTTTAAAAGTCGTCGCCTCCGTCTGGCTCTGGCGAAGCAAGGGGGGATATGTGGTAGGGATACGGGACATTCCAGACTTCCGTGGGGAAAAGCATGACAGCCATCCGTGGATCACTGTATTGTGTTGCGTGGATTATTTCATAAAGGAATAGTGTGTGCCTTTTGTTTCAATGAGTGTGGTGAATGGAACGAAAATAGGTTTATAATTCGTCTGCTTGCAAGGACAACACATATGATAACAGAGGGTGTGAAAGAACATGTTGTAGACCGATATGCTCCTAAGTAGTGAGAAAGTATTTGCAACACACAAACTACGCGCATCCTGGTACTGATACATGAACATGGTTTGCAAGGAAGTTTTTCTGAACCTTTTAAATACCGACTCAAAATATTGAAATATTGATTGTTCAGTCAGTACGTTCTACAAGAATTGCCGCGAAAGAGACGCAAGAATTGCAATTTACAGACGTGCTACATAATTGTCTGAATTCGTTAGATTCATTTAACGTCACACAAGTTTATACTCGATGGCTGTAACATTTATAAATGAGTTTGACTTTGCTACTAGTTTTGCGCTTCGTATAAATATACTTTAGACAGAACGACTTCAATTAGAACAACTTGTTATTTAAGAGAAAATTTGGAAGCGCAAAAATGGCTATAACTTTGAAACAAGGTGAAATAGGACATATGTTTATATGAACTTTTTTCATTGTTTTTGTGTCTCCTGTCCACTTCTGAAGTGGATCCCACATGTTATGATACATCCTGTATAGTAAATTCATAATACATTTAATTTGAGAATGGATCATAAAAAATTAAACTATACTGAAACGAAAACAATATTGTTATTAAACAAAATAACAGTATTCAGCCTCTAAAAATGCAAAATGTATAAACAAAAGTAGAAAAGTAATTCGTGAACATGCCACGTGAATATTATGCAACAATTTCATTTTACAACACCAGAATGCACCAGTCCACACGGCAACATGTATCAAACACTATCTGGAGCAACAGAGAACGACAGTTTTACAATGGTCAGCTTTATCTCCGCACCTAATTTTCATAGTAATGTTTGAAGTTTCCTTGCTCAAACAATATATGCAGTAGCAAGACAATTTCAAAACAATTAGGAATTAAAAACTGGTATTGAACTGGAGTGAAACAGTTTATCACAGAAATTGAATAAACAACTACAGAAATTAAACAATTGAAATTCTATAAAAACTATAAGGCGTGCTGTCATTTTTTTACGGTGTGCATATCTGAAGACGTCAAAGCAGTATCCAAGTGAACTTCCTTTTATTTCTCCCGCGATTCAATATTTAAACATTTAAATAAATAGTGAAGTTACATGAAAACCTTTTAGGTCAGTCCTTTTATGGGCGATATTTCAACAATATAGTATGTAAAAACGTAACTTTCATGACTTTATAGAAGGAAATTGTAAATCGGGAGACTGGATTTTTAGCAGTAAACGAGTCATTGCCGTGTAATGAAGTGTCAGAGAAATTTACAAAATTGAAGCATAATTTCTGAATGCCAGATATTCCATTATTCGTTGTCATTATTACGTAATAAAAGATAAGCGATCTGATCCCTCAAGACAAATATGTTAGGTTGCGTTTTCATTGGTAAGTTACTTGTACCAGTAGCTCGTAAGTGGTCTGATTAGGCTAGCTGCTTGTATCACTTACTGGTACAAGTAACTCACCAACGTAAACGTGGTCTTAAACTCGCAATACCATAACGACGTAACAATCAATTTTATAGGAAACTGGATTGAAAAGTGTGTTATTATTCGTACATACAAGATACCTCTTCGAACAGCCGCCAAAATAAGCTCGACACTAATGAACCAAGTTTGATAAAGTTTCTAATTTATAAAGCATTGAGAGGATCCGGACTTATTAGATCTTTTGGTACGACGTGAAAAGCAATAACCTAAGACTGTGTCGGCAAGAAAAACATTACCTATACAGGAAATTCTAAATGAATGTGCCGTGTTCTCGAAAGTCACATGGTACTATGTTTTTCAACTAAAATGTGGGAATATTTTACAGACTTTACAGTTTCGAGCATTTTTACTTGTTCATCTCCGTGTACGCAATCTAAATTTTTTACGTTCAGATGAAAGTTCCGTCGTAAAATACATTTTTAATGACTATGTGAGCAATAAACACGTTTGTACCGTTTTAGAAGAATTAAAATCGGAAATAACATCAGAAATCAAATGTACAATCGTAACTGAAACTTCTGTTTTTGTTTTGCATGCATAGACTAATAATTTACCTTGCAGTAGTCTGGTTATTGATTTTAAAAGTTCATTAATGTTATTAGACCAATATTTTTAATATGAATTTTAAAAACAACCACGATTATACAGAATAACTCAGATGTCCTAGTCTTTTTACATCAAAATTGTCTATACATTGTAACTTTACTTTCTAGTAATCATGTTAATGAATAGCAATACCGTTTGATATTATATCCAGTTTGCATGAAAATTTGAAAAATGCTATGCCTTGGCAAAACCGCATGGCAGTCGACGTGTTAAGTAATGCAATATTTATAGAAATGATATTTTAATTATTTTAAGCAATACAGTTTAGTCATTCTAAAATCCTATAAATTCACAGTAAGCTCCCGTATAATGTGATAAAAAAAATTGCAATGGACTTTAATCTCATGCTGTAATATTCAAATAACGTTTTCCTTATTACACACAAGGAAGGGACGCACTAGGTGGATGGGCAGAAGTTTTAAATAAGTTACAAAATAAAAATTGTATTGATAACCATTAATTTCTGTTTTTATCACAATTCCTGTTTCGTTAAAATTTAAGTTAATTTTCTATCTAAGTCTTATTTTACTAAACATTGATTTCGTATTTAAAATAGATCTTATTTTGTTGAAGGTTAACTTCAGTAATTTTTTACACATTAACTACTTTGCCTTCAAAATAATATTCTCTTAATCTGTTCTTACGACTGTGACTTTATTTCTTTACTATGAAATTTGGTTGCGAGAAACTGTAAAACGTATTACGATCAGGTTTTCACGATTACAGCTGATTACAGCCGAAACCATAATTATTTTAGTTTCGGCTTCCTATTCTAAAGCTGTATAAATTGTATGGAGTTTGCGTTTAATACATATCTCACATACATTTACAATCTTCATTTTGTCTGGACAAGAAAAATGCTGGTTTCTAATAATTGAAAGTTTAGATATTACTAGCCATAATTGTGATTGTAAAGGCGTCAAAATAGGAACTAAAAAGTTTACAAAGTTACGTGACTTCGAGTGACAAATTTACATCGAATAAATAAAAGTAGGTATTACTAACGATAATTCTGATTTATTCTTTATTTGAGAATGTTCTCGCTGGATAAGTCAGAGACAGAAGTAAGTAGCCATGTTTAAAAATTCACGGGCTATTTAAGAATTTCTAAAGAATTAGAAAAAATATAGTTATTTATAGTTACGACAGTGATTTTTCATTTCTCTGAAAAGCTGTCACAAAATAAATAAATGATATATTATAATTACCCACAATAAAAATCTTGCCCTTCGTCGAAACATTCTCTTCTCAAATTTCAAACGACTGAAAAATCCATAGAGAAGCTTAGAAAAACTTCAAATCTTCTTAATCTCTCCGAATGTTCTGTTCTGTTATGTGGAACGCTCTTTGACCTGTACGTTTGTAACATTCGTACGATCAATCACGACCATTTATTCCGTCCTTGACTGGCGATCTATTTTTCTTTCTGCCCACAGAACGAAGAGCAATCAACGGTGGATGAAACTCCGAACCACGGTCCAGTTGTCCTCTGCGATCTCTACGATACAGAAGAAACCACCCCTGAAACGCGAAGATTCATTCCTGAAGAGATTCTCTACGCGACAGATCCCCGAAAGCCAAGAGACTTTAGACACAGCCGAAGGTGAGGGAGACGTGACCGACGAGAAGGATTCGAGCGGTCGTCGTCGAAGGCGGCCCAGGAGACCGCAAAAACCGCCGAAGACTGTGGTGAATCCCGATGAGAACTTCTACTATTACTGGCTAATGTTGTTATCTGGCTGCGTGCTGTACAATCTTTGGACTCTGATCGTTCGACAAAGTTTACCGGAATTACAAGCACTGGCGCCGGCCGCCTGGCTCGCATGCGACGGTTTCACCGATTTGGTGTTCTTCCTGGACGTGGCGGTGCAATTTCGCACCGGTTACCTCGAGCAAGGTTTGATGGTCTACAATAGCAAGAAATTAGCGGGCCATTATTTGAAATCGAAGTCGTTCGTGCTGGATCTGCTCGCCTTGCTGCCGCTCGACCTGCTTCAAGTGAATTTAGGCAGCAATCCTATGCTGAGGTTCCCGAGGTTCCTCAAGATCTACCGTGTGTACAATTACTACTACATGGTCGAGTCAAGGACGGTCTACCCGAATTTGTGGCGAGTGCTGAATCTTATCCACATATTACTAATACTGGCGCATTGGTTCGGCTGCTTTTACTACTTGCTCAGTGAGGCAGAAGGATTTCAAGGCGACTGGGTATATCCATACAGACCCGGGGAGTACGCGACCCTGACCAGGAAGTACCTTGGGTCGCTCTATTGGTCCACGCTCACCTTGACGACGATCGGTGACCTACCCACGCCGGAGACCAACGCCGAGTGAGTCATATGTCGACTGTACACAGCGTTTTTCTGTCTTTTTCGTTCATACTCACAACAGTGGTTAGTTCGGTACTCGGGTGATCGCCAGGGCAATGTCGAGAATCTCTTGCTTGGCTAGAGTTCATTGAGCGACTTGAGACTTGAGAGAGAATGGAATACCAGCATGTTGGTGCAGGGGGCTCTGCTTTGAAGATAGGCTTCTTTCTTCAATGAAATGCGTAGAATTTTCTTGAATATGAAAATGATGTTCGTACGATGTCCTTTATAGAAAAATTGCGATACTTTTGTGAATATTTTTTGTTCAGGATTCTGGAAAAACTATATCGTATTATTTGCACAAAACACGCCATAATATGTGGTAAATACTTAAGGAATAGATTCAGTAAATAGAAGTATATGATGAATTCATATAAACTTCATATAAACCTTCAACACATTGAGGCTTTATTTGGACTTGATGGAAACACACGTTTAAGTCATCGACATAATAAATAGCTAATCAGAATTGGTTATATTACACTAAATGTATGTACTTTATTGAGACACAAGGATTGCTATAATTTAACAAATCACGAAATCAAACATGCATTTGTAATAACTTACTTGTTTGTTTCTTATTGGTAGTATCAAATGCATTTTTTCAATCTTATGTTATGTTCTAAGTTATGACTTGCATAATTCATTCCTGCAGACATTCACACATAATGTTACAGAATGTTATATAAACATTGAAAACCGAACGTTTCCTTTTGAGTATTAATTTTGCGGATTTCTTTAAATATAAAAAAATATGCACAGTGCCATAATATTTATACTCCAATATTACTGCAGTATTATCAACTGCTTCAAAGCCTTTTGCTATACTTAAGTTTACATTGATTATTTAAAGAGATTGTCAATAAAAAAAACGTTTACATGATATTTGAAATTATTTTAGTGAATAGAATACATCTAAAAAATGTTGTGTCTTATTTTACAAACATTGAAGACACACTCCGAAAACATGATATAAAAAACATTATTGTGCGGTCAATAGAAAGAATCAATCACTCAGAATTTAGATGACAATTAGAATATTAAATGTAGGAAAGTATGTCTTTTTGCAGCAAATCTATGCGAAATCTAATGTTGTATGTATATTATTTTTATTTTAAATTTAAAAGCCAGTTCTTAGAAAACTTCCTGTTCTTCTGGTCTCAGACAAAGACAAATATCGAAGCGTAATTTGTTTAACCTTTTCAGCATAAAATATTGTGGCAAAAGCAAAGTGTGGTGTAATTATTTATTTATTTATCATTTTTCAAAAACACAATGTTTAGTCCGCGTACAATACTTCATTCGTTTTCATTGTTAACCTTCTCGAGGAAAGTTTAATTAAATTTAACAAAAAAAATATAAATATGATAAAAAAAGTATATATAAGGAAGTGTCATGAGGATGTTTTGAATTACTTTTGAAATTGGAATATCAATGTCAGAACGAAGCTTCGTTCGAGTCCACTAAATGGTGCAAAGTGAAGTAAGCTCAAACAACTAGATAATCGAACAGAACTGATGAATACACAGCGCTCATTTGCTGCAACAATGGCATAACTCTAAAAGAACGATTTTAGGAAGGACGTGTTTGAATATTTTGAATGACTGTAATTTTATAAAAATATCTATCCTCAACAACTGTACCCTCGTGGCGAGTTTTAGAAGATCAGTTATATCATTCTAGCAGTAAAAATTACAAGCAAAAACCGTTATTTCTATACCAATAACTCAAAACCGGCAAATTTTGAGTTGTGTCGTTATTGCAGCACGTGAGCTATATGTAGAAGTAAATCCAACTACTAGTCATGTTGTCCTGCGACCATGACTCACATACACATTACTTGCGCCGCCTAAACCTGCAGTACCCTTTTACAGCGGGATGGCCACAGCTTATTATTTTGTTTCGTCTGATGATTTTCATTGCTTCAAGTACAATATGAATTCGTGGGTAATGTAATTGCCTGACGCATAATAAAGATTTACAACTTCTTCTATTATACGTAGCTAAAAACAGTTGTCGAGTATGTAATGCGAGTACTTTGCGCATTTAACAATATTTATTATAAGGGTGAAATTTTAAATTCCAGTTTATGCGTGTTTTTGGTAGTGACACATAGTTTACATGTACAAACGTTTATGAAAATTGTTCAACTTTTGATCAGAGAAATTTTCAAACATGTTATTTTTTAATGTATTTTTTAAAAAAAGGAATTTCTTGAAAATCTGTTTATATAGACCAATTTGTTATTCAAAAATACACAAGTCATACATTTAAGTATTTTCGCTATAACAAATAGTTTCCGAGATATTCGACAAAATGTATATGGTTTCCAACCCAACTTCAAGGGCTGTTTTCACCTCTTTATAGTGGATATACTGGGTGTACCACCTAATTTTGTCACCTGAAATATTTTCGTTGTAATAAAAATTTCGTAAAAATGTTTTCTACAAAAGTTGCATAGTTTTGTGAGGGTCAATGTGTACTAACAATAGGTTTATTCCGTCGTAAAGGGTTAACAAGATAAGAGGGTCAACTTTGTTTTTTTAAATGGAATGTTATATTTAATTTATTTGTATATGATAGCCATATTGAAGGCAAATTCAACGACCTTCAAAGTTTTGTGTTTAACTTGCGGTTAACCGGGGTTAATGAAACGGGGTTCTAGTTTAGGGAGATATTTACTGTGCTATACTACGTTGTAAAACGCACATGCAAAATTCCTACGAGAATATGAATTTTTGTGTCATAAGACAAAACATTTTAGAAAATGCATGCAATCATGACGGATACTATTTACACAATCCAGCTTAACTACCAAACTCAGAGTAGTTTTTGACACATTCGCGAAGACGGCTGGCTGTCTTTCGGTGTACACGTATATAGAGATTTATGAGTGTCGGGATCAAGTGTGATTGGCAAGACCATTCAAAGAATGCGATTTAACAAACGAAAGGGTGATTTTATTGATAACAAGAAGAATTGAAACAATGAAAAAAGAAACTGTTCTCGACATTTACGCTCATTCTACTCTCATTATGCGACTGCTCTCGCTTCCGAAAACCTTTCGCTCACGCCACGCTTGACAAAAGAAAATCACATTTGCACAACCCACACATTCGGACGCACACCACACACGTCAAAACTGCACAGGTACGATCGACCATACGATTCCTACATTCGACCATTCTGCAGGTCTTCGACCTTCGGAGACAACGTCGTAAATGGCTTCGTGTAATGTGCTGCCGTTGACGTAGTTGTCGGCTCCTGGCAATCGCCGATTTTAATCACGCCATACTGATCGTTCCGCTTAACCTTAATTACTTTGTATGGTCCTAAGAATTTTAACATGATTTTCAAACCTGCTCCGAATTGCGTTCGCTGTATCGTAACCGAAATCCCATCTGCGTACTTTCCAGCCTTTTTACAGGTTCGATTACGATGTCGGCGGTTTTCCTCTTGAATTTTCAAGAAACTGGCCTTGGCTACTTTGCGCAATTTGTTTCTGTCCTTGCCAAACCTCTCTGCGGTTTCTTGTTCGATCAAAGATAAAATATCGGGGTCTTCCTTTTGACACATCCGTACTGCAAAAAACAAATCAAATGGCGTCATTACGGTGCTTCTCTGGAACGTACTATTCAAGTATGGCTGCACCTTATCGACGTATTTGTACCGTTGATATTCTGCTTTCATTATCATACGATTTAGTTAGTCGATTTGGCCATTGACCCTCGGTATCCCAGTGGTTGTCGTAACGTGGTCAATACCTTGTTACACGCAATAATTGGTGAATGAACTCGATGTAAATACCGTTATTCGGTTTGAAATAATGCGCTGTGTATTACCAAAAACATATATAACAACAATAACAATTGTTTGTTTGGTGCTTACAAGTTTCATTAAAACTTCCTGCGCATTCGTGGTTTTTCTAGGGTATATCCATACATACTTCGAGAAAAAATCGATCGCCACCAGTAAATATTTGTACTTTTTACCTGTAGCAGTCATCGACCCTTGGTGATTAATGTGATACTTCTGCAGTATCTCCTCTAAGTATCGAGCGTAACAATCCTTTCTTCTTGTCCTTCTTCCTTTCCGCCAGAATGCATAGAACGCAGCAACTAATAACCCGCTTCATCTTATCATTAAATTGCGTATATAAAATTCCCCTTTCACTTACTCGGCAACTTTTTTCGCACCAAAGTGTCCGTTCTCATGAATTCTCCTAATCGTATCTAAACACGTATTATTCGGTAACTCTATTGCATGTTTTCCTTCGCAGTTTTTAATTAACAAATTGTTTTCAATTACATAATCCTCATACGGTTCGTCCTGAACTATTAACAGCGGATTTCGACTTAAAGCGTCCACGTATTTCTTCCTTACTCCCGATCCATGTTCGATTTCGCAATTAAACTCTTCTAGAGCTAACATCCACCGCGCCACACGAGGATTCCGATTTTTTTACATGTTTTTTTACCACATCGCAGTCCGTAACAATTTTAAACTTTAATCCGGAGAAATATACCCGGAATATTTCAACTGCTCTGAAGATAGCTAATAACTCCAATTCGTACGACGAATACTTCCTTTCTGAATCGCTAGTTTTTCGACTCATACAACAGACAGGGTGGAATTTATTATCGTTCGCGTCTTTCTGTAAGAGTACAGCACCATTACCTTCGCAACTCACGTCCGTGTGCAACACCGTTTTCATATGTAGCTGGAACATTTTCAATTCCTTCAATGCTGTAAACGCTCGCTTTTGACGGTGTTTGAAACTAAATAGGACACTATCTTTTAAAAGGGCTGTCAATCGAATCGCAATACCCGCATAATTTTTCACGAATTTGCGAAAATATTTCAAGAAACTTTGCGTCTCTTTTTTCTTTACCGACTCAGGAAAATTTTGAATCGCGGCAAGTTTCGCACGGGGGGACTAGTACCCCTGATTACATATCCTAAAAACTCAATTTCTGACGGGAGAAATTACATTTGTTCTACTTTATGCGAGGACCATGCTCTTCGGCTATCTTTAATGTCTCTCGTAAACTATCGAATGCTTGCTGTTCATTGACATCCGATAATGTCATACCGTCCGTATAGGTTATTGGTGCTTTATTCTTGACCAAACTCTTGAAAACATCATTTATGTATCGTAAAACGTTCGTGGATCTGACGCTAAGTCCAAACCGCGTTTTCAGAAATTCGTATTGCCCATCAGATGTTACGAATGATGTGTATTTTCGACTGTTTTTGGCGACAGGGACATGACAAAATCCGTTTTCTAAATCTAAAACTGAAAAAAATCTTGCGTCTGTTAAATTATCGATTGTTACATCGATAAGTGAGCGTTCTACATGCTGAATTTGTCGTGCGCTGAGAGCCACTGAACGTGTACGGCGGGCTGCCGCGTGACAGGCGTTTCTAGCCCAATCTTTAAACATCGATAACGAAAAAATGAAGCTTCCAACGCAATTTCGTTATTCTTGATTTTCGACTTCTTTTGGCTTATAGAATTACCCCTTAAAATATTTCACACCTGCTGTGACACATCCTGTATACTACTGTACTAATTTACATTTGAATCGCCTAAATTCACAGTGACAATAATTATTTGCCTTTGCACGAACCAAACAATAAATCCGTTGTACATGGAAAATATGTAGTCAACTTTCCAAGAACATGGTCAAGCGACGGTATATCACCATGTGCATTTGCACGCTAGGCGTCCCTCTGTTGAGAAGCGGTTTAGTGAAAGGAGTCTCCCATTACTCGCCTGACTCGCTCTTGTTTCAAACATGTACATACATAGGTGTATGAACAAGAGGGTAGCCTTCGGTTACCGCGTGCCGAATTCTTGAGATCGAAGACTTGTGCTGGGAAATGCCTTTTCCTACGCCGCTTCCTAAACACTCTACAGACGATGAGACTTGCTTCGCGGCATGCCTCGTGGACAGACCTCATGCGAGGCGGCGTCAGTCTCATGCTGCCTACTTTCACACTTGATACTGCATCAGTAGCACCTGGCTTCGAGGCAAGTATCATCGTGTGTAGGGTGTTTTAACTTAGACGCCATCACTGCGGGCGTGTGTAGCGTGCAGAGATGAGAAGTTGGCTAGCGGAAGGAACGCGGGTCTGATTGGTTATAGTGTAATAGGCCAACCTATTCGGACACAATCATAAAAACAGAGCACACGCATTTTGTTTACTGGCCGAAACGGTTACGTCTACTAATCGATTCATATAGCACCGTGTGACAAAGAGAGCGAACGGGACACATCGAGTCCGAGCGGGACAGAGTGATCCGACGAATTTTAAAGCACCGTAGGTATCTCAGAATGTTAACCATTAATATTTCGTGTATCTGTAGTAGGCGTTTAAACGTACCCGGCGGATATGATGGTCTACTATATTGTCAACTTGTGCAGTCAAAATCCTAAATGTTGCAATTTCGGAAGCACCAAAGGCAGAGCGAGCAGGGTAGCCCTATTCCCCTGTGCTCTTCCGCTAGTCTATTTCTCATCTCTGCACAGTTCGTCAGGGTGGTTCTTAGCTATAGAGGTTAAAATTTGTTGACTAGTTTTTTTTTGCCGCACCTCCCAAACTTGTGACACCTGCTGAGGGAATGGTTTCTACAAAATTTCAGAGTGATTCGACAGTGGCAACCTGATGCAGCGCGGGTACCCTTTGTCCAATCACTCTGAAATTTTGGAGGAACCATTTTCTCACCGGATGTCACAATTTTCTAGGGTGCGGCAAAAAAAAATCAAAAATCGAAAAATAGGGACTACCCTATGCGTACGAGCGAAAAATTGGCTGCTTTCTACTTCATACGATTCTACTTGCATGTCTTAAAATCCACAATAGATGATATTACAAATTCTTGTGTGTAATTAACTAACTACTGCTTCTCAGTGTAAGAATGTTAAACCTCAAAGCTATTCTCAACGCAGACAAGTGACTTCTTATCACAATTGTCTGACACAACCGAGAAGGTATCGAAAAAGTTCACCAAATGTCTTTCGCTTTCATTTACCATCTTACGAGAACTTTCGTTGCGTAAAATTTTCACAAACCCAGCGGAAAAAGAACGCGGGAGAACAAGTATGCACGCGAGTTTGACGCGGTAGAGCCACCAACAACGGAAAGCTGGGAAAAGGGGGCGGAAAAGAGGAAAAGAGGAGGTAGTGACAAAGCGCGAGAACAACGCAGGTGGAAATTTCCATTTTCTCTTAAGTCAAGTCTCTAGCGAATTAAATGCTTAGGAATTAGACTCGTGAAGCGACCTTGTTGTTGTGTTGGCAGAGTCGTAGCGGGCGGCAATCCCCGGAGCCTCGCTCGTCGTGGCCGACTGTCCCGGCTTCTGCAGTTCAAGCATAACGGAGGGTATCTGTATCGTTTCCAAAAAAAAAAGATATGAGACGAAAAAAATAGATAATACGTACGATGAAGGAACGGTAGAAAAAATAGGAATAGAGGGGGAGAGAATGCCAGGACAGCGACTGAGAGGAACGAATCGCGAGAATGACGCTGCTGATTCAAATTAAGATTGAGCGTTCGAATGTGTGAATGCAGTGGCTGGGAAAAATAGACCGAGGAAACAAGTAATTGGGAATGAAAGTGACGGTGGCGAGATTGAGCGAGAACGTGAGGAGAAATGTTAAAAACGTGAATGAAGACAAAGAGAAAGGTCGCGAGAGGAATGATGAAATCGAGAGATAGAGAGAGGTTAGTAGAGAAGTAACCGAGGAATCGAGGACAATCATTCCGCCAGTAGCACTCCACGAATATAGCGCGGGCTGAAGCCACGGTGAATTTGCATAAGTGTCGATACAATTGAGTAAATTTACAACACTGGTATTCGCTGGAACTACCGCTTGGAAAGTTTTGCAATCTAAGTTGATCAGAAGGAGAGGTCTAAGACTTTCGACGTTTATAGCACTCACGCAGAGGAGTGAAAAGTGTCAAATTAACACAGGTCCTAAAATCAATCCTTTCGACGTAAAATCAATTTTTATATTTACAAGCGTTCGATATCGGAGGTCTAAAAAAACATAAATAATGTCGGTTACTTACGACAAGGAATAGAAAATGCATGTCGTAGAATACGAGACACGAAAGGAATATTTCAAAGTGTATGTCGATCTAAGATCAGCAGATGTGAGTTTTGTATTGAACTGGAAAGAAGCATATCGAACGTATGTAGCAAATGTGAAAACAAACTTTTGTATTTTTGATCGAAACGATGTTAGGACCTAGGTATGTTGATTAGATATTTCTTAGTCTTCTTGGTGAGTACCGTATGCACCTGAAATCTTAGATCCGTTTTTTGATCACCCTATGTATTAATTCGTGACAACTTTTCTACTCACAATCAGTGGAACTATTATACTTGCCTTGTCTTCCACATAAGTACATATCAGCTTATAATCTATAATACAGATCATTTATATTTGAGCAATCTTCACCTGTGACTCTGCTTCAGCCATGTGGTTATAGTTTTTAATTAACAATTGAAAATTGTTTAACTACCATATTATGCACATAACGGTGACACGTGTATTCCTCCATAAATCGCATTATTTACGCGATCGTGAACAGTAGATACGAGTAAATATTTCTGACAACGTCTGATGGAAACAACTGGGAATTATGATAATTATAAATAACATTCATTAAAAGCAGTATGATCTGAAATTACACAGGGTATACGAAGTATTCGTACACCGATCAGTTTCAAATACGCACTTTGGAATCGTAAAATTACGGTTTATTAACCGATTTTGGTAAAAGAACGAGTTCAGACATATTTTCAGAGATCTGTAGAATAGATTTCACGCGAAAAAGTCAAGTACTCGCGTAATTTATGAGATTAATACAAAAAATTCAAATGTCGATAGAAATATACGAGCAATAAGTGTTCGTACAATTGTTGAAGATAAATCTACCTTAAAATTGCAACAACACAAAAGTAATATAAATTGATTAATACTTTATAGAATTTCCTTTTGGTTTTATAATATAATTGTCACAACTCTTTTACACATTTAGCTAACTAAATTTGATTTTTTCGGGATGGGCTCTTGTTCCATTCCTCCATCAGGGCGTTTTCAAAATCATCTCTAGAGGAAATTTGGTATTTTCTAATTTTGCGGTCCAAGTAATCGAGCAGGTGTTCTGTGATATTAACGTCTGCAGGTTGTGGAGGAGTTTTTAGATACGTTGGTGTGTTGTGTAGGATCCACATTGTATTGGATCCGTATTGTACGTAGTGTGCGATCATTATCATGCATGAAAACGAAATTGTATTTCATATCTATTTTTAATGCACTAGAAGGAAGATTGCATTTTAAAATGTCAATATAAACTCGGTGATTTATCATTCCGTCAATAAGGATTGCATTATTATGCAGCCACAAACGATTATGGAAGCACCACCGTGTTTCACAGCAGGCAATAATTTTTCTGATTCGAGTTCTTCATTTTTTTCTTCAGACAGTAGGTATAATGTCCATCGTACTCGAAAATATTGAACATACGTTACTCTGTGAAAAAGTCACTCTATTCCAGTACTCCATTCGTGTATTTATACTGTTATTTGCGAATTCCAATTTTCCTTCCTATTCACCTCACGTACAGAAGGGTCATTCGATTACTTTTTGACGTCGATATCAGGGATTTAGTCGAAAATGAAATATGGTATAACGCACGTAAAATGGGGGAAAGATAAGTCATCATTTTATTGGTTTCGAGTTTGTATAAAAAATACGGAATTTTGCCATTTTTGCCTATTTTCATGAAAACCGGCTGTACTTATGGATTTTTATCTTGGAAACTATTTGTCTAACTGAGTTCGATTTTTTTTATTTTTTCTGAAAAGCTTGGCCTATCGTAATAGTATTCCTTCTAATTGAAACATTAATTTTGTAATATTGAAAATTATATACAAGTTCTTATTTTGTAAATGTCTCCGTGAAGGTCGGGTGTTTTTAAATTAATAAAAATATGACTATATTGCTTGCGATTCTACCAGAAAATAATCCTTGATTAGGATAGAGACATTAAAATTAACATCGCAATGAGCTGTTAAAGAACCGGTGTGCTCCGTTTCAAGTAAAACGCCCTACGCACGATGATACTTGCCCCGAGACCAGGTCTCATGTGATGCGGTTTCAGGCATCATGCTGCCTACTCTCACACTTGATACTGTATCAGTAGCACCTGACCTCGAAGCAAGTATCATCGTGTGTAGGGCGTTTTACGATTGGCGGTCCGTATCACTCGTGCCCCATATGATATACCTCTAATGTGGTTCGAAGACAATATTTACAGGTTTTGTACCCATTTTAATAGTCTCAGTTATACCTATGGAAGGATTTCTTTAATCTGTTTATATAAAAAATTTCCTGTATCATATAATGTTGTACGTCAGCACAAATGTACTCTGTGTTCATTTTATTGCGTTATCATTTGAAGTTTTTAAAATGTTAGCAATAATCGAAGTGTTTCGTGGGCTTTCGCACATTTTTAAGGAATTTTTGACTGTGAATATTCTACTGAAATAACTATTCTGTAGGGGTCTACATATGTTCGGGAATCGCTTTTTTCATCAAGCAATGACACCTTTCTCATAAGTAATCAACGAGCAAACCGCCTGGTATCTATAAACCAGTGTAAGACAATATTTAATGCAATTAACAAATAACGACTACAATTTAAATATATGATTATCAATCGCAATTAACGATTAAATTTCTAATTAAACCGAAGTATGATCGCAATTAACGATTAAATTAGGTATTTAATCGTCAATTGGATTAATGATTAACTATTAAAATTCTCTTCGTCGTGAAATTAATATTAGAGTACCCAGCTCTCAAATACGCATTTCACTTTCGAATATCTTCTGAAACTAAGCAAGAAACGAATATGGTGAACAGCTTAGCTCAAATCGGTTTTTCTACACTTACGTTCAGTCACGAAGTTTCAAAAGCTAGGCCTCAAATCTAGTATTAATATAAAATTGTTATTAATAAAAACGTGTAAAGCCCCATATACACTAGCAAACAAATTACGACATTTATTGCGCAATAAACTTGCATGGGTGTCTACACTATGGCAATTTTTGCGCAAATTATCACCTGCAAGTAATTGTGAGAGAAATCTTATTTCTTCTTGAACAAAATATGCAGGGTGTGTACACTGCAGTGTTCTGAGAGTTGCAATTAAATAAGACGAAAAACATCTAGTACGAAATTGTCGGTCCAACAAACAAGAAATGCCGCTGCGTGTACGGTGTTACTTCTGTTGAGAAAGCAGGAAAAGGAAGAAAAGAATTTAAGCATGAGATTGGATATTGTTACGAGCTAGGGCCGTGAGCAACGCGTGAGGCCAACGAGAGGGTATTTACAGAGGAATATGATTTATCAGTTTATCAGTGTGGTACACGGATGAATCTGACGCGAAGTCGCGGGGCTGCTAGGATTTTGAAAACGAGGACGAACCTGATGCAAAATCAGGGAGCCTCTAAAGATGGAATCGCGTGCGGACGAACATGATGCGACATCCGGGATATTAGGTTGGAATTTGAATAGATAAATTGTGCGAACGAACACAATGTGAAATCAGGGAGTCGCAGAAAATTTTAGTTAAGTCTCGTAACTTTAAATTAAAAGTTGATACAACTCGAGCGGTAAAGTTGTATCGTGTGGGAACGGTCTACTAGAATTACTAGGATTACTGGTATGATTAATGGGTTTGAAAAATAATCAAAAAGAGGTATCAATGAATGCTAAATATATTTTATCAAATTCAGTCTTCTGTTACAAGTGCTGTATGTCGCGGATAAATAATTAAAAAGTGAATTACCTAATGCATGCTCGGTGTTAACGCACTGGCAATGCTGGCACTAATTGTAAGAGTGGTTATGAATGTTGTCAAAAGTAGAATTTCAACCGATCTCGTGGATTCTACAAGTTTGACTTAAAGATTCGAAAGGGAACTTGAGCCCAATATGGTGCAACCATCTCTTAACGAATGTAAAGCAACGTGACACTACGAATAGCTATACAGTCCTGTCCAAAAGGGTTAAAATCAGTGGGTTTCTGTACATTCCGGTGCAAAATTAAGGGATCAGGAAATTTTCGCCGAAGAATTGTCGATCATTGAATTGTTATAACTTCATGAAGAAACATCGTACAATAATCCGCCTGAGCTCATTTTAAAGGACGAAGCCCCTACTTCCACTTCTCTGAGTTGATGTTCCTCATAGATGCTTTTACACTAGGGAGCAGGGCGATAAAGTGAAGACGGTTTCTTTTCCGAAAATTTTATAAAATCAAACGACTCTACGGAGTTTAAACAATTTTTTCGCGAATCAAATCACCATGAATTTAAATTAATGAGGCCTAGCTGGTTTGAGTCCATGAAAATCTGGTTTGAGAGTTAATCCTTCGTCGAATTAGGAGCATTAGTTTGAGTGACTTGATGATGGTTGTATAGTATTGTACATAGTGCTTTCCTAATGATGGTTTTCTACCAGTCTTCGAATAATCTTCGGTGTTCAAAGTACAAGACTTTGCACTCACCATCGTGCTTAGGTTGAACGGCGATTGGTTATGCAGCAAAGAGTGAGTGTTTTGAAGACACCCGTGTGAGTGACACCAATGGAAGTGGAAACCACTCACGTAGGGAAACATGGAAGTGGGAGCGCGAAGTTGTGATAGGTACCGGAGGCCTGCTGTCATAAATGCAGGCAGGGTGCGCGATGTCCTATTATGCGTTCAGGTTGCTAATTAATATTGCCAGGAAATTGGTCGGAATACGAACTGACGGCTCATAATGATTTTTTATCGTCAATAAACTACGCACCAGTAGCTTTGCTACGATTTAGGCATTGAAGTAAATTTTGAAAAAATAGGTTTGAAAGGAAGCTTTAATCCATTCAGCCTTCATTTATTTTCCGCTTCGTGTGGACGAACTGCGACATTTGTTTAGCGCTTCATGTGGACAAACTCCGACATTCGATTTCTACGAGTAGAATATATTTAGACGGTACGGTGTATATCTGAAATGAATTACAGAAGGAGAACGGCACACTATAAAAGAAATACTATCTTTTGGTCCATCGTTTTAGTCCGGGTCGTGCACTACGAGTCAAACTCGTAGTAGCACGTTTTGGTCCAGGTCATGCACTACGAATCAGACTCGTAGTTTAGGCTGAATGGGTTAAACAATGAAGAGTTGCCGAAATTAACTTGTATAATAAAAGGAATATTCCATCTGTCGTATGGAACAAAGACCGGTGATTTTATTTACTATAGGACTCAATAGAAAAGTAATGAATCTCTTTCACCATCACAGTAGAATTATACTTATTGTTTACCTTAGTGGACTCGATGTTATTTATAAGGTTATTTTAAAGACGTTATGAATAAAAGAATACTGAAACCAATTATCAGACTCGCGCAACTCGTTACCCACTGGGGATGAATTTCCCTTGTCCGAGAAAACACTATCCGGAGAGCAATAGGATTCCGTGGTGGGGCAACGGCTACGTACAATCTACGTACAACCTTGATTGGTCTGCAAGCGTGTGCAAGTTTGGGGGAACAGATCCGGAGTCGAGTTGAATCACGTGAGGTAAGAGAACTGTTATGATTTGTGATGACGAATGGAAAGAGCGTGAGTTGAGAGAGGGCCGCTGGGGCTGATAGAGGAGTAGACGGTAGAGGGGATACAGGGGTGATGGAGGGGGGACAGGGGAGGGTACGAGAGTATGAGAAGGAGAGAGGGGAAAGCCTGTTCCCAGAAAACCTCGTGCCCGGACGGTCAGGATTTGCTCATACCTGCTTTACGATCTTTGGAATTTCATATTGACATTTTCATTGCTCATAGTGAAAATCATTAAGTTTCGTTCTTCTATTATAGTTTTAATTTTTCGGTCTTCCATTTTACTTACTACTCGTAAGAACATTTAAATTTCTGTACATACGATGCACATAAGCCAAGTTTATGTTTATTAATAGCACAACGTTAGAAAAATAATTGACTATATGTATTTTAGGTCAAGAAATTTCCACATTCTATATTCGAGCGGCTTCTTATATGAGATATATACCTTGTAATGTGTACTTGTCTTAACCCTTTGAGGAAAATGGACGCATATATGCGTTTCAAGAAATCATTAAATGTGTGCTACGGGCCACCGCGCTGGTCCAGGCACAGCTGTTTATTGAACGCTATAAACCTATGCCTTCGGATGAATTGTCACCTTAGCTTATTTTATTAAAGTATATATGTTTCGTTAGACGTTTTGCATTTTTGGAGTACTAAAATAATTGAGACATCTACATCATATATGTTAGCATTATGAAATATTCAGAGTAACACGTGTTTCACCGCGGAAAACTTCAGCATAAGATGCACGCATTTCCCCGATATTTTCAGGGCTCAAAGGGTTAAAGGTAAAAGTCTCGAAATTTACTGTTACTTTTTACATACTAATACATATTAGAATGGGTGAAGTATTCTTATATTGATTACAACGAATCATGTTTACATATTAAAGTTTATGAACTCAAACAGGTAGGCGATGATAGTGGACAACTATCACTGTGTATTGATAGCTGGTGTGTACCTTAGTATAAAGTAACTGTAGTGGTAATTTTAGCAATTCTACAATTCATAAAATAAAATAAATTTGAACAAAATGTTTGTCGTACTGTATTGCAAATTGTGGAAAATTCTACCTTGACAGAAAGCACGTATACTGAATAGACATCCAAAATCACTTTTGTCAGAGATGAAGTATCATATGAACAGGAGACTCTGTGTATTCACGACGTATTTTATCACAAAGAATAATCCACTTTGCACTGAGAGAATTATGTGCATTGACAAATTAGAAAGAACATACGACCATGCAATTTTCGACTGGTAATTTGTCGTAAATTGTCTGGAGTGCCACGTGACAAATTAATGAAGAGTGACGATTATGCATCACAGCAAGTCGTGAATATCTGATACAAAATAAATATTCTAGCTCGACAAGTAACGAGAAATAGTGGTATACTTACGAGATCGTAACCATGCTTCCGACTAGACCTTAAACAATTTGCGTTTACTTATATCTGCCACGTACGTTAGTATACAAATTTATTTATTTCTGTCGCATAAGTAACTACATAAGTTACCAAGAAGGTTATTAACACGTTCGCTACCAGCGTCGCATATATGCGATGCGTCGATTCTGTTTTGAGAGCTCGACGTTCCACGTGTGTGACAGAGGTAATTGATAAAAATAAAGCGTGGTCTATGGTGGACGGTTTTCTTTGAATCGACCATGGTAGCGAACATATTAATGAAAGTTTTGACATTTTATTGACATATTACAGTGTGTCTGACCAGGTATGGGAGTTTTCACTGTGGTCGTCAACGTGTTAATTAACAGACGAGACCACGCGTTCGTAACCTGCTGACACAGAGTGTCCCAAAAGTGATGTACACTGAGGAAACTATCAATTTTCTGCGTCAAAATAAATCGAACATTTTGCAATATAAACGACTCACACAGAAGAATATTCCTAGGCAAGCATTCACATACATTTTAGTATCAATGCCAGGTGTTGTAATACGTTATTGAGGCCTGCGTTTTTTCAGTCTTTCTGATAATGCACCACCATTTTTTCATTCATTTTAATAATTTAACGCATATTTTCGCATGTTTAATAATATAGTGCATTTTTTCATTCGTTTTATTAATTTTACATTATTACATATTTAAATCATACTATTATTACGTACGTTACATTATTATTACACATTTAAGTCATATATTATCCTTATTAACCTTGTTACTTCTATCCTGCTAACATTCTCACTTAAAAGCACCATAAATATTTTTTGTTCTGTGTAGTTTCGTATAAAAATAATTATTCTCGCACCACTGAACTATAATTTTGGCACGTAATACACCGAGAGTAGATATTGCATTTCGATCCTACAGAATTCCATACTTTAAAATTGTTGCTTAAGATATCATTACTGTTTATTAACCACAAAGGTAAGGTTTTTTTTTAATTGACTTACTGTATGAAAAACGATTCTGTATAAACTACAATTTCTACTTCCACTGTCTAAGTAAATGCTTTCTATTTATAATACGTTAAATGCCAACAAAGGAATTTATTACATAATGAGAGTTGTAACAGTAAGTAAAGAAAGCTATTCCATAGGATTTAGAAGTACATAGGGTTTCCTAATTTTGGGGTAACGTACTTAGCACGCCATCGTAAGCACGTGTGCGAGTCACAGTCATTGAACCTTTCTTTAATTACAAAAGTTACTTGCAAATTTTGTTAAACTTACAAATGAACAAATTTATTTGTTGCTTCCCAATAATTCTAATATTTATTCGTCATATAATGAATCAGCAATAAAAATTTGTCACATGTTTAAAATAATGACCAATTATGTATTTTGTACTAATTCTCTAATGCGCTTTTAATTTCGTACGCTTAATAGTTGCTGTTCTATTTTTGTTTTTACGCTCTCTTGTATCAGTGTTCTGGTGGAACTATATACATAAATTCATAACAAATGTTCCCAAAGCTCTACCAAAAATGTAAATAAAATATTGAATGAGCATATCAACGAATGCTGTTTTTAGGAACGTGACACATACTAGAAATGTATGTGATTCGGTTTTACGATATATAAACTACTTTATCAATATCTTAGAACTGCTGCAGACATATAAATATTATGTCTGTAACACTTTTTGGCAGTAATACTTTCAATAAGCTTAACTGTTTCAATCTGTGTGGAACCATTTCTAGAACCAATATGGAGCACCTGTAAGTAGACTTGAAGAACCGATATCCGACTCTTGCCTGCAATCTATGTGAAACTGTTATAATAACTGTTATGAAACTGATATAGAACCCGACACAGTCAGGAACATACTCTGTTCAGCACACTTATAACAGTTTTGTGGTTCTTCATAAGAAAAGAACCGGAACGTAACAGTTTTTAACAGTTATTTCTGGAACCGTTTCACCCTGTGCTTATTTTTTTTTTACATACGCCATCCGTACCGCAAATTATCTTGGCATTTATGACGAAAATGTAGCCTCAATGGCTGCTTCTGAAGTTTGAAATGGTGCATAGCATTTATTCTTTGTTTTTTTACTACATGTTCTGTGAAAACTGTGTGTACATTTTCCGCATTACAAAACCTCCTAGAAGGACAATACTTTAAATTTTTATATAAGTAAAACATGCTCTATGAAATTGGACTAAAGAAACTTTCTGCCTATGTATAAGGATCATATGTTAAAGAACGTAGCATTATCGGTGTGGAATACATAACGAAATTCTCATTACTTATCACCATGCATCAAGACATATGAGAAGAGAAATATATGTACAAGAATAATATAAATATTGAATAAGTAAGGTTTAACGCACTTTGTTCTTATAAACCCTACTCCTATACCTGATTTATAGTAATTACTCTATTACTAATACATAAATTTGTTTGTACTACAACGTGTTTCTAGCTTTCTTGCATTTCTTTCCAAATCAAATCATTTTGTGGATTCGAAGACGATTGTAAGGTATTAGAAATTTCAAACAATAAAAAGTCTCGTTGAATTTTCGTGTACTTTCTTCTCAGATGACATAAATCATTAATGACCAAATGAGGAATCATAGTGTTGTAAATTTCACTCATTCAGAACTGTCTTTGACTTACAACTGACTTGCACAAAATTTGAACTGTACTAGAATTTTTTTGGAACGGCTGATACTATATCCAGTACCATTCAAAACTTTGAAATCATTGCACTTCTAAATTTTTACTCTGCAGTTTTTGCAAAACTGCGATGACTGTCACACATGAAGTACAAAAACAATTAGAAAATGGAACTGAATCGGGATAAACGTGCCGTCATCCAACAATAGACGTAATTAACGTTTAACTCCACCTTTTTTCAACACCCTGTACACCCTAAAGTCTTTGGAAGACAGGAGACTTAACACCGACCACTGATGTTCTGTCAGAATGTATTTGAAACTCCTACTTTACCGTTGACAAATGGAATTTCAGTCCAGGCCTATTATAAATGGTCCTTACCGCAGTCGACGACAGTCAGTTCATTTTTTATCACCTGACAGGCTCGACGCAAATCGGAAATGTTTCTCGCTCTTCTCTTCGTAAAATGTTCTTTCATTCCATCATGGACCGTATTAGGCCTGCCAACAAGATATTACGATGCGATGTCGATGACGGTTTCCACCAACTTAGTGTAACAAAAAGGGGAGTCTATCTTCGAGTCGATGCTTTCTTCCATCTTTTTTTTACTCCTCTTAGCTTAAATAAGAGTTTGCATATGTTTTCTTACATAATTCGATTCTACTGTGCAGTCTGTATATGAAAGTATTATCATCAGATGTAGAACACATGAATGTATACAAGAAATTTAGAATTTTTAAGCAGGCATATAAGATGTCTGTGTTAAGAAAGTGCAAATATGCCATGGATTATAAATTTTTAAAATGTATTATTTCAACACGGTTGTATACAGAATGCGCTGCAGAATTGATTTATGTAAGAAAAAATATGATTCCAGTTTGGAAAAAAAATGCAATAGAACTTCTCTGGTACATCCTTGCTCTTTCAAGGGAATCGAAAGTAGAGCCTAGTGCACTATGCAACTTTTCCTTCTACGTCTTTTTTCTATCTCCTATGAAACGAACACTAAAAACCATTCTAACTGGACGATTTCCCTAAGAGCAGCAAGTAAAAACATGTCGGAGGTATGTATCTAACAGCAATAAGATTTTACAACTCAAAATTACTGCGTGTTTCATTTCTAGCTTGTCCGATTAATTAAAAGGAGATCAAGTTATTCAGGAAAAATTTTTCAGTGCGAAAGAACATGAACTTGTAAAATTTGTTAACATTTATATGAAGAAAGCAGGGGTTGAAACGGTTCTGGAAATAACTATTAATAACTGTTATACAGGTCGTTTCATAACAATTCTATATTCTACAAGCCGAAATAAGTCGGAAATAAAGAATGACGAAATTGCGGTGGAGGCTTCATTCTTTAGTTATCGATGTGAAAAAATTGGGCTAAAACGCCTGCGAGGCGGCAACCTTCCGTGCACGTCCAGTGGCTGTCAGCGGGCGACAAATTCACGATGTAAAGCGCTCACTTGCCGATGTAACAGAAACGATGACCCACGATACGATGCGATAAGACACTGCGTTCTTGTAACAATTTATGAAAAAGCACACACGTTACGTTGTATGACATTAAACCCTTTTTTCCTTGTGTGTACACGCACTCCGGAGAGGAAATGTATTACTGTGAACTGGCCGCTACGGCACGTCGGACGAAAAGCTGTTGATGGTATACTAATTTAACCCTCCCCCCGGGCTCGGGGTAATGAAAAATGAAGACATGAAAATGAAATGAAATAGCTCTCCCTCTGTGCATGGGCCACAGGTCACGTCGCGGTGAGGGTACTCTTTCCAGACAGAAGCCTTCTCGTTAGTGACCCTCTTTCTCCTGATGCTCTACGTCAGCGCTGTCCAGCGTAGGGACCCCTCACGCGCATTCTTCCCCTTCCAACCGTTCTTTCACGTCACGTGATGTGTAGCGTCTGAGCTTCCTTGACGCGGAGACGCTGGTCCTCCTTAGCGTCGCGCGTATCCTTGACAACGCGGACAAGCGTGGGGGAACCCCAGTTATTCATGAGTAACGCTTTGGACAGCGCTGCTCTACGTCCTCTCCGGTGTTCGGGGAGGTTCAGGAATCGCTGCTCTGCAGGGTGGTCCTGTTCCGATGTCCACATTGTCTGGAGTACGGGCCGCCTTAATTCGGCAGCCGACGCGACCAGTTGATCACGCCGCCTCTCCGTCTTCTTCAGGGCACCCGGCCTGGGACGTCCGTCTCACGCGGAGAATCCACGCGATGAGTCTTCGGAAATCCACCCGGAGCGGCTCACTCTTCTTGAGCTTCGCTACGATATTCTCCGGGGAGATTTCTTTGATCGGCTTATCAAAATCCGCCCGACCGGATTCTCAAGTAGAGAAGGTGAATGCTATTTCCAATACACGATTTTGTCTTCAAAAATCACCCACACGCACCGCAATTATTTCATTCGCAAGTGTTTATGTGAATTACACGCACCACGATTCGTCCTGTCCGTGGGTGTCCACTTAATCGCACGGACACGCACTGCGATTATTTTACTTGGAAGTGCAACATTACTTTACCCACGCACGGAAAAATGCTAGAAAGAAAAAAAAACAAATCTAAAACACTAAAACTAAAACTGAATTGAAGAAGACAGACATTCTTTCTACGCTAGAAATATTTTGCGCCGATTGCAGCTGTTTTCTCGTTGACGATAGCCACCAAACTGAGGAGACGTTGGACAAATTCCATGCGAAAGAATAAAAAGTCTTCAACAAATATGCCTGTGTATATTCGAGACTTGAGAAGCGGTAATCTGATCCGCTTTATTTATACTTCGTAGATGAGACGACGAGTGTCGTTGAACTGATCTCTTTCATTTGTTTCCAGATGCAGTATCCCTCCAAACTTCGAGATAGAAAGAAGTGTTCGTGTACGATATTGTGCGTTTTATTTTAGAAAAAGTATAAATTTAGAATGTCTGGACAATTAAAGAATTAATAGCGTAATGAATTCCATAGTTGTGTGTTTGATCAGTAATTTGAACTGATCGACATTTGTATGCGGAATTATTTCGGTCGAGACCGCAGAGTCTGCAGCTGGTCTCGTGTCTTCGTTCGACGTCAACGAGCTCATATGCATAAATGTCATCTGTCCGTAGACTCTACTTTACACTTTCTAATTTACGGAATAGTTAAAAATTGAATAATTGTTCCATTCGTACTTAACACGCAGAATGTGGAATTAACACTTGTAAGAACATGCGACGTTCAGGGCATCTGGAAAACGTCGCCCGTCATCGGCATTGGGGGTGCCGTGCGGGTGTCTTCAATAGATAAGTCGCAGGCCAAGGATTTTGGGCAGCGACGGATCTGAAAACTCTGTCGTCGTACCCACTATAAATTAACGGCAGACTCTCAAGTAGTTTTTCCAAATGTAATGCTTAGAGAACGTTTTCTTTAACGAAGATGGTCAAACTTGTACTACCTTCGATCAGCGTCAAAACGTCTATCCGTTTACGATCGTTGAATTCTGTATAAACCGGATGATACCATTTATAAAATATATTTCTTTTGTAAATTTAATTCATATGGTCCCTTGCGAGTAAAATAATCACGGTGCTTGCGTGCGTAGTTACACGCGTCCGAAGGATCACTTTATACAGAGAACGACGAGCACGCTGTTCATAAATTTTCCTTAAACGCCCTACACACGATGAGACTTATCTCGGGGCATAGCTCGAGGCCAGGTCTCATGTGAGGCAACGTCATTCTCATGTTGCCTACTCTCACACTTGATACTGTATCAGTAACACCTGGCCCTGAGACAAGTATCATCGGGTGTAGGGCGTTTTACAGAGGAGACGTTGGTTAAATCTCACGCGAAAGACTGAAAAATGCTACACAATGTAGGCGGCTACCGTTTAGTGTGTTGAGTTTATGGAGATTGAATTGGTAGTGGGGTTGTATAGCTTAGTGGGGAAAGCCAAAGGTCCCGGATTCGATTCCCGGTCTAGTCCATTCAATTTTGCCCGGTCAGCCTGACAAACGTGGCCGTCCTCGGCTACACACAAATTCATGATTCACAAAACACAAAGACCAAACGTAATAGCGCGAAAACGAATCCCACTTCTGAATTGTAACGAAGAAAAAATTGGGTGGATTAGACCGGGGAATCGAACCCAGGATCTTCCGCTTTCCGGGCGAGCGCTGTTCCACTAAGCTAACGAACCCACTACCAATTCAAACTCCCTAAACTCAACACACTAAACGGCTGTCGCCTACAACAAATATGTGCGTTTCTGCCGGCACGTGCAAATATCGGCGCTTGTTTGTGTATGTGTCACTGCCCTTACATTGTCTCATCTCTTGATCGTTGACCTCGGCCTCTCGAATTCTCGAAACCACCGCCTAACGTATAAATTTCTTACACCTCAGCTTGGTGGCTGTCGCTGACGGGAAAACAGACTGTAATGGGTGGGAAATATTTCTAGCGTAGAAAGGCGTCTGTTTTTTTTTCAATTTAGTTTTAGTGTTAAGCTTAGTTTTTTAGATTTGTCTTTTTCTTAATTTTAGTATTTTTCTGTTTGAGTAAAGTAATGTCGTACTCGTGGGTAAAGTAATCGCAGTGGGTATGTGTGTGATTAAGTGGACACTCGCGGACGGGACAATCGCCTTGCGTGTATGTTTTCAGATGCAGAATATTGTGCATGCTTTGAATATTTCATTGTGGACACTCCCAGACGGGACACTCATAGTGCGTATAATTCACATGGACACTTGCGAATTAAATAATTGCGCTGCGTGTGTAAGCGCGTGTGGGTGATTTTTTAGGACAAAATCGTGTATTAGAAGTTGCATTCACCCTCTCTACTTGAGAATCCCGTGGGGCGGGTTTTGATATGCCCTTGTGGATTTTTTCGAGTAGGCAGGTTTAATGCCGTCAACGAAACGTGCGTGCTTTTTCATAAATTGTCGCAAGAACGTAACGTCTTATCGCAACGTATCGTGGGTCATCGTTTCTGTTACATCGGTAAGTGAGCGCTCTACGTGTTGAATTTGTCGTGCGCTGATAGCCACTGAACATGTACGGCGGGTTGCCGCGTCACAGGCGTTTTGTGCCCAATTTCTAAACATCGATAACTAAAAACATAAAGCCTCGAACGCAATTTCGGTACTCTTGATTTTCGACTTATTTTCGCTTGTAGAATTATCCCTTAAAATATTTCATACCTGCTGTGAAACATTCTGTATATAAAGATACAGTTCAATTAAGTTATAATTAATTAAAGATAATACAAAATATTGAAGTAATAAATTTGCGTAATCTTTCAACGATATCAGTCTTGTATTGAAGAATAGCCAATATTATCAGTGGATTACTGAAAGTTTCATTTATCACATTCGATTGTTTCAGGCAGTAAACAAATTTCTTGGTATATAAACATAATTAACTTATTCTAACGCAATAACGTGCTAGTATATTTTTTATATTTTTCTTATCACGTTTTAATAAAGTATTTATAAACATATAGAACATATTTGACTTATTTACAACTTGTAGACACTTCCAGCATAGTCTGAACAGAAAAATCTGGAATATGCCGTGTTAGAAAGCGTAAAATGGCTTGACCAAATTTTACGCCTAATATTTTGCTTCAAAGATTCCCTGAAAACGAATTTCTCATAACCCAGAGAAACATCCAGGATCAGATCTTGCAAATTGCAGAGATCCTGCAGCCTAGCGTGATTTATGACATTTTTCTGAGCAACAAAAAGAACCCGAATGGCTACTGTAGATCCTGAGTGAAAGAGTTAATAAAGAATGCAGTAGTGGAAAGTAAGCATGTAAGTTAGAAAAGAGGTGTGAGTGAAGGTGAAGGGAGAATGAAAAAGAAAAATAGTGAAGTAGAATGAAAGAAGTATAGGTGGGAGAAAATAAGAAACGGAGAGAGACTCCGGCGGAGGCCGCTTGTTCATGAATTACGAATAATGATCACACCCTCCTTGGACTAATTGGTCTTTTTTTCCTTCCTGATCCGTAGGTACGTCTTCACAATAGTGAGCTACCTAATAGGTGTCTTCATATTCGCGACGATTGTCGGCCAAGTTGGTAATGTGATCACCAATCGAAACGCGAATCGTTTGGAATTCGAAAGACTCCTGGACGGCGCCAAGACCTACATGAGACACCATAAAGTCCCCGGTGGAATGAAGCGGAGGGTTCTTAGATGGTATGACTACAGTTGGTCTCGGGGAAGGATACAGGGGGGCGGTGATATCAACACTGCCCTTGGTCTACTTCCGGATAAGCTTAAGACTGAGCTAGCTCTCCATGTAAATCTCTCCGTATTGAAGAAGGTCACTATTTTCCAGGTAAGCTCTTTGTATAAACTATCTTGTACTATCGAATTTCGTTTTACTACATAAGGTGAAGTACAATGAAACAAACAGGGATTGAAAACAGTTAAGATATCGGTTTCGGTTCTTGAAACTGTTATGAGAACCGAAATAATGTTATAACTGTTATGGATATAACGATTCTGGCCTATATCGGTTTCGGTTTCGGTTCTTCAGAACCGATATTATATCGGTTCCATATCGATTACATAACTGTTATTTTTCGGTTCTATATCGGTTCCAAAACGGTTCTGGAATCGATACTAGTATCGACTTTGCAGTTACTGAAAACCTTAGATATTACTCTTGCAGATTATGTACAAGCTTCTAACTTCACAATTTTAGAATTTTAGAATTTTACAAAGTTTACATTTCACAATATTCTAATGTTTATTTTTTTCTGATTTAAAGTAATCTGTTTTTTATTTCGTTTAACCAAAAACTTATCTTACTATAATAGATAAGTAATATATTTAACGTGGCAACGTAATACATAATATAAATACGTCTGCACCGGACAAAACTTAGGGATCGATTTTATTTGGTTTAGATGCCTCGAACTGAAAACCGTTATAATAAATATCTAAGGTTTTCAGTAACTGCAAAATCGATATGAGTATCTATTCCAGAACCGTTTTGGAACCGATATACCTAGAAACGAAAAATAACAGTTATGGAACCGATATAATATCGGTTCTGAAAAACCGAAACCGATATGAGCGAGAACCGTTATATCCATAACAGTTATAACATTGTTTCGGTTCTCATAATTGTTTCAGTCAGATACGATATATAACAGTTTGAAACAGTTATGTTCGGAACCGTTTCAATCCCTGGAAATAAAGCAAATAAGTACACCTCTAGAAGATTGTAGAATAGTGTCTGATCTTCCTTATCTACTTAAAGCTAACAATGGCAAAATCAGTTGCTCAGCTCCTCAGGAACAAATTCATTTTTTCGCATTGCCGCGACATACTAGAAAAAGATCGACATTTCATTCGTTTGCGAATAAATGAAATTGTGGCGCATATAATACGTTTAATAACGTTATGGAATCAGCTAATTGCAAGTTTTACACAAAGCTTTGACGGCTTCTGTGAGAAATTATCGTCATTTAAAAGGAATCTTTATAATATTTTGCGTAATATTGCAAGATTCATTTCACATAAACCCAATATTAGTGGGATGCATATTGTGATATGAAAGCAAATGGGGAATATAGAGCACAATGTGATTAATTAGTAACATTTTAATTAAACTACGGATATTTAACTATAAAAATAATTATACTAAATTACTCTGTGTTTGACTCCTGCTCTGATTCTAAATTTTAAACTCCTAACTCTGAACTCTTACAACTCTCAACCAACTACAGTAGTTCCCGGTTAGTGGTCGCAGATTTTGCTCATTTACTAATCGCGGTGTCGCCCTCACTCCTCACTCTGAGCTCTCATTTCGAGCATATCTTTCGGGCTATTTAACAAATAATATTTCGTTCTATCTTCCTCGCTCTCATTGTCAGTGTGCCTCACTGTCATCCTCGTCGCACCCAAAGACAGTTGCGACCAGGTCCAAGGCCTGCGACCACTAACCGGACATTACTGTATAAGTATAGCTACGTACGATTAAATGAAATGTGTATCAATTCCATTTCATTGATTGAGAATCAATTTATGCAAAACTAAAGAACCTATTTCAGCATCGGATATAGTCACAGTTTACCACACAATCACAAATCAAATACATATATATATATATATATATATATATATATATATATATAACTACATTCGAAGATCGATTCGATGACTCCACTTTCCAATTAATGCGTTTAAGTCGCATGGTATCGATAAACATGCTGACGTAACCGTGCCAGGCAAGGATTTTCGGTAACTATTTATGGCAGCAGAGGACTCGGCAAACTATGTGCGAGAATTTAGTGTCGCCTCAGGTGCTTGAGCTCAGCAGCAAATGAGAAAATTCTATTTGCGATTCGTAGAGTATTCTCTCGAGCTATCGACAGATTAACGTTGACCTATTACTAGATTGAGATTCCTTACCATCGATCGTATTCCACCCTGTGTAGCCTATCACAAACTTCGGCCACCCTGCGCTTCTTGGACCTTGCACTTTTAGTTTTCAAGCGTTATGCAATTATGCATTGCAAGGCATCGTGCCGAAGTGCTGGAAATATTCGAGTGCCTCGAAACACCATCAAATCCACGAGTGTGAAGGGAACCAGATTGCCATACCTTGTCCTTCGTAAAGGTATACGTAAATTTGTTTACGAAAAGTGTATACCATTCTGTTTAAAAACAAAAATACTGTTAACCTGAAGCGAGGTGGGAATACGTGATGAGGATACGAATGTTACACGGTTCCGGGTCGAAAGACGTTACACCGTGCAGGGGATCACTGATGTTACAAAAAAAATTCAATCAACATTTTGGAATAACCACCGTAAAGCCGTGATCTATCAGCAATCGGAAGTATGTGGTAGTAGATACACTAGGTCGATTTTGGTACAGCGGCATGGAGGGCCTCCAGAACCATACGTATGTTGGGGAGGGGGTGGCGGAAGAGGCGATGGCATATTTTATTCGCAAAGCCGCGTGGTGTACTGTTGATGATGTAGATTGATGATGACAGATTCAGAAGCGAGTGTGGATCTACGCCCCCTCTACCCCCCTCTCACCCTGTCTTTCATGTCCTTTCAAAATTAATTTATTTAAAAACTGTGGGTGGTGGAAACAGACGGTTTGCAGATTCGTATTCCACGTACAAAAATCTAAAAGAACCGCCTGTTCAATATTAAAAGTCCAGGTATGTGTTGAACAGTATAATTAATAATTTGGTATACCTCGAGCGGCAGAGGTATACCTTCGTGGGTTTTCTGAGCGTTGTATATTATATTGTGTACTCCATTGTTGAAAAAAGGTGGCACATATAATTGTGACGTGTATTGAATCGAACCACTGTAAGTTATCACGGAATGTAGTGTATGCCCCGGGGGAACATTAATTGAAATAAACAAGTTTATATGTATTAACATGGGGCCGTCCCGAAAAAACGTAAGTGTTGAATATATTTTTAATTACGCAAAATATGGAAAAATGTTTCAGACAAACTTTATTTCTTTTTATTAAAGCTATTCAATGTTATAAAAATTTCTGTATTATTTCGTTAAACAAAATAGGGGGTGCGCACCCGCTGCTACCTCTAACAAAAGTGCCTGAACGAGTACACATCATCGAACCATAAAGTACGCAAAAAGAATTTTGATTTTACCTATAATAGTTTTTGAGAAATTATTTTTCTCCAGCTGAATATGGCATTCGTTCCACTGTGTATGTACACAGTACTTTAAAAATCGCCGGACTGACGAAATTCAAAGTCGGCTACAAAGTACGTGTATGCAAGTTCAAAACCGTGTTCGACAAAGTTGTATTTAACATGGTTGGGATTCGGTGCTTCTCGTAACTCGTGGATAAACAAGGATGTATTGTAACTTTTTTTATTAAATAAAAATTCCTTTCGTATATTTATTCTGTGTTATTTTTTATAGTGCCCCCAAGGCAGTGTGATTGCTGAATTAGGTACAATATACCGGGTGTCCAATTTCAATCTATAAGTGCGAATTACTCGTAAACTACCCGTTGTATGAAAAATGGTCCAAAGAGGAATTGAATTGTTTCGAGGGGGACGTAATCTGGTGTAATTAGTTTTTCTGTAGATGGACGCGTAGAGATCATGTGAAGGTGACATACGCTTTCTTAAATGGAATCATGTAATTTTTAATGCATTAATCGACGCAGCTCTTTATTTCCTATAAAACGGTATTGTAAGAAAAAATTGTTTAGGTCTACTTTCAAATACAAATTGACATACTCTCCTGAAGTCTCGATGTGGAAACGCGACGAAACGTCGACCGAGTGCGGGTAATCGACCTCGGATACGTGATTATCGTAACAGCGGTTATGAAACACCTCGCGCACGGGTAAACTTGTCTGATTCAACTTGACCTAAGACGTTAAATAATCATATGGAATCGCTGTCAGGAACATCCCGGAATTCGTTACGTACGATACGTAGTTTGTGCTTATTTGGGCATGATGCAAATTCGTTGAGACTCGAGTTCAGAAATTTGAATAAATCTACGAAACGAATCTTTGCACACTTTTTATTTTTACCTGTTTCTGTCAAGTGTTTCGTGAAAGAAATGTACCTCTCTTTCGTCAACGGTAACATACCTACTTTTACTACGAACACATTGCTGATCTCTTTGATGATGAAATGCGTACCATAGCCAAACAAATTATAACAAACGACGGGTACTGTGAATAGTGTTTGGTAATTCGAATTAACTGACCGCGTTTACTGGTCCAAATAAATACCGGTCCCAAAATGTAGAATAGTCAATCTAAATCTGGACATAAGCTCGTCCAGAACGAATCTCTGTACAAAGTATGCACAAAGGAATTTGTGTGTATGTACAAAGGAAGCAGAGTAACAACGCGTGCACGAGTACAGTGTGAGAAAATTATAGATAAAAAAGAGAAAACTAATGGACGTAAAAATAAAAACCGTACTACAATGCAAGCGATTCGACAATGTCAACGATATCTAAAATCGTGCAACCACCAAATTAAAGAATAATGTAAATGGTGCTTAAAGTTAAATGGAGACTACATTGAAGCCATACACCAGTTATTTTTTATTGCGTTGCATTGCATACTTTTACATCTCAAATTCTAGAAAGATTTCTAACTAAAGATTAGCTTAAAAAAATAATTTGTTAATTTATAAATTTACTTTATTATTCTAGAAGAAAATATAAGCGAAAAGGTCATACATGTGAATGGATTACGTCACGATTATCCTCGTCCAATATCTATTTATATTTTAATAAGTACATTAGCATACAAGCCATTCCACATCAAATCGCACGATTTTATGGTATATTATGGATGTTTTTTAAACTCGCGTTACTTGTTGATTATCATGCAAAAGTAATTAGTGTAAATTTTCGGCCTCTTAAGTCGTGCCATTTTGAGGATAACCAAGACATTATGCAGTGAGTCACAAAAATATTTGGACACTAACATATGTACATTTGACTTTGACGATCTATAGCTTCGTTAATTATGGAAGGACTAACCTCAAAATTGTTTTCATTCATAGATCATTTATTGAATTTGCAAATATGTATAATTCATTTAATTAACTTGATATAATTAAACAATATTAGAAATTAAATGAGATCACATCCAATTGTCGTGTGGCAAAAGGTATTCGGACACCATACGAAATCAATACTTTGTGTATTGTTTATAACTGTTGTTGATACTTTTAATACTTACTAGCATTATCTTTTTGTTGTATTATACATTTCAATCGTTTCGGCATACTAAACACAATTTTTTAAAGATATTCTGTGCTCGTTGTGGCGGCACTTCCCGATCTCGCCAACAGGGGGATGAGCAGCGCACGACTTTCCCGCAAGTCCTCGATCGTCCTATTATTCCTACATGTACACCTTCGACCTGACCCTCAGTATCCCGCGTCTAAGGCACGGGCCTGCTAGGTAGCCTTACTGACGAGTCCACTTAGCAGGCCCCAGACAAAACGCTCTTTCCTCTTTCCTCCCTACTTCCATTTGTTTCTGAATTTCCTCCGCAGCGCGCTAGCCGAATTGGTGAGCCAGACAAGGACAACACCGCAGCCGACCAGCAAGAAGAGGAACTGCAGATGCAGAGCAGAAGGAGCACGCGTCAACATAAGCAGCATCTCGAACGACGACACTCATCTGCCACCAGAATTCGTAGCCTCGCTCCTAGGGTAGCCAGCCATTGGACGTCACAGCGACACGCACGATCCCCTCTGATTGCAACCACACGGGCTGCACTACACTCCTTTTATAGCACGAACATGTTGGGATATAGCGACTCGCAACAAGGACGAATCATGGCCATGCTAGGATAGCAGAGTATACGGCAGCTGGATTCCGGTTCAAGCAACGCGCTCGCTATAGATTAAAATCAGGAATATGTCGTTAATCACTGGCAGGGGGGTGATGTGCGGGCACCTTCTCGATCTCACCAGCAGATGGATCAGCACCGCACGACTTTCTCGCAAGTCCTCGACCGTCCTATGATTCCTATATACAGGGTGTTCCAGATCTCAACCGACAAACTTTGCCAACATGTTTGAGAGGTCATTTTGAGCAAAAAATGTTCTATACACCATGGGTCGATTCGTCTTCGTTTTCAAGATATGAAAGGGGAAAGTAGTATACACTATAAGTAATCAGATGCGTTCAAGCTACTTAGCTTTTAATGAAACTCATTTATTTCATGAAATCGAGGGTGTATTTGGATGGAAAACCTGATACACGTGATGAATTGATAGCAAATCAGAGAAACTGCTTTTACCATTAATAATGATCTTGCTAATATTCAGTGGATGCGGAGCATGGAAGCACGCCTACTTGTGTGCATAGAGTCAAGAGGTAATGATTTTGAACAATTTGTGTAAATCAGTCTAAACCAGTATAAATCAGTGTAAAAAATAGTTTGAAATAAATGATTATCATTAAAAGTTAAGTAGCTTGAATGCATCTGATTACTTGTGGTTTATACTACTTTCCCCTTTCATATCTCAAAAACGAAGACGAATCGACCCATGGTGTATAGAATATTTTTTTCTTAAAATGACCTCCCACACATGCTGGCATAGTTTGTCGGTTGAGATCTGGAATACCCTGTATACACCTACGACCTGACCTTCAGTATCCCGCTATTGAATATCCAATTAGATCCGCATTCCTTAGGCTAGCCAACTTGTTATCTTTGCACAGTACTTACTGTGTAGAACTGGAAAGAAATGCAGCAAGACGGCACAGAAGCAGGGTGGATACTTCGCTCGCTCCGCCTTGTAACACAGTGTTATATGATCCGATTAGTAGATGCGACCGTTTCGCCCAATAAAGAAAATGCGTGTGCTCTGTTTTCATGATTGCGTTCGACTAGGTGGGCCTGTCATGCTACAACCAACCAGGCCCGCATTCCTACCGCTTGCCATCTTTCCAGCAACGCACAGTATGCAGCTCTGATCTAAATGCATAAACATCGAAAAATGTTTTCAAAATATTCATAGTTACAAAGCAGCTGTTATGGTACATTTGGCTCAGAATGAAAGCAAATAATTTAAATTGTGGTATCATACATAATTGACCGAGAAATAACACAAATAGCTTTCTGTGCCTTTCATGATGATAAGCGTGCGTTAATGTGCACCGGGAGACCCTCCTCTCAATATTGTACATGAGAGCAGAAACCACAAGGTTATTCTCAAGGAATCAATAAGAGGGAAGCTAATACATACCAGTCACTTTGAGTTAGTGCAGGTAAAAAGATTCTATCGTCAACACAAGCACACAGTGCAAATATTTGTATATCGCCAAGCTTATAAAAATAATTCCAATTATGTACTTTTTAATGGTGTTTATATTAATTATAAAATGCAAACACATACGGAAAAGTATCAGCTTAAGTCGGAAAAAAAATTACATTTGACCACATTTCCAATGAATTCACATTTTTTCACGAACGACGGAATAGCATTTTCATACCTAGACCTTTCTAACGAATGTGCCTACCATTTAATAAGAATTACTATAAGAATACATTAATTTTTTTAATAATTTATTTAAGTAACCACGAATTCCAAAATTTGTTTCCAAATCTTTAGCAATATCAACACACATTCACAGTCCCATGAACCACATATGAAGCAGACTAGTTTCATTCGAATGTTTGTTAAATACAGAAATATCATAATACCATGCATAAACGTCATATAATACCATGCATAAATGTCACATAATACCATACATAAATGTCATATAACACCATACCTAAATGTCATACAATATCACAGCGGTCTACTATAAAATGTACGATGTGTATTGTGAGACGTTGTTCTAACTTCTTTTTATATACAGCATGTATGTAGAGAGTGGGCGGTGAACGCGGTAACATTACAACAATAATCTGTAAAACACAAGATATAATGGGACAGTGAAATCTTTTTGTCTTCATGATTCATATTAATATGGAATGTTATAATATGCTATCTTAAATGTGTACGGCTGCTTCCTCTGTAACTGTAAGATTAAATTTACAAAGAAATATATTTTATGAATTAAATTGTCCGGGTTCTACAAGAGTCAAAGAGTGTAAACGGAAAAGCGTTCTGTCGCTGATCGGAGGTAGTCCAAGACTCTCTTCGTCAAAGAAAATGTTTTCTAAGTGTTGCATTGGAGAAACTACTTGAGAGTCTGTCGTTAATTTATGGCAGGTACGACGCTAGAGTCCTCAGATCCGCCGCTGCCCAAAAAATGCAAATAATAATATAAATCGAAGTTAGAAGCATCTTTTGAAAATAGATTCAGTATATGAAATCCATTTACATTGGCTGTCAAAAGTGGCCCACCAAACTATAAGTTTACCATATCTTTATAAAAACATACGTTAGGAATAAATTTCCAACTTTATAAATATTGAGTAGAGATTAGATCTTCAAGACTAACGGTTTTAAAAATTTGAGTGTCGAGCAGCAGTATGTTTACTAATTTCGAACGTTGATCTGCATGACAAAAGTTTCCGGCCAGAGTTTATTACTTTATTTACATTCAGTGTGCTTGTATCTTGTGTTTATCATTTTTGTGAATTAACGGATAGCTGTTGTATCGCTAAAAGTCGTCGAAATGCCACGTCACACGATTATTCAGTTATGCGAAGCAACTATTCTAATGCGAGATGACGGAATGAGAGCTAGAAATTACAAATCGAAGAATTCTGACCGACATGGCTGGACGGTCTGAAGTAGCCCTTCGCAGTTCTTCAGTTTTTGGCGAAACGAAAAGAGATACGCCATTCTAACAAAAATCAACATGTTCCTCATGAAATTCTGCGTGAGATAGATTATTGGCATCAAAATGAACCTGTTATGAACTGATAGCGCTGTCATGTAAAGCCAGTCACAACTGATACAGTAGGATGTGACACGAAAAACTCTAGAGCTCCAAATCCATGTGACACAAAAATACATTGGATAATTGGTCTATTCTGTACCTCGTCTGCGATTGCGGTCTGGGTACGGCGTGGAAAACGTCAATAATTGTCGGTAAGTGCGATTTCCGAAGAAACAGCCACGTAATAAGAATAATGATTTTTTATACATGACATGAGTTTTATCCCGAGATTATATCTGTGCTTTGATATACATCATTTGTCATCTACAAACATAGCAGACATCACATACACTCACTTATTCGGATCTGTTTGATAATTAAAAGATTAATTATAATATTATTTATGTTTAAGAAGATTCAGAATATCTAATTCGAATTCAGTTATAGCAGTGCGCAATGCACTTGATAGATTGATATCCTTTAATTTAGAACGCTTATTAATTTTCATAAGATTCTTCACCGAAAAACTGTTTTCATACATATACGTGGGAGCAATCATGGAATATATTTTCAAATTGGAGTTACGTAATTTTTGATGTTCTTCCGCGGGTAACAATTTAGAAAGTTTTTCCCTGTCTGTGTTTAACATAAAATATGGATCTGCGTGTAAATTATATAATTCGACTTGGAAATCCACACTTGCCTTCTGTGTTTCCATTTACAAAGTTCTCCTTGGCCTGCGCATCTGTCGATAAGGAGTCTAGGAGAGGCACCCCTAATGGGATGACAGGCAATGTTTTCCAGATGCCGTGAAGGTCGCATTTCCTTTCTTTCCTCTCGTAGAAAAATTCACTGATCTTCAGTTTTCCCCTTTTTTAACTCTCTTTTCTCTCACACGTTTTCGTTACTGTGGAAATAGTCTCTAAAATGTACAGAACAGAATCATTCTATCTACGACTGGCATTGCTGAAATTTGTTGGCCCTGTTTCCATAGATACCTCGTTGACCAAGGAAGACTATGTAAATTAAAACACACAAAGCAAGTGTAAATTTGCAAGTGGAATTATGTAATTTGCACGCAGACCCATATTTTCTATTCAACACATAGACAGGTCAAAACTTTTTCAAATTGTTACCCGCGGAAAAATATCAGAAATTGTGTAACTTCCGTTTGAAAATATATTCTATGTATGCTTCCACGTACATCTGTGAAAACAGTTTTTCTGTTATGAATATTATGAAAACCAATAAGCGTTCTAAATTAAAAGATATCCGTCTATCAAGTGCATTGCGCATTGCTATAATTGAATTTGAATTAGATATTCCGGATTTTCTTAAAAATAAATAATATTATAATTAATCTTTTAATGCTCAAACAGATCCGAATAAGTGAGGGTATGTGATGTCCGCTGAGTTTGTATATGGCAAGTGATGTGTATCAAAGTAGAGATAATTCTTCTTCTTAAAAAAGATAATTATTCTGCTTACGTGACTGTTTCTTTAGAAATCGTACTTAGTGATAATTACTGACGTTTTCGATGTCGTACACAGACCACAATCTACGTGAGGGGATTGGACACAGAGTGATGGTAGGCCGGAAATAGATCGCGCTCCGGATGGCCGTCTCTGATCTAAAGGCATCAATCTCTAGATGGTTCGATGTGCGCAGTCACAGTAGGCTGGCTTGAAGCACCTGAAACAGCCAGAATCAGCAGAGAACTGGACAGCTCGAAGTCTCGAGATACGTCCGCAACAAAAGTATTTTTTCAATTCATTACTTATTTCCTATAGTTGAGAAAAGTATGGCAACAGTTTCTTTTCCAAAGATTCAAACATAGGTCTGTAATAATCTAATTAAATCCAATACATATTAGCTTGATTACTAGACTGCCGATCTTTATGCAAATAAACATTTTTAGAGTTCAGTATTTTGTATCCAAATGCAGTTATGAAAATGAAACTTTGTTTTATATCATAAGAAAAATGATTTTTGGAATAAAATAAGACTAGAAATTGAGACATTTTATTCAATGCTATTATGCCCTGGCCGCGGCTTTGTCCACGATTTTTCTGCGTATAGAACTCGGAATATTATGTTGTTTTTTCTCGTATCTTGTGGCCGAACGAATTCTCTTTCGAGCGCCCGGGCGCCGAGCTTCGCCACCTAGCGGCTGTGCGTGAAGTATGCACCGAAGACGACACACCGACAAAAAATAGTCCCAGTTTTTTTTGTCTCGATATATTATTTATTTCGCGAAAAAATATTGCCTATTACACGCCGAAAAATGCATATAAGCTATTGTGAAAATTTCATAACAATCGGTTTAATAATTTTTGAGATTTTTGCGAACATAGAAACAAAGTCTGTCCCTTTATTATAACAGTAAGATTTCTTGTATCTGCTTTAGGAGTGTCAGCCTGAATTTCTGCACGACCTCGTCCTAAAAATGAAGGCTTACATCTTCACACCTGGGGACTCAATATGTAGAAAAGGCGAAGTGGCCAGAGAAATGTTTATAATAGCAGACGGAATTTTAGAGGTGATTAGCGAAACTGGACGAGTTTTAACTACCATGAAAGCGGGTGACTTCTTCGGAGAAATTGGCATACTCAATCTTGACGGCTTAAACAAGTAAGTAACTTCAATCATTTAGTATAGTATAGAGTCTATGCTATAGAAAAACTGGCGCGTTTACGAGTGTTTCCTCTCCAACAAAGAATCATCCATGTAATTGAAATATAAATGATTAGACTTGTAAGGTGTCCAGTAAAAACTGTATAATTATCGTCTCCTAATTTATTTGAAATAATACGTATTACAGTGACGGTAGTGACAGAGTGACAAAGTTTTGAAATTCTTAAATTCTAACCGAAATTCTCTTGGTGGCTTCTTTTATGGATTTGTTACTTCCCCCTCCTAGACTGCGGAAGCTTCGCGAGGGTGGAGAATGCGTAAATACTCGAAACTCATTGGTTTTTATATTTTGACTCTCCACCCACTCGAGGTGTTTAGGACAGGACAATGGAAGACGTCCTGGAGTGTCTATCACCAAGGTTTCGAAGTGCCTGCCAGGGCTGAGATGGAACACGCACTGAAATTAGAGATTTCTAGGCATCGAGGCATCGGGAACTAATAAATAACAATGTACAACTTTAGATATCCCGATGCTCAAGATGCCGAGCGTTGTTCCATGTCGCCCAGCGATCTGGCCCTCGGATCCTTCCTGAGAGGACTCATTGTTTGGAACGTCCAAACAATAAAATAATCAGAACCGTGTATAATTCTAATATAGAATAACTGAACCTGTTTGTACTATTACATACTTGGAACTATAACGCAGAAATATGCATAGTGTCCCAATTAAATAATGAAACTGATTTTTTTGTGCAGTTCGGAAGTAGAATTTAGAAAAAGAATATCACATAATTGACAGAGTGCGCTGCGTCTAACATATCATACACCATTTCTATACTTTCAGCTATATGGTTTTATGACAGTTGAAACGAAAAAGTGTATGTACACTAAGGTTTTCAAGTTTCATTCTAGACGGAAGGAAAATGCGATTGAAATGTTTGAGGACTTAACGAAGGTTTCCGGAGATATTTCTTTCGCACATGTCCAAATTTTTCGATGGTTTGTACATTTCGGATCTAACAGGGATTTTTTAGCTGACCTTAATGTATGACACAAGCATGATCAACTGAAAATCCGTTCTACGTTAGGACTTCATGAGTCGATAATTCGAACAACACAATCATGTTTTTTTAATTAGTGTAATGAAAAGATTAAATACTTGGGAATTTTATTAGTTTTCTCGAAATACCACAGCTTATGACTTTCAGTATATTATATTTAACGTAATTAACGAGATAAGTTGTGTCCAATCATCGGTTGGTGGTCACATTGCGGTCCATGCCGACTCAGTCGGTGGTCCAGGGAGTGTCGAATAAGCTATGTGTCAGTTTAGGTAAACGACTAGCACGAGGAATTAGATGGCTGGCGAGCCCATAATAGGTATTAAGGCCTAGATCTTAGCGGAGATTCTGTGACGGTCCAACCCCGATCTGTAGGCCTGTGCTGCTTCATGAGGACCGAGTCCCGTAAAAAGTCAAAGCTGGGATGAAGGCGGACAAAATACCAATACCGGGTCCACAACAGCATAGTGCGTCCTGGTTCCGATGCCGCCATGGCTAACTACACCGGCAGCGGCCGAAAGAATCCCTCCTACGTCGCGGGGACACTTTATAATAATAATATAATAATGGGTAAACGATACGATGACTCATTGCTTAACTCGACTTATTTACAATAGTACAACGTCCTAACTTAGATCTCACACAACATACAAACTCTTTGACTTTGTGCGCGGGCAGACTATCATTGACCATCGGTTATCCCTGGGTCGGACGCTCACAAGGGGAACACCAGGGTGTGGAAATCGCTTTTGGAGCGACAGTAGGCATAACTTCTAGTACACATATCCTGCAACAAAATCCTAATGGGTTTCCGTAGAATGGGCCTGGGTTTTTGAGATATTTTGGTTCAAAGTTTATAAAATTTTGGTCTCCCTGTAGTACGATTGTAGATGACCAGTGTCTGAACAGAACGTCGTAGGTACAGCGGTATAGTGACTGCTTACTACACTGAAGGTCCCGGGTTCAAGTCCGCACGGGGTTATAATTCATTTTTCTCTATTTTTTCCACACTTTAATAAAATGTTTACCGCGTAAATCATTTTTATTTAATCTTACATTATTTTCAAGATCGAAAATGCATTTTTCATTTTTATATTTTCACACGTACATATGTTGTATTTGTTGCGGCTTCGAGTGACTTTGTGGACATTTACGGCAAAAATATTTTTCATTTTACAGTTACGGCAAAAAAAATTCTAAATAATCCAAATAATAATTAAGATTTGTTGATTTACGACTACCATTAATCCTATGGCATCGCTCTTTTATTGTACGGTGTCCGCAGTACACAGCCCTGACAATGAGTGCCGCGACATCAATCGGCACCGCTTCGTGATGCATTTTCGATTTTGAAATTAAAGTCAGATTAAATAAAAATGATTTACACTGCATATATTTGATTAAAGTGAAAAAAAAATACAGAAAAATAATTGTAATCCCATGCGGACTTGAACCCAGGACCTCCAGTGTAACAGACAGTCACTCTACCGTTGTACCTATGACGTTCTGTTGAAACACTAGTCGTCTATAATCGTACTATAAGTGCAGACCAAAATTTTATAAACTTTGAACCAAAATATCTCAAAAACCAAGGCCCATTCTACGGAAACCCATTAGGGTTTTGTTGCAGGATATGTGTACTACAAGTTATGCCTACTGTCGCTCCAAAAGCGATTTCCACACCCTGGTGTTCCCCTTGTCAGCACAGGTTTGCCCTGGCTTTATGCACACGGACAAGGGCAGTTGGCGGCGTTGCGAGTGCTGTCGCTCTACCTGGATCCCCAGGAGGAATTTGGGCAAAAGTGAGCGTCTTAGACGTCTTGATCTGCGCTAGGCTGATCGTGCTCATGAGTGTTAACGACTGTGGAACTGCCCGAGAGCTGACGATGGATGCTTGCGTCACGCCTTCTACTCGCGAGATCCGCGAGCCGGTCGCAGCCCTCTGGCGGTCGTGGTAGAAGTCAGGATTTAGAGCGCAACTAGTGGCGGGGTGGTAGGTGACACGTGACTTCGTCACATATTTTTCATTACTGACATGAAATTCATGAAAATTGAGTAACACTCATTTCATACGGACTTTACATGTTTATAAGTTTTAAGGATATAGTCCAAGTTTATGAGGTCGGTGATTCAAGTAACTAGTCATTGGCTGCATTGAACACGTTCCAGAATTCACAAAAATCCAAGTTTCGAAACCATCCCCGAAATACACAATGTGACCACCTGTACGCTCGTGTGACACTGTAGATTTACAACGCGTCAAGTGCTATTGAGGTACGGGAAATGGAAACTAGCAGGACGGGCAGGAAACATATTTCCGATTTCTAGGCACCTAGGGCTCTTTCCACGCATGTGGATCTTAAGTAATCTTTGAAAATACACGACACGTCGTTGCCACGTAGGAAACACCGGCTCTTGTTCGTTCGCCGAAAATAAGCTACGATAGCCACGGATTAGCGCTAGCATGTGTAATGTATCACCCCTGAATGACTGTACACAGTCAATACTTTTCGTCTTGCTGCAACAAAACACTGAAATATAATGCAATTACAATAGCATTGCCTCTCTTTCATCTTAGTTCTCCTATTACTTTTTAGAATAGTAACACAGTGTCCGCAGTGGACAAAATAATGCAATTAATCAACCACGGGCGTTAACACATATTAAGGAAAAAAGTAATACCGATATACGTACATTTATGTATAAAATATGTATGAAAGTTGAACAAAGAAAGAAATATTCTATATGAATATTTACCTAACTAGCTACCGAATTCCGAAGTAAACCTCCTGAAGGAAGAGTAAATATACGTCTAGGGACTATTCGCAAGCGGTCCCCTCCGACTTTGATGAAATTTGGTGCTCGAAAAAATATTTGACACGTATTTTTTTACCGGCAATCATTCATAATGAGAGGGTGAACAGTTGAACACAGCTCACAAAGTTGGGGTCGCAAAGCATAGTTTGTCGTTTATCTCGGAAACTATTCGTTGCAGAAACAATATTTAAATGTACGACTTGTGTATTTTTTAATCCTAAATTTGCATATGTAAACGGATTTCTAAAAAGTTCATTTGTTTAAAAAGTATATTCAAAATTAATATATTTTTGCAATTTTTTTTTGTAAAATGATACATTTTCATGAAAGTTTATACACGAGAACCATGGACATAATAATTTATCCGTATTCCTGCTATTAGTCCATAGTTCGCCTACATAAATTTTCATGAAAATACATCAACATTTTAGAAAAACAGTTTCAAAAATTTATTAATTTTGAATACACTTTCTAAACAGATGATCTTTTTAGAAATCTGTTTACATATACAAATTTGGAATTCAAAAATATACAAGTTGTACATTTAAATATTTTCAATTAGAGATAAACGACAAAATATTCTTTGCAACCTTAACTTTGAGAGCTGGTTTCACCATTTCATTATGGGTGATTGCCCATAAAATACGTGCCAAATATTTTTTCGAGTTTCACAGAATACCAAAACTTCATAAAAAGCGGAGGGGACAACTTGCAAAGTGTACCTTGTTGAAGGCAATTTAATTTAATAGATGAATTGAAATTACTTATTCAAAATACATAGACAGCAAATTCTCAACAATTTATATAAAAAATTATTCACGTCTTTACCAATGCGAATACTATAACTGTTACAGATACAAGAATTGTACAAATTATTAACACGTTGACTCCCATGAGGGTCACCGGTGACCAGCGCCTCCAATTGTATTCAATTAAATAACTAGGAATTCTTATACAATTTTCAACATCATTATTATAATAATAATAATATAAAGTAAGTACTATACATTGAAATAATCAAATATTTTTTTCTTTCACAATTTATACTTAAAACAGCAGATTATTGCGTGTCCGACTAGGTATGGCAGTTTCCACTGCGGCATTCAACGTGTTAATAGCGAAGTAAAGTAAAATCAAATATATCTGCTCAAGACTCATTCATTTTTTTCCGCGTCCTATGTTTTTTATCACAGTTGTTTTTCAAATAAACACATCAAATTGCTGAAAAACAGGCAAAATAATGATCGAATTTTCTTCATATTAATTCGGAAAGAATTGCTAGTATGTAGAACTGTACAAAATCTATCTGCAATACATTGGTTTTAAAAAACATTAAGAATTCAGGGGTGTCCTGTTACTTAACGTGATATGTAGTAACCAGTTTAGCGTTCGTTATACTTTATGAAACAAGTTATACATTTACAAAAACCCATGTAATTGTGCTATGCTAATTGTAAACGCGATAATTGTTTACTGTGGTACGGAATGAGTTAATTACCTAGTTAATTAGCAATTAACAAGACTATTACTTACCCGATATTTCAATCTGCAAGTAATCCTATTTGCTGCGTAAGCATGATCCGAGAATGAACTTTCTGTGACTTTCTCCAAACTCTACTGGGCTTAACTTGATTAGAAAAAGTAACAGTATAACAAATTTACAGTGAAACAATTACCCTGTATCTACAGCAGCATAATGGGCTTACTTGCAGTACGAAATGACGTATATGATGTTCGCTATTGTCTCAAACGTTGCCAAATTGGTTCGAAACATCTGAAAAAAGCAACTGACGTCTATAACCCCCAAAGTTGTTACGATTAAAATGGAATATCCTGTATAAATATTAAATTGAAAAGAAATTTAAAGACAACTGACTTTTACGCACTATAAGCGAAGTGGCGCCGACGTTAGACGTTAATGTATGACACAATCAATTGCAGATTGCAATAGATCTAAAAAAAATATTTCATATAGAAATTTGTAATTGCAGACGCACGGCCGACGTTCGTTCGGTAGGTTACTCAGAACTGTTCAGTCTCTCCCGGGAGGATGTATTGGCAGCCATGAAAGACTACCCAGAAGCGCAAGAAATCCTCCAGAATCTCGGTAGGAAACGTCTGATGGAAGCGCAGAAAGTGGCCAGGGCGTCGCGACAACCAACGTCTCCGGGTCACGATTCCTCAGACAACAGCACGGGGAAAAGAATCGTCGACAAGTTGAAGAGCGACGTGAAGGGTCTAAAAAACGTCTTAAGAAAAAATAGAAGGAACACTAGACCAGAGGAGAGTTTAGAACTACAACCGTTGACGCCAAAGGTGTCGGCGTTAAAGAGACAGCAAAAGGTCGACGATGTTCAAGATGCACTCGTACCGAACCCTCCAGAACCACCTGTATCGCCTCTCGGTGCTGGTCTGCCACTTCTAGCGAGACTGAGATTGTTAAAGGAAAAGGAGGAACGCGAGGAACGCCGGACATTAATGGATACTCAGATACATGCTCCAGAGCAACAACAATCAACCGTAGATGCACAGAACCCGATGAACCCGAATTTGCCTTTCCTACAAAGAATACTGTTGCTGAAGGCTAAGAACGAGCAGGAGGCTCTTTCCGATAAGGAAGCGCCCACAAAGGAGCCTCTGCTCTCAAAAAACACCATATCGAAAGAGTCGCAACAAGAATCACCTAAACTGCCTCCCAAGCAGCCTCAACAAGCGTCCACGCAAAGTCCGGTCTCTGTCGAACAGGCTGTTAAATCACCGACCACTTCTTCCACGGAGATCATAAATAATTTGAACGCGAAGAAACCTTGGGCTATGCTCAAAGATGCTTCGTTAACGAATAAGGATAACTCGCCACAGAGAAGTCCACCTACGAGAAGGTTGCAATTAAAACAGAGTCTGGTACACCTACGACAACAGACGAAGATGTATGCATCCGTTGACGATCTTTCGCCCGAATATTGCGGTCTGCCATTCGTCAAGAAGTTGAAGATACTTAATGAGAGGCAGAAGTTAGCAGAACTCGAGAAAGCGGTTAGAAGTTCCAGCCTCGATTGCGGGGAGAACAACGAACTTGAGTTTGATGGTAATCTGACGAGGAGTCATTCGGAAGCCTGTGCCATCGAATACGCTAGGAAATTGGAGAAACTAAATCAGGTACGTGCAGCATCGAAATCTTTCGTCCGTCTATAGACCGAGAAAATAACCGCGGTGTTATTTGAGTGTACCGCACGAAAATGGTGAAAAATGTAAGATGTCCTACTCAACTTTATCATCTGAAATATATCTTCTATTTTAGGCATTTAAAGAAATAGTTTTTGCAAAAATTACAGGATTTTATATGGGGAAGATAAAATTATTTTCATTGTGTAGTATATTTGATTCAAATAGATGCACGTGATTAGTTCATAAATAAGTATAGATATAAAAAAATTGTTTCTTTGGTTTGAAAAGGTGCGTTATGTGGTACAAAGAATTTCTTGTGGGTGGAAACGTAAAGAAGATTTCAATAACAACTTAATTTTTTTAAAGGGAATGCTATACTTTTTTATACAGTATATTGTACATAATATCGTGTTTCTAGTCGAGGCTAACCACCTGTACTTCAAGGTCGTTTAATATCAAGGATAGTCGCGGATTAATGAGATACTATAACTTCTACTGCTGTATAATTTTAAAAAAATCAAGAAAATGTTAGCATTTTCTTGACTTCAAATTTTGCTCCCCCATTTTTTCGTTTTTAACCCTCGCATGATAGCAGCTGGGTTACTTTTTACCCATCCCTGGAAACAATTAACCCGGTACACAACAACGTTTGAATGATAGTTGCGACAGATTCTCGGGTATAAGCCGTGTCCTTGCGGAGTTGTTCCGACGTTTCGCCAGCATTGCAGCTAGTTTCATCAGGATCTAAAAATGGATTGATAATTACGTGTGCGGAGTTTCTGTATTTAAGTGAATCCATAGGAATCCAAAGCATCAAGATTATACGGACTACCTAAAATACACAAAACCGGCATACCTTTACGACCCATTGTCAATAGACTATCCCACGTACAATCTCGCCAAATACTTAGTCTCTGTCCTCAAACCCCTCACAGGCAAAACCGACTCACGTATCCTTAACTCATAATACTTCATCAACAAAATCTAAGATGTACCACTGAGACCAAAAGACATCGTGGTCAGCTTCGACATTCAATCAGTCTTCACCAACGTACCCATAGAAGAAAGCATGGATTTAATCAGAAACAAGATTCCAAACAATCTCATACTTCTGGTACACCACTGTTTAAATTCCACATATTTCGTCTTCCAAGAAGACTACTATCAACAAATCGCAGGAGCAGCCATCTCACCCATCTCCCATCTCCTCGATGATTGCAGACCTCTTTAAAGAACACCTCGAGGTACACAACTGCACTAAAGCACAAGACAAACCACCAAAATGGTTTATTTGAATTTAACAAACAAAAAAATAACATTGACAAACTTTTTCAAGGTATTTTTACACAAATGTAATTCTCAAAGATTTTCGTAGCGGCTTCCTTTGGCTTTAATATAGATGTGCAAACGCTTCACGAAACTTTCGGTCACGGCACGCAACTCTTCCACGGTCATTTTGTTCCATACTGCCAACAAGGATTACTTCAGCGACTCTAAACTTTTGTGGGGCTTAGCACACGCTCTGACTACCAATATTTACTATATGAAATAATCTGTCGGGATTTTTTTACATGAACAAGTTTTCTGTACTTTTAATTATTCATCAAATAATTGTATGATCACTTAAATCGGGCATACTGTATATGGAAACGTCAAGGAGAAATGAAAGTTTCTCATTTTTACATAATATTGAATATGAAATGTCAATAAATGTTATACGTAAACAAAATGGACCATACGATTTTCCGTGATACACTAGGGGCTGGGCAAAGTGTCCTCCCATATCGTCTGTTATTCACTAATACAAGGCACGTAACAGTCCCTACTGTGACTTCTGCCTTGCATTTAATAAATTTAGTCATACGAAGCAAATTATCATTGTTCTGTATTGGTATATAATATTTAACCCCTTAACTTGTACGCTCGAGTTAATTCGAGCGCGCTAAACAGGCCAAACTGTGCACACTCGAGATAATTCGAGCGGCGTTGTATTTTATGCTGCTATAATTTTTCACACTCGAATATAATCGAGAATTGAAAATAACAATGTGAAAGCAAAGAAAAAAATCGTTTTATTGATATTTATCATTTACATGGGATTGTAAGTTATAACACTTATTTATTCAAGAATACAATATAGCCTTTTTCCATGGAACAAAAGCGCAGTATATCAAAATTCTCCAACAAAAGAAATTAAAAAAAAGAAAGAATTGTTAAAAATGAAAATGGTTAAAATTGTTTTTAAAAGAATTGTTCTAAATTGTGTTTTTTTACATAAAAAAAAATTGATCTTTTTGGCCGGTTTTTTTCAAAAAAACTGTGCGTTAAGGGGTTAATACCAACTGTTAAACAGCGAAACGTCATCAACACATTTAACACTGGAATACGGAAGTTCCGTATTCACTTGACTGAGATCGTATCAGCATGAGATACGGACAATATGGATTCATTTTCTGGAAACACTTAAGCGAAAACAATTCAGCAAACTCAAAAGAAAAGTAGAACACAAGGACGACACTCCTTGAACAACTTCCATACATATTTGGGTATCATTTTTTTAGCATCGACGATTCTTATCATCACCGACGGATCCACTGTCACCTGAAAATGAAACATTAGAGAGGCGAAACTTGAAGAGCATCCTGAAAAAGTTGTCAGCTGGAAGTAGGGCAGGTAGTTCTGAAACTTCGGCCACGAGTACACCGGATCGGGAGACGGTCACTGCCGAATTGAGGAAATTAATGAGAGCACCAACTATAGAAGGCTACGCTGCACGACACTCAAAGCTTACGAAGAGCGTTACGTTTAATAAGTATACGTTGCAAAGTCCACCGTCCGAGCAAATCCCGTCGAATTATCCACTTGGGTCCCAGTCGTCCGACACCCAGGAGCAGGCCTCACTGCCACCGCCCAATAAACTCAGTTTCCGTCCATTGGGCAGCGGAGGTATCCTGCAAATGGTGTCTCGGCCACGAGATGAAGAATATTTGGGGGAGTTAGTATCTGGAATTAAGGAAGTCATTAAGGGTCGTTTGGTAAGTCTTCGACAACTATTTTACTTGGACATTTGAAACTTGTTCTGTTATTTTTCGTCACAGTAAATATTCAGTTATTCTTGTAAGAATCCGTTGAAATTCGTGCAACAAGCGGCAGCAACGTAAATTCTCTTGCAAAATTAAACAAAAATTATAGAATAAATTTGTTTGTGTGAGGTTTCGTTTTCTAGAGAAACGACTGAAACTTCAACAAATACGGGGTATCCCGTTATGAATTATCGGTAGCTTAACTACATACACGGGTTATTTTTAGAAGACGTCAGGACACGACAGACAGGACTAAAATATTTCTACAAGTTTTACTTGTTAATGCGTGGCGGCTAGCGAATATTGGGGAAGCAAGGCAAACGCCCGACTGATTCAGATGTGTCCATCCCTGTTTTATATGAAGAATCGCTTCTTATTTATTGTACCATGAATTACGACCCACCCTGTATAAACGGTCACGTGTGCCGTGTTTCATTTGAAGTATCATTAGAAGAATTCAGGTGCAACGAAGACTAAAATCGCTAACAATAAAGACGCTATCATCCTTTCTGCATGTTCCACTAATCATACACTATCTAATGCATGCGTACGATGAAAAAATCTTCCAGGAGGAGATTCAGACGAATTCCGAGCGACAGTTCACTTCTTTGGAGGTGGAGATCCGGAAACGTGACGAAATAATATCGCAGCTGCAAGCGAGGATACAGGAATTGGAGCAAAGAAATTCACGGAATGCGGACGAGTCTCTGGGGGATAGCACGGAACACGACGCTTCCTTGGAAGAGGACTTGGACGACGACCGCGAGGATCATCCTTTCATGAGGGACGGTTCGGTGGACACGGTTCTAACTACTCGTTCACATTTCAAGCGTTCCTCACCCTCCACGGAGTCCAGTTCGCAGAATAGACGATCTTGGGAGGAGCACTCCGAGGAAGAAACATTAGAGCTTCAAGAGCTACCCAGTTCGATCGTTCCGCAGACTCTATGGAAGGACGAAGTGGCTATCGACTTGGAATCGAACAGTGACAGCAGTAAATCGGAAGACGAGTTTGACGATCGTGCGGGTACAAGCGACAGCGAGAACGACGACGAAGAGGAAGTGCGCCAGGAAGGTCACAATAATTGGGAAGTGGCTCTGTTAGCTCAGGAACTTGAAGCGAGGCGGAAAAGTAGCGAAAACACTAGCCCGGGTTCCTAGCGCATTAACGAGATCTTAGGTGTATTGTGTTATCTGACGAGCACCTTACATCCCGAGGGCTGGTGTAATGAACCGGGAGCTACCGGTAGTGCTGCTTTCTGCGAAAACGATAGCCCTTATTTACAATTAGATTTCGATAGATTGACCAGTTGTAGCGAGACTATGATGTAATGTTGTCTAGTCGGGAAGATCGTTCCTTTTCTATGACCCGAAACGGCTGGCTCCTAGCATATCGTGGGCCAAAACGTACAAGTTTTACAGGAAATCGCTCGTGTCCTGATATCTGGATTGAAATTATTAGGTATCGGTAAAATAGTTTATGTAGTTCGAGGGTTCCTTTCACACGCCCTTTGTACGCCGTTCCAGAGCTTTTTCGCGGTTTATTTTTAAACGAACCTTTAAGCCCTAACTGCCTATTTCGTTTTTAGACGATTGTAACGAAAATTCGCGATGGGAGTTATTGCTTTCTGGACGGGACCAAACGTAAAAGAGGATGGTAGAAAATAGCCATTTTTGGAAGAAACTAGGAAAAGGGAAGACATATACCTGTGTATAATGAATTAGGCAAACATAGTTATTTAAACGAAATGTAATGGGAAAGTCATACAAAGCAAATGTGAATGTGAAAATGTAGCAGTGATTATAACTCGCATAGCTACGTTATCCCACCAATGTTTTTCCTAAAATATCTTTTACGTACATTATTTCATAGATTATTCACTATCAGATAGTACATTGAATCTATTTGTAGTTTCTGTGGAACATTCCAAATTCTGATCAATGCCACCACCAGTCCTTCGTTTCTTCAAAGTTATTTGTATACTTGCTTTCGGAATGTTGTTAGTATTTTGCGGAATGAAACTCGTATTCTTGGTTTACTTATCACTAATAATAATATCTGTGGATGGCAACTGTCGAGTTGCTGAATCCATTTTATCTCACACAGTCACAATGCTTATTCGAATACGGCCTATAAGTATTAACATCGCATCCAAATACATGTACTTACATACGTCTGTCTCTGAGATTGAACGATATTCGAAGAAAATTTAAGATATGTCACATCTATGTGAGCCATAGATACTGTCATATTTTTATATTTGTACTTGTTTTTTATAACTTATTCATAACATTTTGGCCAAGTAACTATGCATTCCTGGTTACTTAGAATGTACATACACACGGTCTCTGGGATTTTTCCCCACGTGATATCCGAAATGACCATTTTCTATCATCTGCATTTAGTAATTTATGAGTACAAAGAATCTTCAGAATATGAAGAGTTTCGGGCCAGCCATTGTTATAAAAAATGGCTTGAAGTATTAAAATATCCTTCGAAAGCATGGAATTCTTGAATAAATGATCACTTTTTTAATAATAATGGTGGTTGTGGTGCTAACATCGATTATTATTAATCTGAAAGTTTAATTCTATTTTTTATTACAAATTATTCCGCGTTACACTGCTTTACCCATTGTAAAAAACTTATGCAGTTTTCTAATATTCTTATATTGTTTCGTAGGAATGTAATTTCCATATAACATGATGAATCTATACAAACACTGATCTGGCACTGTTCTGCTTTAACATGGTTGGATAAGTTTGGTAGTCTTCGTATAATACGTTATTTTTTAGGTTTTTTCAGGAACGGGAATACTTATTTTCGATATTGACCTCTTTGTCGTTACGTGGAAAACTGTTACTGGGAAAACCCCGTGTTAGGTTTTGTGCTACATATTCAACCTGTGCTTGTTAACAATTGTAACTGAGGCATACAGTGCGCGGCTTACAGATGATAAAACAAAACAAAATGATGATGCCCATTTTAGTATGAAATGGTGTAAGTACTTTTGTTATGTGGATATGAGCGAAAGCTCGGACGCCACAACAGAATGACAAAATGAATAAATGAAAAGAAAAAATACTTTTGTTAGCTTTTGAAATGTAGCCCTTCTTTTTGTTCTTAAAACGAAAACTTAGCGATTGCTATTCGCGACCAATACGAATTCGTGGACGCCGCGTGAAGGCGAGTAAGCGGAAAATAGATTTCTTTCAACATGTTTTCAAAAATTGCAGTGAATTGAATGAATTTTTATTGTATGAAATCTATTCTTTTCACACTGTTTTCTAATACTAATACTTGAGTGTAAAAATGAGTAACATGCGAAAGCCAATGGTTTGATAAAGTGACAAACTATGCAAGAATTACAGCTGTCATAAGGAAATCTTAATATTTAAGATAATTTTTTGTAAAAATTGTAAACTAGAATTATAAAATTATTCTAAAGTTTATACTCACTAGTCACTAAATTATAAGCTCGGTCCCGTTCAAAAAACGGTGAACTCCATCTGAACCTTTCCTTGTTCGTCCGCTACACGTGGTATTTTCTATGGTCCCTTTAGAGGATTTTACTTTCCACCCGTCGATGATTTCTGATTCAGTTTGAAAATTGCAGCCGCGATTTCTTCTTCTACGTTTTTGAGGAATCAAAATACTATGCACATACTCGAATGTGTCTAAGAAGTAACGACATATTTTCCTTTTTCAATTCTTCAAGTTTATATTAATTTGAACTTATTGGTAGTTAGTCATATCCATTATAAAAGCTACAAGAATACTTTCACGCACTTATTAACCTGTTAACTGAAGAAGACGGGTTAACTCGTCCTGTGAAAGTTGCTCCGCCATAAGCAAGGCGCCTGTTAATTGTTCTCACAGTATTTTCTGACAAATATTGAAACCAGTTGACCGAAGAAGACGATTCAACGTGTCATTTGAAAGTGTCTCTGTGATAGACAAGACAATTTACCTCATATTTATTCGTTTTTAACTACAAACAATAGGCACTCTTAATCAAAGAACGACCCAGTTAACAGGTTAATGAACTTCATATATTGCGTACTACCAGTACAAAATTCATTGTGTTACGTTGAAAATTAATTGTCCGCTTTTGGTTTAAAAAAGTTTAGGTAAGCTCGAACGATAGTATACAATTAACTGTTCACTTCGATAGCCTGGACGTTAAACGGTTAAAGGATTCCCAATACTGAATTCAGTATAACTACAAGTTCCCAAAACGTCCTCGCGACTATACATCATCTCTAAAAATTATATCACCTCGTAAGATATTACGTGTATGGTACAAATTAATATTATTTTGTATTACATTCCCCTCATTATTTGTTGATAACACAACTTGTCAAAACGAAAATCTTAAGCAACGTTCTTTGGCAACTTTTCAATTTTCTGACAATCTTTCCGTTGCGCATGATATGAAAATTTAATCTGACAGGAGAAAATGTAATTTTCATAAAGTATGTTTGGTCATGGATTTAAACAAGATTATACAGTTATAATATTCACATGAACTATGCGATATTGTCATATTGCAAATAATTTTGCATCCTCGGCCCTGTCCCACTGTTATTACCTTTTACTTTCTCAATTTTCAATAATATTGCTCATGTTCACGCGCAAATAATGGACTACAATTTCGATTCAAACGATCGATTAACTTAATTTATCAACTAATAGGCACAATAAGTGGCTAAGTATAGTTATCCTCTTAATTGCAAGACAAGAAATAAGTAAAACTACACCGATTTGCCTGAAACGATCCGTTTACGTGCGCTTAATTTATTCTCTCTAATTTTACCATGATTTCGTTACAACGTCATAACGAATATTTATCTTTGTGTTTCTTTTAAATACAGGAAAGCGTTTTGTATTTAATGTTAGCAGCAGTTTTTACGTGAATGAAAAATTCTTGAATTGTAAATAATCACTGGTGCCTGAGAGGATATTATACTTGGGATATTTAGAATTTAAACGTAAGCACCTATTTAAATGTGTAATTGCGAATACCGGGCAGATGTTCAAGATACAATCAAATTGCCATTCCGTGGCATTTCATGAAAAATTAATTTCATCGTTGAGCAATACTGTCCCGTCAGCAGTTAAACATTGTCTGTTATTAATTCCTTTAATGGTGAATGTCCTTTCGTTTTTCCTTGCATTGAGATACAAACCTGTGTGCGCACCGTCATTTCCCGAGATTCTTGTTAACTATACGAAAATTATTATAATTCTGTTGATACAGAAAAACCTATAAATAACGTATACATAGACGTACACATATGTATACATGTACACATGTGAACAGGGTGTCTGAGCTTATCTGTTACAGGCCGATATTTCTGAACTAGGAACAGATATGCTCGGACACCTTGTATAAGCATAAGATTTTTTAATTTTATCGAGTTATCAAAAGGGTAATTATGATGGATGTAAATTTTTCTTTGTTTTTCCATTAAATTAGCCTATCACCTTTCCGCACACTCCCTCTCCCACTATAAATATAGTATCATTTAGGTTACCAAGAAACTGTACCAAAAAAAAATCGATAGGAATGATATTTGGTATTACAAAAACTAATCAAGAAAACAATTTCGAAGAAAAAGGTATGTACATGCATACACGTATACACAGGCAAACAGACACCCACATATAGATATAACTTAATTAAAGGAAAAAAACTATTAAAACTTAATAGAAATATTATATGACGTATACTGACCAGACCAAGCTCAATATTTCTAGAGTCTTTACAAGTAAATAAATCTGTTAAGTGACAAATGACTATTAAAATAAGAAGAGAAATCTATTAAGATCTTGTACATACTAGCCTATAATTTATTTATTTATGAATGAGGAAATTAGGAGCGAATGTTAAACGAATGTCAAAGTAGACGAGAACAGAACGATAAAATTCGACTGTGTGCATGAAGGGAGGTATTGGCAGGGTGGCCATAGGGTGGAAGGAAAACAGGTAGAAAGAGCCAGGGAGAGGGGGGAGAGCGCGCGCGTATGCGAGAGTGGGGGAGATGCGAAGGTCAGAGGACTATACATTGAAAATGCATTTTAGATGCTGGAATGTACCTATTACACCTATGAAATGAGTATACAATAAAGTAAACAATGTTTTCAAGTGTTGAGTTTTTTTATACTACCCGATAAAAAATACAAATACAAATACGAAATGAAATAGGTAAACAAATTATGTTCTCTACATGTGCAGATTACATATTTTTTATTCAGATTGATGAGCACTACACAGGGCGTTAAAATAAGTGCCTAATGCTACAGAGGCATGTTATAGCTTTTACAAAGAAGAACAAAAAAAGCTTAATCAACGTAGGTCCTAAAATTAATCCCTTCAGTGGTATGGACGCTCACAACGCTCCACATGTTCGTAGGGTTTGTACACAGGGTGGATCTGGTAACTGGGCCAGACTATAACTCTCTTCCTGTTGCAGATAGAAAAATATTTTAAAGGAAAATTTTGCATTGTTTAACAAGCTCTATCATCCAGTAGTGGGAGTTTCTGCAGTGCATCGGTGCAGTTGCAAAGTGCAATTGCACTTGTTTTTTAAATGGAACCCTACGAATTCTTTTGCATTAATTGATTCCTTGTGCCATTCCGAACAAAAAAGTATTAGTGCATATTTTTTTTTCGTAGATTAATTCTTCGGAACATTCTGCGCAAAAAAGTATTATGATACAATGTTAAAAGGATCAACAAATCATGAGATATTTCAAATTTTTTTCATTCATACACTAAGAACTTCATAGACCGTTTCTTTATGTTTTTCATAATAGAATTAATATGACTATTATTTATGTTTGATACGGTATAATCTAATTCGTTCTTTTAAGCCTTCTACAGAAACAAATGGACGTGAGTACAGTTTATCCTTGAGGTAACTTTATAAACAAAATTTGAAATATCTCACAAATTGTTGATTTTTTTAACATTGTATCCTAATACTTTTTTACGCAGAATGCTCCGAAGTATCAATCTACGTAGAAAAATATGCAGTTCCATTTACCAAAAAGGTGCATTTGCATTTTTCAGACGTATCGTTGCACTTATGAAAAAAATGAAATCGTAGAAGAATAGAGCTTCATATACCATTCAACTTCTTCCTTTACAAATTTGTTGTATCTTTAACCAAACTTGAGGTACAACCCGGCCCAATTGCGTAGCTCACCCTATATATTGCCTGACGACTCAAGCTTCAGACGTGACAGCGAGATTATTTAAGTAATAACAAATTTTCAATGTAGATGATACATTTTCTAATGAATTTTCAGGTGGCGTGAAATAAAACATACTATTTAGCAACAATAATGTATCAGTTCTTCGTCATTTGTAAAGTTTCCGTCTTTCAGACCCAAGTCTGAATTGTCTGGCAATAAAAAAGGACATGAACAGATATAGTTCGGAATGCTTGATGTTTGCATATAAAAAATGATTATATATGCGATTCTAATAACAAAATAGCTAATACAGTATGTACTATACATATACGATCAGAATGGTTGTAATTATGTCCTTCCAATGTTCATCACTCTGAACACTATATGTACTGAACTTTAATGGATATTTCAGGTAAATTCATGATACTGATTTAAATAATTTTCACGATTATTTCTATTTTAGTATTTGGAGAAAAAAGTAATTAATACGTTCGTCCTTCAAAACTGCGGTTTCTGTAAATAAAACGGCGTTTTCTATATTTTCAAGTAACACTCTTGAAAATTACGGAACAACCTGGTCTTGTATATGGTTATTTCTCATTACCATTTAGAAGAAAATTTGCCCAAATCTGACATTAAATATACATGTAACATGATTCTCACATATTCATTTTTTTCAGAATGAATTCCCTTTTCAAAATCAACCATTTATCTTTAGTAAAAATAACGTAGACAAATATTTTACTTTCTCTTTGATTATGCTTTATAAAATATATAAACGACCACATTTTAGTGCGTCGTCGAAATGTAACATCCAACAATTTCAATGTTCAAATCGAGCGCACTCGAAGTCGTTCGATATATATCGAACGCGACGTGCGATCGTTCGACACGAAGTGGGTACATAACCTTGCAATCATAATAATAACAAAAGCGTCGCGGCTGAGTTTTGTTATCAAATATTGTGTACTGGCTTCGATCTATTCTCGAATACTCCGTATTTGATTGTGATGTAGAAAACGTGACTTCTTTTCGAATTCTTCAAGAATGGGCGACATAAGGGCCGGCCTCGAGGAATTAAAGCTCGATGGAGCCCTGTTCGCTGATGTTAAATACTACGTCAGCGGCGAAGGTGATCCTAAGGTATGTCATTTTCTCATTTCCCGCGTTTTCCATGTTCTCCTTTATTCAATATTTCTATTACAATGTTATCGATATTATTGCATCGTGTTCGCTATAAATTGTAATTTACTCACGGTTCTTTTAAACTAATCGCTTTACACGCAAACAGAGGTTATAAAATGGAGTCAAGTTTAACAGACTGTAGCAATATACATAAGGATTATATGAAATTTTAAAGAACCTTCAATTGTAAGAATTGTTTTTTGAAAAATAATATACATTTGTATTACCCTATCTAAATTCCTTTAGTTATTATTTATAACAATTTATAAGTTCAATGGATATATCTAAATGTTTGTGACGACATTCCTGATTGTAATATAAAAGTTATGTTGTGTTCGAACATAGAATATAACTGAAGTAAAGACGTTTCGACTGTTTCCAGATTTTAAATTTATTACAAGAAGGAGGAGCAGAAAGATCAAATTATTTTAGCGATTTTGTTACACATTTAATAGCAGGTTATGAGGCGCTGGAAAGTGATATATTCGCTGCAAAGGATATTTACGAAATACCAGCAGTTACGCAAAACTGGATTTTATATTCTGTCAAATGCAACAAACTTCTACCGTATCCTCTCATAGAAAATTTTAATCTACTAAAATAATTGAAACAACTTAACTAATTAAGGCTTTAAAATAGCTTAGTATTATTTTTTTCCTAATTATTTTCTAATATTATAAAATAATTAATTTCCTTAACAACATCATTTTCATAGGGCACATTACTTTTCACCTGAAAATACACAGTTATTTTCAAATGTACGGGCATGTGTATCTCAAGTAAGCCGTGCCGATAGTAAAAGTCTGTGGGCAATGATTACATTGCAAGGTGGTAAATGTCAGTTACATTTAGACCGGTATTGTACGCACCTGATCACTGGGAAAGCTACTGGTCTAAAATATGAAACTGCTATGAGGCATCCAATACAAATTGTAACACCAGATTGGGTAACAGAATGTTGTAAAAAAGGAATTATTATAAATGAAATTGAATACCACCCTAGGCTTTTAATCTATCCGAATAGTTCCACAGCTATGATCACTGGCTTCATGGATGAAGATGTGGATAATAATAGTATGCAAGAGGAACAGGATAGAACTAAAGCAATGTTGGAACAACTTAAACAACGTATGCCATGGAATCAACCAAGTCCACCTGTGTCTTCTAATACAATACATAATGTAAATACCGCTAATACGGTAGTAACAACGGTCTCTTATCCCATAAATGGACAGAATACTGTTAATACACAGCAGCAACAACAGCATCTTCCACGACCAGTTGCTACCACATGTTTGTCTAATGCTTCCACAATCGTGTCTTCTGTATCTGAACAAAATATTACTCAAACTAGTTGGTTGCCTCAAGCTTCTCAACAAAATAATGTTAACCAAATGAAGCCCATGCCACCACAAATACAACAGGAATTATCTTCACAACAGCAGCAGCAACAACAACAAATGAATATACAACATTCATTGATGCAACAGCAGCAACAACAGTTAAACCAACAGCAACAGTTATCACAACATCTCACTCAACATCCGCAATTGCAACAACAAACTTACACCCAACAACAGATTTTGAATCAGCAACCATCTCCTCAATTAACATCACAACAGCAATTAATAGGAACACAACAGCCATTGATACCACAACAGCAGCAGCAACAAATAAATTCGCAGCTACCTCAACACCAATTGTCATCCTCGCAACAAATATTATCACAGCAACAGAAACAATTAACTCAGCACCAAATGCTCACTCAACAGCAAATGAATCAACAGCAACATGTGCCACAACAACAGCAAATTACTCCTCCACAGCAAGTGGTTCAACAAGTACAATTAACACCACAACAACAGCAACAAATAGTTTTGCAGCAACAGACAATGACTACACAACAACAACAAATTGGAGCACCGCAACATCAACTAAGCCAGCAACAGACCCCGCAACAACAGCTAACTTCGGAACAACGACAGCTCATACTATTGCAACAACAGCAACAACAAAAAATTCAGCAAATATCTCAGCAATTACAGCAATCCACGCCTCAAAGTTCGCAACAGTTTGTGATAAGGGACGGACAATTGCAGCAACAACCTCAGAATCAACAGTTAATTGGACAGAATCAACAAGGTTTTATTGTTCAAAGGGACTCACAGTGGCAACAGCAACAATATCATTTACAGCTACAGAGACAGCAACAGCAACAAATTGGTGCTCAGAGACCGAGTGGACAGTGGGCGCAACAACCACCACAACCACCTAGGCAGTTGATTCAATTGGACGCGCAAACGCATCAGCAACTGCAGCAAATGGATCCACAGCAGAGAGCCCAATTTATTCAAAAAATTCAGAAACAACGAAATCTGTTATTGCAGAGACAAATGCAAAATCGTCAAGCTCAGCAGGGAGCACGTATCGCTGTTATAAGGAGTCCTGGAAAACCTGTACAAGGTGGTTTGCAGTGGGTCCAACAGCCACGGCCGCAAATAATAGGGCCACAAATTCCGCAAACGCCCAGTCAGAAGCCAGTACATCCTGGTGTTCAACCGCCAGCTTTAACGCCTATCAATTCTTCCCAACAAGTAATTGTACAGACAGCGCAAAATGTGCAAGGCCCCCAGGCAAATCAGCCTGGTCAACCGTTCCAACAGGGACAACCGCTAACGCCTCAACACATAGCACAGTTGCATATGCAGAAACAGCAGCAAATGGTACGGTTACAACAGTTACAGCATTTGCAGCAACAGCAACAGCAGCAGCAGGCGACTCAGCAGGAACCACCATTGACCTCTTTGACGAATAACGCTCAGATACCACCAGATCAACAGTTAGTCGTGAACGCGAAAACGAAAACCGCTTTAGCCAACATGTTAACGAATAGGTTACAAGGCAGTGCGGCTGAAGGTAGTGCGGCTGGCCAACTGAGATTAATGACTGCTCAACACAGACCACCACCACCACCTTCACAAGATCCACAACTCCTTGCGGCTTACCAGCGGAGAACCGTCGGAAACATCACAAACGGAGCACCACCAGGGGCTCCTATCAAGATGCAATACGCTCCAGTAATGCCTCAAGCTAAAGCTCAATTCTATGGGCACAATCCAAATCTAAAACGTACGTTGCTTCATTTGCTTAAGATTTTGTACTTCAAACTTCATGAGTTTTTAATTTTGAAATTGTTTACTAGAGAAGCTGCTCGATCAAAGTTAACTCTCTACGGATGATCAAAGTATCTCCACATCAATAGGATGGTGTTAAATTATAAGTGCAAACTTTACGAGCTAATAGAACTTACTGAAACTTAAGTTTTAATGAATATACAGTATCTGCTGATTAATAACACCGTTCAACAAATTTTAACTTTCTTTTAAACTTTTAACATTTAATAGGTAAACAATGATCAAAGTGAAAAGGACACCGAAAGAGCATAAATTTTTGCAGATGTTTTTTAAATTCTTTTAAAAAATAAGGGACTACGAGAAAATCTAATTACACCACCTTGCTATACGTAATAAACTCTCACAATGATGACTATCAATTTGAATAGACACTTTTGCAACTTTTTTCAATGAATTTCAAACAAATTCCAAGATGTATAGGTGCAATTCGTGTTTTCTGCGGCCGACAGGATCACATTATCAAATATGGCGTTTTGAGAAAATGTTATGCTCCACCATGTGATTCTGCTGTTACCGCAGGTAACCAGTTGATCATGTCTAGAATACACTAAATAGATTAACCCTTTCAGCGCTATGAACTCATATGTGCGTTCCGAAACATCCTTCACCGTGCGCTACGAGTCACCTCACTGGTCCAGGCCCAGCTGTTCATTGTGTGTTATAAACCTATGTCATCGGATAAATTATCATCTCAGCTTATATTATTAAAATGTATTTGTTTCGTTACATATTTCGCAGTTCTGGAGCGTTAAAACAAATGAATAATCAATACTAACCATATTATTATAACGAAATATTCTGTTTAACACGTGTTCTACCGTGGAAAACTTCAGCACGTAGTGCACGCTTTTTCTCGAAACTTTCAGCGCTCAAAGGGTTAAGTAACCTCATATGAAAATGGCCACGGTGTAGGTCCACGACAGGCTACTCATTTGTTATTAAACTCCATTTTTTTGCGGAATGAATAAGCTACACGTAAAGTTATGAACTTATACTAATTTATTCTTACACAACAATTCAGTATTTCAAGAATCGTTAATTTCTGGACACTTTTTGGTTCTTTCAATGAGTTCTGCCAGTCTATAAGTTTATGTGTATAACTCAGCAATACCCTGTATAAATAACAATTTTGGATTCATAAAATTTTATTTTTGGTTCTTTGAAATTGTTTAAAGGTGTTCGACATCTGCGATACAGTAAATTTACGAATCGCTATTAAGCGGTTATATACAACAAATCATCCGTAAAGGGTTAAAGCTTTGCTATTGTTTACCATTATAAAACTTCAACTATATCCGTTTTTATTCAAAAGCAACTACATATCTATGGAGTATCTGAGAAGTTTTAAAGAATGTATTTAGGAAGCATAAGATTTAGGAATCTAAGAATCTGACATTAAGCATTCCATTTGTTCCAAAGCTGATAACTTGTGTAATCTGATACTTCATATAATTTAATATAATCTACGTCACTATATCGGTTCTGTCTACTATAACTAATTTTACATTTCAGTCTTTTCTCGGATGTTTCGATAGAACTTTAACATTAACGTAATACTGCATTTATTACACATAGATTTTCGTTATAGTTTTGTCAAATCTCAAGAAATCTGATATTTATAAGTTTTGGGTACGTATTTACTTGTGATCTACTTTTTCACAGTACTTTCATGGACTACAGGTCAAAAGATCTAGTTCTCTTCCATTTCCTTTGCAGGAGCGACCGTTTGATCAATTTTTTACTCATTAAAAATCTGTTATATGACCGTGTAATTATGTTCAATCACATTCTCAAATGCACAACGTTGATAACTTATTCGTGAAAAATATTATAAAACTAAACAACTTAATTGGATCAGCAAATAATATAAACTTTATTGATGCACCCCTTATATTTCATATTTACATTACAATTTTTCAATGAAGCTCTTCTCGGATCACAAATTCATACAACATCATCGTTTTATTTTCATTTATGTAACGTGATATGGTAAAGTTTATGCAAAAAAATGTTGTAATAAATCAGCAGGAAGATCTTCTCACGTCGTATCATCGCTCGCTTCTTACTCCCGCCCCCTACATTGCTGTCTCACGAATAATCTTTCGTTTATTTTTTTTTTTCAGTACCGCCAGATTTGTTTTTATTAGGGTGTATCTTTGTTATCGTCGAGTATGACATGCAACGTCCGAACGACGTTTGCGTTTGGAAACAAGTTATCGAAAGACACGGTGGAGAGGTCGAGCCGCAATACTGTACCCGAGCTACTCACGTGCTTGCAATTACTCAGAAACATCCTACCGTAGTGCAGGCGCTACGAGAAGGAAAACGTTGTGTCAGTGCGCACTGGCTTTCGGACGTAGTCAGCAAACAACAGGTACTGCCACCGTGGCACGCGTTGCATTTTCCAACGCCATTCAGCTTGACGGAGATTCCGTGTGCGAAACAAATCGTGTCGCTGTCCGGATTCGAGGGGGAGGAACGCGCGAAGGTGAAATACATGCTGGAAGCGTTGGGAGCGAAAGTCACCACCTACTTCAGCAGGCACAACAGTCTCCTCGTTTGCAGAAGGTATCGATACAACTTCATCTACTTACAACTGCTTAATCTTTGCATGTCCGTTTGTTCTAAAATCTAATGGAAGTCTCCCGCTTGTGACGAGCAGCGATGGGACTGATACTTTACGATATTACCTACAGCGCAACATACACCTAGAAGGTGTCGTTTCCAACAACTCCTTCGAAAACTCTTATCATTCTACGAGAGTCCATGCAGCACCATGACGTTAGGTCATCGACAATAGAGCGTCAAGCTCTTTGCCGTCCACTCGAAACCATAATATCCGCGACTTCATCGCGTATCCAAAGTATCGGCTCTCAAAGCCATCACCCAACCTACGTCCGTTCACAGATAATAGGGTTCCGACTGTCGGTATCGTGAAGATTCTTAACACGTTCAACCCGGCGCGCTTTTTATCCCCTGCATGATGGGTCGACGTAAAACGCATATTCTGAAAAAATATGAAGGATCAGTTAGAATGACAAGAGAACGATGTAAAGAATGCCATTGTTCTTTAACACGTTGACTACCACAGTGAAAACTACCATACCTGGTCAGACGCGCTATAATATGCCAATAGAATGTGAAAACTCTCATTAACACGTTCGCTACCGTGGTGGATTCGAGAAAAACGTCTACCACAGAACATGCTTTATTTTTATCAATTACCTCTGTCACGCATGTGTGACGTCGAGCTCTCGAAACAGAATCGACGCGTCACACATATGTGACGCTGGTAGCGAACGTGTTAAGCATGAAAGAAGGGAGAGAAAATGCTGTTAAGAAGTCAAAAAAAGTCAACGCTTACTGCCCAGACTATGAGAATAAACCAACACTTTGCTTTCCGTCTTTTGCAATAATTCATAAATAGGTTAGATATTTTTTTAATTACTGTTACTTTTAACTAATCACATTGAAGAATACACTTCTTTTTTGTACAGTTAAAACATATTTAAAGAAATAAGACCATTTTTATAAGCCACCACTACATGTCATTATTCAACCTTCTCCTATAACATTTACGTTTTATTCCAGTTTTCATTATTTATGTTTTTATAAATTACAATTGGAAACATATATCGTTTGACCCACCGGTGGGTCACGTCGCTTGATGGTGTAAATTAGCTGTGACCCACCAGTGGGTTGCGCCGCCGAATAGAAGCGCAGATTGTGACCCACCGGGGGGTCGCGTCGGGTTGAACGTGTTAAAGAATAGGCCGGGACCACCTGATGCGTCAACCCTGACACGTGCGTCACCTCTACAAAGGATTTGACGCTAACATGTAGTTACAGATTTTCCTATTCAAGGTCATCTGAACATTATGCTTTTATAGAACGTTGTATTCGGCTTGATGTCAGCTATAATATTGTGATGTTAAAAAATATGGTTGTGTTTAAAAATACCGGTGACCGTGAAATGTCTGAGAATAACCTCGGGGGCTTACATTTTTCTACCATTATATAATCCGCTCAGAAGACAAACTGATCAACTCCACTTTTAGAAAACTGCTCAATTTCATTATCTGAGTACATGAATGTTTATAACATCATGTCTTTTCTCCACTTTTCATTTTATGCAGTTGATCAATTTGACTTCTGAGCGGCTCATATTTGCCCTTCGAATCGTGCTACTTTTCCTTTTAATATTTTTTCGTACCAGCACCAGCTACAACGATATTTGAGATAGACAATTTAAGCAAGGCACCTTTTCTAACAGCTTTTAACAATAAATTCTGGAACCATTTCAGTCTCTGTATTTGGGTTTATACATTTAAATACTTTTTTTTACCTGGAAACGCACGAATATCTCGTAGACCGTTGGAAATGTGAAAACGGTTTGGTATGGAGGGGGAAATTTGTAGTGTAATTGACTTTTTTATGTATGAAGTAGAAGCGATTTCAAGGTCAACTTAATTTTTTTAAATGGAATACTATACACCTTTATTCATAATATTATAGCGTTTGTTAGTACGAACACAACGGTATGCTACATACGGTCATTCAGTGTAGTAGAAGGTCGTGAATTAGCGAACTCCAAAGGAGTTGGTCAACGCGAATCGTGGGTGATTGACTGGCCGAACCCTCCGTGACCGTGCTGTTTACTCAAACCAGACAGTTTTTGACCAAATTTTCCTAATTTGTGATGTCGCGTCGTACTACTACAGTAGTGTCGCGTTAGCTTGCCACATCTGGCCGGCTATGAAGGGCGGTAGAGTTCTAGGAAATCCCGAGTATGTTTCTTCCCCAATTAGTAACCCCCCGATAGTCAGGTCACTTTGAGTAGAAGTTTCTGCAGAGGCCACATGGGAACACACATTGCACATTATCACGGAATTGATAGTTACTTCAAGCCATTAGCATCGAATGTTTGAAATCATAATAATTACAACCAATCTTTTGAGCAAAATAACAAGAAATTATATACAGCCTGAGGCACCTAACTTGACAACTTCAAATTACTCGTGTATTGCTTGCTCTATGAAGAAATGTTTCAAACAAAAATCATGGTATCAAACCGACATGTAAGGCAGTAGCTCGTTTCTCACTAACTTACATTTTTATTGAGATATGAAAGTTTCCTTCAGTTTTTTAAATGGAGTGCCCAATATTTCTTCCCGAATTTTGATAAAATATCAAACACTGTGTAAAAAAAATATTATACCAAATAGGGTTTAAAGTTAACAGTTACTTACTGAAATATTCGCAGATAAATCATTTTGTATTTGTGTAACACAAATTGTGTTCTTGAATGGTCAAGTGAATGCCCCTACGATAGAGTGAGCCGTACATGACCGACGTCACAGGCAAAGTATTAACAAGAGAAGCATTGCTTCTAAAGAATTTTGCACTGATTGTAAGTGGGAAAATCGGAGGGTGTCTTCTGGTAGAAGGGTTTGTAAGATCACTCATAAATTACCTCAAGGCAGTTAAGGAACCTATTTCTTGATTTTGATAGCAAACTCTTTCTTCAATTTCTATCAAGTATTTATGGACTGGTATTAGTTCTGTATCATTCCCATCGCTAATTATGAGTTATTTTTTAATCTTACTCACGCAGAGGAAAATCGTTTCAGACCAGACGGTCAAAAGTATAAAAAAGCTCGAGAATGGCAAACTGGAGTGGTGAACGCACAGTGGTTGACTGACTTATTGTGCGGACAAATGAACGCGTTGCACCAGACGGAAAATCCAAAATATCAACAGTACAGTCTGAGCAATCCCTTTAGATTGGATTATTCGCTAGTGCCTCATTTAATGGGTATCGTGCATCTTTACAAATTATATTACTTTGCCACAGAGAATTACGATTCTTTCCATCGGTATTGCCAGCTACGCATGTAGATTAGATATACGGGCCAGTGTTAAAACGATGTTTGTTTTAGCTGCATGGAAAATGCCAATAAACATTACTCAGGAGTCCTATGATAAGGTGAAACAGGTTGGTCAGGGTCCAAATTCAATCAGAAAGTACAAGAAGCCGCGGTTAGACGGCCCGTTGTTGAATAAAGATCCACACCTTTTGGGATTGGACGAACCAATAGTTGTCAGTAATCCCGATCCTCCGTCTCCAGATAAACAACCGAGAATACTGTTTTCTGGTATTAATCCTAGGAAACATGCAAAGGTAAAAAAAAAAATAATTTTTGTATAATACGCGAACACGAAAGTTTTATTGTAGAATTTTTCGAGGTAATAATATAGTAGAGATAATTTGTGTAGCGTGATTTGCTAATGTGTGATATTCACTTGACAGAGAATACGGGAATTAGGTGGTGTTCTGGCTGCTAGTTGGCGAGATGCTACGCACCTCGTGATGTCAGCACCGATAAGAACTGTAAAATTGTTGTGTTGTCTATCACGTTGTAAATATATTGTTACGGTACAGTGGTTACTTGATTGTTCCGCAAGGAACACGTTTTTAGATGAAAGTGCGTACATGCTCGGGGATCCGGAATTCGAGAAGAATTTTAATTGTAATATTGAAAAGGCTCTGGTAAGCCCCAACCGAGGAACAGTACTTAAGGTAATTTCTTCTTGCACTGCTTATTAAAAGTTTGATAATCGGTTAACGTATACAGTTATTGAACACTTAAGGGTGAATGATATCTATTAATGAAGTAATCGTTGCTTATGATATTTTCTGTTGAATACAGAATCTGAATACAGTCAGTCAGATACACTGACTTGCGTCCAGCACCTTATGACCAAGAATGCCCCATGCAAGTAAGTATATATGTACTACTTAAATGGAACGTTCTTGGTCATAAGTTGCCAGACACAAGTTGGTGTATCCCACGGAGCTGTTGGTAACTCGCTGGATACATATTTCGGTAATTGTTGCCCGATACATATGAACCTTTAAAGACGGTATCTATTGCTTCTTGGCGTGCTTCTGGCGTATATTTTAATTTATTCATTATTCTTTTTAAAATTGCAAATTAAATACATGTATGATTAATCACTGTATAAAGTGCATTTTACTAACCAGCTGTCGCTAAAAAATAACGTCGACGAATTTCTTCTTTGGAGACAGTCGTGAGAAAAATTTTATTAGAACGAAGTGTTCCTACCACTGTGTTTCTTCTTTTCAATAATTCTAATGCAAGATTGTATGCTACAAAAAATATATCACAAATAATATTGCGGCCTTCCAAATGCTTTAACAAATCCAGTACAACTCTCTGTCCTTGATTTTTTCAGGTACTACATTTGGTTACTTAACTGCGTATACTTTCATGTTTCAAGCAAATGTTGTTGTGCTGTCAGATAGAACTCTAGCTGGTTCTGAGGGCATATACAAGGTGTCCGCGTTTAAATGTCACAAATCGTTATTTCCTAATATATTGGAGATACAAAAAATTGTTTATATGAAAATTGTATGGTACAAGGGAACAAATTTATTGGCGAAGACAAATTTTTTTATATTATTATTTTAAAAGATGTGAAAGTTAAGTTCGCCTGTTTGGTTGGAACTATATATTCTTTTCAGATCATTTGATAATGCGTTCCAGCATGAATTCAGTAACCTTCAATGTGTACACTTTTCTTCGACTGGTTTTGAAGATATTGCGATTGCAAATTTACTGATTTTCAGCGGAAGAAATCTTCCTGGTTGGGGGAGCACCGATGCTGGTTTTGTTCGCGCCTTAAGTGCCACGTGTTAGATATTGTCCCTTGAAACTGATAGGAAGCGCCTGTGCCAGGAACGGCTGACCTAAAGGTTGAGCACTATCGGTACTGCCTATTCAGGCAGCTTTCTTCCACTGAAAATCAGAAACTATATCCAGTTTCCTCATTTTCTCCCACATTGTCTATTATTCCTTGAAAACTAACAAAATTTAATAACTATATAAAAAGAAATAATACAATAACACTTACTAAATGTATTTATATTTCGCAATGCGTGCATTTTATCTTATATCACCATAAGGCCCATTTGAACACTATTTATAAATTTCGTATTTTTACAAATGTAAACTTATTTTTCAGCTGTGTAGAAAAATGTATGTATTTAAATCGATATTAACTGCATTACAATTGGAGACGAACTTGACAGAACAAGAACTTGAAGATTAACTGATTTGAAAATGTTTATTTTTCGATGCATGGCCCCTTGTGGTTGGAAGGGTCTAAGTAAGAAACATGGCATAAGCTGGAACATCCACGATTTACTACCGTCAAGATATGAACAAACAGTCCCCAAAGCACTTTTGTGATTCCTTTCTGTCGTGGAACTACTCTAAACTACTCTTGCGAAGTATAAGTTTATTGCGAAAGTTCCTTTGATCACACTGGATTACAACAGTTTGACTTAGAATCTAAGAGAAATTCAGCTTGAAGACGTTGGTAGTGTTTTTCGATTGACTCGGTTTCGGCTGGGGAACCAGTGTTTAAAGTAAGTTCAAAATGTACTTTTAACATTGAAGAAGCGTTTCTTACAGATTTTTCTGCGCTGAATGCGAATCTGCAAACCTTTTATTCCCGTCACCCTCAGTTTTTGTAGACATCAATTTTTTAAAAAAAAAGGTAGACTTTCAACTTCACAGATGTTTTGTGGTACAGCGGTGATGGTTATTCAGTGCTCCTTGCGGGAAATGATTCTTTAGACTCTCCTGAATAAAATAATATCAATTATTATAACATTATAAAGACTTAAACATGTTTAATAAATGATCAAAGTGAATAGGACAGCGAAAACGCATCAATGTTTGCAGATATTTTGCAATTTGTTTTAAAAACTAAGGGACTAGGAAGAACTCTAATTATACCATGCGATAGAGCAGACCTTTTTCCTGGGAAAAGCATAAAGAAAAGTTGAAGTCCGGGTTTGTTCTCAATACAGTAACGAAATATTTCTGCAAAATATGCGGCACCGTCAGTGGTACACAATACTGACGGTAAAATTGAACACAAAACAGGATGTACCTCTTCTTGATGGTTTCCGTAGGAAAAAGGTCTGCTCTATAGCGTGGTATAGTTAGATTTCTTCTTAGTTCCTTATTTCTTAAAGTAACTTGAGAAATGTCCGCAAACATTAGTGCATTTTCGGTGTCCTTTTCACCTTGATTATTGTTTAAACATGCTTAAGTCTTTATAATGCTGTAATAATTGGTAGTATTTTATTCGAGAGTGCCTAAAAAATCATTCCGCGCAAAGAACACTGAATAACTATTACCATTAAACCACAAAACATCTGTGAAGTTGAATATTTGCATTTTTTTTTGTCAAAATTGATTTGTACAAAAACTCAGAGCAACGGAAACAAACGGTTTGCAGATTCGCATTCAGCGTACCAAAATCTATAAGAAACGCCTATTCAATGTTAAAAATCCGAAAAGAAAAAAATTTGTTGAACATTACAATTTGGTAGTGGAGATGAAAGGCAAGGCCCTTAGGATTGGTGATTTAAGGAGGGAGTTATCGGAAATAAGTTATCGCTGGGTCGTAGAGTTGGAATCGACGAGGAACAGGCTTCGTCAGTAATTTAAAAAGGATCTTATTTAGGATGTGGCGTCGTGGAGTTGTGGGACTATTAGGCAGGCGTAACATTGCTAACTTGTAAGACCCACGTGTGACTTTCGCCCACAAGTGTATGGGTGAAGTTTTACTCGAATACTCACATTATACGTTTATTTATTATGTTTACATCATAGTTAACACATCACCGATTTGTGTTCTGTTATAATTTCCTATTTTAAACAAACACACAAAATTATAATATAATTAATAAAAAAAAGTACAAATTTCACAATACCTAAAATCAAAAAATGGGTTAATTTTCACCCATAATCTTTACGTATTCTTGAAGATAAAATAAACATAGGCGTATCTTGCCCGGATGGGCCCTTGTCTTGTTTCCGCGGCATACGCTGATACCACGCACTAACAATAACTCACACGCATATTGAGAAACTTCATTCAATACTTTTAGCTCGTCTGCCCCGGCCTCTCATCTTCTGTAAACGCTTACTGCCCTGCTATGAGGTAGCCTGTACCGGTGAAGTAAGGCAAGAGCCCATCCGGTGAAAAAATCGAAGCTATCTTCCATTTCCAACGCTTGGAGTGGGACTGGATTTTTTTTGTTTGCACAGTATAAAGAGTCTCTTCATACGATGACATTTGAAAAAAAAAATCATTCCGATACCATTCATAGATTCGTAGATGTCGGTTTGTAACACGTATGGTGATTGGTGAAACATCCTGTATACAAAATGAACTGCCTAACGTGACCACCTTTAATTATTCTTTTCCTCAAGTAACAAGGTTCAGAAAGGCGTGCAAGATGATTATATTACATTTTTAGATAGTCACTTTTTTTCGAAGTTTTCAGGGTCACCTTCAGTCTTTTTTAGATATATAAACCTGTAATATTTTAGTCCCATTTGTTGACTAATATTGAGACGAGTTCGGCAAACATAAAATATTTTTTTGGATCTAAACTAAGGAACCAGTGAAAGGGAGTCTTCAAACGAAAAGGAATTTTGTATGATCTTATTAAGGTAGACTATCTCGCATGCTACGATACTGTAAACTTTCTGATGTTGTTAGATTACTATTAGTCATTATTGATATTTGACTGATATGTGACCTTTCGCACAGCTTTCGTAAACAATTCTTAAAGAAAAATTAAAAAATATTTTTATACGTCTCAACGTCAGCTAAAGTATGGGTGTAAAAAATTACAGATTGATCTGTAAAGCTAAAAAAAAACCTTGAAAATTTCGAAAAAAATGCGACTAAGAAAATATGTAATATAATTATCTTGAAAAGCTCTCTGAGACATGTTATTCGAGCAAAAAAGAACTTCAATCGGTCCAGTAAGAACAAAATAATTTAAGGTGGTCACGTTAGGCGGTTCAACCTGTATAGTGCCATTTAAAAAATGCTTATGATTTTGATGGAGATTATTTTTTGCATCGCAATATTTGTCCCCTTCATCGCTACAACATTTTTCTCAGACACTATTTTTATATGTGCAAAACTTGTAGAAATATTTAGGTGTCTTGTTTTAAGTGCCACACCCTGTATATTGTTCAATAACTGTATACGTTAACCTGATTTCTATTTCATTATCATTTCGACTATGCAGTAAACTTTAACTCTTTGAGTAGTATGGCTGCCTCACACTTTAATCGCAATGTTTCTGTTTTCAAGTAATCGTAGAAAATGTATCGTAAATATTTGGCAAAAAGTAAATAAATCTGGACACGGTTAGTGAATTTATATCACAATATACAAAGAATTGGATACCTATAGCGATGCATATAACTGTCTAAAATAAAATTTATAAACAACAATTATATTCCCGTTGTGTCGCGTTTTCAATGAACTTAACCATGATCGTTCTATTTCAGTGGTTATGATTATTTTTTTCATATTTTCAAAATACTACAAATTTGTAAACTTATAATCATGCGTACACAATATAAGTTCAGTGTACAGGTAGTTCAAATTAGGACTAGTTGCTGGGACGTGTACGCCTTACGAATTCATTGACTACTCAAAGGGTTCATTGATCGTGCCTTTATTTGAATTTATTCGTTTTGTTTATTGAATAGGGTAAAATATTTTATGTTACACCGAGTGTCATACCATCGCCGCCGGCGATCGCAGAAATTATTGAAAGCGCAGGTGGAACGACGGAGAAAACGCGGAGATCTCTCGCACAAATACAAGAAATGAATAGTAATAAAATAACTTATGTCATCGTGACGCATGAGAGTGATCTTCATTTACTGACCGACGTTTTACGTGCAAATATCAGTAAGTGATACTTTCTTACTTTTCAATCAACATGAACAAATTATATTTTAGAAAAAAGTACAGTTCATGGATGCACATCAACACTTCAGGGGCTGAATCTTCAGACTGATATAAATAAGAAATGTTATATGAACATTGATTATATACAAACTGCACAGTGTAACGGTATCACTATTTTTTACCTAAATGTGATAACATGACAGGAAAAAATTATATATGAAATTAAAGGTTTTTTAAGCATTCTTACGCTGCAATGACAAACATTTCTGAAACATTGTTTTCGTTTAAAAAATTCAACGTCACTTTAACGTTTTTAAATGGAATGCAGTATTTTTCGTACGGTATGTCATAATGCTCGTAAAGATTAATCTGATGAACTATACAGATCACTGAATAGCCTATATGGTCTATATTGCTAGCTTCTCAGTTCGTTAAACTTATCGTTCATATTGAAATATGTTAATTCATGTAATACATAAGAGTTAAATAAACAGAGCAGAAAATGGAGCATACGTGGTGCATCTACTAAAGTGATTAAATAAAAATAATACAATCAAACTAATTCTGCTTCTTGTTAGTGATTTCCCTGACAAAGGTCGAGTTTTTTTATTTGAAAATCATAAACGATATGGGTCATCGAATTTGCCTTTGCGTGCACTATGACATAGTGTGACAAAAAATACTGTATTCTACTTAAATATGTTACATGACCTTAAATTTTTAAAGCAAAAACAATGATTGCGAAATGTTTATCACGGTATCGTAAGTATGATAAAAAAACCCTATAATTTCATACATAATTGTTTCCTCTTCCGTTATTATAAATTAGCAAAAAATAGTGGATATCAGTACATTTTACACTGTGTATGCCATAGTATTTTAGTTGCACTTGGTTTTAATGAAAATTCTCGAAGTGTCCACCTTATATTTAACAGCAAATAAATTCGAATAATTTCATATTTTTCCTTGCAGAGCAAAAAAATGATTAATTTACGTATGATAGAATATATTTTTAGGCTCTCAGGAAAATACAATGTATCTAAGTGATGAGTCGGAGACGATCACGCTATTGGTCCACCCCACATATATACATTCATTTTTTACAACTAAAAAGTTTAGTCTGTACATTTAGCCTCTAAAAGAATGGCGTGTATTTATAGAACATCCTGTATATTTTGATACGTTCATCTCCTACATTATCACATATTTTGATAATGTTCATAGGTGTGTTCAGTGCAGAAATCGTATTAGGAGCAGTTGCACGACAATACTTTCAACCTGATCAAATATAAATACAACGCAGTTTACGATACACTGCATTTAAATCCCTGATGTGAGCTTACTAAATTCATAGTGAGCTATTTTGGAGATGAAAATTTTTGCTTACCTTCTTCAATGGGACAATAAAGAACATAATTTTACGATACAGGAAGAACTATTTTCACTGACACATTCCAAACCTCTCCTTTTAATGCTTTTGTTTAAAAGGTCCGTCTGTTTTACATAATATCTTTTAATGGACGTTCGATAAATTCGATTTTAACGTAAGAACTGACTAGGAATGCAACGTATTGTTTTAATCAGCATTTGTAATTACTTTTTATATCGTACACCCTCTACGCGCGTGCATTCTTCATTTTATCGTATACACGTACACGTATGTCATTCTAGTTTATACTGTTGTACACTTATTTTCTTCCATTCTATGTGTTTTACTTACGCAATCTTTATATGTAAGAAATGATTTATGTGTAATAGCATATCTGTTTGAAAATAAACAAAAACATGCACCACTGTGTTCTTACTAATCGCGCATTATCATTGTTTTCAGTTGAGTACGATTTCAAGGGTCTCCATACAGTTTCATGAATTTTATAAGCAACACTTATTTATATTTGAGTAGCATTGCCATTTTATTGTACAATAAATTAGGCTATCAATAATAAAAGTACAACTATTTATTGTAATAGAACTGCGAAAATTATGAAATAGTAATAAACGTTTCTCTTATAAATAACTAACTTTATATACATCATCGCTGGAAAATATACAAAAGGAACAATCGTTATTGAATAGAATTAGGGGATAATTTGGACATTACAATCAACGTACTAACATTATTGTACAAAATTTAATAATTATGACTACCTCAACAATAAATATTCTGGTAATAAATGATAAGCTATTTAAGATTGATTACGTATTACTTTCTCTATTCCAATGGGTAAATTATTATTAATTCCGACGTATACATCATTAATCAATATCGTAACTACCGATACGAAAGGCATTGCATAGGCACGGAATAAAACACGATGGAAATTTTAAAAATTAAATGAAATTTAATGTTTTCCGGAAAATCTACAGTTTCTCTACGCATGTTTGCCGTGGCTTATCGATTGCTATTAAATTAGAATAAGTTTACAGGTAAAATGCCAAGGGAAGGTATATTCGAGCATGTCACAGAAACCAGTAGTAAATCAATCGATTGATCTCTATCTGATTTTATATAATCTCACGCGTTGCAGTCAACGATTTGAATATTTCGTATCAATAAAATAATTTATGTCTAACAGCCGAACTACTAACATATTTACATTGGAAGATCACCACGCGGGTCTACGCGGAAATCTGTTCGCGTATCCAGTCTAAGTATTTGGCAACGTCTACATAAACGACGTACTCTTTCAGATCGCATGTTTGCGTCCCCCTGTCCAACAATGATCTCGAAACAACACCTCGCAAATAATAACGTTCCGTGTTGGGTTTGTAGATCACGAAACCAGAACCACTGTCGCCGTTACAAGGACCACTACCGTCTCTCGAACCAGCACAAAATGTCCGATTGGAGGTAATTGTGACGAAATCCTTGTTGCTCCAAAGACAGACCTCCTGTAATTTATTCAAACGTCACATTAGATTTTTTAAACGCATGGTCGGATTCTTATAGTTAACACATAGAAAGGTGTGTAAATCATTGGCCACCGGCGTTATACATATTCATAACATGTTTATAGCAATTATACCATGATGCTTATTAACTGTTTATTTGTGTGTTGTCACCAAAGTTATGGCAATTATATGAAATAATAAGTACACTATTCAGAATTAAAGAGAGCGGATCGAGGCGGACCGGCGGATGAGAAGCAGCAGAGAGCGCGCTGTAACGATTGGAAAACAGCGAAACTCGTACTCCTTCCTAAAGCCAAAGCTGATCAAGATAGTGAAGCAGAATATAGACCACTCTGCATCCTATCAACCTGGGCGAAATGGATGAAGTACGTTCTTAAGGAGAGGATCTATGAAGAACTGAAAAAATATGAATTGGCGTCGAACGAATATGGGTTCCGAAAGGGTTGCAATATGATGGAGTCCATCGCAGAAGTGAGTAACACCTGGGACCTCTGTGAAAAGCACTGTCTCCGTTGGACGATTGGTCCACATAGGACAATTGCTGTGGAATATCGTATATGATGGGATCCTGAACATACAACTACCCAAAGGATGTAAAACGATAGGGTATGCAGACGATCTCACCCTAGTGGTCGCGAACAGGGATATAAATAACCTCAGGGAAACAGAAAAAGAGGCGATGCACAGGAAAAGAGAACGGAAATGATTCTGCTAACGGTGAGAAAAGCGAAAGAAAGATTTTCCATCACGCTTTGGAGGTAACGGAGTTACCAACATGAAAACGTAAAATACCTAGGAGTGTTGATGGAAGACTCAAAGGTAATGAGACATCAGGTTGGTCATACCTCTGAGAAAGCCTTACACAGCGCAGGGGCCATTGCCAGGATTTCACCAAACATAGGCGAAGGAAGTACGAAAAGCCGAATTCTTTATTATAAGGTCGTTGAATTGGCAATCTTGTACGCCACCCCTGTATGGGGTAAAGCGACAAAGTTTGGATAAAATATGACGAAGCTCACAGCAACGCAGAAAGTGACATTGGTAAGAGTTGCCCGAGCGTTCTCGATGTGAACAGAAGACCAAGCTCATACGCGGTATCCGGAAATGGTCCAAATTGGGAGTAAAAAATCTAGACTTGCGCTTAAAATAGTACAACTGCTAACAAGCCATGGATGGTATAACAGTTTCCAGAAAAGAATCGGGAAAAGCGCATCGGCAGAGTGTCGGTTTTGCGTAGCGGAGCTGAATGACGCTGAACACATATTTTTTATGCGTCTCAAATGAGAGGACCATAGAAACTAAGCCGTCACAAAACTGGGAAAAGCTATAACTATAGAAACATGGCAGGATACGATAAATATTTCCCTGGAGAATGTACAAATGTGGAGCAAACTTGCCAACAAGATCTTGAAAGAAAAAGGGGAAGAAGAAACGATAAGAGAGAGGAATGGGGGTTGATATAACCAATGAAACCATGCCTACAGGGTAAGCGAAACACCTTTAGTAGAAGGCTAAATGGGATGGAAGAGGAAGACGTCTGACCCCAAGAAGGAGGCACAGAATAAACCAGCCATCCCAGAAGCATTGGAGGACCGTACCTGGGTGGTCTGTCGTGGCCTGTGGACGAGGACTAGGTTTTTAATTGGCACCCGGTAAATAACACCTTTAACCGGAAGTCACACACTACCAGACATCGTCATCCGTCTGGTATGCATAAGGCAGACATGACGAATAGGCAACTCACGAGCCGCACGCTGCGCCCTCCTCTACTGGCCTGTTCCGCTGAGCTGTAGGAGAAATGCCCCCTCTATACCTACTTGACTCCGCTGTCATACCTCTCGTTCCTGTATGCCGTCATGGCCATCCGGAGTACAGCCCTGCTCCGGCCTTCTCCCACTCTAGGTCCGTTCCCTGAGTTTCAGTTCCCTCCAATTCCCCCTCGGTGCTTTGTCGTCCCAGATCACAGCGTGTATGAGGAGAATGGACGCAGGGTGGGGGTAAACCGGAGTGGTTCTGCGCTCCGAATGGCCATGACGGCTGTATGGCCTGATTCTAAACGTTATTAATGTTTTACATAAAAATTTGTTTCCTTATTAAACGTCCCCCAATTACCCTGTATCTTGTCATTTGTCAGGTTTATCTACAGATTTTTCCTGTTCTTTCTTCGTAGTAGCACGTGGCATGTACAGTACAGTCGCCACATCCTTGCCAGTGTTCTTTAAAATCTTTATATTTTTTCCTAACTTTCTCCTTCCAAACTTCTCGATAGATACAGATACGTAACCTGGCGTAAAATACATGTTATACGCAAACCTACACGACTCGGTTCGTATCTGTTTCCTCAGTTTTCCAATCACTTTCTTATCCTTTTCTCTGCCTATTCGGATCTGTTTCTTTCTATTCCTATTTAAACTCTGTGTGTTTACAATCTGTAGTTGGTCGGTCTCCTAGCTTGCTAAAAAGTTCGCACATAGCCTCGCTGCGTCTCTATCCGCCGGCCTAAAAGAGATTCTTTCGATTTTATTGTTTTTTTATTAGTTTGTTGTTGTTTTGTGAGTTTATTGGTATTTGAAAGAATTGTCCGAATCATGGAATTACACAGTTCTATATCATGGCAAAAAGTAAGACTAATACGGAAAATCGTCAGTTTCAAAAATGTTGGGAAACAGATTTCTTTTTCGTTGATTGTGGCGGACAACCCTGTTTACTTTGCGAGACAAAACTTGAGTTTCTGTATGAAAAAGTACAGATGTAATCTATGGATAAAACTGATCTCGTATATATAAAATAATCATTATTATTGCGTTACTGTTACCAACGTGGCCGATGTCGTACATAAATCAGAAGCTATCTGAAAGGAATGAGCCCAAAGTGGGGGAGGACCGGAGGAAGAGTGGTAGCTGGCCAGCTGACTAATGGGGGGACGGACTAACTGATAGTGGGGGTTGTGCAGCTCCCGGCGAGGAAGAAATTCGTCATCCCTAGCAAAAGACATTTTTCCCCTACTCCAGGGAAGAAAGAAGAAGGTAACGCTGTATTCGCTTGTTGACAATCTGGCCTTAAACTTTTATACGCAAAATGTACTGAGAAATCGACATTTGCAAAAAATACACTTTTCTGTTGCACCGTTGCACTTAAGGAAAAAAAAGTAAATTATACAAAGGTAGATATTTTTAAGTCCACTTTTCGCCCTATAATTTTGTTCTATCTTCAACGAAACGAAAGCTATGCCTAATGCATGGCTCCTTCTGCACGTCTTGGCAGTAAGTAAAGAAAGTATTTGCACACCTCGTTTTTTCGATATAAGTATTTACAAAACAGGAGAATATTGTTACAAAATGTTTTACTTGATAGCTTATTATGAATGAAAACACTGTATGTTAATAGAAAGCTCGAAATATTGTAAACAAAAAAATAAATTAGAAAAAACAAATTTCGTAGTCGAATAAGTATTTGGACATGAACGATTTCACCGGTAGTTTAGTTTGTAAACGACATTGATAGAAGAGATTGGAATTCGTCAAAACATGTACAAATAAGCTGAAGAAATTTTTGGACAACATAATTTTCTCCGACAAAAGCAAATTTAACGTTTAGGTGTGTATATACTTTTTTCTCCCAACTGTATGTTAAATAAGGTAGGAGTAAAAAGACTTCGGTATTCGGAAGCTCATTGAGACAACAAAGAAACCAGTTATAGTCATTAACCAGTCTGCTTATTCGTCAAATATCGTTCTGCATAAATTCTGTCTCTTCATGGGTCCAAAGTTCAATATTTTGCGTCGATAGCAGACAAGCAGAAAGCGGAACGCAATAGTATTTAAGAATTAATATAAACTGCATTTTTCAAACGCAACTTGTAAATGCGTGTTTAAAAAGTCACATGAATGTATAAAAAGAGTTATCTGAAGAAGTCGACGTGTTGCTCTGTCACATGTGGTGATTCCACATACAACATGAAACGTGTAAGTATAGTGAGTTGCTGGAAAGATGACTAGCGGGACGGCACAGGGGCAAGAGGGGTACTCCGCACGCTCCGCCTTTGTCAGACGGTGCTATACGATCCGATTAGCGGATGTGACCGTTCAGCCAATAAAGAAAATGCGTGTGTTTTGTCTTTATGATTGTGTTCGACTAGGCCTGCTGTAACCAATCAGACCCGTATTCCTTCCGCTCGTCATCTTTCCAGCAACTCACTGTACAGCTTGACACATCATGAAAATAATGCGTAATATATTCTCCATTAAAATAATTATCGTTGTAGCGTCAATCGACCTACTAATTTCATTTCTGAACACGCATGCTCGTGAAGTGAACACACTGCTTTTTACATGTACACATAGGAACTGGTTTTACCTGCGATACAACCGGAGCCCTGGACATCCGAGGTTCCTGAACGTTCTGATTCCCCAGTTCGTCTCGTCCCCAACCTACCGCGTATCCTGTCTTTCCCACAACAATATCCAGGTCCCTGGATCCCGACCAAAGACAAATTGGTTTAATCGTCGCACTGTATTCTACTCTCTCTCGCAATACCACTATGGCTAGATCGGAATCAGCGTTGCCCCCTGTATTGTAATCGGGATGTATTTTGTATGAGGCCACATCCATGTTCAACGAGCCATTTTCTCTCCAGTCACGAAGTCGATAACGTCCCACGGACACCAGAATTGACCCGTTAGGTAGGTCTATGTCGTGTACATGAAAACAGTGCGCGGCTGAAAAAAGAATAAGATAAGAAATACAATGTTGCAGTGACATGGTTCCGAGGAGCTGATACATGAGTACTAATGCCTGACAACTCAAGCATGAGACTTAAATCTATACCATGTAAAGACTTCTCCACAGTCCCACAAAATTACTAATAAATTCCTATTGCTAATGTAGTATTATTTAAGGCAGACCGAATAAATTTTTCAGAACACAAAAGGAGCACTTGGGCGAGCGTTACAACAGGCAAACAAGTGATTCTACATGAAAAAAAAAACAAATTAAAAACTTAACATAAAGTCTGTTAGTTTGAGATCACATTTTCGAAAAAATTAAATTTAAAGATTGCCGATTATGTATGTAATGCAGGCTAGCTGTATCTCGGTTAAAAAGCGGTTTAGGGGAAGGAGCTTCCTACTACTCGCTTTTGGTCTCGGAAATTCGGCGCTCGACAGTATGTACTTACAAGAAAGGGTATTGTACCGTCCCCTCCCGATTTTGATGAAATTTCGCAGGTTTGTAGAATAGCCAAAAATAAAGACGTATTTTTTTTAGCTACGGAAACTCAAGTTTAAAGGGTGAAATCACCCCTTGGATATTGGCACCCCCTTGGTTATCTGAAAATTATTAACTATTTTTGAAAATCTTCTTTACCAAATTATTGTACATAAAAAACCATACAACTTTGCAATTTGAAGTATATTTTTATCTTTAATAGCTGTCGAGATAGGCTTGAGGGTGCTAATTTTCAGGGGGTGATTTCACCCCTTAAACTTGAGTATCTGCAGCTAAAAAAAATACGTGTCTTTTATTTTTGGCTATTCTACAAACCTGCATTTCATCAAAATCGGGAGAGGACGCTCTAATACCCTTCCTTGTTAGAAGGCAAGAGCAAGTCAGGCGAGTGGTGGGATGCTCCTTCCCCTACATCGCTTCTTACAATTAGCCGAGGGCCGCCTAGGATGCTCGCCAATATACATGATCTAGGTCACATAAACGGATATCGTTATGAAATACTTTATTTATTAACACATTTCACGCCGCATCTGCAACCTATGAAACTTATGTTTAACCCTTTGCACTCGAAGTCTTTTTCATCTGATGTACATAAGCTACAAATACAAATGTAAGGAATCTTAACAGGAAGATTTCTTTTGTTTCCAGTACAGTTGTTCCTGTAGTTGAATACTTACATGAAACGTGCATTGTAGAATACGTGAAATTGAATATAATTTTTAGGTGTTTATTTAAAATAGGAAATTTGAAACGTGAATATTGTGGCGACTGAGAGTCGCCACTCGAGTGCAAAGGGTTAACACGTTGACTGCCGTGGGGGTCACAGGTGACCGGCACCTCAAATTTTCTTTCATTAAACAACCAATAATTCTTATAAAAGTTTGGGGTAATATTAATATTGCAATAATAAATAATATAAGGTGATAACTATGCGTTCAAAAAGTAAAATATTCTTTTCCTTCACGATTTATGTCTGAAATAGGATATTATTCCGTGTCTGACTAGGTATGGCAGTTTCCACTGTGGCATTCAACGTGTTAATCGCCAACGTTCATTGCACGCTTTGAGCGAGATATCTCGTGCCTAAATCTCTAACTGTAGTTTTCATGTGGTAGACCGTGCTGTAGCAATAAAATCTCGACGAATAAAATACAAATTTTTTCTAAAAAATATATACTGTTTTTCTTCTCTTATTGATAATACACAATGATAAAACATCCTATGTATAGCATTGTTAAATAGTATAATGAAATGACATGCAAAATATCTCGTCCAAAATATCAGATGGAGAAAACCCAGTGCGCGAGATATCTTGACCGTGGGCGCGAAAGAGTTAAATGAAATCAAGTAAAATGTGTCTACTCAAACACTTCAAATACTACAATATACAGGCTGTTTCACTACAGTTCGTAAAAATGTTAGTAGGTGATTCTACAAGCCAAAATAAGTCGAAAATCAAGAATGACAAAATTGCGGTAGAGGCTTCATTTTTTAGTTGTCGATGTTTAAAAATTTGGCTCTAGAACGCCTGTTGCACGGCAACTTGATCTACATATTGCAAATCAGGCATGGTCCGTTCAGTGGAAGTCAACCACGACAGATTCACTATGTAGAACGCATAGTTACCGACGTAACAAAAACGATAAACCAATTTATGAAAAAGCACACGAGTCACGTTGTACAACATTAAACCTGCCCACTTGTAAAAATCCACAAGGGCACGTTAAAACCCGCCCGACGGGATTTTCAAGTAGGCAGGATGAATGCTACTTTTAATAAACGATTTTCTCCCCAAAAATCACCCACACCTACGCACACACACCGCGAATATTTCATTCTGAAGTGTCCATGTGAATTACACGCATCGCGATAAATTGCCCTCGTACAAAGAAAGGGACTGATGAGCAAGTTTGCGGTGTCCCAACTATAATACTTTCGTAACCGATAATTCTAGTGAGCGTGTAATACTGGAAACCGCGTCTAATAACTGAAATCAAACTTCTCCTACTAATTCAATATGTTCTTGAGTTTCTGATTTCAGATGACTTCAGCGGCAGTTATCGTGCGATCCATCATAGAAGAATTCTTTCAACATGTTTGCTTCCTCACTGAATTCTTATTGTGGTAATGGGTGATAACAATGCCCAAAAATTCATGAATATAGTATAAATGTGTATGAATAAAATCGCAAAGTTTCATGATAACACGTTGTTTAATTTTTTTTTTAAATTTCTCAAAATATATCCGAAATCGCTCTTGCAAAGATGAAAAGATATAATGCTATGACACCAGCAATAGGTATAACTTATGAAGTGTTAGAAATTGTAAATTATAAGAGCACTTTAATCTAATTCCATTATTATGTGTTATTCTTGATTTATATGAAGCTTTTATAAAAAAGCTTGAAAACAATTAAAAATGACATTGAACGTCCAATATCTTGCGCTTTCCTTATATCAGAACTAGTATACACACCTGTAATAATATGGGTATTCGTCAGGAGAGTTCCCGCACATTGGAACTCGAAACGGAACTTGACGATAAATATCGCGACCAACCAAGGCCATTGACCTGGAGACGTTGCTTCGCCCTTAGAAATCAGAGGATTAATTTTCTCGCTGAGTCCACAGTTTTCGTTGTTCTCATATTTGTGTACGGCTGTGTCAAATTTATTATCCAGGCCTGATGATGTAGAAGGTTGGAAAAGAGGCGGCTGAGTCGTACGTTGATAAACGGGTGACTGTGGTGGACCAGTTTCAAAAATATGCGGTTGAGTGTGTGATGGCGCATAATTCCCATCGGGCCTGTCAGGAATCATGTTTCCGTCGTCGGAAAGTTGTAGCACTCCCGGTGGGTACAACGTGTGGTGTAAAACGATGGAGGTAACAATTGGTCCAGTGGCTAAAATAAAACCAATATACTCATTGTAATTTGATGATCGATAATTATCGGTTGAATTACAACCCTTCGTTGAACTCTCTCTCGTCCGTATTTTCAACCCTTTTAGCCTTTAGATTATTGCGGCAATAGTAGTTCAAATACGGAGAAATTATACTTTGTTTAATAACTACACACAGCAATGCTTTACCAAGAGATCGAAGTGAGACTTTACCAAGAGATTGTGAGTCATCCTCGCCACTTTTGTGTCGAAAGAATTTCAATACTCATCTGTCGACCCAGGAAATCAATCCCTCACCCATAAAATCATTCACAGGGGAACACACCGAAGTGTCCCTGTCCGATTTCGATGAAACTTCGTAGACTTAATAAGCAGCTGAAAATAAGCTACAGGTATTTTTCTGGTTGGAAAAAATGTTTAAGCGGTAAAAACATCCCTTAAAGTTGTAGCTGGAAAATGCTATCCCAAAACCTGTCATAGATATGAGAACATTTCTTATAGAAAAGCTCCATGCTTTTCTGCATACGACCAAAAATGCTCAGTTTTATAAAAAAAAACAATTTGTTCTAACAAAAAAATTATTCTAACATTGTTTTAAAAGTTGTCACAGTTTACATAATGACAACAAAATACAGAAAGGCTTTTCCGAATCCACTGGTACATGATATGACAGGTTTACCTTCTACAGTTCGACAAACTTTCAGCCAGGCTGCGGCCGTACGAGATATAGAGGGTGTTCAAAAAACTTGTGGTCAAACTTCAGGGACATGTAGTACTTATCAAAACAAGCAAAAAAGTTTTAATGAACATGAATCCGAATATCATTACTCTCGGAGGTACAAGAAGTTTCCATTAGTTATAAAATCAAATATTAGCTCTGTCTAGAACATATGTTCGACGTCACCTCCGTTCATTTCAGTACACGCTTCAACATGCTTCCTCATAGAAGCTCGCACACGTTGAAAGATCCCGCTTTTTCTCTCAGTAGTAGTTTCCGATTCGCTGTCTCGATTCGTCTAACGAAGTAACTGGTTTGTCACAAATAAAAGTCCACCGAATTTAAATCTGGTGAAGAGGACAGCCATGCCACACGCCCACCACGTCCAATCCATTTCTCATGAAACTTAGTATTCAAATATTGTCTCACATTTGTAAGGAAATAGGCAGGGGCACCGTCGTGCATAAGCCATATTTGTTGCCTACATTGGAGAGGAAGGGGTCCAACATTTCAGATAATGCATGATTTCAATGACCATGGTCATTCAAAGGTGAAAAATGAAAATACATTGTGAATACTTCTGAAACAGAATATTCTCGGCTGTTTATTAATGTAATTAAAGTGCATCAATTCAAAACGTAAACAACTGTCGCCAAGACGCTTAAGATGAAAATAATTTGCTACAGCAGATGTTCAAAATAGTGTCCAGTTACAGAAAGACAGTGTCTGAAGTGTGGGTTCGTTAGAAGTGGGTACTTCACGATAAACTTCTACTTTTAATTGTCCCCATAAAAAAATGTAATAGTGTTAAATCCGGTGATAGCGGTGGCCATTTGCGATGTCTGAATCGCCTAATTCAACGATTTTGAAATGTTCTGCACAAAATCTGGGTTACACTAATTGTAAGTGCAGATTGTGCTGGACAGCCATCATGTTGGTACCATAAAGTCTGCCGCGCGTTTAGTGAGACATCTTGCAATAAATTGGGCAGTGCTTCCGTCAAAGATCTTGCGTACTATTGCATACTTCCGATGAAAATATTTCCAATCAATTTTAAGCGTCTCGGCGAAATTTGTTTACGTTTTGAATCGATTCAGTTTGATTCCGTTAATAAAAAGTCGAGAATATGCTGTTTTAGAGGAATTCATAATGAATTTTCATTTTTAGCCCTTTTTTTGTATCCGCGACCTTGAATGACCATGGTCATTGAACTCGTCTTGACAAGAGCTGCAGTTGTAGGCGTTTAAAAATACGCAGTTCCATTTAAAAAAATGAAGGTGACCTTCAAATCGCCTAAGCATTTTCACCTGAGAAAAAGTTTTCTCCACCGCGTAATACCGCCCCGGAACCAAACACCTTCTGTTTCAAACATTTCTTACTATTTCCAAAATTGTAGGAGTTCTTCAGGTGGCTTAACCCCTTGCCTTATAATAACGAGTCTCACTCGTGATGCAGATTATGAACTATAGATTATAAATATCAGTTTCACTCAAATATAAATTCTTGAAAATTGTATATTACGACACCCCAAACTTTTAGAGGATCATCTAAAGCAACCTGCACATGTTGATTTATATTCTTCCTAGATTTCGCTCTTAGAACACTCGAACAATAAACTTCAGTGCAGATAGCTGTTAGAAAAATCATAAGGCAAGGGGTTAACTTAGGTGAGCCACCCTGTATACTCGGTGTCAGAATTTTTCGGACAATCTTCGTTAGTATGTTATATGAGTAGCGAAAAGAAAGAAATGTTATATGAACATATGTCGTTTGCGACTTTGTTAAAAAATTGTAACAAAAACATGAAAGACGAAAAGAACTATAATTTCATATAATTTTGCATTTCAAAATGCTGTCTGATAGGTATAGTATATTGACACGAGTGTCGAATTTCTATTGGCAAAAACGAGTGGCAATCTGAGATGCAAAATTGAGTGGGATCATTGCTTCCTTTATGTTTCAGATGTTTTTTATAATTTTTCTCTTCTCTACTCATGAAATATACTGATGGAGTTTGGCCGGAAAATCCACGGACACCATGAATATGGAAAAAGGTAAAGTATCAACATATAATAATTTATTATGAAATGATTAAAACTTAATCAGTCACGTAATTAATTACAACTTATCAGCTTTGTAAATAACCTAAACCGGTTCTCATAATAGGCATTGACTGTATGTAAGTACTTACATACGTGTATGTATATCTCGTACGGCCGTAGCCCGACTGAATGTTACAATAAATTTTGTTGTTATAAACAAATTGCTTTTTACAACATTTGGGAGCACTTCCTGTTTACACGCAAAGAGTCGTGAAACTTTTCCGTAAGAAGTTATCTTATACGTACGATAGTTTTTGAGATAACATTTTCCAGCTGCAACTTTCAGAGGTAATTTCACCCTTTAAAGTTGCAGTTCAACCGATAAAAAAAATATGTGTCGCTCACTTGCAACTGCTCAATAAGTCTACGAAGTTTCATCAAAATCGGAGGGTGATACTTCGGTATGTTCCCTTGTCAGCCAAAATTAAAAATCAATTTTTTCATTTTATCTTTATTAATGTAATTGTAATGAATTCGTGAACTTCTGCTGATTAAAATGATCTCAAACATGACCTGATTCGTGTCATTTGCAGTTCGAAATACTGATTCTAAAATCATTGTCAACTAGACGTGTAAGAATCCTAAACACGTCGGGTCGAGAAAAATTAGACAAGATTGGGCCGGAACCCGAGGGCACTTTGACATTTGGAATTTTTTCGTTCGGATACGAAACTCAACTATCCGAGATTTTCAGAATCCTGCACACCTCTGTCATCAATGTTTCCTCATGTCACTAATATTCTTTTATCTTATTTCTTCCTCAATTCTGGCGAGTCTCACCGAGGTTATGATACAGTTCCAAAAAGGTAACCACTTGAACGCCCCCGCTATAAGATCAGCCCTAGTCTGGTTCAACAATCTATTCCTGAAACACTGCTGTATGTCGAAATGCTCTTACTGGCGCTCATAATAACAAACGGGTCATACTCCAATTTGAATTCTTTGTTTTAAACTAATAGAATTTTACTTTTCAGGTCGAATTACGTCTTTAATTTTGCATTTTGATTATTTCTACAGACTATTACTTTACAGCTGAACGCTTATACCAGTGATGGCCACCGGGGCTGCGGCCCTCCCCCACTCTAAGGGCCGAGGGGGAACGAGGAACGAGCTGGAGGGGACTGAAACGAGGGGAATGGACTTAGAGTGGTGGAAGACCGCAGCTCCGGTGGCTGTCACTGCCCTAGCAGATTCAAAATGCCATAACCCAGACACAATTCACGCTAACAATTGTAAACTTGTATTAAGCGTGGAGAAAGAATCACACTACTGAATGAAACTTGTGTTTCATGATGAAACTACAGTATTTTCAGTTTTAGAGATAAAAAATTCAGCCTCCTTATTTTTGTCTCAGATCATGTATGTACGTCTCGCAATACACAATTCACATAGATTATTTAGACACTCAGATTAAGACGCTTAAGGTAATTCTCTCGTTTCCGATAAAACTTCTACTTTTTATATTAATAAAACGATGGTCAATGTATGACTCGAAGAGAAAAACGAATAAGGTATACGATTGTAGACTGAAAACTGAAGATCACGTCAAAAATGGGAAGTCAATTTGCAGATTGGAATATGACCTTGAACGGCTTAATCTTAATGTTTCTACGATAGTTTACTGGCATAGATATATTACGTGAAAGCAATTGCAAAATGAGAACAAATAATTTCTATCTCTTTATCTGGAGCACTTTCTCATGTACAAGTACTACCGTCCAAAAATTTGAGATCATGCATTATTTAGGGACTTTAACCAGTACCATTAGGTAAACATATATTCATAAAGATTTAAAAAATTATGTTTTGTCTTAAAAGTATACAATAAAATTAGCTTTTAATATTAATTTATTGATGAAGAAGTGCATGAGATTGTAGAAGCACCAGAAGTTTCACAGAGACTATGAGTCACTAAATTTCTGATTTCGATCGAAATTTACACAATGACAATACTTCATGTACAAATCATTGTATTCAAATCATATGATCTATTCATCAAGCATTTTTTAGAATTTATGTTTAAAAAATTGCTGAACTACGATAAATATGAGTAAGAAAAGTATTCACACTTTGAAATATAATTTTTCAAAAATCCTTGAGAGATGGCTTTTATAATTACAATACAATAATTTATGTATGGAGTATCATTATTGTATGAAATTTCATCACAAATCGTGATATCAAGGACTTGTAGTCTCCTTGTTAGCCTGAATATTAAATTTGTGAAAAGCGCGAGATTAAGTAGTGGGTCCAAACTTTTAAGCGATGGTGTATGTACAGACTACAGGGTATATGATATAGAAAGTAGAAAGAAAATTTATATTTGCACATTTTACGTAGAAACTCAAGATTAAGATGCAGTTTATACAAAGTAAGCGTTGCGCAAAAATTAAGCAAAAAAAGTGCTGAACGATGTCGACAACATTTTGTATGTATGCCTTTTAACAAATGACGACGTAAATACTATTACTAATAATTCTGATGAACGTGTACATACCGCGTGGACCGGAACAAATATCTTGATTGTTAAACCGCAAACCGGTTAAGAATGGTATTGGTCGACGTAGAGGAAAAAAGACTCTGTACTTCAGGGACCTGCCCCGTTGAACTGCTTTAACCGATTCCTCTTTCGATTTTGCCAACTCTAATCGACCAACATATTTCTAAAACAATAACATTGTATATTTTCATTTGAGGAAGATAGATCTGCTGAAATTTTTTGAAAAGAACATAAAAAACAACTCTTTGTAAGGCCATTTCAATCGGTTATTGACAGCAGTGTTATTTGTATATGTATGAAATACCGATGTTTCTTATTTAAATAGCAGTAATTCCTTGAAATAAAATAGCAAATTGTATTTCAGATATTCGAGAAATAATCTAAGACATTCTCCGAAAAAGTATCTCAACTATCAATAATTCGTTATTCTAAAAGCGGCCAATTCTGAAACATATTTCAAACATAAAATAATATCTTGTTTAAGATATAATATTATTTCGAATGTGTACAGGCCTGGAGGAAAACAAGGAACAATGTTAAAAACTTATAAATCGATAAGAAAATATAAAAACCAATATTACATGAATTATGTAATACGTTGCGGCTGCAAGTTACATGCAATTTTCATCGCAACTTGTTTTGCATTTAAGAAAAAATTTTCAATAAGTTACAATTGTCATAAATAGTGTATGTCATTTCTTTTCACATTGTTATGGTACTTGACAAATATCTTTTAGTTACTCGTTAAATTACGGTATTAAAATTTATTCATGCAGCCACGTGCTTCGAAAAGGTCTTACGTAACAATAACGTAATCATTACTTAATGTATTATAGTGTCTAATCGATATTCCATAAACTGCAACAAACATCCAAGAATTCTTCGATCGTGTGTGCAATTTCATTTAGCAGAAAAGCGATACCTTTTGTCAACAATAGAATCATGAATCTGAAATTGTATTGTTTATCCACTTCTCAAGTACTTGTTGCTACTGCAGCTATCATCGCGTTTGTCGAAGTTGGATTTAAAATTAAAACGATGGTGCCAGTAACAACAAAACGTTCATACAATATAATTAAATATCAACTATTGTTTGTCCAGCATGTACCATCGCAGGAAGCATTTGGAAGAATTGCAGAAATTTTTGACAAATGGTCTATTTACCGTGGGCAAAGCAACAGCGATACTGAAGCTGACAGTGAGTTGCAACGCAACACCTTTGGGGGGCGAAGGTATTTCGACGTATCCTGTAATTTCTTCCGTCGTCTCATCTCGAATGAACCGGAAGTAATTGGGACATGGAGATTGACCAGCAACATTAACAATCACGTGTAGAAAATGCACAAGCAGTGTGATTTTGACAATGACGCTGACCATCCTGAATCCCTGCAACATACACATCGGCGATTCTCTCATTAAAATAGTGTAAAGGATTCTACAACCAACACGAATCACGGACGTGGCATGAATGCGTCGTGAAAGACAGTAGGAACAGTTGCATAACGCGAACAGAAATTGCTATTCGCAGACCGAATTCGCGTAGATCTGTGGTATCCTTGAAAGCAAGTTTTTTTTCGAAGAAGTATACAATACTGTCCACTTGAAAAGCATCAACTACAAATATATTTTGAGTAAGCAGATGAACATTTTGTGCGGTATTTTTATATTAACGCGAAAATTTGTTGTATATGTACTACCAGTGGCAATTGTTTATATTGTTGCACATAGTTTCGAGTATTTTTGAAATTTCGCTCTGTAGATAAATAACTGTCCACGTGAATAGCCTTATTGTTTAACTGCATTACCCATTGTCAAGCAATCGAAGAAACTCGATCAGACTTATTCCGCAACAATAGTATGGTTCAGTTGCTATTCTCGTAATCCAATTATAACTTCATCATTATTGTTGGTATTATTATGGAATATGGTATCTTGTAGATTGTCGAAAAAATTGGGAAAACAAAAGCATTGAAAGATGGGGGTACCAGGAAAGATGAAGTACGAAAATCACAAAGAAAGCTGACAGAAGTGTTAAGAAGATTAATTATACGCAGGAAGAACTACAAATGCTATAACAAAAAAGGAGAGGAGATTCAGTTTTGATAAAGTCTCGAAAAAACAATTTTTCTGAAAAAATGAAACGGGAAAAATTCAACAAAAACCTGAATTAAGAAAGCATTATTTTGAGGCTTGGCTCGAATTTACACTGCTACGCCTGAACGACAGGCAAATGTAATTTTTCAGACGGAAAATGTTTAAATTAATGAGCCTAACATATTTTCATATTATTATCAAGATCTGGAAATAAAAAAAAATTGTTTCTCTTAGAGATGTCTTTATTGGGTCAGTTCTGGCATAGAGTGCAATTTCGTACTTTGATCTAGTAAATATTGTGATAACAGAAACAAAACAATACACGAGAAAATATTTAAATCTAGTGGAAAATACATTAACGAACATTGATCGTGTTGAACATTGACAGTGACGGTGGATTTTCTAACATGATAATGCAACAACACGCACTTCGCGAATATTGAGCGAATGGTTTGAAAAAGAAAATATTGAACGTTTTCCCTGGCCAGCGGTATCCTCCAATTTAATTATTGTAAAGAATGCGTGGCGACGGCTTTCACAGAAATTACCTGTGACGGAATACAGTATAGTAATCGTTCCGATATTACCAACGCTATACAGAAAGCATGAAAGAAAATTAATGAATCGTGACTAACTCGTCGTATCATTCGATACCGTATATTTGAAATTATAAAGAAACAAAGGAAGAAATACTAATTGTTTAAGAAGTAACTAAACAAAATACGTATATATTTTCAATTATATTGGCGAGACTATCCGCATGAACTATATTTCAGGGATCTGATGTAACATGCATTCTGTTAAAAAAACGTGTTAAATGTAAATATTCTTTAATTGTGTGTTAAATTCACAGTGAATACAAAGAATACTAATCAAATCACCAGCACTGTATGTTTCCAACGCTTTTCGCAATAATGCATATGAGGACAGAAACAAATTACATTATGGGATCTAATTTTTAAAAGAACAAGGTACGTACCAGACAGATGCTACTGTTGCAAGCACTATCCTTGTCCGAAAGCTGAAACAAGGATCAGTACTATCGACGAATGGTCGGTTAATGTAGATTTTCAAGTCTTAGAAGCAACCAGGAAAAGCGAGAATATCTTTTTAAAAACGAATATGTTTACCTCGGCGCGATAACCTCTCTCAAAGAACGAAAGTCATAAAAACGCAAGCAGTTATCGTGTTTAAAGAGAAATTGTCATAGATCATCGTTTCCTTTGCCGTATGAGACATAATTGTTGCCTGGCACAGTATCATTCACACGAGAGTTATCTGTCATATTCTATCGAACTTAACTGTGGTTACGTTGAACTTTTTCTTGACTACTATACACATGAACAACTGGAATACACATTCTTCGTTCCCCTGGACGAACATTATCACGAATACTCCCACATTTTTATTTTCGTTATTATTTAATTACGCGGAAGCAAGATGAAACGTTCCACTTCATTTTTATAATCAATTTTTAAGAAAAGTTTTTCACCTGCAGACCAACCTCTGTTAGAATCAGAGGAACGTTCAATTTTGGATGAACCAAATCGTTTCGTTCAAAATCATACAAAACGCACTTATATCAGCCGATTAATTTGTCTGCGCCAACGAAAAGGTGCAGACCGGCCATTTGGGCTCCAGTTCACAAAAACGTTTATCTGAATCAGATCGAATAGCACCTTAGGATCGAAGATTCACTTTACAACTTTATAGCAACAGGTTGACCGACACAAAGTTGTTTATATTTATGATGTCGATATCCGGAATATCTTTCGCCTTTATAGACACGATGGTAGCAGTCGAACGGTTCACGAAGAAGAAACTGATAGGACTCAGCATCGGTCTCAAGGATGCCATGCTCCGATGTGACGCAGGTCGTTTGGTAGTGGGGCATCCCGGATGATATCTCCCCATAACCGCATCAATTACACGAAGAAAAAGCATTCCGTCATTGTGCATACAAACTATAGTACGGAAACGAAAAAGCAGCTTGACATCTTCCTCGATACCACTTTTCACGAATCTGATTCCTCGGTGGGTCTCAGTTTGGGACTCAAGTGCCATCGCGTACGTATAACTGTAATGGCGTATGAGTCATTCTACGTCAACCAAACCGCACACGATTTGCAATTATATTTGTCTGTACTATATTATATTTGTGTAATTATAATCTTTAAAATATTAAAACTTAAAATTATTGGAAAATTGTTAACAACGCGGCGTGACGCCTTCGTTTTCTCTTCAGCATCCGCATTTCAGTTTGACATGCTGAATTGTACCAGTCGTTTTAAAGATAAAAGAATATTCTTCCAATTATTACAAAACGAATAAATTGTTGTTAATTTAAGTAAAAAGGTTCACTGTCGATGTTCTGATTTGCAACATGCCGCTGTGGTCACTTTGAATCGCTTTAAAAAAATATAACTCGATTCTATGAACAAACAATGGAGTAATTTCGAAAGCATTCTGGTAAAAGCATAGAAAAAAATTGAACTTATAAGCCATGGCTAATAGAATGGTGCGTGGACATTCGAAGAGTACGGTAGCCATTCCTTCACGCACGTCATCGTACATTTTGTTTCTTTTCAGGCGTATTGCATCGGAAAGATCATACAACTGAGTCGTATTATTGTAAAGTAAATTAAAGTGACAACAGCGTCATATTATACGTAAAATCTTTAACTGTGAATCTTGTTACAAAAATTAACAAAAGTTGACATTTATTTATGTTAATTTAAAGAGCATTTTTTGTTGTGAAATGCCTATAAAATGAGGCATAAGCAAACAGTCCATGTCTGCTACAAACACAATCTAGTATCTTAACACGTTGACTAGTCAGTGGAAACTCCCATACCTGGTCAGACACGCTATAGTATGTCTATAAAATGTGAAGACTCTCATTAACACGCTCGCTACTATGGTCGATTCTTGAGAAACGTCCACCACAGACCACGCTTTATTTTTATCAATTATCTCTGTCACATATATGTGACGTCGAGCTCTCAAAACAGAATCGACGCGTCACACGTATGTGACGCTGGTAGCAAACGTGTTAAAGGGGAATATACAGGTGGGTAGAGTAAAAAAGTCGATAATCGAATTATTATTTGAAGTATAATTCTTCTAGGATATAAATAACGAGATTATTACAATGTTAAATGCAGGTGGTCTAAGTCGATCGGCGTGCAAACGAATCTTTGAACATGTTTTTTCGAAACAACATTTTCAAATTCGACACCAAAAATATCACGCAAATTATTGGAACGATATGGGTGAATCTGGACATAGTTAATTTAAATGAAATTATCTAGCAGATATCGTAGGAATTCCTTATATTTATCTATTTATTTACTTAGTAATAAAAAACATTTCTTCAGCAAAATATCGTACTTTCAAATTCAAATGAACACCTGTTGATGCGCAATGCTAATTTTTAGCCCGTAAACTGAGATTTCTGGACAGTCAAATATCACGATAAATCAAGCCATATAATTTTTACCATTCGAACGACTATGTCCAGAAATCTCAGGTAAACGCGCCTGAAGAACGTGGCGAACGGTCATCGCGCTGCAACCCTTTGGGTTTTTCCGTCCAAAGTCCACTACCTAAGGTACGCTAGTGCGATCTAAAACAATGAATGATGCACTGCGCGCTGATTGGTCGAACCCAAATACCACAACAGGTATAAAAGCTCAACATTTCCACACATGAGCGCATTCTTGTACAAAACGCATACCAGAGTGGATCTCCACTCTGTACAACGTCGCATCTACAACTCTGGAACAACTCAATAATTCGGACATCACAAAACAACTCTCTCTCGTCAATTTAAAACAAGCTCACACTAACAAGTTAATTCGGCGTGTGAGGTACTGTGCGATCTTCATCGACATTTTGCAAAATATTAATACTTTTTAAAATCATCTACGTCAAAGACTACATTATTTCAAGTAGGTACTTCAAGAGTTCGATGTTTCCTTTTAATGAAGCAATACCTAGAACGTATTCACTGATGCCGCATCAGCCTACCTTGGAGTACCCAGCTCATGGAAATGAGTATGATTATGGTTCTTTTTTATTTTTTAATCAAGTTTATGCAATTCTTAGACGCAATAACACACGTTTTAATATAAAAAAGTTTACTTTTTAACAAACTGTATTTTCATTAGAACAAAATCTCAAATTCCAGCTATTTGCTGGAGCGCAAATACGTATTTGTAAACGATATTGCAACAGAATCGTGTTGTGTCACCCCATTATGTACGATTTTGCAAAACTTTAGCGTTTAGTATCTTAAGAATCGACTTAGAGGGCTATAATTTTATGAAATTACTTAGTTTCACGAGACTGATAGCTGAGGCCACAAGAATATTGCAGACCTTACTACAGTAGAACCTCGATTATCCGAACATTAGTTGCCCGGGAAAGTATTGTGAATATATGTCTGTCAGACATAAGCTAGAATATCGTTAACGTACCATTATCAGTTGATCTTTTCACTGTATACCAACATGTCAACGAAACGTAAACGTACCATTTATTTTAGTTTAAATAACATACAATAAATGAGGGCGAAATTATTGAAAGAGTTAAATGGATCTATAACGAAGTAAGCGATGACGGAGATGATATATCCTCAAATGATATTCCCACGCATTCTGAAGCATTCACAGCATCAGAGATAGTTATGAGATGGTATGGAGCACAGAAAGAAAGTACTCTCGCGGAATTACTAACGTTAAGAAAAATGTGCAATTTAGCAGCTCAGAAAGATTGGGAGAACAAAGATGTTTAAAACATATATATGTAGTATGTGAAATATGTAATAAAGTATAATTTTTCATGTGAAACGTTGTTACAATGTGAGTCGTTCGATTATCCGACCATTTTGAACAGAATTATAATATAATGTAATTCTCATCAATTAATAATATAATTCTCGTTTAGTTAAGTTTATGAATAAAAAATACAATAATTTCACAACATAACACGTCATATTTCATATAAAAAAATCACGTGATATATTTCCAGTAAATGAATATCAATAATTCTGTTTGAAAGGAGCTTTATAAAAGTGCGATAAATCTCATGAACCGACATAATAATGACGTGTGCAAGTTTTTATGTCTATATGTGTCTTTTTTACCTATAGTCTATCGATGATATTCCTTTCTAGATGATGTAATGGTGCTTCTTTTTAGCAGTATAGCAAAGAGAATAAGAAAAGAAGCGGATCCATGATATGGCAAGTTCTGCAACCATTCATTTCCTCGTGATGGGTCATCAAACTCTAAACCGGAATATGTATAGTCATTTCTTAACTACTATGGAAGAATAGTAGGGGAGAGTGGGGGAATGACGGTCACTTAAGAAAAACTGCATAGAACAAGCCTGTATTGTTAGATTTATCTCAATTTTTTTTCAATAGACAGCAAACTGTGTTTCTTTCTTTGTGACGAAATATGAAATGTATAAAGCTAACCCTTTGAAAGCAATATTAGAATCAAAGCGATTGAGCTTTGACCGGGATTCCCCGCCGTTGAGGTAATTGCAGTCAGTTTTCCCCCCATAGTTTCTAACTGGGAGAAACAAAATAGTATTTTTCGTATTATTATAATAACGGAATTTTTATTTTCTATAAGATTTTAGTAACATTAGCATAAAAAAGGTACCTAAGGTACAAAATTAAGTAAACTTTTTAAATCTGTTATTTTTTAAAAAAGTAGAAAGCCAGTTGCAAGAGTTCCATTTTTCACATATGTATTCTTCAGCAGAATATGCTGAAGACTGTATCCACTGTATAATGCATGAAACAAAAAGAAACCGGTGATCGAAAAAAACACAGTGCACAAATGACTTCAACTGAACCAAAACTATTCTACTAAAATAGCACCAATAGTGTAGGATTCAGATGATAAAAGAACCTTTTAGATATACAGTAAAACCAAAAGCAAAATTCTAAGACAAAGTAACACTTACAGCTTTGTATTTTGTTAAAGAAATTACAATGTAAACTGTAAAAACATTCACTCGTGTGCAGTGGCTAAACACTTCAGCTTACACTGGCGAACTGTTCTACGCTAGATCGCTCAATTCAAAGCAGAGTATAGCAGCAAACAAAGTGGTTTAAAATAAAGCAGTATTCTTCTTAATTCCTGAATGACCGGCAGTACCCGGTGACAGGATTTCCCCCACCCTCCCGTACTTTCCAGCTGGCCCATTATGTCATTCATGATTCTTGCTACTTTCAAGATAATACGCGTACATTGGGAATTCCTGAGATCAAACAGGAAGTGACCGACTTCCTTACGTAAAACCCTGAAAAAAGTACACACATCGAAGTTACACTGAATTCTTTTTTGTTATTGTTGCGCTACATGTATGATAGAGTTATTATAGTATATATAGATAGTATATGTATTTCTTAGAAAGGTACAGTTACAAACTTTCGAAAAAGTAGTGTTTCTAAAGAAATTCAGAAGTTGCATTCAGTCATACCAAATAGAGTATCGGATTTCCCCTCAGGTAAAATTCTATAATAAATAATTCATAATCTCTTTCTCAATGATGGTGACACGTCAGTCACAGAAAGGTAATACAAACAACTTGAAATCACGCACAAAAAGCTACAGAAAAAGCAGCTACCCTTTATTTATAGGCTCAGCCGCACATGACAAGAGCTTCACACTTGTACAGGATCGTGCAAAAATTTTCCGAATAAAGGTGAGCGATTTTTTAGATTTCTTAAAGTTTAGAATCATTCATCCAAAATAACAATTGGGGAATCGAGGAGGTTAATTTTCTAACACTCAAGCGTTATTAACAATTTGTTTTGTCAAAAGCCACTGATTTAAAAAAAGTGCATATACGATTTAGAATCCTGTTGCAATCGTGTCAAACGGAGAAAACACATACATATATGTGGTATACGTGCAGTACTGTACATAATTATTGGAATGTAGTATATTGATTATTGATTACTCTAAATACCTCGTTCTTGTACTGTTAAGTATTCACATATAATACAGTAATGTTTTCAAAATCAATTATTAAATACAATTTTTTCAAATTATGTTGAACGATGTTTATTTATCACTACTCTTACGATTAGTCTGGATGCAAATTCGGTATCCTTCGAATAATTATGAACGGTACTTAACGATTCCTATCACGTTGCATGCCGCATCTCAAATTTAATGTAATAAAGGTGCAACTGAAAATGAGTGGTCTTCATATAATTCTGACAATGAGTAACTTCAACATTAGAATAGTAAGATGCAATAGAAAGTGTACGGTCGAATGATAAAGTATTATTTTCATTAAATACTGCATATTATAATGTGGCACATTGAGTACGACCGTTTTCATTGTAACATCCAAGGTGTTATAAAATGACTACATTAATGTACTATGATATGTACATAAGTAAATATTGCAAAAAATGCATTTTTATAGTTTACTATTTTTACGTTATCATATAGGTGAGCCAATGAAAACTAGACTGTAATTTCTTTCGTTTCCCAAAGATTTATAAATATAATTTTGGCGTAAAATTTTCTTGTATAATAGCTATGTTCTACATATTTGTCAGTTAAACTTTCTTATTCGTTTTCTCTTTTCTTCCTGTCCGTCAAGATCCGAAACGAAATTTTTTATTCGAACGATATTATTGTATGTGCATCCGCGTAAAAATGCCATGTACTTCTATCGCAAAAAATACATAATATCAGGAATTCTTTGGCCGCGCTAAACAATGGTTGCTTCTAACACTTGTATCACGTACTCTTCGTATTTTTATCGATTGCTTTTGAAATTCTTTGCACACCACACTTAGTTCATCAGCTTGCGCGAAATAGTAATGGCGTTACACTGTATAAAAACCAACATTAGATTGCTTATTTCCGTAAAACACCTTTCCTTCTCTTCAAAAATACATACGCTGTTATAAAAACAAAATTAATTTGATATGTTATGTTTGCGTCATATTTTGTCAAATTTTAATATGTCTACATGGGAAAATTGGCTAAAAACATACAGTAATCAGCTGTATTATGCACGAATTATTTTCAAAACATAATAGACGAACATGCTATATATCACTGAAAACTTTCAGAGTACATACCTTTAAGAATGACGCTAGAAATAAAATCTTTTGAGGAATATGCTGATTTGAAAAAGTTCTAAAAAATAATGTATTCTCGAAACAAACACAGTATCTGTAGCTTTGTTTTGGTCTTTTGTATCGAAAATAAATAATTGGACAGGTACACCAAATTGATAGCATAGCCTTGAAATTCAATACTTTATTAATACATTTACTGTACAATCTACGTCATTGAGACAGTTAGAACGTTATTATAGAGACTATTATACTAGTATTGTATTCTTATTTATTATTAATTTACTTAACAGACGCTTTAGTCAAAATTATCCTGGCCCTAATAAACACAAAGTGAGGTAGAATTGGCTTTTATGATAAAACCTAAATTTGCCTTTCTTTTCAATTGTTTTGATCGTTCGTTATGCTATTTACATATAATCCTTATGTAATTTTATAATACAACACTTTATTTTTTCAGAATATATGTACTACTCATTTATTAAAGTATTCAAAATGTTTGTTATGTCTTTTAACAATTTCTGCAACCTGTCTTTAACGTTTCTAGCCGTCTTCATTGCTCCTACTAATTTTCTTAAAAACCTTCATCACCGTTGACAGTGCTTTTACTTTATTAAACAACACCATTTTGTTCATATAATTAATTTATTTTTTTTTGTCATATTAATATAATCTTATTCACTCGATTCTAAAGAAGTATATTTTGCACATTTTTATGTAATATTAATAATAGTTCAATTAATCAAATTTATACATTTCCTTATAAATTTCATTCACAAATATATGTGTCTATTACACTATTCAGATATAAGTTTTGTGTACAATTGCTCATTGAAGACTTAATAAAAATACATATATGCTATTTTTCGGTCCAAAAATGTTAAAAAAAGAAACATAAATAACTGTGATTGAGCGCATAATCTTTTCCATTTTAAACAAAAAAGAAATAGCACGTGCGAAGATACTTACCCAAGCATATCCACTGTTAGTTTTAGTTAACGGGTGCTGGAGTAAAAGACCTTACTTCATAAGCAAAGGATACTTTTTACGTTGAATCTACGAAGAAGTACGAAATATACATAACTGCAACTCATTGACAGAAACATTATTTTCAACATTCCAAGCACGAACACACGCTGCAGACTCACCCGAGTTCTTCCCGTAATATATTTGTAAGCATATTTTAAAGGCGTATTGCAGCAGTTACTGGAATACTTGACGAGCTTTCCTTTCCCTGTCCTGTAACTTCCTTTCCCCGTTTCTGAGAATGACATCGTCAAATATTTAACGCAAATGTTCCCACTGTATCACGCATGATTACAATTAGGATTGAGACACACTTTCAAACACGTACCCGGATGAAGAGCAAGTTACAATGTAAGTTCCACCGGAGAACAACGCGTATGTACGACCTAATAACAAATTTCTGTTTGGACTGTGGATCGTAAACTACACTGATACAAATTGGTCGTGTGTGTGTGCTTATATCGCAACTACAGAATGTTTCTCATTTAAGGGATCAACCTGTGCCTGTACATTATTCAGAATGGGCCACATAAAGTTGTTACAAACAATTTTCTCACAAACAACTAAAGATGGTTGAAAAATTCTATTTTATTATTTGATGAATCACTAAGGTCTTCTGTATGATGACTGTCGCGGTCTCCAGAAGGAAATATATCTCGCTCTTTTATTTTCTAAAATAATCAATTATACTGATAAATGTTCAAACTGATATGCGTGTACCTGAAAATATTTATCAATTCTTTTACTAATTTTATTTGAAATATCTAATAGCATAATTGGAGTTATTTATGTACAGGCGCTACGGATTCTTGTTTCTACATACTTTTTGCCGTAGATGCAGTGGTACCCCACATAATAAAAAACATTACAATGATTTGTAACTTATAATATACTGGTTCTTACATGTTTCATTCGCGTTTCGATTTTTCAATTGAAACATAATCTTGAACATATTTCCGTAATTATGCAACATATACGGGGTGGTTCACCTGATATTATCGTCTTGATTTACGTCAACATTATTATCTGTGGGGAGAAATGGATTGGAGTAAAGTTGCATGGTATCGAGAGGGTCGTAAGATGGGTCAAACGCAATTTTTCTAGGTGGAGACGCTTCGGTGATTTGAAGGTGACCTCTGATTTTTTAAATGGGTATGTATGTTTTTTTTATCGCAAGGATTGTAGTGCATGTTTTTCTGAATTCGACCATCTCAGGTCTTAATAGTCAAGCTCTGACAGTTGTGTGTAGGAAGAAAAAGACAATGTCTAACACGTGTTACTTCTGCAAACGAGACCGCTATCGGTACTTCCTATTTCTTCGGCTGAAAATCGGTAAATTCGTAAATGCAATATCAAAGTTGTTACACACATATATACAATATTTGCAATATTATACAAAAAAATAAAACGTTTGAAGAACTTCGCCTTTAATTACACCATGCCAATTTTTCGCGTTGTTCGCGTGATTTGTTACCTCTATCTACATTGGGTATTTCCATATCGAAACTGAGACTATTTACAATATTCGTAAGATGATTTAGATCAAAGTACAATAGTCTTGAAAAGTAAAGTTCATGAAACATATATTTATGTATAGGATGGTCCACGCAATTGTTTCAAGTTATAACTCCGTTATCAGTGCAGTTACAGAAAAATGTCAAAGGAGAAAGATGAATGGTTCAAAGAGTACTACATCCGTAGGACTATATATTTTTAGAAGCGCAATGGTGCATGTGCTATTAACAAATGCATTATTTTTTTAAATGGAAATGCATACTTGTTTTTACGTAGATAATTTCCTCTTGTCATACTAACAACATTTACCTAACACGAATAACGGAATTAAAGGAACTGGAACATTGAATGAAGCACAGACAAGGTACGACCATACCACGCTGTGTTAGTATTCACCCTTTGCCGCGGTTGTCTACAAGCCCTTAAGAAAACCGCACACCACGTACTGCTGACGCCTATAGGCGTTCGCTCCGATAGCTTACTAGAGGCTACCACAGCCCGATTTCACGCAGCGTTCGACTGGCCCGTTATTATATGTGGCGCCATCTCTGTCAAAAGCCCGGAACTAAGTAGCGGGGAGACAACTGCGCCATCTCTGCCAAAAGCCCTAAACTGTCAATAATGGGAATAATCGATAATATCGTAATGTACAATGTCGGTAAGGTAAACCTCTACATTAACCTGATAAAACAGGAATCCATAAAGTAACAGACGAGGAATGGACACAGACGAGATATATGAATAGACCAATCATGCAATGTATTTTTTCGGCCCGAATTCCTGGGGCACTAGTGCCCCATTACCATTTCCGTGTCACCACAGACGAGATATATGAATAGACCAATCACCTTATGGACTTTCGTGGCCCAACGTGACTGCCATACCGACTTAGAAATTCGACACTGATTTTAGCGTCCTCTACTCATCAACGACGGCCACTTGATAAAGTATTCATTAAGGAAGTGTTAGTAAGAGCCAAGCAGCACTCATGTGTAAATGCGTGCGTCCTGCAGAGAGTAGGGACGTTTGATAGGCAATTGTCAACTCGATGCAGCGACGATTTGTGTCGCGCGAGTTTTCTCGGGTGCTTCATTAGCATACATGTGTGAATATTGAATACAGACGCAAGAATGTAAAGAAACAGACGAGCGAGCAAACCTGTGGCGACGCCTCATAGGCTCGCGGCGGACAAAAATTGATTATGTATTAAATTGAGTGCAGCCAGAAAGAGTATAACCGGTTAAGGGGATCAAATGTGCCATTAAACTAAATTTGATTTGCGATGGACCAGTTTACCAAAAGAAACCATTTTACACAAATTTTCAAGCCTCTATCTCGACCGGGAGGTAGTAACAGGGAAAATTCGGAATATCCGGTTTTGCACTATTTTCCCTATTTAGTCGCATGCGAAAATTCTGAAAAAAATGTAGCATATTCCGGATATGGTGGCATATATTAGGGAATTTTTTCCGATTTTTTCGTTGCAGATTCTAGTTGTCAAAAATTAAAAACATTAAAAAAATGCAAAAAATGCTGATTTCTTATTGAAGTTTCAAAGACAGCACATTTATATTTTTTTGGTAAGGACGTCTTATCATAGCTATAATCCTCAAATTTTTTCAGATTTTTCGGTAAGGTGCGCCGTAGTTAAAAAAATTAAAAACCGATTTTTTCCAGGTATTTCGCACGAAAAAGTACCTTTTTCTTTGAATTTTTATACAGTCGGACCTTGGTAACTCGAACCTCAAGGGAAGAGCTAAAAACTTCGAGTTATAGAGGTTTCGACTTATCGAAATTTTTGAGTAAAAGAGATTTAACAAACGAAAATTCGATATACAGAAGCTTTGTACGAAGGCTAATAATTTTCCAATTGTAACGGCTTAAAGAAAGAAAAATTCAATTTTTGAACGTGAATTATTTATTATATAAATAAATAAACGTAGTCGTAAAACGAATACTGGGTTATTATACTTGTTACATATTAACAAAGTCTGTAATTTTGCTTTGTGTTAATGTATTAATACATTGTTGATCGATAGCATTTTTAAGTGTGATCAAGGCAGAGAATACGTTTTCCTCGATATTATTGCATCTTTCTATAAAAGTTCGTAGAACGTTCACTGCTATTCTGGCCTGATTTGCTGATACCGGTGGTTCGATTACAACGGGCTCCTCGTCATCCAGGTCCTCATCGTCTATTGCAACTTGGGTGGTAAATTCTATAATTTCCGAATCAGTTAATGATCCGTTAACAAAAACTTCGTCGTCACAGTGTACAAAATCTTCAAACGTTATGTTTTCGATGTTGTAATGTAACAAAACTTGATTCCATTCGGCTTCTATATTACGACTTGCAACAGGCCCCGATTGTTCTTCAAAATTTTCTTCTATTTGCCAAGAAAACCCACAAGTTTTAAAACAGTTGACTATTGTCTGGTGTGTTACATTTCCCCATGACTTATCTGCTATTCTCATTGCTTGTAAAATTGTGATGGAGGTGCTTTTCCCTTCTTCTATATCTGATAAGATTTTTTTTACAACTTCTTTTCTATATAAAGTTTTAAAATTTTTTATAAATCCTTGGTCTAGAGGTTGTAATTTCGAAGTAGTGTTCGGTGGTAAAAATTGTACTTTGACTGATTGAAGCGACGGGATATTGTTGTGTGCCGTACAATTGTCTATGAATAAACTAATTTTTCGCTTTTCTTTTTTCATTTTTATATCCAGCTGAATTAACCAGTCCGCAAACAATTCGGCGGTCATCCATGCTTTTTTATTGCTCGCATAATCTAAAGGCAATGATTTACAGCCTGCAAAGCATCGCGGTTTTTTCGATTTTCCTATAATTAAAGGTTTAAGTTTCTCTGTTCCTGACATATTGGCCGCTAATAAAATTGTTACTCTTTCCTTGCTATGTTTGCCTCCGTGACATTTTTGATTTTTGAATGTCATTGTTCTGTCGGGAAGACATTTATAGAATACCGCAGGCTCATCTGCATTAAACACGTTTTGCGGTTCGTAATCCTCTAACAAAGCTTGCAAGTTTACTTTCCATTTGTGACAAACTTCATCTTTGACGCTAGCGCTTTCACCGCACAACTTTCGGAAAACAATATTATGCCTCTTTTTAAATTTCTCTAGCCATCCATTGCTAGCCCTAAAGTTGCTATGGTCCAGTGATTTGGCAAAAAACTCAGCTTTTTCTTGCATAATTAGTCTTCCTATGCTAACATTTGCGTCTCTGCCCTGTTTAAACCATTTTATTAAACATTCCTCGATATCAGGAAATCATGCAGTTCTTCTCCTTTTACGATGCAAATTGTGACACGAAATTGTACTTTTCTGCATAATTTCATCTGCATTTTTCGAAATCGTCGAAAGAGTGCTCGTAGGAGTCCCGAATTCCGTAGCGATATTCTTTTTCAGTTTTGATCCACTTCTCACTGCTTCAATTACATTCACCTTTTCAGAAAGTGTTAGTGTGTTAAGCTTCCTCTTAGAACTCATTTTATTCAACGTAAACACAAAAGTTAAAGACACGGGAGATGATGACAATTGTGCGTTCGACTGACAAAAAACGATTAGCATACATGGATATGCACGTGGTCGAAGGGCGAAGAAGTAGGGATACGGCTTGTGTCATCTTGTGTTATTTGAGACAATCCTAACGGATGAAAGAAAGGAGACAATATCGAATGATTTGTTTCTGACATCTTGTGACACATAGCTATAAACTTCGAGTGGCAGAGGCAGCGGCGATAGAAATTCGACTTATAGAGGTAAACTTCGATTTGTAGAGGTCTGGCTATTCTAACTTCGAGTTACAGAGGTAAAATAATGCATTTGGGCATGTGGCAAATAATTCGAGTTAAAGTAAGTTTTATTTCGACTTATAGAGGTTTTCGCAGCGGAGCGGAAGGGAATGAACAAAATTGTAGTCTTACAGAGGGTTTCGAGTTATAGAGGTTCGACTGTACTTTCTTTATTCTGTGGGTATATTATGCGATATTAAACATTGGTATCTTCAGAAAAACAGTATATAACTTATTGTTAAAGAAATAAAATTGACTCGATCCATTGAAACTGTGCCGCGTGCGTTGTTTTCTAAACTATTTAATACAATTTCAAAAGTGCGTTTAGTGCAGCGGATGTGTGTCCGCCAGTGAAAGTGGTGACGAACTTTTTGACACAGGTTCGATTCCCGCCCGGACTTATTTCTTTTTAGTACATTAATTATTTCTTTTTAATACATCAATTATGTTTTTTTGCATTTCTAACTACATAAAATAAAAATAATATTTATATAAAAACATTTTAAATATATGTTAAGCATACTTTATACTAAAATATTCACAAAAATAATTTTGAAGCACTCTTCGTTGAATCATTTCTCTAGTCATATATCCTCTTAATTACGGTTAGGAGTATACATTATTTTTTTGTAACATAAAAAAATAAAAATATATATGTTTGGGCGGGGATCGAACCTGCGTCAAAAAAGTTTGTAACGACTCCACAGTCAGACACACACCAGCTACCCTAACAACGCTCTTGACTGTGCGGTAAATAGTATACCAATATACTGGGTAATGTTAACAAGATTGGCCACGTGAAGGCATGAAAGAAGGACTTAACAATCCCGGAATATACTCAATGTTTCTACAGTTATAATCCATACGCTAATTGTATAAATAAGAACATTGGTTTACTAAAGAGCAAACACCCAACAGCATCCTTATATTATCCCACAACCCCATGCAAAAATTCTAACCTTGCATGTATTCAAAATAAATATACGTATTCATATGCAATTATATTTACATAAAGATATGTATGTATACATACATACATACAGTCTCAACTTTAACCTTTTTAAAGTTTAGTAGTTACGTCTGACGATGAGATTCAACTATTATGATCTGTTTAAGAAAATATAAAAGGTAAAAGTAAAATGAAAAGTAAAATAAAAGTCAATTTGGAAAACCCTGAAAAGGTTAAAATTTAAAAGAAACGCAAGTATGTACAAATATATTAGAAGTATAGCCTAGCACGCACCTACAAACATTTTCCTAGAAATTGTTTATGCGTTTATGATACGTACAAACATACAAAAACGTGCACGGTATGTTGAGTATTCAGAAATGTACGAAATGTAAAAACGAAGAATTTTATAAAAATATGATTTTGCATAAATATCAGCAGTCTAAAACTCTCCATGCGATATAATAGCTTATTTCGCCATCGCCGCATAAAAAAAGCACACATATGTATGAATAGATTGTCAGTGATTTCCAGGTCATATTATTTTAAAGAGTGTGCGTTCGTGTGACCTGTCAAAGAATTTATAATTTTTACCACAGTAAGCGCAACAATCTGTTTCTGCATTCTGTTGGTAACGTTGTGAGTGACACGGAAATGGTAATGGGGCACTAGTGCCCCAGGAATTCGGGCCGAAAAAATACATTGCATGATTGGTCTATTTATATATCTCGTCTGTGGCACTAGTGCCCCAGGAATTCGGGCCGAAAAAATACATTGCATGATTGGTCTATTCATATAACTCGTCTGTGTCTCATGCGAGACACGAAATTTCTGTCTTATCGCAGATCTCCGCCTTAATCGAATAAAAGAGATTCAAAATTTTATTCGAAGACAAAATTAAATAACAAATGTCTATTAGTGTTTTTGATTTTGTTTTCTACCACCAATAGCGCTATGATGTAAAGCCAGTCGCAATCGATACGGTAGGATGTGACTCGAAAATGGTAAGAGAGCTCTCGAGCCCTCCGAACGTGTGACACAAAAATACATTGGATGATAGGTCTATTCTGTAGTTTGTCGATGGTGAGGAGTCTATTCCATACCTCGTCTGTGATAAGTTTAACAACTTGAAGTTGGCGCTTTTGATAGCTCTGATATCCGCCACAGTGCCAATGATTTCAAGACATCTATTGGACATTTACAGAAGCTCAAATAAAAACATCCAAAAATAACCTTTGACAACTTTGAAAATTGTTGATGTATTTCGGCGTTTTTACGAGTACGCATCGGTATTTTTGTGCGTAAACTGAGAAAATTCACTGTTCACTGTGAAATTTATTTGAAATCAAGACGGAGGAGATGGACACGGGAAACGAGGAAAATGACGGTATAAATACGCGTGAGAATCTGGTTGACAACAAAGAGGATGAATCGGAATTAATTGAAAACGAAACTGAAGAAAACATAGACGAAGACCTTGACGGCGATGAGTCCGAGGATGACGATGAAGAGGATGCCGACGAGGCAGAGGTCAAAGCTTTGGAAGTCTCTCTTGCTCAAAATCCCTACGATTATACGAGCCACGTATCCATTATCAATAAATTGCAAAAAATGGGAGAATTGGAACGATTGCGGACGGCTAGAGAAAACATGAGCATCAAATATCCTTTAAGTCCTGAGTTATGGTTATCCTGGATACGTGATGAAATTAAGCTCGCTACGACGCCAGAACAGAAAGCCGAAGTGGCAAAGCTGTGTGAACGAGCTGTTAACGATTATCTCTGTAAGTTTGATATATGTTACAACTAAATTAATAATTTTCTTATTTTATCAATGTCTATATTCATACTCTTTTTACAAACGTCTTACAGCTGTTGAGATATGGCTAGAGTATGTTCAATTCAGTATTGGAAATATGGGAACAGAAAAAGACGCAGCAAAAAATGTCCGACAGCTATTTGAACGAGCACTGACAGCAATGAGTTTACATACTATAAAAGGTGCTATAATATGGGAAGCATTTAGAGAATTTGAAGCTGTTTTATATGCACTGGTAGGTATATTATAAATTTAATATCTTATCAATGATGCCAGAGCATCTCAAATGTGAAAACCAAAAATTCATAGAAGTGCGCTGTAAATTCATTCTTTTAATAGAAAAACTGATTATTTATTGGATTTGTAAAAAGGTTATATGTATAGTTACATTCTCTGACAAAACTGTAAGACATTAATTATGAAAAAATTTGTTATAAGCAAGAGTTCCATTCCTCTTCATGGGGAATGTTACTATTTTTTTAGAGTAATAAATTAGATAATAATATTTAAAGAAATGTCAAACGGGCAGTTCTCAGAATTGAGAAGAGTGCATAAACATACTTTGAAGTCTATAACAGAACTACGAGACAGTCCATATCAGTCGTCCGAATAAAATATTACAAAAGAGTACCCAAACTAAATTTTGTTTTTGATATGAATTTGAAAGTGTTGGTAGCATAGTTTGTTCAAAGTTATTAATTCAAATGAAATGTCTTGCTGGTCTCGGTGGTCCGGTAGTGTAGTGCTCACCGAATACATCTATAATTTATTCGTCCTACATACTAAAACCCCTCCTCCTAGGGCCAGGATTATCAGCTCTCCCTCTATGCAATGACCATAGGGCATGAAGCCCAAAGTCTATGGCCCCTTTCTTCTGACCCCTTACATCCTTTCAGGTGTTCGGAGAGATTCAGGAGTCTCTCTTCTTCGTTTTCGCAAACCTTCTGGTTTACGGGTCTATCCTGCGAGGACGATAAAGTCCCTCTTCGGTTTTCCTTTTTTTACCACCCCGTTGGGTGGAACTTTGCCCACTTTACAAGCGAAAGCTTCTCGCTGTCCGGCTGATGGTATGTTAGACCCTCTTCTCCTCTTCAGCCTTCTTCCTGGCGCCGATGTCCTCTCCCTTGTCCTCCTTTGCTCCTCCTTTAGACGGAGAACGCTTCCGACCCGCCGCTTGAAATCTCGCTGGAAACTCTTGTTTTTCCTCAACTTCCCAACGAGATTTTTCACGGAGATTTCGCCGTGCCTCGAAATGATTTCTCGTCTGGGCGCTATTAAAAATGCATATAAATCTTCATCAAAAATAAATGATTGAAGTTATTAAAAACGAGGATGGATTTACATATTATTAATAAGACAAAAAAATTAATTTCATATAAATCGTTTTTATATATTTTTTCCGGAAACCATTCCGGGTCTTATAGTTTTGTCGTGCGTATTATCTTATAAAATACAAAAATTCTGGGAAAAATGTTTTACATTTCAAATATAAATGTTTATAAGGAATGCTTAGTATAGCCACCAGTTTTTGAAGAAAAAATTTAATAATTTTATAATATTGGCAAATATCTTATAGTTTTATTGCACAGTATACAAAGATACATAATCAAAGTAATGAAGTACGTATTAATTAAATTTGTAATAATATATAATATATACTGAACAATTCATACCTTTATTTTATATAATATTCTTGAAAACAATTTCCTATGTGTAATGGCACTAAAGTTCTGAAAATTCTTTTACTATATTTGATATGATTTTAAAATTTTGATAATCTACAAACATGAAAATTGACTTTATTTGAATTTTATAGTGCACATACAGTGGATGAAAAAAGACTGCGTACACGCATACACAACTCCAAAAAGAATGTGAAAAATGGCGGTTTATTTATAAATAAATATAGAATATAAAATTAATCCTATGCCTATTTTAAATTACAGCAAGTTAAATTATTGTATACAAAAGTTATGCAATTTAATAGCTTACCCTAGCAGAAATTCACGCTAAAAATTTGTACACAACATAAGTAACTCATGTTTATTCAGTGTTATGATCTGTCATAAATAAAAATATGCAAACAGTAAATTAGTCTAACATAATAATATTGTGGATGATAATTAAGTAATTTGCAAGTAGTAAGTAGAAAGTAATTACAAGATGGTTACCGTCCTTTGGTGGTCAACATTTTTCTCACCAGATGTTTTGTAACATACAGCTTAATCCGTGATTAGGTCTTAATGCTAATATTCAACAATTGCTCTTGACATTTCCCAGTCATAAATCAATGACCGCGAGCGGGACCATGATTCAAAGGCAAAAAGCCACCCTTTTGAAAAGAAAAATTTCTATCAAATCAATTATAACTAACTGTAACTGTGATAGACAATACTATTTACCTACAAATAGTGTATATGAAAATGATTTTTCTTGATTGAATACCAGCGTTCGAAAGATTTGAACCCGCATTAACGAAATCGTAGTTATGAATACAAAAGGCTGTGAACTCTCAACTGATTTACGAAAATTAATTGTTAAATTACGATACAAAGGCAAAACATTCCGCGAAAGTGGAACTGTTGTTGGAATGTCGCATTCTACCGTGCAAAGAGTTGTTGAAAATTATCTTTCAGCGGGGACGTTTACTTCGAAGCAACGGCATGAACGTCCACGGAGTCTTACTTCTCGCGAGGAGTGGAATATTATTAATATTGTAAAGAAAGATCCAAGATGAAGTGCACCAAAAATCGCAAACGAAGTTGCGAAAGATAACAACAAAAATTATTACCGCACAAACTGTGCGAAATGTTATGAAAAAAAAGTAGATTACCGTGCGTCACACGGCGTAAGCCTTTGGTCTCTGCACCTAATCAGAGAAAACAGTTTGCATTTGCAAAAGAATATGTGGACAAACCGCAAGAATTTTGGAACAGAGTCATCCTCAGCGATGAAAATAAATTTAATTTATTCGGATCGGACGGACGAACAATGGTTTGGATGAAACCGAACGAAGAATTCCATCCCAAGAAAACCCGCGCTACCGTCGAGCATGGGGATGAATGTGTAATGATTTGGGGTTGCATGACGGCAAGTAGAGTGGCTTAAAATATCAATAGAGGATACCAACAAATTTTGTAAATTCTATGCGCAACTGTTTGCAGGATGTTATAAAGAACGAAGTCTGTGCAACAAAGTATTAGTTTAGTTGTTCTTACTGCGTTAGGTACATATTGTTATGTAAGAGAATCTTTGTACGCAGACTTTTTTGGCGCGAAGTTCCGTCACGACATGCTATAACTTGCATAAGTTTTGTATACAATAATTTAACTTGTTGTAGTTTAAGATAGGCATAATATAAAGTTTGTATAATTCATTATAAATAAACCGCCATTTTTCATTTTTTAAACATTTTTCACATTCTTTTTGAAGTTGCTCGTGTTTGTACGCAGACTTTTCTTACCCACTGTAGCTATAATATTACATACATTGAAATCTTAGCAGGAACTGATGTAGAATAGACTGCTGTTTGCTGTTATCTGTAATAGATGACAGTATGTGATTTATAGCCATACTGTGCCGATTATTAATAAAATATTGAAAACTGCTTCGTCTTTCTTAAAATATATGTTTACACTTAAATTTTAAATGTATAGGTAGATCCTTCGAATCAAGCTGAAAGGAAAGAGCAACTGGAACGCGTTGCAAATTTATTCAAAAGACAGTTGGCTTGTCCTCTTTTAGACATGGAAAAAACGTACGATGAGTATGAAGCATGGCGTAATGGAGATGGTTCAGAAGCTGTTATCGATGATAAAATTGTTATGGGAGGATATGAACGGGCATATGCAAAGCTAAATGCCCGTCTCCCTTTCGAGGAGAAGATTGTTTCTTCACAGACTGAACATGAATTGTTAGACGGCTATAAAGCGTATTTGTTGTATGAAAAACAAAATGGAGATCCAGGACGAATAACTGTTTTATACGAGAGGGCGATCACTGATCTTAGTTTAGAAGTATCGCTGTGGCTCGATTATCTTACGTACTTGGAAGAAAATATCAAAATTGAATCTGTCCTGGAACAAGTGTATCAAAGAGCTTCGAGAAACGTTCCATGGTGTGCAAAGATATGGCAGAAATGGATAAGATCGTATGAAAAATGGGAAAAACCAGTTTTGGAAGTTCAAATGTTATTGGAGAACGCTTTAGCAGCAGGATTTTCTATTGCAGACGATTATCGAAACTTGTGGATAACGTATTTAGAGTTCTTGCGGCGAAAAATCGTTCAATACTCTAGCGAGGAAGAAAAACAGATAGAAGTATTACGTAGCACGTTCAATAGAGCTTGCGAACACTTGGCGAAGGCGTTTGGCTTAGAAGGGGATCCCAATTGTATTATATTACAATACTGGGCGAGGACCGAAGCTGTACACGCCAATAATATGGAAAAAGCTAGATCCTTGTGGGCTGATATTTTGTCACACGGACATTCTACAACAGCATCTTATTGGTTAGAGTATATTTCGTTGGAAAGGTAAGTTCCTATATTACAAAAAATAAATTGTAACGTTTTATTGAAAAGAACATTTTGTAAGTTGAATTTAATACCGTTGCAGATGTTATGGGGATACAAAGCATTTGAGAAAACTGTATCAGAAAGCTTTGACCTCTGTGAAAGATTGGCCAGAAAGTATCGCAAATTCATGGATAGACTTCGAGCGGGACGAGGGAACATTAGAACAAATGGAATTCTGTGAAGCGAGAACTAAAGAAAAGTTAGATAAGGTAGCTGAAGAAAGGCAGAAAGCACAACAAAATGTTAATCATGAGTTATCGCCGTCACAAAATAAAAAGAGTTATAAGAGGAAAGCAGATGATAGCACTGGTAAATGGAAGAATTTAGCTTGGTCACCGTCAAAAATTACGAAGGTCGAAATGCAAACGAAACCAAAAATAAGGGAGGGTCGTTTGAATCTCGAAAAAAAAATTGATGCCGATAAGGATGAACAAAAACCGAAGGTCGCTCCGCCACCCGGTTTCAAACCGCCAGAAAATGATGATAAAATGGAAGTAGATAGCACTCACGAGGTCGATGATAAAATCACAGTTTTCGTTAGTAATTTGGATTACACTGCAACCGAGGAAGAAGTTAGAGAAGCGTTAGAATCGGCTGGCCCGATTACATTATTCAAAATGATACGAGATTATAAAGGACGCAGTAAAGGATACTGTTACGTGCAACTGAGCAGTACGGTATGAGCTGTTTTTCCTGTATAAATAGTTATAAACAAATCCGTAAGCACTAAGTGTATGCTCATACATATATTAAAAATATAACTTTTTTTAGGAAGCCGTTGAGAAGGCTCTGAAATTAGATAGAACTGCCATAAGAGGACGACCAATGTTTGTTTCAAGATGTGATCCAAATAAAACAACACGGGCAGGGGGATTCAAATATAGCTGTTCCCTCGAGAAAAATAAACTTTTTGTCAAAGGTACGTAATGTATTAATGTATAACGGCATTAAAGTAAATCTACAATTTATAGTCTTTTTAACGAAATATTAATTTTTACTTTTATAAAATAAGCAGGACTTCCACTAACACTGACAGAACAAGAGCTCGAGAATATTTTCAAAGTTCATGGAGAATTGAAAGATATCCGTATAGTTACTTACCGTAACGGCCATTCAAAAGGTTTGGCCTACATTGACTTTGCAGATGAAAATAGTGCCTCAAAAGCTCTCTTAGCTGCCGATGGAATGAAAATTGGTGACAAAATTATTAGCGTGGCTATAAGCCAACCTCCAGAACGTAAAAAGGGTCCACTAGCCGAAGAAGCTTCAGTTAAATCTTTAGGAGGTACCACTGTAAGCAGAACTACGTTTGGTATGCCTAAAACGTTATTATCAATGATACCCCGGACTGTTAAAGCGGCTGCTACTAACGGTAGCGCAAACGTGACCGACAATGGTGTCAAACAAAGAATGAGCAATCAAGATTTTAGAAATATGTTATTAAATAAAAAATAGTTTAGTAGTATGTAACTAATTTCTTAAAACCTTTTTTATTTTAATTCATGAGCTTGAATTGTACTTAAAGTTCGAGTATAGGTCTGAGTGATGATCTACACATAAATACGCAGAAACTTGACAAGTGTAAACACCTACAAGACATTTATACTTGTTTCCGTTTTTTTTTCTTTTTTTTATAAACCATGCAATAAGTTGATTTATCAGTGTTTCTAAAAATGAAGAGGGAAAAAACCATGAACTCCCAGTTTGTAGAAAATAAATACATTTAATATAAGAAAGTTCATATATATACAACATGAAAATGTGCCAAGTGTGAATTTATTACTCTAAATATCAATAGAAACTCCTTCTCTCTAACATGTACATCACAGTATTGCAAAAATACTTTTCCAGCACAAGTTAACAAAAACGAAGGAAGCTGTATTTTCTATACATTGTTTAGAATAAATCAGGGCGACTGAATGATGACGAACACACTTCATTCTGATTTTTTACCACGAACTACAATTTATCAGAAAATAGGAAAAATAGTATAAAAGATGTTACGAATAACGTTTATAGAACGATCGTCATAGTAATTTTATATGTTCTCATTTGCAAACTCAATTATTCTACGTGAAGTATGACTGTATCTACAGCTGCAATGGTGCATTGGATGCATTGTGTTTTTTATGCCTCGGAGGAGCGACAGGTGGTATTTCAGGTGCCAATAATCGCCTTGCCATAAGCCACTTTTTGGCTCTGCCGGCATGATAGTAGTACGAGTAAAGCAGTGCCATAGCTGCCAGCACAACCAACAGGCACGTACCAGCGATAACGATACTGAACAGCCAATACGGCCCCGTCGGTTTTGGCACCAACGTTGGCTCCGTTGGCGATTTTTCTCCAGGAGTCAATTCTGTCGGAGATCCCTTCGGTGGACTTGGCGGCAATGGTTCCACATCATCTCCTATAGTAATGTCGGCGCAAGAACGAAACTCTTCTTGCGGACCACAGCCTACGGCTCCTGTAAACCAATTTTTCAAGAATTATGTCTTCATACCATGTACAAACTTGTTTTTAAATTATTAACCACTTAGGTACTCTTGACGGATAAGATTTGTCATGTATTTCTTATGCCATCGTGCCGATTGCTTCAAGTTAAATCGGTACCTTAATGACTAATTATATAAATGTACGACCCGCTTCAAAACTATGAATCAAGATTCGATTGTCTAATAAAACTCATACCGATGCACACAAAGTTATGTATAATAGTTCGAAGAATTTAGTTTTCAAAATAGGAAGCTTAATACCTGTAAAACGATTGACTTGTAAATGAATGTATATGGAAACTTTTTCACTTATCTTGTTGAGTTTTCTCTGCCGGTTAAGTTTTTACGTATTATTCTGAGAGAATCTGCGGTTTATTTTCTGTAACTTATTTTTTATTTCTTTATTACTTTTATATACATTTGTGTGAAATGAATCCGTGTGTTACGCCCTGTAACGAACTCTCTAGCATGTAATCGCTCTTTTTTCCATTATTTACCACCGTGCTCCTGACACTTGAACCTTGCGAGTTACTTGTGCATAGAAACACCTTAAACGTTTAACAAACACCATCTTGCCCTCTCTTCTGTAATAATATCGGTACTTTTGAACTCAACGTAGGTGAATGCCCGCGATCATTTAAAATCGAAATTCGGTACAGCGTCTCTCGCTCTCTGCCTATGATCGGCGCGAAATTCGAAATCACTCGGACGCAACACTTCTTGGAATACTCTTGACACATTTTAATGTTCTTATCAATATATTTTCGGTACACTAAAATTGTTTTCAATGAAAATATCATTGCAGGTATTAACCTTCATATATCGGAGAAAATAAAATTCGTAAATTAAGTATGAATTGAATGTGATATAAAAACATATAAGAGTATGAGACACTTGTTGGTAACTGTATAAATAATCTGTATACAGATATGAAAGTAATGAAGTGATTGCACATTGTTCAATCTTACTAAATAATAATAATCGTGAAGCAATCGCGCGATGGCGTAACGTTCATTACATACAAAAAGTGTACTGAAACTTTCTATAGATACTCCGATAGAATACTAATACTGTTTCTTTATGTTCTGTATGAATATGCTTGGAAAGGTTGTTGAAAATATTAATCGACTGTTGAGCAGTATATGTATAATAAATGTTCTCAAAGATTTTACATAATTATTATCGTGAGCTTTTTTCATTCTCTTCATGTCTTTTGATTTAGCATATTAATGCCATTTATTACCCGTAAAATGAATGTTCCTTATACCATTTCGTAAATGCATTTGTTACGCAATATCTATACAAAGTAGTGTAAGACACAATTTCGCGTGGATAATTAATTAGTGCAAAAAATTGTATACCGTTTAAAGTACTTTCACTATATGTATGTTACCAACATTCAGTATGTGGTTATTGTTAATTATTTAAAGTTACGTTATAACGTAAACATTGAAGCCCTACAATGTTTCAGATGAAGTTACGTCGATAAAAACATAACATGTTATCCGAAATATCATTACAAAGACGGTTAAAAAATGCATAGGGTATTTAATTGGTAATCAGAATCGTATTATAAAACTTTTATTTCCCTGAAGATACATTTTTTAACTTGGAGTGACTCAACTGTTAAGGACCCCAGAGACCAACGCGAATGTTCGCAGCGACGGATTATCAGCATAACAATATACGTGGTAATTTATGCGTTTGTTCACACCGCCACAAAAAAATCGCTACAAATTCGCAGCGGTGGCGGAAATTTTTCGCGTTACTCTGACCAAACGCATAAGCCGCTACGCATATTGTTGTGCTGCGAATCTGTCGTTGCAAAATATTCGCTGCCGCTACGAATATTCGCGTTAGTCTCTGGGGTCCTTTATAATTATTGTATCTGACTTCTCTGTTCCCCTTTTTATGAAACTACCTTTCAGACTCTTGTTCAAGTTTTATTTAAACATTATTATAGTCATTAAATTTTCTGTGAAAATAGACAAATTAAGGACATTTCGAGTACATTATTTCCGGTTCTCCGGGAATCTTCAGATACGTTTACAACTAATCTTAAATAAATGCTTATTTGTATGAATATTCGCATCTGAAACTCTATTAAACGAAACATATAAAAATCGCAATGAATACCTGCGTAACTCTCGAGTCGAATGAACTATATATTGCGCGTTAAATAGAACAGAATTCATTTATTTAAAGAGGCGCTCAGTGAAATACAGCATGAGCGGTAACACTGCGTATGCATTCATTTATATTTCAGCGTGGAGCATTCTACGTCCATTCCATTAAATAACAAGGGACAGTACCTGTTCCGTTTCCACAGTCGCCCCAATTATTTCCAGCTGTGTACCTCCACTGAAAAACACATTGGGTGCAAGTCAGGTCATCTGGTAATTTATAAAAGCTCTCGAAAATCTTATTTCCTGGGCCTGGATAAAATCTGGTCGATCCGTTCTCCGAACGTAGAAGATATTGGTCCAAGCAATCCTGTGTGACCTCTTTGTTCCTGTACGTCATTGCGCATGTACGAAATTCAAAATAACCATGATGATTCGCCGTCAATTCCACTCGAACCGGTATCACCGAACCGGTTCGATATTTTCTCACTATAACACCGTTTCCATATTTACCACCCGTTTCGTGTGGACGCGGCTGCAATCAGAGTAACACAACAATCATTAGTTTTTATTAAAATTAAGGTTATCGGAATATTATGAAAGTTTTGGGCAAACTTCGGGAATTATGATAGATTGCGGATATTCATGCAAGTAAAGTATCAGTACATGTATATACAGTCAGTCCCATAAGTTTTCGTACCCTCACTGTCTATAAAAGAAATTTGTTCAAACTAAGTGATGCGTCTGAGATTTTCCAATAAATCTTTTACTATAATTTTACGCAAGTATAAAGTTTATTCCGTCCAAATTTTAGCAAAATTTACCAATTAATAACGGAAATATTTCATTTATAGAATTATAAATTTCTTTTATACACAGTAAGAGTACGAATACTTATGGGACTGACTGTACATGTATGTACAAAGTACAATAGGGCCTCCCGTATTCGGACCCCTAATATCCGAACGTTCTATTATCTGAATGTTCTGTTATCCAAACAGTCGTTTCGTGAAAACTTATGTGATTTAGCAGCCAACACAATATGGGATCCTTAAGTATTGAAACAAACTGTCAATTTTGTTGATTTCTATTTGAATAAATAGAAGTTTAATACAAAAAAACAGTGATTGTTCTATTATCCGAAAATTCTGTTATCCGGCCACATTTGTCTCCCTATTAGTTCGGATACGGGAGGCTCTACTGTATATCACATGTGCAACTACAATATATGAACATGTACGAAATATGCTGAATTTTACAGAGAAACATATTGTTGCGCGGCATTCAGGAACGGAAAGAACATTTTTCCAAATAACTTTATTATACACAGGACTTCTAAAAATAATCTCGCGTAACGCTCTCGCACATATCCTCGAACGGTTAAATTCGAATTCTGCTTTTTTCGCCTTCCCGTCAATGTCGCCAGTCAACAACGCTTCTCGATCTTGCTCAATTCCACTGGAGTGGACCAATTTCAGGGATACGTACCCAGTATTCGCAATATTACTATCACTTATTGTTTGTATGCTACGTGCGGTATTTCTATCGTTAAAATTTCTATCAGCATGTTATACAGGGTGTTCCACCACTGCTGGTAAATATTTTAAGGGGTGATTCTACAAGCCAAAATAAGTCGAAAACCAAACCCTTGTGGATTTTTACGAGTAGGCAGGTTTAATGTCATACAATGCGGTTGTGTGCTTCTTCAAAAATTGTCACAAGAACATACTGTCGTATCGCATGGTATCGTAGGTCATGGTTTCTGTCACGTCGATGAGTGTGCGTTCTACAGGGTGAATCTGTCATGCGCTGACCTCCACTGAACATACCCTGCCTGACCTGCCTCATGCAGGTCAAGTTGCCGTGCGACAGGCGTTCAAAAGCCCAATTTGTAAACATTGATAACTAACATTTCGTCATTCTTGATTGTCGACTTATTTTGGCCTGTAGAATCACTTTCTAAAATATTTATCACCTGTAGTCTCTCACTTATCATTGCACCGTAGTATCTACGTCAATTTCGATGGTACAAAAAAATGTATCAGGGAGAAGTTCTTTGCTTCTTGTTAATATATTGTTATAGCTGACAAAGAATTGTATTCAGACATGTAGATACATTGACCTTGAAATTACTTTATGACTTTATGACCTTGCATGAAATAAATTACAATAGTTTGGGGAAAATACAAACATCGAATATGTCTGTCTTTCTAGGCAAGATGTACGTATACAAATAAATGTAACTACGTATAATAGTTTGAAGATATTAATATCGCTTAAGAAGTAAAGAAAAGCAAAAAATGGCATGGGATTTACGTACAAATAGTCCTAAAGGGCACATGCATATGTAAGGGACAGTGAACATTCAAAACCATTAGTATTCATGTTATTAAATCGAGTGTGGTGCATAAGTTATCGGGGACCCAAGTAACATGGAACCACCGAATGCACAATTCAAGAAAAATTTATACCCGTGCTGTATCTACTTTCTGTGAAGTTTAGTTTGAATAATTATATTCCGTCTCAATGCAAAATTTATCTTGAAGCTCAGTAGACAAAAAATTACTACCATACAATGTTCTACATGTTTACCGACGATAATACTTAACGCATTAGAACTACAAAAATCTAGGTTTTTTTACGTATATAATTGATGCAACTAGAAACTTAAGCAACAGCATATACTTTTCTATATGAAATTATTGTAATGGTTTACAATAAATTACACTTCAGCATACGCTGTATTTACGTTGCAGCATAAAAATTTTATTAACACTATGTATCTTACCGTCGATGTATCCCAAGCATCTCCACATATTCCACATTTCCCTTCATTTCGTTGCCACTGCCGGGTGAAACCGCCACAATAGCATTCATGGTCATTGTAGTCGTGCGGAGTATCAAATCCATATCGCCACATCGAGGCCCTCGAGGGTGGTTCTATCAGTCTTCCATGGGACAAAACTTCCTTTACGACTAGTACGTTTACGAAGAATATTAAACTAAGAATCGGATGACGCATAGTTGCAGTGGTGAAACTTGAACCCTGAAATTGTTTACTGTCTTGTTATATGTACAGGCTGACAAGGAGAGATCACGGCACAGACAAGGGTTTATCGACAGGACCGAGTTGAAATTGTGGGAGCTGATGAATATTATTAATCTGTAGAATGATTTTTAACCGATTTAAGGGTTTTTAACCGCTGTTTATTAAAAGGGGGTTTTAAACTGTTCGCTGCAGGACGCTTCAAATAAAAACGGTGTGATTGATTTCTCGTATTCATTTACATCGTCTTGCTTGGTTGTTGCTTCGTAAACACTATTTATTATTTATTAGTATGTTTCTGGAAAGCTTTTCCCCGATCCTTGGTACGTTATTTAGTCTACTCTGAATTTCAGATAAAGGGAATCTCCTTTGTTCGGGCGTAGATATACGCGTTCAACAGCAGTAAAGTTGAATATTAAAATTTGGAAGAACGTCGGATCTAGTAGATTTTTTTAAGGAATGCTTACTATAAGAAATGTTATAGAAAATGTAGTGCCGGGTTTCGGTGCAATGGAGTAATCTGCCTTTATGGAGGATCCATCAGAGGAGAAAATGCAGCAGGAAGACTTTCGCCTTCAAGCCTAGGAAAGGACAAAAGACCGTTAATAACGTTTTATGATTGCGAGTCACTGAAGCTTTAGCAGAGTTTATCGAGGCAAGCATTTTGTAAAAGACAGTATCAGAGAAGATTTTAACATTACGATAAATCGAACAAAAAAAATTCTTGTAAGTTATCGTTACAAAGGGAATAGTTATGAATCACTTAAAACGTTTTTATAATTATTGATGATACGATAAAGCGCATAAAGAAGTAAATGTGTGTTTCGAATGAGAAAATATATGTAGAAATGACGAAAATTTAATTCTCAAGGTAATATTTTCTAAGACTTCAAGGTTATCATTATTCTTGTAAATGGAACAACATATTTGTGTTCCTTCTACTTTTTAATAGTAGTAAAATATGTTTATAGTTGTCTATAGCACTGTTACACTATTATTTTACATTATATCAGGCAAGTTTAGTCTTATCCAGCTAGGCTTGCCTTCATTTCCGGCTATCCAACGAGCACACAGACAAGGTGTTTCACTACAAGTGACACATATTTTAAGGGGCGATTCTACAAGCCAAAGTAAGTCGAAAATCAAGAATGACAAAATTACGGTGGAGGCTTCATTTTTTAGTTATCGATGTTTAAAAATGGGGCTCTGGAACGCCTGAGGCATGGCAACTTGACCTGCACGAGGCAGGTCAGTAATGTATGTTTAATGGAGGTCAACGCACGGCAAATATACTATGTAGACGCATACTTACTGACGTGACACAAACGATAACCCATGATACCATTCAAATTCGATTGTCTCTAAAACGAAGCAATGTACGACAAAATTTTATTCTATATTTTCAACTTTTCTTTGCATGTAGAACCATCTCTTGCCGGGTTGTACCAGCCGTCCTGGCCCATCCTGTATATTATTATATAATATCTAATTCCTATTTTAAATGACTTATAAGAATAATAATCATTTCCAACTTTTTACCATCCTATTAATATTTATTTCATTCACATTTTTGTATCAGTCTCGTGATAACGCAATCCACAGTATTTATAAATAAAAGAAAAACATTGATTTTTATGTAATTTAAACATATTTTAGACTGTATAAAATTTAAAATACTATTGTGTTTGTTATGTATAATTGTGAAGTTATTGTACCATTTATCCATATTTTCACGATAGAGTTCACTGTTATCGGCGCGCTAATGAATTTCCTCATTAGTACTGACAAGAAAGATAATCATTTATTCGAAATGACCTTATGAAATATGTCTAAAGCCATAGATTAAATCTTTTTTAATCTATTAACAGGCTAAATCTAACGTTATAGTCGGTCCCTTTTTTATTGATATCCCACAATAAGCTACATTCAGTTTTAGCTAACACATACTACTCATTAAAACCGCAAGATGAATAAAGATGATAGTTTGATAGAAAATTGTACAAATAGAAAAGACAATTCGAGTTGCAACCTATCGACAAAGAAAGTGCTTGTATGAATTGGGGCTATTAATTTGAACCGGGTATTTGAGAGAGCCGGGTACTCGGGTACCCGTGAGATACCCGGGTAGTCAAGTAATTTTCGTCTACCCGGGTATCTGACGGGTACCCGGGTATCTCATAAATCAACAGCTCCAATATGAATCATACCATGTACATATATACATACTATGCATCATATTTGAATTTACAGAAGGCCTCTGTTTAGAAAATAGAATTGCAATTCAGAAAATACTATAAAATGCGACTTACTTTCATTTTTACGGTGCAATAGTGTAATAATTTCTTTTATGTGCACTTGCAATTAATTTGAAGTACATAATCCCACTGTGCGCCACACGGTAATATCACAATAGAGTACAAAACAATGCATGGCGACGATAGATAATATTCGACGAAAACGTAATTTTAACAAAGCTTTGAGATTTTGCTTGGCAGCATTCCACGTTCGAAAGCAGCGAACTACCAGTCACAAAGGAGGAACTGGGAAACCGGTTGCTACAAGGCTCGCTAGCAGTATAAACGTGTTATCATAGTCAGTGTATAAAAATCAACACGTATAGAGGCTGCAGGAAAAACTGATATCGTGAACATACAAATTTGGTAAGAGCACGCTACCGCAAGTCTTAAGAAACGAACTTGTGCAAGCTAGAATGGATTTTAAAATATTACATGCAAAATTTTTGCAACATCGTTGAAAATATATTTTTATTCAATATCCACGATCCAGTTTAAGATATGTGTGTTTACAGCCATGACAAATGAAATGAGTACAACTTGGCTAATTAATCTGAACGCTACACGCTATGTCTACTTGCATTAAATGTTTCCAATGATAATTGTGGTGATATCACTTTTACTATTTATCGATTGACAAGCGTTGTTTAAGAATATGAAAAGCGAGAAAAATTAGAACATGTTAGTAGCTAATTTATCGAGTAGAACTCTGTATCTCATGACGGAACGTGAATAATATGCGAGAGTGTATAGTATTGTTTAAATTACATCAATGTAAATGCTTATAAGCACCAAGGCCGATAGAAATAATGAATATGGAATAATAGAGATCACCAAGTTGTTATCAACTGTATGCGTATACGATGAATTTTCAAAATCCAGTTTCTTGATATTTCTCCTATATTTTCGATTTGTTGAATGTAAAATGAATTATGGTTCATCCAATACATAAAAAGTCTGTATATATTATTTAAAGAAGAAAGAAAATAATGGTATACTGAAAATAATAGCATGGCTATCCACAATCTAGATTTGGACTCCATTGAGCTGCTGTAATATAAATTACACATTACCATTCAAATTCTACGCCCAAAATCAAAGGTATTCTTACAATACCTACTCCAAGAATACTACAAAAATATACAGTTTTAAAAACGAGAAAAGTTGATAATCATAATGTCAAAACCTTATGAAATATTGTCAAAAAGGAAAATTTACAAGTACTCTGTTTTCTACAGAAAGTTCTATGGAAAACAGAATTCTAATTGAACTTTGAGTTGTAATGCGGATATTACAGCAATGAAAGTTACGATTCGCTGAATTCATCGGTGAAATACTTGTGTTATCACATCAAATCGGGTCAACAAATAATTGCAGTACAGATGCCATTCATCAGGGTCAAGAGGAAAGTTATAATCGCGGGAAAGCAGTAGGCTTTTCACAACAAATCCTAAGAGAAACTCAGATAATTCCGTGCTACTAAGACTTTCTTTGAGTTTTATTATGTAAAATTGATTAAATGAATAAATATTTATAAATGGTATGGAAAATATGGTACGTATTGAAACATAGTTTTAGTTGTATAAACTGGTTGCGTTTTTCTTTGCTATGGCAGCTAAACCCTCTACTGCAGAGACTTCGTACTTGGGCGTAAAGTCCGAGGTTGAGTCTACGAGGCTCCTGAATTTCCAGTTAATTTATACATAAATGTAGAACATTTCTGACAATTCTTCTTACTGATTTACCTTTATTATACTTTTTCCTAATAAACATAACAGAATAGAGTGGTCCGTTGTATTAATTCCATTTTAACTTATGATTCACATATTTTGAGACAGATATGTGAAAATCTCAATGACGCATTTCCGTGTCATCCTGACTTACGTCAAAAACCTGAATGACGCATATGTGCGTCACCTGACGCCAGTGTGTTAACAACCATTTAGTGATAATTTCTTTTAAAAATTGCGTTGCATGCTAACCTTGTTTTAAAATAAAATTCAGAATAATAACGCAAACCTACTTGAAAAGCTAAGTGTAATGCTCATATTCTTAGAGCTTTTACAAAATTTTTTCAAATGTTCTGTAGTACAAATTTTGAAATTATATTAGGTCGTCCCGAAAGTTCTATAGGATCGGCAGAGAAGCGATTGACAATGAGTATCGCGAGTTAAGAGGGGAAAAATCGGCTGAAATTGGCAACTGGCCGATGGTTTACAATCAGTGGTAGAGTGCTTGTTTGCAAACAGCGAGAACCTAGTTCGATTCCCAATTTTCCGGTCTGATTTTTCCTATTTCTTACAGTTCTTTCCGTTTTCTGACTAGATATTAAGTGTACAATATTTAAAGAACGATACCATATTATTGGCATATGTACGGATCCAGTGTGTTCTACTATCTTTCTCCATCTCTCTGGAAACCTCGTGTCATTTTTTTAAAATTCCTTTGACTCCTGACGAAATATTAATCGAGGTGATTTTGATTAAAGAGCCGATTTTTTTATTACGAATTCAATTTTTTAACGAAAGAAACAAGAAATAATCAAATTCCAATAACTTATTTCGAATAGCCTGGCGTTGGCATGATGGGAAACAACGCCTGCCCGACTTCCCAATTCCGTACGTTTCCTGGAGATCGCAGTCTTAAGTTCGTCTAGGTCAGAATAATACTTCTCAATGTTAATGGTTTGGTTTTGTGGAAGTAGCTCATAAGAGACGACAACCTTTCAATCCCACCAGATAGACAGCGGATCCTTCTTCGGGTAATGCCCAGCTCTGGCGACAGGCAGGGAGTCCTTATGCCGACCGGACCAATATTTGCATCCCACGTTGTCATATAGGATCCAATTTTCGTCCCCAGTGACCAATCTCTTTAAAAGGTCTCTTTCGTTGCGCTTGAGAAGCAAATCGCAAGTGGAAACTCGGTTCAATATGTTGCACTCCATCAGCTTATGGAAAACTGAACAGCGATTCACGTATCCAACTTTTATGAAATGGTTATGAACCGTTGTTCACAGGACTTTTACAGAGATTGCCATCTCATGAACGGTGTACACGGGGTTTTCATCGACGAAGGTCTTGATGACACCCGTATCTGTGATGGATGGCTGTGCACTACGTTCTCGATCTTCTAGGCGAAAATCTCCGGCTCTAAATCTTCTAAACCATGTACGAATGGTTTCGACAGTCACGGTATGATCACCATACACGATGCAAATCTCATCGGCAGTATCTTCAATACTGCTGCTTTTCTTAAAGTAGTATAGCATCACATGCCGCAAGTGGCTTTTCTGATTTTCCATCTTTCGACACGTACAGAAAGAGACTGAGGTACTTTACGAGAGATTAAACGCTCTGTTGGAAAGCTAGAATAGCTATAACATCAACAAGATAGAGACCAGGCTGCGTGCTTGCCTAAGTATTGCCTAACAAAGCCGAGCATGTAAATTATGAAAAGAACTTTCAGGACAACCTAATATTTACACATTTTTTTCATTTTAATTAAGTTACAAAATTCATTATATCTGTTGAAAACTGTATATATAGGCAAACACAATTGTAGTTTGAACAGAAAACTTTATTACAAACAGCTTGAATAGATTATGTGCCAGGCAATATTTAAAAGTAAGGATGTTAGGACAATGGTGGTCGTTTGTGAAGGATGAAATCCGAACAGAGTCAAAATAATGAGAACACGTCATCCCATTTTGGAAAACATCAATGACCTTGAAATTGCGGGAAATATGATCATGAGAAAAAATCCTTCTTATCACAATATTTGCCTCTTTAAAACAAATGCTATTTTCCTTAAACATTTTGTGGTGGCATTAAAAGCAACGGAGATATTTTAATGTTCCCATTTAAATGCCTCACACTTTACAATTAAAAAATTGTTAATAATGTACATGTACATATTAACACTTATAGAAACGCTTTTCATTGCCGCATCTACAAAACAAGCAGAATTAACTGTTTTGAAAAATAGTTTCAAATGTTTTTCTCGTTTAAACCAAATAAATTTACAATATTTACTGGAAACATTGTTTACTCCAGCTATTACATCCTTCCCATTAAATTGAAAGAAATAAAAATAATAGAACGATTAAGAAATTGAAATTTTTCCTATATAAAAAGATAAACTATTTTACATAGTTTCAAATAACATTAGCGAAAGTAATTAATAACGATTTTAACCGATACTCCAAACAGTTATTTTTTTATTTCATTAAAACAAAATTTATTCTAATCGGCACCGTTTTGCAGATCAGTTAATTAAGAGAAAAATTCAGAAAGTAGGTCTTGTGAGAATGAAATATACAGTTAGTCCGGTCTTTCACTGTAATGGAAAGAATCCGATTCATCGCTTAGACACGAGAAATATCGCTGCTAAGATTTTCTAAAGAAACATAATCGGAATGCATTAAATTTAATGAAAATCTGTGATAAAGATATCTCCCTTTTTATGTAAAATTTCGAAGACAGAGAAAGATGCAGGTGAATGAACTTCGCGAGAAAACAAACTGTAGGACGCGCGAGAAGTAAAAACGCGTATGAAGTACGTATGTGTACGCCAGAAAGATGGAAATTTAATTGCGAGAAGTACTTTACGCAAAAAGCAAACCAGCCAAAATCTCCCTTCACGCGAGATTCAATAATGTAAAACAGCCCAACAGCCCGAATGCAAGTTCCAAGCATACATCGGATTTAATTAAAATACTTAAACAATATTTCTCTGCTTCCTGGAATTCGAAAATATAAACATCAAAACAGTGAATTCAATTAAATGGCGATAGTAACATCACTAATGCAATGAAAATGTTCCTGTTTCAATTAATGATACAAGAAACGAATGAGTACCGCAAAAAGTACGTTTTCCCATAAACAGAGAAATAATACAAGGGTAGTTAATATTTTTGTAAACTGAAAAATGACTTTCAATACCGTGAATCGATTTCAATACGCTGTATAAAGGATACGAAATATCAAATAAGGCTTGATATGAGTCAGGGAGAACATTATCCTCCTTTTAAAGGTAACCGCAACGATGTATTGAATATTAAAGATATAACAAATTCAGTATGACTACTGGTTTCAGGGAATTAATTAAACAGTATATTTTACAATTCTTTAGGATAGAATATGTGCACAGATTTTTCAGAGCGAAATATACGTATGTATGTAGACTACCGCTCAAAAGTAGTTGCCCATCCACCATTACATCGAATATGGTGAAAGCAACATTTATTGACTATATCAATTAAATATTACAAGAGCAGCTGTTGTAATTTTCAGTTGTAATAATAAAACAAAATGTACATACATAGGTGGGCAAATACTTTTAAGCGATAGTGTGTGTGTGTGTGTGTATAACATTTCTAAGGAAATGAATATCTTCCTGAATGATACTATTTTGAACACTGAATTTCGTGAAATTATGTAATTAGAAATATGATAAATTAGAGAAGAATATATCCATTTTGACTGCAGAATACCTGTGACAATAGATTATGAGCTTTTCCTTGCATTCACAACGGTAGTTTGCTATCACGTTTGACATGTACATTATGCTGATAATTAACAAAATGTTCAAAAGCTTGCACAAGCTTCAGATACCGTCTAAAATACTCTTTTTCTCAAAAAATATTACCTCGAATTCATTGAACACATTAGTAAAGATTCTTTACAACAGAGTCACTGATACACTCTGTATGCAAAGTAATCACTATGCAAACATTTTACTCATCTTCATTAAAAATCACTGGAAACTGTAACTAACACCCCCACAATCACAATAATTTATCACTGCACTGTATATCAGAAGCACTGTTAATAAAAGTGTATCAAAGTAACGGGTATTGTAATGCGATAAGCACTTTTTAAATTAAACCATAAGAGCAAGAAATTTACAATTCTGAGGATTCAGCAAGCCGCCACCTTGTGGAGTATGCTGGCGAGGTTCAGGGTGAGAAATTAGTGCAAACACGTACCGTCAGCACGAAAGGAACGAAGGTCCAAGTCTGTCGGGACGTCGTAATGGCTCTAGCATCGGTTGTTAGTGAATCAGTCCCACGGAGAAGGCCCGGACCCGGCCAGACGACGACTGAACTCGACTTTGCTCGGAACCGGGCACGATCCTTCACGATGTGGGAGTAGGTCATTAGAACGAGGCATACGACCGCATTCGCGGCACGATTCAATTCACCGATAATATAGCCCAACGCACACACACTATACCGCTTTCAGTGAAAACCTGGCCTCAGAATGTGTTTACAATCACTTCCTGGATGTCTAGAACAAGAGCTAGAACTAGTAGAGACCTTGAAAAAACGAAATCTGGTTAAGAAATATGTATAAGAAGGTAGCATGAAATAAACTATTGAATGTGATCGTTACACGTTATCTTCTTTCTGTACCTCAAATGCATGAAGTAAACGTACTTTGTTTAAAATCCATAGATACTGTTACAATGAACGCTCTGCAAATTTATGATACATCCCGTGACAACATTTAAAAGTAATATTAGTTGGATTAATAATTAGTTTTCTACTCTAATTTAGAAGAACATGAAGGGATAACATGTTGGTAGAATTGAAATCGAACAGATGAAAGATTTACAATATCCTGTTTAGTAAGTACCGATCTTTTGAAATGTTGAAGTAAAAAAGGATTTAATTACTCTATGCACTTCTGAACTCTAATCAATGGCTTTCATTGCTTGCTCATAACTCTGGTTACATGTATAACAGATTCGTTGCATTATACTTAACATATCATAAATAAAAGAAAATTATTTAGGAACCGGAAGCAAAAACTGCATTTTATATGATATATATATTAAGAAAGTGAAGATTTTAGTTATAAATTTCTGTTTAAGTTAATAACATTATTCGAACTTGTAATTAGAAAAATTTAATTTTTGTTCGTCAATAATTTTACTGTTTCTACATCACTTTATATACCAACGTAAGAAATGTATCGTGCATTTGAAATAATTGACTAATTACTTGTGTAAGCACCGGTGTGTATTTCGCTTTACAATTTGAGTTTAACATATGCTGTTTTTTTATATAGTATGTTATAAAAATAAATAAACAGTCGGAGTTCTAGAAAAAACAAATGTATCGAAGTAAATGTTTAATTTTACACAACAAACTACACATTTATTGATATTACATGAGAATAATTAAATCACTGTACTGATAAAACTTTCACTAATTAATAACCACTTCGTAGAAAAAATAAAAATCTATGCTATGTCATGAACACATATTAGAAAAGTAAGTAAACATGAATTACATTAACAAATTAATATCCGCAATGCTGACCATTCCACGATGATAGAATTTTTGTTAATCGATCAGGTCAGGAGAGCGTACAGTTTCCGTCTTGATTAATTTTGTTAGTATGTAATCGTTTTAAAGTGCGTCAAGTGTACAAATGTTTCTAAAAAGATAAATACATTTGGCGGTAAAGATACACGTCCCACAAAAAAACCTTTATTATTTCAATAATTAAATTACATGAAATGAGATTTCTGAAAATTGTTTTAATCCTTATTCAGGCAAAGACTCACACTAACACATTGATCGCCACGTCACCCACATATGGGTGACGGATAAGTTTCCGCTAAGGGCCCGACGCCCAAATGTAGATGACAGTTTTATTCATGTAATTAGTAAGACTTTAGAGTATTTAATACTAACAGCACACTAAATTATATACAAGCTATATAGCCTATAACTATTTTATATATAAAAAAACTATATAATGTTACAGTACTCGTTGATAGTATTTTTGGAAACAATTTAAGCAAAGCTGGGCGATACCAGGCAAGTAGGGCAATAAGTTCTGGCTTTTTGGACATTTTTTCTGGATGTATGACGGTCTTGAGTCTGTCTACATTTTATAGCAAACAACGCATATGCGACTACTTATTCTTCAGTCAGAATTATTTCTTACTATTAAATTGTTGTCTGCAGCTTATACGCTAGTGCGATGACCAGCGTCGAACCGCGGATTTGGGCCCCGCGGGAAACATACTCGATTTATACTCGGCGATCAACGTGTTAAACTTTTAGCACTTCTCTTCCTAGGAAGGTCAGTGACCATGTCCAGAATCCTTTCTTCGCCCGTGTATTACGTCAGAACTCTTTGGTATACTTTGCTTTACATCCTGTGACTCATAATGCAGTCATCGATAAATATAACAAATATAGTAATATTTAGAGTTTATATTTAACAGTTTTTAAAAGAACAATACCTTTGTTCAAATTCTTTAGAGCGCTTCTTACAAATACAATGATCATTGACAATGACCTCACTGTTTTTTCAATGATTAGCATGTGTGAACCATTTAGTATTTAATAAAACAGGTATAATGTTTAATATTTCATAATTAATCGATAATTACAATTATTCTTAATTATAGGATAATCTAGGTTTAAAGCTCTGTATTCAGAAATCTGTACCCTTTTTTTATGCGACAATTTGACTGGCGTATGTTGCAGACGAAATGAATCGGTTTACAAGTGTCAATGAAATAGCAGTTTGTAAAATATCAAGGTACATTGACAATAGTATAAACAAGGTATTTGTTTGAAGCTAAGTCTTCAAATGGTTAAAAATCAAAATAGTAATTTATTATTCCCAATATTGTAAACTTTACAAAATAAAAGATATCAAAACGGGTAGAATAATAACGAATAATGTTCTCTTCATTGATATTTAACATTGTACAAACATGTATGTTGATAATAAATAATAGTATTTTTAGAATTGGAAAATCGAATCAAATGTATGAGTAAACGGAAATTGTAAATGTATATGATATATAAAATATGATAGTATATAAATAGCAAATAATTTTGCGAGCTACGAATTTGTATTTTTAAAAAGTCATTCGATTGTAATGGAATGAATGTTTTTGAACTTTATTCTGAGAGAAAATTATCATACAAAAATAAAGAGTGAAGTTTGCATGTCGTGATACCAATGAAACAGACCGTAATTGAGACTATTCTACGCGGCGAAGTATAGAGTATGAAGTTAAGTAGAGAAACGCAGAGCGCAGACTTGCCTGTGTTAACCGAACTATAAGGGTGATGAAAAAAGGGTTTAAGACTTTAGGGGCTTATACAGAACTCACCGAGAGGAGTAAAACATTTGTAATCAACATAGGTCCTAAATCAATCCCTTCGATAAAAAATACAAAAGTTTGTTTTCACATTTGGTACACATGTTCGATATGTCTTCCTTGCATTTCAATACAAAACTCACATGTGCGGATCATAGGATCGACATACATTTTCAAATATTTCTTCCGTGTTTCGTATTGTACAACATGCATTTTCTATTCGTTGCCGTAAGTCCACCACATTATTTATTTTTTTAGACCCACTTACGATATCGAACACTCGTAAATATAAAGGTTGATTTTACATCGAAAGGATTCATTTTTAGGACCTATATTGATTAGACATTTTTTATTCCTCATAGCAAGTATTATCAGTTCCTAAAGTCTTAGATCTTTTTTATTACCCTGTATGTATTTATGACTTCATATCCGTACGTGAATCCGTTGTAATAATTCTGAACTACTTCATTTAAAGATTTTTACACCATTTACCTCTGCAACGCAAAAAAGGCACTGTGGTTGAAAATAAGAAAGACGTATCTCGTATATTTTGAACAAACGGACGATTCACGCTTCAAATATTTGTGAGTTCTCGACAATCATGGTACGTATAATTCATGTGGACACATGCAAATGAAATAATCGCAGAGCGTGTGTGTGTGTTTGTGTGATTAAATGGACACCCGCGGTGCGCTTACACATGGACACTTGCGGATAAAATAATCACGATGCGTGTGTAAACGCGTGTGGGTGATTTTTTGGAAGAAAATCGTGTATTAGAAGTTGCATTCACACTCTCTACTTTGGAATCCCGTGGGGCGGGTTTTGAAATGCCCTTGTGGATTTTTTCGAGTAGACAGGTTTAAGGCCGTCAACGAGACGTGTGTGCTTTTTCATAAATTGTCGCAAGAACGTAGTGCCTTATCGCATCGTATCGTAGGTCATCGTTTCTGTTGCATTGGTAAGTGAGCGCACTACATAATGAACTTGTGCGCTGACAGCCACTGGACGTATGTATACGGAAGGCTGCCGCGTCACAGGCGTTTTACAGGCGACAAAAAATCGCACGCAGCAGGAAATTGAACTCACGACCATCGAATTACCGGGCAACTACAGTAGTTGCTCGGCTACGATGATTTATTGTTTAATTATTGAGTATTCGGAAGATTAGGCGCTGCCCCAATATTTATAGTTAAATAATTTCGTCAATAAGGCCCATTGTACGGAAACCCATTAGGGTTTTACTTACTGGGGGGGTAGTACAACTTCACAGTGTCAAATTAAAAAACCCGGAAGCAGCAACTGTAGCTCCTCCTTGTTAGACCAATTTTTAAACATCGATAACTAAAAAATGAAGCCTCCAACACAATTTCGTGATTCTTGATTTTCGACTTATTTTAGCTTGTAGAATTACCCCTTAAAGTATTTGGCACCTGTTGTGAAACATCCTATATAATAAAACTAACGCTTCCATTAACTTTTCTTCCAATTTCATCAAACTAATTCCACCGCAGAAATATCCAACTACCTATGTTATTACTTATCAAAACATTTTACAGTTTGATCGATTGAGTTGTTCTCAACGAAGGTGTTTACAATAAATGTTTTGCGAGTAAAGTACAAACCTTTCTGTCGTTTCAAAATGAAAGCAGTTTTACGCAAAATTTGCCATAAACTGCTTTTCAAGGTCCTGTAATCCTCGTATCAACATGACAGTTTAGCTGTATGGATACTTTTGACTCGAGATCATTTTTCACTCGGTTGAGGACATGCCACATCGATGCAACCGCTGAATGCATTGACAGTTGCACTTTCGCGTGAAATGCAAGGGTTATTGAACGGAAAGTACGTTACTCTTGAGCGCAGCACAGACACTATAGAAAGGAAATGGCAAACGTCTCGGAGATTGTCTCCGTCTATGCGATTTCTCCGAATTTCTAATCGATGCAAATCTGCTCGATTTATCGATGATGCGGTTATCGGTTAAAAAGTAAAAGTAAGCACATTATTCTTACTTTCGACGATACAGAAAGGAAGGATCAACTCGATAACCGGAAAAGACTACTGTGGGGACATCGAAACCGGGCCGTTCAAGTTACTATGTAATTGTTTACTGACATATGCGAAGAACAACACTTTTATTTTCCAACATTTTAGGCTTCTAAGGACATTATGAGAATGTTCTGGGGCTGTATGGCAGCCAACGGTGTTGATAATTTATAATTTATTGAAACGACAATGGACAAGAAGAAATATCTGAATATTTTACAGACAAATTTAAAACCTTCGGCTGAAAAGTTAGGAGTGCCTGCCGTATATTACTTTCGGCATGACATCTACCCGAAGTATACGGCGTACAATGTACATTGTCAAGGAATGGTCGTTATACAATACCCAAAAATTATTATATACTCCACCACAGTCGCCAGCCTTAAACCCGATCGAGCATCTGTGAAAAGAAGTAAAAACGAAATTAATCAATTTTCAAGTTACAAACAAAACGGATGCAAAATCTAAAATTACAGTAATATGGGAAAATATCTCAAATTCCATTATCAAAAAACTAGTCGAGTCTACGCCTAGACGTTTACAAGCTGTTATAGATGCAAATGGACATGTGACAAAATATTAGAGTCAAAATTATTAACTGTTTTATATAATTTTTATACATGTACGCTCAATTTTGTGTCAGCCGAACTGTGCACCTTACGTCCGGACCGGACTGTGCGAATCAGCCTGCGCGGTTAGAACGATTCGCCAGGTTCTTGCTCTTTTAACCTCTTCAGGGACACTGACACATATGTGTACCCTTAGTTTTTTTAAATCAAAATTATTCTCAGTGAAAAAAAATTAAAATCTGGTGGAGAACTATTCGCTAGAGGATCTCTCATCAGTAAAAACAAAAAACTTGTCGTATGGCAGCATTGATAATATTTTATTCTACTTGACAATCACTGGTTTGAAAATATTGTAAAAAATTCGTCTCTGAAGAGGTTAAAGTGCAAAAGCACACTTCGGATACACTTGTGTTACGGAAGGAAAGGGTAAGTGGAAATGATTTGGGTCGATAAATACTGTAACAAGAATACGATCAACAATATACAAATATATTCTATAATAATTAAAAAGGGGTTCACAATTGTCATACTCTAACTGCTGGTTCCTTATTCTGTGATGGAACTGGCTGATCTCTGGTCGTGCGGTCCCGTCACGGTGCGGATGCGTTGCCCTACAACGCAACTGACGCAGTGGTGCGAAAACAGTGCGAAGGCACTCCCCGACGCGTTACCCTTTACGAACGACTATACAGTTGAACTCCGTTTATATGAACTAAATTTTAGCAGTGCCTGGTTAACCGAACTCTACCTGAGCTCTTATTATATGAACTGCCGCTTCTACGTGAATCCACTTATATGAAGGCATAACTATAGTAAATACACAGTTACAGTTACAATGGTAAACAGTTAAACAACCGCTTCGCAGTCATGTATTAATTCCACTTCTACGCATTAGTTTCAGTCCAAACTTGCACGTACTTACGTACTTGCGTATACAATTTATTTTCGCGACGAACATGTCCTCCAATTCCAATAGTTCATGTCGTAAGAGAAGAACTGTTCCTAGTCTCTAACTATACCTTTCTTAGAATTAGAAAAAGTAAAGAATTAATTTATTAAGTATTGCGTAAATATTATGCTCGCAAATTAATTTCTCTAGCTTTAAGGCTTTTAACGTTACTATAAGTTCAGAGGAGAATGTTTCGCGAAATCCTCTTATATGAACGTGAACTCCTATTAAATGAACGAAAAGTCATAGTCAGTGGTGGGAGACAGGTAGACTCCTATTATCTGACCACCTGATTATGTGAACCAACTTGTCTCCCGACAGGTTCATATAAATGGAGATACGCCTCGCGATACCTGTTAAGGGAACATTGCACCAAGTACGGCGCCGCATGACGGACCGACGTATCGCCGCAAAAATTCAACTTGCATTGTTTCTAATGCAGCTCCTTCCACCAAATACGTTATGGTAAAACAGATGCGGTATATACGTTGCCACGTTACGCCGGACGAAGTAAAATAGTCATCAGTTGCAACGCGTCGCCATACGGCATCGCGCAATAAAAAGGAAAAAATTAATATTATTATAGGTCTAATAAAATAATAAAAAATATTAATATTAGTAATAAAAAATATTATCTGCCAACAGAATAAACTAATTATTTATTATATCAAGATTATTTCAAATATTAAGTCCTTTCGTACAGAAATATTTAAAATATTTTTTTTTTATTGTATGCAAGAAAAACAAATGTACCGCATCAACGTACGAAATTTCACTGCGTTCAATGGAATTGCTGCACTCTTTACGACGGTATACAGGGTGTCCGCCGTAAACGTGGACAGTCCATTATTTTCTAACGTATTGGAGATACACGAAAATTGTTTATATGAAAATTGTATGGTACAAGGGGGCACAGTTGTTAACGAAGACGAAGTTTTTTTTACATTATTATTTTAAGAGATATGATGGTCAAGTTCGTTTTTTTAAATGGAACTGTGTATTTTTGTTTAAATCATTCGATAGTGCTTTTCAAGACGAATTCAGTAACCCTTAATGTATACACCCGATTTTGACTGGTGTTCGAGATATAAAGCTTACAAATTTACCGATTTTTGCAGAAAATCTAAGGCCGAATAGGAAGTACCGATGGTGGTCCAAACGTAACCGAACCACATTATAGATAACGAACGAATCTTTGGGATTGAAAAACGCTTCTCATTGATGATTTGCTACAGAGTTAACAATTTATTACATAATAATGTGATAAATATCTAAAAAGATACAATTTTTTGTCGTATTATAATTTTGTATAATATACATCGAAATATTTGAGCAATCGTGTATAATACAATGATAAACTATTAATAAAACTCAACGCTGGGTTCGAATATTGAACGCATAATTCAACAGTCTGAAAGCTTAATGAATATCACTTGAATTCAGTGAACATTCAGTAAATATCGCCTTTAAATATTCGAAATATATTAAAACTATTCATTGTTTTGTTAAAAAAGTATATCATCCAAGAAATCTTAAGAAAAAACCATTAAGAACTGTGTAAACAAATAAATTAAAGTTGATACAACTACACGAACAACACTATCATGATCACAATAATAGCAATTAATGATAATCAAATCAATACTGATCGATTGATAATTCAGACTGGAATCGAGAGCGGCCAATTCCACGAACCATCGGAATGTGTTATTAGGAATAAACAACGAACAGTTTGTAAAGTAATGGTCAATATATTACATCTAGATTTGATCTAAGCATGCATCATGCATTACAATTTAATCTGATAACATTCATAGAAAGACGTACGTGTGCAAGACCTCTTATTAGAAACGAAGCTGAAATCCTTGCTCAATTATCTTTCTCATTTAATTTTTGAAAACAATTCGAAACACAGATACATCGTTCGTAAACTTTAATGAGTTATTTGCATTAATCATTGAGTGAAATGTATGAAATATTAATTAATTACTATATCAAATACATTGACTGGTAATTTAACATGAAAATAATGATGAAGAGACTGACAAAACTATAAAAAATAACAAATATGCTACGTTTTTAATAAATTACGCCTTGCACAGTTACAACATTTGCTTCATTTTAAACAAAAGTTCGCTAAATAGTTTCAGGAATGTTGAATAAAAAGTGTAATACACCGTCGAAAAACGTGAAAACGTGATATGTAGACTATACAGAAAAGCAGACATTTAGAAATCTGTATAAGATGAACAAAATGGTACATATGTGTGTATACATACTAATTGACAAAAGTTTTTGGCACGTTTTGAATGTGTTCCAGACCATTTTTCTCTTAATTTACACACTATATCTATTCTATAAACAATTTCAACGAACATTAAAACTACAAATTGTGTAACTAAAGTCACGTGTATTTATATAGAATTTTTAGAAATACTTTTTTATATATTTTAACATGTTTTGATATATACATAAATGCCAATACCGCATTGTAATGTCTGTTTAAAGAAGTTAATTTAATAATTTCAAAAGCTGACAATTATCATTACTAAAATATAACACATGTTATACATAATCGCTATAATAATACAATTCGGATTGCTATAACTTAAAATAAAAAGGCGTGACTGTAATTAACATCACTACTATATGTACATGTATCTTTTTTAATACAATCTTGTAGATCAAATTTAATTGCTTAGATAAAGGCTAGAGCTCTAATAGCTGATTTACATTTTCAGTTAATATTCTTCACCTGAAGATTCAGTTCCTTTTATCTTTCAGAAATGATGCACCTCATTAACTGAAATATTATGTTGTTGCACAATAAATGTCGTGTTTAAACACTAAAGCTCTATTGCCCATACTTTACTTTGGAGTCAAAATTTATAATTGAAGCATGATCTATTTTTTTCAATATACCTTTTTAATAAAAAATAAGTTTACTTGTATCATTTTTGTATAAAACCAATTTGTAGAAGCAGGAAATTTCTTGAGGTTCTTTTTAGGAACACTTTCAATCCAGAAATTATTCTTCCTTTGGAAATTATTTAAATATTCAAAGAAACTAATGTTACATGATATGTGCTGTTACTGACATTTCTCTGGATGCAACGACCATTTTTTTTTATATTTCCACAGCACTTTATCCAAATTTAAAGTCATGAAGAGAGGTTCAAAATAAAATATATCAGAACAAAAACCATTATCGTAAATGTAACAGATTAAGAAATAGATCAGCTGAAATGTATAGAAAATAGACATTTATTATACAACGACCTAATATTAATTAGCCCAGAACAACGCATGGGTCACTGAGTATCACAAATACTTTATTTCCATTTCCTGAATTATTAGTATTGACTTAGAGGAGTTTCTCATAGAAAGTGATTATATTTCATAGGTAATCGATCATTATAACATTGATGAGAATCATTGTTATAAGAAGAACTAACAGTTTTACAATTATGAAACTCAGTTACACCATTTAAGAAAATGCCAAGGGCACTCTCATGGTTTTCTGTTTTTATATAGGTAAAAAATGAATATACATCTTTTTTACATTCAGCACTAACATTAAATGAAAAATTATTTCATTCAATGTTTAATACATAAACTGTAATTTAAACCAATTTATAAATCTATTTAAAAAATTGTTATTATAAATTACAAATATGTTTGATCATTCTAAATTACTGATGGGATATTAATTTTTTCTTCATACTGATGGAATGAAATAATAATGTTTTCTTGAAGTGTGCATCATGTTAATAAATTAATTGTTGTTTGCAACACTAGGTAACAAACTTTTGTATCTTACATATATCATAATAGCATATACCTAACTCCACCATAGTTCATATAAGTCATGTCTTAAGGCAATATTATTTTTCATATCCTAACTTGTCTAGTACATTCTTATTTTACCCTTGTGTTACAAAATGCATTTGCCAATTTTGCTAGGCTATGCATGTACATACACATGATAAAATTCATCTGTTATAAACATAATCACATATTTAAAAATAAAAACATTTAACAAGTATGACTTTTGTGTATATGTATATATGTTTCACTAATTATATAAAATAATTTAGGTATCAACTATTAGAAGTGGTAAGAGTGAGAGAACATTTTCATACTGATATATCACAACTACATACAGGTTATCCTGAGAGACATTATATATTCCTTCCTAGATAAAATAAATGATTTTACTGTGACTGAATACTTGTTGAAACTTATTTGTACACACCTTTCATCGAATACAATACTATTACAATTTCTTATTTAATTCATATAATTCAGTTGCATAATACATGCATAAGAATAATGCCAATCAATTATACTGGCTTCAACAGGATTTAAAATTTGTTGAGGATCTTAATAAAACTTGATTTCAATTTGGTTCAGAGATATTATCATGCTGTCACCCAATGTACAAGATGCTCCACAAGATATAGTACTAGTGGCTCCTGATACTAAATGAAAAGATAAATTGACACAGCTCTCAAATACTCTATAATTCATTAGATAATAAAGTCTCTGAATCTTAAAGAACAAATTCATACTAGTAGTAAAAATTAATAGAAATTATTCCAAATCTGTTTGAAGGTTAAATAACTAAAAAGTAATGCATCTAGATGAGTATGAAGAAAATATTCTTACACCTAACTAGTTCTCTTATTTGTTGTGGATATACAAGCATATATATTGGCCCCAATATCGCACTTACAAAGAAAATAAATTATTTGTCAGTAGTACCTGTTGATCCCATACTATTCATAAACCAAGTAATAAGATCAAAAAGTAAAACATTATAGGAGAAAATATTGTACATACCAGCAATTATGCGCAAAAATATGAAAATAACTTAAAAAGATAAGTTTAATATATTTTGCAAAATAATAATTTTCAGATACCTATCATAAAATGTGGATAATTATTGGAAAATATAGCAATATTAGCTGCTTAGAAAACAAAAAAAAGTCTACATGTGAAAGATGCGATTGAATTTTTAATGAACCTTTTACTATCCAACTATAAATCTTTTATACATAAATGATTTTCTATGATTATTATATCACATTATAAGATTAATGAAAATATTGCATCTATTGCAGTTCTGTTGAGAAATTCTATTAAATGAATGTTAAGTCCATTACTATCACTAATGTATCATAAATACTTACATATTAAGTGTAAATAATTTAAAATGAAAAGTAAAAGAAACTAGTAAGTTTATTAACCCCTTAACGCTCATGCCCTTGTCTGACATGGGCACAGCCAACCATCCAAAATGTGCATGCCAGTGTCTGACACAGCCATGGCCAACTGTCCAAAACATGCATGCCCATGTGATACATAGGCAGCAATCAGTACGCTTTCCTTAACGATTTATTTATTCTAGCTGGTAAAGTGAGCAATGTATAAGGTATCTTGAGATACTAGAGCTGTACCTTGTGCTTCCCAGACTTCCCATTGAATTATATGAAACATAAACAATGAGTCCCGTTTATTGGAACTTCTGAGTGGAATTTTACAATATCAGATGACCACAATGTGTTGGAGTATTTTCAATTATTTTTGGATTACTTTTTCATAATCTTACTAATAACTGAAACCTTTAGATATGCCAATCAGCATGGTGGTACTTCAAGTGATTTTTTGCAAATGACACTTTTTTTTACATACATGAAAACACTTGTTTTCTTTCACTTAGTACATTGTGTTTTCCACTCTACTATGTTAAAAATGTAAGATACAACATTATAAATCAGAAGAAACATGTTAATATGCACCCAAAAAACAATTTCACTCAAAAAAAACTTATCATTTTTGGCCGTTTAAGTCGAAATAAATGTGAGCGTTAAAGGGTTAAATAATAAAGCAACTTAACTATTGTTACAGTTGATGATACTTCTTCTTTCTTTTATGACCAACACTATGTCAAATTATTGGTCTTTCTAAAGAAGAAAATTATAAAGAACATGTTATATTAATTTTTAACACTCAAGAACCTTTCTGATATCATTCAATTTTAATTCATTACTTCAAAGAAACTTTTGGAAAGAAATTAAATATTAATAAAAAAAAATAAACTAAAAAACATGATTAAATGTACTGGTCTTATTTTAATTTCGGATTTTTAGTTTGTTCGACAATCTTATTGCGTAGCAAATTAAAGTGTCCATGCACTTGAGATAGCTGTGTTTTAAGTGAATCTGAAAGCTGTTTTTGCAACTGCTGAACCTCCAATATTTCCTGACGAAGGTTCTGATAATCTTTTGTAACTTGATGTACAGACCGTAATAGATGAAGCACAGAGATCTGTTAGAAGAACAAAAAAAATCATTAACATGAAAAAATGAAATTTCTATTTTATTCTATTCGAAATTGTGCTTTAAACTGACTTTAAACAAAACCAATTAAACCATATTTCTTACAAAAACATGAATCGATTTCTCATCGTAAATATGCAATTTCTGTTCAAATTGTAACAAATGAAATATAGAAAAGAATATAAATTTTTATGTTAACATTGTGTTAAATAAAACGTACCTCGTCGTCTGGATCTTTAAATTCTTTCTCAAAAGAATCAAGTAACCACGCGATCATATCCAATTGTACGTCAGCCTTTTGAACCTGTGGAAAAATAAATTTTACAAAAAATTTAGTAAATATTTGTCAAAGAATAACAATTTAATAATTAACTTTTACACGACATAAGAGAGCATTTTCATAGTTGAAATTGCCGATGACACCCCAAATATGCAAAAGTAGAAATTACCAAAAATCAGACTTACACTTTGCTCAAGGTGTACAACAGCAGACTCCATGTCAATCGTTATAAATAACGACTTATTTTAAACTAAAAAGTGACAAGCAACCAAAGCTCATGTGAATTTCACTGTTATCGTGCTGGAATCGATATGCGGTCACTGAAACATTTGAAAAGCAATGAATAGCAGTTACAACCTTTGTTGAGACATCCTACCGCATAGAGGCAGCACCTTCTGCGTATTGCCTTTGTTTGTGTAGTGTTGCCTGACCACGCGAACGTAGCTATAAAATAATATAGTATCGATATGTAAACTAGGAGCGAAATTTAAAAACAGACATTTGTATCAGGAATGATTGATAAAAGTATGTATTGTTACGGACTTTCTATTCCCACATGTGCACCCTACTGTGGTAGCGGAAAAGCGCATTTCCACCACTGCCCGAAAATGACAGGAGGGATACATGGTCAGCAACTCACGTGGGTGGAGGGGTGCTCGAAGGACGCCCATCACTTGTATCGAATGCAGCTTGCATCCTGATTGGATTACAAGGGTTAATGGAGGAATCAGGGAAGAATTTCGCAACTGACTGCATCAGGGACTCAGAAGATAATTTTTGTACTTGGAAGCATTCTGAATTTTGTCTCATGCTAAAACGTTTCGAAACCAGTCGAAAAATATACTGTAGAGTTAAACTTAAGTATCAATCTTTATTTCTTTGAAATCCGCGCATTAACGAGCAGAACGGTTCAGCGCTCCACGGGCATCAACGCAGTCCTTTTTCTAACACCACTAGTAAAAATTCGCAACAGTAGCGAGTTCGTGGAATAGGAATCTTTGGACTGGTTTGTATGCCCGTGGAGCACTGAACTGCTCTGTTAATTGTCTTGTTTGCTTGCTCGCTCTTAACAAAATCAATCACTTCTTTTTAAAACAACCGGTAAAACAGAATGATCGCCTAGCAACCGGGGGAATCCAGAGAAGCAACTTCAAGCCCATCAACGCCAAGCGCAGCCAACTGTGATGCCCGCCAGATGAGCATGCGCGCCACGCCAATAAGTTGCTACAACACTATTGTTGTAACTCAGCATTTGTTCCGGGTAAGCATGTTTTTCATGAGGCCCTCTAAACAACGAACTCTCTACAAAGAAGCTCTACCTTTAGTTATCAAGGGTAGAAGCTCTACCCATATATGGTCATCAAGGGAATAGCTTAAGACTCGTCATCCATGCTCCTTCCCTTCCCCTACAGTAGTACTTAAGACGACCAAAAATCTAATAGAATTTTTTGACTTAAAACCGCCTCGTGTATAACTTTGTCTCCCGGCACGTTTACCAGTACATAATTAGTCAATCGAGTGCAATCATCCTCGACAGTTGTAATCCGCATGTACGTAAAAGTCGAAACCCGGAATAAACGTTTATACGCTGAACCAGGTGTCTAATTTCTTATCCGGCATACAAAAATATTACTGTTACACCTAATTATATTACGGTAGAGATATGTATAGCCTTGTAAATTACATCTGCACATTCGGTTATATCAATTTAAAATAAATGTATTTTAGTGTTAAACTAATATTTATTTAAATGATTTCGATATGTCATTATACAGATTTTTTTATTGTAATATTCGTATTATTTATACATTTCAGAATATTCTTATATTAATAACATAAAATATGTAACATAACTACTAAAACATATTCATACATCTAAATCAAAATAAGGAACAATGGTATTATAATTACATTTCTAAACATATTTATTTTTTAAATATTTTGAATCGTTTATTTACCATTTTTTATAAATAATAAATTTTACTTTGAGCAGAATCAACAAAATATATTTATATGCTTTCTATAGAAGTTTAAACAAAGACCAGTTTGCACTATGAATTTATCACAAATTGATAATACTCCTTATAATAACATTCTCTTCTTCAATAACTTTAATAAAACTTAATAATATCATTTATTCATTACAGACATATTTTTATCACAGCATATTTTTTAAAGTTTTGTGTCCAATTATAAAAAAAAGATTAAAGGAATTTTGAGAAATTTCATTTTAAATTTAGAAAAAAAGGAAGCTTATAAAAATTTCATTCTAATACATGGTGTATAAGACATATTCACTTCTTGTAAATAAGTACAAAATTTGTAGAGCAATTTAATTACATACATTTAAATACTTTATATTGTATATTGTAGGTACAAAAGGGAATAAAAAACTGAAACAATGATTATAAATATGCAAGTGCCTTTTACAACTTCCTTTGTAATTTTTCACATTTTTAGAAACCACATATTATAGTGGTTTTTAACTTTGTGATATAAATACCATGTAACATCATTCAGGCTTAATTAAGTGAGATACTATCAATTTTTTTTCATTACACATACACTTACAGATTTAAGAATGATGCATACAAAATTTTATCTAATAAACACTTTTCCTTTCATTGTGTGTATTATACATATGATTTACTTTCTTAATAAATGTGTCAAGTCTTTATTTTGCTTTTGAAGCATTATGTCTGTTTTTTCTGCTTTGTCTGTTATATTGTCAATTAAATCATTCTGCAAATCTATCTCTTCTGATAATCCTACTGCTAAGCCTTTTAATCGAGCTAACGAACCACTCATTTCATCTAAATTTTTCTCTAACATTTTGCTGACATTACTACTTGCAGAAGTATTATCCACAACTTCATCATCTAGGTTATGTAACTTTAATAATGGATGCGTATTAGCTATATTAGTCTGTACTTTTTCTAATGAATTAGATAGAGCTGGAGATGTCATGGATTCAGAACTGGAAGACTCTGATAGTTTTGTTGATGGTATAGGTGCATCCAACGATTTGCCACTAAGATAATTTTTCAAACTTCCAAACACACTTTTTATTCCTTGGATATGTTTCTGACTAAACCTTAAAGTACTATTGATATCGTCTAATCTTTTCTCCGTTCTTTCTAATTGTTCTCTTTGCCTAATAAGCTCCTGAAATGGTCAATTATTATTTATATATTATTTGTAGTTAATTGATTGTTACTTTACAAATATGTAAACAGATATTTTATTTTATAGGAGTCAATTATTTGTAGCTAAAAAAATGATCAAATAAATTGTTAAGATGTTCAGAAAGTTTGTACCTAAGCTTAAAAACAAAGTTTAATACCTTCCATAATTTACTTTTTTTAAAATAAATGTACTCATTTTTTGTTTCAAGTACTTGTTTCTACTTTCACATAATTTAAAAATACAATTTTCATGAAATATTTATGATTTATTATTATAAACAGTGTTTTATATGCTTCTGTTTCTTGACATTTTTTTGCATCATGAAACTTTGTAGTGACTGGAAGAAGTAATAATTTATTGTAATGATGATAATTCTTTGTATTGTTCTAACAATATCCAGTTAGGTTATTAGTTATTTTGATTAATGTAAACTTATGTGATGAAAAAAATATTGAGAAACGAATGCTTTCTAGGAGCATATGGAACAGTTTTTTAATAATAAGCATCAAACATTTTATGAAAATTGTATATTTAAATTACCTATGAAATAAAAAAAGTGCTGAAAAAAGGAGACTCTATTTGTTTTTACATTAAACAAATTAGTAGAAATAATTTTATTTTATTTTTATCTTTAAAAGCAGGACAAACTTTTTGGACAATCCAATAATTTTATATCATTTTCCATGAATATTATTAAGGCAATATTCCTTAACTATACGTGTCACAATATAGTATACAATGGGTAGTTGTTCCCAATAATTGTTATCAGGTACCATTAGAATTTCATGATAAAAATCTTGGAGAATTACCTCTGCAGTCGCTGCTCCAATCTGTTCAGAATCTCTTAACAATGAAATAGACCTCTCTGACGATTGTACTGTCCGTTCTTCAATCTCTTTCCTCCGTTCCAATAATTGTTGATGCTTTTGTTCCAGCTCATTGTCAAAATTGGAATAATAATTGTAATTCGCGTGACTAGAAGACCTTGGTGCACTTTTCAGAAAGGTTTCATCATCGATGTCGTCTTCCAGCGAAAAAAATGAATTTTTTGGGTCGCTTAAGTAATTTTGACTCGCCATTTCGCAGTTTACCGTGCGCTCGAGAAACTCTCCAATACTGTTTCAAAGCAGGTTAAAACGTTCAGCACTGTGTCATTTATAAGAGGCACGTAAACTTCATGTATGCACACGCTAAACACAATGCTTGTCAACCCCACTCTTGCCACCCGACAGACCTTACGAATGACGGCATTCCCATCTATGATGCCGATGGTTCTGTGACGCGGACCACAGCGCCATTGAGCGCCACGCGCACATGGCCGTGCTGTCAGTCATCGACTCGTTTGAATTTCTGACTTCTGATCTCACAAAACTTCTTTGACTTTTACACCGATAATAATGCTAATGCAACAATGATATCATCGCGAATATAATATTATGAACCATATTCACAAACCCCAAATAAATAGTGCTACAGAATGCCTAGTAATGCAAGAATGCCTAATAGTACCAAACTAATTCTATTATTGCGATAAAGAAACGGATGCGTGGTGAAAAGGCATTCTGTAGCACTATTTATTTGAGATTTATGAATATTGTTCATATTTGATAAATTTCATGAGTCACTGTATGTGTAAAAACAGGTTTTCGGTTGTGTAAACAGTCAAAGTTGGATAACTGCCCGAAAATCGGGACCAGACCCCGGAACTTATGCAGTAGAGGAATCGATTCTAATTATACGTATATGCGGTTTGAGTCGAGATTCGGAATGTTGTCAAACATAGAAGAGGACAGCGAATGTAAGAGAAAGAGGCCTGAAAGTCAAAACAATGCGAAAAATACATATTGGTGAGACAATACTAATGCAAAGATCAAACTTTTTTATTTTTTATTTTTGTTGAATGAAACTTTTATCAATGTAATTGTAAGGTTTTCCTAATTAAAATAAGACCATACACGATATAATCTGGAGCACATTTGGTTTATAATTTAAACCTGAAACGTGGCACACTTAATCAATATCAATAAGTAAATATAATATAATTCAAATTATACCATGTTTGGTCTTATTTTAACTAGAAAACGCTCACAAATACATTAGTAAAAGTTTAATATAATAAAAATTAAAATTAAAAAAGTTTCATCGTTGAATTAGTGTTGTTTCACCGACATTCGAGTTTGGGTCAGGTTACACTACTCGACCGTCGAACTTCTTGGTGCCTCAAGCGAAACCCCTACCCCCGTGGTGGGGATGACTAACGGGTACTTACGCCGTAGATCGTTTCGGGTAGTTTACCCAACTTTTACTGTATTATGAGAACTATTAAACGCTCTAGATTAAAAGATATGTACCTATCAAGTGCATTACGCATTGCTATAGCTAAATTCGATTTAGATATTCCGGATCTTCGTAAAAATAAATAATATTATAATTAATCTTTTAATTATCAAACAGAGCCGACTGAGTGTACAATAACGCGTTGTACGAGAATGGCGTTATATAAAAAAACTCGTCGCAATGTCTTTAGCGCGTTGTAGGAATTCGGGTTTTGGGAACTCGCGTTATACGGAAGTTTACTGTATTTAATAAGAAAATTCTACTGTAAGAGCATTATATCTACATCTAATTGAAAGTGATATCGAAGTAGTCTTTTATATTTTATCTATGAAGGTATCATTTAATTTTATGTTTATATCAAATTATAATTGCACAATTCTACTGTACTCTAATGATTCTATAATACGTATGTTTTTTCTGTATTAATTATTATTTTCTCAATATCAATGTTACATATATGTATTGTCCAATTCAGGCACCTTCATTTCCTTCATTAGCTGCACCTAAACATAATACATCATGATATATTTTTAACAGCTTCAACAATTAAACAAGTTATTAAATCTCTACTGATATGAATAAGGATATTTTATTGTAGCAGTAGTACATTCAAATTAATCAATGAGTTATTACAAATAGTGTTAGAACAATAACAAAAGTAGTTCTTGGTTGAGGCTTCAGTGTGTAAGTAGTGACGTTTTAGAAGAAAGGTCTAACATTTCACCAGCATTGCAGCTAGCTCATTCTGATTCAATGTGTTCTCACAACTCTAGGAAACCTAACTGTAATGCTGGCAAAACATTAAATTATTCTTTGAAAAGGACACAGCTTACACCCAGAAGCCTTGATCAAGGTAAATTCTGCAACACTGGCCCATGAAAATTTTAAAACTATTAATGATGAAACTGCTCAAATTCTCAAATTTATTGATCGATGTATTACTGCGTTTAATGTTATGAAAACTTATGACTTACCTGTTTCGGTATCATTTCTACCAGCATTTGGCCTAGGGCCCCGTCGGCCGTTGCATGGCACTCCTTTACCATGATGTTGTGCAGCCACAGATGATTCAAAATTAATGGACACAACAGATGCCTATTAGTTTAATAAAATTTCTTTAAAATAACTAATTCGAAGAAAGAAAATAGAAGAAAATAAATAAGTACAGAAAATTCTCCACTTAAAAATGCACTGTACTATTATACTGAAATAAAAAAACTTTTCCTAAACTAAACCTACGAAGTTAGATGTGCAACATTAAATGTATTGAAGAATGAAAAGTTGATAGTTATTGTCCATTTACTGTTGCCATATAACTTTTGAATAAATAAAATTAACAATAAAGTGTGTATAACAAAATAGCGTAAGTAATAAAAATTATAAAGTATAAAACATATCTAGAATACTGGTCTAGCAATGTATTATTGATAATACTAATGATAAAATATCGCCCTCAACGCGTTAATAAATTTATATGGAAACAATATATATACATACATACATACGTATCATAACGCCAGAAAAATTAATAAAAATGTGTTCTCACTATTTTTTCCTTTCGATACTTATAGTAATTATTTCAGAAAAAGATAATACATAAAATTATCACCATAAACAATTTTAACATATAATTGCACGCAATAATAGAAGTATATAACTTAATTGTTAAAACCATACCGCGATGCAAAGCAGCACAAAAATAAAGAGACGAATTTTGAGCAAGTTCATCTTACGAGAGTGTAGAAAACAATGTCATACTTTGAATGCTTGTGTATTTATATACGTTACATGGTACCATTATGATACTTATCTTAAATCAGAAAAATACATTTCCACAATCGCGTTTCCTGTAATTTTCTCGTTTTTTTTTTCGCTTAATGTTAACGTAACACCTCAACAATTATCAAAATGAACGCCAATATGTTATACTTCTGTAGAAAAATCAGTTCGAAATGCACTTTTTCTACCGCATCGAATTATTTTTAGTGGAGACATAAATGATAAAAACTAAATATAAAAAAATAAAGAAACGTAGAACAAGACTTTTTGACATTATTACACAGGAAACATTTATATTATACAGTATCTATCTGAAAAAAGTATCTATACACCGCGGTACGTTCTAGTTTAAATAGCGACATTTTTGTTTATATAATATTAATTAAATAATCAAACTCGTCAAGACTTAATAAATTAACTCCGTTTAGAAGCAATATACGGTGAGTCACAAAATTATTGACACACGCGGAGAGTTAACAGAGATAAGAAAAATGAAAAGATAATAGAAGAACTTTCTGTATTTTTTATTTAAAAAATATAATATTTAGATTTTGAGCTAATCAAATTATGGGAAAAAAAATTATCCTTTACAGTTGTGACAAACGAAGTGAAACAATTCCGGGCATTGATTAAGGTCACAAAATGATTGGCACATGTAAAATTTAACAATTTTATTATAGTTAATATTTCGTGGGGTATCCTTTTTGTTTTATTATGTCTACAAGTCTCTTTAGCATTGATTCTATTATTTCTTTAAAATAATGTTCTTCAATATTTTGCCACTTTTCCATCAATCTACTTTGCAAATCCGTTTTGTTAATGATAAAATATTTATGTATTTTATTATCAAGTCTGTCCTACACCATCTCGGTCGGATTTAATTCCGGTGACTGAGGATATGTATTTATGACCTTCCGGCAGTTATATAACAACCATTCTTGTACAATTTTGTATTTGTGTTTAGGGTCGTTATCTTGATATGATTGGAACGTTTTGAGGATATCCATTTTTTTGACACTTTCTATTAAATTATTTTTTAGACAATTTAAGTACATCATTTTGTCCATACTTTTTATAATAAATTCTAATTTTCCTACACCGTAGTAACTTGTGCAATCCCATACCATAATATTGCCACTACCGTGTTTAATCGATGAATGAAGGTTTTCATGATGCATTTTTTCGTTCGGTTTTCTCCACATTTTTGTGTGGCCACCAGATTCTCACATGTTAAACTTTTTCCCATCGCAAAATATTACATTCTTCCAAAATGCTACAGGTTTAGAGATACATTTTTCTGCGAATTCTAAGCGTTTTTTTTCGATTTAGTATACTCACATATGGTTTCCTTCTGACTACGCGACCATTATAAGAATTTTTTCGCAACACTCTTTGGACTATTTCATTAGAAACAGTTTTATCACAAAATTTTTGAAAAAGAGCATTAATCTGTGGTGCACTTACTCTCGAATTCTCTTTCACTTTTCGAACAACGAAACGTTCTTCGGATGAATTCAACAGCTTCTTCCTTCCAGGACCACTTCTGTTTTGAATCCTGCCTTCGCTTTCAAATCTTTTAACACTACCGACAATTTATATAATACATATTTCTATCGAATCGGTCAAATGACCGGTCTTTAAATAAAAGTTATATTTTTTGCAATTGAGTGCAGGTAATAGTCAATTTAGTACAGGCAAAAATTGATTACATGTATATTACAGGAAAAGTTATGAAGTCAAGTGACGAAAGCGATAACAATGAATGCAGAATTTTTAATCAAAAGTTTAAAAACGGTCATTCGACTGGCTGTGATAGATTTGGTGTTAATAATATTTCGTACAGTTGTGTAACTTTTATTTATAATATTTCCAATATCTCTGTATGATTTTCCACTTTTCCAGTGTAAAGTGACTGAATTTCTAATATATAAACTGGTCTCTTTGCCTTTTCTTGTCATGGTAGCACAATATTAAAATATTTGTTTCTTTTGGACTCTAACTATACCTGAAATCTTAACTGAACCTTATAATGCCTTATACTGAGTGCGTGGAATAGTAGAGAAAAACATAAGATCAGAATTGCATAGATGGATAGATTTTCGTAGAATAAATACATCGCGTGTGCCATTTATCTTATGACTTAAATTAATGCAATATACTCCACTTTTTCGTACCTGTAAATTATAATTCTGATGTTCTGTTTTATATATTTATTAGCTCAGAACCTAAACAATACATTTTTTAAATAAAAAATATACAAAAATCCTTTATTACGCCTTCATTCTTCAAATTTCTGTTAAATTGTAGCCTGTGCCAATAATTTTGTGATTCACTGTATATTTTATTATGACTTAAGTAAAAATTGCAACATATTGAGTAAAATTCTTAATGAAGTAAAGAAATCGTTGAGAAAAAAGTGTCCATACAGATGGTATCTATCGCGAAAATTGCATGGCTTCCAGGGGAAGGCACAGTACTCTAATCGATTTGTTGTTACTTTGCTTTTTGTCGAGATATGGAGGTCACATTCACTTTTTTAAATGAAATGCTTAATATTTTGCAACTTTTGTTTCAAACATTTTTTCGTACAACAAATGATTTACAAGTTAACTGAAGTCGTCATGTTTCGAAACTCACCCTGTACACAGGGTGTCCCGTAACATGTGGAAATCACTTTAGGTGTGGCTTCAGCACATTAGTTATAGTGGTATTTTCGGTTATTTGGATTTTAACAAAAATAAATAACGTTCACAAACTTTTTTTAAGATATTTTTATAAAAATTTAATAAATCAAGAAACTAACAATTTATAACAACAAGTAGGAATTTAGCAACGACATACTCAAAGATTTTCGAAGCTGCCCCTTTTGGTTTTGATACAAAGGTGCAAACGCTTCACGAAATTTTTCATCATGGCACGCAACTCTCTTCTACGGTTATTTTGTTCCATTCCACCAACAAGGATTGCTTCAGCGACTCCGAACTTTTGTGGGGCTCTGCACACGCTCTTGCCTCCAATATTGACCATATGGAATAATTCATTGTTTTTCTTTAATTAAACTAGCCTGCGACAAAACTATAAGACATACACGAAAATTGAGGAAAATTCTATTTAACACGTTAAACGCTACGTCGGACCCATGGGACCGACAGTATCGAATGTAAGAAATAATGGTTTATAACCCATATAATATTAAAAAATATGTTTACACTTTTTTTAATGGATTTTATTGAAACATTTTAAACAAAACTAAGGTTTTCCTTTACAAGTATTACAAAAGTTACGATTTTCTTGGTGCAATTTGTAGCTATTTTTTCTTTTGCTTATACACAGACGCATTTTCTGTCTTTATGCACCGCCTAAATGGAAAGTAAAACAAAATTAGCTCCGCGTTTAACGTGTTAACTCAGGAATTTCTTCTTCCTTCATGCGTACTGTTATTGTTTACTTCATATAGAAGCACACTGCACAGTTCCACGAAATACTGAAGGCTTCAATTCCAAGAATTCAGACGATGAATGTAAACATGTGATTTTCTCCGCGACAAAACTATAAGGAAGTCGTTATTTATTAACGAAATCAAAAGGTAGTAAGAAGTTATTCATGTGATTTTCACTGCAGTAATTGGTATTGTGTTATTCGGTGTGTTATCCTATGAAAATTGTTAGTTCTAATATTATATATACAGTAAAATGCCTCGTGGATGCAAATTAAGTGAAGCAGAAATAAAAGTGATCAATAACTTGCAAGAAAAAAGGTTTCACTGGCAGAAGTATCACGCATATGGAAAAGAAGTCGATGTGCTATACGTAACTATCTAAAAAATAAAGAAAAGTACTTGAAAAAACATCCTGGTGGACGGCCAAAAGCTACAACTGGTCAAGAATGACGTGCCAATGTACCGGTGGTATCGAATTCAGCTCTCACAGCACGACAAATTGCGACAGACGTTAGTGTCAATACAAATATAAGAAATGTACAATGAATTATTAAAGGAGCAAACTACTTAAAACGACTAAAACTTTTGAAGAAACCGCCATTAACTGAGAGACACAAAAAGCTCGATTGGATTTCGCGGAGAAAAAAGTGCAATTGAACAAAAAATGGAGGAAAGACATATTTTCAGACGAAAAACGCTTTAATTTAGAATTTAGATGGTCACGATAGCTTTCATTATTATTTTCATGACCTGAGAAAAGAAAAACTTATTAAACAGAAAAGACAAATGGGTGGAGGAGGTGTTATGGTGTGAGCGGCTATAGGTTACGCTGGTAAAAGCAATATCAAGTTTATTTTCAATAAAATGAATAGTAACATATATATTTAACCATCCAAGACAGTTAACTAAACATGCCTGTTAAATTGCTTCACAAAATTTTATTTTTCAACACGATAATTCAAGTGTGCACACAGTAAAGCGCGTTAAAAATTTTCTGGAAACAGAAAATATCGAAGTATTATCATGGACCGCTAGATCTCCGGAACTGAACATTATTGTAAATTGTTGGAGGATGCTTGCACAAGTTTATGGAAGTGGCAGACAATTTAACACTATAGAAGTGTTAAAAAATTGTACTTTAAATGAATGGGTATCATTGGATCAAAATGTTATAAAAAAATTACAGGAATCATTACCAAAGAGCATGATCGAAGTTATACAAAACAAAGGCGGTAGTACACACTATTAATAAGTAAATAAAAATTATTTTTCATGAATTGTTTTTATGTATTTTACAAAAAAGTATTTCCTGTCTTATAGTTTTGTCGCGTGTGTGTTTCATTAAAAAATCTGCAATTGTAAATAATCTCTATTTAAACTGAAATTGTTACGAATATTTTTATCAGAATATATATGTTTACTGAAGTAGTTCAATTTTGTTTTAGCGATTCCACAAAATTATGTGTTTATATAATAATATTCACGAAAATTATAGATGTCTTATAGTTTTGTGTACCTCCGCCTGTCGAAGGATTATTGCGACACAAAACCCGCTATAACTCGAAAACAAAGTCAAATAGGACATATGTTTATATGAACCTTTTTTATACTTTCGATGTGCTGAAGCCACCCGTAAAGTACTTCCCACATGTTACAGGGCACCCTGTATGCATCAAGTACTTTGAAGTAAGCATTGCTATAACAATAGCTAATATCGATTCTAAAAACGGCAGTTACTTCAAAAGGCATCTTTAAACAATTTCGAACTCTATAGAAGCGTTTATATTTAATTACAGTAAACTCCCGTATAACGCGAGTTCCTACAGCGCGCTACAGATATTGCGACGCCTTTTTTCATATAACGCGATTCTCGTACAACGCGCTATATAATAAAATGGAGGAATTCCCCGTTTACTTTAGTCGAGCATAGCATAGCTTGTTATCTCCATGACTACATGACGACTTCCTATAACGCGATTTCATACAACGCGTAACGTATTAGGGTCGATGCACACGAGCAACTTTTTATCGTGCGACACCGCAGCGACTGACGTGCGACTGTACGGTGCGACGTCGCTACGGTGTCGCTGTGCGATTCCGGCAGGCTTTTATTTTGATTTTACCTTTACGAACTCGCAGCGAAACCGCAGCGACGTCGCACCGCACAGTCGCACGTCAGTCGCTGCGGTGTCGCACGACAAAAAGTCGCTCGTGTGCATTGAGCCTTAACCGTGTTATACGGAAGTCTACTGTATTTACGATAAATTATAATTTTTACAAATGAATATAACATAAGTAACTATTATGTTTTATTTTTATTTCATGTTACCATTAATTTTTTACTTCATCGTAACTCATATTTGTTATATAGCAATAATATAAATTATTATAAACTGTTACATACAAATCGTTCGTACAAATAAAATGAAACTCATACTGTGTATTTCTTACTAACGTTCCCGGTCCATTTTTCCTTTAAATATGAAAACACGCGTTGTCGATTAATCGCAGGAAATGTATCGATACGAAAATCCAGACATAATAACCAGAAGTCGATAGTCGATATGGAAGTGAGGCTTCAGAATTACTGGTAAGATCTGTGAAGTTGATTATTTTAAATGAGCTGTGAGGCAAGTTACTTTCTGGAATCGTCCGTCTGAGTTTGGAAGAGTATTTTCAGTGTATACGTGTAAGACACCTTTATTATTAAAGCATTACAAACAGAAATCGAAAATCTAAGTATCATCCACGATAAATATTACGAATTTCTATTTACATTGTCGTATAAATCACGATTACTTCGATGAGTATGACATAATTGTATAACTTATTATAAATAATCTTTTCCTATTGCTGTGTCCACTAGCTGCATCAATATCGTTTTTTTCAATAAAATGTACATTACATATTACACAAATTTCGTTACTATCACTATCCTTTTTCTCAACTATACATTAGTGAAACATTTATTTCGTACCATTGTTTTATACGTATTCTTCATTTTCTATGGAATAGAATAATGTCTAGAAGAAAAACATTGTATTTATTTTTTTCATTTTAAATATTAACATTTTATTATTTTCTTACTTTTAGAATGGCTGCAGTAGATATATCCCCCAATCAGGACGAGGGAGTTCTGAAAGAAATTATTAAAGAAGGTGTTGGAGATTTAACTCCTGCACCTGGCAGTAATGTGATAGTACATTATACTGGTACCTTTTTGGATGGAACAAAGTTTGATTCAAGCAGGGACAGCAATGAACCGTTCAAATTTGAACTTAAGAAAGGAATTGTCATTAAAGCATGGGACATTGGGGTGGCTACTATGAAAAAAGGTGAAATTGCATTATTCACCTGTGCTCCTAAATATGCGTATAAAGAAAGTGGTAGTCCACCAAAAATTCCTCCAAATGCGACACTTAAATTCGAAGTAAGTAATCTTTACATTATTATAGTTATGTGTGCAAAATTTTAATTGCTTTGAGACTACATTATGCGGTTGCAGGAGATTTAAGCTTGAACAATATGACACACAACCCTTTAAAGAGATCATAACATTTCATATTTGATATTACTTCAAAATAATGATTGACTATAATGTATGAGATAATATGTAATATAATTAAATAATGATCACACATGGCATAGATTTATGTCATATTTTTCTTAGAAATTCAAAATATATTTTCCTCCATAAACGGACAATAATACTTACAAATTTTATTATCAAGGTGAAAGGAAAAAAAAATAAAATTCAAAGTGAATTGAATCTCTGACAGGAATTAAAAAAATGATTTCTAACTTTTAATTCACAATATGACGCACTTCATCTCCATTTTTGAACTCAAATTGCTTTTCAATTATTCTCTATACTTAAAAATGTTTTCAATAAAAGTTGTATGGTTGTAAAGGTGACACATAATACATTAATGAAACACTTTATTCTTTTATGGATAGCAAAAGAGCATCAAGTACTGAATAGAACAGATATCTGTTGCATTCAATACAAAATTGATAATTATCAAGATATTTGCAATAGAAATTTATAAGCTAAAATAACACTGGAGACATTATGGTATGCGAGACAATTGTTTTTGAATAAATTGTGTCGTAATGAAAATGAATGTCAGATAGAATACCTTCTGTAAATGAACTTAGTGTCTTAAGCAGAGTGATGTTTGTATTCATTTTTAAAACTTTGTGCTACTAATTAGAATAAAATTTCTATTGCAAATATCTCTGTAACTATTGATTTTAGACCCATGCAATACCGTTTTTATTCAGCACATAAATGTTTTTTCGATTTCTAGAAAAAAAATTTCATAAAAAGAATAATTATTGTATCTTATGTTACCCTTGAAGTCATACAACTGTTGGAAACATTTTTAAGTACATCAACTATTATTTAAGGGTTAATTCATTATGTCTTCCTTAAAATAATAATTCACAGAAATCGTATATACTTAAATTATTTGTAGATTTCTTCAGTATATAATTCAAAAATATTTCTGTTTTCTTTAAGATTGAAATGATCGATTGGGAAAATGAAGACTTAAGTCCTGAGAAAGATAGAAGTATTGAGAGGTATCAGATCATACAAGGAAAACACTACCTCACTCCACAAGATGGGAGTTTAGTAAATGGTGAATAAAAGTGTGCAGTATCCGATTTTCCATTATCTATTTCAAATATAATAATGATAAAAATGTTAAACTTTCTTTTTTCTTTACAGTACATTTAATGGGAACGTATAATGATAAGGTATTTGAAAACAAAGATGTACAATTCTGTCTTGGTGAAGGTGAAGATTGCGGTGTCATAGAGGGTGTGGAAAAAGCTTTAGAACATTTTAAGAGTGGAGAAAAGTCTAGACTTAAAATTAAGAGCAAATATGCATTCAAAAACCAAGGAAATGCAGAATTTAACATTCCATCAGATGCAACAGTAGAATACATAGTAGAGCTGAAAAGTTTTGAAAAGGTAACTATTCTGTTAAAAGTACGTAGTGTAATCAACTTTAATATTTTATCTGACCATTAATATTTTGCATACATATTATAGGCTGTCGAAAGCTGGTCCTTAAAATCTCATGAGAAGATTGAGCAGGCTAAAATTTTCAAAGAAAAAGGAACAAATTATTTCAAAGCAAACAAGTACAATTTAGCTATTAAAATGTATGAAAAGGTCACTTCATTCTTAAATCACACAGACTTTGAAGAAGATTTTAAAACGGAAAGAAATAATCTTATGTTGTCAGCCCACTTAAATCTTGCTTTGTGCTATTTGAAAACAGATCGAAATGTTGAAGCTAAAGATGCATGTAATGAAGCGTTAAAATTAAGTCTACAAAACGAGAAAGCTCTTTTCCGAAGAGGACAGGCATACCTTGCCCTTGCATCGCCAGAACTTGCTATTAAGGATTTTCAAGAAGTACTGAAAATAGAACCAAAAAATACAGCAGCTATCAAACAAATTGGAGTTTGTAATGATATTATTAAAAAACAATTAGGAAAAGAGAAAAAATTGTACGCGAATATGTTCGAAAAATTTGCCCAAGAGGATAGACAGGTTTGTGAAAAGTAATAATTTATCATGATACAGGCTACAAGTATTTAATTTTTTCTTATTATATACTTGTGTCTTAGACGTGTAACTAATATTAATTACAGATGGCATGTCTTTCTTTGTAATTTATAATAAATAACTCACATAATATACAATACTGTTGAATGAACTTGTGTACGGCCAATGTGTACTTAAAAACAAATTTCCATTTTGTATTGCTGTTTGACCACAAATTGTTAGTAATATCACAGAAAGAAGAGGAGAAACTACGAGAGCAACCAGATGTGATGCGTGGAACCCTAGGTGAATGGGGCCAGGAGGAGCGACCTGGAGGCAGAGATGCGACTGCCTTCGAAAAGGAGAATCCTAACATACTCATGCTCAATGCTAATGGTACTGGTGAATTTCAAAACATGTAAAAAGTTGCCCTTTACTCCCCTCACACTGCCCCATTTTTATCTACCAGTGGCCTGAAGTTTTGTCAATGTATTGTTTTTTGATGCCTTACAAATAATATAGTTTGTCAGTTCATGATTATCTCACAAATTTTATTGAATACATTTGTCTTAGCCATGAACATGTTCACTTTCCAAATAATTTGAAATCTTTTATTATTATAATAAAGCATCACAAAATGATTGATTTGTACTGCAAAGGTTACTTTGTCGTTTGCATTAAGTCTAATTGGCATTAATTCACAAAGATGTATTTAAAAGTATGAATTTACATTTGTAATATTACATGCCAATCATTTCATATAAACAACAATTGTAAACACAATATGATGAAACTTAATGGTAATATACAAGTTTTGAATAAATGATACTTAATGGTTTTATTTATTTTTATGAAAGTAACATGATAATAGCATTTATACAGTTGATCACAAAAGTATCCGACTACCTTAGGTAACAAGCGAATTTTGGTAAAGACTTGAATTTGCAACAGAGTGCATTAATAAACTGAAGGAGTTCTGGTATAAAGTAATTTTTACTGACGAATGTAAACTTGAAATTTTTAACAGCAAAAGATTAATAAAAACTACTTAGTCTAAATGGTAAAGCACAGCACCATTTCTCTTATGGTATCAGGGTATATGTTGTCTACTAGCATTGGAAGCTTACACTTTATCAAAGAGAAAATGGACCAATATACATACATAAATATTCGAAAACAAAATATGAAAGAGAGTGTGGAAAAACTGGGCTTAGGAACTTATTTTATATTTCAACAGGATAATGATCCCAAGCACTCTGCTAGAAAAACTCAAGAATGAATATTATACAATATCCCCATCAGCTCAAAATACTTGCACAATCTCCTGATTGTTATACCATTGAATAGCTTTGACACCATTTACAGAGATCTTCAACAAAATATGAAATTTATAATGTAAACATATGCAAAAATCATCTTCAGCACAAATGAGACAATATAAACATTGAAATTACATACTACCAAACTTGTTAAATCAATGCCAATTAGACTGCAAAGAATAACAGAATCTAAAAGACATGCAATAAAGTATTAAAATTTATGTTTGTTTTAATGTCACATATTCTAATAAGTGGCTGAATACTTTCGTGACCACCTGTAACTGCTACAAATATGATAAATATTGTACTAATATGTTTACAAGTATTATATTACTCACAAAGCTAATAAATCTTTTTTAGTACATTATTTCTTGCTTTAAAAGTGATTAAATTTGTTATAACAAGTACATACTTGATTATTTAATCTTTTCATAAAGGAGGAGTTAAAAAAAGAAAATAATTTTTATCGGTGAAAATTTATTCTTTACTGCATAAAATTTAAGATTTGCATTGTAAATTTTGTAAAAAAACGCGAGCGTTAAATATAAATAATTTAGACAATTTGTCGCACACATTGAACGCTTTTCCATTTGCTACTCAAACGAGAAGTAAAAGATATAAATAGCCAACTGCTTCCTAAGCAATTTCTGTAAATTGCTTAGCAACAGTTACGTCGATGCAGCAATAACGATAACAACCAGAAAGTTATATCTTCAGTTAGAACGTAACTATTGCAGTCGCAATAACAGTACGGTTTTACAACTGGAAACTACAAGATATCGGTGAGTGAAGAGCTGCAAAATAAAATATAAAAATCTCCAAAACCTTTAAAAATTCTGAATATGATCGATTGATACGATCTTACAGAAAAGTATAAAACGAAAAATAAATATCGTTTCGCGTATAAAATTTTATAAAATAATTTTAGTGTCGTTTAAGAAAATTATGGGCATTTTTACTATTGGCCGTTTTGTATGATCGGTGAATACTGAACCACAAGTTGGCTAGAAAGTTACTTTCTAGTTTTAATCCTTAATAACGTGTGAAATTTTGTTAGGAAATAAAACATTATTCACACTAATTTCGTAAAACTGTATTTCGAAAATGATCGCATCTGCATCGTTCATACAATATTATAAGGATAATTACACAGAGGTGTATAATTCCGAGCATGTACATATGTATTAATCATATCATGTGTAATATCATTTGTCAAATCTGGAAGAGTTGTAGATTTATTTGTATGAATATATATAGATTTTCAAAAAACTGTATAACAAAAAATCGGATGCTGATAAATCAACTGGGCGCGGCGGTCAAATCAAAAGGCTACACCACAAAATAACACAATTTGGAAAAATGCCTTTAAGAAATTCTAGACGGTTTCATGACCAGTATGCACTGAAACCATGACTATTACTAAGTGAGATGCAATTGCGGTATTGGAAATTCTTCAATCTTTATTTTGTATCTGTCCTAAAAATCTTGTCTTAAAAAATACGGTTCGTAATGATGCTTGTAATAATTTCTCACTAAACTATATATATATACACATGCATAAAATGTAAAGGCTTTTTACGTATAGTTTGAGCATTATCAATTTCTCAGAATACCCCTCGTTTCATAATTTGCATTAGTGGAACTGCGTTAATTCCTAATTAAACCACACATTTTCGTGTAAGAATGTTTCTTAATATCGTGTCACTCGTTCTATAAAGTCGTAAGAATTTCTCGATTTTCTTGTTGCTTCTAGCGTCATAAATCTAGAAATGTAATTTCTAAACTAGGTACTGGTGGAGGAAATGGAATATTGCAAATGCAGCAAAACTCTCTGTGTCTTGATAATTTACTTATTTCTTTCAAAATAGATTACTATAACCTAGGCACGTTATCGGGGAAAGGGGAGATCGGTACATTATAAAATTTCAGAATATTCATTACGATCTGTAACAGTCGAAGAAAAAAATTATACCTATTAAAAATTGTAAAATAACTTTTGGATCGTGCGTGTACATACCTGGTGGTCTTATTTGGTAACTTCTATTATTTGACGTAATTAAACCAATGATACGTTCCAATTTGTATCACTAACACAAACCGAACAACGATTAACACTACAAGTTTAGGGAAATCATCGCGAAATAACGAGTCTCATATAATCTTTATTCTTCGCCAGGACTCGTTGCAGTCGTCTGCTAACAGTGAAGTGTAATTCGAAAAATAGGCGTCTGCTAAAATGCCGAACATTATAAATGATATTAAATTGGATTTCAAAGATGTTCTGTTACGTCCGAAAAGGAGTACTTTAAAGAGTAGATCCGACGTAAGTATCATTTTAAAAATTTGCAAAACTTTATAGATCTGCTTCAAAGAAACGTTTTTTCACTTTTGTATGAGAATTATTTAAGTGTAGGCGTCGTAAATGCGATTTGCAAGTATAATTGTTGTCCTCGTATAATCTTGTTGCAAGGTCTTATTTATGAATAATAAATTTTCGTGTACATTTACATAATAAGAAATAGACGTAGAGATTGTTTTCTGAACTATGTAGGAATACCATGTTTTCTTATCCTTTGAAATTCTCATATTAGAAATAGAAGATAATATTTGAATCTACTAATTTACTATTCTTATTGAGCTCTTCAGTTTCATATGTTTGTACTTATTTCTTGATTTAAAAGTATGCTAAACTGATTATGAAATAATAATAGTAAGAAGCTTTTTTTAATTTTAGGTTGATCTGTACAGGGAAATTACATTCCGTAATTCAAAACAAACGTACAGAGGGATACCTGTAATGGCCTCAAACATGGATACTGTCGGAACATTTGAAATGGCAAAAGCTTTATCAAAGGTATATTTTAATTATTTATATTTTCTAAGTGTATCCAACAAGTTTTACCTAAATTATTTTCATAAAAAATCATTGTCCTTTTTAAGTAATATATTACAGATAAACTTGTATTTTTACATTGGTTTTATTATATTGTAGCATGGACTTTTTACTACTGTCCACAAGTATTATACACCTGAGGAATGGAAAAATTTTACTACTCAGAATCCTGAATGCCTTAGAAACATGGCTGCCAGTTCTGGTACAGGAAAGGAAGACTTCGAACGGTTATCAAATATTTTAAGTGCTGTGCCAGAACTATCTTTTATTTGTCTAGATGTTGCCAATGGATATTCGCAACACTTTGTTGAATATGTCAGAAAAGTGAGATCAGAATATCCTAGTCACACAATAATTGTAAGTAATAATGCAATCTTTATTAAATCTTTTTAGAAGATGATAAAAGATGTACTGCTTAATTATTTAGTACTAATTAACACCTTGTATTTAAAAGTAAAGATTAATTACTGCCACTGTAGGCAGGAAATGTGGTAACTGGGGAAATGGTAGAAGAACTAATATTATCTGGAGCTGATGTAATCAAAGTTGGTATTGGTCCTGGATCTGTGTGCACTACACGAATGAAGACTGGCGTAGGATATCCACAATTAAGTGCTGTGATTGAATGTGCTGATGCTGCCCATGGTTTAAAAGGACATATAATTTCTGTAAATATTTATATATTTCATTCTCTTATGATAAATATTTTACTGTCCATGTATCAGTACTATAGTAATTATTATTGAATTAATCTTGGACAAGATATTAGCAAAAACATTTTATATTAGGATGGAGGTTGTACTTGTCCAGGAGATTTAGCAAAGGCTTTTGGAGCTGGTGCAGATTTTGTGATGGCAGGTGGTATGTTTGCTGGACATGATGAATGTGGAGGAGAAATTATAGAGAAAAATGGTAAAAAATTCAAATTATTTTATGGTATGGCTTCCAGTACAGCAATGAAGAAGCACGCTGGTGGTGTTGCTGAGTATAGGTTGGTGTACAGATAATATTGCAATTACAAACATATTTTACATTCTTGATTTTCAATGTATAATTTTTTCAGATCGTCAGAAGGAAAGACTGTGGAAGTTCCTTATAAAGGTCTTGTGGAAAATACTACACTAGACGTGCTGGGTGGTTTACGTTCCGCATGTACATACACGGGAGCAGAACGATTACGTGAACTACCACGTCGTGCTACATTCATACGTTGTACGCAACAGTTAAATCCTATGTATGGTCCACCGCCAGAAATCTGAAGCTGTCAGTTGCCTAATCTGAATGTAGTACTGAATTAGTGAAAAAGTTTACTTATTGGATCAATCAACGAATATGTATTATTTGCTGGCAAATAATATTTATATAAAGATTTAGAAGCTCCGACTAATATAGGTGTACATACATTTTGATAATAATTTTTAATTACATCGAATTCAGTGAGTCAAGAATACAACGCTTAAGGCACAAATGAACATTTCGTTTGTACATTTACATTCTTTCTACAAACATTTCATGCTTAACTGTACATACATACATACACGTATATTATTATATGTATTCTACAATGTAACGATTATGTAATGAGCGTGAGTGAAAATGGAAAGGATTGTATAATGAACATAAATATTGCATACAACTTGTACTAGGTTGATTATATATGAATATATAATGGAAGGAATGTCAATATCTTTAGTTGCCACCTGTTCCAACACTTATAAAGTGTGTCGAACTTTTTATTCGTTACATTAATGATTTCATTGTATATCTATCACTCAGTATACACATTTACTGTACAGAGATGAGAAGTTGGTTAGCGGGATGGCACAAAGGCAAGAGGAGTATTCCGCTCTCTCCGCCGTTGATGCTTCTGAAACCCCAACATTTAGGATCTTGATGGCACAAGTTGACATTATAGTAGAACATCATCATCCGCGGAGTACGTTTCAAAACTTGCTGCGGATACATGATATATTAATGGTTAACATTCTAAGATGCCTACGCTATTGCTTTAAAGTTTGTCGGATCGCTCTATCCTACTCGGTTTCAATATGTCTTGTTTGCTCTATTTGTCACACAGTGCTATATGATCCGATTAGTAGATGTGACCGTTTCGACCAATAAAGAAAATGCGTGTGCTCTATTTTCATGATTGTGTTCGATTAGGTGGCCCTATTCACTATAAACAATCAGATCCGCATTCCTTCCGGTAGCCAACTTCTCATCTCTGCTCAGAACAGTGATCAGCATCCTAGGCGATCCTCTGCTCAGAAGCAGTATAGGAGAGGAGCCTCCTACCACTTGTACGTGCAAGAAGCAAGAGCGAGTCAGGCGAGTGGTGGGAGGATTCACTCCTACACCGCTTCGGAGCAAAGGGTTGTCTAAGATGCCCGCCAGTGTACGAATTTACATGTAATGCATGTATGTATCACACAATATTTGAAATGTGATAGTATATTAAAATATGTACACTATGCTTTAGACAACACTCATGTAATTCTCTTAAGTTATTGAGTAATGATTATTTTATGTATAATAAAAATATTTTATCACACGTACTCTGTTAAATAGTCTTTATATACCTTTCTATTTGCAATAATAATAACGGATTTTCTAACTTTTTATTACAAACCCATTTTTCTTCGTCTAGAAGTCTTTGACAGTAATATCCTACAAAAAGAGTAAAGTCTTTATCTATTACCTAGGTTTCCTGATCAGAGGGAATGGAAGGTTCCTCTCATCCTTGTTCCTGAAACATTTTAAGTTTTTAATTTTCTTATCATGTGCTTTAATTTTAAATATATAATAAATACTAATTTTAAAAGCAATATGGTCAAAATACATACATATTTTAATTATACTTAAACTTTCGTTATTAATAAATAATAATAGTTGTTTAATTAATTATAGAATACCTTTGATAAGCAACAATAAAAGAATTATGTCTTTACTTACTTCAATTACAACTGCAATTAATACATACAGAATAGAGCATTCAAACATATACATTTATATATACATTTGTTCACATTTATGCTGTAATGTAAAACAAAAATCAAACAATTTTCTTCTATTTAAACATTTAATACCATCTTTGATACATTACTTTTACTACAAAGTTTTCAATTGTGCCCCCCTTTATTTAAATAGTAAAAATGTATGGTTCTAAAAAGTATAATAATACATTAAACCATTGTCATTTTAACTCATGCTTGAAACAAAACACATAAATAAAAACTTGAATACCTTAAATTTTTATCATTTATGTACAAATCTATAAAAAGTATAAGGCAATATTAATTTTTTAATGTGATTATTAATGAATGTTACATTAAATATACTTAAAGATCATAGTTCAATAACATAAGACTAATATTTTCACAGAAGTATACTATTTTGCTGCACTAAGTATAATGTGTACATATTGGCATTCAAACAATAAATTATATTTAAATAATGTAATAATACTTAAACAAATATATTTCATTAAATTTCAAGAATATAAATAATATACTTATCCTGAAAATTATGTAAAAAATTACGTACTTTATAATCTTAACAATATATTCTTTCAGAACAGACAAAAATATTTAAGTAAAAAAAATAATTTTATTGTATATACTAATACATATAATGAAAACTATTACTTTTTTAATAGACTTTAATACACTTTTGTCATAGGAAAAGTGTAAATTACGAAACCTTCTACAAATACAAATACAAGACATATATGACTAATAGTTACTTTTGTTAAATTTCGCCTATTACACATTCAATACACGATAATCAAACGTTCATTTAATTAATTTATAATCGAAGAAAAAAAGTTTAGCAATGTTGGAAAAATAACGTTTCCTTTCCTTAGATTTTTAATTTCAAATTCAATCATATATAAAAAACACGTTTTTTGACCATACATGAATAAAATATTATATAAGAACAAACAACAAATGTGTAACAAAAAATTATATCAGTGACTCTTACACGTGTCTTTTTTAGCTATGGAGATATAAATGTATTAAAAATACTTATATTGCAATTGACAAGTACGTGTACATGAATTAAACTTTTGTATTCAATAGAGATGATACTTTGAATCTTTGTTCTTTGATCTTATAATTTGAATTAACAAATTTATTATTGAATATCGAAAATATTAAATTTTACTTTCGATACAATTTTTATGATTTGGAAGTCGAAGTTTTACATATGACTAGTGAAATATGTCGATAATTATCTACTATAATTAATACAATCATGTGTGAATAATAACCATAAGACAAAATTCGTAAACAATACGTATGATTATATAAATTATATGTCACAAACAGTGATTCAATATGCCATCCATTACTCTCCAATTTCGCAGGTCCTGATTCCTTTGAATGTAAACACACAGAATGTTGAATGAAAGATTTAAAATAGTAGATTCACTTGATGAAATTTATCGGAGACCAGGTAAACGGCCTATAATAGCAGCATCCGAAAATCTAAAAATAGTAGTGGTACTTGACAAGAAAAAGCAAAGGAACCCAGGTAAAAGTGTATTTAGTATTGTTATAATAGCACATATGTGTATGTAGATTATCATCCGTGTATCATATTCTCTTGCATACATAATAAGTAAAAGATTTCATAGACAATAAAAACAAATCTTTAGCTGTTTTTACAGCCATTTATAAAGGTTTTCTAATGTACTAAAGATAAATGTTTCATGAATGAGCCAGTGAAACATAAATAATGACATACTAAGATAAGTATCTAGACGTTTTTCTTATCAATACATATTCGTAAGGGTAATTTTTAGCATCTTTAATGATAAATGGGAAGCATAGTATGGATAATTGTTGCAGAATCCTCGTTCCTGTTTCTGACCTGCTGCTTCACCTGCCAGTTTCAATTTATGTTACAATCAGGCGTTATGGAACAAAAATACATACAATTGTATAAGTAGAACACAAGTAGACATCATGTCGATATTATATTATAATTTTAAATGTCTGGCATTTCTTGTTATTTAAAATTAAAACCATGAGTATCCTACAATATATATACATATATATATGTACGTATATATATATATATATATATATCTATGTATATAAAAAAAAACACAAGATAGCATAGTATAAATAGAACATAGTCGGTACTAGTGGCATTTTTTAAAGTTTGTGGATTTTGCAAAGCGATTAACTATCGTAATTTATTGTAAACAGTATATGAAGTTACAGCAGGCATTAACCACATCCCGATGAAACTATATGAAAACTATCTGAAATAAACAAACAATTATAATAAAACATATGAAGCATGTACAAATATAATTATTACTCTCAAAGGTGTAAAATATATTATTCGAAAACCAGGTCAAATATAAAAATATCATGAATTTACAAATTCTATGAGCATTTCACGCCCTGAAAGTATCAACAGTTATCAGTGCGCATATGGCATTCCCTTCTACTTACACCATTGATTTTCATAGTCAAGAATAAATATCAAGCCAATATAAATATAAGTGGTCAAATGTAACAGTATATATATGATTGTACATGTGAATAAGAATATTATAATATATAAATAATGTGTATGAGTGAATGTAGTTGTTCTCTTTATGTACTTTTATACGAAGAGTATATCAAGAATTTCAAATACAAAATTTCTTAATCAACAATTCACTTTTAAATAGCAAAAATACATAATGAAGTACATTATATATATGTACATTAAATTACTTTATTTGTCATTCTTATGATTATAGTTCAAGGTAATTTAGAATAAGTAACTTTGCATCTGAATTTAATGGATATTTTACAATAATAAATGTGAAATTCTATAGTATTGTACCTTGAAATTAATATAGAAAATCTGTTCCTATTTATTAAGTAACAAATTTATTTCTGAAGTTACACTAAATTTTACATTGACTTAATATAAGACGTGTATGTTCGAAAAAATTGTACGATATAAAAAAGATATTATCAAAAAATAGAACTAAAGAAAGACATTAGTATTAATATTTATGTTAGATTAGAAAAGTAAAAGTCATATCATACAATTTTTTAATTATTAATCATGGTTGTATATTTATGGTAGGTAAAAATGGATACTTACATCTTATACTTTTCTCGATGGAAGTTTAACTTTCTGCATTTGTTTGCGTGTAAGGATAATTCTGATATCCCGTTGGGAAAGATGGATTTTGTTGGCCAGCTTGTGGTTGTGTTGCAGATCCAGCTCCCGCTGCATAATATCCTGTTGGTGTTGAGCCAGCATTAATTGTGGGATAGCTACCGTAAGCTTGTGGAAACGCATTAGGAACTCCACCTGGTGGAGCTGTTTGACCTTGTTGCATGCTTTGCTGCATTTGTTGTTGAGCCATTTGATTGTTTTGCATTCCCAACTTAAAAAAATTAAACACGTTACTTAACTTATATACTATTTAATTTTATTATGCTTCATTCTTTATTCCAATCGTTAACATACCTTTCCTGCTTTCATTTGAGCTTCTATTGCTTCGGCTTCTTTTATTTTACCAATACTTCTATAATACTCTGCCCATTGAGCACTGTAGTCCGCTTGGCCTCCATTTTGAGTAGCTCCCGGTTGTTGTTGCTGTTGCGGTTGTTGTTGCTGTTGTTGAGCTGGCCCAGAAGCTCCTGTTGCGGAAGTATTGGACTGATTCTGTGCATTTCCTAGATAGTTGAAACATTGATAAGTAGAAAAAGATATGGATTTCATTAAAGGAAAATTATAATAAGAATATTTTACCTGATGGTGGGTTGTGATCTGGCTTCCCTTGCTTCGCTTGTTGCTCAATCATATCTGCTTCTCTGTGCATACCAAGCGATCGATAATACTCTGCCCATTGTGCACTATAATCTGGTTGTCCTGTTTGTGGATTTACTTGAACTGGAGCTTGGTTAGCTGTATCTACGATAATCAATAAGTACATATATATAACTAATCTTATTTTATGCACTAATATCCTTTTTTTTGTTAAAATAAAAGTAAACACACTTGTGTCAGTAGTTTGAGGTTGACTTGGCCAGGCTTGATATGCTGTTCCTGTATTCCAGGTTGGATTATATCCAATAGCCCCTTGCGTACCAGTAAATGAAGTATTAGCTGGACCCTTTCATTTGATTGAAATGAAATCAATAAATTAATAATCAGTAAGTGATTAGAAAATTAATAATACATATATTTTAAATTATATTGTCAGACATTTACCATGCCCAACTTTTCACTGAATATTCTTTTCGCATGTTCCACTTGCTCAGGATTACCGCGAATTATGAAAATCTTTTCATTTTCATTGCTTTGATTTCTTCTATCCAATTCACAATGTGCTCCAGTTTGTTGATTAATTTGTTTAATAGTTTCACCACCTAAAATAATGAAAATTTGTACACGATAAATTTTAAATACTACCTATACATTTATAAAGTAGTATAAGTTTACCTTTTCCGATAATAATACCACACTTTGATGATGGGACAGTAAAGGTTGTTTCTATTTTATCTTGCATAGGACCTCCTTGACGTCTGTCCCATCCTCCATATTCATTTGGATTACGGGTACCACCGAAACCATTACCCCGTGGACCACTTCTTGTTCCCATGTTAGTTCTACCATCGTCTCTTCTCTACAAAAATATTCGAAAATAGAACTTATCCCATATTCCTAACACGTAATACAATAAATTAACATAGAATATATTTACCATTACACTGTCAATAAGTTCTTGAATACGTTGACGAACTTGTTCTACAGCTTGATGCTTCCCAGAGAGTATGCATTTTCTATCTCCGGGACCATCTTCTCTTCCTTGTTGAAACTGCACTCTTGCGCCAGTTTCTGCCTGTATTTTTTTAATCATGTCACCTCCTTTACCAATAACAACACCCACTGCTGCTCTTGGAACAAGTACCTAATGAGTAATATGAATATATACTCCATTTAATATCGTAAACATACAATCATAAAGAAAACCAATCAATTGGTTAAATATTTTTGTCTATAGTATATAAATTCTCTGCATGACATGTTATACCTCCACTCCATCAGTGGTTCCAGAACCGTGATTAAAACTATTGTCATTTGAATAATTTCCAGTCCTATCACTACCTCTGGCACCTCTGTGAAACATTTGCATTTCTTTTTCAGCTATTAATTCATACACTAACTGTTTGGCATATTCAACTTTTTGTGGATCTCCAGTTATCCTATATTACGAAATACATATATACCTTTTACTATTTTTGAACATACTTCAAGCTTTAAGAAGAACTTAAAGTATTATTTATAATAAAGAAGGAAGTGCAATACATAATCACTAACTACCTTAAAGGTTTTTCCTGTTCTTGCGAAGGTCCTTCCTGAATAACAACCATTTTTGCTCCAGATTTTTCTTGAAGCTGTTTTATTGTTTCCCCACCCTTTCCAATAATTAAGCCTACCTTAGGCCCAGGAATCATTATTTCAACGAATCCCGGATGTCCCATCATACCACCGCTACTCCCACTCATATTCATATCACCGATTCCTTCAGTTCTACTTCTTTGATTTACAATTGACAGTACCAATTCTTTAGCTCGACTGAAACACACGTAATTTAAACGTGTAATGTCATTTTGAATAATTTTTTAATTCAAATGTAATCTATAAATATACAATAATGTAATTTGTTTGCAACACTTAATGTGATGTCTACTGTGTGCCAAAAAATATAATAGATTATGAATGGTCACATATTTTCGGTTCGACAGGGAGTTATTTCTTAAGTGTATAATAAAATTAAATTTCATATTAAAATATCATAAGCTTAATCATAAGCATTTAAATAAATAAAAATTCAATTTTCTTCCTGTTGCGAATAACACGTCTCCATGCATATCCTATCCTCCTTCCTTCCTTCTTTCTCCTTATCCTATTGAAAGCAAAAACCTATTAGTAAGTACAAAATTATTAAATTAAAAGCCACAACTTATTGATAAATTTTCAGTAAGAAAATATTTGGAAGCATATGTAAAGTGAAGTATGAGCCCGCTATTCACATCCAGGAGCTAAATAAAGATTCTGTAAAACATTTGGACAATTTTCAATGTGCGAAAGCATGTAACCTACATTTAAGAAATGCATGTTAACATGAAGTGATAGCATATGGAGTATACTAAACATACGCAAACTATATATCATCATTACTGTTTGTGCTTCAAGCACATTTTCTAATGAATACAGTCAGTGTACATAAAGCATAATGAATCATATTATGACAATACCACAATCTGATTTTCAAAAACCATTTTGTTGAAATAAATAGTTGATACTTTCAGGTGTTTCTAGGAGATTTAATAATAGAACTAGACGGAAACTTGTTATCTAAATAAATTGGAATCTAATAATTTTCCTACATATGAAATACAAGGAGGATAGCAGGATTGCTTTTTTGTTCATGTGTTTAGAAGTTATTATGTACACACATATGTGTAAATGCATACTTATATGTATGCACATATGATTCTCTATATATAAAACACTCTCTACACATACATACACACGTATACACGCGCGCGCACACAAGCGCACGCACGCACGCACGCACACACACACACACGCGCGCGCATATACATACATACAAATAGGTATATGTACATATGTAAAATATATATTTTGCATTATGTAGTGTAATCAATAAGTGCCACTTGATGTAACACCACGAAGTAATCCTCTCTTCTAGGCAAGTATTTGTAAAATGGAAATTGCATTGCATACAAAATAGTTAAAATTATCAAAATAAGAAGGGAAAAACAAGTTACTTGACAGCTTCTCGTGAGCCAGTTAATGTGCAAACACGCTCTGGTAGCCCACCACTTTCTGGTGCCATTTGTATTTTACATCCTGTTTCACTTTGCAATCTTGTTATTTGCTCTCCACCTCTGCCAATTACTGCAAAGATATCAATATTAGTTAATAAGGAATATAACGGAAACTTATATAAATTATAAAAAATTAATGATCACACATATTATTCAATTATTCCAATGTAGCGTGAATGTAATGGTAAGAATGATAAACCATGAAAGTGTATAGGTATAACATAATATTAAATTACAGAACTAAATGGATAATAAATGTTTTCGCAAACCAGACACATATATATGTATATATATATATATATATATATATATAAGAGTAGTGATATGAACATGTTAATCTGTGTTAAGAAATTTAGTTTCATGTAAAAATAATAATACAAGAATAACTTATAATTTTACTTGTACTTACTTAGACCAACCATTTTATCTGGAACTCTGATATCTTCATTACAAATACCTCCTACATTTCCAATCGGTCCTGATGAAGATCCAGTTTGGCTTGTTCTTCCTGCCTGATTAATTGAATCTCCTAAAGAATTACTTCCTGGTGGACCACGAAGTCCTATCAGTGGATCTGCTACTAGTGATGCCATTTTCTTTGCCTCTGGTTCTAAATGAATAATTTCTTTCTTATATTACATTTAAAAATATACTTTTTTTCACTTTTTATGTTTTCTTGTATTTCTCTAATATTGTTTAAGTATCATTATTTATAAATAAATAACATTATTAGGTACTATTGCTAATACAAATAAGAAAGTATGAACCCATTAACTTTTTTTTTTAAATTTTTGTATAATTCTATAAATTTTTGTTGTCTTCCAATGTATTTAATAATCTTAAATACGTGAGACCCCCAAATGGGACTTATAACAGTGAATAGGTTAATAAGATACGTATGTGGATATATTACCTGAACCATCTTCAAGGGGTCGTTTTAATTTTGCATCTTGATTATTCTGTGCGCCAGCTGGATTAATTTTTGCTGCAATCTAAAAATTATTCAAGTATACTTCATATATCTGCATGTCAATTAGAGACAATTGATTTAATATTGCATATATATACTTGATATAAATGATCAAAAAATCATAACCATTCATTACACAACATTGTACAAACTAAAATGTAATTTCATAATTAATATCGTTCATTTGACAAGTAAATAATAAATAATCATATATAAATATACACCAATTTAGAGTAAGTAACATTGTATCTGTAAATTTTTTAACATAAATATTATAAGAAAAACTCGAATGAAAGTTTTCTTGAAGTGTTTAAAAGACCTTGACTAAACTTTGAAAATTAAAATTACAGTTGAATGTAAATAAAAGTACTAACACAGTTATGAATTATTTGTTTATTAACAATCTGAATCAGCGTATGGTACAACGAAGATGTAAAATAGTGCACGGCCTACTTGGTGAACTGTCGTCCGAACGTGAACCGTGGCATACTAATTTAATGTTTTCACTTACTTGTTTTGCACGTTGTAAAGCCGCTGCAAAAGCAGAGCTTTGACTAAAATTTTGAGGCGGAGCAACCGCTGAATAATCACTCATGATGGAACATGAAGCAACGATACCGAATCACACTATTCCGATAACTCCCTATGTAAATTACTACTAATAATCGGTACTATACGATTCACACTAATATTTCGCGCTTGATAAGTATTTCACACAAACTACAAATATTTCTTTGCACTGCTTCGAAAGTACACAATACTACAAGGCAGAAGTTTACGAGTGAAAGAACTTTGCTTTCACAGAAAGGACAGCACAGCGCAAGCGTCGGTCATAGAGTATGCAATTTACAAGATTGGAAACTCGATTTAAATGCTTCATAATAAAGGTACATATACACCAAGCGTGCGAGCATTTTCGAGTATGCGCAAACATGTGCTCTTCAAGAACGTTCGTGCGGTGTGTACACAAAGGCGAGCGGCGAGCACAAGCCTTTAAGAATGTTGCGTCATATGTATTTACAGGATAGCGAGCCAGCGAACACCTGCTCGCCAAAGAAGCGAGCACAAGCAAACCGAGTGAACATGTGGTTTTCACAAATGATCGCTTGGTGAAAACGAAAAATACTAAAAAATGTTTGCTCGCTCGTGCTCGCCGATGATCCGTAGCGGAGTGGTAACATCAAAAGAACGGCTTTGGTGCGATAACATGTTTAGTAAAATATCTCAGAAACTATTCATTTTAGAACAAAAATTTAAATTGATAAGTTGTTTGATTTTTAATGCCGAAATTATCTATGAAAGTAGTTCCGGCAAAAATCAATTTTTTTAAACAATATGTTAAAACCACAGACGAGGTATCCATACCTCGTCTGTGTTAAAACTTAACACATTTTTGCAAATTTATTTTGCAAAATATTAATTCATTTTAATAAAAATTTATCTACAGAAGTTTAAATTGGCGATTTGTATGTTTTGAGAATCTGAATTTATTTGTGCAGTACTTTCTGTGAAAGTTAATTTTCTTAGATAATACATCTTTCGTCTTGCACAATTGAATCAACTGTAAACTTTCATCGCGTTCTACGTAATTGCATTATACCAGTTGTTAACTGTTTATAGGCAGTTAAAAATTAACATAGCAGATCAATTTCGTCAAGCATAGGGAATGTTGACTTTCTGAATGCAGGAACATCGTCACAACACGTTAGGAAAAGATAGTTAACCGCGCGCGTTTCAAACTTTTATATACTTCGAAGGATGGTAGCTACCGTACTCAGTTAGTCATTTTCTACTCCAATGTTTTCAATACTAAAAGATATTAGCCAATTAGTAAGTTCGTACATAGCAAATAAAACAATCATAACAAAATCACTGTACACGAAAATCAATTCCTTTATAATCTATCAAATTTGTAAACGTACGAAATCTTATAGGGGTGTTTCCTACTCTCGAAAAAAAAGTCGATTTCTTTATATTTGTCATAATATCTCATATATGGAAAATCACTTCCAAAAGGTTCGAAGTCGCTTCTATACAAATTAACGCTGTGAAAAGAGTTTGACCAGTATCATAAAATACCTGGTTTTCTTCGAAGAGTGGTCTCTATTTAGCACATCTGTTGGCCAGAAGACCACCAGTGTGGTCAACCGGCGGACCTCTGTACCTTAGATACTGTAAACGTGTTAGCTCGGTTTGCTTTCTGAAATACATACAGTATGCCTGTAAAGTTTCACTCTTAATCCTGTTTTCCGTCCGTATGTTAAGGAATAGAAAAGAGTTTCCTATGTTCTACCCAATTTATATGTAACAATAAATGAAAATACCATTAAATACTGAATATTCAGAATCCATAATTAAAAAGGGAAAGAAAGTAGCTGCAACTAATACCTCTTTGTCGCACGTACACTGTCGATCAGAATGTTGTCAACCCCACTCCTACCTCCCGAGAGCCACTATGAAAAACGCCATCCCCATCTATGATGCGAGGTTCTGTGACGTGACCACAGCGCCACTGAGCGCCGCGCGCACGTGGCCGTTCTGTTAGTCAATATCTTCAGTTATTGTTTAAAATTATTATTAAAATGCATTTAATTAAAACTAAAATAGTAATGTAATGTCAAAGTATAAAGCACATGTGGTAAAAAGGCAAAGTTTATTTATGGAAAAGTATAGTGATACAAAAATATGGCATTTCTGTAATATTAGAACAGAAGTTATAACAATATAATAACTCATGTTTTATTAAAACATGTGTGTATACAAGATATTATACAGTATTTTTGTTCAGAAGTAGTTTCATTAAGTAACGAACACGTTATCGTGTTATTTTAAAATTTTCAGATCCATCTCTCTGAGTGCATTTCATGCGAGACTTTTCATATTTTCTTCATACATAATGTAATAATATTTTATATCGTTTTATACCGATATTTTTCCAAGCCCGTCGATTAGTTTGCTGTGAGTGTGCCATAAATTCTGTAAAAAAATCGAGTATTTAAAATATTTGATAACAATTTCATAAACTGGTATTTGCAATTTATTACATGATCTTTTTTATTAAAATTTTACGAAAATAAAATAAATTTGAATACATCTCATTAAGAAAACTTTTGTACGAGTATTTACATCTAATGTAATCCGAAGTTAACAAATGTTTATCCTATAATATCAAATAAAAAATGTAAGTTAGATTTACAATCTATTTTTTGTACATATATATATATATATATAAAATTCTTAGGAAATAACTACCATTTAACTATTTTGTACTGAACGACGAGGAATTGCATCTCCATCTTCCTCAATCAATTTGTGATGTACAGCACTTAGAGCCTGCATATAATATAAATTCATTACTAGACCAATTTAATGGTAAAAGGCTTTAATCGATATTTAAATATCTTTAAATTATAAATACTAAATACACAAATTTTCTAAAGAATCCTAAATGATATTTACCTTGAAATATTTTACAGTTTTCACACGCAATTCTAGAGTTGCATCTTCATCACAGATAATTATTGTACGGGGATGCTGTTGAAAAGCTGATACAGTCCACATATGATTGATACCTTCCTCTATTGCCTTGTAAAGAGCAAATGCTTTATGAGATCCTGTGATTAAAATCATTACTTCTTTAGCATCCATGACTGTACCAACACCGACAGTCAATGCTTGCTTTGGGACTTTTGAAATATCATTTCCAAAGAATCTTGCATTAGCTTCCAGTGTGTCTTGTGCTAATGTTTTTACTCTTGTGCGTGAAGCCAACGAAGATCCTGGTTCATTAAAAGCGATGTGACCATCTGGTCCAATGCCTGAAAACAATTTTATGTTATCAAAAATTCTTTCACTTCAACTTGCCTGTCATGTAATGAACTTTTTTTTTAAAAAGTTAACTAAAAATATATATTGTGGTTCAGAATCCACCTAACACTATAGGTTGCTGGTGAAAATGACATAAGCAGTCGATGCTGGTTATATCATAGAAAAAAAACGCCCATGTTTTTACAAATTATATACCTCCAATAAATAGTTCAATTCCACCAGCTTCTTTAATATTCTTTTCAAAATTATCACATTCTTGTACAAGATCTGGTGCATTGCCATCAAGAATATGCACATTCTTTGGATCAATGTCTATGTGCTTGAAGAAATTGTTATACATGTAATAATGATAAGACTCTGGATGATCTCTGGGTAAATCAACATATTCATCCATATTGAATGTTTTTACATATTTAAAGGAAATTTTTCCAGCTTTATAATATTCTATTAATTTTCTATACATTCCCAAGGGTGTACCACCTGAATAATAAATAGTAATTAGTCAATTAATATTAAAAATCTTACTATCTGGTGCAATAAAGAAAGAATATGTACCTGTTGGAAGACCAAGAACAAAGTACTTATTTTCAGTTGGCTGAAAGTCATTGATTCTTTTTAAAACATATTTTGCAGACCATTCTGCCACATAATCTACTGTATCACAGATTACTAAACGCATTGTAAATTTATATAAATTCTCACTGAACACTAAAAAAAAATACGTAATATTACAAGATCGAATTAGAAAATGTGTATTATAAAAGTTTACGGATTTATAATTGTGAAATAAAAACCTCCAATGTGATTAACACTTCAATTATACAAGGAATGCATGGTATAAAGTTTCACCAATCCTCAAAGATATTTTTCCGCATGTGTATGTCACGGATATCTTTACGACAACGACCTTTTATCTCGAATGAATACAAAGTGGAAATATGTTTTTTATTAAAACGTTGTATTATATGTTGAGACATATTCCGCCACATATTATCGATGATATATTAGTTATTTGAATATATAAGTTGTATATACATATATATATATATATAAAATTTTCATTTTCAAACATACCAAATGAACAAATGATTACATATATAGATCTGTCATGGCCATCCGGAGTTCAGACCCCCCCCCCAGGTAGGTTGTGATCTGGATACGTCGGTAACTATCGGTACGTACGATTTCTGAAGAAACAGTCACGTAATAAGAATAATTATTTTTTATATATGACATCAGCTTTATCCAACGATTACATCTCTACTTTGATACACATCATTTGTTATATAGAAACGAGGCGAAGATCATATACACTCACTTATTCGGATCTGTTTGATAATTAAAACATTAATTACAGTATTATTTATTTTTAAGGAGATCCGGAATATCTACTTTAAATTCAGCTATAGCCATGCGCAATGCACTTGATACGTGGATATTTTTTAATATAGAGCGTTCATTAGTTTTCATATTATCCATAACCGAAGAGCTGTTTTCATACATACAGTGACTCACAAAATTGATCATTTACCTCCATAATTACTTTCCTATCTTAATTCCGGTTCATCTGACTAATTATAAATTTTTCAGGCGTATTTGAAATATGCTATATTACACGTACTATAACCTTTACTCAAATAACAATATACCGAAAAAGTGTTAAATAAAAAAAAATAGAAGTAACCATTTAATCAATTTCCTGAGAAACTGTATACGTGGAAGCAAACGTAGAATATATTGTTGGATGACCAACCACTTTTATCTGTGACTATGTCCAACTCATCGTCTACAGTGTAGAGTCTACACTGTAAGTCAACTTGTTTACTTGAAACTTTCCAAACGGAACACTGTCTCCAAACGAACGCTACCCTTAGTCATCAAGGGCCGTGTTCGTCAAAGCTGGTCATAACGTATAGCAGAATAAACCACTTTTTCGATTTTAAAAGTGTTGTACTCGATTCCACGACTCGGAATTTAACAAAATAAAGGCCAATAATTTCAATAATCAATGCGTGCAACTTACTGAAAAATCTGAAAAAATTTTAGGATAATTGTTATGATAAGATGCCTTTACCATGAAAATATAAATGTGGTGTCTTGAAAACTTCAATAAGAAATCCGCATTTTTTGCATTTTTTTAAGGTTTTTAATTTTTTACAACTAGAATTTGCAATGAAAACATCGGAAAAATTTTCTAACATATGCCACCGTATCAAGAATATGCTACATTTCTTTCAGAATTTTCGCATGTGATTAAATAGGGAAAAATAGTGCAAAAACAGATAATCCGAATTTTCCTTGTTACTACCCCCCGGTCGAGATAGAGGGTTGAAAATTGGTGTAAAATGTTTTATTTTGATAAGCTATCGAATCATCCATTGCAAGTCAAATTTCTTCGCAAAAAGAGAAGAGATAATTTCCGAGGAAAAACCCAAAAAAAACATTAGCTAGCGGAACGAATTGGGAATTTAAATTGAGCATCGTAGCCTTTTGTAAAGGCTTCTCAGATTATATTCCTTAGAATAAGTCGATATCTAACTATCTCTCTTTCGGACCACATGGTTTGTAGCCCACGCGCGCTCTACGTTTTGGCGGGCTTTTACCTGTGCGCGCGCCCTCACAATGCGCACTTCCGCTCTCAAGCACCCTCACGGTCAATGCGTCTCCACTACCAATGACCATGAAGATCATAACAGGAAGGAAGACCCATCGACGAATCAACGCCAGGCTGAAACGCAGCAATTTTTCCATTGGCCTAAAGAGGGGTACAGAAAATCCAGAGAATCTCGCACGCAATAACCCCATACCGACGACAAAATTGTACCCCGGTGAATTCAATTCTGATTGAATATTCAGAGCGATGACATCTCAGTAAAGTCTTAAGAAATAAAAGAGAAACTTTGTGAAAGTATATTTATTTTTTCGCATCAGTTTACTTTTTCCAACAAGCAGAGCGGTTCAACGCTTCACGGACATGCAACTTAGCCTACGGATCCCTATTCCACCATCTCGCTAGGCAACATTTTAAAAATCAATATCGTTTCCTTACTAAAAACTTCGCAACGACTAATAACATACTTACACTCATTACATTCCTCTTAGAGATATAACATTATTATTAGTTTCTCGAAATCATATGCAAAGTTACATTATTTGTGGATGTTAACTATCACACTTTATTTTTATTTTTTACCGTCACTGATACATTTTTTTTGTAATCCCGAAAAATATATTAGAAATAAAAAATTGTATTTAACTTTAAAAGTATAGAAGTATCGCCAAATTTTCGAACATCCTATATGTACTGCATAGATGCAATAATGAAAAATTATAACTGAAATTCTTTTCTAGCATCATTTTATTTGCGAAAATATTTATATAGCTTTATATCTCTATTACCATAATTCTCTTCTAAGGATGCACTGCACGGAAATTACTAGGAGCTTTTAAAATTAGGAAACAAATTATTTTCTATTTTGTATTATTATTACTATTCTAATAAATCAGATGGTACATTAGCTGGTAGTATAACACCAAGTCTTGTTACCATGTATGATGCTACTTTACATCCATATTCTAAGCACTGCTGAGGTTCCCATGTAGCTAAAATACCTGCTAAAAAACCAGCTACCAGCGAATCTCCAGCACCTGTTGTATCTACAACAGGGTCCTTTGGTAAAATTGGTTGTACCTGATTAAAACAGAGTGAATATTTTATTTGCCCTTTTAATATACTGAAATATTATTTTAGCCTACCTGAACACATTGACCTTCTCCCCAAACAGTAATTGCTGGATCAGAATCACCTTGACTCATTACAAATACTCTACCATAATGCAACCAATCTTTTTTGTTTGTACTGACATTGTTACTTATTGTCTTATTTAAACTATTTAATGAAAATGGTATATCAATTATGTCACTGTATTTGATGTTCAGTGATTGAGCTAAAGCTACCATTTCTCTTGTATTTCCAAATACAATATTTGCATATTCAACCATTTGACAAATTGCTGCATGATGATCCTATAAAATTTAATGCAATATTATTACTAACATTGTATTTTCTCATACAACAATATAATATATCAATTCATTTAAAATTTATATTATTTACATACCTTGAATATGTACATTCCATTAAGATTAAAGGCTATAACTATATTTTTTTCTTTTGCTTGTCTGACAAGTTCTTTTGCCACAGGAAAACTGTGTGTTATAAAAAATCCTTCAATATAAATTATTTTTATTGTATCCAATTGCAAATTACTTTTCTTGAGATCATCTATGGTATATACAGCAGCAGCACCTATATTGGCAACAAGACTACGAGATGAATCATTTATCAATGCTACACAGTGTCCTGTAGGCAGAGTTGAATGAACTGCATATCTAAAAAAATGAAAGTTGATAAGCATATATCATAAAAGGATTAAAACGAAACAGAAATTTATGAACATATGCACACCTGGCATCCACACCTGCTGATTTAACTAAAGTTTCCAATGTTTTCCCCCTTGAATCATTTCCCAGACCTCCATGGTAAATACAATAACGATTTTTAAACGTTTCATCACAAAGCCATTGCAAAATTCGCAGTGAATTTTGTGCTGATCCTCCAGCACTGATTTTTTGTTCTAGTCTGTTGACCATACATCATTAGTAACAAGTTAACCTTTTAATGATAAAATAAAAAATATTTAAAAAATTTAAACTTGATGCATATCTCAAGGTACATAAAACATATAATAATTAGTAACAAATATACTTATTAACTCTAGTGGTAAATCTTCCACTAGTTCCTGCATTTTCTTAGCAGGTAGTTCCAGTTCTCCATCCACTGGAAGGTCATATTTTTTTAAGAGATCATCATTTTTCATAAATACAAAAACATCCAATAAAGGGTTTCCAAAAGCTATAATGGCTGGAACATGTAATCTTGCAATAGCTTTTCTGAATGACATTTTTTCAGTCATTATTATATGAATTTTGAGTTAATACGCTATATTCATGGAAAAAGTTTTAGTTTAGTAGAGTATTATAACTTCATTACTGTTTTGCAATTATAAATACTTAATATGTACAAGCACGAAGAGCGAACAAATTAAAGCACAAATACGAAACCTACAACGAAAAAGAAATACTATGGATAATTACATAATTTATCATCTAAAAATGCTTTGGATAAACAATCTTTCTCAGCATCTTGAAAGTGTTCAGAACATTCATTTTATTTGATACCAGTGTAAAGGTTATGTTTTGAAATGTGAAACTGAAATCATTGTTTATATATTGTATTAATTGTTAATTGTCAGGTATGATATTTACTTAAGTGTGTTCTATAGATTACAAGAAAAAAGTTCGAAGGAGCACATATAATAGTAATTAATGTACATAGAAATTAGCTTTAAGGCTACGGGAAGGACACGCACATGGAAACGAAAAGTATATGGTGCATATATACATGTATTTGTATATTACATGCGGTGGACACGCTGTTGATGTTGAAGGTTAGAAAAAAATAAAGTGTAAAAATGGTTCGTAAGAAAATAGACAACCGTGTTCGTGTTTTGATCGAAAATGGTGTTGTTACGGGTCACAGAACGATGTTCATTGTTATCGGTGAAAAGGCCAGGGATCAGGTATGGAAAAGTTACAATTGTCTGATGTGATTGTGTTGATTAGAACAATATAATTGATTCAAAGTTTCAATAAACTTAAAAAATTATGTTCATCTTCAGGTGGTCCTCCTGCATCATATGTTGTCGAAGTCTGTTATAAAAGCCAGACCCTCTGTACTTTGGTGTTACAAAAAAGAGTTAGGGTTTAGCAGTCACAGGAAGAAGCGAATGAAATCTCTACAGAAGAAAGTTAAGTCTGGCAAGCTGGATGTAAATCAAGATGATCCCTTTGAATTGTTTGTTGTATCAACTAATATACGTTATTGTTACTACCATGAAACACACAAAATATTGGGTAACACATATGGCATGTGTGTTTTACAAGTAATAGTTTTGGCACTCTGTTATTTTAATAAATAATTTGAATATAGTTTTTAAGAGGAAGTTATTTTTCTAGGATTTTGAAGCAGTGACACCAAATTTATTGGCACGTACTATTGAAACTGTTGAAGGAGGTGGAATTATTGTATTTCTCCTGCAATCAGTAAATTCTTTAAAACAATTGTATGCAATGAATATGGATGTTCATCAAAGATTCCGTACAGAAGCACATCGGGTATATTATATAAAATTATCATAATTGCTGTATTCTAAGAGTTATGCACATTTTTTATAACTTTTTAATTTGATTTTAGGATGTTGTTGGTCGATTTAATGAAAGGTTTTTATTGTCTCTTGCATCATGTAAAAGATGTTTAGTTGTTGATGATCAATTAAATGTGCTGCCTTTGTCATCACACAACTTAAAAATTGAAGCTGTGCATAAGATGCCTACTTCTGAAGAAATATCAGAATTAGAAGCATTAAAGGAGAGTTTGAAAGATACACAACCTATTTCTTCTCTTGTAAATTGTTGCAAAACAATAGATCAGGTATGTTACAAGAGATAAAGAATGTACCTTTACATTCCATAAGCAAGGAATCTGATTTCAATTTAATTTTTAGGCAAAAGCCCTACTAAAATTTATTGAATGTATATCAGAAAAAACATTAAGATCTACTGTTTCTTTGACTGCTGCCAGAGGACGAGGAAAATCAGCAGCTTTAGGTTTAGCTATTGCTGGTGCTATAACATTTGGTTATTCAAACATTTACATTTCCAGTCCAAGTCCAGAGAATTTAAATACTCTGTTTGAGTTTGTTTTTAAAGGTAAATTATAAACATAATAGAGTACATTGTAACATACTAAATGTTTGTACCATGTTTAGGTTTTGATGCACTAGGATATCAAGAACATCTTGATTACGGATTAGTACAGTCTACAAATCCTGAATTTAATAAGGCTACTGTTCGTGTAAATGTTTTTCGAGATCACAGGCAAACGATTCAGGTATGATATCCTTAATATTCACTGGAACAGCAATATAGAAATATAACTTTTATTTTTTAAATGTCTATAGTATATTCATCCTACTGATGCACACAAATTAAATCAAGCTGAATTGCTTGTAATTGATGAGGCTGCAGCTATACCTCTTCCTTATGTAAAGGCTATGCTGGGTCCCTATTTAATATTTCTTGCATCAACCATCAATGGGTAAGCATAATACCTCGTATTTCATTATTTTTAACACTTAAGGTCTCAAGTATAAGTAACGTTTCTCATTTAATAGGTACGAAGGAACAGGTCGATCTTTATCACTAAAACTATTACAACAGTTAAGAAGTCAAACAGTAGGTTCAAATAGTCATGGAAAAACTGAAAAACAGCAAAATGAAAAAACTATTATTGGAAGGCAGTTGCATGAACTTACTCTTGAAGAGTCTATTCGTTATAAACCAGGAGACTCTATCGAACAATGGCTGTGTGATTTATTATGCTTAAATGCTACAATGAACGTGTCTATATTATCCGGATGTCCGCCTCCAGACATGTGTCAATTATACTACATAAATAGGTATTTAAATCATTTACATTAAAGATGGACAGATACTCATGTAATACGTCAGTTTGTATTATTACATCGCATATTTCGTTTCAGAGATACGTTATTTTCTTATCATAAAGCATCTGAATTATTTTTACAAAGATTAGTGGCTCTCTATGTCGCTTCACACTATAAGGTAAATATATTTATACATTTTTTTTTATAGTTTGGAAATTTAGTAAACAAAAATATATTTTGAAAACATTTCAGAATAGTCCAAACGATTTGCAAATGATGTCTGATGCCCCAGCTCATCATCTGTTTTGTCTTTTGGGTCCAGTGGATTCAAATAAAAAGACACTGCCTGAAATACTGGCAGTCGTTCAAGTAAGTATATACGCTGTGGCGATAAATATGAATACAAGCTTAAATTTAAATAACTTCAACATTTTTTGTAGTTCTAATATTTTTATAATACATAGATTTGCTTAGAAGGTGAAGTGAGTAAAAACACTATAAACGATGGACTTGTGCGAGGACGAAGAGCAGCAGGTGACCTTATACCATGGACTATCGCGCAACAATATCAGGATCAAGATTTTCCAGCGCTAGCAGGTGCACGTATTGTTCGCATCGCAACACATCCTGATTATCATGGGGTAAACATATTTTATTACTTATCGCAAAAGAAAGTTGCAATTTTCAAATTTCTTAAAATTTCTTTTAATTCCAGATGGGGTATGGCAGTCGAGCTTTAGAATTACTGAAAGAATATTACGAAATGAAAATACTTAATATTAGCGAGACGCCAGTAGAAGAACCTCCGACAGAAATATCAAGAGTTCAAGATGAAGAAGTTAATTTATTGGAAGAAAGAATTGGTAATCTTATTTGCTGTATCATACTTCAAGAAAATAAGTTCTAATTGTATCTACTACACTGATAATAACATCTTCATAGAACCTCGAGCTTCTCTTCCACCGCTTCTTTTAAAATTAAACGAAAGACGTCCAGAAAATTTGGATTACATTGGCGTATCTTTTGGAATCACGGAACAACTTTTGAAATTTTGGAAACGAGCTACTTTCGTGCCTGTGTATTTAAGGTAATCATCTAATTCTTGATTTTTAATGCGAGTTAAACAAAAATACATAAATATTTTCTTGTTCCCCTTCAGACAAACGGCAAATGATATAACAGGCGAACACTCGTGTATAATGTTGTACAAATTAAACTCTGAACAACGTGAAGACGTTAAGTGGCTGCAGGCATACTGGAACGATTTTCGGCGACGGTTTATTAATTTACTTTCTTACTCGTTTAACACATATTCATCTTCATTAGCATTGAGCATTTTAATCAATAAAGCAATTAGATTACATTTCACAAGTAAGTATATTTTTGATACGTTTCTTTTAATGCATATAACTAAACTATTTTTTTATTTAATGTAATTATACCTCTTTTTAGCATTGACAAAAAATACATTGGATGCATATTTTACATCGTATGATCTGAAGCGTTTAGCTATGTATAGTAACAATATGGCAGATTATCATTTAATCATGGATCTTCTGCCACCGTTGGCACGTCTATATTTTTTGAACATGATGGGCGAAACTCATTTATCACCAGTACAATCGGTAATAATTTTATTTTTTATTTTTCAATTCAAAATATCTTTGTAATACATATAAAATGGTATTTTGCTTTCAGGCAATTTTATTAGGATTAGGTTTACAACATAAAACTGTCGACAAATTAGCAGAAGAATTAGACTTGCCTGCTTCACAATTACTCGGTTTGTTTAATCGTATAATACGTAAATTTATACAGTATTTGAACAGAGTTGCAGAAGACTTTATCGAAACCACAATGATAAAAAGAGAATCAAATAACGAAAGTGTACAACTTAATCCCGTTAACGGACAAAGTTTGCAAGATGAACTAGAAACTGCAGCTAAGGTATAGTAGTTTTGTTATTATACGATATACATATAAAGTATAATATCTGTTGTTTTTTATTCAAAATAATTATTCTCTGCAGGAATTAAAAGCAAAACAAAATGCCGAATTAGAAAAGCTGAAAAGAGAAAATTTTGAACAGTATGCTATCAAAGGCTCAGAAGCTGATTGGAGTGACGCACTTTCCGGGAAGAAAAGTAAAAATCTTATATCTATAAAAAGCAGTGAAAAAAGACTATCGGAAGACGCAAACGTTTTAGAAGTTCAGAAGAAACAGTCCAAAAAAAGGAAAAGACATTCCTTCAAAACGTGACCTATGTAAAATACTTTAGTCACATCCAACAAAATAAATGAATAAACATATACATGTTAGAGTATGTAGTTTTCTTTTATTATGGAAATAAAAAAACTATAAAAAAAGGTAGTTGAGAAGACTACAACATTAATTACATTACCAGTAAAAATAGTGCTATATATTTATCACGAATCAAAAAATTTATTATCTACAATATATTTTATGCATTGACAAATTAAATTTCTTTCGTGTTGTATAGACCGTGAAAGCAATTTTTCTAATAGTTCGGACCTGTATGATTGTATTTTTTTTACTGTGTGATTTGGTGATTTATCTTTTAATTGTCTATTTAATTTGATATCTTCTTTTTTTTTACGGTTAGAGCTTTTACTTGTAGAAGTGGAATCTGTTGACAATTGTTGATTGAAGCACTGTAGTACATTTGTGTCTACGTGTGCATTATTGACAACTTCACTTTTAACTATTACTTTATCTCTATTTGACTCACTTTCTTGTACGTCATCATCAATTTTCATTCTTTTAATTGGCACTTCTTCAGGAGCATCACCTATAAACAGAATTATTATAAATGCATAAAAAGTATACTACTATAAATATACATTTTTAAAACAATAAATGTTTCTTACAAAATATTAATAAACGCTCTACTTACTTTCTTCAGAACCACTTCCATAATTTGCTACTAAACTAGGTATAAAGGAAGTAGAAACTATTGATTCCGATAATGTAACCGGTATTTCTTCTTCATCTGAAATGTGATTAACAATTTCTTCGTGCTCACTTTCGATGGCTCCGCTATTAGATTGGTGTTCATCTTCTGGCTTCGGTTTTCGTAAATTTACTAAAAATTTTATTCATATAATGCATATGCTTAAAAACTGAAAGAGTAATATAAAAACTAAGTGCATACATGTTCCAGGAAATTCTGGCACACCCCTGTACAGTTTCTTTTGTTGTGGTGTATCATTGAATGTTTGATTGTTTGTCTTTATCATTCGTTTTCGATTTTGAGAACGCGATAGTTTCTTTTTCTTTCGCTTAGTAACATCTTTCTGTTCTTTAATGATTTCTCCTCTCTCTACTTTTTCCATTTCTTCTGCTTTGCGTAACTCAATATTAGCCTTTGTGGGGTACTTCCTGCAATATCGATAAGAATTATAAAATTTATAATTTCTATATTCAGTATAAAAAAATACTAGACAGTAACTTACTTTTTCCGCTCGTTTATCCATTTTTCAATGTCTTCTGGGGTCGATATATTTTTTATTTTATTATACAAACCAGTACTATGTTGCATAGTAATGTGTTTTTGAATAAGTAATGGATGAGCAGAAAAGGTACATCCATCGATACCGCAAAGTTTATGTTCTGTGTTATGTTCAGAAAGACTGTCCTCTGATGGAAAGTCCCTGTCACATATTTCACAGTAGAACGATTCATCGTCTTCTGAACTGACATAATTTACATCTCTCTGATCATACGGTTCCTCATCATCTGGATAAAGATGAGCCTAAAAATGGTTACTTCAAATATTTTTTATACATTATTCATACTCAAATTCGATGTAAAAATACTTCTTAGTATTTAGTACGTGATCATGTCTAAAATTAAATGGTGATGTTTGATATTTATTACTTTTTGACAAACAATTTCCAGTTTCGTATCTTCATTGCTTAAAGTTCCATAATTTTCATTGCTGCTGCACAATGTATGAATTCATTTACTTAAAACTTAAGAGATAATACTTTAATTTAAGACATAATAAGCTTCCAAAATGATATGTTTCAAACAATATAAAATTAGACATTAAGTATTTCTTTACGGAAATATTTTATACAAATTGGTAATATAAATTTCGGTTTCACCTCTTCAAAATTAAAATTTAGATAAGAATAAAGAATAAGTATACACAATTTTCTGAAAATGTATATTTTCACATTATTTATTAGATTTATAGAAGTACTTTGTCAAAAGTTTTTAAAAAATCTGTAGATGTGCATATGAATGCTATGCAATAATGATGAAGTATGCAGCCAAATAGTTGATAATATATCATTGTTTGAAATGCTTTCCAGGGTATTCAGAAATTCACTTCTTCAGATTGTAGAAAAATTAGAAGCACAGATTTCTTGTCCATTTTTTCAAGAAGTTCATTAACACTATTAAATTTTGCTTACAGTTGCTTAAAACGTATTTTGTACATACACAATACAATGTACCTAGTATAATTATTGAAACACAAATTACATTCTAAAATTTAAGATGTAATTGGAAATATATGAGATCATAAAATATTCAAATTTAAAATCTATGTTAAATTTCTGTTATAAATTGTTTTGAAATAAAATACTATTTCTAATAGCGTAAAATTATTGAGTTTACTTATAGTACAATATTGATTAAAACTACCATATATTTCTTCGACAGTGCAACATAAAACATGTGCAAATAATGAAAATTCGGAGTAAACAGTACTTGCATGAAAGTTAATTGACACAGAAAATCTATAAAGATCATTTTCATATTTCAGAACGATTATTCGACGCATGTATGTAATTACTTTTCTTCGGTGGTTTATAGAGTAATTAGGGACACCAGATTTAGAACTTATAGAAATACGATTTATTCTTACAATACGCATCTTAATTACAAATTTATTTGTTCTTGAATTTATGTTTTGTGGAAGTCATGTACTATTGAAATTAATAAAATATACTCAATACTACGACATTTAGTAACAAACAATTACAAATATCGTCACAGTTTGATACAGAGCTACAAGCTATGTATCAAAAAACATTTTAATTCCACTTTGTAGAACAAAATATGTTCGCTGGAACATACGTTATCAAATGCGTGCAAGAGTAATTTCAAGATTTGTTTTTATTAAATTTACCAGTAAAAATTTTATAGCTCGCAGCACTGTATACTGGCCAAAGAGCAATTAAAGAACATCATAAGAGAACTATTACAGGCCAGTCAATATATATTTCATATAAAGAAATCATAGATATTTAATACTACTACTATGAAAGTATAGAGGATAAGAAATATACAAAATTTTACATTCATAAGCGTTTGATTAATGAATTAAGAGAAAAAACAGTTTAGTTTTCATAGAAGTGTTACATGAAATAAAAGAATATCCAGTATTCAAATACTAAACTCTGGTTTTTTCAAAGTATTTTCATCGCAATAGTCAGACAGCATGCACTTATATTATAAATGCTAAGAAACTTATATTGCAAAGTAATGGTATTTTACAAATGACAGAAAGCGGATAATACAAAATTTTGCAATTAAAAAAATGATACAAATATTTCAAGAGCAGTATTTTCAACATACTGCATGTTAAATTAAGTTGGAATCAAATCGTTCTGAAGTTTGAAAACAGAATACTTGTGTAATTTCAATTGTTCAATTCTTTACAGAAGGAGGAGTAGCCTGTAGCTTAAGACTGTGCCTGTTCGCTGGAAGGCTGCATCTCCTCCATTTGCTCCGTTTGCTCTGATTGCTCAGTTGCATTCTCTGTTTTCTGAACACCCTCGGATTCATTCGTATTCTTATCATCTGTTTTTTGACCACCCTGTAATCAAAGCAATTTATCAACTATGATTGGAATAAAGTAAAGTTCATTAGATAGTGCCAATTAAATGTAGTGGTGCAAATGAAATTCTACTTCAAATACACATATACTAATTTCATCATCAAATTTACTTCATGAAAAAAACAACTTAAAGATACTTATTAAAAATATATTCATTTTATTTATTGAATTAAAGAAAATACAATATCTAAAATTGCGTAATACAATTAAATAGCCTTATATTCACAAACAAATAAAATGCTTTAAGAAAATCAATGAAAAAATTTATACTTCTTTATATATTGCATATCTGGGTCATTTATTAACATGAATGGTTTAACACATTGCAGCCCGCAGTCAATGTCAAGACCTTGTGCATTTTGTTTCAACGAAAACAGGCCTATAATGCGTATTGAACCATGCATATTTCGATAACTTTAAACTCTTACATCAAAGTAACTATTAATGTTACAATGTTGAGACTTATTTCTTTATTTAAATTCATGTTTTTTACTAATAAATGTGTCAGGTTTTAAGTTTAACAGATGATATTTAGCTGCACAGGAAATCAATAAGAGCTTGTTTTTAACCAGAAAAGGAAAGTCAAACATAAATACAAATTTTTCAATGTAATTTTTTGTAATTGGTCAGGCCTTTTTGACATCTGGTTTCAAAACAAAACCAAATAAATTTTTCAATACAAAACAAAATGGACTTTTCAATTTTATTTATGTATAATGTTTTTTTTTTATAAGGTACACTACAAAACAATAATCTAGGCACATTGCATTGAAAATACAGTAATAATTAGTTTCTTTATGCCATTATGTACCAGTTTGTACGTTTTCTTTGTCTGAGCAAACTTTACACCATCTAGATCAGTGTTTCCCAACCTTCTGTGGATCATGCCCCACCTCAACGTCTTAAAGATTTTGATGTCCTCCTAGCATAGTAGACAACCAAGTTCTGAAATAGTATAATTTAAATAGATACGTTAAATAAAAAAAATGCCTGCTAGCATAAAAAACAATGGTGATTTTTTTACTATATCATTGATGAAGGTGACGAATGCAACATAATTTTCTAATTGCTCCCAAAATCTTCAGAATTGCCCTCTTATGGGGGGTACGTCCCATTTTGGGAAACACTGATCTAGATGGATGGTTATTTTTTCAGTATTGTTCTAATAAAATTTGTAGGATTAACACTTGACTACTGTTAAAAAACAGTGTTACTGTGCAACGTTTTGTTTATGTTTCCCCCGCTAGAAGTCATACATAATCAAATAAATCATTACATAGCAATAAACGTATAGTCGACACACGGCGACGGCTCTGTGCTATTCGCGGACTGCAACACTTGTATGCACGTGACGGCACAGCGCCGTTCGTGGACCGTAACGCAAGAATGGTCACGTCGGCTCAGTACCGTCGACGGACCGCAATGTGTTCATTACATACAAGTAAGTCAAAATTAAAAATATAACTTTCAGTCTGGCATAATACATCCCATAAAAAGTAAATTGAATATATACATCGAAATCTTACAGAACTAATAGCATTATTACACATACTATGATATTTGTAAGTATCAAAAAATATTTTCACATACTTACTGTAAATTGCTAAAAGAAAAAATGGAGTAAGTGTTTTATTGTACCTACGATAAAGGATACACCAAATACAGTCTGTAATTATTGTATTAATATTTATAAGTTATAACAGTATTTAAGGAGATAATATTAAAGATGTTAGAAGTATGTAATATTATACTTTATATTATACAGGATGGTTTAATTATTTTACTGCATTTAAATATTCTTTAAGTTGGTAATGATAATGACGCAATGTGAAAAAAATACTTTAAACAGTTATCAAGGATATCAGACTTAATGTGACTACAGTTTACATTTAATTAAAACTGTAAACTAGTCATAGATACGCAATAAGTATAGACATTGATTATGTAAATATGAAACTGTAAATGGTGTTATGTGTTTAATCATGGTATAGTAAATATATTTATGTAATATATCAAAATATAACTAAACTGTAAAAAAAGATACAAATTATTTTCTTATCATAGAAATTATAACTGATCAGAATTTTAAACTTAGCATGTATTTGATAACATACTTAGATTAAATAAAGCATTTTAAATATTTAATATACTCGATTTCAATGTTTTAGTTTTCCTTAAATTACAGTGAAACTAAATTTTTTGTACAGTCTACCAATAGAACAGAAAAATTATTAATCCAAGAAAATGAACATTATGTGATTGTATATTTAAAAATTAAATGAAAGAAGTACCTGCTCAGGATTTTTTGCAAGATAATCATTTTTAGCATCTCTGATCATCCTTGTTACTTTGTTCCGCAAATCCTTAAATTCTTCCCACTCTTTTGCATCTTTATTCTTTTTTGCCTTAGCATAAAGCTTATTTTTCTTTTGTATTTCACTACGAATTTCATCAGTCATCCATGGCTTCTTTAGCTCTAATTCCTGAGTAATCAGTGTCTTTTTAATCAGATTTCATATAACAGTTCCAAATATTTTAATCTTAATTCTTTTTATATACATACAAGGACATTAAGAGCACATAAAAAGCAGATTACTTTTCATAACTTGTAACTTCCATTAAATTTTTTAAGAAATAATTCTCAAAGATTTATGTCAGCGATGAGCAACCAGAAACACGCAAAAGCTGTTTGTGTAATCCACTTCAATTAGCTGAAGTTAAAAATCATGTGTACTTTTGTACTTTTGTCTGTACTTTTCAGCTGTATGTTCATTTATTTTATTCAAATGAATGTATGTATATTATTCATTATTTTATCTATATATTCTATACATAAACAATTTTTAAAGTAATCAATTGGTTTTTTTTTGTTGTGGCCCATATAGATTATTGGGTTTTTAATTCTGCCCTGTTACAAAAGAAGGTTGCTCATTACTGACCTATGCAAAAATGATAAACTTTCTTTAAATGCATTCTGATATTAAAACTTAATAAAATAAACATGAATTCATTATATGTACTTTGTTAATTTCTTTCCTTTGATAAAGATATTATAGAGTATGAAATGTTAAATACAAAACAAAAATTCAAACAACATTCAAAACATAAACTGATACAAATATAAATAAATTATATTTAAATGAAATGGAGACGAAACACATTTACTAATAATACATTAAATTCCATGTTCTTAAATAAAAGAACAGAATTCTTATAGATTTCATCTTTTGTAACACTATACTTACTTCCAATTTGTTCACTTTTTTCACATTGTTCATAGCTTTGCCCTTGGCATTGCCATTTCCAATGGAAAATCTTGGTCTCATATGAGATAAAATCTGAGGCGGTAATCCTCTTCGTGGCCAAGGCCTCATTAAGGGTCCACGAGGTCCTGCACCACGCAAGCCCAATGGTGGAACCATGGGTGCCATGCCTCTGACTCTCGGACCAAACAGGGGCATTGGTCCATTGGGACGGTTCACTCCACCTGGTCGTGGTGGAGGCGGTAGTCTTTGTCTCATAGGGCCAAAAACTGGGCTCATGGGAGGTGGTGGCATTCTTGGAGGTAAACCAGGAGGCGGCAGTCTACCACCAAATCTTGGAGGTGGAGGGGGTCGTATACCTGCTGGTGGAACTCGTGGCCCTAACAAGGGTCCTCTATTTAATGGACTCATACTCTTAACCGAGACTGAGCTTATCGAATCACTTTTTTGTCCCTAATCGATCGATGCTCAGATACGCTGCCGAACGCGAAGCTTTCCCTACAAGGTTAATGAAGTAGACTTCGTGCACTGTTTTACACGCGAAATACGCAATTTCGTGTAGAAATTTTACACTGGTCAGCTCGGTTTTGTTATGCTCTCAATATGATACTAATCGCGACATCAACTGCTGGAGTATATACAACAAAACATTACGAACTCGCGTACAAATAAACTCCGTATATCGGCAAACAGTAGCTTGATCCCAAGCGTCACGAACATACGACTTCCGACTGTTCGAACTTCTAGAGAATTTTATCGTCTTAAGCAGCATTTACAACAAACCTGTTCGCTATTCGCTCCGGTATGTTAGACCGGCGATCAGAATAGTTGTCAACTCCATTCCTTCCTCTCGAGAACCGCTACGAAAACGGCATCCCCATCTATAATGCAAGAGTCTGTGACGAGGACCACAGCGCCACTGAGCGCCAAGCGTAGGTGGCCGTTCTGTCAGTCATCGACACATTTGAATTTCTGACTTCTGATTTCGTAAAATTTCTTCGGTTTCTACATCGATAATAATGCTAATGCAAAGATAATCCTTATGTGAATATAATATTATGAACAATATTCATAAACTCTAAATAAGTGGTGTTATAGAATGCTTAGTAATATAAGAATACCTAATAGTATAAAACTACTTTTCTTATAGCGATAAAGAAACAAACGCGTGCTAAAAAGGCATTTTGTAGCACTATTTATTTGGAGTTTATGAATATTGTTTATAATATTGTATTCGCGTTAATGTCATTTTTATATTAGCATTATTATCGGTGTAAAAGTCAAAGAAATTTTGTGAGATCAGAAATCAGAAATTTAAACAAATCAATGACTGAGTGCCAAGCGCACGTGGCCATTCTAAAAGTCACCGATTCGTTTAAATTTCTGATTTCTGATTCTGTGAATTTGCATGATTTGTATAAAATTATTTAAATTTTGTAATAGATCATTAGTACGGTACTTTAGAATATAACAATTATTTTAATTTCAGATATTTTCTGATAAACTATTTCAGTAGAATGGAGGCAGTAAAAAATTGCACACGTCTGTTTCATGATTCGGTTTATTGAAATCTATAAAATAGTACAATATGAAATACAATATAAGTTAACGTTTAGTAATACGAAGATACAAATTTCGTTGAATTCAAAAGTGCACATAGAAATCGTATTTTCAAATTTATCACAAATGCTGTACGCATGTATATTCATACATTATTTTGCAATGTATAAAATGATCGTATGTATTGCAAACAATTGTGAAAATTCGTAAAGCTTGCTCATATACCGAAAGATAGTAATTAATGTTTGTATTTTGAAACGGTAATCGTTTCTTCTATTAAACGAAGAAACGGCTACGTTGCGTACGCGCCTTTACCAAGGGATGCTTTTACGAACGCAAATCGTTATGTCATTAATCTGATTGGTGTACCCACGTTTTATAAGAGACATGCTGTTCTCATTGGTCTGTTTGAGCAACGCTTCTAACGTATCACCAGCTGTTGAAGTTACATTTGTTTGAAATCAAACGGCAACTGAAGTTTGTTGGGTTGCTTGGAGCTTCGAAATTTTGTCTGCCATGTACGGACGGTAAATACGTTTCGTTTCGAGAAGTGGGCATGCGTAGTGTCTAAAAAATAGGCTTATAAAGCTCGAAAAGAAAACGCTTGATTTATTCTACATACATACACGCAAAAAATTACGAAAGATTGGCAGAAAATTTAAACTTAAAATAATGGCCACGATTCGAGTGCACGAGGATCAAGAGAATCGTATCGCCGATATTCGTCGCGGCAAAGAGAACATGACCGTGCCCCTTCAAAGTCAAACCTTCCAACCCGGAAAACGTGCAGTTTTGGGCGTTCTGCACAACAATTATAACCATAACACGAAAACAGTACGTATACCATTCTTTTTCGCCGCTTTCTTCCCACGTTTTTTTCGACTCTCGAGTTCGCTTCGTAACGTTTTTATTATGCAACATATACTTTACGAAGGAGCACAAAGAACGATTTTCAAAATTATATAGTTTCATTAAATAAGCCAGCATATAATCGCATAATTCTCATAAAATCGAATGTATTTATTTTTGTGTTTTTTTTCTCTCGCAGGAAATTTATAAAGATGAGAAATATCCAAAGACAAAAGCAGTTATTCCCACACAATTTGAATCCTTCAAAGTCTATGAGGAAAAAAACGAGGAAATTATGTTTAAAATTTATAAGGACAAACTGGAAGAAGAAACTTCTGTTGCACTTAGAGACACAAAGGACAAGAAGGAAATCAAAGAAAGGCAAGATGTTAAGTGTGAAAGGGAAAAACCGAGATTAGAAGTGAATCCTATGAATGTGTCGAATTTATCGACATTCTGCAATACTATACAAGATATCGACCAGAAGAAACAGAATGGAATAGCTTTTTCTCAAGGCAGTCCAATGTCTTTGGAAAAGTCTATTCCTTATTCGTCTTCTTGTTTCTTCGATATGGATGAATATAGAGCTGATATATATCATTACTTAAGAACAGCAGAGGTATGCATCAATCACAGATAACAGATTTAAGTAATAAGACTCCCCTGGTGTTACTTTCTTATGTTAGTTATTTATATAACATATTACTTTAATAAAAAGATATTTTATTTCTTTCAGACACAACATAGACCAAAGCCAGGATACATGAAGAAACAACCGGATATAACGTACTCAATGAGGTCAATATTAGTAGACTGGCTTGTTGAAGTGACTGAAGAATATCGATTGCAAACTGAAACACTTTACCTAGCTGTTTCTTACATAGATCGCTTTTTATCATACATGAGTGTTGTGAGAGCAAAATTGCAACTGGTTGGTACAGCTGCTATGTTTATTGCTGCGTAAGTGTTTTAATATATTTTCATAAACATGATATGTAATTATATTTTATTTAATTCAATGCTTAAAACACGAATTTAAACTTTTCACTAATTTGGAAAGTAATGTAGGGTATTTCACTACTGCTGGTATATATTTTAAGGAATGATTCTACAAGCCAAAATAAATCTGAAAATCCTTTACTATTTTGCAATCTGCGGCTTCGTCTTCGAGACATAAGCGATTGAAAATTGAGTATTCGCTGTGTGTGCGCGCATGTTTCTACACGTGCGACTAAGCAAACAGTTGAGGACAGCACGTGTAGAGACGCACACGCACACACAGCGAATACCCAATTTTCAATCGCTAATATCTCGAAAACGAAGCCGCAGATTGCAAAGTAGTACAGGACTTTCTAATTTATTTTGGCTTGTAGAATCACCCCATAAAATATTTCACAGCAGTAGTGAAACACCCCGTGTATTATACTGATGCTATGAATTTTATAGGAAATACGAAGAAATTTATCCACCAGACGTAGGAGAATTTGTATATATCACAGATGATACATACACAAAACGACAGGTACTACGAATGGAGCATTTAATTTTGAGGATTCTCTCTTTTGATCTGACTGTTCCAACACCACTTACATTCCTAATAGAATACTGTATTAGTAACAATCTTTCAGATAAAATCAAATTTTTAGCAATGGTGAGTAGATACTGTTTCCGTATTATATCATTAATATATTATAGTATTTTAATCTTTGTTTATAATTTTATAGTACCTTTGTGAATTGTCTATGCTCGAAGGAGATCCATATCTGCAATTCTTGCCTAGTCATTTAGCTGCATCTGCAATAGCACTTGCCAGACACACATTGATGGAGGAGATATGGCCACATGAATTTGAGCTAACTACAGGATACTGCTTAAAATATCTTAAAGAATGCATTTTTTGCCTGAACAAGACTTTCTGTAATGCATTGAATATCCAACAACAGGCAATACAGGAAAAATATAAAAGCAGCAAGTAAGTTTGAAAAGTATATCGTTCGACCTAGTTCTGTGCTTTACAAGACTCGATCCGAATGTTAAATATGCCTTTCTATTTAGATACGGGCATGTAGCATTGTTACTGCCACGACGTATTGATAACGTAACTTTGAGCTCTGAAGATGAAGAAGATAATGCTTAATATTTAGCAAGCATTGAGAGGAAAGAATGGAATATTCTATAAATTTATACATATTTGGAGATAACGAACCTCCCAATATAAATCCCACGTTTTAAAGACAAGGAGGGGATTAGGGCAAGACTGACCTATTGTTTCTCAAATGGAATGTATGAATTATTACCGTGTTTGGTCAATATGCTTTTGCCTGGGCAAACGTGTCGACTTTACCCTTCACATTTCACCACTGCCTATACTTATTGTAAGCTGTAGGTAAATTTTAATAACCGTTTTTAGAGCTCCGTCATTATATTAACGAATGAAGCTCTAAATTATGTTATTTAGGAATTGTATTTTTATACGTATTTTTTAGACGATTGTTAACAGAACACTTGCTCTACGTACATGATGCCTAAATTTTGTTGCCAGTGATCTGTCATAATAGGAAGTGTATGAATATTAACTGTATTTATTATTAACATTGTACTAAAAAATACACATTGTGATGGAAACACTTCTGTATGTCAACATAATTGCAACATTTGTCTGATTTTTACAGTTCTTGTACAGTTATTTATTTAAAATATTCTAATTGTCAATATCATGAAATTTGTAACTTACGATCTGAGATCCAACTGAAAGTTTCTCGTCTCTTTGTGCGTATTTTATTGTACAGACATTTCATAGATCATGCTGTATAACAATTTGGATAAAAATTTGTCATAAAATTTATTCACTATGGATACATACATAAATATTGACTTCCATTTTGTTATAAATGTTTTTGTTTTTCATGACAAAAACAATGCTGTGGACAGTCTATAGTTTAATATATTACAGCAATAAATAAATATCTAAGTATTTGATACTTCAAACAGTATGCATGCGACAAAATATACTATTTATATGAGAAGAAATATATACATAATGTTACTTTGGAAGTTTACCGTTATGCATATAATTATAAATTCACTATCAAACCTTCCAGTTACATCATTCAAGAAAATGACATTTCCACTTAAAATTTGTTGAAAGTGATTAATATGTAACATGGAAAATATAATTGCTAGTTGTGTAACGCCTTCGTAAAACATCTAGTAAATAAATTAAAATCATTATGATGAATTAAAGAGACAAGTACATTCGAATAACTGATAAAGTAAAGAAAAACAGGGTGAATAAGTTTATTGAATAATTTTTGTAATAATTAGTTCAGTGACAAAATTATTTGAATGTGCGATTGATCATTAAATAAAGTAGTAATTCTTTTGTGGGTATTATTATATTAGCATCGTACAACGTATAAAGTGTGTGATTTATCATTTACAATTCATGACCTGCTCTATGACAAGTATTTAAAAGACGCAGTGGGTACATGATGATTCTAAACAGTTGGCATGACTGACTTCCATTGCTCGACCACTACATTCAATTGTGCGCATGTGTGCATCCTACATTGAAACTATCTAGTATTGACGTTGACAATTTGCAGTTGATATTTAACAGAAATTTAAGGAGCAACGGTTAGGGGTGTTTCCCGAGATAAAATTTCACACATTCCGTAAGATTAATAAGGTACAACATTTTAAGAACTACTTATAAACAAACACAATTCTTTCGTTTCATACGTTATCATTGTAAAAACATTTAATAGCTTAATTAAACAAACTTTCATAAATAAATAGACGCTTTTAGGTTACGTTTATGCATATTATTCAAATGACGAATTAAAGTTATTTAGAACATGATAGTTTAACCTATAAAATATATACTGGTGTCACTTGAAAAGTCACTACAATGTTAGGATAAAATAACAATGTCAAGCCTAAAATGATAGTTGTAAGAACAGAATATTGATATTTTTGTAATTTAAAATAAAAAGGTTAAGTATACGGAAGTACCTGACAAGAATTAAATGCACATTGCTATGAAATTGTTTTATTAGATACTTTATTCTTAAGATCTGAATGTGTAAAATGACCTTACTTCAGTGACAACAGATTACTAACATATTCTCGTTGCTAAATAATATTGTTTTATTTCACATCAACCAAAAACTCATCAGGGAAATACATCATCTGTAGTCAGATAATAACACTTATTAATTTGATTATATTTTTGTTAGAGAATATGGATGCATTTGGTGATAACTTTGTCATGGAACCAGAAGTGGATCCAGTGGAGGAGTTTGTAGCAAGAGAACAGGGTCAATTGGCAGGACTTGAAGATGAAATTGCACCAATTTCTATGTCCGCTCCTACAGCGGCGCCTAATATAGATGGTATTGTCTGTTTTTGTAAATTTGAAACTTTATTTCTATTCAAAATGTTTAAGCTAAGCAAGAAAGACCTTGGTCTTATAATTTACAATCATAGTTTTGAAACCTCTTTGAATATTACTAATAATATAATAAGTATTGTGTTGAAATTATAATAATCAAGAGTTTATAATTACATTGTCTTCTAAATAATATGATTTTTATTTATAATATGTGTGTGAAGAACTTTATTATGAATGTGTAACAAGGCTTGTTTATTATATATATTATAATATATATGTTTACAATAATTAAAAAACTAAATCTTTAGTAGATAATTAACCTAAAAAATTTTGAAAATTTACAAGTTGGCCCAGGTGGTGATGCTGAAGGTAGTTTTGAAATAATAGATGCAGTTGGACAAACTACTGAAGCACAAGCACCAGCAGCAACAGGTGAATTGTATTATATTATGTTTGTAAAGCAATGTTCATTCACATTGTTTTGATCAAAACAATAAATATATATATTACACAAAATATTTTTAGAAGCTGCACCTAAGCCCGCACCTGTAAAGGAGGAACCTGAGAAAATACGTAAATGGAGAGAAGAACAGAAAGCTAGACTAGAACAAAAAGGTAGTTATGTCTTTGATAACTTTTATGTAACTAAAATTTTGTAAGTTATTATCTTTCATTATTAAGTTACTTTATTATTATAATCCAATAAGATGCAGAAGAAGAAAAGGAGAAAGAAGAGTGGAGAGAGGCAGCAGAAAAAGAATTGGAAGAATGGTATAAACATCATGCAGAAGCTATTTGTAAAACAAAAACCACGAACAGGTAATATCTGAAGTTGCTATTTTATTTGATTTCGTTTTATGCAATATTTTTCGGCATATTTTTTGCCAATATAATAACTTTTAATCGCGCATCTGTAAATGCAATTAAAAGTTTTATTCTGTATAAAATTATAAATACTTTATTGAATTATTTTAAAATATATGCTACATACACTTATATTATTTTCATTCTGCTTCTTAGGGAATCAGCCAAGTAAGTTACACTAAGTTTCTTTGCATGTATAATTGCATTGCTATGTAATGTAGCTTGCTTATACAGTTTACAAGGCTATTTGCAGAATGATGTTGAAAGTATTAGATACTTTTTTATATGTCAGCTGCTTTTTAGTAAGATTTATAGATGCTTAATGCAATTATACCTGAGATTTGTATACTGCCAATTATGTTGTATGTTAGTCTTGCATTTGCCAAATTATATCATGATAATGCTATGCAAAAAAAATATAATAACATTTAGCAGAAATAATATGATCAAGATACATGGAAATAGTTGAAAAATATGAACATGGATTGCTTTGTACTTAAACTTATCAAATTTGCACACACAATACTATTTATAAAATCACTGTATCATAGATTTCATGAACTGAGTGATTGTTATTTCACTGTGATTGACTTTTCTTAATTTTCTTCTTTGTTTTACTTGCGTACTAAATCAGTAGCTTATTCATATGTATTATGTAAATCTATTTTCATTCATTGTTTCCATTTTGTCTATGGGAGAGTAAATAAACGTAAAAATATTTACATTTATCTGTGTTATGTAAATAAAAGCTATCGTTTTTTAAAATCGCTTGGTTTGTGGGAGTAAGAATAAGCGTAAAAATTTTTCTCAATTTTTTTTAGACTATTATTTTAAAAAAATTGTGGATTTTGTATTGCTACATATGTTATATGTAAAAAACAAAAGCGTCAGCCACATACACTGCAATGTCGTTAATGCATATAATTTATAAATATCACATATAGTTTTGCATGTATCTGTATCGTTTTTAATATAACATTTTTATCGATAGGAACGCAGAAAAACAATTTGTCGCAGAAGCTGACGAAGTGGAGCCCGGAACTGAATGGGAACGCATTGCAAAACTTTGCGATTTTAATCCTAAATCTTCCCGTACTTCGAAAGACGTTTCTCGGATGCGCTCGATCATTTTACAGTTGAAACAAACTCCACCAGCTCCAGTCAGTCTTTGATCAATTTAAATTGATACGGAACATAGATTTACAAAATATCAAACGTATTAAACAAAAGAACAGTGTACACAGGTTACAATAATATTATCGAGAAAAAGATCATGAACGATCTGTTAAGCAAAAATGTAATATTATTGTGAATAAAGATTATCAATTAGCAAGTATCCATATAAATATTAAAAATAAAAAGTAAACTGTATAATATTATTAATCTGTTGAAAATAAAAATGAAAATAATTTTACCCTTATGCGAATAAATTCAAGTGTAACTAGTAATCTATTAAATAATATATGAAGTTTTATAGATTACTTTAATTACATATAAAATTTTCTGAAAATATATCATTTTTAGTATAATTAAGAAATTTTAAATTATACTTATGCTATTTATCAGATAATTCTTATTCTTGTGCATAATATAAAAAATTTATACACTGTTCAACATCTTGATATTTGTCATCTAGCAGTTCATAAACAATTTTCTTCTGATTAGCTTTAAATCGTTAGCTCTGGAAATGATAAAATAAATTTTGTTGATAATTATTGTCAATGCATCATTCTACCTCGAATATTAATGTTTTATTGCGTCTAGTAAACATACGAAAATATGTCAAGGGAAATGAATACCTGTGTATATCACGTTTTATGAAAAGCTCCATATCATGTTGCCAACGATAAATGTTTGGATATGTAGAGGAATTAAGTGATGATGATACTGCGTTATAAACAGCATAATCTAACTTTGTTGGATTACATCTATAAAATATATAATATTAAAAAGAAGGTCATATAAATCATAATTTCTTTAAATAAAAGTAATAATTTCATGAAAAAGTTATGTAAGTATATATTATATTTTACCCTTCAAGAAACGTTGCAGGACCTTCCTCTGCAATTTCCATTTCATCATCAGAACTATCGTTTTTTATTAATTTCGGGGATGATGGTGGTGTATAAAATTCTAATTCATCTGAACAAAAGATTCATACTGAACTATTTATAAAAACATTTATAAAAAGACATGTAACACGTACCTGCGTTATTTTTATCCTGATTATCAGGACTAAGCAATGAACATGCTTGCAATTTATTGCATAAATAATTGAAGTCATCAAATGAATTTTGTTTTGTATCTGACTTTGAGTTTGTTTCATCATTTGAGTTCTGCGAAAATATATATATATATATATATATATATATATATGTATATCTAACGATGTATGATAACAACTACTAAAATGTTGGTTATAAAAAGTTATTCATACTTGAATATAATGGAGTAATTGGTTTTGGAACTTCTGTTCCAAGTATTTTTCAAGTTTTGTTAAGCCCTCTGAAGTACGAAAATCTGCAAAATCATTCAGGAATGGCCAATGCTCTTTCCATGACACTTGATATTCTTCTGCTAAATCTCTAGAAATTATACACTAAATTTCAATTTTTATTTAATTAAAAGTAAGTATTTTAAATTTATAATGATTGTAATGCATTTTAGAGTAAAATTAATAATTAAATGACAATTAACATTACCTTCCAACGCGCTCAAGTCCCTTTTCCGTATCTTGTAACCTTAATGTTAAATTATTAATGGGACTATCAGCCGTATGTGATTCATTATCTGTAATATTTTTAACCGCAGTCATGTGAAGACGTGGAGGTGTTTTCCATTTCTTTCTGAATTCTACTGCTCGAGATTTTGTCATTGGTCCGGCAAATGCGCGCACTTCTAAACGTGGACTGATTGGGTCTGTGTTAAAGCTCTATAAAAATACGATGTATCAGATTTCAGAAAATATAAATTAAGATAGTGCAACATACCAATGGACTAGTTGGGGAAAAAGGCTCCCCAATAAGAGGTTGTAATGTGTTATCATCGGATCTTAATACAGGTACGTAATACTGATCTTCCAGTAATAAGCGTATCTCTTTTTTTAACTCCTCATCTTCTTGGCACGTTCTACTGCATATTATCTGTAATGTTAATATATATATAAATAAAATTATGTTTATGTACAGAATGGGAAAACATTATTGATAAAAACAAAAAGCTAATGAGCAAGTTGTGAAGAAGAAATAATGAACATATTTGTATATACATAAGAAAAATATGTTTGAATAGTTTGTCACATACATCTATTGGTAGTTGTTTGTATTTGTTTGGTATTGTTTTTATACAACAGGGATATGAAACAAGAACTCGTGCTACATCTTTTAAACCAAATTTAACTGCAAAATGCAACGGTGTTTCATTCAGTCCTTTATCAGGTGTATTTAAGTATAAATCTAACATGATCTGTGCACGATTCACATAACTCTTGCATTCGTCACCATAAAGCAACTTTATAAATTCTGCATTTCCAACAGTGTTTAATATTAACTCACACATATCTGGTCTGTTTGCTCTCACTGCAACATGTAATGCATTGTAACGACACCCTTCCTGCAATAAATTGTAAAAAAAAGTATTTATAACGTCTACCCTACAATATCTTGTTCATCACAGTCATAAATATTACATCTTACTTGCAATATTGCAGGTGTATCTCCACTTCCAATTAGATATCGTGGATTTCCCCATATTGTACTTTTTACAACATACAAATCTCCATCTTTAATTAACTTTCTAAAACATACAAGATCCTGTGATCGTGGAGCTTTAAAATTATTTGCTTTTTCTTCAACTGCAGGTACTGCTGTATTTATGGAAGTATTGTTAACGTGATTTATTTTTTCAAAACCAGTTCTAGCATATTCTTCAGCTTCGGATTGATTTTTAAATGATTTCAAGCGACCCGTCTTAAATTCCTTAATTACTTTTAAGGCTTCTAACTTGTCTTGATATACTCGAATATTTTCTGTAGCATTAAGTAGATTATTAAAATACTAAATTTACATATGAAAACAATATGTGAAAATATTTTTGTGTATTACCTTCTGTAACATTTTCTGAATGAAACGTGTCTTCGGGTATATAAACAGCGTGAAAAATTGTTTCGTTTACCGCATTTGAATTGTTGCATGCCGTGTGCAATGTCTGCGATATTCCTTCGTTTTCGCTCATTGTAATTCCGTTCAATTTTAAATTACGTGTCAAATCACATAGATGTTTATTGGTTATGTGTCAGATCAAAATACGTCGAAAGAATATTAAGTTATGAGCGTTCAACGTGATATTTATAATCATTTATAGAACATTTCTTATCTCTTTACGGAACTTTGCGTACGGTATTTACATATTTTCTTATTTTCAGCAAACAGTTTATTCATAAATCTGTTTTAAAATTTCAAAAGACAACAGCTAACATTCGCACCATATCATACAAATTATCCCCTTGAACATCAAACAATCATTATTAATCCATAAATAGTTTCAATAATATGGTGTGCATAAAATTATATAAAATAAAAACCGTTAAATTTCTTACAGAATACAAATTTTCGGATAACTGTATATAATACGTACTTCGTTTAAGGTTAGATATAATTTACAGAAAGTAACTATTTTAAAACAGTAAATAGTCATGAAATACAGACACTACAGATATTATATTTGTAGAGTCAATAGTTCGTAACGCAAAGCACAATTTTATTACAAATAATGCGAATTATAAAATCTACACTGCCAAGCTGTAACTAACTGTCATACACAAAACCAACCAATCCTAACATGTTTCAAATCATCGACCAATCAGCTTATGTGATTTCATATGTTGGTCATACGCGTTCAAATTCATTATTGCGTGAAAGGAAATTTCAATTGTTATTCATTCGACACTTGGCTAATGACAAAAGCAATCGAGGCCTCAAACAATCAAGCATCATCATCATCGTTCGGTATTACCCCATTGAACACAATACACGAGGTTTGACCAATTTCTCTTAAATGAATATACAAGGTGTTCGCATTATTACGAACCAGCGTTTTTTTCGTAAATCCGTCATGGCCATCCGGAGCACAGCTCCGCTCCAGCTTACCCCCACTCTGCGTTCATTCTCCTCATACAGGCTATGATCTGGAACGACGATTGACCGAGGGGGAACTGGAGGGAACTGAAACGAAGAGAACGGACCTAGAGTGGGGGAAGGCCAGAGTAGGGCTGCGCTCTGGATGGCCATGACGGTCGTAAATGGGAAGTACAGAGTTCCCCGGCTGTCTGAAACAGCATTCCGGACCCAGAATTTTCAGCCAGCCGGGCTAGGAGAAGTTGTCATCACCTTCTTGAGCACAATATTTACGAGCGTAGACCGAGAAGCGATATTCTGGGAAGGTGAGAGATCATCGAGAGCATCGGTGTGGTTTCAGTCGGCCGCCACCAACCAGTTTTTTTGTCGATGCAAATTCGTCATCGTATAACGAAAAATAAAATTTGTCTATTTTTTATAATACATTGATGAAAATATTGCAAATGAACAGGTGACGTTTTTCTAATGAAAATGAGTTCAAACACGATCTCATTCGGTTCATTTGTTATTAAAATTTTGCATAAGCTAAGATTCGATAGTCGGAATGTCTCTGATAACAAGTACTCAGAATGAAATCTTTTTTGGACCCATTTTAATTGGAAAAATTTTATCTATCTATTAATAATATTCTCATGAATGTCTAATGAAAAACAACCAATTTTTTATTTCCGTTAAAGAATGGCTCACTCTTCGTACAATGTATTATGATTCTCAAACGTCGCTGCCAGCCGTGCGACTACTCGGCCCGGATCCGGAGGAGTTAGAAAGGATATATGGTAGGGATATGGCCTGTACAGCCTGTCGGGCTACTCTGTGGTTCAATTTGAAGACCACATGCTCACACGTGTTCGCTTCTTTAGTGAGCTGGCGTTCACTCGATCGTTTTCCTGTAAATATTATATACCATTCTCAAAGAACACATGTTCAGTCGCTTGGTGTAGACATACACTTGTACTTTCATGAACCAAGAGCGAGTCAGGCGAGTACTGAGAGGCTCCTTCCCCTATACCTAGGGAATGTTGATACGCACCTAAGTGTAGAATCAAAGAGGTACTATTCAGAAGAAATAATAATTATACTTGTTAATCTTTTTAACTTCATACCTTTAAAATTTAATTAAGATACTTAATATCATGTTTAGCCATTTTTTGTAAACTGTATACAAATTACGTGATTGAGAGAGATAGGACTTGACACTTAATAATAACAGGTGAAAATAATTTTACATTTATTTTGCACTGACTTTATGTGGAATAATTAAAAATCTTACAAAACAATGAATACGGATGTATTACACATATAAATATATGTTACACACGCAATGAGGTATATTCCGATGGAAATGCAAAAGTATGAGAACCAAGCGCATTAACACTTGGTAACAGTCCAGCATTTGGTATGATATTCCATGACAAAGTCAATGTTACATTTTTGTTTCCTCTGTAAAAAAAATAAAATATATTTTACTCCTAATGTTAATTGATTTGTATGTTTATACTGTATGAGAATAACAAGTACTACCTTAGACCATTACCATCATCCCAGAAATAATATTTTGTGTTCATGTTCTTAAAATCAAGAACAGCATTATCTCCACGAAGTACTATTTTATCCCATAGTACTACCTAAAATCAAGAACCATATTGCATTGAACTCATACACTTAAACATTTAAATACAAATTCATTATAATAATATAATAAAAAATACTGTAATATTTATATTATACCTGATTAAAGTCATTATTTTCTGTTTGATATTCAGCTGTGAGGTATAAAAATAGTTGTTTAACATTCCAATTAAATAATGGAGTGAGATGTATGTTTATGTAAGGAAGTATACATTTTACATTTAATATAACTATTTAAAACCTGTTTAAAGTTGTAACTTTCTTTTTAATTAAATCTTTGTTAAACAAAACATTCAGTCAGTTATTTTAGACTAATCATAAAAATAGAAATAAATTAACTATATGTAAATATTTAAATATTTTATGTATTATAATTTTCAATAGTATGATAATGATTCATTTTATTTAAATTTTTCTTTTTCTATGTCTACTTAGAGTTCAAAATTATTTTTCCGGCTATTTTCAAAAAAATAAATAGAAGTATCAGCATCTGCATTGTATATTTTAAAGATTACCACAATAAATTACAATATTAATGTATACAACAAGAAATATAAAAATGAAAATTGATTGTTGTTATCAATATTGCTTTTGTATTATAGGATCAATGACTAACAATGTAGAGAAATAGATTAATGTATAGTAATGGACAACAATGTATGTTTCTAAATGTAGTAACTGACTACTGTAATAAAGTACAATTTTCTAAAATTAGTAAAAAACATAAAATGAAGATAAATTCTTTATAGTGATATTGCAGTTTTTCTAAAGGGATATATATCATTTTAAGTCTGAACTATTCTCTGTTATTGAAGGGTTAAAGAAATAGGTATGAAAAAGGATATCAGTTTGTAAGTCGAACGTCAAGTAACCCAAATCGTTCTTTTCTCTTGATGCACTATAATCGGGCACATTCTTTCTGCAGAATAAAAAGTTTGGTTACTAGCAAATTATGATTAATTACATATTACATCTGCTACAGTAACAATATTCATATAATAACAGTTTTAATGAATGTTAGAAAAAGTTAAATATGGTAAGCAAATAACCTGTAATTATAAATAGCAAACTAGTTAATTTTTACGTATACTTATATTTCACTGTACCCATTAAAATTCGTATATGGTACTTACACAACTACTTTTACAGTATTTAACGCTGCATTTGCTCTGTAATCGATAAATACAGTTGACAGAAAACAACAAAACGTTAGACACGCCGAAACGCTTAAAGTATATGCTATAATAGCATTACCACGCGTGAAAACTGAATGCATTATTGTGATGTAACACTGCCGATCGGAAGGCCCTGAACTTTAATTCAGCAAATCGGTCAATTGTTTCATGTATCAAAAAACTCTAACCAAAATCATCGTCACCTTAACTTCGGTTTTCGACGTCAGCAATTCAACGCCACAGATCATCGACTTGGTATTCAAAAACACATCAAATATATACGATGCGTTCGCAAATCAAGTAAATTCAACCGTAAAGATTATATCATTGGCGGTACAGACGAAGAAGAGAAACTTGACTTCTCATTATCAACAATTTACAAAAATTAATTACATTTTGTATAGGAAAACTACGAACAATAAATCTTAACAACTCATTTCCTTTAATCTATGTATTTACTTCAAGTGTTTTTTGAAAATTTTAGTTAACTGCATTGAAGAAAATGATGAAAATGCTGTGATGTAGATTTGAAATGGCTTATATCTTATTTAGAAAAATAATTTGTAAAAATATTTTATTCCATTGCACATATAATACATAATATGTGTGTATGTATATATATACACACATATATATGTATATATGTATATATGTATATATATATATACTGTGATGTGTGTCATGTATTAGTAACATATGATAGATTTATTAGATAATTTAAACTCGCCTACTAATAACAAATATTAAATGTACGCATACGCATGTTTACGTTTGTATACGTATAATGTATAATTTCAGCCACAATGAATGTTTCTTTTTTATCTGCAGCAACTTCAGGAAAGTGAAGATAAGTGTGCGGCAATGTTTATGTGGAATGTATGGTCTGTTGTTTGTAATAGGATAAGTAATTCTCTTTAAGAAACGAGTTAAATGCTTTGGATATGTCGCATTTGGTAAGTATACGAATATAAATGAACTCGCTTATTACGAGTTTCTTAACTTCAAGAACATTTATATTGTTTGACTGAATATCGCCAAATCTGGCATCAAGATTTCCTTCATGAAATACTTATGATTTGTTTGTGCTTAATAACGCTAAACGGTTATCATAATTTGTCTTTTGTTGTAATTTGCCTTAACGAATTTCGCGTTTTATTAGTTCGAATGGATAGGAATGTTTATTAAATAAATGTGTACATGTCGATGACAAATGTATTTTACAATAAAGATTCTAAACAGTTGTATGTGCAATGTGTCTAAGTGATATGCTGAATAAGAAGTTCGTATTTTTATTTATTTTCTATTATAATTGCGTGTTATTTCAAAAAAATAAGACACATTATCATGGACAGTTATTATGGAATGAGATTAACCCTTTAAAGAGCAATAATTTTTTCAATATTATTGGTAAAACATGGACATATATTTTTTTATGTTAAATTGTTTCCTAGGTGTATAATATTTTTTTTTATTTTTAACACTATGATACGTATGTTTATTGTAAAATAGCAACAGAAGGCAATAGAATAATGTAGAAAGACTAGAGAAACTAGTCATTTGATTACAGTGCTAATGATTTATACCGATTTAGATCACTTGTAAAATCAATTTTTCGTTTTGTTAAAATAATTCTATTCTGTATGCGGTATTATTATCAATTAAATGCATTTCAGACCTTTTTCTTATTATAAACATATTTGCTTGGTATAAGGATATCATATTACATAAAAACAACAAGAATAATAGTAGTGATATAACAATTACTCTAATAATAGCAGTGCAAAAAACTAGCAAAAGAAGATTATTTTATATTGTAGTGTTAATATTTCAAACTAAGTGAAAGACTTTCAATGAACCACATTGAAATTAATATTATATATTCATTCATATATACATTGAACAACATGAAAACATTAGACATATGTCTGCTACCATGTAATACCATACATATTTCTTATTTTGATGGGTTGAGTAAATAAATTTATGATAGGAAGCTTATCAATATTGCTTATGTGATACATAGGCATGAGCATTGGCGAGCATCCTAGGTGACCCTGTGGTTAGAATTGGTATAGCAAAAGGGGCCAATTACCTGATTGCTGTGATGCCGAATTTTCAAGACCAAAAGCGACTGGCCAGAAGACAAGTGATGGGAGGCCTAGAGGGTTGCCTAGGATGGTTGACAGTGTACATTCAGTGATTAATGATAAATGTTAGTCTTGAAATTATAAATTATTAAACTTTGAAAAATTATAATTAATACTCATATGATTACTAACTATTTTATTGTTTCAGAGTAAAAAAGAATGGGTTGTGTTAATAGTCGGACAGATATTAACGATCTACATCCAAATGTTTTTCAAGTGATGAATGTAGATGAGTTAGGTAATTTAATTACACCTGGACGTTTAGAAGTCACAGACTCTGATATAGTACTTTACCAGCGTGGTAAACAGCCTATCAAATGGCCATTACGTTGTGTACGACGATATGGCTATGATGCCAAAATCTTTAGTTTTGAATCTGGTAGACGATGCTCTACAGGGCCTGGCATCTATGCATTTAAATGCTGCAGAGCTGCACATTTATTTAATCTTGTACAAACAAATATTCAGGTTTGTATTATGACAAATTTTTTTTCTCATATATATGTAAAGTTGTCTTTCTCATATACAAAAACTGATACAAAAATAATTTATTGCAAAATTTCGACTGATGTTTGAACAAAGAATTAGCTTATATCCACATACACCCTATTATGTAACGTATTGGGTTGGCCAATAAGTAATGTCGGATTTTTCTATAAGACATTGTTTCTGCTGTTATTAAAACAAAAGATTATTCATAACTTATAAAACGCATATACAGTCTAAAAGCTGAGATTTTAACATGTAATTTAAAAAGAAAGTTCATTATATTTGGTTAAGGTTCTTTACTATTTATTTTGATTTGAAGATAAACAACCAGAAGATGTATGTTCGCGCAATTGTGGTTTTTTATATTCGCAAAGGTAAAAATGTGGTACAAACAGCGAAGAAAAGTTTCTGATTGCATGGCAACGGTGCTGTGAATGAAAGAAGGTGCAAAGATGGTTGAAAGAGTTTCATGATGGAGATTTTAGTCCCACCAATGATAAACGTTCTGGCAGACCTATCGAGATTGATAATGATCAAATCTCAATTCGCATTGAAAATAATCTATGTTATACCACACCAGTGATTGCTCAAATGTTAGGAATATCGAAAGCCAGCATTGAGAACCATTTGCATATGTTTCTTACCAAAAAATCCGACATTATTTATTGGCCAACCCAATATAAAAATTTCCAAGATATTATTTTCTGAAAATATGTATCTATTAGTTACTAATAGACTGAATTTTAATGCAAATATACATTTTTACTTTTCAATATTTATTATTTTCATCTAGCCCATGAAACACAACTATGGTAGAACTGCATTTTAGGGTTGAAATGTTTAAAAGTACATTTTTTGTTTCACTTATTCTATAAAATGTGCATTCTTCACAAACTTGGATCTGCTAAATTGCATAAAAATCTGCAATCTAGTTATTAATACATTTTTATTTTTAAATATATTTTAAATGCTGACTTTTAAATTTTATAACAAATATCTAATTTAAATTGTGTTGTAGGTTTGTAATAACAGTGCAGATGATACAATGTCCAGGGAACTACCAATTTCTTCTCATTCTGGTCCAACAGTAACAAGAGTGACAATACCAGTTGAGCCTAACTATTTGGATCCGATATTAAATAGAAGTAATAATCGTGCGGGTTCTAGATTTGCTCACAGTCAACAAAATGGAATTGGAAGATTAGGTAGTGTGGGAAGTAGCACTGGTCTTATATCACCTCAAGAAACTGTGGGTTCTCCTTCGTCACCCCCTGTGCTGCCACCGCCACCACCACCACTCCCTCAACCACATCCGTCCTCGCTTTATGTCAACGAAGAAGTGTTATCTTCTCTGCCATTGGAAATGGAGCATAATAATAATAAAAGCCTTAGAAGAGCAATACAGAGGTAATTTAATATTGAATTGCTGTTAATATGATTTAATATTAATAACTTTGTTTTTTTTATAGATCTTGTACAGTAAATAATTCTATATCTGATAATGGCTCTGTGTCGCTGGAACTAACATCTATGCCAAAAAATGTAGAAATCACTCCTCAAACTAAATCACCTCCTCCAGTAGCAGCTTACATGAATATAGATATAAATAGTGATATTAGTCCACTTTCTCCAACTCATAGTGTTTCTGACATAATGCAGTTTAAAGAAGATAAAAATGAAAATAACGAATCTGGACATGCTTATATGAATATAAGTCCTGGTCAAGAACATACAGAGTCTTTTGGTGCTAGACCACGACCGTCACCATTGCTATCTATTCAGTCTGATACAGAAGATGGAACGAGACATTGTTATGCTAATTTAGAAGCAAGTGAAATTGAAAGTCTAAGGAAAAGATTTTCTGGAGTATCAGTAGCAGAGAAATCACCTTTGCCTCCATCCACACCAACAGGTGGTCCAATTAGGGAAGTGAATTATGCTGTGTTAGATTTGGATACTAAGGATGTTCCAATGAACTCACCTATAGATGGTCCTTCAAATTCCACTGCATCTCCTCCAGAGTCTCCAAATAAGTTACAAAAAGGGTATGCTACAATAGATTTTAATAAAACAGCTGCTCTCTCTCATTCAGTTAATCCAAATATTGTAAATGATAACGAGGGTTCAAGAAAGACACGTCACAATTCCACAATTAGTGACTTAGCAGCTTCTTGTAGACGTAGTTCATCAGTAAGTGAGTGATTAATTGTTTATTTCATAATTGTGCCTACATAATGCAAAATTCGAAATGTATCATGGAGTCATAATTCAGTTTACTTTTTTTTTAGTAATTCAGATATTTAATAACTCAAAACCAAAGAACAAACATCAAATTAGTTCACATATTTTTCTTGTGTAATAACAATTAAAAGAAAATTCATTGTGTGCTAAACACAGTGCATTTGTTTAAAACATTTTTATTATTGATTAATGTGTCATTAATGATTTTACACGTTATTATTCATGTAATTGTACATAGTTTTTAAGTTTTACAAAAGAAGCATAATGCACTTGATACTTCACAGTATTTTTAAAGAGTAAGTCTTTCTTCAAAGTGCTGTTAGAATTGCACAAGGAAAGAGTCTTTTTTATATAATATACAAATATGTTTATAGAACATTATAGATAAACTGTTTTTTTATTGATTGACTATTGTAGGGGAATTGGAAGCAAAAGTGCCCTAATTTTTCCTGTATCATAGGAATTGATGAGGCTCAAATACTCTAACTTAAATAAGGGTATAAAAGTACATGACATTATAATATAGAAAAGATGGTGATGACATTGTACACAGTTTTAAATGATTACTTTTAAAGTAGTCATTTTAAAAATAACTATGGCCATAAAGCTATATATATATATATATTAATTTAGAGTGACTTTGATAAAAATAATATAGTAAGCATACAGGCTGTTCTAGGAGGAAACGCAAATACTTCACTAGTTGATTCTAAGACTAGTTTAACATGCAAAATGTCATATCAGCATACAGGCTTGTGATCTGATGGCCAGAGTAATGATACCGAAACAAATCTTTACTATAGATCGGTCATGGCCATCTGGAGCGCAGCCCTAGTCCGACCTTCCCCCACTCTAGGTCCGTTTCCTTCGTTTCAGTTCCTTCCAGTCCCCCCTCGATCCATCGTCGTCTCAGATCACAGCCTGATGAGGAGAATGGACGCGCAGTGGGGGTAGGCTAGAGTGGGGCTGCGCTCCGGATGTATATGACGGCTATAGATGATACATTCCTGTGATGAATTTTTAGGTTGCACGAAATAACACTATATTATATAGCAACAAGAGTGTGCCAGTATTCCATTGTTACTGTAATGGTGTTTCCAAGTCATGTCTTAAGGTCTCAAGCTTAAGTTGATCATTCATATGAATGTTATAGTTTGTTTTTCGGTTTAATTTATTCTACGAAAAGTAGTTTCGACGACGAAAGTTTGTTTCATGACCTCTTTGATCCCCTAATTTCAACCCATTAGGTTTCTTCATCTGGAGTTATTTAAAAAGCAGTGTGTATCACTGAAGTATATCAAATGAAAATTATTTTTGACGATTTCGTTGGTAAAAGTTCATACTCCGGCATCTTGCAATGTATCGAGAGAGGTATAAGGTGGCCATTTTTAATACATTTTAGTATAACTTATATGTGTTTAGTTCGGAGATTAATGAATAATTCCATAAAATCTGTTGTCCATTATTTTTTAAGTCGAATGTTAAGTTGCCCATATTTCAGTAATTATTGAAAATCAGATTTAAGTTCATATGAACTTTTGCTTGTAAAATTAAGTATAGGATCAACTGCTAAAGTATTTGTATTTCCTTCTGGAACATTCTGTACATATAGTAAAACATTACATATATATATATATATATATATGTATATACAGAGTGTTTCATAAAGGTTGATCCAAACTTTTGATATCAGTCTGATGCATTTAGATAAAAAAAATTGCGTACACTGGTGTGTCCATGTGAAAAGATTTAAATTCTTGTGTGTTTCCAAATCATAATATCGTTTATATAGTCTAAATTAAAACTGACTGTTTGTTGTTACAATTACCTTAAACAGCATCAATAATTCATAAGAATTTGCATAACTACGAGCCTATAATTCCACAAGATTGGGAGTAATTAGTACTTAGCAAGAAAAACTATGTCTTGAAACAAGGGAGCGTTTCTGAACATGTGTTCATAGGAACTTTTTCCTTAGAAGAGTCATCACTCAATCGACACACGCTGATTTTTATGCAATTTTGATGTTATATATAATTTGAAAAAATATTCGGCACGTATTTTTTTTATCAGCAAATATCCATATTGTAGGGATGAAAACAGCCTTCAAAGTTGGATTTGCAAAAGCTATTTTGTCGAATATCTTGGAAACTATCAGGTAGACAACAGATTTTAAACGAAAATTGTGTCTTTTTAAATGACAAATTGTACTGTGTAAACAGATTTTCAAACATTTTATTTGTTTAAAAAAGTACATTAAAAATTAACTTGTTTTTGCACATTTTTTTTATACAACACTGGACTATTTTAATTAAAATTTGTATACAGAAACTGCAGATCCAAACAAAAAATACGGATAAATTAGAATTTTCAATTTCACAGTTACAGTGGATATTATTACGTTGCGAATTATACTCACATTTCGTACTCGTCGATCCTGTTTGGGTATACGATTAGTTTCGATATAAATTTGTATCACGCTCTTGTAATTAATTTACATTACACATTGTTAATGTTCGTATGAATGGTGAGAATTAGCGCAGCAGGTAAAAATATCCGATAAGGTGATCCCTGTTGGAAAAAGGGTAGTCTGCGTATACAATTTTGATTCAAATAGTTCAATGTTTTATAAAAAATGTGCAAAAATAAGTTAATTTATAATTTGTTTTTTTAAACAAATAAATTTTTCTAAAATCTGCTTACACAGTGCAATTTGTCATTTAAAAAGACACAATTTTCATTTAGAACCTGTCTACACCTGACAATTTCTAAGATATTCGATAAAGTAGCTTTTGCAACCCCAACTTTAAGGGTTGTTTTCACGCCTTTAACATGGATGTTTGCCGATAAAAATAAAGGAATCGAATATTTTTTTTGAGTTCTATATAATACTAAAATTGCATAAAAATTGGCGTGTGTCGATTGCGTGATATTCTTTGTTACTTTTGTTATCGATACGAATCGGAGTGCTTCCTTTACTCCGACCCCCCACTACTGTCAATTTCCACAGGAAAAGCCGATGGCACGATATCGTATGAAATAAACAATTTTAATTTCCCGGGTTTCGGCACCAAAAAAAAGCGGAGAATGGGAGTCGGGTGTCAGCGTCTGTGAGAGACGGACGTGGTGTCGCTCGGAGTTCTACGGGTCGCTGTTAATCCTCACCTATCGCGGGGCTAAAGAGCTTCAATGCCAAACCATCGGAACGGTCTGTCCCTCCGTGATTACCTTGGATCACAAGAGGAGCACGGTTGACATTTGGTAAACCAAATGGACCACGTATGTTCCGGGTTTAACATCACCCTGAGAAACAGTAAGTCTATCTTCGGGCCGGACCGTCGCTTCGTGATCACCTTGGATCACAAAAGGAGCACGGTTAACATTTGGGAAATCAAATGGATCACGTACGGTCTGAAACCATTGACTTCCTTGATAGTTGCGAACGGTGTTGTGACATAGCGAGCGACCCGAGAATATGTGAGCGACGTCGCCAATACGACGCTAAGTTCGCGGGAACCCATCCTGCATATGGTATCGCGCCATCGGCTTTACCTATGGAAATTAAAAGTAGTGGGGTCGGAGTAGAGGAAGTATTCCGATTCGTATCGATGACAAATGGTGATGTTAACAGCGACCCGTAGAACCCCGATAACAAATGCTATTTAATTTCCATCTGTAACAAGTTTGATACACAGAAAATATATCATAAGTTATAATCAACTTTTGTAAAACACCGTGTACATACAGTAATATTATCTTTTGCTGTTTAAAAGAAAGATTTTTAATTGCACAATTCTAATGGAACATTATCATACTCTACTACTGACCTGATGTGCTTCATTATGATTTGCATTACGTGTTAAATAATATGCACAAATATTAAGTTGGCAAGAATATATATTTCCTTTATATAACTGAAGAAAGATATTTTAAGATATATGAAAAACGTATATTTAAAATATATGTTATTTGATAAACTACTTCTATCTGATAGGCATACTGAAAAGTATTTTTCATGTACCACTTGGGTTTACATTAATTTGGAGATATATATATTTACATTGTTTGCAATTTGTACAAACTATTATATGGGCAGAGAAAATTTGTTTACTATTATCTTGCACAGATATTTAATAACGTCAATGTAATTTTATTAAAAATTATTGTTATTTCTTTCAAACATAATGTTGCATTTGTAATTGAATGTTTAATGGTTTACATCAATTCAGGCAACTTTCTCTTCCAATAGCTCCTAATGTGCTTATGAAAATGTAGATCTATCTACAGAAAATACAGAGATTTAATTTTTATAGATAAAAAATATTTGTTTAACAAGAAATCTAATAATTATTAGTTTCTAAAAATAAAAACTGTGAAACCTTTTTTAAAAAGGTTTTTTAATTTGCTTTTACTACAGCATTTAATCAATGTGGTCAAACCTGGATTCCCATCTGCCATTGACTTCATTGATAGTTATGCAGAGCAATGATTACGATAAGTTACTCCAAATCTAAGTTAGGCCTGATTTGGACCTGAGTTAGACGATATCTATTGTCTACTAAATTGCTCATCCTGTTCCTTATGAAGTTATTCCTTGCTTCTCTTTTTAGTTTTATCCAATTCATCCATATAATCAGTGTGTGGTATGTCTGTCAGACTTGTGTTCATTGAATATATGCATCTAAATGACCAAGCTGACTATCATCCATATGTAAGGCATCAGTCTCGTAATTACATTGTAAATTATTAAAATTAAAAATTTAATTTTCCAAGTATAGCGGTTCACCAAGATATTTTCAGTTACTCTTTGGCAGAGAATGTCTTGATTAAAAAAAAATTGTAATGGATATTTTGTCAGGTGCTAGTTAGTTAGTTAACCATCTAAACCAAAAATGATACAGCTGAAATAATTTGGAACATAAATCATTGTCGTCAGAGTTTCGAAATTGTACCAGTTAGAATACATTCTCAAATCTTTTTACATGAACATAGTAACACTGTCACCTAATATCTGCCATTCTAAGGATTCTGAACACAAATCTTCCCATTCACCCCAGTAATGCCCAGACATTTTCATACTATGTGACACATAACATGATATTTTATCAATCATAATTATTATTAGTATGCTTGTTTGCAAACTGTGTACTGAATTAGTAAACAAATTTTATAATTTAAAAATATTCTAAATGTGAATAAAGCTCATAGGTGATGTTTTCCTGTAAGTTAATCAAATTCTCTTCGTCGGACTTGAGACGTAGCGTGAAGTCGTAATGCTCGTTGGACATCATGCTCTTTGGTTGTCATGCAACAGAATCTTCGCAATTTCTCATAGAACAAGGTGCCATGCATCAAATGTCCCTCTCTGGAAATTTCCAGTTGGCATAGAGTAATATCCACTTCCTTTTGCAACATAATCAAGTCACAATAAAGGAAGATTATGCCATTATTAACACTCGGAATTAGGTCGAGCTTCTGCTTCATCTTTTCATTGAGCGTTGAGACATCTTTTAGTAGACTGAGACAACCCTTACTCTCAATTAAATTGTAGGGTTGAAGCCAATCCAAATTCTCAGACACCAGTAAAAAATTGTGTGTTATGATGATCTTTGTACATCTGAAGGTTGTAAGTGGTGGTCGGGAACAATATGATCCACACATGTATATACTACCATATCAACATCTTGTGGGTGCTATTCTACTAGGTGATGTCCTCTAGGTGTAATGTACCTTTCTACATAGATGCGGACCACACATTATCATTTTATTGCCAGCTATACTTTTTGCAATTGTTCTCTTTTCCAGCTTTTTCCTCTAAACGATGTTCTATTCATTCTAACTTAGCACTATCTTCTGTTTATTCTCGTACAATAGGTGATTTTACAAGCTAGCGTCCGTCTATTGTTACCCACTTTTTCATAAAGTTGGTACAAATAATCCAAATGTATTATTCAACTCATATCACAACAATAGTCTTGTTAGACGGGTAGCTAAGATTAGATGCTCTTTATTATAATCTGCGCTATCACAGTGGGTAACAACGCCCTTGCAATCTTTATTACTTGACATGTATTTCAATTTGATAATTCATCCAGCTTCAAACCCTGTATGGGCACTTCCAACAACATCACTTAGCAAGGCAGCTCTCCTTTGGATGAATATCGATTGGAAACTTCATATACATAATACGCATTATGTCAACTGGTCTGTGACCTCTTCCAATAATATGTGTGGTTACAATAATGTGGACAATCTTATTTATATGGAACATTTGGTTTTGTGAGTTCCAAGTTCTGCTGTTCACTGTTGGTTCATGAGTATAGTGAATCTCATCCATCAGTATGTAGTTATAATTATTGTTTTTAGTGCTTGCTAATTCATGTAAAATTTTTTCATAGGTCATGATCATCAATGAGGTCGCCCGTTTTCTTTAACATCTACAGTAGCTTCATTGCTTTACCCAATTTCAAAGCTAATTCGAACTTTTGTGGAGTTTTTTCAGTCATTTCAAGCACACCACTCTGGCGTTGAAATATATGTATTATAGTTGCTACTATTTTATGTTTTGCAAGTATGCTTAACTTTGAAGCAACAGTGAACAAAGATTTTCTAGTTCTAATAGATGCCTCCAGTATGTAATGTGTATTACCTTACCAGAGTTCTTTCTTCATAAGATTTGCTGCTGTAGCAGTAAAGGTAATTTCTGTCAGCAGTCATGGCGGTTAAACCAAATCTTCATGTTCCGGAAATTCTTTGCGCTATAAGTAAAATCGTCTGAAGTCGCCAAGGTCCATAAATCGGCACAAGTTTGCCGCTCAAATTAATGATTGGGCTTCTAGATCATTTTCGGATCCATTCCTAACTTATGTGTTCAAATGTCATAGTATATTAAAACATGGCACGTGCTATTGTGTTTAGTGGCATAATTCGTACCCGTTAATAACACAGATATTGCATTTACAGCTATAATCTATGTGATCATAACAACTCGGCCCATGCTGTATTTCTACGGTCTTTGCAAAGTTGCTCGTTGGATTTAATTTAATCAACCAATAGCCCCATCTCCTGGATTTATTTAGCTAATTGGACGCTCTTCTTTTGACTAGTACATAGTTTTGTTAGTATTTTTCTGCTACAAATTATTGTTCAGACGAAGCAAGTTTTTTTAATACATGTATGTGCAGATTGTCTATGAAAAACATGGTCTCCTTAAAGGAAGTAATTGGGGAAGTAAAGAAGAGTAAAAAATGTCCTGCGAACATAGTGTCGAATAGACACATTCAATGAGATATGTGTTGTTAAGAAATGCATGAATGTTTGCATTAGTAACGCTGTCTGCTCGAACGCTTCATAAATATTACACACGTCATTGTTTATGATTGCGTTCCTATGGGTCATATAGAAAATGATGTTATAGAATTCTTATTTTTGGAGTGAAATAAAACATTAAATATGCATTTTCCACACTACGTTGATAGGACATATTTTACTCCATATTACTTGATCCACAACTTCCCTTAAGAAGACCATCTTTTTCAGACACTGTATATATCAATATATTTTGACCTCGTATATGATTTAGAAATTGGTTCCAACATGACATAATGGCCAATGCCAGTATTTATAACATCTCTTGTTGAATTCTTCCCTGTCTCTCTTTTTTCTCTTTTGTGTATTGCTTGCAGCTTTATCAAATCAATTTATAACTCTGTTGCTCTTTCTTGACCTTCTATATTACATATTTGAACAGAAGTATCTGTGAATTCTACTAATGTGTTGGAAAGATTTAAAAATTCAGTGGCGTTTAATTCTGAATCTTGAAGAGATTCTCTTTCTTCTTTATTTTCCTTAACCCTTTCTTCTTCTATTAATACTGTCTCCTGTATAGTGTACTATTGTCTTTATATCGATAGATACAAATACAATACTCTTTTATAACAGTTATATAGATGAAAAGGACAATAAAATAAGCGTAATCCGAAATTCTTGATAAATTTTTCTGTTCATACATGTCATTAGGAACAATTTTCACTTAAATTTTGGAAAAAAGTTCAATGTGTCACATGAATTCTTAAGAAACTGATCTTCAATTATCAACTCCTCTGTAAATGAACTTTAGGATTTTACACGACACAGACTTTCTATTCTTCAAGTAATTGGATAGATGATTGTCAAGATCATAACTCTGGTTCATACTAATTAGGGTATTATGACAGGTTGCCTTTATGTCTGTTTGAATGAATTTTCATGGTTTTTCAATGGACTCACACTTTTCTAGCTTTTTTTTTTAAGTTTTTAATACATAGTGTATAACTCTTCTCAAACCTTGCTTTATCATCTGGATTGCAATACACTTCTCATGTATAATATATAAAAAAGTTCTTCGTGTACACAGTATAATACCATTTAAAATCCAGTGTGTTTTGAGTAATTCTGAACTCATTATGTTTAAGTATGTTAGTACACAGGGTTTATTAAGGTTGTGCCAAACTTTAGGAATATGTAGCACTCGCACCAGGGAATCGAATATGTTTAATCAATTAATATGGTTCAATCATATGGTTCCTAAAATTAATCCTTTAAGTGTTATAGGCGCTCATTCAGTTTATATATTACTGCGGTCTATGCGGAGAACATATGGAATCTCTGGACGTTTCGGTAAGGTGCTTAACTCATTCGAACCCCATGACACACCAGGTGCGACATTCAGTACTTATCCAAAAATAGCCAAAGACGCACCTGGGGTGTCTTAGAAAGAAGTTTATATTATCAGTCAGTATTCATTATCCCTTTTGTATCATCTGATTTTTATTGTCAAACAATAATTGTTATTAGATAAAAATTATCTAAAATGTATACTTCTCACCTTTTTCACCTTGTCACTTATTTTATTTTTCAATATGAACAGAAAAAAAAATTCCGACTCCTCGGGATTATCTTATGATAAAACCTCGGCTTCGAATGGGTTAACAAACAGTGTTACTGACCTGATCGTACCGCATATGACATGAGATTGCCGTATAAACTTATCGGTCATTTTGGAAGTTATATAAAATTAAACATGTTCAATGACGTAAAGTAAAAATTTTAAATCGTTTAAGTATGCAGATAGTCTTCGTATTTAACAGATATATATTATAACAGATTGATAATACTAAAATATGCAGATTGATATGCCTGTCAGTTAAATACGTTACTCAAACGTCCATAGACGTTTGTTGCACAGGATGAAGTAATATACGAAGTGATTATGAAAACCTGTAATACTTGAAGCATTAATTTTAAGAGCCATGTTGATTAAACATACTTTATTCTCTGTTGCAAGTACTATATGTCCTTAATGTTTGGCACAATCTTTTGCGAATATCTTGTCGAGACTACATTATAAACATCAAAGTCTTCTCAAGGAGGAGTAAAGTTCTCCAATTCTGCTTTGCCTTCGGAATAACAAAAGAAATACTAGCATCCCAAATAATTTTTGCACAGTTCATACAAATCCATGCAGCTGACAAAATGGCCTTCAGTTTCCTTAACAATTTATAATGAAATCATGCATAAATTCTTTCTAAAAATCCTTATTCAACATTTTATTATACTCTCCTAAGGTTGATGATTTTCAAAAGTCGTTGTCATTTTCTCCTAAAATTTAGTCATGGATGGCTGGATGACACTCTCTATTTGCTAACAATTGGTCAAATTTGATAACTTCCATTTTGGTTCTCCTTTTATTATTATTTATTGTCACAAGTTTAGTACTAACAAAATTTGTAACTAAAGAGCGGATTTTCTTCTATAATTTTATTTAATATCACATTATTGAAAGCAAAAGTATAAGGATGTAAAAATATAATTAAATTCATTGCCTTTTTTACACAGAAATAAGCATATTTGGTAAGGCAAAATAAATACTTGCAATGATTGTAAATAACATTCTTTAAATATGGCTACCAATTGAAGATACAATTATTTTTACTTTTTAGAGGAATAATTGCATGATATAAGCAGAATTTAAAATACATATTGTAGTAACGTGATATTAGGAAAGTTGTGAAAATTTATGTGTCTGATTACATGTTATTTTATGATATTGACATATTCACTGCCATAAAAGTATATCTTCCTAGAATTAAGTGCAATTGTTGCAAAATAACTAAAATTCATGTGAATCATAAATAGTTATTACTGATACTTCATGTTATGTTTTTGTCGAATTGTGATGAAACTTGAACTTTGTTACAGTTGTATGTTATAGTACATATTTTTTTATTAATAAGAAATGGTAGTGAATAAGTTAATACAGAACATTAAGATATTCTGCTTTATTATACCATAATTTTATACAGAAACGTGATTGGCCTTGTATACAAATCTTATATCATTGTTTAATGTATAACTTGAATGCAGAATATACTTGGAAAATATTGTTGTACAAGTCTGTGCATACTGAGAGCTTTGTATTCGAAACGTAATGTTAAGTAAATAAAAATTATCAGGCCTATATGGAAGATTAAATGTTTTTGTAGAACATGTAGCATTATAGATTATAGAAGAATTATGTTAACAACTAATGCATATTCTATATATTTAATGTGTATTTTAAGCAGCCATATCTCTAACGCCAAAAAAATTCATCTTTTTTACTGCATCCACAATTTCATTCAAACTGTTTCATTTATACATTGTCGCTTTTTCAAAAATAAAAGTTCATGAATACTGTTCCTAGAAGGATTTGAGAATGTCCAATTCTTGCACAAAATTATAAATTGAACAAGTACGTATAAATAAATTTAATATTAATTAAAATATATGAACTAGTGGAAACAGACAGCATTATTTTTCATACTACAATTTTCAATAAATGTAACTTTTCATGTAATAACTTTTACGTTCTTTTTCTAAATATTGTTTTATAATTATTGGTTACTATCAAATTTTTATCATCATTGGTAAAAAGAAACAAGCATTGCTGTTGAATTAATTGAAATTAGATTTAAGTTCTTCTTAAAATACAACATAGTTCTCAAAGTACGTAAATATATTTTTAATTAAGTATAAGAAGATACAGAAGAAGAATGCAGCTTTTTGCACGTAAATTTACAAATATCCATGCAGTAAATGTTCCACATTTGAAACGTACAAGAAAGACTTGTAACATAGAATGGACAAATATAATCGTAATACATTTAAAATATTAAATATTTCTTGATACGGTATTAAGTACATAGTATTGATGTGGAATATGTTCATCATGGATATATGTGAATTTGGATTTTAATTTTTATCATACTTATGTATTGACAATAGTCACCTTTCATGCTTCATAGAATGACAATGTGGTATTAATAGGAAATATAATTATATTAAATTTTATATTTTATTGCATATTTTATATTAAGCTTCAGTAAGAATCTGAATTTCTAATGTTTCTTATGATGAGCATAGATATTATAAATTGTTAATAAACAAAGAGATATTGTGAACAAGAATGAGTGAACAGAATGTTTTCACAATTGTAATAGATTAAAAACGTATAGTTTGGAGATGCTAAAGAGTGCCAAAGGAAGATATTTGTTTGATTAGTAAAAATTCTAAAATACTACAAGTGTAAACTTTAGTACAAGATAACGAAATTTTACGTTAATAAAAAGTGTTTAGGAAACATTGCTTTATACTGTGCATGATATACGTGTACCATAGAATAATACATCGAATTGAATGTAAAAGTATGTAATATGCGAGCGTTTAATTATGTACAATATAGATAATAATTTTGTATTGTTACACAGATAAAAACATGTTCTCATTTTTAAATATGGCAGTATTATACCAGGCCAATGTTTATACTTTGTTAATTTTCAAGAACTTCTACGAGTCATCGATATTCATAAAAGATTAATTTTTACATTAATTCTTCGGAGGAAGATTTAATTTTTTCAAACTTAGAACATTATGATATGTTTAGAAAAATCTAATGTAACGTTCCACAATTTACATGTTACAAATGAATAAATTACTCTTTGGAAATAAATAAATAAATTCCCCTTTGCGACTGTATAGTGTATACTACATAATACTTGTCTATTAAGTGAGAAAATTCATTTTGTTAAAAGAACTTTTAAAAACGAAATTAAAAAAATTGAAAGAGCGTTACATTAGACGATTTAGACATTATATATATACACAAAAAAGAAGCAATTTTTACATAGCAATTTGTAAAAATGTGCGATGTCAAATATTGTTGCAATATATTGACAGAACAAATTGTAAATAAGTGTGGCGCAACGACAGATTGGGCAAGTACGCTGAATTTGCAATTATCGAATGTGATGGCTGTGAAATATTTAATTCTTCGACTATCATTTTATTGCAAATCTGAAAAACGGCAATTGGAAATAATAGAAAGAAATCGACAGATAAATTCACTAATGTTTTGACTAAAAATTGGGAGATTCCCTTAAAATTTATTCTATTAAATCTCACTATCAATACAACATAAAAAATGTGTACAAATAATGTAATATTCATTTGTATTGAAATATTTCTTCCAACAGTGTACTGTAAGACATTATTATCTTGTAAAATAATGAAAGTAGTGCAACTATTATTGAATAAGAAACTGCTAATGAGGGGCGTATCGTTTTAGGAAGAATGTCCTTTCTTAATCCTTTGCGGTCGGAAGACCAGAGAAATTGTAAGGTATACTTATTTACTGAAATTAATAAAAAATATCTTTTTTTATTAAGAGTCAAAAGTACATGAGGATAAAGCAAAATTTACGAATTTTCTACGACAATCCTGAGTAAGTGTCCGCACAACATTATTGAACACTAAAATGTACGACTGCAAAGGGTTAAACATCAGTAGTCGCGATTGAATATGTTTGTCTAATGCGTCAAAGTAACTTAAAGAATACATGTTCTTTTTGAGATTCATTGTTTATTGTCATTATGAATCGATTACTCTCTAATACTTTTAAATTCATGTTAAATGTTTGTAGTATTTCATAATTTGAAAGCATTGAAATACGTATCAATTTATATTTTTTATTTACAGTAGAGTCCCTCTTAACCGGTCTCTATGGGACCGGACCTCTGGCTGGATGTGCGAATGGCCGGTTAATCCAAAATTATATGGCAAATATTGTTTATAACTTGTAAATAACATATAAAGGTTATTATTTACATACAAAATGTAGATATAATATATAATAACATACAAAAAATTCGATTACAATATTTGACTATAAGAACAGAACTCTGCAGTTAAATTTTTTACACTTTCAGCTTTTTCCTTTTATTTTATTTCAAAATTAAGTATGAGAAATGTACTCATTCGTTCGATTAAAGTTTCCTTTATGCTAAGTGTTGTGAACCACGAATGAGCTACGTAACACGGATTGTGTTAATTGGTTTTCCGGATAAGAGGGATTCTACTATATTGAAACGTGATGGTCGAAGGATTAATAATGTATGTTATTGGAAAGAAATTATAGTTACTGTACATCTCTTTATTTTAAATTGCAACTAAGGGGTATGACAGTAATGTTTTACAAAATATCTAAAGATTTATTTTTATATGTTTTTTATTTTGAGAAAAAAAGTAGTAATTCGAACTCTATATCTTGAAGTCGTTACGCAACTTTTGTTTACATGTATTACAATATACTTGCTATCAAGCTATATTTTAATAAATACTGACTTCAAATAATTTTATACATACTTGTATATAGGTAACCAAAGAAGTACTGTTATTTCATTATGTCCTTTCTTATAATGATTCATGCATATTACATAAAATATACAGTAATGTTATTATAAATGGTGTCTTTATTCTTTCAAAAAAAAATATCGTAAAATGATGAATTAAGTATAACACGTATAGGTAAACTTAATAAGATAATACTTAATAAAGTTTATTATATTGTTTTATTTAAAATATATGTTTCAGTATCACACAGTCTTTAAAGTGCACTTTTATCCACAGCCAGAAATCATGGCATTTATGTAGTTTTAATTATTTCTGTTCCAGCTTCACGTAAGTGAATACTAGATAGATTGAGCAACAAGCATATACTAGTATTTATAATTTTATATAGGTTTATAATAAAAGCTCATGTGTACCCAATAAAGTCCAGAGTACTTCAAAATCATTAAGTCTTTTCAATATTTCTTATTAATTTTACGGATTCTCTTATATAATTTGAAATGTTGAACTCAATGATTTAAAAATATCCCGAAAAGGGTACACCAAACTTCTTTCAGAAAAGAGTATGTAATTGTATATCATAGTATTTAAATTTAATGATAAAGTATCGCGTAAACCGCACAATAGAATTCGTAGATGAGTGATGTTTACGATACCTATCGAGATAATGAGACGCCGCAAAAGTTCAACGACATAACTGTTTCTCTTATTGAACAAAACAATAATATATTTAACAGAACAATCGACTTATCAATCTAGTTGATTAAGTCCAAAATTAACTTTCTATTTCAAATTGCCATATACTCGAATTTTATAAAAATAAATCTGATCGGATTTACTATTAAATCGACAACCTATGAATGAAAATGAATACACAAATAATCAAGCTGCAAGTTGACGACGTCTACTCAATTCATGATCTATTAACACGGAAATATCAGGATGACGATGAAGCGTAGTCGTGCAGTAGTGCACTGTTTGACTTGGATCCGCGCCCGCTTTTAGCAACAGTCTTACTGCATTTACAAAGCCACTTTCTGCTGCTACTTGAAGAGCAGTCAATCCGTCTGTGTTAAGTTTCTCTAACTGCGCGAGAGGCGATGTAACCAATAACGAAACTATCTGATGGAAACCTCTTGCAGATGCAAGATGCAATGGTGTATTTCCACCCGCATCTTGTACACTAGGATCTTCGCCCTGTTCCAGTAGTTTCGCTACCATGTCCGCATAGTTTTTTCTAGAGGCAATGTGCAACGGCGTTTCGCCGTAGCGAGACATTATGCCGGTCGGTGTGTGCGGTACGAGTAAAAACGCGGTGTTTAAAGCACCGCACTCGAGACACTCGTGTAAAGGAGTCTCTCCTCGATCGTTCTTCAATGAAGGATCTGCGCCAGCAGCCAATAGAGTCTCGATTAACGACTCAATTTCCGTTCTATGGTTATTATCTGGAAGAAAACAATCTTCTTTCAATCAGATGAAATAGAAAAATTAAGGAGAGTTAGAATAGCTGGATATCAAGTATGTTATATTAGCCCTGCACATCCAAAATATCGCTATTGCTGTTGACAATACGAAGCATATTTTAAGAACAAATTGTTCAGTTCAGAGAGACAAATATTATGATATAACATATTTTTATATAAAAACCACATTTTTCGAGATTGTAAATTCATTGCTATTTTTGAAATAGAAACGTATGATTTTTATTACTTCATTCTTGTGTCTAATAAAAATAAGGTAACTTTACACGAGTGAGTCTTTATTTATTTCCGAGTTAAAGAATGTTTATAGTGGTTATCGTCAACGTCAAACCATTCTTTGATATACTGATTTTCCAGTCTCAAGTACTGCTGAAGAAATAATCTCACAAAAATATTCGATTCTTTATTCCATGTTGTTAGGCGATGTGGATACGTTATTGCAAATTTCGATGTTTAAACGATTCTATACAAAAATGTGTCACCCATTGTCGTCCAAAAATTAATATCTGAAAATCTGTATTTTTGGGAACTTTTTGGCACTGATTGCATCCTAATATCTTTTGTTTATCAAAAGCTATAAGCTTTGAATTGTTTTATAAAATCGGCACTTTGATATCCCCTCCCCTCAGGTCAAGTGGAAAAACTAATACCAGGAATGAGTGATTCTTTTGTGAATTTCTAAACGGACAAATTTGAAATAAATCAGAACACTACAGTTTTAGTCGACTTTAGATGTATATAAAAGTAACCATTATATAACACACCAGTTTAGGAACAAAGTTTCAGTGACACGTTATAAATATTCCCGAGACCCTCCTATGAATTGAAAACAACGCTTATACAGTATAAATTTTTAGTGGAATTGACAGAATATTTCCCGCTGTGCACGTAAGAAAATATCATTTTCATTTCATTTTTAATCCTAGAACTCCAGGGGGAGTTCTGTACGCGAAGCGAACACTTACGCTATCCTCATTTCCAAAAAATAATAAACGACCACAGAAAGGAGAATTGATCAACGGAAAAACCATGTAGAAGGCATTCAATGCACAGGGTACTTTGCTATTTATGTTTGACACCAGAAGAATCACATTCAGACTAGTTTCATGTTAGCACACTATTTTACAGTACCATTTTATTTTATAAGCACATATAAATAAAAATTAATTTAATGCAAAAACGTGTGCTATTTGCTTGAGAAAGTATAAGATACTCAAATGCTACAAAACTTTCTTCAAAAAAACAGTGTTTTTTCTGGATGAATGTGTAAGAAGAAGTACGGGTTCGAGGACCCCCCCCCCCCCCCCCCCCCCCCCCGGCTTTCGCGTAACGGCTCAGGGTTTGGGAGTCCTAGGGTTAATGCAAACTTAACTCTTATATCATTTTTGTATGACGCATAGCACGGTACGAATTAATCGTATTATACAAGGGTTACTTATACTCTTTTAAGATAAATTAAGGCTGTACCGAAGATAGTGGAAGACGCTAAAATGTGGAGTGCGCTACGTCCTTGGTGATCCTTCCCGTTAACAGGGCCGGCACGTGCTAGCAAATCGAGCGTCTTTAACGCCGCCTCGAAGTTGTGATGAAGATTCTTTGAGCCTTGAGCGTGAGCTAATTGCCGTGTTAATATGTGTAACGCGGTCAATCCACCGCCAGCTTCCTTTACACCCGGTGGGCAACCATACTTCAACAGTTCCCCTACGAATTGCAACACGTTTCCTGGCCCACCATTTAAAATCACTCTGTGTAGTGCTGTTTCGCCACGGGGGGAACGTACAGCTGGGTCACATCCGTTTGCGAGCAGTAAACTAAAAACCATAAAATTCTTGTTATTCCTTCTTATTAATTCTTTTTTGATTCACCTAAAACATTAATTAAAATCAATTTGACAATTTAAAAAAACAACACGCCGAAGATTATAATGCCATATAATTACACAGAATGTTTAAAAGAGGGTCTAAGATTTCGGACGCATGTAGTTCTTGCAGGAAAAACCAAAAAATTCTTAATCATCATAAGTCCTACAATTATCCCTGTAAATACTCTATGCACTTAACAGCTCACCGTGTATTGCTACAGTACGGAAAAGTGAAATTAGCTTCTCCAAATCAGAATTTCTCGACTCGCACACAGACAGTTTCCATTTCTATTGACTACTTAGCTTGTCGATCGTTTGACGAACAATGCTGCGTTATGCTCATTTCGTCTTTCTCTTTTATTACTGTTACCTCGTTGTCTTTTCTCCGCAACTCGTGTCTAGTTACTTTGTCTGTTTCATAGATATTTCTCTGTCTCACTTATTGTTCGCTTGTGATAATAATAGTAATAAATAATGTAACAATAAATGGGCGAAAAATTCTGATATTCAGAGGCCAGTTACAGTTTTCCCTACTGTAGGATCTGAACGGAGAACACTTATAGGCGTTCGAGTAGTGGCATAGTAACACCTCACATTACATACAAGCTGGTGTCTCGCATAGGCACGGGCGACCATCCAAAATGTGCAAGTCTGTGCCTCACACGAGCAACGTTTGACTTTCTTTCTACTAGAGACCTGTCTATTCTAGACTTTAGACATGAAAGTAAGCAATGTATATAATATTTTAAGGCAGTAAATATATCTTTTATATTCTCTATATTTTTCAATGTATGAATTGACGAATAAACAAATTCGAAGTCTTTCCATATTGGCTTTTCTAGACTGTCTTGGGTTTTCCTCTTGTATCTCTATCTTTTCTAATTAATTTTATTTTATATTTCCTATTATGACTATTATTTACAGCGCTATATTATTTTTATTATTGTTATTGTGTGAAAATAATTTTCTTTCGCGTTCTATATTGCGTCATTTCCTTTTTTAGTGCAAAAATGCTAATTAGAATAACAAAAACACCAAAAAACTTATTATTATACACATAGGAAATTATTTTACTAACAAAATAAAATCATTTTTGCCGTTAATGTTCAAAACAATTTTATATGTTAAGGGGTTAAGCAAGCTTTTCGACCTTCCGTACAAACAATTTTTAAAAATTCATTAGCTTCATAAGTACGTCCGCTGAACGCCCATGGGCGTTCTCCGCGGGGACTATACCATTTACCGAGAGTTTGTAAGGTTCAAAACCATGCAAATAAAGGTTTTATTTTAAGACCTATGATGATTAAACATTTTCTATGTCTCTTTGCGAATATTATACACTGAAATCTTACACCCTCTGTATATCGCAAATATTGAATTAGTAAAAAAAAATGATCAAATGGTTAGGTTTCAGGTACGAAACATTTTTTCTGTGAACGAATTCGTGAAATACGACCTCAACATTCTTTCAAGAACAGCTTGGCTTTGAACATCTGGTTACAGTATGGCAAGAAAAAGATATAGCGATGTGTATGCAAGCACGATCGTTTTCACGAATATTCAGCGACTTTCTTTTCAGCGTGAGTTTCGCTGAGAATGATTTTTTCCGCAACGTCAGCAAACTCTTCACTGAAATTGCGCGGTCAAAATTAGAATTCTGTAAAATCGATAAAATTAGATCGCTAAATCTATACCGCGAAATATTTCAACTTTTATCAAGCGGAAAGTAACTTTGTACTCTAATTTCGCAGTTTGCTTAATTTTATCGTAGATATTAATTTTTTCAGGGGTACTAAATGTTAACGTTTACAAGGTGATACCTGTCATAATTTGTACGTACAAGACGTAATGGTCATCGAGAAGGATGTCCACTTATTAAAAAAATCTTCGTATGTTCATTGAGTAAAATATAGTTTTTGTAGAACCTTTATATATTGATTTTGAGATTTTCAACAATTAACGTTGAAATATTTTAAAATCATTCATAAAGATTGAATTTGAATAGAATCTAAAATTTTCGAAACGCAGTAGAATCTCGACCATTCAAACACCGATTAAATTAATGTACACCATTTCAAGAATACTACCTATTTAACATTGTCCATCAAATTTTACTTTTTCTGTTTTGTAACATTCAATGTACTCCGCGTCGATGTTTGTACGCTAGATACAAATCTGAAACCTATTTCTCTCCATCACCTTCAGTTTTCAAATAACTTAATTTTGAAACAAAATGCTAATTTTCAAGTTTAAACAATTTTTGTGTTGCAACTACGAAAGTTAAACAATTCTGTTTTAAAAGCGTTAAGCTTGCAGAGGCACTGAGCACGCGGCAATTTTTTCGTATACTTTTCAATTTGTTGGGAAAACTATACATCTGGTGTAAAATCTAACGACACCTCGCGGTGGAGCAGACCCTCTTCCGACGGTAACCTTCAGGAAAGAGCACAAAATATACTTTGTTTTCAGTTGTGGAAGGAAAATAGTTCCGCGAGATTGTACTCCGGTACTCAATGCCAGTGACCGCTAGACGTTCCGCTCAGGCAAACGCAGCCGCGTCACGCGCGCATTGACTACCACTGGCAACATCGTACGTACGTCTCGTGAAGCTATTTCGTTTCCTGAATTAAAAACAAAATATTTTAGATCCTTCTGTAATGGTTTCCGTAGATAGAACGTTTACTCTATCGCGTGTTGCACTTAGATTTTACTCTAGGTCCATTGTTTTAAAACAACTGTATAACTATTGTAGCTGCAACACAAAATTTGTTTAAAGTTAAAAATATGCATTTCTTTTTCAAAACTAAATTTTTCGAAAGCCGAGGGTATTGAGGAAAAACGGTTTTCACAGTTGTATTCAGTGCACCGAAATGTACAAGGGATATTTATCGGTTGTTATAAAACAAAATACGTGTTGGACAGCGTTACCTGCCACCCAGTGCTACATTATTAATACAGATAACGGACCAAAATGTAGAATGTTTCAAACATATTTATAAAAAGTGTTTGCTGGGTAAATTTAAGCGTTAATGATACATAGGAAAGTGTAATTTCTCAACGGAAACGTTCCGTCCTAAAGGAATGCATTTTCCTAAAAAGGCATACACGAAATTGCTATTAGTAACACACGAAGATGAAAAAAATAACGATAATGCAATGTAAAATGTCAGTAAAATTTTAAAAATTATAAGGGAAACATAAAACTGGTTTATAAACAGCAATAACGAAAGAAATAATGAAGGAATTGAAAAAAATTAAAGAAATCGATTCATGTATAAACACAAACTATAGCGAATATGAAGATGACGAGGAAAAATATAGTAGTTGTGAAAATAACATTCCATCTCAGTCTGAAATATTTACTGCATCAGAAAATAATGACACCGAATAAAAAAATATACAACGTGCAGGTTTGGAAAAATTGGGAAACTCCAATAGAAAACGAAGAAACTCAATTTTTCGTTAACACCGTGTAGAGAGATATGAATATTATATAATGCACATTTATGTTTACGTTAAAACATTATTCGGTGTCCGAAAAATTCACTTATCGTGTCGCCCGACTTGTTCGGCTAATTAAAATGGGATCTATCGGTGTTAGAATGACCAATATACGTATTTTCAGGGATGATTCTACGTTATTCGTATTTACTTACAAAATAACTGTGTTGATTATGTTTTCTTCAGAATGATTTTTTTTAGATACGAAAAGAACTCGTAGTACAAAACGTATATAGTACGGAATTCCGTGCAAAGGGTCGAAAGAACGTAATTCGGCATCGAAAGCTTTTACCTGAGAACGGGCAAACAATGATTTGTGGCGGCCACCAGCAGGGGTGGATCGCCAGAAACATTCCAATCCGGTTCGTCCAGATTTTGTACAGAATCGTTCGCAAAGAGCGTCGCGACGCATTTGGCGTCCCCTGCACGTACGGCTTCATGGAAATTTAGCTCGCTTTCTGGATCATATGCTTCCTCAATATTTTGAATTTCGTTTCGAAACTCTGCACCCTCGGGCGATCTGTTGCGAGCCTCGTGATTGCTGGAGAAACTCGTAGCTTCCGCGTCAATGCTTTCAATGGAATTCCGTACCTCTTGTAACTTGAAATTATCCTTCGGGAACGATTCAGCTCCACGTGTTCCCGATGCCGTATATTGAGAATCATTCTCACCGAAAGTCGAGCTTGGAGGCGACTTTGGTGCACTCGTATCACAATCTATCACTTCATCGATTTTCGTATCCGTCAAAGAAGAAGTCTTCTCCTGATCATTATCGATTGCGCTTACAGTAATTTCGCTCTTCTCTGAAATTTCACCATCTTCGGAAGCTTTCTCCAAAATGACCTTATCCTGTTGCTCGATGAATTCCACGTTATCGATCGATACACAAAGCGAAGATCTTTCCTGCTCAACAGGAATCTCCTCTTGATCCTGGCCACCTGTTGCGAGCTTCATCATATCCGCGGATGTGATTTCGCTATTTTCTTCCCGTGTCGTTTCTTCTTTCTTGTTGTACAGACTTTTATTGACTATCGTACCAGTCTTCTTCTCCACGTTCTGTTCCTGGCTTATAGGATCGTTCGCGTAAGCGGCGGTCATTGTGACGATTGTTGCTCGCCTTTTAATTGAGCCTGATTCTCCGGTAATTGGCTCGACTCCTCTTAACAGGAATATTGCCTCGCACACCGTGATCTACTTTGCTGAATTCATTACCGTTTCTTTTCTTTTTTTTCGTGTTCAGTGCACCTTCTCGTTCATTTCTCTTTTAACGTGTATACGACTATCAGTCATACGATCGAGAAATCGACGAGAATACGAGTTATGAATGTTATGCGTGAATACAAGCGTAGAAACGACTCATAAACAGACCGACGAATCACGAATACGTGACTGAAAACTAAATGAGTATGCTTACGACGCGTCGCTGTGGATCTCCATGTTTCCCCTCTCCTTAACTTGTTCTTAACTTCCCCACCCTTACTCCTTACCCCACTTCTTGAAACCCTCCCGTGGTGCATCCATGGAATTCATTATAGATCCGATACCCTAGAAATCGAAGTGAAGACTTCTTCCTTTAAACGTTCTACACATTTCAATCAATAAAATAAACGTAATACATGCTCATTTCGGTTTCATTTGTCTCCCTTCCTTTTAGCTACTCTATTAACATCGATTAATAATTTTAATGTAAAAGATTGCACATTTATGTATTACATTTTCTATGAAAATACTCTATTCCCCCCAACATTTCTTTTTGCTTCGTTTCCTTTATCCATAGACCAAGACTTAAATCAGTGGAATCTATTACTCAAGATTATCATGAATATTTTACAATTACATGTCTATATAAAAATAGTGCGATACTTCCAAAATTTTTGCAGGCAATAACTGCACGTGCGTGCATATATAAGAACAGTCTTTGTATGTATATACGTGAAAGCATCGGCAATCCAGGCACGTGACTAAAAATTAAATGAGCGGATTTCACCAATGAAAATAAATCGAGTGATGTTCTCGAACATAATACTCATTCGTTCAAAGTACAATTGTTTCACGGAAAATTCTACTTCATTTTACAAGGTGCAAATTTATTGTTTGAAAATTAAGTAATGGAGAAAACCGTGAAAAATGATATGTTTGTCTTATAAAATTTTTAATTTTTGTACATCTTTTAAACACAAACTAACAACACGCAGTGGTAATGCATTTTATAGTATATGTGTAAACTCAGAATTTGTGCAAGAAATTTTTAGCGCAGTTGATGCGTGATAATATGTGTAACGTTTCAGAGATAGGATAACAAATTTTAATAACGTAGAGTACTCAGTCACATAGAAAAAAAAACTCAATAAACGTAAATCTCCGCTCTTTCGTCATAAAAAACGTGTAGTCTCTTAAAAATTCATAGATTATATAAGAAAATATGCCTTTAGCAGAACTAATGTCTGTTAATGTGTTTGTACGATACAGTTATAACAAATTTACCGTGATGGATCCTATCTCCATTATTGCTTATATCTCAATAAACATTAGTTCTGTGAAGTATATTTATTAAGATTTTCTTCATTTTGATAAGTATTACATGTTCTAACAATATGTAACTCTTTTTCTAAAACACCCTGTACATGAAATACAGAAGGAGTTCTCCTCGAAACTTTTCAAACCACTGCAAATATCGTGTAAAGAGGGAATGGCATGTATACGTCGCTACATATTTCTCCCTTTCGTCACCAATCCCTCGTCCATAACTCTTTACCCCACTTCTTATGCATTCTCCTTGCCTCTCCACAATCAATCGTAAGACGTTGGTGTCGGTTCTTAGGAATGTGAGCATTCCTCGCGTACGCAGAATACGTTTGCGTGTGTAAATTTCATACACTGCATTGGCCTCGGAAACAGCACTCATTATGGTTCGACGCCCGTGAATGTTTTAAATGTGTATAACTGACATCACAAAACACGTCACAACTCATAATTAAATTGTTACAAAGACCCACAATATTTCGTTTTATTTTATTATTATAACATAAATTTGTTGTGCAAAGAAAAAGTATGCTTCTTCATATGATCGCACTGAAAAGTTTTAGTAATTCAGTACAAATTTTAATATACAGCATACTTTGTAGCTTACAATACATGTGAAAATATGACAAAATCGTTTATTGCATATGAACTTTAATGAACGTAATTTGACGATACAATATATTGTAATATTTGTTTTTATAATACACACATGAAACATAAATATAAATGCAATATAATATTAATGAGAGGAACAGTACTTTTTTGTCAAATGTTGTATATGGTTTGTTAACAAAGGTTGTACTTGGCATAACGTTTAGGAGAAATCACAAAAAATTATACTTTAAAGCTTGACAGAATTCTTACAGTTTTATTTATTAGCTCATGAAAACTGTTTCTGCAACTTCCACTTATTTTGCTTACTGTAACAAAAATACATTAGATAGTAATAAAAATTGATGAAATCTTGTTGATTAAAAATGAATTCAGGTATATTACACTGGTGCTTCAATCTTTAATAATTTAATAACAATAACATAAACATGTGACTATTTTTTAAATGTATCTATACTAAACAGAATTAAAATCAATTTTAAATTGTTTTAGTTATTGTTAGCGAAGCTTATAATTATTAAAATAAAAATAATTTGCATATTATTTGAAATATCCATACCATTTTATCTGCTGCGAGATCTCGAAATAGATTTAGATTTAGTCCTGCGTGGACTGCGGTCTTTCGAATTGGATCTTTGCTTATTACGAGATTTATCTTTGACATAATCGGTTTTACTGCGTGAACGACTACGAGATGATGACCTTGAATGCTTGCTTCTTGATTTTGATCTTGACCGTGAACGAGAACGTGAACGAGACCGAGATCTTGATTGCGATCTTGACCGTGAATAAGACCTGGAGTAGGATCTATAATAAGTATTACATTAAAATGATGATTAAATTGCAACTGCCTGCAACTTCAAAGGTTATTGCTCTTTGGTATCTGTGAAAACTTGTTCTCTTATGTTAATTGCATTCATGTGATTTTCTTTATTTCTTTTACAAGAGAAATCTAAAATAGACTTTATGAAACTTAGAACAAAATTCATGTAACAATTGGCCTTGCAAAAATGACAAGTATTCAGGAAAAGTATAAGGTATGATTCACTTCATTTTCAAATTAATGTTACACGTATAAAAATGTGTGTATTCGTTGTTTTTTTGAAAATTAGTTTTCATTAACTACTTGTATTGTTGTCTATTTACTTTTTTCTTTGCTTAAATGTCAATATATAAGTATTCTGTTTTTGTACTTGAAAAAGACTGTAAAGACAATTATATTAATTCCTGTCCAATACATATTTAACTGTTCTACTTATGTACCATGTTTTGAAGTTGCTTATAACAGACAGTTGTAGAGTACGCAATGACAATGCCAGGAGAGGAGAACAGATGAGCATTTGTGCAGATGAAATCACGCGAGGATCAGATGTACGGACGAAGAGTGGCTAGATGGGACGACTTAAAGTCTGTTTCTCAGTGACCACTAGATCTATCATGGCAATTAGGCAGAAACCGTAACACGATCGAAGAACACCAGAAGTACCAGATGTGCTGACGCTCAAAAATTCTCAGCCTACGATGATGTCAGTGGTCAGTGGAAGTATCGTAGTATGCAGAACTAGCCACTCCATCGGCCGTGTTTGTCTCTTTTGCTCGCAGAACGCAGAAGAAAACCCAACGTATACGGGTGCTCTATGCTGTAACTATGCAGTGTCACAAAGTGAACCCAAGATGAATCTCGCGAGAATCTCAGTAGTAACAGAATTCTCATGCGTATGCCTGTTCAGCCGCATCTCCTATAAATAACGGGCAGTATTACATCGGTATCATTCTTGATATTTTAACCAGTTTTGTTTAGTGTGTAGCATCATCTTATATAATATAAGATATTTTCATATATTAATTACACATTGTTTAAGTTATACAGTATTATACATTACTTATGTTAGAGAATAATTTGCTCACAGTATACTTCATATGTGTTCCTTATAAACTCGTTATTGCACATTAATCACATTGTACATTTAAGCATATATTTCTTCAATCAAATTGCATATCATATATATATTTCTTGCTTACTTGTCTCATGTTTTTTTGCATGCCATGAAAATTTATGATTGCATTATACACTATGCTTACCGTTTTCTACGAGATGTTCTATGACGTGGACAATTTCTAGCATAGTGACCTCTTTCACCACATTCGTAACATCTGTCTTCAGGATGAAATGATCTTCCAGTTCCTCTTCTAAAAGAACCTCTATCTCGTAATCTTTTACCATTAGATAGTTCAACTCGAGCTCGTCTTCCACATATAGTTCTTCCATCAAGACCTCTTACTGCATCTTCCGCGTCTCTAGCATCTTCAAACTCCACAAAAGCAAACCCAGGTGGATTTCTAGCTACCCATACATTTCTTAGAGGTCCATAATAAGAGAAAGCATCTCCTAATTCTTGTTTTGTTGCACTATTTCCTAAGTCCCCTACATAAACTTTGCAATCTGAAGGATAACGTGACATCTAAAAAAAATATATTCCATAATATAAGGTATGTACATAACTGACTCTACATAAATAAATATTTGCTTTACACCATGTAAAAGGAACGTTAACAAGTCAAAATTGCTATTACCACGTACAAAATAATGAAATATAGAAATATATTTATGATATTATTGCGTTGTAACTGAAGCCTGGAATTTGAAGGTATGATATACAAGGGCTTTAGTACGTGACCAAAATTTATTGATACATCCTTGTTGCTAAATAATATTCTTTCATTCCATACTACTTAGAAATTCATCAAGGAAATGTATCATCTCTATGGAAAATTTGTTATCGTTCAATTGGTGTAGCCATCAGATCCCAAGCTTCAGATGTTGGGCAATATATACTTTGTATATTGTAATATTTTGTTTATAATCACATGTTTATAATAATCTACAGATGTAAATGATAAATACGTATGTAATTAAGAACAAAATACTCATTCATGCTTCGTCATAAATTATTTATTTATATGAGGAACAGTGTATGATATATTTAAAAGAAGTATACCTTATTCATTGTTGCTTTACTTTGTTGAATACGAGCGAATAAGAAAATTCACAAAATATTCAAATAATTTTATATTCTGATGCATAAAACGGTATCGTCAATCATGTCAATTATTTGCATTTAAATATCGATCTCACCAAAACGTGCGAGATAATTCCTAAAGTCCAGTTTTCATTTGAAAATATAAACGAAAGCGATTAAATGTATTCAGCCAATCGTTATAACTACACGTGTTTAACGGGGCTTGAATGTAATTTATATGTAATTTTTCTTCACACAGTAAGTGAAAATTAAATCAGAAAACATAAAAATTTCGCAACAGATAGGTCGCGTTCAATTTCATTAACCGTTAACACAAGAGGTAGGTAATATGTTTGAAAAATATTGTTGGTAACACTGAATCTGATTCATTACAAAGATCATGTCAGTGTAAACGGAGCGAAGTTGCAGCCTGTAATTCACGTTTCCGTCGAAAAGCAATGCGATTTTATCGTTTCTATAATTTAAATGCGTACACATACAAGAAAGATATGAATTACAAACGAACAGTTTCAAATTAGTGAATGACAAAGAGTTGCCTATTTAAAAACTGCTTCTTTATTAGTGCGAATGGCTGTTAAAAAGGTACAGCGGGGTGCACGTGCACCGCTCCAAAAGTCCGTGCGACAAATATTAAAAAGCGAAGGACTGCAAAAACAAAAACAAGTGACTTCAGTTACGAAAACAAACAAGAAAGCAGTAGTAATTGCGCAAGAAATTAAATTTGCTCGATTATTGTCATGCAACGATAAAAGGGTTCGAGATAAGGTACTTAAAAATTTAAGGAAATGGTTGACAGTTCGTTCAAAGAGTTCTTTTGGTAAGATCATCAATGTTATGAATATTAAATAATGTATTAGTTATAAATAAGAAATATAATAAATTTACGTTATTATTATATATACATATGTATAATAAATTTAAACTGTATATAACAGAATGAATTGCAATCATCAACTGAAATATATTTTGTCATTTAGCATTCACAGAATCAGATTTCATGCGATTATGGAAAGGCTTATTTTATTGCATGTGGATGTCAGATAAGCCCCTAATTCAAGAAGAACTGGCAGAATCTATTAGTAAAATTGTAAATTGTTTTGATACTAAAGATGTAGTATCGCTTTATACTGCATGTGCTTTGAAAACATTAGGCACAGATTGGATTGGCATAGATCAATATAGATTAGATAAATTTTCTATGGTAAGTGTAAACATTTACTTTGTTTTCAAGTTTATACAGAGTAAGTCATGAAAACCAGAACACCTAAGTATCTTTGCTAAGTTTCAAGATAGAAAAAAGTGGCAGAGGAAAAAGTTATATCATTCGTAGAGAATAATATAGTAATGATATGAATGAAGAACCATATTCAAAATCAACAAAATCCTCTCTCCTCTCTTATGGATTTTTTCAAACTTTGCACATTTATAGTTGTACATAGCTGTTATTGCTCTCTGTTTTCAGTTTTCTCTTAAGTCTACATGGGAATGAGTAAAGGAAAGTGAAAGGACTGTTTTATGAAAAATTAAATAAATTCATGCCTTTAGAATAATTAAAGATGGATTAGTAGCTCTTACAGTAAACGTAATAAAAAATATAACTTACAGATGGTATGCAATTTTTACAATTTACTATTATTTTAGACGATTTAACACCATCTTTTTTATTTTTTAACCAGAAAATTCGTATTAATTGTTATAGTTAAAAACACATGGCATAATATTACCATACAAACTTTTGTATTGATATTACTTCTTCTAACACTATACACCTGGTGCAGAGGATTGGTAACTTTATTCATTGAGTACATTATTTGAACTCTTATAGGTGTTCTCTACACGAATCATAAGATTATATTGACCATTCATTACCATGAGAATAGAATGCGCTATCAACTAAATGTTATGACTTATACACAAACAGTTGTCTGTACACCCCACTTAAACCTTTGAAAAGAGCATTGAACACAATGTAATTGAGATACCCTTTGGTTAAAATCAGTTGATACTGTTTTCTTCTATAACAATTATTAATGTGAATTTTTTAGGATTGAAAAAAGTTTATATAAATTGTGTAAAATAACGATAAGCTATAGAAATCGTATTTCGTCTGATGATCGTACAGGATCTATTTTTTTTTATTAGTTTTTATGCTAATGCCACTATTCTATCTTTAATCGTTCAAAAGTTATGGTCATTTAATTTTTTGCAGAGCAGCACTTGTATGGCCCCTTATGCTGCCATTCATGAATTTAGGAGAAATTTTAAACAGGATTTGCTGACAACCACATAGATCTTATTTTCAATTTTAAAACAATCCATGAGGGTGGGGGTATAGTCGATTTTGCATAATTTCTATTTATTTTTGAGATTTCAAGGTCAATACTTTTTTTTTTCTCTTCAAACGTTTTTTGTTACCATTGCATTATGGTTGGTAAAAAGACAAATTCAGCCATGTGTAATATTTTGACTTACAATGACTTCTACGGAGGTTTGCATTATATATGATTATGAAACTAACACGCTAAGCACTCTAATCTTCCACTGCTGTTGCATTAATAATCAGCAAACAGACAAGGTGATGCAAATTTTGATAACTTATAATAAATTTGTTCTATCAATTACAATACTGTGAAAACAAAAATAAATTTTTTTATTTAGAAAATGTTGCTAACCATGAAATTTAAAAAAAAAAGATGACCTTCAGGAAAACTTTATTCCTGTCGTTATAATAGCCCTCACCATGGTGTAACGTTTGTCTTACACATATCTTTCTATCTTCAAACCTAACAAAGATACTTGGATATTCTGATTTACTTGACTCACCTATATATTATTGCATATTCCAATGTAATTGATTTCTATATTCTTGCAGTTAGCTAGAAGGATAATTCGACAAACCTTTCAAAAATGTAAGGAAAGATCATGGGATATTGAATGGGTGAAAAGTATTTCTGAAGTACTCAAGAAGCTTTTAACAGATTCAAATACATGTATTGGTTTTAATATGCACCTGACAGAAGTGTTTTTAGAAGAACTTTCTAAGGTATGTCTATTCAATTTCTGTAGAAATATGTGTTTATTAATACTTGGATTTGTCAAGACTGTGTATTTCATATAATATTTATTAAAGTTTAATATTCAACATGTTACTTCATCAGATCAGTGGTGGCGACATATCAGAAGATGTGACTACAGAACTCATTAAACCATTTGTTTCACATTTTATACGTATGGATGATGAAAAACAAATTAAGCATGTTATGAAACATGTTTTTAGATACTTACTTTTTCAGTCAGATATTGGTATGGAATATATGGAAAAATTTCAAGCTTGGAAAGCTGTGAGTATTAAAATTCAATTTATTTAACAATATTTATTACAGTTCTAGCTCACACTGGTGCATAACTTCACAACTCATTAACTGTATGTGTAATGTTCATTTTCTGAATAGGCTGGATTTCCTGGTGGTTCTATAGATGCTATAGAAAAAATTGAAATGTCTGATATAGAAATGGAAGATAATGATGTGGCAGAAGAGGAAAAATTTCTTAAAAATAAGGTGAAATATGATACAGAAAGACCACTAGATCCAAGAGCTGGAAGAGTAGATGTTGAATTACCACAAATACCTTTCAGTGCTAAGCAAATTGTTACACTTCTAGCTCAATATAAATTTCATCCTTCATCAACAACAAAATCACGTAGGCAGTTACGTTGTCTTATTAAAGAGTGAGTATCCTTGAATCAGTAAGTTAAGAACTGAGACTTAAAGAATTTTTTAAAGTATTAAGCATGTTATATATGTTTTATAAAAAATACTTATTAAATGTTATGAAACACATTTATAGATTCATTGAACTGTCACAAGGAAAAATGCCAGTAGGTATTAAGGAAGTAAGTATTCCAAAGACACGAAAGAAGAATCTGTATACAAATTCAGCTGCGCGGCGTCTTTTGGAATTCGAGGACGAATTATACTCTGATACAGTACATAAAAAACGTAAAAAAAAAAGTAACGGATACGTAATAGAAGATGAAAGCGACAAATTCAACGAAGAAGATTCAGAAAATGATAGTGAAAATGTGCCAGGTATAAATGAGATCGAAAACCAAATTGGAAGTACAAAAAAGAAAAAGAAGGTGCAACATAAAATAAAGGCGCAAATATTAGATTCAAATATATCTAGTTTGAAAGAACAAAAATATAAAACAAAGAACAAAAGTAATGGTAATAATAAGGTAGAAGAAAAAAATAGTGACTGTAAAATAAATAAGTATTCTTCACTTTTAACTAAGACGGATACTAATGCATATAAGAAAGTGAAATTAAAAAATCGCAAAACTACTACTAGTACGAAAGTGTCAAATATCTTTGCACCAGTTAAGAGAAAAAAATCAACAGAACTTGAAGTTGGTGGAAAATGGGATGTTTCCGATAATATAGATCTATCAACACCTCCACCATCAATGACTAACAGTGTAGAATCATATTTAATGACCAATGAACTTTCAAATGACACTGCTCAGAAAAGTAATAAACTTAATGAACAAGCAATGTGGTTGTTACCTGCACTGAAGAAGTTGAAGAATGAAAAAAATGTAAGTTTTGTTATATCCATATACATTATTTATATTTGTAGTAAGATAACATATGTTAACATAATGGTTAGGCATTACACATTTATTTTAAAAATTCGGTATCTTTCTGTTTTGCATTTTATTATTATTTTTTCTGCAATTAACTTAAGATTCATTTATTGATATAAGTGCTTATTACAGAAAACGTCAAATAATACTTTGAAAAAGCAGAGAGAAGTAAATACAGACTCGAATTCAAAGAAACGAGTGAAAATAGCTTTACAGCGCAATACTGCTCAACATACGTCTGAATATATTTTACAAATTCAAAAAAGTCCAGCTATTCCTTTTGATGCAAACAAGAAGCCCTCAGCGGGTGTATTAAAAGCAAGTCCTATACCAAGTCCAATCAATCCATTCTATAAAAAGAAATTTTAATGGAAATATTTTGTAAAATCAAGAATGGAACTATGTAATTATTTGTTAATAAAATAAATAATGATACAAGTTTTGTGTTCTCAAATAAATTACATTTCTATGTACTTTTTAAAAACTAATACAGTGGCATTGTTGCGTGTTAGTACAACAGAAACTTCATTATCTAAATCAGAGCTGCATAATTCGGTGCTCACGAGTAACAGTGGCTCGACCTTCTCCTTCCAAGGTGCCCCCACTATGGGGCCGTGGTTTACTCGCTCGTCCCCGCGTCTTCTCACTGCTGCTCGAGCGAGTCAATCTCGGCCCCATAGTGAGGGCACCTTGGAAGGAGAAGTTTGAGCATCGACAAACTACAGAATAGACCTATCATCTTATGGGACTTCGTGTCACATGTTCTAAAATACCGACTTCTCGAAAAACCACAGGTTTTCTTGCGCCCTCAGCGTCTAGGGGTGGTGATTTTGGGAATCAAATACATTCCAACCACCAAAGACGGTAACGTCACGAAATTCGTACTTGACTCCTAAACAAGGAAAAGGATTTAACCCTGTATTATAATAAAATATATTCTAAATACTGAAATACATCTTATTGCGTTGGTAACTTTAAAGAAGCTGAAGGAGTTGGGGTACTCTGACATTCATCTTTGTTTACTGAAGCACGTGTACAAAAAAAATATAACGAAGTATAGAAGAAATTATAACGAAAGAGATTATAAGTTAGATACATATAATGTAACTACTTCTTGAGTGCATAAATAGTAAAATGAAAACGATAGAGATCCAATGGCACTGTTTTCATTATTCCTAGATATAAGAAAACAGTTATCTTACTTTTTACGGCACAATTGAAAAACAAGAGGGAATGAAAGCTGGTGTAAAATGAACGTGAAACATAAAACATATAATTCACGCCAAATTGAAATACAAGAAATCGGTATTTATTCTCTCGCAACACTCGCTACATTTTTTAGGCCTTTCCTCGTGAAAAATCTTCTTGCTAAGGGAATCTGGGACATACACGCTTGGCCCCTTCCTAATTTATGGCAGGGTCCCCGTCAAGTGGCACGCGACGCTCTGGCCCTTGCATCTCGTGTATCCCAATTCTTGACTTCTCTGGCACAAGCGAGAAACGGCACGAGATCCTTTACGCGAAAATCATTCTGACAGAGACAACACAGTTTAATACTTTGTCTCACTTTGTTTATCATGCGCCCGATTTTCACATGTTCGGCTCGCGTAAGAGCTATGCTCAAATGTCTGTACTGAAGCAGAATTCGCTTTTATGCAACAGATTTTCCAAAACCAATAGAGAGTTCCATGCTTGCCTGAAAGAGCATTCAGGACCGAGAATTTTCGGCCAACCGTGTTAGAGCAAGTTGTCATCCCTCTCTGGGAGGGAGAGAGATAAAGCACCGGCGCGATTTCAGTCGGCCGCTACCAAACAGTTTTTCCGTTGACGCAAATGAGTCATCGTATAACGAAAAATAAAATTCGTCTATTTTTTATAATACATTGATGAAAATAGTACAAATGAATAGGTGAGGTTTTTTCAATAAAAATGAGTCCAAACACGATGTCATTCGGTTCATTTTTTATTAAAATTTTGCATAAGACAAGATTCGATAGTCGGAATGTCTCTGATAACAAATAGTCTGAATGAGATCGTGTTTGGACTCATTTTAATTCGGGAAACTTCATCTATCTATTAATAATATTCTCATGAATCTACAATGCAAAACGAACAATTTTTTATTTCCGTTAAAGGATGGCTCACTCTTCGAAAAATGTATCTTGTTTCTCAAACGCCGCCGCCAGCCGCACAACTTTTCGGCCCGGCTTCGAAAGAGCAAGGGAGGATATTTAGTAGGGATGCGGCCTATGCAGCCTGCCGTGCAGAAAAGCTTAACAGCCTGCCGGGCTACTCTATAAAGTTTAAACCATTTGTTTACGATGTACAGCACATTCATTTTGAGTAAACCATTTTGGATTTTTTCCTCAACAACACGGGAAATAATTGAAAATACTTCGTCCAATATGAATGTTAAAAAGAAAAACCTTTTCTCGAAAAGCGAAAATTATGTGGACTGGTGAGTATCCTAGGCGACCCTTTCCTCACAGGCGGTACAGGAGAAGGAGCCGCCCACCACTCACCTAATTCACTCTAGTTTCCTGTTTTCGCACGCAAGGAACAAGAGAGAGTTAGGCGAGTGGAGGGAGGCTCTTTCTCCTGTACCGCTTCTGAGCAAAGGGTCGCCTAAGGTGCTTGCCAATATACGCGACAGCGCAACTGGACAGGACCCCCGTGGGCCTGCGACACAGATGTTATTTCCCTTTTGCCTAAGGACTCTGCTGCTCGGGCCTGAAATCTTCGGAAGAGGAAAGTTTTTCTCGAAACAAGGAAAAAATTTCCACTCCCGGTTCTGTCCGCTACACACTCCGTACCTTTCAGATGCAAATCGTTTGTTGCAGCACTTCAGCGCTGAACTACGAAATTCTAGCTACGTGTTTCTTAGAGCGACGTCAAGTCTCTGATGAACGTTTAATTTTTTTCATTAGTTTTTCTCCTTAAGCTAACTTTTTTTTATGTTTTAATTATTTTTCCAACGTATGTCAACAAAAAACATTCATGTATTTTTTTAATGCCATTCGTACGGGACACAAAATGACTAGTCTCCAAATATACGTCAATATTCTCATATAAATTGAAAAAGAAATTATGTACATATTTAAGAATGTTAAACGTTCATTTTAATTGTTAATTGTTAAATGTGAATAGTGATACCTGAGTTTCCATATTTAGAAGAGAGATAGGAATCGAGAAAATATTATATTGCAGTTTATTTGAAAACAGTCCCAAAATTTTATGAGCAAATATTGTAGAACGTTTATAAAACTGGCTTGAAAAATCCAATCTTACCATATGTTATGAAAGAATGAAAATCAGAAAGCATATTTCGACGATTAATACATAATTTTGAATAGTTTACATTTTAAAAAATATGGGTACTTCAATTTTGTTTATATAATATTTATGGAAATCAGTACAAATTGTTTTTCTACGGAAATGTATTAGTAAACGGAATTATGCAACATATTTTTGGAGGTTAGTCGTAATATTCAGATCGTTTTAGATTTTAAATGTTCCCCGTGATATTTAATTTTAATTCCTACCAGTCGTAGCGTTGTAATCTTATTTTGGACTGAATCGGTAACGTTGGGCGTGACACGAAAATGGTAAGATGGCTCTATAGCCTTAAATCCGTGTGACGCAAAAATACATTGGATGATAGGTCTATTCTGTAGTTTGTCGATGGTTCGAGCCGCTGTTACTTGTGACCACCGAGGTATGCAGCTCTGCTATACTCCGTCGATTTTGTGAGATCAAAAGTCAGAAATTCGAACGAGTCAATGACTCACAGAACGGCCACGTGCGCCTGGCGCTCAGTGGCGCTGTGGTCCGCGTCACAGAACCTCGCATCATAGATGGGGATGTCGTTTTTCGTTGCGGTTCTCAAGAGGCAGGAGTGGGGTTGACAAGTATTCTGTTCGTCGGTGTACATACACTGTTTGCCTTTTTCAGCACGCATTCGCTTCTTTATCGCAATAATACAATTAGTTTGGTACTATTAGACATTCTTGTATTACTAGGCATTTTGTAGCACTATTTATTTGGCGTTTATGAATATTGCTCATAATATTATGTTCGCTTTAATATCATTTTTGCATTAGCATTATTATAAGCGTTAAAGTCGAAGAAATTTTACGAAATCAGAAGTCAGAAATTTAAACGAATCGATGATTGACAGAACGGCCACGTGCGCGTGGTGCTCAGTGGCGCTGTAGTCCGCGTCACAGAACCTTGCATCATAGATAGGGATGCCGTTTTTCGTAGCGGCTCTTGGGTGGCAGAAGTGGGGTTGACAAGCATTCTGATCGACGGTGTACTACACAAAATCATTTATGAATTCAGAGCCACGTTTTTGTTTCCGTAATACGATAAAATGCTTACGTAGCGTAACCACTATGTCGCCTATGAATGATAAACGTGGAAAATTGTACAATCAAACACGCGATTCGTAAAAAATACAGGTGATAGCGGTATATTAATATATTTACATTAATTATAAGATTCACAATTTTTCATAATGAACCTATATATACGTGTGTTCTTTGATGTATAATTGTAAACATGTAGAAATATATTTCTTAATCAACTTACTAATGCAAAATATAATTACAGCATAATGAATCACTTACAAAATAGTAATTTAATTGCTGCTGCCATTGGTGTAACTGTTAGTGTTATAAGTGCAGCTAGTATATACATTTACTACAAAATTTTAGAAAACCAACAGCATACTGCAGCGGTTTCTAATTTAGATGCAGCAAATAGAAAGATTGCGGAATTGCAAACAGAACTAGCAGCGTTAAGGTAATATATTTTTACATAACATGTATAATTTTATTTAAATTTATGTACTTATTACAGATAATTATAAACATAAGTAATTCATTCAATTATTTTTGCTTTTACAGGGTACAGCAGAGCCAGCAAAAGAAAAAACGAAAAATTTTAAGAAAACTTGCTTCCAATGACAGTACATATACCGTAACAGACACAGACACTGACATTGATGCTTTTTCAACAGCAGACACAGACATTGGAGATGAGGAATTCTACGATTGTTCAGACAGTGAAAGCATCGTTGGTGAAAATGACATCAGGTTAGTTTTTCAATATATTGTGGATGCATGTAATATGTATGTGTAAGTTATATGAATAACAGGTACGAGAGTTTGTAATTTATTCTAGTAAAAATATGAATCTGCTTCCGGAAGAATCATCTTAAGAATATTGTGGTTATAACATTTAATTCATGAATTAGCATGATTACTTGTACTAATTTGGAAAATTAGAGTTTGATCATTTTGACAAGTAAAGTTGTTTTAAGAATGTCGAAGAAAGAGATTATATGTTCAGTGCTACAGGATCTCAGAGGAACTGAACCAGCTGGATTTAGTACTTAATGAGATTGACGAGCATGCAAATGATGAGTTTGATATTGAAACTTACTATAAACTACAAACTCTGATGAAATCTCATCAGGACAACGTAGAGGTAGCATGGAGATTTGCAAAAACTTGTTATGATCATACAGAGGCTATAGCTGACACAAATAAAAAAAGGATGATAATTCTTGAAGGTATATATTACATGTTAAATATCATCTGATTATACAGTTATTATTATATAAAATTTTGTTATGTAAACATTTCATGATTATAGGAATTGAACCATGCGAAAGGATCCTTGGAATTCGAAATCCTGAGTTATATAAGTGGTATGCTATACTCATAGGATTAAATGGGGACTATTTATCAACAGCAGATAGAATAAAAAATGGCGTTCGTTTTAAGGATTATATATTAAAGGCTTTAGAAATGCGGCAAGATGATTTTGAATTACATTATCTGCTTGGAAGATTCAAATTTGGAATAGCCAGTTTGAGTTGGATAGAGAAAAAGGTTTATGCTCTAAATTAAAATACCAAATAATCACAACATGAATTGGAACTTCTGTTCTGTTAATCATAATTCTAACGATTTTCTTTAATATATTTGTAGGTAGCCGCAACGTTGTTTTCTGAAAATTTAAGTGCCTCATACGAAGAAGCGCTTGATTGCTTTGAAACTTCAGCTAAGCTTGGGAGTAAAAATCTGCAAAATCAATTGTTCATTAGTAAATGTTACATCGGTTTAAAACAGTATCCACGCGCAGTTAATGCTTTAGAAGAACTTTTGAAACAACCAATAGTAACAGAGGCAGACAAAAAAGTTATTGCAGAAGCAAATGAACTATTAAAAAAATATTCAGGATATCGTTCATAGCAAGAAGTTATGCATTTGTACATCTGATCCGTATCTAATAGTCATACTACTTTCATGTTATATAAATAGAATGCAATTTTATAAACAAAATAAATAGCAATATCAAATAGTTAATAATAAATAATTATGCAAGATGCAACAGGTACTAAAAAAAATTAAAAAAATATTGTGTCTACTATACAAGTAATAGAATAGTGTATCTTAATTGAATTTTTATAAAAGAATATAACTAAGGTCTGCAAAAAAAGCACATGGTATCGGTGTAAAGTTTTATATAAGTGATCAAGAACACGTACTTTATTTGTACAATTTAGCAAATAATGTTATATATATACATTATGATTGAGACTGGGTTTAGTTATTTTTTTAAAAGAATATAGCACTTATTATTATTGATACTCATTGTACACATTTTTTTTAAATACAGTACGATATATAATAAGTTTTATATAATTACATTCCAATGACTTCCAACATATGTGTAAACTTATGTAATTGATTCCTATGTATTTATTATTCCAAAAAAGACGCTCTTTATGTAATGTATCTGTCAAAATTGTAATTGTAATGAAAATTGAATCTGATATAATTTGTATTATATTAATTACATAATCTATAATATCCACAATGATATTTGTGATAATAAATAATTCTTCTATTTTGCTCAAAACAAAAAAAGATAGCGTGTACAAAAACTGCCAGTAGTTTTACTATGCCTTAGTTAAGTTAATCTTTGCATAATTTGAATTTATAGCTTATACTTTGTACTAGGAAAAAATTGAAATATAACACAGAAACTATAAATAATTCTTGTTATTTGAAGTTTTCCAATAACTTATTACATTACAATAATTAAATTATTTTTTTTCCAGTAATGAAAATAAATTATATGATTTCTCATTCAGTATTTAATCATTTTATTAAATATTTTCAATTTTATTTTTTTATTCTAATACTTTAGAGAGAATTTTGTACTGATACATATTTTGTAGACAGTGATGAACTTTTCCCCTATTTTAGTAGATCAATAATGGTCCAATATACAGCATCCCAGAGCTCAGTAGGCACTGGGTGGAGAATGGGGTGAAAGGGGTGAAACACAAAGAAGCCCCTCTAGTAAGATAGAAAGGAAGCCAGAGAAAACATTTCAGAAAGAAGTAGTTAACATTGAATGCCTGTAAAAAGTGGTTCAAACAGATCACTCACATGATAAGGTAAATTCTATTATTTAGACCATAAGTTCATCTATAAATTTACTAATTCTTTAGTTTAATTTACATCAATATTGAACAAAAACTATAAGTTCTTTTGTTTCCATTTTGTCTTAGATAGAAATTCTGGGTGAAGTTGTAAATATGGTTTTAAATTTTCCTTTAAAAACTACAGATACAAAGTTAAGTAAGAATTTCATGTTTAACATAGAGTATTACAGTTTTGTCTTTATTTTATTACAATATTACTTTTTACACTTCAGTGCTAAATTTATATGTCTAGCAAAGAAATTTGCATTGAAAACTTTTCAACATTAATGTAGAGCATAATAAATGTGAATTGTCATTTTATTTTATTTTTTTAGGCATTTAAAGAGCAATTTGTGATGCGTGGACTTTTGCGTGGTACTTTATATTGTGCACTATGGTATGGCAGTGTAGTAGCTGGATTTTTATTTATTGCTTGTCCTCTTTTACCACTACTATTCTTCAGTCCTCCAACATTTCGAAAATGTGGAGATCTTTTATTTTCCTGCTGGGAACTTTATTCTACAGTAAGTAGAATCAATTCCAGTTTTATTTAATTCTCTTTATTAAAACATGTCTTATTTCTTAGAGTTTTATCCTGTAGTTATTATATAAATAAATTAATAATTGTTTTAATGTTTTAGGCTCTTTTGAAAGTGTTTGGTGTCAAAATTTTTGTATCGGGAGATCATATATCACCAAATGAATCTGCTGTACTTGTAATGAATCATAGGACACGAGTAGATTGGAATTTTCTGTGGGCTGCAATGTATCAGGCATGCTTACCTAGTATAGCAACTCACAGATTGAAATTTGTTTTGAAAGATCCAATACGACACATTCCAGGTCCAGGTAAAATATCAATTGTATATTATACATAACTTTAAAGAATGCCTTTTTGTAAAGTTTCCTCGGAACAGTTATTCTTAAAGCAGTACAAATTTTTTCAGTTACTTATGTTAGATATTATTGAAGTTAAACTTCCTTATAAACAATATTCAAATTATTTATAAGTATCTCTTATAAATTTAATTCTATTTAATAATTCCTTTTACAATGAGTCACAAAAACATATAATAGTAACATGAATTAATAAATTGTTTAAATTTATGATTCAAATCAGAGTAGATTATTGATGCTTTTATTTCTTTTCGCTAACAAAGAAGTACTGACCCTGTAAAAGAATAGTTAATATTTTAAAGTACTATTGCATAATAGGATGGATCATGCAAATGAATGGCTTCCTTTATATAACTCGTCGCTGGGAAGACGATCAAAGCCGTCTGTCACGTACCCTTGATTATTTAGTAGCACTGGACAGACGTTCGCAATTACTTATATTTCCGGAAGGTACAGACTTAACAAAAAGCAGCAAGGAAAAATCAGACAAGTACGCTCTACAATATGAGCTACCACGATATTCTTTTACTCTTCATCCAAAGACAACAGGGTTTAGTTATTTAGTTCGACACCTCCAGCAAGCAAATTATTTTGACGCGGTTTACGACTTAACGATTGCGTATCCAGATTATGTTCCGCAATCTGAATTAGATTTAATCAAAGGTAAATTGCCAACTGAAGTACATTTTCATATTAAACGGATACCATCGTCGGACATGCCACTTACTGATGTGATATTACGACGATGGTTAGAACATACGTGGTATAAAAAGGAAAAACTATTAGAACAATTTTATGAGAAGAATACATTTTCTGCTCAAGTTTGGCCATTCACAAGAGTATTTCCTTTACAAGTTGCATTCGGCTTTTGGAGTATTTTAACAGGTGCTACAATACTTTTACTTATTATTTCGCCACTATTTCAATTATGGGCATTAATCCATGCCATTTTTTTCGTTGCGCTTTCATGTTTCACCACTGGTTTTAGTCAACTTGAAATGGGATGGTATTGGCGCTGGAAAAATCATTTTTTAAGAAAACATGTTTAATAAGATTTTAATTCTATTCTTTACTATGTGTAGGTTTTAAACAAGCTTCAATATTTTGTATTGTTTTTAATGATTTATTTATTATTATAAGATCATGATATATATACAGGACATTTATAAATTACTTATACATGAATTTGGAACATTTAAACATTTTTAAAAGTCAATAGACATTTCTAGTTTCAGTAACTTTACATATTCTAAAAAAAGTAACTTGATTCTGAATTAAAAATTTTAAGTGATATAACAAGTATTCAAACCTGAACATAGTATCACACGGGAACACTTATTTTGTAAACTAAAAGGTATTATAAGAACATAATGTTAAACAAAGTTAAATGAATTAATAAGAAGAAAAGATTGCTCTTGAATACTGACTGAAATATATACACATTGTGTAATGTAATAATGAAGATACTAGTCTGAAATTATAAGACTATAGTATTTATATAGCACTTGAAATTTAAAAAATGACGGAACTGCAAACTCTGTAGTACATTTATTTTAATGTTGTTACTAAAATTAACCCTCTATAGTCTACTTTTCATTAATACTGCAGTGAAATTGCATTAAAAATCTGAGAAATAATATAACAATAATTTTTCTTTGTACACTGAATTAGTGAAATAGTTACTATTTACTGTAATGTGATACTTTCTGACAATACAAATTTATTATATTGCTTACTTTTTTCTATATTTTGATAAATATTGTAAACTATAGAGGGTTGAAATTGAAATCAAATTAATACATTTTTAGAAGAAAGTATTTAGCTAACTCAAATGTTATGAGTTAGTGTTTTCTTACCACACTCAGTATTAACATTCACTCGATATGTTTTTAAATTACAGAAGCAACTTTCCAAAACTGATTCTATGCATAGCATTACTTCAAAGAGTTATACCCGTAGCCAATGTAGATACTCAGCTTTTGTAATTGCTTCCATTGATAATTTTTTATTATATTGATAACAGGAATCAGTTCTAAGAAATGTTTTTGTAATTTGAAAAATCTGTATATGTGTAGTTCACACATGAAATTGTCTAAATATATTTATGTATAAATATTAAGTACACCACTTGCGAGATTATAAACATAAGATTCATACTTGATTCAATAGAATTGATTTAATAGTGGAAGAGTACATTTTTAAAGTGAATATATTTCAATAATAATCTTTATACTTGTAAAATCGCGTTGTACAAATTTCTCAGAGATGTTACTGTTCAAATTGTAACAATACTTTTATTAAATGTAGTTTACACTATAACAAATTTTTAAAAAACTGTTCTTATTTTGTTTTGTAATAATCTATAATATTCTAAAGCAAAGTCTGTAAAAGTTAAATGTTTCATGAATTTGAACATACTAATCAAAACTATATTTAATTTGTAAAGATACGTGTAGTTTTGCAATAACTAATGTACTCTAAATAAAATTAGGGTTACTGAATTTTATCATTTTACAAAAATGTTTAAAATGTGTATAAGTACAGTGATACAATCAATGTATTATATTTAAACAAACACAGAAGCCATTTATGTTTTGTTGTGTAGATTCGTCAAATAGAAGTATTGTGTGTTATGTTTCAATATTTCCAACATAAACTCTGTATTTTTCTTTAAAGTCATAAGTAGAACCAATCTAGTTACAATGGACACAGTGCCTCATTATCTCATATTCACAAGTACAAATCTACATACATGTTGTAATAAAGTTACAGAATGAGACAAATTTCAAGATCTTTAAAAAATTCACACAAATTAAAGTATGAGATAGTTATGCACTTAAAATTTCTGAAAGGATTTCTATTAGTTTAAAATATGTAATTATGTAATGTAAAATATAAAATTACATAATGTAGAATAGTCCTTTATTTTATTCATTGACTGAATTGATATTTGAAGAAATAACTACACAATGCTTCCTTTGTAACAAAGTGCTATTACTTATGTGTCTGTACTGCTCTAATAGTGTTTTAACATTGAGGCTAAGGATATAATATGTATGGACGAAGTGTGTAGTACTGGATGTAAATTTTAACTATTTGATTTTGTAATAGTAATTGAAGTTCTATTTTTCTATAGTTGTAGGAAAGTTATAAGTGTAAGTAAAAGTGAATTCATGTGCCAAACAAATATGTGTACTAAACAGTGTACTTTATCCAAAAGGATACAGTTTTAAGGAATTGTCTATTCAAAGTATTTCCAATGTCCAATTGACATTCGTATAAACATTTTATTTATTTAAAATTTATTAAAAATTTATTTGCGCCAGTTCCTCAGTTAAAAAAGAAATTAAAATACTGTTGTCAAATTAGAAAAATATTAATTTATATTAATTATTAATAAATATTTACAAATATATATAAATTTATTTTGTCACTTTTCATGTGAAAATATAAAATATCTTAAATTGTTGTATATTACAGAAAAGCGACTAATTGTTCATATTCCTGATAAAATGAAAAATTTACTTTTTCCTATATGAAAATATACTATAACTTGTTCTTAATTTATCTCACATTAGTTTTAAGACTGATACATTTAAATATCTCTGTTAAATTACTAAAGCTTGCACTCATGATATAGTGCAGATACATTTACAAAGAATGAACAAAAACTTACAAACGAATCAAAATGATGAAGTTATTTCGGTGTATCCTATGGTGTGACTTATACATTGTGTAGTGAAATTACTCGTATTTATAAAATTTTATTATTCTATAAATGTTACCTGAAGTTAGAATAGTATTACATGACTAAGTAAAATGTAAATAATAGTAAATATGTTAACTTGTAAGAATCTTGATGAAATACAATGGATCTTCGATTATACAGTATGTTTCTCATTTAAACAATCAAAATGTATTCTTTGACGAACTTTTATCAATTTTTCAGCACTTGAAAAACCATGTATGCCAAGACTCTCTTGTATAAGCAGATGAATAATCGTTAACAATATATTAACAATTAAAATTAACGCTTAACATTTTTAAGTATGTAATTCATTTTGCAATTTATATTAGAATATTAACGTATATTTGGAAACTAGTAATTTTGTGTGTCTCGTATGAACGGAATTTAAAAAATACTTGAATGCTTTTTGTTAACATACGTTGAAAAAACAATTAAAACATAAAAAAAGTTAGATTAAGGAGTAAAACTAATGAAAAAATTAAATGTGCATTAGGAACTCGAAGTCACCCTCAAAAAAACATAGTTAGAATTTCGCAATTCAGCGCTGAACCGCTGCATCAAAATGATTTCTAACTGAAAGGGACGGAGTGTATAGCGGACAGAATAGTGAGGACATTTTTTTCTTTTCTCGGGAAAAACTTTTCTCCCGAAAATCTCAGGCCCAAACAGCCGAGTCCTTAGACAAAAGGGCAATAACATCTGCGTCGCAGCCTACGGAGATCCTCTATGCTTCTGCCCAATGTATTCATACCACGAGAGAATGAAGTCATTTTGCGCAAGTCGATGATTGTGAGCTCAGGATGTCCCCCTCCGCCATGTATGACTCGCCTCCCACTCCACCGACCATATACACGGTGGACAATAATACAATGAATAGAGGGAACAGATGATGAAACACACTTAACGAAACTCTTTGATCACTGGGTATACACACTAATAACGTTGCGCGTTACCATTAGTTACGGAGCGTGTTGAACCAATCAAAACAGAGATGCGCAGAACGAACGTAAACTCGTCGTCCGACGACTTCATTCTCTCGTGATGTGAGGATAGTTCCTAAAGTCACCGTTCTAAATCGTAGAGTGTGCTAACAAAACGCTGGTTTTTGGCACCGTCGGTATTTCAGATCGTGTGACACGAAATCACATACAGTGATTAGTCTGTTCTATGCCTTGTTTGTGCCTACACTTCGTCGATGTTGTGTTGTTGACAGCAGTAGTGTATGTAGTGAGAGTAAGACGATTATTTTCCAAATAGTTTATATTTGTAACTATATAATAAACAGTTATTATGTGAATAATCGTACTTTAACAGTTTCGTGAAATGTGCTAATGTTTGAATGTTCAATTTGTAACACGTACATACATATTAGCAAGAAAGTACTGTGATTACAGACGTAAGAAATCAGTTAAATAATTTTATATTTATTTTTTTTGACGCGTGTTTAACAAAGAAATAATATAATGTCTTACATGCTATCACACCTTCACAATGGATGGCAAGTGGACCAAGCAATTTTGTCAGAAGAAGATAGAGTAGTAGTACGTATTTTATTGTTATATTCAAAACTATGTTTTCATGTCGAACTTTCTAGAAATTTTCTATAATATTGGAATTTCACAATATTTCTGCTATGTAATTTTAAACTACATGAATTTACGTTTTGTAGGTTATTAGATTTGGTCATGATTGGGATCCAATGTGTATGAAGATGGACGAAGTTCTCTATAACATTGCAGAGAAAGTTAAAAACTTTGCTGTCATTTATTTGGTTGATATTACACAAGTACCTGACTTCAATAAAATGTGAGTTTCTATTTAACTCTTATGTCAAAACCCAGTTACTTGGATATCCACTTGCACCTTTGGGGAACAAATGTATACAATTCCTGTTAAACTATCGTCAAATACTTTTATATCCCCATTCTTAAGATAATTTTACATTGATTCATCCTTCCTGTATTGAAACCGATGGAAAAATGTTTCTACATGATGGTTACAAGAAGTGAATTTAAGTTTTGTACAAAAAAATGTCACTCTATATTTTCAACTTATTTTTTCATGTAGATTCATTCCTTTTCAGATTGTACCACCAGTCGGAAATATCCTGCATAGCAGAATCTAGATATTTGCACGCAAACCTCATTTGTGACATTTCATTAGCAATTACTATGAATAATATGGACAAATGATTAACAAACAGTTAGAAAAGGAAACAGTAATCTCATTCTCAGTCCTATTGATAATATATTGTGTGGTGGGATTTCACTTGCATATAATTGCACAAATTCTCAGTCCTGTTTTCCTGCAACTATCGAGGTTCTACTAAATTTTTTTAAGTTGAGATCTTTCATAAACAAATAATTGACCAAGATACTATAACGTATTTTATTTTTATTTTTACAGGTATGAATTGTATGATCCTTGTACAGTCATGTTTTTCTTCAGGAACAAACATATAATGATTGATTTAGGAACAGGAAATAATAATAAAATAAACTGGACTCTAGAAGATAAGCAAGAAATGATTGATATCATTGAAACAGTGTACAGAGGTGCTAGAAAAGGCAGAGGTCTGGTTGTATCACCTAAAGATTATTCAACAAAGTATCGTTATTAGTTTCTTTAATTAATAGACTGACAATTATTATTTTACATTGATGTGTGAGTTAGTGAACAAATGTTTTAAATTAAACTTATGTCAATAAGTAATAGTACCTTACAATTCAAAATAAATATCTTTTCATACATAACATACAATTTCTGCAATTTATTATGCATTTTTACATTTATGTACATGTACCATTCGTAATTGAATTTGTAACATTAAGGTTGTTAGCAAAATTCTTTTGTGAATAGCAATATCTTAATTTGCTTTGTGTTTAAAAATATTAATAAATAATGGTATTCAATAGCATATCCTCAATATTAAGAAACTATGACTCGTCTTTTATTGTTTTTCCTCCTTGGGGGTTTTAAAAAATGTATAAAGCTTTAAAAATGTGTTTCATCACTTAGTTTCATGTTATTACTCGAATTATTTTAAGAGATGTATGCCTACAAAATTAATTTTATTAACATTGACATTTAATGTGGATATATAAATAATGAAATAGAAATCGTACCTAGAGCAAACAGGCACTTTTTCTTCAGGGCACTGGTTGATATGCAGTACCATAAACCTTGAGTAATGATTTTTCTAAAGTAATTTTAGTCAAATCCTATGTTCCTTTAAGTATTTTTATATCAATATTAATCTTTTAAGTTTACATCTACTTGTAACAACTACATGTAATACTATATTTATAAGAAATTTTGTGGTAACATCTTTGTAATCACATTTTATCTGTACAAATAAGATCTTACCATTCTTTGTTCTATTTCTTCAAATTTTTCTGCTTGATAAAAAAAATGTTATACAATGGTCTCATAAAATCCATAGACACAGAGATATTATGACTTTATACTGTAACAATAATAGTATCTATTAAACGGTATTAGAAATGAAATTTCAGTATTTTTGTGCCAGAAAAACATATAAAAAATAAGGAAAATGTAATTGTAGTAAAAAAAAATTTGTAGTTGTAGCATACCTTATTTTTGGCATATATTAGAAGTTTTCCATTCTGTAGTACAAAAGAAATTAAAATTATTCCTATCAATTTTTTTCTTCATGTTAGTAGTAACATTATATAAAATACTAATAAATAAGTAGAAACTATTTACTGTAAATGATTACATACATATTTCAAAATTGTTGACTAGACTCATATTTGAATTTGACATTGTTTTTGCTTTCTTAGAAATGTTCTCATATAATGGATCTACAGGTGGTGGTTTATCTATAAAAAATTATATTTTCAGTATTTATGTTTGGAAAAAAAATATTAGAGATCATAAAAATAAACAGGTTCTATTACACTCACATGTTTTTAAACAGTAAGGATTCTTCAGAACTTGTTTTATACAGTTGTATATATAAGCATATTGACTCTGGAATTTCAATACAAAATTTAACAATATATTATAATTGTTATTATGTACGTATAATGTTTTCAACGTTCTTACTTCTTTTTGCACCATATTTGTTCTGTGATGCCGTAGTCTATATACAGTTCCAAATACATCTAACCTTCTGTTGTCACGAAAATGTTGTAAGAGTATGTCAATTGCTACTAAAGTACCAGTTCTTCCAATTCCTGCACTATAAAGAAATACACTAAGACTTGTTGCACTGAAATATGACATTACATAAACACTTTTTATATTTTTACCTGCAATGAATAACAATATATCCTTTATTTGCTAAAATATTTCGACGAATGATCTGACAGAAATGGATCATTGGATCAAAATCCTCTGGAACATCATGATCTGGCCAATCTTTAAAATGTAAATGTGTTATATTTCTTTTTTTGTTTTCCTGTAATATTTTAATAACAGTTGACAAGATCAAAGTTATAAAGAATAATATATTTTATTCAACTTATTAAATTTTATACTTTTTGAAGCATTAGCGTTCTTTGTGTATAAGATCTATAATCCAGTTCACTAGTACATCTTATCGTCATATTTTCATATTTAAATGTTTCTCTAATTGTTGGAAAATATTGATGACATTTTTCCTAGGAAATAATATTTGCATTATTTGTATGTTGTTAAAAGTTTGATTCAGTTCAATCAAGAAAAAACTTACTTTGCCTTTTTCAACTAACTGAGTTAACATAACTATCATATTGATATCATACTGCTCTATCATCCTCCAAAAATCATATGTAGTTTCTTCTTTTGGACCCTGACAAGCTATATATTCATCTTCTCCAGTGTAACCCTGAAAATGGTATGTGTGTGTATAATACAAATTCATAAAATTAATTAGAATAATTTGGTAATGGTATTTACTTTTATAAAAGAGGCATTAATGTAGTCGGTATTAGGATCATTATCAATTACTTCTAATTTAACTCTTGAAAAGTCATCTGAAAATATAAAACATCCAGTTTTATGTATTTAATATAGTCATATCTTTCTTAATCAAATATAAATTCATACATGGTAAAATATCAGAATATCTGTTTTTCTTTTTATTAGCTTGTAAACAGGCAGTATTTGCTGGCATTTGCAAATCAACACTTAGAGTTTGAAGCAGTCGAAATTCATTACTCAATTTTCCAGGATTATCAATAAGTTGCTGACAATGTGCTATAAACTTTTTCTTTGAAAAAGGTGTAGGAACAGGTGATCCAGATATGTCAGAATGTAGAAATCTCCGTAGTACCCTAAAAAAAGTATAAAATATAATTACAGAATGAATGTTTCCTTTATACTTATATACACACTTTATAATTATTAATTTAATTACTGAAACAAACTAAAGTTTGAAAAGAAATAAAATAATATCACTATTTCATGTTCATTAATATTATTTAAATAAATCTAACACTTTATACTAATAAATATAAGCGATAGCTTAATAACTAAAACACAATAATCTTTATTGTTCTTAGTATACCCACTTTGTAAAAAAAGGAAATAATGAACCATCATTCCAGGTGCTTAAAGTCATAATTTTACTGCAATGCTTTTGATAAATTGACCTTTATATTAAAACTCTTTTTAGTATTTAATTTTTTCTATATTTAACACATACTGAAAAGTATAAGGTTAAAAAGTGTATGTGTATTTTCCTAATAGTCACTGCATGGTTAAACAACAATTTGGTAGCTACCGAACATAGTATTATGTGAATTTTAACATGTATGGCAAACATCTGCATTCAGTGGCCTTGTTACTTCTAACTATAGTATTCTTCTGAGTCACAAGAGAAATATTGATTATTTCTCATAAATGTACACTTGGATTCTTGTAGCACATGCATTTATAGAATAATGTTGCGGTTTCACTTGTTATACATATGAAATACGATATTTATGAGAACCTTAACTACTTTATGAAATATTAAGTTTCATTTTATAAATATCAAATACATACTATTCTTCTCTTTTTTGACAATTAAAATACACTAATAAATTTTACTTACACTTGGGGTGAACATTTGCGAACCAATAACATAATTGTTGTTAAAATTCCCAAGAATAAAATACCAAAAATAACTCCACTGACAAGACCAACATCTATTTCAGCATCTAATGTGAAATGATACATTTAAATGATGTGTAGTATAATACAGTATTATAGTATAATAAAATATTACAATAATTAAAATGTCACTATAATAATATAGTATTGCAATAAAATAAAATATAAAATACTAACTGGTTTTTATCAAAAACTCTGTAGAGTCAGCATAACCACCATGTGAAAATGCTCGCATTCTAACATGATACCATGTATTCGGTTTAAGAGGTCCATTACAATAAACTCGTTTGTTTGTATTGGATGAAATTTCCTGACAGTTTGTATCTTCACCAAGTGTATATTTCACTGCTTTCACGTCACCGTAATCAGCGACGTAATTAGCTGAAAAAATATAAATATTCGTATTATGTCATACACTTTTACATAAATTTTTGAACCTATTATAAAAATTTATCACCTACGATAAGGATTCCAATATAATCTAGTAGCTTGATAAGGTACTGAAAAATCTTGCAGCACTGCTTCTTCCCAAGAGGATATGTTTGGCCATGCATGATTTTTAAAATCAAATCTAGTTTTTGTTGCATTATGACACTCAATTTTGGACACTATGATAGAATAATAAACAATGTCACCATTTGTATCAGGAAATAGTGGAAGCAAAAGGGTAGCCGATGTTGTAGATCGTTTTGCTCGTGATGGATCAATAGTTATGGATTTTATGTAATCTTCAACTGGTTGAGATGGAACTAAAATAAATGAATATCGTACACATTACACTAATAAGTAAAGATGTTCTTTGAAAATAAATTTTCAATGAAAGAAAAATAATTAAATTGTTTAATAATAAATGGATTTAAGAATAGATACATACTACCAGCAGGATATGAAATGTTACTGTAACTTGCTGGCATTCCAAAATCTTGAATTCCAATGACTTTAGTAAACACTTTAAAAGTATAATTGTATTCTGCTTTCAGTTCTTTCAAGTTGAATGAAATTATATCATTTTGGCTCATAACATTTGCAATATATTTCTTCATTGAAAATGAATGTGGTTCATAGTTAGCTCTACTCCCATATACAAGCACCTCAAAATATTCTATCATTCCATTCAGAGAGCATGGGAGGCCCCATGTTAAAATGGTGTCCAAAATATTTGAATCATTTTCATTGTTTTTAATTAAATATGAAAAATTGGACACTTTCTCTGGGACTAGAAATATTAATATTTTGATAAAAACAGATGTATGAAACCTTAATATTCACAGCATTGTTTAATAAAAAAATTACCTCCAGCTGGTGTTTGAAATACTAAATCTTCACTATAATTTCCCCAACCTGCAGCTGTTCCAGCCCTAATTTTTACTTTATAATCCGTATATGCTTTGGCTTCTAAATATTCAAATTGAAATGTGGATCCATTCAAATACACTGTATAATTCAATGGTTTCTGTGGACACCAGCATGGTACTGGGAAACTTGATTTCCATTCAAAAGAAATGGATAAATTGTAGAGATTGCCAGCTAAATATTTTGGTGGTTCCCATGTAAGTACAAACTGTGCATTTGTTAAGTTTAAAACATCAAGTATAGGTGCAGATGGTTCTAAAAATTAAATAATATATGAATAAATATATGTAACATCATTAATATAATACAAAGTTACTAAAATTATATAAATTTTAACTTACTATCTTCTAATGTTGTTACATTTACCAAATCACTTGATTCACTATTTCCTGCTTCATTAATGACATATGCCCAACATATGTATCTTGTATATGGACTTATATTTTCAACTGTTGAATTAACTATAAGAAACTCATCTTGAATATGTGACTTTATAAGTGTTTCACTTTGTCCATTTAGAAGTTCGTAACCATATCCACTGGTTTCTGTGTAATTGCATGTGACTTGTAAAGATGTTACATAGCAATTATTGTTGTTCTTTTCAATTTTCCATGAAAGTAATATGTTATTTGTTGAAACAAGTGGATTTTTGCTATCTAATATTGGTGACCTTAATACTTAAAAGTAAAATAGTTATGTTACAATATAAGTGTAAATAATAGTTTTTTTATAAAATATATGTAATATTTATAATAAATGTTTTACCAGTTGCTGCTGTTTTTGTTGGGATAGTGATCATTTCTCCATCGTTATTGTCTCTATCTACTGCATTAATGTAAACAAAGTAAGAAGTACAGGCTTGTAAACCTAATATTGTTACTTCTGTTCCATTTGATTGTTCCGTAATTGATTGTGGACTAATAGTAACACGATAGTACTTAATGCACGTTGAACCTACCACTGGTGGTTGCCATTGGATAAATAAAGAATTTGCATTAGCATTAACAAATGCTACCTGAGGTTCACTAGCTTCTAATAAAAATAATTGTTATTATTTTTTCTAAGTAAAGAATCATTATTACTATTGTCTATCAACTTAGTTATGAGACTTAATGGTGTAACAAAGGTACAGGTAGAGAGATACCTTAGTACAGTCACCACAGATTACTGACATAATCTCATTGCTGCTATTCTTTTGTTTTATATTAGTGCCAAAATTTATTAGAGGAAATTAAATGAAGATTTGTTGCTGCTTTACAAGTTCCACCTTCAAGTCTCAAGATTTGTTGAAGTGTTGAGCAATATTTAATTACATACTTGGGGAATTTGTTCTTATTGAAAACTTAAGACCATTAGATAAAGTAATATTGGAAACATGAACTTTAACTGTAAAAGAATATTCCTTGCAAGGTTTTAAATTGTTTGAAACATATTCTGTTTTTGTAACTGTAACATTATTACAACTATCTTCAAAACATTGAACAATTAAATAACTGAGTACATGTTCTGGATGTTTTGTTGGTGCTTCCCAGCTCAAATAAATTGTAGTATTTGTTGTATTTGTTCTTAAATTCTGAATTTCTCCAATTTCTGAAAATGATAAAAAAAGAGTAAGAATAAATTATTCGTCATATATGTCATCGTGCTCTTAAACAATTTTGTCGTAAGCAAATAAAACATTAAATTTAAAAGATACATAAAAATATAATCTAATTATGAATATAGTAGAAAAACAGGAACAGTTTTGCAATTCTATATATGTAGTTCGTCGATGCTAATATATCGTCCGACGCGTATATCACATAACATATACGTGTCAATTTAAACATCGTCATAATTGCAGAATTTTTCAAAAACTATACCTATTGTATGAGATGTTGATAGAAGTTTTGAATCTTCGGACGAGATCTCATTATCTTTCAATTCATTAGACAAATTAAAAGTATGTTCAAATTCTTGATCGAAATGATCGATCGGTGTAGTCGATACATTAGCGACGTTGTTCTTCAGGTAATCATTCAGCAGGAGCTTATTCTCATCCAGTTCCGTTGTTTCCTCTGCAGATTCCAAGATTCCCGCGAATGAACGTAAATACGAATTATTTTTCTCACGAAACGTCGTGTACTCAGTATAGTCTAACGATAAAATCGTCGTAGGATTGTTCGTCGTTTCATATTTTTGCATATCGATCTCGCTGAATGCATAAAATATTTGCAGCGCACAGATGAATGCTTCCAATCGTTTTCTTGCTGTCATGTTCCTCGGAAAATTGCAAAGCGAGACAAAGCGTTTTTCAAAATGCGTCCTCGCTCACTGAAACGAAGAGTCTTGGATAAATCGTGTTATCGTGATCGATTAAAAAGTAATAGTTAACATGACAAGTTTTCTCACGATAATTCAATGATACATTTACGCATCAAACATCGTGGATCATGTTTAAACGGTGCACAATGTAGACCTTGAAAGAGATCGTTTCATATCGCGGCTGAATCGGGAGGAAACTTGATTTTCTCCGATATACGTGGTATTCTTCTCGATTGTGTTTGCAAATAGAAGCAATGTAAATACGGTAGAACCTTGATTATTCGAACGCCGGTTAATTTGATGCTCCGAACGACGCTACCTGATAAAGGCCGAAACAAATATTCAGTTCATTCTTTCCATCATTATCATTCAAAAAGAAAATGAACTCTTTTATTGTGAATACGTCTATACATATAAATACTACATAATATAAAATTGTTCTTGCGGTAGAACGTGATCATTCAATTATTTGAAAAATATATCCGGCTTATTATTGGATAATCGGAGTTCTCCTGTATTTCGAATTGCTTGTTCAGACTCGGTGTGCTTCCCTAATTACATCGTTAGCGTTAAGGGAAAAGGGCTATTTCACGAGCGATCGATTTAACTTTATTCACTTTGTTAAGTGCGAGTGCATAACGATTATGTTAATCTTCGTTTAATCAGCTTGTATAAAGAACATCAATTTATTTATTGTTTTGTTCAAGAATTTTAATGAAGTAACATCTTTATATACATTAAGGCAGTCTATAATTTTAATATTTAAATGTACATTATGCATACTTGTAACTGTACGATAATTAGGGAAAACTTTAAACATAAAAAGATACGACATGAAGGTATTGTTATTTATTACCATGTCACTTATAATTTCTTTGGTTTTATCATTCTTCGAATCATCGTGGCACGAAGTGATTTCACGATTTCGTGTCATCTAATCCCGCTGAAGAGAAAGAACAAGGTTTCGAGCTGCATGATTGATCATACAACGCACTACGAAGACGTTTCACCTTGTTGCGATTCGCGAAAGCTACTTCCGTTTCAAATTAACAGACGATTACGTTCTCCTCGGTTAACAAGATAATCGGTTCGTTATTGGCAATAAAAATCTATCGGAAATTAAAAACCACTCGAAACAGACGAAGATACGAAGAGACTATTTTGAAAACGTGCTACCACCGACTATTTTCTCGATAACTGTGGTTCGACCACTGACAGCTTTTCGTTTATCCCCCCTGATCATTGATATCGCTGATAAGAATCTCGAGTCCATTCTAGACTCTCGAAAATGCACTCTGCACTACTTTGTTAATCAAACACGGTCGCGATATTCGCCTCGATTCTTTTTAGCCCTTTTTCTTTATTATACTTGTTTCCAATTCCCTTTCCTTTTTTTTCTAATAAATTCTAAACATTTGTCCGCAAATGACCATGAAAAGTTTACGAAATCGACGAGCACAGTAATTACGTGGATAGTTGTTATCGCATGGTTTTAAGAAAGTGTACACGGTTTCATTAATCGCGATCGCGGATATAATTGATATAAAACGTTACTTTTTCTTTGTGCAACGAATTTCCACGATTCTTCTATGTACGATTGTATTGTAATAACCGGTTACAGATTTTATCTTATCGTTTGCATTTCATCTAAAAAATAACATTTAGCGTATTATGTTAAAGTAAATATATTCTGTTTGATAAATCATTTACTCAAATTTAAATTACGAAGTATGCGAAATCTCAATCTTTGCGATTTAAATCTTTCAAACTTACTCGTTGAACGACAGGTTTTTGTATTTTTTGTTATTGGGTTTCAATTCGTTTCTTCATGATTTAAACGCTAGCACTAGATTTAAACACATTGCGTTCAACTGTGCAACAAAGCAAGACAGGAACATGCCTTCGAGTCTACGATGGAATCGGTAACTGCTTATGAGGCGAAATAGAAAGCCCTGTGCATCTTCTAAGGGAAATGTACGAGACAGCCCCCTCGAAGATTGGTAAAAATAGCATGCTTATGATGGTTTAAATCCCGAGACTTGCATACGAATACATTCATGTGCAGACAAGTGGTTGAAGAACCAGGCAAGCACATGTTGTATAAGGGACTGAGGCAGTCGGAGATTTTGTTTGCTTTTTGTTTATTATTCAAATTACTATTATGTATAACACTTTAGTTTAAATACAGCAAACAACGCATCGGCCTCATATACATACAAAATGTATAATTTTCTAATGATAAATTAAACAATCTCTATAAATTACATAAATTTCTCATTATTTCACAAGACGTTAATTATGAGATATGTAACAATACTATAATTATCATGTTTGTATGATATATCATATGATTGCATTATATTTTTTTTTCATTTATTAACAGTTATATAAAAATATATATGCGAAAAATAGATCAGCAACAGAGTAATAGCACTAATATTAATAACAATTTTCATATCGAAACCAACTACAAAAGTTTCAAAAACACGACATATTATAAAGTTGCATAATTCATGATCTGAAAAAAAGTGTGGGAATTTTGGTATGACAAAAGTACAACGTATTCATCAGATTTTTGTTTTATTCGTTGAATGTACATAAAACTGAATTAGTACAGTCTTTGAGGGGGTCCCATAGATGATTTAATGTGAAGAGATCGTACATTTTGCCAATGCTTTTTCAACAATGACACTAAGAAATTAATAGATAAATGTACATTTTGTACCAATTCATCTGGAGTCATATCCACATGTCCAACAGCCACTGACAGACACAGTACCTAAAAACAATTTTTTTTTTCAATTATCTCGAAGTATTAAAAGTTTCTTTCTGTTTTCATAAGGATTTGTAATCTAATATTTCTTCTAATATTACGTTATGATAGGCAATACATGTAAAATCTGCACATAGAGTTGTTTTCATATTTAAAAAATGTACCTTCTTCATTTGGAATTTAATCGTAGCCTTTACTTCATCAATCTTTCCCACCATTGATTCCTGGTGAGAAAGAAGTCCTGGGAATTTACCAGCCTTGTTAAGGCCAGGACCCAAAATACGTGGAATCTGCTTAATTAAGGATTCACTAGCCAAGAAAGCATCATACTTCTTAGCTGCAAAGGAGGCAAAAATTAAATTGCTGGTAACATTGAATTATAAAATTGAAATTTAATTAAACACGTGTCTCATCACGGATTGAGGTGCGAGGCTAGAAAAAACAACGCCCTCACCAAGTGAAGAATTTGATCTTCTTCCGTTCGACGGCCATCGCTACAAAATTGAGCTAGCGCTGGTGCTTTTTGGAAGACAAATTTTGTAAACTAAATTACAAACTTCTAATTACCTAATTTCTTCACAAGCTTTTTGTTCTTGTTTAATTTCTTTAATGCTTCTGCATCCATGTATGGAATATTATTGGCTTTTGCTTCGTCACAATGTTGCTGATCACCCAGAACACAAACTTGCATCTTTGGTCTTGGGATGTTCTTCAACCTTAAATAAACAAATTTCAGAGTTAATTACAGTCTTATCATACGTGTTATAAAATCTGTTTTATAATTCTTGAAAAATTAAAAATATAAAATCATGAAACTCAATGTTCTCAGGAAAGTATGAAGTCCACATAAATTATTCAGATAATACATGCAATTAGTGAACATCATTGAACATTGGTTTCAATGATGTAATGAATTGAATAGTCGCCACAGTGAATATGGACTTACCAGCAGGATCATTTATCATGATCCTGTAAGAAAAATTACGGTAAAAAACCTCCCCAGTTTATTTAAGACCCTGGGTAAAGGTCCGCCAGGTAAAAACCTAGCTTCCTGACTACACATGAGACAATCTTTTTGGGTTAGTTAAAAAAAGAATTATCAATAATCATTAAACCCCAAAAAGAATCCTCAATGTCAGGTAGAAACATACTTGACGGTACCAGAGAAACGTTTGTCCTTTTGTGGATCATAATTCTTCAAACCAATTTGAAGTTCCACCGTTTCCAAGAATTTCCTCTTTTTATCCTGAGAATTTTGAATGACGCCATTCACACACTCATAAAGAGTGTCACGTGATACTTTGGACCTATTGATAAAAAATATTTTCATAAATGTAAATATAATAACAAAACTTTAAATAACTGTGGTTAAATGCAGAAATAATATGAAGTTCATCAGTAGTTATAATTGAAGTACATCTTAACCTAAACAGGATGCTCTTGAAACTTCAGTCAAATGTTTCCAGCATGTTCTACTAATATGTGAATGCTTTGTTTTTAAGTTATAATTTTTTGAAGTTGCACATTAGAGGTAATATTTAAAATGACTTCTTAAACAAGGGAAAAATGTTCTTCAATTGATTGTTAATACTTAATTAAAACTATGTGTATAACAACAATCGATAAACTGTAATAGCGTGCATTCTACTGCCACATAAGATAAAATCAAACACATATTAAATGGTTCAGTCTAACATTGGCATCTTTTAGTTATTATTATTATATCAACTTTATTGCACCAATTCCTTTGTAGAAACTGATAATACATTGATATGGATAATATACACATACATACAAGATGATAATATTACAAATTATGAACAAGTGATTTAATATACTTTGTGCTTAAAAAATCTGATCTTAATGCGCAATTTTAAAGGCCATAACTCGGAAAGCATTTGAAAACCTAAATTTATATAAAATTTTTCCACCAATGCAATAAATAGAATATATCCAGTAAAGTTTAACCAAAGATTTTGGGAACATTTTGTGTTTCATAGGTAAGTCACGTTTCATTCCAAAATTAAATGCTGCTCCGAATTAAATAATATTTAATCCACGTACAATTTTCCGTTGCATCACATATATTTTATCAAGTACAGAAATTGAATTTTTCAGTACATCACACTGATACAATATGATACAGAAAAAATACACGTGGTGTAGAATAACTATACAATCTTAAACACGTTACTGTATATATTGATTTTAAATAAAACATTTTATATATTATTTAATATAAAGTTAATAAGAGCACATATTTAAAATATTTCAAAACGTGAATTCAGGGTAATTGTAAAGTACAAAGATTAAACTAATAAAATGATCGAACTTACTTTTATCTAAGGAAAATATTTCTAAATTCGCTTAAATGATATATTAAAGCAAACGTTTTTGATAATGAAAAACGATTGAAAGCTTGGATTAATGAAATATGAAAAGATTAAATACTCACGTCATTTTAGTACTTGGGTGTAACGCAAGCACCAAAGGAAAAGGAACCTGTCCGTCGCGCGACTAAAACCGGAAAGGAATAAGGTAATGGGACTAAGAAGAATCTACGTCAAGTTTGCATTTGTATGATAGGAAAGTGTGCCCATCAAACGATCTCTTCATAGTTCGTAGAACTGACGTAAGTGGCGCATGATAAAAAGTACTTTTCATTCATTGGTTTAAACTTTTGTATCATGTTTCCTCATTTTCTTAATCATTGAAGAGATAAACCATAATTTATGGTACAACCATAAGAAGAGAGTAATCCTTCACGCAAAAACAAACTGAAAATGAGAAGAAAAAAATGTCCTTTCCATAAAATGTCACTTTTAAGAAAATTGAATATGTAAATGATATTTAATTCCTTTAATCAATTTTCGGCTGGCATGAAATAAAAGAATTCTTATTTAGGCATGAGAATAGATTAGCAATCTGTTATCACTGTAGTAAAGTACATATGTATATATAGGTCAGAAAAATTAACAAGTTGTCAGACAGTATATGAATGAAACTTCGTATTTAATTTTCATATTTTTTTTTCATTTATTGTAAAATATTATTTAATAATGTATTACGATGATTTTGTTACATATGATTACATAGATGCAAAATAATGGTCTGTAAAAGTTAGTTCGTGTCGAACGACGTAAGCTTCATGAGATAAGCAAGGAAATGACATTAGTTTGAAGTGGGTGTTTTGTATGTCGTTATAAATAAATCCAATAAATGAATCTATACCTTGAAGTGTTTGACGAATTTTACGATTATTTTAGAAAACGCAATTATGAGGAAATTTAAACCTAAAGTGTCATTGGGTGTATATTTTTCATAATTGGTAGTTCTTACAAATATTTTTTTGAAGTTGATAACATGAATCCTTGTTGACTAGATTTGGAATTGTATAAAAAGACACCAATGAACTAAGTACGTACAATATACAATAATTTTCTGTAACATGTAATTTAACAAAGAAAGTATTGAAATATTTCGTTATAATAATAAGTCGTTTACTTAAGTATGTATACTCCTATATACATTAATACATTTTAAAATTTGTTAAACGTTTTACACATAAAGTATTTGTTACTGTTGTGGGATGAGTTATTCTTCAGATTTGAAGGTAGGACACATTAAGTAGTGACAAATCTTCACTACAGATGAAACATTGCCTTCATACCAGAAAGTATCTTTGCTTTCTATTCCAAAGCTAGCTAGGTTTCTTAAGCAGACTGTTTCTTTTCTTAATGTCTAATAGTATGAATTCACATTATTTGTCATCCTTGTATTTTCTATCATTTATCTTTCAAACAATCAGTCTAATGACATTACAAGATTTTGAGTTGCTGACTATTGTTTGATGCTTTCCTGTCAATTTATTCAACAGATAGATCCGAATCATTGTTTAAGCCATTCATAAATAAGCTATAAGCAAAAAAGCATTGTACCGTTTGTTTTTAACCCCATTTAAGAATATGCTGCTGTTAGTTTTCACTTAGTTCAAAACAAAAAAGTATTATTTGACAACAAGAAAATTTACAAGAATAAGGTTTTTCTATATTATGCCATTAAATCTCAAATCTAAGTTGTCAGACAATGTCAATATTATTTTATAACGTAACATTTTTAATTGCAGAGTAAAAATGTGTCCAGCACTTTTAGACAATGAGGAACGATGTTTTGGGGGGATGACATTCTTTGCTCAAAGTCATCCAGTTGAAGTTTGTGGTAGTAATGGTTTACCTCTTACACCAAATTCAATAACAATATATGGAAAATCTCAGTTTCTGAAAACCATTCATCACCCTAATCTGTCAACTTATCTTGATATAATTAGGAGTAAACATGGTAAACATGACATTCATGAAATATGGGATGTTTTATATAAACATGTGTTTTATCTGACCTATTCCAGAGTTATGGATGTTTCTGTGTTTCTCTAATTCTCTTTACAAATATTATCAATGCTTTATCGTATGGCCTTGTGTTTGAAATGAGTTGTTTGTTTTGAGTCCTTCCTTTGAGAATAGATATCTATGATGATGTCATGTTATCTCAGTTTGTAATGAGAACTATTAAAACAAAAATGTTTGTAGCTTGAGAATGAGGCGAAATAGGACACATGTTTATAGGAGCTATTTCCATTATTTCCATGTACCAAATTCACCTGAGAAATTATGCTTACATATTATAAAACATTTTGTATAAAATTGTTAATGTTTTATGTGATCATCCATTATATAATACAAATTTATTTTCCTGCAGAAAGAATAGTGGTGGTTACAGAGTACAATGGAGATCCATTGAGCAATAAAGAAAATTTGGGAATAGATGATATTATGAAAATAGCATTTCAATGTTTGTTAGGCTTAGAACATATGAACACATTAAATTTAGTGCATAGACATTTAAGCCCTGAAAATATACTCATTAATAAAAGTGGAAATGTACAGTTGTATAATTTTGGTTTATACTACATGACAGATAGTGGAAAGAATGTATCTTTCCCTACTGGGTATGCATAAAAACTTTTAATAATAAAATGATTAATTTATATACTATTAAATACAATGTAACACAAGCGTTATTTATTAGCAATTATATTTATTTACAGTTATCCAAAATATACAGCACCAGAAGTATTTTTGAGTTCTAGTGTAAGCAGTCCAAAAGTGGATTCTTGGTCTTTAGGTATAATTATTGCTGAATTATTATTAGGAAGATCAATTTGGCCAGGTGTAAAATTATCTCAATGTTTGCGAAAAGTTCTTAGTTTAATACACTGTGAGACTTCTGTATTTGAACGTATTGCAAGAGAAAATAACTGTTACAACATTTACAAGGTTTCAATTTTTCTTAATATATTGCTGTACCTTTTGTTTGATTTTTAAAATATTAATAATTGATTGTTACGTTAGGAATTGCCAGAGAAAGTAAAAGAATTTATAGACTCCTGTCTTCAAATTCATCCTTCAAAACGTAAAATACCAGAGGAGCTATTAAAACTGCGAATATTTCAAGAATATTTGTTAAAGAATGAAAAAGAAAAGGAAGACAATCTTTACAAGAATGTTATTGTTAGGAAAATGGATGAACTGTATTATTTATGGCACTTGGCAGGTGGAGACATTACTGTGGAGCTAAAAAAACAAGGACTTATCAGATCAAGACCACCTATTTTATCTATTCCAAAGTAATTATCAAAATTATATAAATATATTTCACAAATATGTGGCAAGATCTATTAATCTTCTTTTTCTAGTTTAGTAATATTGTTAGGTCAAATGTTCGGCCGCAGAGACACAGCAGGCTTACTTGATTTACGAGTAGTTAAAGTTCCACTTGATACATTACGTCAACGTTTATCTCACATTCCATACATAGCAAATTATCCATGGCTAACAAATGAGTAAGTATAACAAATGATACATATTAAATTTATTTTCTGTATCTTAAATTGTTTATTTGTTCATTTCTTCATAGAATGCGTGTTCAGTCACAAGAAGATCTAACGGATGCTGCTTCCCAATTGCCTTTAATTATAAGAGAACGTGACACAGAATATCAATTTTATCGGATTGTTTTATATGATAGATTATTGCAGGTAATTATTTGATTGATTGTTTGTCATTATTTCACTACGATTGTTTATTTATATATTATTTAGGTTTATCCAATCACTCGAGAAGCAATCATAGCAGAAGCACATAAAGACATACCCCCCCCTGTTAGAGGAGCTGTTTGGGCAGCTTTACTTGGTATTACTGGCAATATCCAAAAACGTTATGATATGATTGATAAAGAAACACCGACTCATACAGATCGGCAGGTAATTTGTTAGTAGACTATTGTATTGTGTACTCTGATGTTCTAGCTTATTAATAATTTGCCAGATAGAAGTAGATATACCAAGATGTCATCAGTACAGTGAATTACTATCATCTGGCGCTGGTCATGAGAGATTACAAAGATTACTCAAAGCATGGGTTCGAAATAATCCTCATTATGTTTATTGGCAAGGATTAGATTCATTAACAGCGCCATTTTTGTATCTAAACTTTAATAATGAAGGTAAGAAACTCAGTACAAAACATACACTCTCTGTGTTATTTGTTCTTGAATATTATATTTAATATTTTCATTTTAGCCAGGGCATTTGAATGTCTGTCTGCATTTATACCAAAGTATCTACATAAATTCTTTCTAAAAGATAACTCTGCCATTATACAAGAATACTTAGGAAAATTTTCACAAATCATAGCATTTCATGATCCTCAATTAGCAAATCATCTTAGATCAATTAATTTTGTACCAGAACTGTTTGCTATTCCCTGGTTCTTGACAATGTTTTCACGTAAGTTACATATTAATTGAACAAAACTCCATCATTATTAAATCTGTTAATGGATAGGTATTTATTCAATGGTTGTGTTTCAGATGTATTTCCTCTTCACAAAATACTCCATTTATGGGATAAGTTGTTATTAGGAGATTCATCATTTCCACTTTTAGTTGGTTTAGCAATATTAAAACAACTACGCGATTCTCTTCTAACTTCGGGTTTCAACGAGTGTATTCTTTTATTTTCTGATCTTCCTGAAATCGATATAGAATTGTGTGTTAAAGATTCTATGACAATGTACCAAAGCACACCAGCTAGCATTACTTATAGGAAACATCAGTTTAATCAACCAAAGGTATAAGAACAGACTTTTACATATCTTACAATATTTTTTACAAGTTAATATACAAAATGTTGTGTTGTAGGATACAAATTGGCTCGAACCAGAAGTAGGGACTGAAAAAATGCCAAGAATTAGTGTTGGTGACTTTCTAAATTTATTAGATAAAAATCCTGAGAGATTAACAGTTGTTGATATACGGAATAATATACAGTAAGAATAATATTTATAGAAAATAATTTGAATTGGAATTCTTTTTACGTATAATTGTCTTTTTATGACAGATTTGAAAGGGGTGCTATAGCAGGAAGTATTAATATACCATTTACAAGTGTACAGCTTTCTCAAACTCATATTGACACTCTTGGTCCACATGCCAAACCACTTGCAGAAAATAAAAATAATATTGTAGTAATTATTGGGCCTCATGATCAAAATAATGCTTTGGTAAATATTGAAAATTTGTTATCATTTTTGAAAACTGGAAAAATCTTTATTAAAATTGGAATATTTTTTATAGTTTGCTGATTTTCTTGTAAAATGTGGAATTGTGGGAGTATGTTCTTTACAAGGAGGGATTCATGCCTTACGATCGAAATCTCCAAATGTCATAGTAGCTGCGCGTTAAAAATGCGTAACTACGACAGATATTTAGAATACTAATACCGATGGATTATAGTCAGATTTCATCTGATATGTGTTAGCATATCTACAATATAGTATACTTTGTACATACATGAAATTATTAATTTCATTATATAATTTGTATGACTTTAATATTTTAATATTGTCAAATATTATTAATTACATAATTCTTTAGTATTACATGAAACAATTCTTTCGTAATAATAGTTAACAATTGTAAAATGCCTTACAAGAATAAAAGTGTTGAAGATTTAGTATAATGTATGAAACACATTATAATTACTGCTTTACTTGGTAGTCATGGAGACTGAGTCAAAACATTGAATTTGGACATACACGTTTAGTTTGTTTTCTATGACTACTTCTAATTATAACCGCTATGTCATGTAACTGCATTTTGTAAACATGGAACGTAATATTTCACCTAATTTTGAGAAGTGGATAAAAAAGTGTTTAAAAAAAGAGTTCGAAACTAGTATACAAAAGTCATTGGAAAAAGATGGGGATTGTATTGATATATCTCAAAAAATTATAGAGTCAAAGGAAATGTCTACTCTAGTGAATTCTATGAGAGCTACACTTCTTATGCAATCTACTTCAAGATCGGTATCAACTATAATTTCTGAATCTCGACCTCAATCATCTTTTTCTTATAATAGTGACCAAACAAGTGAAGATTGGAATTCTCCTTTAAATAATGATGAATGTTATAATATTGTTGTTGATAAAATTGGTCATGATAAACCTGCTCACGTTAGATTAGCTGGTTATGAAATTTTATTGAAAAGTGACTTGTCAAATTTAAATAATAATCCTATATGGGATGCGCTTCAAAAAGCCTTACTTGATGGTCTCACAGATGAAAGTAGATCAATTTTTGAAGCCAGCTTACAAGTACATGCGAAATTATTAACTTGTTTGCAGTTACAAGATGTATATACAAATTTACTGAATGCCTTTAGTGCTCAATACCATTCGAAGAAGACATTTGAAATACTACCAACTTTAATTGCTGGAATCAATTTCAAATTCTTCTTGCATGAAAGAATATTTCGTATTATACATTTAATAATTCAATACCATGATGAAAAACTGAAAAGTACAAGAACTGCTGATAAATCTATAGAAGAATTAATAGAACAATTTATAGTATTTTTAAGTACACATGAATTTGGCAATGTAGTACAACCTAAGCCATTAAATATATTAAATATTATTTCTGTATTAGAACCACGTGCTGATTGGAGTAACAAGTGGATTGTTAGTCTCGCTACTAGAAAAATGTTATTAACCGCATTGGGAAAATCGCCAAGCTTGTTGCAGAACATAATGCAGTATGTGCAAAAAGGATTGGAGGAACCACCTCATTCCACAACAGTTTCCATTTATGATGATCCAATGGAAGTTATCATTAATGGAAATACAATAGAAACAGTAACTTATCTTCATTGCTTATGTTTTGTATCGCAACTCTGTGCTTATGAGGCAGGTCGAAAACTTTTAACAGAAATCGCATTTGAGAAACCATTTTCAATTTCTGAATTTCCAGTTGCTTCACTAAAAGCATTAAATAAATTATCTGTGGAAGTAGTAAGTGGTGTATACAATGTTTGTTGTTATGCTTTACAAATGATTTTAGATAAGCCAACAATTTTATATGATTCGGAATTTTATCATATTGCATTATGCCATTTACCTTCTTTATCTGAAAATAACATAAAAATATGGCCACATACATTAAACATTATTTTACACATGTTGGACACTGCAGATGGTTCTCTATTTCTCATCTCAGAATGTAAAGAACATACAGTCAATTTTGAAAATACTGTAATAAAATGTCCAGCAATGTTTATTATAGTGATAGCATCAAATATGCTAAAACAACCATTCTCTATAATGAACGTTGAATATCTTCTAAGATTATTCAAAGTAATAAAAAAGTTATTTGATGTATTTGATGCATATGAAATTATACAATATAAAATTGAAAATGAACTTTATCCTGCCATCGCATATTTTTATAATAAATTAGACAAATCTTGTGTTGAAAATGAGAATAAAGCTCAACAGATAAATAGGTATGCTTCATTTGTTTACAGTCCTGTTTCATAACTGACATTTTATAGCACTAAAGTAATATCATTTGCAGTGCAGTTAACGCATTATTGCTTAAAATGGTATTTATACCATTTGGAATAAAAGCTCTTGTTCAGGAATCATCAGTATTTCAGGAATTAATTGAAGGATGTTTTGCTCCTTTAAGAATATCCTGGACATCAATGGAAGTAGTCAATTTCGTTTCATATGCTGCATTTTTTCACTTGGGATATAACGTACTTGCTAATCTTGCATCTCATGTTTTATCAACTTTACTCTCAGAAACATGTAGAACCTTAGAAGATATACATTATTTCCATGATCCATGGGATCATGAAAATATTCGAAAGTTTTTGCATATATTAACATTTTTTTCTCTTAATTTTAAATGTAAGAACAGCATTGGAAATTCTTTATTGCCATTTTACTGTAATATTAGTTATGTATAATAAATGTTAATAGGTTTCTCTGCATTTATGACAAATATGAAAGAATCATACAGTAATGAAGAGCACGAATATCCATTGAATTTAGCTGAATTGCTTGGAGATGCAGTAAATCCAGAGTCAAATTATTATTTTTTAGGACTCTTATCATTGAACACTGTAATTTGGAATTTAAATATTTGTGTATATTTAATGCAATTATTGAATTTCCAGGTAGTACATACAACGTAATTAATGCAAAAGGTATTTTATTTTTTTCCAAATCTTGTTTCAAAATACGAATATCTTTCAGAGAAGTCTGTTAGAATTTCAAAATTTGAATACCCAAAACAATCAAGGCGAAGATACAGTTACAGAGTATATTGATGAACACACTCTACTACGGCATAAAATTCTATCCAAAACATATTTCATTAAAAGCAAAGACAATGAAGAAGAAACTTCCAAATCAGAGGAATATGATTTACCAAAATTACCACCTCCAAAAATAAACAGTGATAATACCTTATCAGAAAGTGAGTACAGCACAGAATTGGAAAATGTACTAAAAGAAAGTAAACCTGGATTGTTGGATAGTAATTGGGTAGAAAAAATTCGAGAAGCATATAAATCATCACCTGATCCAATAGAGGTAAGAAATGTCTTCATACTCTTGACTAGTATATATTACTTTTTGCTGATTTGTTTCAATTTTACCAACAATTTTTTAAAATAAGTAAATTTGATATTTGGTAGACCAAAGTTTTGATTCAATTAGTGGATCAAATGCAAAAAGCAATTCCCACTGCAGAATGGGGAGAAAACTTTCAGTGGCAAGAAAGTATATCTTCGAATACAGATTCTTGGTTCGCAGAGGAAATACATGGAGTCGATTTAGTTTTATGTTATGCTGAACAGAATGGGATTTTAGAAAATACAACTGAAGTGAAAGAAAAATTGCAAAAATTTATTAATACATCTCACGCATTTATACAATATGAAAGACCAAAAAAATTTGATGGCTTTGACTGGTTCTTATCAACAGTATTTATTATTTGTGAAGGGAACATAGAAAAGTAAGTATTACTTTAGTTATTACAGCTGAATATTTTAATAAGAAATCACTAAACATCACCTGAAAAAAAAATTATTTTTTGGACATTTAAGTAATGTATTTATTATTCACATGTCTCATTCAAATAAGTGCCTCAGTTGACTGCGAATATACCCTGTATAAGCAACTAACAAGTATTTTATCAAAATTATGTTGCAAATAGGCATACACGTATTTCGATAAAACAACATACAAATTGCTAGTATTAAAAAAAGTGTCAGGTAACTCTAGCTAGTCAAGTATCATCATTGGCAGGTCTCAGGTTGAAAACTTAGTCCCCATTGTAATAACAATGCGCGTAAGAACACTATTTGTCATCATCGACCTTATAAAATACCATTAAGATGATACTATAAAAATATAATTAATTACAGATGCAAAATATTAATTACCCAATTAATTCAATTCCCAGTAACCATATTTTTATGGCCGAATTTGGGAAGGGTCATAGATAAATATGCTAAGGAAGAATGTGCTACACAATTTACTTTTATGCAAGTTCTTGAAAGCATCATCAGTAATGAATTTCCACACATTAAATTTGTACTTAAGGTATGTATTTTAAAAAATAAGATTTAGCATGTATAAATGTTATTCAATTTTTAAAATTATCGTTTGTTGCAACAAATTAACATTTTGTTTATTTCATAATCAATTGTATCCTACTTTTACTCATGGATGTATTTTTTAATATAGAGTACTTTCGGAATGAATTGGTCCTTAATATGTAACTTAATGATATCTCAGTGCTTTTGGAGTCTACTTTCTTGGACTCAAATTATGCATTTTTTTGCAACTTGCATTTTATATTCACCTGATTATATAATATATTATTGCGTATCACTTCTGCATCACTGTCAGCAAGCAATAATGGATAATGCGATAAGCGAAAAAATGTGGCCTGAAAATATCGTAAGTCCATATTATACACAATTTTTCAATATGTAAAATCATACTTATAATTTTTTTACACAGATGTTGGACGATTATCAATGCCATGAATACATCAGATTTATGGATACATTAGATAAAAGATATGGAAATAAAATTTTACCAAAACTAACTGTAAAGGGATTTAACTGAATAAATGAAACGTAGGCATTGGCAAGGTAATATTAAAAAGGAACTACTATTTTAAATGTTGATTATGATCATAAAATAAAGAAAAATAAAAATTATAATGCTAAAAGCTCTACGATTGTCAGATATTACATGTTTTTGTTTATCTTTAATTTTACATATGATGTGTATATAAATTTTACTTTAAAAGAATGTATGCATGCGTGAGACTATTTAGAAATGATAGACTCTGATTTAGTAACTAATAAAACAGTTCTCATTTATTTCCTAGTGCAGTTCACATTTAGTGGCGATCTAATAAACACATTTGTATACTATAAGAATGCTTTACCTATAGATTTGTTCTTGAAATACTTTGTACGTAATATCTGTAGTATTTATACAAGTTGCACTATTTAAACTCAAAAGTAAAATATCTATTGTAGACTTATTTTAATTTGTAAAAATGCTTTAGTATTTATTTGGGAACTTCAACCAGTATTGGTGTACTGGTTGAAACCCAACCTTATGTACAGCAATGACATAATATTGTTGCGTACTCATCACATTTTGTCAACGAAATCAGTCATCATGAATAGTAAATAGTTTTGCAACTTCATTTAAGTCGTCATACTTTGTGCCTTTGGCAAGGACCTATAATAAATACATTAAAATTAATGTACATAATCTATTATTGCCGTTTTTCATATTTTATGAACGTACCTGCCTAGCGATAGACATTCGATTAAAGATATTCCAAAGAACTATGCCAACCACAATCTCATCCTTTAAATAAAAAACGATTCCCTTTCCGAAGTCATCATATTTTTTAGATTCTTCTGCTGCTGGCTTTGAATCATCACATGCTGATTTAGCGTTTTCTTTAGAACTCGCGTCTTTATCATTACTTTCGATTTTTTGTGATACTAATTCCGGCTTTGTTGTATTTTGTGTTCCCGTTAAACTCAATCTCTGTATTATGAAAATATGGATCATAAAAAATTGTAAGAAGAAAATACAATATAAAGTTTATATTTCATATGTTACCTCTTCGCTCGAAGAGCGAGTTGTTTCATTCGAATTATTAACAGCTGTCACAGGTTTATTAAACTCTTCCGTTTTTGCAAAGACTCCTACAGTTGGAAGTGATGAATCCACAATACCAATTGCTTCATATCCAACCTCTGGTCCCAAATCAGACCAAATCATCGACTGATGCAAATATGGCTTCCCTAACAAAGGCACAAATATAAATTTTATTGTATTGCAAAATTCTTATTATTTCTACTGATTTTTATAAGTAATATTAAAATCTAATACACTGTACGAACTTCAACTTACCTGCACCAGTCATATTTTCTCCTGCTAATCTTCCTGAAACTACAGCGTGATCATGATGTTCTACTCTTCTTCTACCAAGTCTGATATCATAAAAGCAAGCTGCATCTCCGGCAACCCACAGATTACTCCTTGCTTCTAATTCTGCGTTAACAAGGAAGCCGCCTATTTCGGGATCTGTTTCTAAATGCGAAGCTTTTGCCAAATCAGTATTTGGTTCAACACCTACTGCTACAACCACTTGATCAGCATCAATCTTGTCATGCAAAGAAAGAAAAATATGTATCATTGACTATAATGTTTGTTGCAACACTTTTACGTAAATTTGTAGCACAAACGTACAACATGATTTCCTGAAAGTGTGAGCGATAATCGCCCGTTTTTATAGGAATAGTCTTCAACTTCAGAATTAGAAATACATTGAACACCTTCCAACATTGCTTTCTTTGTGGCCCATTCACTTAAATACTGCGGTAACACTTGATCCATTATAAATTTCTCTTTATATACTTGTATCACTTTTTTATCCTGTGGTACTGATTAAAAATATAATTAATTAGTGATCATTTAGACTTATTAATAATTAAATAGTTACAAGATAAGCAATAAGCGATGGCAATGTACAGAGTCGAGCATTCTAGGTGACTGTTGCTTAGAAACAATGCCAGAAGACGAGTCGTGGGAGGCATAGAGGGTCGCCTAGGATGCTCGACATTGTACACATTGAAAAGGAGCAACGTGAATTCGCTGTCGCTCTGCAAAAGGCGGCAAGAACAGATATTTTGCGAATAAAAATCGCTCTGCAATTATCCTGGTTGTCCCTTACGTTGGTTTTGAGCAATGTATGATGTTACTCGAAACAAACATGTATCGCTCATATTATTGTGAATGCAACTGTAGGAACGAATTTGTTAGAAATATTTTTGTCATTTCGCGTCGCTTATTACTCAATGCTTAACGCTAATCGCTTGTCAATGTATTTCTGGCTTAATATAAACATACAATTACGGGCAAGTGAACAAGCGAGTTCTGATCCAAGAAATCCTCCACCAATTATGACTATATTTTTACATTTCGGATCATGGATACTATTCTCTATATCTAGAAAATCTTCTTTTGTTCTGAATGTTATAATTTTGTCTTTAAGCTCATTTTGAATGGATTCAAATACTGGAAGATTTTTAGGCGACGCACCTACAAAAATATAAAAATTAGTAATGTGTACATATTAAAAAAAGGTTAACAATACTTACCAGTTGCTACAAGACATTTGTCATATTTTATTTCATGGCCATCTTCAAGTGTTACAATTTTATTTGGAACATCAATTTTTGTAACTTTCCAACCTGTAACCACAGCTACACCACCTTTCTCAGACTCCATCATCTTATTAATACTTGTGTAAAATTCTGGTGGCTCATAAAATATACTGCAATATAAGTATACCATAAGTTACTTCATCTGCAAATGTATAATTATTTAATAGTTACCTTCTTTGTGTTCCATTCCACTGTTTAAAAAATAACTGTTCAGTTGTTTTTCTATCTGTATTGTACCAAAGTTCTTTAGACAGTGGTGGCCTCATATATGGTAAATCTCCTTCATCTGTTATTACTAAAACCTAAAGCAAGTGTTTCATTATATCACTATTTTCTCAAACTATAATAGTAGGATAAGATCATTATTATACCTTAGCCTTAGGGTCTCTAGATTTAATTGACCTAAATGCAGAAAATGCAGCAGTCCCTCCACCTATTAAAAGATATGGTACATCTTCTGGAATTGAACTAGAAATAGGTGGAGATTTAATTTTTTCGGGTGATCTTTTATATCTCCTTGCATCCTTCTTTTCTAAATATTTATCATAAAAGATAATTAATTATATACTTTTATAATTTACAGAAGAATTATTAATAATAAACTATAATTCAACTTACTCTCACTTACATCCTTCTGAGAATTTGATTCCTTTGATGTAAACCAATTTGTGGATGATATCTATTGGGTACATTTAAATAAAAATATTAAAGCAAGAAAAAGGAATTAAGTTTCCGTATATCATTTCATATTGGAAGTTTTTTTATAAAGCATTTTAAACATAATTAAAAACTAAAGTAAAATGAATCATTATTTGAATCATACCGCATATATTGTAACTCCTGCTATAATTAAAGTGGCCAATATTTTCCAATATGATGGTGGTGGTTTGTCATTAGACTTTTGTGAATTATTTGGTTTTCCGCAAACTTCATAACAAGATGGTGGACACATTGCATTAGGATGAGATTCACAAAAAGGAACATTTTTTGTGGATTTAGTATACCTACTTTCAGGTACACATTCTTCTGGTTTTATTGTAGTGCCTGGGGCTTTATATGTTTTCTTGTCACTTGCATTACTACTATACCATAAATTATTAACACTGATAATTCCTAAAAAAAAAAATAATAAAAAGTAAAGACAAAAATATTAAATAATTTAATAAGAAATTAAATTTATTATATTATTTACTTTAGAAGGAAACATTAGGTAGCTTTTTTTTTAATTTACAGTCTGTATCAAGGAAATTATACATTCAATTAATAAGTTATTGCTTAACTACACAATAAAAAAGATCTGGTACACAAGACAGTTCCATATTATACTTTCACATAAGATAAATATTAATCCATGTTCGCCAATAAAAACATGCTGAATAAGATATTTAAAAGAATGTAATAATTAGATAACGTTCCGTAAGTGACAATATTTTAAGGTTACGTCGCGTGGTATACGCTTCAGATTGAGTATACTGCATGTAAATTTAAAAAAAAAAATTGATTAAAATTAGTCATTACCTAAATACGTGGCAATAGCAATTCTGAAAAACCGCTAATTACTGTAATGGAATCACGAAATAAATAATTGAACAAATGTTTAATTGATAAAAAGTAAACGTCCGAAAATTGAAAAAACTTTACAACATAGGAAGGGTGTTTATTCTTTGGACGAGATAAGTGACGGGATGCTTACCGATATATTTTAGGGGTCGGTAGAAACGATTAGTATGCGAATGTCTGGTTAGTTTCGGTAATCGTCCGATAATTCTTCCAAAACTTAACATTTTTGACGGGCCAATTTTGGCCTTACTCAATATGGTGGTGGCGCGTGCTGCCGGTTTTGTTGTCCACGCGCACGGCTGGAAGTCGCTCTGCAGTTTTCTTTTCACCCTGAACCGTCAATGCTCTTACAAGATACACCGTCGATCAGAATAGTTGTCAACCCCACTCCTGCCACTCAAGAGCCGCTACGAGAAATAGCGCTCCCATCTATGTTGCGAGGTTCTGTGGCGCGGGCACAGCGCCGCTGAGCGCCACGCGCAGGTGATCGTTCTGTCAGTCATCGACTCGTTTGAATTTCTGACTTCTGATCAAAGAGTAGATATAATTATAATAATAATTATAATAGTAATTATATCTGTATAAGTATATAATAATATTATATCTACTCTTTGTCCTGATCTCACCAAATTTCTTCGACTTTTACACCGAGCCCCCCTCTTGCCTACCTCCACTCTGCGTCCATTTCTCTTCACCATACGCAATAAGAATAATTATTTTTTATATATGACATCAGTGTTATCCAAAGATTACATCTATACTTTGATATACATCATTTGTCATATAGAAACTTAGCGGACGTCATATACACTCACCTATTCGGGTCTCTTTGATAATTAAAAGATTAATTACAATATGATTTATTTTTAAGAAGATCCAGAATATCTAATTCAAATTCAGCTATAGCAATGCACAATGCACTTGATAGGTAATCTAGAGCGTTTATTAGTTTTCATAATATTCATAACCGAAAAACTGTTTTTACGCATGTATGTGGAAACAAATATAGAATATATTTTCAAATATATTTTCGCCATTGGGGTTGCCGTGCTTGAACTCTCAATAGATACGTCGCACTGACGGACCTGAAGACTCTGCCGTCGTACCTGCCATAGATTAAATAAATAATCTCCTTTAACGAAGAGGGTCAGTCTTTGACTACCCTCGAACAGCGACAGAACGCTTTTCTGTTACGCTCTTAGAACTCTGTATAATCCGGACTATTTCATTTATAAAATATATTTCTTTTGTAAATTTAATTTTACACAAGTATTTGCATTTTCGTAAATGGAACATATTTGTTTTCATCCAATATTGTGCACCTCTTTTATTATTCGCTTATCTTAAGCAAATAATCGTAAAAATTTTAAATATAGTAAGCAAAGGGCGAATGTCGCTGTCAGTTAAATTTAGAATTTGGCGGGAACGCGTAGTCAATGCTTCTGCTTCTTTTAACAGCATAGAATTTCTTGTATTTTAAAGTCACTTCTCTGTATACTTCGAAAAATTAATATCAGGAGTATGCCCGACGTAACAATTAATAATGTTATTGTTAATTTTCCTTTTAAACCATATTCTGTTCAAGAAGATTATATGGCAAAGGTGATAGAATGTCTTCAGAATGCCAGAAATGGTGTTTTGGAATCTCCAACTGGTACAATTTCTCTTTGACTTTTTTATATATACTGCTAATGATTAAAATATTGGTATTAATTGTTAAAATTTTTTCAGGGACTGGAAAAACCCTTAGTTTGTTATGTTCTTCTTTAAGTTGGTTATTAGCAAAGAAAGCTCAAATGCAGGCACAAGCAATAGTAGGTGCAATAGAAAAACCAGATTTTGGAGGACATTTCTTTAAACAACTAAATAATGGACTCAAGGAAGCTGCTGGCAGTCAAGATCCTTCTGTTAATTTCAATTGGACTCCACCAAAAATTATTTATGCATCTAGAACGCATTCTCAGCTTTCACAAGCAATGCAAGAATTAAAAAGAACTTCTTATAAACATGTAAGCTCTGCCGTATTAGGATCTCGTGATCAACTTTGTATTCATCCTGAAGTTTCCAAAGAAACCAATTCTTCCAATAAAATATATATGTGCCATTCTAAAGTAAAGTCTAGGACATGTTTTTATTATAATAATGTTGAAACAAGGTAAAATTATTTTGTTAATGTTAAATAATTTTAGCAAACTTTATTCATAGCTCCAAAGTATTAATTGTATGTTAATGTTTCAGGAAGGAAGATCCTTTTTTCAAGCAAGAAGTATTAGATATAGAGGATCTAGTAAAAGCTGGTCAGAAATTTAAATGTTGTCCATATTTCTTGTCCAGGGAACTTAAGCAAAATGCAGACATCACTTTTATGCCATATAATTATATTTTGGATTCAAAAGCACGAAGATCTCAAGGTATAGATCTGCAAAATAATGTTATTCTTTTGGATGAGGCACACAATATTGAAAAAATATGTGAAGAGGCAGCATCATTACAGGTATTAGATAGATGTCATAATATTCATATGGTATTTAAGATGTATATGTATATTAATTCATGTTTGATTTAAATAAAATTAGAGTATGTAAGAAATTAATTATACGATTTACATAAAGTGTCATGCAACTGGACTAACAATTTAAGGTAGAAAAAAATGTCATAAGGCAAAATTAAATGGGTTTACACACTCTACATTCACATTTACTTTTGTGCATTGGCAATCTTGAAACATACACCTGTACTTATTCTTAAATAATACCCCATACTTTTAGGTGCACTAGTTCATGTAGGTGTCAATCCTTATCAAGAAACTCTTAAAAAGTTATGCCAAACATTGTTTGCTTATAAGTTATTTTAACTTTGAATTTTTATTTTTAAATGATATAACTTAGTATTGATTGTGTATCATATTGATCGCACAATTTAGTGAGATCAGTTACAAGATATCTATTACATATCTGCAATGATAGAAAATCATTGAAAGCCCAAGTGAATATGTTGATAGATCAAATATGATTTTAAGTTGAAGTAACTTCTGAACTAACAATATTTAGGTAAAACTTTTTAATAATTTTTGTAGAGGATTAAAAACTACACCAATCAGTGGATTTAAAAGTATGGAACGTTATTTAAAAAAAAAATGCAATTGTATTTTTCCAGTGCACAGATGTGCAGATACATATAAGTAACATAAAACAGTGGAGTTACTAAATTTATTTAATTTTGTATTATGACATTTTGGTCTATCTGTAACTTTTAACACATTTGCTTCCATGTGTCATATATGTATGTGTGACAGCAATGAATCTATCAATTAATTTTTTTTATATGTGCATAATCAAAAGATATATTGTATTTAATAAAACTACAAAAAATGCAGCATAGTCTGTGGTAGATGATTTTTCAACTGAATAGTAGTAACAAACTTGTTAAAGGCGAAATTCCACCCAGTTGCGTGGGACGTCCTGTGTGTAAAATGGAAATACAGAATATTTTTGTGCTACATTTGTGTAGATAAGTAGCTCAGATATTGCAATGTGTATTGATGAAATAACAGCAGTAATGGGAGATATGGCTAAAGATGTTGAACAACAAAATGATTTTTTGATGGAAAATTCAGCAAATATACAAAAGGATTTTACTGCAGATGATCTATGCATTCTGAAAGCTATGTTTTTAGAACTAGAAAAAGCTGTTGATTCTATACAAATTACAAAACGTGATGAAGGAGACACGCTTCCTGGTGGATATATTTTTGAATTATTAGGTAAAGCACAAGTAAGTAATTGTTAAATAATTTTTCAATGAAACAAATATTTTTGAATGATACTTATTTTTGCAATCATATTTGACAGTTAACCCATGGCAAAGAACAACTTGTGATAGAGAAATTGGAGAAAATTGTTCTTTACCTCACAACTACAAGTACCTCACCATTTACACGGAAGGGTAATGCACTTCAAAAATTCAGTGACTTATTAAGGACAGTATTTAGCAGTGGCAGTAGTGTATACTACAAAGAAAAAGTCAAAGAATGTTATAAAGTATATATTCAATTAGAAGAAGTAAAAAAGAGTCACAAAAGTGACATTTGGGAAACGAAGAAAACAGTTTCCAAAAATGATGGCAAAGTTATTAGCTATTGGTGTTTTAGTCCTGGTTTTAGGTAAGATAGTTATTACATTTTTGGTATAAAATTTGATTATTTTAATTAATTTATGTATTAATTATGACATTTGTACTGTGTAAAGTATGCAGCAGTTAGTGGATCAAGGTGTGCGCTCAATAGTATTAACAAGTGGTACATTATCTCCTTTAAAACCATTTATATCTGAACTTGGAATACCAATCGATGTTCAGTTAGAAAATCCACATATTGTAAAAGGTAACCAAGTTAATGTGGGTATCCTCTGTCAAGGTCCTGATGGTTACACCTTAAATTCTTCGTTTAATACAAGGTACTTAACATTTTTTTCGTTTACCCTTCTTTCTACATGTTATTGTTCTGACACAATGTAATTTCTTTTTAGGAATGATCCAAAATATATTGCATCTCTGGGACGAACAATATTTAATTTTAGTTGTCTCATTCCTCACGGTCTATTAGTTTTCTTTCCTTCATATCCAATAATGAAGAAATGCAGAGAAGAATGGCAAAACACAGGTTTGTGGACAAAAATTGCAGATCGTAAAGTAATTATCTTATAATTATCCTATAAAAAATTCTTTTACATGTCAATATAAATGCAAGGCAATTACTCATATTCATTTATTAGCCTATATATGTGGAACCGCAATACAAGGATGGTTTTGTAAATGTTATGAATGAATACTGTGAAAAAATTAAAGATTCTTCTTGTAAAGGAGCTATTTTTATGGCAGTCTGTAGAGGTAAAGTAAGCGAGGGACTTGATTTCGCTAATGCAAATGGTAGAGCTGTATTAATTACTGGTCTTCCATTTCCACCTCTAAAGGATCCAAGAATTATATTGAAACAACGATATTTGGAAGAGATGAAAAATAAAAATAAAGAAGTAATTAAAATTTAAATTTATATTAAAATATGACAAATATATATAGTAATATAATTCTATGCTACTGGTTTATTACTTTTTTAGGCTTTGTCTGGTCAGCAGTGGTATCAACTAGAAGCATCTCGAGCTGTTAATCAAGCCATTGGCCGAATAATACGTCATAAAAATGATTATGGAGCCATAGTTCTTTGTGATTGTAGGTTTGATAATCCAAGTTTCAAAAAACATTTATCTGCTTGGCTTAGACCTCAAATTAAAAATTTTACTAACTTTGGTGTAATTACAAAGGAATTAAGGGATTTTTTTAAATATGCAGAACACACAGTAAGTTTTATTATTTTCCTATGAAAATAATGTACTGTTTAAATGGCCCTGCGTTTATAAAAATTTTTATTTTTACATTGAAATTTTATTTTCAGTTGCCACAACCAAACATGGGTGCATCAAATACAAGCAGTTGTATGTCATTACCTGCAACGTCAGCCTCTTTTGATACAACTGCGTCTCGAAATACAAACAAAAATTTGAAACACAATTTTGAAAAACTACCTACAGAAGATACTTTTAACATTGAATCATATACTAATAATAGCGAAAAAGATAATAAGTCAGTAGAAGTAAAAAAAAAGAATTTTTTTGAGCTTCTGGCAACAGAGTCAAAGCCCCAAATTAACTTCAGTGATTGTAAATTAAAAGAAAATTATACCACCTGTGATTTGACGAAAAGTATTATGGGGCCAGCTGTTAAGAAAAGAAAAATAAAAATGTTACCAGTGGAATTCAACGAATGCTTATCCGGACCGTCAACTTCTGCGTGTGTGGATACACAGAATAGAAACAATTCAACAAATTTTCAACAACCTGAAGAAATCAACAATGACACTGATAAGAAAGCTTTAGGGAAGGCATATTTGAAAGAGGTATGTAATTGATAATTTCAAACTTCCTTTAAGGCAATAGAAGTATTCTTCAATAAAAAATTACATTCTTAGGTAAAACGTTCCTTGTCAGAAAATAATTACAAAATATTTGCAAAAATGATACAAGACTATACCAAAACGGGAAATTTCGATGAGTTGTTAAAAATACTACAAAATTTATTTCCACCGAGTAAAGGATTGCTGCACCTATTTATAGGTATTTCTTTCTACGTTTTCTTATTACATATACTAATTATACAATACTGTCAATTTTCATTAATTTAAAAAATTTATATTTGTAGGGTTTAAATACTTTTTAAAGAAACAACATATTGCTATATTTGCAAATCACGTTACTGATTTAAAAAGTACCAAGTGACGATATTAAAAGTTTCAGAAAATCACAGTTGATACTAAATAGTTTTGTGAAGTGTGTGTTCAAATGTATGGATAAAAAATTTTACTTCGAATTATCTTGCGCAACGAGTAAGTGTGAACAAATTTCATGTGTCATATATCCACGAAAATTCTTGTTAATTGTACACAGTCCACAAATGTATTCTGAATATTTAATAATTTATTTAAAAATATTGTTTTTTAAAAAAAATAACTGCACAATGTATTAATGTTGTAATAGTTCATATTTCTGACGTTGTACAAATATATAATTTTATTACATATTTTATTAGCCTACATTATCACATCAAGTAACCACATAGTTTTATAGTCTAAACATAATATTTTATTATTATTTCGAAATATAAATATGATTAGACTGTAAATATGTACAAACTCATTTATCAATTTGATTCGTATTATTTCATTACTCAATAGTTCTTAGATCAAACTCTAAAAAAATGTATTCCTTTATATGACAAATTGTGTACATAATTACGCATTACTGTAAGTGTAATTCTTTAATGTTTAAATTATAAACTTTTATCACGTATTTTCATTATTCAAATACATGGTATATAATTATAAAAATTAATTCACCGATCTTTCATATTTCATATATGTATACATATTTTTAATAAAAAACAACATTACGCAGGTCTGTAACGATTATTTATGTGAAGACATACATATGTATAATCCTCGTGATAATGTTTAATATCATGAATGTATTGACGATATTAAAAACAAAGTACAATTTCATTACAAATTGATTTAATTTTTATAGCTATGTACATATATATGTTACATTTTGTTTTGTAGAGTATGTAACATTTTGAAAAAAATATCTTAAAGCACCAAATGCATAATGTAAGTTATAGCAAATGATAATGTCAGTTATTAATCATTGTAGTTAACTTACATATTAAGTGATATGCGTTCAAAGCAAACGAAAATGTTCTTGATACGTTAACTAAAGTGTTCTTTTTACTTGTGTGTTGTGTAGTTTGCATGTATATAGATGTCAGAGTGATTTTTCTCAACATTTTTTATGTATGTTTTTCTTTTATTATAAAATTTGTTTTATGAAAACGAATAAAATGTCATTTAAATCGTTTATGTCACTTATTCTTAAGTTAATATAGCTGTTTGTTGAACACATAATGTTAATGTTTCCCTTATGGAGATTAGTTTAAAATATGTTTTTCTTATAATTCCATATTATGAATTCCACCTGTGTCTTTATCATCAGTTTCATTTTTAATAAGCGCATTAGTCACAATTTCTTGATAGTACTCTCCAAATACACTGCGATTATGAGAAATAAGTATTAAAAACTGAGCTGCTATATTTGTCAACTCTTCTTGAAGTGATGAAAGCCCTGGTGGTACCTGTTGCGGTGCTACAGTCTGAGTTAGTATTATTTTATGTAAAAACTGTCGTATTCTCAAATCTGAAAAGATACACAAAATGATGAGATAAAAGAATTAATTCTACAAGTTTACATACAATACTTACTTATAAGGTGCCTGATTTTATGTTCGGGTTTAATGAGGTCCAATATCTGCCCTTCTAATAATGCTTCCAATTCTGGCGATAATTCAGCGCCACTTACCTCTTGCAATATTGTTTTTACGTCCGCTTTTACTTGTAATACAACATTTGGCATTACAGTGTTTAAATCCCTATAAACAACAGGTACAGAATTTTATCTATTTAATCATTCCTACAGATAGAAACAGAGTATATACATACTTGTTTGAATGTACAGAATCCAATAATGCATTAAGATGTTGTTTTATATTCTTTTTAAAATTTGACACTCCATGAATTGGTGCACCCACTGTGTTATTGACTAACAATATTACGGATCCTACGATGCTTAATCTACTTGTCTTATCACGTAATTCTATAAGTCTCCCTTGATCCAACATCAACGTCTAAAAAACAATAACAATGAAAAAATCGTAACGAAAGCACATATAACGAAGATACAGATGTTCTTAACTTATTATCTATACATATGCCTCTTAAACATACTTCTGCATCTGGACTGAAATCCCATTCCAGAAGATCAAGGTATGCTTCAGTTAGAAGGCAATGTGTGATTTGTCTCGCAACATTAGCATCCGTTGAAGGTCCTGTAACTTTTGTGGGATCAAAATGCCTTAATAACCATTTTTCTGTATATTGTAAACCATTTGAATTGATTTTTAAGAACTCGGCAAACTTTGCTTTTTCGTATTCAATACTTGAAGCAACTATGTTTGGTCTCATCATAGTAATGGTAAAGTTTGCCAGATCAAGCCGCATCAGTTGCAGTATTTCCATTATACCTTTAAATATTTCAATTACATTTGTTTTTTGACCGAGTTCTCTAATCTTTTCATCCCTTACTGGCGCACACACTTTGCTCATAATCGAAATTACGTATTGTGCGTAATGATGGAAGTCCAGAACACCTTTTTCCGCTTGCTGCTTAATCAAATCTACATCAAGCACTTCTCTTAAGTTTTCCCGAATTTTCGCATGGTGTGGCAATACTAGTTCATCTAATGTCTACAAAAAAAAACAAAAAAATTATTAACAAATATACAAAGCTTACATTACTTCATAACTTTGATGCAAATATATTACTTCTTTGATTTCTTGTAATAAAACCAATGCTTGTGTATAATTTGGAGGATCTTCACTCAATTGCTCATCCAATAAACTCCAAAATGCTTTATGCATAATCTCTTTTACACTTCTATGAAATGTACCATCATCCGGTTCAAGTTTTTGTAGCTGAAAGTTTTTATCCACTGCAATTTCATGTGCTAAAGCCATGTTTTTCATGCCATTTGCAGCCTTTACAATTTCCTCAAGAGAAACAAATTTTGGTGGTGATGCTCCTATTAATCCACCCACCATGAAATTTGGTACCTTTTGCCTACATAATAAAGAATTAATTATGAATAATATTACTTAAAATCTAAGTAACATGTATTAATAATAAGCAGATAATAGAATTAAATACTGATTAAACAACTTACCCCTTTGCATTTTCTTCTTCTGTATCAGCAGGAGAATTAGATTTATAATCTATAGGTGCAGATGTACTTGCTTCATTAATATTACATTTCTGTTCTTCATCATTTTCCATTTTCGGATTCCTACAAAATATATTTTTTTTTATTTTAATGTCACAAAAGATAATATTATTATAAGTATTATATACAATACAGTAGATAACATAATGGGTATTATTAAAACATTATAACATAAAAAAGAGATTATCATGTTCAAAAGAATATAGTAAATAAATAGTTAAATCAAGATATATTAGTAAAATATGCAACTACTTCTAATGGGCAAAATTTTGGTCTATATAAAAATTAACATCACACTAATAATTAATATCTTCATAGCACAAAACATAAAATATGTTGTTATACAAAGGCACACTGACCAAAATAAACTACCAGAAATAAAATTTAACACCGTAGCTGATCCTCGAAATTTGCGACTAATTAAAAGACAGCAGACAGTAATACCCCATATTACTCCAGCACCAACCAAAACTTTATTCCTAATAAAACAGCATTGAATCATATATGATATAGACAACCTTATATACAAAAAATTCATTTACTTCAAACAATATGAAACATTAGCTTCATAAATTAAAAATAATATAATTTTATTATGCATACTTAGTGCAATGTAAGATTTTCCATTAATACGTATTTATAAGATGTAAATTTGGTTTAAAAAGTATAAAATAATTAAAAATGATAATTAAAAATTATATAAATTGCATTTTCTTTGAATAAAATGTTATGTTTAGTATGTAATACTGAATTTAAATTTACCTCCAAAAGTTTTTTTAGTAAAAACAATATTACAATTATACCTGTATAATATAATGTAATAACTTATATAACTCTTAATATTTATTTTAAAATATCAATGTAAAAACATACCTGTCTGGCATGATTAATGCTTGATTGAAATGTTTTGTTGTAGCATGATCTGTACTCAAAAGCAGTTGGCTATTGAATGCACTGGTTAGTGAAGAGAAGGAGGTCAAACTTTGTCTATAAAAAGAACATCCACAAGGTACATATAAGATATTCTCTTTCTACCTGATTTTAGAAAACTGATATATTTTTATTTGCAACAAACTACCTTGCATTACACAAGTTACCTATTATATGTAAGAAATAACATGACCTTTAATGTAAAGTATTCCATATTGTAATACAATCTATATCTAAAATGATAGTAAATTGCTTTTTAATTAAATACATAAAGAAGAAATAGAAGTTGTGTAAACTTTTATAATTTCCAATAGATTGATACTAAGCTTTTATTTTTATTTATAATTACAATTTTAAAACTACCTGTTTTAAATACATTCCATCAAAGACATTCAATTTTAAAAGAAATACTGCTTCATTGTGGTTAATGACGTATGCAGATTGCATTCGATATTTTGAATATATATTTTGCCAATGGACATAATTGTGTACGTATTGATCTGTTTACAAACAAGGCCGAACTAATATTTGTTTACGGTTCGATGGAATAGAAACATTTTTTTTAATTTAATAATTTAAAAGTAGCATATAGCCATTTTTCATATACTAAGTATATAATACTTTCAATGGTTTTTAAGGTAATAAAACGCAATTGTACTTTCACTAGAAAGTCGAGAAGTATGAAATGACGCCTTACCTGCGTTGATGCGTTACCAAAATATTTGAACGTTCATCATAACAAAATTTCTATTACACGGTAAATTTATTAACAGCTTTGTACGTGAATCATCGTGTCGAAAGATTAATCGTGTCCCAGACACCTGTGAATTGTGTATTTACAACTTTTTAGGTTTAATGCTCAATAGTGAAGTTAGGCATGGATACTGTTTTAAAACAGTAGCGCCCTCTGAAAATCCTCTGTTTCTACTTATCCATATCTATATATTTAAATGTAACAATTTAATTGCCACTGTTTCTATCTTTCACCTTTTATATTTGAAACTTTTAAAGATATATACTTCATTTACGGCCAAGAGTATGATCGATAATGATTTAAAATGTTTGCATGATTGAGTTTTTATAATTTTTTAATTCCTTCCAATAGGAATAATTTTTGTTTTGGTGTATTGTAATAAAAGGTACTCAATTATGATAAACATATTGAACTTTAATGTACATACGTTGAATAAAAATAATGCTTCGTTTAATCGTATCACGATCGGATGACAACATATCGTGTCTGAAAATTTTCAAGGTTTAGTAACATTGTCTTCCGTAGATAGAAATATGACTCATTGTTGTCCACCTTGAATTTCAAGAAAGATCCATGGGTTTCGATAAGGGATCTCGTCTGAACTTTCTGCGTTCAACGAAAATATTTATTCAAACTGTACGTAATATTTTGTAATTTATAATTTATTTACATTAACAAAAATTTTACGTTTGCATAAAATTTGCAACTAAAATTTGCTCTCCTGAAAATAAATATATTTTCATGCTTGCCTTACATGTTGAAAAAATTGCAAACTCTTTTACATTTTCTGCCATTTTAATGTACACACGGTATGTTTTAAGAAATCTTTGTGTTTACATTACACTGTACATGTTTCCGTATGTGTCGCCTTATATCAGATTTTTCGCATTTTAATGAAAACATGCAAGGTTCAATACAGAGTTAATAAATTTCTCCATCTTTTTTCAACAAACAAATTTCAAAATAGTGTTACGCACTTATGTAATAACTATTTTTAAAAAAAAATATGAAGCGTTAGTGACATCCTTCCTTGGTTCTTCACAATTTTTAGAATAACAAATAATTAAAAAGATATGTTTTAAAGTTAAAGTTTGTTGTATTGAATAATAAAGACTTTTAACTGCATTGTAGATACATAGAAACATTATTATAGGAAAAAAATAATTGACACACAGCAACTCCTGTATACAATGTAGAGCTGTTAACATCGACAAACTACAGAATAGGCCCATCGACAAACTACAGAATAGACCTATCATCCAATGTATTTTTGTGTCACACGGATTTAGGGCTCTAGAGCCCTCTTACCATTTTCGTGTCACACCCAACTTTACCGATTCAGTTCAAAATAAGATGAAAACGCTACGACTGGTAGGAATTAAAATTAAATATCACGGGGAACATTTAAAATCTAAAACGATCTGAATATTACGACTAACCTCCAAAAATATGTTGCATAATTCCGTTTACTAATACATTTCCGTAGAAAAACAATTTGTACTGATTTCCATAAATATTATATAAACAAAATTGAAGTACCCATATTTTTTAAAATGTAAACTATTCAAAATTATGTATTAATCGTCGAAATATGCTTTCTGATTTTCATTCTTTCATAACATATGGTAAGATTGGATTTTTCAAGCCAGTTTTATAAACGTTCTACAATATTTGCTCATAAAATTTTGGGACTGTTTTCAAATAAACTGCAATATAATATTTTCTCGATTCCTATCTCTCTTCTAAATATGGAAACTCAGGTATCACTATTCACATTTAACAATTAACAATTAAAATGAACGTTTAACATTCTTAAATATGTACATAATTTCTTTTTCAATTTATATGAGAATATTGACGTATATTTGGAGACTAGTCATTTTGTGTCCCGTACGAATGGCATTAAAAAAATACATGAATGTTTTTTGTTGACATACGTTGAAAAAATAATTAAAACATAAAAAAAGTTAGCTTAAGGAGAAAAACTAATGAAAAAAATTAAACGTTCATCAGAGACTTGACGTCGCTCTAAAAAACACGTAGCTAGAATTTCATAGTTCAGCGCTGAAGTACTGCAACAAACGATTTGCATCTGAAAGGTACGGAGTATGTAGCGGACAGAACCGGGAGTGGAGATTTTTTTCTTGTTTCGAGAAAAACTTTCCTCTTCCGAAGATTTCAGGCCCGAGCAGCAGAGTCCTTAGACAAAAGGGAAATAACATCTGTGTCGCAGGCCCACAGGGGTCCTGTCCAGTTGCGCTGTCGCGTATATTGGCAAGCACCCTAGGCGACCCTTTGCTCAGAAGCGGTACAGGAGAAAGAGCCTCCCTCCACTCGCCTAACTCTCTCTTGTTCCTTGCGTGCGAAAACAGGAAACGAGAGTGAATTAGGTGAGTGGTGGGCGGCTCCTTCTCCTGTACCGTCCGTGAGCAAAGGGTCGCCTAGAATACTTGCTAGTCTGCATAATTTTCGCTTTTCGAGAAAATGTTTTTCCTTTTAACAGTCACATTGGACGAAGTATTTTCGATTATTTCCCGTGTTGTTGAGGAAAAAATCCAAAATGGTTTACTCAAGATGAATGTGCTGTACATCGTAAACAAATGGCTTAAACTTTAAAGTGTAACCCAGCAAGCTGCTAAGCTTTTCTGCACAGTAGACTGCTAGGCCGCATCCCTACCAGATATCCCCCCTTGCTCCTCCGGAGTCGGGCCGAAAAGTCGCGCGACTGGCGGCGGTGTTTGAGAAACATGATAAATTTTTGGAAGAGTGAGCCATTCTTTAACGGAAATAAAAATTTGTTTGTTTTTCATTGTACAATCGTGAGAATATTATTGATAGATAGATGAAGTTTCCCGAATTAAAATGAGTCCAAACACGATATCATTCGGACTGTTTGTTATCAGAGACATTCCGACTATCGAATCTTGTCTTATGCAAAATTTTAATAACAAATGAACCGAACGGCATTGTGTTTGGACTCATTTTCATTGAAAAAACCTCACCTATTCATTGGTATTATTTTCATCAATGTATTATAAAAAATAAAAAAACTTTATTTTTCGTTATACGATGACTCATTTACGTCAACGAAAAGCCGTTTGGCGACGGCCGATTGAAACTTGCTCTAGCACGGTTGACAAAAAATTTTCGGTCCTGAATGCTCTTTCAGACAAGTATGGAACTCTGCACTGGTTTTGGAAAATCTGTAGCAAAGAAGCGAATTTGGCTACAATGCAGACATTTGAGCATAGCTCGTACGCGGGACAAACATGTGAAAGTCGGGCGCACGAAGAACAAAGTCAGACAAAGTATCATACTTTCTTGTTTCTGTCAGAATGATTTTCGCGTGAAGGATCTCGTGCCGTTTCTCGCTGTGTCAGAAAAGTCGAGAATCGGGATGCACGAGATGCAGGGCCTGCCTGGTGTCGCGTGCCATTTAACGGAGACCCTGCCATAAATTAGGAAGGGGCCAAGCGTGCATGTCCCAGGACTCCTCAGCAAGAGAATTTTTCACGAGGAAAAGCCTCCGAAATGTAGCCAACGTTGCGAGAGAATAAATACCGATTTCTCGTATTTAAATTTGGCGTGAATATACATTTTGTATTTCACGTTTATCTTACATATGCTCTCCTTCCTTCTCACTTCCGTAATTTGATCAAACTCACGACTTACGTATGGCAAAAACATTTTTTCACTCGTGCTTTAAAAATTAAAGTAATTGATTTCTTATATCTTGGAATAATGAAAACAGTACCATCGTGTCTCTATCGTTTTGACCATACTATTTATGCATTCAAGAAATAATTACATATGTATTTGACTTTTAACATCTTTCGTTATAACTTTTCTTACACTATACGTGCATAAGGTAGAAAAGGAAAAACAATGTAAACTAACTCATTATAAGTTCAATAATTCTTAAAAGAAAAATTATTGGATCAATGAATGTCAAAGAGTTCTCCAACTCCTTCATCTTCATTAAAGTATTCCAGTATTTAGAATATATTTTATTATAATGTACGGTTAAATCCTCTTTCTTGTTCAGGGACCGACTACGAATTTAGTGACGTTACCGTCTTTGGTGGTTGGAATGTATTTGATTCCCAAAATCACCACCCCTAGACGCAGAGGGCGCAAGAAAACCTGTGGTTTCTCGAGAAGTCGGTATTTCAGAGCATGTGACACGAAGTCCCATAAGATGATAGGTCTATTCTGTAGTTTGTCGATGGTAGGAATCAAAATCAACAACACTGACGACATTTGTTGTTTCATTTTCTCTTCGAATAAAATTTTGAATCCCTTCAATTCCATTAGGGCGGAGATCCACGATAGCACCGAAATTTCGTCTCTCGCATGAGACTTTAATGTCATCGCACAATTATTTCACGACGTGATTCCCCTATAGTGCAAATTTTGATGTCATCTCTCATTAATTCACGTCTCATGTGAAAATTTTGACCCACTGAAACGGGTTTGAATTTTTTATTATTTCCACGATGCATCCAAATATTCTGAAGTAATGAATGATTACTTTTCAAGTTGGTTCTCATTTTGAAAGATTTGTTCTTATTTAAGTTTGAGACATGGCATTTAAAAAACAAAGCAGGCAAACAGTAGCCTGTGCTTACTTAAATTTCTTGTCCAATGCACAGCTTTTCTATTTAAATCTTTGTGCTCACATGTTTGTTGCATGTTTCTAACAAAGAAATAATATGATTGATACGAAAATTCGTTTAACTTAATTGTTTATTAAAAATGATTTCAAACAAATAATAGTAATATATTTTATTTGTATATTTTATTAATAATAGTTGATTCTGGTCTGCCATATGAAAATTATTATAATAATAGCATCTTATATTCGAATTAATGTGGTACTTAAAACTAAATTAACAATACATATACATGTATATTACTAGTACGAACTATAAAATAAATCCTGTAGGCCGACAAACGCGCCGAAACGGTTTGCGTTGCTCGGTGCATCGTCTTTTGTTTCGGCTCAGTTCGTAGGACCACGTGCAACTCCGGTCGAAGAAAAGTGTTCGTACCTCCGAGCCAATAGGATTTAATCAGTAGCCCCGAACCAATAAGATTTTAGAAAATCGTCAGCCGTGCAGTCGGAAAACTGTATATACGCGGCCGACCAACGAAACAACGAAGTATTATAACTGCAACCTCCGAAGGAACAATAAAACAAAAAGGAACAATTCTCGCCTCATGCTCTCATCATTTCTCCTACAATCCACACGAGATAAATAAATTACGAAACAACAAGAAACATCACGCGCTATTGATGAGTTGAAAAACGAAGTGGTGGCAGACGTAGGCACTGCGCGCATACAGCTGAACCCACCAATGGGCGAGGCCGAATTTCCACTCAGCGTTTACACCAGACAAACAACTCTGATTGGATTTCGAGTTTCCGCACTACGCGAAGAACCGCCGAGCTCTCCTATAAATACGACACCACGTAAGGTCTCGGAGTCAGTCTTCCGCCGGCTGCCTCCTGATCCTGATCCTCCACTCCCTCCTCTTCCTTCTCCTGATCAACTACCTCATTCTCCTGATCATCATGTTCCTACTCCTCCACTACGTCTTCCCGAACCTTATCCTCACCCTCACCCTTAACCATATAATCCCGATCCCTATCCCCATCCTTACCCATATCCTCCCGATCCCTATCCACATCCTCCCCCTTACGATTACCATCCTTACCCTCATCCTCCTGATCCCCATCTTTATCCTGATCATCCCGATCCTCGTCTTTATCCTTTCAGTTCTCATCCTTATCCTTGTCGTCATCCTCATGATCCTCATCCGTACCTTCCAGATCCTGATCGTCATCCTCATTCTCTTCTCTCCCTCAACCCAGCAACGTTCTGTCGCAGCCACCCACCGACTCTTTAGTCTCCTCTCCCAGCAGGGTCTTCGCGGTCTCTTGGAATCCTCGGTTTCTCTGTCGCTCGCAATCAGACTTCGATGTTTAACGATCCCTATCGGTCTCTAACGTTCTCTATCGGTGTCTATCGCTCATATTTTTGACCACATTGGTATCTATCGTATTGCATCGTTTATGTTTCGACCACTGTCGCTCTCTGTCGCTAATATTTCCGTTTTTAACGTTCCCTATCGTTCCTTATCGGTCTCTACCGATCTCTATCGCTCATATTTCAACTCCTCTCAATCCCTGTCGGTGTCTATAACACATGTTTCGGTATCAATCGTTCCCAATTAGTTTCTGTCGCACATATTTCAGTCTTAATCGTTCTGTACAGTACTCTGTCGATCTCTAGTAGTATCTACGACACATATTTCGGTTTCTGTCGCACATATTTCGGCCTCAATCGTTCTGTACAGTACTCTGTCGATTTCTAGCAGCATCTGTGGCACATATTTCGGTTTCTATCGTTCTAAAACAGTTTCTGTCGCTTGAATTCTGGTCTCTATTCATCCTTATCAATACTATTTTGGCTTCCATCGTTCCATATTGTCCTCAAGTGTCTCGATCGACCTCTATTGCTCATATTTCGGTCCCTACGCGCCTCTAGCGATATCCATCGGGATCAGGTACATCCAAAAGTGAGTTTTTCAATCAGGTACTCCCAAAATTGGGATATTTAAAATTCAGGTACTCCTAAAAGTGACTTTTTCATCAGGTACTCCCAAAATTGGTATATTTCAAAATCAGGTACTTACAGAAGTCTGTTTTTCCGATCAGGTACTCCCAAAATTTGATATATTTCAAAATCAGGTACTCCCAAAAGTGTCTTTTCTCAATCAGGTACTTCGAAATGCGATATATTTAGAATCAGGTACTACCGAAAGCATGTTTTTTTAATCAGATACTCCGAAAAAGCATACATTTCAAAATCAGGTACTTCCGAAAATGAATTTTTGGTGAAAAACAGACTTTTGGAAGTACCTGATTTTCAGATGTTCCAATTTTGGGAGTACCTGATTGAAAAAGTCATTGTTGGAAGTACCTGATTTTTAAATATATCAAATTTCGGAGTACCTGATTGAAAAAACAGACTTTCGGAAGTGCCTGATCTTGAAATGTATGCTTTTTCGGAGTACCTAATTGAAAAAACATGCTTTCGGTAGTACCTGATTTTTAAATATATCAAATTTTGGGAGTACCTGATTGAAAAAAGTCATCGGTAGTACCTGATTTTTAAATATATCAAATTTTGGGAGTACCTGATTGAAAAAAGTCACTTTTGGGAGTACCTGATTTTTAAATCTTTCAAATTTCTGAGTACCTGATTGAAAAAACAAACTTCCGGAAGTACCTGATTTTGAAATATGCCAATGTTGGGAGTACCTAATTGAAAAAGTCACTTTTAGGAGTACCTGAATTTTAAATATCCCAATTTTGGGAGTACCTGATTGAATAAACTCACTTTTGGATGTACCTGATCCCGATGGATATCGCTAGAGGCGCGTAGGGACCGAAATATGAGCAACAGGGGTCGATCGAGACACTTGAGGACAATATGGAACGATGGAAGCCAAAATAGTATTGATAAGGATGAACAGAGACCAGAATTCAAGCGACAGAAACTGTTTTAGAACGATAGAAACCGAAATATGTGCCACAGATGCCGCCAGAGATCGACAGAGTACTGTTCAGAACGGTCGAGACCGAAATATGTGCGATAGAAACTGTTTTGGAACGATAGAAACCGAGATATGTCCACAAATACCGCCAGAGATCGACAGAGTACTGTACAGAACGATTGAGACCGAAATATGTGCGACAGAAACTGTTTTGGAACGATAGAAACAGAAATATGTGCCACAGATGCTGCTAGAAATCGACAGAGTACTGTACAGAACGATTGAGACCGAAATATGTGCGACAGAAACTGTTTGGGAACGATAGGAACCGAAATATGTGCCATAGATGCCGCCAGCGATCGACAGAGTATCGTACAGAACGATTGAGACCGAAATATATACGACGGAAACTGCTTGCGAATGATAGAAACCGAAATATGTCCCATAGATGCTGCTAGAGATCGACAGAGTACAGTGCAGAACGACTGAGACCGAAAAATATACGACAGAAACTGTTTTGCAACGATAAAAACCGAAATATGTGCCGTAGATACCGCTACAGATCGAGAGAGTAGTGTACAGGACGATTTAGACCGAAATATATACGACACAATCTGTTTGGGAGAGATAGAAACCGAAATATGTGCCATAGATGCAGCTAGAGATCGACAGAGAACGGTACAGAAGGATAGGGATCGAAATATTAACGGTAGAGTCCGATAAATGTCGATATAGGCGAAAATATTAACGACACAGACCAATAGAGTTCGAAATATTAGTTATTGAGACCAAAATTTCAGCGGTAAAAACTGTTTGGGAACGATAGATACCGAAACATGTACGATAAACACTGGCAGGGATCGAGAGGAGTCGATATATGAGCGATAGAGATCGGTAGAGACCGATAAGGAAGGACACCGAACGATAGCGAACGTCGGATATGATAGGGAACGATAGGGAGCGATGGGGAACGTTAAAAAGTGAAATATTAGCGATAGAGACCGAAAGTGGCCGAAATATAAGCGATGCAGAACGATAGAGACCAATAGGGACAGAAATATGAGCGATAAACACCGATAGAGAAAGTTAGAGGCCGATAGAGATCGATAAAGATCGAAATCTGATTGTGAGCGACAGAGAGACCGAGGATTCCAAGAGACCCCGGAGACCCTACTGACAAAGGAGACTTGTAGAGTCGGTGGGCGGCGTGGAGAGAGTGTTGCTGAGATGATGGAGAGGAGAGTATGAGGATGACGATCAGGATCTCGACGGTAAGGATGGAGATCGAGAGTATCATGACAAGGATGAGGATCGGGGGGATAATGATAATGGGTATGTGGATCGGGAGAATCAGGATAAGGATGGTGATCCGAAGGATGAAAATGAGGGTAGGGATTGGGAAGATAAGGGTGATGGGGATGTGGATCGAGAGGATTAGGATAAGCAAGTAGACCAAAAGGAGATGTAGGAAGAGGAGGAGGATCAGGAGAAGGATCAGGAGGTACTGGAGGAGCAGGAGGATCAGGAGAAGGATCAGGAGAAGGATGCCGGTCCTCTGCCGGCGGAAGACTGACACTGGGCGTTACGTGGTGGCGTATTTATGAGAGCTTGGAGTCCTGTCGCGTAGTGGGGAAACTTGAAATCCAATCAGAGTTGTTTTCCTGGAGTGAGCGCCGAATGGAAATTCGGTCCCGCGCATTGGTGGATTCAGCTGTATACGGAAAATTACGGCGTAAGCGATATGCGCGCAGTGCGTACATCTACCACCCATTCTTTGCCTTATGATTCGTTTTTCAACTCACTAATAGCGCGTGATTTTTCTCGTTGTTTCGTGATATATTTATCTCGTGTGGATTTATTGTATAGTTCGTAGTATTTATATGTGTCTATTGTTAATTTAATTATAAGTACCATATTAAACCGAATATAAGACGCTATTATTACTTTATTTTTATATGGTAGACCAGAATCTGCTAGTATTAATACATTACTATTATTTATTTGAAATCATTTTGAGTAAACAATTGAATGAAATGAGTTTCATATCAATCATATTATTTTCTTTTTAGAAACATGGAACAAACATGTGAGGACAAAGGTTTCAAATGGAAAGGCTGAATATTGGCCAAGAATTTTAAGTAAGCACAAGCTAACGCTTGTCTGCTTTGTTCTTTAAATGCCATATCTCAAATTTGAATAAGATCGAATCTTGCAAATTAAGAACCAGCTTGAAAAGAAATAAATCATTACTACAAGATACATTGATGCATCCTGGCAGCAATACAAAATTTAAACCTGTTTAAGCGAGACAAAATTTTCACATGTGATGTGAGTTCATGAGAGATAACATCAAAATTTGTCCTATAGTGGAATCACATCGTGAAAGAATGGAATTAAAGGAATTCAAAATTTTATTCCAGGACAAAATGAAATAACAAACGTCTATCAGTATTTTTTATTTTGATTCCTACAACCAGTAGCGCTGCGATGTAAATCTGTCACAATCGATAAGGTAGGATGTGACACGAAAATGATAAGAGGGTTCGCGAGCCCCCCGAACGTGTGACACAAAAATGCATACATTGGATGATAGGAATATTCTGTAGTTTGTCGATGTTTTAAGCCATCGACTAACCAAAAGTTTGTTGATGGCTGCAGTTTGGCGATGATCGCGGTCGAAATGTTAATAATAAATAAAATATAATTTTAACACATTCTTCAGATAACATATATTACGTATCGTACTTTATTAATAAATTTTATATATTCTTAAGTTTCTGTAGCTTTTTTAACGTAATAATTGATACATTAGATTTTGAATATTTTTAAATTACGGTAGTTTAATAATGTTTAGATTGTTAAGTGAACATTAAGATTAAGTCAGTTGCGCTACGATAAATTGTTAAACCTTGCTGAAATCCACTGTAATTTCCAGTGATTATGTAAATAAACAGAAGTTAATCAGACAAATTGTATTATTATTTATTAGTTTATAAGTTCCAATTCTCCTCTTCCTTTAATTTTCCTTTTGAATGCAGTTAAATCGTTGAAAAACCCGAATAATTCTAAGATCTGAAGTCAGCACTGCGTACAGAAAACCGCGAAATTAATTTGCGGAAATTTCTGGAATCGTGACGTCACATACAAGAATTTGCAAAATTTTTGCCACCTCTTCTGTTATTATAATCTCCTGTTACAAACTCTCGATTTTTCCTAAATTCATTTCAGAGCTCCGAAAAATTTTAATTGGCGGAATTTCCTGAAATTGTGACATTCTCCAAACAGGAGAACATGGTATCGGAAGAGGTAACACAAAGTTTCACGGATTCTTGGATATGATGACATAGTTTCAGGAAGTTCTGCGAATTAAGTTCACGATACTTTCGTGGTTTTCCTTGTCCTTCGAACTTAAATCTTTTCGTGATTTCTGTGGTTTGTTTCATTCCAGTCTTTTCGTGGAAGGTTTCACGAAAGATTTTTAATGGAAAATGGAGGGGTTTTAAACAAGCATCTACTAAATAAAAAGACGCTCAAATCGTTTAATTTGCATTTATTTAGAGTTTCTTGTAAAGTATTATAAATGTATACAATGCACCTATTACATATTTAACGAACGCGACAAGAGGCCGAAAATGGACGCAGAGTGGGGGAAGGCCGGAGTGGGACTACGCTCAGGACGGCCATCACGGATATATGTGATGTCGATTATTCAGTTATTTAGTGCTTAAACTGCAAATTTGGCAATGCATTTATAAACTGAATCAAACGTTATACGCGCCCTCTGCTGCCAGGACCTGGAACTACACAGTGATGTGACGCTCATGGCGGAGTTTTCTGTAAATAATCGGGTCCCGTTCGCTAGATGGAGCCACTTGGAATTTCGCTAATTAGTTCTTGCCTTTTCAGAGATGCCGCTACTTGGAATGCCGGTAGTTAATTCCGAAGTTCTATCAGAGATGGCGCCAGTTGCGCGCAGTGTATAGCTCTCGCGACTATAATTACAAACAGAGTATACTCTGGGGGACTACCGGTAAAACTATTTAATATAAACTGAACCAAAATACAAAGTTATAAACAGAGAATTAAATTGCGTGTGATCGTGACGATGTCCGGAAGAAGAAGGAGGAAGGCCCGGGAAGCCCCGATCGCCACTTGTTTCTTGTAGACGACGCGTCCGTCCACGCTGCGTCGGCGCTCTCATCGCGTGGGTTCACTGTCGGTAAGGTCGTGGCCTGGTGTACTGGCAGTGGTAAGTGCGACAGTGTCGCCACAACTACTCCCCCCCCAGAGCCGCTTCAAGGCTCGATGGAAAAGGTGACGGTCTTCTTCCGTTGATATGTTTTTAATGGTTTGTCCATGCCTCCTTGTTGGTGAGGTTTGATGATGTCGTCTGGTGTGACGGGCTGATCGTTTGGAGAGTCGATTTTCGCCAGGTGTGCCGACTTCAGCCTGTCAACTGAGATGGTTTTATGTGTACCATCGATGTCCACCACAAATCTCCTGTCATCGAGACGGTTTATAATTCGATACGGTCCAGAGTACGGTGGCTTCAATGGTGGCCGCACTTCGTCATGCCTCAAGAAGACATGAGTGCATGCATCCATGTTTTTCTGAACAAACATTTTGGCCTTGATGTGGTGTGCTGTAGGAGTTGGACGGATTGTCCTCATGTACACCTTGTGTTTTTCAACGAAAGCCTGAGGGTCAGCAGTGGGTTCTTCGGTAATGAAGAAATCTCCCGGTATTCTTAGGGTGGTGCCGAAGAGCATTTCCGCTGGTGAAGCATTAAGGTCTTCCTTATAGGCAGTACGTAATCCCAGCATTACAGTGGGTAAGAGATCCGGCCAAGGAGTGGTGCTGTTACACATGAGTGCAGCTTTCAGCGTACGGTGCCATCGCTCAATCATTCCATTTGAGGCTGGGTGGTAAGGCGTGGTGCGGATACGTCTTGCGCTGATGGTATTCGCAAGAGCTGTGAATAACGCGCTTTCGAATTGTGAACCCTGATCCGTAGTGATAACCTGAGGTGTACCGAAGAGACAGATCCAGTTGTCGAAGAAAGCTGTACTGACTGAATCTGTTGTTATGTCTTTCAGAGGGATGGCCATCGGGAATCTAGAAAATCGGTCTATTATAGTGAGGCAGTATTTGAATCCTCTTACCTCGGGAAGGTGAATGAGATCCATGTGGATATGCTTGAAACGCTCATCCGGTACATCTATTTTGTTCGGAATTAATCTGTTGTGACGTTGAATTTTTGCGCGTTGACACGACAGGCATTCTCTGCACCATTTGAGAGTCTCTTTCCGAATTCCTGGCCAGATGTATTTGTCTTTTATTAATTTGCCTGTGGTTCGACCGCTTGGATGGGAGAGTCCGTGGATTGCGTCAAAAACTGTGCGTCGTAGCGTCTGTGGAATGTAAGGTCTGATTGTTCCAGTCGAAATGTCACAGTAGATGCTGATGTTCGGTTGTATGGTAAGTTTTTGTAGCTTGAGAGATGTCGTCCCGTTGAGTAAGTCTGTCAATTCTCGGTCCTTTTGCTGTTCCTCTTGAATCCTGTCCGGGCTGAGTGAGGTAGGCATGTCTATTGCGTTGATCCGAGATAGAGCGTCCGCGACGACGTTGTCTTCTCCCTTTACGTGTACTATTTGGGTGGAGAACTGAGATATGAAGTCTAATTGTCGGAGTTGCCTTGGAGATGCCTTGTCTGCTCGTTGTGTGAATGCGTAGATAAGAGGTTTGTGATCCGTTTTGATGACAAACTTATGGCACTCCAGAATGTGACGGAAATGTTTTACCGCAGCAAAAATTCCAAGAAGTTCCCTGTCATAAGTGCTGTAATTCTTCTCAGACTTTGACAATTTGCGTGAAAAGAATCCAATCGGTCTCCATATGTTGTGGTCTAGCTGCTCTAGCGATGCTCCGATGGCTGTGTCTGATGCATCAGTGATCAGTGCCATGGGTGCTGATGGTGAGGTGAACGCTGTGGAGGTGACGGCTGCGATGCTCTCTCTACAATCGTTGAACGCCTTGATTGTTGTTTCATTCCAATCTATCCTTGTCTTGTCGTTCTTCTTTGATGTTTTTAGGTACATGCCAAGTGGAGCTTGCAGACTTGCCAGTTTCGGGATACATCGCCGGTAATAGTTAATTATTCCTAAGAAGCGACGAAGATCTGTGACTGTTTGAGGTTTCGGATACTCCAAGATAGCTTGCACCCGCTCTGGTGGTGGTTGATAACCTTGTTGATTGATTGTGTAACCTAGAAATACGACTTCAGGTTGGCCCAGGAAGCATTTTGCCATGTTGATGGTGAGCCCATGATTTCGGAGACGCTGAAAGACAGTGGCGAGATGAGTCTTGTGTGCGTCTTCTGATTGAGACATTATGATGATGTCATCAATGTAACAGAACACGAAATCGAGGTCCCTGAAGATCATGTCCACAAAGCGTTGACAGGTTTGAGTTGCATTGCGGAGACCAAATGGCATAACCAGGTATTCATATAGCCCGAATGGAGTGGTTATGGCCGTTTTTGGTATGTCTTCCGCAGCCATTGGGATCTGGTGATACGCCCTGGTGAGATCAAGAGTTGAGAATATGAATTTGCCATGAAGCTTTTCAAATAGGTCTGGAATGTATGGTGGTGGATATTGGTCTGGTGTGGTCAGGGAATTAAGCCTTCTGAAATCACCACACATCCTCCAGTCTCCAGTTTTCTTTCGTACTAGATGAATTGGACTAGCCCAGGAGCTGCTGGATGGTCGTAGGATACCTTGATCTAACATTAAGTTTATTTCGTTTTTTGCGGCTACTAACTTCTCACCTGACAGTTTGCGTGGGCGTTCAGCTACAGGCTGTCCAGACGTAACTATCCTGTGTGTGATGGGATGTGATGACATGATACGTGGGAGAGAAGTTGGTAGAGTGATCTCAATGTACTGCTGCAGGATCTGATGGAAGTCCGTGGTGTTGTGGACTGTGGATACACCATGAACAGCTGCTACATTGAGACTGCCCTGGCTGTATAGTTTGGTGGTGGAGTCGATGAGTCTTTGGCATTTGAGATCAACAATGAGGTCATTGTGTGCCAAAAAATCAGCTCCAAGTATGGGTGAGCTGACGTCAGCGATGACAAAGGTCCACCTGAAGGGTCTTCTCAGTCCTAGGTCCACCACCACCGATTTTTCTCCATACGTGTTAATGGTAGTGTTATTGGCAGCATACAGTTGAGTGCCGATATGTGACGTTGCTGGTACGAATTGCCGTGGTAGAATCGAGATGACAGATCCAGAGTCTACCAGGAATTTGGTGTTTGTCCGTTTGTCATACACGTGAAGCACATGTTTTTTTATCGGCCTGTTGTTACAACTGTCGGCCACCGCCGTGATGGTCGACAGTTTGGTTAGTTTTCCGAATTTGTGTTGTAAGAGCAGGGGGTGGTGCATCGTCTGGCATCTGCACCGAATTTCCTGTGATAGAAACAAGATCCATGATTTCTGGATGGGCTTGTTCGGGACGGTGATCTGTGTCTACTCTCATGCCTGTTTGATGAGTAGCTTCGACGTTGGTTGGCCTCAAGTCGTTCGAGACGTGCGATGATATCATCTAACCGTGTCTGGTATGCCTCTTCCAGCCTGTTGAATTGCTCTCTTGCTGTTGTTCGAGGAGGGTTCTGGTTGGTGGAGGATCTTGTGACTGCCATGACACTGCATCCCGATATGGTGTCTATGACTTTGTCAGCCATCTCCGCCAGCTTGTTGAGATCCTTATCCCCAAAGACGAGTAGTGGCTTAATGTTTTCAGGCATCCGGTCAATGAATAGCTGCTGAAGGAGCTCGTCAGGAACACCGTCTTTCGCCAAATCACGCATCTCACGAAGGAGTTGTGTCGGTCTTTTATCCTCCAAGCGCAAATTGGTTAGTAACTTACGGATTTGTTTGTCCCGAGAGTCTGATGTTCTCGAGAGGATGGCCCGCTTCAAATTCTCGTACTTGTTTGTGGAGGGTGGATGTCGAAGGACGTCAGTGAGATGTTTCAGCGTCTCTGTGTCGAGGGCTCGAAGCGTCTCGCTGAACTTGATCTGGTCCGATCGGGTGTGCGAGGCTTGGAATTCTGCTTCTATGATAAAAAACCAGATGTCTGGGTCCTCCTTCATGAACGGTGGGAGCTGTGCCCTTCTGACCGCGGCGACGAAGTCGGCACCGGGGTCCATGTGCGCCGTGAATGATTTTTTTGGGCTGGCGTCAGATCCTGACCCGGGAAGCATTGTGGAATTGTGTATAACCGTCTCGTCTTCTTCTTCTGTTGAAACGTGAGGTTGAGCTCGTGCCTCGTCGCGGCTGGACATCGTTCTGAACACGTTGCGCGGTAGCGTGGTTTCGCAATCTTGAAGGATCACGTCGGGGTCACCAATTTATAGCTCTCGCGACTATAATTACAAACAGAGTATACTCTGGGGGACTACCGGTAAAACTATTTAATATAAACTGAACCAAAATACAAAGTTATAAACAGAGAATTAAATTGCGTGTGATCGTGACGATGTCCGGAAGAAGAAGGAGGAAGGCCCGGGAAGCCCCGATCGCCACTTGTTTCTTGTAGACGACGCGTCCGTCCACGCTGCGTCGGCGCTCTCATCGCGTGGGTTCACTGTCGGTAAGGTCGTGGCCTGGTGTACTGGCAGTGGTAAGTGCGACAGTGTCGCCACAAGTGGCGCTGTGGTCTGCACCACAGAAGCTCGCATTGTATATAGACGGGAATGCCATCTTTTGTAGCATCTCTCGGGGTAGGCAAGAGTGGGGTTGACAAGTATTGTATTCAGCGATGATGTCTCTAATTTAAATTTCGCTCTTATTCTTATTGGCAATACTGTTGATATTGTCAGGTTTTGTATCTAAGTTCGTGCGTTCACGTAACATATCGCTTTTATTTGTTTGTACAATATAGTGTTTTTTTTTATTGCGACTACATTTGTGTACGTTTATGAACATCTAGAGTGTGTAATAGGACCATGGTGTAGTAGGCTAGTAAAGGAAGGGAGGAAAACAGTTTATTTTATTTATACGTAATAGGCGCGATTGAAACCGAGAATTTCCACAATGTCTATGGTAAGATTTAATTAATTTGTAATTATATAAATTTTCACAATAAATTCTTTCAGTTTATTCTTATTATCCAAAGAGTTTAATGAATGTCTGTTAAAAATATTATTTGACATATTTTCTAACCTCAATATCGTATTATAATAAAACATTCCCTTATTGTTAAACACGGAAGATTTAAAATGTAAATACTGATAGAAATCAAATAGAGATAAACTAAACATAATAGCAAAATTGTGAATGAAATTTGTATTTGTCATGTGTAAACAAATATTTGTTTACGTTTTATGAAATATTATTGTAATTCTGAGACAAAGAGTATGAGATTTTTTAGATTCATTGTTAAAAAACAATAATATGTTTTGTGTTTTTAATGTCAGTTAATCTAAGTAGTACATAAATGTTTATTATCTAGCGACCTGACGATCACAGAAGAAAATGGAACAGGGAGGAATACGAAAGAATAGCTCTTCAGCGTCTCCAGGATGAAATTGCTGAGGAGGAGCTAGGAATTCCAAAACAACCAGCTGTGAAAAGAGAGTTGCTCAAACAACGAGATTATAAAGTTGACCTTGAATCAAAATTAGGAAAAAGTGTTGTTATTAATAAAAATACACCATCTTCCCAGACTGGAGGGTAAAAATGATTCTTACGAAGTCTTTTATAAAATAATATAAAAACATGTAAACTATAATACTATTGAAATGTTATATTTTCAGGTATTATTGTAATGTATGTGATTGTGTTGTGAAAGATTCAATTAATTTCTTAGACCACATCAATGGAACAAAACGTAATTACCCATATTTATTATTCTGTTGATTATTGTACAACATCATATTTTAACAGTGCTAACTCATTATAATATTGTACTGTTTTTTATAGACCAACGTAATTTGGGTATGTCAATGAAAATAGAACGTTCTACATTGGAACAGGTTAAAGCTCGCTTTGCAATGAATAAAAAGAAATTAGAAGAGAAAAAGAAAGACTATGATTTAGAGCAAAGAGTGAAAGAATTGAAGGAAGAGGTTTGTTAAACCCACTGTATATATTTATTTTACAAACATAGTTTATTATCTGACATTTTTAACAGGATTATTTCTATTATTCACAGGAGGAAAAGATCAAGGAGTACAGGAAAGAGAAGAGAAAAGACAAAAAAAGAAAAATTGAAGAAGTTAATGAAGATAATGGTGGTCCTTCTGATGAAATGGCAGCAATAATGGGTTTCTCTGGTTTTGGTTCTAAGAAAAAGTGAAGTAATATCTGGTCATTTATGAAGATAATGCCTCCTGAAGGTTTATCTCTAGGAAAGGCTTTGGTATTGTACATTGATTTCTTGCAGAATGTTTAATTTGAAAGTGAACATTGAACACTACAAGATCAGGGACAAATAAGACTGATCTTAGAATTAAAAGAAGTCTATCTTTGATATCAATATTTAAGTTCTCAACACGTTCAACAAATTAATTTATTTCCTGCATCTTGTATGATCAGTGCTTTGGATGTATAGATATTTTTTTATCTATACATAGTAATGGTAATTTATTTCTGAAACATAATGAAAGTATATTGTTTTAGTACACACACATGAATGTAAAGACAACAACTACTATAATAGATTATATGGTGTAGCTTTCGCCTTACGAATCAATTATTGTTAATGTAATTCAAATATATTGCAATACTAAAATCTAAGCTTTATAAAATGTATTTACAGTTTTTCTGGACCAGCAATGTAACAAACGTTATTTAAACAATGTCCTGAGACTTGTGAATAAAACTATAAGATTTTATACGTAAACATTAATCTTTTACCATTACCTACTGTTTTATTTAATTTCGTACGATTCCGCTAAACGCACGTTTACGAAGAACAGAACGCGATTCCAAATTTTCATCGAAATGAAAGTGGTTTCTTGCATCTGAAATACAGACGACGGTACCGTAATCATTTCTACAACTTTCTCTCTTGCACTTCCAATCTTTTCTTCTTCATCCCGCCTTCGAGAAGAAGCAGGACGAAATAGAGGCAAGAGTTCCGTGGATCGCGCGCGCACACACACATACTCTCTCTTTCTGTCTTTCTGAAGTTGAGGAGAGAATGGATCGAGGAAGATTGAAAACAAGTATGATGGTACGCTCCTCCTACCTAAAGCTAAGCTCTGGGACCGTTTACTTGGGTTCATCTTAGCGGCGTAGTGCAGTATTGTCGACACTCGTGGACGGTCCGTGGCCACGAGTGCCGCCATTTATCCGCAGGCTGACCATTCGTTGTCCAGGAGTCGGAAGACGTCGTACTCTTGGAGGTCGTTCTTCCGCGACCACTTTGCACGTGATTTCTGATCGACTATACATATCGTTGATGCACGTGCGTCAGTGGTGCGTGTCAGTTTCACGTTCTGATACTCCGATCAACTTTTCGCGCATAAATCGACAAGACTATTGAAACTTCACGTTACACTTTGAATGAAAAGTGTAGTGTCGAAGAATCTGTAACAGATGAGATCGTGATTGGTAACTTATGGAAGATTTATAACATACACTTGTAAATTCGAAAGGAACCGTGCAAACTGTGAGCAACTATAAGAAGGTTTGAAAATTTGGATTCTTAGAAAATGTGACGTTTCGTGGCCGATCTCTGAGAAGTCATCGGATGTTAAGTGAGTTTTGGGACGTATTCATGATATATTTTCTAAACGTGAGTGACAAACTGCTGTTGTGTTGGTTGGACATAACAAATTCCATTTAACAATGCCACGAACCTTGCAACCGATTCAAGAATGCAATTCTGGAAAATCGAGTGAGTACACAGACATTTTATTGAATGTTCATAAGAGTGAAACTTCAACCACGTTACTTAAAAATTGTGCCGACAAAAGCTTTTAGAGTACTGTAAATAATCAACTTCGCGAGAAAACGTTTATTAACAGGACAACGATATGAATTAAATTAATTGTAATCATCGAAACGATATTTCCTCTTTACTTAACTATCTTTATTCGATCCACTATGTCTACTTCCCACATCTGTTTTAAAATCAATCATATACAGGATATCTTTTTAGAACGGCAGGAATGTGTTGTTATCTTAAACTTTTATTTCATCAGTCATAATTACAATAAAAAGTAATGTCAATCATCGAAATAAATTCCATTATAATCCACAGTCTTTTGCTATTGTTTTGCATGTAATTACGCACTTCTACGGTGGTAGCACTAATTTCAAAATTTCATTCGGCGAACACGTCGACAAAGACTTCAGTCGACCGAACGCAGCCTGATACTGAGAGCGTGTTTGGAAGGATTTTTAACAATTTATCGTGTGAATCTCGTTTTGCGCTATACGCGTACGGCGGAGCACGGTTTCTTGTTCTGAAACGACGCGCACTTTCCCTTTTCGTTTCCACGGAAGTGAAAATGATCGGGCTGGAGTGAATTCTGTCCATTATACGGCGTCTGCTCACGGGTTGTTTCGAACTCTTGTTTTCAGAATATCTGCTCACTCGTGCGCGATCGATCGCCTCGATCGAGCCAATGTACCGAGACGATCGCTGGATCGTCGCTCGTTGTCCGACATATCGTCCCGAACGAATTTCTCATCTGCTTCTCGGGCTGCTTCTCATTTTTTTTTTTCTAACCGACCCCACTGTACCTACTCGACGATCCGCGAAGCAAATTAAATAGTTGCACAAAAGATCCTTATGAGTGATATTTCACCTACTTTCGTTTTACCTTAAGTTAACGTCAGTAGTATATTACGCTTCGTTTCATTGGAAATTAGTTAAATTCATTCCATTTTGTTATATTATATTTTGCGTTTACTACATGTATAAATAGCACTTTTATGTGTACCATATACATATTTTTTACGAATTTTGTATATCGGGTTTCGATATTTTCCAACACTTTGGCATCGAGCTCTCTTCCTTCTTTGGCAACGACCAGAAGAAAAGGTTTATTGGGACGAACTTTTCGCACTATATTTTCTTTTCAATAATTCGGTCGAAGGAGCATGCGCCATGAAAAAATGATTGTATGCAACGTTTTTGTTCTTCAGATTTTTCAGCAAATCCAAAACAACTCTTTGCCTTTGATTTTCTTTAGGAATAGTAGATATTACATTGTCTATCAGTATACTCTAGCATGTTCCAATGTTTTACTGTTACAGGCCCGTACTTTTATTCGTTATTCTTCGGGTTTTGAGGGTATATATATATTAATAGGACATCGCCCACAGAAAGGGATAAGTGGTTCTATATTAAATATTATATTTTATATTTAATATTGTTTTAATATTAAACTGTATTATATATTATATTGCATGAGTTTCTTTAATGAAGGCATTTATTTAATATATCTCACGAACTAATTATTCGTCGACCACTTTACGCTTATACTTTTTTACGCAGAATGACGAGATTTGATTTATGCAAAAAATATACGTTTAAAAAAATGATGCAACTATAAAACGCATGTGCATCGTTACATTTGCTAAAAAGATATGGTTCTGAAAATTTAGTCGTCTTTGAATCGTTCACCTTTCTTCTAATTGCAATCAGAAACGCGGTATGACTTGTTCCAGTTGCGTGGACCACCCTGTGGATCGTTACGCGGAAATATTCTTTTTAATGGTTTAGATTAACGTCTCCAATATGTCGCCGGTGACCCATGGGTCAAATTCACTTTCATTAAGTCACTACAAACGCTTATTAAATGTCGAGAGAAATTCATGTTACAGTAATGGTGTAAAATAAGAAGTGTTCTATCAATAATTTAATTATTTTTCTATTAATACTTATAACATACTGAAAATGCATTAGTATTTCAAAAATAATATAGAATACAAAATATACGATAGATTGGTTTAAAGATACTTCGCTGTATGATTTATACGAAGAATAGCAAATTATGACGTGTCTGACCAACCACGGAATTTGTCACTATGGTACACATTACGTTAACATTTGATAACTTTTTAAGGTCTTTTTGAATTATCTTTAAATTTTCGGCTTATTTAATCGTTTAATGGATACTTCAAAGATACGATATACATTTATTGTAAACATTTTTTGACTTTTCTGACATAAAATTGAACATATCGAGGACACATATATTATTAATAGAAAACTAGTGCCAAGAGTTTTTAAAACGTCGAAGCTTGCATGACGCGGTAGGCAGTTGCATCCAGCAGAAATTTCTAAAAGTCTTTCGATGTTCATTTTCTAACAAGTGCAAAAACAACAGCGTATCTCGAATTTCGTGCTACACTGTCCTCGATTGTAACAAGTTCCTTTTCTTCTGTATGGTTCAAACTAAAATGGAAAACATGTCTCCTTGTCGGTGCTTCATCGCGTGACACGATGCGACACGATTTAATACATTATGCTTTTAACCATCCTCGATCACTGACCTATCCTTTCTTCACAGATGAGACACTAATTACGAACGATGGTTTTGTAGTTTCCTATCTGGATCACTGGATGCTCACAGTCGTTGAAACGAGAAATCGTTGTGTATTCTACTAACATTCAGACTAATATGAAATCTTATCGGTTAATTAAAAAAACAGTAATTTGTTGAATATGTATAAAGTAATCAGAAGATATTAAATATGAAACATCTGTTGTGTGCCGGTAATTTTAGGTAGGAAAACCAAGTGTTCTTGGATTGTAAATAAATTGAATATTTTATTCAAGTAAATGTATTATATAATTTCTATAATAAACAAGGGATAAGAAAAGTGTCTTGTTACTTAAAAACGTTTATTTTTCATAAATTTGAATTTTACCAAATGTCTATAATTCCCACAAAATTCTTACTAATATTGAGTTCAGAATAATGGTATAAAATGAAAAGTTTATCATCGAATAGGTCAATATTTGTATTCTAAACGAGACACATTAATACAAATTTTTTCTTTTATGATGTCCGACTACGCACGGGATTTTTCACTGACGCACGAATCATCTTAATATTTTTCAATTTTAGTAATTATTCAACATATAAAAAGTTTGTATCATGAACTTTAGAGTATCCTGTATATTGTGCAAAGACATCAGTAATTTTCTTACTCATCAGACTTTCGTAATTACCCCAATTTTCAAGAGAAGTCTGGAGGGGAGAAAACAGAGGAAGAAGAAGGAGAGGTCAAAGAGAAACCAAGAGCTGTGAGAGTATCGGATCTGAAAAAAAAAGCTTTCTTATCAAATAGAAAACGAGAATAACAATTACCGTCCTTACCAGAGCGGATCGCAGATTCACCGTCACGCTGCGATTTCAACAGCCATGCGACGCGATTAAATCACAATTTTAATTAAATTACACGCCTAGGATCTTGGATAACTATATCCAAGGGCTTTGCTTCGCGTACATGCACGTGTAACCGTACTGCTTCACGCGATGATACGTCAGTTTCCACAATGGCGGTCGTTTGTCAATTTTTCTACCGGTGCAACCGCTTGTCTAGGCTGTTTATGGATGGTTCATGCTTGCCTAAAGCAACACGGAAGAATTTGCCGTTGGTACATCGGTATGCTCAGCCGACGATTATCGAGCAGAATGCTTCGACCTCTAACACCTGTTCGAAAGTCACGATTCTTCCTTGCTTGCCAGCGGTTTCGTTTCTCCGCTTAGATTAAAGGTTTCGGAGTTCGAGTTCCATTGCTCGATGCACGTTTCTCAGAGGAAGGGAAAATCACGCTGTCCATTTTACGATAGCCGATCCCGAAAGTTAACGGTCTTTTATTATCCGCAATTTTCCGATAACGGTTGGTCCACCGCGGCAGAACGTCTTTTAACGCGCTCGTTACGCGACACGGTGATCCGAGGAATTCTGCCTATAGCCGGCCCGACGAAAGAAGCGACTCGAAGGACCTCCTGAGGGGAATGCTTTGCCCACTCGGTGGCAAAAACTGTGCAGGACCGTCAAAGTATAATACAAAAGCATGGTTGACAAGAACGAAATGTAAAAATCACATCGTTCATGATCAAGTGCATGACTCAATTGAATCCGACAGGAGATACAGAAATTATATTAAGAACGTACAGTAGTATGTAGATTTCTAAAAAGATGTACGTTTTATAGTAGTTCTGTAGTGCTTGTCTTATTAAAAATCAAATCTCGAAAATCAAATTAAAAATACTAAAGATACTAATAGAGATAACAGATAATATCAATGAAAGTTGTAAAATGTTTCTGATCGGAGATCCAGTACCAGGGATTCCCCCTACCATTTAAGTCATCTCTTTCGCCAGCTCGAGTATAGGCAGCACGTTTTTAACAACGCGTAACTAATCGCCGATTTTCATATGAATCGACGTGATAAAATGTAATACAGCGTTCGAGAGAGTCGCGTTGCGTAAACGAACGTTAACTCGTAAAAGTGGAGCAGAGGAAAAGATGGAATTGCGGAGCATCCGATTATGATGGAGATACGAACGACTTTTATTGTATTCAGCGAGAAACAGGATATCCATTGTTATCTTTCAACTGGTTATTGTTCCTGTTCGCGGCTTCGGATAATTTGATGAAGCAACGACTTAGCTAGAGACTAGAAAATGATTAATATCAAGCGTGTAATGATCCGCAGCTGGGGATTTCCAGATTGATATTGCAACGCGGTAGGATTTTGTGGAAAATCGCGACGGCACGGATGATGGAAAAGGTAAAAGCAATCGTTGCCATGAAGCATGTGAAATCTTTTTCGTCATCCTGGTCACGAACGAGAGCTAGATCCATATGATCGACCTCCAGCCACCACCACGTCCACGGGAATTGTTTCCCGTAAAACTAAAGCCAAGGAACGACATTTACCTTTTGTGGCCGATCGAGTGCACTCGTTCACGGAAGTACTGAAAAATGTAAAACTTTCAACCGGTTACATCTCGAGTAAGCAGTAAAAAAACGTCGAGGTGTTTATCAACGTGGAATCTCGTCGGGATTGGTTACAACGAATCTCCAGAAATTGGGATTGGATTTATTCTTTTAGGAAACATATGGTTCGTACATATTGCCTCTATCGATCTGCTGTAACATCGCCACCTCTTCAAGAGTACAATTTCCATCATTCCTGAAGCGCCGAAGAAGATTCTATGAACCTATATCCAATAATCGTGGATGCTCATTAATTATTGGCACGTACAGGTCACACCCAAAGGTATTTCGGTCACTGAGATTGCTAGGCCAAAAACTCCTCTAACATGTTCGTCACGATCTGAGCGTGACATCCGGTAAACTTGAGCACCCAGATCGTTCAAGCACCTGACCATGGTGGCCGAACTGACGGACATTCCCCTTGCAAACGTGGAACGAAAACCACCCACGGTAGCTCCGAGCAAGCTGAGGTCCTCGTCGAAGCAGAAGACCAGGCCCAGATGGATCGAGGCTGCGACTCGGGAACCGATTTACACTGTACTCGATAGGAACCAGGCAGCAACCAGCAATTTGCCAACTGGTATCAAGAACAAAGTGGTTGTGATCAGCGCTGTGACGAGCCAGGGACGAGGAAACGAAGGAAGACTACCTTGTGTTTGGCTACCGAGTGGAAACAAAAGTGCGTCATTAGATTCCCCAGTCCAGGATGAGGATGAGGATCCTCTGTACAGCGTGGTGAAGAAGCCCAAAAAGGTTCAACTGGCTGAAACTGGCTTACTCGAGAGGAGGCTGGAACCGATCGAGGAACAGTCTGCAGAGGAGAGAAAGGTTCAGCTGGAGATCTCTTCGCGGCAAGAGGAACTGAAAAGGTGGTTACGTGTCGCCTCGAAGCAGCTTCCGGAACCCCGACGCCTCTTCAATCTTGGAGAAATGTACGCGAACCAGTTGGGAGAGTTCGATCAGCTGCCAGCCGATTGGAAGAGGACGGTTTCTGTGCCACGAGGTATCGTCGGTCTCGTAGGACCGTATCGGGTTTATCAGAATCCGAACGAAAGAAGAGAGTACATGCTTCAAGAGGAGGAACTGGTCGAGGAGGTGGTCGATTCGGTTAGTGAAATTGCAGCTCGTGAGACAAACGCGACCGAACAACATCAGAGAGCCAAATGGAGGTTAAGAGAGGACGACGAAGAAACATTGGTGCCTGATATTCGCGACATCCCTGGTCTTGAAGACTTCACGGTGGAAACGACGATGAAGAACGATATATCGGAGTGGAGGAACATTGATGATCGATCTATGATTGGACTTTGCAAAGATGAGCTTTCATCGAAACCGAAGCAAGAGGAGTACAAGGGAATTGTTTCCGGTAAAGAAGAGCGAGCCGTGGATGTCCCTGATGAAGCCTCCACCGTTTCTACGACTTCCTTGAAGGACAAAAAGGGTGAGATCGCTTTTGTTCCGCTAATTGGGATGCTCGATCGAACGATACTTTCGATACAGCGAAATCGTCGGTTCTGTTCGATGAGCCATCGAGTGAAAGATGCACTCTCGAAACGAACGTTGCTCGAGTACAACGGTATAACACTTTACGCGCGACATGGTTTCGTTTATTAAGACAACGTTGAATTTGTATGCAAGTTGTCTGTGCGTGGTCGTACGGTATTGGCCAAAGAGAAGGACCAACTAGCGGTAGATACGACGTGTCTTCGCGTGTGCCGATACGTGCGAGGTGTTCCTATTAGTCAACTGACCAATATTCCATTTGCAACGTGCCAATGTCTAATTCATTGACTAACGGCGTTACAATTATTCATGTACCTCGTTCAGGTCATTTCTGTTGGGATACCGGCGATTCGTAAAGCTGGAGACCCACGATGAGATACATATTTCATGAGATTTTTCTCTTATGAGAGAAAAATGTCAGCAATACCTAACTGTAAATATATATATATATTTATATGTAAAGTCTCATGAGGGGAAGGTCTCGTAAAATATCTCATCGTGGGTCTCCACGTTAAGGACGAATCAAGGTATTAGGGGACTTAGGTCCCTTGTTCTCACGAAAGTATTCGAGCTCTCGCAACTGAAAGCTTTAAAATCTTTAAATGAAGTTATCGGAATACTCTTATGGGTAAACTGAAATTTTGAAAAGATACACTGGAGTTATAAAATATGGAGTGTGAATATGAGCTGTACGAAAATCAAATTATTATTACGTTTGTTGTGAGCCGCGGCTGCTCGCGGAGAACCCGGCTTCTAATTTCTTGGATTTGCGAGAGTCAGAGTGCAAATTCCGGATAAAGTTGGATTTAGATCCGGATAAGACCGGGGAAACGTTGGTTTTGTTATCCGGGAAAAGATTGACTTCTTAGATTGTGGGAAACTGCGAGGTTAGATTCGTGGTAGGATAAATTTTCTAAATTGTGGGCTCTAATTAGTGGATGAAGGCAGAAGAATTTGAAGTAGTGGGATGGTTCTTGGAAATGAATGTTGTTTAAAAAATTTGTAAGGTTTTGGGGAATTAGAGAAATTTTTTGTTTTTTTTTTGTATTTTTGCATAATATATTGTAAATTTTCAGAGCAGACTTCACTTGTTTATGTGGCTATAATATGAAAAATTATTGCTGTCACATATGTGTGACGTCGGGCCCTCAGATGAAAAATGGTCCGTCACACATATGTGACGCTCGTAGCGAACGTATTAAAAATACTAATTGTTTCATACGGAAAAACGTTAACATTCTGCAGGACTATTTTTAACACTAATTACGTGTTTAAAACAGCGATCCATACTAGCTATTAATTTTTCAGTTCTATTCAGTACTATGGAATTCCATACTTTCACAATTTTGGTTTTTATCGCGTTGAATGATATGGAAATCAACGATGACTGGCGCCAGTGATCTAACTTAATTAAATATTTATTACTTATAAAATTTCAATAAACGTTAATATTTCAATAATAATATAAAATACGAATTATACGATGGAAGTTGAGGATTGTTTTACTTCATGATTTATATTAAAAAGTTGGAAATTATAACATATCTGACTAACAATAAGTACGGCAGCCCTATTTAGAGATTATATAAAAATTTTCTGTTCTTTCTGATGGTGTTTGCAATGGATAGAGTGTACTATATTTTTACAGCATATGTTTACACTAAACGCATTGTAACGCCTGTATATCTTTTCATATTTATTTATAATTTTCCCAACAAAATCCCGATAATATTGTGCCGATGTAACCCTAACTACAGTAACTTCACTATATCATACACAGTACATTTATTAAAACTATTCGTTGCAATTGTTGGAGTAATTTCCCATCATTTTGCACGGTGGATTCAAATCAACGTCCCTACAGATCAGTGTACGAGTTCCCAGGATAGAATTATGTTCGAGAATACGTCGAACTGCTCTCACGGATCTCGCAGTTCCGACTTTTTATTCTAGCCGGTGGTAATGAATAGATCGCTTCAACTTTCGCTGTTTTTGCGTTCATGGTTTCTTTATGGTATGAACGCGTAGAATCGGTATCATGGATCTTTGATGGACGTTTTAGTAAATTTCTATGAGTAGAAAAGAAGCCTTAAACGCTTCCGACCGGTTCAATCATCGAATTCCGGTGTGATCGAGTCGAAAAACGTCACAGAGCGTGTTCGGGGAAGGTTCCAACCGCTCCTCTTCACCTGGACAGGAAAGGAAAACGAGTTCACTTTGCCAGAACATTTTTCGTTCGAACTTTCTTCATCGGGATACACGTTTCGAGCAACGATGATTTCTCGAGATAAGATAACAGCAGGCGCCGTTTCAGTGAAAGGACTCCTGTTTCATAACGAGCTTTTAATAACGTTATCGAAGAACTTTTTCTTCGGGAATCAATTTTTCACGAGCGCGTGATTTTACATCGACCTCGTACTTTCTTTCGTAATTGAACGGGGAGTATCTATGATCGATACGGCGAGTTATTATTTTTCTAGAAAATTCGAGCGCTCCGTGGATTCGCCGATCATCGATATCGTTAAAACTGATCGAGGGATTCGGGTCAAGCGATGACAGCCGGCCTTTCTGTGTCATTTACGGCTAATGGCGTAAAACTTGAGCGAGGCATTCCGTTCCATTGAGAAGAAAGTGGAGAAAAGTCGCGTCTTTTGAATCGATCATCCACCTTAACGATAATCGCACTCGTATTGTCTTTGACCTTTACTTTCTCGTTCCACTTTGATCGTCCTCTCCGCGATATGATTAGCGAGATCATTAATCACGAGAGGCGTATCGATCTGTCCAACATATGGCGCTGCCGTTACCATCTTCCGACAGCTTTGTCGTTGCTACATATTTCCGATTCAACGTTGATAATTGCAATCAGGCCGAGAAAATCGCGCGTACAGGCAATTTCACCGTACTGCTATGCACTTTTGACAGCACGTCATGTTCAAGTATTATTGCAGGGACACAGAGATTAGGCATTTAAAGATCACTTCTGCCTCTTGATTCTCACAAGTCTTGAGTCTCTTCGCTTTGAGTTTTGACTTACGATGCCTGTCATATTTCGTACTCGTTTCAATTCTCAAAGTGGGAGTCCGCATCATGCTCTTATACCAAAGGGGCAGAGTTTGTTTGTATGTTCGGGAAAATTTCAAAAACTACTGAAACGATTGTTATGAAATTTTCACAATAGCTTCTTTACATTTTCCGGAGTGTCATAGGCTATACTTTATCGTGAAATAAATAGTATATCGAATAAAAAGACATGGGACTATTTTTTGTCGGCGAGCCGTCCACGGGGCCATAGTTCATACACAGCCGCGAGATGGCAAACCTTGGCACCCACACGCTCAAAAGAGAGTTCGCTTGGTTACAAGATGTATATGTAATGATAAGAAAAAAAAACAGTCTACATATTCCGAATTCTATATGCAGAAAAATTGCGGGCGAAGACGCATCCAGGGTATGCTAGTGTATTATATTTTAGTGTTATCAAGTGAATGACAAGTGGCCTTGAAGTGCCTATTTTCGAGGTCTGTGCTGCAGTTTCCAGTGGGAATGCATAAATTGCATATGTATTAAATGATCGTGAAAATAGGAGGTCATTTGTCACTGATAAGAAAACGATTTTCACGAGGCATTATTCATTAAATATTTTCTATGAAAGTAAATTTTCGATATGATGTTTTTTTAGTCACAACAATTCTTCTATTGTACTTTTTTAAACACTTTGTGACTCGTATTTGTTAAGAATATTTATCTGCGAATGCAATAACCTGCGGATTTATTTTATCTGCTTATTTTGTATTAATTTTGCTAAAGCGCCGAGAAGATAAGGTATTTTAGAAAGTGAATGGAATTAATGATTCTAAACGATGCTTGTGATGAGAAATCTATCAGCCTAACCATAATACGTAAAAGTGCTTGTAAAGATGGATCGAAAAGTTATTTCGATCTTAACTATCGGAAAATAAATATAAAAACAATAATTCCGGAATTACTATTGATTTTTCGACCCATATTTATCAACACTTTCTTGTTCATTTTACTGATCATTATACGTACATACAATTAAGACAATCAATTTTAGAACACTACTTTTAATTCAATTGTAGAAAAATTGCAGCGTTATACTATCTTGAACAAGAGCTCCAGTTCGTTTGTAATATATTTGACAAATTGATAAAGAATACGTACGAACTTCTGGATTGCCTTAAAACTTTCAATCTCATACCACCGGGGTGGATACATTAATTTCCCGCAGAATTTCTGCGTTCTCATAAAATTCTCGTGGTTTCAGCATAAATCACAGCAAGTACTCCTCACGCATAACTGTGATGCGTGAAAGAACTGCAGTTTCGTCATTCTTGTGACCCATAAGTCTTTCTTATCAAAGTGTCGATCGCAGTTCTTCACCAAAGTGCCGTGCAATTTGCATTAACAACCCTACATACCACACCGGTCACGGTGAAAGAGGCACAGAACGAACCGGCATGTTGTTCGCAGGTGTAGCAAAAAGAAAAATTCAATTGCATTATCTATGAGGCTTTCCATCCGCTAATTGACCCTTAAAGTGCAATTAAATGCTTGCCGTTTGACACGCAATATGCGCTGTAAAATATTTTCAGAATTACTGTTTACTATCGTCGTAAACATTCCATAAGATTTCGCTAAATTCCTCAGTATGGTGTCCATGTTAGATATCAGAATCCACGCTAAGTGCTCACTAGGCTGCGGATAGTTATGCAAATATACTCATTTGGACTTCATTACATTTTGCTTGAATGTATGGAGTTGAAGTTATGGAACTCCAACGAAGCTGTATAAATTGCTTTAAATATTACAGAATGTATTTCTTATTTTACATGTAAAGTGTGAGTCTTTCATATACTTGAAGAATATATTAGTGCAGATATATTACACCGTCATCGATTTGAATGAAACTTTGAGAGCTCGTGAGAATGAATTATTATGTAAAAAATATATGAATTTATCTATAAAATAAAGTGCAATTGTATTTTTTGGTGCAGTGTTGCATTTATGATAAAATGGAGTATTCCGGAAAACAGTTTTGATTAGACTATTCAAATTTTTTCCATACCCTTTTGCTCTGTTTTGAGTGAAGCAGGTGTTACTACCCATTTTTGAATTTTTGTATAAATTGTATAACCCCGAATTTATCTGCTATTCCATTCTAATTTTTTTAGAGTAATGAACAGATGATACAGAGTACAGGCTGAAAAAATTTCTCCGCGAAGCAACGTTTATTTATTGATCTTTCACATTAATACGAAAGAAACATTTTTATATGAATCTAGAAAACACTTCTAGGCACATTGTACTTTGTAATCAAATTCGAAAGTTTTACGAGTACTCCAGCGCTTCTTCATGTCGATAACTATAATGAATTCCAATTAACGATTTTCTAAAGAAAACATGACTCTAAATTCTCAGCATCTGTAACTGAAAAAATTTAAACACTTTCGAGGAATAGAACAGCTCGTATTGTTGTATATCAACAGAAAACAGCGTATTTGAGCAATTTCATTAAAGTCAAAGATGGTATTTGTACAGACGTATTGGTTTATGCAAATACACATTCCTATTCTCCAACATGCTTATATTTCAACACACCATGAAAGGCCAGGTATGAAGATCCATTTCTTCCTCGTAAAAATTTCAAGATTCTATGTTTTATTTCACTAATTTCTCAAGAAATGAGCCCATTTCACGTGCTTGGATATGCTGATATGCATGAACATCCGCAGTCTAGCGATCAATTAGCGTGCAGTCGTTGATATATGTATATATCGTATTCTTCGCTGAACAAAAGAGATTCGAATAATTCATTCGATAGGGGAGAGTTGCCTAAATGGTACCATTTCAGATATTTTGCGTTATATTTCCTATCTGGCGCTAATTTGTTCACAAGTTAATATTGGATATTGCAGCTTGATGTTTAATACATCTACTATTACATGGTTAAGCGTTTTCCAAGAACAAATTAATTTGTTATATGCCTTTTGATAACATCTGCTAAAAGGTACGATTTAAGCAACCGGTTTCCTCCTCTAAAAGTACTAAATTCGCGAACGGAAATAATAATGAAAATATAGTTGAGTAAATCAATCGTTTATTAATACATACTTACATATATTAAGAAGAAATAAAGAAAAATTCAACATAAAGTAATGATTATTAAATAACATATTTATAAATAACAGTTGGGACAATAATAAGTTTTTCTTTTTAACATATATGACGTATATACGTAACCTAAAGATATCTTGTGGTGGTACGATTTGGGAAGTATTATCAATTTACTTATAAATATCGATTTAATCTTTATAATAGGGTCATTGCACGTCAAATTGATCACTTTTTAACGTCGATATCAGGGATGTTGTTCAAAAGGGAATATCATGTAGAGCACGTGAAATTAGAGGGGGTTTAAGTCATCATTTTGCTGGTTTCGAATTTATTTCAAAAATACGTACCATTGAATTTTGCAATTTTTGCCTATTTGCATGAAAACCGATTGTACTTATGAAATTTTATTTCGGAATCCATTTGCCCAATTGGGCTCATTCGTTTTATTTTTATGTAGAAAGTTTTGCCCATTGTAATATTTTTTAAATTGAAAAATTAATTTTGTAGCATTGAAAATTATAAACAAATTCTTACGTTGTAAATTTCTCCTTGATGGCGACTTGTTGATCCATTTGGCGCGGAATGACCCAATAGATGTAATATATACATAAAATGAGTATAGAATATTCTACAAAAATTCTACTTTTAGAAAAATGCAAAGATACAGAATAAAACTACATTGTTAGATTATAATCAGCTAAAATAAGTACCCGATTCTTTTAAATATTTGTAGTTCGCACAAAACAGAACGTAATCTGGAAATCTTTTGTCTACGTCTCTAATTGCTCATTGAGCTCATAGTTTCATCAGCAGATATCGTTTAGATTCATTTAATAACAAAGAAATCGCTGAGCTGTGATTTAAGAGACCAGTACGACATAGCCAGCTCTCCCCTATATGCAAAAGCGTGAAAGTACGGAAGAAAGGAGGTGAAAGGTATAATCGGAAAAGTGTCCTTGTCCGTAGAAAAGGGTAATTTTTCGCTTGGAAATCAGTTGGAAGTACACGAACCGCGAGCACGTGTACACCGGTGTGCGTGAATTGCGTGAAAGCAGATTCGAGACATCGTAAGGCCGGGCAATGGGAAGTTGTATGGCGAGTGTACGTGTCCACAGTCGTTTTACTCATTCAAACTTTCATGAGTTTTTTTCTGGACCGCTTTCGTGTCCCGTGTAGAACCGGTTGACCGCTGAAAACGAATTTCGGACACGATTTCACGGCCCTCTCTCCTGATTCCGTGTATCGACCATGGCCGAGACCTACCTACGATCATTCCATTCTTTTTTCTTATTTGTTTCTTTATCAGTAAAATCGGTGGCTGTTTTAATCAGAGGCATATCGGGCTGGATGGTCGTCATGTTCCTCTCGCTGGTAATAGAGCCGTTCAATTTTACGCACCGTAAAATGAGGTGATTAGTCTCGCATGGGTAAATTACGAGAAACAGCATACAGTGAAGTATATGTAATATCTGGATAGATAAGATCCGAAGAAAAAGTAAACTACGTTTTACTAAACATACAGTGATTTGGTTAGAAAAATGGTTGATTCGTAGGATCGCGATCGTTCCAAATCGAGCTCAGTTGTTATCATTATTCACTCGCGTCGAGGGGTTACTGCCTAATTCACCATTGATTGTCCATTGCGAGGAAATTGTGTCTGCTGCAACCGATTAATATGTTTAAAATGTTTATCAACTAAAAAATTGTCGAGCCACCTGAGTAGGTAATAGCTGATTCGTGTAACAAGTTTTCAGTGTGATAATGTTACACAAACATAAACACGACATTGTTTTCACGAAAAATTGCGTCTACTTTACAAAATTTTTGGCTGCAAGTCCTTCTTGCGCTTGTCCAAACTTTAACTGAAAAATTCAAAACAATATGCATCTTCGATACGCCACCACGGGCACAAATTTTTATTAGATAAAATCGGATAATGTACCCATGACAATATATTTAAAGTATGTTTTATAAGATAAGGGACGGCATTGCTTACGGAATGTTCTGATAGAACCACTGATAATGTAGCATGGTTTGCGGTGGTTTACCCATCTGAACGGTTATAGCGAATGTGTTAATGTAAAAAGGTTGCTATCCTGGAAACACTGAATAACATCGTCTGGGAACAGATTGGAATAGAGGTGTATCGCTTCGAGGTACAAACCACCGACAGCGGCGATAATTCATACGACAGGTGGTTGCAGCTGATTTTTCTATCATCCGCGCGATCACGTGCCCCGAGGTGCGCATTATGGTGTAATAAGTCTTCTTATTACGTTCTAGGAGGCGAGCGATTAATCGGATTATAACAGAGGTGGCTTGCGTGAACGTATTAATCACGGTGTCGCAATTTACTCAGTTTTTCTGCACGTGCCCCGTGTACATGCAAAATCGCGTGCATCGGATCGTTCGAGGTATCTTAAAACACGATCTTCGATCAGGTGTTATGCCTACGATTAAACAATAACCCATGGATGAAACGCTGTTGAAAGAAAGATGGTGAACGATGACCATCTTTTCTGGCAGCATGGAAAGTAGAAATTTCAATGGGTTGAGGACCTATGCGGAGACAGTGGGCTGATGAAAGGAGGATCTTTTAAGGAGGAAACGCGCACAATTGCGTTTATTTTATGCAGATGTCCTACATACGGTAGGACCTCGATTATCCGATCTGCAATTAGTGGATAACTCACATAATAACTATGTTTCCCATCGAAATGATAATTTTCTTTTAGAATGTAAAATACGTAGTGGTATAAAATTAAATGTTACACATGTAACTGATATAGAAGTAGCATGCCCTGGATACGGCTTCGCCCGCGATTTTTTTGCGTATACAATTCGCAATATGTTTTTTCCCCATCGAAGGGATTGATTTTCGGACCCATGTTGATTAGACATTTTTTACTCCACTCAGTGAGTGCTATAAGCACCTAAAGTCTTAGATCCTTTCTTTGAACATCCTGTATATTCCCCTCTATCGGTCCATGCATCGAATTTCTCCCTTCATTGCTCGTTTCCAAGCACTCGGGGCATCAGACAACCTCATAGAAGATTTTCAGTCGTATCGAAGGTCGTTTCTACCATCACGAGCAATATCGGGCGAAAAGAAAAGCGCTGGAAGTTAAGCGGCACGCGTTGAAATTTGTCGTCGCGGTTCGAAACGAGGCTACACGAAACGACATCATCATCGTCGTGGCTGTCGTAGCTGTTCGTCATCATCATCATCATCATCATTCATATATAATAGTGCTGCTCATCATCGTGTGCCCACCACCACCGTTTGATGTCCAAGACCAGTCGATGTTCTTCACTGCACACTTCCAGTTTATCCAGCCATTCTGTTTCGCGAGAGTGTCTGGAGCACTTCTCTTTTGCTCCTCCACGGAAACTTCGTTACACACACGATCGTCCCTCATCTTCCGCTTGCAAACCAGACGATCTTAACCGTTCGTCATGAACGATGACTCGAGTGTACCTGTGTCCACTATAGTCTTTCTCTGACAAGAACCTACAGGTAAATTGTTCGTGTCTCCTCTTTACGTTTTTTTTTTTCGTATTTCTCACGGTGGCATCCATTCACAGTGTAATTAACCGCTATGTTTTATATTTGCTCGTTAATCAATCTCTGCTGTGACTACTTGAAGTATTGTGCTGCTCGGACAGGGCACTGATTATCACGGATCCATGAAACGTATTTAAGGTCGGTTCTTTTGTAAGTTCGTCGGCAGGCTTAATATTGAATCCATGGCAAATTTTGTTGATGATTCACTGCCGGTGTTGCTGTATTTTGTGTGCTATCGGCCACCATACTGGTTCGAGCGTAGATGTTTTTTATACGCTAAGAAACAGTAGATTTGGACAAAGTATTGCGTTAGAGTACCGAATTAAAACCTATATGTTCTTTTAAATATTTGTTAGTTTCATATCACTGAAATAACTTAACAATTGAGATTGTACGTACTACAGCAGTGAAACATTCAGACATAGCTCACGGCGAATGCTTCTTTTTTCGAAAATCTCGGGCCTAAAAGGACAACGTTGTTTGTTAATTCAAATTATTTTATTTGAGAATTTAACACGTTAACTGCGGTGGGGGTCCCCGGTGATCGGCACCTCAAATTTAATTTAATTAAATAATTATTGATTGTCACAAAATTCTGAGCAAGCTTCATACTGGAACAATAATATAGAAATAGAAGAAAACGAATGAGAACTCAAATCCTTTTTTTTTACAATTTATATAAAAAATAAATTATCGTGTCTGGTTAGGTATGGCTATTTTCACTGTGGCGCTCAACGTGTTAAATATGAAATGGAGGATTCTAATACGTTGATTGTGTTAGTAGAATATACCACACAGGGTTAGACATATTAAAGTAGACTATTTTTAACGTAAATCCTTGTTTCATGCCATCGTTGTAATGTTAATAGTGTTTATGATACATTCAGGTGTGTATACAAGTTTCTGGACAATGAACTTTGTTGTTGTTGACTAGTAGTTTTATATCGAATAAACAGCAATTACCAGTTATTAGCAACTTTTGCTGGGACTTATATTACTTACAAAGTACCGCACAGAAGTGATACACGACGATTTCGTGCAATTTTTATATGGTGTAGAATTTGAAAAAATAGTTAATACGTGTTCTTTTCATTAGCAAACATACATGTTGAAGGGGTGGAAGCAGCCCTCAAAGTTAGGATTCAAAATTAGGAATTATATTAGAATATTTCAGAGACTATCAGGTGTAGACAGAATTCTAAATGAAAATTGTGTCTCTTTAAATGACAAATTACACTGTGGAAGCAGATGTTCCAAAAATTTATTTGTTTAAAAAATATATGAAAAATTATCTTATTTTTGCAACATTTTTTTTTTTATAAAACAGTGAACTATTTTAATCATAATTTGTATACACAAACTACCCTTGTTACAACAGGGATCACCATATCTTTGCATAAGGTTACAAAAAAATCTTGTACCGAATATCTCGAAAACTATTAGCTGTAGAAAAAAAAATAAAAATCAATTTTCACCTTTGATGGGAACATTAACAGTGTGTAATGTAATTTTGGTGTCAGAACATACGAATTTACATCGAAACCAATCATATACCCAAACAGGTTCGACGAGTACGAAATGTGAGTGCAATTTGCATCATAATCATATCCACTGTGACGGTGAAACTAAAAGTTCCAATTTATTCGTATCTGTTGTCTGGATCAGTGGTCCGTGCATACAAATTTTGATGAATATAGTTCAACATTTTATGACAAAAAATTATAAACATAAATGAATTTTTACTATACTTCTTAAACAAAGCAATTTTGCAAAAACATGCGTACACAGTGAAACTTTTTATTAAAAAAACACCATTTGCCTTTTGTTTTTTAGCTACACTTTTTCAATCCCAATTTTGAGCGCTGTTTTCACTCTTTCAACCCGGACATTTGCCGATTAAAAAAGCACGCATCGGATATTTTTTCGAGTTTTATATCATATGAAATTTGCACAAAAGTCAAACTGTGTCAATTGGGTAATGTTCCTTATTAGTACCCTTATTACTGTTTCTTTGAAAAGTAATAATAGTCGATAGGCCTCGGTGAAGTTATCCTTAAGATTTCCGCCTACAATTAGTTTGTACTTTCTCTGTACAGTAGAATATTTGCACTGCAGTAGATACCCTACTGAAATTTGGGTATTATAGTTGCACCATAATTGGTAGTGAAATGTTTAATGTCACATTGGAGAGGGGAAATTAATACAAATTTTACGCTAATACAAATTAAAAACATGAGTTGGGGAGTGCATAAAAGGATCTAGAGGGTGTTAGAAAAAAAGAAGGTCTAAGACTTTAGGTACCTATAGCACTCACCGAGTGGAGTAAACAATGTTGAATCAACATACCTCCTAAAATCAACCCTATCGATGTAAAATCAACTTTTATATTCATGAGCGTTCGATATCATGTCTAAAAAAAAATAAAATGTATAATGTAGAGGACATATGACAGCAAATAGAAAATGCAATACAAGACACAGAAGGAATATTCGAAAATGTACGTCGATTTATGATCCGCAGATGTGAGTTTTGTATTGAAATAGAAGGAAGACGTATCGAAACGATTAATTTTAGAACCTATGTTGATTAGACACTTTTTACTTAGACCCTGTATAATCTTTTCTTTAATTTTTAGCCATATTTAAAAATTTCAATTTATTACGAACTTTTGAAGACACGGTTGTAAACTGAGGTGTTCTAGCGCGGATTATTTGCGTTTTTTTGTTAAAAATATTTTCCACGCATTCGTATGATCATGGTAAAAGGTAGTGTACGTTGGTTTAAGGGCAAAAAATCTAATAATGTAGCATGAAGCTGTTAAGAGCGAATTTACTGTACAATTTACGGTGAAGACCGAGCATTAAAATTGAATGGTTTTGCTACGCGCGCGCGTATCTCATCTGAGATCCCTCGGACCAGCTGACAGATGAGTTTCTACTTTTTTTTTAACTGTCTGACGATGTAACGATGACGGTATTCCGTAGGAAATCTTGCGGTTTCAAATTCACAAACCTCGACCTAATTTTCTGTCTAACCGGGTCACAAATTTCACATTTCTCCGTCGAAGTATCGTATCGATCTTAATCCCGATCCGTAGACGCCGGTCGGGATTAAAATCCATAAAGATCCGAGAAAAAACTATTCGAAAGAAGAATTTTAATATCCGTGAAATTACTCGATTGTTGACGTACGCTGCCTACCATAATCATTCATCGAATTAAACGAAAGATTCAAATTTAAAGAAATAAACTCAAACTTACTTTAAATTCTATCCTTGTTTTAATCCTATTATTATACGAACATACTTAACAATACACCCAAATCCAGATACGGTCTACTGGGACAGTATCTACACGCTAATTATATCAAAATGCTAAAATAATTTACCAAATATTTTATTTAAATAAATTGTGAATTTAACATGGAGTCAATACTAAAAAAATATTATTATAGACTGAATTGTTGTAGACACACCCGACTCAGTTGTTCTACCACAGTTTAATTCAATTATTAACAACTCAATTATCCTAGAAGTATAATAAATACAATTTCTTTAATTTAAGAGTGTAAAAAGAAATATATGATTACATGAGAAACACTGACAAGTCACTGGAAAACTCAAGATCGCATTAAAAAAATGGGAACTCAATACGCAGGTAAACATATGACATCGATCGGCCTGTGGAGTTGTTGTTTATCGCAACAACACTATTTTTTAACGAACACAGTTTTTAATATATCTCTACTATGAAAATCTGAAATCAACTTTTGAAGCCTATTCAGTAGAACACATGTATTGATTCTCATTACACTTTGTTTCATATTTATAAACCATCTACAAATCGGCATTTATATCCGATCAGAGAGAGTGTACTTTCATAAATTTTATCCAACATGATGAGAATATCTAAAGAAAAAGATTTTTTATTGAAACATTGAAATGTGCAATAATTTTGTTAAGAAATTTTACAAATCGACCATTTTAGGTCATTTCATGTTTGTAACGTACATAACAAAAGATTATAAAATATTATCAATAATATTAGTAACTTTCATTATTTTGAACTGATTCTGTCAGATTTTATTAAATATACTTATTATGCTATACATGACCAAATAAGTGATGATTCAATCTAACAAGTAAGTGTCACCCACATATGAGTGACATGGCAGTCAGAGTGTTAGAAGAATATTCTGTCAAAGTTATTGAATATGTCAACATTTTTCCACAACAAAAAAGAAGTTTCATCTTTCCCTCACGTGGATTATCACTAATACGTACAATATTATATTCGATTTATGATAATTTTACGATTTTAAAAGTTTCAAATTATACACTATATTACGAATAAATATTTCTCGTAGCAGAAAGTATAGTACTTAATCTCACGGTAACAGGGTCGTTCGAGTACTCGCGAACGGTATCGTATTTTTCAAGCAGTCGTTCAGACGGTTCCTCGGCTGCATCGTTTTCCCATAACTCAAGCACACGGTCTGCATCATTTTCTCGTAGCTCAGCCGCGTCACGTGCCTTAGCCTACGATCAAGGTGTGTGCGTATTTTTTCATTCTTACCTGGCCGACCTCCTCTCCGTTGTACAATGAGGTTTTATCGCGATCTCTGATCCTCGGGGCCATTTTCGATGCGTCTTCTTCCGCTTCGTGGGTTCTTCATCACCGTGTCGCTTCCGTCAAGCACATGTTCTCCGGTTACTGTGCCCTTCAACGTCATTAATGGCGACGAAACGATCGGCGTGTAACAACCGACGACCTTCGACCGTCGACCCTGAAGATCCTGCGCACTCACCTGTAATCAGGAATTTACGGGCCCGGTCCCGCCGTTGTCGAAGTCTATCAATAAACGCCATTGACTTTGCAACGAGTGTCTGGATCCTCGACAGAACACAAAGGACACGGCTAACGGAACACGCCATCGTCGCTGAAGAGCTTATTAAAGAGCTTCGAACCGACCGGCGTACCCGATGGACCTAGGTTTCCTTTTGTCACGGAGCATTGTGAGCGTGCTTCGCTCAACAGAGCCACCGTCAATCGTTTTTCATTCCGTCCTGTCGGATCGACGTGTTTTCAGGAACGCGGCGGCACTTCCTGTGTCGCCTGGATATCGATCGCTGTACGTTTTTCGTGCAGATTTGTCGGCACCGGGTGTATCCGAAAACAGATGTGAAACAACACCTGAACTGTTGGATTTACGACAGGATGCTACAGAAACTAAATTTTCATTATCATTCTTCAAAGTCGTTTCAAGATCAACTTGTTTATTTTTAATAGAATGATACATCTTTTGCTGGTATTCTGTTAAATAAAAGACGAGAAATTCGGTGATCCCCGGTAATGTGACTTTGGAGCAACTGAAGGTCAGAGTTTTGCGTGATGAGTACCATGAGTAGACCTTAAAACGACCTTTAAAAACAGATAATACAAATTCAGTGTTTATTTTATTACATAGTACATAAAAAGTGGAAAACATTTATCCTAGGCTAACATTTCATACGTTTGATACTGTGGTCGTTATTTTAAATCACGGTAATCGTGAGACACCCTGTATCGATACGAGAATCGATCGATGATCGGTTTTCCTGGTCTTTGAGCTTTGTTTTATTCAATGGACTCGGTTTCTCTTGCCCTGGTGTTTTAATCGAACAGGTTCCTGGCCGTGTTCGACCAATTAATAAAAACGTTCGAGCTTGATACTGTATCGGGTTAGCGTTTATCGAGAAAAACGTTCGATTTTCATTACAATTACTTACACTCTGATGCAAGTCCCGCAAATGCGAGCGATTAGAGATACGTACTTTTATCGTTGCGATGATCCATATGTACGTATATGCATGAGGAAAAAAAAATTGATAGACACGGCACAAGATTCTCGACTGTAAAACTAACGAGACGATTTCCGAATAAATCGCTTTTCTATCTTATCGTCGTTCCACAGCCGCCTGAACGTCTTAATTGTCCGCTGTAAGAATTACATTTTTTTATATATTAACACCGGTCATCATGTTCCATTATACACCTGGTCCGTCCTAATGACGTTTCTAAACTTTTTGCGATGCCACGTTACCGTTATCTCGGCGATCGAGTAACTTTATGCTCAACAGATGCGAACGATCGATCCTTTCTCCAATTTTTTAGATTCATTTCACTAATCGGCTATTCGTAACGGACACTTCAATATTTATCATTTCATTTCTCCAAACGGGTAAACACAAAAATTCTTTGGGCGAAAGCGTTGCAGAAGCTAAAACGAGTTAGGATAATTCTAATAATGTTAATAAGCGTCGGGGTTATCAATAAATTCAATAAAATCGGCTTTCAGTGAAATTTCATTCGCCTAAATGAAATTGTACTATGATAGCGTGGTGTCAGTCAGATTGTTCAAGGATATCCTCACCTATGAAATTCCTCCTTTTAACACAATCTTTCATTTTCTTCTTATCGTACCGCGATCTATCGATTTTTTAAATAAAAAAATTAGAAGTTTCGTCGCAATGCTACAGCGAACTGGAAAATTGGACAAAAATCAGAATGTTCAAGTTACCAAAATTAGTCGCCTTCCATCTCGTTTTTTATTATACCCAACTCCCTTTCAGTTCACTCATAATCACTCTCGACTAGTTAAATGAGACAGTTCTAAGGGCACAAAGGCTCTACGTCGGTTTGGGGGTATTCTAATGTAACCGGAAAAAGATCGATTCTTCTGCATTTTTTTATTCGAAAACACTGATGCACTTGGCCTAATGACCGTTTTAATGTTACAGCTAGCAATGAACAGCACGACAAGGACAGCCTGAACGAAACCGGAAGTACAACGGGTGGCACAGTGGAGGGTGCACCCGGAGGAGCCCCTAACAGGGGTGAAAGGAACGAGGCCGAGGCTACGGCTGCTGAAACAACGAGATCAACAGCACCGACCAAGTCTTTGGTCTCCAGGATCCTTTCTAGAACACGCGCCTCGAACGACTTGTTGGATCACTCGGAGCCCTTGTAAGAAATCGTAATAATTAACGCCATATCAAATAGTTGCGAGGTTAATTTATGGACGATGTAGACTGGAATAATTAAACTCGCCCACAGTTTCTCCTTGCAACCTGGTCTACAGCTTACCCTGAAAGCACTCTATAAAGTTGGAAACTATGAAATAGCAGAATATTAATTGTTACTTGTGAAAAATTTTTAGTCACTAACTTTTATTAATTTCTTACATACACTGTCACCTTTCTTTGTTACACGGTAATGTTTATGTATTTATACTTCGGTGCTGCAGTTGGAGATGAGCTACAAATAAAGTTTCTCGTAATTCTTATTGTTAGTTGTATAGAATTGACGGTTCCTTCGTTATGCAGCTATAAATCGCTGGATCGGTGTAACAAATTGTTAATAAATTATTTTGAGATCTGGAGGAACATGTTTAGTATGAAAGTCTGAATAAATTAACAGTATACTTTCGTGTTACCTGTTGCAGTTCCCAACTATGGGTCGTTCTCTCAAATGTTTATGGTCAGCTTGTCATGGTGTTGATGATTGCATTATGCTTGGCCGAGGTCATGGACACGCCTGTACCCCTTCTCAGCTTGCAAGTGAGTAAACTGCATTTTTAACTTTGAAAAATATACTATTATAGTACGGAACGGCTTATCATTTTGACAATTAGAATGAAAGCGAAAAATAATAGTCATAGTGCGACAGGACGTGTAGTAAAGAACGTTTACTAAAATTAAGATGAGGGTGTGACTTTGAGGTGTCTAGTGTCTGTGTCCCTGCAATAGTCGTACAGCAAATTGACTGTTTCAGTAAGCTATTCTTAAAAGAGATAACAAATTTCGACAATATCTATTAGAATAATCTGGATATCGTCGAGGTATACCTATTAAACCTAAAAAATCTTGAGGGCAAAATGTTGAAGTAACACCAATTAACATAAAACAAAACTGAATTTTCAATTTTTTAGAATTTAAAGTTATACCAATAACAGTTGGATATCAATAAATTAATCTAGTAATAATTACAAAAATTGCTCCTATAGACAAAACATAATGAAAATGTTCAACTATATAATAAGAATCATGTAAAATTGCATCAATTGAGGAATTAGATAACATAATTCCTATTTAAGTTCTAAGACTGTGGGAGCAAGTAGATCTTGCGAAGATTCATTCATTCAAGGTTATTTGAAAATCAACAGATCATACAGGCAGAAGTTCAATTCTTCATCAGCTACAATGATATAGTAAAATAGTAATGACATTACTAGACTGCAGATGTTTATGCAATTAAATTTCTTATTCAAGAAAGCTCGAAGTAAAATCATGTTGATGAAAAATGGTCATCAGTGACAATATGTATCTCTCTGTATAAAGTCAATAATTCTTCACAAATTCTGTTTGCCATGGATCAGCAATGGTAGAGACATAGAGGCGATAAAGATAAACGAAACACTCTACATAAACATCAAGGAGTAATTTTGTACTCTCAAGAGTTTTCGTAGGAGATAAGTATATCTTTTTCACCGATAATAAGTTTATCATTATCATCTTATGGAGCCGTACTTCCCATCGCAAAATTAATTGCAATCGACGACAGATGTGCAGTGATGCAGCATGCGCGGCAGTCTAACCGTAAAGATCTTCGAGGAGCTTTTCCCTACAGCCAGCGAGTAAAAACCATCAAAAGACGTTCTAGCCGTAAAACATTAAATGTTACAGCCTCGAGGATGTCTCGTAAAACTAAGGATTCAAACCGAACGCTGCACATTCGGCAGTATTTCATGTTGTAATCAAGGAACGCTGTTAATCATAGTCTTATGCCGCTGGATTACAGACGTTCGTGCGCACGTTTCGTCGTTGAACATCAAAATTCTGTTTCTTTCAACTCCAAAGAATTTACGGTCGTCTCGTGTAAAATTTTTCGGATTTGCTACGGTGCGTAACGGTACGGACGGAGTCTCGAGGTGTACCGTAATTAGGTTCACCTGTTAACATTCTCACGTTTGTGAAATCACAAAAATCACGGAGACGCTCCGAAAGATTTATTTCGAAAACCACTTGCGATCAACGCTTAATTGCGCCGTTAAAAGATAATCGAGCAGCGTCATATGGTCTCAGGTGTAATCACCGTTCCATCTCGAAACATAGGAGCGCGTTAACGTTGTCGTGAGAGATTATGGAACAATTTGGAACGAAAGTAGAAAAGCAAACAGCTGCCGGTATTCTGGTAATTCTAGTCCGAACGGCATTCGTAATTACGCTCGATTCCGCGCGGTCAACTTTATCGTACCGTCTTTTCTACTAAATTATGGTTCGATTTGAACCAGGATGCTGCCGGGTTACCGTAACAGTACCTACGGAGATTGAAGGCACGATCTGCGCCGGTTACAGACCATCCACTGTACTTCACCTTGAAGCAAAGTCCTCAAGAAGTGCATCTCTTGAGCGTTATAGCTCTCTTGAGCGTTGCCGGTAGCCTGATTGTGAGATCACGTTCCGTATGTTAATCAAGTCACTCTACAGGTAATAGAATTTGCTCTCGCATTTTCTATGAATCATTCGTCTTTTTAGGCTCCAACGATATTAACGTATTGATTGACATATGCACTGTGATAATACAAATTCAATATGGATTTCATATTGTGCTGTATTTGATGACGAATATTATTAATTTTCATAACCTTTTGCTAACTCTTTTAGACCTTACAATAAATATTTGGTATAGTACAAGCATCTATTGTAAATTAGACCGCTCAGAGTTATTTCCTGGTGTGTAGTAAGGCTTTTTATATGTATTACTGCTTTGTGTGATCAAATTCGACATACTGCGAGTATTCTTCAACGTTTTCGAGACATTTCGAGACTCTCGTATTAGGCATGCATTCTTCCAAAAAATACCACCTTATAATACCATCGTATGTATATCTCGAAAAGAAAGCATTTTCAAACAAATATTTATATAGCCTTTTTTGATTTTTAAGGTAACTAGGATGCGCTTATAAAGATTGGCCACTCATTTCTGAAACATCCTGTATGTCTCAAACTATTCTTTTTGAGAAAAACACAATAAACGCAATCTGTCGTGTAAAAACGTAGTAATTCGATTATTTAAAAAATCTGACTATTCAAATACCGCGTTCTCCGATTACTTTGAATAATCAAGGTGTCTCTATTATTAAATTTCCCAACAAAAATTATCCAATGTATCCTAAATCCAAAATGCGTCCTTGTGCATCCGGAATTCCAAACGAAACTCCACCCTGAAGAATACCGTTACAAGTCCTCAAATCTTGAAGACTGTATCTATTTGTCACTTCACAAAAAATCACCACCCAGGGCAGCTGCAGGCTTTCTACGATGCTACACTTTTTGCAGGGTGTGTTCCTGATGTACCTGTACGTGGGAAGCATAGCAGTGATCATCAGCATCTATATATGGGTGTTGGTGGACAGTTGCGGAAGTCTCGGTAGCGGTGGTACCGGTGTTGACGATGCGGAACTCGGTGGAACGTCTTTGACCAGGTTCGGATCCTTGAAGCGGGCTCACATCTCGCGATCCAGAACAGCACCGACGAGTTTCTATATTCGGGTCGGAGCACTCCGTGAGTCTCATCAAACGATTCGATTTCCATTAACTTGGTAGGAAAACCGTACCAAAAACTGAAAACATTCTTCCAGTGTTCGGTTTGGCAACCCTTGTCTTCAATGGTCTGGAAATGGCGATGCACTCGATGATGCAAGGAGCAGAATGTTTGAGCGATGTTGTCTTCGTGCATCCTGTACTTCATGGACTCTTCACGTTCCTCCAGATGCATTTCCTCTTCGTCAACTCGCAAGTATGTCATGTAAACAAGCGGTTGATCGTTTCGCACCTGAGATTCATGAAAATGTCTTTCCTGGGTGTGAAGCACAATTTCATGTCGAAAATAAAACATTATCACCTGTCTTGTGCTCGTAGGTGCTTGTAGAGAGGTTTGGTTTAGCCGCAAGATTCGGATTCATACACCTGGCCGCGACAAATATTGCTGTTTGGATCCGATTGGTGATCTGGGACACTGCTCAAGAATGGACGTACTTTGTTCACTTAGCACAAAGAGGATTGCATAATACCGCTTCTCCACTGAATCTTCGAGGATTTCCCGAGTCTCTGATAAGACATTCTAGAGATCTAACAGGTTTGTTCGTGACTGCTTAAATATAACAGATTCCTTAGTCCCCATTTCTAATATTATCTTCTTCTTCTTTTAGATCATTCTGCTGTGGAGGCAGATGCGTTTCTACCGTACCAACCCATTTCAAACGAACAAATTTCTCAAGTGATTGCGTTGCAAGAATGCTTGAACACAAATACTCTTGGTCAATTGTGGACATCAAGCATGCCGTTTCTCTATCCATTCATAGTGCAGTTCAGGTACGAATTTAAATTAGAAATATCAGATTTAAATTTGAAATGCTCTAATTACAATTTTCACCGGGTTTCAGTTTGATCGCAGCTGCAGTGACTTTTGTAATGGGCCAGAACGTAGGGCGCAATCGGTTGTCGCACAAGCAAAAGTTCCATGCCAGTAAAGATTTGACAAGTCATACTAAAGTCGGATGCGATGGCTCCAGTAAAGGTTTATTCCTTGGGATACTCTGTATGGTTGCTGGCATAGTTGTTATATTGATATTCCTGGTCGTGAGGGAAGATGAACATTTCCCACAAACCACGTTATCCTGGTTAACGTGTGGCACTCTGATCAGTATTCTAACGCTGAGCAGTCTGATGACAGCCAGTGGTCTCGTGCAAGTTCGTCAGATGTCCGTGGTGACGAGAGCACCCGCCACATTGGATACTTTACTGTCCAACGTGGCTCTTTTTGGAGTTCAACTATACTCCATTTTCACGATAGTCGTTTGCGCTTGTTCCTTGGTCCTACTGGAAAATGAGCCTGATGAAACTCGTGGAAGGCACATTATGTTACTCACTGCGTCGATTTTACAATTGGTCCAGTGTTTCGCACAAAGCACTTTGATAGCCGAGGCATCGAAGAGATCCTGTATCACGCGTTTTCAGCTAATAGCGAAACCAGCTCGCCAAGTCATCACCTTCTTGTTGTTCAGTAATTCCGTCCTGTGGGCCTTTGACACTGTAATCACGCAGAATTGGATCTCTCAAGAATTGCAACTGAGATTCTTTGGAGTGCTCGCGTGGGGCGTTGTGTCCAGAATTGGCCTTCCTCTGCTGATCTTCTATCGGTTCCACAGCTGCGTGTTGCTCCTCGAAGCGTGGAACAAATGCTATAGAATGCCAAGGGGAGAGCATCCGCTCAACTGACGACACAGATCGTCACATCCATGTTCCTCTAGGTTCGTCTTCACTCGCTATACACGGGGAAGTGTATTCCTATTATTATACCTATGAATTTCATTTGCAGACTGCAGCCGAGACCACGTCGCTCTTACTGCCGCAAAAAGGTAACGATTAACCCGCGACAGGACAACGAATGGTGCTCCACGATTCAGAGAATCCCAAAGAGATCGCTCTGTCCAAGTTCACTGATAATGGATTCCGTGCAACTCGTCCCTCTCGTCGACAATCGACTCTACTTGGACCCGAATTCTTTGTTCCATGTCGCAACGCCTGCGATACATTTGCAGAACTTGGAGTACGCGGTACCATCGGCCAGAAGAAAATCGCAGCATCACCATCATCATCATCGTCGTCACCATCATCATCATCATCATCACAGGAAGCACCGTCGAGTGGTCAGTGATCCGGGTACGAGAAATTGGAATACCGGTAATCATCGGACGAAGCGACATCGTAGGATGCTCAGCTTCGACACGGGTATCAGTCGAGTTAGGTTGCTGGAGACGACAGAAGCCAACGAGGAAGTTCAACCTTCCGAGGAGACGAAAACGTCGACTTTCAGGAAAGTGCCATGGCATCCGAACTTGCACATGCTCAAAATCAGAAGAACGTAGCACGCGAAAACTATGTACGCCTGGGTCGGTAGAGTTATTCCACGCGAAGCATGAATTTTCATGAGGGAAACAGGCTGGTTATACGTCTCGTTATCTTTCTTATGAATTTCTATTAGCACGCTTCCGTCTTACGTGAAGCGGAGCAACCATTATCCCTAAGAGTGCAGTACCTTTTGATATTACGTGCAATATTATCGTTTAGTAAGGATTTAACGTTTAAGTATTTATTGTGCAAGTCATACGCGGTATGCAGATAATATGTTACTGTTACTACTAGCCATCAAGGTTGCGTTACCTTTTACATCGTTGGATACTGAGGCGCGACGATGTAACTCTATTCTGAAAATTTTAGTACGTGATTATTAATAATCGAACGATATTTTTGTATATATTTATTACGATTGTTTCGGTGAATAAGAACCTTGAATATTTATATAGAACTCTACGATGTATTTATTGAATTCACGATACATCGAATGGCAATTTATGTATTAACATGTTCGAAGAACTGTTATCTTTCGTTGAGTGCTCAATTCACACTGACCGCTATCAGACTTATTAAATTCTAATAAAGTGTATTTCTTGGTGAAAATTAATTGAATATATTTAAAAAAAAAGTGTCATGCCTTTTTATAATGAAGACAGAAGGACGTAACGAACCAAACTATAGTAAACCTCAGTTAATATAATGTATCACTGTTTTATAGAAAGACATTTATAAATCGCGCGGAAATTCTGAGTCTAGCAAACATTTTACATCATATTTATGATATTTGCCAAAACCATTCTCTCTTTCCTTCTCTTTCTCTCTCTATATAGGTATATACAAATTTGGATCTGCTGAGTTTTCAACGATCAGCGAATATCTATCAGCATATTTCATATCAGTAATTAACTTTATACGTATACGTTCCTTTAACATTGAAAAATCATTTGAAGAATCTAACATGCCACTTTATATCATGCGAGATCGTATCTGTTTTCAATGAACGCGGAAGATTCTGTTAGGAGAGGAACACGTTTCTATCGAGCAAACTGAACAAAATGTGTATTGTTATGTAAAACGCTTAACGTAGAAATAGTATGAAGCGGGCGTAGAATTAAGTAATGAAAACAATGAAATATTTCTTTAAAAAATGAATCCTTTACCGCATAGTAGTCGACTTTAATATTGAACAAAGACATGTTTAACGCACATAAAACAACAACAAAAAAGGATCATACATGTATACCTATAATAAAAATAAATTTTAACATTTCCTGTTTTTATAACTAACAACTAAAGGATTCCCTCGCTTCGACGTAAATAAATACGTTTAAAGGGATTCAAACTGGAACATACAGAAACTGTTAAACTGATTGAAAGATTAAGAGTGTGTCAATTAATTAATGAGTAAGAATTATAAACGGACGTTTGAGTAGTAACAAATACCGGTTTATTTCATATTTCAAATACGATCATTACTGTAAGATATTATATTACAGAAAGTCTATAGTTAGTTTTTCAAGCCAACCCTGAAACTAATATTACATTATTTTCAAAATATACTTAATTTCGCGTAAAGATTTTCCTTATTCCGGCTCTTTAACCCTAGAACTGCACCCTGGGGTCATTGTGATCTCAGTTACAAATTTCTACAATTTGCACTTAAGAGTTAAAACAAAGCATCAGTATTCTTTCCGTTTTCAAGACTTCCCTACTCGCTTAGCTGAGTATCATGAGCCTTAAAATATTGTAAGCTGTTATTGCAAGCATCCAGTACAAGATTTCAGTGTGTAATTTACTATCCGGATGGTGCATAGTTCTAGGGTTAATTAGGGTTTATCGACGAGAGTGTATCGCGTGGTTCCCAGCAACCGTTATCCTTTGACAAGAATATCGGTTCTAAGTTATGGAACACGAACAGAGAAGGAATTTCATGATCACGAACACCAGTCATTTAGTCAAGGCCAACGTCATCCTGTGGTTTCGGCTTTGGAGTACTCAATTGTGTACCGGAAGCACCCGGGAAACCGGGCATACCACTCATCATACCAGGAAAACCACCTGGCATGCCACCAGCTCCTCCGAACTTCGAAGCCATTTTGTTAATAAACGCCATAATCTTAGGATGGCTCTGGTATTTCAAAATATTCGTCGGGTTCACCGACATTTCTTTGAAGGCCTCCGCAACCTCCGGATCCTGTGAAAGGATAATCAATGCAATCACTTGCCTCAAACAGAGATCTTTAACGAGTAGACTGAAGTATTTACCAGAAAAGCTTGTAAAACGTCAGGGTCATTGAGGAATTTGGAGAAATCACCTATTCCAGCTTCGCTGGTATCTGTTTGGGAGGGGCGGGAGTTATCCTCGTACGCTTTCGCGCTTTCCTTCGCTTGTTTCAGCTTTTCCTGCCTCTCGCTCTCCAATTTTTCTTGGACCTTACGCTCCTGCTTCCTCCTGTGCTCCTCGATTCTTCGTGCCTGAAAACAAACAGACCGAAGTCAGAGTTTGAAACATTTGCATAAAAAGAGGAGATTTGCAAGAACATAATTATTTTCCATATGTTTTAAGCATGTATTCTGCAATCGAGGAAGTTCAAAATTGCGTTAAAGGAGTTTGCTGTAGTCATTCCAGACTAGTTCTTTCCTGAGGCATTCGAAACTGATATTGATTTCCTGCCGCGACTGCCATATGAACTTGATTTTACTGATGGCTGTTTCCGTGAAGGAAGCAACTCGTTGTACGGTTTCAGGAACCTGTCCAAAATACTAAATCGTAATGACGTGAGACACGTCTGTCCAAGATACATTGTGACCTCATACGATTACCAGCTTATTATAGATCGCGGTGCAGCCAATTTGGCTAGTAAACTTCGTTTTGAGAATCAACATTTTTCCTGCGCTTTATACGTTTCACGCAACGTACATTCCTTCGTACCTTACAATTTCACTACCAACTGAGAGTGGTATATCCTATACATTGTACAGCATTAAGATAGACGACGACTGAAACTGGAATCAATAAGTTAATATTTGGTATACTTGATCAATCATACTTCACATACTTCAACCGACTGTCTATCAAGAAGTTAATAACTAAAAACTCTTTAATTAGCTTCTGCATACAGGTACCCTGACACTGTTTCATAGAAAATATGTAATCGTTCTCTGCAGCTGTATACACAAACACACTATACTGGAAATATAAAAAACAGATAGACTATAATGCAGATTTGAGATGAAATGAAGTTTAAAATATGTTCAACATCCTAGAGTACTATATAAAATCGTTGTATAATTATCTGTAGTACGTGTACAGGGTAATCAGGTATGTACGAGGTGGTAGATAAGAAGAAAGGGTGAAAAGGAACGGGAGAGAGCAGGAGAGCGAGAGAACTTTTGCACGAGGGAGCACCACCTTATACGGCGGCGACCCGGGCTTCTAAATATAAAGGCGCCCGTCGTTCCGATGCTCCTCTCTGTCCGAGCGCACGCATTTCGCCGCAAATCTCTTCTCTTTGCTACGCGGTTCCCAGCCACCTTCAGTTCCAATAAGAGACCCCTGGAATTTGCCTAATATTACATTACACGGAAGCCTAGGATCCTCGACTCAACAATACATCCTAATACTCTCACCCCTACAATCGTACGCTGGCATGATTATTGTTTAAATGCCCTCTGTCTTCCTTATTTTTCTTCGCAGTACCTTGAAATTCATATCATTCAGTTAAAAGTTTGGTACAGTTTGTACGATCGATGATAAAAAGTTGAAAGTGAGTATCAAAATTTTCAAATACAGTTTGTAGGTCCACCATTGAACCCGCTTGGTGGAAATTCTTGAATGTACTCTTCAGGGACAGTGATTCTGATCGATGGAAATAATTGGAATCGTGTGAACGAAGAATTTGCAAGAACAACATAGTTCTGGATAATGATACGAATTCCTTTCGATCTCTGCTGATTTCCATGACGACCTTGTCCTTGTGTCACGCACGTATTTTGGAAATAACTACAGTGCTATTAGTTAACATGTAGCGTCAATGTTGGTCATTCCGATCTTAAAGATCAGGCATCCAAGTGCTCCTAATTGTTTTACACAGCTGGTCTGACTCCGTTCGTGTATTTCCGGATCCGCTGTTCCGAGTTTTGATTTACGCCGTTAAAAATATAGCAGGAAAAAATAGTCGATGACAGATTTTCGTGGCGAAGAGATAAAAAGTGTGTCGAGTGGGGCACGAGCGACGAAAATGAGGTTGAAGATGACGTGAGAGCTGGGTCGAAACGTGTGCAGGATCTTCGTACGATCGCTAGTCAATGTCTTTGCGGTCTGTCGGCCAGGTAGACCCTGCAAACCCGAGAAAACCGGGCCGCCGAAAGGTATTTTTAAAACTGCGACTCTACGGCCAGTATCTTCGGATTGTCGAAGATGAAGGTTCGGTGATTCAGTTGTACATATGAGACTCTCTTGCATGCTTAGAAACTCCAAATCTCAGGTTATGAAATACCTTTGTCAAAAAAAAAAAAAAACATTACAGCTCAACCTTCACAGAAGATTTGCAATACAAAACACAACATTTTCTAGAGCTTCAATCTCAAATTGCCTATAGAATCAAAATCCGATTGTACAGTTCCTGCCTGAAACATTCACTCGAGATTGAAATATCCACGATCATGATAATCGTGGATCGACTAGGACGAACTCGAAGATCATGTTGCCCAGAGATTCCCGAGTCAAGCGTCTGCAACAAATTCGCGCGTTTCGCGACAAGCTGCTTTCGACCTTCTGAAAGTCGTTTCGATCCTCTTCGGCCGTAGACGTGTTTAATTTGAGTTCTAACCGTTAACGTGCTACAGAGATCAATTCGGTTCTCCTGACGGCAGGAAAATCGAAGAATTCCTTGATGAAGCGAAATGAAGAGGAAAAAGAGAAAAGAAAATAGTAATCCGCGCGTCGTCTGGGCTGTGGGGTTGAGAAGTAGAGGGGCGTCTTCAGGGTTTGGCGGTAGTGACAATGCCAGTTCCTCGCGGGCGACTTGGAGTCGAAGGCGACTCGAGAGTGAGACGAGCTGCCAGCCCTGGCTCATCGTGTAGTGCCTAGTGAAACGAGATGACGGGCTCGCGGCTGAGACCCGCGTTCTTCGTGGGCCTCTTCCTGGGCCTTCTAGCCGTCGCCTTACAGGGTGAGTACTCTCGACCCTTCTTCAACGGAGACCCTTGACCTTGCCCTACTATTCTTCCCTTTTCACTCATTATGTATCAAGCGACTGCGTTCAACTGGTGAACATTTTGTGAATATTCCGGTGTTCATTAGATTTCCCTTTTTTTTTTAATTTCGAAGCATATACTTCATAGTTGTATGAGAATGACTCTAGTTTGTTTATTATTCTTGCTATTTCACTCCTTTTATAGGTATTAGCAGTGTTCAACTGGTGTATCATACATTTTGTGGATACCCCATCGGCTGCTAGATTTCCCCTTTTAAATTTTGAAGAACACACTTCGTTGTTTTATGAGAATTAATCTACTTTGTTGACCTTGTACGATTGTTCTTTCTGTATCACTTCTTGTATTGATACTAACATTGTTCAGTTGGTGGACCATTCATTTTGTGGATACCCTATTAGCTATTAGATTTTGCATTTCAAATTGTGTAGCTAATATTTTCCAATAGGAAGAGAATTATCCTGTTTGACTGACCTTGTATAATTATTTTTCCTGTTTCACTCTTTCTATAGATAGTAACAGTATCCAACAACTGAAATACTTAATTTGTCTGTACCTGAAGGCTTCTACCCTACATTAATTTTAGAGGTAGCTACAACGTTCAAGCTATGGATTACTCATTCCATGGACACTTTAGCTATTGTCTTCCCTGTTGTTCTCTCTTCATTTGTTCAAACAATGACAACACAAAATAATCCCTTTCTATATACATCGAACTCCTAAGTACACCCGTACTATAGTGGCCATTTGTTTCTAAATCTCGTGGATTATAGTTAGTTATACGAGGTTTATCCTTCCTCAATAACTACCCTCATTAACTGCAACTCTTATTTTCTAGATGTTCAATAAACATTGCTTTCCCTTTTTTCAAATTTTGGAAGTAACATTTTAGATGTATGTGAGCTTCCCTGATGACCTTGCTACCATCGTTATCGTTATCACTTGTTCTGCAGACCTCATGTGGCCTTCGTTTCCTAAAATTTGATTTATTTTTTAAATTTCAACATTCATAGCCAATGAAACTCAGTAAATCTGAAACTAAGATCTTCCTCGTTGTCCTTTCAATTAGAACTTCTTCTTTATTATACCAAAACCTTGGATACATCCTTTTTCTTGTCTACGCTCAGTTCTGAAACCTCTTCATCTCTAACTACAGAGGAAACAAATCCATATACAGTGATACCATTATTTTTAACAAGACATCACGCGTGACTTCAGCTACAACAGATACATCGTTTATTTACATTAATTATATAAATGAGGATCAACGTTCCGTTTGCGAGTGTCATGCCGATGACGCTGATGACGATGCTTGAAGGCCGTGATCCAAAACCCAGAGCTTCTTCCTGCGGGCAACTCGGATCTTCTAAGAACGTCGCGGCGAATTTCTAGAAATGAAAATGTATATGTCGTTAGCGTGTGGTAGGCTTCTAGAAGTTTTGGGCGTCTATGATGTGTAAGTTGAAGTGCTGACGAACGTGTGACGATTGATGAAGGTCAATGTTGCGTAAAGCCACTTGGTCTGCGTCATCGGTTCCTGGCTCGTTCAGCATCTTCAGCATCGAGCAGACGTACGAACAAACCGATGAATCTGCCACCTATTGCGTCATTATTATTTGAAAGAATATCTTCTATTCTCGATGCACGTGACACTTGTTAGAAAGTATGGTTGCGCTTTCTTTCCATCTTGCTTCATCCCCTGTCAGGATTTCGTTCGTTTGATGCACCGGTACAAATGTTCGTCGCTACATTCGTTTTTAATCATTGTATTCCAGTGGGTTGTCCTAATTTAATCATTTTTACAAGCAACAATGAGGTTCTTCAGCCAATTCGAAAATTTCGTCTGCGGTCTTCGCTTACTCTTTTGCGTTAGTTCCTTTTTTAGAATAGGAAATACTTGAACTTTCGTGAAACGTAATCGTGGATTCGTATAATCAAACAACGCTCGGATTGAATGAACGCGAATTGGAACGGCGACCGAATAAAAAAAACGGATTCAAGGATTTGTTATTTTCGGAATCGATGGAAACCAACTGTCAACAACTCGCAAATAATTACATAAGGACAGACATAAATCCGTGCCAGATTCGTTCTAAATTCAATAAACTTAGCCGGTTAATTCCGTTTAAAGCGATACTTCAAGCTGTTTGATAATAATAATCGATGTAACAAATTTGTTAAGTCAACAACAAACATTTATAAATATTTTTGAACTGCTGAGACACCTGTCAGAATCAATACAATGAAAACCTACTACACAAGATTGAAGTAAATGAACAATATCTAAGGTTTCTCAGATTATTTGTAACAATTATGCATCGACGCCTTAAATAAATTATTTTTAATTTTCAAAATGGAAATATTATTTAAATAAAACATTATGACTATAATTCCCAATTTTTAGACTGATATGTGGCAGTTTTGATTTTTCGTAGCAAATTCTTACATCGTATAATTTTTTATACACGTGAACAATATTTCGTTTGGTGTGACAAACGTGCCCACGATATTTACTGTGCATTTCTGAATCGAGTTGACTTTTATATTGAAAGGATTAAATACTATACACGCCACGGAGCACAGAACAAGACTTCAGATTCTATCTTTATCCTTGGTGGCTAAGCTTGCCAAACGACAGCTCCTCACCTCTACTTCCATTACTCGTATCTTGACATTTTCACAGATTATTTTGCTACTATATACAATTTCGACATATTACAGACGATTTCAATCTAAAATTAATATTCACGCACGAATTAAAATCAGATATCCTTTATCCAGGATTTTCCATTAATTTCTCCCACTAGTTATACTTCGAAACATTCTAATGTAACAAAAAATACCGAACTACAATTAAAATTCTGCAATGAAGAATCCTTTTAGGGAGACGATAAAAATATTCATTAAATATTACATGAAACATAGTGCATGATATCCACGTTGTCACGGTTAGTGTTACATACATGATCACGTAAAGAAAAAAACAAAAGAATGAAATATGTAAAGTGGTAAAACAAATATCTCGTGCCAAAAGTACTAACGCGTGTGACGTAATAAGGCGAAAATTTATGAGCTCAGTGGGACGTAAGCTACATATTTTCTTATTTTCATAGTCCAATCAAATTTCACGTAAAAAACTACGCGAGCGATCAATCGACCAAAAATTTAATATCTAAATTTTTAATAATGATTCGATGAATCGAGATGACATTGTTCTAACGATGAGGGCAACCCTTTTCCTATCGCACGAAAAAGTTTCCACCTTTTCGCAGGAAATAACCGATAAAAATACGTTTTCGCTCGTCCAATATATAAATATTTTCAAGTGTTGCTCGGCTCAAAGCCGCCTACTCGGCGCTAAACTTAGAAACCGGCCTGGTCTCAGGTACTGCCTAGAAAGATGATATCGACATTTTCATCGGCCGAGATTTTACCTCCTGTGCCACATATTATGACACCAAATTCTAATTTTCGAAAGTCAAATTTGTCTCGGACAAGCTTGTGGAAGAATAAACGAATTCCTCCGGTAAATCAGTGAAACGCAGCAAGATCTTGATCTTGACGGTACTCTCAACCTTGAAACACAGTATCTTCAGTAGCGTAACGAGATGAAAATTCTGAAGTACAGCAATCAGCATTTTGGAGAACATACTATAATAGTTCTGTTCACTTTGTGTGGATCTTGAGGGCGTAAGACGATCTCTTCCGTTTGATTTCATGTTACATTCCTTACAAGTTTTTGGATTATAGTTGCTGTTTCTGGACACCTTCAGCACTTTGAACATCACTCTAAACTCAATAAGATGAAAATGAACACGTTCTTAGTCACGTGGACCACGTGTGAGCCAGGCTAGTTCTGACTTAGATATCATTGTGTAAAAAATAATAAACAAGTGTAATGCAATGGTATAATGTTCTATTACAGGCAAAGACATATCCTATATAATAGTTTCAAACATTGAAGACTGTTTATTGTGAGGTTTTGTCAGTCTTTTCTGAACGTGCTAAACATTTCTTTAAAGTTTCAAGGTGTACATCAAATTCTTCAGCTCTATCTAATTTTTGGTTCTATGGAAGCCTTTGTCAGCAGAGTCCATTTTTCATTAACTGCTTTGGATGTCAAGCTATACTTGTTGCTTTTCAGCATCTCTGACTCTTCAGGTACACGCTCTAAACTCAACAAAACGTTTTGCAGGATTTGCCAAATATCGTTCCTCTAAATTTTCAAGGCGTATGGCAATTTTGTCATGCCGATCTAATTCTTGGTTCTGTGGAAATCTTTGCCGTCAGAGCGCATTTTTTCTTAGCTGCACTGGACGTCGAAGCATGGTTGTTGCTTGTGCACACCTGTCATTGTCCGAGCACGCGCCCGACCCAACGGTGTGTAACGACTTTGACAAGATCTTGCGTCACCTGGGTCAGATATTTTTGGTGGTCGCGTGGCGTTAAACCCTCCGCTAAGCTCGGTTATCTAATACACCGCGGCTTCTTTTGGCACCGCGTGTACAGCATAGGCGAGAATCCTCGACGAAAATTCCTGGCAGCCGTGGAATCAGGCATAGAATCAAACCAGCCGTGAAATTTTCGCGAAGCTCGAGTATCTCCCATGAATGTACCTTCTAATCCTCCTCCTTCGTATTTTAATCTCTCAGAGTTTTACGATCATTCTTCAGGGATCTACGATTTCAGTAGACTCCAAAGTATCCATATGAATCACAATAACAATTTACCACTAAAGTACTACTCATGTCCCTTGTACGATCCTCTTGATATGTTGTGCTCAAATTTAATGAAACATCCTGTAGAACAATCTAAGCGACACCACTCTCCTTCTTGTCTTTAAATTTGTCTAAATCAAGATGTTGGCTTAACTGTATGTCCCTACATATTAAATGCTGATATATACCATTTAGATGAAACAGTGTCTTAAAAAAGTTAAGTATTCTAGGAATACCCAAAATAGGCCGCTCAAAGTCATTTCCCTAACCTGCAGTAGGAACCTAAAAAAGGGAACTTAAATAAAAGAATACAGTCCAGTGTGTCAAAAATGAAGATAAGAGCTGTTTTGCAGGTGGGGGTGTGACTTGAGCAGACTAGTCTGAGTATCCCTACTGTAAAAAAAAAAAACAAGATCAGACTATACGAAGATCAAGGGTATATACGTAGCAAACTCGTTGACTGTAATTACCTGCAAGTTCATTTTTAATACTAAATAGCCTGAGAGTCATTTTTGTTCGTTCCTATGTAAAAAAAGGATCTTGAACCGTTGTTACAGGAGTGCAAAGCGAAGAAGAGCTAGAGGTACCACCGGAGGATCTGTGTCGACCGTACATTGAAAAGGCGTTGAAGGATCTCGGTACAGGTAATGTTAACATGTCGAGGACTATCCAGCTGGAGCATAGCAATTTCTAGAATGTTTCGTTTGAAGGATCTTTGGAGCAGACCAGTGCCGAGGTCGGTACAGACGCCGACAAAGAGAGCCATGAAGATGATGGAAAGCCTGCGAGCGAAGAAGTAAGAAGACATTACGATCATCTCGTACGTGAAAAATGACGAAGAAAATCACTTGTGGTGTTCGTTTTAGGATGGTGAGCCAGCAACCGATGTTTCGAAAGAAGAGTTGGCAACAGAGGAGGATAAACAGGATTCTGTAGAAGCTGACGCGGCGGGAAGCGCCGAACAAGCTGAAGACGAGTCTGGCAAAGCATCAGATGATCAGAGCGCCGAAGGTGCCGGAGAACCGAGTGCTGAAGCTGGAGAAACTGAAGAAGGTACAACTTCAACGTTCATATCTAAAAACCGACTAAAATTATTGCGTGTGTGTGACCTTCTTCGCAGGTGAAACTGAACAAGAGGAAAAATCTGGCGAAGCGGATACAGGAACTGACGAGGAAAAAGAATCTGTCGAGGAGGTAGAAGAAGGTGCAGACTCTGGTCAGGAGGATGCAGAAGAGGACACAGCAGAAAAATCTGAAGAAGAAGCGCAAGGGGACGAAGGAAAATCCGATGAAGAAACTCAGGCAGAAGATGGAAAATCCGATGAAGAAACTCAGGTAGATGATGGAAAATCCGACGAAGAAAGTCAGGTAGACGATGGAAAATCCGATGAAGAAGCACAAGCTGGCGATGAAAAATCCGACGAGGAAGGGCAGGCCGACGATGGAAAATCCGACGAAGAAGCGAAAATCGACGAGGAGAAATCCGACGAAGCTAAGACCGAGGAGGTGAAGTCTGACGAAGAGAAAGAGAAAACCGAAGACGAAGAGGCTGACTCCAAAGCTGAGGAAGGAGCATCCCAGGAAGAGGAAGTAGCGGAACCTTCGACAGAAGATGAAGAAAAAGACGATGCCAGCAAGGCTGAGGAGGAAGCTCAATCTCAAGAGCAACAAGCTAGCGGAGAAGAAGGTAAGGAGGAAAGCAAAGAAGGTCAAGGTGACAGCGCAGAGGGTCAAGTAGAAGAAGAAGAAGCACAAGGAAGTGAAGAAGTAGCTGAAGAAGGTAAATCCGCGGAAGAAGAGGCAAAGTCTGAGGACGAAGAAGCCAAATCGGCGGAAGAAACCAAATCTGAAGAGGAAGCAAAATCTGAGGATGAAAAAGACGAAAAATCTGGTGAAGAAGAAGCCAAATCTGGTGAAGAAGAAGCCAAATCCACGGAGGACGAAATAAAATCCGTCGAAGATGGTAAATCAGAAGAAGAAGGAGCCGAAGAGGTAAAGTCTAGAACTAGACGAGAAGTTGGCGAGGAGGAAGAACCCGATGACGATGCTGAAGGCTCTAAGGAAGCTGATGAAAGTGAGGAGGAAGAACCTACCCCCGAGGAAGACCTGATTCAAGAGATCGAAGTACCGGAGAATCTACGACCACGTGATCACATCAACCAATTGTTGAAGTTGGATGAAGAGAGCGAAGAGAAAGAAAAAGCCATTGGAAAAATTGCTGATGTTATTCTGAAGGACTTGAAGAGAGTTTACGACAATGCCATCCAACCATTGGAATCTCTGTACAAATATAGAGACTTAAGCAACAGACATTTTGGTGGTAAGTACTTGAAGACGTTCTTCCATGAAGCATTTGATGGTCAAATATCACCGTTTTCATAGATCCAGAAATATTCTCCAAGCCGTTGATTCTATTCATGGGTCCATGGAGCGGTGGGAAGTCTTCTATCATAAACTACTTGCTCGACACAGAATACAAACAGACGTCGTTAAGGACAGGTGCGTAAGTAACGAGAAACGTGAATTTTGTTGTGCGAGGATGCTTTCACTTGCTCGATTTATGCTTAACTCGGTCGGCCGTGATCACGCCCCCAACAGTCTTGTAAACAAGAACAAAAAACGCTAAAGAGTTAGCCGTAGAAGCATGCTAGGAGCATGAATATACAGATAGTGTTTAGGTGGTTTGAGAGAGTGCTTAGAGGAGCAATGCAAAACGCCAAATGGAAATGACACAGGAGCCGAGCCATCTCCGGCCTATTTCAACATTCTAATGCACGGAGAGGAAGAGGAGATCCTCGATGGCACGCAGCTTGCCGCTGATTGGACGTTCTCCGGTTTGCAAAAGTTCGGGCAAGGTTTGCTCGATCGTCTCAAGGGTTTACGCCTCGACAGCAAGCTGTTAGAAAAAGTAAGTCATTTACTCCTTGAACGAGAACAATGCCAAAACTTCCAAGAGACAATGATCTGCAATTTATACGCTACCAGGTGAATATCGTCGAGATACCAGGAATCCTAGAAATCCGCAAACAGGTCCAACGTTTGTTCCCGTTTAACGATGCGTGTCAATGGTTCATCGACCGTGCGGACATAATATTTTTAGTCTACGATCCATCGAAATTGGATGTTGGACCAGAAACAGAAGCGATCCTCGACCAGCTGAAGGGTCGAGAATATCAAGTAAGTTTGAAATGGGATGTTTCAGATATGTTGGCTCAATTGTAACACGAACTTCCAAAAACAGACACGCATCATTCTTAACAAAGCTGATCAAGTGAAACCAGAGGAACTGATGAGGGTACAAGGAGCTCTGATCTGGAATATATCCCCGCTGATGTCCAGTGCTGAGCCACCGATAATGTACTCCACGTCGTTGTGGTCGTTGCCATACGAGGCTGGTGCACCGACCAGATTGTTGTATGCTCAAGAACGTGCATTCCTACGTGACTTGCGTACTGCCATTGACAAACGAGTTGAGCACAAGATAGCAAGCGCCAGAAGATTCGCTGTAAGTCATTATACTTGAAGCAATAAGTGTTTTTCTGTGTGTACAAAGTTTATACTTCTATAAATTCTTGTACTTGACATTTTACAATTGCAGGTGCGAGTGCGCAATCATGCTAAAATGGTAGATTGCTACTTGACGACGTATTACAATCACAAGAGCTTCTTTGGAAACAAAAAGGACATCAGCGATAAGATCATCGAGAATCCTCAGGATTATCACATTTACGAGGGGCTGAGTACTCTAAAAAATATATCACGCTATGACTTGCCAGATCCGGATGTTTACAGAGACTTCTTCCGGCTTAATCCTCTATATGATTTCCCCTTACTGAGCTCCACGTGCACGTACTTCCGTGGATGCCCGATCAACAGATTAGACGTAGCTATTGCTTATGATCTGCCTGAACTCGTGGGCAAATACAAGAAGTCGGTAGAGCAAGTCATACATGAGTACGAGACGAGTCCTCCTAGTTGAGTGTAATTTCACATTCTGAAACAGAGCTCTTGATGCCATATGAAGTATGGGATGAGAGCAAATTGTACAAACGAAGAATCGAATGAGTGGATGTAAACAGAAATGAGCATTAGTGCAAGTTCAACACTTGAGACGGTACAGAGAACTATCTTTCCTGAAACAGCAATTTGTAGGGTTGGATTGCCCTTAGATAAAGATCCAACTGAGTCCTAGAGGAAGCGAAGAACGTGAGACCTAAATAGAGCTCTTGCAACACAACTTTGCGCGATACATTAGACACATTACTTATGGATAAGGAGAGATGTAGCTTTGGAGTATGATAGGTATACTGTTGGCTTTGTAAGTAAGCAACATGGATGTACATGACACTATGAGGCAAACCGTTCATTCAGAACAGTATACTTAGTATACACTCAAGTGCACTGGTGGATTGAAAGATTTCAAGATACTTTTTGTGTTTGGAAGACAGAAAGAGTGTTACCATTCCGATCTAAAATGGACAGTGAAGTTTCCTTGAATGTGTTCAAATACAGCTTTTGTTCATATGGCTTTGGAAAACATATCACAACAATAGTGGGTCCTACTAATATGTCAATTTAAAGATGGAAATGCAGTGAACTCGTGCGACAAACTACTTTGAACCTATGGTGTAATAGTTGTGTCAACTATTATACAACACTGTGACACTTTAGCCGTCTGAACATCTGAAGACAGCTGCAATGATCACTTACATATTATAAGTATGTAAAATAAAACGTATGAATATATTTCCATTAAGAAAGAGATAAGAATGATCTCTTTTTGAGGCTTTTGTGAAATACCTTGTATAAAATTGTGTTCTTATTAAAAACGATAAAATATTTATTTAAAAAAAATTATTAGTGATTTGATAATATGATCCCATGTTGACACATAAATTACTACTTGTGATGTAAATGAAAATATTGTTTTGATTTAGTAAAAAAACTTTGAACTTTAATGTATCTCGTACAAATTCGATGCTTCATATAAAATACTTGTCATTGGTTTGCACTGTGCTGTTACTATTCACATGTGTGATTGGCTTTTTTGCAAATATGCAGATTGATAATATTGTTATTATTACAGTTACTATCATTGTCATTTAAATCATACAATAATAATGTTAATTACATTTAATATACAAAAGTTTACTTTGTTAGTAAAAAATAAGTTATTACTTTCTGTAAATGTTACTTTATGTATTTAAGATAAGTAGACTTAATTTATGTATTTTTCAAATAGGAATGTGTGTTATTACTGTCATTTGTGTAAATGTGACATCCCAATCCCAAATACAAATCATTCGCATGAGATAACAAATACATTTACAATAATATTTAAAAGTTAAAAGATCTAAAAGTTCAATTACAAATAAAAACAAATGTATGAATAGAAAAAATCTTTGACATGCTTCTTTGTTATTTTGATTTTTATATCTACAGAGTAATCTAAGATTTTAACAAATACATGAATACTTGAACCACTAGTATACCAACATATCATAAAGGATAACAATAAATTAACATTAAAGTACTTACATTTGGTGTAACTTCACGTAACCATTCATCAGCCTGTTCATCAAAGTCGAATTTGCAAGCAAGTCTCAAATCATTAGCTGCTTCTTCAAACTTCCCAAGTAACTGGTAGGCTCTTCCTCTGAATTTATGAGCCGTCGCACTGTCCGGATTAAGTTCCAAGGCACGATTACAATCCCGAGTGCAAGCATTGGGCTTATTAAGTAACAAGTAAAGTTGTCCACGTTTGGCATATAATAAAGATGCCTGTGAATTCAGTACAATCGCTTCTGTGTAAAGTTTTATGGCTTTTTCATAGTCTTTTTCCGCAAAGGCTGCTATAGCCTCTGAACGTTTGGCTTGAGATTCTACAATTTCTTCGTCTGTTGGTTGTAAAGTAGGATTTCCCATCTCCTGTGGAGCATCCGTATCCGGCTCTGAAATATTTAACAGAATATGTCAATTTAAAGGAATTCCAAAGAAAAACAGAAGCTTCAAATTATATTTACCAATAACCCCAGTCATATCCAATTCCAAAGCGCTTTCCTCACTTTCTGCTTCAGATTCAGGCTCTGGTTTTTTTGTCTCCTCTGTACTTTCTGCTTCCTTGCTCGGTGACTCATCTGTTGTACTTTTTGGTATTTTACCTCCAAAGTGTTCAATAAACGATTTCATAAAAGAAAGCTCTGGTTGATGTAACACTGTAGGATTCATTGTGCATAGATAAAAAAACGCTTTTAGCTCTGCAAGATCTGCCGGTTCAGGAGGAATGGGCATTTTGCCTTTGGTGGATGACAATTGAAAATAACCTGTAAATGTTAAAGAAAATTTTTACAAATACATCCGGCATGTTATCATACATTAAAATGTTTATGCAAGGAGTACATCGATTGTTACGTGAAAACAATCTGTACAATTTATAGTATTTCATTATTCAACCGCGATCCGGTTTTTTTGGAGTGCAAATAAATAAACGAATTGTAACATTATGGATACCGTTAGCAAAGAGTAATAATTACGTGCAAAACTTGAGTACTTACCAGTAACTGTTCAGAGTTTCAATGAATTTCGAAAAGAAGTAGCCGGTAAATTTTCAGAATCGACCCGTACTTTCGTTATCTATGCTCTCGATATGCCGAATAAATGTTCTGCAAAGCACAACAAATTGCGCAAGACACCAACAAGAAGCAGATACGTAACAAATTTGCACGATTATAAAGACCGATACACAATGTCATCCGGTGTGCAAAGTTCGTGTGACAGTGCCCTGCAAAATGAATCTATTCGGGCAGCTAAAATCTGATTGGCTACCATTTCATGCTTTTTTTTGCAGTGTACAAGAAATCAGCGTTAATTAAAATACTCTTGCAAATGCATTCAAGAAAATTGAATAGAAAGTCGTAATTACGACAGAAAACATTAAATGATGTAGCATTATTATACAAATTTATTTTAAATAGATGAATAAAGACATTTGAGGTTGAGAAAAGTACTAGGTTATGGTACCTGCTATGAATGAATTCTGAACTTTATTTGCTCGAAATCAAAGTAGATTTTTGAATATTTAATTGGTATCTTGCTTAGTCATCTTTAACGAGCCTATACTAATGAAAAATAAAAAGAGGGTATATATTTAATAAATGCTACTTCATATACAGATGAAGTACGTATTATATATGTAGAGGATTGGAGGAATGATAACACAGTTTTCGTGTCCCATTATATTTTCCAGCTTTATTATTTTATATACTATGAACTAAATAAATTGCAGTTAAAATCCTCATTATGCTACAGACAAAAATATGATCTAATATTTACAAATGAGGTGTGTAACGCAAGCTTAACAATAAGTTCTCAAAAATTTCATTATATATCGACAAGTTCATTACAAGACGGCACAGTATGTGGACATACCTTACATCCACTCATTAAAAATTATCAACAATTACAAGACGGCTGTTCGCAGTGCACACCAATGTCTATATCGTAGAAATTACTTTACTGTATAGAAATATCCTGCGACACGCTGCAACACACTTATGCTGTGCCCTATTGTAAGAAATTGGTTTGTCCATCTCTGCGCAACAGATAACAAAATTATATGTATATCTGTCCAAGAAATCCGTTGAAAAAAGTCTAAGACTCATTGTTAGTCAATTCAATTGTTTGTCACACTATTTACATGTCAGTGTTCACCTAAAAGTAGCATTAAAATATAACATCTATTCTATGTAGAATCAATTATGATATATTACTTGAAAATGAATGTTATAAATTAGAAAGCAGAATGAATGTTTAAATGCTTGGTAATTTTCGTAATCGAATAGTGATGCATTAGAATAAGAAATGAATGTCATGTACACAGTTATATGAGAGTGTTCTCATGTAAATGAATATGGTAGTTATCGCTATATGATTTTCCTTCTTGCTTAGAAACGTTTACCATCGTCATCATTATGGCATGATATACTCCTTATTCTATGTTACATGTATGATAAGATACTAGATTGCATTCAATCAAATGATATAATACGCAGAGTGAAAAGTAAGATTCCATACAGCGAATGGGAACATAACAGGGTCTCATGATTTCGGATGAACGTTCTTTGCCACTGCTTAGTTTTGTTTTTCGGTATCTATTACATTTAGTCTGGAAATTAACACGCAAGGAGGCTATAGAATAATTCTCAATATAAAATATGCACTCTTATGAGATTTATCACTTCCGGTTTACCGTTCCGTTTAAACCATTTTCACTTGTTTCAACCAAATACGGAAGAATTCGGTAATGTCGGTTTTTTTTTTATTAACATAAAGTCTACAAAAAATTATTGCATGTTACAGTTTGTTACACCTTTCAGCGTTAGTACGTTCGATTCAGTTTTCCTTTCTTTTTTGTTACAACTTACACGCATCGATAAAATTACGGTAATAAGTAGGATAGCTTTCAAATAATATATTTAACATTCGCCATATTCTATGTAGGACGGCCAGTTGAAAACCTTTTATACATCTCCCTTGTCAAAACGGATTAACAGACATTTTTTTTTGCTCGAGTTTCCTGTTCTTCCAGAGGAAAATTATTTATACTGTGTTGTAGCGAGTGGTTTTTACGTTCGTCGCAAACTTTTACGCATTCTCATCGAAACGAAATTCGAAAAAGATGATTAACGAAACGGCGAATCATATTTAATAAATAGATTTTTATGTTTTCCTCGAAATCGATCTTTTTACGAAAAAAAAGATAACGAAGGAGCAGGATTGATTTGTCGTTTCGTTGTATAAAAAAATTCTTGATGACTCTCCACCATTATCCACGCCTGTAGCGGGTATAAGAGGCGGCCAAAAATTAAGTGTAAGCTCTCGAGTTTTATACACGAGTCTTCTCAGCCTTCACTAGCGATCTACAAAACAAAATAGCCGATTGTGCTGGACCATCTACATCCAAACATACGGAAGAAAATAATCAACACTCATCGTCTGATTCCGAAAGCATGAATTTGGAAACACAAGATGTGGCTCACTTATTATCTGACGATGAAGAGGTAATTGAACAATCTATTGATCTTTCTGAAAAAAATAAAACAGTAACGCAATTAACTCCAAGCTATCCGAAACGACAAAAGGAGAAACCTCAACAGACGAATTCGACATCACTTCTAGAAACGATAGAACTTCTCTACGAGAAGGGAAAATCGCTAACACTGTTCCTACACATTTTCACAGTACTAATACAAACAGCAACAAACGACATGAACCTCAACGACAAATGATCATTGATAAAATATCAATTGCTAGTGAAGAGATTTATTACGAAAATGTGCAAACGAAACTTAAACTTAACAAATTGTACATAGAAGGTTTTAGGAAACAACCTCCGCGAAGAAAAATCATTCCTAAGATTAATGAAAGAAATGAAATTAGCAAAAACTCAAAACGAAAAATTAATCGCTATTTATCAACAATATTCAAAGGATCAATATTCATCGTCAGCCAACACGGAGGCCACTGGCACATTATCCGCGACTGCACACACAGTTCCAATTTCTGCAGATGTGCACGAGTTGAAGAAATAAAAAACAGTGAGATTTATCGACGATATGATGGAAGACGAATTTCCAGCTCACCGTGGCTCTTTTCTCGAAAAATATATATCGAAAAGTAGACATCACAATCGCGCACTGGTGTGTTCTCACAAATTATTTATCAACAGAGCCAAGACAGATTAATCACATTGAAATCGCCAAGAGAGACTGGACGAAAGATCGTCAAATTTTAAGTCTTCCCTTTTTCAAGCGTAATTTCCAAGGAACCGAACCATTGGTGGAAGCATGCAAATATTCGGAGCAAGCTTTTCATTATATCGGAAGCAGACCCACTCTCGGACCTAGTCAAATGGTTTCTGGACCAGGTTTGCAAACGAAATTACGTCAGGAGTCATCAAGAATTTGTTTATACAACACAACGTTCGTTGGTTCTAAGTTAGCGTTACGCGTGAAAATTTCAATGTTCACGGATTTCCAATAAAATCATACATCCCGATTCTCGTATAAAATTATACTTCTTTGTACACATCTTTCTTTTCCTCTTCTCGTCATTTTAAATCGTGAGTTTATCAACGTCGACAATAAGTTTCTGCGTGCGACACGAGAGGCTTCACGCGTCTAATTTTTCAAAATTACGATTACACATCATACGATTCTACGATCACGATTTCGAACTTTAACATCGAATAACACGAAATTTCTAACGATTTGTTTCCTTCCATTTAACGCGGCTCTTTTACACGAATGACTTTTGGGGGAGGCGGGGCAGGGGATTTAATTTTTAATTATTTCTTTAGGCAATCTTTTGTACCGCGGATAAAATGTGTTTTTTTTTCACGCGGATCATCGATATTTTGATTTTCAACGATTCGTTTGATGCGATTTATTGTATTTTCTTCAGCAGCGATAAGATTATCCATTCTTTTTTTTATTCCGCGCACGGAATACCGTATGAAGTTTATTATTATCTTTTCGTTGATCCACCCAATCGTATCATCGACGAGCATGGGTTCACATGATCGATAAACCTGTCTTGAGTAGCGATAAAAATGTTCTACTCGAATGAAAAATGCCAATGAGCACGTTTGATTGAACGTTCTTTTTTAATATAAAGTGAACTGATTACAGTATCACATCTGCAATGAAAATCTCACATCCAAATAGCAAGATTTTTTATAAATATACAGATGTTCTTTCTTCACCCCAAGATGTTAACACGACACTCAATCTACCAAAAACGTTTGCTATCATTAACACGTCCACCGTCTATCGATACACGTAGAAAAGGAGTGACAAGAGCTTCTTACAAAAGATAATCCATTTTTCTTCAGATTATTCTAATATCATGTAAAGCTTATTCATTTATAATTTCTGTACTAATGATCTTCTGAGTAAAAATTTGCCTGAAACTCATGTGGTCCATGGACAGTGAACGCGTTAATTAATATCCTGCAAGCACTCGACATTGTACAGTGTAATTGATAACTTGACATCCTTTCTTTTTTCTTCGTCGTTTCATTATCCGGTTCTGTATTAATATAAAGAAAAATCTCTCGTTTCTCCGTTTACTCGCTTACGACTTTGTAATCGGATCATTTTATATGAAAAAAAAACCGCAAGGCCGTGAACGATCCTCGAACATTACACGCTAACCAGTGAGTGTTTTTTTGTTATAGTGATGCGCGTATGAACGTCGGTGAAGAATCAAAGTTGTCATTTTGTACGTTGTACGATGCATGTCGCGCACTTCCTGGAACGCACGTACAAATAAATCTACATTTGATTCTTATCCGCTAAGAATTTTGATATGATGTAGTTAGTAAGTATATTCCTCGTAGACTGTGTTTTGTATTTAAGAATACCACTTTATTTAAGATTCTTTTTTTTTTGTATCTTTTAATCGTTTCTCATTTAAACAGCAAAGAGAGTCAGGCGTAATACCATTATAATACACTATGTTTTTTTTATATTTTTTCTTTTTAAACGAATCATATCCTTGAACGATCTCGCATGGAAGTTCCTTCGGTGACGCTACTTCCGTTTCCATTGCTACGGCCCGTGGGTGCAATAAATCGTGTGTTCGGTGAGATCATTTGTTCGTGTGTTGAGGTACGACAAAAAGAAACAGAACAACGGGACGTTATTTAATATAGACACAGAGGGACCTTAGAAGTAGATCTGTCGAACAAGGTGGCTTTCGAACACTTTCATACAAATCGGGAATAATTCTTTTCGTTCGTTTCGTCGCGTCACAACGAAAAGTATGTACGGACGAGGTAAAATTTTGGGAACGATTCGCCCAAAGACGGTGATGACCTTTTTATTGTTCACACGTCGAAAAAGCCTTCGAGCTCTTCGCGTTCTTCCTACTACATCCAAGATTTTAAAGTAATATTGTAACGTCAAAGGAACTGTACAACAAGCTTATTACAGAGCAGCTTTCTTTTGTTTCTTCTGCATGCACGTGACTTTTACCTCGTGATCGTGACACTGACAAAAAGGTAAGCGAAATGTTTCGCTTTCTCGCGATTCCGTCTTCCCTACACTACCCTCTCGTCGTGGATCGTTTCCTTCCGACAGTTCATGCACTCGTGTGATGTGTTTTATTTCACAAACTTCCAAACTTACTCGCTAAACAATTCGTTACTTCGTGAACAGCGTTTGCAGGTAATGTACGTCTTAAGAATAATCTCGTTTTTTTTTTAAAAGAAAAGAAGGAGTAGAAGGGGATAGAAAAGATATGAACAAAGACGAAGACAACGGTGGTTAAATCATGGTGGTGCTAGCCATCCCCATAAACCCATTCTGTGTCTGCATGCACTCTACTTCGTTTAAAAAAATAATATATTTCAACATTCTTAAACCAGTATAATGCGAAAAACCGTATCCAATATGTTTTACACATGGCTCTTTTCTTTACACTTTCTCCTTCGATCGCCTACCGTATCTCTGTTTAAATGTCACCGCTCGTGAACACGATAAAATAAACTCCACGGGTGATTATTTTTTTTTGTATATAAAAAAATGTATCGATCACCAAGAACTGTATGCTCCACGGGTACTCGGTGATGTCCATGAAGACTCGATGATTCGTACAGGTTCACGAGTCAAGCAGATACCGGAGGATCTGTTGACGCGCGAAATAATTGTTGACCCGCCGAAGTTCGCGGTGAAATAAATAAAAAAAAGAAAACAAAAGTAACACGATCCATTGTCAATTTCGATGAATTGTCACTACGTAAGAACATTATATATATATACACGTTATGCATTGGTAAAGAGTCATAGTTACATTACAGTAGTATAGAGTTTGAGTATAGAATAGGCTACAACTTATCATAATGGTTGTTTGGTTGGACCTAACTACAATCAATACTCGAGTGGGTTTTCGTTCTCGCCTACAACGTGAATTGATCATTCGCCTCTGTGAACGACGTTCTAGGCCCCGATCGATTTCAAACATGGACGGGTGGAAAAAGAATAAAAGGGGGGAATCGTCGAATTTCTTTTTACGGTCAGCTGAGAGACATGGGACGAGTGGAGAGGGGCGAGGGGACAATTGGAGAACGAGGGTGAGGGTCAGGAAAGAAGGATTTAACAGGAAATATATTTGAGTTTTTTTTTTATTTAATCATAACTACCATTAGAGATCCAATGTTCTTTTCCTCTGTAATCTTACCCAGAATACTAAACTCTCAAAGTGGCGTCATAATATTACTTTAAATTCATGATAATAAAGTCTATCGTATGAGAGTTTAACCTGTCTGTCTCAACATGTCTCATACCGTTAATATATACACATATACACACATATATACATCACACGTAACATGTATATATATGTATATACATTTATATATTCAAATATATATATATTTATATAATATAATTTTAATAGTATGTATATAATATATTCACTACCTGCATATCACAACATAAATTTACTCTCTCCACGACCTTTCGAACGCGACACACTCATTCGTCCACAACACGCACACGATTTCCCGTCTACATAATTACTATTAAACGCTGCGGTAGTCGGATAGTGGTTGAGTTTCCTAAGCATTGTAGCGCCGTTCTAGAGACCGTTTTGCATCCCGTCGAAGGCTCTACGTCCTAATCTCTTTCGAAATTTATCTTACTAATTAATATTGTTTTTTTTTCTTGCTGTTGTTGCTTTTGTTCACGTTGCACAGGAGATCGCCCGTCGGAAGAAGCGTGACCGCTCATCGACTATCGTTTCGCGGATGTTCCATTCTTTTTCTCTTCTTCTTCCTCTTCTTCAGGAGATGATCCCTGGAGCACGACGATCTCCTGTCACGATGGGTCATAAATAGATTCTTCAGTGCGAATACACCGATCAAGTACATGTTACCACCAAACGAAAATAAAGAAACAGACAGCTATGTGTATGTGTATGGGTGTGTATGTATGTGCTCGAGTGTGTATATTTGTGTTTGTGTGTGTAGTTTGACTCTGACACGTTAGTGTTCAACTAACGCAAACGACATATCCTGTCTTATTCAATTTTTGTTCTTCTAAAATATATATACATATATGTTTATATATATGTATATATATATATATATAATATATATATTGTACAAGGATGATTGAACCGTTCACCTGGGACGGCGGCTAAGCGTACGTTCCGTCACGCCGCGGGCGAACCAACGAAACGTTTTTTTTCATTCTTTATATAAATTGGTGATTCAGGGGTGGAGCAGGGCGGGGAAGGGTGCGATTCGATCGATTTCCTTTTCTTTCAATTCTGCTACACTGCTCACGAGCTCAGCCACTAACAATAATACACCAGCATAAAACCTTAGAAACCATGGCTCAGCTTGAACGTGCGCTGGCTCACGTTGAACGACCTCAAAAAAATCCGGGCAGCCGACGTGTTCTTTCTCTTTTAGTTGGTTTGTTTGTTGGTTTGTTTTAAAGTATGCAACAGGAAGCTGAGCAGCAACTACTTCCGCCGCCTTTACTCTTTTGCCTTTGATCTGGAACAGAGAATCGATGATTTTTATTATTTTGGGATTGTTTGATTGAAACTGAGATATGGCATTCGTTGTTGCGTAATGACGTATTGTTCTGATGTTATGGATGGAAACATTGGAAGATAGAAAAATTGTTGCTGATCTGTTATTTTTATACGACGTTATCAGTGGTCAGATTATTTTTTTAATCTAAGCGAAGTACTTTTTGATGCATCAAAGTAAGCTAATAATATTTTCGAAAATTTAGAAAGATTGTTTGAACGATGCATTGTGTGAAGCTACTAGCCAGAACAAGTTATCCACAGAAAGTCCGAATGTGATAAAGCGAAAGAACAATCACTAAGTAATTGTAGCCAAATGTTTAATGGGTTAAAATATTTTCGACTTATGGTTATTTTTAAATTTACAAACTTTTGTCTATTCATTAGAACATCTCATTACTGATCTTATGAATTCGTAAATTTCTGATTTTTCTAGACATGTTGGTAAATTGTTTTCACTACACTCACGTTGTACATTAATTAATTAACGAATTAGATTGAGATAGAGAACCGGTGTGCATAAATTACACGTGATATGCGTTATCAAATAAACCTTAACAAAAACATTCTCGGTCAAGTATTTTTCAAGAGACTGAAATAAATCTCCTTCGGTTAATCTTCTGTCAATGAAAACACTTTATATTAAGCTGTCAATGAAATCACCGAGTGCAAAGTTAAAATTTGATTGATCAGAGAAATCGGTTATTCGGGATCAGATTATCGTACAAAACACAGGAGCACAGTAACAGCTACAATTTAAAAAAGCAAGGTCATATGAATCAATTATTGAAGCGATATGTATCAACAGATATACTTTATATAATCTTAAACTGATCCAAAATTTAACAAACATGAAGATTAATTTTATTTACATTTTGTTTGTTGTTCACTGATACGACAATAAATTGCATTATGATTAAACAAATTTTTCTTCATTTTAGGCTTAATTTATTTTGATAACACAGTACTTTATACAACCAAATACAGAGAGCGTGTAATAAGCAATGAAAATTTTATTATAAAATATTTCTTGTGAATAATGAGGCATCTTTTAATACATGAATGTCTTAAATCTGTACACTTATCCCAGCTATAAATAAATTGTTTAATTCTGTTCTCAAAAAAAATTCTAACCATGTTCATACAAGTTAATTCAGTCTTTAGATAAAACTGTTGTCATTTATAAAAAAAATTGTTCTTATTACATCACTGTCTCTTGAGAAACCGTATTTACCAACAGTCACTGATGTTTTCGATGTCATTCGCAGGCCACAACCTACGTAAGGGGAATGGACACAGAGTTGGGGTAGGCTGGAGCCTTGCTCCGGATGGCCATCTAACCACCTGAATATCTTTTCTAACACCTCGCAGGTGTGAATGAAAAATCGTATGCTAAACCACGTGAAATTATTCACAAGAAATAAACGTATCATAATAAAATTTGTATTACGCTTCGAACATTCAAAGTACTTTCACCACAGACAGTAACTTCTAAAGAAAGACACAACGTTACGGTGTGCGCAAGGCACGCGTTCATCATTTCAACTAAATATAATGTTTCCGGTGCGATTCTTTTCCCTGAAGGAAGGACCGTTGTCCTCGGTTTCCATAAGCGGACCGTAAAGCGCGGTAATATTTCTCTTTCCCTTCTTTCCATTCTTTTTTCATCGACGAAGGAAACGCAAGATAACTATCGCCGCAAACTGTTCTGCCTGCCGAGCATAACAGATATTTGTCAGCGACAACAACAAAGGCAATACCTTCTCCGAGTAAACAGCAATTAAGTGCCTTCAGTTCAGCCACGTGATTTCTTTTTCATTTCTTGTTCAAGACCGGGACGGGGAAAACCAGGAACAGGGATCATGGTCATGGATCCATGGATTCACTTTGGATTTAAGGCAGTGATTTTTCCTAGGTATCGCTGGGGAATTCGAACTCGTAAGGTTGGACATGCATGTATTCACCGCTGGCTAACAAACCTGCAATTAGGAGGAACTGTGATTTCTGTAGTTGCCGCGTGCCATTATCTTCGTAACAGATTTTTCATTCAAGCGGTTCGTACGTACGGAATGGTCGGTTCATAAGGATAACTGAGAATGTTACGTACAATAACTTTTCGAGAGATGAATTTTATGAATTTTTGCCGTCACAAGATGATGAAAAGAGTTTTTTAAAAGTTAATTTTTATGGTGCACGTTCGACAACTTCGTATTTTAACATGAAACCACCCTTTTCATGTTTCAAAAGACTCGTGCGGACGTGAACTTCGTTGGCACTTTCAGGACGGAACATTACAAAGCTAACGTCCGCACTTTCTACGGTTAACGTACTTTTTGGCACCCTACGTAGCATATTATATCTTGGATTTTTTAAATGAATTCAAAGAGAAAAATAAAATAAAATTCGTCGAATATTGATCGGTTTAGTTCAAATGGGAATTATAAGATCGTTATTGCACGTATTCAGCAGAAAGACTGGCGATTTTGGTGGCACTGAAAATACAGGGTGTTCCGGTAATTGTGGTACAGTCGAGAAGGGAGTGGTTCTACGTGAAGTAAATATAGAATAACATTTTTCACATGAGGCTTTGTTTTCGAGAAAATTCACTTTGAATATTCGCCGGTACGCGTGCACTTAACTATGTCGTGGTTGAACGGATCTCGATACAGATCATATCTCGTTTACAAATGGCATTAATATCATATGTAATGCTGATCCCTTATCAGTCTTTGTGTCTAGCTGGGTGCTAACTGCCTCCAGCAATGAAAAAATGAAATGTAATATGATAGAATCTAGTACACTCCCGTAACATTACTGTGGTCCGTGCGGAGAACGCTCATGGGCGTTCGAACATCGTACTCAATAAATAAACTTGTCGATTCCCCGCACAGGACGTAAGGAAGTACACCCACCCCTCCATTTACGCGGTACTTTTTTTACGCGAGTTTCTTTTTACGCGGTAAATTATCCCTCTATTTGCGCGGTACTTTTTATACGCGGTATTAATTTGCGCGATCTCATTTTACGCGGTCAGAAAATACGTTTTTGTATAATCTTTCATTGAATTCATTACATATCAGAGAGACGCAAATTCTAACTTAAACGTACTAATTACATAACTCGGACCTTGAGAAGGTTGATTGCTTTGAATTATAGTACAAATTCTGATGCCGAATAAAAGTTATTTTGGTTTTCTGAAATATCATTCTGTTTTTGTTAACCTATACGAAATAAATATTTGTATAACTTATACCGGTTTTTCTTATCAACGTTTTTTTTTCGTGCCAGCAGACTATTTACGCGATTTTCATCCGCGTAAAACAAATCCACGTGGAATGGACAATCCGCGTAAATGGAGGGATGAGTGTACTCAGTAAACTTTTAAACTTGATTTTCTCGGAAACGAAACCTCATATAAAAAAAATTTATTCTATGTATTCTGGACTTATTTTTTCACGTAGAACCACCACCTACCCGGTTGTACCGTGATGACTGGGACACCCTGTATAATGGACGAAAATATCCAACATTTTAGTCTTTTGTGATTTGGTTTATTTAAGGTCATGTGAACGTTATCGTACATTGTTGAATCTGGGTTTTCCACGACGATAACGGTAGGGTAATAAAAAGTATATTGCTGCAAAGAAAATGTCGATGATCTTGAAAATTTACAAATTACCTTACGAAAAAATCATTCGTCAAAATACTCGTTCTCTAGAAAAGCAACGGAGATGTTAAAATAATCACGTGAAACACGCTGTGCAAGTATTTGCCACGATCTCCAAAACGTAATTATTAAAAAAAAAAAAACAGCGTAGGTATGTTTTAAAATAATTCACAAGAAAAAAGAATCGTCCACTCTATCAATAAAAACGATCAACTAAACAGAAAACATTCCATGAATATCGTATCAAAATATCAATAGTACGTACAATACCGAACGGTACATCTTTCAAAAGCTCGAGCAATTTTACGGGAACGAACGGTTTTCCCACAATTGTACGCGCAAACACTCGAAAGCGTCCGACAAATAATCATCCAACGTAATAGGAAAATGGAAAATTCGTCTGGCAGGTAGGAAGAGCGGAAATATCGCTGTTATCTCGAGCATGCATCCGATGGACGTATAACAGGATTAACGAGCGTACCGTTGCAAGAAAAACAATGCGTTTGCGCATGTATCTGGTCGGCTGCATATTTATTCTACGAAACACGTGAGCCGTGCACGATAAACCGTTTGCACGCCTTTTCACGGAGTTCCTTCAAACCATGAGCCAGCTTTTGCCTCGAAGGGCTCGGAGGTTGCATTTTATTTTCACAGGACCGGGAGGGAAACGGGCGATGTCGATGAGTTTACCTTGAGAATTAGGCTCGGGAAGATTCTCTCGTGGGACCAGATGCATCACCGTGGTTTTTCCGAAAGGAAGCCCAAGAGCACCGAGCGTGACATTGCTGTGCAGAAAACGTCCCTGGTAGATTAACCGCAGGATCTCCGCTTTAGCGACTGCCTCTTCCGCCCAGTCTGAAAGACAAAGAGACACTGTGCATCAGCCATCCAACGACCTTGTTCATCCGCTAAATATACACGGTGGACCAGAAATAACTTTAGAACTGGAAACTGTGTATTCCTCGTGATAGAGCTGATTGAAAGGTTCTGTACCACTCTGCAATCTGAAGCCCCGTTTTCGAGGTAGAAGCAATTACAAATCGCGGGTCTGACTTCTGGGTTTGTTATTCGAATCCGGGGGATCTGATCTGAACAGCTGATCGTGCGACCAGACATTCAGGCACACGCACAGACGAATTCCTCTCATATGCACAGAAGAGATATATAAACACGCACTCATTTCCACGCACGCACCAGAGCCACGCACACATTTTCACGCACACGCACACAGAAGAACAGAGGCTCGCATACACGCACGCCCACACACACACATATAGAACACGCGTAGCATGCGCGCCCGGAAGACTGATACCTGATTGTTACTTATTTGTATCTCGAAAACGGGACCAGAAATTGCAAATTATTACAGGGTCTTCCCGCTTTCTTCAATCACGAGGAATACGCCGTTTTCGGCTCCTATGTTATTTTTGGGACACCCGGTCTACTTGTATTTTGTAGCTTTTCCACCGGTTGGAAAAAATGTATCCGCTGGGCTGGAAAACGCGGATACTTCGCGCCGCTAATCTCGTTGGCCCTCCCTTCTCTATAATCCACAACGATGAACACGAAACTGTCCTTTCTTTTTTGTTTTTGACCCTCTCTGTTACTGACAATAAAAAAAACGGTATGAAAGGTGAGTCTGCCCCTACGATTCGTTATGGTTCACGTGAAAAATAAGATAATCGTGGCCGACACGTGAGATTTAATTTAATCATATTACTGCTGATTTCAATAGTGTGTTGTGGAATAGTCAGATATTTTTCTTAATGTGTTATATTTTAGTATAATTAAGTAAATGAGGAATGCTTACTTTCGCAGTCCGTACTATAGTCGAGCCCTTTATTCTGAAAGTGGCATGGGTCACTTTTTTTTACTATTTTAAGATATTCAAACTAATCGTCTCCAGTATTTATAATTATTCTCATTATTATTATTTTTCAAGGTTAGTCGTGATCAGAAATAGGAATTATTAAACCTTCGGATGCTTCAAATCGTTTCAAATTTTTTGAACAATTGTTTTCTCCACTTTTCACGTTGCCATACGTTTTGACGTACAAAAATTATACTACATAACATAAATTAATTAAAATCAAATTTTGCAAAGTACACTTATAGTACTTTCAAAGTAAATATATTTACAATTCCGGTTAATATTATCGAATTTGAATATTTGTCGAGTACGCGTGCGCTTATCTAACTCACATTAGTAAGTTGACTAGTTAGTAACGAAATTGTAAAAAATTATAAAAGATTTAGAGGACAATGGAACAATAAAAGTTATGAATTGGCCACCTCAAAATCCCGACATAAATATTCCTAAAACGTTTGGGATTATTTGGACAGAGCTCGAAGAAAAAGTGAACCAAAACATGCAGATGAACTTGTAGCATTGCGTACAGAATGGCAAAAAATTTTGAATGAAATTATTATAAAAAGACAAAAGGAGAGCCTGACAAAATATTAAATTTTTCTTCAAATTTATATCTTTATATCGTTTCTAACAGTACACTGTGCAATAATATTGGCAAGGTAAAATATGTAGGCTAGATCTTTTGTGTACTTTCTTTTGCGGCAAAAATGTAAAGTTGTAATATAACGTAGATGGCCTAAGACTTTTGCACAGTACTGTATATGAAAAGATCATATCGGTTTGTATTTGTGACATCTATAATTCGTTTTTATGGAAAAATTACGCCACTTTCAAAATAAAGGTTTCAGTTAATGTTACATTCACCTTAACCCGATGATTTGGTAGCGTTCGGCCGTTTTCTGTCACTAAAAAGCCGAGGTAATCCGTGCACGACGATTCAAGACCCCAGAAGATGCGGTCGGTGAATACATTTCAATATTAAACGAAGAGGCCAGCCCGCGAGAACCCCGGTAATTTGCATCGAAAAAACACCGTTTAAAAGAATGAAACGCGCTGTTCGACGCGTTTTGGGCAACATTTAAGGAATTAGAACAAAGGAAGGTGTCAGTTCCACATAGAGTACAATCCCCTTTTCTGCATAGAACCTTTCAGACAGGTCCTTACACGTGGAAAGACACTTTCATGCATAAAGAACAGACCGCAAAGCGAAGCGAGCTACTTTCCACGAGAGCCTGGCTCCGACTCTGACCGAGGAACCTGTCTAGTGACTTTTGAACGTTTTTATGTCAACTGTTTCTTATTTCGTTTAACTGAATCGTATTTACTCCGATAGATTTGATAGTGAACAGCAAAGATTCACACTGTGTATTTCCAAGAAGAGCTTTCATATTCAAGCGTTTTCAGGATAGTAATTCTGCGTTCCAGCTATATTTAATTTGTAGATGAAGAGGTAGATTCTATAGCAGAGATGTCCATCCGGAGCAACGCCTGATTCAGCCTACCCCCACTCTGCGTCCATTCCCCTCACGTAGGTTGTGGTCTGGATATGGCATCGAAAACATCTCTTTTGTGACGATATTAAGCTAAGTATTTTATATTATAGAGTAGATATAAATTATTTTGTCACATATGACATCAGTTTTATCTAGAGATTACATCTCTACTTTCTTATTACGTGAGGGGAATGGATGCAGAGTGGGGGTAGGGTAGAGTTAGGCCTCGCTCCGGATGGCTATCTCTGTTCTATAGCATAGACCAGTAATAGTCACAGTTCAACGTCATCAAAGTTTTCATGCCATATAATTCGATTATTTAAATTTAACTTACTATCGTATCTCGAAACTATTTGGATGGCTTATTACTAGACTGCGGATGTTCGTGAAGTTTAACATGTTCCCGTTTGCAAATAATACTATTCTAGTAGTGGTAAAATAAAAAAAATAAGAAATATATTTTTGGAACTTTTAAAAGATAAAACAAATTTTTGTTGCAGTTCTACTTCTTTATCTACAGTAAAATGTAAAAGTATCGGCAGATAGAAATGTATAATTGCATACAAATTAACAGTCTATCTATGACGTTAACAAGCATATACAAAATTATAAATGTAGTACTCGCGTCAACTAGAATGCACAATCGAAGTGACCTTAAGCGGCCAACACAATCTGCTTCTACTCTAACTGATTGTGAGTGAACGTATCTGTACCTTGGTAGAAAAAGGGCAATGTCTAGTCTGCAATGTTTTGAGAAAAGCTGCATATTGGTCCTTTTTATTGTAATACACATGACACATTGCCCTCTTGAGAATGTATATTATAATAATGTAACTTTGCTTGTAATAGTTGAAGGGCAGTTTCCCTTTTTTCTACGATAACGTTCATGATTTTTATATGAATGGTGCATAAAACTCAAACGCAATAATTTTGAACCTTGGTCCTTCTATCAGGGTACAGATACCATTTCCTCGACAACAAAATCTTGATGACAGAACGTTGAGAAACATCCAGATCGATCGAAGCCAATATTTCATATCGAATAACGCTATCTCGCGTTGCCATTGTTGTCGAAGCGTTTTATTATTGATTGATTATCTCGTAATGCAGCGATAATAACGATAATGATTCTTAATCGGATTTTCGTGTATTCATTGCGTCGCGGTTTCGGGTAACGGCGGGTGCAGCTTCGTTTTCTGGTAACGTCAACGGAACGATGAAGTCCAATAATAACCTACCTTCCGGCCAGTTTTCAAACACATGGTGCGCTATGTCCCCCGCGGAGTCGCTTGGACTGAATAGGAACTCTTTTGTCTTACCGCTGACAAGAATGAGGCGTAGATTTATCTGAAACGAGAAAATTGATAATGCTTGTTAACGCTCTCCTTCTACATTGAACTCTACAGATATACAGCGCATGTATAAAAAGAAGACTTCAGAGGTCTGCAGTGCTCACCGAGAGGCGTAAAGAACGTATAATCAACATAAAATCAATCACATTTGTTACAGATATTCGATATGTCTTCCTTTCATCTTACTATTACAATGAAGAGACAGAGTTTGTTTGTATGTTCGCAAAAATTTCAAAAATTATTAAATCGTCGTGACTGACGCCACGTTCCACGCACACACGCATGCACGCGCTGTTCATTTTTCTTTGTTTCACGCCCGGCAATAGGCACCGAAGGGTCTCCGACTAAATTTCTTAAATCTACTACAATTGCATAACAAAGAATAGTTGAATAAATATAAATAATTAGTACAATTTGCAGGCTCTCTTCCAATTTTTTACAACACAACTGACTTGAGTATCTCATAAGTGCTCCTTACCTAAACGATTGAATGTACGATAACATGTTTCAGAGGGTTGATATTTTGATACGAGGGATAAGGAGATTCAGGAAGGGGAGACCACGACTTGGACAAGCTCTTTTTGAATGAAACTGGGTTCGAATGTAGGGGATCGCAAATAGAATCAAATCCAGCGTATTAGCCGCTAACTCTCGACTATTGCTATAAAAACACACTCCTAACATTAAATGTACTGTGCAGAGCTGGAAAGTTGGCGCGCGGGACGGCACAGGGGCATGAAGGGTACTCTACTCGCTCTGACTTTGATGCTTCTGAAACCCCCATGTTTAGGTTCTTGACGGCACACGTTGACATAGTAGTAGAATCACCATATCCGCGGGGGATATGGTCTGATTTGTCCTATTTCCTACAATATTCCGTATTCTACACGCAGAAAAATCGCGAGTGAATCCGCGTCCAGGGCATGCTGGTATTTCATAAAATTCAACGTATCTTTAATATGTATATGAGACAGACACAAACATAAAGAAATAAAATTGTGACATAAAGACTATTTTTTACGCAGGAAGTTTGTATGTTATATTAATGGTTAACATTTTGAAATGTCTACGCTATTGCTTTAAAGTTCGTCGGATCGCTCTATTCCACTCAGTACCGACGTGTCCCATTCGCACTCTTTGAGACACGGCGCTACATGATCCCATTAGTAGATGTGACAGTTCCAGTCAAGAAAGAAAGTGCGTGTGCTCCGTTTTTATGATTCTGTCCGACTAGGTGGGCCTATTATGCTTCACCCAATCAGACTCGCAATCCTTCATCACCCCAACTTTCCAGGTCTGGACAGTACACAGATTTCGAAGTCGTCCGATCGACTTCGACCTTTTTACAAGTTACAGAACTTGATGAAACGCTGAAGAGCTCTTACACAATGATTCAAAGAAGAAATCGTTTTTGCTTAAAAATCTATACAAGAACGTGATTATTACAAGAGGAATTTTTTCGTAAAGGAGACGTTTCAGATTAATATCGTGCTTCAATCATATTGATATAACGGTCCTTTGCGTCGCCGCAAACGAGAGTTCACAAGAACTTGGACACCCCGGGAAGAAATGAATTTTCCCCGCGCCCTTTTATCACGCCAGACCAACACGTGTCGTAATTCTCGTTCTTTCAAACCCTCCGCGCCCTTAATCTTCATTTCCTCGCTGTACACTTTGAATCACAAATGTTGTCGGTGCCCCTGCGAGGCATATCTTTCCACCACGTGCTACTTCGAGGGTCCAACACGTCGGGGTTGCTCCGCGTCGCAAGGATAAAGAAAAGAGTACACTCCGGGAACATTGAAAAGAAAAGCTTGAAGCACCCGTGACAGGGGAACGAGCCGACGGAGGGTCATATTTATGGTTCACGGTGTACATACACGGTTCGGGTCTTATCTGCCTTTGCTTCGAAACCGTACGAAAAGGAATTAGACGTGACTCTTGTCCTAAACCTTTTAAGCTTGAACGTTGCGTTCCGGTCACGTACCTCTACAGCCAGTAAATATGTCGAAAAACGAAAGTTTTCTGCGGCTGGAAGTTTCACGAAAATTTATATCGATACACGAAAACAAAGGTTGCTTTTTTCTGAAGCTGAAATGTTCGATCCTTGCGCAGTCTTGACCGAACGATACTGCTGGATTGAAAATTAAAATGTTATTTTTGTGTCGCTGTTATGCACAAAATTTTACGATAAATTGTCGTTGCGTTAATACGTCTCGTAACATATGGGTGTCGATTCAGATATTGATTTGGCGCTTGAAAATTATACAAACAGTTTCTACAAATATTTTCTTATCCAGATACAATGAAAGCTGTAATCGGACAAATTTGTTCAACTAAATCGATTAATCGAGATAATTTGATTCGACTGTTTGCAAATATCGCAGGATATCTTACTATCTCTAGATGTAATATACATTATCTCATAACTCTATTATTTAGCGTTCGAAGTTTACAATGACAAAACATTTTTTTCCAATAAATTTAATTAAAAACAGAATGTGGTAAGTTTGATGATCTTCTATGAAAATAAGTAGATACATGCTCTGTAAAACAAAAATGGCTATGACTCCAAAACAAAGTCACACTGAGCATGCATTTCTATGAACTTTTGTACTGTTTTCAAGTACTGAATCGACCCCTAAAGTGTTTTACACACATTAAAAGACAACCTGCACATAGAATATAAAGGAAACAGGAAGAATGGCGATTGAGCGAGATTTAACATCTTAACTCATTAACAGAAGATTTGACTCGTTTTTAAGTACTAACAATTGCTGTTGCTAAAGAAAAAAACGACACAATTTTGTTAATGTAATAATTGAATAGTATAAACAATCGCTATAACATTAAAGATCTCTGATCAGCTACTGTTAGAAAGAAATATCTGAAACTATCAGAATTGTCCCTTAGCACCTACAACTGAATCGTTTATTATTGAAAGGGCGTGTCCATTTTTTAAAATTGGACATCAGGCAATAAAAACTTAAATAAAAAACTTAAAAACAGGCAATAAAATATTTCCTTCGAAATGATGTTTATTCGGTTTTTTCAATCGGAATCGATAGGAGATATCAGAAGACACTTTTGATGTTTTTTTGGGTCACATAACTCTAAACAGGGGTAGACATCTACAGTCAGAAAAGCGTATATCCCAGTTTTCTCCAAAATATGGACATTCGCCCTTTCAATAAGAAACGATTCAATTCCTGAATACTTGTTGACTGTTTCAACGTTGATGCATCGGGGACCTCAAGATCATTTTCTAACGAAGTTTCACCTAATCCCATCCACACGACTGACAACAGATTACCTGCCCACAGGCATTGTTTTCCGTATCGTCGAAGGCAAAGAAAATGCGGACACAATGACGCGTGAATGAGGAACCTATGCAGCATCAATAATGCATTACAGTAAACCGTGGTTGCTCATCGAATGGATTAACGAAGAGCCATTGTGATCAATCTCCCTATTGAAACGAGGCAAAAATTCTGGACAGAGAACGCCCCTGTCTTTTGCGGAGCAAGATGAACAGAGGTCGGTAATTTGTAGGTTCAGACGGTATAAGATTCTGTTAACGAGCCTTCAATTGGTCGTTCCGTGGCGTGTGGAACGTGCAGTCGTCGGCCACGTTTCGCTCGCACGACGACGAGGACAATTAAGACCGTATTAATCGTCTCGGTGTCTCTGTTTTTCCCTCCTCGTCTCCCTTTTCCCGGATTGCCTCTTTCTCTCTCCCTTTCGTCGACGAATTACGGTCAGTGGCCGACGGACGCAAATTCAATTACCGTCCCGCGCGAAGACCGGCCAACATAAATAATTACCGACGAAGCCAGACTACTCGCGGTCACGGAGAAGGGGCTGGGCCTGGCTCGTGACCCTTTGCGGTTCCTGCGGTCGCAAGAATCCGCTACAACTTGCTGAAGCATAAATCATTGTCGCCGACACCGCGAATTATCGCCTGCCCGCACGTAACGCCTCGAGTCAGGGGCTACACCCAGCCAGGAAATTTCCGAAAGATCGATCTTCGAGCCTCGTCGTGATCCCGCGAGGACACATCGAAATCGCGAAGAAACATTTCATAGATAGTGACACTTTTTTTCTTCTTTTTATTTCAAGGTTTAGTGTCTCATCGACGTCTAGGTCCTTAGCGACATTGTCTAGTAGGCGATGTTGCTTAGATAGAATTGTATACAGCTGTACTTTGGACTATGCTGAGAAGTTTCTCAACATTCTTTGAGTTTTTAAAGGATTCTTTTAGTGAGTTGGGGAGTTTAACCTGATTTCGGCTGGCTTCGGTTTCTTTACAAAATAATATCATGCGCTCGACAGTTAAATGACATTGCCGTATACTGTAGTGAGGTTGCGGGATTTTCTTTGGGAGGGATTTGTGCGCGATTTTCGTGTGACCTATCAATATGCTGTTCAAAATAATTTGATTTCTCCTATTGAGGGTTCTTCCCACAACGTCTTTGAAGAAAATAATGATTGTTGCGACTCGAGCTGGTGAAATAAGACTGAAGAATTTAGTGTCGTAGAATTGTTTGGCAGAACTTATGACAAGGATGGAAGTGTTTTGTTGGATGACCAACCAGTTTTTGCTATGTCCAACTCAGCTTTTACACTGATTGTGAGTAGGTCTGTTATCGCATGATTTTTCAAATAGAAAGCTTTCTACAAACAAACTGTGCCTTTAGTCATCGAGAGCATATTGTTACACTTGATCATCATTAACCCTTTGACTGCTATCAGCGCCTATAAGCGCTCGACAAAGCCGTTCACCGTGTACTGCCAACGCCCATAGGCGTTCGGTGTAATAACTCCCTATGTACTGCTGCAGCTCGGCCGCACACAGCGTTCACCTCGTTTTCAAGTAGCCCGTAATCAAAAGCTTCATTTCTTTAAATGAATTGTTGGATTTCCGAAAATTCAAAGGAAAAACTTTATTTAAAATTATAGAGAAGCTCGCTGGACGAGACCTAGATGCAGTGGTTCTGCTTCGTTTTCTATTCTCTTTTGGGGTATCAGTGGTAAGGACATGAACTTCAGTGCGGAAAAAATGTTTGAGGCTTTGCGGACCCCTAACGGAGACGTCTCGCAAATATGGAGCGGGATTTACATTCTCCAGATGTCCAGCGTACTCCAGGAGGATAGTAATTGGCGAACCATGAGTTCGTAAAACGGTACGTTTGTAGATGATGAACCCCTGGACCCAGCAGCCCAGGTTTCTGTCGACCTATTTGCCTACCTTGATTTTATCATGCGTTGGGATTACATTTGGAACAGTCGGTTCTACTTCAGTGAAGTGAAGTTTAATGTTTGATATATTTTATGAATCTCTGCGATTTTAGTCGACCATTCTAGACATCTGCAAATGTTAATGCATGTTCCTCACATGAGAATCAACGAAATGTAAATTTATATTTTATAGGACTGTCGTTGGCTTTGTTTAATACAAGTCGGTTTATGTGCACCGTGTGTCTGAGGATGAATCCTCAAACATTAAGATCCAAACCATTTTCGTTGATTTTGGAGATATGAGAAAATGGTCGAGGGAAGACGTGTTTGTTTCAAAAGATCAAGTAATACTATACAAATGTCTCTATTCTACAGGGAAAATTTTTTTTCAGTGCGTTTGTAAATAACAGAAAAAGTTCCTACGTTTCTTAGACCTTTCGTAGAACAAACATACCTCCGGGATTAAATTGATCTTCAGAGAATACGCTCGGAAGATAATACGTATCTATGTGTGGGGAAAGAAGTTTTGTATCATGTTTATTTTTCTGAAACGAACGTCTCCTTTGTCAATCATTTTCTTACATTACTAAGAAACTGGGGACATTTGAAACATCATTATTAATGCAAAAAGACTTAAAAGATTCCACGTTTTTCGGTTTAAACTTTTAACCACTATTAGTCGCATGTAAAAAAAAAACACTATTTCTGTAAGACCACTGAAAATGAGCCCTTCAAAATCACTAATCTCGTTTATTTAGACCAGAGATGACCATTTGGAGCGAGGCCTGCCCCCCCCCCCCCCCCCCCCCCCCCCCCCCCCCCCGCGTCCATTCCCCTCGCGTAGGTTGTGGTTGGATATCCAAAGATTATATCTTACTCTGTTATACATCATTTGTCATATACAAATTTAGAGGACATCATGTGCGCTCACGTATACGGATCTGTTTGAAAATGAAAAAATGAATTACAATATGATTCATTTTTAAGAAGATCCGGAATATCTAATTCAAATTCAGTACTAGCAATGCGCGATCCACTTGATAGGCTGATATCTTTTAATCTAGTGCGCTTATTAATTATTCGGATCCTCTTAAAAATAAATAATATGGTAATTAATTCTTTAATTATCAAACAGATCCGATTAAGTGACTGTACATGATGCTCGCTGAATTTGTATATGACAAATGATGCATAGCAGTGTAGAGGTATAACCTCTAGATAAAACTGATACCATATATAAAAAATAATTATTATTATTACGCAAGTTTTCTTTTGAGAAATCGTATTTACCGATAATTACCGACTTTTTCGATCTCGTACCCAGACCACAATCTATGTAAGGGGAGTGGTCGCAGAGTGGGGGTATGCTGGAACCAGGCCTCGCTCCGAATGGCCACCTATGATTTAGACACATAAAAACATAATATGTGCAAGATTAAGAAGAAGTGACTCCGAGGGGCCTACTTTCCAAATATTCCTACAATATTATCAATCTGAAAAACACTGAAAAATGAAATCAAGGGAAAACTGAACTCAACACCTGAACAGAAAGAAACCTTTTCAAACAACTTCAGAATAATCTGCCCACGCTCTGTACATTTCCAGTAATGTGACCGAAGGAACGCTTCTGTGGAGTGGTGTCCTAGCCGGTATCTATTAAAATGGAATCACCAGTTGACTATAACACGCATAAACTAGATTGTACCGCACCGAGGTGTTACTTTAAAAAACAACGAGCGCATAATTTTACCGACTAGTTGAAACATTACAGATCCCACATCACGGACACGGCACGAATGAGTGGAAGGCTGGGTGAAATTGCGCGCGAGGGTAATAGGAAATTAATTAGCAGCCGCGAGTCGTAAAGCCGGCTTTGGCTACGCGACCGTAAATAGAATTTAATGCTATGCAAAACTCCGCGGCGTGGCTAATACCGTTAGTTCGTAGTTTCTAATTAATCCGTACCATACCGGACCCGTCGCTAACGATACGCCAGACAAATATTTCCGAGCGTGTGTTATCGTGGCCGATACAAAGGTTCCCTCGTCCCACGCGGCACATGCTCGCTGGCGATGGCTACGATCCAATTACTTCCCTTCAGCCATCAAACAATTCGAATAAAAACTATAGGCAAGCTTCATAGAACATGGTATTTTGAAAACACGGTGGTGTTCTATTCAGGGCGAGGATGGAAAATGGTTCCATGAACAGAGATTCAGAAATTGATTACAGGGTGTAAAAGAGGGGACGTAGTTGTAAGGCTGGAAGCATATAGTACTTGCTTGGAGGCATACGAGACGTTCAATCAACATAGGTCATTAAATGGTCTATGAGCGATAGATCGTCCCATACGCTATGTGTATTATGCTATGGTTAGTGATGGGACTAACATCTTAGGTATTGATGATACTCACGAAAATCGATACTTTCGCGACAATCATTGGTATCGAAAATGTATCAAAAGCGAGGTTTTCTCGATACGTCCTGATAGTTCCAAGGAAGAATCAAATGGGTATAGATTCTTTTGCTGGGATATCAAAGTACAGAATCTGCTTGATACCCATTCATTCGATCCTACTCTCGATACTAGATCACACTTTGCTGACTGATATCGATAGTATCGATCTGGTACGATTTCTATCACTAACTATGCTCAGTGCACAGGTTCAGTTAATGCAATTTTGAAATAAGCTAACGAGCACTCCGCACCGGGCGCCGGCTCTTTGTATAAACTGCACTGAACAAATCCTTCCTATTGCAGCTCACATTGTGTACTACCCTTTGAACTCTCTGATGTTTCATCTTCAACCCTTACAACTGTACAGTTGCTTTTATTGCATAGTCTTCAGTATTTCCAAGCCTACAATTCAAAAGCCAGAGTAACTGCGAACAAATACCAAGTACGTTGAACCTATTTCTATCAGCAGATTGTACGAAATCGGTAGCTTGAATGATCAGGACACGTGTACAGAGGGCACGATTGCCGGATTAGCCGAGTTAAAGCCTCGTGGCACCTGTGTGTGAACGCGGCTTAAAGGGACGGCGTGGCGACCAAGGCGGCAAAAGGGGTTGAAGCATCGAGATTTTTCGGAGCGAATCGCGTGGGTGGTGGAAAACTTCAAAGGGACTTATTCATGCGGTAGCATTCGATACTCGGTTTTTTACCGTGAACACGCTTGTCAGGCGTGTACATGGGGTGAGCGTGTGCTACCTGATGCGGCATCCACGACTCGATGCCTTTAAAAAGCCGTGGGGGGAAAAGCTGTTTCAGCTTGACAACACTTTCCATCCTCCCGACTCCTGTACACACAAGTTCAGCCGCACGTTCAGCAACAATTACTTTTCAAAGATAAAGCTCCTCAGAGGAGGGCAGAGAAAGAACAGGGAGTCGTTAAATATGGACTGTTAAGAACACTCGCGAAGGGGTGGATTAATATTCAACCGTTTGAGGAGGCTGGTTGGCTGACTATGAAACAGAAGTCTGTACTTCATCCGTGCTGTCTTGTACGGGGTGCGTTAAAATTCGTGGTACAGCCGAGAATGGGGTGATTCTTAATGCAAAAATTAGTCGGAATTATGGAATAGATTTTTTTTCAGTTGAAATTTTAGGATAACTGAGGTTTCATTAAGTTCTTCTCTACTTGACTCGTGGTTAACCCTTTGAGGACGATGGACGCACGTATGCGTTCTAAAGATTCAATCAATGTGTGCTACGGGCCACCGTACTGGTTCAGGCTCAGCTGTTTATTATACTCTATAAACTAGAGATCATGATTTTGAACGTGTATTAAAGACACACGTGTACACGTGTACGTGAGCCCCTTATTTTGTCCGTGACATAAGTCACTTTTTGCTATTTTGAAATATTGAAAGTTTTACATTTTAATGTTTTCAAAAATATTATTGCATACTCTGAAGAAATTTATTTTATTTGTTATCTGGAGTACTTACAATGATCCTCATACTAATTATTTTTTTACAGATGTTAACGAATCAACGTTGCTTCATACCAGTGAAGTGCCTCAAACCATTTTCAAAACAATCATTTTATTAAAACTAACGACCTACTAGTAATAAAAGCAGAACGAACGAGATAATGGGCTGAACGTCCGAATGATTTAATAAAGATTTCCTCATATTTCCTCCGATTTCCAAAATCCATATTGACACTACTCACGAACGTAATTCCGCGAATTTGGACGGGGATGTTGGAAGAAATGAAAGAAAAAAAATGTCGGGTGGGACGGAGGAAAAAAAACAGGGTAACGAAGTCGAATGCCGTTAGGGGATGTTTTCAGCGAGTTACGGTCGAATCCATTTTAAACCAATTTTGGTACTAATTAATGGAGCAGCTCGTAGGCATCGGTTGTAATAACAACGGTGCCATGTACTCTCGAGGGAATGATCGAACGTGAGCCATTGATCGTGACGAAAACTCGTCGTCCGGAAACCAAATGCGAGAACGCCAATTTGTATTATGCATCGTGTCACAACGAGCGATTCGTGCGACCGTACCCCGTATCCCTGTCGCCGTTCCCTGTCTGTTTGTAAAAGCAAAATTTCGAAACGTAGCGAATTCGAACGAAAATTCAACGTTCCCCGTTTTCGATCAACTATTGCAACCGACCAGAACAATATTTTCTTTCTACGTGGAAACGTATTGTTCTGAACACGCAGTACCTGCGACAAATATATTCGAACGCCATTTTACTCATACCCTCTGATTGGTACAATTTACTCAGACTTTCCAATTAATGGACATTTAGCAGCTCCCGAAGTGGGTCATTCAAACGTTCTCGAATTTCGCAGTTATATTTTATCGTGCGAATTATTCGACGATAAAGCCCGTCCCCCGTATTTTCCGTATCGACTCCAACAGCTCGGCGCGGAGAAAAAACACTGTTCGGGCAAACTAATAGCTCTCGACTCCTCTTTGTCCTTACGAAAGTTCGTAAAATAAATACGCCCTCTCACGGTGGACAAAATCGCGCGGGCTGCCGACATTTTGCGCGTTTCTGGTTCGATTCGATAGAAAGAATCGTACGATGTATCGCGCGGAAATTTTCGGACAGCAATTTTCTTTGTCTACCTCGGAAGATGAAGGCTGACATTCATTTTCCTTAACATGAAATTAACCACCTATGCTTGAAATTGATTGACAAGCGCGCTTGACTTGGTTATAATTCAATGTATACAACTGATAAAATTTTGCAATGAACGAACTTGTCTGCACATGACACAGAAGAGTATCGCTCGCTGACTGCGCTACATACTTATTTCGAGCAGAAAAATCAGTCGACGTGCTACACACGCCATTCCAACATTAGGAGCAGATATTAACCGACGTGCATAGCACGTCATTCGAGTGCAAGTGATTAAAATACAGGATGAACCATTAAAAATTACTACCTTGAATATCTTTCAAACGGCAGGTGCTAAAGAAAAAATTGTCAAATAAAAGTTGCATGGTAAAAAGAGGGCCATCATACGGCGTTAACAATTTTTTTCCAAGTAGAGTCGATTGGGACTTTTGAAGGTCAGTTATAAGAAAATAATTTTTAATACAGTCACAGCAGGTGTTCGAAATGATCGCTATGCTACACGTGATCAGTAATAAACATTGTTTTGAGAATAGGAACAATTAGAAGACGACAGTATTGTATTAATGTTGATCGCGATCATTTCGAACACCTTTTGTGACTATGAGTATTCAAAATTATTTTGGCCCTCTTCTTATCGTACCACTTTTGTTGAACAATTTTTTCTCTCGCACCTACATTTTCTAAGATATATAAGGTGGTAATTTTTACTGGTCCACCTTGTATATTGCAACGAGAGGCTGAAGGTGCGATGCATAATCCTTCCCGTTATCTGTACAGATGTTTATAAACATGAATTCATCGTAGGTTTTTTAAATCGAAGCTCAAAAGTCGAATGTCCGAGGATTCTTGTAACTGAAATTCAGTTTCCATGAATGAAAAACAGACGTGGATGTTTTAGCGTTCAAAATAGGAGAGACACGTTCACTAGGCCGTATAACACACGCGTGCTGACACCGATTTTTTCTCTTTTTCATCGGTTGGTTAAACGGTGCATTGAAACGATGGCACGGTTCGAAACATTTCGCAACGATCCACTAGATTAGAAGCAGTTTTTTGTCTAATCGTTCACATTAAACGGCGCATTGAAACGGGGACAGAAGTTTGAAACATTCACAACAGGATTCTACAAGTTTAGAGATTAATGTAGTTCATTTGAATTAACTATAGGTTTCTCTCTAACCACAAACTGATGATTTCTCTTATGTTAGGTTGTTCGGAAAGTTGGTAGCGTTTGCAAGAGGTTGGGTTTATTGTTATCGCATAAAGTAACTCTTCGTAGCAACCTAGCGCTTAGGCAATTGCTTTACGCCCTTTTACTCGAAACCAGCTGTTATAGTAGAGTAGATAAACCCTATTGAAACTTCAAAATTAAATAATTTTTAAATTATTTACCGTCTACGCTCAAATCCCAAAGTAGGGAGATTCGTAATAATTCGTTAAATATAAGAGCTCATTAACCCTTTGACTACGGGTTACTCGGAAACAAGATGAACGTTGCGTGCCCCATGTGCGTCGATAGGACGCGATGAGAGATTCTGTCAAGTGCCTATAGGCACCGATGGCAGTTAAGGAGGTAAAATCCAAGACGTCAAGTTCGGGACAAATCTCTGTTAATACTTTTTGGAACTTGAAAGGAATTTCTTATTAGAAACTTCTGTTACATAATTAGACGCTCAATTCGGACAAGTACTGTTAACGCCGGGTCGTGTTCTAAAACTGGAATTGTTGAATAGAAAAGGGTTCACAGACAATGTTAGCCCACACGCTTTCATGAAGAATCGCCCAAAACTGTTGGATCTTGATGCTCTACCTTATTCACTGTATTCAGTATGTGGCGTTCTCAAATTAGGTCTTTTAAAGAATTTTTAAAAATGAAAAATCAATAACCCAGAGGTGTACAAAAACCATTAAAAAATAGAATCACAATATGACCAAATAAATGGGAAAAGATTATTGAAAGGGACAGTGCATACAATGTTTAATAAAGTACACATATCAATGATTTTTGAGAGAAATCAAGTTTCTCAATTGAACATTCTTTCAATTAAACGAATTTCCTGGTTATCAATAGAATTTAAATAAACAGCAAATACATGAAATAATTCATTACTAAAGCGACTGTCAGTACAAACAATAGGGTCAGTTACGTACCACTGAAGTGGCTTAGAGCACAGAGAATTGGGTGTACTTGATGAACCAATATGTTGATTCTGCCACAGGAAAAATGGAACTCTTTCAATTGGCAAATCATTGCGACCCGTTACACTAAGGCGAATTCTTGTTCCAATAATTCCAGTTAAATGGAGCATTGAAACGGTGGCATACTTTGAAACATTCCCAGCGGCATCTTTCGGATTTCAATATTTCAGCAATCCACTTGGTTACGTTGAATATAATTTTCTAATCATTCCTGTAGCACAATGATTCGGTTCGAAATATTCCTTCGGTGCTTCGAAATTACAGTGATCCACTTGATTAGGATCAAGGTTACAAAAATCTAGCCGGCACACGCTTATCAATGCAGATGGGTTAAGTGTACTCGTTACGGTTCGAGCGTTAAAGCACTCGTTAAAGCGAACGTAACGAACAGCTCCGCTTCATTACAACCTTTCTATCCGCTTTCGTGAAAAGTGACGGAAATACACCGTGTTTCTGCCGATCCAAAAATAATTTCAGGACCGTCAAAATACCGATTCGCGTGCGACGTTACGCTCGTTAAAAGCGACACATCGTTACGACGCTCTTGTGACCCATGGCCGTGTGTTTCAGTTTTTAGCGGGTCATTGACTACTGTGTCTTTTCATCAATTAAAACCAGGAACCGCCGACGAGCTATCGTGTCTTCGATTACATGTTTCATTTGACGCAGCAAACAGTGGACGGAAGAATGTCCTTGGTTACACAAGCGCTGATTTTCTCGATTGTTTGCTCGGAACGTCCAACTCAGCAGTATGCCTTTACAAATTAGAGCGATTACAGGCATTTATTCCTCTGCTGCGTTATGAACAGGTGATACACTGATGATCCAGCACTGTCGATAGCTTGCTATTTTGTAAACGGTTAGGAAAAAAATTTTCTGATCGAGAGAATACTAGTACTGCCACACTACAACAGGGACACACTAATTAGGCAGTTTCTTGTCTACAATCACTGGCTAAGAAAAACAGGTACGTCATAATGAGATATAAAGAAAATTAAAAATCGTGTTCATGACCATCAACGGCCTAATCTGGATGTCTTTTCTGTAAGAGGTTCCTGCAGGACTACATAGGCTAAACGTGACCGACACTATAGTGCAGACACACAAATTAGATTTTTCAAGGTTACTTCCTCGCCTACCGTACAACTTTTCCTATTTCTTGCTTTAAGAATGTTACAACGAATGTACGACTGACAAAGAAAAGTACATAAGCCATACTACAACGTAACGAAAATAAAAGATCGTGTTAATGGCCTTGAACGACCTAATCCGGATGTCTTTGCTGTAGGAGAATACAGCGAGGACATATCGCCCACATATGGCCGACACAGACAATTTTGGAGTAAGCCTCAGGTTCCTTCCTGGAACGACATGATTAAGTGACTCGGTGCTTTCGTAGATGTAGACCGTATATCTAAACGAACAATTCGCTTTTGACAATCCTTTGGTATTTAAGGAAGCTCCTGTTAGCCTGACATACAGAAATGAATGCGAAACTGAACGCATGTTCTTGACACGCACAATATAATTTGTATTACGAGTGTGACTCGTCATTACAAGGCCAAATGTCGTGTTTTGCCCGCAGCAGGTGCAAAATAAAGGACAAGCGAGTGGGTTAATTATCGAGGGACACGGGTAATCGATTCGTGGTATTCCTTGAAATTCCCTTTGTTGCTTGACAAACGGTATTCGGATCCTGTGGCGTAAAGGATCAGCCTATTTAGCCGAGCAAGCGTGGGCGGTAACCTACCTAGAACCAGGGATCGTGTTTCATCGTCTTTCTACATCTCGCTGAAAAAAAAGGAAACACCCCGTAGGTCCATAACCGGATCGAGTGTAAGCCGATACCGATAGCTTCTTTTTTTTTTCTCGAATTCATTCAACATCTGTTCAAAGTCACTTTCAAAACACTCGTCGCTGCGTTAATGCCGCGGTAAGCTAATTATGGCGTAGAGCATAATGAATCCATTAAGACGTTCATCCATTGAACAAATATGCGTGAAATCCCCAGCCGAGCAACCGGAGGGAAAAGAAATATCTCACGGTGCACGTGTTACGGTGAATCGAACGCTATACTTAGACCTAGCTTCTTCTAGCGGTGGAACGGTCACGTGTAGCTACCAAGAGATTTATGAAGTTATCAGAGAAAAAGTCTGAGACTTCAGAGACATATAGTGTTTGCAAAAGTTGAAGAGTATTTCGTATTTCACAAAAGCACTTGGACTGAGACAAATGTCTGTGTTTTATCTTTAAATGATCCTCGATTCGTCCACCTATGGCCACTGCAAAGACCGAGACAAATTTGGATGAAATACCATAGCTATGTGAATTATAATCACTGTCAGATTTTCAGATTTATGTTTCTCTGTTATAACTTATCCAGCCTTTGGACTAAATAATATTGCCTTCCTGATCCTTGAGACTTGTTTGTTTTACAGGTGATACCCAACTGAGTTTTACCATCCTTTGTCGTCGAGCTATCGTACGAATGTCTTCGATAAGCAGGTCCTTTCTCCATCGGGTGAAAGCAGTGAAAGCCGCGTGCTTTGAAGCAAATAACAAATTAACTTAGCGGATGAAGTATGTTACTTCTTGAAGTACCCATCTCCGACAGGTGTATTCTCAAATTTGTAATTTTTATTAGGGGCAATAAATCGACGAATGAATGGTAAAGTTGACGTTTTCATAGGTCTTCATGTACGTTAACCCTTTCAGACCCGAATTTTCTTTTAAGAGGAACAAATATATTTGATTACACATTTTAATTCGGTAGACTGTTTAGATATTTTGTTTAAAAAAAATGTTTATATGTCCAATAGTTTTGTAGATATTAAATGTACACACGTGTGTACATTAGGACTCAAGTATCGCATGACACCTAAGACAGCACAAATGTGGAAAGAAACACACTGCACTTTATAACATTTAATAATAATGTATTAACACTTGAAACTGAAGAAGACATGTGGAAAATTGTACTGCTTTCAGGTTCCTACTATTAGCTGTCACTGCGCAGTATGTAATCAATGTTAGTCAATTCTGAATTCCCTGGACATGCTAAAAACGTTCAGAACATGAAAAAATTCAAATTTATAAAAAAAATATGTTCAAGAATGTGTACAAACGGTTTGAATTTCCGAAACATTCATCCTCACCGAAATATGTGACCATCAGCATTTGAAAGGGTTAAGAGGGCCGGGCGTGAACACGAAGATGGCGACATCGGTGACTACGAGTTGCAATGAAAAATGATATCTGAAATAGTGTCGCCTACAGAGTGGCACAGGAGAACGGCTCTCATCGACATTTTACACTTCAGAGTAGAGTATAACGCTTCACGCGAGCTCGGACTCTGACCTAGAATCTTAAAGACGCGTTTCTTTCAGTGGTCGGTCTAACATGACCATAATAAACCGTAACCTTCGCGACGGACTCCAAAACGACGGACAGAATTAGCTCGGTATGATTCAGTTTTGCTACCTTGACGATACCGCGGCATTTAGCGAGTAAAAGCCAAGACGATCGTCATTTAGTATTGCGTAGTCGTTACAGCAACTTTGCAGACCCTACATGTATACATAGATCAGGAAACAACTTTAAATCATCAAAAATTAATAAATTGACTGCCACAGCGAAAATTGTTGTACCTAGTGAGACACATTATAAAATGCTTTTTTGAATGTAGGTTAAGAATAAAAATATTGAAGTATGTGATCGTATAATTATTATTTTGACATTGATATCAGTAGGAACTCCGCGAAGTATTAATTATTTAATTCAGCAATATTTGATCCGCAGGCTCATAATCATATTTTTAATCTTTCGAGGTCTGAATTACTTTCGATTTCTTAATAATGGAAACTATAGCTAAATGAAAACTCTCAATTGTCTATAAGAAAGTAATTATTTCGTTTAGAAAAGCGAACATGATCTGTGGATAACATGAATATAAATTTCAATGATCCCGGGTGGTACACGTGAACCATACGTGGCCACCTCTGTGCATTCCTTCATGTACTTGGGTGGCACGTGCCGACCGTATAAGCTTTATAGCTATACTCTATAGCTCTATAATGAGAACAAATATGAAATTATTATGACTAATAATTAAACGGGACTGTAATGACAAGCGTACTCATTTTGAGAAATCGCCGGAATAAAAGTACAACCTTGGAATTTTCCTAACATAAAAATTTGACGTTGACAGACAGGGTAAACGGATTTGTTAAGCGCCTATAGGCGTTGTTAGCAGTCAAAGGGTTAAAATAAAAGAATAAAATATACCGGGTGTTCACAAATTCTCTGCCAAACTGAAAAGTATGTATGTGCTACCAAATTTCGCATAACCTTTCGTAATTGCAATTATGGTGTACAAGCGATCCCGATGAGCCAGTTTCGCGCGGAAAATTATTTTCATAGAAGATCAGAACGATGCCTATGTTACATGGTTTACGAAGGGAATCTTTCTTTTTCATAGAGTTTTGCCTGGTGAATTTGATCGGCAACCGACGCGTATATAAATACTCTCCTGTTTGCCGGTCACGTCGCGAAAAGTGAAATCCGTGTACCGGTGTGTCCGTCATAAATCACTATGTTAAAAGTGGAGTAGAGTGTTACTGTATTAACCACGAAGAATTCTGTCCGAAAGGGGTATTTAGATCCCAAGCTTAACGACAAACCTCGCTTTCGGATAAACAAGACGCGTTAAGACAAACATCTTGCGCAAGATGATAAGAGATGATGATCGATCAAGTATGGCTTATAACGGATCGGTGAACGTCACTATTGTTCCGAAATGCATTAGGTCGGCCCGCGAGAAAAGGATTAAACGGAACAATTTGAATAAGAAGCTTAACAACACGAACCACGATAGTAATTCCGCGCAATTTACATACTTAAGCATCAGCTGAAACAGGTCATCGCGTCATTACGCAAATACTCCAGTAAGAGAAAATTTCACGCGGAGAATGCCTCGCAATCGTTATCCATGCTTATTATACGTGGAGAGGTCCAAAACCGTTTAATTCCTTTTTTAATGTTGCACCACCAAAATTACAATCACATACTTGAAGCGGAAAGACAATATTAAATGGATTTTTAAACCTTCCCTCGTATATCGTATACCGATTTTCAAAGTTTAAAGCTTATAAAAAATTAATAAAACAGTTTTAATCTTAAAGTATCGTTGCTTTTGAATTTGGCGCGCAAAACTGGGAACAAAGTGAAAAGACGAACAGTATATCGAATGTTTAATATGAATTAGTTTGGTGAATGTGAAATTTTGGATTTCCATAACGAAAACAACGTCAGAACTACTGTAAAGCAGTTAATCGATCCTAAACAACAAGTTGATCAAAAATGGCTTTTATTCGTTAGTAAATCATTGGAACTTTTTTTGAAACTGCTTTTTTTTGAATGGACGATGTTAATAACTGGGAATCCGACACTTTAACCCTTTGACTGCGGGCTATTTGGAAACGAGGCGAACGCTGCATGCGGTCCAGCTACAGTAGTATGTAGCAAGCCATTGCAACGAACGCCTATGGGCGTCGACAGTACATGATGAGCAAGTTTGTCCTGTGACTACAGACGCTGATGGCAAAATGGACAAACCTAATGCAGATTTGTATGTGTTGCGTTATTTTCATTTCTGGAATTTAAAGATTGAATACAGTGATATAAACTCCTGTCATATGCGTCCCACTTGATTGCATAACTGCCAGCCAGGTGTGTAGTTTATACTGTTATAAATAGCGTTCTGAGGTTGCAATCATACCGATACTGTTGATAAATGTTAACAGAGTACTTAAAAAGAATAAATGGGTGTGTGACTTAAGAATTTTAATCATTTTTAGTTTTTAGATACACAAAGCAAACTGTACGAAAATGGATTAGCAGGTTTGCCATATTGTGTTAGCTGAAAACGACATACGTCTTAGACTTTGATATAAAATATAATTTTCAGTCTTTTTATTGATTCTACTAGGTCTTACGACATCAGTAATACTTTTTATAATGAAAGAAATCATAACCGAATTTACGTGTCCCCCACACGTGGATGTCATAGAAGTCAAAGTATTAAAGAATATGTTTTTTGAAAACTAAATTAATACTTGTTGAAGATCCCATGGAATAAAACTAATTTTCGCGTAAACCACAAACCACGAATCATTCGATTATCCGGTTATCTTGACACAATCAAGCTCCTACCATATCCATATTTTTCCATTTCATCCAACACCAACTTTTAAACCTACAGCAAACACATACCCTCTACACAAACTCTACCAAACAAACAGTACCACGCAAGCTCCCTTTCTAAATCTACAACAAAAAAATCCCAACATCTTCCATTTCCTTTGTTCACATTCGCAGCAGATTCGAGGATCTTCCTTTTCCCCGTGCAACCAATTTTGAGATCTCGAAAAACATTTCACGGTTCGAGGGGAATCCTAGGAGAGCAATCTAGACGGGCTGGATGGAGGATCGTGCGTGGACCAGCGAATCAGGGAACAAAGAAGGAAGACAAGTGGCCTAATCGCGACCATGTATCGAGGGGGTGATGCTGGCGAGAGGGGAGGTGCGGGCGTAGGGGGGGCGCGGGCGAGTGTTACCTTGATTCGGGGAGCGAGCGCGTCACGGCTTTGGAGGTTAGGATTTCGCGAAACCGGGTCATTGGGGCATTCGGGTGCAGGACCGGCCGCGTCTATGCGCATATGCATACAGGATGACCCACATTTCCGTCCCGTCCTTCGCCCGCGTCCCGAAGAAGGAGCTTGTCGAAAAATATGCCCCGGTGAATATGTGTCGATACCTTCGGGACTCCCGAGATAAACCTTCCTCCCCCCACCCTCGCAGCCGCTCCTCCGTTGCTCGCGAAAATAACGCTCGTGCTTCGTTTCGCGCATTTTCCGCGCGGTGACGTCAATGCGCGCGACTTGCTTAACAAATGGGAAGAGGCAAAGAGTTGAATGCAATTATAATTTCATACGACGCGTCCATTCCGACGCGAGCGGCGTCCCTTTTTTTCTCTTTTTTTTTTGGTATGCTTTGCGTCGACGTCGCGTCGCGATGTTACACAGGGTGGCTCTGCAAAGATGGTGTTCTTGAGCGTTCGAGCGCAAAATACTTCAAAGCTGAAGAATATTTGTGGACGGATTTCTGTTTGTCACGTTGCGTGTTGGAGCTTTTGAATTACTTCGAATGGAGGCGCGGAAGAAGAAATAAATATAAGAATAATGGATATATACTTAATAGAAGAAATGAATGGAATCTTGACTATTGAAGCGATGGCCACAATACGATCGTATGTGCACATATTTGGCAGAAAGAGCGACGATTTTGCTGGTGTCGAGAATGTGAGTCAAAGGAATTTGTAAGACGCATGTGGGCGTCCTATACTTTGAATGTGGCATAAGTTGACTTTGCAAAAGTTTAATTTTAGATAGATTATGTTATGTACATGTTATGTAGTATAACTTTAGTACGTCAAAACGCGTCAGATAATTTGTTCCTAACAATCCTGTGAAAGTTACTGTACCCCAAACTTTTAACCCTTTGACCGCTATCAGCGCCTATAGGCGTCTGTCAGAGCAGCTTACCGCGTACTGCCGATGCCCATAGGCGTTCGGTGCAATGGCTCGCTATGTATTACTGCAGCTCGGCCGCACACAGCGTTCGCCTCGGTTCCAAGTAGCCCAATTTATTTTAATTTTTAGACAACGGAAGGTTGAAAGTATTTTAGATTTTTTAGAGGAAAAATGTCAGAGGGTTAAAGAGTTGGTACGCAAGTGGGACTCGTTATTGCAAGGCACTTGCGCCATTAAATATGCATTTTCCACGTTATATCAATAGTCTATTTTTTAATTCAATTTACCTCCACTACCTCCCCTTTCTCGAAGTCACCCTTTACATTTCTCGCGTTGGGAAATGTTCATATTCAAAGTCGAGGATCGCGGAGGTACGCTGTTAATTCAGGCACGCGCGAAAATGTCTCGACGCGCGGTATTTCGTTCAAATGCGAAGGAAATTGCATTTTTGCAGCACTTTTAGGCGCTTCGTTTCTACCCTATGACCAGGGGTAAGAGAGAGAGAGAGTGGGAGGGTAGGAAGAGGGCAGAGAGGTTGCTTTATCGATTCTGGCTCTCTCACTCCCTCCCGCCCCTCCTCACTCTCACTCTCTCTCTCTCTCTCTGTTGGTTCAAGTTATTTCCAAGGACTCCGCGCTATGATACAGATGGAATTCTTGTTGACGCTGCTCCGATGCAAACAGCCAGAGAGGATCCTATTGTGACGATCTGGATTTCGTTTTTCGCTACCGGTTACCGCTGATGGAACACGTCTGAAGATGAAGTCGTTCCATCCGAATGATGTACTGGCATATTTCTTTTTATGATCTTATCTTTGGAAACAAAGATAGCTGGCTGGCGAACGTTCTAGTTTGCATAATCATTTGTTTCATTGTTCAGCCTCTGATGTATCGCAGCTAGATTAATCATATACAATACACGACCGATTAAGAGATCAAATGAATTTCGACTTTGTGTTTTTCCTGTTTGATATGTGATGTTGATGATGAATAATGAGCCATGAAGGTTTGATGAAAACAGTATTTTCAGATTATCTATAAGTGGGAAGACTTATATTTTTTATATAAAGGAATAAATAGAAAATGTGGAGGTTCAGTCTTGCACAGAAACGACACAAACTTTTGGAAGATTTTTACAAGACGAATAATCTGCTTTTTGATTGTAGCATGGTTTCGAGTACACTCTGTATAATATACTGAAATACACCTTCGAGTCGCTATGTTATTAAATACGCACACAAAATCAATGCTACATATTATTGACGTTTTTCTAACCGTTGACGTAACAGTATGGCTTTTCATTAAACGTAACTGGTTGTCGATACGTAGTATTATGTTTATTCATAACTGCAAAGGGTTAATGATGTAACAGGCGAGTTTGGCTGTACGACCCAGGCTATACGGCGTCTGTTCTCATTAACTTTTGCTGTCAAACCTACGACTAATGAATTTTAAAAGTTTCTTGAATTTTAATGTGTTCACAGTGCATGTATTTAGAACTTTCTGTATACAATTTGCAGAGGGTAAATTTATTGCAACTTAAAATAACAAGTAGTCAGAAATTAGACGTTTTAAAATAAATTGTAGATTTTGTTCATGCTTTAGTGACAGAATCTTACGGTAACCAATTTCAGACTCAAGTTTCTGATACCGGCTGCGAATGTGTTAATTAATTGTAAAACATAGATTATGTTCAAAACCGCGACCTTGTCCCTGCACCGTTATTTTGTATTCTTACAAACTTTCGATCATATTTATAATCTATTATTAGTGCATTAAGGTACAAATTGTGTACAATTAAGACGTACTATTATTATTACTGTGTTGGGTACTTTCAGCTTTTATATGCTGTGTTTCAGACACCAAGCACAGGCTTATGCCAAGTCACTTGGTTCCTTTGCTATTGTTTCGTATGGTTCTATTCATGAATTTAGAATTTTTAACTTGCTTTGGTTCTTCATTTTTTTGTATTATTATTAACGTTTTCCAGTCCCTGAGATGCTCCCTAACATTGTCTACTTGCTCTAGAATATTTCGATAAATATCATACCAGATAATATCGCAAGATGAAGGACATCCTTGTTTATAACTCATCAAACGTTCATTAACCCTTTCGCTACGGCAGCGTCCGGTCGACAAATGACAATACGGTACGACCATATAGACCGTATATTTGTCCAGTACAAAGAAGACGGTGAAATTTATACGCAGAAGTTAATTTAAAGAGCCATAACGCTTCATGAGAAATCAGATGATTATGCGATTTATTTTCCTTGAGCGACTATGGTCGACGCTCGTACCTATAGCTCATGTCGTAGAGAACGTCTAGGTGTATACTCGCTCTAACAAGGAAAGCTACCGAAGTGGTCATCTCAGATTTTAATGAGATTTTCCATGTTGATGGATCATGTTATTACGTAAGATATTCCCTAGATATGGTTTTGAGAGTAAACGGTCGATAATTTAGAAGATATGTAATGGAAAAAGAAACTCTGCGTTCAACCTATCGCCTAGCTGATTGCTCCAAGCTCTTGTACTTAAAAGTACCTCTGACAGTAGACCAGATCAAACCTATCGCAAATTTAACATTAACCCTACAACGTTCTTCCGTTGGACTGTACACTTAAGGCCTTTGGGAAAAAATTACCTGAATGTATGGAACTCATATTTTCAGCTTCATAATACAATTTGAGCAGTAAGGAAGCATAGGATTATTCGGTTGCATCTATTATTGCAACTTCTTTAATTGTAGAAAAACAACATATTTTGCCCAAATTATTTATTTGTCACAGGTTTTACATACTTGGTAATACAATCATTCGTTTTTGGCATTAATAAAACTATTTTGGTCATTTTATGCTATTTATATATTTTCTTTCGATTGCACTATCGCCCACTTGTTCGTAAGATTTCACCATGAATGATTTCTCTTATTTAATTGTGGCTCGTTTACGTTGGGTCTAAAAAGACCCAAAGACCTTATGTGTAACAATTTTTGTTATCAGCACGTCATATGAACCCAGACAATATACTTTTAACATAATGTCAAGGGAACAGAATCAAGCATACTGATACTAATTTCATTGTATTTCTTCGATAATAATAAAAGTTTAAATAAAAGTAAGGACGTGGTGGGTCGAAAAAGACTCGAAGACCGCATCAGGGTGAAATACCTTTTAAACTATTTACCGTCTACGCCCAAAATTATGTATAGGAAGATTTGTAATAACATGATGTATCAACATGCAAGGACTTATTAAAATGTGAGACGAGTTCGGGAGCTTGCTTTGTAAGCTCTATACTACTAAATATTCAGAGTGCTCCAAAATCTCAAAAACAGCGTACGATTGTGTCCCTGCCGTGAACACTAGTCATAAACTCTAAGGATTCTTAACTGTCTCTGAACGGATGTTGGCCACTGTTCGACGTCATAGTTTTATCGTTCTAGACGATGGAGGGCCGTGCTAGACATAAATATTCTACTATCTCATTTTGCAAAGGTGGAAGACGCGAAACAACTGCCTCAGCTGGTCAAAGAAGCCTGAACTTCACATCGGGGAGCGTTCTAAGTGATATCACACCTTGAGTGATTTTAAAATTTGTTAAAGGTAAAAACGAATTAGAATATTGTTTAAACCTTGTGTGGGAAAACATTCCCAAAATGGTCACGGCTATTGAGCAATCGGGGCACCCGGGTACCTCAAGCCTCCTGTTCCGATAGATCAGATGTATAGCAATAATTTTACTCGCATATCCTTCCTATGATGTACCAAGTACTGCTTTATAGGAAATATAGAAATGGGTACCCGGGTACCCGGTTGCCCACACAAGGGCTAAGCAAAACAAAGTTTTTCTTTTACAAAAATGCCCCACCTTCCTACTATCTACCAAGGTTAATTACGCCAGCTATTCTCAACACATACCGTAAACATTCTACAACAACTACATATCGACTTCATTCTTCAAACCTTCGCCCGTTCCCTCTGTCGCTGAACCCCCAAAAACCAACGATCCGATCCTCCGAATTCTCGAGAACGCGAGTAAAACCTCCGACACAGAAGCGTCCGTTCAGAATTGAAACGTTCGCACGGGTCGAAGGGAAGCGGTAGAGGCGTTCTGTTCGCTCCCTTCGAGACGAACAACAACGAGAAGAGATCGGAATCGCGGTCGTTTTTTGCCGTCGAGCAAAATCCCGATCCCGGCGACCTTCTCTCTCTCCCTCGAAAAAGGCGCGGTTGGCAGCGCGCGTCTCTCTGACCTCGCGCGTTTTCCTCCGCAACGCGGAGGCGCCCCAAGGTGGCGTCCCGACCGCTTTGTCCCTGTTTCTCTCCTACGTGTTTCCCAAGATGGGTCAACGAGATACCAGGAATTATTCAGACGAGTCGAAGAAGAAGGCGGTTCGGGTCGGGCTGCTGCGCCGGCTGAGATAACGCCGACACGCTTCCGCTAACCGAACGAACTATCCCGACGAGCCTGCCTCCTGACTACCCGCCGGATATCTCGCCACCGTCTTTATTGCTGCACCGGGATGCACCAATGTGCCGTTTTTTACAACCCAGACGTCACCCTATAACTTGCTCGACTTTTATGAAGAACTCGAGACTCCACCCCCGGTTCGATTTCACGCTCGCTTTGACCTGTTTTTCTGACCCCGACGTGTCCTTCTGCAACTTGCAAATGGCTCAAGTTGATTTTGAATACTGTTTTTGAAATTCAGTTAGTGTCATAGGGTGTAAAGATCGAGGAAGCAGGACATTTTGATTTATGAGGAGATTGGGGGGCTTCTATATTTCCGAATTTGATTAAATTTTGATGGATGGTCTACTAAAGATAGAGTAGGTCGTGTTCAAGATCCTATGCTTCATATCAAATTGATTTCCTATTTTTAAACTAGATTTTCAAGTCTTAATATATCGAACTATAGGTTTGGTATTTTGTTACAGTCATACATTGAGCGACAAGGAATTTAACAATAGGAGGACCACGTACGTCGATTAATGCAATATGTATTTTTCTTTACTATATTTATAAATTGCAATCTTTCTGACGTTTCAGCATTACCTTTTGTGGCTTTTAATATATCGATCAAATATACCGATACATTGGTAATGAAATGTACATATCTATAGAGATAAACCTATAGGTACAGTAGAACCTCGATTATCCGAACACCGGTCATGCTATGCCAATTACAAGTTAAAATTATCATTCTTAGCGTTAAAGTAGCAGTTTTGAGATTTGGTAGCATTCTATATGCCTAGATCGATCTGCCAAGTCTGATCCATACTAAAAATGAAAATAATGAATAAAAAAAACGCGTTCACCGGTCTATGCAGCGAAGAAATGAAACTCTATCGCGTGATAATGTTCGCCCGAGATGCGAGTACAGGCAACTTTCCAATTTTATGGCGGTGAACCGGTGAGAGTGAAACTGTTGTTTAACGTTCTTCAAACACTCTGAGCTAACGAGAAATTGAACGTCCCAGGCAAAACGATTTTCGTCCAGAAATTTACATTTTTGTTCGACCTCCCGTTTTTGTTTCTATTCAGATTTCTAGAATGTTGTAAATTTCTAAAAATTTGTCAGGATAGTAGATTAAATTGAGTACGATTTGAAACAACAGAACACAGGCTACAATTTTAAGTAGTAAATAGTGGCACAAAATAGACACAGATATACTAAAAATATAATTCATTGTAAAACTTGTCTAAACATTGTCGTGAGAGCAACTGTAGAGTAAGTGTACCAAGTATGTGATACGAGACACCGTAATATTTTCATAAGGAAGTACTGTATGTTACGGCAGGCATCAGTTTGTTTTTTATCTTTTCTAGTTTTTTCAGCTATGCAAATTAAAACTTGGACATCATTAAAGGTAAGTTATTTAATCGATTTCATCATTAGCTTAGAGACTCATTATTAGAGTCTTAATATTATCAACCAATTTTGTTTACTGTTTAGATGAAACATTAGCAAGCTATTTTCTGATTAATCTGACTCTATTGTTCGAACCCAAGATGTTCCAAATATGAGACCGTATGCTGTCCCTAATATGGGATACGTAAAAACAGCCTAAGAAGATTCAGAAGAGGTGGGTATTATTGACAAGGAAGAAGAACTCATTTGTGATAGCTCAGGATCAGAATTTGATGACACCGATGTAGAATGTTTATTTTGTGCCTGCCTTTACTATAGTGATCATGGTGGTGAACAGAAGGGTTCAATGCACCAGGTGTTACAACTGGGCTCGTGAATACGCAAGACAAATTACCTTAAAAAAGCAAAAAAAAATAGGTGATTTTGAAAGACTTTTAATTCAAAATGACAGGGTCTCATATTAGGAACTCTTTTTCAAAACTACTAATTTTGTACTTGTTAATATTATTCTTACTTACGTATAAATAACTTATGAGCATAATTGCGAAAAGACTTTTAATGTTGTTCCTTCTTATTCCCCACTATTAAACAAAACATAAATGGGGTTTCATATTTGGTACACTCACTCTATCTACTTCCATCTCACAAAGTCCCATTCGAAAATAATTTAACAGACTTCGGTCTCTCTGTTAATTAAATCTATCGATGTTACCGGAGCGATTCAGTTCCAGAATTAGTATCAGCGAATATAATGTCCGAAGCAAGAGGACATCCATCGTGAAAGTGGTATTTACTCGAGCTATCTCAATCGGGGGCAAATAAAGGAGGAGGGCGCAGTAGGATCAACGTCGAAATGAGTAATGACGTTTTTACGGTGGCACATCAATGTTTCACGCGATCTTTAAAACGAGTCAGCCTACCCTTCGGTCATACGGCATGCTTCCATTCGACGTGAATCTCGAAACGCTAATGACCTGAGCGAATTATTAACGCGAGCGGAGCGCGAACCGCGGCAAGAGCCTGTGATAAAGATTATATCCCCGTGAAAAAATGGAAGTTCTTCCATCGTACGCGATAACTACCATGTACAGTATACACGCTGTATTATTGCCACTGGAAGATAGCGGCGACGTTAAACAAAGACGAATTAATGATCCGTGAAACCAGATTTCTTCCTCGCTTTCGATTTACACTGCACCAGTCGAGTGCAAGAGATCGTTTGCGTGCGCTAATTATCGCTACAATCGGCTTATTGCAATCAGAGAATAACACGGAAGCGATTGTGTGCTCAATTCCACTATCGATGCTCTGTTATCTTCAATTTGTATCACGGGTGCCCCCATTAGAATTTCGGTTCTAATGAAATATTAAGAGTCCGAACCATTTTGATATTCTGTTATTTCAATCTCATTTCTTATATGTAGAATCAATTCCTTCTGTGGATTCTTCTGCTGATCTTGAGACATCCTGTATTATTTTGTTCCTTTTTGAAATACAAATTTGCAAGATTCTGCAAGGACTGAGTGTCTCTCAATCGAAAATTGTTTAAAATTCGAATGTTAATGATTTTTCCGTCTGTGATAGACATTTTTTTAGAGAATTTGAAGAGTGCTATCTATCCTATTAGTCCCGGATACTTATTTTGTAGCATCCTGTATATGCGTACAGTAGCATACCATGTTTTTACATACTTCATTCTTGCTTTGGCTTTTCAATTGACTATGGCCACGGGAGCTGCGGCCTTCCCCCACTCTAGGGCCATTCCCCTCATATAGGCTGTGATCTGGGACTACGATGGACCGAGGGGGAAGGCCGCAGCTCTCGTGGCCATCACTGATTTAAGAAACTCTTCGTACCATTGTACGTGGTCCACCCTGCATGAGTTCATAACCGGAGGATTGATCTCTGAATCCTTGTTTCGCCCTAAAACTACAGAAGCAACCGTGTATTTGCCACCTCTTCTGCTTTTCATACATCACACTCTTTCTCATCGACATTTATTTTCGCATTTGCCGGTGTCGCGAGTAACGGCGCCATTCGAAGCGCTCGGCGGGCATTAAAAGCAGGCAGTTACTTTTCCGCGATTTCGCGTAAATTTCCACGGAGAATCCGACAGTATACGTGATCCTCGAGCGTCGTTTCCCCAGCTCGAACGATTTCTCGAAATGGAAGCTATTCGGTGCTTCGTGCTGGGAAATTTGCTTCCGGGACACCGTGCGTCGAGCGCTGATCTTAAAAGGAACCGGGTACTTCCAACGCTCACGTAGCATAATTGTTCGATAACCATTGTACTATCTCTAACACAAAGTAACGCGATAGAACCACGTTACCACCATGTATGCGAACTGTTTGGTAAATGTGCTGGAAAATTTTACTTCGCGGACACCGTGTGTAGAGCGCTGATCTTGGAAGGGACCGGATACCTCGAACGCTCCCGTACTATAATTGTTAAATAACAATTGCGCTACTTCTAACACACTTATGTATTAGAGCCACGTTAAAATTGTGTGTTACGTAGGTACGGAGATCAGTTGAATCGTGGCAGGCTGGTCCCATTTAACTATTAGAACTATGAAGAATATAAGTAGAAGTGTTGTGGTATTTAAGGGAGAATTCCCCTTTTCTGGCCTGTTTTAAGGACACATTTAGGGAATTTTTTTTAAAACAAATTAAATGATATCTTCATAAAATTTTGCAGACTTCTTCCTGTTCATTTATACTACATTCATGTATTTACGCATATTGCTTTCAACAAGCAAAACAATTCTCGGGTGGCTTGCACATTAACTACCGCTAAAGTCATCTGAAATCAGACAATCTTAATTAGCATGAGTGTGGCTGGTGCCTGAACTATGAAAAACGAATAAAAGTGATACTTGACAAAATGGTATCAGTCTGAAGTGTGGACATCGGTTTTTACTAATATTTTGACTTTCAAATCACTTTGTAAACCTTAAATATTGATATATTTAGTTTCCCATAGTTTAAGTACTAGCCACACTCATATAATTAAGAGATTTTTTTTAATTTTTGATTTCAGATGATGTTAGGGCCGGTTGGTGTGTGAAGATTTGTGACTTTAATGAGCGTTCTGATATGTTTGTAGTACATATAACGTTGTAAGCGTTACACTATTTCCAAGCAGTTTATTGTATTGGAGTCACCTTGAAAATGTGAGTTACGTAGTCAGAAAACATTACTTAAACTGTAATGGACTGGTTTATTTAACCGTTAAACTCTGCTGAGTGAGTGGAATGATGTTCCAGATGCATATTTGTTGGTGGTTCGGACGTAACTGTTGCGTTTCAGTACATAAGAAATATTCTTCACCTTCGTAAATGGCGTTTTCAGAGAAAATTTAGAATGTATACAATTTTCATTGGCTGGTGGCACGTGCTAATACTCGACTAGAGGGAACACGGTGCCCCAAAGATGAGGGCGTCGCGACGCTATCCTTGGGCTGCAAGAGGGTGCCTTTTGTTTCTAGTACGACTATCCAAGCTATTGTTGGAAGTAATATTCTCGAATATTCTCGAATATTGGCGACATGCTCACCAGATGTGCAGAAAGTCGCCTTCAAATGAGTTTTTGGGTTTAAGCTGGCTGTAAACTTTATGGCAGCGTTTCATGTCGCTGATGCAAGCTTCAACAGATCAGTTCAGTGGCAAATATTGTGCAAGCCATCCCTGAAGAATTTCTTTAACCTACCTCTTTCCCCGGTGAATAATTACATTATTTTAGATGATAACAACGTATAAATATTCACGAATGTAGCATAAATGTATATGAGTAAATCTGCAAAATTTTATAAAAATATGTTTAAATTTAAAAAAAGAATCCCAAAATATATCGTTAAAACAAGCCAAGAAAGAAGAGTATCCTTTTAAATGTTTACTCGCTGTTGGTTCGACAATTTTTACTTGACAAACAATTCAATGCTAGATACTAATCAGGTGCAATAGTCTTATAATGAATTGTTTTAAAACCACTAGAAATTTTTTGAAAATCGAGTTGAACTATGAAAGTAGCGGAACAAAGATACTAAAATCAATGTTCAATGTGTCGATAGTTAAAAATGAGTTCAATTGTTGAGTTATTTACGCTTGAAGTCACATATAAAAATGACGTTACTTATGAAATGGTGTGATACTTTCTTGGTCCGCCAGAGTATTTTATTCGTCGCAGAACTGTCCAAACTGTTGTCTAAACAAATATTCTCATATATTAACGGCATGCTGCTCTCTCCATATGTGCAGCAAATCGCTCAAAAACTAACGGGATATTTTTACAGTTCCAGAAGCTTCCCCGTTGACCTCCACGAGCGTCAGAGCCCTGCATAGGGGGAATCCGCGTGAAAGAGAGCAGAGAGTCGCAGAAACTCTCTCCTTGTTCCTCGTATCCATGGATCCAAGAGAATTCCCGGAGACTCGGGGGCCAGGTCCTTTGCGAGGCTGGCGCATTGTTGCGGCGGTCGGCGATCGTGTTCACGGAAAGGATATAGCCAACACACAATGCGTGCCTCCGGCGAGAAAGCAAAACGCGAAAAAAAGGAACGGAGGGATAAAAAGGGACCGGCGAAGAGGGGCTTTCGCAGAAATTACGGCGAAACGCCGGTCAAGATAACGACTGGCCATTGTTCGTGGAACTTCTTCTTCTTAGGGGTCTGCTACGGCTTCGCCAGACTCCTCCCGTTCTTTCAGGCTTCCTCGAAGACGTGGAAGAAGGCCACGTAATCGATGTATCGGTCTATGGGAGTTTGTTCGCGAGGATATAGCCCGTGACAGAGTTTTAACGAGCGGACTCGTTACAGAGATTCGGATGTTTGGTCGCGCGACGACGACTGTCTAAACCGTACGACCGGAGGATCTGTTGGTTGCAAATTGTGGAAGCTGCTGGTGGACGCTTTGTTTATCGAAATAAGATTACTGTTACGTAAGTTACTGTCAGAGAAATGTGTACAGTTTGTTCAAAGTCCGTAAAGGATTATTGATTATTATTTACGACTGTCAAACGAAATATGTATGTTGGATTCCGTGTCGTGGAATCGAGTACAATACTTTTTAAAATCGAAGAAGAGGTTTATTCTGGTATACGTTGTGGCGTTGCACAAGAATCTGTTTGAATTCGCTAATTTCTAGGCATAGATATAATGTTTTAGGGACAGGGAAGGGGTATGGATGACCAGCCTTGACGAACTCGGCCCTTGATGACTAAGGCTCGCGTTCGTTTGGAAACCGTGTTCGGCTTGTAAAGTTTCGCGTAAACAAGTTGACTCAGTGTAGACGATAAGTTGGACATAGTCATAGATAAAGTGCCTGGTCATCCAACAGATAACTAATTGCGACGTATGAAATAAATGATACGTCTTTACTTTACCCCTTCTCGCAACACAGTGTCCAACTATTTATATCCAGATCCAATCATTCCCATTCGCTATGACTCCACTCGCATACTCCTTTAATTGTTTTCCTCTCAACGCGTCGCGTATCCTACGTAATTAAAATAGCAGTTATCAACTGACTAACCAATAACTGTTTTACTATATTTACTTTCAAAACTCCAAAAATAAAATAAGCACAGAAACTGAACTAGCTGATTAGCTTCAGGCGCACTGAAACGCAACTATCTTCCCTTCAAATTTTGAAATTACATGTTCATTTGGTAGCTAACATTTAGCCTTATATTTGGACCAAAAAGTTTCGAGATTGCGCTTGTTTCATAATTTTGGCGTAATTTTAAAAATGGATATTCAATAGGTGCATCTTCGGCATATGATGTTTCGTTTCGAAAAAATGGAAAATGTAGTGTATGCTTGTAAACAGCTATGCAATTGTACAGTGAGAGTGCCATCTGTTTCGTTCCCTGCAAAATCCCCTCAATGGACAGAGCTTCGGTTCCGAAGAGGCCATTAAACGGCACTTGCATCAGTTTTTCACGGGGAAAGACAGAGATTTTTATGAACGCGGGATTATGAAGTTGTCCGAAAGATAGGTGAAGGTTATAAGTTAAAATGGACAATACATTAATAAATAAAGATATTTCCCTCCATGAAGGAATCGTGTTCTATTTGCATGTTAAGAACGGCACGAACTTTTTGGTCAACCCAATATAATAATAATTTCCTTGTTGAACCAACAGCTTTCACACAGAAACGAGTCCGAAGAGTGTATAAACGAAATTTATAATGAAATCAAAAATTGCATCCAAGTATTTCTAAACTACTTGGAAACGTCTTTTATAATTCCCTCAGAATGGGCCATCAATCGCCGCAATCATTAAACGAAATCAGTGAAGTTAACCATGGTAACGAAACATACTGGCTGAATATGAACAAGCGATCGCAGCCATGTACACAATTACTGCTGACTATCAACAGATGATCAAACGTACCTTCTGACGCGTTCAGAGGCAGCCGGCCATTGGATTCTAGAGATTTCAAGCGAGCACGATATATCAGATCAATCGCGGGCTCCGGAGCATATCTGATGATGCTCAGACTTCTCGAAAGAGTACGGTCTGGTTAACAGAAGGGTCATCAACTCGGGAAAAGGACGGAACGTCGGTACGAAAAGGGCAACCGGACGATCCACGTGAACCGTGTACGAATGCTTTCGTGGAAATGATGACAAAACGGTTCTAACTTAACGGCCACGCCAGATTTTCGGCGACTCGGGTTACATTCTCCCGCCAGCTTTCCACGAAACGCTACGCGACACCTGGACCAGGTAGAAGAGCCTTTCACAGCGTCCAAATATCCAGGTCCCGAGGCTCTGAGAATAGAACGGATGGTTCCTTTGAAGCGACAGGAAGGTAACCACGTTAGAGATGTTGCATTGAGCAGTGAAATTTTCTACCAGTACTCCTGTCTGTAGAACTCACGCTGCGTCTTTCTCAATACCGGCGACCTTTCGGTGCATTCAGCGATTACATTTGACATATCTCCTTGAAAAAGCAACCTTTAAAGCGCATTCATACGATTCATGCACGGAAAACGCTTAGGGTTATGCATAATCGATATTATCTAATACTGGGCTCCAGTGAAACGGGGGATGGTGATTCATGAGAAGGGAGTATCGAAATGAATCCGAAGGAAAGCTTTTGTACATCACTATACGACAGGAAGTACGTGTCTAAAAAGAGATTTTTATCTCATTTGTCAGTTGCTTCTGTACCCTTTCGGTATGAGCATCTTTTTGAGCATTTCTTTTTTACTTAACCCTTGCTCGGCGAATGCAGGGTTATTTTGACCCAACTGTTGCCCTCACTCTGTTTGCCATTTAAGTGTTGGAAAGTGTTGAGGGAACCTACAACCCAGAAACATCAAAAAATTTCTTTTATTGTCAGTTCCGATAATGTACATCTTTCTGTGTAGTTTGGTAAAATTTCGTTTAATTCTGAACACCAGAAGTGCATAAATTATCATTTCGAAAATTGAATGCTATCATCGAAGTAAGTATGTAATTATCAATGAATTTCTGCTGCATAACATACATTCCAAATTAGTTGCAAGTTAACAGTGTTACCAAAACCAGAACATGCAAATTAATTCGATAAATCGATAAGAAAAATCGATTAACAATTGAATTATCGGTGCTTTCCGGAAAAATGGCTCACCTGTCAAATTGGATTTTTCATACACTTTGACATACTTTCTCAGAAGGTTAAAAAAGCAGTTTCAATGAAATTTTTTGTGGTGAATCCTAAGAAGTTACTGAACGTACTGAATGAAACAATTTGGAAAACAATGCCTACATCTGGTGAAAAAAAAATGATCAGTTATTATTTTTTAAAAAATTCGTGAATTCAATTTATTTAGCACTATCAGTAGAGCACTCGGTCGAAATTTGATTGAAATCGCTTCAGTGGTGTGGGAGAAAGTGGGTCATGAAGTTCGTCAGTTTTCTATATGGATAGAGCTCGGTTATGGGTTTCTTTAAAATATTACATGGAGATACTGAAGAAATTCTGTTTCTATATGAATCTTGACAAACTTATGTAATTCTTCTAATTATTTCTAGATGTTCATTTCAAATTACACCATGCAACAGGACCTACAGGGTTGGGCTCAGTTCTTATAGCTCTATTATCCATCTACATTTTGCCGCAGTAGGGATAGTGCCTACTTACATTGCAATAAATTTTCTTAACAATATTCTGTCAAGCTGCGAACAAGCGGGACGCGATCTATCTCCTATGAAACTATAATATAAAACACATATATTTTATGATATAGTATTACATACTATCTTTTAGTCTGAAGAGAATCGCCATTGTGTACCTTGAGACCAAAGAAGTTCGAGTATTGATCCTTTGAGTTTGAAAGACTGACAATGAGTCATTAGTCTTCCAAAGATCCATTAGTCTGATGAAATTCGATCTTGGGTCCTTTGAGACCAAAGAAGATCGAGTATTGGTCCCTCGAGTATGAGGGGGTTGAAGTAAGAGTCACATGATTCTGCAAGGTATCGAATGTAACTTCCTGTAATCTGAAGACATTCAATCTGGCGTACTTTGTGTCCAAAGTGATCTTGACTCGAGTCTAACTACCTCTGGTCGTTCTAACTCAGATTTTACGAGATCAAGATGCCCCAGGTTGGATTCCACGACCTTGAAGTGGTTCAATTCATATCTTCAATTCCTGGCGCTCTGATTTGTGTCCTATGTTCGCAGGATGCTCCCAAACAGATGTGTATTAACAGTAACAATCCAATACTATTCTGTCTTTAGCCTGATGACTCCAAACATCCAATCACTCAATCACCCAAACAATCAATCATCAATGAAAATCCATGCATGTCTCTTCGTGCAACAGCACACAGACTCAATCACCCAAAGACATCGGTGCGCAGAATTCTGAAAGTTTCTGATTTCATTGCACTTCTTTCCTTGGATTCGCCAGATAACTATTGCTACAGGCTCCTTTGTATTCATCTTAAGGGTCCATAAAACGCAACATAAATTAAACGACTTTCATTAAAATAGTGCCTGACTTCTATTTCATCTTGTATAACATGTCACTATTATAAGCACCAGCAATGCCTCGTCAATTAACCAGCACGCAGCACAGACACTTCACCATCGATAAACTAATTTTTCCATCGTACTGTTCACAAAGTGTCACGTCGTCGTAAAACGTTGGCCCAGCTCTATCCGCAACCGTATCGACGAGTTTCCATTACGGCGGGACGATCGCGTAAATTAGACGCATCGTCGGCATCGATCAACAACAATGTATCGTGTCCCAACATGCACAATGTTTTAACATCCGTGACGCATGGAACGGTCGCTATTCATAACGGTCCACACGCGTTGCCGAGGAAACAACTTACTGATCGTCAGCAAGAGGATGCGTCCGTACACACGGTAGCGTTTTATCAATAAATTCCATCGAGCAGCGGGCCGTAGATTATGGTCGCGGAGCATCGATGGCCACAAGGTAAAGCGAGACGGGGATCCGAAACGGTAGACAGGGACCATTAAAATAATTGCAGTTCCCGTGTCGTTAACGAACGGCTATGAATGATGACCGGGCCTGATTTATCATCACGTTGGACGCCAATGTCGTTTACTGTCCGGGCGGTAGGTGCATGTCGAAAAGTGGCCACGGGCGTCGCGTGCCATTTACTTCGCGAGCAAATTCGCTAATTGAGATTCGGTATCTAAATTTAGCCGTTTGATTTATGATTATGAAAACGGCCGGCTCCGCGCGAATAACTATATCGCGGTGCGCCGTGTAAATTGACTTTGTCGATACGAAAGGCGTTAAGAGACCGAGCTTTATAAGCAAATATTCTGGAAAAAGACGAACGATAATTGAATGGTCGTTACGTGACCGGGGAATCAAGCGGTCTCCACTCGAACATCGTATTAGCATATAAATTAGAAATTAATTGATAGCCAGATATGGTGCACGTCCCTTGCACGGTGACTACAGAATGAAGAATCGAACGAGAACATGGTGTTTAACCCCTTGCCTCGGAATAACGAGTCACACTTGTGATGCAGATTATGGCCTATACGGGGTGGACAATGCAACTTCATCACCTTAATTATTTCCGTTACTATTAGTCCAATACAAACTTGTTTTGTTTAAATACCTTGGTTTCGAAGGGCCTACTATTAAAGTTAGTACGTAAAAGTATGTTTACGTTCGGATACGAATGAATGTATTGATGTGTCACGTGGATCTGTCAAAAATTTTAGTTACTGTCAGATGCAAATATTTTGGGATTAAATGATCGGAACGGTAGAGTTATTAAGGTCGTTGAATTTGTTTTTTTATGCTCTATAAAAATATAGAGTTCCATTTAAAACTAAAGGTGTCCTTGATAACTTTGAACGAAAATGACTAACAAAAAATATACTGCAATTAACCACTATAGACCCCCTTAAACCAAGATACTTAAAAAAAAAAAGAATTTGTGTTGGTCCAGTAGTAACGGAAATAATTAAGGTGATCGTTACGTTGTCCATCCAGTATGATAAATATTCTTTAAAATTTTGCGTTACAGCACCCTTAGCTTTTAGAGGTTCATCTAAAGCAAATTGTATACGTTGATGAATATTCCTCTTGTATTCCTCCTTTAGAGAATTTACATAATAAACTTCGGTGCAGATAGCTAATGAAAAAATCGCTAGGCAAGGAGTTAAGTATAATCTGGTAACGAATGGGAATCTTTGTACATCAACGACACTCCACTGAACGCCTAACGCCTCGATTGATTCGATACGTTAGAAATGAGGAATTAGACCGTTTCACGGACGAAACTTCGAGCACGGGAATTCGTTTCGTGATCAAAGAACAGAGTAGGCCGGAGCCGGTCAATTCCAGCTAATCAAATTCCGAGTGCCATTAGCGGCAGGGTGTGTACCGCTGATACAAGTAATTTTCACAATCTTCACGGAATGTCTCGAGCTGGTAATTACGACAATTACGGGACGACCTTAGGTTAATAAATACTAATGCTGTCCCATCCGGTGCGAATGTTTCTGTCGAGCCTTGGCTGCTGCGACAAGTCGAGTAGGCCTCGTAACGAGTGATAATTTCCCTCAAGGTGATGATGCGCGAAATTTGCACTTCCTATAAGAATCCGAAGGCGAACGAAACGGTCCAGTTGTTGCACAACTAACGAACTGTTCAATCATTTAATTTAATTTAGCATTTACGAAAGTGCTTTAATAGTCTTATCGAAAAAGTCGCCCGTTTATAATTGGACACCTACCGTAATAATTATAAATGATAGACTGGTAAATGTGGTCATATGCATTTAACCCTCTGACTGCGATTGGCACCTATAGGTGCCACACAAAACCGCTCACTACTGCGGACGCCTATAGGCGTTCAGTGTAATGGCTCATTATATACTGCTGCAGCTCGGCCGCACGCTGCGTTCGTCTCGTTTCCAAGTGGCCAGCAATCAAAGGGTCAATGAAAACAAAAATAACAAATAATAATAATAATAATAAGAATAATACGAGTCCATTATTCTGAAAGTGCCATTGCCAATTTTCCTGTACACCTCAAAGATCCGATACATCTTGACGTACCAGAACCCTACTACATAACACAATCCACCCCAAATCAACTTTCTGCAAAGTCAACATATGCCACAATTCAAAATAAATATATTTGCAATTCTGTTGACGAAAAATAAAGAATTTGAATCAGCTGACAGTTAATTGCAATTGAATTTTCCAAGTGATATTTCACATTTTAAAACTCTTTACAAGCTGTGTGCAGTTTAATCAACATCAGGCTCTTCGAGTTACGAAAATAATGAAATTTCGCTTTTAACGAACCACTATCGTGAATATCGGCTCACGAAAATATTCCAACGATGGCGGACCAGCAGCATTATTCGAATTGAAAACATCGCGCGCTTGTAGATAGGGCAATAGGCAACCTGAAGAGCCAGTAGTTTCACTTTCTGGCTGCTTTCCAACGTTCCGGAGACCCGAATCCGTATCACGAGTCGATCGATATTTTTTCTTTGGGGAGAACCGTTCACTATATTTCGATCGCAGATTTATTCGTTCCCATATTGCGTTTCTATTCGAACGGTTCCCTCCCTATCGAGGAGCACGTGAAATCTTGTTACTATGCACTTTCCGAGCAAAACGTTCGTAATACAGGATGATCAAAAAAGAGTGTCTCAGACTTTATAGTATTCACTGACAAGGGAACACCGGGAACCCTTATTCACCGATTGGAAAGAAACTCTGTGGGTTTATAGAGTGAGCCAAGACAACAGGAACGGTATGTCTCATTCGCGCCCAATCGCCCTTTAAAGGTGTGAAAACTAACCACAAAGTCCAAAAGTTACTCCCACTTTTTCGCGTATAAGTACAAGAGATAGAGAAAAATGTTTCAAACAAAAGTTTAATGGTACAATAAGCGCTACAAACGTGCGTTAACAACATTTTGGAAAAAGCTTTTTTTTCGTAAGGTACGATTCTTTTTTAAAGAAAAGAACTTCTTTCAAAATTTTGTTAGGACCTGTGTTGATTAGACATTTTCTATTACGCTCAGTAAATACTGTAAGCTCATAAAGTCTTGGACTCTTTTTTTTATCACCCTGTACAGTGGGCTATAAAAGTATTTGAACTCGTCAAAATTAAATAATCAGTGCTTAAATTAAATTAGTATAACAATATTCCTTTCAACATACTATTATCCTTAGAATATCATGTAAACTTTCGGGTTATAAGTAGCCAGCTTGAATAACACTCAAGACTATGAACAATGTTTATATACTTTTTTTTTGTAAATATTGACGTATTAATCGACAAGAAGACCATAAACGATTAATCACTCAACCTACTGTTACCCATTTTCGTTTATACTTAAATGAATCATTTGATTGACACATGTCATATCCTGGACTCTGTGTTCTAATTTCTGCGATCAATAGACATTTCTGATATTTTATTGATTACTGTATTGTTACGGCTGTCTTGAAACAACAGTAACAGCCGAATCGAATATCTTTAGAATTTAGGCTGGCATAGTGCGACACGAGTTCTATGTTGTGTTGTCCATCGACCAGCCTCGGTGCAAGCGTACTCGACCTAGAAGTGTCGCTAATAAGCTGTGCGTGGTGACAAAAACGTAGGGATCAATTAGGGTTAACAGTTGTAATTTTTGTCGCATTCCCGGGTTCCTATTTGCCACGTATGAAAGCAACAACAGGAAACTAGGTTTGAAAAGCCGTAGAAAATCTCACTGTTCTAACGGTGTTACATTTAAGTATATAACTGGATTGACCGATATACCGACACACCGTGTGCCGTTCATTAAAGTTTAAACAGATTGACCGAATCTGTTTTATCCGGGACACGCGAAAATAAACGTCACCTAGAATCGAAGGAACGATGAATATTGTCCATGAATGCACCATTAAGCGCCGTTAATGCTCCGATTTAAGGTTTTCCAATAACGAATATTTAATTGCGGCAAATTTAGATTTCATGCTATCGCTGTGACGTTTCTTTCAAACAGTTTGGTTCATCGACAAGACGACTGATAAAAGCATCTCAAAAAATATTCTACTTTTTTATATCATTATGATATGATACAATGATTTTCGATATTATAATATTATACTCAAGTATTATTTATTTACCTGATGCTTTCAATAACAATAGCCTGGCATACATTGTCAATGTCTGACCAGTCTTCATCGTGACACGCGTGATAAAAAGAACACAATAATAATTTACAGCGAAACGGGTAACTCGTTTCTATAGAAATAAGTAAAATAAGATCCTTTGGAGCACCTAAGGTTTAATTTAAGTCTCATTTACAGAGAGCAATGTCCCAGGAACTGATCTTCTAAATGGTTCATTTTGTCGTACATGAAAAGAAGTCTGAACGAAAAATGAATTCCGAATCCGCATTGTTTCATTCGAGCGAAATCGAAATTGCACGCATGTCGACATCGTTGCAACCTGGCGATGAAACCAACAACTCGATTAAAATAAGGAAGGAAGGAAACCGACATATCGGAGGACATTAAAAATGCGCATACTTAATGCGCGATCGAGCATCGGACGCGAAACGTTCGGTCGATTACTTATATCCGAACTCGAAGAGTGCTGACAGGGGCTTCCAGCTATCGCATGCAAATCCGATAGACTCCCATCATAACGCCAGCGCCGATATTAAATTTCATACGTCCTGATTGCGACCCGAATTCTGCGGAAACTCGACTGGCAGGAAGCTCGAAGAATTTGATACGCGCCACCCTTTCGCGTACAGGCTGTCTCAAGAAACTTGGCCAAGACTATACGTACACGTGTCAAAACAGAGACAATAGAGAAGCCCGGAGACATATCCTGCTACGTGCGGCGAATACGTACAACCTTTGTCATAAAAGTGCCAGGACTGGCTCTGTAAAAAATAAAATATTCAACTTATTAAGTAATGGTCCTCGTTCCCTTCAAAATAGTCCCCTTCGCAATTGATACACTGTTTCTGAAGGTTTTGGAAGCAGTCTGAGAAAACATCTTCCGGTATACTCTACAGCTTATATAAGGAGAGTATGGAGGGTATGCAATAGCTGTCATTTGGTGATCAGTAAGAAATTCCTGGACCGACAGAAAAAACGCTGAGAGGAAGGCGGCATAAGGACATTGCAGCTATCCAGAAGCCCGCGTCGGATGAGCTGAAAAGCATACCAGTAGAAGCTCACTCAGGCTGCTTCCAAACCTTCAGAAACGTTGGCAGCAGTCTATCAATTGCAGAGGGGACTACTTTGAAGGAAACAAGGAGCATTGGTTGGTAAGTTGAATATTTCATTTTTTACAGAACCAGTCCTGGAACTTTTATAAGAAAGGTTGTACAAGACGACATCAACAGTCGCCCTGCAACTTATAGCGGAACGCTTCTCATTGATCTCAAAATCGAGGAGCCGGTGGCACAGGTGTAAAATCGGAAAGAGGGTCAGATTTGACGGGAATAATATCTAACTCCCGCATAACAGTAAAATAGAAGAAGAATTTCAAGCATACAATACCGTCCATATGTTTTAGGTCACTTGCCATTTCTGTTAACCCGGCGACTGTGTGGTGTGGTATGACATACCCCACAATTTTAAAAGATAATATTACACTTTCTTACTGAGCATGCTCGATGCTGGTTTTCAGTACCTTCCTTCTACACTACACTCTTTTGTTTCGACGAGACTACTGTTGTGTAGTTAAGGTTATAAAAGAAAAAAACTTGCTTCGAAAGGAGGGATGGTTAATACTGTCCTCCTTAGTTAAAATATCCTATCTACCATTTTTTCATTTTTCAAGATATTTTCAAATATTTGCAGTTCGATATGATTTTTACCTTTCAAGGAAAGTTAGAGTGTCCTACATGCTTTGTAGGAGTTTAGAAATATGAACAGAATTTGAAAAACAAAGGCACACATACAACATCCTTCTGGCTGTTAAACATAGGATAGAATTGGAGGCATCCAGTGTCTTTGTACAAAATCAACATCGATTTAGACTCATAAACGGCGAGCAGTGCCCATGTGGCGTCGAAGGAACGGTTTTTCACGTTCTCCTGGACTGCCAACGACACAACAATGAAAGGCAAGAATACAAGGACAGAATAGAAGAACTCAACTTGCACTGGACATCGGCGCAACGAGAACTGCTAAAGGAAGAAATATGTAAGATATTTTTTACAAGGAGTAAAATTTCTGCTTTCTACGCAGTGAAAAAATTTGAACACCCACAATGCGTGCGTCGTTCGATTGTTACGTTCGATTGCGATTACAGGCACGTAGATAGTGACTTAATTCGCGATACTTTGGCCCGCGTTTATCGAACGCTGAGTGAAATGCCTGTCATGAATATTCATCGACTACTTAGCGTCCGATGGATCAAAGAAATTTGAATATGCATGTTTCTTTAGCGAATCGCGTAAATGGTATGCGCTATCAGATTCCTGCCCGTATTCATCCACCGCTTTCCATCAATCGCGTACGATTCATTTGCATTACCCTTACCTTCGATTTTTCTCCACCTGTTCCGTAAACATTGACAGTCGATTCTTTCACAAACATTCGAACGTACACACTTCAGTATCGATGCCATGAGAATATTATCATTTTAGAAACATTCTCGGCTACCATTTACGGTAAGACGCGCTATTACGTCACGGGTGGGTAAAGTGTTAAAGCCAGATTAATAGCTTCCACGTTGTTTCATGTTTCAGGAATTCAGCATTGCAGATTCATCGCGTGTCCCGGGCGAACTTTCGGATCGATGCAGTAACGTTCTGGTATCTCTATATTTTTTTTCACTTGAAATTAGAGCTGTTACGTATGAGATACCCGGGTACCCGGGTTACCCTGAGATACCCGGGTAAACAAAAATTACCTGGGCACCCCGGTATCTCATGAGATACCCGGGTATATGAGACAGTTGAGACTAAATACCTATTACTCGTCGGCCGGTTGGGTACCCGGATATTCGGTATGTTTTACCCGACTACTCTACTCATATTACTCGGATGTCTGCAATGTAATTTATGTTTTTGCGACAAATAATGAAATAGTGAAGTAATTAATTATTAATTACTAATAAATATTAACTATCCGAAATGTTTCATTGTTTTATTATTTGACACAAAAATATAAATTACCAGAAATATTATAAACATCCGGGTAACACAAGTAGAGTATTCGGGTGAATCATACCGGATATTTTTCTGATTGTGAGTACCCGGGTACCCGGGTACCCGACGGGTCGGGTAGGACTCGGGTAATTTCCTTTATATACCCGGGTAGTCAGTCGTTGCCCTACTTGAAATCCTCCACCGAGTATATTTTCTTCGACGCACGTTGCAGGATCCTAATGAAGAAATTTGTGAATTGTACCGACTATACTCAAATGAGCACGTACTTCCTTCGAACGATCAATTCGACTTTCACATGTCAGAATAGATCAGCAGACGTTAGGGTCTACGGTACTTTATATACGATTCGCGATATTACTTTTCTGCGTTCCAAATGTGCCTGTCAGGCACGAGAAAGCATAAGTCTGGTTATATTTTTATGTATTCAGGTATCAATATTATAAACGGGATATGCTATCTTGTATACAAATATATTTTTTACGGTGTACACGCACTGAATTATGAGTGAGGATTAATAGGTTTTTTATTAATAGATAATAATGGACCACGTTAAAGGCCACGCTATATAAGCTAAAAACATCACACCTTGTTTTAAGACTTTGATACAACATGGGACTAAACTGAAATTATGCCCTTTTTAATCAACGATATTAATGATTCTTTATACAGTCGAACCTCGATAACTCGAAGACCTCTATAAGACTACGATTTTGTTCATTCCCTTCCGCTCCGCTGCGAAAACCTCTATAAGTCGAAATAAAACTGACTTTAACTCGAATTATTTGCCACATGTCCAGATGCATTATTTTACCTCTGTAACTCGAAGTTTGAATAGCCAGACCTCTACAAGTCGAAGTTTACCTCTATAAGTAGAACTTCTATCGCCGCTGCCTCTGCAACTCGAAGTTTATAGTTATGTGTCACAAAATGTCAGAAACAAATCATTCGATATTGTCTCCTTTCTTCCAACTCGCATGCCTCGAGGCAAGTCTCATCGTGTAGGGCCTACTTTAGGAGGATTGTCTCAAATAACATAAGACGACACAAGCCGTATCCCTACTTTTTTACCCTTCGACCACGTGCATATCCATGGAAGCTATCTAATCGTTTTTCGTCAGTCAAACGCATAATTGCCATCACCTCCCGCGTCTTTAACTTTTGCGTTTACGTTGAATAAAATGAGTTCTAAGAGGAAGCTTTAAACACTAACACTTTCTGAAAAGGTGAACGTAATTGAAGCAGTGAGAAGTGGATCAAAAATGAGAAAAGGGATAGATATAATCTATTATATACAGAATCGCATAAAGATGCAATAATATCGAGGAAAACGTATTCTCTGCCTTGATCACAGTTGAAAATGCTATCGATCAACAATGTATTAACATATTAACACAAAGCAAAATTACAGACTTTTTTAATAATATGTAACAAGTATAATAACCTAGCATTCGTCTTATGATTACGTTTATATATTTATAGAATAAATAATTCACGTTCAAAAATTGAATTTTTCTTTCTTTAAGCCGTTACAATTGGAAAATTATTAATCTTCGTACAAAGCTTCTGTATGTCGAATTTTCGTTTGTTGAGCCTCTTTTATTCAAAAATTTCGATAAGTCGAAACCTCTGTAACTCGAAGATTTTAACTCTTCCTTTGAGGTTCGAGTTACCGAGGTTCGACTGTATAAGTTTTTTTACTGATTCTGTTAGACTTTTTTAGATATTTTGACTAACACTATTCGTAGACGGATAAGCAACAACTGAATTTAAGTGTCACCCTCATATGGGTGACGTGGCAGACAAAGTCAATAGATCTTCCAAAATCATTGAAATTTATTTAAATTAATGTTATCTACAGATCATGTTTCCTTCTCCGAGTGAAACAATTACAGTCTCAGAGAAAAATAAACGTATTCATGTGACTGATGTTTCTTCAGACGTTTACAGGATGTACCATAATATATGGGCATAACTTCCGTGGTGGATTCTGCACTCATGAATAATAAAAAAAAGTTTCTATAAACGTTTTTCTTATCTGACCTTGTTTCCCAGTTACAGTCGTATTTGTGTTGCAAAAATTGCTGGAAGTGACCACATTCGGCTCGAACACAAGCCTCGGGACGTCTTAATATTGACCTTTTGACCCGTTCAAAATTGCCAGGCATTGTTCGAATTCGCTGGCAACCCTCTTTAATACGCTGCCGTCTCTGCATTTGTGTAATCTGCCATTATCAATTCAAATGCAAACTATCGCAGAACTATATTAGACACTTTCTGCACGTACAGCTGTTATGAAACGAACGTACTGAACTGATTCAAAAACACTGCAAGACCGCGTTTACACAATAGTCAGCAAGATCATACATGATACATCGAGCGTTGCTTATAAATAGGTGAATGAAGAGCTACAGTTTGTCAAAAGAATTACTGGATGACAAACGGCTGTAACTCGGAAACAAGGTCATGAGACAGACGTTTATATCAATTTTTGCTTTTATTATTTATGTGTGCTCCACCACATAACACTAGTGAGATCTTCGGGTCTTTTTTGACCCATCGTGTCTTCGATTATTCAAAAAACTGTCGCAATTATGAGAAAACTACAATGAAATTGTTATTAATGCGTTTGTCTTTCTTTCTTTATTCTTGTCCTTCATATGATGTGTTGACAATAAAAATTGTTACATACAAGGTCCTCGGGTGCTTTCTGGCCCAGCATAAACGAACATTATAGAATGACAGAAATTAATTACGCTTAAACCATAAAGTAATGTGGGAAAGTAAAGTGGAGAGACGGAATGTAAATAATACCAAGTGACTAGCATACTTTTAGTAATACCAAAAAGAAAATAGATTGTTCTTGTTGGCATAAAAATTCAGGTATCATATAGAACCTTGAATTACTCTATATGTACATACATCCAGTGTAGGACCTTTTACCAATTATGTGAACCTGTTACAAATGAATAGTTTAGGCATACTATATTGTTTTCCTATAATTAAAGGTATTATAATGGATACGACTGGTTACTTCTACCTCTCTTTATGCCTCTTATTATGTTATGCAGTTGAAAATATCAGCTCCATATATTCGAGTCATTTTGGACTCAATGACCGTAAGTGCACAGACGAATGGAAGAACGTACTAGAATTCAGCTATGCCCACATATTATGGTACACCCTGTATACGCGTTCACAGCATTCAAAGGGTTAATTGAGTATCTCTGGCTCCTGTTCTCTATTTCCACACACCGTATGCATCCTTCCATCCCGATTAGAAAATCTAAAATTATATTTGCGAGAGAAACGATCGTTTCGGGGCGTGCAAACAACAAAGGCCGGCGTGTGGACTACAGAAAAAAAAAATGGATCGCGGCGCTCGTAGTCGATCGATGCTCGCACAGCCCTGGGGTAATTCGAGTGCTCCTAATCGCGGTATGTAGAACGTCGTTATTCCTTCGTTCGATTCCCGAGGCAACGTCGGGTGTCTGTATTAGCCTCGTTCCGACAGGAACTTGGGAAAGGTCGGGTCTAGGTCGCGTGCCTAGATTCAGCGCGCGATCGAGCACACCTCGTGTCGTAACATCGACTTTTAATGAAACACCTCGTACCCCGTCACGATCTTACCGTCTCTCCCGATCGTTCCGCGTGAACGACGATCTTTACGCAAGTAACATGTCCATTTATGGAGAACCTCCAGTATTGCGACCCGAATCGGCGAAACAATTCACGAGGATTTAGCAAATTATTACACGGAGCTTTGAACTTCGTTCATTTCGTCAAGTAAGTAGCGACTAACATATCATAAGCTTATAAAACGATAGGGTAGTACAGCAGTGTGCAAAAGTCTTAGGCCACCATGTCAGGCTTGTCTTTCACTTAAGGGTCATTTCACGCGAAATCGATCACTTTTTGACGTCGATGTCAGGGATTTTGTTCAAAATGGAATATGATGTAGTGCACGTGAAATTGGGTGGTGGTGATGGTGTTAAGCCATCAATTTGCTGGTTTTGAATTTATTTAAAAAATACGGTCCTTTGAATTTTGCAGTTTTTTCCAATTTTCACGAAAACGGGCTGTACTTATGAATTTTTATCTCGGAAACTATTCGTCCAATTGAGTTCGTTTGTTTTATTTTAATCTAGAAGGTTTGATCCATTGTAATATTTTTTTAAATTAAAAAGTTAATTTTGTAACACTGAAAGTTATAAACAAATTCTTATGTTGTACATTTCTCCTTGTAGGAGTCGTGTTTTTAAATTAAAAAAATACGACCATATTCTTTGAAATTTTACTTACAAAATATGTCCTCGATCAGGATGGAGTTCTTAAAATTAACGTCGCAATGAGCTGTTAAAGGACCGGGTGTGCCCCCGTTTCAGGTAAGGAGGCCACATGAACTATAAAATTTTTCTTCGAATTTATAATATCTTTATCTTATTTCTAACAGTACACTGTACAATGATATTGGTAAGATAAAATATACATCCCAAATCTTGTGTATACTTTCTTTATCCGCAAAAATGTAAAGTTGTAATATAACGTAAGACTTTTGCACAGTACAGTAAATGAGGAACCACTGAGACCAGACCCTACGATTTTCAACCTTGGTCATCGTGACCTGGCTAGAGAAGGAGCTAGTTTTTGCCATGATAGTTGCTAGAGGTTTCCGGGTGTAAGCCTTGTCCTTGCGGAGTTGTTTTCCGACGTTTCGCCAGTATTGCTGCTAGCGTCATCAGGGCTCTGAGGACGCACTTGATGATGACGTGCGTGTGCGGAGTTTCTGTATTTAAGTGAACCCCGTTCAGGTTCTGGTTCATCGATCACAAATCACAGGTGTTCATTGATCAGCTGACCAATTAATAAATAAATAAAAATTGGGTCACGATATCTTTCTTTCTCTGAATGTAGTACAAGCATTATTTACGTAACATATTTCACATCGTGCAATTGTGTTCTACGTCTTTAAACACGGCAGATTGTATAAACATCCACAGCCTTAATTGTGTCCATTTGTAACTTGAATTCAGAGACATCCTTAAACGCACAAACAGCAGGCAGTAAGACAAGGGGGTGAGCTCTCGAGAATACACACAGGTACTCCTCCTCCGATATCGTGCGAAGTAAGCCAGCTGTGTTACGCGATGCAATTACGTCCAGGTAAATTGTGCCCTGGGTTACGAGACATGTTTCAGCTCGATGCTTGGACGCAGTTCGGTCACGAATGTATAGAGGGTGAAATCCGATCGACGTATCGTTGGTAATATGTTTATCGCGCAGTCCTGTCGGTTCTCAGCAATTCGAATAAAACTTCACGTTCGATCTATCGAACAGGGTCAACCAGAGGTTCTAAAAAAACGAAAGGGAAAGAAGTTCGTTTGAAAACGATTCACGAAAACAGAAGTCCAGGAGGTTGGCCGAGATAAAAGTTATTATTGTATTAATTAAGGAGCGACGAGAGTGACGGAAGGAAAGGTAATTCGTGTTGGAAAACTTCTCGACTTATCTGTACTCCGGTCGGAAGACGATCGATTTCGCGGCGTTCTCCAACTTTCAAAGAATACCTCGCCTTTCCGGAGTAACTTACAATAACAAGCCATACCTTATCGCGAACACGGCGTGTTCAATCAACCGAGCAATAGGAACTACCCCTCCGGCCAACTTTTCGAGCCGAAAAGAACCGTGCAAAGGCTGCGCGCCGCGTCTTGCGTGCACCTGCTGCGAAACTCGCAGACAAATTCGCCAGCATCGTGACCTAACCAAAGAAACCTTTGGAAATTCCCTCACACAGATTCCAGTGCAGTGTTGCAAAATGTCCGAGCGTGTATCGCATTTAATGGTTAACTCTTTCGGTAATAACGTACGCCATGTGCTGGGTAGTTAGACTGTATATTTATGTATTTTGACGTATAAGATGTCGATGTTTAATCTATGTCCGTACGATCAAACCACAAAATATGTAAAGCATATAAATTTTTATAAAACGCATTGGTGTGATAAGAATAAACGTTTATAGAAGTTCACAGTGTGCAATAAACAGTTGTTTTCGGACACTATACTGGTTCGTAGCACACAGTAAACAATTCTTGGGATCGCATACATCAGTTTATAGTACGGTAGAGGTTAAAAAGTGAGTCCTAGTAAACATAAAACAGTAAACTGTATAGTGGGTAGAACACACACCATTGTTCAACGTTCATTAGGAAATTTTAATTATGAGGTTTCCAGGTCATCGAAATTTTGTTGGAAGTAGAATAACATATTTTGGTTACTACAATACTGTAAGTGACAGAAAAAATAAATTCAGTCATGTCTGACATGTTAATGTTCAAAACACTTTCCGAGGATTATAATGTTATCCTGCTACTGCTGAGTAAACATTTTAAACATGAACCATAATAAATAACATGTGGCCTAAATGGCCGAGTTACTGCCCTTAAAAATTCTTCAATTTCTTGCAATTCATTCCAACTTTAATAAACTCATTCCCTAACAACATAACAACTGCTAGCACCGTTGTATACTCTTCAAACTAGATGCCAGGCAATCCATGTATTCACAAGTTTCTGCAATAATGAAATTACTTCGAAATTCACGATGCAAATATCTTTTCCGCAGCAGTGAATGTTCCGTTCGAAAGCGATCGAATTCGCGCACCGACGTGCGTTTTCTCAATCCTGATCTCCCTGGTACGTCCGTATATTTTCCGACACTATTTCAGAAACAGCGTGTATATATGTTCGTCGACCGTACCTCGTCGCAAAGAACTTCCGGTGCGCAGCAGGTCCAATGTTTCAGGAGATAATAAGGAACAAACAGCGCTCTCCTGCTCTCTTGTATTATACGACGGTACGGTAGAAATTCGTTCGGTCAAAGGCCACACGGTGGCCCAATAAAGCGTAAATGGATTACTCTGTAAGCCCCCGATACGACCACGGAAATCCAAAGTACCAGGGGCGAGATTCCATACAATCTCGACGAATCCAGTGTCAACGGACACTCTAAGAAACCATTAGATACGTCTCCCTTTCCAGCCGTTCGGGTGGAAGCGAATTTTCCCCCGTTGCGTTCACCGTTTCCCGACATTTCGTGAGCCTCTTTGCTTAATTATGCACCACCGTCTTCGTCGCGAGCCTCCTCCGCGTGTAATTGCCCCGCGTGGGAATCAACCCTCATGCTAATACACGCTGAGTGGTAATTCATGCTGCAAACAAAATGAAACTGATTCTTAATGCGGAAGTATGTGTGGACCAGGCAGGATCAAATTCCATTCCGTGAAGATTCATTTTAGAGAAAATCGATTTTGAAAGGTGTGTACAATTTGGTTAATTTATCTGATAATTAATCAGTATTTTTCTATGTATTCGTAAGATGTATAACGCTAATCTGTATTTAACCATAAATTTTTTCAACAAATATTCAACATTGATTTCCTTCAGAAGTATTTCTCACACAAAAGATGTTTATTCAAAATTTTTTACTTGTTTTTATATGAAGAATGAAACTTTCTTTGGCCGCACGAATTATGGCACCTGTATTTATGGAACTGACGGTATATAGAGAATGTTATAATGTTTGAGCGAGTTATCGATTCCCACTGCTTCAACGGCACCTACGCGTTCGTCGAAGACTTTGGTGACGTAGAAGAGAATGGCAAGACAAAAAGAATTGCATCCTTGCGCCGGACAACGAAGCTCTTCGCTGGTGAACGTTAATTGCGTTTCAAATGTCCTCGAAATCGCACGTTCGCCAAGCCGTGTCGAATGGGTTAACCCTTTCCGCTCGAAATTGTTTTCTTGCGATTCGACTCTGCATTCCAAGATTACTGGTACTGGAAAGATGCGATGGTCTCCCAACTCTAGTTCAACTGTGGCTTTTGAGTGCTGGTAGCGGTGACAAACGCATAAAATAAAATTCAAGTTCCGTCCAGCAGACGTTCCCATGTCGGTTTTTTCTAAATGTCTTCATTTTTAAAAAGCAAATAAGATATTCTTGATTTTCCATATACTTTTTCATAATTTATTAATGAACTATTAATATGGCTTCCTCTGCGTTCCCACAATTAATATCTATTCTCCTAACACCCAATAATTCCACTTATTTCAAGGCGTATAAACGTCACGATCAATGAAGAACATAAATTACACAACCGCGACGAAGCTCGCCCTCGATCCCCCGGCCCAATAACCTCGAGCACCCTGAAATTCGGCAATCATCAAAAAAACGGGCGGTGATCCCATCCACAGAATTACTCAACATTTCAGCTTTCCAACGGTTGGGGTTTTTTCCCTGAGAGTGCCACCCCTTTGTCGGTGGCATGCGTGAGGGTCTTTCATTACGACTTCGTTACGATTCACCGAGACGGGGGTAGACTTTCCTCGTGAGGGAGAAAGATCGGCAGGGGGAACAGGGACGGGCAGATACACCGAGTGAGAGAAAAGCAAAGCGTCTGTTGGGAACAGCTGCTTCTGCTTATGTCCGTCGTTCGTCACAGAGGCTCCTTGGACTCCGTAGAGAGCAAGGAGCCGTACGTAACGGAAAAAGAAATACAAGAGGGAAGGTAAAACGCTACAAGGAGAAAGGAGCTGGCCAGAGAGGGAGATGGCTAGAGAGTAGGTAGCAAGAGGAGGGAGAAGGATAAAAAGAAGCGTGGGTGTGGTGGTGCAGGGTGCAGAAGAACTCGTCTATATACGGGGAACCCCTGCTGGTTGGTGAGTGCCGATCGATCGCAGCGTTCGCTCGTCCTCTCTCTGCCCCCAGCTGTTCCCGTCTCTCTCGCTCCTTCAGCGATGCTACTCGCCCCCTCACTCTCGCACGCGCACGTATTATGCTGGCCCACCCGGCAGCCAGAGAGCGCCTGCCTGCTGCAACCCGTCTGGCTTCGCGGCGACGGTCACATTACCACGGTCATGTTTCTGCTAAGATTTCCGTGGAGAATAGAGAGCTGCAGGAAAAACGAAGAAAACAGCTTCTCGATAGGAAGAGAGGCTGCAGGAATTCCGCTTGTTTCGACGGAATTAGAAACGGAACCACCGTGCTCCTGTCCATTTCGCTGGTGGTTATCCTTGCTGGGTCAGAGTTACCCGCCTCGTATATAGACTTTTCACCGCTTTCTTTCTTTTTTTCATTTTGTTTATGGTGGGATGTAACGAAGGGAAATGTTGTTCGTGAGTCTTAACGCGATTGATATTCCTCGTGAACACGATATTTTGGATTGTTTCGAAAGTCTGTGAAAATTATTTAGAGAAGCAGGGGAATAATGAAATAAAAATTATACATCGACCTTCCCAATCGTCTAGACTGAACCAAATTAAGAAAATCTTATTCTTAATTTCCGTGATTTGCCATGTAATATTGATGTATATTTCCTTTGTGGTACATTATATAGAAACGTCCAATGATTTCGTGGCACTCTTCAGATCTGTTTCAAATTTGTTGAGTGTCCTGACATTTACGGGCGCGGGGGCACGTAGAAATTAGCCGTGGAATGTTCACGAGACCGTGAGCTATTTCGAGGAACGTTTATGAAGACAATTTGCAAAAGGCAGACGACAACGGGAATGTTATCCCGGATTCCAATCAAAACATTTGCAGCAACGGAATTGAAAAACTGCGTATCGACGAGGGGTTGTGACGACTTGCCACTTTGATGTCGGTTGCACACGGACTCGGTAATCACCGTTCGTCGAGTCGAATAAACTCCGCGAATAGAAGATTGTAAATGCACGTTGCGTCGGTCTCGCTCGAATTTTAATCGATGTTTCCGTTCTATCTACCATTCTGGGCAGCGCGTGCGATTTTTTGGAATGAAAGTCTGTTTGTGGAGACTCAGAATACGATGAAGGCCTCTGGAAACCGTCCTCTTCGGGAACAAAATATACAGAATTTTAAATAAAAGATTCAGGATATAGTAACGTCTATAATTATCCGAGCGATTATAATTATCATAAACTACATTTATTATTTCAAACAGCGTATCGTTAACGATTAAGTTCAATTTTTCAATTTGACTATACAGCTAGAAACTCACAAGTGTTATGATTGGCACCATACGAGGCGTCTAGAATAGCAATAGCGTATGCAACTCCTCTTTTTAGTAAAACGCTTTTAAAGTTGTACGAATCTGAAGATATGTATTTCGTTAGAATTTTCACCCACTTACAAGCGTATGAACCAATGATTCTTGCTGTTATGATAAAGGACGGTGTAAGGAATATACTGCGAGAAAAATCAGAAAATGAGACAATTGGAGTATACGTCATTGCTGTTCCAAACGCCTCATATTATATGGAATTTAATACTCATTAAACCGATCTTGTTAAACTTGAAATAAATATTCATATTTTACATATCTATTTATTTGAGTTTGCCAGACAAGCAGTATGTATAACTACATATTAGGCTGCAGATTTTTATGCAAATATACATTTTTAGACTTCAATATTATTCATTTCTACGTAGCTCATGAAACACAACTATGGCAGGACTACACTTTGGAGTCGAAATATTTAAAACTAGATTTTTTATTTCTCTTACTGTATAAAATGTACATTTTTTACGAACTTGGATATGTTAAATTGCATAAAGATCCGCAGACTACTACAAATCATCACAGCCCGGAAAACCATTTTGTGTATTTAATTTTTATAACTAATGTATAAGAATTATATATGGTGCAGAAAGAATGCCAGTTACGTGCTTGAACCCTTTTTTAACATCCTATATAAAGGCCAGGGCATCAAGAATGAAAAATTAATATCTCCTGGCATAGAAAATTAATGTGTGTGACAAGTGGAACGAGCTCGCAGGAGAAAACTCGGTAGAAATCTGAGACGATTAGAAACGCCGGGCCTGCATCTGTATTAACGAAACTGACCACGTGTCACGCGTTTGTCCAGGGTTTCCGTTTTCGTTTACCACGTCGCTTTTGTTCTCGGACTCGTAGCATTCTGCCACGGATTTCGATTTCGAAGTGAAATTCCATTCCCTTTTCGCCTGGCCGGGTAATGGATTTCCCGTACACCGGAGTGTCTAGGATTTCTCAGCCAAATTGCTGACTGTTGTCGTCTTTGTTTAGCTTCGATCTTCTCCGCAGGATCGGACCAAGAAATGAAGCTTCTCTGATGATCACGAACATCGAGCATCGCGCTATCGTCTTATCTTTCCAAAGGACGAAATAAAAAACAAAATAAAATAACGTTGACCACTGATTCGTTGACTAACGCCACCCGGTGTATTCCTCTGTCGGTCGAATCCATTAATATTTCACCCACGCGAAAATTGGAATTTCTACCGACAAAATGGAGTAAACAAAAAAAGAGACGGAGAAACTCAGAGTTTTCAGGAACGATCCGTCAAAGGCACTGCATAACTCGTGCAATATTAATTGATGGAAAGCAAATTGTAAACGTTCGACTTGTCCGTCGAATTTACATTCCATCCACGGACGGTGCCTTTTCTGCTCGCGTCTTTTAACCCGACCGCGTGAGAATTCATTCGAACGAGCAAACTCTCTCTTTTACGAAAGCGTATTTACAATCCGTTCGAAGTACAACCATAGAAGGTTTATTCGCTCATGCTTCCACCTATTGTTTCATCCGAGGGGCCCTGAAGTTTTCTTAATTATTCACACATATACTGCCATAACAAAAAATCCTGTACAGTAGATCGTAATATTCTTGTATGTAAGTCGGAAAGAACCCCAGAAATTAATCAGTACACTTGTTATTTTATATTTCTACCATAATATAAACATTGACATAGAATTTGAGTATTATTTAACTTTTTGACTGTGAACGGTGCCTATAGGTACTTGACACGGCCGCTCATCGTGTACTGTCGACGCCCATAGGCGTTCGGTGCAATGACTCACTACGTACCACGGCAGTTCGGACGCACACAGCGTTCGCCTCGCTTCCAAGTAGCCCGCAAAAGGGTTAATTGAAGGACAGCCAAAATAATGGCATCTGGAACTGGTTGTTAGTTACGAATACGTGACGAATTTTAAACTGAATTGATGTCGAAACACGATTCTGTAGAAGTTTTTAGAAAACACGAAAATAAATAATAAATGAAATGCTTACTGTGACAAAACAGCAGTAAGAATAGAATCTTCCTATCAACAGTACAACGGTTTGAGTATTTTATAAAGATCGTCAAACTTTTCCTTTGGAAAAAGACAATTAGCATCCGGTGTCCAGACACTGTCCAGTTTCACAAGTGGCCAATTTTAAAAGGGCCAGCATCGTCGTCAGGTCATAGCGTTGCATCTTTTCGAGGGTTTTTCGAAGAAAATTCTCTGGTCTTCGTCTGCTTTCGTTTCAGCGCGAAATAAGTTTCCTGTCCGAGAGGAGACAGTCCTTTCCCGCTGCAACGGGTTTCTTGCGGAAGTGCATTAGACACGTCTTGATTAAAGAGAAACGGGAAGGAGGAGAGATTATTATTTTTCTTCTGGAAGCTCGGACTACTACTAATTTCGCAGACGTCTGGACGACGCCTCTAACGAACGCGATGTTATTTTCCGACGTTGTGATTTATTTCCACGGCAAATCATCGTTTACAGTTCCTTTTCTCATCTTTTCTTTTTCATTAACATCGACGTACACTTTCTTAACCCCTGTAACCAGTACAGATCAGAAGAACAATCAGTCAGCTGTGGGTCTACGAGTAAACAATTGTTTCGAATTATGTTGTCGGGTTAGTCAACTCTGGTACAATAGGAGACGTTGAGAAATCTTTCTGCTACATGAAAAAATAATGCAGAATAAATTCTCTTTGTACGGCGCCTTGTTTTCTAGAAAAATAGCTTTGAAGATCTACAAAACAATATCCAGGATGTCCTATAAGGGGAAGCACAGCTCGAAGGAGGATGAGTTCTACATGAAAAACTAAGTCAAAACTCTACACCAACTTTTTCCCCAAGGATGCTTCATTCTCGAGAAAATCGAATTCGAAATTTCCAATTCTTTTTTTACGACCTGAAGTGCCCGGCAAGATACAGAAAGTGTCTTCACTAATTTAATATTATTGATATTAAATAATGTCACAATAAATTTTTTTGTTATAAACAAACTGTTTTTTACCAAATTTGTGAACATTTTCTGTTTGCATGCAAAATATTATGAAACTTTTTCGTAAGAAGTTTTCTTGTATCTATGATAGTTTTTGGGATAACATTTTTCAGCTGCAACTTTAAGGGTTGATTTTACTCCTTAAAGTTACAGCTCAGCAGATGAAAAAAAAGTGACTTATTTTCACCTGCTTACTAAGTCCACGAATTTCATCAAAATCAGAGGCGGATACTTCGAGATGTTCTCTTGCGAGTATCGAAACAGAGGTTATCAGCTGCTTCACAGTTATCATTGTTATAACAGAGCGTGGAGGCATTCAGTAGTGTCCACGATGAATAGCAATTAATCGTTGGATTAAACGCTAAGAGGGTTCGTATGTCTAACGACTCTTGAATGTAAATCAGATTATGGCCACGGTATTATGATGCACAGTTTGAAAACGGGCAAACGGTTCAATAAGCCGATCAGTTTCGAACCCGCCACAGACTAAATCCAAACTGAATCTCCGTTAACTAATGAAGTCAGAGTAACGAGAAGTCTCTCCGGTTGATCCTTAAGCACGGACACACCGCTTATTCGTGTCTCAAAGCCCAAAATGCATTAAGATAAGACCTTGCACGGGTTCCAATAACTTTCGTATACAATTAAACGGTACGCGAGTAGTCTGTTTGTTAACGCCGAGGCAAACATAATTGTTTTAACTCTGAACTGAAATAGATTTTTTGAGGGATTGTTTAGAGAAACATGTACAAAGCGCTGGTTCTTATTAAATCACCAAGTTAAGCAACACTGGTTACGAAGAAAACAGATTGGTGATCATTTCGAGAGCTACTATAAGTTGTTGGTGATTTTTGATGATTTGGATTAGCAAAGTCAAGCTCTACTATACATAGGCAGAACTGAGACAGGCGGCCATTTTAAGAACTACCACATGTCATTGTAAATTTCTGATGGATTGAAATCCTTAGATTGCATAGAATTCATACGATTACCAGAGTTAAACTATGTTGGACGTGGACAGGTCCAAGATGGATGAGCATTCTAAGATGTATCATAGCTCACTGATAATTTTTGATGGTTTAATATCTGCAGAGAAAATCATTGGTCCCTGGCTAATGATTAAATCGCAAAACAAATTAATATTTAGAGCAATGCTAGATCGGAGAGATTAGACAAGTTTAGATTTTCGTGGAATAGGTGAGTTTTGTTGGATGACCAGCCCTCTGTTAGTCATGAGCAACTAATAGCATCCTAACTTTGGTGGGATGATCTCCATGTAGCAGTTGTCCCCTGAAAATCTTACTCAACTCTGTGCTCAATTTCTATTCAAATGTGTAAACCCAAGAAACCTGAGTAACACCTAAATATTTCTTACGAGGCACGTTATTAGAAAAGAGACATAAAAATATGAATCATGTTTCATCTTGTACATACTACTCTAAAAACTCTAGATTAAAACTTCAAGAAGAATCGAGGGCTGAATTCAGTTCAAACTCTATTCAGCCTGTTGCAGTCTCAGTTCATGTATTTCAGTTGATTTACTCTTGTTCTTTTACTTTTTCTATTTACTGGATTTATACTTTTTGAAGTCGGCTGTAATCCATGTAACCAGGGCAAATTCTTCCCGAGTATATATTTCTCCCTTACATCCCCGTGCTCAATTTTCGACATGAAATGACGTGTTTATGTAATCAATAAAGGAGCCAAAATAGAAAAAACTCCATTAATTCCGTAGCAACCCATGGACAGTGGCGATCTAGACCACGTTATCAAGAGTGTACAAGGCTCGCGTGATGCAAACGCCTACTTCTCTATTTGTTTGTGCTGACGTTACAACGAAAGGGTGTCGCCGATAAAGTTGCATAACGCATCGTGAGAGACGGGAGCAACGCGAAGAAGAACGCGACCCGTATTTTTCTCGAACGTCAATAACACACACGCCCGTACACAGACAGATCCACCACGATAAATGTAAATTTTCCCGGTGGTATATGTGCTGGTGCCTTTCATGGAGATCCCTTCGGGGTCGTTTCGTACGCTTGCAGCCTCACATCAACTTCTACAGGTATCGCGAGTAAACTGGGTGTTACCTGGATATGCCTTCTACACACAGGGTGTTCCGTAACTAATGCCGTAACCCCGTGGTTACTTCATTTAACTTCTCACAGAAGATGATTTTACCTGAAACAATAAATAAAACATGTGTAAGAAAATGCTGTCACACGGCGTTTTCAAGAATGAGTTTGAAGGATTAAGTACGCGTGCACTTGGATGGGGTTAGGTCTTATAATAGGAAAGTACGTAAAGTTTGGACTATTTGATACTTAGTCTATCGTATGTCAATGAAAACTTAATACAATAAAGTTGATATGTTGTCAAGCTATATTGAACATGGACAAGACTAAGATGGGTGATCATTTTAAGAACTTCTGCATGTTTTTGTACATTTCTGATGATTTGGAATTCATAGATTCCAAAAAATACACAGAATTATTAAAGTCAAACTATATTGGTTATACGGAGGTCCAATACCCAAGTGTAACAGGGTTGCTGGACTAAAGTTCCTCATCTGCTATCGTACCATTTTACGAGCTTATGGTACTTCAGTTACTATCGATTCCGAGAAATTAGTGATGCTCAAGTTTTCGTTAAGGATTATTTCACCTGCTTGGATCGCAACAAATGTTCATCACAATTTCTAATTTATTTCTTCACGTAGAATCTTCTCTTACGATACACTAGACATGCAGTCAGCACCAAGATGGGCGGCCATCGTTAGTACTTCCGTGTTGCTGTTGACAGATGCTAGTTCAGAACCCACCTAAAACTGCAGGTACCCCGGCTAAATGACCACAGCGGTCGGCGCTGGGTGACACAAAAGGAAGAAGAATCTTCCCCTGGTTGTTTCACAATTTATGGAACGCCCTGTACGTGTCTGCAGTGGTACGAGCGTGGAATACGTGGAATATGTTTGCCCTGGTAGAGCGAATCCGCGTGTATAACGTCGGGTCGCCTATATTTAACGTGGGAAGAACGCCGCGCGGAAAAGAGGATCGGATAGATCACGGGACGAGTGCGGTCGCCTCGACGCGTTATTGAGAATTCCTCGTATCAGATTCGAACGGTGTATTCTCAGTTTTATCGTTCGACGAACTCTAAACCGAACGAGAAATCTGATGATTTACATTTACCGGATGCGACGATGCATCCACTCAGCCCCCTAACTCGCCATAATGCTTTTTCCTTGTCTGCGTGCGCGCTCTGAATTCGCGACGGCTCCGTCTCCGCTCAGACACCTATCTCGTACGCTGAATCTGAGTTCGTTACGTAATCTGGGTACAATTAAAATTCTTCGAACTCGAGAAGTTCCTTCTTCTTCTGGTATCCGCGGCCAGACAGTTCCAGGACTCGAAGATTTCGACGAGTTCGTTGAACGGCCCGAGCAGACAGTTCCCTAGGATTAATTAAGGGACAAGTCGCCAGCGATAGGCTGAGTGACTTTTTTTTTTACAGAAGCGTTGAATCGAAGAAAACGATCGACGCTATTTTTAATGGCCTGCTCCCTCTTCAGGGACGAAAACTCAAGGTTCTAAGAGGCGTTGAAAAGGGACGGCCGGCAAAAGCATACCGAGAAGCAATTAGGCAGCTCCCCAGAGGACTCTGTAAAAGAGCCGGCTAATCTCGAATCTCGAGCCTTTTTCAAGAGCCTGTGATCAGAAGAATCAACTATGTTCTGCTGCGTGAACTTTCGTCCTCAACATCGGTGGATACGCGTTAATTGTATCCTGTATTAAACGGATTATGAGTCGATATGGGAGCTTCTGTTGGCTAATCGCGAGGAAAGAATTGCTCGAATCTGGTAGAAAGTCGATAGGTAACACATCCTCGATCTTTTCAATTGGATTTATGGAGAATTATCGACGCTTCCGACTGATGACGTCAATACTGAAACCCTGTACGTGCGCGTGTGAGCAGTATAGCGCATGCACTTCCTTCTTTTGCATCAGAAAGCACGAACTGGAACAAACGCGTATTTAAATTACATTCCTGGAAGATTCTAATCTTGTAAGGGACCACGTGAAGCGTTACACATCGATTACATTGAGAATGACAAATATTAGACTCGTATTTGATTATAGTTACGATATATGATAGCGTAACTCTTACGTGGTCACCCATTTTTTTTTTACGTTGTTTTGTACCCGGGTACATCTGTATCCTAGATACATCAGCAGTTAAGAAACAATAATATCACGATTTAACTTTCTTTCAATCAATGTACCATGTTGTAGAGGTCATGAGTGATGAAATATGTTAGTTTCCAAATGTATTATTTATGGTTTATAACATTCTTTGACGTAGAATACATGTATGTATTCAGTGTAAAAGCACTCAAGAAAGCGTTTTTAGATAAACAAGATTCTGTTCTGCTATTATAATTATAATTTATTTGTTTTCAAAGGTTTTTATAATGAAATGTATTATTCAAAATATATATTAAAAATCACTGCATAACCCCAGATCGTAATATCGTTAGATGCATAAATTGAGCCATAGTACAATACATACTATATATTTTGTGCTATCATAAATATTGTACGTACAAAAATTGTGGAATATTTAACAAAATACTATGCATGAATATGGCCATTGAGCCATAAATATTTGTCAACATTTTAATTTAAAAAACCGAACGTACATACGTCAGTATCCCTGAAAAGAATATTTCTACCTTCAACGGCATTGATAAAATCCTGTTTTACAGTGTCAGATTAATTACATAATTTTTCACTGTGACACAGCGCGTCTAATATTAAATCATCGAGTGTCCACGCTAACGTGGCAACTTTGATGTTAATCGATCTTACACTTACATAAAGTTCATTAAGAACCATGCATCCAACGTCACGCGTCTCCCTTATCAGTCTCAAAGCGCAACGACCGGACAATCCATTCAATTCACGTTTAATGAATCCTCAAACGCTATCGGTCGTTAATAGAACTCACAGGATGAACGTTTCCAGGTACCTAAAGGACTGGGGCAGCCGGCAGATAAGATTACCCGCCTCTCTCTTTCTCATCGTTCGATGAAATCGCTGGAAAGCAAAGCCACGGGGCCCGACGTAAGGCGATTCAATTTGAAATCCGTACAACCGTCTGGTTCCGGGGTCGGGGTAATTTAATAAGACCACCCAAATAGCTTCGCTTCTCAAATAATCTAGCGAGGTAACCGTGAGGAACTGGTTAACCTCGACCCCCGGCCTTCTCTCTTGTCCTGAAGGGGCTGCTGTGCGACTCGAGGGTGCAGGGGGGTTTAGACGTGAGACTGATCGATGAAGAAAAGTATGCTATTTCAGGAGGCTCGAGTAGTCGGTGCCGTGGGAGACAGAATCTGCTGCCCCACGTTCTGTCACACCTTCTCGAGGGCTATCGATTCGCTGCTTGCATTCACCTTTTTTTTTTCATTATTATTTCATAAGCAGAACAAGCCCGTTAACTATAAGGTAGATTACAATGTGCTACGAGAGTCTGGCATGCGCAGTACAAATTGACAGATAAATTGGTAATTCAAGGTAGAGCCACAGGAAGGCACAAATGAAGAGGAAGAGTCCACTGCCATAGGTAACCTGTTCGTGGGATCATGAATCCTAGTGTCAGGATTATTGGAAATACTCTTTAAATTTGGCTAATACCGCTTTTGTCTATCTATAGAATATTCTCGTAAATCGAAGCTGCTCAATAATACGCCCGTTTGCTACCTCGTTCATAAAAGGAACACCTGCCGTCAGGTTCTCGGTAGCCTAAGGACCAGTGTGCCAGAAAATGTTCTCTGCTGCTCGACACTTGAGCAGCTCAGTGCATTTTCTGACAGAATCCAGAACAGAAAGATTATTGTACTGACGCAGAGATTAGGCACTTCAAGTCACTTCCTCCTCTTCATTTTGTAAAGTGTTCTCTACCTTCCGTCCTAGCATACGACGATTATTTTTCACTTTTATTCCAATTTTCAGAATGATAGAAATAAGACCCGAGACTTTGCACGTCTCACATTTTCGTGCGATTAGGTAAATGAGAAGTGACCTTGAGTACCTACTGTCGATATCTGTACTACAGTTTGAAACTTTTCTTCTCGACTGTATGAACTGTTAACCGAGCTGCTTGAAATGTGGTATGAGAAGATCTGACCAGCAATTTTTCTGCGAGTTTCAAGTGTCTGCAAGACACGTAACAATCCTTAGAAACTTCTGCTGAATTTCTTCGAACATAACAATATACATAGTCTGAAAAGATCAAAGAATACTGGAGTAGACCGAAAACAAATGAACAATGGATTTGTAGAGAATTTAGGGTGACAGAATTCTTTAAGCTGCTCCGCTTTAAGGTAACTCCGCGATTACATTTACTTTGAACACATTGAAGCTGTGTGCTATTTAACAAGTTGAATGCCGTGGGGATTTCCAGTGACCAGCACTCTAAATTTAATTTAAAATTCTGTGCAAACTTCATACTGAAACAATAATGTAGAAACAGAAGAACACGACTGTACACACAAACCTTTCCCTTCTTTACGATTTACATAAAAAATAGTAAATTATATCGTGTCTGACTAGGTATGGCAGTTTTCATCGTGGTACTCAACGTGTTAACCTGCAAGGAAAATTAACAGGTCGTCTGACACAGTGGAAATTGCCGTACCTAGTCGCAGTGTTCAATGCTGTTTCAATACAGATTGTTAAGGACAATCATACACACATATCGGACTAGACGATCGCATACATTTTCTACTATTACACCGCACTGACATCAATGAAAATTTTATTACAACTAACAATCATTTATTCGCCGATATTTGATGGGCTTTTCAATTTTTCCTATAGCTATCTGCACTGAGGTTTACTTTATTCAAGAGCTATGAGGACGAAATAGAAGAAAAATATTGATCAACACGCACGTTTTGCATTTAGATAATCCTCTGAAAGTCAAAGGTACTGTAATATCAGATTTATAAAAATTCATGTTTATAATATACTAGCATCCCCTAGAAATGGTTTCGCCCGCGATTTTTCTACGAATAGAATTCGGAATATTGTTTTTTTGCCTTATATCTTCGCCGAACTTTACCGACTAGCGGTGTGTACGTGTATATTATTTATTTCGCGATAAAATATAGCCTATGATACTTCAAAAACTGTGAAGAAGCTATTGTGAAAATTTGATAACAGTCGGTTTAGTAGCTTTTGAGATGTTTACGAACATACAAATAAACTATGTTTCTTTATTATAATAATAAGATAGCCCATCATCTGCATCGCGAGTGTGACTCGTTACTATAAGGCAAGGGGTTAACGATACTTCAGGTCTTCCTCCCGCATTCGATTCCTTTTTTTTTTCGTGTTTTCACGGATGCAGCAGACCGCGAGATTCTTATGTAAATCGATTCGGTGCGGTGTGTCGAAATCGTGCAGGAAATACCGTGGATGCTCGGATCCGCAATACGTGTCGGTTATGTCGCCGGGATAAATCGATAAACGGCCACGATATTAGAAGCTCTTTCCACCGGGATAAACCCACCCCCTCCTCTTCAGATGCAAAAGGCTGGATTTCAATGCGACGCGTGTCCCAGCCTTTATCCGGGTATTACGCCTTTGTCCGGCTTGAACATGGAAATCAATTTGTTGACGTTGCGTTCTTGCATTATCTATCGGCCAATGGAAATGCGTGCGCGCACACAGACACAGAGTTTATGCTCAGATATTGCATTTGTCGAGGTTATTCAGGGATATTTGCGTGCAGCCGTAAAAAGCTTCACCTTTGCTCGGCTACCTCACCTCGATCGATTGTTTAATATTAAATCGAGAACGTTTGTTTGCGAAGCCTCTGTGTATAGCATAATCTACGTTTCGCGGAGTATCGTAAGCCGGGAATTTTTCTTTTATCTTTTCTTTTTTTTTATGTTCGAACGAACGGCGAGAGTATACATATCAGCGGATAAGAAGAATAATACGTGGAAGTGTAAAATAGAATGAATATACAGATAAACCGTCGGAGAGGTTAAAGGTTAGCGGAAATATTCGGTGTGACGTAGAAGTTTAATACTTGATCCGTTCGAAAGCGGATATTCGACATCGACATCTTCGTGGGGTAGTTTTAATTTTGTGAACGGGTCAAGCGTTTATGAAGTGAAGGCAACAGAATAAGAAATTTAACATTATGCAAGTGCAGACTCGTGTAGTATTTGGTAACAGAGTTAGACACTGTAGAAATAATACATTTTAGAAGGTATTCAAATTAACCCTGTCCAATATACCTACATGGTTATTTAATTTGGCCTCTAATAATCTTAACCTCTTCAAGGACGAATTTATGAAAATGAAAAGAAATTATGTTTATACTTCACGGCTGTGGAACAAATAAAAATCAGAAACCTCTAAGAAAATTAATAACAGCATTGTATCTTTTTCTGTAATATTTAAACTTAACCCTCATCCGTCCCTTGCGTCAATTTGATACATTTTTCTCACAAACATGCCATAACTGTATTAAAGCAGTTGGCCTTGCACATCACTGTATTATTTGTGAGCGATGCGAATGTACAGAAGTTTCATCGTTTTGTGTTCAATAAAAGAATTTGCAAATTTAATTATTTATGTTTCATTATATTGATTTTTTGCCATTGTGACAGTTTGATACCAAGGGACAAAGTAAGTTGGGAAGATGAGGGACGTATAAGGGTTAAAAAAAATTACATTACACGTACGTGTCAGTATCTCTGAAGAGGTTAAACCAGTGATGGTCACCGGAGCTGCGACCTTCCCCAACTCTAGGCCCATTCCCCTCGTATAGGTTGTGATCTGGGACGACGATGGACCTAGAGGGAACTAGGAACGAACTGAGACGAGGGGAATGGTCCTAGAGTGGCCATCACTGAGTCAAACAATGATATCGTGCCATCATACTAAAATAGTAACATAATTTATTTGATCAAAACGAACCTCGTTATAAAGTGTATTCATTAGTTGGAAATTATCCATGTTTTTCTACAGCATTCGTATGAAAACAGTTTTATTCTGGAGGTTCCTTACGCGTTGAATAGGCGGATACGTGTGTGTTCTGTTGAAACGCGTGTAAACTCATTGCAAGCGACGGATTATTCGCTATGCATTGTTAAAACGGCTACTATGCATTGCTAAACCGATTCGAGCGGCTTCCAAACAGCGGATGTTCCTATGCAACACGCTGAAGAAAGCTTGCTTACGAAATTAGCTCTGCAACGACACCAGCTGGTTCGAAAGAATTGCCGATGCAAAGCTCGCCTGCAATTAACCAGCTACGAGAATGATTCGACATACTTTTTCATCCAATACTTTAGCGCAAATAATTCCATTTGTAATATTCTTATTTACATATAACAAAAGAAATTGTAACTCATATAATTTCATACAAGACAGACATTTCAGACAAACTGAAAAAGGAAACCGTTTAAGGTATATGTTTACATTTTGTATCCTTTAGATGATCACAACTTTGGTCACCTATTTCTGATACGCTCTGCATAAATACAGATTATGAAAAAGTAACAGGAGAAATAACAAGTAGATTCTTATGTAAACACTTTGAAAAGTGGGTATTGCTCAGAAGTATACTTGAAATCTCCCGAAACATGCTGAAATACAGTCTGAGTCTGTTTCTGCAACGTGCAACCATTGCAATATGTACCCATTACTATAAAATACATGCTACTACATTGACCTAAATTCTCAAACCATCGACCAAAGCGTTATTTAGGTCACTCCTTAAAAGATAATCTTAAAGATTACCAAGTATTACTTCAGACCTTGCAATTTCTAGAATATATCGGACTCTATCAGAACAGCATTTAAATTTAAATTACAACCAATCCGCTACAGTTGTCGCTAATAACCATGTGCAGTTGATGCGACATTAGACTCGTATGTTAAAACAAAACAGTCTGACTACCCCAAGAGAATATTTTCTGTAAAGGTTCGTGAACAACCTCCGTTACTTTAACACTTTGACTGCCACACTCTATTGGTTCAAAATGACAATCTTTCTAAATTTCTACAAAAAGGAAATATAATTGCAAGTAAGAATCCTTTTAATCAAGAATATTAGGAATACTCTTAACTTTTGTATTGGTACCATTAAACTTTAGCAAATAAATTTATGAATACTAGAAATTATTGAACAAATAATGCTTGAATCGAAGTGTCACGCATATATGGGTGACATGGCGGTCAAAGTGTTAAAGTAGACTTCGTCCAAGAAGAAGAACGAATCCTTGCACTTTGCACGACCAGCTAAGCAAGACGATTACGGATAAGAAAAGTGAAAACACTTCCTAGCTCCCACTGGCAATTGAAGTGATTCGACGTGGAAGTAGCTGGAGAACCGGATGGAATGTTATTGTTGACGATCATCAAAGCCATTCCTGGAATAACGAAGCCCTCACTTTCACTCGTCATCGTCGTTTCTTGCTACGGTTCCCCGGGGATAATTAACGACCGGCGGAAAAGCTCGGATATACAGGGAGTTTCTTCTTTCCTGGGGGTCAAACAGACCTCCGGCTCAACGAGCTAATTATTCGCAGACGATTGTTAATTAAATAAATTCCGTTCCTCCGCACCGACGGAGGCGGCTCCTCTTTTCCCCTGGAGAATCGATTTATCGTTAATTAGTCGTTAATACAATTGCAGCCTCGCCTGGAGAGAACGGGTTTCAATTTGATCTGAACTTCAATCGAATACATTAACGAACTTCCGATCTTCCATCCGAACCCTCGAATCGTCTGAGTCATTTGTGTCTGCTGGATGTTTTTTATTCACTGGCAAGTTTTATTTTGTTCCTACCTTTTATCTTGTAAAGGGTTGTCCAAATTGAGTGTCACATCTTTCAACAGATGTCGTTGTGAAACGGTCTGACATTTCTTCGTAATTTTTTGAAGGATGTGATCAGAAAATATAAACAAACCACCATGTAACGCTGGACAGTGCAGCAACGTGTAGAAATTGTTAAAATTATTTTGAAAGTTCAAAGTCTGTTGGCGCCACTTGCCACGAATCGAACGAAACAATCGCTCTAATGAAAGAAAAATTCGATGAACGCCTAATTTCACGAAAAGGAGACATCAATTGGCCACCAAGATCACGCGATTTGATACCGTCAGACTTTTTTCTATGGGGTTCTTTGAAAAGTAAAGTCTGCGCCAATAATCTAGAGACGATTCACGAACTGAAAAACGACATCACAGCCGCCATTGATGAAATTGAGCTTCAGTTATGTGAAAATGTTGTGGAAAATCGGATAAAACGAGTCTTGCTCGTGAGTGTCACTTGAATGATATTGTGTTCCATAATGAATGTCATGAAATAGACTTTATGTTAAAATAACGAAACCTGAAAAACCTCAAATAGTTTGTGCTTTATTTGAATTTACAAATGTGACACTCAATTTAGAGAACCGTATATTTCTAAAAAATCAGGGACATAGAGGAAGAGCAGTTTTCACTGTTATTGCTGTAAAAGAGACTTTGGCCTGTTCAAGATCATATCCCCATGAACGATTTCTTATTTCTAAGAAGTTTTAGAACATTTTAATTTGTATCCTAATGCTTAACTTATTTTTCTTTGCCTTTCAGTTGTATATTTATTGTCAAACGTTTCAGATGAAAATGGATAAGTTGAAACGTGAAAACGAGGAAATGGCTTTGAGTGTGATTATTATTTAGTTCTCGTTCAGCTTCCGAATAGCGCAAAGTGAAAACTTTGCTCGAATAGGAAAAGTTTAGGTATACCATTTGATATCGATCTTTCAACCACGCCAGTAGGTGTGAACATAACTTCCTCGCTATTCTTGAAAAGAAATTACTTTACGTATGTTATTAAATTTATATTTTGGATTTTGCTCAGTTACGTCAAAAATATACGTGCCTGCAGTTACTTGAATAGATGAACCTTTCAGGAGATTCACATGGAATTAAAAATTTCTTTTAAAACTTCGTTTTTCAACGACCACGAAAAAAGCTTTCGTTCAGCCGCCTTTTCTTAATCCCCATAAATTTCTATATAATATACTACAGTTTCTGAATCTTTCAATTGCTATAATTTTTAAAACACATCGTCAACAATTTCTCCCTACACCGAAATTTCACAGTTGGTTTTGAAATTTATGAAATAATATATACAGTCAAAATAATACCCTCAATATGAAAAATTTAAAAGTGTCGAGTTAAAAAGCGATAACATTTGATACTGCATGAAAATTGAATATAAAAATCTAATTAATGCACCATATATAAATTAGGTGCGTAAAGGAAAGCTTCAAAAACAAAACATTTCGAGCGAATAGGTCGATCATCTGTTTGCTACCTCGTATCTGCTTGATTACAATGTCAGAACGGGTATCGCGTTCCGTCATATTAATTACCGATGTTATCGATCCTTCGATTGTTTTCCCATCGTCATGCAGTGTGATATCTGTATTATTAGACTGACATTGACAGACCAGATAAAAGATAACGAGGGATTACAAATGCTCGATCGCTCCTTCCGTTAACGATATGAGAATTTTGTTAAAAGATGCATTCTTTTGTCAACCTATCAACAATTGCACCTTGCGGTGACTTTGGCAAGGGATTCAGTGTAATTAAGAGCAACCTGCTGATGTAATCAAACGTGGTGATTGGCTGACAACTCTGCGTTGCATTAGCCTCGCGATATGGCGCAAGTTTCGTTACAACATGCCGAGAACAGTGAAAACTCGTAACAGAATATCTTTAGATATTGTCTGACTAATTGTTCATATCGCTGATATTAACCAACGATAAATTCACGACTAGTTTATATTAATGCTCACGCACATTAATTCGCGGTTACGATAATCCTTAAATTGCGAATAACAATGGGCAACAACAGTTATATGGTTTAAAATTAATTTTATGAATATGGAGATATACGTACAGTTACTAGGAGGTACAGAACTTCATGGACTATTGAGAATGATTTCATATTTAAATTTATGTTTAAGTACCTGTTAATATGTTAATTGCCACGTTCTCACTTGAAAATGTTTTTTAGACTCTGATATAAGATGAATTATAAGGAAATTCCACTTGAATCAAGGATTATTAACTCTTTGACTGCTATCAGCGCCTATAGGCGATTGACGAAGCCCTAAACCGAGTGCTGTCGACGCCCATGGGCGTTCGGTGTAATGGCTCATTATGTACTACCGCAGTCCGACCGCACACAGCATTCGCCTCTTTCCCAAGTAACCCACAATCAAAAAGTTAATTTCAGACACGTTGTAATATCTCGTTTTAAATGTGACTAAAAAAAAAATATTTGACTGTCTGAAAATACTGCTGTTACTCTACATTAATATTACAACAATAAATGTGCTTAAAGCTTTACAAGAATCAGGTGTTTATCTCAAAGACTTTAAGTGTATAGTCGAACGGAAAAACGCTCCAGGGTTAATTAGGTTATATGTTAGCACACGATGTTCATTATTTATCACTTTCATTCTAATTTTCTAAATGATAAGACTTCCAAGCAGTATCAGTGTGCGAAAGTTCGTTTGAATATCGGTGCGTTGTTTGGAATGGTTCCTTTGTAAATCTTGCTGCTATATTTTTATTAATAGTTGCCACTACGTTCATCTGTAAAAATCAGGTGGATCCTCTAAAAAAATTAACTTCCTCGATAGTTATATACACGGTTTAAGTGCTTAGACGTATAGCATACAATGGGCTGTTTTAGTATTGGATTGCAGCGTCGAACATGATATAGTTGTCATCCCAATTGCAATCTGTGCAGAGTGTCCTGCGCTTTTCAGAAATGTCGCAGCGTGAAGCTGGCTCGCACCTATTATTATCGTTTCAGAAGGAAAGCAAAGCTCCTTCTCGGTGAGTACACGGCAAAGCACTTTACTTCGCCTAAGAAACGCATCGCGTTAAAGCGTTTGCGATCAATTTACTTTCGCTATTCTTAGCATCTTGCATACCGCTAATCTTAAGGGTGATAAAGTTGCGGTCGAACGATCGTTCTGGCAAACACTTACGTTCCTAATGCCTTAAAAATTACGTCATTACAGTAATTCCACGGTTTAAAATATGACAAGTTCATATTTCAAATGGTTATAGCGTTTCTCTGATTAATAGGTCAAAGTTTCATACATTAGTAACAAACTAGAACTTTTAATTGCACGTTGAAGTAATCCACAGTTGAAAATCAATATCCGTGTAACCATTCCTCGAGTAGTTAATGTTCTACTAAAAGTAGAACGAACAAGTTTATCTATTTTTAAGAGATTCTACTAGCCCTTCCGGTACGAATGGTGACTATAGTCATATAGCATTCTCAGGCTATGCACAAAGAGCCAGTAACGGTACCCAGTGAATATTTATCAGATAGTAATGAAAGAATCAAATTGTTTGGAAGTGTGAATATACAGGATGATTCTGGCAACTGGGACAAGCTATAGCTCTGTTCCAAGGGAAGTTAGAAAAAAAATCGTAGATGAAAATTTTGCACGGTTTATCAAGCTCTATAATCCGACTGTGAGATTCCTTTCACAAGTGCACAGATGTATTTGCAAAATGCAATTGCACTTTTTTCAAATAGAACACTACGATTTGGTTGCATAAATTGATTCCTCGTGTGATTCTGCGTATAAAAGATATAAGGTAAGGTCATTGAAAACACTACACTGTACGAGATATTTCATTTAATAAAAAGATCGGTATATTTAAAACAAATCAAAAGTAATCTACGACTCAACCCATCGCATGTAGCCAGCTTATTCCTCAAAATGTCTTAAAGACGGTCAGGTTTTTTAATGTTGCCCAAAATTACATACTTTCTTTTCCTGACCAAGAAAATCTATGATCGCCTGTCCTAAACAAAATAGACATAATTCGTAATATAAATGATTGTAATGTAAAACGCAGGTCACGGCCAGTCGAAGAAGAAGGTGTAACAGCGAGAAGCCTCCTACAGGCCATACAGTTTATATAAAAAGCAGAGATTGTTGTTGTCTTTGATTTATTGTGCAACGGATGAACAGATTTTATAAAGGGCTAATCCATTTTCCTTTTCCCTGGTCAATCAGGATAAACATTCCTGTTGTTTCAGGATAAAGATTTATTCCCTGGAAAGCTCGAACAAGAGCATTCCCGATTCCGCTTCGAAGTCCATACGTTAATCTCTAAATAGACGCGTTCGCGTTTTTTCCAACGCTCTCCGTTCCCCGGCGTATTTTTTTCGGGGCTCTCGTAAATTTCCTGGGTATTTTTAGGTGGTCGCGATCGAAACAATGCTTCCACTTCCCTGGCCCGTTTCTGGGACACGGTTTTCGTAAATTCGAGCCATCAAGTACGGAGGCGGCGTCTATATTTACAACGATGCGCCCCACGGTCGTTTTATATCGAATCCGCAGCCGTCGAGAATCGAATCTCGCGACCGGCTTTCCGACATTCAGCCTCCCGTACGGCGCTTTGTTGGATTGCTCGGAACTCCTTTGCATCCGACACGAACGAAAGCTCCCGTGTATCGAATAGAACGCGCGCTGTTTATGCGCTCGCCGCCCGACGACGATTTTTCCCCTTCGAAATAACAGGAAACAACGCCAGAGGAAAAAAAAGTTTCTCCGTTTACCGCGTGAAATACGATGGCGTGAATCAATGTTCAATGCCTCGGGTACGTTTCGAAGTACATATTGCGGAAAAATGGGATTCCGCTAAACTGATTCGAATGTAGCGTGAACGCTGAATGTCTGAGGGATTTTTAATGATGCAAGACCCTGTTGAATATTTAGGTCGAATTTTTTAGTATTATTATTTGTCACACAGTCCTTTAAATTGTTTATTTTGTGGCTGTTATTACAGAGAGATACGGAGATTGGGCTCTGTCTATTGTTTTTAACGTTTATTTTAATTTTCAAAATGATAAGAATTATATCTTAGTGTGACTATATTATAGTATGTCTGTACTATAAAATTCGTTACACATTTTCTATTATTCAATCATACATCAGTTCAATTCTTGCTGAAACTTTGTCATACGAGACTCTGCTTTAAAGACGATCAAAAATCATCGAAAGACACTTTAGACGATTATTAGATTCCTTTATACGGTATACAAAATTGTACAATTGGTTCAACGAAACATAAGATGGATTTGAATAATTGTTTATTTTGTCACGCGAGAAATTATTGAAAATGAACTGTCCTCTGCAATAGATTTGTGACAAATTATATGGAGAAGATATATTTTACATTTTCAATTTATTCTGAGGAGTCATGTGTGTTTTTGTAGCCGCCAGACTTCCTTGTACAAATGGATAGGACTATATCGATCACCAGTCACAGTTACTTTTTCTTATCGCTAATTCCGCTTATGGTAACGCCCACGTGAATTCATATCTGCTTATAGTGTGGTCGTATCGTCGATTCGAGCCTTTTTGCAACGGGGGTCAGCGACCGGCAAACGATCGATAAGGAAATTTAGCGAACATCTCCGGGTGAGCTGAAGGCTGGCTTTTCGCTACGTTTCATGCTCGTACGTATACCTATATGCACAGAGTATTCCTGAATATTGTGGATACATTTTCTAAACGCGTTTTACGAGGGAAAATGAGGAAGTACCTATACAGGACTTACTTGAATATTATCAAAACTATTATTAACAACAAAGAAGGTTTGATATAAGAATTGGATGGTTTAAAAGACGGTACCACATAAACTATGTGTAATTCTTTTCAAATTCTACCATATACTTAATGTATAATAATACGATAATCCGGTAAGTTATTCATTGCCTAGAAGGAGGTATTTGGGTGTGATTGCAAAAGAAATTATTCATTTAGGATATACAGAGATTCATAAATTATTCAAATGAGTATGTCGTTGCAATATTCTTGTATTTAACTCTTTAACCCTTTGAGTATAAGTTACTTGGAGACGAAGCGAACGTTGCGTGCGCCCGAGTTGCAGCAGTACGTACAGTGAGCGAAATTCATATAAACGCATTTCAAAATTTACGCATTTTCCCACCTATCTAAAAGTGCAGGAAAAACAATGTCGTGACGATGGTATATTTTACTTGCTATATGTTTACTTTTGTCATTCCTACATTGTTATTCTCTGTATTTACACGTAAGAACAGGTAACAGGGAGAAGTGTTTACAACAGCTAGTGCGTGTGCGAAATTCGTTTAAACGCACGTGTATTCGGTGTTTCTTTTTCGTTTAACCCCTCGACGACCGCCTCCGTATGAGATACAAAAAAAAAAATACAAGATACTATTGTGAAAAGTGTGACGTCGGACTTTGCATAGACGACTGCTTTGAAATCTACCACACAACGCTTCACTTCTAAGGTAAATCATTCACTTCGGGCCGTATAGTACCATTTTGATTCCGGGACCTCGGTCGCCGAGGGGTTAATATTGAGAGATGTTGAAAAGGTTGGGTTGTATTTAATATACAAGTATTTAATATTGTTAATATTGTAATATTGTTAATATTGTAAAGTGTCTATTTTTTTTGTTTCCTTTGTCGTTGGAAAGGAAAATGAAAGAATAGCAACGGGAAAATATTGATCTGAAAAGGAAAAATCCATGATTACAGTTTTAAAAAAAAGAGGAGAATCAAACAGGAAAATCGCAAAAGAGATCGAACATTCCGAGTGTGTTGTTCGAAATTTTTTAAAACTTTGTGAGAAGTATGCGAAAAAACGTGCTACGAACGAAAATTCTTTAGCGTTAATTTTGTACGCGGATTCAGTGCCACAGAAATAATATTAACATATCCCTGAAATTAACTGTCCTGTATATTAAAAGCTTGGTAATATTTTCTGTAGACAATGAAGAGACTGTATGCACTAGCGATATACCTCGAAATTCTAAAAATACTGCCGCCATTCAAATATAGTACAGTACTCTATGGTTCTTCTACATCATCGTATTTTTATATGAAACAATGTCCAAAGTCACTGATAATTTAAACGACATTCTCGTAGATATTATGAACATACAAATATAAGGAAAATTAAAAGAATCAGTTAGGAAGCTTCGATAAGTAACGTATAACGAAACACAGAGATAAATCATTCAAAGCGTTTCGATACTCAAAATTGAACGCATTCATTGCTATACAAGCAACCCCTCGAACATATCGAAGTTTTGTTCGATAATTTCGAGACACCACGCGAGGAGCACATATAATCAAATACACATATATTTACGGCACATCGATGCGACATGCCGGAAGAGAAGCAACGGCGTCCCTAACGGAAAAACGATTATCTTCACGGTCGGATTAACGTCGACCCTATTTGCAAGAGCGACGATTCTCGTCTATCTCATCCGGAGCTGCAACGAAGGAAATTTCACGGATTCGCGATTTCTCGGTCGCATTTTTGCTGGATCAAGCTTCGAACGTGACAGAAGCCCCTTTCGATCATCCATCTATCACGCGGATCAAGTGTGATCACATCGCAATCGGACTTTTTCCCGAGTAAATCTTCCGGCGATGACTTTTTTTGACGTGTCACGTATAAACACTGAATGAGTGAATTCAAAAGAAACACAATGAATAAATTTTAAACAACGGAACGTTCCTGCAGTGTTACTCTTTCGTTTACTAGCATGTCCTGGACACGACTTCGCCCGTGATTTTTTCTGTGAATTCTCTTTCGAGCGCCCGGGCGCAAATGCTTTGCCACCTAGCGGCTATGTATGAACTATGCCCTTCAGGACGGCTCGCTGACAAAAAATAGTCCCATTTTCTATCTCGATATATTATACATTTCGCGATAAAATATAGCCGATGACACTCCGGAAAATGTAAATAAGCTATTGTGAAAATATCATAACAATCGATTTAGTAGTTTTCCAGACTTTTGCGAACATACAAACAAACTCTGTCTCTTTATCATACATAATAGTATCGTTTATTATAAGGGTGCCTTAAACATAATTTAAAAGCCGCAACAACGAAGTATCTCGTGCCAAAAGGTATGGAAAAGTTATTTATAACTTTGCAATCTGAGGCCATGTTTTCCAGATATGAGCAATTAAAAATCGAAGCTCTGACTTGCGATGCGGCGGCACATCCACGCACACATAGAGAAAAACACGCATAGATATACACTCACGCAAATTGTCAGCGATGAGTCAAAACGTTTAGCGATAGTGCAATATGTGTGTGTGTGTGTGTGGGTGGGTGGGTGTTATATTGCGTTGCAAGCCAGACTCCTGATAGTAAGGGGTAGGGTAGAGTAATAGAGTAATAGAACAGCACACAAAGGTGACGAAAGTTCGCACGAAAAGTTTTTCAACTAACGTCGCACAGTGCAGAGGTCGTCTCACACCTACAGCAGTTTTCTTTTAGATTGATATTTACGCCATAAAAGAACATACGACTAAACAGAAATATAAAATCAGCGGGGAACGAGTTAAATATCGGTGACGTCGATTAACGTAAACATCGAAAAAGGAATCGATTAACTTTATAGCCGTGTCGAGCAGCACGAGAGTGCCTCGTAAATCGCACGGCGTGGCTCATCGTTGCAAATAGAATAACAAATGTGTTTAACTCTCTATTAATTCGTTTCTTTCATAGAACGTAGTGTATTCATGTTCACGCAATAACGTTCGTTCATGCGTTGACTACATGAGTAAAGAATAATGCAGTCTCTCGTACAGAACGATGTAATATGCCTTTATTTTTAATATAAATTGTTATGAATTTTAACCCTTTCGACTCTAAGACTTTCGACAAAAACGTGTACCTTATGTGCTGGAATTTTTTGACTGAATACCGCCTTCACCCTGACGCTGAAGCAGTAATTATAGTTTACGAAATTTTGCTACGCATCCGGTGAGCATGCCTAATATTCGAGGACATTTCTGAATGTGTCCTTCACAATAGCTTGGACAGTCCTGTGAAGAACAAAGGAGACCCGCTCACAGTCCAGGAAGGCTTGATCAGGACACAATACAGGTAAACACGCGATGCCCCCTCATTGAGACCCTGTGCACCCTTCTCCTCAAACATTGGCGCGTGCCTTCAACCAATGAGAAACGTATCATATTTGAATTTTATAAAATCCACATCACCTATGAAGGTGAAGAATATTTTGTGAATATTTGAAAACTTTAGTTACGTCCCAACCATCACCAAGCACATACCTAGAACACCATTCCAATCATTCTTCATAGTCTACCAATTAAATGAACCAGTCTACCACAGTTTAAGTTAGCGAGGGCCACGGGGGTTCCGGCCTTCCCCCACTCTAGGTCCATCCCCCTTATATAGGCTGTGATCTGGGACCACGATGGACCGAGGGGGAACGAGAAGCAATCTGGAGGGAATTGAAGTGAGGGGAATGGACCTAGAGTGGGGGAAGGCAGGAGCTCCCGTGGCCATCACTGGTTTAAGTACTATTTTTTGACTATGCGATTCATCATTTCAACGTAGCTCTAATTCATTACGTTGCATTAGAGATAGTACAATCGTTATGGAACAATTGCTGAACATCCAGCACCTCTCAAGATCAGCGCTCAACTGTGATATGAATGATGTTAATTTGTTAATTATTTCATAAGATACAATAAACAGCTGTGCCTGGACCAATATTGCGACCCCGACTGTTCGAGGGAAGATGTATCGCGAGAATTATGCGGCTCGTCCTCGAGAAACGAAGTGCCTGAGAAAATTTTCGACGAACGTCCGACCGAGCAACTTACTTCTCGTCTGACAACACTTTACGTCATCGCGCGCGGAAACTTGAAAAGTTAATCATCGTTGAATTACTTCTCAGTGCTTACCTAAGTTCGTTAACTTTTTCTTGCCCGCTGCGACCCGACGTCTCTCTCCGTAAACTGGGTCGATCGCGTTCCTTAAACAACTAGCTAGAATTAAGCGCTGCCTGATGCAAAGGCTGCACAACGTCTCGCGGGTGCTGTCCTCGAGATATTAACACTTTCGCAGCCGAGACCAGTGACTTAACACGTTCACCGTCATTGATTACCGGTATTAATGCGTGCCGCACGCAATTGCTCACATTTGACAGATAATGAATGAAGGAGGGGTATCATTGAATTAAGAAAATCGGCCCGGCTTAAAAAAAGGTAAAATAAATCCAATTTACACCTGCAGCATCTGTATTAAAAATATTCCCATTCTCTTCTTTGAAAATTAATTTGATTTAATTTTTACGCAGTAATAAAAAGTGTCATAATTGGCGAAAAAAAGTATAAAAAAAAAGGAAAGTTAAAAACAGTTTTGTTACACTATCCGCGCAGTGTTTTAGCGATTTTGTTTTGTAATATGTTGTGCTTTAGCCCTTAGCTCATATGCAGATGTAAATAAAAAACTACTAAAAAATGCGCTCTACATATAATGAACAAATATGAACGGCGTTTCAGGCATGCTTTACGGTATTTTTTTCCTTATAAATGACAAGAATTCTACTCCTCTTTGATTCTAACTATAAATATACCACGTGTAGAGTCTAGAAATGGTCAAAAACATTGAAACAAACAGTACTCCTTTTTGCTCCAATCTCGACCTAATTTTCTTAGCCTAATGATACCATTCCTTTTGTAATAACAGTAGACAGGCATATAACATTGTACGTAATATTTATGTATGATTCAATGTTGTCATACAATTTCATGTTTCATTATCCTCACTTCATATAAGTCAGGGTCATCTAAAATACGCTTACAGGCGAATGTGTTAAGTCTGAAGCTGATTACCCCAGGATACTGTTATTAAAACAAGTGCAAAGTCTACGTACTGTGTGTTCAAACATCTACTCTGTATCTATCTGTTGTTTGAAAGTGCAATAATTTTAGCCTATACGAATCAGACAAAAAAACCGCATAATTTATACACTGAGGAAATATTACAATTGAGCTCCTAAAATTCATGAACTGCAGATTCGCTATAAAAAATAGTACAGCCTGAATCGTACAGCAAAAATGGTGGTTTCTGTCATCAGTTCCTGGCAGCTATGAAGAGGCATAATACTCCGTTCATCGGTAACCAGCTATGTCTCATGAAAAGCCGTACTGTTACGTCAACGGCTGTGAAAGTATTAAACGATCAATACCTAACTCTTTGCCTTACAATTTGTCTGTCATAGAGAAGGTCTCATAGAACCATAACGTGCGCAAAAAGAATGTTGTCTTTAACTATAACAGTTCATGAGAAATTAATTTGGTCCAGCTAAATATGGCATTTGTCCCACTGTGCGGCACTTCAGAACACGTCGGCCGCCCCGGGCGGCAAATTTTTTATTGCTATACTGTTGTATAACTGTTCATACATGTTTTTAAACCATATATTGCAAATATTAGTACATTATTATTGATTTTAAATAGTTGTAAACATGGGGGTAGATCTACGAGTCAGACCGGACGAGGAAATGCGTACGTATGGGTGATTACGAATGGGTAGATCTACCGGGGTCGTCCCGAATGTAATATGTAATAAAAGAAAAATAGCGGAGCGTAACAATATAAACGAATACGGAAAATCAATCGTTATCGTCTGAGGAATTATCCTCCCTCTCACTGGTTTCACTTGTCGCGACCCGTAGCGAAAGCTGATCAATCAATGTGTCTCAGAACTTCATAAAACTTGGCAGTTATGAGTACTTGAGTCAAAGCAGTTGCCTGTCCTGAACCAACCGTCTTAAAACGTTTCGGAGTCGATCAGCAACGATTATCGAGCCGGTAATTTGACCGTTTCAAGGAAGCAGAGATCCTCTCTTCGTGACTCGTGCCTTTTCTCGAATCTCGAAGAACGTAGCCCGCGGGAATCGTTGGGTTCGCGACTTCCGTTCGAGCGAGAGAAGCAGCCGGGGAGGGGGCTTTCGAATTGATTTCCTCTTTTCGCCGTGGGTGTTTCACGTCTGATTCGGCTCGGCCATAAATTCCGGCTAACTTAACCGTTCGCTCGGAAAGCTTTCTTCGTTAATGCCTCGGGCCTCTGCCTCTGCCCCGCCGCCCCCCTCTGCTGCGTTCCTTTTTCCTTTTCTTTCCTCGAGCCGTGGCATCGGTAGCCGCCGTTTCCTCAGCTTCCTTTTTCTAAGACCTTTGAATCTCCTTCGAAAAGACCCAGACGCTGTTCCAACGGGCTTATTATGGCCGCTCAATATTCAACGAAGAATATGGCGAGAAAAAGGAGCCTCCAGTAGTTATGCGCATAATTTCGATCTGAGGCTCGTTCGATTCGATAAAGCCGACTGTTTCTCCCTTGATGTTCTTTTAATCTTCTCGATACGATCTACCTGGACCGATATAAATGTAACTGTTCAGGGCCAAACAGGCGAAACGGCCCCCAAGGATTTAACGAACTGTTATACAGCGTTTTTGGTCTAGACGAAATCGTTTTGCGGCTACTGAGAAGCTCGAGCATTGTTCATTTCTGTAAGCCCATAGCGCTCAAAAAATTGATGATCATTACAGTAAACGAAATTTGCAGCAACCCCACAGTGTTCTTAGTTCTAAACATAAGAATTATTACTTTTATATCAGTTTATATAATTCATGTATGTAACATAATCTATCTTCTATCTTCTACATAAATAAAATTGGAGCTTCCGTCCGTGATTTCGAAATAAATGCCTCTTTATCAGCGTTTCGGACTATTTACATGATATCTAAGCATAAAGAACACTTTCTGAAATTTTTGTCTGTCTGTTTGTGCAAGTTTAAGTCAAAAGCTACTGAACTAATTTTAACGAAACTTGCACAATTTGTAGACGACATTTCCGGTCAACGGTTCTGAAGTTATAAGATAAAACCTACTCGAGAATAGCGCGCTTGTTTTCGCGTTATTTGTTTTCGACGCGAACGGAGTCCCGAACGATGGCTAGTACATAATAAAAATAGAGCTGGTTATTCAGTATGACTCATATGGTGGGTCACCCAGATTGTCAGTACGACTGATATGGTGCATTACCAGGTTTTTCAGGGTAACTTATATGATGGGTCACCCCTATTTACAGTATGACTCACATGGTGGGTCACCCGGTATACATTTATACACCTCTAGCGACTCACATGGGTCGACCGTTGTCAATAACCATCCAGTCTCCACAAGCGTCCGTATGTGAACTGTAATTGACGTTTTCCTTTTGCTTATAAGTTACGATTTTATATATTTTCGTGTGCAATCGACCTTTTTTCTAGGTATGTGACAGAGAGGCTTCTCAGAGAAAAAGATGTCCGTTTCGAAACACCCTTAACCTTGGAATCACTCCAATTACACGGTCAGTAAAGAGAGAATAGCACGGTACTGATAAAATGCCAAGTATCAAGAGACTAGCAAGATCTCAACGAAACAAGAATTCAATGAATAAGAAAAACACATTTCAGGTTAACACAATTTACGATTTTTATAGAAATTTAAGACTCTGATTCTGACAATTAAAGCTGTCCAAGGTTTCCCACTTTCGACTGTTTCCTATTGGAAGATCATATAAACATTTCTACAGCATTGCAGCTACCTTTATCAGGGTCTGAAATTGCACTGATAATGAATATAAAACTTTCTGATTAATTTTATACGTCTGCTGAAAGTATCTTTCGTTGATAGAACAAACACTAACGTTGGAATGAAATTTGTTAGACAAAGTTATGGAATTCTTTGCGTGTCTGGAAGAATTTTATTTAAAGGCCAGAGATTTGTCGAGGGATCCCAAGAGCTTCGTGCTTCAAATTTCATACTAAACGGACAAAGATCAGACGAAGAACACACTTAACGCGTGGGTTAGTATCGGACGATTTTATCACGTTTTACGAGGCAGTAAAACCTGAAGTTCGTGCAAAAAATCGAGAGGAATTTAGGAGGAAAGTTTTTTCATTTTGGTCTTTGTAATCTTGCCTTTAATCCTGTCCGCGGAATCAAGCGCGACTGCGCCAGATTAAAGCTCGAATCTAAATTCTAATTTATCCAGCGTTTTATCTCGCCGTCGAACTTCAACCTCGTACCTAACCTAGACATCTTTTCGCCTTCAGATCGACCAACGTAGAGAAAATGACTGAGAAAAATTGTTGAGAACTTGCAAGCTTTTCCAAGTGTGAAATCGCGTGTTAATTATGATACGAAGAATAGAAAAAATAAGACGAACACAAATTGAGAGATTTAAATTTTCCTGAGTAATTTACTCAGTGATTTTTATTGCTTGTTAATTTATTATTACTATGTCTGGTAAACTTCGGGGAAGTTACATTTTTAATATCGAAGTAGTTTTCGAAAGACATTTATTTAGAGATTGAAATGAGTCATCCTATGTATGGCCGGCACTATTACTTTCTAAGGGTGCTGTGTCAGGCACATATGGTCAACAGGATTAATTTCGGGGTATGTGTCAAAGTGTCATTCCTTAAAATTTCTGATGAATCATTGGGTATAATTTTGGGATCTCGGGAGAAATGTCAATTATTATATAATGGAAATCAGATTTACAGATGGTACGAATATGACGATACGTTTTAACCTGACGACCTAAAAAAAAACAACAATCCTTTCAAACCTTACTCACATAAAAAAATATTTTGCATTACATACATTTTTTTAGTACAAATATATTTATAATAGTATTTTTTCTTTATATAAGTTGATAAAAAAAAGAGTTTACGACTTTAGGGGCTTATAGTACTCACCGAGAGGAGTAAAAAATGTCTAATCAATATAGGTCCTAATACCAATCCTTTCGATATTAAAAATTATTTTTACAGAAGTAACGAAAACGTGGAATTTATTTACAATAATGAGGATGATACCTATTATAATAGCATTTAAAACATAAAATATTGCGAGACCGTGCACATTGAATAAATGATTGATTTCTACAATTTATCGATGCGCGTGAACATTTCTTCTTTAAAATATCAAGTCAAAAAGACACCTCATTGACATTAAAAAAAATCTGCCAATTTCCCACGAATCCTGATGTGAACCACGCATATTTTTAATCAGTCTATTAAGAAATAAAATGGGATAGAAGAAAATGAGAAAAAAATATGCAGGATATGACTCGAATCTATGATCCCTGCTTTTGGAAACCTGTTACATTTTCACGGGGCTGTACTGGATCTTGAATTTACCTAAAATTCGATTAGTTCATGCACTAGTTGGTAAAGCCAAAACACTTTAAATGTGAATTTCTCCATTGTTTTCAAAGGGTGCGCGCTATGACTTTGTAAAATTGTTACTTTTGCGGTCCCCTATGATTGTGCAAGATTTAGACCAAATCGGTGTTCCGAAGGTCGTGCGCTCCCCTTGTTGGACCCTTCTTTTATCACCCTTATACCTGTGGCATACTCTAGAGATGTGATATTTAGTGTAAAACTGTATGTAAAACATTTCTTATTTTGAATTAACTTTAATGAGTCTTCATGTGATATTTAGTGTAAAACTGCATTTGAAATATTTTTTATTTAGAATTAACTGTAATGAGTTTTCATGCAACTGGACAAAAAGTACAAATCATATTAACACATTGCGCACGGGTCAGGAGATATCTCGTTTTTAGCAAATCGAACGTTGCGGCCGGGTCACGAGATATGTCGTTTTCATGTTTTTTTCGATTCAATCGGCAACTTAAGCAACCAGCGACAAATATTTTTGTTACGTTACCAGGGTAACGAAGCCTCTCCCATTCTTAAGACAAATGATTAGCGAAATAACTAAATTTCAGCATTCCGAGCATGTAGAAATGATCAGTCATTATAGCCAGTACAAAAATCTTATACAATAAATAGACGTATAAACTATATATATAGTAATATTTAAGAATAATTTATGTGAATATAATACCAAATACAAATTAGAAATGTACGTATCCGCTATCTATGGCTTGCCAAGCATGCTTCTGGAGCGTTCGAAAATGTGCGGGCTTTGCGCAGAGCGCCGTACGCAATGTGTTAAAAATAAGAAGGTTGCATCGTAGGATATAGAAGAGACCGTGAAGCCTTCACATAGATTATTTTCACAGTAATCCAAAACATCAACCAACTAAACATAGAATATATACAGAGGCGAAAATAATTCGAACGGAAAATGATTATACTTGTCCCTATGAAAAAATCAATGAACAAGTGGCGTACATTGGCGATCGTTTCGCTTTAACCGAAACGGTTGAACCCATCAACTCCAAATGAACGTGAATGGTTCGACGCGGGATTTTCCGGGCTGACCACAAGTGGGGTACGCAACTTTTCGCAGTTATAGTAGAAATTGAGCAAGGTTTGCCGACACGTTCAGCCATTAGCCTGACGAATTTGAATCGCAAAGCGTGCCATGAATACGAGCCCGCAGGATGCGGCTGTGCACGTTGTCCAGACCTATGTAACCGGGTATTACTGGCAGGTCCCCTCTGCGAGAGAATGGGGTCCACCGCGATAGGTGGTCAGTTTGGTAGACAGCTCGTGGACCATTTAATACCTCGATTGCCAGAGAGCCGACGTCTCTCGTTTTCTACCCCACGGGTATTAGAATCGTTCGCTCGGAAATTCGTTTTCCGAGTCGCGGTTAACGTAATCTTGGGAACGATTGCGGTTGTTTCGCGCCGAAACGAGCGCGTTACGCTGCGATAAATGTTGATTAAATGGCTACATGTTGGTTGTTTAACATCTCTATCCGTGGCAAGTCGCGCGAACCCGCTTCTCGCAAGTTCAGAATTATGTTCTTTGTTCTGAACGCGTACAGGATTCGAATTGCACCGAGTTGCGAACAGTACGGTGAATAATTGCGACAATCCTCGAACAACATGGTACTTGAGCTATTTGGAGTTCGAATAACGCAAGCACTCGGTAAAGGATACACAGACGCGAGGGTACAGGAGAAATAAAGGCGAAAGTTTCCCTCTTCTTCTAGCGACGAGAAGCCTCTGCCAAATGGAAGAAAGAGAATTCCAATTTTGGATGATGTTAGCGATAAAGAAATCTCTACCGTTAAGGTCGTTTAATCATTCGAAGAAGAAGTATCAGTCGACGTGTGAACTATTCAATCGTGCAGTTGAGAATATATTAAGCGTCAAGTCTACATGGCTAATAGAATATTTTGTGCATAATGTAAGTATTAACAAACATGACCCACGTGTACCTCTCCCGCCCAATAAAACTTAACGCTTTGACTGCAGATGTGAAAAATACAGTGACTATAATAGTACCGCACAAACTAGGCATGTCAAGGTCACATCGTCCTCTTAATTTCGGTAAATGTTTTCGACTGATGATTGGTCAGAAAATTATGTGGACTGCAAAAGGTTGCCATATGTGTAGCATCTGTGAAGCTTAAATGAATTTGAATAATATCAATAATAATTTTAAGAAGCAGGAACGCGAGCATAAATTTTCCAATTCTTATCTCTATTTCTGTTACAGAATCACGGAAATGTTAATCCTTTCCGCCTGCATCGGAACTCGTAGATCTTCTTATCGCGTCTTTAATCTACCAGTGTCCTGGGAGTTTCGTTATTTTTTCACGAAAGCGTTAAACCGTAAATGACGAGGAGCAGTCCAGGATAAAGTTTTCCGCAGGCTGAAAGCGGGACTCGGTGAACTACTTACTACACTGTAACAACAGTGTTACGGTATACGTGAACGGTACTTCGAGTACATGCGAGATCGAGTCTCCACAAATACCGTTCCAGGTTAATCCGGTTCCATGTTATAGCATTATGCCCCGCCAATCGATGATTATCTTCTACAACATACAATTCTCTATCATAATTTTCCTCCGAGGCTATAAATATAATCCCTCAATAAATAACTTTCTTGGATAATCAATTTCATTGGCAATTTCGTCGGCAATTTTGTCCTCAAAAACGAAAAGAAATCGAATGGAAATTATTTCCTTATGACGATATTTAGCGTAGTTTGCAGATAACGTAAGTTACTTATAATTAGAAACAATTACTGTGGATATTTTTGCATTTTACGATACTGAAATATGTACGTTTAATAGAAGGAAAAAAGAAAAAAAAATGAGAAATACGTTTTTCAAGCCTTTGGATATTATGCACCACTATAGTGACTTATAATTTTCACGACTCGTGATCGGAGATTCTGGATAAAAAATACTTTCATGATGTAGACAAGAAATGCTTTACTGTTTTTAGTAAAATGCTTACAACAGTAGAGTCCTGCGTCCAAGTCAGCTTTAGTTCAAAAGTTAAACATTTATGAGACAAAATATGGTATTGTAAAAGTTTCCATTCTACAAATACATTAACATAAAAAATACTGAAGTGTATATCTGCATAATTATCAGCAGGCTACTTATAATATAGCTATATTATTTTGTTATTAACACTATCGCAGCCGGTACCGGTCACTTAAATTTGAAGCAGGTTGTCGCTGGACTCTATCACCAAAACTAGTACAAAATCTACATAGTCATAGTTTTCCCAACAATTTCGTGCGATGAAGTTCTCTAATCAAGTCCTAGGATGCCCTCATGAGTGAAGAGCGTCTATCAACTGTGTCATTTTGACCCAGGCGTATGATTTTATTACTTAGTACTCCTCAAAAAAATTGGTGTGCCTATTATTATAATCTTTGTTTATCTACATACATTCTAACGTTTAAAAATTCGAAAATGAAAACAAATGAGAAATTATAGTAAGGTGGAAAAGTTTATTTGAATTCATTTTTTTGTAAACAACAATAGCAGATTGTCTTCTGCCGAGAACATTTTCCCTATACCGTTCTCTTACACTTTTCACACCTTGTAACAGATTTATTATCACACCTGTGGTTGACTTCGCACCATTTCCGTTTTGCTTGAATGTTGTCTACACTTGATCCAGGCAGATATTCCATATTATTCTCACGACTAATATCCAAAATTTCTTCTATAAGATTCTGAATGAATCTTCTTTAGCTGATTTTTATTTCAATACATTATCTGTACAAAGTCCAACTATTTACTGTGGTAAGATCTAAAATATTATAAAACATGTGAATAATCAATCTGCTTGTACCACATCGAGTTGAATATTTTTTACACATATTATTCAGTACAACATCAACTTTACTTTTATTATAGAAAAGAATTGTCCCCATTTCTTTTCTGTTTTGTTGTTTCACTTCAACAGCACGTACGAATCTCATATTTTGATTAGATGAAATAGCAAAAAAGAAAAGAACTAGAAGAAAGTGGTCAAATATGGAATAGTGCCATTTTTAAAAATCTGACAAATGAATATCTGTCAAACGGCTATAAGTTATCTCACTCACTCACTTTGGCACCGCACACGTGATTTGTCAGTCGAGCGAACATTAGTGACGTATAGGATCGTTTTGTTTCGCTGCTGTCCGAAAACTTTTGACGGTGCGTAAATTTGATGTGTTCTTCGTACTTGTTGTTATTTTACCATACTGATTTGTTTGTTTTCTGTTGTTGTTGTTGTTGTTGACATACCTGCCTCTGATATTCATAAGTAATTATGAGCTACTAAAAATAAAACTATTCTTTGTTTGTTTTCAATGAAAATATTGTATCTGATGTCAGTGATCCAAATTTAGGTACCTATTACATATTCGGTACAATTTATATCTTTTTAATGTTACTTTAATATTGAAGATTGTTCAAAACGTTAGAAATATAAGACTGCTCTTAAAGTGAGCGTAAATACATATGAATACCCATAAAAGTCTTTTATTTGTTGCGATTGATTTTGTAAGAATGACATTCGAAAAACAAAATCGTATTCCATATTTGGCCACTTTCCTCTACTTATTTGAACTTCCCCATTCGAAACGGCAATTTCATATGCTCCAAGCCGACATTGCATCAACGGCTGCGAGAGTGTTAGTTTTACAGCGGTGAAGATGAACTGAATAAAACGCGTCGATCGCGAATCTCGAGATTCGCGTGCGGTTCTATCGTCTGTGGTGATATAACGACAGGAAACGGATGCAGCAGGAAACGATAGTTGCTCGAAGGACGACAGGAAATTACGATCGGCGAAATTACACCGAGTTTCGGCACGTTTCGAACTTTCTCCGGTGTAAGTTCGTTTACACGATACAACTGTTCCACGTAAACGAACACAACCGGCCGTATAAATATTCATGATGACAATAAAGCGGATGTTCGTCAGGATGCGAACATTATTACACCGTGCCGACGCGAAGGAGCTTCGTTCACGAACGCCGGCACGAAATTAGAATGGAAATTTTTACGAAACACCCGAGAATCTCTGTAGCGGGTCGGATTACAATCGGGACAGGAACGACCGGAAGCTTTAATTTTAAGGTCACAGACGAAGAAAATTGTGGGATTTAAAAAAATTACAACGGAACTTCAGTTATCCAAACTAATTCGAGGTCATGATGTTCGGATAATCGAACGATTATATTTTCAATATGATGGGATAAATGATGTTTATCTTCCTCATGAAAAACCAACATACTTTCTCCTTTTTCTTTGTTCTGACGTTTGAATTTTTATTGTTGGTAGATTTAACGAAATTCCAACGGAATTTGTAATTTCAGTTTCCGTCTAAAATTTTATTTAAACGTGTTGAAGTACAAGGACGTCGTAAATATTGCGTAAATAATAGTATTGTAAGGAATACTATATTTAATAGTATGTAATATTCCTCTTCTGCGTTATCATTTAAACTTTTCATGAGTAGTACATTTATTCATTTAATGTGCATATTGTTTTATATAAATGGACCCTCTCATACTTTAGTCACATATTTATAATTTTTACATTTATCGAGAAATAATAAAAGAATTTGTTCATCGAAATTGTATCGTCTGTTATAATTAAACAATATGTATCTATAACTGAATAAGACATGTTTATCCGCTTGACATAATACTAATTCTGAAATATTTATCGAGTTAATAAAACAAATAAATATTTTTCTACAAACATTTTCAGCAAAGTTTTTCAAACAAACTGATTTAATAATTATTGCTACATAATTTAATGATAAAAATGTGTCTTCACAGTGAAATCTATAATTTCATTTGTAATATCACAATCTACTGACTTTTTAATTCCGTATTTAATTACTACTTCAGAAATTGAATATTGTATACTCCGTTTTCTTTATACCTTTGAAATTGTTAGAGCGATCGAATGTTTGAATAACTGGTGTTCGGATAATGAAGGTACCAGTGTATTCGAATGCAAGAAGAACGGAAGATGACTCAAACGATAGCACACAATCAATTGAACAAGCTTTATGTAATCAATTATTGCATAACATCGATGACCCGTGCAAAATCTTTTGATTCGTTGCACGCACGTATCATGTGTCATTTTAGAAGCGTTAGAAGTACGGTCTTCTCTGGTATTACCTTCACCCAGTCCCCGTTCGCTTCTAATCCTTTTATTCTTGCCCCATTTTCACCCTAATCCCAATTATGACCGGCTACACCAGCTTTATGATTTTATCGAGGAATACGGGAGAAGCGTAAATGCAATATGTTCCTATTCAATCCACGCAGAACCATTTTTAAGCCCTCCGCCCATTTAACCCTTTGGCTGTGAGCTACCTGCAAACGAGAAGAATGCCACGGGCGGCCGAACTGCGGTACTACCCAGCGAGCCATTGCATGGAACGCCTATAGGCGTCGGCAGTGCTGTGCAGAGACGACAAATTGGCTACCGGGACTACACAGGGGCAAGAGGACTACTCCGCTCGCTCCGCCTTTGTTGCTTCCGAAATACCGTGCTATATGATCCCTATTAGTATTTTTTTCCTTTTTTTTATTAACCCCATCGGTGCCTTGCAATTTAAGCGTATATTCGCCAAGTTGTTGTATTTTGGTTAAGGGTAACGTGTGGATGCTGCTCCCATTGGAGTAGCATCATTACAAAACCCTATTAGTAGATGTGACTGTTTCGGTCAATAAGGAAAATACGTGTGCTCGGTTTTTATGATTTGTCGGCATGGGTTGGCCTATTCTACTGTTAACCAATTAGACCCGTATGCCTTACGCTAGCCAACTTCTCATCTGTGCACAGTACACGCTGAGCGGTTGTTGCGAATGCCTACAGGCACCGATAACAGTCAAAGGGTTAAGTCACCACTAAACACAACTTCTAACAGTACGCTATTCGAATGTACGAAATTGTCGAATACTAGACATTATATGAGCATCTGGGTAAATAAATCATTTGTTTCTGAACTCTGATGCCCCAAATTTCATTTAAATAAATAACTATTAATCTTTGTAAAATTTTCGGCAGCATTAATATTGTGAGGGTATGTGGGACATCTAAAGATACGTGTGAATGTATGTGTGTTTTCTTTTTCTCATATCTAAATAAATTTTTCTTACATTTAAATCGATTTCCTCCTATAATTTTAATAATAATTTATTGCAGAGCCAGTTATAATTATGTACAAATACATAGAAATAAATAATTTTTATTGATTTATAATATTATAGACCCTATTTAATCTTACTGGTTGTAGACCAGCTTCTCCAAGAAACTTCATTCATATGTTTAATTAATTGTGATATAATATTCCACGTACAATTTCAGAATCGCGTAACAGTATATTATTATGAAAATAAAACATGACTGACCAGGTACGAACATTTCCTTATTGATCATTCGTTCTTATTTATTACAAAAAATCATTATCGAAAACGTTCACATCCGACATGTATTTTAAATTACGTGTTTCTGTTAGTAATGTATAGAATGATTTATTGGATTTCCTTCGGAATATTCAATTATTTCGATCGATAGGATCGATCGCAAATTGCACAGTAGTGAACTCTAAATCATCCTACTGGATCGATGGATATAATGCGAAATGTTAATAACAGAGTGTTACGAGTCAGCGCGATCAACGTTGCATATCTATCAACGATTAACGCTAGCAATTAATTCGCGAATCGTTGAATTCGATCGCGATATTCCAAGCAACGCGAGTAACCTTGAAACCGATTGCAACGGCCAGACGAATATTTTTGCGAAATACTCCGGCCGAAACTACTATACTAATTGTTTCATTCGTTGATGTTTTACAGCTGGATGGAGACTACTTGCAGCCGCATTACTTTGCTCTCGCGATAACAAACATTCATCTGTGGATGTAGCTGTCCCTCATTTAGAGGGACGTTTACGTTTTCACATTCAGCAATCGTTTTCACGGTTGTTCCACAACGCCCTGTACCTGGAACAAAGGCCAACGAATTTCCGGCCGGATAATATTTGCTTATGCGAGGAAAATTTTCTTGACAGAAACCTCTCTAAAGTAAATAACATTTACGAGGGAAAATACTACGCAACCAGACTTTGCTGTAAAATTAAACTTAGCCATTTTCCTTTGGTGAATATTGATTATTAGACAGATTGTAAGCTAACAATTTTCAGCTTGGTGTAAATTAAAATTCATAACCGTTGTTGCGTCGATTTTTATAATAACGAGGATCTATTTAATACACTGACTGCCACGCTGTTAGCTGGAAATTACAAACTTTCTACATTTTTATACAGAACGAATATACCCCTAAATAATACGCTTTTTAATTAATAATATTAAGAAATTTCATAATTTTTCTGTTGGTTCCATTAGACCTGCTCATATATATTTATTAATGCTACACATGATCAACTGAGTGATGGCTGAATCGAAGTGTCACAGCTGTCACAGGTGACACAGCTGTCAACGTGTCAATAGTAGAAAGCCACATGAATCAATTGATGCAATTTTTGCTTTTTATTATGTCTAAATTTAAAATTTGTGTACCTTCGAGCCTTACCTCATGTGACTTTTAATATATCAATGCAATTTCTATTAGAAGTATAATCTTTAGATATATTGTAATCTGTCATTTTCAAAGAGTGTATAGTAATAAAAAATGTACATATACATATATCAGTTGAAAGCTGCTTTTATATCGAATACAATAATATATTTCTCAGTTATCTACGCCTTCATTTTTTCAATCTATTTCCACTTCATAATGAGCCACGGAAAAATCAAGATTTTAGTACTTTCACGTCATTACTGGAATCAGGACTACAAAGTCACTGAATCGACAAAAAAATGTAGGAAGTTTAAGATGGCTCAATTGTTCAAGTTCACATAGCACAAAGACGATGCAAAAAGTTTTCTGAAGCCGACATTCTGCATCTAAAAACTCAGCATGGTACCGCAGAAGTGTACATTCATTTGCAGAAGAATAATGAAAGACTATAGAATATGATAGAATTTACCCCGACAACAGAAAGTACTTTTTATCGTAACTATGACTGCATCCATAAAATAGGAAGAAAACATTTCTTCTGTGACATCCAAACAGTTGGAACGCTCCAACTTCCTGGTCAGACATATTTCAGCCACGAAATTCGGTTTAAGCATAAGTATTTTTCATATTTCATGCTACAGGACGATCAGAAAAGTCACGTCAGAGTAACCGGGCCACGCGGCGAACGAGAATCAGAAAATTTCGCAAGAATAGCACAAGTAGTCCGTGCACTTTCTCTTTGTGCGCGGTCAGGTACACTTTTACGAAAGCGTAGAAAAACTTCCGTGGAATTGTGGCAATGAAAACGTTACGCCGTGTCGTTTTACCGGTCGCGTACTACCGAATCGGTACACCGGTCTTACTAATCACCCTGTAGTCGTTCACTATTGAGTAACACCGTGTGCGTGTGAAAGTTCGCGCGATCGACACGTTCGATTTACCAGCAACATGTTTTCGATGTCCCTCTTTCGGTCACTCTTCATGCAAACACGGTACCTGATGTACTACTTTGCTGCCACGACCAGAGCGTGACCACCCAAACTTTAGTTTAGCACTTTCAGAACGGAGGACACGAATCAACGTTCTTGCGAAGAAATGAGACTTTTTCTTAATTACAAAGTTATTGGAAGAAAACCATCAATCTAATTTAACCCTGGATAACTAAACTTTCGTAAAAATAACGACTGGAACGTTTGAATCTCGTAATATCGGATGATCCGCTTACTAAATAAACTAATTATGCTTATTATTTGCTTATTTATTTATTAATAAATTCAATACTGAATATAACTCTTTAATTTCGTTTATCCTGTTTCTTTATAAGATAAAATATTTTTATTGGTAAATAAAAAAAATGATATTATATTCGTGTTTTTAATTGACGTCGTCATTTTCACGAATGCTTAGTAATAACGTTATTCACAGATAGCTTATTGTTAGTTATCTAGGGTTAAATGCATGTTGTTGCTCAAGGTCAGTGCTAAATACTTCCAGAATTCATCCAACCAACAATAAGATTGTAGAGCCAAGGCGTACGTGGCCGTCTTTAAGGGGTTTTTCTGGTCTGGACAGGCAATTTCAATGTCATGTTTTGGATTTTTTTTTCAACAAACTAACAATGCTACAACATCGGTGCTTGTACACACGTTTACTAATACTGTAGCTTTCTAAACAAACTCTTTTCAATGGGCTATTAAGAATATTTGAAAAGTTATTGATATTCACGTATATCGTGTTTCAAAAATTATATCTCAATGGCAGCACTGATTGCGCCTCTTCTGATCGTCTGAAATAAAAAATTCATAGCTCATTTTAATCGCAATGAATGCGGTTATCGCCCCTACCAAAACAAATAACATACGAAAATATTTGACATAATGACATCCTTGTAAAGTGCGATATTCGGAATTTAGCAATGCACTATAAAATTGTTATAATAGACACATATGTTTCCACATTGGAAAACTGAACACGACCACCATATTTCATAAAATAATAATTAAAACAGAAATTCTTTTCTATCATCGAATTTCTCCCGCTAAACCGAACGACTTTCGTATAAACGACATTTTTGTATCCCCCATAGTTCAAGAAATGCACACTGAAACTGGACATACTGTTTACGTCTCCATAGCACTCAATATCTTAACCGAGGCAATAATTAAAACTTACGATCTGTTCAGTGTACTTTGAGCACAAAGTAGGTTCCGTACGAGATGAAAATTCGCGGGTATGAAATTTCCTCGGGTAAAGGAAAAATACGTTGCCGGAATAATTCGATGTATCTCGTAAATACCGCGGAAATGGAAGATCGTGAAAGAACGAATTTAGGTTATCTCGCAGGGCCGTTCTCCGAGTGTAGCCACGGAACATGGCTGGCTACGGGAACACACACATCGGGCAAAACTCGAGCGCGGTTTTACCAGCATGAACGGCGAAACGTTCCTCGCAAAAACCCTCGTAAATTTGCTTGCGACGCTGCAACGGCTGAACCCGTGCCCTTACCCCCGCGGTTTAAACTTATAACTTTGAGATACGAGCTTGTCGTTTATACGTCGCTTCCCTATCAATCTCGATTATAGCCCGGCTATGAAATATTCGCCGTCTCTGGCTGCCCACTCCTGCCGCTAGCTCTTTCATCGGATCACAAAAGTTCGTCTCTAGGAGAAATTACTTCTTTCTTCTTCTTTTGTACGCAACCCAGCATCGACTGCTATGATCATTTAGCCGGGGTCCTACAGTTTTAGATGGGTACCGAATCACCAAAGAAATCATATTTTCCGATTCTCTAGAATCGTTACGGCCTGCAGACCCTTGGCCAGTCATTTTTATATGCTCGAATCCTCGAGTTAAGCCTAGTGAGGTCTTCGGGTCTTTTTCGACCCACCTCGTGCTTATTCATTTTTAAACTATTGTTGCTATCGAAGAAATGCAATGAAATTACTATCAGTATGCTTGTTTTTGTTCCCTTGAGATTATATTAAAAGTTTATTGTCTGGGTTCATATGGCGTGCTGATAAGAAAAATTGTTACACGTAAGGTCTTTGGGTCTTTCTTGACCAAACGTTAACGAAGTTGTTTCTTTCAAAAGCCGTCAATTCCTTATTTTTTAGGTTATTCAAAAATTGTGCGCTACATTGAGGAGAAAAGTTTTTGTATGCCAGTCGCCTTCGGTGTTGAGTGCCAGCGGACATGGTCCTGTCAGACATGACGGTAGACAATGTTGTGTAACTCTGCCATTGTGTAATTTTAAATAATAAATATATACATGAAGATAAAGTTCAAACGTTGCCTAACATTCCTTAAGAAAATCCCGATACTTCACTCAATAATTACCTGAAAAATTTTTTCAGTTTACCTACTTTTTTAGGCCTACAAGGTGGTCTGCCCCCTTAACTAGTCGCAATTCGCTTAGTTCACCCAATCTGTCTAGCCACCGCTACTTCATTTGGTTTATAAACAATACCAGTCAGGATTGGTATAGTTTTAAATAATGTAATTAGTTTCAATAATTTATTCACATCGATTATTTACAAATTGCCGAAAATGTCGCCTTTGATATCGCAGACAGATTCTTGCTCGATAGCATACGACGGAGTGTCACATTTCCAACCAATGTGCCTACGCTTCTCTCCTCATGGTGGATCCAATACAAGCCCAACTACTTTACAACGTCGATCTAATCATTTGCTGGACAAGTGTATACATCTTACTTTTAATTTAAACAAAGGTATGTCGTGTTTCGTTCTATTTGAAAATAAAATTCTAACAAATATCTAACGCGATGTTCACTTAAACGAGTAACCTTGAATGGCTAATATTTGTCGTCCCTGACGTATCGTATATACCTATACGATCGAATAGGGTACCAAAAATACGAACCTGATCGATTCCGTTTCGCAACGTTTTGGAATTCGCTGTGATCATTACGAGACTCGTATTCCAGTTTGCTCGGATAACAAGTATTTTTCGTATTCCGAGAAAGAAGTCTGATAAATATATTCGTGCAGGGCATACAGAGGAAACCGTCGTTGCACTAAGGGGGAGCTGACGTCAGGCACAAAGTCTTTGTGTCCGGCCAGTTCATCCGCCTTTCTCCGTTCTCCGTTTTTCCTTCTCTTTTCCGCCCTCTTTCTCTCCTCTCTTCCTGGCCGTTACGGTTACCGTTTTCCATGGAACCGCGGCACGATGAATCTTCCTCTGACCTCTCTTTCCCTTCCTCTTCTCTTCATTATATCCGTTCGCTTTGGAACTTTAAGTAATTAATAGCGTAACGGGGAGAGATAACCCTTACACTCGCGAATGCTTCCCGCTGTATTATGACGCTTTGAGAACGCGTTCCCCGTGCTACAGCGAGAATACACGGAGAAAAGAGTGTAATTACGTGTTCACTTGAACGATACCATCGACTCAAGCAGTAGTTTCCCTCGATTCAATATTCCCTCCGTTCTCTTTCCTTCTTCTCCCGCTCCGAGTTGCTTTCATAGTCGACAGAGGCGGACCCGTGTGAACCCCGAGACGTGATTCATTATTTTTCGAATGATCAACCATCGTCGATGATTCACGAAAGGATATAAGAACCCTTCTTTTGAAAGTTTCAACAGCTCGGAGAATTCTAGATACTTGACCGCGACGCGTACAAGAACTATTCCTTGGAACATAACAACCGAAGTAGTTGGCGTGCTCCAGATACTGTAGTATCCTCGAATAAAATATCTTTTACGAGTGGAACTGGTTGTGCGGTGTACTCGTTCCTTTACGTGTAACGAGGGCCTATAGTTACGGAAAAACACGTCATACCCTGGTCTTTTTCTTCAGCCGAATTTCGTTACATTTGTTGGAGAAATGTGTCACGTGTGAACACTTTATTAAGGGACCATAGCTCAAGTGTTAAGTAGAAGACACTTCTATTTCAAGTAACCACGGGGTTTTGGAACACTAAAGATGTTGACAGAAAGAGTTATCGGCGTGTTGGAATGCAAAATTACTTTTTATGTAGAATGTAAAAACAGTTGTTTCGTTGTAACCACTGCAGCACCCTGTACCCTTTATCAGCTTAGAGTTTAATCTCTTCAGGGTACGTTCAGTTCTCTTGATTCAAATATCGTTGACGAACATATAACCATACTTATCTGGTCTAATATTGACAGATTTATACAATTATTAAAAAAGTGACTTCAATTTTTCGCCTTTTCTAAAGCTACGAATTGATACTGCTAAATTAGGTTATCATATGATTTCTTAACACATTTTTAATGTAAATTCTAAAGGAAAAAAATATTAAGGTATTCAGTCGTGTTTTTAAGGTTCCCACATTAATGTTAGAACGTGAAAATTGCTCAGAATTGTACAATAATAAACAGTTATTTAATTAAATTAAATTTGAAGTGTCGATCATCGGTGACCCCCACGGCACTCAACGTGTTAAAAATATATCATAATAAAGTCTTCTAAAATATGATTATTTAAAAAATGTTTCCATTCATGAAAACATTGTTGTACTGAATAACAAGACTGACCCTTCATTTTCTCAAGTAGCACGTGCAATTTTCCATTATATCTGTAACGAATACAAACAAACTTTCAATCTTCCTGCATTTCGTTTTTAATTGCCCGTAAAATATTACGCAACAATACGGTCCTTGTGAAAAGAAAGGGGCACTCGCTCCGCTTGCCAGTTGCAAGGGGCAGAATTATAAATTGCACGTTTGTCGCATTTCTCACGCCGATAAAACGTCACGGAAGTTTAATATTTTGATTGTCTGTCACTGTTTTACGGGGAGCAACATTACAAAAGGAAAACAGACGGAAAACAAAGGGAAACTCCGTCTGTCGCGATAGGATGAAATAAAAAGAATGCACGAAAAGCGCAAGACATGAATTATATAACAACGTAGCTTTTAACTCTAAAACGACCTAAATGTTTTCAAACAATCATAAACTTGTTAACCGGGGAAAATGAGCTAACTTGTTATTTAAAATTGGCTCCTCAATGAGCAAAACGAGTTCTCGCTGCTCGTAAAAAATGTATTACTGAATATCGGAACCTGTTAATGGAAAAAGGCGAATTAACTTGTCATTTGAAGATGAATCTACGATGGGAACGACTTCATTCAATTTTAAGTAAATACAGATGGCGTTTGTAAAGGAGAAATGACTTGGTTAAAGATTAACACTTTCTTTGTTAACACGTTGTATGCCACAGTGGAAACTGCCATACCTAGTCTGACACCACATTATCTACTGATACTGTAGGCATGAGTTCTGTACGCAAAGACTTATATGAGTCTCCTGTACCATACATGGAACGAGTGATCCCCAGCAACCCGTACATGACATTTTTTTTCGTATCCTTCAGATGATTTTCGACCCTCCTTGATCTTACTAAAAACAAAAATTCATGAAATTTTTACAAAAGCGGCTGCAGGTCCGAATGGGTTAAATCGATGTTCGGGTGTCAGTTGCCGGCCACCCAAATACCGGTCAACTTGTTAAAATCGAGGCATCGATCTCCAGCGAGCGGCACGCTAGTGAACGTGTTGAAACAAACATCGAACAATAAATCGCACGTTTGGAGAATTTCTCACGGCGATGGAACGTCACGGAGACTTAACGTTTCGATTGTTCGTTCCCGGTTTCACCGGGAGCAGCGTGTGCAAAAGGGAAACAGATGCACGCGTTTTTGCCGGGAGCTCGCTGAAACTCCATCTGTTACGATCCGACGCGGTTCATCGTGCGGTTCTGTTATTGCAGAAATATCGGCTGTCGGATATTATCGCGGTTGAAAACGATCGTGAATACCAGTTGCTTATGCACCTGTCCGTCGTCCACGATCTGTAGCCGGTAACGAATCGAGCCCGGCAATTGCGATACCAGAGAATATGCCTCCTGATGCAATCAGCAAACCCCGATGCAGCTCGCAAATGTATGCTGAACGTATCATGAATTTCACAGGACCTAACTCAACGGCATTTACATAGCCGGACGATTGCCCTCGCAGGGCGAAACACGTTCACCGAACGATCGAAAAATTGCCCGTCCACAAACGAATTTCGACCGTGTCCTCCTTTTTTTTCCTCTCGCGACGATTAACGGTAATCCGGTCTCGCGAAACAGAGAAATTACACGAGGCGATAAATGAATTTGTTGCGAGGCAAACGCGCCCGAATGATAATTATCGGAACGTGGATGGAGTTTTCAGAAAATTGCTTTTATTTTCTGAAAAGGAATTTATTCAACAGCCAGTTGGAGGCGTGCAAAATTATGCAAACGCGATTGATTATGTGTGTGATGATGGGTATTGTGCTGGGTCTACTGCAGATTTCATTGATGCGCTTGATTGATTATAAAGATAATTTTAAAACTGTATGGCAGTATACGGATGATCAAGGGCAAACCTGTTCAGTTTCTTGGCATAGGAAACCTGATTATGTATCTTTGGGTAAAGGAGAGGAATAAATGAGAGACAATAGAGCTGTAAATAATGAGTTACTGACAATTTGTTTCCTCGTGAAATGATGAACAAGTATTTTGATGTAACGTAGAAACAACTGTCAACCACTTAACCATGCACTGCAGTAAATATTCGACATTACGCTAAAAGGACAATATAAGCTACAACTTAAAAGAGAACTTTTCTAACCATCAAAAACACGTCAATTGCTCTAATTCCATAAAGAAACAAAACTATTTACAACTGTAGTATAACTAAATATCGTCATCGCTAAGAACCATTGTAGTTGATGCGACGTTAAGAGAGAAAAAAAAAAATATTTTGAATGTGTGGTTTTTTAAGCCTCTGACTGGGCTGCTTGAAAACGAAGCAAACGCTGCGTGCGGCCGAGCTGCAGTAGTACGCAGAGAGCTCTTGCACCAAACGCCTATGGGCGTCGACAGTACACGACGAGCGGCTTTGTCAAGCGCCTATAGCAGTCAAAGCGTTAAAATATTATCACAATTTCCAGAATCTCATTTATATGATTAGTCTTCAGTCCGAAATTGCATTTTTCCAGATTAAATATCTATGAAATGTTAACTGTTAATAATATCACATTCACATTGTGCATATTCCAATTGTTATTATTGTATATATTTCCTTATAACTACCGCGTCTAGTTCATACACTCAAATAAATAATATCGATTAATATCTATCCAGGGGTCTCCTGAAATTTTCTTTTGGAACAGGTTCTCTTAAAATTTTGTAATTATTTACACAAACGATTATAAATTTGTGCTTCTAGTTTCTGTCTCGCGTCATAAAAAACAGAACACTTCTTCATATTGTTTAAAATGTGCAAAATTGCGTTTCTGCCATCGAATTCGACTTGTTCCCTTTTTTGTTGACGGCAATTACTCTCGTTTCCGAAACAGAGAAATTAAATGAAACGGCACGTGAATTTGTCGTGAAAAACACGCGCTCATATTAACATTACCGGAACTCGAACAGAATTCATAGGAAATTGTTTTGCATGTAAATCAATGGCTGAGCGAGTTTTGCTAGGTTCATGAGTATTTAAAACGTACAGATTGTTAATATTGAGTGAGTTCTTCTACTTTGCGTACGAATGCTATAAAAAATTGTAAAACCTTCTTCATGTAAAGTGTAATCAACTGAATGATCGTGTGAGTAATTACGTTTAATTATTTTGAGAATATTAATTATAGCTACGCACAAATGGAAGAACTTTGTGTTGATTACGTGCACTTAGAATTGCCAATCCTAGAGTAAGAACTGTATAGCTGACATGTACGTTATTCTAGGCTTTTTTATTATTAATAAAAATTCTGACGACTGTAGAAATTACTGGATACAATAAAACGTATTGAATTAAATATAAACAATGTATAAAAGATTTTCTAATATTTTTTGTCGACATTACACATCGCCGCATTTTATTTTCAACATTGTGCATGGCATAACTTCTATTATGTTAATGAAACATCTAGTGTACGAGGTGTATCGTGACACGGTCACGTGAAAAAAAACTTCAAGGTGAACGAAAAATTAGCATAATAGTAGGAAAAACTTTTAAAATGTACTTTTAAGTCTCGTAACCAATAAATACGGATGAATTTTGAATATGATATGATAATCTCTGTGTCCATTTAGGTGAATGAAAAACCTTGTTTAACACAATAGAAGATCAATGTTTCAAATAAAAAATATTTTGTAATAGCTCACGAGTAGTTCGGTAGGTCACTTATTATTTAAATAATTTTTCCAGTACATTGTATTTCTCAAGGTTACATTTTTGCTTGAAAATATTTTGTATTTTATCTTTCTAAAGCCACAAATGTTTCGAAATTGCAAGACACATGGTTGTTATTACTTTCATATTTTGTTTGATGAATTAGAGCGTAGGTATAGATAACCCAGTGCCATGTCACTGTCACGTATACTGGCACTTTTGGAAAACCATGTAACAAAATACTTCCGTTAAAGATGTTATTAGGTCGTCCGAAAAGTTCGTGGCGTTTTCTTTTAAGCATGATAACACGAAAACGATACGAACTTTATGGATGACCCAATATTAGACAAAAGTAAGGAAATAAAAATTTGAAATAGCTTCATTTTCAAACTAAATTGTTCTTCCTCTTTTGTAGGTCGTTAATCAGCATAAATACGACATATTTAAAGAAAATGGAATGGAATGATAAAAATTCTACAGTGTAAAAGAGACTCTACGTTACAACAGAAAAATTTATGCGAATGCCCTCGGGGGGCCATTGCAACGAAATTAAATAGTTTCAAACAATCATTAATACTACTGAATTGAAACTATTATTTAGTCCATAATTAAAACACTGTGACTGCACAGTAGTACAGTGTCTTTTATAAGATAATACTTTTGTTTGCATATTCTTCTTAATTTATACACGAAAATCATTTGTCAAGTTTAATTATTATACTACACATCCAACAAAGTCTTCAGATAAAAATGATAAACGACTTAGCACATACTGCAGATATTTTTATATTCACATTACGGTCAAAACAGCTATACCCGGTCAGACACGACATAATATACCAGTCCTACTGTAAATCCTAAAGGAAACAAATATTCGGGTAATCAGTCGTGATTTTATATTCCTACATTAATGTAACAACGTGAAAATTGCTCAGGATTGTGTAATAATAAATAGTTATTGAATTAAATTAAATTTGAAGTGCCGGTCACCGGTGACCCCCGCGACGTGCAACGTGTTAAGATCTTGAATGCATTACCGAACATAAATATTTTCAACGATATCTACAAAAGCTTACGTAACAACACGGTCAATGTTGCACGATGCACTGGCAGACTATGTCCCATCGATAATTGCGAGAGACAGCGAAACATTCTCGCCGTATCGGCGTTAAGGCGAAACTGGTTTAGCGGAGTAACGCGATGTTTGCGTAAAATATTTGCAGGACAAACGAGGCTGTTGAGGGGATCGGGTTCTTCAAACGAAACGGTCTGTACACGCGTGCCGCGACAAATTTTTATTTGCCCGCCGCGTAAACAGGGACCGGTTCCTTATGAGCCGTGGCCCGTTCCGGGCTACCGAGTCGGGTCGGGTCGACTCGACTCGATATAGAATCCCATTAATGAGCTTTCCGTACGCACGCGTGTAAACACGGCACGTGGTTCTGCGACGACGTGCAACAAGAACAAAAAGGGATTTTAAAATAGAACGGGGAAATTGGTTCGAGTTCGTGAACGCGCCGAAGGGGACCAAAGTGTTCTCGAGGGAGAGCCTCCGTCGAGGGTCGTTTTCGCGGTTATCCAATGCGTAAACACCTCTGCGACACACCTTATGGAAAAACGCTGGTAGGCCTGCGTCGAGCTATTTATCGAACTACTGTGCACCGTTCCCGCTACTTGTCATCGCGTTATAAAGTGCAGCTGCCCCCCCCCCCCCCCCCCCCCCGGGAGTTTATCGTGTGACACTTTTAATATAAAGCAGTCTGAACGTGTGTTACAGGAGTAGCTTGTTGAACACTGACGAAATCCTCCTCCTCTCGTGTGGATTTTGTTTTTTGACATTTCGCATATTTGTGGCTTCATGTAACCGTCATCAGGTTGCATTATCAATTTTCTGTTGAAATCACAGACGATCAAGTAAGGGAATGAATGTGACGATTCACGAAAAATTGATAAATTCATAAGTTCGGACAATCAAAGATCAGTGATACCCCCAAAAATAGAGTTTTTGGGTAATATACAGTTTTTTATGGAATATAGTTAAAATTCACAAACAAAAAATAGATGCAGCAGTGCGTAGAGGATAAAGATTGGTCACAAGAAGAATGCACCATCAAAATGATTCATGCATTTGTCACAATTGCGATAATTTTTAAATAATTTTACTTATTTTTTTTTGTTTATGAACATAAATATTTTACTTTTCATTAATTCCTTATAACTAATTTAGTTGAATAAATATTTTGATTTTTTCAAATTACAATTGTGTTACTATCGGCTCCATACAGTGTCGAAAACATTTTCTCTCGTTTCCATTTCTGATTGATAATTTTGATATTATTTATCACAAAACTGAACTATTATGACTTCAGTAATGTCAGATAGATACGTAAGCTTGGGGTAAAAAAAAGTTTTTACGTAAGTGTAATAGTTCTTGCAATATCGCATTCCAAAGTCAAATTGTTAGTTTCTGCCCTGGTCTACCCTATCAACGACATTTTCTCGAGGAATCCGTACGATGAACCGATTAGTTCGTCTCGGATCACTCCGGCGGAGCGTTGATAAAGGAAACAATGAAAAAGAAGCTCGCGTGACGGTGTTGTTCAACGAGTGGTATATACGTTCGTCATGCAGTTTGCCTTGATCCTGAGTCACTGGCAAAGTGCTACGCATCGATCGAGTAGCTCGTTACGCTTCGAGTGCTGGCCTCGCGATCCTATTCCGTCCTATTGCTTTTCACTGGGTCACGATATCGTAAAAGCCCGAACGAGTATCTCTGATCGGCCAGTCGAAAAGCCGAACGTGTACGTTAACTTTTCAAATGGAACACGTTTTACAAACGAAAACCACGTACCCGCAAAGAACTCGACCAGGGGAGGGTATTAACGATTTCAGCTTTGGACTATGTACAGGCTGCAGAAAAAAAACGGCCATTGCTTTCAGGGGTGAATCTCCGCATTCAATGGAGATTTGCGGAAAAAAAGTGCCCTGAAATTGATTGGGGGTTAAGGTATTTTTTTTTTAAGGTGTAGTCATTTGAAGAGGATGAAAAGGAGACGTACATGAGCCGTTCTTTTCCAACAATTTGTTTAAGTTATTGAAAGAATCAGGCGATTCTTATTCATGAGGTATGATTGTTTAAACTTGCTATGAACGAGAAGAAAGAAAAATGTAGACTTATGCGTGCTTTTACACTTTGTATGCCACGTCACCTATACATACGTAAGTGATGTTTAAATTCAGTTGTTGTTTATCTGACTGCGAATATTGTTAGACAAAATATCTAAAAAGGTCTAACGGAACCAGTAACAAATTGTAAGAATTCCTAACATCATTGATCAAAAAGAGCATAATTTAACATTACTTTCATGTTGTACCAAAATCTAAAAAGGTATGACATTTTCAGCGTATGTAGCGTGGCAGTCGATGTCTATGGTTTAAATAAAAGTAATGTCTACTCTGTGAACTACTCTTATTTTTGGTGTCTGATATCTACGAAATGTACCCACTATGGTACTTTCTGGGTTAGGTTCAATGATGCTGTCTTCACTGAACCTTGCCCTTTACACAATTATATTTACGCACTCAAATATAATATAAATTTAATTCATTTAAATACAGCAGTTTACAATAGAGAATCATTAATTCCTTCGGCTCTATGGACCCATGTAGAAATTTGAAAAGTTGTGTACCGTGCATCACCATATACTGGTCCGAAGACAGATGTTGATCATACGCTGTAAACCTTTATATTTGGACAAATTATTACATCAGGGTATCTTATTAAAAAATACATGTTGCATTGTATTTTAAGAATGTTTCAGCACCCGACGAACGTTTTTTCTTTTCTTTTTTTCGAAAGTCCCAGAACTAAAAGAATTAAATGTACACCAACAGTTACTAAGGCAGCAGAATAAACTAAAGTTGAAATTGAAATTAGTACAGTTATCGCAGCTGGTCAATTAGAAAAACAGGCTTATGAACCATGTTTAACAATCAACAATGCACATACAATATTACAACACCTCCACTCAACCTCTGTTGCGTGTGGCATATATAATTTTTAAAGTACTAAGGTGAGTCATAAACAACTCCCGATTAGTCTTCTTACATTTATTGAAGATTTATTAAAGGTGACTATTGTTGCTGTTGCAGCTTGTTTGCGTTTTAGAGATTCCTACCTGCAAACACGAAGCGAAAATCAGTAGCCCACATAGTCTATTCGACTTTTTGGAAAGAAAAAAATCTGTTACGTATCGGAAGTCATTCTGTCTCTATTCAAACTCAACCCAATATTTGGTATTTACATCGTTACACCTCTAATTCTCTTGGACAGCACATTTATTTTGTACCTCGTGCAATGGAGGCGATTATGAATGACTGTTATTTTTTTTTTCACCTCCCATCGAGCCACGTAATGCAACGTAAAGCGAGAAAAACAAGAGGAACGGGTTCTTACCAGCTGGCTGGTCAAAGTTCGAGCAAATTCGCTACTTTACGACGCAATTGAACGTTCATGACAACGATGCTATCGTCGGGTTCGTGCTCGTCATCGCGGGAGCACGCTCGCTTTATCGAACACGAAACACCATCATCCGAGTGTACGTGATTCGGGATAAAGTGAATCGTCAGCGAGAGAAGCCACGACCTACATACACGCGGAGAACAGCTAAAATAAGGGGGCGAAGTTTAGCGATGCACTTTAGTTGTTACTACACAATGCCGTACTCGATAATCCGTGGTAAGCGAGCTCCTCCTATTATCGGGAACTTGGATTAAACGAAGCAAGAGACATCGATGATTTTCTTGCTGCACTGTTTCGTTAACTCGCCGTTTCCTCGTTTTGATGATGTGCATAATAATCTGTGAGTGTTTTAGACTACTACTCTGTGCACGGGATATTTCAGAAGATATTGATAAAAAATTTGGAAGTGTGTCGGAAGTGTGACCGCCGTGCCATCCATACGTGGGCGACATTTGGATCGAATCATTGTTTATTTGATCTTATGTAGCATCATAAATATAACTAATCAAATCTAACAGAATCAGTGAAAAATGGTGAAAGTTACTAATATTCCTGAAGAAAGTGAGTAGAGTTTGAAGCTATACTCATTTTGTATAAAAACTTAGCCTATCATTTTCAGCTAATAAATCGTGACAGTCAAAGCGTTAATGACAGGAAGAAGTCTTCTTTACATTGAAACAACAAATGATAGAATAGTTCTATACTATATGTAATAATCCTTTATTTCCATAGTGCAAGCGATGAATACGCAAGGATGGGCTTGCATAATCCAAGCAGAAAATCGCTGTTTACTCTGAAATGATTGATTTGCAGAATCTATGCTGACCTGGCAGAATGAGCACCGTGAACCTACAACATTTTGTACGCTCCACATATTCATATTTCTATTTTCTTTCCGTATTTATTTTCGTAATTAATAAAACTCAATACAACCCCTATGGTAATACAACTTTGATTAGCTTTACCATAATACCAAAAGCCTTCATCCACGTACAAACCTGAATTTCAACACGATTCAATTTACATAACAAATTATGAATATTTTAAATATATTCAAATAATTCGAACTCGAAACCAAAGCGTTCGCGGACCTGTGCGTGCAGATATATTTTATTAATAATTATAACCAGACTGCAAATATTTCGGCAAATGTGAATTTTTAGTGTTCAATATTTTTCTGTTGACATAGTTGAAGATACAAAACTCTCTCGAAACTGTGCTTTATCCCTTAAATATTACAACACTACATTTGATTTTTCTCACGTTATTCAAAGCGCATCATTCGCTATTTGAAGCAGTTTGGTTGAAACGAACAGAATATTTCTTTAAAGCTTCCCAGTTTTCGGAGCGGTCTCTATTCCGAAAGCAGAAAAAGCGCACGGTTGGACGCGGAAAATCGATTCGTACGTTTCACAAAGGCGGATTCACCTTGGTCCGTTTTCTGGCTGTTCTTTGACACGATGGCAGATTTTTATTTCTACATAAGAGAGATCATGACGAGAGAGGGGTGGGGGGTCTCTCCCGGGCTACCGTCGCTTACCCCACGGTTTATTGTCCGCGAGAGTTATAAGAAACATCTTGCATTGTCCGAGGCCGCTTATACGGCTCCCTTTTCCTCGGAAGAAAAGAAATATATGTGTATTCGACTACGAGCACAGCTCGTTTTCTCTTCTTTCAATCGACCTTGACCGTGCTCCGCCTACTGTCGACGACAATGCCACAATTACCCATGCCCGCACATACTTTATTTCAAGCAATACTGAAAATTTCAGGGTACGTTTTATAATAGCAAAGTCGGCTGACCCTGGCCTATTCGCCGTGTTCGGTATTATTGTTATGTACAGAGTGGACCATGTAACTGGAACCACTTGTATATTTTCATAAATATTAATTTTATCAGAAATTGTTACAGACGTTACACAGTTTATATATATATAAAATAGAACAGTGCTGTATATGGCCATTTTCGAACTGTTTATGATGTTATAAAAGTAGTTCCAGTTACTTGCTCCACTCTGTGTATCTATATTTTCTATACATGTTAGTATAGTATCACACTCAAACCTCAGTAAAATATGTTGCAACATAGCCGATATAATAATTTCAAGTTGATTTGTGAAAGTTGCGTGACGCGGCTTTATCCACTTTGGATGTGTATTATTCAAAATATTTAATATATCAATGGAAATTACGATTTGATTCGGCACAGTTGGATTATTCTATAAACAGTAAGACAATAAAACTGAATATAATGTACATCCATCCTATATTTGATCTAAATTCCACCCGACAGATTTATTATTATTATTATTGCTTAATACGTTCGCAATCTCAGATTACATATGGATCAACCTACATTTGAAATTACCATTTATTGTGTACATAAATGATAAATAAATATGTACAATATAACAGTATAATAATCTATTATGAATGTTAGGAGTGTAATCTTCCACCTAATGTTTCCTACATTTTGTACTTTTTAGCCTGAATGCCTCGCAGAGTAGTAAACGGTAAATGATATTTAAACGACTACAGAAATAAAACTGCCATTAAATACTGCTTAATTCTGGTCAGTAATTATCTTCACGAAACGTTTCTTTGAAACGGAACGATGGTAAATCATGTGCTTCTTCCTAACGGAATGAACGCAATGATTCAACCAGCATTGTGAATTTTCAAGTGTTACCTTGAAAATAATATACACCGCGCATATCAATGACAAATTCTTTTGTCCATGTAATGACTACTGACAGTGAAAGTATCCTTTTGCTAATGAAATTCAAGATTCAAGACTCGTTTCCCAATAAAATAAAAACTGCATAAGGGAGCCGAGAAGTAGCTTATTAACCCTTTGATTACGGGTTGCTTGGACACGGGGCAATCATATGCGGCCGAGCTGCAATAGTACGTAGAGAGCCATTGCACCGAACGCCCATGGGCGTCGACAGCACACGATGAACGGCTGTTTCATGAGCCTATAAACGCCGATCGCAGTCAAAGGGTTAAAAGTAAACAACCTTATTGTAAATTACTCATACATTGGAGTAAATATTAGTTCCTCGGTGAAAGGAACAAGGCATACTTCTGCAAGTTCTTTAATTATTTCAGTACTTCAAACGAGTTCGTTTTAATTAATTGTGCTCGCGTCACACTTGACTGAATCTTTTCATTCATAAGAATGATTCATTAACTCTTTCGCCATCGCTGACGTGTTATTAAGTTTATTTCAGAGTTATAATTAAGAGATAACCTTCGACATAGCGTTTCGTCTTTTATGATAACACAATATCCACGACATTATACATATTTTTTGTTGTAAATGTTCACGAATTGCAAACGATTTTCATATAAGTATATTGATAAATTTGTATTTAATATTGTTGCCTTTCGATCTATTGTATTGTACACGAGAAAATGACCTCGAGAGGCCTAATTTGAGCGTCCGTACAGTAGGTAAATTTGTTAATACTAGACGTAATCAATTACATAATGATTGAATCCAAAGTAACACCCACATGATCCCCCTACTTTGAAAGTAGCATGTCATTACTTCCGGAAAACAATGGGCTAAAGCTGTTTCAGTTACAAATAGATGTCAAAATTCTTGCAATTGGAGCAATAGAAATCTAGATATTAATCCACATTGCAAATATATGCATTTATTTCGAAAGTAGCAGAAACAGACTTTGCAACAATTTGATTTCAGACAGATTATGTTACATAGCACAATTTTGGCAACGTTAAAAGTAGAGGAAGCAATTATTTTGAAAACTTGAACCAAACTGAAATATCTAAAGCTTTAGTAACTTCAACGTGTGACGATGATAAATAACCTTGAATATTAATGTTAATTTTGAAACTGGCTTGAGTCACTTTAACGGTATAAAAAAAAGATCGATTCGCTACCATTCATAGAAAAACAATTGTAATAAAGATAATTACAAGTCCTCGAGGCAACAAATATGAAAAAGATTTCGCCATAGCAACCAGTAACATTTTTAAAAAGATTAAAATGCAAAACCTTACATATCTCTAAATAGCAACAAAGTGACTCGTGTCATTCTCAAAATAAAGGGCTCGTGTATGAGTGATTTGGCGGTCAAAGTGTTAAAGTGGAAGGTTAAATAGTTGCATATGACATCGTCGTAAGAAAATTGAAAATCGACGTGTTGTCGGCCACGGGACAAAATAATTAAACGATTCAGTATTTTGCCATGAATTCCAATTTGCACGATTAATTGTAACGAACCTAACCTTCCTCTCCGCGCGGCAAGTCTCTGTGGAAAACATTTCTTAATTGCAAAGTCGCCGTCAGCTAAGCGGAACGCTGGTATTTCATGTCGTGTTTTTCTTCTTTCCTACGCAAGGCAACTTATCAAGAATATTTATATAATTATTATTAATTCATCGTCGAAGCTCGTATAAATTATTCATCCAAGCCGCTATGCTAATCGGGCTTGCAGCGACGCTGTCAACCGAACGAAATCGGTTTTACAGTGACCGATAGAAAATATGTAAATAACCAGACTTCCGGTGTATAATTTGCTACTGTTTACGGAAAGTATACATTCATGTCTTTCTGCCTGTTAACGACATCGAAATTATTCTGTTGGTACACAGAAAGTCGGATTTCTGTCAGATAAGAATATAGGTGTCGTATTATTTATTATAACATAAATTCACATTACAACGATATGGTGCCCATAAAGTCTTTTTTAAACGTGATTTGTCAGCTTTGTGTCGCAATCTTACCAAGTATTATAATTGCACACTAGAGAATCTAATAGTATTTTAAAATTACATATCAAAGAAAGAAATTTTTTTTATTGAATTATTCTCCGAAGACAAATGAATTTTCAATTTATTTTGAATCATGTTTCTAGTGGGAATCTTTCATTGATCTACGCGTTCGAGAGTGACCGATGTATCGCTGAAAATAGACGAGAATAATCGATTTGATATGGCTGCACGAATATTTTCGTTCATTTTACGCGCTATCGAGATGCTATGAAATTTTGAATGCAGCGTTATTTTTAGCAGAATAGACCGGGTCGATCTATTCTTCGAGCGCGTGGACTACGCACGCGATCTGTCGGTTCGTTAGCCGATTCGATATTATCGATTCTTCGGAGCCGCTACACAATGAGGCAATCGATAGTCAGCGTCGAATGCAAAACGCCTGTTGTATTAGAGTTACAACATATTAATTGAACGATTTTGAATAAATATAAATTTTTCTATACCCTGAATAACTTATTCATGCATGTTTGAACTTAATTAACTCTTTTACAGCTGAATTCGTCGCAATCGATCAGTCCTGTGCATTTTACAGACATTTTGCAATTATAACTCCCTAGATCCACACATTAAAGGAGTAAGTTTGAAAATTTCTAACATTCTTACTCTTTCATTATTGTTTATACGCGTGTTGCGTTGGTTGTACGTTTATGAAAGAAAATATTAAACGAAACAATTTATAATAACGTCGAAATGTCAGTGACATGCAACATCAAGTTCAGTTGAATTTTAAAATTATTTTAACGAAGTAAACGATGGAAATAAAATTTACTGAAATTCCAAACTGTCGCGTGACCGATAGAAGCATCACATGCTTATTAGCAAAGTGGAGATAAGAAACGAAATCCTAAAATAGTTTTATCACTGATTTAGCTCAGGCGAGACAGCACGTCTGAGCCATTATACTGGCTGATCAAATCAGTGCTTCCCATACGTCAACGCAGACCGTATGATTGAAAACATAGTATGTGTAAATATTCGTACTAATTCTCATTTAAAAAGTTCTACAAATAGGACGAATGTTTCGAATAATATACATGTTACTAATACCGATAGAAAAATTACTACATAAACTTTAAAGTTAAAAATGTGCTCCTTGAACCAGAGCACTCGTTTTGATTGTTAATAATTAAGAAACAGTAGCTGTTTACATTCTATTATATCGACTACGCTGCACCAATTTCTTTAGTGTTATACAAAACTCGAATAATAAAAGCAACACATAGTTTGCTGTTATAAACCTAACCTTAATGCGGAACTTCGGAAGACTAAAACTTGGAACCAATGCTCGTAGAACATCGTTCCACCAGTATAAGCAGCAGAATCTAATGACAAAGTTTGTCGAAAGACTTCCGAAACGCCCTGTACAATGTGTCATGCAAGATCGCGGCAGGCTAGTAAGTTGAAAACGGCGCGAACACCGTGAATCCCACGACACAATTAATTTACCGCCGGGGAAAGAGCAGAACGAGGCGAGCTCTCAACCCGAGCCAAACGAAGAAACAAGAAAAAGTAGTTACAATAAAAAGGAGTCGGACCGAGCGTTCGGAGGTGCGCGTGAATTAATTTACGGGTGAAAATTGATGGCGACGCGGAGGAATTACGAGGACGGACGGGGTACGTTACGAAGTAAGCGTGAAACGTTATTACCGATTTACGATCGATCGAGAAAGTATAAAGCTACGCGGCGATGTAGACCGCGCGAACGAGATTCACCTCTAATCGTTTCTTTCACGTCGAACGGTGAATCCTCGCGGCATTATGTTCCTCGAGTGGCTCGTTCTCGAAACGAGGGAAAGAGAGATTCGAAGGAAGCGGACGCATATAATGGGACGACAACGTGAAACAAGAGATAGGAGTATCGTTGGCGCGAGGGTGCACATCCGTTATTCGATCTGAAAAAAGGGGTATCCGATGTGCGAGGCGTCGCATTGATCCGACAGAAATTTTACCCGTCGACCATCATCGAATCGCCTTCGACGCGATTCAAAACGTTACGTGGATTCGAACAATGAAAGCGGCGTGGGCAGATATCGGAGGCGATCCCGCGGACGTGCAAAGGATGAAGAAGAAAACAGGAGACGGAAGGGTGCGGTAGACATGTTAGACCAAATGACAAGACTCACCTTGTCTGAGGGTATGTTGCGCGAACTCATCGTAGATGTTGAAGGGCAGGGTTTGCTAGTCGCGTGGAATCCAGAGGCCGTCCGTGATCTGACCCGAAGCCGACTTTCCCGAATGGCACAGGTGTATCGAGAAACGGGTGACAGCAGTGAAAAGCCAGTGTGCGACGCACTTTACTCTCGATGAAAACACACTCACGCACAGCTCACTTATTCCGGGACCATTTTCGGCCCGAGCCCGATCACACACTCCGACACCTGTCGTTACTTGTACATGTCGGGCGCAAAGTATTTGGGTAACATCTTGCAGACAACGCACGGAATACGATGTGTGTAGCTTGCACCGCACGCACCCACCGTCCCAGTCTCAGAGCCAAACACATAAAATGGCGATCCTGAGACGATGCAGCCTTCTGGGGAAGCTTCGGTCACAGAGTACGCGATCGCGACTAGTAGTACTTCGGCCCGACGTTCACGACAGGTGGCAGTGGGAGTAGCGGCAACGGCGCCGCCACCGGCGAACTTTTCAACTGTACCCGAAACGGATAACCAATAACATGCGAACGAAGCTTTCGGCACACAGGGTGTAGCGAAAATCAAACGATTCAATGTTCTGTTGTCGGATCACTCAAATTCCAGATCTGACGACAGAACTGATTAAGATGTATAAATCCATATAAATACATTTTTTCTATAAATTTATATTACCTGATGACTTAAATGAAGTGAAATAAAAGATTATGAAGGTGATCCAGTCACTCTGATGAAGTCCCTTCATAAAACCTCTTCACAGCTTGAAGAGTTATTTTACAGCAAAATTTTGAAAAAATTGTAGATTTTGTTGCTGTTTTAAAAAATAATTTGAAGTTTAATGTGCAAAGAGTCCCACATGGATTTAGCGTTTAGAGTGAATTTCTGTACCGCGTATAGATAGACGTTACTAAACTTCAATCGTATATTTCTTGAAATTACGTTTTCTAAAATGGTATACATACATGCATGATACCTCAGACTACAGTTCACGCATTGCATTGAAACTTAAAACACAAGATTTTGTTGATCTCATTTTTGGTTTAGAAAAAATATAAAAATATAATAGAAATTTTTGAGTGGAAAACTGTGAAAAACCAAAAGTTTTTGTATCGTTATTTTGAAAGAAACAAAATAAACCTCTGTCAAAAGGGTGGGAGTGTAAAAGAGTTTATATCCAAAGTTCGTTTTTCTGCTTTACGAAATCCAAAACGACGAAATCGTGTACTACACCATCCACCCGTGTACGGAAAGACACATTTTATGAGAATTGTTGTATCTCGTTAAAACGTTGATATTTTTGAATACAATTATAAACACGAAAAGCTTCAGATACGCTACAATAAACTGCAAAATATCATAAGAATCGCATTTTTACTTTTTTCGTATCGTAAGCCCTAAGTACATCTACTTTCAGAATGGTCACAGTAGGATGACGCTTTAAGACTAACAGGTTGTATATTGTCACACAGTAAACAATATTTTAAGCTTTTTTCAATATGATTCTAAACTAGTAATTACAACTAACAACGCGTGATAATACCTAAACAAGTTATTAATGACAAATGTTGTATTTTACAATAAAGATATTGCTTCGATAAAGTTCATGTTATGCGAATAAAAGATACGTTCTCAATTCGAATGCTTGCCGCTTTCTGACCATTGCAATGCTCGCGAAATATGTTTAAATAATATGCTTACGATCCGTCTGCACGTAACGCAACTTTTCTATGTAGATTTTAGTTCTAAAAAATCAATCCTTCTGTAATCTTACGTCACGTGTTTAGTCTCCGAAATATTAATCTTCACTCCTATGTTCTTCAAGCTTTAATCCCTTTTGTGAATATCTTTTCCTGAACACCCTGTATATATGCGTACATAATAACAATTGTGGACAAATTTCATACTGCTTTCTTTTCGTTAAGAATATTATCTAATTTCCTGCGCATAATTTTATCTCTATTTTTGTTTTGTGTTTTTGTGCAATGAAAAAGAAAATACACCTCATACTCACTGTTTTTAATTCTGTTGTGAACGGTACTTTACGTAACTGCTGCATTAGTTGAGAACATAACCTCCCTGTCGCTGCACGATTATTAACAATTTTGACGTTTGCGTATGACAGATTACGTTCTTTTGTTTGTACGTTGACTTTCATGTGATCGTAAATTATGTATAAAATTGTGAATTTTCTGTACATCTGACGCACAATGAAATATCTGTGATAAAGTATTTATTGGAGGATTCTTGAAAATGTCCGCAGTTATAGACGATAAAGTTGTAGCGGGTGCTAAACCTGCGAATGCTGTCAAAGAAGATCCTATTGTCGCTCTGACGGTACGTAAATTTAATATAAAAATTTATACATTCAGTAAATTTGATTACATTTCTTTAGCCACTTGTGAAAAGTAACCTGTCTACCGGTTTTCACAATTTATAATAAATACTACATTGAATCTGTTTAACCTTTAAATTTACTTTCTACTTTTTCACTGATTATTAAATTTATTTCTTTCAGGAAAAAGTGAACGCATTATACTTTTTTCGAGATCATTATTTTGAAACTCACTCTATCGAAGAATCTATTAAGAAGAATGGTGATGTGGAAAAAGAAATGAAGGACGCATTGAACAAATTTGATGAATGCAAGGGATATGAAATTGATGGATCAAGAGCAAAATATTATTATCTGAAAGGAAAAGCATTAAATGTTACAGAACGTTTTATACCTCAAGCAGAAGAATTATTAACTAAAGCAGTAAAACTAGAGCCTAATCTAATAGAAGCATGGAATGAATTAGGAGAATGTTATTGGAAAAATGATGACATTCAGCAAGCAAAGAATTGTTTTGTTGGTGCTTTACGCCATGTAAAACTTTGTATTCTTAAGAATCATGTATATTTTTTTTTTATTATATGTTGTATGATAATAATATAACAATTGCTCTTACAGGGTAGAAGTAAAGTATCTTTAAGGAATCTGTCAATGGTACTAAGACAGGAACCAGTTAACAATGCTGAGCAACGAGTACAAAATGTTCAGCAAGGAGTGGAATATGCTAAAGAAGCAGTTAGTCTTGATACAGCAGATAGTGTTTCATGGGCAATTTTAGGAAATGCTTATTTGTCTTACTTTTTTACAGTAGCACAGAATCCTTCAATTTTACGTCTCTGCATGTCAGCTTATTCACAAGCAGTAAGTTACTTACAATATTACTATATTTCTAATTATTCAAAAGAGTAACAGAAGACATTCAAATTATTTACAGGAAAAAGATATAGTAGCAGGAAGTAATCCTGACTTATTTCATAATAAGGCAGTGGTAAGAGTATTAACTTACTTTTAAGTATATTGTAAAGATCTTTAGTAATTTATATTCTTATAAGTTAAATGATCTGTTATTAGGCATTGAAATATCAAGAAGAATATTGTTTAGCATTGAAGTCATTTGAAAGAGCACTGCTATTGGATCCAATATGGGAAACACCACGCAGTAAAAGGGACGAGTTATTACAATATTTAAAGGATGTACAAAATTTAGTAAATAACAATGGAAGGGTAAAACCGAAGAGATTGTATCAAATGATACGGGTATTAAAAACTTTTTTAAATGTAAAATATATTTCTCCTGCACATAAAACGTGATTTCACAATGCTTTTTATTTGGTGAAAAACGTAATGTATGATCCTGGTACATATACATATTTATAGGTTTCTGATTAAATGTAGGCATTGGATATTAAACATTTGGGACCATACAAAGGCGGCTCTTTCACGTCTGGCCAGAAAACTGTAAAACTAGATTTAGTAGCAGTGAAAGACTTAGTTCTTGGAGCAAACCCGGAAAAAGTAATGCTTGGGAAGGTAGTATGTTGGATACAAGACACTGACTGTGTACCTTTGTGAGTATATTTTGTAATTTTTAGAAAACCTGTAACAAATAAGGAGTAGTGTTTATTGTCTTAATTAATAAATACATATTGAATTTTGCAGTGCTTTTTGTCTTGTCGATAAGGAGAAAACATGTATTGCTGTAACAGTATACAACCTTGCAAAAGGCCGAGGAGTTACTGTAGGAGATTCTGTTGCTATACCTGAACCTTTTGTTATTCATCAAAAGTTTTCTTACCTTAACAATGTTGGTATACTTTGTATAAATTGTTTTGAAATTAAAGAGAATTACATAGATATGTCTTTTTCAGGATTTTGACTTCAAATCTATACGCGTTGAAACTCCAGTGATATTGGTTGTTAACGGAAGAAAACTAGGTAGGGAGCAACAGGCCTCTGCGAAATTGCACACGTTCAAAAAAACCGATTGAGTTTCACGCACAAACTTTCACGTATGAATTTATAGTGAAATGTAGTTAGTAACGAAACTTCCTAATAACTCGATTGCAAATCAATCTCACTGTCAACAATCGATGTGATATTTGAATTTTGAGTCCAAGTATTATATTAGAATTACCACAGTCAATATCGCTGAAGATAAGTCAATACACACATTGTTGCGTGTTTATGTATAAAGACATCGTTCAAGTTAGACAATTAAATTTTAAAAATGTTTTACACAATTTGTTTTTTACATGAAAGTTCACGCCGCATAAGCGTTGTAATGTTACAATTTATTTATAATAAGTTACAGCGGAACCTCGAGAACTCAAATTCATTGATTTTGACACACTTTTCCATATGTAACGCGGTTCGTAAACAAAAATTCATAGTATTATAGCGTGTATTCAGAATATAACTATTTTGATAGTTCTAGAGTACTTAGAAAACTTTTATATCGAGAACAAACATTTTATATATCGTCACAACGAACCGTTTTATGGATTCAGAAAGTTATATCAAAATCGATGAATACGAGTTTTCAAGATTCCCTTGTTACCTGAATCGCAGCTATATGATAATTTATACATAACCCAGGCGAATTGCGTATAAAAATACTGATTCACGATATACACCTCAGTGTATTTTTTAATCTTCAAGCGACGTTTCCTTGAAGTATACTTACATTCAACACTTTATTCGCGTTGTTATTACATTTATTATTATAAGTCTACCTTCATGAGGTATCAAAAGTTGAAAAAAACGGTGGTACAATAACACATAACACTTCATTCGACAAATAGATTCATTAATTTTTGTATAACTATCGTTCATCAGTCATTTCACCGTGCCAATACAGTGTAACATTTGACTTCTTCGTATTGAAGACAGAAATTAGTATTTCTTTTTTATAACATGTACTCAACGACTTACATCGATGCGTTTAATCTCAAGCGAAAACGTCCATAACGTTCTAAGTGATTAAAATTAATCGCAAAATACTCTATGCGTACAGTTATTTTTCATAAGTATTGGTTCATTGATCAGCGTTCTGTTTTCGCACGAAAAGAAAGAGACAAAATCAAAAACACACAACGCAAGGGAGAAAAACTCGCGAGTCCTGTTTCTATATTTATCGCAGTATCCTTGAACGGTGCAGAATATGAAAGTACAACAGGGAATCAATGAATCAGTATGTCAAGAATAAAACAATAAGTACGGAAACAAGGCGTCGCGCATTTTTCAGTCAGACATTTTTGCGAAAAATGCTTGTGATATATTTCAAACGTTTGTATAAAAAAAATGTTTTCTATTATCGATTATAATAATAAATACTTATTTATAACAACATGACGTCCAGCCGTGTTCTCTGCATTAGAACCTAGTATCCGTTCGACGGAAAACAGTAATAGAGGATGTTCGGTGAACCGTGAATAATGGTTCGAGACTACAACAGTCTTTAGAGTCACAAAACCGATCGATTTTCAGCGGTTCACGCTTCCTCTTTCTTCTCGTTAATAATCGTGATCTCCTGTGTCCACAGATTCGACCACTCGAGTGAAACAAAGCCGTGCCGACAGTTTCGTTCATTTCGGTACACGTTTTCACATGTTCACTTCCCATAACTTAAAGTAATTATCGACCACCTCGAGGAACCATTCGCGTCGCAGAGGGTCCTTGAAGATCGGTGCCAGCGTCCGCAGCTGCAGCTGCAACAACGCTTCGTTACCTAAAAGTCCATCGAGTTGCCTCAGCAGCATTGCATCCCCGTGCAATTTCAGTAGGCTGGTGTAGGAGAAGATATAATATTGATTTCGTAGACGTTCAACCGCCCATTCTTCGACGGTGCGGTTTCCGCTCGCGGCTTGTATGGAACCCATGTGCTCAGCATACCATGGCGAGAAATAGTTGCTTAATTCGTTGTTCGAGAGGTCCGTCACGCCACCCGTCTTCAGCCTCTCTTTTATACGCAAATAAGCTTGCGGCCTGTAGACGAACACCTGAAAAAAAATCAGTCTTCTCAATTATCCTCATTTATTTCCTGTCGACCCTGATGGATCAATGCGAGCGATCGTTATTCAATCAATCATTCTTCGGGGTATTATTTAGGGATACTACAATGCGCCCTTCTACAGTAGAGGCAGGAACGGTGGTCAGTGATCTTCAAAGGTCAATACTTTGCACATGTACTATAGTTATGATTGTTTGTACGGAGGAACTTTACGTGTTAAATAAGTGACACATCTTAAAAGAAACATTTAAAATGCTACTTTTGCATAAGTGATAAAAATATAGATTAAAATGGCGAAACTATAATGCATGTACGAAGAAAAGATATTCTATAAATAAAACTTTACGACAAGCCTTCGCTAACTATCTACCGTTCGATCTTTAAATTGAAATGTTTATCTTCTGTAGTTAAAAGGTCTTTCCCGATGGACGTTGTACTCAAATTATACGTCTTCTTGCGTACGCGTGGTACTTTGCATCATCGCGTTCTAGTCGCTAAAGGTTGCGTAAATTTTCTACTCGAAACACACGATGCAACTCGGCTCGTCCGACACTTTGCTAATTACACGTATCCTCATCAACTGAGACACGCGGAAAAATTAAATCCTCGTTGATTTATCTTGTCTTTTTTTATGCTTCTAATCATACTTGTCAAAATATTTGTGCAGTTTTTTCTGCTTACGCGTACCAATGAATGTTAATATCTCTGCACAGGCTTATTCATGAGATTTATTGCTTAAGGACTGTGTTCTGAGAATCGATTTCACTGTACATCTTGGAGAATTTGAATTACGATGACAGGATGTTCATGGAAAGAATAGTATGGTGAAATCTCGATTATTCGAACTATGGGGACACCTACATTTTCGCGTGAAGAATGTTTATTGTACAGTAGTGTTCTTCTAAAAAAGGAACAGGTTTAGATATAAACCGAATCTGAATTTCTGAATATGCTGCAATCTGTTAATTCTGTTCTATGATTTTTGTTTTGTATTTAAGTATTAACCCTCATCTGTCCCTCAATATATCAACTTAATTTGTCCCTTAGTATCAAATTGACACAATGGTAAAAAATCGATACAGTGAAAAGATAAATAATTAAACCCGAATTTCTTTAATGAAAATAGAAAATGAAATTTCTGTACATTCAGGTATAACATCGTTCGTATCGTTCACGAATAATAAAACGATGTGCAATGCATATTACTTTTTTACATTTATCGGATTTTTGTGAGAAAAATGTGTCAAATGGACGCAAGGGTCGCATGAGGGTTAAAGCCTAGAACTTTAAACTCTTCATCTAATAAGGTACGATTTTCCCTTTTACTTTATTTACGAATCATCCTGCCTACAAGAGATCTAATCCGTTCTATCATTGAAATGTTAAATGATAATTTCGTGCTCACCTGGTACAAGGAATTCCCCGTGACGTAAGCAGCGATATAATGCGACCCAAAGTGTTTGATGAATCGCACAACGCTGGCTGTGTCCCCAACCGTGATGTTCTCCGTTTCCCGGAGAACAGCTTCGTCGAGGATCATCGACTCGGCTGTACCAGCGAGTTTCTGATTTTCTCGAATCCTGGCGACCCGTACCAAGACGTAGCAGTGGTTATCACTGATGAACGACGAGTTGATGCCCAAATGACGAGCGATGGCAGCCTTGGACCAGCTGCCGGTGAACGCTCGCCAGGGTCTCTCCAGCCTCTCGAACGTGAAATCCCTGAAGTAGGCTTGCAGAAGCTGTCGAACGTTGTCGCAGAACTCCATGTGAAAATCACCGTCAAACACTGCGGTGGCTTGTTGGCGTTGCCTGCTGGATACCGGGATAGGATTCCTGAAGACATCCAACGTAGGCTCGCGGAATATCCAGGTGTCCGTGTCGTTTCGAGGAACCACCCTCATGCTGATGCTCAGGTAGCCGTATCGACTGAAGATGTTCACGGCGCCTCCGAGACGAGGTCTTTGTGATCCGTTGGTGATTCGTGTCCCCATCAGCAATGCGAGAGTCCACACCAGGACCATGAGTCGCGTGCCTGACCACATCTCTCGCGGCTGCCTGCGGCGGAAGCACCTGCAACAAGTTCAAATCTTGCTATTAATTTGTTGAGTAATCGTTCATTCTGAGTCAATCACTTTGCAATATAATTTCAACAATTTTCTTTGACAAATGAAGTCCTGCACAATTCGTATGTCCCTATTATAGGCACTATTGCATAGACAAGCAAATTGGGCCTCTCAAAATTATTTTCTCGTCTACAATATAGTTTCTGGCTTAATTTGAGAGTGGAAAAGCAAATATATGACTGAACGAGAAAGACTATTGCGAAGGCGGATTGAGCCAGCACTTCAAGGCCGCGCAAACTCTTAAAAACGCGACATGGACGCATCTCTACTTTGTGTACTCTTCTTCAGCTCCGGCTCCGAATTCGATCAGCGATTATCATCCCTTGGTACACCGCGGCACGACTATTAGTATTTACTTTTTTTATCTGTAGCTAATAACTGATAGTAATATCGTCGTAAAACGAGATACAAGTTCGAATCGTGAAACATGTTTACTGGCAATAAATCAGTGTTAATCCGATTTGCAGGTCGTTTCACCTGGACAACCAAGGTATCTTGGCCGTGTAGCAGAATGGTACCTTCTACATTCGACGAGTAAGGTCACTTGCTATTCAAATGTCATGCTAGTCCGCGTGCTTGTCCGTTTGCAATTCTGATTGTTACGATTGTTTTGGAGAAGTGGCTTCCTTCGATAGAGATTACTTGCACTTTCAGAACTCATGATTTTTATATAAGGTGTTCATACGTTATGGGTGCAAACTTTATAGAATGAAAGAATTTATTTAAAAAATCTCGTTGTTTGAAACGTGAACTGTTGTGGCGGTCACTGGTAATCAGTGCCACGATTTTAATTCAATTAATATTCCTATAAAATTCTAAGCAAATTTAATATTGCAACAATAATGTAAAAATAATTGCAGGATACAATAGCGAAATACTTTTGTCCTTCAAAATTTATATTAAAATTTACAAGTTATGTTGCGCCTGACCAGGCATGGCTGGATTCACTGCATCGCCCAACTCTTAAAAAAATATTCAGACTTTAAGTCTTTAAACTAATATGTACGTGACACAACACACTTTTTATAATGCGTGTTCATTATACTCGTCATTGTAATATATGATGATGAGAGAAATTGAGTATGCAGATATGTTTAAATATGCAGAATTGAATGTCAGTTTACCAAGGTTTTAATACTCTTTGGTTAACCGTTGGACCTTATGATTCATAACGATTTCAATTGTCAGAAGATCCATTCTTCACTTATTAAAAAGTCATTTAATCGATGGTATTCTTGTATACTACATGATGACATTTCAAGGTTTTGTTATTAGAATATGCGCCGATTATTCGAACTATCAAATACTATACACAGTAAACATTGAACGAAAATGCTCTAATATTGCATGTGAAATTTTTTTTCATAAGTGGCATTTCGTATATTGCTCCAAATTATTAAAAATCCTGGCCTCTAACTTTTTCGTGCAGTAGGGAAGGGTGGAGGAATGCCGATCATCCAGAAATTAAGTATACTGCTTTAGTTTAAACCGCCTTGTTTGGTGCTATACTCTACTTTCAATCAAGCGAACTAGTGTAGAACAATTCACCATTGTAAGCTGAAGCATTTAGCCAATGCAGACGAGTGACTGTTTTTACAGTTTGCGTTGTAATTTCTTCACAAAGTAAAAAACTGTAAGTATTACTTTGACTTAGAATTTTGCTTCTAGTTTTACCGTATATCTAAAAGGTAATTTTACCTTCTACATCCTACATTATTTGTGTTATTATAGTAAAATAATTTTGATACAGTTGAGGTTACGTGTGAAATGTGCTTGTCGGGTAACCCTGATCAGAGGGATGGGGGATCGGGGAGGGTTTGTTTCGATCACCGCTTTCTCTTTGTTTCATTAAATACTTTTTCTTATGCAAATGTTACTAAAATATCGTAGAAAATAAAAATTTCGTTATAATAACAATAACAAAATACAATTATGTTTCTCCCATTTAAAAACTATGGGGGAAAAACTGACCGTAATTAGCCCAACGGTGGGGGAATCCCGGTCAAAGATCAATCTTCTTCTTTTCTAATATTGCTTTTATATTTCCTCATAAAAAGAGAAACAGAGTTTTCTGTCTATTGAACAAAATTGAGATAAATCTGACAACACAGGCTTGTCTTCATGCAGTGCTTCTTAAGTGACCACCATTTCCCAACTGCTCCTTATGTTTCTCTCACGTAAAAAATTACTAGCATTCGAATTACCTAAATCTTTTTTCGGGACCCTCAGAAACGTTCTGTTCCCCCATTATTTTTATAATCGTCCTGCTGCAGTTATAAACTTTACACTTTCTCAGATTACAAAAATTTGAATCACAATTAATAAAAGGCAGATAGAAAACTAATGGAAAAGGACTTCGTCAAGTGTCAATCGTGCGGGAAAACCACTGGAAATGATCAGTCATGCTAAGAATCCTCTATTAGAGACGTCCATACATAAACAGCAGCTGTATATCTCTTATACTCTAAACTATGTAACAGGAAACGGCCGCACACATGTAACACCCGAATTGATAAGAAATTACGCGTAGAACGAACCCTTAGATGCACTGACCTCTGTAGCATAGACACCGCAACGCGCACTGACTGAAAACAGCGATTCACATTTTGCCAAACGATTCACATTTTGCCAAACGATTCACATTTTGCCAAACGATTCACAATTAGCCACGGACCGACACGTTGTAAAACAAAACGACGATCTTTGGACAATCTCGGCTGGAAAATTTCTAGAAATTCGAAATGTTCGTCTTATCGATGGTGTGGACCTGAAAGTGGACGGATGCGCACAAGATGCAAGGAGCAGCCGGCAGAGTTATCTCGTTTTGTAGGTCTAGGTGTACGTTGTCGAGGCATTTGCACGAAGCAGTACCGCGGCCTTCATCCCCACCTGTACACTGGACGAACACCTTGGTCTATCAGGGTTCTCCGTAACCCTTCTCTCTTTCTCCGCGCGGTTTTTCTCCTCTCGGACAGTCAGAGTGGATCAGGAAGGGAAGGTTACGAGAGGAGCCGTTCGAGCCAGTCGTTCATTGGTCTCACTTGATCGCGTGCAAACCTGTACATCATGATAAATGCGACAAGATTGATTGTTATGCACGCCGACTGCGATTTATATGCCGCTACGTGTTAACGGTATCCCTGGAAGAGGCTTACAATCGGCCGGGCTCAATGAAACGCAGCTGAAACTGGTCGTCCGACTCGTCCACTTCTGATAGTTTGATAACGTTTAGCGTTTTATGAGGCAGCTTTTCAGCGCGCGGATTTGCTATTTGTGTCCGTTAACGAGGAATGTCGTTCGTTTATATCCTAGGTATTTTTTTTTCTTTGTGCGACAAGGTGCAAGGTGGAAGTGTTTCAAGTGCAAGGCACCGACCACGTCGTTGAACGTTTTCAGTCATGCGTGGATCACACAACACGCGAAGGTTGCACGGAGCCCTTGGACTTCTTCCAACCTGGCAATCGTCCTAGCGATTGTTTTGCCGTGACGAAAGAACACGCTGTGTGATTGCTCGCTGAATGTGGTTTCCATGATGCGTTGACGATTATGTGGTTGGTCGGTGGTTTCGTCGACTTGGAATTATCTAATCTCGCGAATCCTTCCTTTTCGCACCGACATTTTCTTGTATTCCGTTTTAAGTGGTAAGCGGGATGGAGTTTCGCGTAATTGGAACAGCTTCGACAAGTTCATGAATATTTATTTGAGAAAAGATTGATTTAGATGAATTCTGCATAGCTTAACGCTTTGATTGCGGATTACTTGGAAACGAGTCGAACGCGGCGTGCGGCCAATCTGCAGTCGTATATAATGAGCCATTGCACCAAACGCCCATGGGCGTTAACAGTACACGGCGAACGGATTTGACAAACGCCTACAGGCGCTGTTAGCAGTCAAAGAGTTCAGAGGAACCATGTAATTCATTGTTCAGTTTTCTGGTGTTACTTGCAGCATTTAGCGGTTCAAAGTTGTTTTCAATTTTTTTAATGGAACGACATATAATGCATTGTTCAATTTCTTTGTATACCCTGTACTTTTCAACATTTCAACGTCTCTTTCAACTTTTTTAATGGATCAGTGTATAATACACTGCTCAATTCTTTTGTATCACTTACACTTATTATCATTGTAAGGTCACATTTACTTTTTGTAATTAAACACATTTAAGTATGAACAAAAAATATTAGAACATTCTTGGTAGACTGAGGATAGTTACAGGGATATTTACAGTAATAGACCAATGCCGTGTTCGCTCTTAAATATTCTATTCAATGTTGTAGACAGACCATGTCTTTTCTATTGTAAATATTTGAGTAATTATCCATCTTATATAAACATCTCATAAGCAGGAGAAATCACAACAATTTTTGATAATTGTGTAACGATAACGAATCATGCCGCGGTTGTTACATATAACTTTTGTAAGATGGTGCTAGGTTTTTAAAACTCAAGGTCATTTTCAGTCTTTTACAACGTAACATATGTTTTCTTTCACATACTTGCATAGCAAAGGCAGAGCTGAATATAAAATTGTAATTTGTTACTAACGTTGACGTGTCATTGACTTCTAAAATTCGGTTTAATCTTTTATTGTAGTATTTGAGACATATGTTAATACAACATTTTTTAAATATTTCTATTCATAGAACAAATTGGTACAATTTGACCATTTAATTAGAAAATACTCTGCATAGGTTGTTTCATTTAAAAAAACCGAGTGGAACCTTGAAATCTTGCAAACTACGAGTAATAACAAAATAGAACAGTCCACTGCATGATACCTTCGAACTACACAACATTCATTTAACACAGTGATGGCCACGGGAGCTCCGGCCTTCCCCCACTCTATGTCCATTCCTCTCATATAGGCCGTGATGGACTTAGAATGGGAGAAGGCTGGAGCACCCGCAACTGATCTAATCCGATTATCACTGAAATCAGTATTCAGAAAACTACTGAAATAGTCGCAGTAACGCGTCTCACCCTGCATGACATTGTCAATGTAGATACAGAACGCGAATAACGTTGGAGGGTACCGTGTACCAAACGTTGCACGAAACGCCATGTTATCAGCGACAATAGAAATCGCAGAATCGTATGGTAACGTCAGTTACTACGGTAAAATATAATTGTTCTTGCGACAGCCTGACCGTAACAACAAAGAAACGGAAACGTGTGAAAAGAACTTGGAACCCGTCTGTGTGTTTGAAACCGTGATTCCTGGACTGTTTCTTGGACGAACTATAGTAGAATGTGGGCGTTGCATTCGTCCCGTACGCAATGAATTCGTTGGACACGTACGAAACCGTTACGCTAACGAACGACCTGGAATGTCACTGTAAAATTAGATCTTTCACCGTGCCACCTTCGTTGTGTCTCCAGAGATGAAGACATCGCGCGGAATTTAATTAGACACCGGAGAAAACGTCTGCGAAAGATTTCTGCGATGATCGTAAATTAATAGTCGGCAAATTGAAACTCAGTTGCTCAGAATATTGCATATGGAGTTTAATTGCCGGTTTGCTTAAGGAACCGCAGCTTTCACAGAAATGCATCCGGACAGGTCGATCCTCGGCACACATCGAATCGTTATGAGCCAGGTTTCCCTCTTCGTATTACCAGAAGCAAAGGAGGCCTGAAGCCTAATCCGAGTGAAAGTGAAATTGAAGTTCTCCTTCATGACTCCTTTGCCCTGGTTCTCGGTTCTTTCAATAACAAACGTGGAATCTTATGGTCAGAGAGGAGAATGGCGCTACTCGGAGAAAAATGCAGCTTCATCGATCTCGCGTTGCCTTTCAAAACATGATCAACCGACAGATCAATCAGGGACATTCATTTTAGACTGCACCGCATCGTGTTTTGGTTTAATTGAATTTCGACAATTTTTCAGTCATCACAGTGTTTGTTATCATCCGATTACCAGTTAAACGACACGGTTTACTTTTTCAAAACATTTCCGCGACGATAAGGCGAACTGTCTGCCATGTTTACCATCGAACTTGATAAAACACCCACGTCTGCACGCCGTGGACTTACATAATGGGAAGCATTTTATCGATTTATCTCGAAAGGAAGATCGTTCCACATACCCAGATTCACAGTTACCGCGTTGCGAACGAAAGTAGCCATACATATTCATGAGATTACGACAATGGGTTCACCGTGTACAACGTTCCGCCGTGATCTCATCCGTTACCGTTTTAAATGCTCCTTATCATTCGGCGATAAAACGTTTTCGCGCGATTCTTCTCAACTTCGACCTATCGCACGCTGACACGGGGTTCGAGTATCTATGCTGGAAACGGAAGACTGATTACAAACTTGTACTTCAAGCTGCGTTTAATCAGTTTTATAACATCGCATACGTACAGAAATATTGGTTTCATTTTGTTCACATTTTTGTCACTAATCATGCTTACCTCCTCATCATCATGCTATGGCATTCCATTCAAAAAAACAAAGTTGATCTTCTTATCTCGTTAACCCTTTACAACGGAATAAAACTACTGTTGCTATATATTGACCCCGCAAAACTATGAAAATTTTGTAGGAAATATTTTTATGAAATTTTAATTACAACGGAAATATTTCAGGTGACGAAGTTAGATGATACTCCCTGTATATTTAGATTTAGTTGTTGCTGAGATTTTTGTCTCATGAGATGAAAATTTCATGAAATATTTCATCGTGAATCTCCACCCTTACCATTCTGATAATTGGAATGAAGGTTTAACAGTAACAGACACCGCATATTAGGACGAAAAGTAGAGTATTTCACAACATTATGAAGAGGAAGTAACCTTGAGGTACCTAATCTGTGTGACTCTACTAGTGTCCCTCAACGGACATAGTGAAAAACGAAGCAGGTTCTCCGAGAATAGACAAGGGAGCCGCCGAATTAGTAAAACGGAAGCGGAACAGGTTCCACTTTCGCCATTCTCTTATTAAGCACATGAAAGTGGCTTGTCACCCGGATTAGAAGTTCACGGACATACCGACAGGTGAAGTTCGCGCATTGTTCGCTTCCGAAGCTAAATAACGTTCTAGTAGAAATCTGAAGGTCACTCTCGAGGTTGAAAGCGAAATTTCGCCGGTCAGACTCGAAGATCCTTCGCTCAGACTCACAGGACTCTACTACAGACACTGAAACTAAACCGCTCAAGGTCACTTCTTGACGCGTAGTACATCTTTCTCTTTTTGCCATTTCACGTCCACTAACATGGAAAGCTACCGAAGTGGTCGACTCAGATTTTAATGAGCTTTACCATTTACATATATCATGGTGTCACGAATCTCCTTATATATGGTTTTAGGCGTAGAGGGACAATAATTTGAAAGACATTTAATGCAAAAAGAAACTCTGCATGGCAACATAGCGTCTTTCCAACTGTTCCACACTCTTGTATTTGACGCCTGCTGCTACAGCAGAGTAGATAAACCGTATCGGAACTTTAACATTACTTATCCGTTAAACCATCGTCCATCTATGCTCAAAAACATGGGGAGATTCATAATAATATGATCTATCAATATGCAGAAGCTTATTCAAATCTGAGACGACTACTCCGGTATCTTTCCTTGTAAGATGAAAATGTAAACGAAAGGGAAAGGTGTAACAATCGTTTCAAAAATTTACAAATCGTTTTGTAATATTCAGCTGATCCATTCTGGTGATATTTACTATAATATTGTCGTGCTAGAAATAACAGTTTTAGCCCTGAGACATTCGAAAAATGCATTCATCGTGTGCTGAATTTTCTACGATGAAATACGCACTAGACTAAATACTTAACCCTCATCCATCCCTGTTTTCCCCAACTTAATTTGTCCCTTGGTGTCAGACCGACACAGTGGTAAACAATCAATATAACGAAAATGTAAATAGTTAAATTCGCAAATTCTTTTATTGAAAATATAAAAATGAAATTTCTGTACATTCTGGCATAAGATTGTTTGCATTGTTCACAAATAAAAAAGCGATGTGCAAGATATACTGCTATTTTACATTTATCGCATTATTGTGAGAAAAATGTGTCAAATTGACACAAGGGACGGATGAGGGTTAATTTCTGTAATCTGCGCGATGTGAATTGTTAAGTCATTTCAGTGTTCTGAAGCTGCAAAGTACTTGAGGTAACAGATAGATTTGAATAAAACGCCCAGGTTTATAGCATATATTGAAGATTTGCGTTAGGACCAGTACGGGGGTCCGTAGCACGCGGCGCACGATTTTTGGGGCCCATACAAGGGCTCACGGGGCTGAAAGAGTTAACAGATCTCGTTCGGCTTGGTCGGCACGCGACAAGTGGCTTCGTGTTTGAACGTAAATTAGAAAGTCTCGTGAAATTCAACGTCACGATCGTAAACGGACGCGTTGTTTCTGTACTCTTAACTGATGGTGCGGAAAGAGAGATATATATAAAAGGGTTGTGTAATACTTGTGTGCAGTAAACGCGTGGCCAAGCGAAGGAGACACAACACCCAGGTAAACAGGTTTCTTAGTCACTCGGAAAGGAGAAATTTTCTTCCCGCGTCAGACTTTTCGAGTTCAAAGTAACAAGTTGAACCTCGTTCTTGCAAAACACTGGCCGGCGAAACACTAATTATCCTATTTAAATCTGTGACCCCTGCTTGTCAGTATGATTAGAGTTTTAACCCCTTGGCTGCAAAAGGCGTATATACATCCCCGTCCATAAGTATTAGGACATCTGTTGATCTCACACAGAAAGTGTATTTGATCCAGATTTTAGAACTTTCGCTAGTTTTATAAGACCATATTAGCAAAAATTAAAAATACATATTCAGATACACATATTTACTATTTATATAATTAGTTTCTCCATTTCTTGCATTTGACTTATGAAAAATGGAATGAATTAGATCGGAAAATCCAAGAGGTATGCTGAAAATCTGAATCTGACTTGTGGAATCATTTACAACGCGCTTGAGACTAGATAACAACAGATGCAATAAAAAAGCTGTTAAAACTATTAAAATTCTATACATACATTTTTATTAGAACTTTTTTGTATATTTGAACCTATAGAATACGTCTACAAATTTTTGTGACTGTTGGTATTCAAACAGTTACTAGCCAGCGTTTTTCTCGCAATTGATAAGTACATGGAGAAGATGAAAGAGGAAAAACTTTTACTGTTTTTTATAATCAACATAATAGCGTATGCAAATTTTGTATGTCTGCAATATTTTTTGAGGCACGAAGGTACCTTTTAACTTTTTAAATGGAATGCTACGTATTTTCTTACATGGTATGAAAGCGATTGTCAGGACGAGTTCAGCCATGTGGCATGGAATGACCTTGAAAGCCATACAGGGGCTCCGACAGTCTGCAGCGACACAATAGCAGGTAAGTACATTCAACACGATATGTAGCCTTATCAATCAGTCATACTAGCAAATACGATATTACGAAATGTTCACACTATTTCTTTCATTCCTAACCTTGTATGACTCTGAAGGCCATTGTATCGCACATGGTTAAATTTGTCCTGATACACGCTTTGATATGATGTAAAAAAAAGTATGTAGCATTCCAGTTAAAAAACTAAAGGTCACCCACGTTTCTCGAAAAATATTGCAAATATAGAAAATTGACATATTCTATTGCATTGGTCATAAAAAACCATAAGACTTTCCTTTTTCTTATTATTCCCGTATATTTATCATTTACGAGAAAAATGCTAGCTAGTAACTCCGTGAACGTCCTTGTATAACAAACGACAATCGGTGTATATATACTCGTAGGGGATTCCCTGGCAGTGGCGCCATCATCGAAGTATTAGAAAAAAGTGTGATTTAATAAATTCCCTAAGCGACTGTCTACTTTTGTCTCGATTTAATATTCTCATATTCACAGATGTATAACAAAGAAAGGAGTCATATAATTATCACCACAGTCAGTTACCATAAGTTACCATAGCTATGCTTGAATCCCTGTTCCCTTAAGACTGTACACTCAATTCTGTGAATAGTTGCATTTCTACGTACTGATAAAACTAATGAAATCAATAAACTCTTCATTTTAATTGCAACACCCTTTTTACGACACCTCCCATGAAACCTGAACAAAAATTAAGAACAATCGAAACAACACGGACCACTGATTTCACGTCGCACCTAACATTCTAGAAAGCAACCTCAAGTTAAACAATTGCAAATCTGGCATGTCACATGGTGAAAAATCGGCTAACCGCACGGTCGGCATAAACCGTGAACACGTTCAAGGCGACAACGACTTCACCGTACCTTTTTCGTAGAAAAGATGCTCCCTGGGTGCGACGACGGGATAGTCCAATGAGGAAATCCTCTCGAGTGAGGAACAACAACTCGGATTCGATGCGTACTCCCGAGCAAACGACCGATAATAACGCAACGAGTACGAAAAATCCCCATGGAAATAACAATCGAGTAGGCACGGGGACCGGTGCGATTCAGTTGTCGCTGCTGCAAGGAGCGAGGTCTACGTGACGTGCATGTCAATCAGGAAGAATTATTTAAGTAGCTTCGTGTGGTTGGGACTTGAAAGGGGTCTCGGGAGTCGTATTAGACACAGGAAACGCTGTCATACTCGAATCATACCGGCAAAGTGTTTTTCTTCGTTCAATGATTCAAATATCCCAATCGTCCCATAACACGCCCTCCTGTGTGTTGTCGGTGCAAGAAATACAGAGGTCGTAAACCAGATGAGATGTCAGTGGAAATGCTGACAAGACATTTAACTTGTTATCTCTGAACTTCGTTTCCTTACTGCTTACGGTACATCTCATCTTTTAAGGCAGTGATAGTCATCGGAGCTCCGGCCTTCCCCCTCTCTGGGCCCATCCCCCTCGTTTCAGTTCCCTCCAGTTCGCCCCTCGTTCCCTCTCGACCCATCGTGGTCCCAAATCACAGCCTATATGAGGGGAATGGACGTAGAGTGGGGGAAGGCTGCATATCCGGTGGCCATCAGTGCTTTAACCTCTTAGCTGTGAATGACAAGTATACTCGTCATGCGAGAAAACTAATTACAAGTGCTATTGCCTTTTAATTTAATTCAATTTTACAGCAGCTGATTATACTCTGTGTTTGACAACGTAGATACACACTTTTAAAAAGCGGCACCACAGCTGAGGGGTTAAAGGGTTATCGTACTGTAAAATTTCGAAATGATCGAAAATTTAGCTTGAAGTCTTGAAATTAATGTGCTAAAGGTCCCATGACAGGCGTAACATGACTTGATAATTATTGCAGAAGCACAGAAGCTAGGCACTTCGCGGTCACTTCCCACTCTTAATTTTGTTAAATACTATTCACTTTGCGTCCATTATTTTCCTCTTCTATTTGAAGTTTTAAAAATTGGTAGAGTCTACAAAGCGGTACTTTACATTCGCTGCGTTTCAATGTGAATAAGTAGATGAGGAGTGTCATTGAAGTGCCTGTACTATAGTTTACGATCGCCTATATTCCTTCCACCGACTATATCTGAACCGTTGTTTTTCTGCCTCGGACGTAACTATTACATGAAGTGTTAATGTGTTATCCTCGGGTCATGGGATAGGAAATAAAGCTTCTAATTATCTGCACGTTATGTATAATAAACGAGATTCCGTGTAAGTAACTTGCGAACATTTGTTAAACTATTAACGATAAATGGCACGTTTGTGGAATCAGAGATGTGGTTCTCCTACGAGACACTCCTCAAATACGTAAATTATTTGTTGCACGTAATTATCGGCTTTCTCGTCGACTTTTCCTTACCACAGAGAGATTTACCGACACCACGGCTCGATTCGCGTGATTTAGCAAAGGCTCGTTCGCTAAATCTGCCGTTCTCATGCGAGTCTCGACAGAGCCGAGAGTTCAGAAAGAGGAAGGGAGAAGAAGATAAATGATTGTCACAATTATTGCGCTTGTGAATCACGTTGCACGTGCACTTTAACGACGTGGCTGATATTTGCCAGCGAATCGACTCTGCGTACCCGATACACGTGTGTGTATTCCTAAATCGGTTCGTTTAAACAAGTGCAAAAACCCAAGGACAGTAAGATCCTGTCTGATCTTATAGAAGCAAGCTCAACGTGATTCATCAAACTCTTACCTGGCATGGGCAAATGAGTTGCTAAACAGTATGTATTACGGACGAACATGACTTTCTAGAATCGCACTTCAGTTTTTTATATACCGTGATAGGTTTAATAAAGTGATAATAATACGAGATAATTCATAGGTGACCTAAGTAGGGGAGGTTAACGATTTGGAATGGCTTAAAATGTAATGGCTGGAGAGTACAAATAAACTATAGAATACTAAAGGCTGCTGGTCAAGCATTTCTGTAAAAAATTCAGTAAACTTATACGTTACAATTTCAAAGTAGCCGGATGGACTTTGTTCTTTTCTTTTTAAATTGTGAATTTCGACGAAAGGAGTTACAAAGATTACTACATTTTCGCTGTAGATTTAACCGTTTGAGCCCCGAAAATTTTGAAACAGAAAGAAAACGTGCACCATGTGTTGAAATTTGTCGCGGTAGAACACGTGTTAAACTGAATATTTCATTATAATGATGTACATGATGTCGATTACTCAGTTATCTTGAGCTTTAAAATTGCAAAATATATAACGAATCATATATATTTTAATAAAATAAGCTGAGGTGATAATTCATCCGAATACATGGGTCATAGCGTACAATAAACAGCTAACCCTGGACCAGTACAGTGACCCGTAGCACATGGCGAACGATTTTTTGGAACGCATATATGCGTTCAGCGTCCGTAAAGGGTTAATTGTTTACCAAAAAAATGTTACTGTTAAGCAAATGAACGGCAAAGAATTCCAAACAACATGGAAAGTGCCAACGTACAAAACATGTCTATCAAAGCCCACGAATTGTTCGTACGCGAATCGACGAAGGTAACCGCGAAAATCAAAGCACAAATCTTCTTAGATCTTTTTAGGTATCAATAGATATTCGAATACGTGTGCCGGTGATTATGAAAGTGGTCTAATTGTAAGTTAAGCATTTATCGTTGCCAGATATTTAGACTTTTGCGTGTGGACGTATTAAAAAATATTTCTCCATTATGGAACAAAATGTTTCACAAAATACATACACTTCTAATGTGAAACTTATCTATCATTATACAATTTTATGAGTAATTTGAGGAAAATGTGCTTTTGAAATCCTTCAATGACTTACACGATTTTCCAAATTAATAGTACCTATATCCTGCTTGGTGACTTACGACAACAAAAAATAATGAATTTTATAAATAAAACAAGTTAAAAACAGACATATTTATTTATTTATGTTATAAACGTAATGATACTCAATTAATTGCTATTAATATTCTGATTTAACAACAAAATTTTTAGTTTCTGATATTTTAAAGATTTTAAAATATTCGTGTTGAATTAGTGGAATCATAGTTAGTAAATCCATTATGTCTTCATATTTTTTCTTTGTCACGGGCCTGGTAGTTGCATATAATCGAGGTAATTGTACATTATTACACAATTTTGGCCTTCTCACTTTTGGTGAAAGGTCTATAACATGAAATTCAGCTTCATTATACAGTGCTGTCGTGTAAAACATTTTATATGGGTCTTTTTCTAGAAATCGTATCCACTGTATCTTTAACCAGCTAACAGATTGTCCCTGAGTATTTTTTGTTTTTTTTGTTACTCCTTATTCTAGCTCCTCTGTCGGGAAAAAATTTGTTGCTTTATATGTACAATTTACTCTTTCGGTATACATAAATAATTCTTTCTTATTTCCATCTCTATCAATCCAAAATCACGATCATTTGGATTACATACAGAGAACAAATGACTTACACTGCTATTGAAATATACGTGAAACCGTCGCGACTCATTACGAAAGTGATACCATTATGTCATTGCTCATTTCACGGCTGTTTTGTAAAAATTCTTTAATAGTATTGAAATATAAATCGATGCGACATAAAATAAGAAAAAAACTCAATTTTAGGGTTTTTTTTAATTACACCGCTTTCATAATGACCGGCACAAATAAAATTCGAGGCACTGATGACCTCCACGGCATTCAACCTGCCGAATCCCAAGGACGAATACAATAGCCTCAAGCAAATGACCGACAAGGAATTCCAAGCAACATGCAAAGTGTCAACGTACAAAGAATGCCTATCAAAGCTCAAGGACTGCTCGTACGCGAATCGACGAAGATATCCGCGAAAATCAAAGCACGCGCCACGCCGGACAATTTATAAATACCGCGAAACGTCTCGCGTACGCGTGTCACGTCGTTTATGTAAACGAGACAGTTTAACGTGTGTCGGGCTATGAATGGGAGTGATAATCGAGGGAACTCCTCGGATAAGTGATTCGTTTCGATCGAAAGAGCGAAGTGCACGTGCACGGAGTCAACGCACCGATGAATAATGGTAACGCTCGTGTCGTTGCTCGCGCACGTACGTAAGCGTTTATAAATTTCAAACGCTGGTCATTTGCCGTGTTTATAAGATCAAAAGTGACCACCTTGGCAGGGATCGAGGATTCTGTTCGCGAATCGCGTGTCTCCCTTTCTAAATCCGTCACGCGCTCGCAATGCTAAGCATGGCGCGAACACGTCATTTTGAATCGTTGAACAACGAGATTGATGTGTCGCGAGATGAAAGCCTCTCGATTGATCACGTCGACTGTTTTTCAAACATACACGGATCTAGATTTAACTCCATTAACCTTTTCAGGAATACTGACACATATCTCCACGTTTAGTTTTTTTTAACTGTCCCATTGTGTTCGTAAGAATTTAATTAACCCTCGGACACCGGATATTCGATGCAGAGACGCGGGCTCAAAATGCCGGATCATTTTGACCCATAGGAAAGTTTAGGTATATTTGTACATTTTGAAGGAAGGATTTGTAATAACGTTTGCTGTTATTATTTCCTTACGATTGCATTATATTTTTCAATACTCTATTAAATAATAATGAAAAAATGTATACATATACACATGTTCTTGCGGCAGGCGGGCCATGGGCTGGGTCCAAATGAGCCACCGGAGGACTCGACGCGAATGCTGTGTAAAACAGTGCCTAAATTGTTTTTATTTTTTCGAATAATAACATAGCACATGTTTCTTTTCTTTTTTTTATTTAGAATCTGATGGTTTAAAAACTAATTAAAATGAGCTGAAGTGGTAAGTCGTCTGAATGCATAGGTTTGCAATGCACAATAAACTGTTGTGCCTGGACCAGGACGGTGACCCGCAGCACACGATGGACGATTTTTTGGAACGCATATATGTGTTCATTGTACCCAAAGGGTTAAGAGAAATCTGATCACTGTGGACCGCAATGAGAAATGAATGTCTGCCGCACCGATCACCCGATAGAAGCACGGAGGGTCAAGAAATCGAGACGAAGTTACCCTACCGGATCACACAAGTTTATTTCGCTTCCGTTAATCAACATTCCCCTCGGCATCGTAAAGTCTCCCTTCCCCCAGGACGCTAATTGTTATGGGTCACTGACTGAATGCTCGTTGCAAGACGACCAGAAGATAACACGAGCTCCCGGCGTTGCCGTGCCGATTGTCGTTGCACTTGTTGCGACTGCACACTTGTTGCACCAACTCGTCGCCTACGATCTCCACGATCTCCTTTAATCATCGCCGCCTGTCCGTTACCATTTTTTATCCCCCCGGGCACGCGAATTCATTCGCTCAGAAACAATCAACGTGACGGACTTTGCGGTACACGACCGAATTACTATCGCCACGGTGATAAAGCTGTTTACTGGTGCAGTCGGACGTTGATAACAATTGAACGATTGTCTTTTTTTAAGGGATCTTTACGCCGGAGAACGGAACCGTCTTTACATTCGAATCGGTGGGTTGAAGAACAGTACAAGTCCAAAAACCACATATTAGGATATTTGAAAAGACAGTGTCACTTTTCGTGTGTCATCAACGCCATTGATTTTATAGTGCTGTTCCAATTTAAACACGATTATGCTAACCCAGATGTATGTTCATATACGTCTAACTAGGGCGAAACTACGTTCATTAATTTTCAATAATTAAAATAAAACTATTGGACTTGTACTGTTTTTGAACTCAAGCCACTTTTTAGTCAGGAAATTTAAAAAATAACACAGTATGAAAAAAAATATTTATTAATTTGCTTTAAACATAATTGAAGTAGAAATTATTCCATGAAAAGTGATTGTTAAACTGACTGTTGAAACAGTACAGATCCATGACAGATACTGTTTTTACACTCATTAAACGGAAGCCACTACTGAAACACGAGTACAGTAAAAGTTGGATAACTGCCCGAAAATCGGGACCCAAGGCGGGCAGTTATACAGTAGGAAAATCGATTCTAATTATAGACACGGCTCGAGCCAAGGTTCGGTTTGTTGACAAACGTAGAGAAGAACAGCGAGTGAAAGAGAAACAGATCAGAGAGATAAAAGAATGCGAAAACTACGTATCGGTGAGACAATACTAATGCAAACTGAAAACTTTTTTAATTTTGTTTTTTTTTAAATTAAACATTTACTAACGTATTTGTGAGGTTTATCTGGTTAAAATAAGACCAAACACGGTATAATTTAAATTATATTTACTTATTGATATTGATTAAGTGTGCCACCCTGTAGGTTTAAATTATAAGCCAAATATGCTTCAAATTATACCGAGTTTGGACTTATTTTAACCAGGAAAACCTCACACATACGTTAATAAAAGTTTAATTTAAAAAAAATAAAAATTAAAAATGTTTTATGTTTGCATTAGCATTGACTCACCGATATTCAAGATAGGCTCAGGTTACGCTACTCGTCCGTCGAACTTCTGGGTGCGTCAAGGGGACCCCCCCCCGTGGTAGGGATGACTAGCGGGCACTTATGCAGTAGACCGATGCGGGCAGTTATCCAACTTTTACTGTATAGTGTACTTTGTTTGCACTGCTTTTGGCCCCAACATATACTTCTATGAATTTTACACTTAGTTTTGAGATTGTTTGAAAATTGCTAATTTTGTACATGTACTGTTCTTCAACTCTCCGATTCATTTATAGAAAGTGTTTTTTATGACCTGAATTCTAATGGTGCGTTATACACTACCGGCTAGAAGTATTAGGGCACTTATCAAATGTGAGATAAATTAGAAATCATTGGAGGGTTCGAATACACGCTGTTTTCTTCTATATTTTAGACCATCGGGATCTTGTACGTATATCGCTATATCACAATATTCACTATGAAAATTAATTAAAAATGATGTCCTATCTTTGTTGACACACCCCCGTCGGGCTATGATTACTTACAGCTTTCACGAATTTTGTCATTCGGACTATTAATGTTTCTATAGTTCTTTTTAAAATACTTGCATGAGCCTAACGAAGCGAAATGGAAACAAAATGTCTGCAACTTTAGTACATTCATCCCAATATGCATATGCTGGATACTGAATCTAATAGAAGCGTTAATACAGAGATTCTCGTGAGATACAGTATCGCGATACTGATTTTATGTGTCCTGGGTACTCCAGCCGCTCGCGATTCTCTCTTTCTTTTTTTTTTCTTCCCAGCTATACAATTAGGCGGATGATGTATCGCACAAATATCTTTCAATATTTTATTCCCGGTCGTGAATCGCATAAGCGTATCGCGATACATATAAATATCTCCGAGTGAAAGAGCTCTAAGCTTCACTGCTTTCCTCGTAGATCCCTGTTTTGTTCTTGTTCTAAATTATTTTTCAAACTTATGTGGCTTAATGAACGTTTTCATTTTTTCTGGAGCGGATTGATCGTGTACAACCTTGGAGCAGACTGTACGAACGACCAGATTTGCAATGCGATCGGTCTTATCTTTTGGGGTTAAGATTTCTGGCGAATGAATGCGCGAAATGTCGTTGACAGAAGCTTTGTGAAGAATATTTGCAGAAAGTGCAGTGTTAGCATTGCGAAAACTTTATAATCTTATAACTCACAGAATTTTTGTAGAAAATAATGAAATACGATCACCGTTTGAATTTTAATCATCATTATTAGACATAGATTGGTGGCAGTTAGATGTTTAACCGTTGATGAAAGGAGACAACTTACTTGTATGACAATTCTTTTCAAAATTATCAGTGTATTTAAATTTATAATAAATAGACATTGCATACAAACAAAATTTGTATACAATGTATAATCTATTTAACTTTCACTTTAAAGAATCATTCCATATATATAAATGAATAAAATATAGTGAATTAATGAATGCTCTCTTTATCACCTGAGTCCTTTACTAGACAAGTGATACGTAAAACCAGTCAGGTTTGTCGTATCTTGTTATACTTTAGACGTTGTTACAGTTTTATGACATACATAAAAAACTAAATATATCTATATATAAAAGAGCACATATTGTATCAGAACCATCCACTTTTTATTTTCAAATATTTATTTGTTTATCAGCCATATACGGACGGGCCCGTGTTGAATATTTCAGTCATGTCGCTGATGATGTTTCTATAAATAAATTTCTGGCTGACTATTCGTAAAAATTCCAGAATTTTTCCCCAACTTCTTGTTGACTCATAGTATTTCGAAATAATATTTCTTTCAAGGTTGTATCTCTTTTTATGATGGAGTTGTCAACTTTTAACATTGTCTTTAACTTTTCCCCTGTAATTATATACTCACATTTTGACATTATAAAAAAAATGAATAGAAAGAGTACTGCAGACAATGAAATGAGCTTGAGCAACCTATTACAATTTTGTGTGTATACGTAAAGAAAAAATAGACGAATTTTTCAATTATTCAATGGAGTTATTAACTTTTTTGTTCGCCGTGTACGTTAAATAATCTACAACGCGGTAGCTCGATGATGAGACCGATATGGGAGGATTCGGCGTTATCCGTAGCCAACGAACCATGATCCATTAACATCTTGACAGTTTGTGTTTACGACACTCCACGCTTGCACGGATTACACACGTGTCAATATTGAATGCGGCAACATTTATAGAACTGATTGATAACGAGTCCATAGCATTCGTGTTATCCGTCGAAGACTTTACGCCATGCTTTCTACCACACATGCTGTTGCATCCATTATTTTGTTTTTCATTCGAACAACCGGACAAAATATAATTCATTCAGCGTTGATGAGTGTTATTAATATCGTTGATTAGAAAGTATAGAATTTCAGGTTACAATCGTTTTGCATACAAATCTAAACAGTTTTCTCTTTTCGACTGATACATCGTGGCAGTTAGCGTTAACATGTCTGACTAACTACGGACTTTTCTACTGCAACACGAAGCGTGTTAGTATAATATAAGTACACCCCCGTCCATAAACGTAGGTGTATGGGAGTCGACTGGCATCACGTTGAGCACCTACTATAACTAGTTGTAAGGTACGCAGTGAGACCATGAACATCGTTTTTGCAAATATTTCGCTAACTATTAGGTTTAGGATAAATAAAGTTTAATACTTTCTTATAGAAAATTCACTGCTCTTTAAAATTTTGATACAAAAAGGTATGCGTTCCATTTAAAAAATTCAACGTTACCTTTGTATCTCGTAAATAAATAGGTTATTTAAAAAAGTTGTGTCAGTATCATATGTTGCTTTCGATACCGTGCAATTTCTATATAAAACACTTTTCTGTAGAACACAAAATTTAGAAGTTATTCGGGGTGGACAAATTACGTGACTCACACTGTGTGTACCTGAATATATATTTTTGCTCGTATGATCTTATGAAAATAGCGAAAGTTCTATGATCTGGATCAAATACACCTTTTGTGTGAGATCGGCAGGTGTCCTAATACTATGGACGAGGGTGTACATATTTTTCATAAAAATTCTCAGACTAACAATCGTTTATCATATATTTAAGGCACGCTCCTCGTCAACCTTGAAACGAAGTTCACGATAATCGTCAGAAATTTTCATCGTAATTTCGGGAATTTTCGGATTTTGCAATTTCATCATCTGTCGTCCGGGACCGACTGTTATGCAGAAAAAGGAGAATGGTCCCGACAAGGTTGAATGAATAATTCCTTGCGCGAGCCCCGCAGACTTCTCATGACATTTGCACGAACATGATCGTAGACCAGACTCGATGAAACCGCGGGAATGCGTTGTTCTTCGCGAATCGACGATCGTCTTGCGCCACCGAGCTTAGTATTCGGGAAAAAAAACGGAGATCTCGTGCCACATGAGAAGCCAATCGCCAAGATCTCAACAGCGGTCACGTTTGCATCGGGAACCTAATGGTTTCGCAACACCGCAGTCTTTCGGAGTTCGTCGTTGCACATCTCCCGTTGTTGGAATGCTGCGCGAATTTACATACGCTCGCTACTCCATAAATAAATGTTTTAATGCCATCAGACACCATCGAACGTCTGCGGATTCTTGGACAATTTATGGAAGTTGAAAAACAGTGTCTCGAATCTATACGACGAGAGCTATAATAATGGAGAAATGTAAATCGTTGTAATTATGAGATTGAATTCAAATTTTCATTTTCTGCTTGTTCAAAGTTGTACTAATTTATCTGAATTTAATTCATATTTTTACCTAAAATTTAGAATGAATATCGGACGACGGATGGAATGATAGTCGCACGCATGGCAGTGGCTAGGTCAAACTTGACCCAATAGTAACATTTTGTTCATACGTATCCGTAAGCAAATGTTTATGTTAGCCTCTTATGTTATTGAATATTTTAACTTTCTAAATTATGTTCGTACGTAATAATTGAAAGGAAAACATATTTACAGATATTATTTCATGAATATTTTTACTAACATATTTGTGACTCAGATATCATAGTTTCAACTGGACGAAAAACATTGTAATGCTGGGTCTCGAATGACCGGGTCTCCGCCGCTCGAGAGTTAAAAATAAAATTACAGTCTCGAAGCAATCGGTGTTAATAAAAAAAAACGTACAGTAACAATTCACAAAAATCAGTTAGGTTTATAGCAGAACGATAAGTTTATTTACATCAGACTAATATTGTTGAAACTTTCTACGGTTGAAATAGTTCAACTGAGAGTCTGCGCTGAACTATTGTTTCTTAGAACGATACACAAAGAACCCACAGGAAACACTGATTAAGATTCTTTCTTGAGCAGAAAGGAAACCGTGAATGGCGTTGAAACATTAACCTCGAGTCGTTTGAGCGTTGAGTAATAATTTTGCGGTTTATACGTGATCTGCCGGGGCGCAATAGCTGACGAGGCACAGTGCAAATCATTAAATTGCATTCTCGAAAAAGCTTTTTCGACAGAAAACAATTTCTCGATGTTTGTTTGTGGATTCCTCAATTTTATGCAACGCATTATTTACGCAGCCTTTTGTGCATTTGGACGACGCAATATTAAAATTTATGTGCAATGGAGCACTGATTATACGGGTAATTTAATAATGGAGAACAATTTAACTCATTGTTAGCAGATCAATGTACTTTATGAAACATTTTAATTTTTTCGCGCAAAGGAGTGTATTCAAAGACAACCAAAATTATCGCAAATTGATATCTTTCAAACTTCGTTTAGCTGCAAATCGATATAAAGATCATACATTTTTTGTGTAAGTTTTTTTATTAGACTCTAGGAAGAGGAAGGGAAGGGGAAAGTAACGATTTGATGAAACATCTCAAAACCTATGAGTTTCGTTAAGTAAAAGACAGTAACCCTTTCACTATTGAAATCATCGACGGGTGATGATCATGAAATCATGATCGACGGGTACGCCTGTGTTGAATTCAATTCACGTTTTCAACGGGAAATTCTAACAAACAAATTTTACCTTGCGAAAACGAAACTTTTTTCAAATTTCGGTTAACGCAAGTTTGTATCGCTTAATGTGCCATTAAACTTTCGTTTGAAACATTTGTCTCTATCTCTTGTACTTTAAGAGTTGTACGCGAAAGAGTGGGAGCGCCTATTCGATTTTGAGATTAGTTTTCACACCTTTAAAGGGCGATTGAGCACGAATGAGACATGCCGTTATTCTTGTCTTGAATCACTCTATAAGCTTGCAAAGTTTCATTCCAATCGGTGAGTAAGGGTTTGCGGTGTTCCCTTGTTAGAGAAGTCTGTATATCGAGCCAGTAAGTTTACAGTATTATCTCCTTCATTGTTTACTGACTTCTTTGTTGCACAAAATTGACAAAAAATGTTATGTACAAATTTTTGCAATCAAGAAATTAAAAAAAGCACTGGCTCTGTTCCGACCGTCAAAGTTAAGTTAAAAGCACTTCAGTGATTCTGTGATGCTGCTGACACACGGTGGTGTGAAATGCACCCAAAACTGTAGGTCCTCCGCCTAATTGCCGTGCCTGTCGATGTTAGGTTACATAGAAAGAAGAAGAAGAATAACAATATCCTTATGTTTAAAAGAACCATAGCTCTGCATCGCGTTACAGCGTGCAGAACACTCGATAATATCATGTACAAGTGTCACGATCGTTTCAGACGATTATTCATACCCCGTGCAATCCGTTAAATCATGCAAATAATCTGACGGTCTGTGCCGGACGCATAACACACGCGTACAACGAACGAACTCGTCGATCCGATATTTGTATGTCATTGTTCCACGATCATTTGAATGATACTCGTGGACAGCCGTAACAGCGTACGAGAAGCGATCAATCGTATATCACATCGATCGCGGTCGATGACGCGTAAGGTCGCCGTTTGCATTCGTTCGCCTCGATAGATCGAAAGTACAAGTTCCTGGTATTTTTCTTGCGGAACACAATCTAGCTCCGTAGTACCAGGCCTGTTCCTGGTTGAAAATCTGGGTAACTGGTATAAGGACGGTCGCACGTGTCACGAATCGACTTCTTGCTCTATCTGATCGTAATAAACGTATCCTTGTGGCGATATATAGGGTATTTCAAGAAGGTTGGCAAAAACTTTCCACGTATCGAGATAAGAAAAAAATTCACGTACACGCGGGTCCCTGAATGAAGCCTTTTCAATATACACTTCAGTTTATTGCTATAAATTTATGGTCCTTTAATGTATTTTAGCCTTGCTATACAAAATGTATTGCATCTTTATTGTCAACCCAGATGGACAAATAGAGGAGGATCTTCAGCAGCTATCGTACATACAATTTTTATTCTAAATGAAAAGACACTGAATCGCCATTCTATGCTGGTCTCTGATAATGTTTGTAATAGCTTAGGCATAATTCAGTTTAAAATTAATAAGCAATGAATAGACTTCTGCACAAAAGAACAGAAGTGCTTAGGAGTGTCGTAATTGTAAGTACATTTTCGGCAGGTCTTTGATCTCAACAGAAAAATGTCCTGATGTTTGAAAAAATGGTACTCAGTAGGCAATTAATCCGGTGAATACAGTGGGTGAGGGATAGTTTTATATTCCAAATGATTCAGTTTTTGAAAAATCAGGTTTCAAATGTGTGGTTTAGCATTTCCGTGCTATAGAATCGATTCTTTGCAACTAATTAATAAACATTGCAGTTCTCACAGTTTTTCATGCGTTTCAGTCAATTACGCAAGTATTTTCCGACTGTTATAGCTTCATCGGGATTGAATTTATAATGAATAATCACTGTTAACACTAAAACAAAGGAGGTGAAGGGCCCGGCTGGGCAAGATATGGTAATGCCTGCTGTAAACGCATTTTCTTTTGATAACTCGAAAATTAAACGTTTCCAGACCCAGGTCCATATGAACTTTTCTTTTCATTTTCTTACATAGGTCTCATGTTTAAAGTTTTGGCCAATCTTTTTGAAAGTCTCTGTACCTTCTGATAAATGAGAGTGTGAAAGTGCGTGATACGAATGATATACGCGATGGAGAACTATACGCGATTTATCTCCATCGAGCAGTCGCGTTTAAGTGGTTCCTGCACCTGCGTCTGTGTCGAGCTGCGAAATCGATTGAGGTTAGAAGTCGATCATAATGAACCAACTGGTGACTATATACGCGCTCGTTCGGCTGACTGAGAATAAATTATCGGCCACTTTGTTTGGGAAAGAATCGAACGGTATCGATAAACGTCTCGTGCGTTTGAATCGTGTAATGCACATTGCGTGAGTAACTTGGTCTATGCGGATAATGGAAGATCGTAAGATCTCTGAATAACATTGGTCAGGACACATTAGCAGCGATTAGCAGGCAATGATAATAGAAAGTTTGTTTTTGATAAATCCGTTGATCTATTCTATAAATGGAACGTTGAAAAAACGTGGTTTCAAAATTAAAGTCTGCAAGTCTGTTATAAGCATTTAAAAAGTGGCAGTGACCTTCTCATGATCTTGATGCTTGGAGACTACTTGGCTACTTGGAGACAAACTTCTTTTAGAAAAACATTTTAGGACCATGTGACACTATTACACCCTGTATGAAGCAGAATGAAAAGTAATGCATTATTCAATCTACTTTTGATCAGTTAGGCCAGTGATGGCCACGGGAGCTCCGGCTTTCCCTCACTCTTGACCCATTCCCCTCGTTTCAGTTCCCTTCAGTTCGTTCCTCGTTCTCTCCCGATCCTTCGTCGTCCTAGATCACAGCCTATGTAAGGAGAGTAGACCTGGAGTGGGGGGAGACCGCAGCTCCGGTGGCCATCACTGAGTTAGGCTATTGCCACCAGAATAGGTCACTCAGGGCAATAATGCCAGCCTGCGAAATGTCTTTTAGCTTTTAACACGATCGTTACTTCTCCTTCTAGTGTACTATACTTTTACGCCTTTTCTTTTCATTCATGAATTTATTTTAGTACTCATGAAATGGAAAAAGGACAAGCTATACAGGGTGGTCCACGCAACTGGAACAGGTCATACGTCTTTTTTTATTGTAATTAGAAAAAGAATGGTGCAGGTAGAAGATGAATGGTTCAATGAGGACTACATTTTTAGGACCATATTTTTTTCGCAAGTATAACAATGCATGTGCATTTTAGAGTTCCACCATTTTTTAAAATGGAAACGTATATTTTTTTGCATGAACTAAACCCTCTTAAAATGCCCACGTACTTTTTCATTATATTCTAAACACTTCACACAATGCTTTTTCATTGTTTACATAATTCAATCGAGAGGATCTCTGGTTATTGCTGTGCAATGAGAATAAAATGTTTATTTTTTTGTCGAAATGTTTACGTTTCCATAGAGCGTTAAAACTGCGTTAATGAATATTTATTTAATGTATCTCACGAACTAATCATTTTTCGATCAGTTTATCCTGACAGTTTTTTTCGCAAAATGACGACAGGATTTGATTTAGGTAAAAAATATACGTTTCCATTTAAAAAAAAGATAGTACGGCTGTAAAACGCAAATGCATCGTTAAACTTACGAAACAAATATGGTCCTAAAAATGTAGTTCTCTTTGAACCATTCATTTTTTTCCTGTAACATTTTTTTCTAATTGCAATAAAAAAGATACATGACTTGTTCTAACTGCTTGAGCCACCCTATATGGGAGAGCATTCTAATTCGAGTGTCTCTAGTATAATACAACATATTGATTACAGACTTTTGTTCTCTCTAAGAACAATTCCTATCACCTAATGCAAGCTAATTGCATCATGTATTATACAATTTAGCACCATCCATAAAGAATACAAACTGGACACCGGTTACTGAACACCTCAGGTATTTCAAAATTCCAAAAAGAAATGCAATCGGGGACAACCTCAGCTCGACAGAAATTCCTTATTCATTGAATTTCTGTTAATAATTCACAATGGCACAGTTTCGCGCAATGCTGACTCATTGTTCAGGTCAATTTTTCTGTCTTCGTCGGTGTACACGCAGTATCAACGTTAATCGCACGTACGGGCACGATTTTATACGTGAATAAGCAGCATCGACGAAATCGTTGCCTCCTACTAGATCGTATCCTGGTATTGAGCAACGTTCCTACGGTAATTTCTATTATGACGCGAGTGCCAGCTTATATAGAGCTAAACTGAGACGGAGAAAGTATAATGAAGGCAAAGTTCATCGCGATAATTGATTATGAAATGGACAGCTAGCGTGCACCATTGAAAAACGGGACTTATTTCAACTGGTATCGAATGTGATGCCGTTTTCGACGTTCACCTTGACCCGTTTGCCAAATTCGACTTCAAAAAGAAGAGCAGTAGGTGTCCCTGAACAATTTCGAAAAGTGCCGCCTGGAGATGGCTAGTATTCCGAAATTTGTTTAGCATATTGGGCAACCGTCGATAAGAGTCCTCATGCAAATGAATTTCGAAAAACGTGTGTAGACGTAAACGCGAGCGTAATCTGCAGACAGAGGGAATTTAAAGTACAATTATATACGCCTATACGGAATGGCAGTGATAAGGGAAAATAAAATTTAAATCAATTTGGGAAAATTAAAATCTGATGAAAGAGGTTGACTGAACTTGAAAGAGAGAAATGCTTAGAATGCTCGGGGCTATTAATTTATCTTGATACTTTCGCGAGAACATATATAGCCATCTGTGATTGAGAACACAAATCACAACCCTTGTTTTCGCACATGTTCGGTGCGCGCGTTTAAAAGGGGATACGAAGTTACCCTTTGTTATTCGAGATCGAAGACAATGGAAATTAATGACTTCCACGGTTTACTAAATACTGCCACGTATGATTGTTATAGTTACTGACTGATGCACACAAATTGTAATTGTAAATAAAAGTATGCAGTTCTTTCTGTAACAGAATTTTAAATTTGTGCGATTATTTCGGCAAAGTTAGAATAGTTTACTAAAACAATACATTTTAGTGAATTACATAAAAATAATTCAACGAACATAAAATTGAAACATCTCTTAAACTGACAATTTTTTCCAGGGCGTTATTAATACTTTCTTGTACAGGATAAGAAACTGCATTGATCAGTGCACCTAGATTTTGAGTTCCCTTAAAAAAAATGTATGTAATTACACTTTTTAACTGCCTCTATGCACAAAACTATAAATGTTTTTGCAATGCGATAAAATTAATGTTTCGTCACGGAGAACAGAAAAATTGCAATACAGTTTAAGCTGTAAAAATAAAGGCAAATAGTCTGCGTTACCATAAAAAAGGATTAGTGTCATTTTGTCGGTCTGTTCTGTTTACAGCTCTATCGCCATCATTTGAAAATTGCAGAAAGATAGTCGACCGACTAGAATGAGCTGCCTGTCCTTTAAGTACAACGAGACCAAGGCTGCGTTGTCGCAATACTACTTTCAGTGGATTCTGTCATCTTCAGTCTAGTAATTATCGCCAGATACTTTGTGGTTCGCTCTTTCGAATAACCTTAATGGTTTGCCATAAATCATTACACTATAAACATTGTGACTGAAGGACAACGAACGTAAAAATCTTTCAACACAGAATTCAATTTCATCACACGATTCAGAAATATCCCCCACAGATACACAAATTACCTTTAAATCGTTTGGTAAAATAAATCTACGAAAAACCATAGAGTTGTTGAGGTTATTTATTTTATTTTTAATGTTGCATTAACCTCTTGACGAATCATTAGCAGATTTGTGGAATTACTTACTGTAACAGTTAGTGATGGATTTGGATTAAAACAGTGTTGTGCTGCAGTTCGCCTTGTATAGTCGTTACCTATCCTTAGTAACTTTTTATTATGACTATTATTAGTTGATACTCTATTTATGTATAAACTTCGTATAATACAGACGTCTATCATTCGTAGAATATAAAATCATTTATATAACAACATACAGAGAATGCAAATTTAGGACAAAGTTAAAGAATCTTTCGTGAATTCTAAAATTCAGTATTTTTGGAAAAAACCTAATACAGTATAGCTTTCTCGTTAATTTCTTGAAAACGTCAAATTTCCTACTGCTTAAAGCACTTTCTGTACAATTGCTAACTGTACAGTTGCTAAGTTATGCTCCGTTACCTAACAAAGTTCACCACTTTCATATGATCTGCTACTTGAAAATGATTAAACTAAATAAATTGTGCGCTACAAAAGAAGCAACTATAGTTATATAATAAAGCGTCCTTAAAGTGTTTGTACGCGTCAGTGTTTCCCGTTGCATGTTTCTTTCAGTATGAGAGGTCACGCCGAAGAGTTATCGCGTTTTTTTTCGTATCACAACTTTTCAGGTGCAGCATGTTGCACAACGAATGGTCAATAACATGAAGTCCATAAACATGAATTTTTCCTCAGAACACGATAATAGTTTTCAGGGAAATCCCGTTCATTTGAGTCTTCCTCATTCAGCACTGCTATTATAACACAAAGTCACGTTGAAGTGTCATCAGTGATGAACTTTTTTTTCAGTCGGGAAAACAGGAAGAAATCGCACGGTGGCATATCAGGAGAATATGGAGGGTGTGCAATAGCTGTCATTTGGTGTTTAGCAAGAAATTCCTGGATCGACAGGAAAAACGCTGAAAGAAAAGCGACACATGGACATTGCAGTTATCCAGAACGCTACGACGGTTGAGCTGAAAAGCATACCAGAAGAAGCTTTCTCAGGCCGCTTCCAAAACCTTCAGAGACGTTGGCAGCAGTGGATCAATTGCGGAGGGAACTACTTTGAAGGGAACAAGGACCATTCGTTGGTAAATTGAACATTTCATTTTTTACCGAGCCGGTCTTGGAACTTTTATGACAAAGGTTGTACATTGAAACTTGTGAATGCATATTTGCATGAATATGTCACGGGAGCTCCGGCCTTCCCCCACTCTAGGTCCATTCCCCTCGTTTCAGTTCCCTTCAGTTCGCTCCTCGTCCCCTCTGGTCAATAGTCGTCCCAGATAACAGCCTATATGAGGGGAATGGACCTAGAGTGGGGGAAGGCCGGAGCTCCTGTGGCCATCACTGCTTTAGAGTACATATAGCGATTCATCGGATGCAACATATTGCTCAACAATGGCTATCGATACCACGCGGCCTAGCAGCATGAATTTTTCCGTAATGCTTGCGATTGGTTTTAAGAATATTCGCGCGCGTTTCGTGACCACGACGAATGATCCGGATAGAATGTCGAACGAAACTACGGAACGTAATCCGGCGTTTACTTCATGAGAGGTTGAATAACGTGTTGGGTAAGTCAAGATGCAATGTTCAGGCAGTATCCTCATGTGTGGTGCGTGAGTGTTCATTTCGATAAGTTCCCTTCCTGAAAGGAGCCCTACTTTAACAAGTACTTCGTGACAGATCGACTCCATGCGGTTGAAGTTACCGAAATTTTCGACTCTTATTAGTCTGTTGCTGTTTAAATTATTTTCGGATTCATTCAGGTGGACCCGCTCGAAGATATATCAGTCATACAAAAACATTTATTTTGCTATGAGACAGTAATTGCTTCGCCTAGAAAAGGTAACATGATTTGTGGATAATGTTAATTTAAATTTCAGTTGTCCTCGAAGGTATTAGTGGATATAGTATATGTCATCCAGATGCTTATGGTTACTTGTGACTGGGAGGCACGTTTGAACAATGACAGATTAAAATGGTTTGCGTTTGTTTTCTATAAAGCTATACAAATCTTAAAAGTTTCAATATCTTTGCAAACGAATACATACAATACCGTAGTCGCTGACAGGTCGGTCCATGCGGTTGAATTTGCCGAAATTTTGGACTCTTATTAGAAAGACTTTCGTCTGTTTACTATAAGTCTAAGCACACCTTAAAATTTAAATATTTTGGTAAACAAAGAAGCAAAAATATCATGGTCTCAGTTAAGTAATTTTATAAGTCTGCGCGTTTTTTATGAACTTCATTAAGAATTTAATTACACAAGCAAATATTAAACCTTTCCTACAACTCCTATGCGTTCAATCAGGCTGTCGACTCCCTCTTCAGGAAATGTGGCTGGTTCTGAATGGAAAAATCCATCTAACGCAAAGGCATGCCATGACCTGATTCGTTTAAGTCGCTGAAGAAGTATTTCGTCTCTAATCTGAAGCTATTTAAAACGGTTATAAAATTCTCTGTATCGATGAATATAATTCAGGCCTTCAGCAGAACAGCCAAATGATCAAAGTTCCATTTGATAAGTACGAATACAATGAAGTGACTTCACAAGGCAAAATTAGGTTACAGACGGTTACATCAGACAGTGTTCTACTTGATACAAACCCGTGCTCTTACTTTCCTTCGAATAAAATCCAAATACTGTTTCTTGAAATTCAACGCGGGTACTATTTTATTCAAATCATTTTACTGGATCAGACTTGATACTGAAATCATGCATGCACTGTTTACCGTCTCAGAGATATATTTTACCGGTGAAACAAGTTGCTCGCTCAATTTACAAGTTCGTCAAACAAGTTGCTCATGCCATCCAACGAACATATTAGAATTAAATTTGAACATTCGTTTCCAATGTGACTGTCTAGCATTTTTATGAACTCGACGCACACAGAACTAAATAATCCACACTGTGTCATGACTGTACAATTTTCTTTCAAATGTTATAATAACAATCCTGATCTCGAATAAATCGAAAACAATCTTGATCGTACCAGATTAACTTATTATCCCACTTCATAAATAACATCTATCCTAACCATTTAGGAAATGCCACGTCCAGACGTGTAACATAGGAAAACTTCAATTTGAATAACATTATCAGAAAGAATGTATCGTAAGAAACATGTGCAAATTCGATTCTAGATTTTCACGAGCATGCTCGATATTATTAGAATATTTTGATTTCGATAGAATATTTTTCTCCCCTGCGCCATGGAAATGAGGTGTCCTCGTCCCGTTGAATTTTCGTTCAAAAGGAAAACATCTCGACATCCGGCGACGTTGGATCTCGATGGGGTACACGGATTGAGACACGGTTTAACAAAACCGCCTTGAATTCTCATTTACAGAGAAATCCGTTATCTGCACGACGATCAGGCTGCTTATCTGGCAGCGACAACGAACGTGAAGCATAGAAAACGTAATTAAACTCCTCCTGTTCCCCATTCTTTCGCGTCGGTGAACGAAAAGGCACACGCGCTATCTTGTGCAATTATTGCGTAAACGGATTACAATTGCGACTGTTTCGATATCCACGAATCGTTGTAATTAAATAAATTGCCTCCACGGCGAGATATCGAGTCTCGGTACAGTTCCGATTGCTTAATTTGGAGAATCAAGCGTGTCGTTCGCCGAAAAAATTGATGTTACGGTAGGGAAATCCAGCAGGCCTATCTAGACTAAAGGCATGAAATATAGATCGATCAAGGTCACTGGCAGGTACCCCCACCACAGAGCTTTGTTACTCCGCGTTCTGCAGGAATACGATTAAGTATATTACATCAGATTGAATCATAAATAACTTTCACCTATTTACATTTATTTTTTCTGTCTAAAAGCTTGAATGATTCATTTGCGCATATGTGTCGCTTAACTAATTTAAAAATGCACATTGACAATTCAAGTTTTTCTAAATGAACTACGTGAAAACGATGAAAGTATGTGTCCAAAGCCGAATCTTTCTGTGCGTCGATTTTTACAGTGCTTGGGAGAGTGGTCCTATTATTTTAGAGTAATAATGTGTACAGCGTGTCCCAATATAATCTTTGCAAGTGAAAATCTTCGAAACTATTAGCGATATCGAGATATTCAATATTAAAGTGAGACATCTTGTATATGAAAGACTGCCAGTTTGGAAAATTTCATTTGAAATTGTGTGGAACTTGACTTGCTTAGACTCTTTGTGTGTATAATAATAAGAGACGTGGTCCAGCCATTGTGAGGATTCGGGTTGGTATGCGGGTTTCCAAAGGACCCTAATATGAGGTTATCCGGGTACTTTGTCCTGGCTATTTTATCCGAAATACCACAATGCTAGAAGTGCAGTACCATTCGTCACCACGATTTCAGTGAATCAGAGTACTATTTGAAACATTTCAAACGCTAATAAATTTCTGTCAGTATGATTTAAAGCGGGCATTTATAGGTCAGTAAAATTTTATTAGCATCTGACGTATCTTATATATGGAACCGGGTACACTGTGTGCCCGGATAAATTTCTTCCACCAGCATCTCTTAAAATCCTGTATACCAAATAATATACTGAATGCACGAAATGCAGGCTGGCCAAGGTCAATAAAAAACTATAAAAGTCGTGTCTTGGCAACCCTCTCATTCCTTGAATATTATTAAATGCGCAATATATAATATTCTTGTCATTTAATTATTGCTTGTGAATCAGGTGCACAGGTTTGCATTTTAACGAAAAGACTTTGGTCGGCAGAATTTTAATAACAGAATGGAGGAAACCAATGACAATATCCGGGCTAGAACCCTAGAAGTAACAATAATCTCGAGAATAACTGACGGTCGAAAAAGTGACCTTGAACGGTCAATAAATATTGCCTTTAATATACTTCCAAAACGATAAAGAATTCCGTCAAATTGCGATTCAAGATAAATTCACAATAGCCTTTGTATTCTAGCAACTTGTGAAACAACCACTGAATGAAGGTGAAAGCAACACTTGTTATTTCAAACCGACTTCAAAACAAATAAATCAAAGCTTCGATATCTACAAGACTAATAAAGTACCATGCGACCTCCTAAAGAAAAGTCGCAAATTTTACTACTTTAAATTTTGAAGAATTAAAAAAAAATCAACCTGACCATCTCACCAGAGAATTATGATCAAAAGATCAAAAATCGACGATATGGACAACATTTTTACCAACCTATACCGAACCACAACATGAGCAGGAAAGAAATGATAATTACGACGAGGCTTAGAAGAAGCCACTCCAAAATAACACACGAACATTTAATAAAAAGAAGAGAACCACGTTTCTGTAACCTTTGCAACCAAGAAATTTCGATAAATCATATACTGTACGAGTGCGCAAGATTCCAATCTCAAAGACAGAAGTATAAGTTGACACCAGAGTCGGCCCTGACATCACAGGATCACATAAAAAATACCCTACATTATCTGAAACATATTTAATCGGTACCACAAAATCTAATTCCCTGATTGTAATAGATAATCCGGCTAAGTTTGTCGCTAATGGCCTAGCAGTAAAAAATTCTAACGCAGCCATCGACGCTGCAACTAAACAGTTAATAAAACGAACTCACCCGAGCATCTCAAGGATTTTCCATCCCTCGCAGTCCGAGCTCGATCTTCATCTACGTGACTCTACAACGGGGACCCGTGATCATCTCTCCTTTCAAGATAACTCTCACAAAATCACTCGAATTTCCCCGACACCCACACCGGCTACCCAACAGTCTCGAATCTTAATCTCTTATCACTGCAGCGATACGGAGCACCCGTTCACTTCGGTGACACTCGTTCTCCGTATGAAAAGCAAATGATTCTACTCTGACCTCCCACTTTCTCGCTCCTCTCTCGAATCCGACACTCTCTGTACACAGCGGTCGACCCTCTCGATTTCGCGGTTTTAATCTTTCCCGCGTCGTCGTGAACGCGAGGACGTCGAGGGCGATCGATCGATAAACGCGGAGAAGTTGCCGCGTCTTCTGATCGGTGCGGATCGAGCCGCGGGGATCGATCGATCGGTCACGATCGATCACGATCGCCGTTCGCCGCTCACGATCTCACCGTCGCCAGCGAACCGCCGCGACTGCCGCTGTTTCGTATCTGCTCGCGAGCGTTTGGCCGGTGAATGCACGCGCGAGCGCGTGTATGTGCGTTAACGCGAGCGGTGAAGCGTGGTAGGGGAAGGAGGGGAAGAAGGGACAAAGGTTCTAAAGCTCCCGGTGGGTGGTAAACGAGAGATAAGGAGCATCCTTTTTTTTTCGACAAGATCGATCCTTTTTCTCGAGGATCTAGCTGAGCTTATTGTTAGCGTGTCCTACAGGGTGTCCAGCGACCAGGGTACGGGCTAACTGAGAAGAATTGTCAAGGTCATATGTTTACCTGCAAGTTGATTTTCTATTTTTTTGTCTTGGTTCTCGTTTTGTATCTGATCCGCTTATTTTGAACGTGGCGTAAGTCACTTACCTGGGGGGAATGAGTTAGTTTTGGTTACAAGCAGGTATCTTTTTATTTTGTAAGAGTTTATTGGGAAGATCTTTGTGATTGCGTCACTAGAAGTTTGAATATTAATTGGAATTCTATATACACGGTGTTTCCGAAACCGTGGTACAACTGGACAGGAGGTGATTTTTCAGGTAAAAGTAAGTCGAAAATGTAGGATACATTTTTTTTATATGGAGCTTCGTTTCCGAGAAAATCGAGTTGGATTATTCGTTAATTACTCGTGCTCTTAACTAGCCGCAATTCGCTTAGTTCACCCAATTTGTCTAGCCACCGGTACTTATTTTGTGTTTATAAACAAAATATCAGTCAAAATTTGATATAATTTCAAATAATGCAGTTGGTTTCGATTACTTACTAATTGCAGAAACTGTCAATTGAAAACGATTTTGATTATCTTTAGGATAAACTATTTCTTTAATGTGACTATGCAGATAAACATCTAAAGGAGTAATATTCTATATTTACGTCTTACTTTTACGTGAAAAATCACTTCCTTTCTGGTTGTACCACGATTTTGGAAACACCCTGTACATGTTTATTTTGAAAGAGGCGTCAGCCGATTTTGTGAAAGTTTCATTTTAGAGGGATTATGTTATGTAGTAGAATTTTGGTACGTCGATATGTATCAGGTCCATGAGATGTGCAGTCAAGTTAGCAACGTGAAAAGTAGAGAAAGCAATTACTTGGAACATTTGAAACAAACTGAAATACCCGAAGATTTAGCAACTCCTATTTCTGACGACAATGAATAACCTTGAATATTAAATATACTATATGAATTGCTCGTGAATTTATAAAGTATACATTATTTAAATTAATATATGTATGTCTTTAGTCTGAATAAAATGTACATTTTTAAATTGGCTCCAGTCATTTTACTACTATGAACAAAAAGAGAGAATAATTCATACTACTCGCGATAATAAGTATAAAATAGTAGACAATAATGCTTTTAGAAACATTAAAATACAAAAGGTTAAATATCTTACAAGAGCACGAAAGTGACTTATGCCACTCTCAAAATAAAGGGCTCATATAACTCAGCGTCGACTGGGCTTATTCAAGGTGTTCTGAAATATGTGGGAACTACTTCACGAATAAATTCAGCAGTTAGAAATAAGGAAAAATAACTATTTCACTTCTAATAGAAAAATAGAAGAATAACTATTGACACTTTGATTGCCACAATGTGTTAGCTAAAAACGACAAACTCTATAGCTTTTATACTAAGTGAATGTAGCTTCAAATTCTATCCTTTTTAATCAATAATATTACAGACTTTCATAACTTTTTTACTGGTTCTATTAGATCTTATTAAATATATATATTAACATTATATAGATATATATAGATTAAAATAAATTATGATTGAATTTAACTGTCACCCATACATAGGGGACATGGTAGTCAAAATGTCAATAGAAGTAGTCTAATAAATTATTAAATTATACTATCAATAGATAGTAGTGTAATAGAAAATTACTATTTTTATATAACTGGAGAAACTAAATTATTCGGACAGCAAAAAGTTCATATGTGGGAAATACTTTAAGGATCGTTTCGGCATTTATAAGCAATAAAGTATGTTCGCATGAATGTTTGTTCAATATGACCTTGTTTTCGAGTTATACAAGAATTTTAAAGGATTAGTTATAGGGTATGCCAGCGGGTTAGTGTAGTTACAAACACCCTGTATATTCAAGGTTCTCCACGTGTTGCAGTTAGTATAGGCAGGATTCTTCGATCCTGGAAAATCGAGGATCGTTGATTCGTATCGCGAACGGCGGGGTTGCTTCCGATTAGGCGTCAGGATGAGACACGCATTATTTATGATCGTCCATTTAACCGAGGAATGAGGAAACCGTGTGATTATATAAATGCTGAAGGAAGGGAAATTTAAACGTTTGTGATATGAATACCTTGGATAAATGATGAGGTACGTAATGGTAGAATTGCTCAGCAATTTGCATTTTTGTAAGAATGGTGTACTTGCAATATTAACCTCTTCAGGGATACTGACACATATGAGTACGTTTAGTGTTTTTTAAATTAAAATTATTGGTGATCTATTCACCATGGTGGAGAACTATTCACAACAGAATATCTCAACAAGAAAAACAAAAAACATGTCGTGTGGCAGCATTGCTAATATTTTATTCTACTTGACAATCACTGATTTGAGAATATTGTAAAAAATTCATCCCTCAAAAGGTTACGGCTCCTTATAATTATTAATTCTAGTATTTTATTTATATTATTTAATACCCAATATAGATTAAAATAGATCCAATAAGTATACTTTGAAACATTTATAGTTCAACAATTTTGGTCCTTCAATGTTATCTACTCGTATTATTGATGTTCAATATCGGCAGAAATTCATACAAACAAAAATTAATAAACTATACAAAAATATTCATTGTGGTAAGCAGAAAGTATTTACATAAATTTGATGTATTGCCTTTAGTGTCCCGTCCAACGATCACAGTACCTTTATTTGTTTACAGCATATGAATTTTTGTTTATTAAAACATTTTTAATTCAAAATTGATTTAAAATTATTTAATACAATTATTATAACTTTCACTTTCTCCGGAACCTTCGATCGGGTTAATAAAATTAGTAAACGTTAATGTTCAATATTATTAGTCCTAATATAGTAAAATTGGCATGATCGTCAATTAATAAACATTTTCATTGTTACAAGCAACAGGTATCTATATAAGTTTGATTTATTACCATTTTCTTTAATGTCCCGTCTAACGAGCACAGTATTTTTAATTGTTTAGGGAGTACAAATTTTCGTTAGAACAATTTCAATAAAGAATTCATCAAAAATTATGTTATATTTCTCTTTCTTTAGGTGCCTTCGATTTGGTACATAAATTTACTAAAAATTAACACTGTTGTTCGCTCAGGTTTATAAATTCTGATGCAGGAACGTTGTATCGAAAGGCTGGCACCGTGTCGATCAGCCTGACACAAAAACGATATAAATATGCACGCAACAAAACGCGACGGAATAAAAAAAGTGTGGCAATGGTTTCGCTTTTGTAACTTCATCGAGTCTGTTGCAAGAAACGGTAAACGATCTCGTATTTCGTAACCGGTGATCTGATTCGCCTCATTACGCGTGTGCTTCCTTCTTACGAGAGTCACCTCTTCCTGTCGTTTCCTCGATAACAATGAAGCCTAATTCGCGCCACCTTCGGCCCCCCGTTTCCGTTCTCACGTTCATTTTCTCTTAAATCGAAACAAAGATCTCCTCGCATCGTCACCTCTTATCGAATATTTTCCAGTTCATTTACAAAATCGCGTCAACCGTCTTGCATACCCATATTCAAATTACCCGTCACGACATTAATGACAATATATTTCTGTACACAATGCAATTTCAGTACCATTATTTTCCAGTTCATTTAATGACTAGACTGCGGATGTTTATGCAAATATACAGTTTTAGACTTTCATATTTTTTGTGTTAATGCAGTTAAATAAATGGAATTTTAGCAAGACTGCGGTCGCTCCTTGAAATGTTCAAAATATCTAATTTTTATTTTGCTAAGTTACTAAATAGCGATCATGCACCAATTTGGATATGTTAAATTGCATAAACACCCGCCGTCTATTACTGACAATATATTTCTATACCCAAGTCAATTTTACTGATTTCAAATCAGCCTATTAAAAAATTTGATGGTTCTGTTAAAAGGAATATCTCTGCGTTAGGAGTCACGAGTAGTATTTTAGAAAATTTAACCCTTAGACTGCGGGCTACTTGGAAACGAGACGATTGCTGCGTGCCGACGAGGTGCAGTAATACTGCAGGGAAAGAAAAGTTGCATCATTGAATGCATTAAGAAATACATAACACTGCTTAAAAAACGAGGATGATCTTCAGTATCTTCGTCGCGCTTCAATCCATAAAGGAATTATTGACACTACATTGTGTCTCCAATCAATTTTTCTCTGAAACGTTATTCGATATCGTTAAAAATTTCGAAAATATTTGTGGAGAAATATCAACCCTTACAGAACCTACGGAGCATAACGCTGCTGAGCACTCCACATGGCTGGTGTTTATTTAAGAGTAACAAGCGTTGTAGTATGATTTATCTGTAAACATTTATTACTTCGTAAACAAATAAAATGGTGTATAAATTAATATAATGCCCAATAGAATATTCAGCCAAATTAAAATTCTTTTTTTTATATAATATGTCTCAATATTCGGTCATAGCAAACGTATTATTCTGTGCGAATAAATACGCCTTTAGGCAACAGCGGCAGTTTTTGCTGAGCATACCTATTCGTCCGCAGTGCTGTACGGGTTAAAATGGAACACCCTGTATAGAAGTTATTAGGGACCACTTGGAACCATGTAAGTACTTACATATTACAGTATAGGCCAGTGATGGCCACGGGAGTTCCAGCCTTGCCCTACTCTAGGTCCATTCCCTTCGTATAGGCTGTGATTTGTAACAACGATGGACCGAGGGGGGACAAGGAGCGAACTGGAGGGAACTGAAACGAGGGGAATGGACCTAGAGTGGGAGAAGGCCGGAGCTCCCGTGGCCATCACTGGTATAGGCCAACTGAAAAGATCGGCCAAGGTTATATGTTTACCCGTAAATTGACTTCTCATCCTTTAATGCAATCTTTATATTTCAAGTGACTTATGAGTATTTCTCACTCACTTACATGTTTATTTTTGCATTCTCGAATTAAAAAAGGAGAACTTGTGATGGAGCTAGATAATAATCGGTGCGGGGTTCAACAATAGAAGATAAAATATATGTATTAACGGTAATAATTAGTACAGACCTTATAAGTGATGTGGCGCTCTAGTACTAACGCACGAGATATAAACAATACATGTTTAATATTCCTAACAACTTATACTGCATACAAAAGAATAACCTTGAGAAATCCATTTCGAGTGTTTAAAGTAATCCAGCATCTATTATTTAGAATAAATAATTTTAATTTTAAATATCATATAAAATTTGGACAACTTTAGTATCTTTGAAGATCGTTAAAAGATGATACACTTTCCTCTTCACATGAAGATTATCAAGGTGAAATAGTTTCCCACAAATTGAAAATTCTTAACGATACGACAGTAATATTATTTATTGCTACAAATACGAATTTCGATGCCTGTTTCGATTGCTAGAACACAATTTTATTTTCCATACGCTTGAGTTTCTTTCGTAAACTACAGTAAACTGATTGAAATGCGCGCAGCATTGTTACACGCTCCCGCCTAAGGGTGATTATGTTTCTAAGACCACTGTGTATTCCACGCATGGTACGATCGCGACCTTGAGGAATACCAATCATCCGTGTAACACGTTTTCCTGCTGCAATTCTTCCGGCTCTAACGTCACGCGACACCCGAGGGAAAATCGTCGTTACGTTTCGCATAATCGATCGGTCGATCTACGCGAAAACCCGAACCGCCACGGTTGTGCAAATATCATCTGATTTCGCAATCGTTCGCCAGCATTTCGAGCGTGAAAGTTCTGATACCGCGGTCGAATGGAAAAGAAATGACTATGACCATCGACGCTAACTTTACACCGAGGAAAATACATTTAGTCGACGTTGAGTAACGTTGCGAAGACGGCGTTACGTGATTTTCATACTTCGAGACGCTATTTTGTGATCAGTGGCGAATTTTTCCATAACGGACAATTCATTCTTTTTTGTTTTTTGTTTAAGCTCGAAAGAAACTCTCAGTAGAGAGTTATACGGCTTTACATGAGTTTTTGCATAAGTTTGTTACAATATTGTGGTATTCATGAGGTTTTGAACATTCGAAGTGTTTTATACAAGTTTATAACTGAATCGTTCATTATTGAAAGAGCGTAAGTCCGTCTTTTGGGGAAAATTAAGTTATGCGTTTAAACTGTTGTAGGTAATCCAAACTTCGGGTTATGGGACCCAAAGGAACATCGAAAGTTTTCGAAGAAAATTATTACAGAATCGGTTGATTCTTTTGAAGTTACCTTGCACCCAGCGCGGTTGAATATCCGATATCATCCCGGAACGAGATCGAGTAGACACTGCAGAAACGGCTGATTCTATTGAAGTTACTTTGAACCCAACGCATAGGAATGCCTAAGGGTACGTATACACAACGACACTTTCGTGTCTAGATGAAGTGTATGCACTAAGTGTCGGCGTGAGCACTGTTCCCTATCTATGTACTCTGGTGTAGTTAAAGCTAATTGTAGTGTCCTCAGTCCAGCTGCAACTCCCGTGATGGCAAATCCGATTCAGCATCGCAGATTGCTCTACGCAGTTTCCAATCTGCCGAAAATTTGTTGGAGTGTCGACAGCTGACAATATGGAAGTTCAAGTGGACAATAGAAAAAGCGTCTAATATCCTTTTCGGAAGAGATTCCACTGTGATATGTGTGGACAACATAATCACTTCTCTAGGCCTAATTGTAAGTGTTGTCTCTAGGTGTCGACTTATATACGTATCCTAAGGACAGCCGAATCAGCTGAGTCCGTAGAAGCTGCCGGAGCTCGGCGTGAGTGAACGCTCAGGGTTACCTAACGTTGAGTTGCAATAGGAACAGCAAGATCAGCTGACAGTTCGGTCATCTGTAGGAGTTCAGGATCGAACAGCAAAATATCGGCATCAGTGGCACGCGCACCCCCCTTCTTATCATATAAATTAACCCTTTCGTTACTACCGGTGACTATAGTTACCCAACGCTCGCTGTGTATTAATGGTCACTATATAGTCTCCCATCATCGCACGCTCGCTGTATCCTACCGGTGACTTTAGTCACCCGTTAAAACTTCTCATTGATTCACATCTTTCGTTGAGCAGAGCATATTTGTCATCTCCATAGTTACCGATTATCTTCACTTTCGTATCTATTTTATTTTATCTCGCAAGAACTGTGCGATTAAGGATATGAAAATCAGTCACAAAGTATGAAATGGTACATTGGCAGCATATTCGTGAGCAAGACCGCCGTAACGAAAAGGTTAAGCAGTATAACTCAGTCGGTCGCCATTGCCTGTTCGCTACGTAGTCATTTAGCCATTAGTTATTCCCCACTAGCTATTAGTCAGTAGTCAGTAGTTGGTCGTTAGTCGACTGTAATCAATTGTCAATTCAGTTATTAGTCAACCGTCAGTTGTAGGCCAGTTCTATCAATATACGTAGTACGAACTTTATGCCATCGCATAAAAAAAATTGTATTTAAAAGTTTGCAGGTCTTACCTGCTTTAGACAGCTACATTTAACGATTTCTTCTGTGTATTTAACCCTCTACTGCCGAGACACCGTACTTGGAACGTAAAGCCCGAGGTTGAGTCTACGAGACTCCTGAACTTCCAGTTAATTTATACATATGACAAAATGATGACAAAAAGATTGTTTACTAAATATTTACTAAAATATTTGTGGAATAGGAGCTGTATCGTGTGTCAGAGGCTGACCATTTCTTTATTTCTCCTTTGCAATTGAATCGAACGTACTCTTCGCATGAGGATACGTATTAGCTCGATCGTAACGAGTTATTTATCGTGATCGTTGGAAACGGGGTCGTGAATCTTTTTCAATTAACCGAGAAAGGATGAACAATACGAAATTCTGACGCAACCGATATTGGTTAACGCTTTGCTCGCGTGCTTATTTGTTAACGCGCAACGCGGTCTTCCATAATTGTGATGTCGGTACACATGAAAACGATCGTAGAAATTTTCATCACGCACACATGTACACCGGCACACATTCAGAGAGTTACATAAAAACCTTACCCGGCAACTTGTGCACCTTATCGAACATTTATTCGTCTTATTCTTCTTCACGGTTTCGTCATCGACCAAACTGGTGCCACTTTAAGACGTTGTTTATTTTCTGTAAGAATATTATCAGGAAATAATATTCTGTACAAGGTGGGTAAATAGAAGATATAGTGAAGCCATTTGCATATTTCTTGTACAATATTTTCTTCTTCTTCCTTTCGTGTTTTCGAAAGAAGAGATTGGAAATGAGACAAGTTGCAATGCTAAAAGTAGAAACTGTCTGCACAGTCTCAGAAAAAGGGTAATTTAGCGAATAAATTATCGATGGAGTGGATGATTAAGTAAAAAGACTCACACAAAAGACAAATTCTTCTTCTTCTACGTTTTTCAGATTAGTAGCTAGAGTCACTTGAATGACACATAATAAAATTTCTAAAAAATTATAATTTAAAATTTGCAAAACTTTCTACGAGACAATAAAGTACTACAAATATCCTACTTAATTAGTAAACTCAAAGGAAAGATAAAAAAAATATTTATACAAAAGGTAAGATGTTTAATTTTACCCTTATCTTTTATATTAATATGGTAACCAGTTACTGTAAGAGAAAAGCTTGTTCAACACAAACACACACACAGACTAAGCAGTCAAATTAATTAAAAAAATTCACACGGACATCAAACAATGCATGTAACTTTTCCTCTTCCTTCATTCCATCATCAAACAGGACACCGTAAGTACTGGCACCCAATTCGACTAAAACACTAATACAAGGTCATAATCACTCACCATAAAGAAAAAGATAGTGGAAGTTACACAGTCAGACTATTTTACCTTATTCTTAAATATTAAAATTCACATTACAAACACAAAAATTAAGGAAAGAAATTCACATAGTTAAAATTGGCATTGCAGACGTTAAAATCAGGAAAAGAAAATCACACAGTAAAAAATGCGTTACCCTTCAATATTGAAATTCACATTACTAACACTGCAATTAAGGGGAAATAATGACACAGTAAAAATATTTCCTGTTACTCTTCAACGCCAAAATCGACATTGTATACACTGAGATTGAAGAAAGAAGCTCACACGAGCGTAAAAATGTTACACGTTATTCTTCGACGGTAAGATCGTCATTACGGGCACCAAACTGGAGGAGAGAAATTCACGAGAACGTAAGAGTGTTTCAAGTTACTCGTCAACTTTCGCGGTCTCATCACCTACGGGCAGACAACCAGACCGGCAGCACTGCCAGCTGAAGAAGTTAGCTGACCACATCGGGAGAAATGACCAGTCGGTGAAACGAGGCAAGGGTGAAGGTCACATTGGTCACGATCGTCGTGTCTGAGCAATGTACGGCTTCTTTACAAGGTGTCCACGGCCTCTATGGTTGTAGGCAAAGCTGTTTGCGATCTAACGAACAGAATTCTGATATCTGAACGTTCGATCTTATCACGTTCTCCTTATTGTATCCTCGTCGTAGCGTTGCATCGAAAATGTTTAGGTCCCCAGTTCTCGCGCCAGTTTGTGAAAGTGAATTCATCTGGCCAGCAACCGGTGTGAAACACGGTCGAGTTGGTTGAAAGGTAACACAGACACGTAATACCGTGATCGAGCGGTAGAGGTTTAAGGAAACACGTGTGCCTGGCCCATGGCGACCAAACGGACACGTGAAATCCACAATTCAGACAAGCGATTGAATGATCAGAAAAGGCAATTTGGGGATTCATACCTTTTAATCCTTTGCAGATGAGAACTTTTTAAGCGTACTTGCAATAAGTGTATTACCTCTGTACTTATGTACTAAAAGACTTTAATATCAGACGTCGAGGAATAAAATGTGTTTTATGCAAATTTTAATGATATTATCTGAGAAAAGAATTTTAATTTAAATTTTGTGGGAAATAGGAAAATATACACAATGATGGGAAAGATAATGAAAATAGTTTTTGACGTCATATTTTGGGATAGGAAGTACCAGCGGCTCCACAATTTTGGGGTATTCTAAATAGTCAAAGAATACAGTCCTTGAGAAAAAAATTATAAAACGGGTAGGTACATTATTAATAAAAATAAATGAAAAAGTGTTAGTAAACTTGGTTCTAGAAATCAATAATTTTCCATTTATAAAGGTGAATTTTTTTATAATTAATCAGAAAAGGAAGAGAATTAAAATTGTCTATCTTATAAAATATGGAAATATTGCAAATTATAATAAAATTCGATGTCAACTGTACGAAACGTTGAAGCTATTTCAGAGTTCAAAGGGCTAATTTGGGTACCGTTTTGGTAACGTATTGAATCCTCATTCGTACGTCATTGGTTGTTCAGACAGCAGATCGAAGCTGAGGGACTTTGTGATAACGCTCGATTTCAAGGTCGCGACTTCGGTCTTACCGATCTGCTCGTGCAACCGGTTTCCTTGGATTCTGCCAATAGTCCGACCAGCCACTTTCACACGGCTGATTAAAGGAAAAACAAAATTTCTGCCGTCCGCGGTGAAAACAAAATACCGGCTGTTTTATCGTCGTGCCGCGGCATCGAGTTTCTTCGTCGTGTCACGGTCCAACAATTTACCGGGTGTTTCAGAATCGGCGTGAAACGCGTTAACAAATGCAGACAGTTACAGAGTCATTGAACAGCGTCGTGTGATCGTAGATTCTATCCTTAACATATAGGGTGATCAAAAAAAAGGTGTAAGACTTTAGGGGCTTATAGTATAGTATAGTATATCACCGAGAGCACTAAAAATTGTTTAATCAACATAGATCCTAAAATCAATCCTTTCATTGAAAAATACAAAAGTTTGTTTTCATATTTGTTACAGGTGTTCGATATGTCTTTCGATGTCATTTCGATGTATAACTCGCATCTGCGGACCATAGATCGATGTACATTTTCAAATATTCCTTCCGTATCTCGTATTGTACAACATGCATTTTCTATTCGTTGTCATAAGTCTGGCACATTATTTATATTTTTTTTATACTCACGATATCGAACGCTCGTGTGCAGCTGGCCTAATGGTTGAATTTAAATCTGAAGGATTGATTTTAGACTTTAAGTCGTTGGACATTTTTTACTCCTCTCGCTGAGTACTATAAGCCCCTAAAGCAGTGATTGCCAAGGGAGCTCTGGTCTTCCCCCACTCTAGGTCCATTCCCCTCGTTTCAGTTCCCCCCAGTTTGCTCCTCGTTCCCCTTCGGTCCAAATCACAGTCTATGTGAGGAGAATGGACCTAGAATGGGGGAAGGCCGAAGCTCTCGTGGCCATCACTGCCCTAAAGTCTTCCAATATTAATATTAAATATCTCGTAAATTATAAACCGTCTCTCTTCAAAGCCATGTCTCAATAGCTTCGGTATTTCAATATCTGGCAGTGTGTAACAGCTTATCGATTAACTCGCGCTACACCTGAGGACCCCTCCTTGTTAAATCCGTTTTTATCACCCTGTATAGCTTTATTACTGTTACAATCAAAATTATAAGGTTCATTTATCATTCATCACACTTTCGTCTAAGCTGATTTCTTGCAAATCGGTAAATTCGAGGTTGTTAGAAACAATTTGTCAGTTTGAGTATGACATGCGTTTTAACATCTTTTGCAATCAGTGGGACAGCAAAAAGTGTTTGTAACTTAAAATGGCAGCAATTATAGACTTATGTTTTAGGATCATTTATATTCTGAAGATAGATGGAACATGTTATTTTTTATACACTTGATAAATTCGAAGTTCCTCAATGTTCAATCTACCGAAAACATTTTTTAAATATTCTAAATATTGTTTGCAATCGATTGGGAATCGACAATTATTTATAACTCGAAAAGGAAGCGTTTTTGGACAAATATTTGTATGACCTTTTTTTTCGGATAAGTGAAATGCGCTTTTCTACATTTGGTCAGCTGTATATCGGTTTCACATCGATCCCAATATCACTAAGGCTCGATATATTCATTAATTCCTCATCTCTATAACTGTTATCATGGTAATGACTTTTTAACACTCTTTGGGAAAACCAGAATAGTTATTACAGTAATTTTCAGTCACTGAATACGATGCTCATTGGAGCACTTTCGTAATCAATCGAAAATGTGACGATTCATTGGTCACGCGCAGCAAGAGGTAACTCGATTAAGCACACCTTTTTTAATCGTTTTCACCTTGCAGACGTTACCAGACCATTATAAAACAATCATTAAAAATTGCGACGATAATGGTTTCATTGAATTTCACCATTTTAAATCGACAACTGAGCAGAGTTACCTAATTTCTATGTAAAACACTTGTGCAACTGTGTATGCGTACAGCAGGTTGCGTATCGTTCCATTTTTTCTTGAATTTCTGATGCGATGTAAAAAGGTCACTGGAATGCAACATGAAGCTGATAAACTCTGCGATTAATACTGAACTCGAGTGAAAAGGATTGTTGCGACAGATTACTCGACATGGTCGTCTTGAGTATGTAAAAAGAATTACGGTTCGCTTGAATCGTTCGTGAAGTTGTTTTTGTTCGAAATACTGCGTTAATGTTTGATTAGCATCTTTGAATGGTGAGCGTAACTGTGCGCATCCGCTTGTCCTTGATAAGGTTTCATTAATTGCAACATTGCAAGTGACTTATGCTAATTTAACGGTGCATTGTCGAATAATCAATGTGATCCGGAAAAATAGAAAAAAGGAGAATGGTGTGCCTCTTACTAGTAACCTCGATTTTCTTGTATCCAAAGGAGCGTTGAGAATAGTTAATTATTGCTGTGCAAAGCTGATCAGCATATCCTTTCTTTTTTTTTTGTATTATAAAGGGTACATCCGGATAAGGGGGTCAAATGTCCCCATACTCGAAATTTGACTTTATCCGGCTATACCCTTCCAATTCGATAGAAAATGCTCTGTGCACGCGCATCGACAAACTACCTAACAGACCTATCATTCAACGTATTTTTGTGTCACACGAGTTTAGTGTGCTAGGACCCTCTTACCATTTTCGTGTCACACCCTACTTTGTCGATCGGGACTGGCTTTGCATTACAGTGCTATTAGTGGCAGGATTTAAAATGAGAAATTGCAGATATTTGTTATTTGAAGCATCGACAAACTACGGAATAGACCTATAATCCAATGTATTGTTGTGTCACACGTTCGGAGGGCTCGCGAGCCCTCTTATCATTTTCGTGTCACATCCTACCGTATCGACTGCGACTGGCTTTACACCACAGCGCTATTGGTGGTAGGAATCAGAATCAAAAACACCGATACCACAGACGAGATATAAGAATAGACCATCGACAAACTACAGAATAGACCTATCATCCAATGTATTTTTGTGTCACACGGACACCGACGAGATATATGAATAGACCAATCACCTTATGGACTTTCGTGGCCCAACGTGACTGCCATACCGACTTAGAAACTCGACACTGATTTTAGCGTCCTCTACTCATCAACGACGGCCACTTGATAAAGTATTCATTAAAGAGTGTAGTAAGAGCCAAGCAGCACTCATGCGTAAATGCGTGTGAGCCTGAAGAGAGCCTTCTCGGGTGCTTCATTGGCATGCATATGTGAATATTGAATACAGACGCACACATCTAAAGAAACAGACGAGTGAGCAAACCTGCGGCGACGCCTCACAGGCTCGCGGCGGACAAAAATTGATTATGTATTAAATTGAGTGCAGCCAGAAAGGGTATAACCGGATAAGGGGATCAAATGTGCCCTTAAACTAAATTTGATTTGCGATGGACCAGTTTACCAAAAGAAACCATTTTACAGAAATTTTCAAGCCTCTATCTCGACCGGGAGGTAGTAACAGGGAAAATTCGGAATATCCGGTTTTGCACTATTTTCCCTATTTAGTCGCATGCGAAAATTCTGAAAAAAATGTAGCATATTCCGGATATGGTGGCATATATTAGGGAATTTTTTCCGATTTTTTCGTTGCAGATTCTAGTTGTCAAAAATTAAAAACATTAAAAAAATGCAAAAAATGCTGATTTCTTATTGAAGTTTCAAAGACAGCACATTTATATTTTTTTGGTAAGGACGTCTTATCATAGCTATGATCCTCAAATTTTTTCAGATTTTTCGGTAAGGTGCGCCGTAGTTAAAAAAATTAAAAACCGATTTTTTCCAGGTATTTCGCACGAAAAAGTACCTTTTTCTTTGAATTTTTATACAGTCGGACCTCGGTAACTCGAACCTCAAGGGAAGAGCTAAAAACTTCGAGTTATAGAGGTTTCGACTTATCGAAATTTTTGAGTAAAAGAGATTTAACAAACGAAAATTCGATATACAGAAGCTTTGTACGAAGGCTAATAATTTTCCAATTGTAACGGCTTAAAGAAAGAAAAATTCAATTTTTGAACGTGAATTATTTATTATATAAATAAATAAACGTAGTCGTAAAACGAATACTGGGTTATTATACTTGTTACATATTAACAAAGTCTGTAATTTTGCTTTGTGTTAATGTATTAATACATTGTTGATCGATAGCATTTTTAAGTGTGATCAAGACAGAGAATACGTTTTCCTCGATATTATTGCATCTTTCTATAAAAGTTCGTAGAACGTTCACTGCTATTCTGGCCTGATTTGCTGATACCGGTGGTTCGATTACAACGGGCTCCTCGTCATCCAGGTCCTCATCGTCTATTGCAACTTGGGTGGTAAATTCTATAATTTCCGAATCAGTTAATGATCCGTTAACAAAAACTTCGTCGTCACAGTGTACAAAATCTTCAAACGTTATGTTTTCGATGTTGTAATGTAACAAAACTTGATTCCATTCGGCTTCTATATTACGACTTGCAACAGGCCCCGATTGTTCTTCAAAATTTTCTTCTATTTGCCAAGAAAACCCACAAGTTTTAAAACAGTTGACTATTGTCTGGTGTGTTACATTTCCCCATGACTTATCTGCTATTCTCATTGCTTGTAAAATTGTGATGGAGGTGCTTTTCCCTTCTTCTATATCTGATAAGATTTTTTTTACAACTTCTTTTCTATATAAAGTTTTAAAATTTTTTATAAATCCTTGGTCTAGAGGTTGTAATTTCGAAGTAGTGTTCGGTGGTAAAAATTGTACTTTGACTGATTGAAGCGACGGGATATTGTTGTGTGCCGTACAATTGTCTATGAATAAACTAATTTTTCGCGTTTCTTTTTTCATTTTTATATCCAGCTGAATTAACCAGTCCGCAAACAATTCGGCTGTCATCCATGCTTTTTTATTGCTCGCATAATCTAAAGGCAATGATTTACAGCCTGCAAAGCATCGCGGTTTTTTCGATTTTCCTATAATTAAAGGTTTAAGTTTCTCTGTTCCTGACATATTGGCCGCTAATAAAATTGTTACTCTTTCCTTGCTATGTTTGCCTCCGTGACATTTTTGATTTTTGAATGTCATTGTTCTGTCGGGAAGACATTTATAGAATACCGCAGTCTCATCTGCATTAAACACGTTTTGCGGTTCGTAATCCTCTAACAAAGCTTGCAAGTTTACTTTCCATTCGTGACAAACTTCATCTTTGACGCTAGCGCTTTCACCGCACAACTTTCGGAAAACAATATTATGCCTCTTTTTAAATTTCTCTAGCCATCCATTGCTAGCCCTAAAGTTGCTATGGTCCAGTGATTTGGCAAAAAACTCAGCTTTTTCTTGCATAATTAGTCTTCCTATGCTAACATTTGCGTCTCTGCCCTGTTTAAACCATTTTATTAAACATTCCTCGATATCAGGAAATCATGCAGTTCTTCTCCTTTTACGATGCAAATTGTTACACGAAATTGTACTTTTCTGCATAATTTCATCTGCATTTTTCAAAATCGTCGAAAGAGTGCTCGTAGGAGTCCCGAATTCCGTAGCGATATTCTTTTTCAGTTTTGATCCACTTCTCACTGCTTCAATTACATTCACCTTTTCAGAAAGTGTTAGTGTGTTAAGCTTCCTCTTAGAACTCATTTTATTCAACGTAAACACAAAAGTTAAAGACACGGGAGATGATGACAATTGTGCGTTCGACTGACAAAAAACGATTAGCATACATGGATATGCACGTGGTCGAAGGGCGAAGAAGTAGGGATACGGCTTGTGTCATCTTATGTTATTTGAGACAATCCTAACGGATGAAAGAAAGGAGACAATATCGAATGATTTGTTTCTGACATCTTGTGACACATAGCTATAAACTTTGAGTTGCAGAGGCAGCGGCGATAGAAATTCGACTTATAGAGGTAAACTTCGATTTGTAGAGGTCTGGCTATTCTAACTTCGAGTTACAGAGGTAAAATAATGCATCTGGGCATGTGGCAAATAATTCGAGTTAAAGTAAGTTTTATTTCGACTTGTAGAGGTTTTCGCAGCGGAGCGGAAGGGAATGAACAAAATTGTAGTCTTACAGAGGGTTTCGAGTTATAGAGGTTCGAGTTATCGAGGTTCGACTGTACTTTCTTTATTCTGTGGGTATATTATGCGATATTAAACATTGCTATCTTCAGAAAAACAGTATATAACTTATTGTTAAAGAAATAAAATTGACTCGATCCATTGAAACTGTGCCGCGTGCGTTGTTTTCTAAACTATTTAATACAATTTCAAAAGTGCGTTTAGTGCAGCGGATGTGTGTCCGCCATTGAAAGTGGTGACGAACTTTTTGACACAGGTTCGATTCCCGCCCGGACTTATTTCTTTTTAGTACATTAATTATTTCTTTTTAATACATCAATTATGTTTTTTTGCATTTCTAACTACATAAAATAAAAATAATATTTATATAAAAACATTTTAAATATATGTTAAGCATACTTTATACTAAAATATTCACAAAAATAATTTTGAAGCACTCTTCGTTGAATCATTTCTCTAGTCATGTATCCTCTTAATTACGGTTAGGAGTATACATTATTTTTTTGTAACATAAAAAAATAAAAATATATATGTTTGGGCGGGGATCGAACCTGCGTCAAAAAAGTTTGTAACGACTCCACAGTCAGACACACACCAGCTACCCTGACAACGCTCTTGACTGTGCGGTAAATAGTATACCAATATACTGGGTAATGTTAACAAGATTGGCCACGTGAAGGCATGAAAGAAGGACTTAACAATCCCGGAATATACTCAATGTTTCTACAGTTATAATCCATACGCTAATTGTATAAATAAGAACATTGGTTTACTAAAGAGCAAACACCCAACAGCATCCTTATATTATCCCACAACCCCATGCAAAAATTCTAACCTTGCATGTATTCAAAATAAATATACGTATTCATATGCAATTATATTTACATAAAGATATGTATGTATACATACATACATACAGTCTCAACTTTAACCTTTTTAAAGTTTAGTAGTTACGTCTGACGATGAGATTCAACTATTATGATCTGTTTAAGAAAATATAAAAGGTAAAAGTAAAATGAAAAGTAAAATAAAAGTCAATTTGGAAAACCCTGAAAAGGTTAAAATTTAAAAGAAACGCAAGTATGTACAAATATATTAGAAGTATAGCCTAGCACGCACCTACAAACATTTTCTTAGTAATTGTTTATGCATTTATGATACGTACAAACATACAAAAACGTGCACAGTATGTTGAGTATTCAGAAATGTACGAAATGTAAAAACGAAGAATTTTATAAAAATATGATTTTGCATAAATATCAGCAGTCTAAAACTCTCCATGCGATATAATAGCTTATTTCGCCATCGCACGCATAAAAAAAGCACACATGTGTATGAATAGATTGTCAGTGATTTCCAGGTTATATTATTTTAAAGCGTGTGTCGTTCGTGTGACCTGCCAAGGAATTTATAATTTTTACCACAGTAAGCGCAACAATCTGTTTCTGCATTCTGTTGGTAACGTTGTGAGTGACACGGAAATGGTAATGGGGCACTAGTGCCCCAGGAATTCGGGCCGAAAAAATACATTGCATGATTGGTCTATTTATATATCTGGTCTGTGATCTCGTCTGTGACAGGGTTAAATACTTTTCCTTATTTAGGAGTCGAGTACGAATTTAGTGACGTTACCGTCTTTGGTGGTTGGAATGTATTTGATTCCCAAAATCACCACCCCTAGACGCAGAGGGCGCAAGAAAACCTGTGGTTTTTCGAGAAGTCGGTATTTCAGAACATGTGACACGAAATCCCATAAGATGATAGGTCTATTCTGTAGTTTGTCGATGGTCGTAATATTCAGATCGTTTTAGATTTTAAATGTTCCCCGTGATATTTAATTTTAATTCCTACCAGTCGTAGCGTTGTAATCTTATTTTAGACTGAATCGGTAACGTTGGGTGTGACACGAAAATGGTAAGAGTGCTCTAGAGCCCTAAATCCGTGTGACACAAAAATACATTGGATGATAGGTCTATTCTGTAGTTTGTCGATGGTTTCATCGTCTGTGCTAATTCTGTAGTTTGTCGATATCGAAGAATTGTCTCTGAAAAATAATGTTACCTTCTGAGCATTTAAAAAGTACAGAATTTATAAGTTGATATTTAGTTAAAAACATATTAGTATTAGAATTATAATTTTAATAGCGGTGATACATTATTTTTGTGAAAAATGTATTAGTATTTAATGATGAGATAGTTACCATTGTGTATTCCTACATTATCGACCGTTGATTAGATGTTTTGGTTCTTTTGGTAAGTTATCATAAGAAGTAGAAATAGAATTAAATCATTAAAAACATGTAATAAGCATAGATACTGTTTTGTTTTTCAGTTCAGTTGCTAATTGTTATCGATAGTGAGATTTTTCTCAGTAAAGATTTGTTAAAGATTTTTCAAGTAAAATTAAAATTTTTTATTCTATCCTTATAGTGTTTTTTTTAGATATATTAGGCAGCTGCTAAATTAACATTGATTTACTAATAATTACTACTTGAACAAATATAACTATTCTACAAAATAACATACTACTGGGTTCATTGTATGTAATTAAAAATAAACTGAAGTACACAGGGTGTTCCCAAATTAATATCACAAACTTTATAGGCATATTTTACCCTGTAATTTTATAAAAAAGACTATGAATTAACATGTATTTATAATTTTTTTGTTAGTATAGGATCATTTACAAACTTCGCCCCGCGTACCGTGCTTCATCTGTGAAACTCTAGCAACCACCGTACAGTATAGTGCATTCACTTGTCCTAAACTATATTCTAAAAATTAGAGCTCTTACTATCCGGATATCCAAGTACTCGAAACACTCATTATAACCCGAACTTGGTTTTGAAATCCGAGGCTGACTACTCCAGTATCCGGATTTGAATTCGAGTATCTGGATTCGGACCCTTTTTGTTAATTACTCAAATATGGAGCTTTCCTTATATGGGTTTAGATTAAATGAGGTAAAGGGGTATTAGACGGTTAAAATCGACTGTTCCTTTTGAATTGTATTGAAGAGTGACTAATATCTCAAATCAATTGAATTTTTTAGAGTTATTTACTGTGGATATAATACGTATTTTAAAACGAAAAAACCTCAGAAATATCACAAAGTAAGTAAACTGCGAAGCGCCAAAGTGGGAGCTGCACGATGCGCAGGTCCAGGTGGTGAACACTATTCCAGTTGAAAGACTCATCAGAAACCAAAATCGTTGTAAACAAGGATTCTCAGACTTAAAATCTACAAGGTGGGACTTTGTTGAAAAATTGCAACAGAAATTCGCGAGGGTATACAACAAATATCGACTCTGTAAGTTTTTTCTGTAATAATTGTCTGAAGAAATGTTTAATAAAATTCTTCAGGGATCTGAGATCTTATTGAGTAAGTTCCAGCTTATGGAGAAGTGTTGTGTAGGTTCAGGTAAAATTTCAACTAAAAATATCGATCCTTTCTGGATTTATAATGTATATTTTGAAGAACATGGCTTCGACAAACACGGCTTTAAAGTTTACCTTACCCTGTTTACCTGCATTGGGCTCGCTGTCCCTTTCCGAGCTGTAACTTCTGTAATTTTGCGAATTTTTCAATGAATTTTTTTAAGGATGGTTTCATAAACCATCGAAAAAAAAGTTTCGATTTTTTGAACTTGTAATACCCTTTAACCTCTTCAGAAAATCAAGTTCCGGTAAAGGATTACGATTAAAGAATGCGAAAATTAGTCTATATATTAATATATTATTCACGACTTGTTGGAATGTTGAATTGCACGGAGGTTTAAATCAAATTTTAACAATAACAACAACGATAACGACAACAGTAACACTATATTAAGTATTTATTAAATTACGGTTCAATTGCTCATCATTCACGCGACTATCTGCCGGACAAACACTCCACATTCACTCGAGAAATTCTCTTTCCTACAAACTATGCACACAGCATGATCTTTTAGCATTTATAATTAGACTGCGGATCTTTATGCAACATAACGTATCCACATTCGTGAAGAATGCACATTTTATAGAATAAGTGAAACAAAAAATGTACTTTTAAAAATTTCAATCCCAACATACAGTTCTGGCATGGTAACATTTCATCAGCTCCATGGAAATAAAAGATATTGAAGTCCGAAAATGTATATTTGCATTAAAATCCGCAGTCTATTTATAACATTATCCGCGGTAGAAAAACTCGTTCCGCACTTGTTGAAAATGCTGGCATGCATAAGCAGAAATTTTTGGAAATACAGTTTCTCGTGATTTCCACCAAGTTATATGATCCAGGTTGTGTCCGATTTACGGTTTCGCTGCATGTATCATACAAAAGACACATGGCGCCTCTATTTGATATGTATCTAATTTTTTTGGAAACACTGATATTTACAAGGGGAGTTACCCAAATGCTAAATTAGTTTTACAAAAATAACAGTTGGAAGTTATAGCACTTTGCCTCTTAATAACTGAAGCGAGTGTTCTTTACTCGGAAAGTTTGATATCGGCCAAAAAAGTGGCGTCAAAGTCCGCCTATGAGCGGTTTTGGAAATTACTTTCTTTTTGTCATTTTTTTTAAGTTTTTAAGTTTTCTAGGTGCATGTAAATAAAATAACTAGAATTAAAAAACATATGGGTTTGGATTAAGTCTGATTATGGTATACTAATTACAAAATTGTATAAATATATATATAGCTATATATTTTATTATTTACTACATGTGCGATTTTGTGTATACACGCTAATCTATTTCTAATTTTTGGTAACGCGAAAATATGTTTCATATAAAAATTGTTTTAGTTGTTGTGGAAAACTTACGATTAATAAAATATTTTAGATTTTGTTAAATGTAAATATAAACCGTGTGTTTTTTTTATTTCAGTTATTTTATATACATATATCTAAACAGACCTAAAAAGTTAAGAAACATATGGAAAGAAAGTCATTTATACCTATTTTCAGGGCCGCTGTGACGCCATTTTTCTGGGCGACATCAAATTGAGCGAGTGACACTCATTTCACTCATTAGGAGGTAAAGTACTACAATTTACAACCGTTATTTTTGTAAAACTAATTTTACATCTGTGTAAATTTCGTTATTAGTGTCCGATAGACTCATGGCGAGGGTAATACGAATGTATTCGGTTATTCGGATCCAAATCCCGCGAGTACTCGGATGCTCGGGTCTAAATTGAGTGGCTACTCGGATACACAAGATTCGGATATCCGTAAATCCGAGCAGCAGTAGGAACTCTACTAGAAACTATGCAGGAAACTCAATTATTGAACAATCACAAGTCACACTACAATTATATAAGAGCATCAATCAGTGATATCTCGAAAAAAGTTAATTTAACAGTTATTACCCCTTTCCGTGAATTAGAGGTGCAGGGTAAGTCTCCAAATTTTCTGACGTCCTTTCCAGAAAACACTTTGCAGCGGCGTCAGGGGATCGTGACAGAGTAGAACGAGCATGAATGAAAATTTCGACGGCCGTATAATAAAGTGGTTTTCGCTCTTCAGCGTTTCGAGGGGTTGCCCCGTGCATAATTCGAGACAGGAATACCGCTCGTGTAAAACACGCGTGTACACAAAAGGCGGCGGTGTTCTCGGCCGGCGCGACAGAAAAACCGATTACGTAGCCGAGAGAGTTGATTTCCCCCGAAAATAAGGAGGAAGAAAATAAGCTAGGAAGCGAGAGGAGCCGCTACAGCTGCCCGTGGCGAATCCGTTTTGGCTCCCCCGGTCCAGGGGTTGCTTCAACTCCCTCGGTTCGACGCAGTCCATCATCCTAGTCGACGACTTGTCAACCCCATTAAGTTATGAGTAGGCATGTGCGAATATTTCAGGAGTTTTCAGCGCCTCCGTCGACCATCCAATTCGATTCGCCTCTTCACGCTCGAGCGCTTCGTCTCGATCATCTGACATGCATCTGAAAAAAAATCAGACGATTCTTGTTGGAGCGTTCGGACTCTGTCGTCGATACAAACAGGTGAGTTTAGTGGAAATTTCGGTATAGAATTAGTTGGATTGGCCACGGCTGACGCAGACGTAAAGTCAAATTCTAACGAACACTATACGTATAGTGTACATGCTGTACATACTTACGATAAAGTTTAATTTATGAATTAGGTACAATATGACATTAACAACAACAACTCGTCATAAAGTAGAACAGTTATAAGAATGAAAAATATGTGAAGAAAAACTTTTCCACCAACCCAATACAATCATAAATTTTTGTACATTATTATTTTTTAAACTATAGTAATTATTCACCGGGAAAGCAGGAATACGTCTCTGTCGAATTAATTTCACACTGCCATCGACGAATTTTCTCAAACATTTTGCAATTATATTTTCCAGTTTTAGCTCGTATATAGCATACAAACTTTTTTGAAATTCTACTATTTGAACATGTCTTATATTTGTCCACCTTTTATTATTAATCACTCAAGGTGATAAAGAAACCGAATGCAGTCAAGTCCAAAATTCTACAACTATTCAAACAAAATGAAATTATAAGTAAACTGGACACGAGCAGGAGAATTATCAAAGAAACAATTTTATCACGAAAATACTTATTCCACAGTCGACACGGTTGACTCACTATAGTGGCTGTTAGCAGTACAGTGCTCTCGCATCACCCGAGTGTCGCTCGAAACAACAAACAGGCGAATCAAAGAGACATGTTATTATTCACCAACAGAAGTTACTCATCTGTCTATGGACCGAGCATCTTTTCGAATGTTTTCGAAATTCAAAAAGAAATCAGTTCGACGGGATTCTCGGAAGTCGAAAAACAGGCGTAGGCAGGAAAAGAAGTACCGTGGGGGTTAGGAGGGGGTCGAAAGCGTCAAAGGAAGGGAGCAAATATCATTACGTGGCTTTAGGGCGATTCGATTAAAACGCTATTCACGTGTATCTGGCCGAGGTCTGCATGAACCTCGAATATAAACTGGCCGATAGTAAACTGGCGTAACGTAATTCGGGGTGAGAGGGGTTGAAAAGCGGCGGGGTGTGTGGTACAAAAGGAGAAGGGCTGCGATGGTGGGCCAAAACGTGACGCAGCGTGACTCGTTTGCTCGGTACGATGGAACAATGCGTTCGTCAGTGGCGCAACGTTGATGCCCTCGCGGGCACCACCGTGATCATCCTCGGCTGCAACCGAATCCCCATCGACCGGGAGCAGCGGTAACCGCTTCTATTCATAGTCCTATACGAGCGTCGAAACGCGAACATTAACACGGAGGCATAGCATGAAACTGATTGATTAGCGGTACATTCGGTACGGTGAAAGAGAAGCTGGAATGTCTTTTCAACCGCGCGATCTTGCCCACTTTTACCAAAGCTCCCTCTTATTCGTTATCCCGACCCTAAACGTGCTTGTCCTTTTACGTTCAACGCCGCCGACGCTCTTTTGCTACTGTACATGCATCTACTGTGAAGCTGTTGGGCAATCTTCGTGATGGAAACACATTTTCAGGATACCTCACAGGGTAATTCCGGGAGAGGTGGAGCACGTGTTTAGGAACGTTTCCAAATCGAATATTTTACAAATGCTAAATATTGTACTTAACGATTTGTGTAGTGGATGATCTTTTATAAAATATGTAATTGTTATGACACAATTTCTTTATAAACAGCGGAATGAAGAAAATGAAATTTTTGGGCTGTGGTCCGTCTCTCCCTCGCTACTACGGGTCAGACGGAGCACTTTCGTAAAAGTTATATTTTTTTCATTGAATTGATCTATAACAATTATTTTGATCGAAAAAATTGTTTTATTGAGTAGAAAAAGATTATTTGTATTATTACTATTACTATTGTTATTATAATTACTGAACATTTGTTAATTTTCTTTTTCATTTTTATTTCTTTATCAGCTTCAATTGAATCCCTATTTTGCCATTCACCTCGACCAGAAGACCATTTTCTTGCATGTCTAGTTGGCATTTCACCTGAAACACTATGAAGACACTATGGGTGAGATCGACCGGTCGGTCCATCACTACTGACAATAAGTACATGTGGTTCATCTATCTCATATGATTCAGGATAGATATACAATTTATCAGCGCCATTGCGGTTGTCTTTAATATCACCGTTGTGGGTTAAAAATATACCTACATATTATTAAAGCATAGTTTATGAGAACGGCGCAATCATCTGCTCAAACAACAGTGATCCTATTTCTTATGTCTACGTAAACAAAAAATAAAATGTTTATTTTCACCAAAATTTTATAGAATTGCGATGTAAAATTCACACACACGCTCGATCACTTTCACTATAACAAATGAACACTGACGCATTGCGAATCTGCTGGATAGTTTGAAAACTACTTACCTGATAATGGGTCACCGGGATTTTCAGGATGACTCATGTGATGGGTCCATCGACTACAGTGCTGATTAACCCTCTGCCATTGGAGAATTTTTTAATACTAGCGACTGTTGACTTCGAGATATTTTCGTGACGCCGTTTCCGAAAATGAAAAGTGTTCTTCAAAGAAAAATGTATCAATGCTTACATGCTTAATTGTAATTTGATTCATTTATTTCGCTGAGTTTGGAATTCAGTAACTGGAGCTTGCACAATAAAATTTCTATTGCCGTAGCAGCGCCAGTGGAGAGGAAACGCGTTAATTAACATTTTTATACGAAGAATGATTGGACGAATCGATTTATGTAAAAAAGATAGTTCTATTTAAAAAAAATGAATGCTTGGTGGCCGTACGTCATAGTGCTGTGTTTCCACAGTATCGTCGGACGAACGGTAAATAAATGGGACGAGAGAACAGACGTCTCTTGTGGTACATATTTCATAAAGGCTGGAACGGTCCTGAATTTCTGATTATATTAACGTAACCAGAATCAATTCTTTGCGATGCTCGTCACCCCTCTGCTCCCGGCCCGTTATACGATTACAATTAGTAGCACCCCTGCGTATTCCCTGATTACATCAGAAACGAACCTCCGGAGGCCGCACAATTGGGTAGTTATCGATATTGGGGAACTGGCTGTTTTGTTCGCGGGGAGTTAAACGTTATGACTTTCCTCGTTACTATACTTCGAAAAAAGACAACAGCAGCGTTCAAATATACATGATGTCCCATTTAACTTAACCACCTTGAACATCTCCATCCTTTTTAAACGCCCAAAAAAATTGTCTTAAGGAAAGTTTAATGGGACACCTTGTATATTCTGCTTAACGCGTTCACCAAACTTTCACCCATAATTCTGAACAATTTTATAGTAGTACATGAAGTAAAATGTTAGGTGAACTGCAAGGTTTCTATTTATAGAAAACGACATTTACATTGAAAAACTGACAATTTAATGAACTATTGCTTAACCCGGTAACTGTAGATCATTGTGGATGGAAAACGGAAAAGGAGGACAATAATTAACTCTGGTACTCATACATGAGTTGAAATCAATGAGTAGTCCTCCGTAAAATTAAAATTGAAATGTCTGCAAAATCAATGGTTCTTCGATATTAATACCCTAATAGTTCTTTACTGAGAATGAATAGCACAGCTAATACTTAAAAAAATATTTTATTTTATTTAAAAAAACTTTGTTAATACCCATATCTTCTTTACATCTTGACCTATAAAGGAAAAATTGTTACCACATTATGTCCTGCTCAAAATCACGCAGCTTTTGCATAAAATAACTTCTCACATAACTTTTTCTAAATTTAGTAACTGTTCAAGCTGATCTTTGTATAATAATACAAGGACACTAACAAGACTTCGGTACCAAAAACAGAAAATCAATCCCGTACAACAAACATCGAACGTACCCTGACCTATAGGTGTCCATTGTTACTGAACACAGTGAAGATACCATTATATCGAATACTCGCAAACAAAGTTCCTAGAAGCAAATCTTTCGTAAACGGGACGAACGTCTTCATCGTCAGGTGAAACACGCGGAGGTCCAGTCTCGGCACAAATATTTTCTCGTTGACGATTTCGTTGGAATACCAAGTACCCAGCTGCACGGCGCGGCGGGTAAACACACGAACAGAAGCACCAGAAAATAGTGGACCAGAGGAGGATATAATTTATGGACAACCGTAAGATCGTCGAACAACATTATTTGCTGCGAGAAGCAACATCGTGGCCCGTTCATTCATGGTACCCTCGAGGAGCAAGGACCAATTCATCGTGGCTGCACAATTCGTCTCGTTCTATTCACTCGAACGAAAAACGGAGTCAATGGGCCGTCGTCCTTGTTCGTTCCGGCTCGAAGCTTATTATTACAGCCAGAATTATTTTCGGGATACAGGTGTACCCGTTCATGGATACACGCTCGAGGAATACATTCAACGTCGTTCCCGGTCATTGAGAAAAGTTTTCGGTGACGAATTCCCGTAGGTAGAGATCCTCCGGGGAGCGTACCGGCATCCTGAAGGGACAGCATTCATTCTGTCGGCGAACGATACGGTGCAGGGGGTGAAAAGTGTCCCGGATCGCTTCATTTTCTGCCGCACAAACGACCGGCGATAATTGTAAAGGTGGTGCCAAGCTGTCCACGCACAATGAGCACATTTGTCAGGAAAGTATCGATGAGCACTTCATTTTCGAGTGAAAACTCGAGAGCACACGCCCAGCTTCCTCGACCTCTGTCCACTTCGGTATTCTTCCATTTTTTCGTTTTCGGTTCTAGTTTTCTAAAAGTACCTCCGACCGTCGAATTCGTGGAATGGTTCGCTTATTCCGTTGTTTTTCTGTGACGGTTGGATTGGGTTAGTGGCAACTACAAGGATGTGGAAGTGCTGTGCAATTACATAATTTGGTGCTCGGAGAAATAGAAATGTCTTTAATAAATCACACTAATGATGGACCTATTTTGACCTAACGTGTAACATCAAATGAAGTTATTCTACGTTTGCAAAATGCTCTGAAAGGGATTTCAAAGGAAAACAATTAACAGAGTGACTTATGTGTACTCACATAGACAGTAAGAATCGTCTATTTTAATCCGGCTGTTCTTCTCGGGTCAACATGATCCGAAATTAAGTACTATGTTTTTAAATATTTATTTTTAATATTCAATGTATTTAAATTTGTTACGTTTACACCTTTAGTATGTCACATTCCTTAAGAATAAATTATTTCAAAATTTATTTAAATACACTGAATATTAAAAAGAAATGTTTAAAAACATAGTACCTATGGAAACTTAATTTTCATTTCGGATCATATTGACCCGAGAAAAGCAGCAGGGTTAAAGGGCACATATGAGTAAATAGCTAAAAAAAATAGATCGACTTGAAATATTTATTTTTGGGACGGTACAAATAATAATGAAGTATTTTCTTTCACGAAACAATGTCTATTTTAAATTATTCAATACATAATTTGCATGACTGCATGAGAGTGGAACGATGCGAGAAGGTTGGGTTCAGGGGTCTGCAGGATCCCAGTATTATACGGAATAAGTCAGTCTGAAACAATCAAATTAACCCTTTCGATACGATGGGCGACTATAGTCACCCACAACCGACCTCTCGCTATGATCAAAGAACCGCTAACGTCACCCAGCAAATATTCATCACACAGTAATAAAACAATCAAACGTTGCTTCCTTGGGCATTCATACATACCCGGTGTGTTTATGCTTGCTTTGAGATCATCAGACACAATTTAAAAATTATATACGAAAAAATGTAGGCAAAGAAAGATTCACGGAAAAATTACACACATCTGTGCTGGTTTCAGCTGGACTCTGCCATGCCAAAAAGGTTAAACAAATCCTTAGAATATATTAAAAAAGAGGCATTAGCTTCGATCTAGAATTTTGAATAATCTTTCTAACCACCTTATTCGTACTAAAATTATTAACACACCTTCCCTTAGTTGTCTGCATATTTCCCACGAATTATTCTCCTTTTACAGAAAGTTCAGAGAAAACCTAAACGAACAACGAGGAAAATATAAATCATTCGTGTTTCTATAGATCTGTTTTCATTTTTCGCTTGGAAGTAACATCACAATGCGGTTATTTGCGCACTTCCCAGCTTCTCGGACCGCGTTTATGGAGCAGCCTGACAGTTTCTACACCTTGATTTGTGTGAGCATCCTGGCATCGTCATCCTTGGAAGACCTGCACGTTCACCGGCTGGTCATCCGTTATGGTCGCCGGTCGAGTCACTGAAATCTTTGTCCAGGGTGATCTGAACGCCGATGCGACGAACATTAATGAGTATTGATGTCCTCCTCCTCGCGATCGATCGGTCATCGCGATATCGCTTAGCGGAACTTGCATCACACGGAAACCTCGTTCTGCTGCTCTGATAATCGAATCATCGGTACAGTTAGCAGCGCGAGACCTCCGGATTTCTTCGAGACTAATTTCGAGGTATCGAACGTCAAAATATAAATCGTTACTTAAACCTTATTGGGCACCAGCTTTTTCTCCCCTCTCTATATTTAAATATTGCCTCCATATTTAACAATTTTTCTACCGATTACCGTACAGAGGAGATAAATCGACGTAGGAAGATCCCGATAATGGGGATCTGTAAGAATGTGTCGAGATTTTAACAGGAACTGCTCAAGTTTTTTGTCCGAAGATGTATGCTTGAGTACATTCGAGCCGTTTAATGCAAAATTGGTATAAGTCAAGTTTTTACTTGTTTGATTTAACCATGTATCTTTTATGTATCTTGATTTTCGGGGGAAAACGGCATTATTATCTTAAGGTATAACTTTACTGTGGCTTACATAAAAGGGATGTAACATTCTTTGATATTACTGCATTTTACAGAACTTTTACTTCATCCCTCATTATTCAGTAATCAACTTTTTTAACTTACACCGCTTTTGCATTATACGGCTCATTTGTAACAGAGTGCCCACACAAGGGTTAATCCCCCTGATTCTGTGAATTTTTGAAAAATCATATTTATTTACTTTCATGTTGATTCAATATATGTACAGATAACCCACGAACGATACGGTTTATTGGTTCGATGTTATTCGAAACCATATTTTTCGAGACTCAGGATTAATACAATTTTACAGATTGCGTTCCGTGATACTAAAAACCGCGCAATTCAAGTTCTCAGATCTGTATAAAATTGAACACTTGGTTCCAAGAATTTATTAAAGAAATCCTGTGAATAACAATATAATTTTTGTTACACATTTGTAGTTGTATTAACAATACGTTAATAAAAAAGAAACATAAAATAAAATTGATGTATTAAAAAATTCTGTGCTCCATTCAAACAAATCAAAGTGGATCTAAAGTCTTAAAAAATATCAAACTTACAAAAAAGTCCCTCCAATTATTCGCTGTGTCCCATTCAACGCAACATACTTACTTTTCCGGAAACGTTTGCCTGCATTATCAAATGTAAAACACATCTGTATGGTGTTAATTAATTCAATGTTCGAATTCGATTTTATCAAAAATAAATGTCCGTTCTACATTCTCAACTTCATGGGTGCTACCACGAATGTCCTCTTCCTCTACATACCCCGTACGCTAAATACAACAAACACGATCCCCTGATTGTTCCAAACATCGCGCACGTTCTCACTTTTATGCAGTTCATAACAACGCACCCCACCTTGCCGATTTCACGCCCTCGTTGTCGCTGTTCAGCGAGCCTGGTCGCTAAACGATTCGTGTGCCGCGGCAGGGAATAATCGAGTGGCATTTTCGTGCTGTTTGCAAACTGTATCGGCGGCGGGAGGTCTAAGACCGGCGATAAAAAGAGCGACAGGGAGGAACGAGGGGCGACAGGGCGGCTGTTCGGGCGAAACGCGAAGGGTAAGGGGTTGATATTCCACCCTACGACCGAGGATCTTTTGGACGAATCCAGCAACCGGCCCGAAAGAGGGTGCATTGCCATTCGTTCGTCTCTCGGTGGCGGTGAGGTAACGCGCGAGATGACGTGCGGCAAACATCAAAGCGTCCGACATCTTTTAAAGACCGCCACCGCCTCCTTGGAACTCGCCTCGTCGAGCTGCCTCTCTTCTCTCCTTTCTCTCGATCTTCCTCCATCTGCCTTTGTCACTCCCCCGTTCCTCATCGAACTGACTCGACTCACCGAGTGCCGACGATGGATTTCCATTTCTGTCTCCTTCCAGCCCGATCCTCCGCTCGCTCTCTCTCTTCGCCTCGATCTACCTGCACGCGTAAGGATGTATCTTGCATGCATGCCTGTGCAGACGTTCGACTGATTGCGAGTAACGAGAGAAAGGGTAGGAACCGAGAAAGCTTGGGACAGGAGTCTGCGAAACGGTCGTCGGTTTGCTACATTTCTGTTGCATGTGTAAACGAGAAGAAAATCGGGTGGACTAGATCGGGAACTGTACCCGTGGTCTTCTGCCTGCCGGGTGGGTGCTTTTTCACTGACAAATTCGGAGCTATCCAACCCACTACCGATTTGATCTCTCTAAACACAGGGCACTAAATGGCTGTCATCTACACGTGCGAGCAACGAAGACAGTATTACGTTATGGTGGTTTGGAATCCACCTGCAACTGTAGGTCTCCTAGCTGAACGGCCGCAGCAGTCGACGCTGGGTTATACAGGATGGTCCATGTAATTGTTTGAAGTTATAACTCCGTTACCAGTGCAGTTGCAGAAAAATGTCAAAGAAGAAAGATGAATGGTTCAAAGAGACCTACATTCATAGGACCATGTTTTTTTTAGAACTGCAATGGTGCATGTGCAATCAACAATTACATTATTTTTTAAATGGAAATGCATAGGTTTTTTTACGTAGATAGATTCCTCTCATTTAATACTCGCGCGTAATTTCAACTGAAGAAGACAGAACAACTGGGACAGATTTTTACAACACACTAATTTTGCTCTAGCTGGACATTCAACAACGCCTTGAAAACATCCTTAACATGATAGACAAATTTAATTGGTGAAGGTATTCAGCACATCGAGTACTTCTTTGTGACGCCGTTACGAGCCGAATTACCTCGCAAACAATCCCGAAGATACCCTGGGCTTATATACCTCTCTCTCTTTCTCTTTCTCGATGGCGATTTTCGTTGGAATCTCTGAGGCCAGCGGTGAGGTCGAGCTGGAGCGCCTTTTGTCAACGAAGGATCATCTTTCGCGGCCTTTAAAATCAGATAGCAGGTCCAGGGGTTGCAGTGCGGCGACGACGGCGGCTGGGCAACTTGATATTATTTGTCACCCCTCAGTCAGGTAGATTAGACTCGGTGGAGTCGTAGAAAGGGGATTAAGGGTATCCAAATATCCAAGTCCTGGTTAATAACGAGGCTAAGCACGAGCACCCACGGTCGGACAAGTCTTGGCCCATTTTCCCTGTCCCACTGGCACCGTTTACCGGAAGCTCCGTTCGTCCCGACAATAGACGACCCATCGGCCTCGCCCTCTTATTCCCCATGGATTCATTACACTTAACGAGGGGTTTATTATTTAAAAAGGATTTACGTTAATTCGACGAGCGGTACAGATATAGTTGTCCAAGTGAAGAAACGAGGAAGATCCTGTCTTAAGGAGGAGGTAGCAAACAAGCGATTATCCGTTTGGGTCGAGCGGAAAGCGAAAATGGACGGATACTTCCTGCGTGCCGTTTAATCGGTGCTTCGGGCTGTCTTCGGCCTACCCTCGCATCTCGAGTGTTTTATTGTACACAGCCACAATGAAACTGCTCAAACTGGTCGGAGAATCAAGCATCGAAATAATATATCGCTTTCTAACTCTTTTGCTGCGAAAGAGAAGTGTATATGTATGCTCTGGAAAGTAGCTTCTTATATGCGAACACTATAGTGGACGCGAAAGCTGATTGTCACTTTCGAACAATATACGAAAAACTTCAGGTTTCAGTTACCGCTACCGACTGCAATAGCGTTACATAGTGCCCTGATTGAAATTGCTTACATATCTTAAAAACAAGGCTTCAGATTGTAAAATGTACGAAACATTTCAATTTGTTTTGTCATCAGAAATATGCAGTCTTCGAGTTTTAAGTTATCTTTGGGACGCTCTGTATTCTTCACTTGATCGCTTCAAGACACTAGATGATTGCGTGACCTTTGCATGACCATGAACCTAAAAATTTAAGCTGCAAAGTTAATAAATATATTAATCTGGTCAGTTTGTAGTGGACCACCCTGTACACGGAGTAGATGGAACACTGGTGCTGCAATCCTATAATGATCATATTAAATTTAATCTGAGGATAAAACTCTACGCAAAGTCTCTTGATCGATACGATAGATCGAAATGTTAATCTCTGGAAATAACTTAATTACATATAAGAAATTACATGTAACTTGTACATAATTAGGAAACGAGTGTGCACAGAAAAGACCTGATTCCTTTATGGTACACCCTCTGCTTGATCGTGTTCTTATTTTTTTTCGTCCTCTTCGACATTGTTCTTTTATCTGTTTTTTATTCACCTTATCGACTGTACAATTGCAGTCTTTTTCGTTCGGTTCTTATCTGACTGGGTCTGAAAAAAGTTTCCAACCGAGGCAGATACGGGGAATGTTAGAAATTCCTGGTGCGGTGTAACGCTCCGTTGACACGATGATGGATCGTCCACCTTGACCGGACAGGTAGACGTGCTTTCACACTAACGCGCTGAAAGTGTGTAATCGTGACGGCACGCAGGTACTTTTACAAGGGTCAACAACTCCATCAAAACGTGAAAATCATCTGATATACGCATTCGAGTCGATTATCGGTGAACCCCCGGCATGCGAGCTACGGCCCTGCAGCCTTGAACACGCAGAGAAACCTGTCAAATAATGTTTCCAACCTTATGTAAATATTTGAAGTCATCGACCACCGAATCTTGTTTGAGCGAAAATATTTGTTCTCACCTGAAAGCAGTGTCTCGTTGTATTTAACCCTTAAGTGGATTATTAGGGCCGTACCGGCCCCGTGCAACTTCAAACTAATAATTGTTTAACATGTGTTGATATCATTACTTGAAGATTTATGTAATCCTCTATTATCTCATTATGCTTCTAATGCTGTAAGGGAAATTTATTTCTATTTATCTGTTCGGTAAAAATTAAACAATTATTAGTTTGAAGTTGCACAGGGCCGCTACGGCCCCAATAATCCACTTAAGGATTAAACAACTCTCTTTTCTCTCTTGTCTCTTCTTATGAACCTACACCTTTTTTATGAAAAAATTTGCTACATTTTAAGGATGATGTTAGTATTCATTTATCCTGATCAAGTATCATTTTTAATATTCAAAACGTTCCAAGAAACTGTGCCAATGTTTCAATGCGGGAACAGTTAAAGCGAAATATCTTCTAAACTAACGACTTTCCGGTACAAACACCTCTATCCTTTTTTGTTTAAGATGAAGAATTATGTTTAAAGAAATATTCCCTTCGTTGGAAGGGAATTTATTTTCTCACTCTTTCCTTTTTGATAATAAACGAAAATTTTCATTTTTTTTTATTATCTGCTTCATATCAGGCTAATCTCACTCTACAATGTGTTTTAAATAATATACAATAGTATTTTGTATCTGAAAGACTGTAATGTTTCCAGTTACCTCCGTATTATTACCTTTGATCGAGAACTTTTTGCCAAGGGTTGTAAAATACACTAAAAGTACTGCTTCCACTTACGTACCGCAGCAAACACTGACCCCGTTTATAATTATTATAAAATTACCGCCAGTGAAATCTAGTAGGCCAAACATTGTGACCAGCGTAGCCCGACACTGTGTATTTTGGCATTAGGTTACTATGACGAGCCGGACTCGTCACTTGAGTCCAGGGGGTTAATTTCGGTGGTTGCAGCCGCGTTATAGGATTCCCGCAAACTAGATTCGGCCGAGAAGAAAGGATGAAGGGTGAGCGATTACAATAAAGGTCTTTGCACGAGCAGCTAGGAGTTAAGTCGTGGGTAATAATTACCGATCCCTCGTTAGCACTGCCAATAGAGTGCCTCGCCCACCTGCCCACGTTATAATAATATAAGCCGCCTCTTTTGCGGTTGGCAGCCCTCGCACGTGCCGTAGTCAGAACCTCCTTTATTCCTTCTCTGCCCTTCGTTTCTCACCCTTTGTGCCGTCGACCGCATCGAAGCTAGCTGCATCGCTACTCGATATTTCTCTATTCGTTTTGCGCCTCGGTGTATGCCCTAATTGAAATGCCCTTGTCCTTCGTCGCGTTATACCACTCTAATTACCGCTGTCGGCCATTGTCACCTTAAAACGATATACACTTCATTTTTACAGAGAAACGAAAAGTACCTCCAAAGTACTGTTTTACAAGACACGGCACGCAATATTTGAAATTTACGTAATGGCTTTTCCGGTGGATTCTTGAGTTCTGGGTTGGGTTCGATAACACTGTCTTTGATGAACCTCACCCTTCACCCAATTCAATTCATTCTATCCGAGTAGTTTGAGTATTAAAGAGAAGGAAGAAAATATCACCCATTCTTAGTTACTGTCAGAAAATGATACAATTGCTAATAGTGTTAAATTGTTGCGCAACATATTTATTGATAACGTTAGAAGGTGTTCAGATAAAATGAAACGCTATTCATGAAAACATAAAAATTTCTATTATTTTATTTCGATGTATTTTTACCATTTCAAGCCTTCCTTTTCAATCTGTTTTGGTCAATTGACAGATCAAGATATCCTCGTTTGAATAATTGCGTTATTCAGAAACGATCAATCAGCAATTAGCATGTACTGTCCGGTCCAGGGTGGCCGGATGAATAAAAGCCAGCAGAAACGTGGTGTACGATACAATTATAAATCGTACCGGTGAATTATTCGTCTTGAACGAAATGTGTCATTAAATCGTTAGGGTCTATACGTCAGGCACGGTCTTGGATTATTTCATGGATTTATACTATCTGATTGCGCGAAATTACGAGTTCACCGTATCAATGATCCCACATACTTGACCTCAAAACACAATAATGACAAAGGCACGAGACAACATCGACAATGATTTAAAAAATGTATATTTCAAAAATATGGAAAGTTCGATCACAACATACAGACAATTTAAATAGAACTGAATGTGTATATATATTAGACAGATTCAACGTAAATACTCCTTTCTGGAGAAAAAAGGATTTCCTCTGGTCAAATCCAAATTATATTGTAGATACCTCTAAAATATGATGCACCTTGATAAAATAAACATTCTTTGTGAGACACTACCATCCTTTCATTCAAGACGACGTCAATCCATGTAATCTTAATTTGCAACATTACATTCTATTTTACATATCGGCGCACTGCAATCTAACACATTTGTACAGAAAAAATAAATAAATAACACTATTGTGGAATCTACAATCGTCCAACGTGTCATACACGAGCCACCCTCGCGATTACAAACTCCGGCGATTCTATCCGTCCATCGAGGACAATTTCAGAAGATAACGAAGAGAAAGAGAGGGCAGCGGCACGGGGAGTCACGCAAGAACACTGACTCTAATTATGAATCTTGAGACCTTGACCACCCCGGATCGGTACGTTTACGTCGATCGAGTCTCTCGTTTGTTTTTTCACTGCCAATTTGCGGTGAACCCGGTCGCACGGAGCAGAAGGACGCAACGGAACGAACACGAAGAACGAGAGAACGTCGGAGCGAAGGAAGAACAGGAAGAAGAAGAAGGAGAAGAAGAAGAAAAAGGAGTTCGTTCTGGTCACACATGACAATGTACGACGAAGGCATGATGGATGAGGGGGCGGCTAGTTTACGTGATCGGGACATGATCGCTGGCAAACGGGGTGGTCCGTCTGTCCATCCGTCCGTTTCTCTTTCTTTCACACGGGCCTGACTCGTCTTCGTGTCTTTCTCTATCCCTCTGCCCTCCCATTACCTCGTCACGCACGTTACACGCACACGAACGTATATCTCGAACGCACCCCTGTCACCGGTCTGACCGATCTTGTTGTCATATTCTACGGACGCGGCCTGCACGAGGCAGAGAGAAGCTGCTCCCTTACGAGACCTGTCTGCCACATCTTTTTATGCCGGGTTCGCACTGTCCTGAAACGATCGATCGCTAGAACAGATCGCTAGATCCTCTGCAAGGTTTTCTTCGTGGCTCTGGAATCGATGCACTTGATACCCTCGTGTACCGAGGTGGAATCCGACACACTCCTCCGATTCCATTTTCCTTGTCTGTATCTTATTTAGAAGTTTAGTTAATGTCGGCAAGTTTAAACATTTTTTCTATAGAAAATAATTGTGCAGAGTTCCATTCAAATCGGTTCATTAGTATCTGAAATATTGTTGGCACTGATTTGAAACACGTACTTTTGAGAAAAACGCGTTTAAAATTTTAGGTACGGTTTAAAGAGGGAAAATAATTTTTTTTTGTACTCACATGGAATTATCAATTCCTAGGATATATAATTCACCCTTCTGTAACGTTGACGCATAAGTTAAACATGGGTCCAAGTATCATTAGTTTCGAAGTTAGAATTGTTTTGATGAGTAGTACTACATACGCCTGCGGTTTGATCCCAACTTTTTTGAACGCTCTGTATATAGGATTGTAGCAAATGTGCATTGGAATTTATAAGATCTGTGATATTTGATCAAAACTATTAATGATAAACTATGAAGCTTTGCAAGTCTAGAATATTGGGGAAAACATTTCGCGTGGATACATGTCTATTTTATTCGAAGGATAGCTTCGTTATTAAGTTCTTACTATCGTTAGCATCTGTATTATACAATCTACACTGTTATTTTATTACAAATATAAATATAAATGACTTTGAAGATGTGGAAGAAATGGCGAGAGTGAACTCTTTTATGAAACCTAATCATCTGTATAAGCATACCAATGCCAAACATTGGCTTGAAATAGATACCAAAACTTGAGTACTCAGGAAATATATTTTCTTGAGGGTAAAACATACAATATTTAACCTCTTAACTGGGTCATTCTTTGTCTACGAATATCTATTGTTTGTATTTAAAAATGAATAAAAATAACGTAAGGTGTCTTGTCTATTGCAGAGACACTTTCAAATACTATCAGAGCAAATAACAGGAACCTTGTTTGTGACAGAACAATTTTCACGGGACGAGTTAACTCGTCTTCCCCAGTTAACAGGTTAATTACAAATTCCTGACAAATTGTGATTACAAATAATAAATTTTGAAATTTCTCTAGTAAGCTTTGATTATTTCCCCGGTAGAACGGACTACCAATAGATACTACCTCTCCACATATCGACATCGATATATCAAATGTACTGGTTGGCCTTCACGAAGGCTAGTTATAAATTAAATAACTAAATCAAACCTGCGTGTTTCACCATTCAATATAAACGTTCCAAACCCTTCTTCCTCCCTGCTAATCATTATCTTCTTCATACAATGTAACGCAAAATATGTTCCAGCGAGTCAAAGTAATCAAGGGTGAAAAATAATCCAGCGACATATCATGCAGGATTATCGTATTCGAAATAACCATCAAATCTCAGCCTTCGCTCCTACCATGGTAAACTCCCGGAGTTAAAACCCGTGACTTAATGAGGCAAGGTGAGTCGTTCCCGTTCGCACGAATCAGGACATGAAACGTCCGGGAACCTCTGTCCGGCGATGATTTAAATTTCAAAGCGGCCTCTTCGGGGTCCGGCCGTCTTACGCGTCTACGATAACACGGGTTGTCTCTCTGCGCGTTTCTTCCTTTTTTCCCCCGTTCTTTCAATTTACATACGGGACGAATCGGGCGGTGGGCCGACGAAAACGCCGCTGAAATTCGTACGGACGTTCCTCTCCGGTCCAGGCTCACGCTGTGACGTTGACCAGGGCACGCTCCGGGTTTGACGAAGGAAACGAACGACGTAGGATCGAAGGACTTATGTGCGCAGAAGAAACCAGTAGCCCCTCGTCGAAGTATCCCGCTGACCTTTCTTGATTCTCTCCTTACGGAGGATCAGCGTTCGTTGAAGTCCTGACGTAAGGAATGCTTTGCCGGTGCCGAGAGAACCGTGCTGCTTGTTCGTGCTACCGAACCGAAATGTGAACCTTCCGATCTCTTTTCGTTCCTCTTTATTCTTCCACCCTTTTTCCTCTCCTTTCTCTCCTCTTCCTCGATCACGTTGATTTCAGATGTATCAGTGGTTTCTCGGAGAGGGTGAGAGGGAGAGAGAGAAAGGGAGGCGGCAACGCGAAAGGCAGCCGGATGTCTAGTTTCAAAAAAATTCTTAATTAAATCTCGCTCGGACGTCTTCTTGGCAGAAACCAGACGAGGGAACTGCATTCCCTGCACGATGATGCCGAGTGTGTCTAACGAGTAATGAGACGGCTTATGCGACGCATTAACGAGTGTACTGGGTGCACGAATGTTTCTGTATAATTTTAGAGGCATACAGTGTAGGTACATATAAATGATAAAAATGTGTTAATGTGCAATACGAGCCTGAAAATCATTAGTATGTCTTCTTTACATTTAACCTAACGTAGATTGTTATTGGCCGCTTAACCGCGGGACCTACAGTTTTAGGTGGATACCGATCCACCATACAAAATCATTAGTTTCCGAGCTATAATATAATGTTTCAGAGAAATCTTACCTACGGTTGTAATAAATTTTCAATATGACCATCGTCCGTTTCAAGATACGCTTGAGAACATCTACTTATAGATTGCCCTGTACGTTCAAATATTTCATGTTTTTTTACCTGCAATTTTTTAAATTATTCAGCTGATAAGATTAGATCGATGCTTAATGACCCACGATATGTACACCATCGTAGAAGCAAGTACAGGATACGCGTCAGTATCAGTTAATCCTCAGACTTCGATGAATGTTGGGAAATTGTCGGTACAGAAAGAAGTTCTGTTTCTTCATACAGGGAAGTGTACTTATCAATCATAAACGTTCGATGAAATGGTTTATCCAATTATACCCTTGCATTACGATTTTTCTAATGATTTCGTGCGATGAAGTTCATGATTGAACTCTTCGAGTGTCCTGATAAATGAAAAAACGTTTATCAGCACACACAATTCGCTTTTTAACCCTTTGACTGCGATCGACGCCTATAGGCGCTTGACGAATCTGCTCACCGTATACTGTTGACGCCTAAGTATTTGTTCATAGACATTCTGAAAGTAAATAATACAATTAACGTAGAAAAGGTGTTTACAGTGTGTTTCACCTAACTTTATCACCTGTAATATTTTTGCTATAATCAAAATTTCATAAAAATATTTCCTACAGAAATTGCATAGTTTTGTGGGAGCCAGCGTATATTAACAATAGTTTTATTCCTTCGGGGAGAGTTAATGAGATATAAAGGTTAACTCTACCTTTTTAAATGGAATGCTATACTTTATTTGCCTGTACGCGATAACCACTTTATCTTTAAAATGAAAGAGATTATCAAACAGAACACTCGCAGTAGTACCGCAAATTAAACGAAAAACTTTGTTTATACGACCTTTGGTGACCTTTTGTCTTTAAAGAGGCTGTCATGAACAGACAAATAAAATATAGCATCCCTTTAAAAAAACAAAGTAGTCTAGGAATAAAACTATTGCTACTGTACGCTGACCGTCACAAAACTCTGCAGCTTTCGTAGGAAACATTTTTATGAAATTTTGATTATAGCAGAAATATTTCAGGTGATAAAGTTAGGTAAAGCACCCTGTGTAATGGCAATTTTCCAGAACAGTATTTACTGTAATATTCCCTGGCTAATCGAAAAAACCTACCATTAACAATCTACTACCACTAAGAAAAAGGTCAGCAAATACATTAACGCTAACACACGAAAGGTCGAATGACGTTCGATCGAAATCCTTCTATTCCTTTTTAAGCGCGTTAGAATCTTCGTTTTACCTCTGCAATATATTTGCCGAGGAATATAAATTCGCTGATCCTCCGTCGAGGATCGAGAGTTATCGGGATCCCTTTACGGGAACGCGTCCAGTTTTCACCGCTAAAATATCACCGCACGGCATTATCGAGTTTTCAATTATAAATTATTCGAGGCTTCGACCAGCGGGGAGGTTGCGATAACGCGAGGAGGGGGGCAATCAAGAAAATTACAGGAACGATGTTAAGCCAGGGGGGTTTAGGTCGAATCGAGTTTGGGTTGACGTTTTCTCCCCCCTCGCTGTCGAGACAAATGCAGGAGCCTGATATCCGCGTAAGAGCCTATCGATCCTACCGTCGAAGGACATTCGTTTTCATCCTAAATCCGGCGAGATTGAGGGACGCGACTCGATAAATGCCGGCGCAGAAATTGATTTAGAAGATTTTCACGGGCCGTTTGGCCGCGGACAGAGAAACCGGAGAATGCGTATCGTTGTTCGGTTCAGCGTCGTGTGTAACGCGGTCAATCACACACAGATGACCAATCAGGGGCCAACTGTTTTTCCCAGGAGTCAGGAAACGGAGAATGGTCCACTGTGTTATCGTTACCCTATACGTTCCCCGTCGACGATCATTCTCCTAGATTCCTTCTGTTTTCGACTTCCGTTTTATGGCACCTCGTATGTTCTCGCGTCTCCGCCACTTCGCTTACGCAACACTTTCTCCCTCCAGAAGTCACCATTATAATAATATTTTTAGAAAATCGAGTCTCAGTTATTGTTGTGTTCTTGTAGCTTAGTTGTTTGTATTTTATACATTAACTCACTACACTATAATCTTTCGAGAAGTTTCACAGATATGTTAACCCTCTGAACTTCTTTGTCGAGTATGACTCGACATTGATTTTATTCACAGGTACTCCTATGTCGAGTCACACTCGACATTTTTAAATTGCCAGTTTAAATATGTATTATATTTCGCAACATTTCTTTTTCACCTAGATAACCAATATTACATGTACTTTTTGTAGCAAAAAAAGTTCTTGAAGTGTTTAGATACATGATTGTTTGTACCTAATTGGTTCCTATCAACCTGTCTTTTGAAGTGCATTTCAAATAAAACACTTAAAATAATAGGGAGTCATTGAAAACATAATGAAAAAAAAATTAGGAGTTCAAAGGGTTAACAATATCGATTTTTAGTGTTGTGTTCTTGTAGCTGAATTATTTGTGTTTGCACTTAAAAGTATAAAAGAATGTTTCGTAATTATTTTTTATTCTTACATTAAAGTGCTTTTTACTTTGTTTAATCAATTAAATATAATATCACGTCAGAAATGGCTACGAATATCAAAGGATCAATTTTTCAGAAAATTAGAAAACTTGCAGACATTGTGGGCAAAAATGCAAAATGATGCACACCGGCGTATTTGGATACGTACACGCAATTTTAAAAAACGTGTAAGTTAAACACATGTGCACACCATAACCGAAGACATAGTGGTACCTAGCGCATTGCTATGCGTCATCGTCCTAATAAATAAAATAAAAATAATCTATTAAATGGTTTACAGACATTATTTCTCGCAAGTACACATACCAATTCCTTCCTGTATTTAACCATTTGCAAATCTAGCTCTACTGAACACTTTGTTTAGGGATTTCATATGATTATCATCTCACACCTTGAAGAATAGAGAAATGGCGCTCAATAAAATAATGTGAATAACTTGTGCCTTTACTTAGTACTCACTTGACAATTAAAAAAAAAACTACTATTTATTTTCTTATGTCACTCACATGCGCAACGGGGAGTGTGTACTCACGGGCACAGGGGTTGACATGTCGCGGAAGTTAAGATAATTGGTCGTACGACGATCAGGACAAACATTATTTCGCAGAAGGGCGTAGAGGGATTATATTTGTATGATAATACTTCACGCATGGGTGGTTCCCTATAATGTCAGAGGGGGACACCGTTCGTTGGGGGAACGTTCACTGATTCGCCTTGCTATTATTCGTTGTAATCGCTACTTCATAAATATCTGCGAATTGACTTTTCTCTTGCTCGAACGTTTACCTAACTCGAGTGCCTACGCCGGGGCTCGATCAATCACGGATCAAGCATTCCCTGCGTTAAAAGTATCTCGAATTAATTTAAGAAACCTTGAAACCACAGTAGTACTTACGTCTATAATTCAAACATTCATAAAAATTGAAACGTTTAAAATGAATTTTATTTGTAATATTTTTGGCCTCAGGATGAAAAAAATAACAGTGTTAACATGTATTTAATTGAAGTAGATATTCAATTTTTTATACAAATTTAAATACCAGACTGCAATGAAGGAAACAGTGGAGATGTATTTCTTCATTTTTAAACAAGTTAATAAATTTGTGTATTTTAATACCTACCGTAGTGGGACTCATAAATTACAAAAAGAATATATAACTCATAAATTAAGAAAATGATAATTTGCTTTAAATAGAATAGCTTTAAATGTAACAGAATGGACAACACTTTTAACAATTTCTGTATTAATGATGTAAATCTTATAAGCTCTCTTATCGTACTTTTAAATACAAAACTAGAAGTCTATACTAGAATCTGTTACGTTGAGACGAACAATGAATTAAATGCACACCTCGAAGCCTCATACAGAAGAATTTTAATTCTGCAATTTAAATTTTTAATTAACCTCAGGTATCATGCCATTTGTGGTTGTATCAGGAATACTGGGCCAGCCTATAGGTATACACGATGGGACACATAACTGACACCACTTCAGTAACTTCTAAATATTAGCGATTTTTGTGAAAATGTACACGTCGTGTCCGCTTACAAAGCTGAACGTGGTGTTGAAATCCATACAGCAAATGGTATCAAAGATTGCACAGTGCATTACATGATTCCTTTCGACTCACGCTCATCTAAACCAATTTTGATTAAAATCAATATTCACCCTCCCATATCGGATGCTGGGTCATTTTGACCCAACTACAGCAATCGTACATATTATTCAGGAGTCAGACTCTTTGAAGCACTCCGTAAAAATAGTCACCACAAATTACACTCTGCGATAAGTCCCAAAGTTCATGCAAAAAATAAAACTGTTCTCTGTATCAAATGTACCTGAATGTAATATACGATATTGTATATTCGCATGTATACACACATGCATACGTTTACTTCTTTTTGTGTGTATACAGTTAGTTATACATAAATATAATAATTATACATGAAAATATATTTTATATTTTGTGCACAATTCATCTTTTAGACCCGCATGCAATGAAGTTTTAATTATGGGTCAAAAGGACCCTGCATCCGTCTGCCTCGTCAGTTTCGGAGCAGCCGCCTTCCGAGGGTTAACAAGGTGACCGTAGCAATTCCAGTCACATGTCCGATTCCGTATTTGCACAATCGATGGTAGGTTCTTGGAAAAAAAAAATCTGAATATCAATAGAGGTGAAAGCACGAGGTCCGTTGGACGTTCGAACAATAGAGCCGCGAGACACTTTCATATCTGTCGAGCGGGAGCACGCGACCGTAAAAAATCCGAGGCGACGCGTTCGAACGATTCGAAAATTCGGTAGCTTTCCGTTCCTCGAAGATGATACCGTTGTTGCGTCCCTAGGGTGCCTTTGTGCCACCGACCCGCCACCCCCGCGCGAAAGCCTGTGCTTAAGGGTCGGATAAGAGGAAGAAACAAATCCGCCACCTTTGGATATGAGAAGACGAGCGATGGCCGCTGCGATAACCGACCGGTAAGCCGTCTAGGAATGCGGCCTCTTCGCTTCGATCTCCCTTTCTATTTTATTCTGCCTCTCTCTCCTCTCTGTTACAACCTGACACGACATTCGAGAAGCCTTCATCAGCAGCCCGATATCGAATCCGTCCAACGTTACCCCGTCGACGACGGATCGAATATGCCTTTGACTCGGCATCGCGGTCAGCTCCAGACCCTTCTTCGACTTTTCAGAATTTGAAAAGACGTGAAGGTTTTTTCTAGGCATCCCACGGGCCTGGTAACTCGTATCCTATGGAGATTAAATCATTGGGAATGAAGGGAATGATTTGATTTGTGAGTCACCGTATCAAAGGGCAACTTTTGGCTGGATTGCTTTTTTGTTTAGAGCAACCTGGTTTCAGCGTGGAAATTGCTGTGTAAGTAGGACATACAGGCGGACAGTACCAAATTGCAGCTACTTCTAAGATAGGTGACCACGCTTTGAGAATAAAGATTATATAAACATTTAACGTTCCGTTTTGGTTCACTGAACGATCATTAAGAATTTTCCGATATTATTCTTTGTTATTGGGGCATTGACTTATAACAGGTTACGTGATTTTATTGATAAAATGAAATTGTTCGAGACCCAACTGTCACACTTGTATCATCACACCCTTCCATATCCTTCACTTCGCTTAGACAAGTACTTAAGAGATTCATTGTAAATGACAGACAATGTCTCGCCACTTACAGTCACTTAAAATATTGAAAACAGAAAAATAAAAAAATGAATTTCAGTATTCCATCCGAAAAAGCTTATACATTCCTATATAGATCTGACTGTAAAATCACCACCTCCATTTTATCTTCCAGCTAATCGTTTGCCACCCCAGCTTTTCTTCTAATATAGAAATCAAATAATTCAAGAAAATTTTAAGTTTATAATTGAAAGTATATATTTAAGCTAGAAGTTGTTTTTTCATTCGGATTGCAACAGAATTATTACAAAACTAACTTGGAACTAACATTTCATACGTTGCAACCTAATGCGCGGATTCCTGCAGCTTTTTCTCCCTCTAACAATACCTACAACAGCATGATACAAAATTCTTGCAATATCTGTCTCACTGTCTTCACTGATAAAATTGAACTATCACAGGGCTGGCTTCAAACTGACATTCCATATGTTGCATCCTAATAAGATCTCGGCAGTCCTTCCGCTCTCTCTCTCTCTCTCTCTAACAGCAGTTACAATAGTCTCCCACCGACTGTACCGGTGCAACGAAGACGTTTCGTTTTGCGTATAGCAAAAGACTGGTCCACGCGAGAGGGCAACGGAGCGTCCAGGGTAGGCTGTTAACCCTCCGCTAGCCACGGGGCTTTTTGCTCTCAGCGATTTTAATCCGAGGAAATTGTGTCGGCAAACACGGCAATTGTTCGGGGATGGGAGAGGGCCGCGTTTACGTCACACCGCCCATTCTGAAAAGTAATCTACACCGTATTGTCGCGGCGTCGCTGAAAGAACGGCCGTTCTTTCGAACGGGAGGACTTAACGCGCCGGCTCCTCGCTCTTTAGCGGTGGCTTAAGTTCGATTCACAGACACGCAGCTTGATCTGTCACGGGCATTGAGGATCGCGGTCGGATGATCGCGCGTAAGCACGTTATTCGTAGCAGCTTTTCAGCCGCGGTGTATCGTTGCCTCTTACAGGGGTTGGCCGTTGCTTGCAGAGGAGGGGGTAAGTCCCACCACCGTCGCTACAGGGATTATCTCTAGGCGGTGCGGACCGAGTGCACCGACACCGGCTCTTTTTTCGCTACCTGGACGATCAGATAGCACTGGTTACCTGGTTCCCCGCCGGACGCGACAATGGCTGAAATTTGTCCAGAATGGATGTTCCTGCTGCTTAGCATCCTCTGCCCAAAGGACCCTGTAACGAATACTCCATCCTCGAAACGATCTTGCGTTACTTAAACTACTCATGGAAACTTGGGCCCAGTTAATACTGTATTCATTAACCCCGCAGCTATGGTAAACCTATGAGAGATACAGGATACAATATATCTTGATCGTATCAGCATGATATTTTTCTGCCATATCACAAAAGATAAGCTACTGGTTGGCACGAGCGAAGAAAGTAAATCAGTGCAGTGGCATTTTGTCCTAAAAAATTGGTTATAATTACTAAACTTGATTGCTATAGGGAGTTGTTATCAATTCAAGCAAGAATCTAGAAATTTCAATGAATTATACAGAGTAAATCTCCACATTGATACATGCAGAGAATATTAACCCTTTGCGGTCCGTTATTATTTTCATAGCGTACTTCGGCAGGTCCGCACTTAAATTTACGAAATTGGGGAAAAATAAAACTGTTTGCTTTTTTTTAATAAAAATAAAAAGTTAACATAAAAACACGAAATTGTCTCGGGAGCGAGAGTGAGACATATTGAGAGCGAATGACACACATTGAAAACGAGAGACTCATTGGTAAACATATCATCGATATGCAGTCTAAATACAAGATTCGCCGAAATAAAATCGTTGTCGAGGCAGAATGGACATAGAACCGCAAACGGTTGAAATTCAGAAGGCTTTAAAAATTCATTGCATGTACTTTGAAAATGAAATGTAATATGGACGAACATCGTACAGCAGGATGACCAAAATGCCGAGGAGAAGACGTGGAAACGAACGATAAGAGAATGACATGGGAAATAACATAACAATAAATTTATTAGCATAGTGACAACGTAAACAGAATAACGAAACGGTAACAAAATTACTGCGATTGTGGTCAAAGTTGCTATGAATCGTTTACGAGTGTACCAGGCGACTTACTCAAGCGGTGAGTAGCGAGCGGATGATTCTTGCGAGATGCGTTCGCGTAGAAAATTCGAATCTGTCTGTTAATGTCCTTCGGTCGCATTCGTTAACGTGCCTGTTATAGTGCGTTCGAATTTGTAGAAGACGCGTGAAAACGTTACCCAGGGACCGAAAACAAAAGACGAACGTGCCGGGTCACGAGGCCATCTTGTCTTTCCTCCGCGAACACTTTCGCGTTGGTCACCGCGTGTGTAACATCATAGATTTTATAAGCGGTAATAAACGTAGTTTTTAGAATACCTCTATCGGCTATTACTTACACCTACCTACATACGCAAGAGTGCCGAAGGAAGACATGTAGTGAAAAATAAGAAAAGTACTGACAAGGGAAGGACCACAATCGTCTGATTTAAATTTTAACGAGTGTTTTGTGAGATGGTGTCATACAGGTTCTTAATGATACATGTGAAATATTAGGTGCAGACACTCGACACTTTTACAGATATAAACAATTAAAGGTACGTACTGTAAGGATGTACTATGAATATAAATCGAGTTTACCCAAATTGCATTGGCAAAGTGAAATGATGGTGTGGCTGGTAAATCGGTTGCAGTAATACAATTGTAAAAAAAATATTTCGGTGAACGGGACTCGATTCCAGGACCTCCGGATGTACCAGTAAAACAGCCATTTCACTTTGCCAATGCAACTTCGATAAACTCGATTTAAATTTAAATTCATAGTACATTTTGAAAGTGTATACCTTTAATCGTTTATATCTTTAAAAGTATCGAGTGTCTACATCTAATATTTAACATTATATCATTAGGAACCTGCATGCCATCATCTCACAAAAATTCGTTAAAATTGAAGTCGGACAATTGGGGGTCCTTTCCTTGTGAGTGGAGAAGGGTTTTCTCGCTCGAAGTCGGAGAAAACGTCGAGTTTGCAAATCGATCGGTTTATTGTTTGTTGGCCTTTGCCATACTGGTCGCCTCCGTTCCGCTCAGACTTTTCCATTTAGAAGCTCGAAGCCTGACAATGGATGACAAATAATGAGTTTATGAGTGGTGTCAACTAATAAATTACTATGTAGCTATGTAAAATATTTCCACATCGCGCCTTCAGGCCTCAAGCTCGAGTTATCATGTAATACTGCCGCGTCGTAATATAGATAAAACATTCCCGCTGCAAAAGTGTTAATAAAAAGATGGTTTCTCTTTGTTGCAGACCAAGCCGGTAGAAGGGTGGAGTAAGAACGTGAAGGGAAAAGCGTGCCAGATATCCACGAGGAGCATCCTCTTTCTAACGCTGTTGCGGATCGCAGCTGTGTGCATCGGATCCGGGGTACCTAATTTTCGAGAGGGCGGACGGGGGGTCAGAAAACCACCTGGAATCCCGGGGATCAGGGGAGTGAGAGCATTCGGATGCGCCGAGCCGTACAACGAGCCGCCACGAAATAAGGGATGTTCTTCTGTCCTGTCCCTGTCCCTCCGACCTTCGAACGATGCCGCGGTGTTTCCAGCTACTCTCTCTGGACTACCACTTTTTATAGTGCGGTGTACACGAATATACATATAACTAATACCTACCCTCCTGCAGGCACCCCTAGCTCGAAGGGGCTAGCAGAGACTTAAACACGAGGATACTTACCGCATGTTGCCATAATGACGGGGCTGGGTGGGGGCTAGAGGGGAGGTGTGCAAAGAGGGAGAGGCAGGAGCACCCCCACTCCGTTCCTCCTTTTCATTGAACGCCGCAAAAGGCGGCCGATGCCTCGAAAGAAAGATTAAAGTGCCGCGAACCTCGGCAGTTTGTTTATCGTTCGCTTTTTTTTTCTCCTCTTCTTCTCGTCTTCCTTCTTTTTAGCTCTTCCTCAAACGTCGTGCACACGTCCATCGGTTGCAAAGAGGACGCCGAACTTTATTAAAACGATCTCTCAAAGGTTTCTTGTTCTCTTTTTGTTTGGTATGGAGGCCATCGATCGTGTTTCTTATGCTACAAATTTTGTTTGTGAACATGATATCGTTCGTTGCGAAGAGGAATTTATATGCTATTTAAATTGACGAATATGGTGTATTTGTAATTTCTTTATTGATGTTACATTGGTTCGGTAGTCTAACAATGTTATACGCATCGATAGTTGTTCCAGTTAAGAGTTGCATGTTTTAAAATGTAAATATTCACAGATGTGTGTGAATATTCTTTCATGTTGCAATGGTGTTAAAATAAATCCTTTTTCCTGGTGATATTTCCAAATAGAAAGACTGAGACACTTACATCCCATTAGAGTTTTATACTGAAGTTAATTGTCCGAACAGTAATGGATACCAGAAACTTTAACGGTGAATGATCGTTGCCTACAATATAAAAGGAAAGTACAAAAGCATGAAATACACATAATAATATAACACCATACAATAATTCAAAGACATCGATGTATGTGCGCATGTGGATTAGAAAATGATGAACATATCAATTTGCTCATGTCTAAATAATCATTTAAATTGAAGCATATGTTGACACATAAGGACGCTTCAAATTAGCTTCAGAATTTACTAATACTGTATACTTCTTCCTTGTGTAATTAAAAATTCACCGGGTCGATCCAGATGCTGCCGCTGCAACTATCAGTGCCCCAAAAAATAAATTTGTCTATTTCCACGCTTCATAAAACAGTTAAAAATGCCTTCTGAAATGAGAAGTACATCATTTGCAAAGAAGTTCGATTACACGCGCATCAATTGCAAATACAGCCGGTTAGCCCGTCGAAACGACGTACCGCTGTAATTATTATCGATATTGCGTTTTCTATCTCGTGCAGGTCGGTCTGTCTGCAAAATGTATTCCTCTGATGCGCATACCGACGTGTACAAGGGTTCAATCGCGGTTTTGGCGAGGGGTTGGAAAATCGGGCAGAGGGATGCGCAGGGGGATGTTTCGGAGTAGGGCGGACCAGTGAAGGGAAAACATGGTGGCCACTGGTTGCGGCATTCATCAGAGGCGGTACTCTGCGTACCTTTTGAGATCTCCTCTCTCTCTCTCTCTCTTCTTCTTTCTTTTTTTTTGTTGCTTCATCGTTCACGTGTGCGCCGGTATACACGGTTACCACGGGATCGGGGGATTGTGAGAAAAAAACTTTCCATTGAAAATATTCGCAATAAAGGGAACCGCCTTCGTCGGCTCCTTTCACCTTAATGCTTCGGGAAAAAATCGCCCGCTTGTATTTACACCTACTTTCGGCTACTTGGAAACGCATTATCGCACTCTCTTTCGGTCTACATAGTCTTCTGAAAAGTTTCATCGTTTACCAGATCGGAGCACAGTGGTCTATTGTGCGCCATCGCTGGAAAATGTAAGCGCCCTTCGATAACGCATTTTGTAATGATTTTGTCTCGTCCTAGAAGATTCAGGATTATTTTGGCAGCTTTACGATACTTGTGTAATGCTTGTTGAGTTGAAATATTATAATAAAGTGAATGAGGCGGATCTATATATTGGTGAATTTGAAAATACTGTCGGGTTATTCTATCGAAAATTATGGATTATTTTTTATTTTTTCATAAGGCATAAATAAGCTGCATCACAAATGGAAGACAGATACGTGTCGCAGTATGTCCTATGCTGGATTTTCTACTGGGTCCGTTTAATTCTATTTGCTTTTAAATGAAATAACATAAGAACATATTCCTACTTTGTTATAATAAAAATATTTACCATGTGTTTTCTAACACATTATGTGCATTTCTTCTTCAGAATTATGAGTAACTTAATAAACTACACTTCTCAAAATAAGTAACGGATGGAATAGTTAAATAACATGCCTCAATGAAGTTACAAATACTTTGAAAGCTCCGCATTTCATACCTAATAGACACTCTACTGTATTTATCAGACTATTATAAATGGTCCAGGCATATGATCCTCAAATATTTTGATCCACATCTATGTTACTGAAAAATCGGTTCAACATGCGATACGTTGCAGCCATACTCTCTTTATTCAGCCTTGTCAGTACGCCGCAGATATAAAAATTCAAAAGATACAAACAGAGAAGGTAAATATTCTTCTTGTCTGCTTCCCATAGTACCATTTTTCAGTGGTTGCATTCAGGAAACGGGAAGAGGATAAACACTCGTCGACACGGTAAACGATAACATAATGGCGAAAAAGCGAATCGAGGGAATGAGGAACGCATCCATGGGAATGAACAGGTAAACGCGAAAAAAAAAAATGCAAAAAACGGGACGACGCGAAATCGTCTCGGTGAAATGACTTTTAATTACGGGGAACAGAGGGGCGGCGCATTCGGCGCAGCACGAAGGAACAGAGAAAAACGGGAGAGGGAAGCGGCACGGATCAGAAGCATGACGGATGTTTTCAATTACATTTACATCATTCCCTTACGAAACGGTGTCTGATTACACCGAGATGTCGGGCTCCGCAAAATGCACTTGCCGTTTCTCCGTGCCGCCTTTCGCCCCGCTCAGAGAACATGGAAACTCGCCTAAACGACGACACTCGGTTCCCTCTTTCAGAAACGTCGTCGGCCCGTGGATCGACTCCCTTCTGGAAACACGCCTTTCGGTAATTTGATACATTTTTTATTCCCCGTGTCGGCCGACTTTGCCTTTTACGTCCTGATCTATGCAGGTCGGACAGAATCAGGGACCCTTGAATTTACTATGCCCCGTTTCAGCGATTCGTGATCTCGATCCGCGCCATGCTTTTCAAAGAACCGCGGATTATAAATATTGCGTCACTGTTTGCCCACTGAACGTTTCATGAACATCTGAACGAGGTCGGGTTCAGGTTTATTTTAGCTATTGAAGCCGCTGAATCCGGGGTGCCTTCATGAATGGAATTTTTATTAGGTGTGGACGAAAGTAACGTCGGGTACGTTTAACTTGGTATTGCAAGGGTATTGCATGGTCGTTTTTAGCCATTCAAAATGATATTGATACGTCACATTGTTCTACCGTTTGATCGGAGGAAAATTGGTATAGGAGCGATAAGAATGTATAAAATCAATGGGATAATTATTTTATTAGAATGTACGCGTTGCAGGTTCTTGTAAAAAAATTAAAATATATCTTGGATTCAACAAGTATTGAGTCAAGGTTAAGTGCAAAACATTGAGTCGGTTGGATGAACAGTCATTTTATTTACATAAAACTTTCACTAAAACCATGCCTGAACATTGTAGAAAATGAATCATATTATTTTATATCTTCAACCTTCTCAAAGAAACTATGTTTATTCAATATTGGATTTATAACTATTATCAAAAATCGGAATGAAATCCGGAGGTATCTGAGAAAAATGCTGTACTGTGTTGCGTCAAGCAACAGAATGTTTGCTATATTTATTAAACATACACATATGTAACATAACAATCCATCCATTTCTCTTTTATGCATCTAATATATTATTTATATAATACTTTATTTTATTGTTCATGCGAATTCGTGGTAGAAAGTACTTCTGCACAGTTCCATTTCACAGATTCTTCAGCGCGGCGGTTTTCGATAAATGCAATTCGTACGGGTCGTATTATATCCGGGAATCGGATGCCCGAAACACGGAAATGGACAATCTATTGTTTACGCGGATAATCTTATTAATGGTACGTTAATCTCCGTGTCCCCCCGCGTGTTCAAACACCCGCGTTGCAGTTCGTTAACTTAATGGTTATTATTAGGATGAAACACAACTCGTAAATGCTCTGTCGCAATCCGGATAAGCCGAAAGGCAATAAAGAGAGAATTGTAAATGCTTCGGTTGAAAATGTTGCCAACAATACAGCCACCCCAGCACGGTTCCATTCGCGTTAATCGTTCAAATAATACCGCTGAATATGAAATTCGTCTAGTTGGAAACGTTGATACGCAACCGTGGTTTTATTCGCGATAACGCGACCGTGCACGAGGGAAACGCACGGAAAAATATCTTTTCACATTTTCGTGCAACGGATTTAACGGAGGCTCTGTCTCCGATTGTTAGGCTACGACATCTCTGCATGAAAATGGAAAGATCCTGCACGAGGGGTTGCATTTTCTACCCTTGCGAACAGTATTGAAAATAATTCAAAGTAATGTTACGAAAAAAAGGAAGGCTACTGTATAGAGATTTTACTGAGTTCCGAATGAATTTTTACGAAAGAATTGGATAGAATTTGTAACACCTTCTTGGGTTTTCGATCAGCGTATTAAGTTTGAAATCGTTTTATAAAATGGACGTTCGACATTTATGCTTCACGGGGATCAGTCGACGTCCCTACGGTACGTGTCACTGTAAAGCAACGATCGAATCGTACTCGTCGGTTTCGACTTTAACTTGATAAATCCAATTGTACGCGGTGGATAAGCTGAAAGGTACACGAGAGGCGTGACGAAAAAGCCGATTCGAAATTCTGACAACGATATGACTGCCACGCGTTTTACGGAAGCTATCTAATCTTGCCGACATAACTATGTACTCTCGCAAAATATCTCTAGCTACAGGAGAATTCAATTGTTTTTAATCATTTCTAATTTCTCGAAAGAACTGTATCGAAAAGTACTTCACAGATACAGTGATCGTACATTTCATTTCGAATTTTCAGGAAATACATCATTCTAAAAAAATGGGGAAGAACTGAATTTGAAGGAAAGTCTACTTATAGTATTTTGCATAGTTTGGAATGTTAAAATAAAAGTAATACCTTGTATACTGCATACATAATAATCTATTTTTAACATAAATCATGTAATATTTGTGGGATACAAATATTCACTTATTCGATCATATATTCGTATCTTTACATTATTATTGTAATAATAATGCTCAGAGTTTTATAATTTAATTCAATTCGTAACATCACTCACAGACGATCTCCGCGGCAGTGAGTGTATAAATTAAAAGTTAAGTTCTGTGCCAGCTACATGTCGTTTAAACCCAGTGCGGTCTTCGGGTCTTTCCTGACCCATCGTGTTCTCATTTAATCAAAAAACTTTCGCAATGATGACATTATAATATGATACATGCGACTGGCAGTTTCTATCTTCATTAGTCCTCTCATTATATTATAAAGGTGAAAATATGAGTTCCATACATTCGGGGCATTTTTGTCCCAGAGACCTTGAGTGTATAGTCGAACTGAAGAACGCAATAGGGTTAAATAAAAGTTTTGTTTTTTTTACAGATCTGAATGTATCCGCGTTATAGAGTGGAAAGAAAACATGAGAATGCGGAAGTTTTGGAAGTCTGACCGCTGACCCTGTGTTTCGGTTGCACTTTGGTAACAAAGCTACGAAATAAATGAGAAGTGTCACTCAAACGTCAAGGCATAATTACATAGGTATATGTATCCGCTACTCACCTACCCGTTCTACTCTAATCTGGTTATCTGACAATCGTTGGACTATCTCCTTCACTTTTCTCTCTTGCTCTCTCCTGTCTTCTCATCGGGCGCCGTGTCGTCTTTTGAAACTTTCCGTCTATAGGCAACACGATACACAAAATTCCATTTGCTCGACGATTTTTCTGCTCGCTTAAATTTGGAGATTCGACATTTTTCTTAGCATCGCCGTCGTAGTAATTAGCCATATAAACAAATGATTTTGCTTACATTATATATAGGTACACTGTTTCACAAAAGCGTGGATAAACAATTGCATTTTCGATTTCACAGATTCTATAGATATCTAGGGGAAACTTAGCTAATTCCGTAGTACTGCCCATATGATTTTTATCCAACTTGTTCATTTTCAACTGTAATGGATGTATAACTTAAAATATTTGTATTGCTATACATTTCTTTATTTCATATACTTTTCCTATAAAAATCGTGGCATAAATATGACATGTTTTTCTCTTAATACTGCGGAGTTAGCCGGGTTTCTCCTTTATGTTACGCCGAGATTCTACGCGAAGGTTTAAAATTGACTATTTCCCTTTTTAACGCACGTAAGTATGTAAAATTCGATCAACTTTCAGACAAGGTAAGTTCAGAGTTTCGACTGAATCTGAGGACGGTATTTTATTTATTTTGAATTCTATTTCGAGTCCTCCGTTCTCGGTTTTTCTCTCGTCCAGCTTTAAGGAAACACTTTTTACCGGATGTCTCGGAAGAGAGGACATTATGTGACGGAACTTTCGTTGAATGGCCCCGTAACACACGTCGATGCTCCGGGGCTCATCGATTCTCGTACCCCGGCACCAATTACCCACGGATCGGTGATTAATTGCACACTCGGTCGAGTACACGTATTTAGTGTCGGTGGTGAAGATCGGCCGTCCTTGACGGTGAGTCTTCGCTGTTCTCTCGTAAAGTTCGGCTGTCGTGTGACCATTCACGTGTGCCGAAACCAAGTGAGTGCAAGTCTTTTTAACTAGAAACTTTCAAGCGTTTAAGGAAAAAACGGGATGTCGTGAAACAACCCTGTGAATATTCGTCAAAGTCCGTACCGCTTGAGCGAGGAAGCGCTTGTTAGAAAATAAAATCCTTTAAGACTGTGAAATAGTACGGTTTTTAATACCGGAATACAGAAAATTTCGTACATCTCGATTGCATATATTTTCAGAGATTTATTAGAACATTTTCATACCGATGAACGAGAAACGTACTCATGGTAAACGTATGAGGCGTTTAGAATACCAGTGTCGTATGCGCCAACTGTCTTATGCTGATTTTGTTCGCAGTATATCCCTTAAACTGTCCTCTATCATCACAGCAAGTATCACTGGTTCATACGTCTTGTAAGTGGGTGAAAATTTTATTTAAACACATGTGTGTTGGCCCTTACAATCTTCTACGGGAACGAGTAAGCATTACGAAAATAGCAACGGCGTAAAAAATATTGCAAATATTCAGAAACTTTCAAACTACATCCTCCAGTCTTATAAGGACATACCAGTACCATCATTTTTCGTCAGGAAAAAAAGGAGAAGAAGAGTATTCTTGATTACTGAAGTCTTCAGATTCGTACAACTTTAAAAGCATTTTGTTAGGAAGAGGAATTTGGTGCATGCGCCATTGCCATTCTAGACGCCTCATATATGAATACTCAATCTGATGAACGGACAACGGTGGAAAAAACTGTTCGTTAAACACGGTAATTAATATTAAATCGGGGTATTCGGTGCACACGGTGTCGTTGAGTAATGCGGGAGCGAAGAGCGACGATTGGCAGGACAAATCGGGCTACGCGCGTGAAAATAATTAACGACCGGAGTCGGTTTTTTCGCGTCGCGAAATGGAAGGAACAATCGCGGAAATTTGTGCCTGAATCGCGTGCACGAGAGTCCGTCGTGGTCTATTGTCCTCGTATTGGTATATTTTGTAGCTGCCGTTAATAACGATCCCTTTTTTCTCGTTTCTCTTGAATCGGCGCTTCGACTGCTGCTTCGAACGAGAACTGAACGCACAGATAATTGGAATATAATTGGTGCCACCTGTTTCGTGCAACGTGAGGCGAAAGGACATCGACTTTGCGATCGAAGTCGCTTTCAATGATTATTTCGACGGTCGTCTGTTATGTAACGATGATCCTAAATATGTATTTAACGCGAGAAATATCATCAGTCATACCTATAGTTACGAAAGCGTTCGAACAACAAAAAAGAAATATGTGCATGCATCATAAGATTAGACTGATTACATATTAAAATAGTGGAATAAGATAGGTATGAACACAGTAACGACATAATTTATTGTAATACTGAAACTTGTCCACATATTTTCACGAGCGACTGTATTTCTCTGACCAAAATACGCAGAATCGTCCATTACACAAAGATTACAAAGTACCTTTCCAGAATATAAGAATTTATTACAGTTGTCATACATGCTTCCCCGAAGGGGTTAGAACATCCCAGCTGCTTCATGGCAAACTGCGCCGACGCCTTTTGCGAAACAACAATCGTGAAATGCAACGAGATAAAACAACGCGCTATGAAACTTCTATTTCATATGACACGCTCGAGTTTCCACCATTGAATCAAACTGACAAACATATCCTTGCATCCTTCCTAATCATGGCTGCTCCATTTCACATAACTCACTCATTCCGCGCTTGCGTTCAAATCCAGATCCACGCGTGTTCGCCGGGAGGAAAAAGTGTGTACGAAACAATGGATCCTCTATTCGATAGAGCGGGAGGGTAGACAAGCGAAAGAGAGGCGACAAAAAAAAAAGAAAAAGCCTGAGGACAGAGAACGAGGAAATAAAGAGGCAAAGCGCGACACACGTTCGTACAAGAATCTCTTGCACACGATCACAAGCCCCACACACACACACACACGCGCGCAGGCACGCACGCACACGCGGATCCGTCGACTTACCTCTTGGCGCAGAAATTCGAGCGGCCAGTCGAGCCGAAGGCAGAGAAAAGAGGCAGGCGAACGACGACGGCCGCGACGGCGTTGCGTGCGAGAGTGGCGTCGCGACGCCGGGCGTCGGCGTGCGTCGCGCGCGTCGCGTCTCCTCGCGCCGCGAGAACAATGGCGTCCCGTGGTGAGATCCAACGGCGCGGGACGCCGCCTTCCGTTGGCCACGCCCACTCGAAAGCGCGAACCTGGCTATGCTGCGCCGCGCTGTAACGCTCCATCCCCACCACTGGCACACGCAAAGCGTACCGACACGGCAACGCGCGTAGGCCACGCCCACCGACACGCTATGCGCCACGGGACGCTGCTCTCTCGAGCCACCTCGTCTCCGGCGACTTTGCCCGGAGGCAAGGCAACCTCGCTCTACGGAGTGAGAGAGAGAAAGAGAGAAAAGCTGTCCCGATAGAGGGAGATCGTGCGAGGGACGTTGCTGAAGGGGTGGGGGTGCCGAAATCGTACGGCAGGGATCTTCGCATGAAGGAAGGCAGACTCTGGTGGTCAATCGGGCGCCGCGCACCGCAGCAGTGACGCGTCACTGCACCCCTGTTTTCCAGTTGCACGTGTTTCTCTTTCCTCTTCACCGACGATCGCGTTCGATTGTCCTGTCTCTGTTGCCGATCGTCGTCTTCAGGCTGTCGTGTAATTCAGATACACGCGACGCCCGAATCGAGAGATACTTCGCCGATGATTAGACAGAGTTACCGCGACGACAATCGCTACTCAACACGTACAACAACGCATACGTCGACGACGGGTCTCCGTTTGTCGTGAACCGTTCATTACTGTGTAGAAGGATAGCAGATCTGTCGGGCAGAATATTCTGGCCATGCTGTGTGGATAACAGCTTTCGTTAAACTGTGCATTCTCAGTGATCAGTGAGGTCGTTAGGATCGTAAAGCTGCTCCAGACGTCACAGCGAATCAAGGGGATTGAGAAGATATCGTTGGTAGAGCCGAGCGAGAAAAGTGCTGTGAACGTCCCGCGGAGACACGTAGCTGCGGATTGTGCTTTTAGCTGGTGACTGGATCCGGCCTGACCACGGCCATTCTCGACACGGTATGTTTATTATCTTTTTCAATTGCCAGATAGAGATTTCAGAGTGTCCATCGAGGCACGAACGATTTCACGGACCGCCGCGAGTTCCGGGTGAAATTCGGGACAACGTAAAAGCGTTGCAGTTTCATTTCTTAGAGATTACGTTGCGTGTATTTGTAAATGGTTGTGCTAAAAAGTTAGAACAGTAGATGAGTAAAGGTATGAAGAAATAACAAAGGCATACGGCATGGATCACGTTCACTTTTTCTACTGAATTATGTAAAATTCTTCGACATGGATGGTACTAATGTTTTCGTCTGAATTATTAAATAGTCCTTAGAATGTTAGGCTAACGTACGTTGAGTATAACTTAACGCAAACAGTGGAAGTCTCGGCAAAGGACAAGCGTTGTAGAGTTGTTCATTAGAGGTTCATGTGGTAATGGATTTATAAATTCTCGTCGTGTATTTTTAAATCGTTTTCTTTTTGTTTGGAAATTCAAGATAGTAGATGAGTACAGGAATAAAGACATGATACTGAATTTGCTATGGATTATGTTAATTCCTTCTTAATTGTGGTTTCGTGAAGATAGGTTGATACACGCTAGTATAAATTACCGCGAAAAGTGATACACGAAGTTACCGCATATCCGGTTCCGCCGGCAACACTTAGCTCTTCGACTTTCTAGATTTATATAAGTATTACCGCATACAAGTGTATCTGTATCGCGTTGCATAATTTCACCAACCTTACTTAATCCTGAAAAATCGTATCAAGAATACTTTATTTTGTACATGTAATCAATCTTTTGATATTGTTGTTGGTTGCCGACGGATCGTCTACCAAGTTCGTCGAAAGTAAATTTCCAGTGCATTTCATTATCTGAAATAAAAGAATATTCAGAATCAATGTTCTAAAATGTCTGCTCTGATAAACTGTGAAATTTCATTTTTAAATAATTTTTGTAACGATAGCGACTTACTACTTTCATAGATGTAATTTTCGTGGATCATTTGTAGTATTTTGCGAAATGTTCGAATTTTATTTTGTATTTAATCTTTCCGAAAGCGATTTTTATTCGAAGCGAAATTTTCATTCTGATAAATAACATCTATTTTACCACATTAATGATTCGTAACTCAAAAAATGCGTACGAAAATAAACAAAAAAAGAACATAGACGATCATACAAAAGATGGAAACAGTTGTGCGTCGGCAAAAGAAAAGCAATGAATTTCCTATCGTAGGAATGTAAACACTCATCAGTCGTCACATCACACAATTTTGTTCGCCGCGAATCGTTTGACACGGGAATAAATTCCTTTTTTCCAGAAAATCGCCCGTCAGTGAAAAACTGTAATAAACTGGGACAGACGTAATAACTCGACAGCGGAGACAGCGCGACGCTTAGCCACAAATTGCGCGTGTCACAATGGCGTTGTTAACACCTCCAGTGGCTCATTGTGATCGCGAAAAAAAGCTGTCGATTGACGGTGAATTGCATCGGATTTATATCGCGCGGGAGGGCGTGATTAAATAACTCTGGTTCCGGAGTGCTTTGTTATTTACCGACGAAATCCGCCGAGCATCCCAATTAGTGCGTGCACAATGCGCCAGATGAAGGTTATTAACTGTTATTCGTTCAAGTCAAGACAAACAGGAATGAGCTCGTAGAAAATTGAGTGAAAATGGCGTTCATACTTCGTAGGAACTGAATGAAATGAAAATTTAAAAGTCGCCTTTCTTCCCGTGCAAATGGGCTTAAAATCGTTGTGCCATTACAGAGGGAGTTTAATACAGTTTAAAAATGTATAGAAGATCGCGGAAGTATTCGAAGATACTGGAATCAAGCAGACAGTGTTCGAGAAAACTTAGTTACCACATTATTTCTGAATGGGCAATTTGATGAATATTCAGCATTGTAAAGAATGGATATAGAATTTGTTCAATGGACTGGCACTGTAGAACATATAGATTGTTGTTACTTAGATCTTCATGTATTTTCCTGCCGCTTGTGCTTCCTAAGAAAATACTTTGAACATATACCGTACTATTGCAGAGTCTTTATACTCGATATGAATAATCCAAACACGCATGTGTTTTTGCTGTAATAAGGATAATTTGCGACTTCGCTTTTTAAGCATTCGAACTTATTGGAGTTGGAAAAAATGATTCAATTCTTTCAATTATACTTCCATAAAATAGTTTGGAAATATTTATTCGCCATCATATTCTTCACACTGTTTTCAGCAATATTTAAATATAAAATTGTTGAACATTCAGTTCAGAAGCGTTCGAGCGCTTCCATGAACCTCTGTACATCGTAAACACGAAGTGAGAGCATCTAATCTGCGTTACCACAAGAACAAAAGTCGAAATTAAATTACAAAGTGCCTATGCCGCGAATAAAATATTACCCAAAACAGTGCCAATCTACGAAAAAAACGAAATAACTCGCGATTGAACAAAATTCAGGAAATCAGGAAATATCAAAAGGATTGGCGGGAGGCAGAAGGGGTGGAATTTCCGTGGCATTTTTTGTGCGTCGATCGGGCTGTCGTCGGGCGATATTTTCATCTCATTATACTTTCAAAATTTCGGAACGGGGCGCGAGTATATTTTCAACGAATAAAACAAATTTCATCTTTATGAATAATGTATACGTCTACCCGGTGCTCGAATTAGGGATATCGCGATGGCGGCCACGCCGAACACCTGTCCGCCTTTATTATTTTTACGCCAAGAGAGGGACGGGAGCTGGAGATGAGGCAGAGTAGAACGAAAAAGAGAAAGAAAAAAGAAAGAAAGAAAACGCGTCGCGCTCATTGAAAGTGATACAATCTCGGAAAATAACAGATGTCCCCTCGTCGCTCGAGTGCTCGACAAAGAAAGCCTTCGCGTGTACCTCGGAGATTTCACGGAAAGCCCTTTGTCGCGCTTGAAAACGCTCGGGGGCGAAAGGACGACCGTGTGCTCCCGCGGAAAATTCACCGATCCAAATTATTTACTAATTCCGTGGACCTTTATCTGCTCGTTCCTCCCGGCGAAGGAACGTTTAACGAAAGAAATTAAACGAATCAACGAGCCGCCGGCAAGGGTGCACGCGTGACGGATAAAATGGCGCGTGCACTTCGCGAACGTTTTCAGACTTCCCCGACGACATCTTCGACCCGTGAAGCTTTTCATCCGCGTTCGAAGCTTCTGGAGTGTTTGGAAAGTAACTTTTTCTGGGACGAATTTATTAAAATAGGAAAAGACTATGTTTATTCATGAAACGGAATAAGAATTCGGGTCAAACAATATTTGAATTAAGAAGAAAGGTACGTGTCGGTAGTCCTGAAGGAGTTGAATTTGATAAAGCGTTAAGAATAAAGTTCGTTTGTTGTTTTACGTTGTATGAGAAAAATTGATTTACCAATTTGTAAGGAGCCTCCTCTTCATTGTGATACTTACACCCTTTGTTAGATGCATCAACTATTTACGAAGAAAATTCATTGTGACCGTTACAGCAAGAAAATATTCAGTTTTCGTATATTTGTATATGACAGAAAACGTGAACATACAAAGTGTGATCAATTTATAAAATTCCCTTAGAATAGTACAACGTTATGACAGTGAAGATCATTCTGTCATATACACTTCTGTATAGTCTAAATATGATCGATTCCAGAAAAAATGAATACCCAGTCGTCAAGTTCGTCGTTGAAGCTAAAAATTGAAAGAAGATCATTTAGCACCGAAATATGTGCGTTATCTTACAAGTTGAAATTCGCGCGCCGCCGGCACGGAACCGGCGCGGAAACTTGAAACTCCCACCGTGGTACAAATTAAACGAACCAGCGCAAAGTTTACTAATTACTCGGTTCCTTCGGTTGCCGGTGTCGAGCTTAGAGGAAGCCGCGACACATTAAATTACTTAATTTCGTCGGGGGCCTGAGGCATTTCGCACGAAAAAATTCTGTTTCCACCGCGACGCGAGAAGAAAAAGGTCTGAAAAGCGACGGCCGGACGCGTAACGAAACGCTCGGCAAGCTCGATTTGCAATTAGCGACGTGGATAACCAGCTTTTCCTTCCTGTAAAAAAGTTTCGCAGGAAAAAAATCTAGCGATTTCAGCCGTCTTGTTAATGCGACCGCGTGAGGAACACGAGAACCGTTAACACTCCGAGTGCCATGTCATCAATATGTGTAAATTTTTATTTGATCATGTACAGTATTAATAAATGTATCTATTAAGGTCTAACGTAACCAACAGGAACGTTATGAAAGTCTAATAATACTGATTAAAAGGAGTATAATTTGGAGTACAGTTTAGAAACTTTGTTATGTTCAACTAATGCACTCGAAGTGTCAAACGTAGACATTTTTGCGCATCGACTTAATGCTCGACGACTTCCGGTACAAAGAGTGTACTCGAAAGTTTGCTGAATGGACGCAACAATGGAAACAAGTTATTTCTATGTTTTTATTATTACTCTTATTTATTGTGTGAACACACTTTAAGTGTATTGACACTATTAGAATGTTCAGTATATAAATATTATTTTACGGTTTTACCGCGACTGTGTGAAGACCACGGAGACCATTAAATATCGACATTTTTACGCTTCGACCCCTTGCCTTGTAATAACGAGTCACACTCGTGTTGAGAATTATAGTCTCTGCGTTGTAAATATGAATTTCACTTGAGTATGAATTGTTACAAATTTTCTATTAGAGCACTCCTGACTTTTAGAGAATTACCTAAAGCAAATTGTACGTTCCACAAATATTCTTCCTGCATCTCCCCTTATCAACGTCAGCTAGCCATTGAAGAATCATAAAGCAAAGGGTTAATATTTAACGACTTCCGGTAGCAACTTTGTACTCAAAAGCTTGCTCAGAGCACGTGCAACATCGTAGAAACTCAGGATGAACAAATTATTTCTATATTATTATTTATTGTACATGTGAACATACTTTTAAAGATTTAACGCTATTGGAGCATTCAGTTTATACACATGAAATATAAAATTGAGACTGTAGAGATAAAGTAAGTGCTGATTTTTTACAAATTTGTCGAGTGGAAGTCGGCCATACGATTATAATTTTAGTATTCTGTACAATTTGTATTCCTCATTGATGAGCAATAAAATTGAACAAATGATTCTTCTGCATCCATACATTTATTCTACTCATAAATAAGGTTTTTAATTCTGTTCTCAGTAAACTGGATTAAACTTTCTTTAATCCGTTTTCGTACAGCTTGGTTACTTGTCTAATTGTAAGGACTGAAAATGTCTTTGTAGAATATTTTAGAAGTCATGAAATAGACGTATAGTTTAAATTGTTTACTAAAAAGCTTAACAACGAATGCTGTGCATTATCCGAAATTTCTGAAAATTTGTTATTCCTTAGAATTTATCAATTTCTTAGCGGCTCAAATATCTAAAAAATCATCTACGAAGAATAGAAATAATATAATAAGTTCAAAACGATTAAAATTCGGTCAAAACTATCATTAGTGACAGTGACTACCTAATTCGACACCACCGTGAATTTTACATACCGATTTTACCGTACACGCATCAATTTTAGTCCGATCGCATAACTATCAACTCTTATGAAATTTTGAGTAATATTCACGTAAAAATAATAATAGAAATAGAAGGTGTAATATCAAATAAATAAATATTTGTAAATCAACCGCGTGTATTAATAAATAGCCAGTTTTGCACGTCTGTCTAGTCACGGGATTTTCTACTTGGCAGAGAACGTGTGTTAAATTCTTGGACTGGTTTCGTCTATACAGTTTACCTTCTTTTGGTGTTAAAAATTTCACCTTTACATTCATCAGTAAAAATTACTTTATCCCAGAACTCCTTCGGTTTATTGATGCACTGTTTTTCAAATTCGAGTCTTCTCCAAAATTCGCTTAATACTAAAGAAGACCAGATACTTTTGTGACCAACTGTAATTGCAAGGCGAGTCATCGGATGATCATCGAGATCCTACCGTACTCTCATTCCTGATAGAATATCTCGCGAATCAAAGATGCTTTTGAATCAGAGCAGCTCGCGTTACGTTACATTCCTTTCATCGGAGGTGTATTAGAGTAAGTGGCTGGAGTTTTTAGCGGGATACAAAAGGGAGAATCGTGCGGTCGCCCCGGCTACCAGCCTATAATCAGTCGACAACGATACAACTTGCACATTCTCTGATCGAGTCGAATCGGTTGTATGGGCATGGGCCGCGTGCGCTCCCCTTCTGCCCTTCCTGCGATCAGGATGAAAGGAGCTAATGATCTACGAAGCGAACCGAATGATAATTAACGCTCGTCGTAACCGCGGCGTGATTAACTACGATGAACGAAAGCGACGGCGGAATAGCCGGGCGTAGATGAACGAATGCCTCGTTGTAAGCTAGCCTTCACGGCTCTCCCGATCGGATGGCGCATTGTTGCCGTTGTAAACACACGTCTGACCGCAAGTATCCCGGTTACAAGAGTTGAATTACACGGTCGAGAGTAAAAGCTTCTTGCTTTCGGCGGAACAAACGATTTCGTGCGTTAATGCACTGATCAGCCGCGTTTCAACCGTGCATTGTTGGAATTTATTAATCCGTTAATGTGTCTGGGACGGAACGCTGTGCAGCCTCTGATGGATGACCTTTAGGAACGTAATTTCTTTTTGCATCGAACTTAAATCCTGCCAAATATTGCTTACACAAAACGGTCACACATGACTGTTTTTTTTAATGTTCTTATAATTTTTTGAATTGCTACGAGTTTATATCGAAAAAGTGTTATTGTCGAAGCTGTACAGTTTTGTTCTCCGGGGATAATAAATTTGCCTCTGAAGAGGTTGAAGATTGATTTTCTACCTTTCAATGTTGTTGTTACGTGGTTGTTTGTTTGAAGGAAAAAATAGAGGAGAAAACTAGGAAATTTTCTAGGCAGTCAGGTAAAAAATGTAACAAACATGTGAGCGAGGTGAACGGTCAAAGTAATCGCTCTATTTTCTCTATTTACGCACTACTGAAGTATGGTAAAAATATCACTGCTTGCAGGATTTAATTTACTATTTTTTTTAATGGATGCAGTCCTTCAGCATCTACAGTTGTGGAAATGAGACTGTTTACATAAGCATAATTGCAGTGAAATGGAATATATCAAACATCGTTGGTTTGCAATTAGATGATTATTGTGGTTCTAATATAACTACAGACAATCACTAAAAAAATCAAGTAAATCATAGTAATCATTACCAAAAATTTACAGATCAACAGAACTAAGGAGTGTTTATTGCATTGCTATTCTGATCATTTCCTATGTACGTATTCGAAATTGATACGGCGACTGAATTTAATATGTAACACGCGTCCTCTTTCGTATGCAGTGTATGCGGAATTACAACTGTCAGATTCGAGAGTAATGTGTTTCTACCGCATACATTTGTGGTCGAAAGCGCAAACACGTACGAAAAGTCGACAAATTAGCGTTTCCCTGTTTTCTTATCGCGCCTGCTATCTAACGCGTACTGAATATCCAACTATTAATACGTTCCGGACTGATTTTCGGTGATTTAACAACTTGAGGAAATAGTATAATTTTTACTGCGGTGATCAATTTGGTAAACCGCTTTCAATTGATTAGTATAGGATCTAACATTTTAACACATTCAAGTCAGAAGTTCAGTCAAAATATTTTCAGAGTCAATAACACTGTTTCACTACTTGCAAAGTCTGATTCTTTAATTATATTTAACACGTTGAGCGCCGTATTGGAAAATCCCGCAACTAGTCAGACACGCGAAGATACCTTTTTATTAACATGTATGATTGAATATTATAATTGTAACATAAATGTAACTCAAACTTTCATTGGGGTAGTCAGTCATTTGACTAAATTAAAATTGGTACGTGTACACGTGGCGCTCAATGTGTTAAGTAACATTTGCGTCTTCGATTGCAAAGTCCGTCTCAACAGCCTCTTAAGATATTCCAAATCGCTTATTGGATTCAAACGCACTAAATAAAATTATCTTTTTTACTCTTTGTATGATTTTACCATTTACGTTACTAATACATAATCTCTATCATTTTATAGAATTGAAAAAATTCCTCTAGCTACTTTTAAGTGACATCTGCGATGGAAACATTGAAACGCGTCAACGTCAAACCTTCGTCGCGGGACGCGTATCGGAGCGTTTCGAAAATTCGTTCGCATCAGCCTGTTCATCAGACACACCAAAATCCCCAAAAATTAGATTCGAAGCGAACGCGGCGGCAAATTTATGCGGGACGGAAATCAGGATCGGAAAAAAATAGGAAAAAATGTACCGTCCACATCGCGCAGACCGGGCTCGATGTTTATTATTCGCCACAGCGTTATTTATTTTCTGGCTGCATTTCGAAATTTGCTTTTCGGCGAACCAGTTTCGACGATGCCAATATTTGCCCCGTTTCGCGCACGATAATCCCCTGAATTATGTTCTTTGAAGCTAGCGCCGTTTGCACGCGCGGAAGGGCGCGTGAAAGAGCAACGGAGATCAATCGAGTTTTCGTGATTTACCCGTTGGCTTATGAAATCGTTGCAACAGTATCGAAAGTTATTCTCGAAACATTGATCTGCCTTTACGCGAATCGCACGGCCGTCGATTATGTGAAATTTCACCCTCCTCCCTGCGAATGTTCCAGCCACGCCGCTTTTAATCTATCGCGATTATAAATTTGACGGATTTATTGGTACGCGCACGTACCGGGCCAATCGACAATCGAGAATTTTTTAATTTAGTATCTTCCACGATTTATGGCTGAATTTCCAGCGGGTTATTATAAATGACAATAAAATGCAGGGTGGAGAATAAAGTGAAGACTGATTAACACTGTCTGTGATGTTACGGGTATAAATTGTATACCAGGTCGTTTTTAAACGTGATTTCAAGCGTAAATAATTCAACGGTTGCACTCATTTTTAATTATCGATAGATTGAACATTGATACGTTGTGCTACAGTGAAAACAGCCATACCTAACCAGACACGATATGTGTCTTTCACGATACGGGTTCTTCTGTTCCTACATTATTGTTTCAGTATGAAGTTTGACCAGAAATTTGTGACAATCATTAATTATTTAAGTAAATTAAATTTGAGGCGTTGGTCACTGGCGAGTCCCACGACATTCAACGTGTTAATTTTGGTATTCTTCTTCCACTACTTTACCAGTTCTTCAACACGATTTTTAACAAATTTTCGCAGTTTTAAGCAATGCATGTTTTCTATTGCAACCGATTAGCATCATTGAATTGTTTGTCAAGTAAAAAATTGCCGAGTCACCTGAATAGGTAGTAACTGTTTCGCACAAGTTTTTGGTTACTCGAATCCCAACATGACATTATTTCACCAAAAATTCCGTCTAATTTGGAAAATTAGGTCTTTGGTGTGACAGTCCAAATTTTTATTGAAAAATTCACAGCAATATACTTACATCTCTAATATTCCATTACGTGCACAGTTAAATCTTTATTAGATAAAATCGAATAATATATTTAAAGTGTGTTTCGTAAGATAGGAAACGATATTACTTACAGACTGACCTCATGTTATCTGAAATATTTCCAATAATTTTGTTAGCCACTTTTCCTCGTATGTAAATGTTACGTACTTTAGAAACAGTTTATTTCTTGTTTGTTTCGGATTCAACAGAAATCGTACAATTAGTGTATTACAGGGTAATCAATTATAATCTATAAATGAATATTTCAATAGTTTTTTATAACATTGACACTAGAGTATCATTTAAGCTAATGGTTTTTTAGCACAGACACCCTAATACTTTTTATACAGAACGAAGAACTGCTTCGATAAATCCAAGAATTCATGAATCCATTTAAAAAAAGGAAGATGACCGTCGTACCTCTACTGAGCCGAAACCATACAACATTTGCAAGCAACATTTTTTCGTAATTACTTTATTATTATAAATTATAATGCATCTGCGTGTATATCTTCTTTTGAGCAGTAATCGTTTTGAAAAGAAGGTTGTTAATTTTTCCCTAACTAAAAGCAGCGAAAATTTTTTTGTTAATATTTGATGGTCCACTTTTGTGTGATACATAAGTGCGATAATCATATTTTTCACGTGACAAATTGTTTCAGTTGTTATTATTAGTAGTTCTATTAGTTTTTACATATTTGATCATCATTGACGTATAAGTATCGCAGTACTTATTATACTTGAGGCCGACGAAAACGACACCTTCACCTTTCGAGGCCTTCGACTCGCATCCTCATGGTTGTCAGTGCGCAACATCCTGTTTTTAATTAATTTATGCCAGCTAGAATCTGAGAAACAGTACGTTCATGTTCTGCAATATAACATTCCGTAATGTTCTTTCACTTGGCTAACAGGGGCATTGTTCGTGAAGCAACGTTACGTAGGAAATTATTTCAGCTTTGCACCGAATGACGAAACGCTCACGAATTCCGTGCAGAAGCGTAGCAACGCGAGAAATGTACGCGCAAAGGCTTTAACTATTCGATAAAAAGATGTTTCCTCGTGAAAATTTATTGAAATGCCATTTCGAGTGCACGAAAATCGTTGCACATTAATATTTTCCTCTTTCGTTTAATCCCTCGCTCAACAGACTTGTTTTCGTTTGCAAAATGAACGTTTGAAGCAAGCTTCAACGAAATATGTTGGCAAAACGCGAAGCATTTGTCGACGTCGCGGAACAAACGCAACAAAAACGGAATTCATTGAAACGCGTTTCGCAACATCTGTTTTTCCTCGAAAGAGAAATACGAATACCGTCTGGAACCGTTATTCACAATCAAACTGCAACTGAAAGGGAGGAATTACAGCCTGAATTAAATAGAAAATTCTGTTCCTCAACAAGCGTTCATCTCAGAATATTTAACTCATAACAGTTCTTATGAAGTGAGACAGTACGATCCGAGAAATGTGTATTTTCACAAATATTTCACTTAAATTGACTGTTATGTGTTTTATATGAATTTTTGTTTTCATATTTTTATGTGTACATACATGTTGCAGTGTACGTTTCGCAGATGCAGAAGTCTGTTAAGGAGTTAAAAATGAAATGTGACCCCTAAATATGTTAAAATTAGCATGCCCCTGGATACGACTTTTTGCGCGATTGTTTCTGCGTATAGAATTCGAAGTATTATGTTTTTTTTTCCTTATATTTTGTAGCTGGGCGAATTCTGTTTCGAGTGCGCGGGCGCCGAGCTTTGCCATCTAGCGGCTGTGCGTAAACTATGCCCCTGTCCGTTGACGGCACGCCGGGAAAAAATATTCCCATGTTTTTTTCTCAATACATTATTTATTTCGCGATAACATATAGCCTATGACACTCCGGAAAATGTAAAGAAGCTGTTGTGAAAATTTCATAATAATCGGTTCAGTAGTTTTTCAGATTTTTGCAAACATACTAACAAACTCTGTCTCCTTATTATAATACATAGTAAGATAAGACATACTATTTATTAAAAGAATCGAAAAATGTCGAAGTGTACGTAATATCAAGAACAGTTACCAAGAATAATGGATGGTTTAGATACAAGCGATCTGGTTATGTGTTTATAAAGGAAAAGCTGTGCTTCGTTATGCATAAATGTCAGCGGAGGCATGGAAACAGTCGAGCAAGCTTTTGCTTGTAAATCTTATGCATTAGCCTTCTGTCCTTGTGACTCCCTTTTGTTTTGCAAGATTGTAGCGTAGTTATAATTTGCCTAGTTTCTACAGAACTTTCACCTTTTCCAGTACATCATGTATAATTGCATTTCATTAAAGAGCTAACTAAGCGCGCGTATCGCACAGAGCTGCACCATAGTTTCAGTATGTAATTACCTGGCTTTCCGCTTCCGAACTTTTCCCTCAAACACTGAAAGCAAAGCCACGTGCATGGAAATACGCTGGCTGGAAGCTGCTGACTGGCTATCGAGTGTTATTTGTACTCGATGTAGTTTAATTTTGTTCATTCGATAAGATTTTTTGAAAGCTTTAGTAGATAACACGGTTTCATTTCAATCGCCTCTGTTGTCTGTAACCAATCCAAGGAACACCTGCGTTTCTCGCTCGTTCACCTAATTTTTTCCCTTGTACATACTTTCTCACCGTTATGTTGTGAGTTGTGCTTGTTTGGCTGGAAAAACGAATATTCTTGTTTTCTGAATAATGTCATTCGAATATTTCGTTCTGTTACATACACTCTTCTACTATTGACCCTTTGCCGTAAAATGACGAGTCACACTCGTGACACAGAATATGATCAAAAAATCGTAAGACAAGGGGTTAATTTTCGAACACTGCCAGATCATATGCAAAGTAGATGTTATGTGTATCATATTACTCGGGTTGTGACGGTCTAGTTTGAGGATATAATCAAAAAGTTGGATTGGCTATCTCAGAGTCTTGATCTCAATCCTATTACGCGTGTTTAGGATGAACTGGTGCGTCGGTTACGTGCTCGTGAAGACTGTTCAAGGAACAGAACTGAACTTGTGGGTACGTTAAGGTACCTTATACCTTTTTGAAATGTTGTGACATAAGATACAAGTTAATCAGAACGATTTATGTCACATTTTCCTTTGTCTAGTCTAACACAGCCAATGGCATCCATTTTTGTATTAAATGACTTCTAAACGCGTTGTATTCACTACGTGCAGGTGGTACCACTGGCAGTCGCACGCTTGTCGACTTTTTAGCCCCGGCAGAGATCACGTTTGAAATATACTTGTCACTCAAAGTGTGAAATATGATGTTCTTCATCTTATGGTACGCAAAGAAACAATGCGTCTGGTTCCAGATTTCCCCCTTTAGAACTCGATACAAAATGCAACGACAAATGTATATTCCGAAAATACTACACCGCTTTTATATTATTCAGGATTTGTCAATTGAAATGAGTATGCACATGAAGTACCTGCGATTTGTGGAAATTCCCAAAAGGGTCATAAACATTCACATAGAAACTGACGACAGAATTTCCCAATCAATTTAATGTAGGATCGACAAAGACGAATAACATAGTGTCACGGTTGAACCGTTTCGTTATTAAGGTGACTGTATTCACCCAACTTCGAACGCTCGCTGTATCCTAAAGGTGACTGTGGTCACCCATACTTTTACAAAATCAATAATTCGCATACTACGACAAATTCGAAAACGTTGCACTCTGCGGCAAAATATAGACTCGCGGCTCAACTGTCCCGTACAGCGGCGGTATACAGACGGCCATCTCTGTCGTAGCGAAAAGATCAAGGGAAAGAAAATCGGTAGGAATCGGCAATTGGCCAGTAGTTCAGTGGTGAAAGCGCTGATTTGTCTCTCTCTGCACTAACATATCGTGGTGGCGGCACCAGTAAAGCGCAACCGGTTAAATCACAGAAAGAAACAACTTCTGACTTTACACCCCTCGGTAGCGGACATCTAATGCTGTGTTCACACTGGAGTTCGCGAACTCCGGTGTGGACGTAGCATGGCGGTCGTCCGTCCTAGGCGAAGGGTTAATTTGTTCTGACAAGAGGATGATTGTATTTTCAGCACTGTGTTAGCGTGGCCGGAGGTGGCGGCGGCGGCGGCGGCGGAGGCAGTGGCACGGTCGGCGGCAGTCGGCTGAACCTACTACACCTTCGTCCTTGCAGCGGCGGTGGCGGGATCGGCGGAAGTGACAGCGCTTCGGATTATCCGCCAAGCGCTGCGGCAGCGCGGAGCAGGGAGGCGGCGGCGGCGGCGCTGCACGCGGCAAGAACGCTGTTGGGCGCGGGGGTGGCCAACCCTTGCTCGCCCACCCCCGAACCGCCCTTCTGGAAGATGCCACACAAAGGTTTGTCCAACGACCGCACAACTTTCCTTTGCCCCCGATTTTCAAACTTCCCTCCTGTTAGGGGTCGGTTATATCGATCTGTCTATCGATCGGGAACAGATAAATGTTGACTCCACACCGTGTGAAAAATACTGATTCGCCATGTCTGAACGCGGAAAGGGTGGTAAGTGGTTGGAAAAGGGGAAACGAAGAGGTGCAGGAAGGTGCTGCGAGATAACATTCAGGGAATTACCAAGCCTGCCATCCGTAGATTCACAGGATGAGGTAGTGTACAACGTATTTCCGGTTTGATTTATGGAGAAACGCATGAAGTCCTCAAAGTGTTCCTTGAAAGTGTCATTCGGGGTACTGCTACGTACACTGAACACGCTCAGAGAGAAACAGTGCTGGCTACAAATGTCTAGTGTACATCTTGAAGCATCAGGATAAAACTCTGTATGGTTTTGGCAGTTAAATTTGAAGGAGGGGATTCTTTATATTTATTAATATGTTTAGTAATTACTAGGGCGTTCGGATCGCGGCTTCGCAAGGGCATGAGTCTTTTGTTTCAGGCAAGGCTGGGAAGGATCTGCACGAGTTACGCCAATGTGGTCACACGCAATATCCTCTTTTGTTAACACGTTCAATGCCGCAGTAAAAACAGCCTCATCTAGTCAGACACAATATAATTTACTGTTTGTAATATAAATCGTAAGCGAAAAAAATATTCGGGAATTCAGTCGTGTTTTTATGTTCCTAAATTAATGTTATAATATGAAAATTGCTCAGATTTGTGTAATAAGAAATAGTTATTTCATTAAATTGAATTTGAAGTGCCAATCATCGGTGACCCCCGCGGCATTCAACGTGTTTATTGTGTAAGGAGTAGGCGCCATTAGCAAGGGAAATAAACTTTGTCGGTCAATACGCTTATAGGTATAATGATTGAATCCGTCTGGCATTGTTCAATAAACAAACATTTTCTTTTCTTAACGATACGATAGGTAGCCCGACACGAGTGCCGGGAGCCAGGAAGGATTCTGCAACAGACCCTCGTTCGTGTCACGTTCAAACGGTGCCTTGCTCGAACACACTTTCTTTCTTTCTACAGAAGTTGGAACTGTCCCTCGCTCCAATTTTCCACCTTTCGGGAACAAAATCGCGTGAGGTTCTTATCACGCCGTTACTCGATACACTCTCCTTTTCCGATCGAATCGATAATATCGATCCTTCGCGATCCATTTGTGTGCCCCTCGCGCATGCGCATTCATGCCAGTCGAGTCCTTTGTCTATTTCCAATACGCTTATAATTATTAATATAATCGGACCGGGTACCAGAGCTTCGGACTCATTACATGCCTAGCTCCATCCCAACCATTGGGACTTAGCACCTCTTGAATTTTTGGACTTCGAGATACTTTTCGGTTGTGTACCCTTTTCGAACACGAAGATGCTTCGAGGCATTTTATTATGATTTTGAATTTTATTATGAATTTTTTTATGATTTTTATTCCTGTGAGAGTGATCCAGAAACTAACGACTTATTAACGGTATTACTTCCATCGGTGGAGGTGGCTTTGACTTTTCCTCTGATTGAAGGGTTCTAAGTTAGTTGTCGAGAATAAAGAGTATTATAAATATTTGACAGAATAATAGAATTCAGTTTTCGTGCAAGTGATTTGAAAGGAGTCAGAGCATCATAATAAATTATATTGTTAGACTTACGCCAATCGTGTACCAAAATTCAATATTCTTAATTATAGTCCAATGTGACTTTAACACGTTGAGCGCAACGTGTACCACCGGTGACCCACGTAACAATTTGAATTTCGTCAAATAACTAAATTACCCCAACGAAATTTTGAGTTACATCTACGTTACAATGATAGTACACAATAAGAAGTATATTATCAAATAAGTAAATATTTATATAATCAATGATACATGTTAATAAAAAGGTATTTGCACGCGTCTGACTAGTTGCGGGGTTTTCCACTGTGGCGCTCAACGTGTTAATGCACAGTCCAATCATAAAATATATCTATAATTTTGTGACATGTATTCCGTCTTTTACTTTCCAAATATTTCTACATTTTCGTGAATGACTGGCTATCGAGTACCGTGGCATATATTGAAGTCATTTCCCTCGACCAATACCAAGCGCACCGTCTCGTACACAATCTATTTCACATACAATTTAATTGGAACTATAAATGTTGCGGTTCGAAAAGTCTCAATGGTATCAAATTTAGAACAAGCGAAATAAAAGAAGAGCGTCGCGGAGTCCGAGGATCGGAAAGATGGTCGATTATCTGTCATTCAGATACCGTATCTGAAGGATCCAGTTCTTGTATCTCGACGACTTTGCTAATAGAAGACCGCTACAATGCGGTCGAACGTCGGCCGCCTTTCTTATTGTCACTGATCGTTAGTGTCAACTTCGTACCGTGAAACCCGAGCCACGGCTATTCTTTTTTTCATCTATTTAGTCACGACGAACTTTGTGTCGTATCCTCGGGATGGATTTCAAGCTGCTCCAAATCTGAACGAGAGGCCAGGCTACATGAATCGGTCCAAACCTTAACCGAGAACGAAAAGAGAGTAACAAAGGGTGACTCTCTTCGGTTTTCGAGACCACTCTGCATCGTCAGAGTAAAATTCCGTGACAGTGAAGGTTCTGCGGTGTTATTGAAAATTTAATTAACAAACACAAAGATCGCATCGTCGGGAAAGCAGCGCCGGATTTAGACCCACTTCCATCATCCGGACAGCCTGCTTTTCTTTGCCGTTCATTCTCTTTCCCATTCAAACGTATACACGGTGCGGTGAAATATTTTTTGTACGGTTGGGAATATTTTAACAGTTTGAGAGGACCCGGGACACGAATTAATGTTTCTGTGTAAGTAACGCTCATGGATTGAAGGCACAGTGTTTTGTCGAAACATCCTAGTACGTGGCCATTATCTTTGATTTGAACAAATTTTTCAGAGTGTTGTAGACATATAGTACGTATATATTTTTACAATCAACTATACTGTATTCTGAACGAGATGACAATTGTAATAACATTTTTGCAGATAATTTCTCGGATATTACAAAGTAAATAAATGTTCTCAAGAAAGTTATGTAGGAAATCGTGAAAAATAGGGACCGCGGCACCGGGACTCGGACCCAGTTCCTCTTGCGTTGGTAGCCAGCCACCTTACCCACTACGCCACCGTCAGTCCGCTGACATCCTTATTTCCACGATTCCTCTTATGTTGGGTCTGGAGGCCCCGATCCCACAGTTATGATTAACCCCTTGCCGTACAATAGCGAGTCACACTCGTGACACAGAATATGATTGATACGTTACAAATACGAGTCCAACTTTTGAGGCAACGCTTTAAAGTTTTACACTACAGTACAAATTGACCTTCAAAGGATTGTTAAAAGCGAATTCCATGTGCTGATAGACGCTCCTCATGTATCACGGCACTCTAGGACTGGAATAGCAAACTCTGTCGCACGAAATCGTTGGAAAAATTGTACGGCAAGGGGTTAATCTAAACCTACATAAAGGCGTGAACCGTCTAGCGTAATCATCTTAAATTATTCTGTTACCGGGCTAATTGAATTTGTTTTTTCGTCGAGAAACGATTCAGAAAGGCTTTGAAGATGATTATATTACATTTTCTCTTAGTCACATTTTCCCGAAGTTTCAAGGCCCCTTTCAGTTTTGTTTATAGATAAACCTATAAGGTTTTTACAGCCACCTTTTAGCTTGAAAACTTTGGAAAAATGCGACTAAGAAAACAATGTAATCTAATCATCTTGGAAGCCTCTTTGAACCATGTTATTCGAGGAAAAGAAATTTCAATCGGTCTAGTAACAACAGAACAATTTAAGGTGGTCACGTTAGGCGGTTCACCCTGTACAATATGCTAACATCTTCTTTAGTGGCCTCTATGTTTCACTTACGGTGCAGGGTACGCCGGATACAACGCTAAGGTCTAGTTTACATTGGTACAGCAAAGAGGATAGTATACTAGCGCAGGTCATTTGCCTGCGTACTACATTATTGCATTCTTAATCGATGACGGTTTACACGGAAATTGAAAATAGAATAGCACACAGGATAGTACAGAAGTGAAAACGGTAGAATGAACACGGCACTCTGATCTGACGTAACATTTTGCTCAACAACTATACTCTGCAGAACCAAATCTGTGTACACTGGACTAGTAGGCGGGAGAGCGCGTAGTAAAGTAAGTAAGTTCAGTGCTGAGAAAAGATTAGTAGTAGAGTTACTCTATCACAGTCCTATACCACCTTATTCTAGCAAGTATTTGCTTCAGTACTCTACCAACCGTTTACCTAGATGTAGTAAACAGATTTATGATACCAGTGTTTTGAAAGTGTTAAAGGAAAGGTGTGCAACCTTTCGAAACGCGTCTCAATTTACATCTCGTTACTTTTCCGTTAGCGTGTTTTGCGAGGATCATAGGTGGTTCGAATCACACCGCAGCCTTTTGCTAAATTTGTGACCTTCGCAATGAGTTATACGAGGGGCAAGCAAATACGTGTACGCTTATGGGCTTAGGTGGGGCTCGCGGTTACCCCCGGGGTTAGCCTGTAACCCGACACGCCTTTCCTTGGCTTCTGTCGGGCCAACAGCCCCTTCAGCCGAAGACTCAACGTCGAAGGGTGGCGCCTTTTACTCAAAAAGTCTCCCCCGATTCGGTGCTACGAATCCCCGGCTGCAACACTCGGCACAATCGGGGTGTATTGCTTCGGGTCAGGTTGGGTCAGCCGTCGGCTTTAATAACCGGAGCGCCTACACCGCCAATTTGTCTTCCCTTTGTGTGTACGTTTATCGCTGGCTGTGTGCGTGTGTTGTGAGTTCCTGGCGTTGCAAATGTACACGGTGTATCAGAAATCTTGGTCAATGGAGTTGCCACGTAGGAAGTTTAGTTATTTTGGGCACGGTCAACTGTCGTTGCTGACACATAGGGGTTCGAAACCCACCTAAAATTGTGTTTCTGATTATCTGAGGTGTAGAAAGATGGTTTGTTGGGAACCTGGCTTCCTTATTCTCTGACACATACAATATCAATTAGAGACAGACGTATTAGTGTTATACTTACAATTAGTATTACTAATAAGAAATCAAACGGGGGGTAATTTTCAAACAACCCAGCATCGTCAAGAAGTCACGTTACCTGATTTTTAGGCACTTTTATGCAACCTTCGATAAATGGAGGGGGTACGGTTGTCTTGACGCGTTGAACCACTGAACTCTACCCTTCATGATTCAGGGATTCTGAATAAATAAAATAGAAAATATTTTGTATTGTAAAATAGGGAAGACAAGTGGATTCAGAAGACGGTTGATCATCCAATAGCATAACACGCTATCCCATCTTTTCATCCTCCAATTAGTATCATTCTCCTCCGCTGACCTGAAAGCATACCCCGGAGTCGAAAAACAGTTCTTCCTTCGGGTGGTGGCATAAATTATGAACAAACGGAAAATCTGTGGATGCATTACGAGCGATATCCTATTGCCTCGCCGCGGATAATCCCGCACCCTCGACATTTATTGCCCCTTGAAAGCCGGCGCAGGTAATCTCAGCAGCGTCGGCTGGCACGCGACCGCCCATAACCATTAACAAATCTTGTAACCTAGCACGAAATAAAGTGCTCTCGTGAATCGGCCGTTTGATTCGAATAGCTACGGGGCCTTTTATGGTGAGAGGAGACGGGAACAGGGGGTGAACAGAGGAGACCAGAAGATCGTGGAAGAAAAGAGAAGGGTGGCGCTCGTGCCGCGAACTCTATTGTCGATCTCTCCTCGCGATGCTCCAGCTAACGTTTGCTCGAAGGGGAATATGCTCTCCTCTATTCGTTCGAACTTGTATTATGTAGCGTGTAATACGATCTGGCCAAACTTTGGATAAATATACACGCCCCCCGTCGGCTGGTTAAATCAATTTTTAAGGGGATAAACTGTAGGAGATCAATGGATGGTACGAAGAGTTACTGTTTGTTGAGATCGCTGATGTTAATTGTAAATTATTGATTCTAAGTGTAGATACTTCACTCGTTGACGGGATTATTGTTGAACAATGCCTCAAAAATTTAATGAAATTAGTAGCCATTTATGCAAAATGTTATGCAATATGAGAATTAGGCGTCCAACGACCTGGTGCCTGCACCAACTGAAATTTTGTCAGATTAAATTCATAGACTTGACTTTATCCTCATGAAATTTTCATTACTTATGAAGAAAGATGTCCATTGCTAATTTTAGCAAAAAGTTGTTCCGTATAATTTTTCTTGGTATGATATTTATTTAAAAGTATTGAAACAATTAAGCAGTGTCAGCCAGTGTGACGAGAATATCGTGAGTTTCCGCCCCGAAAGGATTAACATTAAATTAATAATATAAAGTAATACATGTACCAGGAAATAGTAGATTGTAATGCGTCTGGCTAGGTGTGACTGTCTTCACTGTGACATTCAACGTGTTAAGAAATGGTTATATAGGCTGTTACTGTTCTTCATTATTAACTATTGTAGAGGAAGAGGAAGAGAAATATGACAGATCGCGATAAAAGAGAAGTTGAAGATTATATTGAAAGTGGAATGTCGCTTATTAGATAACGAACACAATCTAGCCTATTCTGTTGTAGAGATACAGAGACTAGGTACCACAAGGTAACATCATTCTCTTCAATTTATTAAATGTTCTTTGTTACATGTCTTAGCATACGATGTCCACTATTTTTCGCTTCTCTCCTAATTTTCAAAGTGATAAAATCTTCAATGCAAAACTTTACACATGTTTTGTTCTAATGTATCTGTCTAAACGCCAAGCGAGCTTGAAATATCTGCTTTTGGCGCCTTTGCCATTGTCTGTTGCAACAGTAGTTTCGCTGTATAAATGTAAGACAAAAATCTCTAGACTCGTAGAGTTTGATATCTTTCCATGACGAAGTATAAAATCAACTTTGAAACACTTTGCAATCGCAAATTTTAAGCACGAAACATTTGTTCAGAATTTCATCGACAGTATTCTACAACAGCGATTCTTAAGATACGATTCTAAATACCAAAATCTCTTTAGGCCAACCTCTAGGCCATTCTTCCGGCCGCCAGCAGAAATCGGAAAACCCTTATTGCAGACTATTTCCGTGCCCTTCCTTGCGCCTGAGAGCATTCCTTGCGAAGCCAAATGTTCAATAATCGTTCAAAAAATCGAGAACACGAAGTATCGAAAAATCCGGGAGGAAGTGAAAAAATGAAGGTGTCAACGGTGGCCTGAAACGAACCCGGTGCGCATTTAAATAGCAATTAGGTAAGCAGCGAGTTCGCAATTATAATTAAGGGACGTGCGGGTGTAATCACCCGACAACTAACTTCGATGCCGCGGTGGCGTGGTTTCTCGGTGAAAAGCGACGAAGATGCACGCGGTGCCTTGCGGCTTTAATAATAAGAGGCGCGGTAACGAGTATATGCCGTTAGGATGGCGTGTTGCTTTCGCTAATTCAACGTTGCCTCCTAACACTGTCCGTAATGAATTCACCAGAGGACGAAGAGAAGTGCACGAGAAGTAGAAGCGAGAGACAGACGGAAAGGGGTAAGAGAGATGCTCTACCCATCTCTTGCCGCGATTCAACTCATTACAGAATGTATGCTCCCTCCGCACGCCATCTTTGATGTCGCGGTAGGACGCGTTCAGATGAAACTGTTGCCTGCCTCCCTGCGCCGTGGATTTACCCCGAAACGCTTCAAGCAAGTTGTGTCGACTCCGCCACCACCACGCTCTCCTTCTCTTTCAGCCACCAACGACGTGATAATAACGTTTAACGAGAGTTACTTCTCTCGCGAATAAATAAAACGGAGATTTTTCTGCTCCGCCACCCCCTCTCTGACGATAGTCTATTGACGCGGGTGAAACGAATGGAAGAAAAATATTTCCAACGGAATATTCTTGACGGCAGGCCCTTCGCTTAATAGGATTTCGCTTGTTACGCCTTTGAACGTTATTATCCCGCGCAACGGCGAATTCTGTAACGACGAGGACGTTTCAACGACTCCGCATGAAAGTTTCCTAATGAAGAAGAATCGTATCATATTTCTCAGTTATCGACCAACCGGAAGTTTGGTAATCACAGGGGAATTTACTCGGGATATGAGGTTGGGTTTGGACCTGTTATCAAATTTTAACGATATCTATACATTCGTTGCTTAGTAACCTCTACAATTCTCTGTGACTAAACTTTTATATGTTTATGAAAAAACTTGTGCAATAAGCAAACCTAATCGGATTCATATCAACCTTCCAGTTTGGTAAGAATGTTTCAAGTATATTGTCAAGACAGTTGAGCATCAGAAAGTGTTTAGAAATGGGAGGAATGTATAGAATCAAACGGAGCCTTTTTTAATTAAATACGTAATTTTGTCTAAAAAATATGGCGGTATAGTCAATTACATGTGAATCTGACAATTCACATACACCAATCCAACATCATTAACCTTTTCAGGGATACATACTGACACGAATGTGTACGTTTAGTTTGTTTCTCTAATTCAATGGTTATAGACAAAAATATGACATCTAACGGCCATGTGTGTGTATATTATTTTTCTTACAGATCTTTAAATTTTGTTAATTCTTTATTCCTTATTTTGAACACATGAATTTATATTGAGTAAATATTACTTTTCTCAGCTTCAACAAAGTCCCTGAATGGGTTAAATAAAATAACAGGTAATGGCGGTGTAGTAGGTATCTTTCAAATCACATGGCATTAGTGTTAGGTTATAGATATACATAATTTGCTCACTCACCATAGTTGATTATTGTTTATTTACACAGTTACATACCTCTGTTCCTTTTACCCCTGACGAACAATTTATATGTCCATTAGAATCCCGATAACATTGATGCTTCAAGGTATTGTGCATTAAAAAAAGAAGACAAGCTCCTGTGAGTCGATGCATAATGAACGCCCTCGAGGAACTTCTGTAGATTTTGTAGCCGGTGCGGAGGTTTGAAAAGTTGATACGTTTTTAACGAGAATAGCGGTGAAGTGGCGCAATCGAATCGGGTACAGCACTCCCCGAAGTCGTGAAACTCGTTACATTCGAACGGATGCAGCTTGAAAACGCGCAGCTAATTACCCGCATAATATTATTGCATCCCATTAAACAAACATCCTGACGTAAACTTTCCGTCATCGTTGGAAATTGGAGTGGCGCATTAGCCGCTTCGCCGGCCTGTTTTGTTTCTATTATCGGGTAACGATCAATCGTTCCTTTGCAGCAGCCCGTTGTTTTGTGTCACTCCCCTGCGACGAGTGCAACGCAGTTCTGTTCTACATCGGATAGACACGCACATTTATAGTTTTACAAAATAGATTTTTACAAGAATTTCAATAGAAACGCCAGATATTCATTCGTCGATTTTCACCAGCGCACGAGAGATTTTTTATTTATTGTTTATTAACCCCCTGTTCTCAAATGATTAGCCTGGCTCGTTCGAGCATAACCTCATATAAAATATTATAATAATTGTGAACAGAGCCAGTTTCTATTATCATACGTAAGTGGAAACAGGATGTTTAGTGCATTAAACTGTGAAATATGGTACCGTATTTTGAATCAAATTGTACGTCAAGTGGTTAAGGTATGCAATGAAAACTTTGACAGGCTAGATAAGGTACAGACAAAAGTATTGGTACATTTTATCCCACAGCAATTTATATATTCTTAATTATTCTTCATTCAATTCTGAATTATTGAAAAATTTGATCGTTAATAATTACTTTCATGAGTATGTTAACACGTTCACCACCACTACACTGACAATGAGCTTTCCGTTTACGTCGCGTCGGTAAACAGTGATGGTCAGTGTTGGCCACTATTAATGTGCATAACGCGCAATTGTTTACGTTTGTAAAATTATGACTATATTTAGTGGTAGTGGATACGCGTATAATGTTGCATGTAGTATCACGTGTAATATTTATATACAATTCAAAATTATAGTCCAATGTCGTATTTCATTATACTTGTTTCAAATAATGTGGTTGGCGTGAATGGGAAGTCATTTAAAATACGCTTGACGGCGAGTCTTACTATTATAACAAAGAGACAGAGTTTGTTTGTATGTTCGCAAAAATTTCAAAAACTATTAATTCGACTGTTATGAAATTTTCACAGCAGCTTCTTCACATTTTTCCACGGGGACATAGTTCATCCATAGTCGCTAGTGAAATAAAATTCACCCGGGTACAAGATACAAGGAAAAAAAAACATAATATCCCGAATTCTATACGCAGTAAAATCGCCGTCGAGCCACATTCAGGGAATGCTAGTGTATTAATAAATTGTACAGTAATTTTGTCCCAAAATCATCAAATTGTTCAAATACTTCTTATAATTTGTTAGCAGTACATTTTATTTATTACTGCCGTTCTGGAATCTTTATCTTCAGTATAAAAAGTTTTCATGATCAGGGTGGTTCGTTAAACCTCTGTGGTGTAGAAATAATTTTCTGTTTCCCTAAAATTCATTTACCAAATTCATTCGACCATCTTGTGGATTATTCAGTTGTTCCGTAAATTGGTAAAGAATTAATTAGTGAAATTATTCGCAGCGCCCTGAAGCTCCAAAGCTTTCCTTTTTGACTTTCCCGTTTGTGCGTGCAATCTTTCGAGATTCGGGCGGCGAATTCAACGCCTTTCGCGGTCGTAACCTAACCGTTTCTCCACATCGTTAAAAGGGAAATTATTTTCGACGGGCAGGAGCGTTTCCGGCGGTTTACGAGATGTCGTTAGTCTCCGGTGCGTTTCGCCCGACGGCGGAGGAACTGCGGCCGAAATAAAGAACGCCATAAGCGGAACACGGATACCAGCGACGGTGGTTGCAAATCCCACACGTCCACAAGAAATAAAGCGACCGGTTATTGCTGCGAGACAAGGGTAGCCGAAGTTTCGACTACTTTCTGTGCAGCAGAAGTTCTGTTCAAAGGACCGAATGTATGCTTTCCGTTTCGGAAGCTCAGTCGCGCGTAATCGGGTGTAAAAAATATCAATGAATATTCTGTTTACGTTTGCTTTCGGCTCCAGCGATTTCACGTTCCTGAAGATGCGAAGAATGTAAGATAGAAATTTGCTCGAATACTCGGAATTGTAGCGCATCGAAATGAAAATTCAAGTATTAACCTTTTGTGCTTCAAATAGCAACTCATTATAGTTTTCAACAGTTTTGCAGTTGCAGACGTTATAGTACGACTTTTCGTGAGACGTAGCTGGTTGCTGGTGACGTGCATCGCCATTTTGGCTGCACAATCCACGCTATACAATGGCTGTTTTTAGCCTGTTAAAAGCTTTTTGAGATTTTAATTTTTTCCAGTGTATAAATCTAGTAGTTTCTCTGTATAATTCGTAGTGGGTACTTATTGCAATGTTAAAGGACAGTTAGTTGCAAATTGTGTAGATTTCCTCTTTGTTTTAATTACAGAGTGTTGCCCGCGAGCAGTTTCGGGTTTAAGTTACTAGTACCGCCTGCGCATGAGTTTAGACGCGTTTAATCGAAATTATGCATACAATTAGAGTCAGTATGCAAATTTTTCTTCTGACTAATCAGATTTTACGTACTTACCAGTATAGATGTTTAGCAACGTGTCATTGATGTGCATAAAATGCTTCGGTCTCTCTCACTTCTTAATCTTATATTAGTTACAAAATATACTAAGATCACTAAATAACATTGCTCTTACATTTGCTATAAATCATTAGCTGTGCTTTTGTTGCATACACGCGGTACAAATGGTTAACATTATATTTACATAACTTACTAAAATTAGGCAGAAATCACCTGTTCGAAGGCGAAGTAAAACTACGTTGTGCGCAACACACTGATGGGTGTCCGTTTGAAGTATTTTCACTTTATTCTGACAATTGGTGATTATTCAAACCTCCTATTAACCACTTGCCGTACAATAACTAGTCACGCTCGTGACACAGAATATGATTGATACCTTACAAATACGAGTCCCACTTTTGCGCCGATTCTTTAAAGTTTTTCACTACAGCATAAATTGACGTTCAAAGGATTGTTAAAAGCGAACTGCATGTGCTGATAGACACTCCTTATTTATCACCGCACTCTAGGGCTGAAATAGCAAACTTTGTCGCACGAAATCGTTGGAAAAATCGTACGGCAAGGGGTTAAACTGCAGGTTCTCGAATAAAACACAGAAGTAAACAGAATACAAGAAAGAAGCTTCTAAATAGCGTTCAATGCAGTAGATCCCTGGACGTCTCCCTGCAGACTCAACATATTAACAAAACACCTCTTTGAAACCACTTTATCCTTCTCCGGAAACCATAGACGCAGACCTACAAAATATAAAAAAAAAAGGAGAGAAAACGTTAAATCGTCACTAAATGTATTTATATGCGCCTTAAATAGCAGGCAAGTATTTCCGCGTTTAAAGAGAACGAAATGGCAGAATTTTCCCGCAGCCTCCCCTCTTGTCTAGGGCGGGTAGCAGCGTTAGGAGGAACGTTGGGGTTGTTTGGCGAAGGGAGGTCGTTCGCGGGGGCGGTTGGTGAACTAGGCAAAGGGGGTGGATAGCGGGGTTGAAAAGGGGGGGTCTGGGACGAGGAGGGAAGGGTGCCGCGACGTCGTGCGCCGGCAGGATGGGATTTAATCTGTGTCCCGTTTCACGCTCAGCCAAGTGGAACCTTTTTGCCTCACTTTGCGGCATGACTCGCTTTTGCCGCTGGTCGTCGCGTAGATTAACGCGAAATTATATATAAAGAATGTGTGCGGACGGCGTGTACAGCACGGGTCGTCGCTGCTGCTACGGACGATTCTCTCTCCTCTCGTTCAGACCAGAGAGAAAGAGAGAAAGGCAGAAAGAGAGAGGCTAACACGTAGCCCCCTCAGAGATGCGGAGAGAAAGAGAAAGACTTGCACTTTGTGCGTTTCGCCGTGTACATGTCCGAGTCACACCCTCTTTGTAATGAATTAAACTCGTGAAAAAACAGCGAGACGCCGTTCCACAAAGAGGAGAGGCGAGTTCTCTCGCGACGGCGGGGATTTCGATGACGGTCGATGACTTTGAAAGGGAAACAAGGGCGAACGGGCGCCCTGCCGTGTTTGCTTGACTTACCCGATCGTGATCTTCTCGATCACTCGGAATAAATCAGTCGACTACGGGTGAAATTATACGCGTGCAGGAGGATCGATATTTTTTTTTCAAACGAAGAGTTCTAGGTTAACGCGGTGTCTGCGTGTCAGGGAGTGCAGAGCGGTCAATAAATACATAAATTTCGAAGCACAGACATCGTTGATTTTCATTCAGACGCAGTTTTTGGTGTTTATCGCAGTTCACGGCCGGTGAACGATTTCCATGGTACATTATTTCGGAACTATTTAGATTACTTCTCGGATTAACAAGCGCAATAGAACTAAAACTGTAGGTCCTCGGCTAAACGACCATACCAGACGATACTGAAAGGAAGATGGTTACATACAAAGAAGAAAAATAAATTATAAATATGCTTGTTTTTGTCTACAATAATTTGCAATCAAAGAAACGAACTTAAATGGTAGTCTTCCGTTTGTAGTCTGCCGCAATTTCGACGAAACGTAGTCACGCCCACAGGGCAGAAGTTTCAGTTATCAAGCTGTACCTTATTCATAGAAAGTAGAAAAAAATTGACTACCATCAATGATGTATATTAGTGGGTGAAACTGAATATGTATAATATTAAAGAAATCATTTACAAGCTCATTATACAATACGTGCGACGAGATAATCTTTATTCCAAAGCGTATATACTATGTAATTTTGTCTCGTCTCTCGATGACAGGGATGTTCGATCAAACTTCATCTTGAAAGATGCCGTTTCTGATACGCTAGTAAAGAACGCCACGTGATTTCTCGTGTCCAAAATATCTTTTTCACGTTTATACATTTACATACGTGCTCATTGAACTGACCGTCGGATGAATATTCATTGAGTATACCACCGTGTGGCAGAAGTTTTCGAAGGGTAGCCGCCGTTTTAATCGGATCAAGGAAAATGTCTTAACGTTGTGTCGTTATCGTCTCTTTTATGCGGCATGCATAATCGAACGGACTTTCGCCATCTGAGCTGTTCGTTAATGTCCACGAAACCGCCTGTTGGCATCGAACGTGTCTCTAATCTTTTTATGCAAAATCCCTGTCCGCTTCGCGACAAGATAAAAGGTCTGCCTCGAAGGAGAACAAAAAAACAAATTTATGAACGTAGCGCGACTGATTTTGCGATGCTACCGATTTTTGAGCCGATACTGACGACTTGAAGTAACTTCAACATGGATGACTACCTTTACTTGAAATTTAATCATCTTTAGGCATATATTGTATTCAAATATTAAATGATGATGTAATCTGTTGGAGGAAATTGACTGATTTTCCAGATTTTTGTTTAATAATTCGTTAGGAGTGTGTGATGGAAACCTGTTGGATATTAGTTGAGAAGAGTCGGGATGTTTGAAAAAGAATGTTAATATTAGCCCTTTGATATTTACTTTTAATATGAAATTTTGTTATTTTTTTTATGAGTGCTAGAAGAAATTGTAAAAAATTCAATGTCGTTTATTTTTCATTCTGTACCTATTATCTTCAATGCTTTACAGATGTTTGGATTCACAGGACACACTTCACAGAGAATTTTCTTTAATATCTCAATAAGTACGCCCGCTACGTGACATGAAAGCTTTTAAAACAATTTTTCTCTTTATTCAAAAGAAGATTTAATTTATCCCCTCTAAAAAATTGTAGACCACTCTGTAAGTTCTTAAATCCTGTATGGTAAACAAAAGAATCCTCGTCTCTCCTAATTTCATGTTCTTTACACTTGGCGAGTCTAATCTATCCCGAAGACGAGTATTTGAGAAGCTCCACACAGCAGAATTTCATCTTGCCATTAATTCTACATAATAATTCATCAGTCATCAATGTTACTTCTATTTATTCCTAAGTATCATCAGATTCTTCAAGTATGCCAATCTGTGACCAACAGGACGATGGCCTAGAAGCCCATACGCTGCTGGTTCACATTTCCACCTTCTGATTAGCAGTTCGACGAGTTATGGGCCGAATAAAATTTGGTGAATCGCAGCGTTCAAGGTGACGAAGGCGTGGAAAAGTGACAGGCAGTCATAGACGCGGAAACACTCGGGATGGCCCCTTTGAGGGACGAAATAAGCACAAAACGCGTGGAATCTCGCGGCGACGGCAAAGGCTGATGAAAACGCGTTGGTGCGACGTCGCACACAAAGTGGGTGGTGTGTTTCATGCAGCGGCGGCCAGACCATTCAAATTGCGTTTCAACTATTTCTTGTCGTTTCACGCGGCGCAAAAGCGGCAGATTAATTAAATTCGTTAATTGCAAGATGCATTTAGCACGAGCACAGCCTTCTCTGCCCTTCTTCCGCCCTTATTCTTCGTGTGCCGTCCGCGTTACCACGTGAATTTTGAAAGGACACCGACAAAAGTGTAAAAGGCTCGCTTTGCGCGTCCCTGCATTGTTTCCTCATCCCCAGGCGCGAAAATGGCGCGTCCCTCTAACCCCTTGCCTTACGATTTTTCTAACGATTTCGCGCGATAAAGTACGATTCAACTCTCCGAGTGTCCTGGTAAATTATGAATGTCTATCAACACACGCGATCCGCTTTTAGCAACCCTTTGAAAGTCAAAGGTCCCGTAGTGCAAACTTTTAACACGTTGAATGCCATAGTAGAAACTGCCATACCTAGTCAGACGCGATATACTGTCCTATTTTAAACAGAAATCGTGAAGGAAAAGAATATTTTACTTTTTGAACGCACAGGAATCACCTTATACTATTATTACAATATTAATATTATGCCAAAATTTTATGAAAATGATTAGTTTAATAAAAGAAAATTTGAGGTGCCGGTCACCGGTGACCACCTCAACACTCAACGGGTTAACGAATTGGTACTCAAATGGGACTCGTATTTGTAACGATAATATGGATAATGGGTTAATTGGTGAACACGAACATCTGTCCAGAATTTTTGGTTGCATCGTATCTCGAACATACTTTAGCGAATTTCTTTTCTAATTGCGTCGGAAACGGTCGAAGCGGTCGCTCGAACGGTCTCATTTGCGGTCGTTTTTCTCGTTAAACGCGACAAAAGCTTCATCGATTTTTACAAACGAGCCGCCGAGGAACAAGTTAATTGTGGCTCTCCGTGTTTCCCCCGATTAACGAATACAAATATTGTTGAAGCACTCTTTGGTGTTTGCCAGCACAGGAATTAATGCAGACCGCTCGAATTCCACCCTCCGAGCTTTAAACAACTCGTTGCGATAACTATGGCGATTGTCGTGCGATAAAATTATTAATGAAAGCATATTTTCCTTTAGACGAATGTTTACCTGCTTTTTTTTTGTGAAAATGTATTTTTTTCTTTCCCCTTGTCTGCTTGGAATATTTCAGATGCGAAGGATGAACCGTCTGGCAGGATTATACATCACACGTTATTCAGGGTTGTTTTTTATTTTAATGATCACGCAATGTATGCATGTATATCACCAGAACACGGTACACGGTACGAGGATTAATCAGTGCGTTAAAATCGAACTAATGCTCGATGTGTGAGGTCCGAGGACACGTTAACTCCTCGGGCTGACAACCTAACCAAGATGCAACCTGTTATGTAAATTGTTGAAATAGGTACACGTGTGATGTCCATCACGAAGTATATAGACGATAAGGATGTGTTAAAAGATACAAAAATGTAATAAAAATTAATACGTACGTTGCACCTGTGTCAACCAGGATTGCAGGAAGACCGAAACTGGGGCTTTCAAGGTCACTTTCATTTCTTAACCCTTTGTACTCGAGTAGCGTCTTCGAAGCGTTACAATATTTATGTTTCAAATTTTCCATCTTGTATAAGCACGTAAATGTGGGGATCAAATTGAATCAAATCCATTTAAAATAAAATAAACCCTTATGTTAAAATCAGTTACAGTTGTAAAGTATTTTGAGTGCAAAGGGTTAACACGTTCACGCATCAAACATTATCGAATTAAGTGATTGCTAATTCTCATCAAATTCCAGTAATACGTTGAATGAGTCAGTGGAGACTACCATATATAGTCAGACATCATAATTTCTATTTTTAATATAAATCATGAAACTAAAGATTTAACTAGTCGATCGCATACTTTGTATGGCGTATTATTATTGCAATATTAGTACTTTTCAGAATTTTGTGAGAAGCAAATCATACAGTTCAATATTTTGTTTTAATGCATTTTACTCGGTACAGCAGTTTTCACTGAGCCACAATTTCACAAAAATGCATAAAAATGGGGCCCCATAATTTTAATACAATAATCGATGTATAGAATACTACCATTGCATAAAACTTGATCGATATCGATGACGTCAAGTATTCCATTTAACACGTTGAGTGCCACAGTGAAAACAGCCATATCTAGTCGGGCAGGATATAATTTACTGTTTTTAATATCGATTGTGAAGAAAAAAAAGATTTGAGTATTCAGTCGTGTTCTCGCGTTCCTACATTATTATTACAATGTTAAGTTTGATCAGAATTCTGCAATGATCAGTAATTATTTAATTAAATTAAATTTGAGGTGCCGGCCACCGGTCATCCCCCCTGGCTTTCAACGTGTTAACAACCTTCTCAACCATATGTCGTTCAGTTTGTCAAATAAAATCATACTGTACGACGTGGGCATCTTTGTAGCAGGTGTCCGATGCAGTGAACGTGTTGCTGAATGTAAATTAGGCTAATAAGAACGCGGGACGCATATGGTTGTTGTTTACCCGACCACAACACCCTGACGAAGTGACAGAATACACGTTGGACGCGTTTTGATTCACAGAGGAGGACTTGATGCACGGGGGTGGTGCGGGTATTGGCGGGGGTTCTATGGTCGGACAGAACTCAATATTTGGGTGCTCGGCTGCAGGACACAGCGGGGTTAACCAGCTCGGCGGTGTTTACGTGAATGGCCGGCCATTGCCAGACTCGACAAGGCAGAAGATCGTCGAACTGGCCCACAGTGGCGCCAGGCCCTGCGACATCTCCCGTATACTGCAAGTCAGCAACGGATGCGTTTCCAAGATCCTCGGCAGGTCAGTTATCTTTGAAATTCTTTCTATAATCAGGTTGATGCTAATGAACTGTCCCCGCCATTAAACTGCCATATATTTTTAAAAAAAATTGTTTCATCAAAATCAACTCCACTTGATTCTATACACTATCGCCAACAATTCTGTAGCTGATAAATAACAATTTTTCGTGTAGTGTAGTAACGTTTAATCGACAACAACGTATGTATTTGGAAAATTTGTATCTTTCTTGAAGGCTAACAATGGACATTTCATATGCACCAACCTAATACGTTTTCAACCCTAGTTTATTCATAACATATTCACCGATACATCAAATTTATTCTTTTTTGGTCTAAACGTGCCACAGAGACACAAGTTAGCTTTCAAAACTATTGAAATTTAAATTAACATTATATACGTTTCATCATGTACGATCATGTTATGTTTTCAACGTGGAACAATTACTAATACTTACCGAAAAGTAAATGTTCTTACCCAGCTGAGGTTTCTACAGGTGAATTCACCAAGAATAAGCTAAAAATAAAGTGGACTGCAGAAGGTTAATTAACCCTTTCAAAATTTCAAGCAATTCCAATGTTATAATAGTTAGATAAAGTAGCAAACATACCACGGAAAGATGAAATATTATTTTTTTTAGTGATTTATACTGTACTTTATCTTGATATACTTTCAATTTAATTTCTTTACTCTTCATGTAAAACATGTGTTTAGTAATGAGGTTAATGAAGACTCGAACGCTGATGAAACACTGTTGTACTTCTTCGGCATGCAAACTATCCTAAGGTAGTCGAAATATGATACTGCAGAATTTATTCTTCTCCCTATCCAACAAGTCCGTTGTTACATTAGCTGACAGTAGGCTAAAGTGACTTGCAAGCATGTCGGTACAATGAAATCAATAGTAGCCAGCCGTTACGTGTGTTACGCGGGTATACATTGTATCACGATGTTGAATCGTAACTGTAAATCGTTTCTGTGTATACAAACCAAGGAATCGATTTTCTTTCTTCAGGTACTACGAGACCGGTTCGATAAAACCACGTGCGATCGGCGGTAGCAAACCACGTGTAGCCACCACGCCGGTCGTTAACAAAATCGCTGATTACAAACGAGAGTGCCCGTCGATCTTCGCTTGGGAGATTCGCGATCGACTTTTGCAAGAAGGCGTTTGCAATAACGACAACATACCCAGCGTAAGTACTCTTCTATAATGTACTAATATCATGCGTGCAGGTTTGTCAGTTTTTGTAATTCTTCAGATTAATCTTTAGATTTTTTACGAATTTGTGTAATTAACATTGGTGTGTGTGTGACGAGGTTTACAACGTTTTACTGCTTTTATTGAGAACAGTTATTTTGTTTGTATGAATGTTTATCACTCCCTTTCATACAGCTCAGGATTACATGCAAATATGACACAATGACTTGATAATTACTGATGTGCATCGATAGCTTGTAACACTTATTATTAATTAATTTCAGTGCTTTGAAATATTTACATTATATTACTTTTTTACGATATAAAATGGATACATAGATGTAATAGTATTATTTATACAGTGATTCGTTGGTACCTTAACACTTTCCTGACCGATGACGTATTGCTACGTCTTTTCGGAAGGTAAACCTGAGCCGTTGATGCAGGACTACGTCCTTTCAGGAATTTAGTGTGATAGTTTTTAACTTCTTCTGGTATAACATATTTGTTTGTTTTTTTTACATTTTCCCATGAACTTATAAATAAAAATGATTTTCGCACAGTTGCAACATAAATTTCTCAATATTTTAATAGGAAAGTTCTCAACTATTAATTGATATACAACATGTACAAAAATGAGTGTCGTGCTATACGGTCTTTAAAGTGTTGAGATCAATCTGTCGACTCATCTTCCAGAACAATATACACCCTAGTTTATGTACAAAAACTCCGGAATAATTATGCAACAGATCTCACATGACCTTGTTTCAACCATTAAGAGCATCAGTCAGAACTTCACGATGTGCCACCTTCAACTTCATGCTTCTAAGGAAGTTACGTGTTCAAAATTCGAACCACTGAACTTGCTCGCTATTTCTTCTCAACCGTTACCGTTGACGCTCCTAATTTAACTTCAACCTAGTAGTCACAAATACATTCTCGAAAAATTAGATAAATTGCCCCAGACAATTATTTCACTTTTTCAGATTCAGGTTCAATGAAGTGAACCTTTTGCACATGAACTTTCGCTAAGCGAAAGGTATAATAAAGACAAAAAATTCGAAACACTGAGCATACTCTCCACACAGACCTAAAAAGAGCACTCGGAAGTTCAGACGCGATGTTCAAACGCATACCAGTGATTCCATCGCGCAATTAGCAAATGACCGGGTCCATTGGTTGTGTTCAACCAACGACGGAAAAGCGCAATGATTCCACGGGAGTCCACGTTGCGGCAGCCTGGGTACGAACTTAAAGGGATGCTCATTCGCCAGACACAGGAGTTGCTTTGTATGTGGCCGGTGGTTTATCAGGGTGCGCACCCGGTCGGGTACTTACCCGTCGGATCTGGCCACTCGACCCTAATCAAAGTCTCGTCAATACGATCGCTTGGGAGGGGTAATCGGTCCATTACGCGGACCTCGGTATTGTCCACCCTCGACTCTGATCGCCCTTCTGCGATCCCAAAGAATCCTCTCCCGTTCGAACGTTCGTCTTCCAAACATCCTTTCCACCTCTGCGAGCACCACGACCCCTCGATCTGCGAGGAATATTCCGGAAGGTCTGGTTCCTTGTGAAGTCTTATCCTAGAACGCCATCCCTTCGATCCGGAGTGTCTGTCAGGAATACCGAAGGGGATGGCACGCGTACGAGTCGTTAACCGTCGAAGAACCACCCGCTTTGTCTGTGCGAAAGCGTTTGAAGGATTTAGTTTAGGATGCTAGGATGTTGCTATTTTTCAGAGGAAACTGTCAGTCGGTTATTATGAAAAAATATAGTTCGAACTCGTCACAGATGAGGGATTAGGACCTGGAAGCTGGTCAGCTGTTATAGATTTCTCCATGATTCCGGAGACCACATGGATTTTTAGCATCTTCTAACATTCTTCGTTCTCATTAGCAATTGACCACGTGTGGTGTCAGTTCCTTAGTATATGGACAATCTTTGGACACAGTTCTTCTAGCATTTGCAAAATGAAAAAATGCCCGATCTCCAGCATTTTGGTCATTGATTCGCTCATTGTCAGTCAGACTCATCTTAATCTACTCTACATTCAGGGAGGCTTAAATTAGAAATAAAATCACACATTCCAAGCAGAAAGACATAATGTAACTTCTAAAATAGGAATACGCTTACACTTGTAACCGCATAGTGCAAATGAAAACACGTTCAAGCTGACACCATGTTTGCGCAAACTTTTGATCGTCAACAAAATTATTTGGAAAGTGCGTGAGCAAGGAATATTCCAAAAGGTCGTAGGGTCTGGTTCCTTGGAAGCTGCTTGTCTCTCAGAGAGCCACCCTCTGATCCAGAGTGTCTGTCAGGAATAGTGAAGGGGATGGCACGCGTACGAGTCGTTTATCCGTGGAGGAACCACTCGCTTTGCCTGCTTCTCGTTCTGTTCGGAACAGAGGAAGAAGAGGGGGAGGGTGATCAATCAATGTGTCGGTACGCAGACCGATGTGTACCCATCCCTTTATCGATAGATGTATCCTCCATTCGGAAACATCGAGCACCGGCCGATCGAAACGTTTCAGCTTTTAACTCTGGGAATCGTTATAATGATCACCGTGGACCGTTGTAGCTGCGCCGGTAACAGCGAAAGAGGATCGTGATAGGATTGTCTGTTGTCTGGTGGATTGGACACGGGAGGGAGAGAAATACGGTACCCGGCTCGATTGTAACGTCGATGGTCTTGGTTGGTCGATCGGTTTTTGCGGTCTTCGTAGCCGTTTGATGAAAATGTTTGTGTTTGGACGGGCGAACGGGCCGCGTTTGTTCGATGGCGGTCGTGAAGAATCACGAGGGATGCCTCGGTTTGACGCCACTTGCAAAATAGTTTCATCAAATCGCTTCATTGCCGTTTCACGATTTTCTGGGACATTCGTGCAGATAGACGTAATAGAAAATGCATACCATATCATTTTTAATAATTGTCTTATCTACTATTTTCGTTTATTCGCATATCGGAATATTTCCATATAGTTCACGAAAATTTTATTAGATTAGACTGTTTATCCAATCGGGTTGACCATGAAACATTGATAGAGTTCTCTCCAAATTAACTGTAAATGTCATTACACAATAGCCTGTTAAACAAAATAGGATGCCTATTTTACTTGTTTTGAAAATTAAGAAAAGTCACACAGACACGGGACAGTCTTTCTGCGCCTGCCTAACCTACCGGGATTCTCAATTTAAATCTTCTAAGTTATTTTTGAAAGCACTCATGCACAATGCTCCTGTTGCTACCATAGGAAAATTATGAAATTGAAGGGACCAGCCACATTTGAAATCCGTGTCTTTCGCTCTCGAAACGATTTCTGAGTACGTCGATTCCAAAGCATCAGCCAGAGTCGAAAGGGGAGCGCAACAACGAAGTCTCATCGGATTTTCCATGCTACATATTGTCGCAGCAATTCCTTATAAAATTGCACGATCTCGAGTGGAGAACGGTTTCGAATAAACCTGAATCCTTGTAGACCGATTTCTAAACTGGAATCAATCTGATGAAGGGGTAATGGGGTGGGTGGGTGGTTGGTAGCATGGAAAGTTCGTATCGCAGGATTCGTCTGAATCCCGCGGAATAATGGCAGAACGGTAGGAACGGAAAGGACGTTTCCAGACTAACTGCATACAGCTAGAGCCACGGCCTAGGCTTTCCATCATCAAACCAAGCAACCTGGCTGTTCTACGCTCCGTTCCACTCGGCTCTCGCCGCACAACAGCCACAGCACCGATGCAGACCATTACACGCGCGACCGGACACGAATAATTGTGCAACACGCTTAACTGATCCCATTCACCCTGATTCTACCCGCTTCCATCCGCTCGTCGGCGACTAACCCCGTCGCACCCCATTGCCGCACGATATGTACCCACCGCAACAGCCAACGCTACCCACTACCATCATCGTCATTGCTATCATTACCGTTAACGTCGTTGCCCATCGCCGAGACAATCGTCGTCATCGAACGGATCGAACATACGGGAATGCCCATCGATCCTCCGCTTGCCGTGCCTCTGTTCTCATCTCAATTGGAATTCACGAATAGTCCCGTCTATTCTGTTTGGTGTTCACTCGAGAAGATCAATTAATCCACCGTGTCAGGCAGTTTGTCATAAACCGTGCGTCGATGCTTGATAAAACGTGTCAGTATCCCGGATGGGAGGATGATAGACGATTCTCAAGAACGTTCGGTCGCAATCTGCGCATCCTACTCCTGAATGCGCTGTTTGAGCGTAGCCACGCGGAGAGGTCGATCACCAAATCGAAAGATTCGCTTGCCATTCATTCATCCAGTGTTTCGGTTTATTATGTAAGCGTTACTCGAGATATAAATCGAGCTCTCTCAGCCCCCTATCGTGGCGCAAACAAAAAGCGTGATTGAATTTATCGGCTTTTATTCGGCGTAATAACGCGGGCGGCACTCGTGCGTCGTTGACCCGGCTCGACGTACGCTGCACTCGACGACAACAACGTCGTTGGCACCCGTCGCGGTGTACAGCCATTATTCCGACGATCTTAAGTCGAGCCACGCGAGAATCGGCTTCGCAGCCGCGTATACCTCTCGTCGAACCTTTCACTCGAGCCCGTAATTAAGAAGCTTCGCTCGATATCCTCCATCGAAAACGGGGATCCATGGGAGTTCGGCTGTGTTCGACTGGCTGCGGCACCGTCGACGCTTCAAGGACGGCCTGGGTTGGGGGTGTACGCGTTAGAACACCGAGACTATTATGTGCGAGAGTTGAGAGCACAAGGCTCGCCCCCGTGCCGGCTCGTTATAACTTTAGAGTTAGCCAGTGGTTCGGTCGCGGCACAAGGTGAAGAAGACCGTGCCCCGCTCTGGTTAGGGGAGCGAAGAGCCATGGAAACCGTTTTATGTAATAATAATTGGATGGCGGTGTCCTTTCATCTGCTGCGCCTCCTCTCCCTCGTGAACGCGAACCTCCGAGGAGAGAGAGAGGTAGCAAGACACCGGATAGAGACAAACGATGTAACTATGGAAATGATTGTCGCGCGAGCAAAGAACCGCGATACTTTTCAAAGAACTGCCCGCTCGTTCGATTGGTCGTTTTTCTTCTTCGTCTGTGCTCTTCATTAAGCCCGTATCGGGCTTGAAGCTCGTCGTAATCGATTAAATGTTCGATCATCATGTACGGTTTGATTTATTGGATTTTCCTGATAAGGGTCCAAGGCTAAGTGTCTATGAAGCGGTCGATTTCCGAACATATTATTATCCTCTTATTTAGTTCCAATAGACAGGGCGGAAAGTATTAAACTGTTGACAGCGATTGCATTGCTCTGGTGTGCCGTCTGTGCTGAGAACCACTTTAGTGACCAAACTTTCTTCAGATTTTCCTATTGATTCCTACTTGACTATTATGTACGAACTTACAGAACTTTAGACCTAAATCAGCTGTAAAGTCAAACGGTTAAAGAATAGCGGAAACTCGTCCTTTCAATGAGTTCCATCAATCCATAAAATTTGTACCTAGAATTTTCTCCTCGCTATTATAATGAAACCTATTTACAACGTTCGTCTGGCTAATAATTGGCACCTTCGGTGTCCACAGGTTTCGTCCATCAACAGGGTGCTGAGGAACCTGGCCTCGCAGAAGGAGCAACAGGCGGCAGCGGTACAGGCGCATCAGGGTGCCGAGAGTGTCTACGATAAGCTTCGAATGTTCAATGGACAGGCTGCAGGTTGGCCACCGGCATGGTATTCCGCCACACCCTCTCATCATCCCCTGGCCACTGGAATTCCAACGGCAGCTACCCCTGGTTCGGGCCAGTCTCTCTTACCCGGCAGCCAACTTCACGGTCGCGACGACTCCCTGTTGAAACGAAGCGGTAAGTTCTAATTATTCGTTAATTACTAAGTCTGAGTCGTGTACGAGAACGTTTGTATACGCGTCACGTAAGAACTTCGCGATCCAGCCTGTCACATCAGTGTTAACCGTAAACGCGCATTGTAACGCCTCCATTGTGTCGATGGGAGTACGAGTCACTTAAACGTTTCTGTAACTCTGCTGTAATGAGGTTAATTAGTCTTGAGCTTGGTTTAATGGCTCATACGTACTCGGTTTAATGGCTCATACGATCGGTTGGAATTGAATCGAAGCGAGTTTGGTTAGCTGTGCAACGCCTGGCTGACTGTTTTTTTAATGAGGTGATAATAGGATTTTGAGTCTGCGTGTATAGATTCTGTGAATCCTTTAGTATTTGAATTAATGTACAGAACGAGTCACTGAAATGGATACCTTTGTTTGTTTTGGTTACTTTTTGGTAGAAGGAAAATTTAAATGATTTGACAAGCACTTTTTTAACGGAACCTTTTTTCAACTTGTCCTCATTATCGTAAATGAAACATCACTCCTTCCAATTACGATTGCTGTTTTTTTATAATAAAAATGAACCAGCAAAGCTTGTCGCTTCAAATGACAGTTACTCAAAGAAGTGATCTCGGAAGACACAATAAATCGTCTCACATCGTTCGTAAACCGCGTTGACAGAGCGTACCCTCAACAGCACGTACTTCAGGGGTTCTTTCACGTTTCACGCGTTCGAGAAGCAACACAATCGGCGAAACGCTATAGGAATCCAGCTTCAATAGTTGATCCACTTCTTCTCGAGCAGTGGGTGATCGACAATGCTCGAAAAGAAGGTAGAAGTCAAGGGAGCACCCTCGAGGTATTATAATCTGTCGGTCCGCGCGACACCCTCGCCTTCTGCGAACCTCTGCTTTATTGTGAGCCTTTAATTCCACGATGCAATGTGTGCGTAGATTCTCTCTTTCTTTCTCTCGAACCGAGCTAGTTTTATACCCGCATAAAGGGATACCTGGCGTTGTTGAATCGGAACGTCTCTCCTCCTAATAGGATCACGGTAATCGTCCCTGCGGTCTAGATCGCGGCCCGAAATTGCTCCGCGGATGACAATTCGAAACGTGACCACTCTCGATAAGTAGATTACGGAAATTATGCTACATCGACCGGCTGCAGGGTATTTTCGTGGACGACCTGTACCTCGAGCTGTCTGTTACGAACTAAGCCACATGGAAGATATTTTTTTTATTCGACCACAGTGTCTCCTTTTTGAACGTTCAAAGTTGCTGTGGGATGACATCGAAATGCTATTTCAATCATTTTTATATTTGTTTCTTTTTTGGAAATATTTTGCCGTGTTGTAGACATCGTAACTCGGCCAATCAAGCTCACACCTCCGACTACAAACTGTCTTTCCATTGAACGTGAAGTTTTATTCTATTTACTCATCTCTTAAAAAAACACCTTCAGTCCGCTCATGGTAATTCAATAAAAATACTGTTTTAAATGCAAATTCAACTCCAATAAGCTGTCCATGCCTGATTACAGACAATATCCACACCGAATTTTGTAGTAGCCATATGAATCCTTTAGAAGACCATGTTATCGAATATTGTTCACATTCTGGAAGCTTCACTTCCCGACATCCTCGTCCCAGAATCTCAACAATCAGACCGCGCATGAGAAAATTCGCATCGAAAATGACCGTATCACAGCGAGCAAATCGTCGCAGTCGAGCTGTACATCCTATTTTTGTCCGCGTGGATGATGCGTCGTCACCTAGAAAATGCAAAACAACAATCGGGCCTGCGACGGACTAACCCGAAATCGTGGGTCGTTACGGGGGTGTTCGCGAACAGAGAAAACCACGGAAGAGGGAGAGAAATATTCCAGGGGAGGGGCGGTGGCGGTGGTGGTTTCGCGTGCTGGTGGTTGTAGGCTCGAGGGTGGCGGTATTTCGAATTGCCAGAAGGGTACGCGAGAGGGACCAACGAGGGGGGGGAAGGGAGAAAGAGAATTTCGTAGGCGGAGGGTGCGATGCGCGAGAGATGAGCGAACGAGAAAGCGAGCAGCTGACGAGCGGACGATGTATAGGTACAGCTAGAAAATACATATATACCGTAAGGGCAAATATATAGGTACGGAGGGACGGACAGAGGGAAAGGGAAATGGCAGGAAGGTATCGGAAGGGATGGAAAGAGGGTTCGGTGTGCGGAGGCGGAAAGTAATCGCGGCAGATTCTCTGTGTACGTATGCACCGACACAAAGACTATGCGAACCTCATGCTTTCGCCGCGTCTAGGAATCCCTGGATTTGTAGACGTTACTCCGGGTTACTCATTTTGGAATCATTCGAACGATGCCGCCGGGACCACCCCTGCATCGGGTCCTTAATTGAATCGATTTTCGTGGAGCATGTAGAAAGATCGACGAATATTCTGCGTGGAACTCCAACTCTTAAATCAGCCGCGCTCCGCAGCTAACGAGACACTAACTCTGAAAAGGAAAGAAGGTTCCTGTTTGTTTCTACACTGGATTCTGGGGAATTTACGCGGCCCCCTGGTTTAATTTGGAACGTTCGGGAGATCAGTGGGTTTCGTGACGGTAGAGTGTTTGTCAGGAATAAAATTTGAGATTAAAGGGAGAAATTTTTAGTCGATTGAAAGGTCTGGTCGTTTCATCTCTTAACATTGGGGACCTAATACAAGTCTCTTGATGATTATTTACAGACCTTGATGTTATTGTTATTAGCAATTTTTATACAGTAATATTTCTGGTTACATAGGAGGGAAGAATTATAAATAATCCCAATTGTTTTCCATTCATTTGGGCTAGATAGAACAAAATTCTTGGGATATGAAACTCTGAGTAACGTTACATAGGCGGATATAACAGAAGAACGGTCATGATACTGCAGTGAAATCTAACAGAAGAAAGAATATGGATCACATTATTAAGCGGGATTGTAGACTCAGAATTTTTGGTGTTTTAATTGTACAAACAAATGTGTTAGGTTTTCTGATAATGTTTGAGCAAAATCGATCCATCCAGTGACGTCAGCACGCTGGAATCTGTTTCCAGACACTGGATCCTTGTTGTCGCATCAGCAGGAGACAACGTCGGATGGCAATTCGGAACATAATTCATCCGGTGACGAGGACTCGCAGGTGCGACTCAGGCTAAAGCGAAAGTTGCAACGCAACCGAACATCCTTCTCCAACGAACAAATCGACAGTCTCGAGAAAGGTGAGTACGCATCTCTCCTGATCAAAATTTACAATCTTTAAAACCTCATCAACTTCACCGATGAAAATGGCTAACATATACCGGACATTTCGGAACTGTAGGCCAAGTTCTTACTTACCAACAAAACACAGACAAGCAATTCTCCTATTAGCGGATGAAATTCTGATCTATAATTTTGAAAGACAACGTATGATTACTGCAGGGGCGGCAAACCTAGGCCTCTCAAAGGTCACTCGTTTTTTAAACCGTTTGAGTGCTTATAGATATACAAGCCATACGATAGACTCAAGAAAGGGTAAATAAATAATGTATCCAAACTAATCATATTTACAGACAGGATTTTTAAATTTAAAACAGATTCTCATATGAAATTTCATATGTATGATACTATCCTGTGTCAGAATTTTACTACAGGTAGCAAAGCATTTCATAAATACAGTAGAACGTTAATTATTCTAACTACCTTTGGTAACTACGTTTCGCATAAAAATGATAATTTTATTTTAAAATATACAATAAGCAGGGTATAATTTTAGATTGCAACTAACATCATATGATGACCAATTTTCGGATATTCGACGTTCTACTATACAGGGTGTCCCTCGACTCGTGGTCAACCGACTGGGAGGTGATTCGACATTGCAAAAATAAGTCGAAAAGAAAGAATAAATTTGTTTAATCCGAAGCATCGTTTTCAAAAAAATTGAGGTCGAATATTTACCCAGTACATACGTACAGTCAGTCCCATAAGTATTCGTACCCTCACTGTCTATAAAAGAAATTTGTCCAAACTAAGTGATTCGTCTGAGGTTTTAAAATAAATCTATTACTATAAATTTACACAGGTATAAACTGTATTCAGTCCAAATTTTAACAAAATTTAGCAATTGATAAGGAAAATGTTTCATTTATAGAATTATAAATTTCTTTTATAGACAGTAAGGGTACGAATACTTATGGGACTAACTGTATGTACTGAATCGCGTGTCGATTTTACGCATCTCGCTATACAATCTTGTTTTGATTCTTCCTTGCGTTTAGAAACATAATGATAACCTCGATTGATGGTCTATCGTTCGTGCTGTCTTATGACGGTATGAAATAAGGAAGTAAATTTTGTATAAAAGACAAAATGTTTGCTATCACAATAATTTTATTTTATTAGTTTATAAATTGCTGAAAATGTTGCCCTTGCAATCGCTTACACATTTTGTTCTCGAAAACGAAGCCTCGGACAAAAAATTTTATTCTTTCTTTTCGACTCATTTTTGCGTGTAGGATCACCTTCCAGTCGGTTGACCACGAGTCGAGGGACACCCTCTATACGGTATACTCGCGTGAAACGTTCAGCACCAATGGAATTAATTTGAACAAACGTCATTTAATTTTATTCCAACTTTGAAACGAAAAACCGTTCGGGCTTTGCCTATATTACATCGTAACGAGTCCGAGTAATCGAGAAACGACCGTGAAACGCCTGGTTTCCGTAACCCCGCCATATCTGTCTCTCTGAAATCAACCAAAGAAGACTACAATATCATCCAGGCCAGCTTCCGACATCACACAGTTCAATGAAACATTCATTTCCGGTTTCGAGGTAAATATCGACTCTGAGCGAGCACGTACTCGAAGCGATTCTCCGCGATACGTGTATTCAGAGACGGCCGGAGCAAATTACTAGCTTTCCTCGAATATCGAGCTTTCCCAAGCACAAACGCGATAACGGGGTTTAATTGGATCCGCGGCCATTCAAGCTGGGTCCGGCGTGTTCGAGTATCGTCGATAATTATCCTTTTAATCTTGGTCTCGCGGTGAATCGAAATTATGCGCTATTAATAATATCATCTCTAACGCCGCACGCGATGTACACACAGCCACATCCACACCCTCACATAATGCATATCTCTCGAACGCGCGGGGGCACGTTTAATAATGAGCACTTGTTGCAAACTGGTTTCGTTTTAGAATTCGAGCGGACACATTACCCGGACGTGTTTGCACGGGAGCGTCTCGCCGAGAAGATTGGATTGCCTGAGGCACGTATCCAGGTGAGTGTGAATGTGCGAATGCGGCGTGTGCTTTCTCTTTCTCGTTCGCTCCACCCACACACCCCTCTTTTCTCTCTCTCTCTCTCTCTCTCTCTCTCTCATCCTCCCCTCTTTCTTACTCTCTCCCTTGTCTCTCTGCCCCGGATCCCTCCCCTCTTTCATCGTCTGTTGGTCTTTCTCTGTTTCCACCCCGCGCGCGACGTCTTCTCTCGGCGGTTCTACCTGAAGAGGGCGGCTGGTAAGTGCGACGACGCCCTTTCATTAAGCGCTCGAAACGCGTGACCATGCTACGCGGGAACGTTAAACACCCTGACGAATCTGCCGGCATCACCTTGGGGATTTCTATTCTTAACCCTCCTGCTGAATTATTTGGTCTTCGCGGTTTCGCCTGGGATTTTAGGGAAGTTCGACGGGAGGCTTCTTGATATTGCTGTGGAGTCTCGTTTGGTCAAGGGCAGTGTCTTTTTTTCCTACGCATGTTCAATTCTTTAGAGGCGCTGACACGCAGGCGTGCGTTTTCTCCTTTTTTTTTAATTCAAATTTTGTTGATAAAGGTATTAATGAATATTCATCATGAAATTAGCCAGCGGGAAAAAGAGAAGGTTCTTGCGTGATTAACAGATTCGTGTTTTTGTCATTCTGAATAATTATGGTTGAAATTTGTTCATGTTCCACGAACTCGTTCTTGAATCTCTGACCCTCGTCTCTTTGACAAGCAATACCGTACTGTATTCATTTTATTTCTGTTTCTTATATTTGCAAAGTGTATAAAAACGTTCATGTCAATTTTTAAAAAGAATTAACACGTTTTGCGGCTCACCAGCGACCCATCAAATTTACTTTAATTATATAACTACTCGCCGGCGTAAGAACTTGATTAACAATAGTGCAGCAATAATAGCATAAAATTTGAAGTGTATCATCAAACAATTGAATGTCTCTATCTTCAACGATGTATACTTCTAAAAGTTGATTTTACATTTCGGACTAGATACGGGATTTTCTGCTACAGCACGCGCCATGGATCAGTAAATCTTAGAAGTAAATCTTTCGTTTCCAAGATTTCTTTAGTTAGTTACATATATTTATAATTTACTTCAATACATTATAAAATTTCCTGTTGCTTCCCGAAAACAGGTTTGAATTGACTGCTCCAATTTTTTAAAAATGCCAATTGATGTACATACTTTTCATATACAGTGTGTTAAAAAAATGTTCAAGGCTTAAATAGAAGATTCACTCATGAATAAACAGCGGTCAAAAATGAATATTATTCGAGCTGTAATTAATTTTATGTTGAAAAAATTGTTCAAAAAATTCTTTATAACTGAAACAATATTGATTTCTCAACCCATGCTCACTACATATATTTTATTCACTCGGTTGACTGCTACGCACCCTATAAATTCTCAGTACTTTCTGCAGTGCCCCATAAAAATGCGATTATGTAATTATCGACAAATAAAAGTCGAATTATCGACTTAAACATGAATGATTTTCAGCCACATGTCTACTAAACATTCTTTGTTTATTTTGACTACATGCCCCCGAAGTTTGACACAATCTTTCTGTACGTCCTATGTTACCATGTAACTTTGAACGGATTGGTTGTAACGTAGCATCTCTTGTTAAAAGCATCAAGGATCTGTGCAAGAAACAGAATGAAATCATTTTATGTATAGCTTCTTATTTGCTTTCTGAAGCTGCGGAAATGCCAGCATGAGATCATTCCATGTATAGTCTCTCATTCATTGTCTAAAACTGCAGAAGCGGCAAAATGGGATCATTCCACGTGTAGTCTTTCATTCACTGTCTGAGGCTGCAGAAGTATCCTTGACCGTCCGGGCGAAGGCGTCGCTAGAATGGTAAAAGAGATTAACGATTCTGGACCCATTGGTCACGTGCTGCTGCAGGGTGACCGGTACATCAATTAATTAATATATCATCGTTGTTCGATCCGTGGGGTGACGTACGGTTCTACGAGCTAATATGTACGCGGCCTTATCGAACATTGTTTGGTCGTGCCGCTGGCTCACCCTGGTTCGACCCTCTTGCTATCCGACCAGCCTCCCTCACCTGGCTCGACGATAGGGGGTTGGTGAAGTGGCCGGCGGGCTTTCGCGTCGGTGGTAGTAACCGGGCGCTGAGCGTTATGTGGACGTACAAACAGTGCAAGACCATGTTGACGCATGTTTTCAAGCCTCGTTGGCTGGTATTGATCTTGCTAAGTGCAGGAAACCGGGAGTGCCGGTGCGAGAGGCAAAGGCAGGCAGAGAGGGAGGAGAGAAAGCTGCTTGCTCTCCGCAGAGAGGGACGGAGAGGAATAGAGCGAAAGGAGATGGACGGAGTGGATGGAAAGAGAGAGAAAGTAAAAAGGGGGGAGGTATAAAGGAATCGTTCCACCATCGAAACGAACAAACGAACGAAGGAGAAGGAGAACGCGATGGGTAAAAGCGTGACATGGCAGGACACGGCGTGGACCTCGAGCTTTCGTGGCACGATACGAAACGCCACGGTATGGCATATCCCGAACCGTGAGGGATCCGGCAGACGGCCTAAGAGGGTTCGAACGCAACCATGGCAACGTCGCATCCCCTGGGAGGTTGCCCTCTGATTGGTTGTTCCTCGCTTTTCCTCCTATACCTTGGATACTCGCACGAGTTTCGCCACGTCGCGCAACACCGCCGACACGATTATCATCAATGGCGATGGACGGATGTCCCTCATGTGCGCGATGGCCGATCCTGGCCCCGTGCGAACATTTCCATTTCCGGGATCACGAACGCCCCGTGGAGAAGTATCTTTTCTTGTACTTGATCGATAGGTTGCCCCGAGGAAGGAGCCGCACTTCCTCCGAGTTGTTTTTCTCAAGTTTTGGAAGTTTCTTCAGCCCTGTATTGCTGGGTAATATTTCTTTAGGGTTCGAGTAAGATGTACTTCATTGAAAATTCTTCATGCACGTAGTTCTTTAGTTCTGAATGAAAGAAGTTTAAAGTCATTTTCTTTACGCTTAATTGATTTTTTTGTTTAAACTGAAGCGGCATCGTGAGATTTTAAATCTTGGAACCAGACCGGCCCTATAATCCTAAAGACTGGAGACTTTTGTGCTTTATCGATCGTGTCGTGAAACAGGATTAAAAATACTTTGTCTACATAGATTGTTTCCTTTACATTTCGGAAAGGTCTTTCTTAAGTCTTAAAAGCTGGATAATACTTCTTGTAAATAGAATGAAATCTACTGTGCCTAAGAGTACCTGTTTTCGTAGCAGTCAAGTGTAAAATACTTTTTTTTTAGTTTTGATTGATTCCCTTGAAATCTAGTAACATGTTACGTAATCTCTCGAGTCCCAAAAATATTTGTTAAAGACCGAGTCAAGAAATCACGCACCATTGTTGAATAGTTTTAAAGCTTTTCTTCAATTTTCGAGTACCTTCCGTCGATCCTAAATTTTCTTCCCATTCGAATTAAATTTTGGAAACACCTATCTTTCTACAGTCTCCATAGTATTTACTAAGGTCCGTGACGATAACTGCTCTTTAAAATTACTCGATGCTCCTCAATTTAATGAAATCACCTTATTTTGTATCTCCATAATTTCATAAACATAAAAAATCACACACCGAAAATACGTCGCGAGCCCATAAATAAAGAAGTGGTCGAGGTAAAACTCGAGAAGCGGACAAGCGCAGAATCGTACCGGAATTTGAAGAATCCCCGACGTCGAGGACCGTCGAGGTATTCTGGGTAGGAGGATCTTCTTAAAATTCGCGTTCAGACGCCATCTTCTAAACATTGCCAATCAAAGTAGAAGGTACGTCGGCCGAGAGGGACGGGAGAGAGTGTACCCGGTTCGTGGAATTCCGAATGGATCGATTCAAACGAGTTTTCGGGACGTGGTAGGACGAGTTTACGAGGAACGACGGTATTGGGTGAAAGGAGCCTCGCTGCGGGCGAATGGTGGATATTTGCCGGTGGGGTGCTAGAACATGATTTCCTACGTTCCTGGCGAGATGAAATTTATTTTTTGATTCGATTCAGGGTCCTCGGGTATGCACTGTTCGAGATCATGTCTCACGACTGAGCAAAATCATCCTGAAATTTCTCCACCAGCCATGTTCTTCGATCCCCCTGTAACAAAAGAACTCAGCATCTCCTTTATTCGACTTTTTCAACGCTCCGGCATGTGTTTCACGCAGAAATTTATGCCTATCGCAGACGTTCAAGGAAATTGATGAAATCCGGTGACTGACAGCTCAAATATCATTTAATTAAATAATTATTGATTGTTGCAAAATTTTGAGCAAGTTTCACACTGAAACAATAATGTAGGAATAGAAGAACACGATAAAGTACTCAAATGTTGTTTTCTTTATGATTTATATAAAATATAGTAGATTATATCGTGTCTGATTAGGTATGGCCGTTTTCACTGTAACGTTCGACGCGTTAATGGTACATGATTACTACAGTTCAGATAATAGTTCATGTTTAGTGCATGTTGGCGTATGAAAAATTATTTTAGACTACTATGTGGTATAATGGCAAACAATGTTCAGTAGAACATTGACGTGGAGTGGGTCGATGTTGGTTGAACTCGCAGATTTACTCAGAAGTAAAGATACACGAGAAAGTGTTCAGTCGGAAAGGTACTATCACAGACCACTGAAATCACAGACCAGAAGATTATTTCTGAACCTATAGCATCATGTTATAGCAATATTTAACAATTCCTAGTCCATGGCAAGAGTTGTATTGTGTAACCTTAACCTGAAAAATTTTCTTCTAATTGCTATAGATTTAAACATAATCAAGAAGACAGTTTACCCTGTATGTATGATCTCTGATAGGGTTAGAGAGTTCAACGGAGTACCCTAAAATGTTTATTGCAGTCCACACGATTTCAATATAGTATTTAAAATAAATTGATATCTATGCGGGACTCGTCATTTTTAAGAAGTGCATAAATTCATTGCTATCATAGTTGTATTAAATAAAACAAACGCGTTGAAATTAGCCGTAGAGATAACTTTTCGATTCTGCCACGTATTATCGACAATATACTCATCGCCACGTTGTATAAAACAATTGAAAAAGTTCCGTCCGTTGTTAGTTATCGAATTTTTCTATCGTTATCCTCATTATCGCGCGAACGTCAAGCGTTATTCGCGAAACAGCCGACGTGGGAATTGTCGGCGATTAATAAAGCACGCGGCCGTAAAGCCTCGTGAAACAAAAAGCGTTTTTTCTCCTGCAAATTAGCTGAACAATCGACCCGTTGCATTCTGAAACAGAACGGTTCCCTTTGATTTTTTTCGCTCGAGAAATTTTTCCGTTGCTCAAGTGAATTTCGAAGGGGCGGAAAAAAGCACGCGGGCGAAGTAAATGGGAAAAATTACAATGTGATCCGAAGAGCGAGTTTGTAGACAGAGCGGTTTGGTGAGGGGGCTTAGGGACGAGGGAAAATCGACATATCGAAGGGAGAGAGAATCCTCTTATCGCGACGAGGTATCTTCGAAATCAGGAAATCCGTAGAAGCGCGACAAAGAACTTAAGCTCCGATTTGCTGTTCGATGTTACGGGTTATTATAGACACCGTCCCGAGAGTTCGCGTGAGAAATCTCTGGTAAAACCTATTGGTATCGATTATAATAGCTCTTGATACCCGTTTTTTATGTTCACTCTCGAGCTTTCACATCACTCGTTATCGGGCCTTTAAAGCAATTTTTTATTTTAATTTTTGGTGACAAGTCGTAATCTTACTTTTTACTTTATAATCATTGACCAAAGTTGGAAATATTTTAATATACACAGAGCCTCAAATTGAATTTGTAAATAGTAGTTACTTTGAACCCTAACCCTGTCGTTATTCTCGCACTATAAATCCTTTTGTGGTCTCGGCAGCATCAGCTACACGAAAACATTTGCTTTCCTATAAAACAGTAACTTTCACTCAGTATAGCTGACATGATCTGCAGACAACGTTCATTTCAATATGATACTCGAACAGGCAAAAGAATGAAACAATTAATTAGCAATCCATGTAGAAGTCTTCTGAAGACAGTTTCGAATTCTCCAGAAATCGAGCCAAAAATGCTTCGATCCGCCATCGGGCCGCGAGCAGCAGCCCGTCGTTTCCAGTGCGGAGGAAAAATCGGTGAAAATGCTCGTAGAATTCACGCAGCGGTGTCTGGGTGGAGACGGGCGTAGAAAAATCGTGCTGAAAAAGAGAAAGGATCTATGAAACGTAGGGAGGCGCAGTGCGCCGCGAGTAACTCAATTTCCCGTCGGACAACTGCTCAATCGCAATTAACAAACTGCACGAGACTCTCGTGCAAACTCGGCTGCGTGGGTTTTCCAGGGGCGGGGGAGCAAAAAGTATCTAGATTTCACGCTGCCTCTGCGTGGGTGGACCAGAATCGGGAGAGAGACGAACGAGAAAGAAAGAGAGAGAGGGACTGTGAAGGGTGCAAGAGGAACGGAGGAACGAGAGGTAGAATAGAATGAAAGAGAGGGTGCGAGTGGAATGAAGGTGGAAGAAGGAGCGGGAGGATGGATAGGTGCGGATAATGCGAATACATCGCGCGGAGTGACGCCCTTATCGTGACAAAAGCGCCGTCATTGCGTCGGTTGCAGGTGTGGTTCAGTAATCGGAGGGCGAAGTGGCGTCGAGAGGAGAAATTACGGAACCAAAGGAGAGCAGCCGTCGATCAGGTAGTCGGTGGTGGTAGCAGCGGGGGTGGCAGCAGTACCGCGCCACCGGCTGCAACCCCTGCCACCCCACGGTTACCCTTAAACGCTGGATTCAACGCCATGTACTCGTCGATACCGCAGCCGATCGCTACGATGCCTGACACTTACAGGTAATCACTCTTCTCACCCTTTGCTCTCGTTCGATGCTTCTAGCTGAACGTTGATTCGAGATTTCCGACAGCCCTGCACGGTTATACCGTGTGGGAAAGTTTGTAGTAATTCAAGGTGTTAGAGAGATATGCATTTAGGCCTGGTTTACACTGGTAGAGTACATGGGATAGCATACTAGCGCAAGTAACTAGCCTACTTCCTCCGCTATCCCGCTTTTGACTGGAGTCGGTTTACACGCAAATTAAAAATAGAATATTACTCAGGATAGTATTGAAGTGAACATGTTACAATTTGCGCTTTGATCACACATAATGTTTTGCCCGACAACTATATTCCAGTGAATTAATCCTGTCCACACAAGGTTTAGTAGGCGGTAGAGCGCGTAGTAAAGTAAAAAATGTAGCGGTGGGAAAAAGCTAGTGGTAGAGTTACTCTACCACAGTGTTATCCCACCGTACTGTACAAACTGCTAGCTTTGGTACTCTACCAACCATTTACCTAATCGTTCATACGAGTATAGGTAAATTTATGCTACTAACCGTACTTACTCTCCCGTTTGCTCTTTCGGTGTAAACTAGGCCTCAGTGTTCGGAACTCGAGTCAAATAGTCTAATCTTTTTTCGATACTCATCCTCTGAAATTAATTATTCATAATTATAACGTTAAGTGGCACACGGTGCTCTCTACTCGATACCGTGGATCAATCGTTACCCGAAATTTATCGATAGCACGGATGAATTGTGTTAAGTATGTCATAAAATTTGTAGTATAACAATTCAGAGAAAGCGTTGTAAGTAGACTTCGGCGGATGGGAATCTGAATCATTTTCACGTTCATCAGATAGATATTGATTACTACTTTGATTTACGACTTGATTAACGATCTATGATTGAACCTCAGAATGAATATTTGTAAAGTTAGGGGACGGGGCTGTAACTGCTTTGATATTAAAATTAATCGAACTTCTTGGTCATTCCGACAACAAAGAAAATAGTTTTGCTGTAATAATAAACAAAAACAAAATTTTGTACACAATCACCGTGCCATGTAATTAGTTCTACAGTGATTGTACTTAAAAGCCTTTGTTTTACAATATCAAATTATATTCACACCGCAGTTTAAGATCTCTATGTGACTGTCTCAGCTACCTTGGCTTCTTTAAGTATTGAAACAATTAAACCACGAATTCTAGTGTAGCGGCCATTCAAAAATCGTAAATCCATTCTGATTGCATACAAATCACACTACACAAAAGAATCTAAAATTGTAACTAGCAAACTCATGAAAATGTGATGCCTGTAATTACGAGCGGTTCGCGCCTAAAAAGGATTCGAGGTGACACGATTAGATCCCAGCCTACTTACAACGCATTTGATCCCATCTCTATAGAAGTTAGAGTGGAAGACCTCTGAAAACGAAGGTCCAGAGGACCCTTCTTCGGTTTCTCTGGTTTCTGCGATCGAAACACGGGGTTTGGCTGTTGAGGGATCTCGCGGAATCAGCGGAATCGGCTCTGATTACTATTTCCTGTGACGCGAATCCGTTTTCTGCTCGCAGCTCGATGACAAGCAGCTTGGGCGGGTCAATGGGTGGAAGCTGTCTTCAGCAACGCGCCGAGGGATATCCAGCGTACGTGTTCCACGAGCCTCTTCACTCTCTGACGCAGTCTTACTCCCATGCACACAGCACTGCTGCGCATTCGCAACCCCATCGTGGCATTCCGACCTCTCATGGTGGAACCCCCACCACACCAGGAGGACAGCCTGCAGGACCAGGTGGTGCACCCTACCAGCCGACGACCTCGACCGCCACCGGTGAGTTTCCGCTTAAAGATTGTTTGTTTGTTCTTGCTGAATCTTCAAGGCCGTCTACCGGCACCCACTCCTCGTCTACGCGCTAATCAAGGTCGCCACCGAACCGGACCAGCGTGTCGAATTACACGCTCCTTTTCAAGATCAACCCCGAGAAGGTGTCCAGACGATCGCTGGGGATCAAGCCTGTTTCTTGGCTCGATAAACCTTTCGGCTCTGAATCTTTGGGTAGATTAGGCTGTAGACTGAATAGTCTGGTTACATAGTTTATTATTTTGTTAAATTATGATTTAATCTTGACATCAGAAGATTTATTTCTATTTGTTTTCGTGATAGTAGAAAAATCGTCCGTGAGTCTTGTGTGAACACCAAATCGACGATTCCTTTTCGAGGATACCGTATTAGCCGTTCGTATACAAGATACTACGTTTGTCGGGAGTTTATGTACGTCCTTCTTAGTGGAACAGTTAATATTAAGCAGTATCAAGGATTCGAGAAAACATGGACAGGGTTTCTTAATGTATGATAAATATTGCAGTTGGAAATTCAGAACAGAAAATGAACAAAGTTGTTCATTGAAACATATGCTTGATACAGGCTCCTGTTTCTTAGTTACAGTTTGTTTTGTATTGTACATAAACATGGTGCAATAAAGTATCCATACGTGTTTTAATACGTCGTGTAGGTAAGGTTTGCAGACATATGACCAATATATGTACTTCATGTAGCTTTCAATCTGAAATGACCTATGCTTGCGACATATACTGTGTCTCCAAACAAAATCTTTGCCGTAGCCACAAAAATCGATTTTTTTCTAGAAGCTTCAGGTTCCCAAAATTCGATTCCACGACAGTACTGGTGGAAAAGAAATAAATCAACAACGCCTAATCTCCCAGCGTCTACTTTAAAAACTAATCCCCCGTTCGTTGCATATTTAATCCACGGTTTCGTCCGAAATTTTTCGTCGTCCTGAAAATAAATTACCCGAGAACCTCTTCACACGAAATCTACACAGCTTCCACCCCAACACGGACGGGTATCACGGGGGTGGCAGGGGGTAGGTTAGGCACAGGGTGGTCGAGAAAGGCACAGCGCGTGGATTCGTCCACGGAATTGTAAAAGGATTTTAAAACAAATCTCGCATGGCGGCGGTCTGAATCGAAGAATGGGATGTTCGGTGGTTTTCCACCCTTCTAGCGCGACGTGGCTGCTGAATTTTCCATTTTCTCGATCCTCACTTTCTCCTACCCTCGTCCACCCTCCAGCTTCTTTTCTTTCTTCAACTTTCCGCTCCTGTTCTCTCTTGTCCCTTGCTATCCCTCTCTCTGTCTCTCTCTCTCGTTTAGCGAAAATTGTGGAGGGTCGACCCTCCTGGAACCCTTGCTCCCCTCTCTCTATCTCTCCCCCTTCCTTCTCCTTTCTGACTGTCTTTCTCGCTCCCTGTCGGTTCGCACCGTCTCCGCTCTTCAGGTTATACAGGGGGTGAACAGAGGATGTGGATGGGTTGGGTCTCGCCTCGGCTGGGCGAGCGCTCAATAACGTGCGAACCCAGAGGGGAGGAAATACGGAAGGGGTGCGCGGCGTATCTACAGGAATGGAGTGGAACGCCGTAGAATGGTGGAATACTGCGGAACACGAGCGGCATTCCTCTTGTCTGTCTTTCTCCCCGGCTTCCTTTCGCTTTTCCACCCCCTCTTCTCTGGCTGTGTTCCTCTCCTCGTTCTCGCTTCTTACGTGCGGAACGAGCCGCAACTTATCCATCATAATCGTTTTACGTGCATGAGCGCGGGGACTTTCACTTCGCTCGTTACCACAACCACCTCAACGATATTCTGCCGTGTCGTTTTCATTGCTAAGTACCGGCCTGCATCCCCGGTCGGTATCACTTTCGAGGAGGTTTTATCTGCTCATTGAGACGTCAGATGCATCGATGGGGTTCAACGGTTTTGCCGTCGTACAGATTTTTTTTCATGACTTGGAAAAATGGACTTACACAAGTTTCAAAAGTAGTTCGTACTCTAATTGGTATTAGCGGAACGGTTTCCAAGCACACGTATAAGAAATTTTACTCTGGGCCACATATGACCCAGCATCCGCCGAACTCCCGCTCTGTCCAGCATGCAAGGTTTAAAATATAAGAATATTTAACACTGGAACTACCAAGGCAGTCAAAATGACTGGGTTGCAGGTTTTCTGTGTACGATTTATTTTTGACGACTGTTATGTTTGTTGTGAATTGGCGCTGAATAAAGCTCTAGAAAAGTAGAAATAAAGACTGTTTCCTTGAATTATGTGTTTTTTCGAAGACATGTCATTTTGATCGCTTCGATGAAACGTGTGCACGTTTATCGTCGGTAGATCCAGTGTTAACTCTTTGACTGCGGAGCACTCGAAAGCAAGACATTTTCCGTGTATGGTGCAGACGCATATGAAAACTGTGGAGGGTCAACATATATATTTTAATACATGTGTATAAATTATACGCAACATAATGAGTAGAAATTACAGATGAGTTGCGCGATGTGTGGAAGGCGAATGCGGACTCGATAACGCTGATCGTTTCGGGCCATTTGTTTTTAGCAAATGAAGAGTTCGCGGTCAAAGGGTTAACAATAAATATACATGCTTGCATAAACATTTACATGGCTGATGTGTTTAATCGAGCAAGGAAAAAAATGGATTATGTTTCAGGCGTGATATCGGCGGGGGTGTCGGTGCCGGTGCAGATCCCATCTCAGACTCCAGACTTGACCGGTAACTACTGGCCGAGGCTGCAGTGATCCCAGCTCTTCGGGTTCCCGCCTGCGAGCTTGCTCGTCGGCCAGGAGAGCCCGCCGCCACCGACAGCCACCCCTGGAGCGGTGTCCCGGCCGCTTCTAGCGTCCCTCGGGATACCACCGCAGCCGACGCAACATCAACCCTCGAACACGCCGGCCACCACTCCCGTGCACACCTCCGACACCAGTGAGTGAACCGATCGATCTCTCTGAACGATAACTCACGGAGACTCTTTTTGCTTCGCGGCCGATACACGAGCATGTCCGACGAATCGTTCACCTCGATCACTGCATTCGATGAACAAATGCAAGGACGGAAGCCAGCGGCGGGGATTTGAGCTACGAACCTCTTGAAAATTAGACTAACACCGCTTTTCGTGAATTTTTCATTTTTACTGTTTGTAGCAACCGTGGATGATCAGTTTTTTTTTCTTCTTTTTTTTTTATACAGTCGGTTAGTTTGATTTTTGGGAGTATCGTACGCCGAAGAGCCACGTGGCACGGCGCGCGGCGAAACGTTCGGATGTCACGCGATAGATCGAGAAGATTGAATCGACTCGTGTTCGATTCGTGGTTCATTCAAAGGTCGTAGAAGTATACGCATGACCCGGGTCACAGGGTATATCATCCACCTACTTAAAGTGTACAAATTCACGCACGGATGCGTTGAAAATGTTCATCGGACGATTCACTGCGATTTGTAGAAATGGTATGCCGAATGGTCTTCATAGTTTCATGAATAATATTCGTCCAGGTACAGAATCAGGCCGGGACCAGACCAAAAACTCTATACATTAGATTAAAAATAAAATTTATAAGTGGACATGATGCACGCAAATATGACGCGAGCTACTTGTGCTAAATAAATAGCGGTTATTATGTGAAATTGATGAGTATGAACAACAGAAAGTGCAAAATATTTGAGGATATAGATCACCATATTAAGAGCGAACCGAAGCCAAACTGATCAACTTCGTGTTCTGTAAATTTCTCAATTTCGATATTCGAACAATGGTACAACAATGCGTCATAAATTTTCTCTGCTTTCCATCGTGGTTAATCAGTTTGATTTACGAGTAACTCAAACGTGATACATCGATTCTGCCTGTACAAGTCTAATGATTAAAATCTCACCTACCATGCAGGCGTTTTAAAACGACGATTCAACTCGTTTGTTTCACTTAACGGGTTCGTACCAAGTGGGGTATTTCGTTGAAATTTTTGTCTCATTCCATCCGTCTGCTGCTCAGTGATCTTGTTTTTCTTTTTTCCGATCGTGTCGAAGGTTTAGGAGACGAGTACGCGTATTTTTCTTCACGCACGACAGCCGCGAATCGCGTGGAAATTTCGAGGGATTCGAAGACACCGGAGGAGGAGTCGTGCTGGAAATATTCTCGTGAGACTTTTTGGGGTGGTACGGGCCGGGTTGCCTTCGTAAGGGAGGGAACGAGGGGATTGATAGCTGCCTCGAGGGTGGCTTTTTTCGGAGGCCGGCCATCACGCTCGTTCGCAGATATGGCGGCGGCTGACAACCGCTCTTTAGACCGGAAAACTCGCGTTCTTCTCTGGGGAAAGCTTTCTCGTCGCCGATTTTCGACACGTTTCTTTTTTTTCCTTGAAAAATTACGTAATATATTTATTTTTTAACCCCTTGACGCATAATATGCGTTACAAGAATATGACGCAGACTTGTACTGATTTATAAAAACTGAGGTAAAGGAAGCTGTTTGGCCGGTTCGAGGATATTTAGAAACAAATTGCACGTCTTGGTGGATGTTTTTTGCTTATTAAAGTACTTGCACACTTAAATGGTTAACTGTAGCGTACTCGGCGATCAATAAAATCGTAAAACAAGGGGTTAATTAAATGGAAACTAAAATTTTATGTTTTGAACTATTTTTTATGAGGAGTGTAATATAATGCGCAGGAAACATTTCAGGAGTGGAGTCTGTATAAAATAATATACAGAATGCAATAAGTTAGTATAAACGTATGTTGGGTGTTTCTTTGTGTAGACTTCAAATTATTTACACAAGTGCATAAAGATTTAGGGTGATCTAATTACACAGAAAATAATGATACCGTTTTCACTTAAAGCATGGATGAACCCGTACTTCAGTATTTTTATAACTTACAAACTGCTTTCTCCGTTTCTTAAGAATCAATTCAGATCTATTCAGATTTTTATAATGAACTATATTCGACGTTTATATTGATACATAAATCACAAACGTTTTTTCATCAGCTTGACAACATAATCAGATTGCATATTTCAATATCTGCTTCTCAATATATTGTCATTGATCATCTGTTCCTGACACATCTGGACGTTACTTACAATTAATCGATTACAGTATAAAAGTGTATACGAAAAATTACAGGAACATAAAATAACAAAACTATCACTTGAACACAAAGTGAAATCATACACACGTTTATACGAACTTACATATTTTATTGCTTGTTAGTGCTAAATTCGTTTCTGGAATATTTCTAATATATTATGTCTTACACCCTACATCTTCTTATTTTTCAAAATGATTCGAGTGAACAGTGTTGTTTCGAATACAACTGAAGCTGCATTTGGTGACGATTCTCTGAGTTTAAAAGTGAGGATAGACCTTTTAAAAAAGAAAAACCATGAACGGAAGCTTTAACCACCGGAAATGTCCCCGAAACCCAGTAGAATCGCGGTGGATCGTCCCGCGAACTGTGTTCAAAAACTGTCGCAATCAGTGTACTCTCTTGCAGGATTCGTTCGAAGCGTAACCCCGTTAAAAGTCGACCCTCTTTCTCGCAGACTTTACGAAGGGTTCAAGGATATAGCTTTTAGACAGGACGAAGGAAATCGTTTCTCCCAAGCCTCGAAGCGACCTCTATATAGCTGAGCACGCGACTCTACTCGCGAGCAATACTTCCGCATTGTATTACTTGCCCTAAGTACACGAACGATCGTTACACACCGTTGGTCCAAACCACGCGATTCTAGATTAAGACAATCCACATCACACATAGCTGGTAACCAGAGTCAGACGACGATGAACGGAAAGGGTATAGCCGGCTAAGGGGATCAAATCTGCTCTTAGACGAAATTTGACTTGCGACGGACCATTCGACAGCATAACAAAAGAAAACATTTTACACCAATTTTCAACCCTCTATCTCGACCGGGGGCGGGGTGGTTACAGAGAAAGTTCGGATTACCCATTTTTGCACTATTTTTCCTATTTAATCGCATGCTAAGAATTGTTTGTAGTCAAGTTTTGACTCTTGAATATAACTCACACAGCACACGAAACAATTCCAACTAATCGAGTTAATTTTATTTCTTTAAGTTATGTACCGTTTTTTTCTGAATATAGCAATGTTTCATATCGCGTAATATTATACTGACTGAATAAAGGAAATATAAAAATTCAAAGTAAAAGGTACTTTTTCGTGCGAAATACCTCGAAAAAATCGGGTTTTAACTTTATTAATTACGGCGCATTTTACCGAAAAATCTGAAAAAATTTAAGGATAATAGTTATAATAAGATGTCTATACAATAAAAATATACATATGGTGTCTTTAAAACTTCAATAAGAAATCCACAGTTTTCACATTTTGTGAACGTTCTTAATTTTTTACAACTATAATCTGCAACGAAAAAAATTCCCTAACATATGCCACCATATTCAGAATATGCTGTATTTTTAAAAATAGTGCAAAAACGGAGAATCCGAACTTTCTCTGTTACTACCCCGCCGCCGGTCGAGATGGAGGGTTGAAAATTGGTGTAAAATGTTTTCTTTTGGTAAGCTATCGAATGGTCTATCGCAAGTCGAATTTCGTCTAAGGGCACATTTAAAAGCCCCTTATCCGGCTATACCCTGTAAAGAAAATGAACAAAACAAAACGTGAGACGTTTTTCAAGATAAATGAAAATTGATTCACAGAACAAAACGGTTGTCATAAGTTAAGGGGCGCCCTTGTTCGCGTGAAATTTCACGGTGCTGTCATCCTTTCTCCTCATCGTGTTCGACAGCTAATGCCAACCGCGATCGAGGCGAATTCCATCGATCTTCTGTATAAAAAGCACCTGTAAAATAGCATTTGTTACTCTTCTTAGCCTGTAATGTACATTAGAATCGTCGACGAGCTGTATATATACGTGTAGGTAAGTCCGATGGTACGTTTCGATCGTACCAATTCATAGAGAATCGTACACAGAAACTCTTTGCCCGTATTATTCGATGTTCTTCCCCGAACCGGAAACGAACGACGTCCTCCGTCACCGGCGAGACGACAAATGGGGAGACGGAGGTGCGCCGTTCGGTCGCCAGGTGTCAAGACGCGACCTGAACCTGCATTTATTCGCTCGTTGTTTCCCCGGAGTCACTGCAAACCAAACGTGTATACGTTTCACGTGCTTCACAAGGTCTTGGAACAGTTTTTGAAACGAGAGCCTCGCGATACGACGCGTCACAACGAAACGGAAACATTGTACAAAATGTGTAGCTGAGATTCGAGCCGATTCACGGGGCAGCCAGGCTGATTTATTTACGTGATTCAGTGTTAATGTCGGTCGATAGTCTGCTAGAAAACTTGTAACTTCATCCGGATTCTTATACAAATGTCTGCTTTATTTTTGCGGGTACTTTTGCTTCTGGTAAATTACAATTTTATACTCTGAAAACTTTTACGTTTTCTTGTTAACGAAGGATGCTTCAGTTTTTTTATTCCTACTATTCGAAAATTTACGTTATTGCTGATATTTTATTTTTATAACTGTGGGCGGAAATATTTTTTTTTTTTTAGTAGAGATACTGTCAATTCGAAGAAATCTACAGAAAGCAGGGATTTTATACATTTACAAGTGGCTTCAATTGTTATGAAAATTTGTTTCAAATTTGGATGTACATACTACGAGTGTTACGATAACAAAATTCAGTACCTTCTGATATTTCACTGTGTGATATTTCAAAAAGTTATTCCCTTGTTTTGATGATTGCAAAGGGTTCATTTAACGAAATAATATCTAATTCTTGTACAATTTAAAATACATTCACCTTCTGAAAATAATATGATATAATAAGTATTCTGCGGAATGCTAAAATTTATTTTTAATCATTAATCGAACACATTAAATAAGTTGTCAATTCCTCTGTCTCTAGAATGTATGTAAACCACATACAATTACATCATTCTCTATTAAGTTAAAAGAAATCCAGGATTATTAGTCTTCAAAAGAAAAATACTCGTACGAAAGCTCTTACGGGACAATGAAGGATCACGATTCTTTTTTACTTGCACGTAAGAAGCTACTAGAAAGTGAATTGAGCCTCACCAGACCAGATGTTCAAAAAGTTTACTAATCCCTTAGCCTTCTTAGCCTCACGAAAATGAATTTCCGTGGCAGATACACGCGGAGCGTCGCGAAAGTGGGAAAATTACGGTACAGGGTAATTTGATGATACATGCGCTACCTCAAACAAGGCTTTCTACGCCATATAAAATTTCTAATTAATCGCATTAGCAGTAAAAAAGAAAAGGAGGAATAGAGAAGATCACATCGACCGTGTGAAAAAAATCTTTCAAAATTCTCACAGTTCTACCAAATACTCATTAATAGAGTCTGTTTTTTCAAAATTGACTCGAAACGTGTTCATTTATCTCTGTTCGTTCGCGACTCATGCTCTCGCTAGTCGATTGTAAAAAAAAAGTTGCTGATTCGTACCTGATATGGAGGAAACCGCGTGTTATATCAGTGACTCCGACAGATCCTTCTCAATCCTTCGCCGTTCCAGGACTCCGACATTATTTTCCCTTCACGTACACACGATAAACCCATACACACATACGTATATGAGTGTTACAAGCAGCCAATTGTTTCTTAGATTTCGCGACTCGATCTGCGCGTCGCGTTCACTCGATCGTAGCTGACGAATTATAACGGTTTATCAGCAAGTCAATAGGGTAATCACAAACAATTGCGCGTCCTGTCGCTGACAGGACACCACACGAACGAATCACAACTGCGAGATGCGTCAAATAAAATTATCTCGTAGAAAGACGACGGCGATCGGGCTGGCAATCTTTCGAGCTCGTTCATTTTCCAGCGCGATGATGAAGATGCGCACGCGACCGATGAACGAGGATTGTACTGTACATTAGTAAATTTATATTTTTGGATGAAAACGAAAACAAAAAAACAAAGGAGCCGCGTACAGGCAAGGTGGTGTGGCAATAGAGAAGAAATCTCTGGCGGATGCGAGCATCTCTCCCGAAAACGAGGGCCACGATTTCGAGATATCGTACACTTCGTTCGGTTCCGCATGTACCACTTCCTCGTTGACGTAACTACGTAGGAAATCCGTGGTTTCCCTTATTTCGATATTTGCTTTTTTACACTGTTCGAATTCGATCGGGTTTAAAAAATTCTGTGCATGAATTCATGGTCTCGCTGATGCGTCGAGTCTTCGATTCAGTTTTTTTTGTGTAAATCATAGGAAAAACGCAAGGACATGAATTATTGAAAGAATCAAACTTTGCAAGCTGGGTACTGTTTTGTTGAAATAAATTGCATCGAGATCGCGCGATTGCCTTACGGGCATCGACCCGCGATGCGCGGAAGTGGTTACGCAGTTTTCTTATTATCTGTAATAATAATGCTAATAACGAATACAGTGTATGAGTATTAACAAATTTATTAACGAGAATAATATATTATTGCGACAGTAATCTACGTAAGTGTTGTGAATAATGAGATAATATTGTTGCTGTGATTACCTTTAAGATTGTAAGTAGTAGGATATAGAACCACTGTTAGGTGTCACTGTCTCGATTCAATAAATGTTATTTCATTTTAATGACAATGCAAGTCACATCTACATTCGTTCGTTAAGATCCCAACCTATCCATCCTTTGTCCTGTGTGTAACTATACATTTAACTAGATATATAAGGAAATGGATGTATACATATTTTCTGTGATTTTTTTTATTATTTTTTGTTACATTATAAAATTAATAGCTTATCAGGCATGTATAGTTTACAAGTTGAAATATCAGTCTCTGTACATTTGGTAGGCCTATTCGTAGAAACGTAAATACTTTTAAGTTATTTTATCAGAAAACGGAGGACAGTAAACGTGTGCTTTCTGAACCGCCGTATCCTGCATTCTGCAGTACGCCAGGAATGAGCGGTGAGGTAAAACGAATTATAATCATCAGCATCCAGAACACGATCAAAACAATATCTAAAGGTACAATATGCACTTAGTATCGCTAGTTCTAATTAAACGTATCGCTGCGTAGTATAATCATGAAAATACATACCAGTCGTTTGAATAGGGGGTGTAACGGAAGCCGATCCGAAACCGGAAACGGTCGCTCTTCTTATCACGTTTATTATAATGTACTTCAGAGAGGAGCCAGTCCAATAATCTATCGGTAGAATCACCATAAAGGAAGAGAACACGGCGCACGTAACGATGCAAGCAATTGAACCTAACAATGCTGTGATCAAACCAACGCACACGCTGGTAGTGATGAACAGTATCCAAAAGACCCAATTGTTTTGTAGGATAATCCAACCTGAAAGAAAAAAATACGAAGAGAAATACGGGAAATTAAAATAAAATATTCATAAACGTAGGCGAAAAAAAATTACTACCGTCCGAGTTACAAACAAGTTTTTGTTTCGATGAAAGACACTGTGTAACACTCACAGGGTTCATTCTGGCATACAAGCTGATGAAACATTTTTCGTCCTTTTTTTACAAGTACTGAATATATGCTCTCCAATCCTTGAACCTCTTTTTAACAGCCTTCATAAAATTTCGTCGATAATACTACTAATAAACTTAGCTGGTTATGGACGAATCACGTAATAAAACCGATCAAACTACATGAAAGGCGAAATGCACAGTGAGCGGAGGGTGAACAAGACGATCATCTGTCGTCGGGGTAGATCGAACCGATACTCCGTACAGTTGCGCATGCACGAACCGTGTAATCTAAATAGGTCCAGGGCAAAATAAATACGGGGATACAATTAGGTAAATGTGAATCTTCGAAGCTGGTTAGATCGCTTCGTGGGAGTTCGACCGAAGGGTGGCGGCTGTGTGCATCGAGACGATTTTCCGCTGCTGCATGTGTGCGTGTGTATGTTGCGTGGTACGTGCGTGAGGGTGGCGTGTGGAGGGTGGTCGTGGCGTTATGGTGAGAAAGGTAGGAAGCAACGCGAATGCTGCATGGGGGGATTCGGCAGGCGAAGTTTCCACATGAGCGAGCAACATTGATAAAAGCTACAGGGGAGACTCTGACTGTGCTTCATCCCTTCGCCAAACTCGAACTAACTTCGCCCTCTCCCTTTTCTTTTCGCGTTACTCCACTCCGCTTTTAAGCCCGCTTTTATTATTTTCCTATAATTTGCTACAACCCCTCGCGATCTCTTTAGAACCAAACGCTCTATTTCCGGCTATGTTTCCTTTCGTTTTCACCTATCGTCTAACTATACCTGGAGCATTGAATTGGACGATACACGCGACAAAGAATCCCAAGGTGAAGGTGACTATGCATGGGCAAACAGTACTGAACCACATCGCCACCAACGCTACAATGAAACCTGCCAGCAGACTGTAGCCGATACTGCCTGGAACAATAAGAATTCTACGTTAGTTATGCATACGGCGGAATTTCCATAATTCGAATACTCCATATGTAAACGGTTTGCAGTAGAATCTGTTTATTTGCTTGCATCTTTAGGGTAATAGCGCGCGGGTACGGCGATGTGTGATCTCATTTGTTCTCTGACGTGCACACAAACTTTCCCACAAGCGTCTACACAGATTCTATACATATTTCCGTTCAGACGATAATAAATACTCGTTCAAACAACAGAAATACTGTTAACGGTATATTAAATACCAATAACGAAATATCTCAATCAGAACAGTGCAACAGTAGACGTAAATGCTTAACTGAATAAAGAAATCATTTAATCATTTACTGGACTATGATCGAAGCAACTAACCTATTGCACAATAACCGATCACGGTACAGGTGAATAAGAGCGGGATAAAGTTATCGGCTGGCTGAATGTAATGCCCTGCGAAGATTGAACAAACTCCTATGATGAAGGTAACAGCGGAGATAAACTTCGAGGTGCCGTCAGCTGAAAGAATAGAGATAATGAATCATCTTTTTCTGGTGGAACGTAACTGCGAGATTGATGGAACGAAACGTACGTAAAATTTCACACGATGTCGGATCAGTTACAGGGCTGCAGGCGTAGGAAAAGGTTGGAACATACGCTGCAGAGTAGTCTCCGTAAGTGGCTACCGTAACGTAGACAGATCCGGTTCCGGTGTACGCGCTGAACACTCGTCTCATCAGCGAAAACCCGTGGGGATTGGCGACCTATAGAGAAAAGTCATTGTATCATATTCTATGTAGTTTTCAAGAACTCTTTATATGTATACAGTAATAATAAATGAGGCATTACGGAACAAAGTAATGTGTGTAAAATATCATGTTTCCAATTCCTAACTCTAGCGATTCAAACTGTGAACAACGAAAATATTTTTATACTATTCTTACACTATTCACGATCAAATAAATAATCATTAAATCCACATGCCACGGCCGCGAAAAAGATAAGACGAGAAGCTGCAGTACCTGTCGGCCATTTTGCACGATATCATCCACGGTCAACATGCTTCCGATAGACAAGAAGTACGCGTCGGAAGTGAAATCGTACTCAGGTAAGTACATCTGATACATCTCGTGGAATACAGGATTTTTATCGCAATTAGGATTTACCACTCCGTTTAAAGGCATCGAGGCTGGTTGTGCATCGACAATTACCATCCCGTCATGTACTAACACCTTTTCGTACGGTGCGATCTCGGTATCGAACTCCATGTTGCATCCACCCGGTATGGGTGCTGCGAAGAGAACAAATGCTGGATGGATGCAATTCGCCATTCTCTGTTTGCGGAATTTATCATCAGATACGATAGCTTCTCTATGCGAAACGAAATCACTGATGCTACGTTCCGTTATATCGAGAATTCCGAGGTCGGTGAAAAAATATGCACAGGTTGACACTTGAACTTGGGTCCTAAAAGCGGGACTGACTAGATTTTTTGCTAATGATGAAACTGTGTCAGTAAACCGTAGTCAGTGTACGAAATCTTTCTATATTCCTATGAATATCCCATTCTTGCCCCCCCCCGACTAAGTTTTCAAGCTGTACACCTTGAGCGTTTAACGGATGAGAGATTCGCGATAGAATTTAAATAGAAATGACTCTTCTCAGGGTAATAAATCAAATGACATTTGTTTGTACAAGATTTGGTACAGAAAAAATCGATTCCAAACATTCATTGGATACAACTTAGTTTATACATTACGTTTATTTATTAACCATCCTTTTACTTGCGTTAGGAACGCAATCAACCGTTTGCACTTTTTGTTTGGAACATCCGAATGTACCAAAAATGAAGGGAATGTAACGTAACTGGTTAAAAACGATAAGTTTGTGTAAGTTAAGTATCGATAGTACTCACCATTATGACCGTACAAAGTAATAACAATCATTGCGAGAACCTTCTGGGGATTATCGTTTTTTAAAAACATCTGCAGCTGAGTTGAGTTTGGTTTAACGTAGAGACCGATATTCGATCCAAACACGCTTCTATTTGATGCTTTATTCAAATGATCTTTATCGTAAGATAAGATAATGTTAAATTGATATGTGTGAACTTGAAAAATAAGAAATGAGATATTGGGAGGAACGTATGTTACATTCATAGTTGTGACACTATTGGATCCAATTGACATCTGCTGCACGTAGTATGGATCACGTAGGGTAGTGCGCACATTATTTAGAGAGATTTCTGCTACACTGCCATCTGTAAAACAAATATTATTTTTGTTGATTCTTAACACCTTATTGATGAATGACGCCGTTAAATCAAATACTATCATGTATTGTTCGACAATTTAGTGTAACAATCTGAAGGCATGATTCATTGAGCGATGATAAAGCCTCAGTGTACATCAAGCAGAAAAAACAGTTTAACAACAAGAATTTGTCAATAAACCCCTCTTACTGTAGCATGGCCCTTTATGTCACGGCTTCAGGTCGCAGGGCTCAGCTGTCGGACTGTATTATGGATGACGCTAAGGAACGTCGAATGAATATCGCGTGCACAAAATTTCAAAAATGTAACATCAAAGAGATATAGAAAAAAAAGTTTAAGGACTCTAGCGCTATTGTATAAAGAAAATTGCTTTCAGGAATATTATAAAAAACGACAATATCAATTGTTTAATGAGTACTATGTATTATCTATATAGGGTCATTCCACGCGAATTCGGACACTTTTTGGAATAACATTTCGGATTTTGTTGAAACTTGGATACGTTGTAGTTATACATCAAATCCTCTCATCATTCTTTGTAAAAAAAAGTATTGGGGTAACGTGGTCGAAAAATGATTAGTTCGTCAGATATTTAAATCGATGTAATTATTAACTATATGCGGACGCTGCGTGCGGCCGAGTTGCAGTAGTACACACTGAACTAATCATTTTTCGACCATGTTACCCTAATGCTTTTTTACGTAGAATGACGAAAGGATTTGATGGATGCAAAAGAAAAAGAAGGTTCCCATTTAAAAAAATAGTGCAACTGCAAAATGCACATGCATTATTGGACTTGCGAAAAAAGTATGATCGTGAACATGTTGTCCACCTTGAACCATTCATCTTCTTCCTCTAACATTTTATTCTAACTTCAGCAAAAAAAAGATATGTCTTGTTACAGTTGCGTGAATCTCCTGTATACCGCCCGGCTCGGCCGGTCGAGCCGGTGTGTTTCGACGCAGCGTTAAATTCAATTAATTTTCATATGGCCAATTTTCAAGTGTCCGTACTTTTTCAAATTGGTCCGCAAAGAGAACAAATAGGACTATATCCTCATTTTTTTTCTATTTTTCAATATTCCCCTGCTATTATAAAATTACATTTGTTAAAAGCTATTGCAAAATAAATATTTAAACATTTTTTTTAACGAAATAATTTTTATTAGGTACTCTTATGTCTCTACTATAAGCACCCAGAAGTTCATTTTAATCAGTTTGTTACTTCAACAGTTATAATTTATTGAAAAAAGGTTAACACTATATTTCAAACAGCTGTAAAATCAACAACTTTTAAGATTCTGAAAAATCCTTCGAGATACGTTCATATATCACTAAAGATTGCAACATACCCAAGTTTTAGCAAAATCCGAAATGTTACTCCAAAAAGTGTCCGATTTCGCGTGGAATGACCCTATATCATATTTCTGTTAGTGCATTATTATATTGTTACATTTAATTAAGATATGTAATTTTTAAACATTTTTCCTGTGGTATCTTTTTCACAAAAGTACATACTATACTGTCATGTTAGTTATAAAATTAATAAATTATTATATTATATTAGTCTTTCTATTAAAAGAATAAGCACACATCCATGTACTTTTACTTTCCAAATTAGATACAAGTACTCAGGGCTATGGCTCCATCGATAAGGTGGTAGTAGTACGCGCATATCAGAATAACATTGTTACTCTTAAACTTTCCTTAGACACTTGATACTTTTATATTTCATAAGCATGTATAAGATGGTAAGAATTTACTTTCACATCAAATTAACCACTTGCTTTATAATAAGTCATACTCGCGTTGCAGATTATGGCATGTGCGTTTAAAAGTTTCATTTGAATATGAATTATTAAAGATTTTATATTACAGTAACCTCGACTTTCAGAAAATTACAGTAGAGTCCCTTCTAACTGGTCCCTATGGGACCATACGTTTGGCCTGATGTGTGGGTGGTCGGTTAATCCAAAAATATATATAATGTTTATTATTTACATATAAAATGTAGATATAATGTATAATAATATAAAAAAAATTGGATTATAATATTTGACTATAAAAACAGAGCTCTTCAGTGAAATGCCTTACACTTTCAGCTTTTTCTTCTTATTTTATTTTAAAATTAAACACAAAGTCTGTGTTCATTCATTCGATTAAACTTTCCTTTGTGATAAATGTTGTAAACCACAAATGAGCTGCATAACACGGAATGTGTCAGTTGTTTTTCTGCTAAGCCTCACAAAAAAACTGTGAACGGTTAAAGCGGGACAAGATAAGAGAGATTTGACCGTATCTAAAGTAAATTATATCTATACACAAATATTCTTCCAGCATTTCCCCTTATAGCATTTGAATAATAAACTTCAGCATCAGATAGTCGTTGAAAGAATTGTAAAGCAAAGGGTTAAGGTTATACCTATTTCCTACTCATGATTAAACTTATACTTGTATGAATTTTACTTTATATATATCTAAAATATAGGTGTTTATATGAATATGCCAAACAATACATGCAATGATTGAAAGGATATGAACATAATTAAACAATTTATAAAATATACATTTGAAAACATTTCTTTGAATATCAGTATATTTATTAACATTCTTTATACATTTTTGGTATACTATTTCATTTACTTATACATTACTTTAACTTAGCATACACATTTTTTAATAAAATAAAAATTTAAGAGGAAATATGGTTTAAATTCTAGAATGGGTATAAAAATACAATAGAAAGAATGCACTTAAACCCTAAAAAATTTTGCTTAGATAGACTCAACTATGTATTATAGGATATTCTTACAACCATTGGATAAACTTTACCAGCATATTCTACTACTTATGCTGATAGAAAAATTTACAAATACAGCCCTATTTTCGAATTTCAGTCGTTTAAAGTTGTACATTGAGGTTAGATTTTATAACGGCAAAGAATAACGATTATTCACTGTTTTCGTTATTACTATTTTATATGTATTAATGTATTATATATTATCGTAAAGAAATTTGAGCTATAAACTCTACATAACAATAATTAGTAAAAAAATGGCGACCTTCGACTAAACTATCGATTGCGTGAACCTATTGTTCTATCAGCACAATGTAAACAATCACAGTTTTCGAGTAATTATTACACATTACATATTAATTTATAACGTCCGGATCACATTTTAAACATTTCCAACGATACGCAACTTCAAAGTACCAAAATTCAAACACAGAGCACTCCCAAAGACACGTTTATGAGCATTTTCCTAAAGATTCTATGTTATATACACCCTGTATACCAACAATCCAAAACAATGACACCGATTACGTATTGAAAGTTATCGATAGGGTAACATTTTTTCCATCGAAGGGATCGGGGTCGGCTATTGTATCGACTGAAATAGCACGTGCGTGGAGGGTACGGAAAAGGTATCACCGTAGGAAGCCAACGGGTTTTGAGGTTATGTGCTTACCGTTCAATCTCACCCTATCCGCCGCATTTTTCTTTATTGCTTGGCCGACGCCGACCAGCAGCAGAACCAGCACACAGCCGACAAAGTTGTGCCTCATGTTGATCCGAGTTACGAGCGGTGTGACACACTCAATCGATTAAAATCGCTACCTCGGACCGCGATAACGTGAACCTACGGAAAATCAGTACGGCGCAACAGCTGGCGGTTGACAGTCGGCTACACGCTCGAGCGCGGTGTACGTCGAGCCTCGGTTCCATCGTTCTGTCTCTCTCGAACGCACGGCTGCCGCGATATTCTTCGTCCTTGTCGCGCGAACGTGCGTCGCGGGTGTTTCGCGAAGTGACCGCGAGGTGGCGGTGCAGTCGGGCCAAGATGGCCACGCTGGATCAATGAAACGCGAGTAATCGTAGTAAAAACAGAAATTGACAAGTGTGCAGGTGAACACCAGGCGTCGATCGCGGTGTAAATGGACCATGGGGAAGGATCAGGAGCTGCTGGAGGCAGCGAGAAGCGGAAATGTCACAGTGGTCGAGAAGATTTTGGGTCAACGAGCGAAGAGGAGTGGTCCACTGGCAAGGTGGGTGTCACCGTAAGCAGACTTTGCTTTTCCTGCCTTTCTTTCACTCGTTCTTTGCATTCCGTTTCATCCACGCGGTGCTCGTGATTCTTATTCCGTTTCCCCGTCTCGTTCTTTCGCTCGGAAAACGTACTCGATGTCTGTCAATCGTCGACGAACCAACGGTGCGTGTCACGTTCTCTCGTCGAATTATTCGACACGATTTCTGTTTCGGCGTTACGCTTCTTGTGCTCTTGCATCGACGACTGTCCTTTCGTTTGATTTCCGTTTTCCTGTGGTTCGTTGTTGATTGGCCAACATGCATTAAGCAGACACCTGAATCGAACGAGTCGTTACGCGTACCGGTAGCTGATCCGCGTTCAATTACCCACGCTCGATTGATCGCTACATTTTTGCAATTAAAAGCGACGTTTTGTGAGAGACTCTCGGTGCACCGGTGATCTGTACCGTTAACGCCACGAATCGTTGCCTCCGATAGTTTTACATATTAATCCATCCGAAGAACGCGTTTCGCTCGCGCGTTACGCTTTGTATGTGTCGTATATATAGGGTGTTGAAAACGTCGGAGGCGCGAGTCGCTTATCAAAATAAACAAAGGAGGCTTAACGAGCGCAGGAGGGAAAAATCACTTGTCCAGGATTTATGGCACATTTTCATCCAGAAGTCGTGGATTTTGATTTGCGTTAAAATTGAGAGAGCATCGTCTATACAACAGTCCTTTTGTTACGTAAGCTGAAACTATTGAAACGTGTTTTGTACGTGCTCGGAATTCTACGAAAAAACGTGGGTCGAAACATACGAAGGACGTATCGAACATGTGCTGTGGGTGAGGCAACATTTCGCTATCGAGAGTTATTTAGACAAAAAAAGTGATCTGAAAACATTGAATGGGAAACTGTCTTAAATGATTGGATTTAACTCGTTCCTGAGAATTCCGAAAAAACCCGTACAATATGTGCTGGAATTCTCTGTAGTAGAGCATAAGTTAGAGTATATACTTCATTATAGTAATACATGTCCATGATATGAACTGTTAAGTTGTTTTAGCGATATGAAAGGGGGCAATATTTAAGGAAACATGTGTATTTTAATAAGATAGCTAATATGATGATTTGTCCGAATACATAGGTTCATGTCTTACAATGAACAATTGCACTCGAGCCAGTATAGTGGTTCGCAGCACACAGCGAATGGTTCTTCGGAAAAAATAAATACAAATAATTTAACCGCTTAAATCAGACAATAACCCTCTATGGGTTATTAATTCAGCCGGATTGAAATTCTCGAGCATTTTAATTTACGACGTGTCTCGTTACAATTTCATCTCATCTTTCGTCGACACTCTGTACACGTTCATTACCAAACGGCCGGTAATTATTATTTTTACGCATGTTTTTCGATCGCGTGATAGGTTTTTAACGAGCACGTGTACTACACTGTGCATTACATCGGTTAATTGGATTCACGTGGTGCGTTTTATTAAAGGCAGCGTATTTCATTGAAATCGATTATGCTATGGCGTAATCGAGAATTTTCGTGTAATACAGATATAAAATAAACGCGGCGAAGCTAATTTCCCCGGGTGTAATCAGTTTTGCTCTGAATACCTATGGAGAATAACGCGGCCGTGTGCGTTCCCGCGTTATTGTTCAGTGATTATTCATGATTTCACCGTGACCATGAATCACCCCGTGTGTGCATATGCTATGACGATGCACGAAGATGCGTCGACACGAGAGAGCATGTGACGTACTTCCATTATCAATTATTGAAATTCGTGTTTAACGTTGTTTCGTTCGGTCACTCGTTCACTTACATAGGGGTCGCTGGGCGACCTGGTACGAGCGAACACAGGACGATTCCTGGTTAACACTTTGACTGCCACACTTTATCGGTTGAAAATGGCAAATTTTCTAAATTTCTATACAAAGGAAATATAATTTCAAATTAAAATCTTTTTAATCAAAAATATTAGGAATATTCATAATCTTTTTATTGGTACTGTAAAACTTTAGTAAATAAATTTATGAATAGTACAGATGATCAAATAAATAATGATTGAGTCTAAGTGTCATCCATATGTGGGTGACATGGCAGTCAAAGTGTTAAAGAATAAGTCGAAATGCTATAGTGTATCTTTTTCCACGGGGCATCGTTTCGAGAACAACGGTTTTTAAAATTACTCGTACATTTGATATTGCTTGGTGCATCTCGATAGCTATTATGTATTTATGTTCGAACACGAGGTCATAAAGTAGCCAAGTTTTTAGATTTTGTATTTTATTAATTTTTTCAGCCTGGTGAATTTAAAAAGAAGGGTTCGGCGCGTGCTGACATTTTTAGGACACAACGCGTATTAGACTAAATATTTCAATACTGTAACATGTATTCAATCGTTAAGTTATGCTAGTGAAGCTGCGAAATACTTAATAAAATATATCGATTTTAATAAGATAGTCTGATGTAATAATTTGTTTGAATATATAGATTCATAGTGTATAGTAAATTTTTTGCGCTCAGACCAGTACGGTGGACCGTAGCACACGGTGAATGATTTTTCGGAAGTTGTATATGGGTTCGTAGAGCTGAAAGGGTTAGTAAATAAATTGTCGAAAATGTTGACCTCATTGTTGAATGCTTAGTTTCCCTTTTATGCAAGGTGTTATAAACTCCTGGAAATATGGATTGCATTTTTACTTGTTCAAATGCTTCATTATGCTTAATTTTTTTTTTAATTGGTCAACATTTTGATTATTTTTAAATACAAACACGATGCTGGAGATACAAATACATGTTTATAAAAGTCGTTTTCTTCTTTCGAAAATGATACCTCATATGAGAAAAAGCTGTTCTACAATTTGGATTTATTTTTCAACGAGAAATAACCCCGTTCGCTTAAAATTTGTTAAGCAGAGTGGTCTCGTTTTTTTGGAACGTGTAGGGATTTAATTAAGCTCCGTTCCTTAAGATAACAGATGAAAAATGTTCGTCTGCTCGCGTCTGGTAGCGGTTCGAAAGCGTCTTTACGACTTATCGAGTCGTGCTATTTTCTATTTATGGGAGCAGATAAAGGGTCTTATTTGGTGGGTAGCTATTTATTTTCAAGGGTCAATGATAAACCTCGCTTGGACCGTGATAGATTGTCGAAGAGAAGATGGCGCGACCGAACTGTTATATATTTTTCGCCTTTATCTTCGTTTACATGATGAATCGAATTTTTCTAATTGATCGTGACCACAATTATTATTGTAATAATTCGCTATTAACCCTAGTGCGGCTTTCTGGTCTTTTTTGAAAACTTTCGCAATGATGACATAATACATACGACTGATTATTCCTATGTTTCTTAGCCCTCTCACTACATTATAAAGTTAAAAATATGAGCTTCATACGTTCGGGGCATTTTTGACCCAAAGACCTTGAGTGTATAGTCGAACGGAAGAACGCACTCGGGTTAAAAGTAAGAGGGAAAGAAGAAAATCTTAAAACAATATTCTAGAAAGTAGAAGTTACGTTCAGGGCTGAAATGGATTATTTCATTATGAATCGATAGATTTGGAAAAATTCTGAAACTTCATTTCAAGTCTTTATTGAGTCTAAATAATGTCCATCAGGAATTTAAAGTTTGGACCTCTGTAAACATTATAAAGGGGCATTGTATACATTTATTTCACATAAAGCTAACAAACACCAATAGAATATGAAGAATGAAAAAAAATATAATTAGTTACTAGTTTCGTATGTGTTAATGATAAAGGAGGTCCTTCGAAGAAACTGACGCTTGAATTGCTAATTACTACGTTGTAGATACATACTTATGCAAGCATAAGTCACTACAAATATGCATAACGCATGTGTAATTTAAAATATGTAAAACAAGAGATACGTTTCGAAAATTTGTAAAAGACGAAGCAAAGATTTCGTTAAGCCTCGATGCCACAGTTCCTGCTTTCAAACATGAAAATATAAAATTGCGCATTTACGAGAACATCCGCAGTTTACTAGTAACGATGTACGAGAACACCAAGGTCCATGTACAACTAGTTCCACTGAAAAAAGCAGTTAGTCTAATAACTTAGTCATTCTCCTGTCCGTGTTAGCGTAATTTAGAGGCGCTATCGTAACGCATAAAAAGTTCAAGTATGTGTAACAACTTCCACATAATCTGTGGTAATTTGCTTATCAATTCGCGGAGACGATGATCGTGCAAACGGGAAACATACGAATCATCAGGCCAGCAGGTCGAGATCGTGAGCTGGAAAGCGTAAAAACTATAGTGTAAAAATACTGTTGCTATGTAAATGTATTTTAAGCAAATATACATACGGGAAAATATTGCTAGAATGTCCTTCGCTACTCCAAAAACGTTGTATCTATAACAGATATATGGAATATACAGGCTGTTTCACCTAACTTTATTACCTGAAATAGTTCTGCTATAATTAAGATTTCATAAATATGTTTCCTAGAAAAGTTGCACAGTTTTCTGGGGGTTATTAATTAGACAAAAAACTTCGTTTATACGACCTTTGGAGACCTTGAAGGACTTACTGTTGCAAGTCGTTGAATTTGCCTTAGAATGGTTATCATGTACAGGGAAATAAAATATAGCATTCCATTTAAAAAAACAAGGTTGACCTTCTTATTTTATTAATACTTCCCAACGGAATAAAACTGTTGTTACTATACGCTGGCCCCCACAAAACTAATTTTTGTAGGAAGCATTTTTCCGAAATTTTAATTAGAGCAAAAATATTTCAGGTAATAAAGCTATGTGAAACATCCTGTATATTGGCAATCCAAGATCATTACCCCCACCGTAAATTATTCAGGAGAAAATCTTTATTTTTATGGTTTAGTTGGCTATTTTTATTAGATTTTCTATTTTCATTTATATATCAAGCAGGATTTCTGTCTTTTGTTTAAAGAAATAAAACCAAAAATAGTTGAATGTAGAATCATTCGTTTGCCTTCAATTAATTATGGTTTATAGTTTATTAACGATTCCGTCACCTTTGAACTCACATGAATTTGTAAGCGCTTCCTACGACTACTCTTGTGATTTCTTTGAGCGACAAAATTACCAAATATGTACTGCGGCGGAAAAGAGAGGAACACCTTTTAATAAGGAGACTCCGAAAGCCTGTTCAATCTTTTTCCAAATATAATTGTTAAGCAGTAGTACATGTATGTCTTCCAAAAAAAAACACGAAATTAGAGTTTTACAAAATTGTAAAATCATATGTACTTACTCACCACATCCTCAAAAAAATTTATGAAATTTTGATGGTCTCCTTATGAATGATCTTGACCCACCAATACTTTTTGTGTTCACTTTATGACTTTCAAAATGTGTTTTAATCGTCGTGACCTTTGAGAGTTGCTGCCATTAATAAACGAGCCAGCTCCCAGAGTAACCATCTTCAGAGCGAAAGTTGCTCATGTAAGACCCCGAGGTATTAACGGAAGGTCCCGATTCGATCATCGGTCGTATTGACACGGGGTCAATCGATGCAGGGCTCGCAACTGATCGAAACAGCCGGTGGTCTCGCGTCTTTATTGACCCAGTCCCGCGAACTTCTCTCGAAAGACGAGTTCGCCGAGGCTTCCATTAATTAAGTCACGCCGGAACGAGAAGCCGCCGTTTGTTTTCGAGAGGACCTTGCCGCGTGCTCTTCGTGTACGAGCGACCGCGCGTGATCGAGAGCGTTCACGCGTTTTAACACCGATTTTAACACCGAGAAACCGCGAGCAAGAAGCGAAACGGAGGAAGGGGTTGAGGGAAAGTTGAGTTGAAAGGATTTGAGAACGGAAGAACACCATCTCCAGTTTTTAACGGTAATGATGGAAATGGTATCGAATCTTCATCTTCTTTGTACGTAACTCAGCATCGACTTTATTATGGTCATTCAGCCTGGGAACCTACTGTTTTAAGCGGTTTCACACAGTAAAACATGTTGCGATGTACTCATCGACTCCTAGGTCTCATGATGCAGATAGGTTTCGGCAGAAACAAACTACAGTCGGCATCGATGCCAGGCTCTACACGTTGAAACCGGTATCAGAATCGGGCCTTCCTCACCAGCTATCGATGCAAGCTGCTTTCGGCTCCGATATGCCGGTACCAACCTACACACATTGCAACCTGCATCATGACATCCAGGAGTCGATGCGTGCACCGCAATATGTTTCACTGTGTGTAGGCCCCTTCAGATGGGTTCCAAACCACCGTACGTCAACAGCATCATAGCAGCACTGAAAACCCTCATAAGGCTGACCGTTTTCCTACGTGGCAACGCAATCGATGGACTTCTGATTACATGTAGATAGGGTTTTCCGTAACGTAAGTGAAAAATGTTACACGAATATAGTTTCTGATTTAAACAAAATATTAAAAGGAACACCCTAGGTACACCCGCAATACGACTAGCCCGGCCCCCTGACGTTAGTCTTTTATATTTTTCTGGGAACATTTCAAGTTATTGTGTTTCTTGATATACCTCTTGACGTTTCTCTTCACTTTCGACTAAACATTGCTTTGGCTCCTTTAGTTTGATCACCTTGCCATATGTGCTCGAGATGAAACTCGGTGATAAAGACTGAAAATCTAATAGAAATAAAACACGAAACCACTTGTTGAAATACAAGAATTGATGTTCTGGTAATGAAATCAGAGGCCTTGAGGAAGCTAAGCTCCGTCTCCACGGTAGCTCGAAGCAATCCATCGAGCATGATCGATCCCATCGCTAACGAGCGGACAAGGGAGAAAAAAGACACGAGGGGGAAGAGGAAAGGCTAAGTGGTAGCCACGACGAATCGTAAACGTATCATAACGAAACGAGCTGCTCCTCTAACAAATTGCCCCTTTTGCCAGCCGCGCAACTTGTCCATAACTACAAAGCTCGCCCGCGGCAACTTTCTACCCAAAGCTCTTTACTCTTACTCCTATGGTCTCTGCTCCTCCTGCTGCCGTCGCGTGTCGCCTTTTGCGTTTCGCCTTTTTGCATCCCCCTGCCCCTTCTGCTAGTTGCATCTCATCGTGTCGAGAGGAGATCACAGGAAAGCAATATAAAACGCGACCACCCCCGCCGGCTACGTCAACGAGAAGGAGCGAGGGAGACGGTGAAATATTTTGCGATGCTAATCGCAGTGGCCTGGATGCGCGATACACTTCTCGTGTACCGGTGCCCACGAATGTGTTTATCCTTTGTTTGCGTGACGTGTTGACTTTGGGTCGGGCAATAATTTTAATCACGGCCTCCAGGGGCCACGGGAAAGACTCTCCCTGCGAAACGTCGCCCCCGGCGACCAACCCTCTCGCGGAACACGAGTTTTAAACGTCATCGACCGCAACCATAACTTCGGCTTTCTTTGATGTCCCCCTTGGGTGCACGGGCCCGCTCCGGAATCTTTTAGACATGGTTATTCGGATTTCAATAAAACCCATCGTTGACACACTTTCAATACCATTCATGCGTTTCCATGTTTTTCATCCCTTTTTTGTTGTTGTAATTGAGGATCTATAATCCTTGAATAGTCTCTTCATGTTGTACGTACTCCAACAGAGGATTAGGTATATACTCTTCTATAGCGGCAGATTTTTGAAGACGTATATAAGTGTCTTTTTGTTAACAGTGATCTGGATTTATGTACAAGCTTGTAATTTGGAACATTAAAAGTAGAAGATAATTGAGGACCTTGCAGCCAGAGGGGTGCAGCTCTATTTTTTACAGTTCCTTAGTTATGACGTGTAATATACGTCAAAAAAATTCTACGTCGCTTGGTGCACGTTTGATGCAAATCTGATAAGAAATGAGCGATTTATTGCAAATTTTGGACCTGCACCCATTACTGTTTTGTGCAATACGAATGCAGATAATGTTATTTTTTGATGTTTACAAAAGATGTCAACATATTGTGGTAAGGCGGCTAGGAACATGACACAGTATCAACGGAATAAAGAGTGTACATTGCTGAAGTTTTTCACCTTTATTCTCGATTACTATGCTAGACTGATGTCCTTCGAATTTGTCGGAAGTCTGACGCGTCTCTTTTCTCTGTCCATTTCTTACTCATAACTCTGAATATAATTAATTTCTATCTCTATATTTCTGAATTCATTGAAGACAATGAAGGCAGCCACGAAAGACTGCAATGGTGCGACATTCAAACGACTAATAGCACCGTTACCGGTGCTTCCGCCCCCTTATTCATTTGGTTCTTGTTTCCAATGGTTCACGAGGTATCTCGTCAACGAAACGACATCGAATTCGAGAATTACTCGTCCCCCCTGACGATTCCATTACACTCGACCGATATCGCTTGTAATGTTTTGTTCGTTCTCCGTTCTTCCGGAAGAAGGAGCCGATGCGTTAAACGACCGACGAGGGGATAATTAGCCGACAGCAAGGCATTCTGGCATGACGAGGTGGTTCGCGTTCGTCTCCACCACGGATCGATGCTCGATCCACCCCTTCGAGTGGCGCCCTTTTCTTCCTGGGGGCGCGAAACTGCATAAAGTGCAACTAGAAGAGAGTCTCTCGCTTTTTTCTGTCACCTTTCCAGAGTGACACTTAGAGTGTTTGCGGGAAGGTCCTTTTCGCGACATCAGCACGTATCGCGCGCCTCCTCTGCTCGTCGCCGGAAGAATTTATCGATTGATGCCCTAACACCCCTTGCGTACCTACACCCTCGCCGTCTTTCCATTCTTATCTCTTGCCCCTCTTCGTCTACCTCGTCCTTCCCCTTTTTGTCACATACCTACTGTTTCCATTCTACGGGGTGAGCACGAAGTCCCGTCACGAGATTTGCAGGTGTTCAAACTAACAAGCAATTCTAATATACATGGATGTTAAACTATTTGTGTATTTTTAATACAGTTGTTTTTCGTTGAAGTTGTACAACGTTAATAAGTATTATGAGAAATATGTTGTCCATTTGTATGAGTTTTATTAGTTAGTTAAATTTTGTCATATAGTTCTTAAATATCCTGCATATAGCATGGTGTAGCTAATGATTCCTGTGCTTCAGAATCGAAGTTTTTAAGACCTACATTCCCTGGAATACTTTCGTTGGTTTTGATGTGTAGAATGCTTTTGCGAATTTTGTGACAGAACTCTGGATTCACCCTGTGTATATTCTGTCTCGTACACTACCATTTTTTTTGTATATTTTCTGTCTGATACACCACCTTTTCGTATCTCCCGACTGTCTATCTTTATCACTCCCACCAGTCTCTTAACGTCACATTCTACCTCCCTCCCATCCTCGTTCTCACTCTTCCTCTCTCCTTTTTATTTTTCTGCCTTTATTATACTCGCGTGCCCCTCGTCAGGTCTTCCTATTTATTTCTGGTTACTTCGTGTCTTTTTTTCAATCTGCACCCTCTTTTATTTTCCCTTATCTTTTACTTTCCCTATCTTTGTTATCCTCGCATGTTCTTTAGTTATTTCGCCCTCTCTAGTGTCTCACTTCCTCTCCCTCAGTTTATATCTATCTCGTTCACTCTTTCGTCGTCTCTCTTCGTCTGGATCCGCGTATCTCCGTCTTTTTCTTTCTCGAGCCACCCTCCGTCGATCTACCTAGTTTTCCTCTTCTATCTGGCCGTGGCGTAAGGGTGCGTTCGTAGTAAGCGGAACCGGAAGGGGCTGGATGAAAGTTCTCTTATCCCTCGGCATTTTATTGCGCCTCTGACCGTCGAGTAGCGGGGAAAACCGCGTAATTCAATGAGGGGGCTTCTCCTGCAAACTTCGTTTTAAATGCCTCTGTTATTATTTATCGACGGCTCCATGGACTCTATGGGACGTTAAATCACAACAACGAATTGAATAAAATAATTATTGTACCTTCAGACAATTTTGCCTGACAGTCCACGTTTAATAACACCTCGCCTTTTTCATTTTGTAATTCTTTTACTTACAATTACAAGAATAATATTTGCACTCAACATTTATTATTCTGAAATATTGGACGCTGTATAGAAACATTAAGATTCTTACAGATTGGTAATCAAATGAGACTATCATAGGTTCGAATCTGTATCTTGTATGAGAGATCGTGATAAAATATTTGAGGATTTAGTACTTCCTCTGATAAGTAAACTGCTTTCACATATTCTTATCGACGCGCATCATCTGATCTTAAGATATGACTCATTTAACTGCGTCTACGAATGCTCACCAACATAAATGATTTCTTAAGTATGCCATTAAACAGTTCAGAATTTCAATTGATGCATACTTTATTAGATTCCTTAAATTGTACTGAAACTGAAGTTTTTAGAATTTTTCACTTTAATTACAAACTGTTTCACATAATAATACTGATATTATGCATAAGTATTTGTAGATTCTTTATAAATCACGTCACTATAATAATTTTCATTTTTGTTATGCTGAACCCCGCCATTGCAAACTGATTTCCGGTACACTAGCTCTATTAGAATGAAGATGTTTGTTAGATAATTTACACGTCAATAAGGCAATACCTAACCCCGACAAGATAATACAGAAGCCAATAGAGCAATATCCTAATCAATAATCAAGTTCCTCAGACGTATTATCAACCAGAAATAATTAAGTTAGAGGCAGAGCACAACACAGAATTCCCTAATTTTCATTAATCAACAGAGTCTCTAATACTTCCTTAACCGAACACGCTCGGTGCATCGAACATGATCATCACAATACATCTAATAATCCTGAATCATCGCTGATCAATACGAGATTATCCTGCATTTGTCCCGAGCGCATTCCTAGGATCCTCCAGAATGCCGATCAACGAGAAACGACTTCCGTTCCCGCTTCACGGTGGTAAGAACAACCGACACAATTGTCCCCGTCTCCGTGGCGATTTTTGTCGTTGATCGTTCGGTATCTTGATTAAAACCGGCAAGAAATGGCCATTATAGATGCCTGACAGACGGTACCATTCCGCTTTCATTCGGTGCCCTCTTTCTGTCCGCGTGTTCCCCATCGTCATCCAATTCGTAATGTTCGTAGACGTCGAGGGCACTGGGCGATGTCCTTTTTGCAGACAATCTTCAGGGTTTAATTAAGGAACTTGGGCGAGCGGATAAACTCGATGAATGGGGCAAGCGAGGAACGACCGGGCGTCGAGGGTTGCGACAGACCGAGAAAGACGGATCTGAACGACGAGGGGGTGGACCAGGGGAGGGGTGTCGGCGAAAAGAAAGGAAGAGTCAAACGTCCCCGACCATGGGGGCGAGACGTGGCCATTCCGACGTGCACGTATCCTTATACATACGTGCATCGGTTCACGAACTCTCGGTTACGTTTGTGTTTCGTATACACGCATCCTGGGTTCTCGTGTACCCGGCTGTAAGAGTGCCGGCTACCACCCCCCGGCGTTGTTAGGGCGTGCAAAACAAATACGCGTCGGTGAAAGAGCAACGAAGAGAGAAAGGGGGAGAGCAGCGATAGCTCGGTGTAGTTGGAGAAACGCGGGTACAGCGGAGGCACGAAGTGTTGGCCGTTCAAGGTCGCCTGTTCGATTGCGAACTACAGTATACGCAAGAGTGATGTGCCAGGTTGAGACATGTGAAATATTGTTCGTTCATATTATATAGGATGTACAACGGATTATAAACTATGGAGGCAGATTCTATGACTGAAAATATACCGATGATGTTATATAAATGTGTTTCGAAAAATGTTTAAGCACTCTGTGCGTTCAGTCGATTTTCCATTATTTTCCTAATAATCAGTATGAGAAAAACCGGAACTTTTTATGTTGGTTCTAGCATATAACGCTTCGAATACAAATTTCTTGAAAATCAAAGCTCATTCTGACGAAATCCATTGAGATCTTGCTATGGTAGCTATGTATTATACATCCCGTTTATTATCATTCTAAAAGTCAAAATCGTTATCATGTATTCCCGTTGTCAGTCATTTCGTGTAGCTACATTGCACCCGGAAAGCATCTAGCTCTACTCCCTGAACGATTCGAAGGATCCAGAAAGAGAAAGAGAGAAAGAGAGAGAGAGAGAGAGTCATCGTTTAAGCTCGCTTCCGAACAATTTCGTTCCGTTTCCCAAACGAGGCCCTGGAAAAGCACAAAACTGTTGGATTTACCTCGTTAACGGGGACGCGTAGTGAATCGACGTCTCGGTGGCGGCATCAAAGCATCGCATTCAGTTTACCTAAAACAATTACGCGAACCGAAGGCCTTTCTCTGCGGAACGGGGCAGATCAAAGGGGCCTTGGCCGTCGTCATTAAGCAACGACGTCATTAAAGCTTTCGGATAGCGGCACTTTAAACGATCGGCTTCACGGCACGCGTGCAATCGCGAGAGATCGTTCAAGACTCACCCACCCTCCACGGCGGAACCTCTAATCTATTGTAACCAACATCAAAAACGAGAGAAACTGTCGATTTTACGACAGGCAAACTACGGTCCCGAGTGCAGAGTCAAGTGTTAGGGGTTCGCCAGGTCTCTGTGCGCAGGGGGTAAGCCAAAGAAAAAGAAACGAACACTCGACGGTTAGGCGGGGTGCTCGCTACGCACGGAAGTTCGAAGAGCTTTTGCCCAGAAGAAGAATAGGTAGAGAGCTAACGCGAGGAGGAGGACGGCACGTGTTGAATTTTCCTCTTTCTCTTCTTCTTTTTTGCTTCTTCTTTTGAACGCCTCAGTATGCGTAGCGATGGGCACGCAGCGCGTGTGAAACGCAGAGTGAACGTTCAAGGCGAATAAAGTTCGATTCACACTGTATGGAATGTTGCTGTCACGTTTACGTTACGTCAAGTTTTTTTTATGTATTCACACTTTCGATTTTAGCGTGTAAGTAGTATACAGTCGGTCCCATAAGTATTCGTGCCTTCACTGTGTATAAAAGAAATTTGTTCAAACTAAGTGATGCGTCTGAGGTTTTCCAATAAAGCTTTTACTATAACTTTACACAAGTATAAAGTCTATTCCGTCCAAATGTTAGCAAAATTTTGCAATTAATAACGAAAATATTTCGTTTTTAGAATTATGAATTTCTTGTATACACAGTAAGGGTACAAATACTTATGGGACTGACTGTGCGTGTCATTTACTGATTTCTTTAACGACATCGTTCGATGAGATAGAACAATATTGGAAAAAGAATTTAAACGACTTACGTTATGTCATTTTTTTGTATGAATTCACAGATTCGGTTTCGTTGCGCAAGTAGGTATGTTCAAGTTGTAGATGAAGGAACTAGTTTTTAGGGCGATATTACTTAATGAGGAACGACAATGTTGTAAAAAGAAACTAAAAGACTTCTAGTAAATAAAATGTTGCCAAGCAGACAATTCTTCTTAAAATTTTATATACAGGGTGAACCGACTAACGTGAGCTCCTTAAATCAGTGATGACCATCGGCGCTGCGGCCTTCCCCCACTGTAGGTTCATTCCCCTTGTTTCAGCCCCCCCCCCCCCCCCCCGTTCATCGTTGTCCTAGATCACAGCCTATATGAGGGGAATGGACCTAGAGTGGCGGAATGCAGCAGCTCCGGTGACCATCAGTGCCTTAAATCATTCTGTTGTTTCTGGACCAATTCAAACTTTTTTACCTCGAATAATATAGTCCGGAGTGGCTTCCAAGATGAGTGTATTACATTTTTTCTTAATCGCATTTTACCTCGAAGTTTTCAAGGTCATCTTCAGTACTTGTATGGATAGACCTATAATTTCTTACGCGCACCGTTCACCTGATATAGAGACGAGTTCGGCGAGCGTTATAAAACATTGTTTAATATTTTTGTTTCAATATTTTTTTAAAGAAATGTTTACAAACGCTGTACGAAAGATCACATATCAGTCAAATGTCAATAATGACTAATACTAATCCATCAACAACGCTGGAAAGTGTACGGCAGCGTAGCATATGAGTTATCCTACGTTAATAAGATCATACGAATTTTTTTCTGGGATAATCTTTTATTATTCCCAAAGGTTAGATTGGAGAAAAGAATATTTCACGATGCTTGCTGAACACGTCTCAATGTCAGCTAAAAGATGGGCGTAAAAAACATTATAGATTTATTTATAATAAACTGAAGGTGACCTTTAAATCTTCGGAAGAAGGGAGCTAAGAAAAAGTTATTCGGGGAAAGAAGAATTTTAATCGGTGCAGTAGCAACAAAATACAGTAAACTCCCGTATAACGCGAGTTCCTACAACGCGAATTCCTACAACGCGCTAAAGATGTTGCGACGACTTTTTTCATATTACGCGATTCTCGTACAACACGCTATACAATAAAAAGCTTGTTATCTCCATGGTTACATGGCGATTTCCTATAACGTGATTTCATACAACGCGTAACGTATTAACCGCGTTATACGGGAGTCTACAGTAATTTAAGGTAGTCATGTTTGGCGGTTCACCCTGTGTATTGTTTAAATCACTCGAGGACGATGAAATTACACTTTGCAAATACTTCAAAATGTCAGTTGCATATCATTTGATAAAACACACCCTGTGAATCGAACTTAAGACTTTTGTTGGCTGCAGAAAGAGATGAAGAGCGAAAGATAAGAGTTGCTTCATCTGATAAAAAAAATTGCTATTTTTGTGCGTCATACTCGTTTCAAATCGCACTTGTAGAGATAATAGACGATTCATGTAAAGTGACCAAATAAAGGGGTCGATGGGTTGACGATTATTTATGTAATTTAATAAATATTACAAATATGTAAATGTATACACCTCAACTCCAAAGCAGATGAATTATTATTATAATGAAATTTTTACTGATTATCTCGTATCTTGTTTCAGATAGCAATAGACAGTTTCTTTAATACGTTTCTGATCTATATTATTGTTGTTTTTTATATTTTTTCTTTTACTTTCCGGTACGATTGCATTCACACCACACAGAGCTGAATCGTCATCATCGACGGATGTTTTTGCATATTTGCTTGTGCAGATTTTACCGTACCATGGACACGCGTATTGACATGGTATCGCTTTGACAAACACCGGCATTCCCAAACGTTTGTTCACGAACAACATTTTTCAGCGAACGCTCGATATCGGTAAACATTATTCGCTAAGAAGTGTTATTGATCATTGTTTGCAACACAAACACTTTCACGTACGACGGTAAATAATGTTTCCATCGTTGAAAATTATAAAACCGTTTAAGGGGTTATGCTCAGTCAGGAATTTTGAAAAATTCGACTTTGGCTTTTAGCATTTTCTTTATGTTTGTCATGCCGAAAATATTTCCTGAATGTTTCAAGTCATTTCGATTAATATGCCCGGAGCTATGCGATTTCAAAGGCACAAACCTCGATGCATTTTTAGCAGTATAGTGAAACTTTAAACTCGTTTTTCTCGAAACCACATTTTTCAAATCGGTGACCAAAATATCTCAGAATTCACTGAACCGATTTACTTGAAATTTTGCACGCTTATTGCAGGGATAAAAAACTAGTACTTGAACAAAGGATTTTCCTTTTGGATGCCTAGTTTTTTTAATTAACGAATAATAGGCGTTTTTTCATCGAAAATTGATATTTTAACTTTGAACGGCCGCCATTTCATCACCAATCAATTTTTTGAAACGCACTTCCTTCAAAAACTAAATACTTTCATACTAAAACTAAATTTTTCCGAATTTTTCATTTTAAATAGTCCAGCTACGAGCAGCAGTGGTCACCACAAAGCGCTTTAAAAAAAAAGGATCTCCAGAAGAACGGCCATATCATTGGCAACTATTAATATTTTTGAATAAAAAAATTTTGAAAGTTGCTTGAAAATACAGTCTTTCAGGTATAAAAAGATTTATACTAAAATGATTGCAAGTTATTTCGAAAAAAATTCACAAAAAACACGTTTTTCCGCTTCCTGACTGAGCATAACCCCTTAATCAAATATCGAGAAGTTTACTACAAATTTTTTTACAATTTACTACAATTCGCGTCACTGGAAACGGAAAATCTGTAAACATAAAATAAAATAGTACAGCAAAACCATGATCAATCCCATATATTTGTATGGCTATCTACCACCAAGTTTTTCGAGATTTCACTGACATTGTGTATTCTGTTTCACAAATTTAGATTTTCTCTTACTCATAGATTGAATCGTATTTTTATTTTTGTACACATCTAGTGTATTTTCTCTGGCTTTTTTTCTGTTCACAAATCTATTGCATAAAATACAGCGAAACACAGCATCCTGCATACAAACACTGCTATGACACCTATTCTTGTATCATTTTCATACCGTATTATATGGTAAAGAGATTGTGTTCCGATAACCAGCAATAATAATTGAATCGTTTATTATTGAAAGAGCGTATGTTCATATTTTGGGGGAAACTATGTTATGCGTTGTTTTAACTGTAGATGCCTAGCCCTGTTTAGAGTTATGGCATCCAAAAAAAAACATCAAAAGCGTCTTTTGATATCTCCTATCGATTCCGATTGAAGAAACCGAGTAAACATTATTTCGAAGGAAAATTAGGAAGTTTTTTTTGGGTGGTGTAAAATTTAAAAAGATAGACGTACGCCCTTTCAGTAATAAACGTTTCACTTATTTATTTGTGTTGCTTTTCTGCTACAATTATCAATTGTATTTCGGATGGTAGAAGCGATACTTAATATCGAAGAAACGGCACAGAGATTCTAATATCGGTACTACTACTCGCGTGACAGCTCGAAGGACGAGGGTAAACATACATATTTTCACGAGTCTGTCTTCATATCGGAATCATACGAGAACCGAGCAAATATACCGTACCTTCGCGAGGACGCTTATGATGTGTACATTAATCGATCAAGATAAATATTGCGACATCGACGTTGCTTTCCTGCAACGTCGATTTTCTGCGCCCGTCGAACAGCGGATACGCGTTTTCGGAGTTTGTGAGTTGCATAAATTTGTTTCGCGACGAAATTTCGGCATCGTTGTATCAATTTAAACTCTATTTTGTCCCGCAACACGGTTGACGCGGTGTTTTCCACTTTTTGCTTGAGAATTTTTGTAAAATTGATTGTTTAAAGTCTTGGTGCCTGTAGGAAGACGATGAAGAATCATTGCATGCAGTGGTACGTGTTATTTTGATGAGTTAATTGCGTGTTGTCAGCGACGCAACGCTCCACGCGTGATGAAACAATAGTATAATTGCAAGGTTCAAATTAATATTCCGCCTACGATTTCCTCTGTTTCGTCAGTTAGATTGAAACGAATTTACACTTACGCGACGCATAATTGAAGGTTCTGGATGGTACAAAAAGTACAGTGAAAGACATCTAGCCATTTCGATGCAATTGAAGATGATTTATCCTCCTATCTAGAAGTTTACTTTGGAATTTTTCAACTTGCATCGGTGAATAGTGGGATCATTCTTATCTTCATAGTCGTAAGATTATGGTACATTGACCATTTCATTTTATTAATGATTTAACAACACATTACATTATTACATATAACATATTTTTCAAGTAATCTTGTGGCTTCTCTTATAAATTAAACTTTACTCAGCAATTTCATTAATGAAATGGATATTGAAAAGATTATGAAAGGTTATGAGAATAGTGTTCTCAAGAAGTATTTCAAGGAATTTGCAGAATTTCGATTTTCTGAAAGTAATAGCTATCGTTAATATTGCAAAAAAAGTTGTAGATTTTTGTATTACTTCTATTGTATATTTTATTTATTTTAGAATAGCTATATTTCATCAGATTCATCGCTCTAAATTATATCCACTGTATAAAATTATAATTCATATAGCTTTCCATTATTTTCCTGTTTTCAGCTCATTCAAACATCAACAACTTAATGAACGAAATACTTTTCAAGCTTTCAAAAATCGAAAGACATTTTTCTGAGATTTTGATCTCCAGTTTAATCTCAAGTATAGTTTCAAATCATAAAAATGTATACCGCCATACCATTCATAGTCAGGTAAGAAGTAACAACATCACGAAGCGTTTAATAGTCTGGTAGCCGGTGTCGCGACAGAAGTGCACCGTAAAGGAAAGATTAAGTCGTTCAGAGGATTTACCTCGATCACCTTTTCAATTACAACCTGGTTCCGGTCGATCATAAAATCCGGCCAATTCGATCGCCTTTGATCGCGAGCACTCGACGCCTCGAGGGTGGCTGAGTAGCCAAGCCGTTAATCGAATCCACTTAAGAAGAACACGGGGATAACGAGAAATCGTTCCACCTCGTGTCTGAACGATCGAACTTGAAGAGACCAACATCCGCTGGACGAGACAAGAAAGGTGTTGCGCGGTCTTCACGAAAACATCCTGCTCGAAGTACATAGGGATCGTTTATTTAATGATTTTCCGCTCAGCAAGTAGACCAGTGCTCTAACAGCTTCGTATTTGACTATATTAGGTGCATAGAGTAGATTTCAGTGTTTTCCTGGATATCTAACAAAATCTTACTATTACAAAAATAAGACAGAGTTTGTGTGTATGTTCGCAAAAATCTCAAAAAGTACTAAACCGATTGTTATGAAATTTTTACAATAGTTTTCTTACACCTTCCGGAGCATCACAGGCTATATTTTATCGCGAAGAAGGCATGAGACATTTCACACGAGAAAATTTCTCGTTTTCTTCGATTCGTCTCGAGGGACGGACGTCATGTTTGCTTTGTATTTATCAAGGGTAACAAACGGCGAGGGAACGTTTATCTCGACACGGACGCAACAAAGGCGAGTAATGAGAACATGTGTTGGATGCAGGAAGCTTCATTAGCGAACCTGTTCCTGTCCGCGAAAGCACATTGTTCGACGTAACTGCGATGCGTCGATACTGTGACGCGTTGCGTGCGATTCTTTGCCAGGACGTATATAGCCTTCGGGTATTAGTTACCGGCGGCAAACATGAATTCCTAATTGCGGAAATGGGGCCCGTTGGATCATCGTTACCGTGCGACGACCTGACAATCGAAACGCCCGACGAATAAGCTGAATCCGACGATGCTGTCGATACTCGACAAGGCAGGCGTTGGACCAACAAATCTTTCATGCTTCACATACACTACCGGCCATATACAGGATGTTTCCGATCTGGTGGTACAACCGGAAAGGAGGTGAGTCTACATGAAAAAATAAGTCGAAAATGGAGAGTGACATTTTTTCATACGAGGCTTTATTTCCAAATAAATTGATGTTGTACCACCAGATCGGAAACACCCCGTATATGGGAACGACTATGTGTTTCCAATAAATTACAGATTTTCATTATATTCAGTAAATTACAAATTTTTATTATTTTACGACTTTCGGTCAAAACATTACATTTCATACAATTACATTTCCTAGGCAGGCAACGTACCTGATTTTACCCCTATGAAGGTCATATAGAAATTCGGAACTATAAGATCAGAATTCAAGAATTTATAGTCGTCCCCATACATATGGCCGGTAGTGTACATGTGAGCCGGCGCTTGATTGTTGCCTTTATAAAACAATTTTTTTTATAAACACAATAATTTTATCTGTGAAAAAAATGCCTTTTCCGAATGCATGAACCTCACTGAGAACTTATTGAAAAATAATAATACATTGTGATATGATTGATATACAATTTTGATAGATGATCGAGGCAACGAAAAATGATCCTTTGCGTGACAGTCAACGTGTTAATTCAGAATTCTAACCCTTTAGATTGAATGATTACATTCAGAAACTTGGAAAAATATGTGGGTGATAGATGGAGAATATATTTTACGCGAGATCTTTTTAAATTAGAAGAATTTGTTTACTTACATTGACAATATATTATATTCAAAGATAAGGGTTTTAGCAAATGGGAAATAAGGGTTAGCGGACTAGGACTACGTATTTTTATCGGGTCTTCCTTTTCTAACTATAATTTTAGATATTTTCAGTTATTAGAGACGAAGGTGTATCTTTAAAACAGATAACTTAAGGGACAGAACCCTGTAGTAGACCGAAAATGACAGGTTTCTTTGAAAGTATTTAAATTAGTCAATTGTCCATTGAAAAAAGGTTTTTATTATATATTATTCAAACATAAAATATGTATATTATAAACAATATTTAGATAACAAACGTTATTAACATTTTTATGTAATAGAATGAAGGTAGAAATTGGCACTGTAAAATTGGGTGTAAGTAGCAATTTTGACACGAGAAAAACTATATATGTATATATATTCGTAAATTATAAGCTTATAGTTATCGTTTGACATAGGATTGTTTAAAATGTTGATTGTGATGAATGTTTAAAGGATTAATAAAATAAGTCTTGAAAAAAAAAGACTTGTACACGTACCTTGAATAACAGAAGATAATACATACACACAAGTATCACCGGAGGATACTGGTATGATGCAGTTGTGAACAAAATTGAAGCAAATGATATGCCTCCATACGATCAAACGCAGTTAACTACATCTTCGGTCATTTCTTAGAACAATACTTACGTTTTCTGGTGAAATAGATATTTTATTACTGATTTATAATGTAATTTTACAAATCTCGATCATTATCAAAATTCAATTTTGTTTCGCTAAATTGCCGAAATATCACATTGTGATATCTGATAAAATGTAGGGGCTGATGACCCGATGTTTATGTGTGTATCTATATGTTGCTACTCTGATTGAGTAACAAAGAATAAAAATTCTGCTGTTTTTATTTAATAGCTTTACAGTTACATAAATGAAGTGTCTACTATACACATGTATATCAGGTCAGGACCTTCGAAATTACCTTGACGTAACCTGACCACAAACGATCATTTTTAGAAAGTTGTATTATTTAATTTAATCCCAATTTAAGGCCCAGTATTAGTACATTCGAAGGGAACAAAATTTTGCTCAAATAGTTAAATAATTTGAACATTACGATTTGTCGAAGTTAACGATGTGCTTCAGTCTAATGATATTGACGGCGTACTTTTTTAATGGTGAAGTGATTCTGAGTGTACCGGTTACACAGAGTTAGCGTGAATTCTTAATTGCGGAAACAAGCTACACACCCCCGCCTGTTTCGTCGCAAGTTTCATTAACAGAGTCCACGGACAAAGCGAGCCCAACCGATTGCGTCGTTTGATAATTACTCGTTGCAAATGAACCATACAATTTCTAACTTCCGCCGATTACTGTTGACAAAAAATCATTTATGTTTCCTATCGTCTATCTGTTTTATGCGCACACAATGCCAGCCGTGTACGCTGAATGAAAGAGCGTCGTAATGTAATACAAAATGTCGATCATTCGGACACAATTATCTAGACATTAATTCCTTGATGATTGATCACCCGGACATGTTAACAGAAATTTACGTTTCTGTACATCCGCATGGTTTGTTCGAATAATCAAGCTGTGTGTTATTGTAGAAGATATTATTTGCAATCTTCTAGTGAGTTAATATATGAGGAGGATGGTTCTTTTTCTATTTAATAACAAAGAAGCGATTCGACTCTTAAATATACCCACACGATTCTCCATGAATTATAGTAAATAATTCTTACTAGCATGAGGAGAACACGAATGTAATTTTTAAATAAACTTTTTTGCCTAGTTGAAACAAATCTCATGGAGGCCATTGGAGGGTTGATCGAAGACTACAGTTTGGTTCAATTTTATGCATTGAATATTAATATTTTGATGATCGATGTCAGGTGTACTTAATTTTATACATTTTAAACACTCATGTACAACGATTATATTTGTCACCAGTTACAAATTCGATATAAAATATGTTTAATCTAAAAATTGTTGAGAATATGTCCAACAACAGTTAGTTCTCACAAAATGTTTGCTGCCGTAGGTGCGTTAAGGATAAGAAAAGCCTTGTAAATGTTAAATAAACTCATACACATCGCAAGATCATTCAGCATATCGATTATTCATTTCACATTTATCAATCACGCACACCAACGATCAAAACTCATCCGCACTTTAATTTGTCCATTAATTTCTACATTATTACCAATTTATTAGGCTATGTTGTCTCCTAGTTTGTTTAGATAATAGTAACACATTTCTTCATTCCGAATCGAAATAATAAGTGTGAATATATTTTATTTGTTTATAGCCTACGGCGGGGACCGGGGGCTAACGTGCAAGACGCCAGTGGATATTCCGCCCTTCACCATGCAGCTCTGAACGGTCACAAGTGCGTTTTAATTATTATAACTTTATTATGTATAATTAACAAAAGAAATGATAAAGCTTCGTTCGTTAATAAAATTCCTGTAGGTGAAGCCTAAAAAGTCTGAGATCCAGTATAGAAATTTGCTTACCTCATTTCTCCGTTAATATTCCTTTCGATCAGCGATTAATCGATGTCGGACACGTTCTGACTAGAGTTCCCCGTTTCACGTGTATCTAAATACACGTGTACACGTGTAATTAATATATCCGTGTTTCAATCCGTGTAGTTTTTAATACACGGGTACACGCGTATTGACATATTCATATTTTATTTCGTGTGATTATTAGTGTATAATAAAATACCCGAATATTGAAGTACATTTATGCAAGTCATTTGCGAAACAAATATATGATTAAACTTTGTTAACCGAGATTATGTTGTTTTTTTATTGTTACCTGCAACCTATAAAATACGTCAATATTCGGGTATTTTGTTATACACTAATAATCACACGAAATAAAATATGAACACGTCAATACACGTGTACCCGTGTATGTCAGTACCCGTGTACCAGTGTATTAAAAACTATACGGACTGAATCACGGATATATTAATTACACGTGTACCTTTAATAGACGTTCAAAACCATGGTCTCTAGTTCTGACGGTAATTTGGGGAAACGCTTTTATCCTCAGGGAGGTGGTGAAGTTATTGCTCCAATATGAGGCTTCCACTAACGTCGTCGACGCTAAAGGCTCTTCGCCGCTTCATTTGGCAGCTTGGGCGGGCGACGCTGAAATCGTGCGGTTAATTCTTACTCAAGGACCTTCGGTACCCAAAGTGAATCTTACGGTCAGTAAATTTATACGTCTTTCGCTTTTAATTAAACTGAATATGTGCCGAGACATTCACCCCGATTAATATTCATTCGCTCAAAACGGTCTTTACAAGTCAGGATCTTACTATCTTCATCGCGTTACTTGTTTAAATCTACTAGGTTGATGCAAAAATATTATTTTGGTTCAACGAACAGAAATACAGTAATAATTCAGAGAAAAATAGATTGATATTTTTATAAAAGTAAATCACAAGATTTCAGAAAATGAAGATCCATAATTTTATTGAAAATCACCACTAAAATCACTCGTTTCTTATTAAAAAAAAAAAATTAAACCTCGAGTCAAGATTCATAACACGTCTGACTGGATACGGAAATTTTCACTGTGGCAGAGGTACGACCTTGAACGGTCCAGTCTGAATCTCTCCGCAATAGTCTAGCAACTCTGTATTAACACGTTCGCTACCACATGTCACACATGTGTGACGCTCCAATTCTCAGGAGAGACCGACGTCACGTATCTGTGACAGCGATGACTACCAGTTTCGTCAAAATAACCTATTCCGCATACGAAAACAGAAGACGAGCATCATAAATGTATGAAATGTTATTTGGAATACTCAGTGTAGTCCCTTTAGTATATTTTTCCGATTTGGACGACTTTCCAGCGGAACGGTGCTAGCGAACGTGTTAAATGCACTCGTTCGTTGTGAGAAAATAATTCGTACAAAATAACACACGTTTTCACGGCATCGTGAATGCAGACACAGTTACGCTGAACACTTCGGATCGAGATCAAGTACGTTCGTTAACACGAAATTTTGACTTGGTATGATCGCAGACGAAGGACAACGAGACGGCGTTGCACTGTGCAGCACAGTATGGACACACGGAAGTGGTGGCACAGCTGTTGCAATACGGATGCGACCCCAGTATCCGCAACAGCCGGGGAGAATCTGCGCTCGATCTCGCCGCACAATATGGCAGGTAAATTGCACGCACCGTTTTTTCTTCTTTTCGTCTCGGTTTCCACGCAAACTTTACCCGATATCTCTGCGCTCGTTCGCGTCGCCCGAAATTCGACCGCCGCCACCGGGACCGTTTACATAATTCATCGGCGAAACGAAGTGATCGATCGCGTCGATGATTGGCGTTGCGCACCTTCTGAAACATTAATTATCCTTTGTAGATTGGAAACCGTGCAATTGCTGGTTAGCACGTATCCGGAGCTGATCGTGCCGCTCCGTAACTCGTCGGCGTCGGTGATTTTTCCTCACACGCCGCTGCATTTGGCTTCGCGAAATGGCCACAGGTGAGTTCAGAATTTAATGTATCAGTTATGATGATTCCGTTACCAGGTTCTGTTATTTTATGAACTATCGAATTATGAGATCCTTGAGCCTTTCACGGCCCGGGTTGCCATGACGATAGTTGCTAGATGTTCAGATGAGATCTACAGAACGTCGGAACATAACTTTGCATGGACATAGCTTACACCCGGAAACCTTGTAGCTATCATCATATTGACATATGATCTTTTATTTGGCACATATACAACTTTATTTGAAATCTCTTTTGCTTTCCTTTTCCTTGTGTTCGCTGTCTCTCGTCCTTTTACTTTCCTGTACCACTCTACTCCGTGGTTTAACCGTTTGAGTGCCACGGAGGTCTAGGAAAACATACACTGCAACTGCCACGCAAGCTTGTATTCCCAGGGTAAATTCGTGTAGTTTACAGTAAAATTTTGCGTATTCTGCTAACTGACGCAGAATATCAACGCTTGTCTTTTAAGGTGCATGCAAAGTAGATGAAGCAACTGTATCAATATTAAAGCTCTCATCGATTTCTTGTTGGCACTTTTCGCATGTGAAACAAAGCAGCACCATCACGCTTATTGTCATTCAGACCATGACAGTAGCTAAAGAATTTATATTTTATTTCTTTTTAAATGTTGGAAGATTTGTGGCTTCTCCCTGAATTCATCGTAGCTAGAACTCTCTATTTCCATATCACGGATCAGACGAGTTCGTTTGAAATTCAGTGTCGTCTGTATCTTAAGCCACGATTTGGATTGCAACGCGTTCAATAATGAATCGGTATCGTTCAGCAGTTCCACGTTCGCTTTATTTAATCAAGCTGAGCCGATGATCGTCGCATGGCGTTTGATGAACGCGCGAGCCGCCACCCTCGCGCGTTTACCGTCAGTGTCCATGAAATCTATTTTATATTGCATTGCAGATCAGGAACGTTGCTAGATTATTCATGATTCGTGGAACCCTAGCGCGGAACACCCGTGTACACTCGCTTCCCGAACGCGTACACGCATCGCACGATTAATTTGTGTTTGACGCTCGAGGGACCAAAATAAAACTCTGTCGACTCTCATCGAACACTGTACCTGTGCAAATATTTACCAGTACTTCGATTTTTCCTGCGTAATTCATAATTAACATTAGTGATTCATTTAGGATTGTTGTACGGGTATACAAACTATTTAGGCTGTTCGGGATCGTACCGAACTGCATAGTCCACTTTTAACGGATTTAATATTTGGCAATTTTTGTGTTACGCTATGCTTTCTACGTTCTTTCTTTCATTGGAACGTTCGTTCCAGCACAAAGCTGACGAGGAAATGACCTTGAGCAGTGTAAGTTAGTCTTCGTTACGATAATTAAAAGCGTAATTGAGAGCCACGCCGGTTAGTTAGGAAAAAACAAAATAGGCACCTAAGTATACCTTATATAATATAATACTTTGTTGGTGCAGTTTGTGAACCATAAAAAGATATTGTTGACTAATTTGTATTTTCTAACTGCTTCAAGTCGTGGGATGACGATATAGCGAAAATATTTCAGCTGTTAGATTTTACTGTTATGTTTTTAATACGGTACAAAGAACTATAATATTGTGTGCACGGGAGCGAGTATAAATATTAGGTCAAAGAATCGAATTGATTCCAGGACGAAATTCATTTTCGTTATTTAATTGCATAGCACTGGTGTAACCGACTATCCGGTTAATCTTGCATCATCCGATTGAACGGTTCGATTAATCAAATAACGAAGGGTCGGGCTTACAGTATCGTGTATTTGACTGAACATTTTTGCCGTGCAATGCAACAATCGCCAATTATTTGTGTAAATACTAGCAAATCGATCGAGCGCGGCGAGCTTTCTGCGATATTTCAAAGGCACATTTTGTTTATGGCATACTGTATGTACAAAGTAACTCTTTTTTGCGTCACTGCAAAATTCGTTTACTCCCGTCGAACCTGTGACTCGAAATAAATCGTTCATGTACACACAGTGTACGTTTTCACGTTGAATATTTAAAATAGCTAGCATGGATCTTTTCAATATTTTTTCTATGCAATTTTTCACGCGAAAAAGACTGCAAGATTTAAATGAAAAAAAGGCACGTTAAATGGGCAAATTCTTCGTCTTGTCGGATCATCCTTAAATGGGTTTCTTAGTCTTTATAATTTTACCTTTTAAACATTCTGCTATTTCCAGTTGGGCCGATAAGGCAGTGAACGCATTGATTCTCTAGTGTATAAATTAAGCCGGTGGAAAAATATCGTGACAACAATAAAACTGTACAAACTGATAAAAAACCAAATAGGAAGCTATGTATGACTCAACCTAATACATCTACATTTAATTTTATTTGCCGAAATATAACAAAATGTACATGCATATTTCCCAAGGTCACTATAATGATCATAAACCTATTTTGAAACTAATAATATTTATCAAAAATTTTCAATGTCTTCAGTTGTACACAACTTAAAACGCTAGTAATGTCTAAGAGCTCCTAGCCAGGTATTAGAGTAGAAAACAGTCAACGATCTGGATCGTTCAGAACCTATTTCTGTGCACGAGAAAACCCTCACAGAATCTGAAATTAAAAAAAAAGCGCATTAAAGTATTAATCCTCAACGGTGATGCGTGGAGTTGAAACGAAATCCCTTCGAAGTGGAACAATATATTCCATCGTGGCTTATCAAAGCGGCGAGAACACCTTGGTGGATCCAGAAGCATTAAACATCCCGAATGCAGAGTGAGCAATCTCGATTCATAGGCAGGCCGTGAGTGATCTAGGTCGATACGTTTCGAAGGTAATGATTAATACGATCCTCGTAATCGAGAGACGGTCAGCAATGCGCACGGATGGGCAGAGCCGTTGGACGGGCGAATGCGATCAAATGCATTCGCATAGTTCGAGGAGCAGCAGCGACGAGAGGGCAACCGGTAGGATGGCTAATATAGGACGTGTAACCCAGGAGAGGGTTGCGACGGATCATGCCAGTCAGAGGACGTACATATCGCGTATTCGATGGGATTACGCAACGCCGGTGCTCTCTGATTGGCTCTAATGGGCAACGCTGTAAATGGCTCGACATCGTTATGGTTAGCTAAAACGAGTCCATTGTTGCTTGATCTCCGTGGATACAATGCGAGAGATGTTTTACTCGGTGATTAGCGTGAACCGTATTGCGGAAAGAAGATTGGGAGGTTTGGAACATCAGGGAGTGTTTTTTATTCTGAAGAACCTGGTTCGAAGGAGGTTCATCCTACGGAAACTTGTCGTCCGGGGTTGCAAACGATCTTCGGTACTGTTTAGTCCGCGACGACTCCGGAGATCCTTCGGTCGTGTCCACGGAATTGCTTGTAGCACTGAATGATTTCGAAGGATCATCAAAATAATTTGTGAGTAATGTATACTTGAGTACAAAGAAGTTGAGTAATTACTGAAGCAAAGAGTTCCTTCCAACGCTTATAATGTTTACAGCAAAGAGTACGAAACGGATTAATAAAATGAAGCACAAAGTGATTTCCGTCACTTATGATGTTTGAAGCTTAAGGAGAGCTTTCAGACTAAATTCAGCGAAGCGAGAAGCGCTTCCAGTCGTACCTCTTCCTTGGAACTTGGGCTTCTCGAAGAAACTAAGGATAGCAAAAGTTCTTCCATTCGCTCATATCCCGTGGAACTTTAGCTTTTGGCATTTTCAACTAATTGCGAAAGCTCTCCTTCGGGCCCTATGCTCTGCAGTGCGACCTCAACACGGTTCATTGCGAGAAGACAGTAGGGGGTGACTTTCTGGGTCCAACGATGAATGGAAGTTTGGTAACGGCGCGGAATTTCTTCAAAGTCTGCGTTACTTTTTGTCCCTTTTGGCCAAGTTCGGTGCCATGAGTTTGGCAACCAGATGCCGATGATAAAACGCGTGTTTATTTCTTCTAAGACGCCCGATGCGTCCTTGAGCGTGTCATAAATCGAGCCCTGTGCTCGCGTTAACAGATACGTTAAAACGAGTACGTGCTGTACGAGTCAGTGTTACACACGGAAAAGGTAAATGGTTCATTTAGCGATTTGGGGACTGCTGAAAGGCACTGATAAATTGCCAGCCTGTAGAAATGTCTTCGAAAGTCCAGACGCAACGTTCAACAATCCTCCCTCTGCCATCGGTACACCACAAGCCACACTCCCACCTCCTCAGTTTCTTCGCGTTCATTTTCCGCAAATTAGACCTTCGTTCGTAGTTTGACATTTTAAAACCGGTAGAACATTGGTCGTTTCAGATTCCGATGTTTTTTTTAATTGCTCGGTTGATCAGCTAAAATGATCGGTGTCCATTGCTCCATAACGTGAATACAACCGCGCATGGTCATGAGCCACGAGGCAGAATTCAAAATCAGTGTATCCTCAGACCTCTGATGTACCTACGATGCTAAACGTCGGAGCATTCTTCCAAGAGGTCACGTTACACCTTATTAAATGATACTAAAAATACGAAACACCCTTAATACATCGTGTAAGTCGCAAATCGATTTTTTAAACACCATGTAGAACGATTTCGTTCGCAGAGGAGAGCGAGGGTACCGCGCTCGGTTTCCACCGCATCGCGAATCGGAATCGTATTTAACGCTTTGCTCGGCCAATTCATTCTCATTTAACATCGCGGCGTCACGTCCATAATCCGGCTGGTAAGCCTTTAAAATAATCGACGTTGTTGGACGAGAGCGTGGCGGCGGTGGGCGGGTGTGGGAGCGAGCCACACGGCCGGATCGAAAATCGCTGGCCGATCGTGAATCGCCGCGAAACGGCAGTCACATTGTAATCGGGTATAACGTCGGTTTTTCTATACAGCCGGTAATCGCTTTAACCAGCGCCCGCCGCTTATAATGCGATCCCATCGCGATGTACAGTCCGATGAATGCATTTTCCATCGCTAGTGACGCGACATATCGTTCTCTCTCTCTCTCTCTCTCTCTCTCTCTCTCTCTCTCTCTTTCTGTCTGTCATCCCCAACTGGACGTTTACCAGTCTCCGCACCGATGTAGGTATCGTGATCGACGATACGCGAGACGCGTCGTTTTGTTGGACGAATCTTGGTAACAAGCACTCTGTCTTCTGTCGTTGATACGCGAAAGTCTGTTTCGGTGCTCTGAACACCGCGCATGTATACACGTAGTGCACGAGAATTTAGTCTTGAGACCTGGAGGCTTCCCCCACTCTACATCCATTCCCCTCACGCGGTTTGTCGACCTCATACCAAATGGAGATGGAGTGTGGGAAGGCTGTTGACTTTCGTGGCTTCGGCTGACGCGCCTTGGATTAGATTGCGATGAAGTCTGCGTACAGTTTTTTCCCAGTGTAAGCGAATTTGTTGTTGTCGTGACTGTCCGTCTCGTTAGATAATATTAGAATTTTTCATTCGATATGTTCCTCTTTATCTACTTCTCGTCTTCAATACTCAAGAATGACGAGTTGTAAGTCGCAGGACAGAACCTGGTCGCATTAATCAAATAAATATTAGCTTGGTGTCTATCAAATGTTGTTTTTCGAAATATTGAACTTCACGATGTAATGACATAACATGCGATGCTTGTAGGTAAGGTGTGATGGTGAACGATAATTTGTAACAGATTGTGTATTGTATCAGCAACAGAAATAAAACACTACGTGTAAATAAGTAGATGCAAATTTAACGTGATCAGTGCCACAGTGAACGCTGCCACAGCTAGGTAGACATATTATAATGTCTTCTTTTAGATGTAAATTGTGAAGGAAAAAAATATTTCACTATTAGAACGAGTTGTAGTTATATACCTTGCTTCACTGTTACAATAATAACCCTTTGGGTGCGGCTGGTTCAGACGCAGAGCTCTATCGTTGTACACACAGGTCTACCGCAGAATCCAATAAAAGGATAATAATATAAACTATTTTATTGAAAATAATGAAACAGTTCTCGTCCATATCATACAAGTACTCTCTGAATGATATTAAAAAAGTTAAACAAACTGTTGGTTAGCACGAGCTGTCCACAATCTTTTCGTGCAAAGGGTTAATACTGTATGAAATTTCATAAGATCTTGTTTGTTTAATTAAATAAAATTTACGGTGCTAGTCACCGGTGACCTTCACCATAGTCAATACGTTGACAGAGTATTGATAATCGTGTGTTGAATGACCTGCCCAACTAAAATATCGCACAGTAATGATCAAAGTAAAATAAGATATATCGCCATCAACAATTCCTTTTTTCAAACAATAAATAGGGAACGAAACGGTATTACAACATCCCCTGACACGTTGCTAAAAAATTCATCGTTTTGGCGCGACATTTACGTATGTATGAATTCGGCAGGGAATTCGACGCGCCCTCGTCCCGCTGATTAGGTTCGAAAAGGTCCGGTACAATCTCCGCGGTCAAACAGCGCGCGTGTGCACGAGCATTTCGAATGTTTAGACAGTCGCGAAACTACGGTGTTGCTGCGCAGAACTTGATCGCGTTCGCTCGTTTGTCGATGTGTACACGTACAAGAGGGTCGAAAGTGTACACACGTAGTCGTGCACGCCGAAAACGCATCGTGATTCGCTTGTGTACCGATGCACACTGCGATGATTGCGTTCACGCACGCGTTTCACGCGCCCACCACGATATTTGGCGGATCCCGTGGACGCGGGGCGACCGATGCGAACCAGAAGAGAGACACAGAGAGAAAGAGAGGAACGGATAGAGGAACAGAGGGAGGGAAAGGCAGAGAGAGAGAGAGAAAAAGGGAGGAGGAAGGGATCGGGGCTAGAGTAATGTCTATTATCGGATTCAATATCGGTGCTCTTGGTAAGCCAGTATACAAATACCCCTATGGCACGGTAATAACAACATAGGTGCACGTGAATCCGATTCCCAGCCACGAATCCTATATGCGACGGATGGCTGCGGTCACTGCAGTCGGTGGACGTTACCCGACAGATACAGAACAAAATCTGGGACTCGCCACCTCCCTGTCTGTCGAAATGGGAAATGCGAACAACCGGGCCACTTTCAGCCGACGTCCGCAATTCCCGGCTCCATAGAGGAACTCCAAAGTGTCTTCCGTTGGGCTTCAGTCTGCTTTTGCGGGGAGGATTTTTGTTAACGTTAAGGCCCGTTCGGACGGTGACGCCGATGTCATGAAAGTTGAGTTTTCGTGGCATCAAATGCAAAATGGTGGGCGTTGCGCTTGCGGTTGCAAATGGACGCGGAGCGAGTATACATAGAAGAAAGAAAAACAGTTTACAATTTCTTCAATTATACGTACCTAAAGACAGTCGTCGGGTACGAAATACGAGTATTTTGCGCATTTAACACGTCGAACGCTGTGGCGGTCACCGGTGACGGACACCTTATATTTAATTTAATGAAATAATTGTTGATTGTCGCAAAATTCTGAGCAAACTTCATACTGAAACAATAATCTAGTAACAGAAGAACACGACTGAGTACTTAAATCTTTTTTTTCTTTACGATTTATATAAAAAATCATACATTATTTCATGTCTGATCAGGTATGGTAGTTTTCACTATGGCGTTCAACGTGTTAATAATATTTATTACAAGGGTGAAATTAAATATTTGAATTTGTCTGTATTTTTGGTACTACCATATAGTTTACGTGTATAAATTTTCATGAAGATTGTTCAACATTTTAGCATAGAGATTTGCTAAAATGTGTTATTTTTTAACACATTGAATGCCACAGTGGAAACTGTCATACCTAGTCAGACGCGTTATAATCCACTGTTTGAAGTATGAATCGCGAAATTAAAAAATATTTTATAATTTGAACGTATAGTAGTCACCTTATATTATTGTTATCATAATAATACTGTTCGAAATTGTATATGAATTATTAGTTACTTAATTTAATCAAATCACTGGCGTCGGTCACCGGTGATGCCCACGGCAGTCAACGCGTTAATATACTTTATAAATAGATACATTTTTTTAGAATCCTGTTTACATACGCGAATTTGTCGTTTAAAAATGCACAAGTCGTACATTTAAATTTTTTCTCTATAACAAATAGTTTTCGAGATATTCGATAAAATATGGTTTGCAACCCCAATTCAAGGGTAGTTTCACCCCTTCGGAGCGGATAATGGCAGATAAAGGAAATACGCGTCGAATATTTTTTCGAGTACTACGGCATACTAAAATTTCGTAAGAATCCGCGTGTATTACTTGCGTAACACTCCTTGTAAGAGTGGAAGTTGACGGTAGTGCCGTGACGTCAGTGTCATGTATCAAGCTTTTTAGATGTGCGACACCACTGTGACGGTGGAATCAAAAACTATTTACGCGCTAGCACTACCGCGAAATTTAACGTCATGACGTCAGTGTCGCGACATCAGTGCCGCCATCAGAACGGGCCTTCAGTACAAAACGATTGGACCCCTGTTTCATCGATATTTGGACATCTTCAGCTTTTAAGCTGCTGTACATGGGTAGATAGAATTTTGTTATGTATGTTAAACAATTTGGAGGTGATCAGCACGCAATAAAATGGACCACTTAATCACTACGAGACTCCATTTACTTTTTCATATAGTTGATGGATTTTTTAACATTCATATTGTTGTGTTTAAGATCTGTTTTAATACTTTAGCATAGTGTGACATAATTCAGAACAGTTGTTTATGCGTAAGCTATCATAGCAGTAGACACTATCCTCATTTGATCATATAAAACTTCAAATCCTAAAAGAGTAAACGAAATTCGTTGTTATTAGACTGAATGCTTCATAAAGAGGTGAGTTAGTACAGAGTTCGAACATCAGATTTGAGGAGTTGTAGCATTCAAAAATGATTCTCTTATCTTTCCTAGTTTTCCACAAGAGATTAGGCATATTTTAACTTTACTTCCGCTTCATACTAGGTACCAAGAACTCCATTATCAATTTCGACAATTTGAAATACATAATCCCATTGAAAAAGAATTTGTAAATCTGTTAAATGTGTCTGGTGAAAGTCGACTCGATAAGAAAGCACGTTTTCTATGCTTTTCTTTTAGCACGGTTGTGTTTCATTACTAGGTATTTCACCCGTCGACGCGTTTAAAACGTTGGTAAACTAAACAGAAAATCGTATGCTTTTTGCAGAGCTGTGGTGGAGGTGCTCCTCGCGGCGGGAGTGGATGTCAACACGAGGACATCCGCAGGAACCGCGATGCACGAGGCGGCTCTTTGTGGCAAAATGGAAGTGGTGCGGGCTCTTTTGGACCGAGGAGTCGATTTGGGTATCCGAGATTCGCGACAGAACACGGTGCTCGATCTCCTAGGACAGTTCCCACCGCACGTTACCCAGGATATCACCGCGGTGATAAAAAGTATGTGTCATTTATACATGTGGACCTTATATTCAAGATTCTAATACGTCTTATGCAAATCAGCCGTGTAATTATCGCGAAATTTACGTGAAAAGTGTGCCAGTAATGCTGATCGTTGAATAAGTAGATGACAACTGTCAACTGAGTTTTTACTTGGTGACACTCGTACAATTAGATGAACGTTTTGCAATTTCACTTTACATAATTGTGTCACGCTACGTTAAGAGACGCATAATAGTGCAGTCTATTTACTGTTATTTTTATACGAATGACCATTATCTATAATTTTTCAGTTCCTATGCTAATTGAACATTATCATAGAATTTATTTAACCCTTATATTGTCAAGGTAAATGAGTATTGACTGCACATGACGATTCACTTTAATTTTTATAAAAACATCTCCTATGCCATTAAGAAATCACTTAATATGTAGTTTCGCTGTTAATACTTTTGCAATGTTTAACAAAAAACTAAAGTAGAGCATGCAAATGAAGTGAGACCGATTCATATCAATCATATGCGATTGATGCAACAGCTGAAGGGTTTTTGTAATAAATAAAATTCGTTCTTAATGGTATAATGACACAGAGAAACAGCAGCGTAGATTTACGAAAGCTAACAATGTTGAACGTTGCTCTAATAATTACCGTAGATGTAAAAAATGCTTTGATGGTAATGGAAAAATTTTATATAATAATCAGTAGTTAGTAAATAAATTATATTCGATACGTCGATCATGGTGGCCTTCATAGTAGTCAACGCGTAAAGAATGTGAAGTATGACAAGTAGGAATCGATATACGACGAATGGGAATTGCGTGCAGGGCACAGGTCTTCCTCTGGCGTGGAGAGCGATGCCGACAGTGAAAACTTGCCACCGATTCCGGTCCAGGGAGGCGATTCATTGGGCAGCCCTTACGAAAACGTTCGTCCGGGGGATGATCTTTCTCCTGCGGAAGGGACATCGCCCACTCAATGGCAGTTCTATCATAAGCCTCGAGACGACGATCGCCGCGTTTCCGGCACTTCCGTTATGTCTTTGTGAGTATCTTTTTTGCTCCCCTCTGTTTTTCCACTTTGCCTGGTCGCTTGCAGTGTTCCTTTCGCCCCGGCTCTCTTCGGTCGTAAACTTTTTTGCGATCTTGCGTGTCACTGAGCCTGCAGCAGCTGCGTGTTTAGTGTTGCCAGTGAAGTGTCGAGAGTTCTTCAGTATCGGTCAACGGCCTCGAAGATGCTACTCAACCCGACCCGATTTTATATCGCAGAAAAAGTTGACCTTTCAGACTTTCAGAGAAAATTAGAGACTCCATGGTGCAGAGAAAAATATTTGTTAGAAAATAAAATTAATTAGAGACATCCGGTATCACTGGTCAGGAAGAATTAATTTCACTACTTAAAAGCAACTAATTCATAGTATTACCCTCGTGAAACATATGCACACTCGTTCGACTACAACCAACTGCAATAATCGAGACCACCCCGTATTCACGTTCGCGACCGTACGAGCTGCGAACAAGAGAAGAAAAAACAACTGGCAGCAAGGAGAGAGACGAACAATCGCGGCGAAGCTGTTCGGTATTTGTGTTCATCCGGCGTCATCTTCGTCGAGTAGAAAAGAATATCGCGTCGGTGCATCGGATAAGAGTCGGGCGGTAATATTTTCTAGAAAGACCGGATATATAGTATAGGTGGGCGCATAACCGTGGCAGGCTTTAATATAGGAGATGTTGGGTAAACAAAAGCATAGACGTGGACCAGGAGAGTGAATGAGCGAGCACGGGTGCTCGGATGATGGTTAACGTCGGTGGTGGCAACCGATGGTGGTGCAGACCAAGGGGTAGCGGAGGAGGAAAGTTTTCTCGGACCAAAAAGGGAAGCTGAAAGTGGAGGAGGAAGAGGTCGGAGGAGGTGGCGCGGCCGCGTGTAGCCCCAGCGCGTTAAGCACCGCTTGGCTTGGTTTAATTTTCCTGATGTAGGCAGGCGATGGTAGGTCCGTCCGCCTCGTTCACCCCTGGGTCACCCCCGCCATATCACCCTATTGGTACTCTCTCTCTGCCGGTGCTAAATGCGACTGGTTGGCTCCGTCGGACGGAGAAAGAGGATCGACGGTCTGACAGAGGGAAAAGGAGAGGCAGAGTCAAAGAAAGATGGACGAGGAGAACAGGGGGGAGAGAGAGAGAGAGAAGGAGAAGAGGTTGGTAGCAGGGCACTCCGCACCTCCAACGTCAATGTTTAACGTCGGTAGCCGCGGCTCGGCCGCCTCGAGATGAATCCATCACGTTAAACAATGTAAATGTTAGCCCGTCTCAGCATAAAACTAATAACCATTGCTCTCTCCCTCGTCCTATGGGCACGGCCTCCAGCTGCGGTTCGCCTGCTTCTCGTTCACCTCTACCTCCGCTTGTTTCTACTCCTCCTCTACTTCTGCCTCTCTTTCTCTCGTTGCCTCCAACGACCTCGTCTACGTGGCCTCATTAAAAAGTCGACACTTGCTACGCGGACGTCTCCGGTTAAAGTTACGCATTGTTCACGGAAACGATGGTACCACGAGTGCCATTCTTTCAGCTGCTACCTGACCGATGAACAGCGCCGTTCTGACGCGGTGTGCTCGTTTCTAGATGTCTGATTTAACCAGGTGTATTGTTCAGAATTGTTGAATACACAGTGTTGAAAAGAGGATCAGATAATTCATTTAGATATGTTTAACTGATATACATCAACTGCTTGCAAGTATATGACAGGTTTCTGTTTCGATGATGCAAATTACTGAAGTTTCGTCTTTTAATAAGACTCTCACTAATAATTGATCTAATTGTTTTGCATTTTTGAGCCTTTTCCTTTTCCTATCGAATACATATCTTTATCGGCTGTTCACGGACAATCTGAAACAACGAATGACAGAATATTCATAATAGAAAATTTTGTACATCTGGTTACATGTTTACGAGGGAAACACATAATCTGTCCAAGGACAAACATTGACAAATGCGACAGATTATAAATGCTATGAATGCTGCTTCGCTTTCAGTGTGCGACGATAGATATTTCATTAGGTTATCGTTCGAATCTGACGGTATGTTCGATGGATTGCGGATTTCAGTGAAGACGAGCAGAACGGGGGCCCGATGAACGGAGTACGGAGGACCCTCCAGCAGACAGAGGACTCCGACCCCAGTTCCGTCTTCGACAGTGTCTTTATGTCCATGTCCGACACTCTGAACTCAATAAATACTCTCGAAAGTTCCGATCAGACTCCCGACGACAAACCACAAAACACTACCACCGACAGAATACCATTAGCACAACGCGACACCACACGGTAATCACATGCAAACATCCTCAATTACGATGGTAGCGCTTTTGATTCCCATCAAATATACTCTATGATTTTTTCAGCCGAATTTTATCAAATCTCCGCACTTTCCAATTCCGCAGAATATTATACGGTACAACACACTTTGGGGTGGATTATGTTAACATGAATCGGAAAGTGTTACAATCCGAAAGAATTTTTGTAAAGAAACGCGTATCGATTTCGCGTGCACCAGCTATGAAACTGTTGACCCACAAAAGTTTTGGAAGAACTCTGTCTGAAATAGAAATGAACATTGAAACCCCTGTACGCGCATACAATTCAAACAACAGACGCAACATACAACAAAGCTTCGAATCCATTACACTGCTCAGTATTGTCCAAAGCGCTACTAAAATAATCGCATCGGGATTAGGCTGTTCATGGTTACTTTCGAGCGACGCATCACGTGCTTGAAATGAAATTTAGCATAAAATGGGGTACGAACCTGTTAAAGAATAAAAGAAAACCATAAAACAAAAAATGTAGTCAAACTGTACAGATGAAAGTAGTTGCGCCGTAAAAGAAACGACCTTGGAAGGCCTGATCTCGTTGTCCGTATAGTACACGGTCTAACTTAGCAATCGTATGTATTATCGTAAATTAAAAGAGGAGAGGGGTGACTCGTTCAAGCGAACAATTAACGATTCTGAGTTAATGATGAATTGGTCCCGGTGAGACGTTCAGTTTGGTTGCGCAGGGGTTCCGACAGCGGACTGTACCAAACGCCGCCAATACCTCGAGGAACAATGGAGGGTAGCTTCGTGTCGGAGGATCTGTCCTTGACATTACCCACGGGATACGGGGGTGGCAGGGAGTCGGACCAATTGAGCGTTTCCTCGTCGTCGAGCGTCGGTGGACCGAGCCCACGGGACCGGCGTTGTTTGCCCAACGATTCCAGCGCCGCTGGGATTTACTTGCCAATGGCACCCTTGTCCAGTTCTCTGCACAGCCCCGCCTCTAACAGTAAAGTCTCGGTAAGAACCAGAAGGTCCCTTTTACCTTCGTGACTCGCTTTAAGGGTTTCCCGCCATCCAGAATTAGCTGAAACTAGGGCATTTATCAAGGTGGATTGTAAAGTAACGTGAAACTATTAACAACCAGACTTTTCATATTTATTAGAATTTATGTGCTTGGAAATTATTAGTGCGAATTCTAATAATAGTTAATGCGATTATTTTAAATAACTGTTAACGCTCATTATGCATCGAGTAAAATGAACGTCACTATGATATAGTTTAAAGTATATTATGAAATAGTTACGAATTCGTATTATCAACACTACATGCTTCCAAAAACTCATTTTTATATGTTGGAGTCGGTATGAAAATTTTTCGCTGGACGCAGAAGGTATGAATGCAAATTAAGAAAGTTACAAAAATAATGTTTTGTCTTTTAAAAGCATAAAAAGTATATCTTTCACTAAACAATTGTAAGAAAAAGAAAATCCCGACTTTTTCTAAATTTCTAGATGGTGGTGGCCCTTTAGTTAGCGTCTTACATGTCCCTTCATGTTGAAACATTTGTATACGCCTTAGATTACGTTGTTACGATTTTGTTTAGACTGTAGAATTTGTTATAATTTTCATTCTGGTTTATATTGTGTAAAATGTAGTTCCAGAATTCAGTTTCAATAGAAAAGTCATACTTTGTACGGTGAAGTTTCTGTACTTGCGCGCTTCACTTTTTTTCCCCTCGCGGAGATTGACTCTTTTTAGAAGGAAGTACTCTAGCGTATAACACGACAATGAATCATCTCCGCGCCTTACAGTTCGTTAACGTGGACAAATTGATCGCGGGTTAATTGGCACGGCAGCCTGACGTTGGCTACATTTTTCCTTCGAACGGAACTGCTTCGTGGAACTAACACAGAATATTCGTATATTAACTCCTGAAGATGTTCGTGCGATGATACGATCAGATCTTAATTTTCATTTGAACTTATTCGTTCTGAGAAAATATCTTATTCTTTTAATTGCATACATTTTTTACCATGATCACTAATTTTACGTTCAACTTGCGAACAAGATTCATTTCTAAGTTTAAACTGTTGAAAATCGATTTAGAACCTCTCTGGTAACAAGATCTCTTCAGTATTTTCACTTCAAGGGTAGTTTTACAATAATCGTATGACTTTAAATTTTAGATATAATTACATTAACCCTTTGACTGCGGAGCACTTGGAAGCTAAGGGTACTCCCTGTGCGACGCAGAGGCGACAGCAACTGTCACGATTATAACAATTGTGATAACTGATTTTAGAAAATGGAGAGCACCTACAGGCGCCGTTCGCACCTACTGATCATTTAGCGTTGGGCTCCTGAAGGCGCTGTTCGCACCTACTGATCATTTAGCGTTGGGCGCCTGAAGGCGCTGTTCACATTCAGTGAACAATTATCGCTGGGCGTTTACAGGCACTGTTCGTAGTCAAAGGGTTAATAGTTTCATAAAACTCAACCTGTATTCTTTTTTCCGTAAGCCAGTATAAGCAAACTTCCAATAATTAATTTTTCATACGAACCGAAAGATGAGCAAGGTTACCCTTAACCCTAGGACTCCTGGGCCCTGAGCCGTCACGCAAAAGCCCAGGGGGGGTTCCCCGAACCCGTACGTCTTTTTACACATTCATCCTAAAAAAACTGTTTTTTGAAGAAAGTTTTGTAGCATTTGAGTATCTTGTACTTCCTGAAGCAGATAGCATACGTTTTTGCATTAAACTTATTTTTGTTTATATGTTCTTATAGAATAAAATGGTATTATAAAATAGTGTGCTAACATGAAACTAGTCTGAATTTGATTCTTCTAATGGCAATCATAAACAGAAAAGTACCATGTTTATTGAATACCTTCTGCATACATGTTTTTTGCGTTGATCAATTCTTCTTTCCGTGGTCGTTTGTTATTCTTCCGGAATGAGAATAGCGTAAGTGTTCCCTTCGCGTGGTCACCAGTGTCGCGACGTGTAGTTAATTTTCATTTTCTTACATATAGTGTTCCTCACATATAGCAACGGTGGTCTTAGAATATCAAACTTAAAGGTGTACACGATAATAAATAATTTTTTGAGAAATTTTTACCCAAAGGAAATAGTTCTACTTTAAAGTTTTTCGACTTGTGGGTTCGAGGGATCCCGCTCCGGGAGTCTTAGGATTAAAATCTTGTCCACTACTCAACATATTATGAACCATATAAAATCGTCGATTATTTGATACTTTACAGCCTACACCGCCGAAAAAGCCGCCCAGACGCAATCTGTCCGTGTCACCGACGCACCTGCAGACCCAGATGTCCTTGTCGGCGGACTGTTCGCTAGGACCAAGCAACTACGAGTACTTGTTCATGGCGCGTAGCGGTGCTCGCAGTCATATCGATCTCGAGCAGCTGCAAAAACGTCGGGAGCAATTGCGTCACGTAACGAGGAGCGTGGACCAATACGTGGAGATGAAATCTCGTGTGCAGGATGCCGAGGAGAGACGTGACCCGAACGTGGAACCTGTCGCGATCACGTCCATCTACGAGAACAGGCCGATCAAGACGTTGAATCCACGGCGGAAGTTGCGTAGGCACGCTTTCGAAAATTACGAGGCTGACAGTAGCCCCTGCGCGGACAAATCGCCGTGCAGCGAGACAGACTCGATCATCCAGGAGCAGACGTTCGTGTCGCACGCGTTTCTCACGCTGAAGTCTTCCCAGGAGAGTCTTCTGGACGAAAAACGGGATGCGAGCGATGAACAGCCGGGTCAGGATGGCAGAGAAGCGACGGACAAGCGCCTGAAACGAGTACAAATGATGCTGCCGACGAGTCCTACCCACTATGCTCAGCCACCGACCCCTGATCATCCTCCGCCGTCAGCCATTCAAGCCGAAAAGTCTATCCATGAACGGATTCGTCCTTTGAGTCAGGTGAGTTCCGGAGTTGTAGAGTTTCATTTGTATGGTGGTCTATTCTGTTTTGTTTCGTTTCTGTTTCTAGTTTTGCGTTGGTATCTGTTGTAGGGATGTATACACTAGGCTGATCTAGGATGTATCTTCTGAAGCCTCACACGCTGACTCGTACCTTCAGTTGTTTTACTTTTATAATACCCTCTCACTCTTTCCTTACTGTCTGGGGTTACTTATCTTTTTCATATCTATCCTTTCATTTCTTGAGAAATTGAATGTAGCATGGTATTGTTAGTTAAAGTTAAAGCACTGAAACCAGGATAGGGATCAGAGTGTGGTCTTTCCGTGTGTCATGCCTTAGTATGTAAGGTTTGAGAAGATGTATTCTTGATTAGCCTAGACAGTCTACGTTGTCCCCAGAATTGTGGAACGCTCTTTCTATACACTCTGGACTTCTGGGTTTGAAGGAATTGTTAAAATGTTTATACATACACAATGGTATCATATATGCGTTACAGATGGTGGTCTGCTTTATTGTTATTTTATTTTATACCTACTTTGACATTAGCATATGGTAGTTAACCTATTCAGCGTTAGGAATCCATGTACGAGTTTAGATAAAATATTCTATCTATTCTATTCTGTTTTGTCTTTGTCTCTATTTTTGCACTTGTACTTAGCGGCTAACATTTGTAGCACTGTGAATCAATATATGATTTAGAAGAAAATACTTACAGTACACTATAGTTCCCATCTTTCTATATGGGTGGAGTTATCGTTACACCGAACACAAAGAATTCATCTACTTACCAAAAGATTCCTTCAACTATAAACTCCTGTAAAAGATATCCAAATCACGAATTCGAAGCTGTCTAAATCCGAATGAAATGCTTTCTACATAAGGACAGAACCTCTCGATAGCTTCAGGACATTAAGTTTCCAATCGCAGTGAAAGGCTCAGGCGGTACAGAAGACTCGACGCAGGCGTCTCCTCGATTCGTCATACGTTCTCCAACGGAGCGTACGGAAGCGGGCGTTCAATTCTGCATCCTCGGTTGCTCCCGCGGAGCGCAGAACGCGCGTGTGTATCCGTGTCACACGTCGAGATGTCAAACGGTAGTGACTTGTCAGTCAGACTGCGAAAGTACTGGTCGGAATGGGTCCTTTCAGAAGCGACGGAACGTTCGAAAACGTTTATCTAAAGCCGAGATCAAGTAGCTCCGTCTCGAACACAAGTCCATCCTGATCCCGGCTGAAGAATCGCGCTGCAGGAGTCGCGTGGAACTCGTGATCGAGGCTGTTGCTTGACCCGGAGGCTTGGACATTAGATAAGCAGTCGGCGGGACGCCTTAGCAGGTTACGTTTAATATACAAGCCGTGTTTGATCTGTGATGCGATTTGCAAGGAGACCTCCCTCCCTCCCTCTCTCTACCTCGGTCTGTATCGCTCGTTTCCCGCCGTTTGCCGCGTCATCCTGTGATCGTTCTGCTGTGAGACTGACTGCGTTCACTTCCCATCCACCACTGCGAATGGATATCCATAACATACGATGTCTATTTCTCTTGTATCTCTGTCCCGAACCCTCTTTAACCGTGTCTTCCGCCTGCTCTCAGCCTCTTCACGGCCTCCTCTCGCGACTTCCTTTCCGCTCGGCGCTATATACGCGCTCGCAGTCCGTGTCTTTCAGCGGTTATACACGCTTCACGAAATATCACACAGTGAATATATGTACTCCGCCACTGCCTGGCAAGACGCTTTGAAGTGGGTGCCACACGGCACGGAGGAACGTTCCTTGCGTGGATGCGGTAGTTAGTGCCTCCGAATTCACGGATACAGGATAAGATACCGTATACGCATTTTGAGAGGCTAGATCCTACTGCGTGACACCGGGTTTCCTGATTAAACCGCGTTAGGATATTCTGCGAACAGAAATGAACAGAAACTTTTGTATAGGGTGTCTCGTGCAATTGTGTGAAGCTTCCTTTTGTAGAACTGCACATTTTTTTCAATAGTCCTTATATATCTAGACGCATACAATTTTTAACATACCTCTTGAGGATGGGTAAACAATTGAAATACAAAATATTTGGATTATTTTCAAGCGGTGAGTCTATCCTTCATCTGGTACTGAGGAAGAATTATTTTTGGTGATTGATAGTAACGGACGAATTTGGATATTGTTTTCTTGTTAGAGGAGAGAAAGTCGTTTGCGAGATTGGTATGAAACGAGGAAGCTGCGCCACGCAATTTCGTCGGATAGTATGTTGTGTGTACATGGTTCTGGCAATCTAGCGGACGGTAATTGGCAAGTCACGGGGTCGTGACTGGCGATAACGAGTCAACCTCGATTTCGATTGACGCTCGTAAATCTCATCAACGAGGACGCGACATAGTCGATGTTTCGGCACGATTTCCTTTTCTAGCGTTCTGCAGAAGGAGGCTATGCTGTAACGACCGTGGCCATCGATATTATCCGATTAACACGTGTATCTAATCTTGGTTGGTCGGCTTCATTAGTATAAAAAGAAATATTCAATTTGTATTTGCACTTTTCATTTGAACAAAATCATGGAAAAATTCTCCCCTTGCAATACAAAGTGTAGAAGGACTACAAGTTTAATATCTGATGCAATATCATCTGAGAAAAATATTTTGTGAAATCGATATTTCGAAAGAGCGTACAGGGTGACACTGAAAGGGGCAGTTTCCTTAAGGAAGATGGTAATTTTCGACATTATGCTGATAAGCTAAGTACTTTACTGAATTTTACTGCCTTTCAAGAAGACCATTTTTTTAGCCCTTTGTGGTTCGAGGTATTTTCGTTGTTTCGTTCCAGCCGGACCTACAGTGTACTATTGTCTATGCAGTGCACGATTTTCGAATCATTTTAAAAAATAAGGAAATGGCAACTTTTCAAATAAAAAATTCGTTTTTTCACCGAAGAAAATCAACTTTGAAAATTTATAAAAATTCAACAATTTAAGGTATCACAAAAATCGTACGCTACATCGTAGATAATTTTATAAGAAATAATGTTTAAAAATTGGAATTAATCGGATTAACAGTTTCGGAGATCTGCTGGGTTCCAAGTCAAAAAACATGGTTTCGAGAAAAACGCATCCAGATAGCCTGGCCTGACGTGTGTAGCCTTTTTCAGTACTGTAACTTCGCCAATTATTCAAATTTCAAAAAGTCTTTTTATCACAATATTCTACACATGTGAAATTTTGTTCAATTTTTTGAAACCGACAAGGTAGTCTGCCCCCTTAAGGACACCCTGCAGAATGATTATTCAGAGTTTGAAAAGGTAGAATAGAAACTCATGAAGGATGTAAGAATAAAGAGATAGTTAAGCTGATAGCATAAATGTTGAAAAAAAATCTAAGAAATACTTTTTAGATACAGGTACTAGATATATGAATGAAAAATCATATAGAAGATAAAGAATATAAATTTAATAAATCTGAACACAGACTCCAGATAATCGCCAGAAGCAAATTGTACAAATTAACATTCTATCACAACATTCAGGCACTCGAATGCTGACCTGTAAGCAACCTGGACATTAAAAAAATCGTAAAACAGAACGTTAAACGGCGGACGAGCTCGTGAAATTTTCGACTATCGCTCCAGGAAAAAGATGAGACGGCGGCGCAGGGAATCGGGATTCCGTGCAAACGAAGCGTCGTTCGCGGGTCTGGCATCGGTGGAAATCGTGAAAAGCGAAGACGATTCGATGACGGGATCAAGCGGTATCGCGTCAGGTGTAGAAGGATCGAGGAAAAGAGGAAGCGAGGCGGTTAGAAGCCGTTGAGGAAAGAGGGTGAGGATGAGGCGGAGGAAGGAGAGAGAACCGCTCACGGATGGTTGCTTCACAGCCGTCAACTTCCGCGGATCCAGCAGAGCGGCAGAATGCAAGACGCCGACACCCTTTGAATAATGAAGCCCTCGGCTTCTATGCCTGTCTGACTTCTCCTCGTGAATGCTCGTTCTGCACGCCACGGAAATCTACGAATTCGTAGCGATGGTTTCCGGCTCTTCGTAGACAAGACGCAAGAGGCCCCGGCGTCTCCGTTTCGAGTCCCTGGCGTCAAATTTTAATTGCGTTACCACGAAATCTTATCTCCCTTCCGTTAACGTTCGTCTTCTACCCGCTGAACTTCCCGTATCGGTGATGGACGCTTCTGGCGAAAAAGCTCTCTTCTACGTGTTGATTCGCGATCTTTTGAGCGCAGATTTTACTATCTTTTGTGGAGCACCTCCAGAGACTTCCGTCCGGAGTACTGGGAAAATTGGGACGACTTATTTTTTGGAAAATGAAAGACGTTCTGTGTGTTTTACGTGTTCCGAGTAAATGGAGATTCGAGTTTGTACTTCTGTCGACTTCAGTTTCTGGTGTTTGATGAGGTAGAATGATTCAGGGTCCTTGATAACACGTGAGGTATTTTCGATGGAGTTAGCAAATGGAAATTTTAATAAACGGTTTAAATTGCGAATCGAAAGTTTGGATAAATATTTTTCCGACGAGGTATGTTTGTTCTATCTATATTTTATCGAGTTTATTTTATATAATCGTGTCAAGTGATCCGTTCGAATAGATTTTTATCGGGTCGGAATCGCTTTTATTTGTTCTCTTCGTGAACATTTTCACCCTGCAAACGGAAGGATGAATCTCTGTATCGCTTGTACATGTCGCCACACACCACATCATCTTTGACATCGTATATAAAAATGTTCGATATCGTCCAAAGATTCTAGACATTTGGGGAATTAGTGGTGTATCAAGGTATTCATTAATTTTCTTGGATATTTTGACTATAAATAATTGAGACACGATATTCTCACTATAAATAATTAATTTACAAGAAATGTGAATTGCACTTATTGTACTATTGCCGTTCAGTTCATTTCAACTTGCAGTAGTTGTTCATAGTAAAGCAAAACTGGATCAGAAACACTACATTAGCAACAGTTTTAACTTGTAAGAAGAAATAGTAAATTTTAAGTCATAACTCAAACTCAAACCGAAATCTACAGCTTTCCGGACTCAAGGGCCCCAAGTTGGAACCCCTCCGGACTCAAGGGATCCGAAACAAGCCACCCTCTCATGGTGATGTCCAAATTGCAACCCTATCAAAGACGAGTGACCCGATTCGGACTGCTGCGGCCTCGAGAAACCCAAATTGGTCCGCCCCGAAATCGTTGAACCCGAGTCAGAACCTTAGCGGTTTCAGGGGACTCGCATCAAGCTATCCCAGGATCGTGGAATTCGAATCAGAACACCTCCGGACTCGAGGAACCCGAATTGGTTGACCCTGAGTTCATGGAACCCGAGTGAGAACCCCGCAGAATTCAAGAAACCCGTATCGGACGATCTCTAGCATCGTGAGACTAGAGTCAGAACCCACTCAGGTTCGAAGTCTATGGACTACCTTTGGTGGTTTGACTCGAATCCCCTGAATCCTGAGGGGTTCAGACTCGGGTCCTACGACCCAGTGGTGGGCTAGTTAGCTCCCTTAAGTTTAGGGGGATTCGAGCCTGAGTTTTACAACCTTTGGATTGTTCAATTCTGGTCCGTCGACTCCAGAGGGGTTTCTGCGCGGTTCAGGCGACCCTGGGGTGGTACGACACAGGTGCCTCGAGTTCTGAGGGGTTCAGGCTCGAGTCCTACAACCCTGGGGCAGTCCAGCTCGGGTCCACCGCCATCAGACGGGTTCCTGGTCGGCTCCGTCATACGTAGGAGGTGGTGGCTTGCAGCTCTCATGAATCGCAAAACGGATATGTTACCTGAATTTTTGTTTTCCTCCATAACGTTAAAGTCTGCCTTGTATCGGCCAAACAGAATATGCCTTGAAGTATGAGTGTATTATTATTGTGCTTGTGATAATACCATAGATCCATTACGATAGTTTTAGTGAAAATTTGTTGTAAGAGCAGAGTTTAGAAGAGCAGAGGAAAAGCAATGCATCATACCTGGAGCCTGTAAAATATGAAAGGTTGTTGCGTTTACGTGTCGGCAGGTATATAAACGGAGGTCTCGCGACATGGAAACGGAAACCGACGAGGATATATTGCAGTTTCTGGCCGGCGGCTCTCTGGATGCGTCCAGCGGATCGCTGTCGAGCGTGTCTCTATCCGACAAGAGCATGTCGACGGACAACGTCGAGGAATACTTCGGGGACGTGCCGTTCGCAGGTAAACAGCAACGCACGCTTGGCTGCACCGCATGACGCTTCTTTCTGCCCACGTGTACATGCATAAACGTTGTGTTACGTCTTTGTTTCTTTTTATTTTGATCGTCTGCCTGATGACGACGACGATCACCAATCGTCTTCCCCGGGGAAAGGATAAAATAACATTCTACGAGGATCACGATCATACTCGGTCTGTTTTTTTGCGCCATCGAACTTCGTGAAAAATCGTTCCCATCAGATTTTATTTTCGATCAGTCGAACGGCGATTGCTTGTTTCAGCGTACGCCACGAGTTAGGGCAACCTATTCACGGCTGTTGTCTCATGCTGGTGGTTTCATTGTACTTAAGCTGTATTATGTTTTTTCTTGTTTTTACGATTTGCTGCTCTTTCTCTTTCTCTCAGAGCAACCGAGCTCTGAATCATTTTTGCAGTTTTTATGATGATCCGGAAGGTTCGATTTTCGGGTTACATTAGTCGCATGATAGGCTCGTTGAACAGATCCTTTACACACCGTTAGCACACGATTTGATCATAGTGATTTATCAGCGAACGTTGAGCTAATATTTCCATTTCGATCCTGTTTGAGATGTGCCAGGAATATGGTAACGCTGTTATGTGTATTGGCATATTGACGTACATCATGTGTGGAGTTTGTATAAAGATATCGAACGTAAATATTTCACAGTGTCGTGTTCTTGTTGAAAAGTGTCATGAAACGTTTCTTTTGTGAGTGATATGTCTTCGAAATCTAGGATGGTGCAAAGCTGTCGATCAATATTGTGTCTGTTGAATTTTCAGTAAATCGCAAAAAGGCGACACCGAAAAAGCTGAGAGAAGCTTACATTCGTTGTCAGATTCACGTCGAAATTCGATATTAATCAGAAGAATTTCTTGCGAGGTCGATCTTAGGTCACTGTGTTTCAGAAGTGAAATATTGCGTTCTTATTTGAGAAAACGAGAGTCTTAAAGAAATCCAAGGTCACACAAGTGTAAGAGCTGTTTAAACGTATGGAAGATTTAAGCTTCGAACGACTCTTGTAAATAAAGCACAGGGTACACATCTTGAGTCTCGTCTGTTTAAACAGCTTTCGCTCTCCTGTGAAAATCTCTTACGGTTCCTCGTATCTGTCACCATCTAGCAACTGCTTTCCACAATATTTGCCTTGAGATATCCTGTACAGCACATTGATGAGCGATACTATCAAGAGAATTCAAATTTCGCATACAATATAATCTTCTGAAATTATTATTCTTACTAGAAGTGTAGCTATTGAAAACGTTACTACCTTTAAACTTCAACAAAGTTAATATACGTCGAGCTACCTGTAAGTTGTTTATAGTCAGAACTGTCTAATGTGCCAGTTATTCCACAGTATAATGCTAGAAACATACAGATAAAAAAATAAAACAAAAAATGTGCTTATAAACATCTGAATGTGTCCATATGAAGGCTGACTTAACCCTAGAGCGTTCTTCCGTTCGACTATACACTGAGGCACGACAAGGTCTTTGGGTAAAAAATGACCCGAATACACGGAACTCGTGTCTTCAGCTTTATAATACAATTTGAAGATTAAGGGAGTATAAGGTCATCCAATCGCATCTATTGTAATAGTTTTAATTATAGAAAAACAATATATTTGGTAATAGTACTGTTTGCATATGAATTACCCCCCATTCGGATCCCACCATACAATAATTCTTTTTTGTTGGCATTAATAAAATTATTCTGGTCATTTTATGCTATTTATACCTTTTTTCGATTATACTATCGCCTACTGGTTTGTAATATTTGACCATGATTGATTTCTGTTTTTTGATTGTGCCTCGTTTACGTTGGGTCAAAAAAGGCCCAAAGGCCTTATGTGCAATAATTTTTGTTACCGGTACGCCATATGAACCCAGAAATTAAACTGTTAACATAAATGTCAAGGGAACAGAAACAAGCATATTGATACTAATATCATTGTATTTCTTCGATAACGACAAAAGTATAAAAAAAAAATAAGAACGAGGTGGGTCGAGAAAGACTCGAAGACCGCACTAGGATTAAAGGATTCATATTTATTGAGATTTCTCTGCTAATAAAATCACGGTAGTCTTCAATTAACCCGAACGATCTATAGTAAATACTGAATCTTAGAACGAACCTTCCGGATCACGCTTCAAAGAAAGGCAAATAAATCTCGAAAGGTGAAGAGGGTGGAAAAGGGGTTGAAGGTTTCACGGAACAGGGGCCACCGTAAAGCACGTATCTATCGTTCCGTGTGGCATAGATCTTCTTCAAGTTGACCGCAGCCGGACGTGCTTTAATGTCAGGAAAAAAGGGATCCTGCAGGACCCAGAGGGTACTCGGTTCGCGTTTTTGTACAGGACCGGAAGCGAGCATTAGCCGTTCGTTTCAGCGGAACGACCTTCCTTTTCATTTTCCTGAGAGGACTGCGTCGAGAAATTCGAAAATTCCTCCGCGTATCGAATGTCAATCTCTGCTAACACGAAACGAAAGATGTGCAGGAACATCCCGATTAACACCGGTCTTCTTCTGGTTCCACGTTATCGGGGCTAAGTGTTTTCGCGGGCCGAACGGTGATACCGGAAGTCCTCGTGTTTTCCAATCAAACGATAAGAAATGGAGGAAAAATGAAATCCGTAGCGTAGATTTATATAGTTCAGGTATTTCTCCGTATATTACGTACGATTAAAGTTCGAATAGTTCCTTAGAGTATCGATTACCTATTAGTTCGTTTACTGTGATGTGTATACATGTATACACGGTGTGTTGTGAAGAGAATTGAAGAATTTGAGGATGTGTAGCATTCGTTCGCGCAAAAGCTTTTATTCATTGATGAATTTTCTGCTTTGGTAATGGAAGTATCTTCTTTGAAATTTCCTGGAGTATTTCGACATCATTCTTATTATTGTTAGCCGTTGTTTTGTCAGTTTTATTTTTGTATTTCTAAAACAGCTTCTGTAGTTCGTCCTTCCGTTATATTTGTAGCTGTTGAATCACTCGAGCTAACCGAAGCAGAGAATTCTTTTTTGTTCGAGAAAAGCTGATTCACGAATCTGTATTATATCTCGTGTTTTTTAACTTGGTAGTTTTATACATCGAATAAGGAAAAAAAGACGCGAAGGAAGGACCAAGGACGTTCGTACATTGAATGTCCTTCGTCTTCTATTCTGCGTTTCGAAATTGCGAATATCAGATGACCTAAATAATTCATGCGGTTTTTCTGGGAACGTGATTAACAGTAGACCGCACCAACTGTTTCGGTTGCCTAATATTTGATTAAGAAAGTAATACTACATTCTGAACTCCAATCTTATATTTTTGAGAAGACACAGTTTTGCACTACAAAGTCACTTTCAATTTGAAACCGTTAAAAATTGCACGAACAAATTTGAACTGCTGTTTCAACAGTTAAAATAGTTAAAAATGTATTAAAAATAATATGAACGTATTACTGATAATTTTTTCAGTAGTTTTAGTGAATACTACACCTACCTGCATTCTTGAGTTGACTGTTTTACAACACCCTGTGTATACGAGGCGTCGCGCGTGTATCATGTACATGGTATCTGTATAAAAATTTACGAAGATTATTATATCGAATTGCTTTTCGATTGTTTCTCGAATAGAGTATATATACATATATATACTACGTTTCCTACTCATGTATTTACCTTATATACATATATATTTTTTGCTAGTTTACATCGACAACACAGATCTGTAAATACACTGCCCCTTTCAAGGAGGTGCCGTTTCGTTATAACAATATAATTTTTAACCGTATTCGTTACAGTATAGTTAACGCACACTCGGTATATAGATACTACATATACATATATACATAGTTCTTACATCGTAGAATTTCCTTTATTATACAATTTAAGAAGAACGGAGCTGAAACATTGAAAAATGTGCAATCTTGTTTTCTTTTCATTCAGAGATTTTACGAAGTGTTGAAAATGTTTTTGAACGCCCAAGGAAAGTTCGATCCTTTTTAAGTCGATAGAGATGTATCGTAGATTGTAATGTTACACCTAAGTGAAAGTATTCTTCGATGAAATGGGTATTGTAAACGCTGTGGTGGTTAATTATAAAACATCACGTTTGTTTATCAGAAGATCGTGGATAGGTTCGTTTACGACGTTGCTCTCTTTTTTAGCATTCCTTCGCGAATATTCTTGGTGTTCCAAACGCTGTCAACGTCAAATCACTCATTATCAATATGACTACAGTATTAAAAACTTGAGCAACACCAAGTATGCAATACATTCCATTTACCAATACTCTTAGTAGAATATTAACATTTTGAGGGCCAGTGTTTGTTGCTGAAATCTTCGCATTATTTATGGCATATGTCACTGAAGATATAAGCATGCTGTATACAGGCTCAAATAAAAGCATAAGCTTTTTTCACAAGAATGTACGTATCTTATAATTCGGTAAAACACAAATTTTTATTTTACACGGGGTCATTACTTGGTTCCCAGGTCCTCTAAATGTTAACTTTCAAGCCGTCCATCGAAATGCATAGAAAATATCAAATTATCCGATCTATGGTAGTTCCAGGCTATTCAGTTCCTAAACGTTAATTAATAGTCGAAAATAGAACCTATCCCCGACAGCCATAGGCGCTCCAATGAATGTTGAGACTCGTAGACTAAGTATATTTTAATTTGTTACATTGAATTTTCTCCCCTGGTAATATACATAGTTTATTTTGTGATTGATTTGATATTTTATTTTATGTTAAATCGCTTCGTCTAGTTATTGTAATCGCTCGGCGAATATACATATTGAAGAACAGAGTATATTTAGATATTAGATACACGCATATAGGGCGGTACACGTAAAAACATAAGCGATTATAGTGCGTTATAATATCGTTGGTGTGCTAATAAACGTTATGCTGCTGTGTATGCGATGTCTTTGAATTATTTTGTCGCTTTCGTTCGTCCTACAAGCTTTCGTGAATTATTGGTCCCGTTCCAGCGTTACTATAATACAGGGTGTACCGGATTTGTGTGGTATATAAACATTTGCCTATAAATGTTCTATTAAAAAGTTATGAAATACAAATTCGTGCGGTAGTGCAGAAAAATACTTCTACGGTTGTATTTGAATGTTTCCAAACTTATTTTTACCGTTTAAGATCGGTCAATTGGAGCAGCTGTATTCTTTATTATTTTTACTTTTATTATTAATCACTTGCTGTTACTCTTCCATTACAAAATCATGGCTTGAAACTACGTTAACACCGTTTCGTGTATCAGTAATTTCGTTATCATTTTCTGTGCAGCCCACATTTTTGTTAATAACATTTTAATAAAACATTTATGGACATACGTTTATATAACATCTTTTTCTTGTTCGAACTCGTAGAATATATTTGCACAGTTTGACTGGAAACACTTGGAACACCCTGTATACTCCGTCCAGCCCATTGGTAAGCTTGCTTTTCCGGTTACTGATCGTATTGTTAAAATTTTTATTCCTGTCGTGAATCAAATTTTAGACCGATCGGAACTCCGATTAATTGTGTTGTTCTGCAAATTTTATTACAGAATTTATGTCTAACATGTTCCGTGCCACAGTAAATTTGAAAAATATATTATAGAAGAAGATAGAAAAATATTTAATCATTCTGTCGTCTGCTTTTTATTTCAAACAAACCATCGTAATCTTAGTTTTGTTCTAAATATTCTGACCAGTTAATTGTTATTTAATAGAATCGAATTTGTTGCGCGGGTCACCAATGGCCCACATAGCACGGAATATGTACAAGTATAAAAAAAAATCTCCTCTTTTTCTTTAATAAACAAATCCACAGTGAAAAGGAAAAGTGAACATTTATTGTTGCAATTAATTACCGAAAAGCGAGTTTAGAGAAAAATCGGGGGCTACTCATAATCAGAACCGTACATCAGTATGTCTCGATATGCTACGATTTTTGTTTGCTGTGACAGTATTGATAAAAGTAAACGAAACTCTGCATGCGAGTGAAATGAGTGTCAGCGAGATTGCGTACGAGCATATTCCTCGTTTCTTTCTTTTTCTTCATTAAATATAAGGTCACGATGTATGAGAACGGATTAACGAGGTCGTGAGATCGACACGATCGCTTTGAAACGCAATTTTTCACGTAGGTAAGTTACTCCATTTTGTACATAATCGTATCGTTCGCTACGACCCATGAAACTCGCAATTTCGTTCGTTCAGAATCGCTGTACATACTCTGTAAATAGTTTACAATTTATTTACGACCAGGTCAACTCTATAATAATCTCGTTTCCACAGGGAATGGGGATCTCTGTGCAAACATTTTTGCTGAAACAACGGAACTCCGCTACGAGATAAACCGTTTTATCGTTGCACCCGTTTCTGTTTATGTTCGTTTTTATCTGGAGCTCGATACACGATCACAATTACTCCATTTAGATCATGCTTTCTTCCGATGTTGCGTAACGTTATCGGGCAGATTCCCGCGCACGCAGATCTGCAAATTGTTGCGTGCACGGCAGAGAATTTTGCAATGTAATTGCGCGAATGACGAGCGAACTGAAAGTGGAGCAAGGTGAGATTCGAGCAACGACATACACCTCGTCCTTTCGTATTATTAGCCTCTTAATTATTTTCATCCGCGTTTACGCAACCGGCCACGCAGCATCCGCGGAAAATTGTTTTTTTTTTACTGTGAGATTAAAGCTAACGGTGTTGAGTATTTTTAACGCAGCGTCAGCAGAATTAAAAATCTTTACACCTCGTATTAAGAAGAACAGACGTCCGAATGAGGAGTTTTGATCACCGAAAGGGATGTTCAAAATGGCCACCTTTGATAGGTTCACGATAGCACCCATATGTCATCAATGATTCTGTTACATCTTTCAGATTATTAGATGTACTTCCGATTAATATGTTCAAAGTGTTTTACTGTCAAAGGCAATTACAACTGACAATGAGTGTAGAATGATTTCTAATAAAAGAAGAAATAGCGTGAATGCAATACTACTTAAGGCCTACTATAGGCAGACAGGGTCATAACTTCGCCTGAAAATTGATTTACAATTTTTTAATGCAATTTCTCATTTCCATTGTATCGTACTATACCTTATTTATTTTTCTGCTTTAGTCACGTATTCGTTTTAGCATTCTTCAAGTAAAAAACAAAAGAGAAGCTTTACCTAAAAAAATGACCTTGTAAGGTTCAATTTGTGTGTCTCTACTACAGTCGCAGCTGCAACTTTTTTACGTCGTGACTTAATACTTCAACTAAATTTCGTTATGGTTGTTTTACTACTGTATTTGAAATGAGCATAATACGATTAATAACTGAATTGCGAAAAAAGAATCTTATAAATTAGGCATTAGAAATCCCAATTTACAATATTTCGGATTAATTTACTGTTTGGTACAAAACACATTTTCTTATGGCAGTGTTTAAGAATACTGTGGCACTGATAAGAATTTTTGCAAGTGCTATAGTATTTAATTTCATCATTGGGCTTTATGACAGCGACAGTTGCTGAGTCCCGCCACTTACACCATACGTCTGTTGCATATATCTTTCATCTCCATTCGTTTCGTAATATATTTGAATAAAGTGTAAATTATTCAATAAAGACATTAATCAATTAATTTAATCTGAATGTATGTACCATCGTGCGAAGTAACTTTTGATCTACTTACTACTTCAAAAAAATCTAGTTTCAAGATTCTAAACCCATCCAGCGTCCTCGTTCTCGATGCAAACTTTTATAATGTTTTTAAATTTGCCGCGGAAGTGAAAACCGCACAGTTTCATGAAAAAATTAATGGAAAGCGTCAGAAAATTATTTCTCGCTCTCACTGGTTCACTCGATTAACCCAGTGCCTTGATAATTAAAAAATGTCTATCAGCACAGACGATTCGCTTTTAACCCTTCAATTACGGCAGCGTCTGTTCAAAAATTTAAATAACAAACCTAATTTAACAAATCATAACTTTTAATGAGCAATTTGGTGATTAAGCGATTTTTCATTTCTGAGTGATTATAGTCGACGCTAGTACACCCTAGGTACACCCCCGTCCATAAGTATTAGGACATTTATGAAAAATAAAGTAAACCTGAAATATTATTAGTTAATTACTAAAATCTTTAAGATTTATTATGTAGTTTGATACCTTAGACCTCCTCATGTAGGCTGTGATCTGGTACGGCAATTGACAGAGGGTTAACGAGGGGGGAACTGAAACGAGGGGAATGAACCCAGAATGGGGGAAGGACGGAGCTCCCGTGGCCATCACTGCCTTAGACTATGAAGAGTTCGTACATTCAATATTATAACAGAGATCTCTTCAGTTATGTGTAATACAATTAAACTTTCTTCTCGCCTATACATATGTATATCCGCCGCGTCTCTCGATCACTGCCTCAACTAATTTTATCATTCGTTTTAATAATTTTTCAGTTTTTATCTAGTCTCATGCGTGTTGCAAATGATTCCAGAAGTCAAATTCAGATTTTGGACAAACCTCTGAGATTTTCCGATCTAATTCAGGCTATTTTTAATAAATCAAATACAATAAATGAGAAAACTAATTATATAAATAGTAAATATATTGTATGTACCTGAATATATGTTTTTGCTAGTATGATCTCATAAGAATAAAACTAGCGGAACTTCTATAATATGGATCAAATATACCTTCTGTGTGAGATCAGCATTACCCACCTTAACTAAAATGTCCTATCCACCATTTTTACGTTTTTCAAGATATTTTGACATATTTGGAGTTCGATATGTTTTTTACCTTTTAAGCAGAGTTAGAATATCCTACCTACCCTTTTAATGATGAAACCTCATTTTTCTCGGATCTTCCGAAATGTTAGGTCGATTGAGCTAAAGAGTGCAGAGCAGATGCCCTAATACTTATGGACGGGGGTGTAATTTCGTGAAGGACGAGTCTAGCCAACGTTAGTAGTGAAAGACGCCGTATGATGTGCTCGAAAAATCAAAGGTGATGTGCAAAATTTTCTAAATTAGAAATTACTATACAAGTGTAGTCGTACTCGTAATGTATGGATCGTACTCCGTGTCCCGAACGTGACTCGTTATTTCAAGGCAAGGGGTTAACAGGAACACCGTGTTCACCGAATCTTGAGGCAATAATTCATCGTGGCCAGGGGACTACCGGTTTGTACATTAACATGATATCAGTAGATAGCGTGGCGTCGCGTTAAATCAACAGACGGGCCAAGCAGTCTTATCGACGCCGTAAGTTACGCGGTTCGTCGTTTTTAGACAGATAAACGAAACGTCCACGTTCCTCTCCTTGTTATCAAGGCCCCGGTGGGCCGTGCTTGTCGTAGGTTGTGAATTTTCGATAATGCGGGCCAACCTTCTATCTGCGCTGCTCTGCTCACAGAATCTCGACCTGTGCTCTGCTGGACGTTAGGCGATTTATCGGTCACGGAAATGTTCCGCACCGCGATTGCTTCCATCTGAGAACACTGGTTAACCTTTAACTACCAATTTTTCTTTTCCGAAAATTTCTATGTAATTTTATAGATTTTAATTGCTTTTCAACGGATTTTATAATCTTAAATACGCGAGATCACCAAATGGGGCTCACGGCAGTGAATGGGTTAACGCTGCTGAGCAATATTCCGAACACTTCCAGAAATCATTTACTTACCCATGGTGTTGAGAAAGGAATTCTGAGCTTATGGGGTAGGTTGTGCTCGCCAAATTGAATAAAAAATGTCTAGTCTGCATAGATAGGAAGGACGATATTGTACGGGCTAGATTTATTTGTTTTAATTTTTCGAAACCTACGTGATATCAGTTGAATACGCTGTTTTTATTTATACGTCCTTGTGTAATTAATTCCGATGTAGCTAGGTTGGTCGGAAAATTTTGTCAGATTTTTTAATAAAATGTCTATCGGTTATTATTTAAATTAGTTTCTCAGACATATTTAAACCTCTCGGAAAAATAATAAAAAGTATTTTACAATCAACGACAATATTTTCCAATCAACAGAGCTAAATTCAGCTTGAATATTTTAATGGTGTTGTATACTTGTCTTTTGAAGAGGTCAGGGACTGAAAGCTGCAATGAATCAAGTTATGTCATTAATGAGTTTCACAGAAATGCAAGAAACATGGGAAGAACGAAAAATTGTGATTGCAAAACAGTTATACCGTTCGAAAGTTTTTTAGAAATATGTCACAGTTAACGGAGGAGCCCCGGAACAATTAGTCGAGCACAATGAGCTTGTCAGTCAGATAATTGCACGCTCGTGAATGATTCGAGGCGAGTAAACACGATGAATTCACCAGTTCAACTGTTCTATGGCGCTATTCGCCTCGGCTAGCGTCGCTCGTCCGATTTGGCAGCAACGTCCGCATGAACGTTAATATACCAGCTACAATAAGGCAAACCGCATCATGACATCCGCTGGACTCTGGCACAAGCATGCGTTCCCAAAGGGATAAGTTTGATAATGAGACCACTTAATGCCACACGCCTGCTGGATGTGGTGAAAAAACGTGGACTGCCGCAATCGAGTCCCTAATCACTCACGGTTTTTCGCTGGAGCCTCTTCAACTCGTTTCGATATCCTCTTCTGATAAAAAATTAACGACATTATGTTAGAAACAAAGTATAACGCAGAAATGTTGATATTTTCTTCGGACCGAGGCTATTTTACTTATTTTAGATTGTTTTCTTTTTTTGACGATGTTCCACATAGACAATGTTTCATTGAGTTTCAAATTAATTTCATATGTATAAGGATATTCATAAAATTGTAAATAATTGAATTAATCTTTGCGCGTAGCTACAGTATTATGTATATAAGAATCACGGTGTTCTTGTAATCTTAAGAAAATTTGAAGTTTCTAAAATTAATTTCAATTATTTGATGGGTATAATTGAATAGGACATAACAAATGTGTCACATAAACGATAGATGTTCTGATTTTATTTGTTTATCACGATGAGTCGAAGTTTAATCTGATTTAATTGTTTGTAATATTGCAGTTTTTTTTATTTTCGATCAAATAATATATTTGACAGGCATTTTGCAACTTATCACCGCCTGTTACTGTTACGAGAACCGATTCAATGGCGAAATAATATTCACAGTCCAATATTTACTTTAATTTCTTTTTTCCTCGGAAAATAAACTCGTGCAATGGTACGGTCATATTTTTTAGTCTAGATTTGCTGCATAATGCATTGGCATGCAAAATTCACCTTATATTTTTAAATTAAAGCACTCTGAACAATTGCAAATTTATATTTTACCGTGCCAATAAATGCTTCAATCTTAACTGAGCAGATTGGAAATGATCGAAGCGAAGATCTCTGAAAAATGTCCATTAGGATACAATTTATAATATATTATCATCTTGTTAGAATACACTAACCAAATCCTTAAGCTGCGGTAGAATGAATCGTAATTTTCAGAATCATAGTACACTCTTATCTCTCGTAATTAAAACGAAGCTTACTCAAATCTTACATCAAGCATTTCGAACAAGAATTCTACTCATTCACGCACATACAGGATGATTAAAAAAGGGTCTAAGATTTTAAGGCAGTGATGGCCACGAGAGCTCCGGCTTTCCCCCACTCTAGGTCCATTCCGCTTATATAGGCTGTGATCTGGGACGATGATGGGCCGAGGGGGAACGAGGAGCGAATTCTGCTTTAAAGTCTTAAACACATTTTTTTATAACCCTGTATAACTACACATCTTCCAACCTGGATCAACATTTTAGACTTGATGTATTAACACACGTCAGAATAAAGATTTGAATCGAACAAAATTCCTGATCGATTACTACATTCCATGAGCAATTGGTTCATCACAATCATATTTCACATCTAACAGTAAGAAAAGTTCCGGTCTTCTCTTAACATTCGTCACGAGTTTCACATGAAAGTACACGAATTGTAAGGTGGATATTTATGTATACACACTGCGTTTCGACGTGTATCTATCTATTTAGCAGCGAATGCGTAAATGCTCACTCTGAGGCACGTAGCGAGACTGTCACAACAAAGGTAAGACACGAACGCATGTAGAGAACAGGAGAATGTCTCGTTTGGCGAATGATATGCTGTATCTTATCGGTGTTTATCTGCTCGTGCAGCCGACAATCTCTCACCATCTTCAAATAAATTAGTATTCGCAGAGAAACCACGGTTTCTCAAAGATTCTTTTTTTTATATTAATATTGCTGCGGTCTGTGTTCTCTGACTTCGTCCGCTGCTTTTGTATGGAAACGTATTATTTCTAGCGGTAAGTGAAAACTATTTTAGCACCTGAACACTTTGACTGCCACACTGCATTGGCTGAAAATGACAAACTTTCTAAGTTTTTGTACAAAGTGAATGTAGACATAAACTACACACTTTATTTTCAGTAATATTGGTTACTATTACAACTGTTTAGTGGTTCTATTAGACCTTATTAGGTGCATTTATTAATATTACACATGATCGAATAAATAATGTTTGAATTTAATTGTAAGTGACAGTCATACATGGGCGATTAAAGTGTTGATGCATATTTTTTTATAAGAAAAATACTTTGAATAATTTAGAAAAATGGGTAGAATTTCTATCGTGATTGTTATTCAGATTAGATCATATTTTTAACTGGTAAATGTGTATGCACGTGACATGCGAGCATGGAGGATGCAGACCATATTGGCCTAAATTTGTAAAGTTCATAACTCTTGAAAACATTAATTTTTGCTCAGATTTTATTTTGTCCTTTTCTCTTTTGAATTAAAAATAAGCTTTAAAAACTACAGCATTTTTAAACTATGTTTTAATACATTCACAGTACCAAAACATAAAAAGAAATCCGAAGAATTACAAAATATTTAGAATACTTGCACTGTAATATATAAATGCTATGGAAAATTTAAAAAAATCTTGTAGTACAATAGAAGCCTTAGTCTATACTTTACTGTATGTATACTATACGCTACAGAAAATTTGAAAAAATTTTGAAAAATCACAGAATCTTTGGACTGTAATTTAACGTAAATATACTACAGAAAATTTGAAAAAAAAATGAAAGACTATAGAATTGTAGTAAGAAATTTTGCGGCACCTTTATCAGCGAAATAAACAATAATTCCTACGTTTAACGCATTTCACATGCACACAGGTGCGCACGAAAGGGTTAAAACTTGCTGAGAAGTAATAGATGGTGCGATGATTTCCCCGAGATACAGGGTTTATGGTCGCGCGGTTTGTCTTGTCCGGGAAAAAAACGTGAGAGGGAGGAACCGGAATGCATTTTCAACAGGCTAGTTAACTTCTCATTGTGCTTCGTTTATGACCGTAACGGAAAGTGCGCGCCTCTTTGTTCTCAAGCGGAAGAACGCGGAAATTCGTGTCCAAATCGACGTTAAATTACAAATGCCTTCGGCCACAACTCGTTTTCCACGAACAAGCTTCGATCTTCTGTTAATCGCAGAGTTTTTATCGATTAATACGCTGAATCAGAGATACTTCATGTCGCTTGCATGTGGAAAAAGTCAGACACCATTTAAAGGAAGTCTTTTTACCTCTCTCGAGATCCTTTTGAAGTTCGAATTTATGAAAAATGTTTAATATACTTCTTTCTGTTCCTTTTCTTCGTTATTTCTTTCTGGGTGACGTTATTATACAGCGGAACAAGTGTCGCAAAACGCAACATGTACTGATTCACTGGGAAGAAATACTTAATTTGAGAATACTGTACCACTTGCAGTATTTCAATAATTATTTTATAGAGACATAATATTTTGTTCGAATCACTCTCGAAGCCTAAAATAAAAACTTTTAACCCTTTCTGTAAGCTGTTACTAGTTATTATTATTATTGAACATATGAAAAATAAATTGAGCTTCCTATCTGAACAAATCCCTTTTTCTTCCGGTTGCAATGAGTCACTGATTTTTCCATGTTTTCTTTCGATTCCAAAGCCAATGCTTAGTAGAACGAAAGAAAAATAAATAAACTAGATAAAACAAGATCGAATATTTGGTTGGCTGGCGGAAGAAGCCGGCATGAGAACGAGATTATGACATCAGACTGGAATGTATAAGCATGAGACATGACTCACGCGATACTGTCGCTCCGTTCTTTCGGCGCTATGACTGTTCCAACGAGTTTTTCTCTTCGGTTCGACGAAATACGACGAGTTCATAGATAATTCGAGCGTTCTCGTAATTGACGCGATAAGTGGACCGATCGTTCGCTTATCGATGCTCCGAAATTAATTTCGCAACGGGGGTCATGCTTTAATTAAAAATTCGACATATAAAATAAATCCAGTGGCTTTTTTTTTGGGAACAGTTGATACAGTGACCGAAAAAAGTATTCATACACCGTAACATGTTCGACTTTAATCTGGAATTATTGTATTATGGCAAAAGTAAATCAAAATTTTTGTACGTTAAAATGTAAAGAATGATCGCAGCTTTCGAATGACATATACATTATTAAGTAATAAAGAAGTATTTACAAAGTACCAAGTAATGTTTGCTGATGTTACAAAAAATTCTGGGGAAAAAAGTATTCATGCAGTAAGGGAAATTCCTGTTAAAACGAGAAAAGATCTATGAGAGGCCTCGAACTTTTGATGAACGATGTGTCGTTCATTCATTTGTTTATATCTAGTGTGTTATAAAGTATTCTAGAAGCGATATTTTGTTATACGCAAAATGAATATGTAGTCGAAAGAAACAACAGTAGAAGAGAGAAAAATTGTGATTAAGCTGTACGAAGGAGGGAAATAGGCAAGATTATCGGAAAACCATGCCACCGTTCACTATATTGTTAAAAAGACGATTTATTTTAAGAAAAATAAAAATTAATCGACCCGAAGGAAAGACTCGAAGACCGTACTAGGGTTTAAACATATTTTAGCGCAAAAATGGGGAAGAATAGATAATATATTTAACAAATGATTTAATTACTTCTATGCCTAAACGTTTATAGATCATAGAATCCAAAGGATACCCAAACAAATATTGATTTTTAATTTATTTCATGTTTTAGAATAAAATAAATCTATGAATACTTTTTCTTCAGTATCTTTTGTAACATCTGGAAACTGTAGTTATTCCTTTGTAAGTACGTCTTTATTACTTAATAAAATATATATTATTCGAAAGCTGTGACCAATCTTTACATTTTGACGTACAAAAATTTTGATTTACTTTTGTCATTATAAAATAATTCCAGGTTAAACTCGAATATGTTACGGTGTATGTATGTTTTTTTCGGTCATTGTATGTGTTTGCGAATCAGAGCTTTCGTTAAACCGAAAACAGGACATTGTTATCGATTATACTAATTGTAAGTTCGAACACGGACAAATTATCGAAACACAAAATATGGTGTAATTCGAAGGTCAAATCAGACACATGTTCCCATGAACGTATTTGATTATTTATCTGAATCTAAAGTATATCCTATATATTAAATAACCCCGTGCATTTTCATGAATATTTACAGTAGCCTTAGGTTCACACAGAACATGATGTTAGGGTAACAGTGCTGCTTCTTCTGGCTCCTAATGACGTCTTTCGGGTGCAAGGGGTTAATAATTGGTAATTAACCGTTGTAAATCGAAGGTACGAGCGGGAAGGCGTCGCGATAGGGAACGAAACGCGAAAACTTCTCGGTTGTTGTAATTAGAGGTTGCTCACGCGCGTCTATTGATCTTAAACGGAAGCGAGGGAGTCTTCGGCGTGTACGCTCGCACGCGGCGTGCATTTTAATAGTCGACGTACCGTTTCCTCGAGTGCAGAATGGATTAGTCATGACCTCCAAGAAGTTTCCCATAAAGCCAGACTAACGAACTCGTCCCGACAGCCAGTGACGTGTACCCACGAGTCATGCTTTCTGTAAAATCGGTTTAAACTCGTGCTCGTCCCACGATCCATTCCGTTATGCAATTCCACGATCGAAACGGCAATAATCAGCTGATAAAAGCACGTGTTCGTTGCGAAGCGATCGATCGATGAACATACCAACGCATCATTGCCCTACGATCTACTTGTTGCTCCGAATGATGCTCTTGTTTGAGTATTTGTCATGCGGGACTATTGATATAATGGGTTTGAATTGTGAAGAGGAATGGAAGAGAAATTTTCGTAGGAGGTCTGGTTATTGGAAATGAAGCCCGAATATATTTCTCGGGAGAGGTTGATAAGGAATGTGATGGAGGAGCTGAGTTGCCAAAGGTGTTATATTACTTTGACTCCTCGGGGCACAGGATTTTAAGATAAAAAAAGACTCTAGTTGCACAGAAATGTTTTCGAAAAAAATATAACAAAGTAGGTTTGTTTTATTTATGAACGATGGATTATGATATAAAACGACTAAAACTTAAAAGAAAGTAACTAATAACTATAACCGGAAATAAAAATTTAAATACAGTAGAATGTCAAGTAAACGGATCGCGATTTTCCGTGGTCTCAATCAACAGAGGTTTTGTTTATCAGGGATCTCGGTTATCCAGGGCCTTCTGTTTACTAACAACAGACGCTTGTATATATCCTTACGATTCTCTTCTGTTTAAATCTAATCTAACAGAAAGTTTAGTGGTGGTGAAAAGTTGGCGTAATACAACACTTATAAGGGCAAAATTGAAAAATAGATGGAATTTAAGCAGATATACATGTGGTTATGATTATATTATAAAAGGAAATAATTTTCTAAGAATAAAGAGCTTATTTTGGTATAGAAAATACGATTTTAGTTATTTTCTCTTGGGCCTCGATTTATCCGGACTGTCTGTCACAAGATTAAGCCGGTTAGTCGTCCTACTGTATTTTGTAAATACTAAGAATATACTGAATGCATAATCTCGAAATTTATAACAAATACTGAATATTAAACAAATATTTTTTACGAAAATACATTCCACCAACCTTATGAAAGTAGTATGTAATGGAAGAAAATTTACCTTCGTGTTATTTGGTTTACGACAAAAGCAAATAGATGTCAATGTCAATTACTACCGCTCTGGATGAGTTATGAACACGTACTGACCAAATTAAATACATGTTTCTTCCCGTGTGTCTATTAAACGTGTGTTAGTCGTATCTGTGACAAAACGAAATCGGTAGGACATATTGTAAACTACTGTGCTTCGAATTATCTTAATATTTCAACGTGGGATGAAAAAAAAATAATTTATTTCTCAAATAAGATTTTGGAATTTATTTACATAATCCTTATTTTCAAATAAACTTATTTGTTATTTCATTTGGAGTAATTGTTTGTTGTTTTCATTACAAATAAAAAGTGCTTAACCCTGCTCTGAAATAATTTGTTTCACATATTCCCAGCATCACATCTTTTATTCTTTAAAGTATTAAATGCACACGGCATACGGAAAAGGGGAAAACGGAAGTCGTACTCAATTTTGAATACTTTATTATTAACCCTCATCCGTCTTTTGTGTCAATTTGACACACTTTTCCCACAATAATGCGATAAATCTGAAAAAGCAGCATTCCTTGCACATCAGTTTATTATTCGTGAATGATGTGAACAATTTTATGCCTGAATGTACTGAATATACGCAAATTTCATTTTTTTATTTTCAATCACAGAATTTAACTATTTATGTTTTATATTGATTTTTGCCATTGTGTCAATTTGACACCGAGGCTCAAATTAAGTTAGGAAAATGAAGGACGGATGAGGGTTAATAAACTGTTGAAATTTTCAGTTAACAATAAAGGAGCTGGTGCAATTAAATGGTCCAATTAACTAGATCGTACATATAGTAAACGGAATATTAGTTATTCTTGTATATTCTGTGTTGAACTGCCAAATTCAGTTTCGCCGAAGAGCTATGTCTTCCACGATGCAACGATCCTTGTGCCAGCGTCATGGGACAACGACATTGTTGTCCAGGTACAAGGTAATTACGCAGCACGCAATCCGGAACGTTCAGACACGAAAAATGTGTCTTCTATTCATTAACATCACAATGCTCGACCCTGGTCAGCTGGAACGAACCTTCGCCATATGCAAGCATACTTCCACGCGAGCGTGGATTTATTGTCTGCTCCGTGTGCCATTCAATTCTTCCTCAGGGTCGTCGACGTGTTTTCGGGAACCTGGAACTTTCCTGGCTTCACACCAGACGGTTCCTTATTACACGAAACCACGGATGGACAAAATTACACCCTTCTTCCCTTGTTTCTTTCAACACACGCCTGTAGCAGACTTTCATGGGCACAAAAAGTGGATTCGATCTGACCACACAGAAATTGTTATATTTAATAACAATCGTCTTTATGCACACGTAAGTACTAGATTGCGGATGTTTATGCAATTTAACATACCCAAATATTTGAAAAACGTACAGTTAAAACCGTTGAAAAATAAAAGTACATTTTTTAAACATTTACAGAGCAAAGTATAATTTTATCTAAGTGTCATTTCTATAACTGCATTAAAGTAAAAATATTCAGCTCTAAAGATGTATATTTGCATAAACATCCGCAGTCTAGTAATAACTATAAAGTAATAAAAAATTGCCAAAATGTTAAGATAATGCGAGGACAAGTTTATCTCTGTTTTGAATTTAATTTAGAAAAAGTTATAACGTTGGACCACCGAGTTTTTCTCACGAAATTACAGTAAAATTATTGTTTCAATGAGCACATACATTTCTTTGTATCACTTTCGCATTTATAATTTGCTACAGAGTCTATTAAATTTACTACCTATTAATAAAACTGATTTCTTTCACATAATCAGTAACCAAGACAAAAAGAATATGTACGATTGATAAAAAAAAATGCAAATCATGTCTAGCCCGTGATACAAAATCAGACACGTATCAACGGAATCGGAAGTATCAAGGATTAATGACCGACCTTCACAGACCCAATCTCGAAACTTTCTCGAGTGTATCCCGGCCAAATTCCTCAACACATAAATAACGTGCAGAGAACTTGTTAGAACATACAGGGTGGCGACAAAATCGTGGTACCACCGAAAAGTTCAATTAATTGAAAATGCGGTGTGAAATTCTTTCTGTTTGAGCATATAGCAAATGGAAAATGAGAGAACACCTTCAGCGACACCTTATTTAATCAAATAAATAATTTTAAGCATACCACGGATTCTTTGGAACTTTATCAATTGACAAGTTGTGTATACTTATAAAGAAACGTGGTAGCTGTTTAAAATATATGGTGACTCGCTACACTTTCAGGGTATTGTTATTCGAAGTAAGACTACAAGTATAATAGTATTCTTTAATGGAAGACAAGCGAAAGAAGTGTCTTTCCTTTGTTCCATGAGAAATATCTTTTACATTTTAGGTTTCTGACGATTTTCTTTACTTTCACTTATTTTGAATATTCAAAAAGTGTATTCTCGCCGTAATTGGATTTATGCTAGTGATTTAGGTGAATCCGCAGTTGTTTCAGGTAACACGAGTACTTGATTCCTGTAGTTTGACAGTCGCACAAAGAATGTACAAGTTTTACTTTAGAAATGAAAGAATTCTCTTAAACATCCTACATTTATAAAAAACTCATTTTTCAAATTTTTGGACTTACGTCCTTGAGAAGTAAGGAGTTCAATAGTAACTTCCTCGGGGTTGGGCACTTTTTGTTTGAAATGAAAAATGCAAGTAATTACTCCAAATAAAATAACAAATAAGTTTGTTTGAAAATAAGGAGGTATGCAAATAAATTCCAAAATCTTATTTGAGAAATGATTTGTTTGCCGAATGTTTGGTTATTTCAAATAATAATACAAAATAATAACAGTTAATCAAAATATAAACATTGCGGTAACAGTAAGCACTGTCCATGATGCACATTGTCGGAACTCTGTGGTTTTAGAATGGAAAGGTTAGAAAAAAATCTTTATGTTCCTAATAAAATCAAATGTCTAAATTCCAAATAATGTAACAAATATTAAAACAATTTATTTGAGTAATACGTTATTACTGAAGTAACATAAACTGAGATAAAGTAACAGAGCAAATAACAAATAAACTAAAAATTTCGTTTGAACAAAAGTTTATTTCGATAACATCCAGACTTGATTCAGGGGTAAGCTGCAAAAGATATTAGAGGTTCAACAAAATTCGATGTAAACTTGAAAATTATTTATTTTATTAAACGAGGATTTACTGAAGGCTGTATCCTTTTTTTCTGTATGCACGTTTACAAAAAATTTAGATAAAGTAACAGAGCAAATAACAAATAAAATCAAAGTTATATTTTGAATAATTATTTGAACAGAAGTTTATTTCGTTAACGCCCAGACTTGAACTGACTATACAATAAACAGCTCTCTAAAAAAGAAACTATCGATAACTCGTGTGTTTGCCCAGTCTATGTAATTCGGTCTGGGGTCCCAAGGAGCGCTAGTCCCATCTCTGGGGTCATCTTTCCCGTGCAACCAGCATGCTGGCCACTATACGAGTCAAGCGACTTTCTACTCCTCTCTTTTCCTCTCACCAGACTCTCCTCTGCTCTCTTTCTAACTCATTGTCTGATGGTAGTGCGGGTGGCGAGGAACCGCTTCGTCCTCTTCCCCTCTTCCCTCGACACGGTTACCTCCTACTCCTCTTACACTGCCACCACCACCGACGACTGCTCCTCGTGGACCTAACACGTTCGAATTAGTCGTCTCGTTAAGCAACCTCGTGGCACGTCGAGTCCATCGCGTTACTCGGATGACCGCGTTTCCTCGGTGTTTGGCGAACGATAAGAAGCCACGGCCAGGACGTGATCGTACGTTGACGTGTTCATCGTGGCAGAGGACCGGTTCGTCGCGTGCAACCATGCACTTTCCACGGGAACCCTCGATCCCGGCCTGGAATCGCTACAGATTCACTCGGCACTCGTAAACTGGACACTTCGGAGCTACGTGGATTGATTCCTTAGGTTCGAGATTCTTTGCTGTACATTTTTAACGATTTGGATGATCATCGACTAGAGGAAGATTGGCCTAATAAGAGAGTTGGATCTGCAAGATATATTGTAGTTCTTGTACAGGATTTAAAACACCTGAAAATTAATTTGGTGCAGTTGCACAGACAATGGATCATCAGGGTCTCTGGTGAACAGTTCTAACATGTTGGTCGAATAATAGATTAAGGAAGGTTAGCTAAATAAGACAATTGAGTCTGCAAGTTCTAATGAAGTTCTTGTAGAGGATTTAAAACGTCTCCAACTTACTTTGCAGCAGTTGCATAGGCAATAGATCGGTCTTCAAGATCTTTGGTGAACAGTTTGTGTACATTGATCGAACAATGGACCAAAGAAGATGATCTAAATAAGAGAATTGGGCCTGAAAGTTTAATTGATGTTCTTCTGGCTTCGGAGCAGTAGCTCATTATTCAGGATCTCGAAGTCTTCCTGCTATCTGTTGAACAATTTCAACAATGTAGTCAGCCCGTAGACCAAGCAAGACTGGCTAATAATAGGCGTGGGCCTGTAAGTTACACTAAAGTTTCTCGGGGCGATTCAAAACATCTCAAAAGGAATTTGGAGCAGTTGGTCCATGAATAAATAGCAAACTATCTCCCAAGATCTCTGCTGATAGCGAAAGCAACGGTGTTGTAGAGAATTCGATTCCAAGACGAACGTTCCACACTTCACTCAATTTGTAGGCAAACAGATCGTCACGACCGCAGATACGGGGGTCAAGGGTGCGAAATCTGGAATTGCTGATCGAAAAAGACGGAAATTCGTCGAAAGTTTGTGGCAGTTGATTCAGGCACAGGTAGGCGGGAGGGTCACGTGTTCGTGGTCGAAGGAGGATCGATCGAGGTGGAGGGATCGAGTGTTCAGTGCACGGTGGAACGAGGATCGATCGAGGCAGGTGGATCTTCGCGCGCGGCTCGTGCGGCCAGGGCGTGTCGGTCGCCTTCAGAAAACCGCTGGAACGTCGTTTTCTTCGTGGTCAGCGGTGTAGGAGAAAACAAAGAAGCTCCGAAGGAATTCGTCTGCTGTGTGAGTTCGACAAAAAGCTATAATTCTCGTGGAATGCAGTGAAATCGACGAAATCAGTGATGAAATGTTAACGGAGCTCAACGTTGAATTGTGAGCTGTAAATTATACAGTGTTATCAGTGATACAGAGTGAATCACAAATTTGTTCACGGGAGATTAACTTATTCGTTCGCCCAAACAACATGACTGCAGCTATGTTTTGAAATTGTTTGGTTTGTAATTTGCTCGGAGCTTTCACTTTCCAACAGATTTAATTTCTAAGGTAGAATTTATTCAGAGCTTTAGATATTTATGAGAGTGTAGTTATTTCAAGATGAGTTTTTAATTACTTTAACAGTCAAATTACGTGAGAATTTATCTGGCGACATTGTTTGCTGAGTACTTTGAAGTTGAACGATACTACCAATTTCGTCTAATTTAATACCTGAGGTTTTAGTTTTACCATCTTCATTAAATTCTCCTTTGAAGCTGATCAAGTTTTGAATATATCTGCATAGCAACATTCTCTGATTGTTGTTATTATTCTACTTGAACAATTGAGTTTGAATGATATTGTACAATAGATCAATTTTTTCCATCAGATTCTATAATTTTCCCTTTTATACTTCTAGGGAGTGACTATTCTATATATTACAATAGATGAATAATTATTTTAAATTTAACTTATTTCAAATGGTAAATATTGATTTTCGCCTTATCAAAAGCTGCCAATAGAACAACAGAATTTAATAAATTATAAGAAAAGCATACACAAAGATACCGGCATTATAATTAAAAAATTAATTCAAGTTGCTTCTACTGAAACTTCTAGTGAAAGTTGCATACAATAAACCATTTAAAATTCTACACATTGTTTTCAAATTTAAACTGCGTGTCAAAAAAATCATTCCAAAAATGAAAAATAACTGAACAAATTTATGATTCGTCGCACAGATCTCTAGTTTCGTTATTTAAGTCAGTCGAAGCACTCAGTGATTCGTTCTCCCTGCAATTAGCTACACATCCTTAAACAAAATTCAAAAAACGAGAAGCCACGAAAAAAAAAACTCTGATTTCGCGTGATGTCATGAAGTTGTCAAACAAATACTCGGGTAAAATAACGCTCCGTTGAACACCGCGGTTATTTCGAACAAACGAATTCGAGTGCATCGGTCGAGTGCAACAGCTGCGGAGAATTTTCTCAAAACGACACACGTGTTTTTCAAAAGTCAGCGAAGCCTTGCGTCACGGCGCTGCTCGTGAGTTCGCAAACTTGCAAGGGAAAAAGGAGAGGGAAGGTCACAGGCGTGTCCTGCGACGAAGGGAAAAGGACGTCGAGCCAGTTCGGTGCAGGTAGGAAAAAGAGAGAGATAATGGAGTGGCATCTGTGGATATAGGGGAACGTTGGACTTTCTGTGCCCTGCTGTTCGAACGTGTCGGAGTGCGCGCGCGCGCGCGCGGCTGCCACGTGCACTCCGCGGGAATCCTGCGTGTCCAAAGTTCCTGACATGCCTGGCAAAAACTGCGATACTTGTTGCTCGTCCCTCGTGTAATTATAGTCCACCGAGTTTGTCGTTGCGTCACCTTCGAGGATTTACGCGAGAAGTCCACCTTTCGATACCTGACTTGTACTGGACGCTGAAGAAGAAAGGCTCCAGAACTTGTACGGCGTGTAGAAAATTTATTTAAGTGAGTAAAAAGTGAATAAACCACGTGGGAAGGAATATTGATCGTGTCTGAGCTTTGTCAGGTTCGTTTGTGTGTGATATAAATAGGATGGTATTATTGCAATTTTTGTTTTTATCTTAGGAAGGCGGTCTGATATGAAAAATCTTTTAGTAATGTATATTCATGGAAACGTTTATTGCTTGACGACTTAATCTGAAGATTTGAAGGGACTTATTAAGGGTGATCAATTTTTTTGATAAATCGTACACTCCCCTGACGAATTTTTGGCTAGTGTGAAAGAAAAAGGTATTGCAAGAATTTCATTCCCCCATTGAAGTCTTGATTGTGTGTAACTATTCAACTTTGGCTTACATATCTCAGAGTTCCATTGCTGCACACACAGTTCTACCACAGAATAAAATTAAAAATAGTACAGTAGAACCTTAATTACCCGAACACTGTTCGCCAAAAATTAGTCACCTATATCAGTAATGAATTAAAATTATCATTAGCGACACTATGTATTTTGCATTCTAAAATAGAACTATCATTTTTATGCGAAACAGTTACAACGTCAATCATTTTATTACTAACTGTAGTTCGGATAATCGAGCACCTACTATAATGCAAAGCATTTTATTAAAAACGATCAAGCATTTTTCCTTCATGTCGTAAAAATATTCCTTGGACGATATAAAACAGGATAAAGAAACTTCTGGTCAGTCCGAGTTGTTCATAATCTCAACGTAAGCAGTAAAACAGGTGAGCCACTATAGTGACGCTTCGTCTTAATCGATCTCTTGGCGGGAAGCCACTGCAGTGGCGCATAGTAACCAGCGGATTAAATCTGGCGTTAAGAAGAAACTTATTATTGATTGCAACTACTAATCCCCATATACGGCCGCTTTTCAATCGTTATAGTTAATCACTGCTTCCTTCTTGTTAGACACCAGTGCTTAAGAAATGCTCCGAATGCGATTAGGTGAATTCCTTCCTTTTTTTGTCGACACGCGTTCCTTCGTTGAAACGCATTCTTTCAGAGAAAACTGCGACGAAGAAAACAAGAGATATTTCTTCCCCGGTGAATTATATCGCACTTAAACGGTGTGCACCGGTCCCGATAAGAGCCGCCATAGAACTGCAGCCTCCAAACTCGACTCGCCGGTCTCGAAACGGAGAAACCGGCGGCGCCTGAATATTTTCGTGTTCGGGCTATTCAACGATCGAATCATTATAAATACAGCGGGGTCATCTTTCTCGTAGAATTCGTGTTGTCCGACTCGATTATTTCAGGCTCGCGATTCTGATATTTTTAGAGGCGAATCTAACTTTGGCTCCGACACAAGCCTTGCCGTGTGTGTTATGTTATAATACCGCGTTCAGCTATAGCATACATCTGGGCAAATATACAATTTCATTCCGTGCCCCCGGATACGTGTTATGATTGACTTTTCGCTGAACTTGTCGATAAACGGTGAATATTTCATTTGTTTCTTCTACGGAACCTTGTACGGTTCGAATTATTTTCGTGCTGCTTTTAGAGAATTTGATTGAGGATGTTCCGGTTACATAAAAACATTTATTTTTCTATAAGACAATTGGCGAGCGTTTCATTTATCAAATAGACTTGGTTTATTAAATTTTGTTAGTTTAGTGTACGTGTAGTTCAGTTAGTTTTTAAGAGGCTAGACCGCCTTGTAGGCTTAAAAATGGGTAAAATTTAAATTTGTTTTAAGTAATTATTGAGTAAAATTTCGGGATTTCTTTAAGGGATGTTAGGCAGCATTTGAACTTTATCATCATACATGTTTACTGTTTAAAATTACAAAGTGGCGGAGTTATACAACAGTGTCTACCGTTATGTTTGGCAGAATCTTGTCAGCTGGCACCCAACACCAATGGCGACTGGAATATAAAAAACAAAAATTCTTGTGTCAACTTAAACATGTAGATTCTCTTCAGTGTAGCGTATGATTTCTGGATAGTTTTAAAAAATAAGGAAATGACAGCATTTCAAAGAAAAAATTTGACAAGGTGGTCTGCCGCTTCAAATCTTTTTTCTCCGGAACTGTTATAGGAAATTTCAAACAGATAGGACAAGTCTAGTTTATCAGAATTAAAATTGGTCATTGGAATATGTCCCATGAATTTCTGTTTAGGAAAAGGAGTAGCACCTAAATGTTCTTTTCAATAAGCTATATATTTGAAGATAGGAGGCTTATTCAAAAGAATATTTAAGAATATTCCGATTTGTCCAAACACTTGGTGAATCCTACAACCAAAATTCAGATTAATAACCCAGATGTTTTCAACCAATTTCAAACACTCTAATAAAAAGAATCTTTTTTTCGTACAGTTATGCAGTTCGAGGTAAATATTGCCACACTGACCGGTTATCTTCAGCGGAATGATTTCAGTGAAACTATCGATGAAAATGAGTTTCCTTCGAGTTCGATACGAAGATGATGGACATATGAGGCGATAAGAGATTGAAGTTGTTCAAGGTTTTGGTTAAACAGACGTCAATCGTTCGGCTGATTGCGATTCCGCTCGCATATCCGTTAGCATTGCCATTTCCACGGACGACGGCCTTCTTCGAAACGATTTCGCGCGATTATGCTTTTGAATACCGGCAGTATTTAATTGTACGTACTTACGTTTGATTCGTCGAAAGGTCGAAACGACCATTACCGTGTAAATGACCGTGAGCACGAGGAATATCAATGCAGTCTTCGACGAATGCTTATTCTGTGATAACAGCTCGTTAAAGATAATCCAAGAACTTGTGCAGACCGCATAATTTGCAGCTTTAGAGTTGAAGCCACGAATCCCAAAACGACACAAGTTCACTGACCAACATTTTGAGAAAAACAATTTTCTTTTTTTACCTTCTTTAATTTTAGATAAACCTGTTCGACTTTTCTTGTAAATATTGTTTATACGTACATTCTTTTGTTGTTTTGAGTGTCATGTGAATGTCACTGGATATATCTGAGCGATCTGAAGACAGTCGTGCCAATAACTCATAGAGTCAAAAACTGGACTTTTGCAGTTTTAGAATTCATGGTTTCAGTTATCATACAATTTCGTAATGAGTAGACAGCAGATTTTTATGCAATTTATCATATTTAAATATGTGCAAGATGTACTTGCTATAAAGCGAGTGAAATGAAAAATAGATTTTGTAACATTTAAAGCATAAAATACAACTGTGTCAAAGTTTTATATTTTCGACTACATTTAAGCAAAAAATATTTATGTCTAAAATTGTATATTTGTAGAAACATCCGCAGTCTAGTAATGAGTACCTCATAGTGTCAGGTTGATGAAAGTAAACGTACCCAAAGAAATACAATAATGATTTAGAGTGAAGTTGGTTACTGTTCATACACGAAGGTCGGGTAATACCTGCTCAACGAACAAAGGTCGGTGATTTTGTTATAAATAGTAACAGACTTTTTGCTGTAATTCAATAACTGCAATCATTTGAAGAATCTCGCTGGTCAACCTTCAGACTGCTGAAATGAGACCTTGTTTCCTGACCCATCCAGCGCTGCAATCAATTTCAATTAATTATGAGTCACCGGGGTCATTAGCGAAACCAAATACGTCTCGGTGTACAGTTATTAGAAAACGGTGATCACATTACCTCCACCCAGGTTGCATAATTTCTTGCAAGAAAGTCATGTTTCAGTAACAATATATTCACCTGTTCTACCTGTTGTGTAATAAAAATATGGTTTTAATTTAATATCGGATTTGTGAGAAGTAAATTTCATGTTGAAGAAATCGAATCGTGAAAGAAAGGAGGCGGTCATCGCTCACACTTAAACGCTTCGATAATACTTATCTTCGCCTACTTATCTATTTAGCAAATCATCCATTACCATAATGGAGTCATTACATCACCCGTAAATTGGCGCATCTGTTACCAGCGACTATTCAACGACCGTTCTCTCGTAATTCATCTAAGAACGCACCTACGATCAATTGTATTGAACACGTTGAACGCACCAGTCAATTTCGTTTATTTAGCACCTACGATTTGAAAGTAGTACTTTCTACAAGGTATTTTACAAAACTGAAATGTCTTCATTTTTTATGATACAAAGAAATGCCTGAAGAAACAAATTGCAGCAACGGTGGAGGAAAGTACAGTTCTATGACAACGAAAATAAATTATTCCATTAAATAAAACGTTGGTGTTCTTCAAATCTCTGAAATAATGACCTTAAGGACATACTCTTTCCATTATTATATTTTTTTCACGGATAGGGAGATTCTAATAATATATAAGTAAACTTAATAAAAAAGTAAAATGGATTGGTGTAAAAATTGTTTAGAGCCACACGTGGGATTGAAGGACAATGCACGCGTTAATTGGTGAGCCGTAACTTTTGACGCGTAAAGAATTCAGCAGCGTCTTCGAAAGCTCTTTACTTCCCTTCTCATTGTTATTCGCAATACATTGGAGAGACTGGGGCGATTGTCGCGGCATGAAAGAGCATTTGTTGCTTAACGAGATAAATAAGCTGCTGGTAGATACTACAGGCAACGATTGAATGACAAATGCCCGCGTAATTTATGAATCAGTGATTATACTTACCGCTTTCTTTCGTTCAGAATACATTTTTGGCTCGATTCAACGCGCCACTTTCAAAATTAAATGTATTATATCGAGGCAAATTTTTTTTAATATAATTATATTTAATTCAAGATTACGGTCTAGTTCGAATATGGCAATCCGGAGCGACGACAACCCTACCCTCACTGTGCGTTCATTCTCCTCACGTAATAAGAAAGTAGAGATTTAATCTCTAGATAAAACTGACGTGGTATATAAAAAAATAATTATTCTTATTACGTCACTGTTTTTTGAGAAACTGTACTCAACGACAATCACCGATGTTTTCGACGTCATACCCAGATCACAACCTATGTGAGGGGAATGAACGCAGAGTCGGGGTAGGCTGGAGCCAGGCCTTGCTCCGGATGGCCATCTCTGGTTTAGTTCAAAGCAGATATTCTTAAGTATTAACCTACTACTATATTTGTGCATATAATTAAATTTTCAGTGTATAATTCTGTCACAGTTTGAATTTTCTTCACCTTATGTATTAGGAGAATTTATTATTTGTAAATCATTCTAACTCAAAAGATAGTTTCTTTGAACATTTCTAATAGCACAATTCACACAGATACTTGCACGTCAGTCCACTATTAGTTAGTTGACCATTTAGTGTTGTATCTACAATTTTCATATTTTGTCAACATCTTCAAATTTTTAAGTTCCTAATACTTATGAACAGATTGCGGGTGTTTATGCAATTTAACATACCCAAATATCCGAAAAACGCACATTTATATTTTCTTTAACATTTACGGAACAAAATACAGTTTTGTCAAAGTTTCAGTTCTATAACTGCATTAACATAAATTGTATTGAACTCTAAGAACGTATGTTTGCGTAAACATCCGTAGTCTACTTATGAAATTACTAATCGTTCAACGCGCACATAGTTTCAGTATTAGATCTAGTAACTTTATATAAAATTCGTGTATCAGTTATTCCACAAAATGAATCTTTTAGAATGTAAGAATATTTTACCATAATACGGGGATACGACGAAGAATATCAACGTGTTGCGTTTCTGCTCTTCATGAGTCGTTTTTTGTGCAAATGAAGGCAATTGTCAGGAGCTCCTCGAGCGTCCAGCTAATACAATGAGCCGTGGTCTGCATTTTTACTCGTTCCATAAGGCTTTATCAATGAGTTCTTGGAATTCGTGGTCTTTAATTTACGGCGGACTCGTTAAACGCGGAATTGACACAGTTTCAAAGCGAGCCTTTAATTAGCGTGAGATTCGAAATATCGCGCGAGTCGATCGAGAAGGTCGTAAACTATATTTTGCATATAAATTACCTGCTATCCAGTTTTTCAACGCAGAATTTCATTTCATTCCGATGGGATCGTCAACCGTATACATTCCAAGCTTTCAAATTAAATGCTGGCTATGCATGATTTTATTCTACCTCGAAATTGACATGAACAGTCAGATCGAGATAATACGACATATTCTCGAGCAATTTTACTCGAGTATGAATATTATTCTTGAATAAAAATTACTGTTATACGACAACAAAATCGATTTTAAATCAAGAATTACGATTCTTGAATCGCTATGACAGCAACTAAATTTTATTATGTTCAGATTATCGTTACAATTAAATTAGTACTAATTATTGTTGGATGATTCGATCTCAGAACACATTTTGATGCTCATCAGGACCAACTTCCTTTACCTCTATAGTTTTATATTATAGTATACTGTTACTTAAGATGAAAATTTTCTTTTATTTAATTTGAGTACTATTTCATCAGATGGTGAGCTTCTAATCATGTGTCCTATAGAGCATGACCCTGTACAAATGAGTACATACATAATTTATCTATTCTAACGATAGCCTGTATAATTGCAATGGTTCTTAAATTTTACACAACGACAGCAATCCATATACAGATTATCGTATTAAAATAAGGGGCTCCAACTCTTAAGCAATCTTGAGAAATTACATTTCAAAAGTCGAGCTACTACGATAAATAGGAGGCAGGAAAGCATCAAGCTTAGTCATGTAGCTTTCGACTCGCAGTTTTTTAGAATACTCAAACGTTGAGTCCTGTTATTTTAATATAATAATCTGTATTCATAGTTCCGTCATGGTATGAGAAAAATCAAGTGTTTAAATTTTCTTCCGTGATTGTTACTTTCGCTCCAACGTGATTCCAGAGGCGAAGGCTAAGAGTTATCAATTCTGAAGGATCTTTTTATCGATTAGTTCTCGTGGAACGACAAAGATTCGAAGAATCTCTTTCGAGGTTCCCGTGATCGCCGTCAGTCAAGTTTCTCGGAGACTTTAATGTCCATTCTCGAGTGAGGCGATACAGACGAGCAGATTCGAAAATCGTAACGGTGCGTCGTTTACAACCGACGTAATGGCCGTGGATTTTTAATATCCAACGAAAATCCGGTCTTTCTCGTCGAGGAACCGTGCACCGTGGAATCCACGCTGCTACGCACTTATTTACGCAAGGATTACTTTAATGATCACGACTGTCGGGGGACGTCGCATCGCCGCAAATTTTCCAGCTTTAATGGACCGTACGCAACGGGAGACGGGAATCAAGGAATAAAGAGTTAAGACGGCCGGAAGTTATGCCTGCTGCGAGTTAAGGGGCCTCTACTTTTACACGCCTGAAAAATAGCTGTCTGTTAGGAAATTTTTGCAAAATAATTATCAGAGCTAGTATCCCTTTCATGGTTACAATACCCTATTCTAAGAATTTTTTGTTCAGTTATTGATCATCACGTCTCTAATGGATGCTAAATCGAGATCAACTAACGTTTTTTCTGAACTCCTCGTGTTTTTTCAACAATTTTATGTGGGACTTGTGCCTCTACGCTCCAGGCGCAGTGAATACGGAAATGGGTGTTGGAGAGTACATTCTTATAAAGTGTCTTTTATACATGTAAAAAATTACTTTCTGCGAAATTTTTCAAGGCATACGACCACGCATAAAGGTACTTTGCAATGGCTGCACTTCATGGTAGGGTGAACGGATTTTAGTAACAAAAACGCAAAAGAACATGAAAGTGTCATTCAAATGCAACATTTATACACAATGCTGCTTACTTACACTAACTTTCGCAAGAAAACAAAAATAAATTTAAAAATATGCAATAATGGCGAGTCGAATATTCATCCCCATAACAGTTGCACCATGGTGTTATGTAGAAAAATGGGGTTTGGCATGTCACACATAATTCGAGTACTAATATAGAACATATCTGTCGAAGAAATTTCGAAAAGGAAATTTGGTATGTCATCAACAGTTCAGTTGCTCAAGTGAGATACATAGTATGCCCCGCTGGCCACGAAAGGTTCGAAACGAAACTTAGAATGTTTATTATTCGTATTTTGAACTATTTGTACGATTTCTTTCGTCGCAAGATACAGCACTCGTTTTGTGTCAAGTGCACTGCATGTAACCCTTGCACGAAAGAAGGGGTTTCCGGTGTGCAGGATGTCACTCGGTACACCTTCATAGCGATACCAGTTTTTCATATTTTAAAGAGTCCTTTCAGGGGAATATTCTCAAGAGTTCAAGGAGGTATTCCCATTTCGAAGGGTCATTTTCAGGCGATTTTTGGAGCAAAAAATTAATAGACCACTTGAAATTTAGAAACCTGACATTTTTCATACTCGTTTGTGCACGTTTCAAGAAAGCACAGTGAAATTTGTATGCAATTATGCTTTATATTAACGAAGTTAAATCGAGAAAAGCGAAGAAAATCAAGAAAACCGAAAAGTCAAAGATAATCTTAATCTATTCGGGTATGGTTATCGTTCCTACTAGAATAAAGCAAAGAACAAAATGGTAAAGGTGTATAAAGAAAAAATATCGATGTTATTAGACTATTGGTCTCCTATACAAATCCCTCTTTAAAAAAAATTAACGTTTCGAATTCTGTGGATATTTTTTTACCCTCTCTCAAGCATTTTAGGGTTAATATCGTTAGAAGGTCAATAATAGCTAATGCTACGATCCACTGGTGTTTGTATTTCGAGACGTGAATGGCCGTGGACGCGATGTTGGACTCCTCTATAGGAGTATCTTTTTCTTCTTGCGAGTATCGATATAGGAAAACGGAGAAAAGAAGACTAACCATTTCTTATCAATGTAATTAAAGTAGTCCATTTTTATACCGCGCAATGGAGAGATCTCCTTTGAAAACTCGAAAGTACATATAGGAAAACAAAATTTTCTGCTGCAGTACTTTCTAATTCATTGTTTAATGCCACACCAACTACTGCAATTGGTTATTAGCGACATAGTATGTAAGGGACTGTCTCAACTGTGATTTGTAATACATGTATAAATCCATTTTGTTTCCTCTAAAAAGAACAATGAGATATTGATACTACTTTTATCGTTGTAGTTTTTTTTTAACTCTGCCATTTTGTAACTGATTAATCATTCTGTACGCCTTTTATTGTTGGAGAGTATTACACTCTTAAAAAGTCAGTTTCCTCTCCCAGTTCCACGTGTTTTCAAACCAAACTAATCATACGAAAGCTTAAAACCGTGTAATATCCTTCACACGGTAACAAAAAATTTGGTAATTCGTCTTCCCAAGAAAAGAAAACAGTCTTCACTCAACAGAACACCATAGAGGAACACGAACTCTGTAGCATGAAAGATATTAAAAAAAAAAAACAACGGAAAAAGGCACAAGAAAGGGGGAAGAATGTCGAAAAGAGAGGGGCACATTCGAGCAAGACGCGGTCTCGCGCGCCAGCTTCTCACGCGGCGGGAGCGTGCAAACTGTCGACGAAATAAAGGAGAAAGAAAAAGTGCATAATGCCGCAGCTCTTCCCAATTACTGCGATTAAACGGATTCCCTCGTGAGGGAAACTATTACGCCGTGAAAGCCAGCGGTCGCTCGTGCGACGTCGGAAAGAATGGCACCGGAGTGAGGAGCACGTAGACTTGGTTGGGAGGGTAGGGAAAAAGGAAGGAAAAAGAACCTTCTGGCGAGGGGAAGGAGAAGGGAAAGGCAGATAGAAGGTGGAAAAGCGGGAGAAAGGGACGACGATGAGGATTTATGTAATTTGTGTATATGACTTGAATAACTGCCTACATAATATAACGCTGGTGGCTGGAGTGCGCGCGAGCAGGCGACGCCCTTCATCATGGAGCTTTAATTAAAATTACGTACGTTTGCTGCTTGTAACGTGCGCACGAGAGAGACCCCCCCCCCCCCCCCCGTTCTCTCTCTATTTCTCACATTTTCTCGCTCTGTCCAATTTGTTCGTTCACCAGCTTCCTCCCCTTTCAACAGACCCCCCCCCCCCCCCCCTCCCTCTCCCTCTCTGTTTAATATTTTTATGAGCTTTTCAGAGTATGCACGTACGCCCGTACGCCCGTACACGCTCGTACACGCTCGCGGCCACGCTCTCGAGTGCACCTGTGCAGAGAGGATACACACAGCTTCTTTGAAAGGCGTTCATAGCCGCTGCTTAAAGTGGTACTTTTTCTTCTCTCTCTTTCTGCCCGCCGTCCTTCTTCCCTTCGTTTTCTTCCGTCTGCGGTGAAATTTTCTCTCCTTTCCCTCCCCCCTCCCTCCCTCTTTCTCCTCCTCCTTTTGCTCTGAGAGCAGCCATTCGTGCACACGCGAATTCTCATTTGTGAAATTCGTATGAAAAAAGTTCCACGGCGAACGCACGCCATTTTCAAGGCGCCGATTGTGACGCTGGTGAAAAACGGATTGTCTTTTCGTGTCGGCGAGGGGAGTCCTTACAACAGGGTGTAGAGGGACGATGAAAGGAGAGGAGAAAGAGAATGGGGCGAATGGGGGAATTATTTGCACCTGTCGCCGCGGAATGAGGTGTTCGGTGGATACCTGTGGTCAAACTTGCCTGTGGATAAAAATGGGATCGAGTCCAATGTGCACGGATGAGTTGCTATCTATTTCAATGTTCAAGATTTATTTGGTAGGGAAACGTTTCAAAATGTAGCACTAGATACGTATGTACGTAGTAAGGTTCGAAAGTTTGTCGACCGATCTTGTTTTAAGGAGAAAAATGAAGAAATTTTATTTTTATTTTTCCACATAGTCTGTCTCTGTATTTCAATACATTTATTACAGTTCCTTTTGCTAACATTTTTATCTCGTTATAAAGATAGTCTAAATTGTTCCCTTCAACCCTTTCCCTACCGGACCCTGTACATCATTTTTTGATCAATACGAGTAGTAGAATACGCTAGAGAAGTTTCAGCAGAAGTTTCACACATTTTAGGAACATCCTCTGTACATCCTTAAAACAGCTCCGAATATCCTGCGTCTAAACTCTTCATTCTAAAGCACAGGTTTGCTGAACAGTTTTAAAAGGTCCAGGTCAGAACTATCTGCCAAGCATTTAGCATCTTCGTTTCCCCTTTTCCCTTCGTTTGCATTATAAAAATCAGTTTTCTAAATAAGTAACCCAAGCAACAGTTGAAATCGCTATCATCGTTAGCCTCATGATAAGTCTGTCGCTATCGGATGTACATTTAGTGCTCTAACAATTTAGTATAAAAAAAAGAAAAGGCTCGTTTACCTGTATGAAGCGTATCGGTGGCAGCGGGAAGCAACGATTTCGTAATAATCTTCGGTGATCCGAATCCGTTTGTTTCGTTGTACACGAAACCAGCGATTCGCGAAACCGTGTTTGTGTTTGTTCGGTCTCTTCATCACGGCGGATGTAGCGTTCGCAACAAGTGCACGCGCAAATGATTTTTTTTTCATGCTACTTTGACCTTCAAACGTTTTATCCGCGTTCTCTATTTACACGAATCCCGAATTTATTTGCGAGCAATCGCGATGCCGAGCAGTATGGTCGGGTGCGTTTTGAATATCCATAGCGGTCGATGAACAATTTTTATTTTATTTTTCATCTTTTTCGTTTATTTGTAAACTTTCCAACCATTGGGTTGACGTAAAATATTGATTCGCGACTCGAAGGTGGACGGAGTTTTCGTTCATTATACATACACCCTCGCCCATAAGTCATGGGACACTTTCTAATTTCAGCTTTACGTTTAAATTAAGATTATTAAACACCCACTATATTGAATCAAACGATTAATTAAAGATTATTTACACTGAATACAATTTCTAAATATTAAAATACATGGAAAATTATATGTATCAAGTTTAAAATTGGCTCACTAATGTATGCTCCCCGTTTAGAGATGATAACTCGAAATTGCCTTGGCAAGCTTGTGTTCATTTTTTTGGGGGTTTCTTCTTGGATTTCTGTCCAGAATCGCTGCAAATGTGTCTCCACGTCACAAAATCGAAACGAATGTCGCCCAAATTTAACGCATTGAAAAACTAGTCTTGAACCATACTATAATTATTTCAGTTTTTTTTTATATTAATTATAACAGAACACTAACCATATCATTAAAAATACGTCGTGTAAACATAAATGTTTTTAAAAGAACCGTTCATATCGAAATAAGTAACCAAGTCTACTATATCGTAATCCTGGTTTATTCAGAAATGGCAAGGTGTCCCATGACTTATGGATGGAGGTGTATGTAGACTGATTCTTAGAGGGAGGAAATGCAAGTACTGTATGAGGAGATTTCAGAACTAATTTTAACTACAAAACGCCATATGAATATAATCAGAAGAATCAATAAAATTACTGGTTACATATTTTAAAACTTATTTTTGATATTAAGATTAGCATCATGAGTGAGAATTCAATTGTAAATATCCACAGAGTATCCCCTGAAGTCGGTTACCAAATATTAGAATTGACCATTTCGTCATCATCAGACCTACACTATCTACAGTGCATAGTTATTCAAACGATCATAAGACAACACTTAATGTTAGAAACTAAAAGTATCGGATCAATTGGTAGAATATTTGTGTTTCTTCTGATACCATGCTGTATAATAGGGTATATCATAATTGCTTAACGACATCGCTGTCGAGAGTCGGTCTTGATTATCTTCCGGGAACTAATCTCGTGAAGGCACCGAACAATGACGAATCTGTAATGAATATTCAACGTATCTGTGAATTCGTTCGTATGTGCCGCATATATCCATTATGGATATCCGTTGGCTGATTCCAGATACCCCGCTCGAGTGGTGTTTGCGTTTAAAACCGTCCGGAACTACCGGACAACCGAGTTAGGGAACCATAGCGTTCGCTGGGTTGCAAATTCTGCCCCGTGTTATGCTTGCTAACAAAGTTGGGCCGCATTTTAAGCAAACGTGGTTTTAATTGGTGATACCGTGCCGATCGTAAGAGAAAATGAGGCCTTGATCACGGTATAATGTAATTCTACTTTCTCCGTCTGTTTGAATTCAATTTATGAAAGTGTGTTTTGTCGCTGGTGAACTTGTGCATATTAATGTATAATTGGTAATGTTTATTAATCGATTCAGATTTGAGATTTATTGCAAAAAAATGAATGTTCGCCGTCTATTGAAATTTTCTACGATAGAACACGCATTAGGCTGAATATTTTCTACTGTAATGTGTACGATGTCAATTGTTAAGTTGTTTCATCGTTGTGAAGATGAGAAATACTTATCAAAACATATAGAGTTTAGTACGATACGCTGATGTAATAATTTGTTCAGAAGTACAGGTTCATAGCGTATAGTGAACACCTATGCTTGGGCCAGTATGGTAGCACATAACACACGGTATAGAGTTGAAGATTACGAGTCGTATCGTTATGAATCGCATTGTGAATATTTTTTCAATATTGCAATTTTCAGTGGTTAAAAACATCTATTTAGTTAGTCAGATAAAACTTGTTACACACTCAAAATCTTATTAGTGCAGTGATGGCCACAGAATCTCCGGCCTCCCCCCACTCTAAGTCCATTCCCCTCGTTTCAGTTCCCCCCGGTTTGCTCCTCGCTCCCTCTCGGTCCATCGTCGTCTCAGATCACAGCCTATATGAGGGAAATGAACCCTGAGTGGGGGATGGCCGGAGCTTCCGTGGCCATCACTGTATTAGTGCATGCAAATTTGTCTCCAACTATGTTGACTTGAGACTACAAATTATTTTCTATGATAACTCTGTTCATTGAATGCCGAATTTTAACCCTTTCAGAGCCGCGAACCCGTATACGAGTTCGGAAAAATCGTCCTCCGTGTTCTAAGTATCGTTAAACATTTCTGAATGCAATTATTTATTGGGCGGTATGGATCCTTGTATACCATCAAAATAATTCAAGAACTGACATCGTACACGTAACAATAATTATTGAAGGCAACACTGAAGGGGTTAACTTGACAATGAATTCAATAACAAAACTTATGACTCTCTAAAATTATACTCACATCTGTAAATACTTCTGAAAAAATGATCGAATGTCTGATATATTGTCACAGAAACTTGCAAATGGTATTATTTAGTAGCTTTTTTGTTTATTCGATGAATTTCTAATGTCAGAAATTCACTTACAATCGGAGAACATTTTCTTTTCACTGTGGTCGCGTGCGAATGACATATTACAATTTCGACAGGTTTGTTAAAAGGCTCGGTGACGGCGGAACGACCACGAACGCTGCGCCGTTTGCGGAACATTTACGGGCCATCCGCATGCGGAATGGGAACCGGCGGCGACGGCGGAGGTGGAGAACGTCTCGAGGACGGAGAAGTCGCGTTCCGATTATCGGATCGCGATCGCGAGAGGGACGAAAAATCCCTTAGCATAATGAGTCCGTTCGACGAGCAAGAGGAATGGGCGAAGATCTCGGAAATCATGGCGTCCTTTGGAACCGGACTCGTCAGGGAATCCGTTTTCGTCACCGAACTCGAGAAGGAGTTCCAAACGAGACTAGGTATATTCATTTTTTTTAGTTTGACATGAATTAAACGATTTTAGACAATCGTGGAAAGGAAACGAGGTCTTAGTTTTCTGGTAGTAATAATCCTTTAAAAAATTACGACTTTGCTTATTTTTTTTAACAGTACTTTTGGCGTGGGAAATCTAATGAAATGTCTGCTAATTTTGATAAAACCCGAGTAATGGTACGCAGTGAAAGTAGAAAATTAGATTTTGTTGTTTATAAATAATTAGCATGCCCTGGGCACGGATTCGCCTGCGACTTTTTTGCGTATAGAATTCAAAATATTCTTTTTTTCTTCTTTACATTTTGTAGGCAGGCGAATTTTCTTTGTAAGCCCTGGTGGTCCGATTCCCGGCACGGCGACAAAAAATAGTCCCATGATTTTATCTCGATATATTATTTATTTCACGATAAAATATAGCCTATGACTCTTTGGAAAATGTAAAGAAGCTATTATGAAAATTGCATAAAAATCGATTTAGTAATTTTTGTGATTTTTGCGAACGTACAAACAGACTCTATTTCTTTATTATAATAGTAAAATGAAGAAGGGGATAGTATTTGCATAGGAGGTTTATAAACGTTTTATGAAATACTTATGAATTTTTGTTTAATTTGTGATTATGTTTTAAAATACATAAAAATGATTCGTTTCATTTAATGTACTGTAAATGAGAATAAATGTAGTAAGTAGAGATTGTGACTGAACCTCAGACAGAGCACTTCAAGTATCGAAAACAAAATCTTTTCACTTTCTAAAGGTGACACATAATAAAAAAAGAAATCCAACATAATTTCTGTGAATTAAATTTGCGGTTCCATCTGATTTGTACGCAGGCCTGAGTTCGGACACCAGCAGTAGCCCCATTGTTTCCACTTCCGTTGGTCAGTGGCTGTCAACGTTGGGTCTGGCCGATTACGAAACCCTCTTCGTAAACTATGGTTTCGACGATCTCGACTTCATAGTGAGTATCAAGCTATTTCCATTATATCTAACCTCATTAACACCTTGCAGACTGAAACAGTTGTGTCATCACACTCATCACTCAACTATTATTGACAAATCAGAATAATCGATTTTAACGTGGTGTCATTAAGAACCAGTGGCCAACATTCATCTTTATTTGACCGCTAATTGTGAGCCGGAAATGCAACCAAAACAGTCTGCGGTTTTTCGAGAGATACTAACAATAAGTCACATAAATATTTTTGGTGACCTAATATTTTGATAACACGTTAAATGTAAAAGATACAAGTCTTCGAGGTGTTAAAGTGCAACCTAAAATGAATTGTTTTCATTTGTTCGCAGAATGGAGTCCTGGACGAGACGGATCTGAAGGACATGGGAATCAACAGCGATCAGGAACGAGCTGTCATCATGGGCGCCGTTGGTCTGTTGAACAAACGCGTGGAAAAACGTTCGAGTAGCCAATCTGTAGAGGAGTGGCTGAAGAGCATTCACCTTGAGAATTACGCAGAAACTTTTAAGAAGCATTTATACACGGACATGGATCGCGTGAGACGCGTCTGGGAGGTTGAGTTGGCAGCCGTGTTGGAAATCCAAAAACCCGCGCACCGTAAGAGGATTCTCGCGTCGGTCAGCGGTTCGAATTCCCGTGCACAGAATCGCAATTGCACTGGGCCCAACTTGGAGGACCTCAATAAGGATCTGAACACCTTGGTAAGTGAAACCCGTCATCCCCGTTGAATACAAATCGCTCGTGCGTCAAATAACTCACGAAGACATTCCTTGCATCACGCGAGACCTGACAACGATGACAGTAATTGTTTTTTTTCTGTGAAAATGTCAGCAATTTTGCGATGGCGTTGCCAAGGTCTACGTGATACTTTGGTCCTTCCTTTGTTAGCTTCGTCATCTATTTGTATTACATTCATTTTAACAAGGAGTTTAGTAGGTTGTACTGCCGTTGTAGAGATTGTAGATATACACTCCCGTCCATAAGTGACCGGACACTTACAACTTACTTTGTTAGTAAAATTAGGAAGTGGACGAATTTAGAGAATGAAATGACCTACATCGCGAAATAAAGTTAACGCTTATAAATTGTTTATAATGTAGAGAATCTCTCTAAAATAACCCAAAAGTCGCTTTATGAATTTCAACGTACAATGCCACCAATAGTTACCGTACCACGAAATATTCCATCAGAAAAAGGAAAACCCAACAGAAAATCTTCTAGTAACTCGAAGAGCCTAGAAGAAACTCTCAATACAGAAACTCTCAAATCTCCCTATGTGGCAGTTCTCGTACATAAAGAAATAAAACAGAAAAGCAGAAAGTTTCAATCAATCGGGAAACGCGTAAAACACTTGGACTGGAACGGGTTAACAACGTTCGTCAGGCTCATCGGTCCGCGTTGACACTCTTCCTACCGTCGATTCTCTCACCTGGCGTGTCACATCGCGAAGATCGTGTTTGAAGTTGTTGAGCAAAAACCAGGGAAAGAGACAGGCGAGAAAAAAGAAGAGGACAGAGCGATGGCAGCGAACGAGTTAAGAATTAGCGTGAACGGGGTGTCTGACAAGGGCCCGGAGCACTTGGGCAAAAAGAGGGCGGAACGAGGGTTGGCTTGCAAGCTCGATCGCTTCGCGACGGCTTTCAGCCGATCGCGTCATAATGTAAATATCCTGGCTAATTGGAGAGCCGTTATTGTAACACGCTCCCGCGTATATCAGCTACCTGTTCGTCGCGTGTACAGGCGGCGACACTCGAGGAAGCTTTCAGCCTGATCGCTCGAGCGGATGCTAATGGTTTTTGTTCGTAGCTCTCTCGCAAGCTCTGCATACAAACAGACACACGGTGCATCCGTTAACGAGCTACTTTGTTACCGTGCTCGCTCGTCTTTTCGGCGCCCGGTGTTCCCTTAATTAGCTAATTAAATACGATTAATGGCCGCCAGTCGATGCACCTTCCAAATTGCTCTTTTTGTTCCCCCGTTTCTCTGCTCCTTACGTCCATTCTTTCTCACCTAATCGAATTTCACGATTCGCGCGACTCTCCTCCCCATCCATTGTTTTCCCCGTCTACGGATTAATCTTCGAATTTTTCGTACCCATGTTTCACCCTCACTCATACCCTCTGCAACCCATTCGTGCGTTCTGTATATAGCGCGATTTGCATGCACAGGGAGTTTCGTAATACGTAGGTAGTACATACATTACCGACTGAAAGTTTGGGTACACGTGCTAGTGAGAAAGATATTCTTAAATTTTTACGCTAGCTGCAATGTTAATGCTTTATCTATTCGGGTACACTTACTGCATTTGTATTCTCCAGTTAAATACAAACTGCAAGGTGTAATATTTTACCATATTTTAATTTATGCATATTTCTTGTACAATTTTTCTGTTATAAATATACACAGCTTTCCTTCAACTGCAAGTAATCAATTTTTTGTTTATGGCATCTAACGCTACTTATGATCGTTTATGACATTACAGCCCTATGACTTCGAGGTTCACTTGCGTAGACTTTAAATTAATTTATGAAATTTTGCAATCTAAATTGCTGTTTTCTGCGCATATTGTGTACCTCTGATATGGTTAGTTGCCAGGGGTTGTATTAAGACACTTGCAACTTTTGTCGAATATGTAACATTTTACCTGTTTTTATACTCAGATGTCTTTTAGTAGATTAACCGCACCTATAGCTTTAATAATTCGTTATATAAATGGTTAGGTTAACAATTTAATAGGTCGAATTAATTGAAGATGAAAACGAAATCATTTTGTAAACTTCGAATGTGTCAGTATGGGTACTTGTCAGTGCTCGATTTTTTTAATGCACTTCCAGAGTCTTTGTCCCAATTTCCGTTTGTTAGGCTATTACCGGGTGTTTAAAAAAGATGGAGTCAAACTGGAGGGATGTATAGTCAGACTCATCAAAACCAATAAAAAAGTTTTAATGAACGTGGGTGCAAGTATCATCAGTTTCGGAATTACAAAATGTTATTCTTCGACTTACTTTTGTATAACTTATGCGTATTGTTATTTCATGCACGGTAAAGCAAGTTGCAATGCTAGATAAGCAGCACGCCTGTATCCAGAAACTTGTCCGAATCGTAGCCATCCTACCAGAAAGTGTTCAGTCCCATATATCAACGTATTTTATAACTAATGGATATATCTTGTAACTCCGAAACTAATGATATTTGGATTCATGTTCATTAACCACTTGTGTTGGAATAACGTCTCTCGCACGTGATAGCTACTTGGGGCTAAAAATGAATTGCACGTGTCCCACTCGTGGTCTAACCTTTTTACTTTGATAACGGTTTTATGTACTAAAATTTAATATTAAATAAATGCTTATGACCCATGTAGTCATAGATTAAATTCCAACCCAAGTGGTTACGATTTTTTTGTTTGTTTTAATGAGTATCACATACCCCTGAAGTTTGACCCCAACTGTTTTTAATATCCTGTATAAGTGTTTGATCTAACTATAGAAACATTAATAGCCAGAATGCCAAACTTAGCGAAAAAAGTAATTATAGATCGTGGAGGGTGTCTCAACAAAGATAGGATATGATTTTTAATTAATTACCATAGTCAATATTTCGATATAATAATGTACATATGTATAGAAAAGAACAGTATGTATTTGAATCTTGCAATGATTTCATAATATTTTCAGATTTATTTCTTGATAATTGTCCTAATATTTATGGACAGTAGTGCACGTGTGTACTGCTTTATACTCTTCTCATGCGACTTGTCCGACAGCACGACAAATTATACAGAGAGCCAGATGTAACAAACGATTCGGGATGTAATCCGAATTCGAGCGATACGTTGGCGCGCTTTGAATCCGGTTTTGATCGTAATTCCCGGAACACCGCGGAACGTTCCACTCCCGGGGAGATTGCAAAAAGTTTCCTGTTTTTTCCACCCTCCCGCGACGTTGGGGGCGGGGAGCGGAGGGTGGCAATTCGAAACGCGACGGTTTTACGAGTGTAATTGTACGTTGTGTAACGCGAGCCCGATTTTCGCGAGCCGTGGCTTTGTGACGATCCGCGCACGAAAATTTTCCTCCGTCGCGCAATTTTTTTTTGTTAGTTTCGTTGTTTCATTTTTTTTTGTTCCGTTGGCGAACGTATCGCGAGGCTTCCGGTGAAACGGATACCGCGCAACGTCATCCGGTTCACCGAGACGGGAATACAAAAAAAAAAATGGTCCTTCGCATCGTTCGCTCGTTCGCCAGTCCATAGCAGGATGGTTTTGCGTTCGCTAACAATTAACGCGGCAGCCTTTTGTTCGCGTGTCACCGACTCCATGTTGTTCACGATGAAGAACAAGATTCGTTGTTTAACGCTTTAACGTTTTTTGAGCGGGTTTCTGAAGGTTGTGTTAAATCTTACGTTTCTATGGTTTGATCGATTTAAATGAAATTTGAATTGTAATTAAGCTCAAATTTTAATTTTCAAGGAGCTGCGAATTTTAGACTGAAATACACTCTTAGGTTAGGCGAAATAGTTCGAAATCCCATTTTTAAATTTACAATATTTATTATTAATTATTTGTGTATAATATGTAGCTAAATTTTATTAACAGAGAAATACGTGTCAGGTTAACATAGTGTTACAGACATTCCTTTTTTAGGATAGACTTTTCTGAGATTCCTGGAAGGTGATTTAAAATTTAACGAAGGTGTATGTTTTCCACAATTACATAGGCTTTATAGCATAAAATCTGGATAGAAGGTAGAGTTCGAGTTATGTGTAACATATAATTATCAGTTTTTTGGATACTGTGTTTCCTTTGCTTTACCATACGACTACTACAGTATTATCTAATTAAAATTATGACAGCAATATAAAATTTTCAAATTTTATAGCATGAAAATGAAGGATTCCATAGGTTTACAGCTGTGATCAGTAGAAATTTCAACGACTGAACTAAATAATAAAATATATGTTATAACAATAATCAGTTACAGGTATACTCCTGTAATAAATTCGTGATACCAATATGATGATATAAAGCTTACTGAACAGTCATGTCTGTTGCGATAACGCTAATTCTTGCTAATAATCTTGTATCACCTCTTACGCGACACTGTACTTGGAAACAATATTCGATTTGACTATAAACAATACATGAAAGCTACAATAGAAAGGATTAAACTAACTCATACGTACACAAAGACACCAATTTGAAACATTCTCACACTTAACTCTGTAGGTTTACATTTGTATCAACACATATAAAAAATACAATCACAAATTCTGGCCAGATATTTTAGAGACATCTTGCTTACTTCATTTAAAACCGCTATTTTTCATGTCTATCAAACAGTCATCATTTACATTTGAATAGAATTCATAGTAAAGCTTCCAGTAACTGCTCCTCTCATAAAACACGAATCATCCTTTTTCGCAATAAAACCATGAAACCGTGGGTGTCGCGTGTTCGAACAAGGAAAACAAAGAAATACGAGATAAAGTTGAAGGAGCAAAACGTTTGAAAAGTCCGTGAACGATCGCAGGCTGACGAGGTTTCGTGTTCTCGTTTCCCGCAGAAGACGAACATACAGCAGCTGAAGGAGGAGATACAAGAAAAACTGCCGGAAACAACGGCGGAGAGTAATGGCGGCACGTCGATAACCGGAACGAATTCGACTACCACGGGTACATTAAGGCACCGCAAAAACAGACCGGCTCCTCAGCCACCCCAACGACCCAGTTCGCATAATGGAGCGATCTCTGCACCGGAACAACTGGAGATCAGGGCACCGTCGGAGTTGCTGTTCGGCGTCCCGTCCACCCTGAAGACGCAATGGAGGCACCAGCCAAAAGCTCTAGTCACCGGCTGCGTCACGTACGTCGCCAACGTAAGTCCATCTGCCTTTTTCCTCCATCTTTCTTGCTTTGTAATTTTCCTTAAGGGGTCTTTCACTGTTACGCGACCGAAGAAAAGTTGTTTTTTGGGAATTTTTTGCACGAAAAGTACCGGAGCTATTGAAATGAAACTTGGAACGTTTATTATTCGTACTCTGGACCATTCGTGTTCTTTTTGTGTCGGGTGTACCGCATGTAAGTCAGATTTCATTGGTCTTACAACGAGAACGCATTTTAGTCGGAAAATTATCTCCCGTGAAATTATGCTGTTAAGAGTAATAATCATGCGTTTCCTTATAAACATTAAAAGTTATATGAATTTCGTAATAGGATTAGAGAACCTGGTTTTTAGTGTTCTTAACCCTAGAGCGTTCTTCCGTTTGACTATACAGTTAAGATCATGGGTCAGAAATCATCCGAATGCATGGAACTCATACTTTCTGTTTTATAATACAATTTGAGGATTAGGGAAGCCTTGGATCATCCAGTCGCATCTATTATAATAGCTTTAATTATAGAAAAACAACATATGTTGCCGAAATTGTTTGTTTGTAATAGGTTTTATATACTTGGTAACAGTGCTGTTTGCATATGAATATCCTCCCATTTTTCTTTGCATTAATAAAACTATTCTGGTCATTTTAATACTATTTATATATTTCTTTTTTGCAAATTATACTAACACCCAGTTGTTTGCAAGATTTGACCATGATTGATTTCTATTATTCGATTGTGCCTCGTTTACGCTGAGTCAAAAAAAGGCCCAAAGACTTCATGTGCAACAATTTTTTTTATCAGCACGCCATATGAACCCAGATAATAAACTTTTAATGTAATGTCGAGGGAACAGTAACAAGCACATGGATACTAATTTCATTGCATTTTCTCGATGACAACAAAAGTATAAAAAGAAACAAGAACGGGGCGAGTTGGAACAGACACGAAGACCGCACTAGGGTTAAATTGAAGAGAATTTTGAAAAAATTCAGTTTAATATGTAGGTTATGTGGTGATTCTAGAGACAGGGTGATTTTTCTGTTCTGAAATCGATTAGTATCTGGGCTCCACCGTCGTGAAGGAATTGCGTGGCACAGAATCGACCAAGAAGTCCATACAGAAGCTGAAGAAAACGTGCCGCGAGCCCAGAGTAACTCTTGATATCACCTTGGCGATTTCTTATCGCGGTGTTCGGTTTCTCAACACAGTAACCAATGTAAGACATACTCAACAGCTAAACAACGTTGTATACAACAGTACTCCATTGTTTTAACAAATCGAAACAATTTGGGGATCGTTTACTGGTACGACTATCATGATGAACACTAGGTTTACGGGACGCGTCATTTTGACGCATTTCGAATTTCACAAATGCGCGGAATAAATGTAATGATGTATAATGTTAAATATTATAAATTCTATATAAATATATAATATCACATAGTTTCATTTATAAGTTAATACTGTATAATATATTGTTTTTAAATAAAATAAGTTGTTTTTAAAGAAATTGTGCGGTGTCGTTCACGCGTCAATGTGTCGCGTGTCCGCAGAGATAGGTATATAAGAAATGTCCGTAAACGTAGTGTTAATACTGACTAAATACCATAGTATTTAATAAAATCTTTGACATGCTAGATAAACTGTAGACTGGATAGAATATTTCCATATTTAATGCACAGTTCTGTTTTAATTTCTAACGCTGAGTTGTTCAAAATTAGTTAATCTCTCAAAGCGTTATCCTCTAATTGTTTTGACTTGTATACTATTTTCATTGAAACACTTCGAAGCGGCGTTACTCCTTTGTGACACGATGTCAGTGTTACGGAACACGTCATGTAACAGATGTTAATGGGAGGTTCCGGTCTAGAGTCCTCTAAAATAGGTCATTGTTAGGAATTGATTACAATAAAACTACTGCAGATAATTTGATGAGAGTTTTTGCATTTTATTAAGGATGTATTACACTACAGAAATTTATTTTTTTAAATTCAATATTGTGGCATTCGTGGTCTCAAAAAAACATCTAAAACAGTGGGACGTCTAGTGGCTGAACCGTTGGTCTGAGATATAAAACTTCCCAAGGGGCCAACCTTTAAAAAATTAAAAGAAAAAACAATTTCTGACAAGTCTTTTTCTCTGTTTTTCATCCTTTCAACGTCTTCAAAAAATACATATTTTCGGAACTTTCAAACTATTAGAGGTTTGTCCCCTGACAACAAGTATATTCTTTAAAATAAGAAAGAGTCGCAAATGAATCGATTAATAACTTTTCAAGATATTTATCCCACCAGTTTGAAAAGCACGTTGAAAGTTTTACTTGGCCAGCTGTACTCATGCATCCGCCGCCACGCAAATGCCTATAATTTTCGGAATTTTCTGTATTTCAACAAATTTCTTTAAACACGTTTTTTAAAAGATTTAAAATTTTAAAAATGAAAAAAATCGATTTTTTGAAGCTTTAGACCGGAACCTCCCCTCAATAATAATGTACTGTGATATATGGACGTGCACCTTTGAATATTTCAGTTTTCTTCATATGTAGATTTAAGGAAAAATGATAGTTATTGATGTTGCAAAGGATTAATACCGAAATATTTGTTATACATAAGTACATTTGCATTTGGAATGATACAAATCGATAGGAGCCGATTTGCGAGCATGAAATTCGCAATATCCACTGCGCCTGCCAGGATGCCGACGATCTCACCCATTTTGCATACATCACCAAGGACCACGCCAGTCGTACACATTTTTGTCACGTATTTTGTGTGCCAACGATGGTAAGTATATTCCTTGCATACCGAATGATTACGTTCTTAAATCTACACGCAGTAGTTATTGGCAGTTTATCGTTGATATAATGCTTTTCAATGAAATTCAATCTTTTTTCTTAAGCAAAATGGCCTAAATATTGAAGCGGTCCAATTTCTAATTTGTCAAGTTATTCATTTCTTTTTACCATTCTCGATATCAATTGTTATAATGCCTGGAGACTGATAGACTGAGTATTTGAAATAGTTAAGTTTAGTGATAGAACATATTTTTAATACTTTAATTCTGTTGAATGACAGCTTGCAACAACAAGAACATCTAGTATTAATTTTGTGTATTTTAACAAACTCAATTAATTTTTCTTTATTACAACATTTATTATGACATTATGGTGTCAGTAACATGAATTAATCAACTGTTAGATGAAAAATGAAGAAGACATCACACAAAAACATTCACTTAATCCTATATACGCCCCCTGGTTAAAAAGATAACGCACGTCTACTGTTATTATGTTTTCAACGATATACTATTATTTGTTATAGTCAAATTTTATTTCAATCTTTATGTCAAAATTTCATTAATATAGACGTTTCTTCCATCACAAAAGAAAAACATCGTCAAAACAATGTGTCATTGATAACTGAAGGATACAATACGTTTCTCTTCATATCCAGAAAGTATAAGAATCGTACGAACTGAGAATCGCCTGTTTCAGGACCAAGCAACAGAAGTCATCCTAACTCTAGGCCAGGCGTTCGAGGTAGCCTATCAGATGGCCCTGCGGGACAAGCTGGGTGGACACACGGTCCGTTCCCAATCCGCCAATCAACTGACAACATTCTCAAAAACGTCAGCGCCCTGCAAGATGTCCGTATCTCCAGACTCCATGACAGAGACCAACAGGAACATCGATCAGACTCAATTAACCGTTCCAAGCGTAAATTCCTCCTCAAACGTGAAAGTCAAACCGCGCTCATTCCTAGCCAGGCTCATTCCTAACTCCAACGTCCATTCGGCGGTACCTAGTCTTGCTCAGGACCCAAATTCGAATTCGAGTTCTGGATCCACCGCGAACTGTACGTCCAGTTCGAACGCAGCCACCAGTCCAAGCACGAACTCGGTTAGCAGCTCGAACTCGAACACCAGCACGAATCAGACCGCGAAGCCGTTGGTCACCCACGGTCGTTCTCATTCGGTGAACGACATTAAGGTGAACGGTAATCAGCTGAAGCTGGCGCCAGCACCTGTCGACGATATCGGGATCGGCGTGAAGGACATGAAGCCCGGATCCAGGGCCCCGATCGCCTTGTCCGAGGAACTCTAGAAGCTAACGACTCTGGCTCGTTTTCCTTTGATTTCTCGCGTGACGCGGTCGACTTGAAAAGGTCGATGGCTGATCGAACAGGCGAACGATCGTCCTTTCACGGTCATGCCGCTCGAACCACGATGCTCCGTCGGAGCGAAAGGGTGACTCCTTCGCGATTCATCTCGAAGACAGGAGGACGCGCAGGGGTGGATAGAATTTAGAAATTGTCAAGATCGTTTTTAGATCTCGAGGTAATGTAGCAAAATGTAGACGAAGTGTGTGAAGATAGATTTTTGGGATCGTAGTGACTGACTTTGAAATTCTAGAGTAAGTCCACCCCTGCGAACTGCACGAACCTTTTCTAACTTAGCATTTCAGAATGTTGTGACTTTGCTCTATGGTAGCCTATCGTAAGGGACTGCAGATTGGACCGGTTAAGGTTGTTTTGAAAATGACCGAATTAAAAAGAAACAGAAGGTCACTCAGCGGACGGGGATAGGACCTTGAATAGTCTTAACCGGATGTCTCTACCGCAGTTAGGCTTGAAACTCGCCTCTGAAGGAACGATTATAAGATCGTTTCGATTTGAGGAGCATCGATTGCGTGTCCATGGCGTCTTTTTATCTCTCTAACTTTTGTAGTAACGTTATACACACGTGCAATTTGTACGATTTTTGCGAGACACCTGGGCGAGTCTCACGACGGCGCAGGTAAGTGTTGGACCGTCGTCATTCTGCCGCAACTCCGCACTTCTGGGACCGCGTTCGACGTTGAAACGGCGACACTGTGATTTTCTGTATCGAGGGCATTAGAGAACCGACGACCCGGCTCGTCCGAACAGAGAAAATCCACGAAAAGTCGAGGAACAACGAAGACGAAACGGCACCACGTTCTCGCCATGCGACTCGCGATCATCACGAACAGTATTATTCGACTGACGAACACTTTTTCGACGCCGTAGATATTTTCTAATTTTACTCATGATCCTTTGTCGGTACAGTGATCAACGTTACAGCGACGCCTCGCCTAAATTGATTTAACGAACACGCGATTCCGAGCGAACCAACATCTCGAGGATGGAGAAAAGAACGGAAAAAGAAAATACTAAATAACAATACAGCCGTTTTAGAAAGTTATACATTCCCTTTTGACACGGGCGAGCTGATGAAATTCGCGAATGCTCAATTTACGACTGACGAGACTCTGAGGCTGAATCGTTTTCCCAACAGCATGGACGTTCATCCAGTTTCTTCCATGATCGCTCGATTCCCACCCTCGTTCGAGTCGCCACCGTTTTTTCGACGTATCATCACCCAAGACTGACAGCCCTTATCTCGTTTTATATTTCACTTTTAGCGTTTTACGTATAGATACACTTATACACACACACGCACACACATATACACTCACAGGTTACACACATGCACACATGTGCATATGTATTATGATAAAAGGAACGAACGGAGAGGAAGCTCCGTAGTTTAGCGTTATTTATCGAGTGCTGATTCGACGAACCTCGCGATTAGAAAACGAAAGCTATAACACGAAGCGGTACCAAATATTCTATCTATTATTATTATTATTATATATATATATATATAATTATAAATATATTTAAATACTCCAACGAGTCCCCACGACTCGCCGTAACAGTAAGGATTCCCAAGTTACTCGGCGTGTTAAGGACGAGACTAAAAAAGAAGCCCTTCAAGTTGATTTCAAGGTGTCATAGTAGCGTTGAACAACGGGTAGCATTCGTTGTTCGATCGAGCAGGCCTAACGACCTCGTAGGGATATCGAAATCGTAGTGATACTCGTTATGATCGTTTGCTACACGAACCACGAAGAAAAGGACGAAGAATATGAGGCGTACGAATGGTAAGGTGGACAGGTACCATTTCGCGATGGTATCGATATTGTATACACGCGAATCGCCCTGTTCGAAACCAAAGATTGCATGTATGTACATATAAGCACGATATTAATCGAGCATGAAGAAGGGGCGACCGGAAGCTCGAAAACAGGGAGAACGGTGAACATAGTGATACACGGGGAGGGGAGAGGAAAATGTGGATGACGGGAAACTGCCAAATAACACACCACCAATTATCACGTGGCTAATACGCACACTTTGTATTTATCACGTTTACAAGAGTAGATAGTTCTATATACTGGAGTAAGTGTTAAGGTCTATTAAGGGGGACGAGGTATAATCCGTGATACAGTCATTTCACCGCGGAGTGTAATTAAAGTGTGTCCTCTGGTGTAGCGCAGCTGTAGTTGTATCGTAGCACGATGTAGAAGAGCATGTTTCCTCCCGATGTGACGGTGAGTACGAGCTAAGGAAATTACTCATGCAGGAGGAAGGGGTCTGAAGACGAGACGTGCAACCCTGAAGCGAAAGGGTTGGCTGGCTCCGTGGCACTAGATTTGTTGTACGGTCTGTCGTCCGATCAGCCGACATCGAGACGATCCTTTAGTAATCGATTGCGATGTGATTGAAATGGTGCACGGATAGAAGAGACGAGAATCACTCTTTTGAATGGCTCTATTTCTTTGTGAGAACATCGATTTTTAGCTAGTTCCTTTAGCGCCGCGGGAATCGTGATCGATTTTCGGAAACGTAGTACCACGCAATCTCAGTGCACCCTCACATGGATAACAGAGTTTCGAAACCTTTTTCTGAGACAAATGCGTGTTACTGCGTGTTTCAATTTTTATCGATATGCATGCACTGGGGTTGTCTTATAGTTTGCATGAAATATCTTTATAGCTTCCAAGGGTACGAACAAGGTGTTCAAGGGCAAATTGTTTTGAAAAGGCTAATATTTGTCACCCGGAGTATTTTAGTCTAAGGTCATTTCTGTTGAGATCTGAAGATCTTTACCGTTTTTCTTAGAGTGGATTTACTATTTTTAGTGTTATAGTTTTACAGCTGCTGAAACGATAAATTTATTCATATATGAAGTGAAAGATAATAAAATATACCAAGATGAGACAAGGAAATATATCAACGTACGGCCATGAACAGTTTAGTACCCTACAAAATGAACAATGTCAATATGACAATTCAAAGTTTCGTATTAAAGTTATTCGCGTACATAAAAAGATATAAATTTTAAACTGTTGACACACTGACTTTCAGATGACCTTCAACAAGAAAGAAAATGCTACATTTACTGATTTGCATATTGCACATGCTGACAATCAGATGTGTTCATTTTTTGCCAATTCCACCAGTATTCAGTATTAATAGCTCTAGTAATTCTACAGTATCCATTACCAACTGTTAAGATGAGTATTAAGTAATTTAAAACGTGAGATACAGCATGCCACATAAAATCATTTTAATTCATGGCAGTATTGATTTGTAATAATTGATGTTATACAAAAAAATCAATTATTCATCGTATTGGAAAATGTATGGGAATGAATGGCAGTCACTTCGATTACCTTCGAGATCATCTGAATGTCATACATGAAGTTCATGTACCATATACGAATAAATTTGTCATTACTTCAGTTAGGAGACCATAATAATGCATTTGTACAACCACATTTAAAAAAAATAACATAAACAAATGACCTGGAAATAAAATCTTCCTCATACATGTTTGCTCGTTCCAAAAAATTACACATTTTCTGAATATTTTTCTTTTAATATTCTTGAAGCCAATAAGAATGTTTCAGATGCATAAACTATTCGGAACTCCCCGTACACACTGAACCATTCATTTTCACGACTCGAAACAACAACCATTTCGTCCATCAACGAACAATACTAAAAATAAAGAACGAAAAAAAAAGAAACAAGTTGCAGGCGATGCAATGTTGAAAGTGCCAACGATGGAGCCCGTTTTATACTCGATACACACTCGTTCGATCCGATTTCTGGATCCGAGAGATTAAGTTGTTGGAGCACTAATTAACCTAGAATATTCTCCGAATCGCGTTCTATTTAGGTGTAAATACATCGAATAACGAACACAGGTAGCTATTTCTCGTTTCGATCGCGTACTGTAAATTACCTTCCCGCAACGTGTGTGAACGTGTTTCGATTTGTTCCGAACCGATCGCAATAGATACACATGTGCATGTACACGCGTATGTATGTACGTACGTTGCACGATAATTAATTTATTTCCTTCCACGCTACGAAAGAGGCATCTATATAGCATTTAACTTATAAGTATTTATAGCGTATACACCGACTACCGAGTCAAATGTTTAGCTGTACACAGGATACGATACGAACAGATCGAATACGAAATCTGGATGGTATCGCAATGGGTTTTTCGGGGGACTCAGACAATGCCGATCGCGCAAAGAAACTCATTCACGGACCAAGCGAACGAAACAAAGAATAAAACAGAAACAAGAACACGAGGATAGTAGACTTAGTATTCTGCAAAAAAAAAAAAGGAAGATATTTGACGCAGGCGCGGAGAAAGATTTCGCGCCGAAAATTCAACGATTCGTCGTGTCGATATTATCGAGCGCCAGGCTCGACCTGTAAATATACATAAGTGTATGGTAAAATTAGTGTCCTACAGCGATCACCGTGAATCAGTTCAGCGCAAAGATACCAAAGAAAAAAAGAACGTCGAGACTTCCTAATTGTACGTTTAAACGGCTACATGTGTGTGATTAAACTGACATGCTGATCACTTTCATGGGTTTTATGTGTTGTTGTTGACTTTTATACGAACGACCTGTGCCTTTTTTGCATGTACTTTCTCGATCTTCTTCCATTCGATATATGTACGTATATTTTTCATTCCGTTCGTTTTGACGTATTATTCGGTTCCTTTTGCAAGGCAGATGGAAAAACATTTTTCATACGCCCGTCTGCGTCGTTAGGTGAGAAATTGTCGTGATTACGCGCACCAGAAACGCGATGTCATTAACGCGACGCTTATCTCAAATCGCATCAATTTGCGAGGCGTGTTCGCCGGATCGTCCGCTTAGAAGTTTCGCTGCAAAAAAAGCGAGAAAAAAGAAGAGAAAAATCAGTGTGAAACGTGACGGGGGAAAAAATACGAACGTCTCGTTAATCTGTTCTCCGTGTGGGAGATTCTTCAAATTAATTACGCGTATTTCGTCGCATTTCGAAATCGTATATTTCGTTAGTTCGTCGCTAGAGTCCACTGACGATTAATATCATTTTACTCGAAGGGGCGTTCGAGTTCTCGTGGATTTGACATTTTTATAAAGCCGCGTTATGGTACCGGAAGCGCCTGAACGCGCACAAAATTGACAGCAGTGTTGATCTTATGCTTTACTATCTGCGTGCTCAATTTATTTGTAATACATAGGGTGTTAGAGAATTTTTTGACAAATTTTTCTAATACGTTCTGCGACTGAATATTACTCGAATAATGATTTAGTGAAAAATTATAATGAAAAAATAAAACGTAAAATTTGAATGATGTAGTATGCCAAACGAATTAAGAAATAGCGGCATTATTAAAGTCATCGACGGACCTGTTTTATTAATTACAATTAACTTTTTCAATAGAAGCAAAATTCTTTATTCGAGGAATATTTATGCAACAGGATATTTTATTCGTATATTTTGTCATGAATCATGCTGCAAAAAATTGATCATTGGGAAAAATCTATAACGCCCTCTAAAAAATAAATTTCCATGCGATGAGAAATGTTAAACTTCTCCTTCATCATTGTCTTTCATGAAAATCTTCGACTCCAAAGTTGAAACGTAGATTAATTGGTGAACTGATTCCGGTGGAAGCGTTTCTGTCTCTTCTAGAATCCTTGTACAATTGTCGATATAAGAATTCTTCACTTCGAAGCGAGGTTTAAATCTATTCAAACGCTTGCGAAACATCTTCTGCACGCTATAATCGATCTGCGTTTTCCTTTACGCGATTAACAAACATTCGATCGCTCGTAAGTTTCATACTATTCAACTCTCCCGCGCAAATTACGCGGCAATTACTTTTAAATGTCGCTGCGCTCATCTTCGCGCCTGATCATACTCATTACTCTCTTATGCAATGTTAAGCAATCGATCGTCCATCGACTGACTCTTCTTTCGTCTTCACAACGATATTTTAACTTTCCTCGAGTCTTCTGGGGCACCCGAAACGTCATGAGACATTTTTAACGCTTTTACGATCGCATAATCGTCTTCGTCTCCTATGATAACGTTGTTCATTAGCAATTTAAGAACGTCACTATTTCGATTCTCTAATTTGCACTAATTCTCGTAGAATTATCGTTGTGAACAGCCCCTTGGCGACGCCTCGGGACCATCTGATCGTTCCTCGTGAAATCGATTTTCCAGAGGACCGTTTCTCTCTTGTAACAGGTTCACAGGTGTCAGAAACTGTTTTGCAAAGTAATTAAAATGAAGAGGACCTCAACGGAACTCGACACCTATGAATCGATGTACATAGGGTGTTTCATAAATTTGTGTCAATATTTCAGGGCCTGACTATATGTAGACTAAAAGTAATAAAAAATATTATATGAGTATAGGTCGTCCACAGTAGTTTTTAAGCTGTAACAGATTTTAGTAAACATGCTCGAAGTATTCATTTCCTGCTTAAAATCGAATAAATTCATTTCGTTATTAACTTATTAATTTCCATAGCATATACATAAAATTCAAGGGACGTAAGCGATGAGATCAGGACGGCCATACTGGTCCATCTTCAGGATCCTCTTTTACTTTATCTACAACTAAAAAACTATGGTACGTACAGCCTACCTTCATATAACGTTCTTTACGTATTTTAGTCTGTAAATTCAGTACCTAAAACACAGTCGCGAGTTTGTGAATCACCCTATATTTAAATTCGCGAATTTTTCGTGGTTACCATCGACGATAAAAGCTGTCGCACTTGTAACGAGTAATTAATACCGTGGCCAATTTTACTCTGCTATGTTGTGAGATACACACAGTTTCATGTGATCGTTGTTCTCGGTAGAAGCTTTTAATGGAAATTGTACTCGTAGACACACCCCCGGCTCCTTGCATTTCCTTCCCAGAGGATCTTCAATTCTTCCGATTCATGTTCGAGCGATTTAAGGAGCCGTGACTCTTTGCGTTTCACCCGATAACGTACGCGGAGGAATGGTGAGACCGAACGATGTAGAAGGAAAGACTGTCTTCTGTACTCGCGCGCAGATTTAGAAGTGTACATAGCTGGATATATACGAGAGCGTGTAAATTAAATAGTAGATCTATGTATGTAACGGTGTAACACGGTGATCATCAGAAGAGAAATGGAAAACGAAAGGTTGTCGAACGATCTTCGTCGATCGTTCATCGAGCACTTGGCTTTTTTCCTTGCGTCGTTGAAATTTTTCTCTCCTTACTGCTCTTTCTGCTCTTTCGATTTTCACTTTGCACGGTTACGTTGACGCGTTCGCCATCGTGTCAATTCTGCTGAAAGTTATACGGCGAATGTTTGCAAATTTCAGCTGCAAAGGACTAAAGGGTGTTTCAAGAAGACAGATAATTTAATCCAGGAATGTGCAGCCTGTCATTCCAGGTTTCGTCATTTTTTTCATTGGAAGAGTGGTCTTGTGTAACTTGCAGGAAATAACAATAAATTCTGTCTTAATTATTTCTCATATTATCAGGAAGAATGATTGAAAATTAAATGTTTGAGGAATATTTGATACAACCCTTGATACAAGTGAAAAAGTAAAAGATTTCATTCAAGAATAAATAACTAAAACATGCTTGCATAATTTAATACCTTAATTTTAATATGTAACCGTATTCTTAAAATGAAGTGAACATTTTTCGAGTATAATTGACATGACAGTGAACGCGTTAATAATACACTACATGCACAAGGTGTTCATCAAATACGATTTTAATAATGTATATCAGCATGTAAAATAAAATTCAAATCACCACGCAATTGTCTACCCAGCAATTTCATAGGAATTTCAAAAAATTTCCTTTCATTATACAGTTACACTATGTCTAAGTAGTTTTTAATACCGGGAGTTGCAATACATTTTTAACCTGTAACAGGCAATACGATATTTCGACTTTCATATACTATTACAGTTTACGTGATATTTTTTAAAAATACTTCCATTTACTTGTATTTATAATAATTTTATTCCTCTAACGCACGTTCGAGCGTTAACAATTAATTCACACACGACGATATTTTTCTGCATGGACTCCATGTATTGAAGTCAATTGTAAAAGATTGCTCTAACACGTTTGTGAACGAAGCTGCATGCTTTCGAAACCAGAATTATTAATCAACGCGAATAAACTACAATGATTGGTCATCGATTTCGTAAATCAGAACACTTGATGCCTCTTTCTGAATAATATTTACAATTACTCCTAACGACTTGTTAGACGTTTCTTTAGTTTCTAAAGTAATCATCGAAAGATCCTCGCAGAAATGTGATTCTTTACGTATTATTTTAAGAATAATTCATTTCAAATTCTATTAAAACGAATTTCAATGCCCCGTCAGTATGAAGTTCGAAAGAGTGCAGCTATCGAACGATTGCGGCCGAAATGCGCAGTATTTCAAACAAATTATTATCAAATTCCTCTGCGTTTTGTAAACAAAAAAGAAAGAAAGAAAATATGGGCAGCGCTTGATCGTCGTGCAATTCGAGAGGTGAAACTCGTAGTGATAATAAAAAGAGACAAATGAATATTCGCTGATGAACCGTGCTCGACGAGGTGTCCATCTTTTTGTCGACATTCCGGAACGATAATTTTCTACTCACATCGTCAGATGAAGACATTTCGAGTCACGGAGGCTTTGTATTCCGTCATTTTGTGATTGTAGAGACCTCGAACGCGTTGTCGAAGAATGGACACCGCGCGGATCACGATGACTGTGCAAAAGAACGTACAAATTGAAAACGAGGAAAAGGGTAGAGGTGAATCGATCAGTGTCTTTTGAAATCAAAAAAAAAAGGATATGCGTACGAAGCTATTGCCGAGAATGCCATATATAAACACGCTATTTTGTACCGAGCAGCCTGATTAGACGCAAACTTCCTACGTTCTTCGACACAATTATATTTATTATTGTTCATGTTTATTAGAATGATATATATATGAGACAGAGATTATTCCCTGGATATCTATAACGCCTTGAAAGAATAAAGACGGATACTTTACGGGAGAACGGGGCGTTTTCATTGAAACCCGCATGAACTATGCTTACACAGTGATGGTCACGGGAGCACCGACATTCCCCCACTCTTGGTCCGTTCCCTTCTTTTCAGTTCCCTCCAGTTCGTTCCTCGTTTCATCTCGGTTCATCGTCGTCACAGACCACAACATACATGAGGGGAATGGACCTAGAGTGGGGGAGGGTCGGAGCTCCCGTGGCCACCACCGCTTTAACCCTTTGACTTACGATAACGAGTCACTTTCGTGACACAGAATATGATTTATATGTTACAAATACGAGTCTCACTCGTGTATATACGAATTTTTTAAAGTTTTGCACTACAGCACATTTGATTTTTAGAAGATTAGTAAAAGCGAATCGTATGTTTATCGACTTATTTATTAGGACATTCTAGGACTTGAATAGTGAACTTTCTTGCACGTAATCGGTGGAAACACCGTAAGGTAAGGAGTAAGGGTTATTTTACTATATGTTTCGGAAAAATTAAGGTGTAACTTTAATCCAAGATTATACGAGGATTAATTTTCTTACACATCCTTTCTTATAAAATTGTGGTTGTGGGATTTTAAACTACTTTTTTTATAATTTAAAAATTGATTCTTAAATGTTCTTAGAAACTATTTAGAGAAACTACCGGCCATAATTTTTTTCTGCAGCAATGCCTGCTTGATATCGAGGTCGCGACAATGTTAAATAGTACTTGCAATACACAGAATTTTATATAGCAGCGATACAATTTTGAAATATTTTCTCAGCTAGAACAGGACGCTTTTATTAGATTAAATCCGGCTATTATGTATTCTTTAGGAAATAAAACTATAAAAATATTTGTAATTCTACGTATAACAGGTATTCTGATCAGAGTCTATCGATATCTCGAATAGAAAGTGATCTTTGTTTGTCCTAAAGATAAGTAGAATATGCTCTTAACACGTTGACTGCCATGGTGGTCACCCGTGACCGGCACCTCAAATTTTGTTTTATTAAATAACTAATAATTCTTATAAAATTTTGTGATAACATTAATATTGAAAGAGTAGTATAATGTTATACCTATGCGTTTAAAGAGTAAAATATTCTTTCCATTCTGGATTTATACTTAAAATAGGAGATTATGTTGCGTCTGACTACGCACGGCAGTTTTTACTTCGACATTCAACGTGATAACCCTTGTGTGGGCAACCAAAAGTGTAAATAAGTTTGAAGCTTTAACATTTAAAATTTTTTGCATAAACTTTTATTTTGAAAACATAAATCGACATAAAAGTGTCCAAAGAATGAGGATCCGGAGCGGTTTTACGATATTTTCATAAGAATATTAAAACATTGATGAAGGAAATATAGAGATGGATACGAAGGTATCCGGTTGCACACATAAGAGTTAAAATTTATATACCTTTTACTTTGAACTTTCGTATTTCCTTTATTCAGTGAGTATATTACACGATATTAAACATTGCTATATTCAGAAAAACAGTATATAACTTAAAGAAATAAAATTAACTCGATCAATTGAAACTGTGCCGTGTGCATCATGTTCTAAAGTGTTTGATCCTTGCCCAGACTCATTTTCTTTTGTTACAATCTTACTTGATTGAAGCAGTAAGAGACCTAACCTGTAGTTTTCCGTACGGATACGTTACGTTAACACGTTGAACGCCGTGGCGGTCACAGGTGACTGACATCCCAAATTTAATTTAATTAAATAATTATTAAAACTTCATACTGAAACAATAATGTAGGAACAGAAGAACACGACTGAGTACCCAAACCTTTCTGTTTTCTTCACGATTTGTATAAAAAATAGTAAATTACATCGTGTCTGGTTAGGTATGGCCGTTTTCACTGTAGCGTTCAACGTGTTAAACATGAACACTTTCACAGATAGTGCATTAACGAATACTTGTCGTGTCTGCCACGCTACGCGTCTATCGCGTTCGAAATCTGCAGGTATGACCGCACTTTTATACGGAGGTCCACTGCAAATGGTCTCGGCGGAATTTGCCCTGTTCTCCGGAAGTGAAGTTCCACGCGGACGATTCACGGTTCCGCGAAGGGCTTCCCTCGCGAAATTAGCGTTCGTTAGTCGTCGAATCGATAGCTTGGCCTGTACTTTGTACAATTTCTTGGTCGTTGTGTTCCGGTCTGCGGGACGGGCCGCAAGGTAAGCAGCCGGTTCGCTAAAGATGCTAATTAACCAAGTTTCAGTCTTAACAAAGTTTTTCGATTAGCCGGTAAATTGTTATACGATGCGGGCCTCGGTTCGCGGGCCGGGCTCGTTATTATCTTCCCAAACAAACCTGCAATCGTACGGCGAAACGCGGCAAAATAATGGAAAGCTCGGCGAGTTTCGTCGTTAAAATTGCCGGTCGACCGACCATCGCCCTGCTCCCACTATCTTCGAGATTCTTTGAGCCTCGAAGACAGAGCCGAAGCAACGACAGACCGGTCGAACGTTTTGTCCGATCTCGAATGCGACGACACGACGACAATCCATGATATTCATCGGAAAACTTGGATCTTCTTAATTAGCCGACGTTTCCGTTCGGTCCTCGTGAAATCGGAAGTTTTGAGATCGTTTCTTATTTTAACGCTGTGGTCGCCAATGTTGTTCGAGAAACTTCAGAGTGAGCTGCTGTTTGTAGATTCAAAGAATCCTCTATAACGCCGTATGACTTGGAAGTTACATATCTATATATCTATATTTCTTCAGTTTTATTTCGTTTATTTATCACTCTGTACAATTATATTTTACGAGTATACTGCTGCCAAAGAGTCTGTCCGAACATTATTATATTTATGTCCCGCGATATATACTTTATCATTTATCTTTATCAGTTATCTGATGTATCATTTTCGTCGTATGCAAAAAAGTTCCGGTTATAGAGGGTTAACCCTCATCCGTCTCTTATGCCAATTTGACACATTTTTCTCTCAAAATTGTAATGAATCTAAAAAGACTGCGCCTTGCATATTGCTTTATTACTTGTGAACGATACGAACAATTTTATGCCTGAATGTACAGAACTTTCATTTTTTTATTTCCAGTAAAAGAATTCGCAAATTCGAGTATTTTTCTTTCCGCTGTAGTGTTGATTTTTTACCATTGTGTCAATTTAACATCAAGGGACAAATTCAATTCAGAAAATGAAGGACGGATGAGGGTTAAGCTTATGTAAATCAGTGCTGGCCACGGGAGCTCCGGTCTTCCCCCACCCGAGGTCCATTCCCCTCGATTCAGTTCCCTCCAGTCCGCTCCTCGTCACCCCTGAGTTTATCGTCACCCCAGATCACAGACTATATGAGGGGAATGGACCTAGAGTGGAGGAAAGCCGGAACTCCCCGGGCCATCACTGATGCAAATGCCCAACAACTGTTAAATGATAACGCAACCGGTGAAGTTTGTTGATTTTATAAGATAGATGTAATTAAGTATGCGTATGAATGTGCAAAGGGTAAGGTTCAGCGAGGGCTCTCAAAGTAGAAATCAATTTTAACTTGTTCTCCGGAAGTCGAGATCCACGGAAAAGTGTTCTGATTGTGAGACTTGTTCGATGAAGTCTGTGGTTGCGACTGGAATTCAAATAACGTCCAGGTAAGTTGCTTTGAAGTTTCATCGCGTGCAAGAGACAGCCTTTTATTAAAAGTTAGAAAATACTTGTATAATGAAATAAGCTTTCTTTTTTTCGTTATTAATAATTTTAACAGTAGACTGCTAGTAGCTACGAATTATTTTCGACGTAGATGGTTAACTATGTATAATTTTACTATACAGGGTGTCCCACAGATTTCCGAACAAACTTTGCCAGTGTGTTCTATAGCTGAAAATAAGACGAAAATGTCATATAAAAAAAAGTCCATAAATGCTTTATTAAAAAGGTAGAAGAAAACATATGAAACGAGAAGTAAACGTTTACATTTCGAAGTGTCGCCCGCCATTCTCGATAAAAGTCTGATATTGACGTAACAGTTAATTTATTGTAAACTGAACTTCGTCGCGATTTTGTCTAATTTTGTTCAATACAATGTAGATTCTCTCAATTAATTCATTACCTTGCCTCGTATCGAACTCACAAGGAACAGCACCCAATTGATACACGCCGATTTTTATGAAATTTTGCACATGGGTAAAGCATTCGAAAATATTTGACATGTATTTTTCTTATCGGTGAATATTCATGTTCAGGGGGTGAACCTTCCCTTTAAAGTTGGGCGATGAGAACCTTTCAAACCGAATAACTCGAAAACTAACAAACACAGAAGAAAATGGTATTTTCACCCTCTAAACATGAATATACGCCGATAAAAGACATGCATGTCAAATATTTTCGAATGCTTTACCCATGTGTAAAGTTTCATAAAAGTCGGCGTGTGTCAATTAGGTGATGTTCCTTGTCAGAGAAAGAGCATTAGGTACCGTCTCTTACATGTTTCACACTTTTGTTATAACTTTTTAATACAGCATTTATGGACTTTTTATTATGTGACATTTTAGTCTTCTTTTTAGCTGTGAAACACACTGGCAAAGTTTGTATGGAAACCTGTGAGACACTTTATTTTAATTTCAGCGACGTTCCCTCTCTCCTGAAGAAGCATAGTTTATTAATTCTGTTTCTATCCTTTTATCAATCACAAATTATTTGAATACTCTTTATATTTCTTTAATTTCGATAAATTCTTACGTAAAACAACCACAAATATTTTTACGTTCTCTTATTCAAAAATATTGAAAACTATTCACATAACATGTAACGTGAAATGTAATTATTTGGTGAAAGAAATATCTGCATGAATATTATGCTATAATAAATTTCGTATTACAGACTCTGCAGATACTTTTTACTTCAGCAAGATTATTTACAGTATAATATGCAGACACGTATTCTTGTCAGATTGAAACGCGATTACGTGATCAACAGTGCACGCAAATCGAAAATTGTTACGCAAGGAACGAATTGTACGATCCAAGGGTGGCTTAAGAAAAAGATACGCGGAAGAAGCGAGATCTGTTTTTTATATCCCCGTCCGCGGTGACCTCTTTCGAAATAGGACTGCGATCGGCTGTTCGCTACATCTCGTACACATTTATCGTTCCGATCTGGCACGTCTCTTCAATTGTCGAAACCATCCTCTCCCTGGTGAGACCGAACCAACCCCTGACTGCGACGCGGAACAAAAGAAATAAACGAGGGCGTGGTGTGTGCGTGACATTGTTATATATGTACGTACATACAGGTGCGTGTAAACAATGGCGCGATGCGCCCAGCCAGGAGGAAAAGGAGAAAGAGACGAGAGAATCCCGAAAATCCTGGATCCGGAGGGTGAGGACGACGTAGACGACGTGCCTGGCAGTAGCAAAATCACCGACTCCCATGTGCCGAGAGAACGTTCCGCATCCTGTCGGCAAACCGTATTCCTTCGACAAATCGTCCCACATTTTCCCTCCTGGTTGCTCTCTTCGGGTTCGGGCTTTCTCCCCCGCGATCCAATTTGTTCTTGGGACTGTCATTGGGTCGACGGTCCATCAATCATATCAACGTTTTACATGCGCTGAAAGAATGGTTTCACGCGTTCATTCCTTCCACCGCACGCTATGATTCTTCTTTGACAACTTTACGTGCCACTGTATGCTGTTTTTTACCCTTTTTCGGAATTACTTGGAGAGGAGTCTGCACTAATTATTTTATACTCCATTTCCTGATCGAACTACGACGCACCAGAATATTAAATCAGAAACGATATTGCTGCGAATGACTGATCGAAAGAACGTGAAATTGAAGTGCTATTGAGGGTGTTTTCGTAAAGGTCATTATCCCAACGCCTTACGATTTTTTCAACTGCTGTCTGGCGCTGAGGGTTATTATTTAAGTGTGTAAAGGAAGATGCAGGAAGAATATTTCTGGAGACGTACAATTTGCTTTAGATAATTTGAAAGTCGGGGGAGTTTTAATATAAAATTTTTAACACTTCATATTCAACTGAAACTTAAATTTACGAAGTACAGATCATGATCTGCAACACGAGAGTGACTCGTTATTACAATGCAATGTGTTAAATTCTGCGTATGATAGGTGCTTTGAGTCGAGGGAAGCGGTACGGTTGAAAAAAATCAGATTTGAAGGAGTCGAGTCGAACTCGAACACTTTTTAAACTTCTAACGTGCGTATTATCTCATTTTTTTAGCACTGTTGCAAGAGCTATACAATTCAGCGCAAGATAGATGCTTTCATGCGAGGGAGGAGATACTTCTGGAAAAAATAATGAGATTTTCATCGGATAAACTGCAGATCGGATAGTGAGTAAAATATTTACACACACCTTCTCACAGAACACGAACTTTTTGCATTTCTGTTGCTGCCACGATATTAAAGTTTGCGCCAGTCACTTTCAGTCTATGTACAACAGCGTACAGAATAAAATAATTCAACTACGTATTCAGGGTGTCCCACGCAATTGGGACAAGCTGTGTTTTCTAAATGGTTAGAGATGGATGAATATGCTGTAGGTCAAAATCAGATGGTATCGAATGATGCATAATCTGGAAATAATTTTATGCATTATTATGCATTGATGCACCTGGAGAATGCAATTGCATATATTTTTTAAACAGAATCGTATAGTTTTTATTAGGCTATTCGATGCAGCTTTTTAATCTCTACAAAAAAGTACTAAGGTACTTGTGCCCTAAACTTATTCATTCAAAAGTTATTGGAGTTAAAAGTTTGCCAAATTACATTCTTGCTTATCAGCACATTTTCGCTGAGATATTCTCGTGTATTATTACGCATTATAAACAACGCATTACAATGTTTGTAAATAAATCCACTGCTAATATCAACGAGTGTACAGCTTGTCCCAGTCGCGTGGGACACCCTATATAATAAAATTATTATACATAGGTACATACACTGAGATCACAAGATCAATTTTTATAACGATTATCAACATTTTAAGAAACTTGAATTTGGGGGACTAAAAATCATTAAAACGTTTCAATTTGTGAGACTAAAAATCATTAAAAACGTCCAGACACTGATTTGAAAGTCCTGTCCAGCTTGTATCGAGACTACTGTGAGATCGCAGACATGAGTCTCACGGTCATTAACCAATGAGAAATTTCTACTCAAGCATTATCCGTGATAGAAGTTCAACCGCGAAAAGGCGGTTCTAAAGAGAATCGAAACCGGGGAGCCGACGAATTAATTAACGTACTCGTTGCCCTTTTTCCCTCAATCGAGCGTGAGGGTCATTACGAATGGGTTATATATCAATCTTCACGGGACCGTGGCAAGGCGTAATATACGCGAACGGAGGTTAAAATGAATGGGATCCTCGGCGATGGCGCTTGCCCCGATACGTTATCTGGCCTGTGAGGGAAACCGGGCGTTTCCGTGGACCCAGGTCAACGCGAGGGGGATATCCAGGAGGTCAGATAAATTTGGCCTGGATTACGTGGCCGTCACTTTCATATTCATTGAAATACTTCACCCGAACGACTGGCCGTATTTTTCTATCCGGCCCGTGGACTTTTCTCTGCTGTCTTCCTCCTGCACGCTCGTTTCTCCTTCCTTTCGACGAATCCGGTCGCGCGATAAGGGGGATGCTCGTAACCGATTGCATGGAAAGATATTGTCTGGGTGAGATGCGACAATGATGGGTGAAAAGGCGCAACAAAGGAAAGGAAAAATGAGAAAGGTAGAAATAAAAGAAGTCTGTTCGGTACACAGGGTGCGACTGAAATTCTTGGTCAAACTTTAGAAACTTCTGTTTATCTGAAGGGCATACAATATGGTTTTGTGGACTCTTCTTTTCTGCGATATAAATGATTATATTATTCACAGTGTTGCAAGTGTACTTCTTTTTAAAGAAGTCGTTGGCAAGAAATCTTTGGTAGGGATACTTGGTAATGTTTAAAAATTCCTCTAGTATTTCAAGGTTTGTCACATGACACAGCATATTGACAGTTGCAACAGAGGTATCATAATTACCAATCTAGCCGTGTCCGTATGAGTAAAATGTCAGAGCACTAAAATTAAAAGGCTATACAGGCCACGCAATTGATTTTTCTCTGCCAATCAATCAATTTTATTCTGTTCGCACTCTTGATGAAACATGCTTGTCAAATTTCTGCCAAAAGTTTCCACACCCCTATCTAAAGAACCTCTTTCCATCCGTAATAAGAGTAACACCTGCACCTAAAGTTAAGTCATCAATTTCAGTTGCGCCTGCTATAAAATGAGAGCATGAGAATGCGGAACAACGGATATCCAAGAACGAATACCTAGAAGAGAAGAGACAGAGGAAATGACGCTAATAAATTGAGTATACAAGAGACCCACCGTTTGTCATTTACTACGTTTATCTTCCATACAGATATAATTTATCGTCCTCGTAATTATTATTAGATACGTGTACGAAGGCACGTTCACTGCACCGTTCTTCGAATTCCTGCGGAGTTAAACGGCAGCCGGTGGTCGAGGTAGGCCCATTAAGCTGTCTTTATATGCCTAGAGCATCCTACAATGATACGTGCCCTGTTTTCCTACGGCTGGGCCAAAGTATCCCTATAGAAGCGTCTGTTTATCTCACTATTAAACTGCCGGAGGAGCAGGCGCAGAATAGCTGCGACAATGTTTGCGCAGGATGTTCCTCCATGCCGCTGGCAACGATCCTTAAATGTCCATTACATCTTTTTGTGCACAGGAAGTCAGAATCATTGGTTCCGAAGCACAGGAAATTGAAAAGAATACTTTTTTGGACTCCTGTTCCGAATCAAATTCAATATTGTATCGTCTGTATTTACTGGCCACTGGAAAGTATAATTCCGGTACAAACTCTGCGTTGAGAGTACATCGATCGGAAAGGATAAACATACAGAATGAGTCTTTATCGTTTTGATCATTTTTATTGATTATATTCAACGACGGCTGTCTTGTGTATTGTATAGGGCGATTCGAAACTCAGCCGAAAAGTTTGTTAGCAAGTTTGTTAGCTAGACCACGAATGTAAGAAAATGGATCCAGTGAATATTAATCTGCAAATTTCTCCTGTAGACGCAATGATTATCGCAGTGATGAAGAATTCAGAAATAAAGATGTACATTTTCAGTGTGTACTCAGGTTTAAGATCGCCTGAAGTTCATGAAGCTGTACGTCATTGAATTTGTCTTTGCATTAGCTATACGACAATGTAAAGAAATATCATGCTTCGTTAAAAAAAATCAACATGGCCTTCAAAACCTAAAAAAACATAGTAATAAGAAATTTATTTTAATTATTCAATGTGCCTTATTCAACGACTATATTTTTCTGGAAATATTGTTTTGTAATATCAAAACTAGTGCAGCTATTTAAAGTGCTAAATTATTGTGAATCATCCTGTACATTCCCTACCTATAATTCTACATACAATACTCCTATCAGGTCATCCAATAAGTTACGCCATTTTTAAATGTGACTTTAAGCGTAAATAATTTAATGATTGTACTTATTTTTAATTGTCGATAGATTAATTTTGGTATCTTTGTTTCACTACTTTTATAGTCCTTCAACTCGATTTTCAACAAATTTCTATAGTTTTAAAACAATTCAGTTTAATTCCACTGCACCGATGAATTGTTTCATGATTTGATGAATTGTTTGTCAACTAATAAAAGTTGCATAAGAAGTGTGATAATATTGCTCTATCTCCAACACGACATTTTTTAGAGGCTACAGGTCTCTGCTGTGATAATCCAAAATTTATTGAAAAATTCGAAACAACAATATACATCTCTGACATTCCACCACATGCGCAACACAATCTTTATTAGACAAAATCGAATGATATATTCATAGTTATTTAAAGAATGTTCTATATGATAAAGAACAGTATTGCTTATGTTGGTATGACCTGATATATCGTCACAGGTACGTATTCACCGTCTCGACCTGGAGAAATTTCAACACACACTTCCGTGCAACAAACTTCGTAACCCCGAAGACTATCAAACAGTGATTAAACACTGGTTAAGTCTCACCGCGCTACCTTGCTGAAGTGTCCCCGCTGATGCAAGGGTGGTCCTTGTTCCTTGTATCCTTTTGAACGGTGCGTGGCCCCCGGGGTCACTTCATCGAACCGTGACAAATGCTTGTACAAACTCGGAACAAACGGTGCGTGGCCAGATCTGTTACGTGTCGCCGCGATGAATCGGCGTCTCCGCATTGTCGCGGGGCCACGTGGCCCGAGAAACGGGCGAATTGTGTTTTTCCTGGATGCCAGGGGGTGAGAGGACGTTCTCTTGGCAAGGGGAGGGTAAAGTTTGGACGCGGGGCGTTCAACGAGAAAATACCCCCGCGTGGATCCGTTTTTGGGAGAGACACTCGATGACGAGGACAGGCCAGAGCCTCACAGAAACGTCAGTCAGGCTTAGGATCTAGATGTTATCTTCGATATGGTACAGTGTACAGGCCGATGCGCCTTCCTTCTATGTATACCGTTAACTAATTATTCCACGGACCCTCGCTTCCCGACTCATCGAGCTGCTGCTGACTTTTCACCGCTTTGAATTCGAGGTCGAGGAGGAGAGCACGAGGGCAGCGATGGATCCACCGAAACGGTGGGATACCTCATTTCCATAAATGAGATCCCTCGCGGGGGAGAAACTCGTATTCGATGGTGTTGTGATGTAATAGAGGTCCGGCAACTTGAATTTGATTAGCTTCGGGGAATGTTGTTCCACGAACTTGGACCTTTGCTTATCTAGTGGAGAATCGCAGTAACTTAGAAGGAAAGAGTTTATATGGAGTTTACAATTTTCAGCCATATGTTGTTCCACAGCGTGGTAGTTTGTATTTATGGCGATACAGAGAATCGAATTAATTTAGAAAGCTTGACTTTACAGGGAGCCCACGATTTTTAGTGACATTTTGTTTGAAGGGTTTGGATCTGTATATTTTTCGATTTCTTTTACAAAATATAAAGCAGCAGCACAGCTAATGAAACTGGAATCCACGCGAAGTGAACAATTTTTATAAAATAAAATTGAAACAATTTGAATTTAATTGAAACTCCCTTTCGATCATGTTTATGGTAGAAATAAAAACGTTCGAAATTGAATGGAATATAGACTTTGTTGAAACGCTACTTTTATAATACTTACGGTAAGAATTGAAATTTGAAGAGCTGCTGGACATTTACATTTGGTTCAAACTCATCAGAAATAAAAATTTGAAGCTTCTGAGAAATATGTATCCACTTGCAATGTGTTTCTCTAAACCTTTGAATCGCCGTTTTCCGTATTATTACCCATTTCATGGTTGTCGACGTTGGATCATTACCCGCCGGCACGCGCGCTAAATTCTCGTGAATAAACAATTATTTAATATGTGACGAGCATCACGAGATGCCCTATCAGAAAGTAACATTCTGTGGCGAGATTATTTGTCAATCAATGACCGCGAAATCATGTCTGGCTATACATGGACGAGGATGCAGGGGTAATTGAAATTCTCGTGTTTGGAATAAACAGTGCCCCAGCGTGCATAGTGTTCGACCATGAATCGGCCGCTATTCAGTTTACTCGAAGTCCCTGGAGAACGATTAATGATCTTGTTCTCGTTAATGAAGCGACACAGCTAATTAGCTTTGGTATTTTCCTCGATATAAGGCCGTTTCTGCGGTAATAAGGTCTTGTCGACATAAATATACCTTGTACTTGGTCATGCAAACATGATTACACTTGTAAGTATTCCGAAATCTGATTCTTTCTAATTTACGGTTCCGTTTATAATGTTCTGTTCTACAGATCACAAAAGTTTTATTCTACAATTTTCCACATGTATAATAGATTTATCTAATTGTATATATGTGCTGTCGGTTGTCTGATATAATGAGGAGGCAAGACGATTGCCAAAGTGTCTCTGGCAATCGATCGAAGAGTAGAAAAAGTATGGTTTTCATGAAAATTAAAATCATGATCTAACTGTAAACGGATATTCGATACTTCTAAATCTGATATTTTTAATATAATGTGATGTAGTGTAGTTAAAACGGAATATTTTAATATGTGTAACCTAAATTTATATGTGCACATAAACTAAACCTCCAACTTCTTAATTAACATTGTATTTAATAGAACTATTAGAAATGGTGGTTTGTAATAGACAATTTTTATCTACAATCATTTATTGTTATGTATTACAATAATAAATCAGTCATTATAGTACATCCAATGAAAGCTTCACGACACTCCAAGAAATTTTCCAAACTCATATGGACCAGCGGAAAGAAGCGCCGAAACTCTCTGTAGCAACAAAGTTAAGGTTAAAGAGCCTCTGGACCAGACGTAACCGACTCATCGTTACACACCATCCTCGATATTGACATTCGCCGTTGGGATTGATACGAGGGACGTCACCGCGGGATAGAGAGAAACGGCGCTACCTAGAAAGCTACCAGACGAGACAGAGAAGGCGGGAGACAGAGGGACGCAGAGAGAGGAACTGCTCGTTCTATGGAATCCGCCGATATTCGCCATATTGGCAGTATTCCTCTCCGCTTTGCTCCCGTTCCTCGCTTCACCTCCCTTTGCCAGCCCTGGTTCCGTCTCTCGGGCACATGAGAGCGCGGCTGCGGCTGACGCCGGGCATCGGGAGAGCTCCCGGGTATCTATCGGATAATTAGCCGGTGATTACGTGGCAGTCATTCGGGCGGATATCAGTGCCCTCGACCCTCGACCTCTCCCTCGCCCAAGTCCTCGCCCTCAGGCAAGAGGGTACAGCCCTGCTTGCAACCTGCATTCCTCCCTCCTCTCCCTCTGTCTCGTTTCCTCTCGTCTATCTGCCTATCCGTCTACCCATCTGTCCATCCATCTTCCTCTATACCCTGCTACCCCCCTCCTCCCTCCCCACGCGTCTGCCACCCCTAATTCTCTCTATTTCTCGCTTCGACCCTCTGTTCTCCATCGGGTTCCTCCATTTCGCTGTCCCTCTCAGTCCATGGACCGGTCGCTCTCTAGAGAAGCTCACCCGCACTTCCTGCATCTCGTTACTGACGCCCAATGCACTGCTGGCTCGCATTATAGACCGTGGATACCATAGTTTCAGGTGTACGCGCGTGTACGTGCCCCCTAACGAAGGTGTTCGTGGTTGAATAGCTGTGTGCATGTATATGGCGTGCGGTAGATTGTGGAGGAATAGCCCACGGGGCGGGTGACCGACCAACCCAGCAACCGACGCCGTCAAACAATCTCATTATCATTCGATTCACGATAACAGAGAGGTACAACGTTGTAGGGAACTGAAGGGAGACCCTTATATATAGTATATTCGGGAACGTGTGCCCTCTTTATTGCTGCGAATCATCGGCCCCGGCCGTCCGTGAAATTGATCCTCGTTGCGAATTGTTTTACCGTGGACGGTCGCGAGTTCTGCGTGCAATTTTCGGGATAACTTTGATATCGATGATCAATCCCCTTTTGCGCGGTTTCAGGGAAAAAGTGTTCTCTCTTTTTTTTTAGCAGTTTGGTTGGTAAAGGGAAGTTCTCGGTGTAGGTCTGGCCTGAAAGATTCTACAAAGAATATCAAAAAGAAATTTTTCGTTTTTAATGTTGTAAAAGTTAATGCTGGTTCTAGACCTTCGAGATTCTGATTACTGTAACTTTGCTACTTTTCATAATTTGCAAGTACAATTTTAATCACATGTTTTACATCCTCAATACAAAAATTCGGTGTCTGAAATTCTACTCATACGTACGTCGTTAAAGAACTATAAAACTTACACCCCGAGACCTCTCCAGTAAATACGCTTCTGCAAAAGAACAAGATGAAACTTCTGATCAAAGGGGTGACACTCGACTCGAGAACCGTCTGAAACTTCACCGCGTCTCTTTCACGACAGCGCGACCCTTTGAGCACCGCAAAGAAGAAAGAAGCAATGGGGTAGGCTGACCCAGTGCGTGGAAAGTGACGATCATGTCGGATCGTCTGAACTTTCCACCCTACTCGGCTGAAGGAGGTCCGCGTAAAAGAAGAACACACGTAAGGGGGGTTGTCCCTGAAAGAAAAAGAGAAAGGTAATGCGACGCAATTAAACAATTTGAGCGTCGGTCGGCGCACGCGACGCAACAGAACTTGAAAAAGTGCCACCACATGTGGGCACGACGAGATGTAATCAGGGAAGTTAATTGAAGACCCCCAGCCTCTCAGCGAGCTTCTCTCCTCCCAAAACCCTCCCCTACCCTCTCCTCTCCCCTCTTCTCTTCTCTGTACGTCGCGCCGCGCCGCGGGCTCTCGAGTGTTCCCATTGGGGCCACGCGTGCTTATGCAAAGCCGAAGCGATTGACTCATTCAACGGGAATAAAAACACAACAAACTTCTCTGGCGAGAGAACCGTGGACGGGGGTGGAGGGAAATCGCTGGCAAGAGGGGGTGGTGGCGAGTAACGAAGAAAGAGAGAAGCTGCGTGACGTCACGAGCAGAAGGCATTCAGATTGAAGAGCGCTCGATGACTCTCGAGATTTGTATTGCCATTAATAACGAGACGGGGGTGCCCACCCTCCGTTAACGTTACCTCGCAATCGCTCCACGATACGAGCACAATGTGTACAACCTTGTACGAACTGTGTACGTACGCGTACTGGGCGGCACTTACGTACGCGTTACACGCGTGTGCATGTATCCTAAGGTAATCGTTACATGGGACCGTTTCATCGTCGCTTTGACGATGCCTCGGCGGACGATCCGTCGAGTGTTCATGGGAGGACGCGCGAACTTCTGCCACTCGCGTATGTTACACCCAGGAAACGCGTGGTCGCTCTTTTTGTCGGTACCAGGCCTGGACAGATTTGAAAAACCTGTTTTTTGTTCTTCTCAAACCGCTACAGTGACAGAGAAACTGCGGGCAAGAAGCGAAATAGGGAAAAGGGTTGACGAAATGTTAAGTAGAAAGTAGTGATGGGAATTATATCGAATCTTCTTTGTATTCTTTGTATATTCTGTAACACAAGTGCCTGTACGTCATATCTATAATAGAACAATCTATTGTACACAATTTGTACATAGTTTGAAACTATATTCGAAATACTATTACGCCGTTACTTAATGATGATTGCAATCCTCTCCATTGGCGATTATAGCTTTGCAACGTCTTGGCATGCTTTCCACCAAATTTCCTGCATCAGAAGTAGTATAATGATCGCCACATCTTTCGAATATGTTGTATTACATTCTTTAGACTATTAATACGATTTCCTGGAAGCTTTTGCATCATAATTGCCCGAACATCCTCTAGTGGATTGGCATCTGGGAATTGAGATGGCCAATCCATCGTAACAATGGCCTTTTCCACCTTCCAATTTGTGCGCACTCGACTTCGGTGTTTTGGATCATTATTCTCCTGAAGTATCCGTTCATCATTATTTCTTTCAAACCACTTATTAGTAGATGTCAGGAGACCCCTTTGGTATGATAAGCATTTTCTGTCCATGCACCTTTACAGGGTGTTTAAGAGTGCGTTGAATGAGCCAATTTTTGCACATGGACTCGGCTTTTCGTATAGGAAGTACAGCTCAAGAAGAAGACTCGTCACTGAAAACAATTTCATTAAAAAACAGTATATTCGAAAGATATGGCATTCATTACCTGATTCATATGCCGAAATTTTGGTGGGCGCATGCCAAGACGTTGCAAAGCTATAATCGCCAACGGAGGCGATTGGATTCATTATTAAGTAAGAACGTAATAGTACTTTAAATATAGTTTCAAGCTATGTAAAACTTTTGTACATTTGATTATTTTTGTGTGCAGATATGGCGTATACGGTTTTATGTTATAGACTGTTCGTAACCCAGTATCGACTATGGTCATTTAGGCGGGGGACTCACAGCTTTAGGTGGATTTCGAACCACCACGTGTCAACAGCAAGACAGAAGCACTGAAGACGGTCACCTATCTCAGCGCTGACCGTGTCCAGAGTAGCTTAACTTTGACGATCGGATGAGAGGCGTTGACATAACGTTTCTTGTGCAATGCACTGACAAGGGGAGGTGTTGACATGGATGAACACTTTTATGTAATGGAACTCGAAATGCAGTAGTTTGTGAGTTCGCAATTGTTAAGAAAAAAGGATATTGAGTACTAAAAAATGAAAAGCTAACAGGGATTCGAACCCTGGTCCTTCCAATTAACGATTTCCAATCATAGTACCGCCCCCTACAGTTTTCCACAACAAGATCAATTTCTAAGAGATTTTAGGTACTGAAAGAAAATGTTAACATTTAAAGCTATTTTTTATAGAAATTATTGAAGAGAAGCCTTTAATATTTTATAAGTTGTTTATATCCATCAGATAATACATTTTAGGCTCATTTCCATGGTAAAAGTGTTTGTCCAGGTCGTGACCTCCCTTCCCGAGGCTTACACAAGTGAAGTGTGGACAACCAAGTGTCAGACCATAACGTTTATTTGTAATTTATGAACACAGACGTTCCGCATCGGATTTGAATACTTCAAGACTAAGGAAGTACGGATTAGAAATATAATTGTACTCGATATATGAAATTATTATTTTTTATTTTGATTTCAAATAGAATTTCCCCATGTTTTACATGTTTTTCTCTTCGTATGGCTTGAATTATTTCTAGTATTTCTTCTCAGCCTGTCTGAAAAATTCCTGCAAATTTTGAGATAGAACTTTGCACTCAGCCTTGTACAGTTTAATTTGATTTATATACCTGAGACGATTCATCCAACCTCAACGTTGTAATCGGATTAAACAGTGAGCATTAAATTAAATAAACTTCTTCGGTTGGAAGAGTTTATTTATCCCTCGCCCGAATTCCATCAATATCAAGTTGTAAATTATTCAACCACATGAACCTGAATGTACTCTGAACACTGTACATGAAAACTATCATATTCCGTGATCGATCCCAACGAAGCACATCGTCCCCAGGAATCAGTAAACTGGGGAACGTTCTGATACATCGGGCTAAAGCGTCGAAAGCAGATTAAAGATCGAAGCATCGCACGGTGGTCCCTGATCCGTCGGTAGCCGAAGAAAAGCCGATGTGAGAACCGGCCGTGGGTTCGTGACGGCATCGATTTCAACTCGACGCACGTGACCAGAGTGGCCAGGAACCCCTTCGACATCGTCCCACAACCCTCGAGGCCCGTTCCTCCTCGGGTTTTCGTACGTCCTACGGCGGTTGTGCGCGACGTTCGCCAAGTCAAGCGTTCCGTACACAATAGAACCGGCTTAAACGGCAGTAATTATATTTGCGGCTGAGTGTCGGCTGGTTACCGCGCAGCGAGTTGCTGAAACATGGCTCTTGGGGTCCGTACGTGCACCACCATGGACGTATGGTCGCGTGAAGAACATTTAGGGAGATGACGAGAAAGCGGGAACACTTGCCGTTCGAAACATTTGGCGGATCGGGGAAAATTGGTGACGTTAATTGAACCTTCACGGCCCCGCGTTCGTATTTGTTTCAGTTGAAATTGATTTTGAAGGGTTCAGACTGTAAGGATAGCCGTGACAATCAGTTAAATGTGAACTGCGTAACGTCTAGCGGAAACGTTAAAGGTTTCGAACATTGAAATTTGAAAGTATGTTCATTTGCATGGAAAACTGAAAGTTGAGCTACTATTGGTGAAAACAGCGTGACAATCAATGTAGTACGGTTTTAATCTATTTCGAACCTCTCGTGTAAACCGGGCAACAAATAGTAGAGCCATTCATAACGATAATCTTAGTATTACAATAAAGATACAGAGTTTGTTTGTATGTTTGCAAAAATCTCAAAAACTGATAGACCGATTATTATGAAATTTTCGGAATAGCTTCTTGACACTTTCCGGAGTGCCATAGGCTATATTTTATCGCGAAATGAATCATATATCGAGATGAAAAGCATGGGACTTTTTTTTGTCTGCGTGTCGGTGATCCGTTTATAGGGGCATAGTTGACGCACAGCTGCTAGGTGGCAAACCTAAGCGCCCGCGCACTCGAAAGAGAATTCGCCCGGCTGAAAAATATAAGAAAAAAAAAAGAATATTTTGAATTCTATATGCAGAAAATTCGCGAGCGAAGCTGTGTCCAGGGCATGCCAGTATTATATAAAAGGAGTATTTGCAAGGAACTTAGTGACCCCGAAATCACCGATTTGCATGAAATTTTATGGGAACGTAGGGTTTACTTGAGACATGAATAATGGTATACTTGATTTTTGTTCAATTGTCCTTCAAAGAAATAAAATCAACCTTTAACTGTAAGAGAATAGAGAAAAAAGGTTCTAATAAAAGTTCCACAGTATTATGGGCTCTAAAAAATTATCTACATGGAAGTTCCAATAAATTTTGATTTCTCATAACACTTTGTAACTTCTTTTCTCTATTTCTTAAAGTTTAAGAGCTACATGCGAAAGTTTAAATTCGCCTCTCACACATTAAGGATTCATTTTATTCCCTTCGAGGACAATTGGAAACAAACAAAATACGATGTTATCCGTGACTCAAATATTTCTATATTCCCGTAAAGTTTCATGCGAATCAGTGATTTCGAGGTCGCGAGATTCCCTTGTTAGTTTAGAATGTTTCACTTCGACCTTATTAAATAATGACATTACGTCCGTAGATGTAATTAAACAATGCATCCTGTCCTAAGTATTTAATAATAATGTGAAAATCTATGTATATTTTGTTGTATACATATTTATGTACAACTACTACTACTAACCATATTGACTATCCAGAACCTACAATTTTCGAATGATCCAACACAGATCCGTCTTAGCCGATTTTTGCATACCTTTATATTATCTTATATAAAGGTCTTTGTTGATTGGGGGTGGAGGATGTTTTGTAAACAATGTTCGGTTCAGTGGGAACCAAATTTTCGTCAGAAAACAGTCATCCACCAAATACATGATCTCCTAGAAGAAGATACTTCAGTGAGTAAACTTTAAAAATGTCGCAGAATGAAAAAACCTGCGTGTCACTCATATGTTGATTGCAGAAGCTTCCATTATGGAGTTCGAGTGGTTGAAAAGAGTTAAAAAGAGTCAAATTGTTTTCGTGCAAATTCGCAGCCGTCATTTCACACGTTTCCCGACCTGACGCCGTCCGCGTTATATTCTCCATCCTGTTCCCCGGTTTTGACGCATGCTTGAATATCGTGTGTCATTCCGCAAGCTACACGAACGCGGAACAATCGCGTACACGCGTGTTGGGGTTGCAAGAGACGCAACGTCACGCGTGAGGAAGAAATATGTCATCGTTGACGCGTGAAACAGCTAAACCGTCGTTAATTCACGTCTTTCACGCTACGCCACGTTTACGGATATGTTTTCTAACTCCTACACATTGTTTAAGGACATTTTTCTCGGAACAGAAAGTATCGGATTTAGTCGTGAGTAATTTTCCATTGGTGATGAGAAATTGAACGTTTACCAAAGTACTATCTGCAGGCGGCAGTGAATCGATAAGGATGAAAACCATTCAAGTATAAGAGTGTCGAGATTACTGAAAGGAATTGTTGCGACACCTGCTTGACCTTTCGACGCTTTTTACTAAGAAGTTTTTTTTCATAGTAACTTTTATTTTTAACACATTGACTGCCATGCGAGGTTATATAAGACGGCGCGGCAAATATTGTCCTATTAAATGGTTATTAATTCTCGTAATATTCCTACTGATATCAATGTCAAAATATTAGTAGAAAATGATCAGTGTAGGATCGTATAGTTCAATATTTCTATTCTTAAGAATCTGTGTTTAAACAGCAATTCCTAAAGCGTCTGACTAGGTACGGTATTTTCCATTGTGACAGTCTACGTGTTAATAAATAGACAAACTGTTTAGTTGTTGATGAGGTTTAAAGTAAATCATTATTATATACAACATATGTATAGAGTAAGGAATAAAAAACGCAACAGAGGTACTGTTGCTTTCGTCTATGGCTAATCAAGGTTACGGTAGTCTAGAATTGTCGAATCTTTTCAGTGGCAGCGCAGGATCCAATCAAGTGTCAGCTAAAAGAGATTAGCCGAGTAAAGGGGGAATCTGTCTTCAAGAGATGTCTTTGTCGAGGTTGAGATCGGGGACCGAAGCCAGGCTAGAGAATTCTGACATCTGTTTCTGTTTCCCGGCTTTCTCATCCGCCTTATTGCTATTCTTCTCCTTTTCTTCTCGCTCCTTTCTCTATCCCCTTGTCTTTCCTTTGTCCCTTTGTTTCGCGATACGAAGTCGAAAGTTTCTTTTCACGGCTCGATACCGTGCTATCTCGGTTGGCTCGCTTAAAACCCTATCCTTTTCGCTTATTGTTTATTCATGGAGCATGCGTTTAGGCGAGCAGAGGGTGGTTTTCTTCGTGAGGTGCGCGCGAGGGAATTCGATTGAACGACGAAAGATTCGAGGCGCATGCAAATTAGTCGGTCCGCGAGCGCAATTTGATTAAGCTCGATCATTTAACTGGCTTTCGGTCGCATTGTAATTTGACTGGAAGCCGTCGCGTGCGGTTGCAACGAGTGAACTTCCTCCAGCTATTCCTCGAGTAATTTGAGGGAAATTAATTACTGTGACACCGCGTTACGGCATTTCAACGACGACGCGGCTGCCAGCCGCGCTTCGTTCCGTCAGGTTGGCAGAAATGCGTGGTTGCCTCAAAGCGATGCGAACTAACGAAATGCACGCCTCGCGGATCCGCTGCGGATCTTCCTAGACTCGCAATTAATTCCTTCTCTTCGTCATTTGTCACTCGACTATTTCATACGGTGAAGGATGATCGTTATGCTTTTCAGGGTAAATGATCAGAAAATTTTAATAACCTGCTTACAGGGTATTCTTATTATTTGTTGCAGGAGTATGTAGGCGTAGGAAATACAAAGGTGTGAATTATTATTATATCAGAATGGTTCAAAGTAACTTTCTCTAAAATAGTTAACTTGAATCTATAATTATGCATACTACTATACTATATAAATACATGGAGGTATAGACTTACGAGAAGAGAATCATGTGAAAGTGAAAAACATCCTCATTTTAAAGATATAATGACTCACAAAGTTGACTAAATATTCCCATGATTATTTTTATTCCTTTACCCTTTGAATGCGTACGCTTCTAATGGAAACAGTTGGCTGTGTATGGAATAACAATAGCTGCGCAACGACGCTCGTTTTCTTTTATTCATTTATTTTATTATATTTCGTTCTTTCACCGTCATAAACACTGCGTTTATCATTTATTTTCATGCTTTCATGTAGTCATTTATTATTCAGTTTAATATTGTACCTTACATCTGAGTTTTCTTACATTATTCAAAACTAACAACTAGTCCTTGAAGTCTTTATAGTGGTCATTCGCACACAAGAAATATTTTAAAATGTTTTCCGGGCGTATGATATACGCAGCTAAACGGTTGATTCAGGCATCAGACACATGTCATATTTCTATATTTGGTAGAAAAAAGGCCAATGTTCAAAATTATTGCAAATTTTGCAAAGCAGTGCGAAATTTTGCATTTAAGTTTTATACGCCATTTAGATGCATTCTCAAGAGCCCAATGTGTATTACAATAAAAAGGGCCAATGTGCTCCTTTTTTCCGAAAAATTGCAAATTGGACATTGGTCCTTCTTCTGAGGGTACAGGTTTATGACCAGATTTTTATAAAAAAGAAACATCAAGATAGGCCTAACCTTCGTTTAGCAGATCAAATGAACAAATGTATTACAATACAATTATTTGAAGTTGTACACCCACTGCAATTGAAAAGGAATGACTTGGATAAAAGTCATATAGGCACTACTGCGGAATTATCCGTACTGCCGAGTTTCCCCTACGTTTTATCAACTTTGCTTCATCACTGTATAAGACCAGTAATTTTTTAGAAAATTCATTCTAGAGTTATAAGATGCTTTTACTCATTTTAACCAGATTTCCAGACCTCAAAACATGAAATTAAGAAAATTCTACCATTCCATATTTTTCATTCAAACACATACTCTCGTGACCTAGGAGTATAGTCCTGTTACAAACAACGAACTCAAAGAATCCTCTCCTGGAAGCATCCACCACACGAAAATACGTCATTGATCGCCAGTCTATTTATATCCAGATCGTGGCTGTTCGTGGGATTAAATTAAAAGAGAAATTCCACCGATTCACGTTTTTAATTCAGAAACGTACTATCTAAACCCAAAAGTAAACCTCTGTTACGGACGATTAATTTAAGGAATCATCCCCTGGAAGCATCCACCACACCGAAATACGTCATCGATCACAAGTCTATTTTTAAGCAGACCGTGAAGGCTCGCGGGTTGAAATTAAAAAAGTCTCGGTGGAGCAAGTTGTTGGACTGGGTCGTCGAAGAGAATACAGGGGGTCGCCGGCGTCTGTCCACGGAACGTTGGGGGTCGATTCGGCACGGACAGCGTTGCGATCGAAAAGTCAGGGTGGTCGGTCAGGTGAACGATATCCGTGTATATAGTTATACACAGAGGAACCCTAGGAAACGAGCTTACTGGTGCATTCCGGGTTCAGCTCTCCGGCGAAGGCTCCTCGCCGCGCGTGCAGGAGCGCCCGCGCGTTCGTTCGTCTGACGCTTAATACCAGTTTCACGGCTTGATAAGCCGAAGCGTGTAATTTTGCAGCGGCTCCAGAGTCGGATAAGCACCAGGTTTTCTAGTTAAGTGGACCACAAAATTCGGGGAAGCCTATATAAGGCTTTTCGAGGTAGAAGGCGATCAGTCGAGCCACAGAGCTCTCCGGCAAAGCATCCGTGCTCGAATTGTTTCTTGTTCTCGTCTTGTTCTCCTGTTTCTTCTTTCGGTTCTTCTTCTCCTCGCGAATCGCACAAGATCGCCGTACGTTCGACGTTGTGTTCATCCGAGGAGTTGTTTATGACAGAGGGATTTTGGTTTATGAGTTGATCAGGCACGATTCGTTGCTAACGATTAAGTTTGGAATTGTATGACTTCAGTCGTTTATGCTTTGGAGTATGTAATGAAATGAGGGGGAAATTTGGGAAATTTATACATATTGCTTTTGTATCATTGTGTTTCAGTGTAATTGACTTCAATTACTTAAAGGGTCATGGTTTGGAAATATTGTTATCTAATATTTGAGTCTAATGTTTGAGAACTTTACCAATAGTATATAAATTATTCTTAGAATTTTTTGTGAACCTGTAATAAAACTAGCGACGAAAATGGTCATGCTAGGTCCTTCTTCCAATTTATAATTATCAATGTTATAGAGGATGGTGCATAAGTAGTCAGGAAGTTTAATCATCTACACGCAGCAACAATTAATATTTATTGATCTGTAAATTAGTAGAGTCTGTAGATTATATCCACGATCATTTTTACTTTCTTGGAGACTGATCCAAACTTGTCGTTAGTAATGAACAAAACTAAAATGATTCGTGTTCCTGAAGACATGTTTATCTGTGGTGTTTCACAAGTGTAAAAAAAATACATTTTTTTTACTACTAATACGGAGGAAGGTCCACGACAAAGTAATTCAACAAGATGTACTTATACTGAAAAATATGTAAAAATATAAGACGAAGTTTCTGGAATGATAGCCTCGTTTACTGGAAGAACCTGTTTCTAAACTTCTACGGTAGAATTTATTATTTCGTATTACCTAAATTATAAATTTTTATCTACCAAAATTTGGAGTATTGAGTATTTTGTTAAGTATTGAGACCATTTTGTTGTAACCGCGTTCCATTTCAATTCGTGTTTGCTAAATGATTTCGACAGTGACGAGTAACGTTTTAAAAAAGCCGTGTACCAATTGTTAAATTTGTGTACATGGTAATATCGTTTCCAATTGTCCCGCTCGCTTGTAAAATTGCATAAATAAACGTTCGTACGTTTAATAGAGTTATGCGGCTGCGTGGCCACGTAAACAACGTATCGAGAATCGCTCGACGGTAAAAGTATTTACCCGTTAAAAGGACAAGCAAATTTAGTTGAGGCTTTTTTGTGTTTCGTCGGTGATTCGTCAGCGACCGATTTTCAGCACGCTACACAGGTCAGCTCAAATATCCCTGTTTACGCACGCTCGACGCGATAATGCTTGTAAATAATGGTGGAAGTTTGTTGACTTCCCATTTGTCGATCGACGCTCACCGCGCGAATAACTTTACCTGTCACCCGCTGTCCTAACCGATTTCGAAAAGCCGATCAAGTCTCCAAAAACGATCACCTGGTTTCAGAAGAAAAAAATTCCTCCTCTCAAATGAATGTTTAAAATTAACACAAACAGGTGTAATGAGTCATCTCCTTGAAGTCATCAGAAATTTATTGTAAGTCAGAGTTACGAAAATGAACTAAATTCTTCGAAACTGTGTTCATGAAAACTAATCATGTCGGTCCACAAGCAATATTGTTAACTTTTGTGCAATGTGGTCGACTAAAGGTTGCTCGAGAGTGAAGAAAAAAACAATTCAGATACTTCAGGAAGCCAGTCTATACTCATTAGTAAAATGCAGTCAAATTTTCGGGATTAGATATAAATGATACGTCTTGCCACGCGTATACTGACGAACACTATCGTTATTAATGAAGAGGGGTATACTACCCTAGAAAATAAAATACAAATAATCAATTAAACAGACACACCATGCAACCTATAACACGCCAAATATACAACATGCGGTCACGTTTAATGAGATACAATCAATCAATCAATCAAATCCATACACCACGTACCATAAGACGTACCAAACAGAGTGAGGGGCAATTAATCAACTGAGCCACACAAAACAGAAAGACGGACTATTTTCCACGTGCCTAACGAGTGACAACAACTCTAGCCTGCTTTCAGAAAATGCCATTTCAACTCGTTTCCAGCAAAACAATCGCGGAAGAACAGTGAACGCGTTGACTACCACAGTGGAAACAGTCATTCCTACACAACAAAAATGTTTAAGTATTCAATTGTACACAGTGTCTCTATGTTAGTTTTGCAATGTAAAACTCGGTCAGACTATTGTCAAAATCAGTAATTATTTAATGAAATAAAATGTAACGCACCGGTCACCGGTGACCTCCATGACAGTCAACGTGTCAGAGGACACGCAGAGAGCAAAGAAGCAGGTAAAACTAGAAATGGAGCGTGCGTAGGGAGGAAGGAGGGTACACGAGGAGATGGCAAGGAAGCAGCGTGGATGACAGGAAGAGAGGGGATGAAATAAGATGGTAGCGCGAAGAGAAGAAGCTTCGTGTGCCCGAATCGAGGATGTAGACAGGAAGGATGTTCGTCGAGTGCCATCAACTTAACTTGTACCATGGCACAGGGAACACGAGCCCATCCTCTTCGACTGAAGAGAGCCAAGCCGGCATAATAAGCTTTGTGCGCCGACTGTCGACGGGATCCCTCTCACGGAGGTCTGAAGAGCTAGCGGAAACAGCATCGGCAGCAGTAGCGACAACGCTGAGGAGCAGCAACAGAAGCCTTTGCGTGCCCATACGCGAGCATCCGAAGAATCGAGCATCTCCTCATGGAACCAGTCCACCCTTCACATTCCGTCGAAAAATCTGCAAAGCTAATTACGCTCCCTTCTGCTCTGATGATCTTACGTTTCCTCGTTCTTCTTCCTCTCTTTCTCCGTCGGTGGCTGGACTGAAGACGATGTCACTTATTGCTGGCCAAAAGTAGAAACGTTCGTTTTCTCTCTTACCGTGAGCAGTAGCTGGCGTGCAGAGGGTTAGAGTTTTGATTGAGTTTTAAATTGTTAATAATTGCTGGCAGGATTTTAAGCCTGCTGATAGGGTTATTCAGCCAAGCGTTATACCAATGAGACGTAACTAAGATGATTGAATGAGAATTAATGCTTCTGACTGGATTTTTTTGATACCATACAACATTTTTCGATTTTAATTTTTGTCCAGTTATTTTGAGAAAATACAAATTATATGTATGTCTAACTTATACAAGAAATTCGAAATTTTATTGTTTCAAGAGATTTTTAACGACCACCAAGTGTTGGCAGTTAATACACAGGGATTTGTTCATACTTCCTGTCTTTAAATCTGATTTTATCGAAAACTGTTCGGACAGGTTGCTGTTTGGTTTTAAGAGAATATTCGATATTCAAATTTCCTAATTTAAAAAGTGATATCCCAGAATTATTTTAATATGTGCCCAGTCAGTCTATTACCGCATTCATATTTTCAGATAAGTAATATTGATTGTTAGTCACCGCACGATGGACGCTTGGTGACCTAATCAGACTATACTTCCATACTTTGAGAGTGCAAGATTGGCCTTACAATGCGATTTAATTAGCAGCGAAAGTGCTTTTCGAAGACTTGGTAAACAAAATTCCATTATGTCCGGAAGAAGGCATAATTTTCATATGTCGTTTAAAAATAGTATCTAATCAAGGCATTATAATTTGTAACATTTTTTTCTGAAGTGACCAGAGTATTCTGTTCTGTAACATACTTTTCCAAAGGCTCAATATTTTCTGAAATTTATTCATCCTTTCTAAAATTAATTCATGTTGTTCACGATAATCTTCAACCCCTTTGCTCAGCTGTGTACAGATTGCCTGATTCAACGAAGCAAAAAGAATATTTATCGCGTCACCGATGAAGGCATACGGATTCTCGTTGACGCGAATGGAAGGACAATTCGGCGAGTTTGGCCGTGAATATGTGTCTACAGCACGTTAGGGGTTGTAAGTGGGTTAAAGGTACTGGTTGTTTAGAGGGTAAAGTGCATAGTTTGCCGGCGCTCGGAAACAACGGAGAGTGGATCGCCTAACGAAGTGTGTTTGCAGCGAGACCACGGGAACGAAATATGGAAGGGGCTGAAGCAAAGAAAACACAATCCAGTGAAATCGTTAACAGTTCACTCGTTCCTCCCTCTGTTTCGCTCGATTTCGAGGCCCGCCCCGATGATTGCGCGCTATACTGCCTACTATAAATCGTGGAACCTTGAAAACTGACACAGGGAATCTTGAAACGAGGTCTAGGGTCCCTGCTGTCCCGTTTCCTTCCCCACAAACAAAACTGAGCCAACGATGGGACAATATCAAGAGAATCTGCGATAAAACTATAAAAGAACATCGAACCAGATCACGGATACAGAATTCTCTGAACCCAGATTAACCATGAATGGCAACTCCGCTAATACAGCATGAATCAATTAAGACACATTCGTTGCGCGGCTTCAGGAAGGTTTCGCTCGGACGCGGCATCATTTTTTCTCTCGTTCCTTTCGCATCTTTATCTCTTTGACTCCATTCGACAAAGCTCGTGGAGGTCCCGCCTCGGTGTACATCTCGTTGCACGAAGATGACGTACACGGAAGACAGACGAGCACAGGGAAAGCAACGAACAGGAGAGACAGAGGCAGACCAGGCACGAAGAGGGAGAGGGAGAAGGGGAGGCACTCGTTGATTTCCCGTTTTCATATTCAATATGATCTGCCCCGGCATTGTATTCATTGAAAACGAGTCAACCGCACGCAAGATCAGGAGCCGGGCGCCAGAAACGAGAGTGGATCATGGAAGCCTGGTCTCGTCGGTGATGATGCCGTTGCTGGTGGTGGTAGTGGGTAGGTCGTTGCGGTGGTTGGATGGATGGTTAGTTGGTAGGTAGGTTGGTTGGTTGGCTGACTGGCTGGTTTCCTACTCCAACTAATGAAAGGAGACTCTACGGCAGGGTCTGGAGGTTGCCCGTCTGCCTGAGGTTTAAAGTCGATGTGTCCTCTTCACCGTGAATCACGACGAGAGCATAGGGAAACGGGGGATGGGGATGCTTCTGGATCATTCATCCACCGGCGGGGGGAGGCATCTTTTAAGACTCGACTCGCTGAATGCCATTCTCTATTAGATACCCCGAGCAACTTCACCGTGGACGGTACAACTTTATTTTGGGGAATCCTCCGTTCCTCCGTGCTTTCGCCTTTTGGCACGCCCGCTTTCCTCGCTAAATACTGGGACTTGTCGCTGATGATGGGATCTTGCATTTCTATGCTCCGATTTCACGTTTGAATAATTTTTCTTGGTTTTCTTGCTCGTTCTTGGGCTCGAATGCGACATTAGGGGAGGTCATTACGAATGAATGACCTTTTTATTAGACTCGATTCAAAATGCAGTGGATGATGAGTTTAATCAAACTTTATGGTAAACAAATCTTCTTGTCAGTCCTTTTTCATGGTGTTATTTATTCAATAAATTTGAGGAATGACTTTTGAATGTTAAAATCTGGAAGTTATTGGATCGATGTCGCTTTTTTCCTTTGTAGATGTAATTGAACAAAAAAATTGAATTTTCTACTGCGGTTAGTATTGCAACCAAATCAATATGATAGGCCCCTGAATACTTTATACAGCTTGTATATTCAATATTATTTGTAAATACCTATTTGTAGCGATGTGGAAAATTCCAATAAGGTATGTTATCGATGCGTTCTGCGTAATGTAAATGGTTTTAAAATTGTTATGCAGCGATATGTTATTTCCATTTTTATTAATTCATTACGTTGCCGTAACATATTTGAAACATTTCGATTGTCTGATATTTTGTACGAGGTATAATAAACGAGGAACGTCAGAGACAGACTTTTCTACTAGAAATTAGTGGTTTCATCGTTGAATGTACCGTACATGGAGGCAGTAATATAACGCGAGAGTTCAAAGCGCAGGAATCTGCCTCAGCAATATTCAAATTAACGATTCGCCAGCGTTTCGCGTACGTTCGAATATTTCGCCTATGAAAACGGATTTTCTATTTATTCCGTAATGTATTGGATATTATGTACGCTCTTGAATAACACGAGTAAAGGCAGAAATTACCTACTCTAATGAAATTAATCGTGCTGTACTATAAATGCAACAATATTATTTCACTATTCATTTATAAAAACGGGTGTGAAAGAATTAAAAAATATTTCTCCGCCAAAAGAAGTCGTTTGCATTCACTGAAAGTGATAATGATTAATATAATAAAAATAGTACCTCATCGTGTATTCTGTAGAAGAGTATCGAGTTTTATGCAAAATTTACGCGATGTTTAGGATGACTAGGTTCAAGAAAATACATTGTTAAATTTGGTTTGACGAATGACTGCTACTAACATTTCTCGTATCTACAAGTTCTTAAATACTGTATACATTTTCCTTTATTAATTGATAGGGATTTTCAAGAATCTATCTTTTAGGATAAATGAAATTTTAATCTTACGGGTCACATCATATTTTTCATATTGATTCTTTTCGAATACGAATCTTTGTATGAAAACAATATTATTCTATTGCTTCGACTTATGCTTTTGCAAAAAGTTACTCTACGACTCATAATTTATTATTTTGTAATTACGTGCATATTGGTACTGACAAGTAAAGAAATATGCACTTGAACTTTTCAAGAGTGTTCTCAAACTACTGTTTAATAATACTTCATGTAATACCTTTGTAAAAAAAAGCCTAGTTCCTTCCTATTTTCAGTACCTTTTTCATACTTCATTACTGAAGATTTTCCAGTCCTGAAGAATCGTCAGATTGAAACCAAGTATACATTTACAAGATTAAATCTGCAAATCTTGTGCAATTCATACGCAGTCGAATGTAGCCCAGAAAGTAAAAGAAAATATATTTTTTTCCTTACAAGTTTATTCTCTGACAGACTGCTCGAGGATGCTCGAAAAAAGTAGACTACATCTCCTCCACCATGATCTCCTATACAAAACGTATCCAATTAACGAGTCTATTAAAATCATGTCCTTAAATGCAATAACAAAAACCTCTTGGCGGGTCAAAGGGAGAGTTTCCTCGCTGATGAAAGATCTCCTCGGAGGAGAGCGAGACTTTTAATCACGATAAGCGCGATCTCGTGACTCCTCTTCCGGTCCCGCAGAAAGAGAAAAAAGGAGCGAAAAAGATCCATAATGACGCGAAGGGCCATCTGGAAGAATCTCATGTCTCGCCCTTGGACTCCTCGCCCCTTCCACCCCCGTGCGTCACGTTCGCGCCGCAAAAGAGGACGAGGCTGCGAAAGAGACGAGTAACGCCATTGTGGCAGAAAAATGGAAGTCCCTAATAGAGACGCACCGTGTAGTACAGGGGGGCGGAGAAGAAGCACGAGCTAAAAAAAAAAGAAGGAACGAAGAGCGTTCATACATCGGCTCGAAAGAAACAGACCGGTTAGAGGGAGGGTGAGCCACGAAAAAAAGGGGTGGCTCGAGGAGAGTTGAAAGGAGAAATATCCGCGAGAAGTTAACACACAAGCAACGCGATATTCGAGTCCGCAGCTGGCGAGTATCGCGGATGAGATGGATGGTGCAGAATGTAGATCGTTGGGAGGGATGCAGATGGACGGATGGACCGACGAACGAAGGGTTGCGAAGTGAAAAGGGACGTTGCAGCGTCGCGCTCGCTGCAACCCTATAGGCGACTATACTGGTCGCGGTACTGTTGGGGTGCAGCCAGAGTGGTGGCACGGGGCGGAGCGATGCCGATAGGAGGGTTGCAACACCGGCCTCTCCTCACGGTGGCTTTTTCGGAGGGTTGGATCAGCGCGGCGCTCGATGCGCGCGGCGTCAACCCGCTTCGAACAGCTTCGACTCGCGTCGCGAGCCACATGTTCGCGGATTTTTCCCTCCTGCGGCCAAATCGATTTTTGACGATTTTGCAGATCGTTGAATTGAAGAAGGCCAAGAGTCATTCTTATTAATATTTGTGGAAAAAAAGGCCATTGGAATGAATGATAAAAGTATGAAGTTTGTAATGTCTGCATTACAACATTGTAATCGCAACGATAATGTTTGTAATAAAAGAAAAGATCAGTATAGACCAGCGACGAAGTGAAACGTACTGTTTTAATTTGTAAACCATTACTGTATCCTGTTAATAAACGTTTTCCCATCCAAATATCATGTATTGACTTGTTTGTTGACAAGTATAGGTACTTTGATGCTCTGTAGTTTGATTATACTGGGTTAGTCAATATCCGTATAAGTAGTGTTTAATGATGGAGGTGCCTGAGGAAATGAACCTCTGTACTCTAACCACTTTTACGGAAACCTATCATTTACAAGTAGGTAACAGTGGCAACAGCGTCTGTAATATTTTCAAAATGGAGGTTTTGAATGGTAGCAGTAACATAATAGTATGCAGTTAAAAAATTCTTTAAATTGATTTGCATTTATTAATTAAGTTTTGGTCGCGAAAAACGAATTTGCCGTGAAATTTGCAGAAATAGAATTAAAATGATTCTTTCTAAACATAGGTTAATTGAAATTTCCTTATGCTCTTTAATAACTTTTTATTTCTAACATTGTACTTTTTACCGATTGATCTATTAACAGTGCGATAGAAAACTATAAAAAAATATAATAATACGAATAAAAGTTCCTCGCCGAACGATCGATATATCGATCGTTGTTACAATCGCCTAAGGAGATTTAATTAAATCGATGCTTAGCGGAGCGTCGCTGATTTTTTTGGCCGGTTTGTACGCAAACACGGTTATAGATGCACGCACACGTTAATGAGAAAAGGGGGTGCAACGTAATTTACTGGCGAGGAGAAACCGGCAAAGAGGGAGGACAGAGGAAAGACGTGTAATAGGCATATTACTCTTAATATAGCCTAGGGTAACTTAACGTGGCTTAATTCGGTGTTTAAGTGCGTGTACTGCATTATAAATCGTAGTAATTATTATTATTCCGCGCCGCGAATGCGGGATTTTCGAGTGTCGAGTAAATTGTGATTTCCGAGGGTTCAAAGTGTTACATCTCAATCGTATTCTTAATATATATTTATACTTCATCGGCGAATGAAATGCGAATGCAAATATTTTAAGTTACACAAAGAATCGAGAATTTCTTCGTTAATTTTCAGTTAATGTTACACAATTTCCGCGAACCATTTGATTCTTGTTTGAATAAAGTATTTAACGACACATCGATCGCTGTATTGAGTATTAGCGATTTTAGACATCTGGGCCAATATAAACATGAAACGTGCATGGATAAATTAAGCATTTTATAGGATAGATTATACATCTATAACAATTCATTATTATTACTTCATCGGTACAAAAATTGAATTAAACATAAGAATTATGTATGCTTGAAGAATAATTATATGATTTCGCAAGACTGGTTCTGTAATTTATTTTTAGAGCAGTTTTTTGGTTTTGCTGAAGTACGACGTGTTCAGCCTGGTTTCGGGCACATTTTCACGGTTCCTACGGTTAAATTGCGTTTCAATTTTAAACGGCATAGTTTGGAGTCCGACCGTGGGCCTGACACGTGCGAATCTAGCCAG